>CM024572.1:23221689-28021689 GCA_014182515.1 Eucalyptus microcorys
TCAGAATATGTCAAGGTCATCTGAATCCATAGGACGTTGAGCTCCTTCATGATGGCATGGTGGTGGTCTCAGTGGCAAACGGTGGGGCAGTAAAGAAAGAGAAACGCCGGTTTCATGGGCTTCTTAAGGCGTGCTCAAGTAAAGGAGAGAATGACCCTAACAAATGCAACTTTGGGAGGATTAATTTAACTATTCAAAAATTTGGGATCTAAGGGGTACTTAACTCGAAGACCTATACAATAAAGTGCTATTCAAATTGTGATTCGGAAAAAAAATTAAAGTATGAGACAGAGAGAGTACATATAATAAGATGTTATTTTATGTTATTTACATGGCAAATATTTCCATTGGGTAGTTGTTTTGACTCTATTTGCAATCACATTTTTAAGTTTTGATCTCAATAAGTTATTTTAATTTAACTTTCACTTTTTGTGCATTTGATGCACTTTGGCAATGGCAAAGTCATCAACAGACCGCTGGTTGTGGCTAGGTGCAGCACTGGCATAGCGTGCAGTGGCACCTACATAAAGCAGCAATTCAGCTACGAAACCTTCAACATTGTGCTACGCCACACAAGTAAAGATTAGATTGAATATGACCATTCATGGCACGAGAATTCGCAATGAAAACCGCAGACCAAAAGGGCAAAATATTACTTGCAATGAATTATTTTACATGTGAATAAAAAGAGGTAAACCGAACCATAAAAATAAGAGAATGGAGAGGGAGGAGGAAGGCGATGCAGTTCGTTCAGCGAGGAAGATTTGCATCACCCCCGCAGCTGCTACTCAGCTGCGAGAACGACCCGAGCAACAAGCTATTAAACTGCCTTGCTGACCTCTCTCCCAACGACCTGCTGTTACTCAACACCACGCCTTTCTCCAGTAACGACGACGTCGGATCATCGTGAGACGATGAACTACAAGCATCCTCTCTGTCCTCTTCCACGTTTATGATGATGTCACGAGATAGGGCCGAGTCCGAAGGCGTGCTCACTAATACGTTGAGCGACACACATCGTTGGAGCAAGCTGCTCGATGGCGATGGCCCATCCGAACCCCCGGCATCACCTCTGCCACTACTGGAAGCTGCAGTCATGGCCAAGAGATCATCTGCCGTCCCTGCTGGCGGGCCGACCACAGGAGATCGACAGACGGGGCAGTTGTTATGCGCTGAGAACCACTGGTCGATACATGGGACGTGGAACGCATGCCGGCAGGCGGGCAACAAGCGCACCGCCTCACAGTCCGCCAGTTCGCCTAAGCACACAGCACACTCACTCTGGTCAACGCGGAAGAGCGGGTTCCCCTTGGAGGAGTAGGAGAGGACCGGGATGGCCCTGAGGACCTTCTCCTCGACACCGTCGGTTCTAGCTACAGAGTTCTGTCATTCCCCAGGCGGATTATTTGCTGGGAGCTGCCGCCGCCGGGCGCAACAGTGGACACAGAGGACGTGGTAGGCGACGACGGCGAATGAGGTGGCAACGATGCCAGTCATGGAGACAAGGAGGGGAGTGAGGTAAGATCCCGATGGGGTTATGGTCGAGGAAGACGAGCTTTCGTCCATTGCTGCTCATTTGATTTTGTTGGAGGGGCCTTTGGGGTTTATTTTGCTCGCTCAACGGACGTCGCTTTCTGATGTTTAATTATATTGATGGTCTTAGGCATGCTCTGGGGATGGCGTCGATGCTTTCATGAAAGCTTCGAGATCGGTGTTTGACTTTGTGGTTGTCCTTGTTCTCGTTCTTGAACGGGGTGTTAAGAACAGCAAGGACAGAAGCTCTACTGATACTATTACTGACAGTAGTAAAAACAGGGGAAGTAATACTGATATCAGTAATAACAGGGGAAGTAAGATACACAAGAGCAACAAAGAGAAAACATATGAAGAAGAGGGAACAGAGAGTATAAATGCTGCTGAGAAGAATGAGAAGAGTATCTGTTTCGAACACTTTGTATAATGCTGCAAGTCTTGGCAAGCCTCAGCGGCAGTTAGTCTGGTGTACTTCAGTTCTGGAAGTTAGTTAGTTTTCTGCTTCAGTTAGTTAGTTATCTTTTCTTCAACTGATTCAATACCTGTAAAACAGTTTCAGTTTCCAGAGAGTCTTTGTATACAAAAAGGCTGACTCGTATGATTGTAAAGAAGTAGAGAAAAAATATAGAAAAGAAGTTTTCCATCTCAAGATCTCTCTGTTTTCTTCATCCCAAGATTTCTTGTTTCTTCTTTGCGCATAAACTTCTTCACGGGGGAGGTAGATGCCGGTCGGCCGCGCTTGTGACGATGTAAACGAGGGAGGATTCTTGATTTGTTCACTTCCCTGGATTACAGAATCCACCAACCACCCGTCAAGAATTTGTGAAATTACGCAGAGTGCCCGCAAACACCACAAAATTAATTTGTGTACCGTCATGGCCACCATGTAATCCGTAAAATAATTGGGGTGAACATCTTCCCTATCTAGAATATAAATTACATTTCAATTAAACATATTAAAATGAATATTGCAATTACATAGTCTGAATGGCTGAATCAATTTTTCCTATTTATATCTATCTTCCTGCTCTCAGGGTTCTCTCAATTTTATGAGTGCTGTCCAATGCGTCAGGATTTGGCATACAATTACAATGAAATTGAGAGTAAAAACGTAAAAGAAAATTCAAGACATGAGGCATTATCTTGATTTATCTTTAAATTGGGGCTACATCCGACATATGATTTCATTATAATTAGTACATTTCACCACTCAGTTATATATATCATTTACAACAAAAGGAGATTATATATACTAGTAGCTATTCATGAGTCTAAAACCAACCAACCGATAAAATATGGGCTTAAATTATAAAAGTCCTTTGATGTTTCGGGGGCTCTACTCCAGGATCCCCGTGTCATCCTGTTGATGGAAAGTATAAACTAGACTCTAACATGATGCCCGCTAGATTCAATGAATATTAGAGGGAAAATGTCACAAATGGTCCTTATACTTTTACTTAATGTGCAATCTCGTCCTTGAATTTTCGATTTACTCAATTTGGTCCCTGAACTATCAATAAATGTCCGATCTAGTTGTTCCGTTACTATTTTTCCGTTTTATTTTTATTTTTTTTTTATTTTCTTCTTCTTCTCTCTTCCCTCCGCCGGCCATGGCGGAGCCAGCGGAGGGAAGCTGGCGTCCGGCGAGGGTTGCCCTCGCCTGGGCTAGCTAGGGCGGCCCTCACTAGCATTCTCCTTGCCGGTGTCAGGCGAGGACGGCCTCACCTGTGTTGGGCGAGGACGATAGGGGTGTGCAACCGGACCGGGTATACCCAGTTCCCGGACCGGCCCACTCGAAAAATAAGGTCGGGAACCGGTTCTCGTTGAAATCGATCCGCTAACCGGTTCCCAAAATTCGAAACCGGTGTCGATCCAGGAACAGGTTCCGAGTGATTACCCACTCAGAAATCGGTTCTTTGATCGGTTTTGGAACCGGTTCCCGAACTGGTTTTGTAAGTAGAAATCCAAAACTCTTTTTTTTTCCCTCGATTTTTATTTTTACTCCTGCAATCACACGATGTTTTTCCTCTTGGCTTTCTCAAAGACGCACGGCACTCCTCCTTTATCATTCCTCTTCCTCACTTGCTTTCCTCCCTCACCGGCTCCCTCTCACACCGTCCAATGGATGGACGGTGTTCGTCGCCGCCAAATTCTTCTGTATCACATGGATTGGCTGGCTTAATTTCTCTTTTGTAGGAGGAGTTATGCTTACATAAATGAGTAGCTTTATGTAGTAGTTGTGGGAATAAAACTAATATTAGATCCATGTTTGTTGCTAATTCTTTGCCTTATGATTTTATTTATTATAATTAGCCTTGTGGATCCTTAATTTTTCGTTTAGTCAAAAAGTTCATGTATTTATTTTATTACAATTGCTTAATGTTTTAATACAAATTAGGAGGATTACGTTATTTTCTCGCATATTAATATGAAATTCGAAGTCGTATAGGATATCAGGAGATTGCAAAATAGGTTCCGGTGGCAATGGAGTTGACCCTGGAATCGGATCGGAAAAACAAGGTGGGTTGGGTACAAGGTCCAATACAAATAGGGTCGGGTATAGGATCTAGAAAAAAAAAACCGGTTATAATAGGATCGGGTACAGGGTCTAGGTCTAGACCCTACCCACCCTGGACCTAATCACCCCTAAAGGACGGCCCTCGCCAGATCTAGCGAGGGCACCCCTCGCCCAACGCTGGTAGGGGTGGCCCTCGCCCGACGCCGGCAAGGGGGAAGAAGAAGGTGTTGGAGTGGGAGGTGAAAGCCTCATTGAAGTAGTCATGGACGAAGGTGTCGATGGCGGCAATCAAAACCAGAGCTGCGACGAGGAAGAAGGAGGAGAAGAACCCTAACTGACGATGAGCTCTGTGCGATTCTCCCACTTCCATCTCCTTCCTCCTTCACCCTTCTCTCTCTCTCTCTCTCTCTCCGGGCGAGGGCCGCCCCTGCCAGCATTGGGCGAAGGGTGCCCTCGCCCACTAGATTTAGGGAGGGACTCCCTCGCTAGATCTTGCCGGACGCCAGCGAGGGCGACCCTCACTGGACGCCGGCTTCCCTCCGCCATGGCCGACGGAGGGAAGAGAGAAGAAGAAGAAAAAAAAGAAAGAAAACCAAAATGCCCAATTCCATTAACTTTAGCTAACGGAAGGACGAAATTGATCAATTTTCAAATCATCAGGAACTAGATCGGACATTTATCGATAGTTCAGGGATCAAATTGAGCCAATTGAAAGTTCAGAACGAGATTGCACATTAAGTAAAAGTCTATGGACCATTTGTGACATTTTCCCAATATTAGACAAAAATTTATATGATTGTAGGTTTGTGGCTAATTTCAAGTCACTTCAACATTGATACTATATTTATAAAAGGATAAGTGCATTGGAAGTTCTAAAACTTATTAAGACAGTGCAATTTAGTCCTAAAACTTAAAAAATGGTAATTAAGTCCTAAAACTATTCAAATTGATATAATTGAATCCAAGTAAACTAATAGAAAATGCTAACATGGCTTTTCCTTGATTATTTTCTCTTTCCTACATGGTTTTTTTTTTATCATTTTGTTTTTTCTACATGGCATTGACCTTACTATAAAATGAAATATAAGACAAGAGATGACATCATTTTGGCCTAAATCCAAATTTTATAATCGAAATCTAATTAAAGTAGATTAAAAAAAGTAAAATTTTGAAAAACACTAAAAAAAAAAAAGCAGGGGTGGTAGGCTTTGCCATCGTCGCCCCAACCGTTACTAGAAAGGGCTCAACGAAGCCCTGGCAACAGGCCGCCACCGCCCTTGCCTTTTTTCTTTTCTTTTTGTGCATTTTTTAAATTAAGTTTTATTTTTTTAACCTATTGTAATAAAATTTTTAGTTAAAAGTTTAGGATTTCAGCTAATCGACGTCGTTTTAATCTTATATCTCATGTTTTAGTAAGGTCAATGCCACGTAGAAAAAGAAATAATAGAAAAAAAGCAAAATAGGAGATAAAAGTAATAAAATAAAGTCGTGCTAGCATTTTCCTTTAATATATATTAAAAGAATAAACAAAATGACTTGATTGTATCAATTCAATAAGTAAGGGTGGTAGACCTTGTCGCTACCACCCCAACCATTACTAGGAAGGACTCAATGAAGCCTTGGCGATAGGCTGTCGTCGCCCTTGCCTTTTTCTTTTCTATTTTGTGCATTTTAAAAAAAAATTACCTTTTATTTTTTTTTCTAATGTAATAAAAATTTAGTTAAAAGTTTAGGATTTCGGCTAAACAATGTGGTTTTAATCTTAAATGTCATGTTTTAGTAAGGTCAATGCCACGTGGAAAAAAGAAATAATAGAAAAAAGCAAAATCGGAGAGAAAAATAATAAAATAAAGTCACATCAACATTTTCTTTTAATCTAAAATCAAAAGAATAAATAGAGTGATTTGATTGTATCAATTCAATAAATTTTAGGATTTAATTGTACTTTTTGTAATTTTTAGAATTTTATAGATATTAGAGACAAGTTTTAGAATTTTTGGTATACTTATTCTTTTAATGAACGATGAATTGGATTTTGGTTTATCCTCTAGCGCTTGGACGCATGGTGCATTTGGCGTTGCTAAAGTACCAAGGTGGGAGTAGGGCAGGACTGATCGAGAAACATTTGGGAGATATCGAAGTTGACCACAACTTTGGATAGGAATTAGGAAAGAGGTGCATAGATATCATCTAAGCCGGCAATGCTTTGACTTGGTTATTGAATCCGCTAGACGGCGGATGGTGATTTTCTCAATCGAGTAATGATTCTCTCTTTCCTTTTTGGGAATACTGGATTAACCTCATTAGTAAGAGATGATTCTATCAATTTTGAGCTATGGAATTTGTATAATTCCTTCCTCGTGTTAGTACTCGAACTGACTTATTTCTTCCTTTTCCCAAATGAAATTGTTCTCTTACTAAAATATGGGCTTGCACTCGCTAGAAATACGAATCGGTAAGTTCCAGATACAGCAAACACAACAAATTAAAACTTATGGCCCGTCTATTTGGGGGAAAACTTCACAATAAAGCAAAATACTTTTGAACTTTCCTTTATTTGATAATATGTGAACAAAAACATTTTCTAGTGTTTGGATCTCATTCGGAAAATGATTTTAATCTCATAACTTTATCTTAGACAAAAAAAGAATATTTGAATTTCTAAATTATTCTTCTTTTTCTTTTTTAATTATTCATTTTCCTTCTCCTTCTGTCAGTCACCTGATCTCGACAACGACCACAGGCGAGCTTGAGCTTGCTAGGATAGGGCAAGCCGTGAGCTCACTAGCCTCGGCTGAGCCCGAGCTCACTTGGATCTGGCAAGTCCCGAGTTCACCAATCTCAATCGATCTGAGGCCAGAAGGAACCTTGAAGATCAATATTAACCGCTCGAGGATCAACTGAAGGAGCTATAAAGTGCATGTGTCATGATTTTTCTGGGAAAATTGTGGACTGATTCGTGATATTTGTGAGGGTCAGCTCAGCGGCTCGGTTGCTCAAGCTGAAACCCTTTGCTCTTCTGGAAACACTCGGGCACTTCAACGCATGAACTGAAATGAAGCTTCTTATGGAATGGTAGCTCGACTTTGGTAAGCGCTCTCACCGAGCTTGATGGGCTAGCGTGGGACGTGCAATATATTATCACCGAATGCAAAGCTCTGTTGGCCCAGATGTCCAAGTAGTCCACTACCTTAGAGAGTCCATTCAATCAGCACATAATAAAAGCCATTCTTTGTAATTGGCTCTCTCTGATCGTCCTCAGGTTTTATGGGACAAGAGGCCCATTTTCCTTTTACTCATTCGATTATCTAAAACAAATCAAAGTAGACTGTTTCTAACACCCCCCCAAAAAAAGAAAAAAAAAATTAACTGTTGGGCGACAAACATCACACATGCTCTGGGAGTTAATTGATGAATGGTACAGGGCCTAACAAAAAAAATGAAGACCGTGGTACCTAAAGGGCATCGTGGGATGTTAATATCTCCTAGGTTAGCCAAACCTTGGGCTTAAGATATTTAACTTTCTTAGGTTCCATTTATTTTGCAGAAATATCAATGATTTGGAAAATATATTTCGAATAACGATCGTTTGCATCGCTCACAAGAATGAGTGCACAAAAAGTATTTTCTATCGTTCACGAAAATATTTCAAAATAAATTACTATCAATAATGATTAATTAACTAAATTATTTCAAATGATACAAGCAATCGTTTTTAGAAAAAACATTTTTCAAAATATTAATTTTTCTTGAAATACATGGAGTATTAAATCAACTTCCTTCGCTCGTGCACTTAGGTAAGCCTTTAGATGATTAATTGATCGAGGTTTTTCAAACTGAGTGGTAGTGACTCAAGTTTGGTTTTTCGAGTGTATGATTTGCATCCCGTATGTTACCCAAATCTCGGATTTGAGAAGATCCTAGGAAGCATGGCATAACTAGAAGAAGAACCCCGGTCGGCAAAATTCGAAATGCTACAATAACCATTAAAAAGAATTTCCTACAAGATTTACGATTGAAAACCGTATCAAATAATTGGATGAAAGACCAAAACTCAAAACTCTATGATCTAATATTCTTTTAGAAACAATTACTTGAGATTTCATGTTGAATATTGATCAATCCAAAAATTAATTAGGTACTAGTATGTCCTCGATTTAACTAGAGCAAACCAAACTGAAAAATCGATAAATTAAGATTGTCAATTTGACTCCCAATATACTAAGACCGCCCAAGCAATTTTGAGCAACGGTCTCTTTTGGGCAATTATAAAAAAAAATCTTAAATCTATTACACTTGTTAATTTAGTTATAAACTTTTTAATTTTACCAATTTTGTCATAAACCTTACCAATTGAGTTCATTGGACTAATTTTGTCTAGAAATTGCTAACATAGACACTGGCCAACTTACATGACACGACCAGCGCTGATATTAATATTTTTTAATAATATTTTAGTAATCTTTTAATTTTTTTGTTTTGCTCTTTTTTTTTTAATTACTTTTTTAGGGGATTGAGGGTTGACAAGGGTCATTGGCTAACTCACACTAGGTGAGGGCACCATGGTGCTCACTTGATTTGGGTGAGGCCACAAAGCCTTAATCATGGAAGGGTGTTGCAACTCTCAATTGTGATCGATGAGGGTTGGCCAACGACCCTCCTGGCCCTAATCCAAAAAAATAAAAAGAAAAAAAAGAAGTGAAAATAAGAAAAGAAAAAAAATCAAAAAAATTATATAAAATTTAAAACATTATTAAAATATGTTCATGTCGGTGTTGCCTGTGCTGCGTAGAACGGTCGATACGTATGTTAATGATGTCGAGGCAAAATTAACTGGATAAACTCAATTGACAAAATGCAAAAAGTTCAAAATTAAATGGGTAAAATTGAAAGGTTTATAAAACTTTTTTGATGGCTACCCCATCTTTGTACATACGCACAGGTCACAGGCTTAACAAAATAGAGCCTTTAAGTTGGACCAAGCAGTTGCTGATCTAGACATTCTTTCCTCAGCTATTCTTTTCTTTTCCTCTGCCTCTTCTACTTTCTTCTTTTGTGCTTTGTACCCAGACTTTGCCTCTTCTGATTCAACCATCAAAATCTCCCATTCTGAGATGAGCTTCTCTCTTTTACCCTGCAATCCCTCCAGTTTCGCCTTAAACTCTTGCTCCCCCTCCATTTTTGCCTCAAGCTCTTCCTCTTCCTTGGCGAGGTTGCTCATCAATTGCTTAAATGACAAATGTGTCTTGTGATTCTTCTTCATCGTCGAAAACATTTGGTCCTTTATCAATTTTTGCAGCTCAAATTCAGCATTGTCCTGCTCAAAGATGAGGAAATCAGAGGTGAATTCATCGAAGTTGACCCAAAATGCTTTGATCGACTTTTGCTGGTCTGCGGATAGCCCACATTGAGCAAGGCTCAAGATGGACACTGCTTCAGCCAATCTGTCCTTCACATTTAACTTGAAGATATCCGAAAGGCACTCTTTCAGAGACCGCTTGGCATTCTCAACTTCTTCTAAGCTTGGAGCTTCAGAAGTCAAGACATCACTCCTTCGATCACTGGAGCACTGCATTAATTTGCCTGGACGATCCTCGGCATCGTTGAGGAGTTTCTGAAGACTCGTGAAATACAAATCAAATGTACTTGAATCTGTCTGTGTAACCATAGCAGTGGGAGTGTTCCTATCTGTCAGTGTTAATATTGGAGGGAGAGTATCCGCAGGAGGTTCAGGCTCTGCCAGAGGAGCACTCGCGGGAACACTAGCTGGTGGCGGAGTGACAAAAATTTGGGCTATGACAATCAGAGTATCGCCTACTAAATACGCATTACGCGAGCAACGAAGCTCTCTCAACGGAATAAAGGATGTGAAACCCCAATCGCTCTCTCTAGCAGTGAAAATGTGTTCTGTCTCTGCAAGATCAGCTGCGAGTTTAGCGGTTGCGAAGGATGTAGATCATAAATAGAGTGTGCATATAATAAAATAGACATTTACTATATTATGCAGGAGCAACATTCGACAGCAGATCAAACAACTGGAGTAAAGTTGAAACATGTTTGAATAAAAGATTCGAAACACGGCACAAGAATGTTCTAATTTACTTCAGCAAAACATCAATTTGGTCCTTCAGATTTCTTCAGCATCAAATCTACACTCGCCATCCACTTTCGACATCGTGAATATTCACTCCAAAACTAATCCGGGTGTCTAAAGAGCGGTAGAGTGACAAAATCACATGTTTATTGTTACTTGAATTTTACAGATCTTACATGAACCAACAAAAGAACTCAGATCATCGCTTATCATCCTTTCAGAAGTATATTAACGGCAAGATTAAATAAAAGAACCATCTAGCCGGGGGAAAAGGAGGCCCTGGAGTAGACAATTCATACCCTTTCTCTTTGAAGAACCAGGATTTATCTGATTAACCAGAGTCAATTTGAACCGTGCAAATCTAGACCATCCATCTGGAAGTCCTGCAGGATCGGCAACACTCAAATATAGTGCCAAAGAGTTGGATCTATTGCCTTTTGGGTAGATCAACAGGCGCCTGCTCAGAATCAAGCCAACTGCCTAAGAAGATACATCATTTTACGACCGCTGAAAATGAAACAATGTTTACCAGTCGTGGCCGCCAACTGTGAATACTTGAGAGTAGTACTTGACTGAACTTAAGCTATTGAAGTTGGTGATTTTCCATATGTATTTCCATGAGGTTACGAGTTGTTCACCCACCATTTCCTGCTTCCCCATTGGCAAGAGTTTTAGCAAAACAGAGTTTCATGAATGATCCTCTCACATCAAAATCACGCCATAAATATACTTCCCGAGCTATGAAAACAATAAAAGAAAAAGATATGATGTTTGACTTCATGTGAAATTAGTTACGACTGCAAGTCGGAGACAAACTTGGGACTTCTGAAAGAGAAAGAACACGCACCTCTCTGTTTGAACATGGGACGAACTCAGATTCCTCAGTTATTGCTACAGTAGTCCGAGGAAGAGAAGGTAATCCGCAAAAGATATTTCTGATATTCATCGTGCTTTTCAGCAGACCACTTTGCTCGGATCAGAAAATTGCACGTAATTGCATTATTAAACACTTGGGTGGACGCGGCTTAGTTGACCGGAGACACCGAGTAAACCATGACTTGACATTGATTGCCTATGAAACTTGTCTATGTCCTTCCCCTATTTCAATTCAGTGTTCACATTGACTTTCCAAGAGGTCAATTCTGGCAACTCGTGATTGAAATCCTTGATTGATTGTCTTAGTAATTTATAAGACATTTGATTTTTCAATTATAAATGAAATACTCACCTAGTTACATGTTTGTAAATTGCCAACTTAACATCTAATTTGCAAATACTGATTGTTGTCAAAATTTATCAATATTATCGATATGAAGCCCACACCCACGGCAAAATTCAAAAAATTTACCAACTTATAATTACATTTACTAATTTTTAGTCAATTAGTATGGTACGAACTACATTTGAATTTTTCTAGTGAATTTTAAAATCTACCTATACTCTATAGTTACCGTAAATGTAAACATCTAATAAAGCTAACAACTTACATTCAAATATCCACGTGTAGTTGATCAGTAAACTTATCGAGTTTTGTTTCAATCTGATCAATGAGTATCCCGTTTTTACCTATATTATCAATATCAAGGCGCTATAAATGTATTAAAAGGTTCAATTTATATTGCCAGGCACAGGATTCCCAAGCTCGGCTTCCAGTTGCCGGTGACGACTTAGCAGTGTCTGATATATGTGTTACATAGAATTATCAATATATCTGATTTCTACTGCCACATTAAGCAGTGACACACAACTCTTCCCACATGGAATTGAACATAGACTTTATTTTTCAAGCGTTATTAATGTCTGAAGACTATGGTCAACCATTAGTAACGGTTAAGGAGAACTACTACCATACACTAATGGATAAACTAAGAAAAAAATAATAAAGAAATCGACCAATGTAGTGAGATGAATCAATTAACAGATAGAAGTTGATAAGGGATTTGCGAAATTTATTACACATTTACCTCGATGGTAAAAAATATCTATCAAACTATGTTTCGAGTTTGAGTCTGTGTATAAAATCAATCGGAAGATATAGACCAATCCATAGACTATTGTATTCTCTGCCCACTGAGTTTCTTTATTTTTACGTGTTGAAGATCAAGAAAAGGGTTCCTAATATATTGTCGGTGGAGATTTGTTTTTTGGACTTAATTATTCTTTCCTTAAAGAAGATGTATGTTCAAGCCGCGTAAGGGAGGAGATCTTTAGTGATTGGTTAATAATATAATTATGTACCAAAGATCTTTCCGCACTGGAGACTCTTAATTCGGCCGCACTTGGAAGCCTCCTCCATGAGCCGCAAAGTGGAGCCTTTTTGTTGGGTCGGACAAAAGGGAGTTCTGAGCACACGGATTTTTAGTTAATCTAAGCGTGAGAAATAATTGAGCATACGAGACCATCCACTTCGGTGGCTCCATTGGTAGTTCTTCCCCATCGTGGGGGGACCTACTGACCCCTTATTCAAGGAAGAGGGTTCAAATCACCGCAGAATTGCCTGCGTCTTACCCAGTGGCTGGGGTGGTGGGTCCTCCAGTTCGCCCTTAGGGTTTACTCCAGCCGTCCGCGACGTACGGGACTTCCCTGGGTTATCAAAATAAATAAATAAATAATTGAGCATACGAATAATTGTAACACTAATTCTTTGATTATAAATTAATAATTTTCTATTGACTCTTCCGTCGAGCATCGAAATTTAGATCGATCCACATAAATCCCTGATATTTTTTATTGTTCCTTATTTATTTCTCTAGTGACTTTGCATTGATTTAATTGCAAAATTCGATTAGTTTCCACATTATATTATAATAATTGGTATAAGAGCTTAAGGATTTGATTTTTTGGATTTTGATTTGGGCTTTTGCTCGTCTGATTACTATTTGGAAATTTTGTTTTTTACTATTATGTTTGGAGCTAAAGTAAAAATTGAAAAGTTTAGCGGCATGAAAAACTTCAGATTGTGGAGCATTATGATACATGCTTCATTGACAATCCAAGGTTTGGCCAAGACATTGGACGAGAAAGATGAGTTACCGAATTCCATGAAAGAGGTTGATAAGGTATAATTAATAGAGATAGCAAAGGGTATAATCATGTCAAACCTATCCGATGAGGTGTTAATAGAGTTAGTCAAGGAGAAGGATGCAGCAGAGTTGTGGGCAAAATTGTAAATGCTCTATGTAATGAAGGATTTAAACAATTGCCTATATATGTTAAAGAGGATGTTCCAGTTCTGTATGTTGAAAGTACTTCCATTAGAGCCCATCTAAATTAGTTTAAAAAACTCATGATGGATTTGAAGAACCTCAAAGAGACCTTAGATGATGAAAGAAGGGAATAATGTGATTGGTTTCTTTACTAGAGTCATGGAAGCACTTTATTGATTCGCGTACTATAATTACCTCGAAAGAAATAAAATCCTCCTTGTTTTTTAAGAGTGGCGGAGGAAGTTGCGAAATAAATGTCTAGCACGGATGTAGTGCAGGGATTAGTGATTTGAGATAGAGACCAACATCCAAGGTCTATGCTTCTATGCTTCGGTTTGTCATCTATGAGATACCATATTGCAAGCCGCCTGATTACTGTATGCTTCGGGCTTTTTATCCGTGTCTCCAAGATTTTATGGATGATAAGTTCGTCAAGCATCTTTGCCTTGTATTTTCATTGGGTTATATTGAGAAGCATAAAGGATATCAATGCCTTATCTTTCAACGGGACGTGTAAATGTCTCTAGGCAAGTTAATTTTTTATGGAACGTTATCTTCCTTTTGCTTCTAAGTCTCAGGATCAAGCTTCTACCGTCAGTTATAGCCCAGGTGTTGATGATTGGCTCCCATATATGAATTCAAGAGCTGCTGTTGATTCTCAGATTAATCCAACCCAAGAAACCACAAAGCTAGCTACTACCGAGCCTATCTCCACATCAGTTCAGCCTGTATCTACTATCTCCTCTGATTTGGCCCGTGAACTTGCAAGGCTCTTTAATGATGGCCTCGACACCGAATTTCGTCACTTGACTTCCTCATTTCTGGAAATGTGCCAAGAAGCTCTTCCAGTCTTTCTCCCTGATGCATTGTCCACAGGACCAACTACTACCCCAGTTGCAGC
This sequence comes from Eucalyptus microcorys, assembly GCA_014182515.1. Lineage (NCBI taxonomy): Eukaryota > Viridiplantae > Streptophyta > Magnoliopsida > Myrtales > Myrtaceae > Eucalyptus > Eucalyptus microcorys. The sequence goes on from CM024572.1 coordinate 23,235,942, forward strand.
TTCTCCTGAGATTGTCACGCAGTCAATTCCATAGCTACTGTTCCTTCGCATCCCATGATCACCGTGTCCAAGTCAGGTACTTCAAAACCTAATCACGATAATATTGTTGTCTCATCCATTCCCTCTAAGTTGCTATTTATGTTTTTAGTTTTTGTGGTATGAACATTATTAGGTTTTGTATTGATCTTTGAGCAAATTTGATTGATTTACCTTTTCTAATCTTCTTAAACTATGAAATCTTTTATGAAATTACTAACATAATTACTAAATAAGCCTTTTTGTTGTTTTCGTTATGTCACGGTCTCATATTATCAATGAAAGACTGGTTATGTACATTGCCGTGTGAATTGCGGGCCTAACAAAATGCTGAATGTGAAGTCATAGTAGGACTCATGTACATTTGCGGTATTGGAACGGAAAGTGCCGGTCTTCATCCTCCAAAATAAACATGAAATTGAGAGAGCCCTGACATTGGGGTAAAAAAAGGACGAAAGACACAGACTTCTTCACCCAATGACTGATTAATAATTGATGCTACATAAGCCAATACAATGCATCTATCCTTTTCAACTCTTGGATTGTAGAACCTCAGTCAAATCAACTTCCTAGACTCTAAGAAATTTTTCTTCTTGGGCTCGCAGGAGGAGATGTATGCTAGAAAACTGGCGAAGTCAGTGTCCGTGTACCGCTTCGGGTTCACATCATCATCAATGAGCTCCGGCAAGGGCCGGACCGTGCATTTGGAAGGCAGACTGTGCAAGGATGCGACTGATATTCTGGATTTAGTCGAATTTACTGTGACTCTGTGTAAAACACTCTTGTACCTCCCATTGCTGAATATCTGCCACATATCAAGCAACAAAGAATATTCACATGATTGGATTAATTAGTATAACAAAATTAATCTTAACATGATGCAATTCATCCCGCAGAATATGTAGATATATTCTCTTTTCTTCAGGTGGAAGAATAGACCCTAATTTAACGAGATCGAGAACTAACAGATGAAATGTCATTGATAATACGATGTTGACCCTTACCTCAAGGTGGTCGCCCACATTGATGATGAGAGCATCCGGGATCGGTTGGACGGTGTGCCATTCATCCTTGTGCTGAATTTGAAGGCCCTGGACCTGATCTTGGAGGAGGAGAGTGAGGAATCCGTAGTCAGAATGAGGCGGCATTCCGAGTGTGAGGTCTGGCTCGGGGCATTGCGGATAACAGTTCACCACCATGAGCTGGCTTCCATCTTCGAACTCGGACATGATTTGGTCCCTCATCAGCCTCACGGCTAGGCTATCCAAGACGGCCTCCGTTAGCTTTAGAAACAAGTGCTTGGCCTCTTTTGCGTAGGTAACCGCCAACTCCCTTTTTAATTCATGATTTTGAGCGTTAGAATAATGTGCTCTTGGTAGGGAAGCAGAAGCTAGCGATGGCCCCTCACCAAATAATATATCTTACAGAGTCAAAGACTCGTTTTATTGATGACTTTATGGACAGAATCATGTGATGACAGCGCAAGATTGTGGTCGAACTATTTTACTTTTTGTAGGCTCAATAAAAGTTCCACGGTTTCTCAACACGTGAGAGGTTTGATCTAGTAAAATGAATTTGAATTGTAAGTTCTTAGCAATAATTTTTTTAATGGGGTGGTGCTCATATAAATGCCTAAAATATGAAAATGTGTGATTCAAAGACAAGCATATAGTTATGAGTTTAACTTCTTCTCTCTCTCTTTTTTTTTTTTTTTCATTTTTTTCTTCTTTTTTTTTTTTTTTTTCGGTGCGAATACTCTTGATCGAGACCAAGACCCAGTTTACTGCAGAAAAGTTTGAAAGATAACATCGTAGTACCTCATGTCGGTAGGAGAAGAAGGCCAATATGGAAGGACATCCGACAGAGGGTGGCATGTGATCTTCAAGAAATCTCTCCAGCAAAATACTTCGTCCTTGTTCTGATTGAAGCTTGTCCCATAACGCACCGGCGCAAACATATTGGAGGACATGTACCTTGCCCTTTCCTCGTACGGGAGCTCGAAGAACCTCTTGCTCACTTCAACCATGCTGCTTATTACTTCGCTAGGAATACTGTGATTCACCAGCTGCACGCGACCATATGGACCACCAAAATTCATCAACCGGCCTTTGAGCAATTTCAAGAAAAAGTTTGAATTTCGAAGCCAATCACAGTTTAGGACGAGTCCACCCACCTGAAAAAACCCGTACTGTTCACATGCCTTGGCCAGCGACTTGAGGGCTTCAGGCCTGTTAGGGCCCTGCAATTCGGCGAAATCAATGACAGGCAAACTGACGAGCTTGGCTTTGCTTGAGTTCGGTTTGTCATTGACTGGTCGTTCTTGAACTGGCCACACATACTTGTTTGGTACTCTTGAAATGCCATCTGCACATAGCTGTTTTACTCCTTTCTGGTACCGACGCCCTGCATCCTTCAATTCCTCTTCAAGTCTGATTGCAATGGAAGGAGACATTGACTCTATTACCTCACTTTGAAGCTGTGAACCTGCCACACACAATATTTAGTCAGATACGTGACGGTAAGTCTTGCATTCACGGTGGGGTAGTGCGTTTAGGATGAGTAATGCCAATCATGTCTCAAGAATTGTGGCAAAAACCCAGCTTACGCAAGACAGGACCTCACGTGGCGTCCCCCTAATCTATCACCGCTAATGTAACTGTTTCTGTGTCTCCGCACAATTAACAAACGATTCTTGGGTGCAGCCAATCGTAAAAATTTAATAAGTAGAGCACTCATCAGAATTCATGCATGGATTTGATCGCCACTTAAAGAGTTTACTCTGAGAGAGAGAGAGAGAGAGAGAGAGAGAGAGATGTTTCAGGAAGCACTTTTATACCTGGACTAACCCCGTCTTGGGCAGAAGTAAGATTTGGGACAAGGAATTAGAATACTGAAACGATGTAAGGAAATTGAGGAGAGATGTTGGTGTATTTATAGATGGAGTCCACGCGAAACCTCAAGATGGGGAGAATTTTAGAATAGGATGACCGGGTATACATGGACCTGCTCAAGAGTCGTATCCCTTCACCATAAAGCGTTGAACAAAATCTGGTCATAACACGAGCAAGGAGGGACGAGAAGACAGAAGACAAGACCCTGCCCCAAAAATTCCATGCCATACAGCCACCGAACCCTCGTCCCCACTTCTTCTGTCCTCTTTCTCAAGACTTACATACCCTTTAGAAAACCACCTCTCCCCCAGTTCTTTCCGTTCTCTTTCTCAAAACTCACCGCGTACCTTTACGGAACAACCTCTCTCTCTCTCTCTCTCTCTCTCTCTCTCTCTTCTCTCTCTCCCCCAGTTCTTTTCGTTCTCTTTCTCAAGACTTTTAGCGTACCCTTCACGGAACAACCTCTCTCTCTCTCTCTCTCTCTCTCTCTCTCATCTAGGCACGCCTCTTTTCCGATTCAATCAGAAGATGCAATGTGAGTTTGTGGTTTTATCCATACGATTCTTCATAAGCAAAATTCATTTGGCGGATTATGGTAAGTACGCCTTTCAAAGGTCGAAATCATAAATGCTTTTCGTACGGCCAAGATCTTTTGCCCTTTTTATCCCTTCGTTTTCTGCCCTTTTCCTCCTTTTCCCTTTTGCCCTGTCTCCCTTCCCCCTTGGCAAGACACGAGTCCTCGAGATACCCATTGGAGTTCCTCCGCAATTGCTGCCAACGTCAACTCAAGCTGCTTGACACAGCTGCTCCTGCATTCCCATACTTTCATGTCACGTTTGATCATTTAGATTTCTAAATAGGGTAATATGATATAAATTTTTAAATTTTAATTATATTATGTTCACTATTTTATAAATCTCAATAATAAAACTAAATATTTTCATATTTTATCTAGTCCATTATTTAATATAAATATCATATTAGTATAAATGAATAAGAAATGCACGAATAGTGATAGTTAGAATCTCTTACGATTCATTGCTAGAAACAAAACCTCGAATGCACAAAGGAAGATAACCTCCTTAAAGAAAATAATCCATGTACGATCTAAATCTTTAATAGCAAATGAGCAACATTCTAGAGCCATAAGTTCGATTATAACAAGAAATGTAAATGGATTATAGCAACATTAACAAGATAGATTAGCTAGTGAGTACCAAATCTAGTTAGAGAAAGAACATGATTATTTAACTTCGCGATTCTAAAAATACAGTGCTTGACTCTCTTGATACTTTCGTAAAACTTCAACGTGAACCACAAAACTACAAAGGAGTAGGAGTTTCAACTTTCTTGCTATCTTCGTGGACTTTTAACGTGAATAAGAGAGTTAAAGAGGAGGAGCTTGGACCCTCTCACCATTTTCATAAAGTTTTGATGTAATCCAAAGAACTATGGAGAAGTCATGAAATTTTAACATAAGCCAAAGATATAAAGGAGAAGGATACGTAGAGGGTAGGTTTTCTTTTTCTTTTTTAAATCTTATTAACCTTTATTATTCAAGAATTAAAAAGATACTTTTAAAATTTGAATTTGTTGATTTATAATGCATGCTCTTCTACTTCTTTTTTATATACTTAATTTTTATTATTTTCCCACTATTTTTTTCTTTTTTATTTACTTCCATCATTCCTTAACAAAATTGTTATTAAATAATAAACTATACTAATATACCTTAAATATTTAATAAACACAGATACCTAATATATATATATATATATATATATATATACGGACTAATATTATATAATAGAGATAAATTCAACTATATAAATTAATATAGGACTAAATGAAAACAAAAATCGTGGCTATTTTTCTGTACTTGTTATTTTCAATTTTTTTATATTAGAAATCAAATAATATTTATGTACCTTTATCTCACCACCCTATGGAATATTTTTATTTGAGCAATATATCTTGTATTATCTTGTCTTCAGCAGGCATTAGACACGAGATGGGATAAATCTTTTACTAGACTACTGAACCTAACCTTAATATACACAAATTAGGTACAAGGGACCGATTTGATATCTCGGCCCATCGAGCATAAAAATGCCATGTTTGAGCCACTCGTCCAAGTTTGACTCTGTATTTTACGTTGTTTGTGAGATTAATGGCTTTAATGAGTCTTAGAGTTTACCTGACTTGTGATATTGATGGTCGCTAAAACAAAGTCATAAACTTGATAGTTGGTAACATTTCTTTTTTAACTTTTTGAAAATCCTAATACCTTGTGGAGATTTACTATAAGAGATCGATAAGCCATAATATTGACCCCGTAATGTTTTTAGATTATGCGAGCGCGTCGCGACATTTTATTGTGATAAAAAGTTTAAAATGTAATTTACAAATGACAAGCAACTCAACTAGTTAATTGTCATTAATGCTTGAATTCTTGTGGTCTTGAATTTAAACCTCGTTGGTAGCTTTATTGGATGCCCCTGGCCTTCTTTAGTCCACTCTGCATGAACCGGGAGTATCCAATAAATGTCCCTTATTGGGAATACTTAAGGAGTTAAACCCTAAATCAGGCCAATTTGAAGGAGTGCATCCTTAAGAAACGTGCAAATGAGTGCACTCGTTGAGGTGCGTGAAAGCTGATCCAGAGACTACCTCCCTATTAAGCTAAAAAAATCAAATGGGAGACTTTAGTAAATTCCAAACGTGCATTTTGACAAGATCAAATAAATAAAAGAGGATTTACCTGGTTAGTTACTACTTTATGTGAACAGGTACAGCACGAGGATTTCCACGTCGAAACAGCGTGCGTTGAAGAATTCGCGCCGAGTTATTGGCTGCTTCGTCGTGTATATCGTGATGTCATATTAATAAAGAATGAGCGAAAAGTGGGGCGGTGGCTGACTAGGCGCCTTACTGGACCTTGGAATTTCAAAGATGCTCCACGTATGAACTGTGAAGCCGTCACTTGCCTGTATAAGCCGAGACCTGCTCGAGAGAGTGGACTCTTGACTCCTATCTGGTTGGTCAGCCATGGGGATCGTTCTGACTTTGCAGCCGGTGGTGTTGTGCCCAACTCAATCTTCGAGCACTCGTCAGCATTTTCGACTCTGCTTGGACCCGCAATTCACGACCACAAATTAGGGGCGCGTGAAATATTTACTAGAAGTGGTTTAGGAAGATCGTTAGAAGAGAGCTCAAATCTGAACTCATTAATATATCTAGTTAAACTTACCTTTATTAAAAAAAAATAAGCTAATTAGTAAAGGAGAAATACGAAATCCCTGCGTTCCATCACCTTAAGTATGCGTTTCGTGTTGTACTTTAAAATGAAATTAAATTGTCTTATCTCATAAATAACAAGTGATATTAGACAATGAAAAATAAATTGCTATATTTATAACCTAAGTATTCAAAGTCAACATCAACGTCCATGTGACAAATCACAATTGTATCTTTAAATGAGTAAGTCTTGCTACCTACTTAGGACGTGAATGATAACCATTCTGGCCATAAATTGATTTTTGGAAGAGAAATAGATTTTTCTATTTCTATTTCTAGATGAGTTTCTAACCAAAAATAACCGTTTGATAACGATATAAATTTTTTACTTTAAAAATAGAAATTTGTTTGATAACGACACAAAATTTCTTCCTTTTGGACGGCGGTGGATCGACGAACGGCAGTGGACCGGCGATCAGCGGCGACGGACGGCGGCGGCGGATCGGTGAACGGCGGTGGACCGGCGATCGGACGATGGTCGGCGGTGACGAATGAAGGACCGGTTGATGAACGATGAGAAAAATTTTTATTTCTCATTTCGTTATAGAGAAATAGACAATTTCTACTTCTGATTTCTATTCCAAACCTATTTTTGGAACAAAAATCTATTTCAAAAATAGAAAAATAGAATAAGTTTATCAAACGGATTTCTATTCCAGAAATAAGTCTGAAATAGAAAAATTGTTTCTGGAACAAAAAAAGGTGGTTGGCATGCACTCCCTTAGAGTTGAACGAAACCAAATTTCTTTCTTCTTCTTTTTCCACTAGACTCAAACTAGTATATTCTTGAGTTTGTTTTGCTTTGAAGCTACGAAATATATGAATAAAAAAATTAACTAAAATTTGAAAAGAAACTTCCAAAGTCATTAATTCTCCATTCGTGAAAAATAAATCATTTGGATTGCATTTCCTTAAAAATGACCATTTGTATCACTTGAAATAATGAGCCAATAAAAAATATTTTCATTATCAATAATAATTTATGTCTAAATATTTTCATGAAAGATAAAAAAATATTTTTCGTTCACTTATTTTTGTAAGTGATATGAATAATTATATTTTTCAAATTATTCAGTTTGTGCAAAATAAATGAAGTCTAATCACATGCTTCATAACCATTCTCAACTAACAAATTCTGGTCCACAAAGCTTGCATACACAAATTTCTCAACCGCGCTCAACTTTTTGCATTAGAATTAATAATGACTCCTCTAAATTATTTTTCAACAACTACATCCGAAAAAAAAAAAACAAAAAAACAAACAAACAAAGAGAGAAGAAAATTTATGTGGACTCGTTGTAAATCCCTCTTCTTCTTGAAAATTTACTCATTTCTGATCATGCAAGGCGTCTATCGTCAAAAAGGGACAACATTATGTACGAAGCGACCTTAAATACAACAAACGCCATTGAGAGTCGTTGACGGTGAACACCTCAATGTTTTGCCTAAGGTACGAATAGTCATCTTTGGTTGACAGTTTGACCCAAAAAATCTATATATTAGGTTGACGGGCTGTCCGAGGCATTGACCTGCGATTTACCTCGTGAAAAAACAATTTAAAACCTTCATGACAGTACAATCGTATACTCGTAGACTCGTAGTCCCTTCTTTAGTACGATAGGGTAGTAGTAATCCATTGTTTTAAACAACAGCCAATCTTTCCAAATCCCGACCATTTGATCTTTTAAGCTATGAAGACTTTCCGGCTCCCTTTATTTTGCAGAAAACATTTTTAAAGAAATTATTTTTAGTATTTGGTTTGCTTAAAACATTGAGTCAATGGAATTATTTTCCTAATCAACATTCAAAAAAAAAAAATTTCCTCTTTTGGAAAACAGAAAAACATTTTCTAAAATATAATTAAGTATCAACGCTCGGCTAAAACTTTATAATTAGACATAAAAGCCCTAACGTTGATTTACAAGTTTTCGACACCCGGGCTTAGGACCTCGGTGCTTCGGTCTATCAAGGTCGAGCCCGAAATCCTAGTGCTTGTGCCCGATGCCCTAATACTTGAGCTCCGGTTTATAAGGCTGTGCTTGAGTCCTTCACGCTCAAGTTTTGGTACTCGACACTTGGGCCCAAGTCCACAAAAGTCATGCGTGGGTCCTCTAGCTCGGGCTTGAGTCCTTAATTAATAAAACATTTTTTCTTATAAAAATATTTTTAAAAATAGAATTTAAATAATTTACTTATCTTTTTCTTTTCTTTCTTTTCTTTTCTTTTGTTTTCCATTTCCTTATTCCTCGACTGGTTGTTGGTCACAGCGATGACCAGCACCCAACCATAGGTGACGAATGAGCTTGCTAGCCTTGAGTAAGGCTCCATCTTGCCGGATCTAGCGAAGTTGAGCTTGCCTGCCAACAAGCTAGGTGAGGCTTAAGCCTCAAGAGTGTCTTTACCTATAGCAGGAGGAGAGGATGTTGCCAGTCATGGTGTCTCGTTGCAGTCATCTTTGCGACAACTTGTTTGTGCAGACGTGTGATGAGAACGATCGCTTTGATCTTTTGCCTCGCAATTGCAGTGACTAGTAGTGAGAGAAAGAGAGGCCATTGATGTCGACTCGTCTCTTTTGCAGCTCAAGGTTTGCTCCCGGACTAGAAGCTCAAAATGAAAAGTAGAAGAAAAACCCTATCTCACCCGATTTGGCAAGGTGGGCGAGCTCCACCTTGTCGGATCTGGCAAGGTGGAGCCTCATTAGCCTATGATGAGCTCATCCCTTGCTTGTGGTTGGTTGCCGTGGCCGGCGATTGACCCATTGAAAAATACTTTTCGCAAAACAAATGAAGCCTTAATCTCTATCTTTAAAAAGAAAAAGAAAAAGAAAAAATATTTAAAAATAAAAATTATCAAAAAATTAAATTAGATTTTTCACATCAAATGACAAAAAATATTTTCTAGTACATTTTTATGTTTTAACTAAACACCGAAAAATATTGTCATTTTCCCGGAAAAAGACCTATTGAAAAATATCTTTCGCAAAACAAATGAAGCCTTAATCTCGATCTTTCAATCATTTGTTGCTAGGCAACTATGTCATTTACTTAGGCTCCATTTATTTCGCAAAATATGACATTTTTGGAAAAAAAATTTGAGGAAGTTCTATTTCAAGAAAATGACAATATTTTCCTACATTTGGTTGAAACCTGAAAACAAGAAAATATTTTCTGTCATCCGGTATGAAAAATATAATTTGATTTTCTAAAGAAATATTACCAAAATATTCATTTTTTTAGAATTATTTTTTATTATTTTTGTTTTCATTTTTCCTTTTTCTTGGTGACCAGCCACAAGCGAGGAACAAGCTTACCTAAGGCTAGTGAGGCTCAATAGATTCTAACAAGCCAAGTTGAGTCGAGCCGCCTCGAGCAGGTTCAACCTCACCGGATCTGGTGAGGTAGAGGCTGGCAAGAGGTTAGGGAGGCTCGAGGCTTTGCAAGAATCTGATGAGCCAAGCCTCACTAGATTGATGAGTTCGAGCTTCACTGACCTTAGGCGAGTTCATCTCTCACCTCTGAAGAAGAAGGAAAAAGAAAAAAAAAAGAAAAAAAAAAGAAGAAGAAAAAAATTAAATTTTTTTATTTAAAAAAATGAAAAAGAAAACTAATCAAAAGGGGTGACAAAGAGAACGTGCTTGGACTGAAGGCAAGAGCAAGGAAAATGATTTCTTCTTTTCAAAAAGAGGAAATCATTTTCTTCATTTTTGAATGTGTTTATTTTATTGACAAAAAATATTTTCCTTCTAGTTTATTTTTGGTGAACCATGTCCCGAAAAATCGGTAAAAATATATGGTTGAAGTTGTTTTCCATAAAACATATGGAACCTTATTCTTAATGTAGTTTTCTTAAAGTAGGACTCCTTTCGTTTCGTGAAAAAAATATTCGGAAAAACATTTTCCTCATTTTCCAGTGCTTGGATCGCTCAAGAAATGAGTCAACAAAAAATATTTTCCCATATGACTAGATACTAGCGCTTGGACTAGAAACTCTATATTTGGACATACAAACCCATATGCTTACTCTCTAGGCCGAATTCGCTAGGGTCTATCAAGGCCAACCCTAGGTCTAAAGAGACCAAGCCTAGAACCTCAGTGCCCCATCCCGAGTCTATAGGAGTTACACTTGGGACAACAACACCGGTGGCCAAGCCTAGGACTCTATTACCATTACCTAATTCCTAGCGCCACGACCTTGCTCCACATAGGACGGGCACGAGACCTCGGTACTCGTGCCCAGATCTCTAACACCTAGGCCTAGGTCTATCAAGGCTATGATTGTGACCCTAATGCCAGTGCCTGGGTCGTTGGCGCCCAAGCCCATGTCCATCAAAGTCGGGTTCAGGACCTTGGCACTCGAGCCTTAGTCTATCTAGATTGGGCCCAAGTCCCTAGCACCTATGCCCTTGTCTATTGAGGTCGGACCTGAGACCTTGATGTCTCTACTTGGGTCTTGGTCCATTAAGGCTAAGTCCAAGATGTTGATGCCTACCCAAGTTAATTAAGGCAAGACTCGAGATCTTGGCACCCATGCCCAGGTTTATAGAGGTCGGGCCCATGTCCATCGAGATTGGGCCTTGGATTTTTGTGCTCGAGCTCAGGTCCCTGACACCCACGATTGATTCCATGGAGGCCCAAATTGAGACCTCATGTTGGGGGCCAAAAATACAACCTAGAGAGGGGTAAATCGATTGTTTTAAAAAAACTTAACAATATTTTGCAAAAATAGCTAACGCTAAGTAAGGATCAGGTCAAGATGATATTTCAAAGCTTGTGATCATAATGTGTGCTTGTGAGAGTAAAGAAAATAAAACAGTGATACACAGCGATATGTAGTGGTTCGGCTTTATCCCAAAACTTACGTCTACTCTGCATACGAATGGCACATGTTGAGCTAGAATACATTAGTAATATGCTCTGACAGTTACAATATGCAAGCACTGATCCTATTACAAGATAGATCATACTATTAAGAGTCAGCTATTGCTTTTACTCCTATACACTTAATCTAGAGCACAATTACTCAAACAACACGAATACAATACTTAGTGAAATAATTGAAAGAGAGCGTATCACTTGGAATACAGCTGAATGCCAATCTTTTGATTATGTTGCTCTCTCTCTCTCTCTCTCTCTCTCTCTCGGCTTCTTAGGTCTTCTCTTTTATATCCATATCCAATCTATCTGTTAGAAGAGGATCAGATGAGTAAAGAGTCGTTGGAGTTGCTATTGAGTTACTGCTCAAGAATGGAATTGTTCATACAGTCCTTTTTCTTGAACATTTATAATCTACCTAAGAATAGATCTACTGCTGTACCTTTACTATAGTCTCTGACAGACCTATAAGACGACTCGGCTTCGTGATTACTAGTTTCATCTGGATTCTACTGCTATGTGAATCCCTAACCGCAACAGCTAGTTTGCTGACCTCACCAAATGTGCATGGTTGCCACAACACCAACGACCTAATATTTGTTGTTATGATATAAATATCGCCATCAACTAGTTTTTAGGTCAACTAGTATTGTTTACGGAAAAACGGGAGAAGTACACTATCAGTGTCATAAGTTGTGTACGGCGCTCATTTTGGTGCTAAAAGTTTCCGTCGGATCACTTAAGTGCCAAAAAGTTTGAAAAACGATCATTTTGGTGCCAACTCTGATCAGATTGACCGGAAATCCAACGTGGCACTTTTGTATTAATTTTTTAAGCTGATGTGGCTCGCCGGAGAGTACAGTCAGCATGTAAACCATAAAACAACGTCATTTGGTGTCTCTCCCCCAATTCAAAACCCTAAACCCTAAATCTGCTGAATAATCTCGGCCACCGCCACCCTCTTTGTCCTCTTCTCCTCCCTTGCCATCCTCTCCGCCGCCGCCCATGGCGCCGCCAAGCACCACCACCTCCTCCACTACCTCAACGAGTTCAGCAACTGCGGCGAGCAAGTCGCCATCAACCCCTTCGCCTCCTTCGAGAACCTGCGCATCCGCAATGCCTACGTCGCCCTCCAGGCCCTGAAGCAGGCCATCCTCTCCGACCCCAACAACTTCACCGCCAACTGGGTCGACCTTGATGTCTGCGGCTACTCCAACATCTTCTGCTCCCCTACCCCCAACGACCCTGGCATCCGCACCGTCACTGGCGTTGATGGTTTTCCCTCCTCCTGCCCCTTCAATCGCTCACATGCCTCGCCTCCGCCTCTGTTGGTGATGGGCTAGTCGCCGTCCTTGACGGCCCCCACGCTTGGTGGCCGCGGCTCCGACCCCGACCCCGACCCCTACTTGGCCACTCGGTGGCCAAGTCGAAGGTCATGATCTCGCTCAAGTGCGAACCTCACGTCGCCAAGCGATGGCGGCCAAGCAAGCTAGGTGGGCGGCCGATGAGGATCGGAATCCTAATTTCAATCTCCAAATGAAATAAAAAAAAATCCCAAAATGAGTTGTGCGGCGTCATTTTTGTGAGGCCATTCACTTAGGACGGCAAAACGACGTCGTTTTCTTGAGGAGAATGGAAAATGATGTCATTTCTCAAGCCATGTCGATTTTTTTTTTTTAGATATAAAAGCCACGTCATCATTTTGGTCGGAATCTCTCGTCGGTGGCACCAAAGTGATTGTTTTTTCTCCAATTTGGCACTTAAGTGATCCGATTGAAACTTTTTGTACCAAAGTGAACGCCGTACATAACTTATGACACTGATAGTGTACTTCTCCTCAGAAAAACTATTTCTGGACTTGTTGCATACTTCTATTCATTGGATCACATCATGGATATTGCACAGTCCTTTCTATAAAAAAAAATTCACATACACCATAGTAAATATTATATTAAGAACAGTTTGGACATTATTAAAATCACTTAGAGATATTTCTTCAACAGCTTGTAGCTCATGCCCTAGTTCCTGGCTCTCGAATCCCTTAATGCCAGGCCTAGGTCTAGGTTGGACTTTAGACCCTAGTTTCCATGACTAATTCCATCACTGCTTATGCGCAAGTCACTAGCGTCCAAATAATATATATGTCTATTTAAAAAAAGAAAAATCTAACCAAAATCTCCTAACCAAACAATATAAAATATTTTTTAGTTTAGTCTTAGGTTTCAACTAAATACTTGAAAATCTTGTCATTTTTTATGAAACAAACTGAGCTTAGGAGTTAGAAGCTTTTTAACGTAACAAAAATAGCTCTAATAATTGCTTGCATGTCCAGATTCAACACTGATTGAGTTTTCGAAGTTTAACAATCGAAATTGAAAGTAGTCTAAAATGTATCATTTATGACAGTTCCGACTAGATTTTGCTATTAATACAGTATTTACGATTCTACAATATTAACGGCATCTCTTTTAGCGAGAATCTTCAAGTGTTGCATTCAAAAGCTAGTTACAATGGTATCCTACGTCACAACATCGAAAAATTGTCCCTATGATGTTGGGTCTTCTTGGTGGCCTAATTAGGGGTGAGCGGTTCCCGGTTCCGGTTCGGTTCCGCATGGAACCCGGAACCTACCCTCGGGTACAGTTCCTCATTTTTGGAACCCGGAACCTACCCGTCGAGAACCAAGAACCTGGAACCTACCCTGTTACGGGTTAAGGGGTCGGTTCCGGGTTCCAACAGGTTTTTTTTTTTTTTAGTTAAAAAAAACGAAAATGAACGCAACAATAATAAACAATCTTATACCTGTTAATCCTCACTCTTTTTTTGAGCTTATCCTTCAAATCAATGATTAACACATAAAAATAGCTTGAACTCACCATAACGGGGTCCGACACCTTGACAATCCTTCAAGGAGCAGTACTCCAAAACTGTAGATGTCTAATTTTTGTGTGGGTTTCCGAGTTTTCATGACTTCGGGAGCTTGATAACCTGCACTTCTAGTTCTAGGAGGCACTATAGGAGTGCGGATTAGAGAAGTCAGGCCAAACTCTAAGATGCAACCTTCAAGGTATGTTGCCATGGATAAACCTCCCGCCTCTGGTCGGGATAATCATCTGCGTATGACAAGTCTCCAACATACAATAGAGTCTGTCCTTTCTGCGGATTAATGCTTCGGTTTGAATCAAAAGTCTGACCAAGATCCCCTGCAATGGTCATCGGCATGCTGAGCATAGAAAGAAGTAGAACCATGGATGCATGTAAATTACGACGAACTAAATTTGCTGCGACTTATTGATGAAAATGATTATCAAAACTAAATGATTCTACAAAGACTCATAGTACATACACAGGAATGAGCTTTTGAAGCTACTCGAGTCATTGACTATCTATGCATGACAATATGATTTACTTTACCTATGAGACCGAAAGTATATGAAACATCGGGGCCAACCTCGGATGAGTAATGAACTAGAACCGTCGGACCGTGTGTCCAATTCCAACCTCATAATAGTATTTAGTGTTGTACTGCAAGTAAACGGAATAAACATCAGCTACATTTACCAAATTTTGCAGACCAGGCACCAAAAATTAATATTTCTGGAGGAAATCAGCCCCATTCAAAACCAGAACAAGAACAGCCCCAACAATAGCCACCGAACAGCAAGATGAAGATCCCGGAACAGCCATCTTGGTCTTATTTTGGGATACGGAAGAACCTACGTGACAACCCCCACAAATTCCCTTCCCTCACTATGTATGTACTTGGATCATGGCACGCAAGCATGACACTCACATCTCAGAAATCGACCAAATAAAGCAGCTAAAATGTTAGATTAGATCTAACAGTTAAGAGCAGAAACAACAAGAGATTAGACCTGCGATTGAAGCTGGAGGAGGCGAGTTTCTTCGGTGTCGAGGGTGGCAAGCGGCATCAAGGGACGTCGAGCGGCGTCAAGGGGGCCGTGCGGCGTTGAGGGGCCGAGAGGCGTCGAGCAAGCGTCAAGGGCGTCGAGGGGGTCGAGCGAGCGTCGAGGGGCCGAGAGGCGTCGAGGGGCGGCGCGGACGGCGCGACGGCTCGTCAGGCTCAACGGCGAGACGGCTCGTCGGACGAGCGGTGGGTGGTGGTGGTTCGGTGGCCAAGAGGTGGTGGTGAGTAGGGCGTGGGGCGGCGGTGTGGTGGTGGGTGAAGTAGCAGCCAGCAAGAGGAAGGAGGAAGAAGAGGAGGAGAAGAAGGGGGGTTTCAGCCGAGAGAGGGGGAAAGAGAAGAGAGAGGGAGAGAAAGAAAAGAAAAAGTTAGGGGGGCAGGAAGTGACGTGAGGAGGAAAAAGGAGAGAAAAGAAAGAGAGAGAGAGAGAAAGGGGAAGGGGGAAAATCGGTAGAAAGGGGGGAAAATCACATTGGGGGAAGTGAAAGGCTAAGGTTTTTTTTTTTTTTAGTTTCGACCGGTTCCGGTTCCTATGAGAACCGGAACCAGAACCGGGAACGCCGGTTCCCCGAAAAAGTGAACTGGGAACCGGAACCGGTCCCTTTAGAACGGGGAACCGAACCGGACCCTGCGGTTCGGTTCTCCGGTTCCCGGTTCTACCCGGGAACCGTGCTCACCCCTAGGCCTAATAGCCAAAGGTCCCAGTCACCTGAACTGGGCATGAGAAGTGCGGCACCATGCTTATGATTCATTAATCATTATGTTTTCAAATTAATAGAAATTTAAGTCGTGCACTCTCAGGATAGACTGGACTCAATAATCAAGAAAGGGTGAATTGATTATCGTAGGAAGTTTCAATACTTTTGTGCGCTTAATTGCAAAACATGTCAAATATGAAACAGTTTTTGGGGATGAAATATGCAAGGCGTAGCAAATACTTCGTAAAAAGAGTGATAGATAGAAGAGATTGCAAAGCAATTTATGCCACTTTTCACTCAACTTACTCCACTTTCCTAATTTTAACGGTCCCAAAATAAGATTGGAATTCATTCGTGCTATCCTTAAAACTTTGATAGTGTTTACAAATGAAGTTGTCTCTACATGAGTGACTATAGCCCACTAGCCCACTCTTTAAGTACACACACTTCGCTCTATACTCAAAGCAATCTTTACCGTTATATAAACATTCTCTTAGAAAATGACAATCAGAATCACAAGATTTTTCCCAAAGAGTACAAGGAGTGAGAATAAGTTTTCGGAGCATTTTAATCAACTCGGCCAACTTTCAACAAATACTTTGAAGTATGCAAATCACCCTTCAAACTATATTAGCGTGTTGGAGACTTCAAATAGGTCAAAGTAGTTGTTGCAAGGATTGTTCTTAGGTCGGAAAGTTCAGTTGAAGCTAATTATTGAACTTTGCTAAAAATAGACCAAATTGCCTATGCAAATTTGCCGTACACTTTCTCTACTTATTCAAAAATGGCAAACCAGGCATGCAGAACATTTCTCCATGAATTCCGAAGCCTAAAATTGACTCCAAAGTGCCGATTTGAATTTGAAATAAATTGATATAGAGGTTAGAATTTGCTCGTGAATGATAGCCATTTTGTTCCAGAAATCTTTTTCTTGCTAGAAATTAATATTTCTATTTTTATTTCCCAAACAAGTACAAAAAATACGCATTTGATAATCATATAAAATTTCTATTATTGAAATAGAAATTTGTTTAATAACAACACAAAATTTCTCACTTTCAAGTGGCAATGGAAGGTGGCCGGCAAGCAAGGAGGCTAACAATGGGCAACCGGTGACGGCTGTCTAGCCACTAGCGGCTAGCCTTCACCAGCATCCGGCATCCGGCGAGCAATGATTGGCGACAGGTGAGCGGTGATAAGAGTAAACGATCAAAAGAGTTTTTATTTCTCACTTTTGTTCCAAAAATAGAAAAGCTAACAATTTTAACTTCTAATTTATGTTTCAAACCTATTTTTGGAGTAAAAATTTGTTCTAAAAATAGAAAAATGAAATTTTGTTACCATACAGATTTCTGTTCTAAACCTATCCCCATGAATGAAAAAAATAAAGAAATAAAATGGTTATCATGCGCGCCATTCATTTCTAAGTACGTGGAATATTGTCCACTTTGTTGATAGCGTGAACTTACTCTAAAACGTGGTCTATCCAAACTTAACAATTTTACCAAATCCCAATATATCCATCTAGGCTGCATTTAGTGGTGTGGACTTAAGTCCATATTGAATATTAAATTATCTTATTTCGTGTTTGGTGACATGCTCTAAATTGGATAATGCCGGATACATCCGAATAAAATGCTGAACAAGAAATCCAGCCTTGGGGGTGGGATAAACCTAGATTGGATATTAAATTTTAAAATAATTTTTAAAATTCTCATGCATTGGGAAAAGCCCACCTCAAATGAGACTCACCATCCTTGGCATTTCTCATGGATGGCACCACACCACCACTCTAACAGTCATCCATAGTGATGGTTCCTCACTCCAGCATAGTTGAGTATCCTTGCAAGTGCCCTTGCTCACGGCTCACTTGGAAGGCTAGGGCTCACCACCTTATCCATTGTTTCCTCTCTTTCTCAATCGGTTTTTCAGCTTTTCTATCATCACCAAATCATCTCTCAGTTCCTCTCTCTACTTCACCTTTAATTACTCATTTTCAGTCTCCATTGTTCCATAATCTCTCTATTGGTCGACTTTGAACTAGGCGTTCATCAAGTTTTTAATGAAACACTAGAGAGATATCCTCCTGAGAGATCCTCCTCGCCTTCGGTTTAGAATTTTGCTCAATGGAAGACATCAGGTCTATTGAAAGTCATCAAACTCCCGAGGTTGATCTTTGGAAGCTGTCAAGCTTCCAAGGTCGAGTTCTCGGAGACTGCTTGTTGACAACAATGGTCGAGAGGTTTTGAATCGTATGAGGAGCCCGTTGAAGATGGGATATTCAAATTTTTTCAAACAATAATTTTGTTAAAAGATTTTCAATTCTATCTTAGGTTACATATTTCAATCCTATCCTAGGTTGCACTCTACAATCTAAAAGATATATGGTGGATTTCAAGTCTCCTTTTTATCCTATTCTATCCTAATCCCAATCCGGCCGATCAAGTCTAGTGCACTTAGATTCTTCCAAGCATATTGATGTACTCGTGTTATCCCATATCTTGCTTGTTCAGCAAAATCCAAAGATCCTTCCAACTCTAACACTTCCCACTCAGTATCTTGTTCTCTATTTGCAGAGAAAGGAAATTCTCCTTAAATACAAACGTCTTGTTGTCAATGTCATCTACACATAAACTTGCCTATGTAGAGAATGTTATATTTAAGGAATATTTCATTTGAAAACTCAACAACACATATAAGTTCATTGAGAATGTTTTATCATATACAGATTTTATAGGAATGTTTTCCAACATATATTCCCTTTGTGATAATGATAAAAAGCTTCTATACACCATTCGATATGCAGACGTGTTCACATGATTGAAGAATTTTTGGAAATATATGTATGGACATAATGTAAAAGTTTTTAACTTTGTGCCAAACTGATATAAAAGATCAGAGCACTTGGTATGTACGACTTGTTCCCTATGTGTGATATGAAATGAATCGATGTAGGAAATACAAGTCATACACACAACCTCTCCAAAGTTAAACAAATTTCCGATAAGATATATTTGGAGAAATAGAAGCAATAGATGATATAATATCCATAGTCAATTTCTTGTATTTAAACATCTAAAAATGGCATATGGTATAGCAAAACTTTTGAAAAATGGAGTCGGTTTTATCACACAATCATTTTTCATTAAGTTCTATAACTTATTCGAGAATGAGTATTAGAAAAAATCATACTCATGGGGCCTTGGTTCACATATCAACGACCTCAGGTGTCTCCACCTCTCTGGTTTAACGGTCCGGTACCCTTTGTGTATGACCCTAGGGTCTGATTTATTTGTTGAGATTTTCCACAGATGCAAACAATTCAATATATTCTCCTTCTCCCCCATAACTTCATATTTCACTTCAGCACCAGCACTTCAATAATCTAAATAAGAGCTACACTAATTCTAGCAGCACAACGGTTTATTTTGTACAAAACCTAATTCCTAAAGTAAAAGAGTAACTATATTAATCAAATATATAAGATAATTTCGACATTATGATGATTAATTTTTAGTGAAAGGGATTCAGATCCTACCTCATCACCCAGCACTGGTGTACCGTCTTTGAATTAGCTTCGCTCCCTAGAATTCCCTCAAGGAAAACACCACAAACCTCTATTTATAAGGAAACCTTAAAAAGAAAATAAGCAAAAAATAAATCTAGCTTAAGGAGAACCCTTCACAACGCCAAATCAATCATTCAACAGGTCATAATATCCCTTCAAATTGCTACTCTTGCTCTTAGAAAGATCATAAAATGCCTCCGAAGTAAGGATGAGCATGGGAATCGAACCGGCCTCGCTAATTTTGGGTCTTTCCTGCCGGAATCAATCCGATTCACAGTCCCTTAATTTTGGAGTTCGTGATTATCGGTCTAGTTCCTAATTTTAGGTGTAGTCCAACCTGCCTGGACCAGATCAGTAAGTCCTTTTTATAACTTTTATTGTTACAAAAATTTTCTAAAAATCGTAATTTTCCATTCTCTCATATCCTCGTGGTGATTATTGCCACCGCTCCCGTTCTTCTTCTTCCTTTCTGCGTTGTTTTGCTCACCACACATTGTTGTTGTTCTTCTTCGATTTCTTCCCACTCCCGGTGCTCAAACCAGTCCCGTCTGCAGTTTTGAAGTCGCCATTGAGAAAACCGTTGGCCTAGCCGTTACTGACACCTGCTTCAGGCGATGCCGATTGCTCTGGTTGATCTGGTGTGCTCAAATCTAGAACCGGACCGATATGATTGGGGCCGCTTCAAAACTCAAGTCCAGGACCAATGATGCCTAAGGGACGAGTTTTTGCTCCTCTAAGCTTTTGATGACGAAATCGAGACTTTGAACCACCAGATTTTTGTCCGTGATGCCCTCCGAATCTTTAAGCATGTTGAGCAGGTCATTTGTGATGTGCTTCGCCTCCGGCGAGCTAAAATTTTAGTTGGCCCAGTTGAGATTTGCCTTAGTGCCTATGCTATGGTCTTCTTCACGTGCGCTTTAAGCCTCTGATGGTCTTTTCGGACGAGGCCTTTGATGGTAAGCACTTGTGCATTTTCTTCATAGAACTGTGTAATCTAGCGCATTGGGAAATTGAGCTTCTTAGTTTGTTTTTGCTAGCAATTGACGTGAGAGAATGGTGAATGGTTTTCCAATGTATGCAATGCTTCATAAGACTAACTTCCACTGCCTCCTGCCCACCACCTCTCTCAGGCCAATTGTGCATGGCTCGAGTCTAGGGTAGAATTAGGAACCGAAACCGGAATTGGTCGGTCGAGAGTCACTGGTCGATTCTCGATTCTAAGCCGAAAGCTGGACCACTTGAGAACCAATCACCCCTACTTCAAGGGCTAGTCATATGACTAACCCTTCAAAACACTAAAATGACCTTGAGTAGGCCAGCCTAACTTTCTGTATAATTGAGATGCAAGAACAATGCTAGGCCAGACGGCCTAACCCTATGCAATGTTGTTGTGGCATCCTAATAGACATTTAAATATTAAACCACACCATCATTTATTAGCCCATATTTTTAGAACGGTCAGTAATAGTCTCATAAAATCTCACATGATATTAGAATTAGAGATCTTAAATTCGAATATTTTCGGGCTCTATTTGCCTTCCCAATAAAATATGCCCAAGCTTAGTTTTAGGCAAAAAAAGGCTAGACTAAGTGTGAAGGAGTGATAAAATATTTAAATATTAAATCACGTAATCATCTAATAGCTTAAATTTTTAAAACTGTTGACAGTAATTCCATAAAATCTTACACTATCCCTATAGCTACCACATGATAGTGCAAGTTGGCTTGGTTCTAACGGCCTTGGTCATGCCTAATCCAGTTCAGTGTTATAAAATTGCACGTCAATTCTAGAAAAATAACGTTTGCAAACAATCAACCAGATAGAATATAATAATAAAAAGAATAGAATTAGAAGAACGCATCGAAAAATTTGTTATCGAAGTTTACCCAAACCTAAGCTACATCTCCGTGCATAGGCACTCTATGAATCTATTAGATTTCGAAGAAAATTGGAATACAACGATAATTTTCTTTTAAGATCAGAACACAAAGATTGAGAACTCTCGCAAGTAAAAAAAAAAAACTCACGTTTTTCTTTTCTTTTTTTCTTTCCTCTTTATTTTTTTTTAGCGTCTCGACGGTTAATGTGTTGTTATGGCTAATATAAAGATGTAACTTTTAACATAAAAAAAATAAATCTAAAAAAAAAAAAAGCCCCCGTAAAAAGATTTGACTTCGTCTGCAATCCGTAGGAAAAGATTTGGCTTCATCTGAAACACCCGGCGCAAAGCTAGGCCGCTTTTGCGTAGCGTTGGGTGGGACGAGACTCAGCTATGGTGGCGTAACCAACGCTATTATGTCGTGGCACTGACACAGTGTTGGACTACCCCATTAACTGCCACGTGGTAGTCGTCAGTTGGCCCAACTAAAGTCTACTTAATCCTTCTTTTTTAATCAAAAATACAGTTTTTGTTTTTTACTTTAGCCCTGACTTTGATCGCCCATTCCTCTCTTATCTAGTGGCCCACTGGCCCGATTTCAGCACCCACAACTGTGGTCCAATTTCTAGAATTAAAAAACGGCATTGTGGAATTCTGCAAATCGGGCAAAACAGATGATTCGGGAAGAAAAGTCATAATAACCATCCATGACAAAACTCCCATCAAAGTGATTCCTGAAGCATTGGACCAAAATCACATAATCTCAATCTCAATATGTAATATTCATGATTTCTCCGACCCTATTAAGACCGAGTAGTTACTATTGAATGACGTGATATCCAGACCCATCCATCTAATTTGACAAAAGCAAAATTTGGGAATCGCTGAAGAGCTCTCATAGAGCTCGACTCAATCGTATCCTTCCATCGAAATTGTGATAAGGTTGACTTTTGACAAAATTTTATCAAAGTCTTAGTAAAAATTAGGTGCATACGTAGGAGACGCCACTAATGCAACTCCATGTCAGTTCTTACGTAGTTTCTGGTTGGGGAGACCAGAGAAAGGCGTTGAGAGTCAAGGGAATACGCCGCGAACAGGACAAGTTGTCAACGAGTCTTCACAATCCAGGAAGAAGAATAAAAATTACGAAAACGATTTTCTATTCTGCAGGCTTGGTTCCTTCTGTGAAGCACGAGTGGCCTACGACCACCACCGTACGGGCTGACCCTTTGTAAATTCGCCGCAAGTGCTTCGTCGGTTTCCATCTGCGCCAATCAACTGAGCTAGAAGGGTCCACGCCTCTCGTGCTTTGATTGGTTTGGCCTTTTGTTCTCGATTCATAGCACTGGCAAAAAGCTACGTCAGCTATTCAATATTGAACGCGTTGCCCGCGCAAGGCACGCTATAATTCAACCTAATGTATTCTTATTTTTTGCGTCCTTTCGACGGTGAGATGTCTTAACTTTGTCTCCTTCATTGTGAGAGATGCATTTCCGCTTGTACCCATTTGACTGTGCTGTGCTTCGGTTTGTCGTTCTCTCTTTGCATTCCAGAAGTTGGACATGCATATACCAATAAATGGGTGTAGGCCAGTATGAATCCCTCCGCTCACCAACCATTCAAGTACATATTGAGAATATTACCACACGATTTAGTGGGAATATTGGTTGTTGTGGCTTGAAATAAGCCTGAATCGATGTGGATTCAAAGGCAAAAGAGATCCTAGGACGCTCGACACGAGAAGAAGCATGCAAATGCCCGTGGGAACAAAATCGACGCTCTGAGGATTGATCCTGGATGCCTGGGTAAATATGGTGTGGGCATCGTACTTTAGGTGCACTATGGGTGTGTGGTGATCTAATCGCCGAGCGAAGAGGAAACCCGCAAACTAAAAACCAAACAAAAGAACAAAAAATCAGAGTAAAACTTGATCTAAAAAAAAAAAAAAAAAACCCAATTATAAAAAGATAGAAGTTACAAATCTAAAAAATACTGGCGTGACCTTGTGTTAGTGTCAATCCACTATCCATCTTTGACTGACGCGTATAGGCTTCTATTTTGGTGCATTAATTGCAATACTTCACCACTTGCGGTAAATGACTTTGCCAATCAATTTCTCTTAAATTCTGACGAAGGCTCTTCTCGATAAATTCTACACAGGTGTTGCCGTTTTCCTTCATCGTCGACCAACTCGTAGTTCGTTGACTGTCTTGTTCACTGTTGAATTTTTTGTTTCAATCAAACTTAACTCTGCCGATCGAGCCCACTACTCATCGACAATAAAGAGTGGATCTTCTTTCAGTGTCGACCATGATCTATTTTCCTCTAGTCCAATCAATTACGAAAATTTCTGAGAGTATTAATTCTCTAGAAGATAATGGGAGATTCTTTGTTGAGCATCAGTAAAATAGTAAATAGAAAACATGACCCAATTTGAGTAATGGAGAAATAATTATCAATCTTCAAATGATGATTGTCAAGAAAGCCCTAATGGTAATGGGCTCAAGTCAGTCTTTGGATGAGCCCACGAAATGAAATCCACGAGTGACCATCCCCCAGTAAGTCGTTTCGATGGCCTCGGACTCGTCAAACGACCATAACTCCCGCGAAACCTTGGAACGTGGCCCCTGAACGAAACTGGTGTTTTTGTTTTTGTGGGGCCCATTGTTTATTTAAACTCGTTTCATACTTTGTGTTATGATTTTGTTCGGTTTCTTTTTCTTTTGTTTTTCTTTTATAATTTGGAATGAAATTGGTGTCCCTCTTTTTAAAAAAAAAAAGATAATATATTTAGCAGATAGACAAGTAGTTATTGTGCAGGCTGAGGGAAGGAGAGAGGGCGGGGTGTGTAGCAATACCTAGCGATCTTTTTTATTTGTATAATGCATTTGCATTTTACCACGGACATTTCTTAAGAACTGAACCAAATGCACTCAAAATAACTAGCAATCCCATTTTACTTGTCTATCCTTTTTGTCGATGATCTAAATGGGTGATCAAGAATAAATGTAGAATGCACCGCATCAAATGAAATAACTAAAATATTCCTAAACTGAGTTCTATGCACAAAATACAATGGAAATGTGTGGCAACCCTAACTAGCAACATGAAATGTAGGGATTGATGCATGGTAAAGAGATTTTAGTGGGGACCTAAATCCTATGGTTTTTTTTTTTTTTTTAATTATTCATGAAAGAAAAATTTTCGACAAAAGTCTAGATGTCAAGGTGTCAATAATCAAGTCATCATTTCATGTTATTTAAGTTAGGCATATAGGATTGGCATATTCTAAAATAAAAGAATTGATCACCAATTAAAGTTAGTAAGGAATGACTAAATTATCCTTACTTTCTCGAAAAATTTACCCCAACCCAATTGCCCTTACTTTCTCTCTCTGTCACCACCCATTACCACCTTAGCCATTGTACCGATGCCTTCATCGCCGTGCTTTGCCACTCGCCTTCGCCTATTGCCCATGAGTTATCGATAGTTAGGAGTCAAGCGCCCCCTACCCCTTCTTCTCGACCACCACGAGGGACGACCTGGACCTGAAGTTTTGGGGTAGCTTTGAGGTAGGGACGGGCCCGAGGGAAGGAGAGAAGCTTTGCGATGTGAGTGGCTGCCTCGTGGGCTTGGACAGAGGCAGGATTACACCATGGTGATGGGGGTGGGGTGGGGTGGTGACGACGGAGGGGTGACACAATTGTGGCCTCTGTTGTATGAGGAAGTTGTGACTATGTTGCGTGTGGCCTTTGTTCCAATGCTAGAGAGAGAGAGAGAGTTTCTTATCTGGACTTTGATTGATATCTCATGCTGATTTTGTGAGTCTCATGTGGACCCTCACATCTTACATGAGTCTTTCCACAACCCACTCCACTAAACTTAGGTAAGATGTTATAGAGAGAGAGAGTCTTCACTTCTAATTTTGTGTGTCTCACGTGGGTCCTTACATCTCATATGCGAGATCTATCAAATCAATGGATAATATCAATTCGATCCACTAAACTTAAATTAAATTGGGAGAGAGTCGATAGGCCCAATAGAAAAAAGTAATAAAGACAAAAAGGAAAGAAAAATAGATGAAAAATGAGCAACAAATCTGGTCTACCTATTAGCTCTAGTGATGAGAAATTACCATTAATTTAAAATGTAAATTAAGATTCTAATCTTAGAGTACTTGAATCCACATGTATTTCCCATTTCCACCCGCCACTCCTCTATTCCTCCAAGAAATATTATTAGACTGTCTCTCTGTCTCTCTGTCTCTCTGTCTCTCTCTGAGATGGCATGTTGCATCATGTTCTGATTTTCAATGTTTCATTGCACCACCTGACGAACTAATTTACTGTTAAAGCAACGCAAGATGTACACGCACAGACCATCACACATGAGGCACTCATACATTGCTTACCTCCCAAGTGAGTCATCATTCCGAACTCTTCTTGTTCCCATTAAGTTTCCTTTATATAAACACATTTCTAACCCAACTCATGATCAAATGAAAGCCAACTCAAGTTTGCTTTGACATGCGCCAAAATTTCCCACAACCATGAGAAGCAAAGCAACCTTCTTTCGACACTCTGCTTTCACCATCGCTCTCTTCTCATTCCTCTATGCTCTCACCCTGCGTTCATCTGTCCCTGCTCCCGATCTCCAACCCACTACTATAGGCAGTCAAATTGGATTTAAATTTCAAGTGGAAGAGATTCTCTCCGTTGTCACCTCTCTGATTATGCCAAGACACCATAATCATCATCTCACAAGGCCGGTCGAGTGTGATGGGAGTATATGGAAGTCAAAGGTCATCAACGATAATCAAGTGGGACTTGTATTAACAGTCGACTTGAAGGGCTGTGCGAATTTTAGCAGTGTGCAGAGGGCAGTGGATGCTGTTCCTGACTTTAGTCCCTCCAGGACACTCATTCTACTGGATTCTGGTACTTACAGGTCACTGTCTTTCAGAACTCCTCTCCTTGGCGCAGTTTGTCGTCTATAATTCATGGTTTAGCATGACACGATTAGCCGACCGTGCTTCTGTCAATGAACATGCACTCAGATGGATTAAAGGTGGCCTCATAGTCTTGCCTTTCACTTAGGATTGGTTGCAAACATTCGGGATCATATAAGTATGCTCCTCACTAGATAAAACACCTAACGTTCATATGCGGAGACTTTTGTAATTTAATAATTACATGATGCTCTGCGAAAGTCTTCCAACATAATCACGTTTAGGGACTTTAGGAAGTGGAAAAAAAAAAAAAAAAGGAAGAGAAAGGTACTGAGGAGCTTCTAAGAAGGCAGGTTAAATCTGTGAGGCTATGCCGGCTCATATAGATGATGTCTCTGGTTGCAGGGAAAAGGTGGTGGTGAATGCTAGCAAGACAAACATAATATTGGAAGGTCAGGGTTATCTCAACACAGCCATAGCATGGAACGACACAGCCAATTCCACTGGTGGCACAATCTACAGTCCTTCTGTGGCCGTATTCGCTGACAACTTCACAGCTTACAACATCAGTTTTCAGGTAGATCCAACTCCACATCAGAACTTGACTTTCTATTTTTTGCACTGCCGTTGTGGAATTCAATTTCCACAACCAATGTCAAAATGTTCGTGCGTCTTCATTCCTTGTATAAGCAATTTACGATTATCTGGTAAACAAATTTTTGCCGTGCACATATCACTGACCAGATAATGCTAATGATCTTGTGTGGCATTTGGTTTCTTGAAATAAAAGAATACAGCTCCATCGCCATCGCCGGGCGATGTAGGAGGGCAGGCCGTTGCACTAAGAATAGCAGGGGACGAGGCTGCGTTTTTTGGTTGCGGATTTTATGGAGCTCAAGACACGCTTCATGATGACGCAGGAAGACATTATTTTGGGGATTGTTTCATCCAGGGATCCATCGACTTTATCTTCGGAAATGCTAGATCTCTTTACGAGGTAGAACATGAAGAAGCTTACATGAACACTTGCATTGTGCGTGTTAACCAGGGAAAGCTTTTTATACCCTGAATAATTCTCTCTCTCAATCACATTAAGTGCAGTTCATTCTGGTCCCCAAATGACATTCTTTTCCACTGTTGACCCCGGATTAGCCTATTCTCCTATGATATATCAATGCTCAAATCTATGGCAGGGATGCACCATTAACTCGATAGCAAAGGACGTCACGGCGGGAATTAGTGGAGCCATCACGGCTCAAGGGAGGGACTCAGAGAGTGAGCATACAGGGTTTTCGTTCGTGAATTGCAGGATCGGAGGGAGCGGCAGAGTGTGGCTGGGCCGGGCGTGGGGTGCGTATGCGACGGTGGTGTTCTCGAAGACCTACATGTCGGACATTATTGATCCCGAGGGGTGGAACGACTGGAGTGACCCTTCTAGAGACGAGTCTGTGGTTGATCCTTCCTTTTTCTTCGAATCTGTGCAACATTACTTTCACTTCATTTCTAGTTCTCTTCCCTAATCTAGAATAAACCGGTCTTAGTACAATTTATTAGTGCGATTTCGGTTGTGCCTTCTAAATAGATCTTGCTTCTTCTCCAATTCAAGATAATGTGCGTTTAAGGATTATATGAGTTAGCTCTCATTTCAGCGGAAAAAAAGGGGGAAAACTAGTGAATCAGAGAATATCCAGTTCTTTGTACAAATATTTGAACTAACGATCTTCCATTGCAGGACGGTGTTCTTTGGGGAGTATGATTGTCGGGGACCTGGGGCGAACTATACAACGAGAGTTGAATACGGGAGGCTGCTAAAACCATCAGAAGCTAGCCTCTTCCTGGACATTTCCTACATAGATGGCCATGATTGGCTT
Organism: Eucalyptus microcorys; assembly: GCA_014182515.1. Taxonomy (NCBI): domain Eukaryota; kingdom Viridiplantae; phylum Streptophyta; class Magnoliopsida; order Myrtales; family Myrtaceae; genus Eucalyptus; species Eucalyptus microcorys. The sequence continues at coordinate 23,263,927 of CM024572.1, forward strand.
CCCGAACATCACCCCAGCTTTCTTGCACGAGCCAGTTTGTAGCGAGCGAGGCTCGACCAGAGTATTTTGATCTTTCACGTGATGAGCTAAGATGGCCGAATATGCTGAACGAAGCCTTCGATTTTTCACCATCCGGTCTTTTGATTGATCAGAGAACAACGCAGGAAATGTTCTCGTCCAACCGTTAGCAAGCATAATAAGCATATACGCTGAACAGATATGTCCGATTATTTTTTCTTCAGGTGCTGAAGAGGACTCCTAATTTTTGTTTTCCATTCACATGTTTGAGCTAACTTGTTAAGTAAGAAAGTCATTTCGAACGAAATTCCCTGTTCAGCTCCTGAAGGAACAAAAACGCCATCTTGAGGAGAAATTTCATCCCCTTCATTCTACACTAAAAACAAACAGAAAATTTCAGTCAAACTATTAACCAGAAAATAGCGTATTTTAAGTCTGAAACAAATTGTTCTCCACGTACGTACAAATTCGCCCAAAACAAAAGACGTAGATATTACATCAAAACTATCCCCTCGTCCGACCTCGAAGTTGGACACAACAGAACCCGTCCCATACTCTGGCAGATACAATTATGGTAAAATTTGCCATTTATGATACACGTAATTCATGTCAAATGAGTCGAAAAATCATCCTTTGACCGAAAAAACCTCACATCCTAAGGGCATTGTTGGTACAAACAGATACAAACTACCAACCTAAATTGCCTAAACTAACAGGAAATATGGAGCCGACACAGAAAAGGAGAAGGATAGTTCATGTACATGATTTACAATCACTGCTTTTATAAATTACAAGGAGGGGCAACTGCACAGGCTTCATTCTTCAGCGCAGCGAGGCTTGCCGGCATTACGGCTGTGGAGAGGCAACCATCTATTGGCTTCTAAAACTGTCCAAAATGCTTCACTCAGCAGAGGTTGGGTAATCAGTGATCCCCAGCACTAAACTCTTTCAAGTTTGGTGGGCATTGATTAACCAACTTTAACCGTGATGTTAGAATTTGGAATCAGGATGTCATATCCACTCATAAGTTTTGCCTTCTCGCTCACTTCCTTGGGGACTCTGAACCTTGACCCTTCCGAATTGAATCAACCCGATCCAGTCGAACTTCTCTCCATGACCGTGAATTAGTAGATTTCAGTAACAACCCCAGTGCCAAAAAGCATGTTGCTCTAACAACTGCATGTGAAGACCGACTCATCTTTCCCACCAACAGTGAAAACACCTTGAACAAGATAACAACGATATTAATGCATGTTCCTTTCTGCTTTACATTCTAATGGTTGATATTGAATGATGGTCAACCTGTGTATAATATACTGTTAAAATGTGCTGATCATCTGAAAGTGACAGAAGGCTGCAAGCAAAATAAATAGCATTTGCCTGGATAAGGGGCCAAGGCGCATCAAAAGCCTGCAGCATCAGCAAGAAAGAAAATTAATTGTGTTTCTCCGAGGTTGGGAAGCATGTCATATATACTTGAGGGCACCTGAATGTATCCATCTGCATGTAAACCTACTAAGGCACCTGCGCTAGGGAAGGATCCAGAAATCGGACAGTGGGTGTGCCAAGTTTTTCCACGCTAATTTAATAATGTTGATTTTTTTTTTCTCCATAAATATATGCATTTTACATTAACCAAGATTTTAAGATGGCATTAAAAAATATAAACTTATTTAAACAAAATAGAAAGTCTAAGTTAAATAGAATAGTCGTACTAGCATACCATTTAGTAATGTAGTCCTAGAACCAACGCACGCATAGTGCACCACAGAGGGGTGATTGGTTTCCCACCTAGAACCTTAAACTTACCCGATGACGGTTGGCTCCTAGTTTGTGGAACTGGGAACCAACCGAGTTAACCCTGGAACCAGCCCAAACTGGACTGGCCAATTACAAAGTCACCCCAGGAAGCTGCCCTTTTTTTTCTTATTTTTTATTTTTTGCTGATGACATTCACCTTAAGATGGAGTTAACCTATTTTTGAAGTGGTCAGTGGTGTCAAATGCTATTTTAACTGCTTTGTTGAGAAATGCACTCACCCTGAATAATCTCCAATTTTTAGCATAGAGAGCCTACGAATTATACAGAGAGCCAATGACAAGTAAGAAAGTAGTATCTTCATTTTATAAAAGTAGTCTCTTTGAGTTAACTCATTCAAATTATGATAGTGCTAGTTTAAGATGGCCAACTCAATATTTCATAGAAATTTTTCTTTAGGTGGGGAACAACAGCCCACATCATCTCTAAAAGGTCATAAATTACTGACCAAGCTTCTCTCACAGTAGAAGGGCAATGGGGCTTGGCCCCCTGGATCAATCCTTCCTTGCACATGGAATGTGCATGCATGAATGATCATGTTTTAATGCAAGATTGTATCTCATGCAAGATACAATACAGAATCGGGAGTACATCAAAGTGTATGTGGAAGTGAAAAGGGGCAGGCGTATGCTCGTACTAAGATCTGTCAAGTGGAGGCAATGGCACAGCCTTCTTAAGATACTTTTAACACCAACAGGTATAGACTAGTGCAAACCTGTATTGTTGAAGCCATATATGTATCAACTCTGGAGGAGAGATGCTGAGTGAATTGTTTTGCAAGGTTTCTTACAAAGTCCTCGTAGTCACTTCTGAAAGAAGCCAAGTCAGTCAAAAACCGTTTCTCCTATGCTAGAGGCTTCACATTCAGTAAAATTCCACAGAGATGAGCATTTACCGGTGGTCAGAATTAAAGTTTTGCACATTGAATGGCATCGAAAATCCCTCGGTTTCAAATAATGGGGCAACCTGCTTCAGGGTACTCTGTAAATTGAGCAACATGAGGTTAAAAACTCTCTCTGAGATAGCTCTATTGAAACTACAAAAGATAAGAAAACTACCCGACAAGCCTGTCTGATGCCATGATTATCATCGTACAAATGAAAAACCAACCGAGGGAGCACAGCATGTACCTAGTACACATGACAATTACCATTAAACTCATCATTAGCTCAAGTCCAATTTGACCTGTAAACACTGCCTGTCATGCACCAATTACAATTGTAATCTCATGTTGGGTTACTAACTCTTGAAAAAAGAATAAAAAACATAGTGGTCACATCCTTAATATAGTCCTTGAATCTAGACACAACTAGTAAAAAATCCGCAAAGAAAAGCTATAATAATTGCTTGAACCTTTTACTACATGAAAAGCCACGTGGCACAAGAAAACAGCCACAGATAGCTTCTCAAGTTATAGAATGAGAACCTATGTCCACCTAGATATTAATAAAAGTGCGCAAATCTAGTGTCTGGTTGCACACAAGACTCAAGTGCATGCAAGTTTAATCAATCGAATTTCTTTCTATTCTCACTCTACATATTCTATTTCACTAATAAATACACAATTGATAAATTTAAAATTTACGAACTCATATTAAAAAAGGTTACAATTATAATTTACAAACTATCATGGATAGCCATAAAAAGTAGTTTTATGCGATTACAATCGAGGAAGTATTATCCATAATATCGATTTATGTAATGTGATCTTAGGAAGTAGAAGATATATTTGGCAAAAAAAGGAGCACCTTGTTGCTTAACCTATCATTCACATGCATAACGCAAGTCAATACTGAATCAATATACTAAACAGCTTAAAGGATCACACATTAAGGTAACATCTATTTACCTATATTTCATACAAATAATTTCACTTCTAACAGTTAAACAATTTTGGATCATATTTATAAGGGAAAATCATGAGAGCATTTGAGTAGAAAGGATGATGGATCAATGGAATAAAATTGGTAAGTTTTCTTGATTGTGTGCTTCATAACTTTTCCCTGTTAATATCTAATTTAACGGATTTTCATAATAGTATCTTTAGGAAAAGAAGAGGGAATCCCACAAAAATTAGGAACTTCTCTTTTCGACATGCAAGAGATTCTAGATAGAACTCGGACATAGATATAGAAAATATTGCTTGTGTTAAATAGAAACTTAAATACAATTAGAAGATTGTAAAATCACAACTCCATTTACTCTTATTTTATCAGTTTGTATTGTTTTTTCTTTTTTGGCCCCTCTTTAGTACTTTGTCCCACTTTGCAAGTCCACTAATCCTCCTTTGCAGCATTGTAGTCTCCTCCCTCCCTTCCTCATCCACTTAAATTTGGAAATTCCTCTTATCTTATAAAAATATCTGATTAGTCTATTTCGATGATATGACTACTGAAGAGAGTAAATCTGCTGCTCCCTCATCTACTATGGGATCCTTAGGTGAAATAATTGCCAATCCAGTCACTTGTCTTTTATTCTGTTGAATGGCACAAATTCCTCGACATGGCGACAGTTAGTTGAGGTCAGCATCATAGGTATGGAGGAGGCTTACGTCACAGAAGATCCTCCAGAAACAGATTCAAAAGCTTGGATACAGGTTGATGCTAGGTTGTAGGGTCAGATCATTAGTTCCCTAGAGGCTTCTATTATACCACTGGTTGCTCATATGAAGATGGTTAAAGAATTGTGGTCACACCAAGAGGTATTGTACTCATGACAGAAAAACTTGCCCTACTTATATGACACGAGTCAAGCTATATATGAGCCAAAGCAAAAGGATCGCACTGTATCACATTATTATGCAGATCTTAAGGTATATGGGGCGTGGAATATGTTGATGCCAATTTGTACTGACCCAAAGAAGATGAAAGATCAAAGGAAGAAATTGACAGTAATGGAATTTCTATCTGGACTAGGAACGAGTCCTCCCTGGTAAGGTCACAGATCTTATTTGATGCTGCCATTGGCTCTCTCTTGCAGAAGCTCATCAACGTGCAGTTCAGGGTTCAGTTGAACTCTCATTAGAGGGGGAACAATGTGACACCTCAGCATTACAAGTCAGACGTCTTAAAGTTTTAGAGGACAGGGACAGCGGAGGCAGACATGATGGACGTGGAGTTTGTAAGAGAGGGGAAAAGTTACTTGTTTTCACTGTCATCAGAGGGGACATACCAGTGCACTTGCTGGAAATTACATGGCAAGCCACCAATCAGGTTCATCAAAAATATTACTTCTAATAGTGATGTACCTGGACGAACTCAACTACCCTCAGGATGGGAAAGACAAGCAGGCTGACGAATTAGGAGTCAGCATAGTTCACTGAGTTTTAGGTTTCAAAATCACAATCTTCATCCACTGCTACTCTAGTACAGACAGGTAAATCCACTGTTTGGCTATCCTCCTCCAATCACTAATGGGTCATTGACGTAGGAGCATCAGACCAAATGATAGGTGTACAAAATCACCATCTTCTTGTGTATGTGGATGCTATTGTGATAAAGGCAGTGACTCTACGGGAACAGTTGCTTTGAAGCATTTTTTTCAAGAGTCCTTTCAGACCAAAGATCTACAAAAGCTGAAGTTTTCCCTTGGTATTGAGGCAGCGAGGTCCCAGCAAGGTACAATTCAGTCTCAACAAAAGTATGTACTGGACTTTAGCCGAGACAGATGTTTAGGGGCTAAATTGGCAAAAACTCCTATGGATCCTAGTGGAAATTTGAGCATCTGGACACATATAGACAGGCATTTTTTGAGCATCTGGACACATATAGACAGGCAGTTGGGAAACTAAGTATCCTGTTATGACCAGACCAGACATTGCCTTTCCAGTCAGAATAGTAAGCCAGTTCATGTAATCTCCTCGGGTTCCTCATTGGAATGCAGTTGTCTGAATTTTGGAATTTTTAAATAAGACACCTGTTAGAGGTGACTGGGACCATGATATCACACATACCACAATGACAGGTTTCTCTGATGCAGAAAGGGCAGGATGTCCTTTTGATGGGAACTCTACTGCTGGTTATTGTGTGTTGGAGGCAATCTGGTTTTGCGGAAGAGTGAGAAACAGATTGTGGTGTCGAGATCTAGTGTAGAATCAGAATATAGAGCTATGGCCCGGACTATATAGAGTTTGAATCAAGGTGATTTAGCCAATGCAGTTGTGCTTTAATAATGAGCATGTTTTTCCATATTGCATCAAGCGCACTAAGCATATCGAGGCTGACTCTCTCCATAATCAGAATGTTTTCCATATTTAGGATAGAATATTAAGAAAAATCTTTAGTTTTTGTGCATCATATATCTTGTGCCAGATGTGAAAAGTAATAATAACTATTAGAATGACAACCTAATGTCAAGACTAAATATTTACATGCTTTGAAGTTGCTTAAAGGCTTGAAGGTGCTATACAGACAATGAGGCATACAAATCAAGGATAAGTACGCTAAGTTATCTAGATGCAAATTACGAAGTAAGATACATGTTAGTAAGAATCAATAAATTCCAGCTAATCTTTTGTACAGTTTGGCTTCCCCATTATATTGCTTACCTTTACCAAAAAATAAATAAATAAATAAATTCCAGCTAAATATACTATTTCACTCAAGGTACCAAACAGTTTGACTTTTTTCATAAACTTAACAGTGAGATTGCATATAACACATTAATTAAAAAATATGAAGCGCCTATAAAAGATCAAGATTTAACCTGTTCAACGAATGCCTCACGTTGTGGTCCAATTGCATAGTTGCTTAGAGCTCCAAATGCAGCAATAGCATCAGCTCTCATCTTCACATCCATGGAAATCTGTTGCACACGACAGTTATACCAATCATTCTTGTCAGCTACTAAATTTTTCATTCAGAGACATGCAGCATTTGAAAGATCAGAAGCCTTTTGACTGACAACAGAAAGCACACAATTGTTTTTTGTTAGCATTAATTTCAATGGGACCTTGACTTTAGATAGGAAGAAACCTAAAGAAAATTTCACCTTTTCACTCTCAGCAGAAACAAAATCAGAAATCCTTCATCCCAAAAAGGAAAAGCATTTTAAATATTGATGCAGCCCACAAGATTGAAAAAAATGCTATTCGTCGTAGTTCCATAATCATCAAATTTTGGTGATGATGGATGTTGCACGATCCATGACTAAAATAAGAGTGCTAAACGGATTGTCTTATCCATTGGGATTTATAACTATTTGGATTTTGTAAAATTTCCTTTTCCATCTCTTATTTGAAGCAGAATATATATATATATATATATATTTTTTTTTTGGTAAAAGTAAGAATTATATTGAGCTTTAACCAACCTATATAAGAGGCGAACACGGCACCAAAACTTACACTCAAAATGACAAGGAGTCATAGCGAGTGGAAGGGTGCCGGTACGGAAAAGGACAGCCAAAACGGTGGCACAACCAGCCAACCAGCAAAACACACTAACTCGGCAAGGAAAACAGCCAAACAGTGGTGAGTACAAGCAAAACCCCCAACTAACGTAACTCCCAGCCCACCGCAGCAACTGCCAGCAAACCTAACAGTGGCAGCAAAAGACAGGCGCCGGGCACCAAAACTGGCAACAGCAACCAACAAAGCCCCAAGGAGAAGGGTGAAACTAGTCCATCCTTCGAAGCCACCAGCCACAAGGGGATAAGCACAAAAGAAACGCCCTCATCAGCAGGGAGACAGCGTTAAGGTGAAGGTTCGGACTCTCCCAAAGAGAAGATAACCGGGTCAATACCCCAGCTGCACTGAAATCTACTATTCCTAGCAGAATATTCTGTCTTGCTTTCATGGAGATTTTACAATTTATGTTTTCCGTTTAGAGTTTCAACTTTAACAAATATGATCCTTAGAAGAGTCCATATATAACATGCATAGTCGGCCACAAAAATTAGGTGTCACAAAGAAAGGGACACATGGCAAGCATGTAGAGAGCAGTTCATGGAGATGGGAGAAATTAGAGTGGCAAATATGGCATGGTTGACTACAAAATTGGTCCCATCTGCAGATTCATGGACCATAAGAGGGAACATCAGATACATTGCACAAAATACAACCAGTTATCTTCAAACCCTCTATGTTTTCTGGTAGTTTCAACTTTTCAGCAATGCAACTTCTTGTTCTAGTTCCATCCCTCATGGGTGTACTTTCAGTCCCTAGTTTCAGTGTTTATTTGAAGAAATATAATCCCAATTCCCTTCTTGTATTTCCATTCCCAGTTCCATCATTCATTTCCAGCAGTCCCAACCCCCCTTCTCTCTTTTTCGCTTAGTAGTGATAGCCATGTCTGCAACATGTGAGTGGGTGTGGAAGTGGGAGCAATATCAGTTGCTCTCCTGATCTTAATCACCAGATCTCCTCTACGCATAATTCATGCAACAACATTATGTCATGCCATATAAAAATTGTTAAAATGACAAAGTGCTTAATGTGTACAGAGCAACATGCATGGTACAATTACAAAGATAATTAATGAAGATTTTTTTTCTTTTCCAACTTATATGACCTCAAGAAAGTTATGGAATTACAGTGGTAAAGTGTAGTTAGAGAGTACATAGTAACTGAGCATGAATGATATTAACACAGAGACACTACATATAGATTTGGAAAAAAAAAAGGAACAGAGGAGGAAACATTTTTCCATTTGCCTGAATCGAAATCTACTCTTCACAGAATGCCTCAAAAAGACTTCACTTTACTATTTTTCTACCCATATATTAAGGATAAGATAACTTGGGTTAGGACTCATATGAACAGAGATATCAAGGCTTCAAGAACAAGAACTGACTATTAGAAGTTCCTTAGCAGGAAGACATAATAGCACCTGCAGATTACGAAGCCGCATAGAAAGATTAAGCAAAATGGGCTCCACAGCTTCTATTTGGGCTGAGTCCAGAATCTGAGGATGAAACAAGAAAATCAGGAGGGAAATATGTCACTGTAAAATATCATCATTTTAATGCATGAAAAAGAGAGAGAGAGCCTTTGTGTGCAACCAACCGTTAGTAAGCATGAGACTGCAGTTAATTGCACTGATTCATCTGTGTCATCAAGTAAAGCCAAAATTACACCGAGAACCTGAGCTGTGTACTGAACGATGTGGACAGAAGGAATCTGCAAAATCATGACCAAGTAAAGCTTCTACATAAAAGAAACATAAGGTAGAGAACAATCTTTCTCAGATTCCTAGACTCGCATGCATACAAAAAAGAAAGAGAGAGAGAGAGAAGTAGTCTATTGATCAAGAGGCAAAACCTGCACTAGCCCTCTCAGGCAAAGGCGTCTAACAGTTGGAGACTCGTCTGAGACATGCCTGCACATTGCTTCAACCATTTGCTCCAAAACTGAATCAAACCCACCACTGCATATTGAAAAATTATTGGGAAAATGAAAAAAATGAGGTAAGTGAATACCAAGATAAAGAGAGAGCCTTGTAAGATCAGTTAGTGACAAATCAATGGGCCTCCCAAAGATGACAAGGATTGGGAGACCACACAGATCATGTTGGTTCTCGATAAAACTAAATTTGAGGTGCCTCTCCTAGAATCACCAACCAATACCTAGAACTGAAAGAAAAATTCTCTACAGATGACAAGCTAATCAGCCAATTAGCACTTCCACTGTTGCTTAATAGATGAGTGATCCATTTAGGTTTATGCACTTAAATTCTTGGTTCATGAGTCCAAAATCACGATAGAATCGAGAATTAGAGAATACATGATTTGGTGTATCTGTCATAATCAGTGGGCCCTCGAAAGCTTTATGCAAAAATATGAACTTTTAATCTACGTCTTTGTGCTATGCATCCTCCTCTAGTCCTCGTCATTGATAGAATGAAACTTTCACTCATGCAGAGGGTGTGAATCCATTTTTATTACTGTTTCCAGACTAACCATGCCAAATTGTTAGGCGATGTAAATTAAAACTATCCCCTCGTCTATATATAATAGTAACTGTTAAACGATCCAACCCGAGAGCTTGAACTATTATGTAGAGAAGAATAAACACATACTAGGCTAGGTAAGTCCTGAAATCAAGCAAAGTGGCATTAAATTTGGCATGTACTATATTTATAACACCGTCATCTCTCAGCATAAGATAGCATAATTAAATATATCACCAGCTTATGACATTTTGAATGATGAAGGAACAAGGAATATTATATTAAAAGGTAAGAGGTACCACCCAAACAAAACAGAAAATAAAGAAATAAACTATAAATTGAACATGTTAAATCAATTGGACAGTAATGTACAGGACATGTACGTTTTCCGTTAAACAACTTATATTAACCACAAGGCCAATTAAGGAGTCCATTAAAATTGAGATGTCAAATTGGAATATGCATAAGCAGTATGGACTGCATAAAGTGCACACCTCAGAATATGCGAAACCAAAACATGCCAAGAATCTATCTTTTCAATTATCTTTACCAAAGAAAAAAGAATGGTTACTAGTGTCTATGTAATCCACTAAATATTCCAGCTTTGGCCATCCCTCACTTTATATTTACTAAATCACATCATCCACATGTTCGAATCACGATATGTTAAAGATGAGACGATAAAGTCCATAGCAAGATGATGCAACTTGTACCTGTAACGAATAAACTCGGATAATGCAGCTGCAGCAGCTTCTCTTTGGTATTTATGATTCCGATTCAAAGAGCTGCTCAAAATTATACATATGCTTTGTACCTGTGAAGTTCAGAAACATCCTTCATGTCAATTTTTAAGCATAAAGCAATGGGACTGAAAATTTACTTCGTTTATTTATGCCTTATTTCTGTAACAAATGGGCACACAAAGTTTAGCATCTATTAAGCAAAAAAACCAACAAGTGATGGTAATAACATACTTTAAAAATCAAATGAGGGAAGCTATTAAGTAAGGAAATGATGGAGGTTTGAATTAATATTAATAAAGTAATACAGAGATTAGCAAACCATATTAATAACAACCAATTTCAGAGGTGTATCACACACTGTAGACTACCCAAACATTGACTAACTCCTAAATTGACTACCCAGTCAATGATTGACATGATGTGGTCTACAAATTGTTAGAAAAGATGATTAAAGTTAAAGTATTGGTAGTTCCATAAAATCCAATAAGCAGAACATTTGCATCTCGCACACAGTACAAAGAACTGAGTGGATAATAAGTGAGGCTCACTTCTTTTGGTCTCTTTATGGATATGCTGCCTGCTAGATCTCCAATAAGATTAACCCACTTCTCATCCTCATTTTGCTCCCCATCCCTAGCCAAAATCTAGAGAAAAGAAGAATTATGTTTTCTCCCAGAAGCACATGTTAAATGAGAACATCACTCAACAGCAAAAAGGTGAATTTGATTTATACCTTTCCCATTTCAAGGTCTCCAACACATTCACAGAATGCCCGGAATGCAGCAAGAAGAGCCCTGCAGAAAGATGGAAGATGTTCACTAGTTCATCAAATTTTAATATTCTGCAAATGCATTAAAACACTACTCACTCAAACCATATAGTGAGAATACTAAATTTTTTCGATGGCTACTATCCTGTGTGAATTTATCACTTACTGTAGTGGTTCATGCTGACCAGCACCAGCCAGAACATGAGAACTTCCCAATTGGATAATAAGTTCCGTGAGGACATGAGAATAGCTCTGCTCAACGGCTTTTCTTCCAACTTTGCCACCACCCCTGCAGTGGTGATGAAATATCAGAACGCTGCATACGTCATCATGAAGAAAAAACCTGATGGTAGTAACAGGAACCTGAAAAATGACGTAAGCGCAACAATAGCAGCTTGCAGAAACTCATTGTCTAGATGACCTTCCAAGCCACAGCTGGAAACCTCCACTTTGAATAAATCATCCTTACTGCCTGGGCTCTGGTTGATGATAGATATGATGTGCTCGAGAAAACTATAAGCAAGCATGGTGTGCTGAGAAAATGCCTGCAATAAAAGAGGAAAAGGAAAACATGACATTACAACTCCGAGATGAAACAAATAAGCCATTAATCAGTGCCAGGATACAAAAAAAATAAAGCATAGAAATAATCATGCAAACGCCAGTTGCTTCATAAAAAGAAATAAAATTATATCAAAAGATAAAAAAAAAATTCCATAATATTTGTTGAAGTTTTTAAATATTAAATAATGCCTTCACCTGGGTTGGAAAATATAACATGATATCAAAGTAGAAGGTCCGGAGTTCACATCTTCAGGCCCCTATTTGCCTCCTCTTTATATATTTTTACACTTCGCTCCTGGCCCTATGTGTGAGGAGTGTCTGAACATTTTGACACACCTTAACCAACCTAAGCCTTTACATTGGACATTTATAACAATGTCTCATAAGATTTACTATACATGAGAGAGTAATTTTCTTAATGACCAAGAACAAACTCCCAAAGGCAGTTAATATTTGTTTAATTTCCTAATCTGATTAAATGGAGGGGATGCAAGTAATAAGGCCTGCATAAAGTCACGTCTTCACAAACAAAAAGATAAGTCCTATCAACAAAATAACTAAAAGGGGATAGAAGTAAAAGACCTCAGCACATAGAATACCTTCAACTCTGTTTTCCCCAAAGGGAATATAGCTTATAAAATTATTCATTCGTTTTTCCCCTTGTAATGGAATGTCGTCATTTATGCATGGTTTACCAGGTTATTCTCCCACAAACAAATATCTCTTCTCCAGATTTTATTTCTTTAAGAATTGATCATTAATCCGCATTCTTTGTCAAAGATGAAACCTAGTTTTTCACTCTTAACATTAATATGAGTACGTTAGAATGGAGTTTGGCCCATAGACTCACCCTCCAAGGACTAACTTGGTATGAGAGTTACAGCATGTACCACATGATGTAGACATCCTAAGATTTCACTGGCAGAAATGGTACTGCCCCCAACAACCCACAACACAATGACCACTATGTTGAACAGAAACCAAGAAAAATGCATTCAATATGGATAAGGTAATGATTCGTATAACAATAAATTGTAGCTCACATAAAAAGCATCCTGCATAGGCCATCCACCACGTAACCTTGATATATCCTTTGTAACTATGTCCCTCCCTGCAGCAGCCACTACTTCGTTGAAAACAGCCTTTGAACTAGTATTTTCAGCAAGAGAACAGATCTTTGGACAGTTAAGGGTACTCTGTTGAGGACACCAAGTGATAAAGGACAGCACATACAATACTGAAATTGAAGATATTGCTATGTCTCATCTTCATCTAATTATACTGCCTATAAATAGCAAAAGATACGGCACTGAGTGTTTCCAGGCGTAACTGCTTCTCAGCTACATGATTTGCAGCAGACAGCAATGATTGGGTTGTCCTGCATGTGTGAATCACAAAGTATAATTGCCTAGATGATTATGTTAAATGAAAATACTCACACATTTTCCTTCTCTTAGTTATTACCTCGAAACATCATTTTCATTCAGTTCAGCCCCCCTCTTAGAGACAAATTCAGTGACTGCCTGAATAGCCCCTTCCGCTGATTGCTTTATTTTATCACAAATAGCTGTTGTGCAACCAAACAGAGTAGATAGCAGCTACAATAATCATCAATAATAGTCTTAGTCCAATAATGATTAAGTATACTTTGGTAACATGAGTAATCACGAAAGATAAATTTTCTACCTCATCTTTTGTCAGTAACCCACAGACAGAGGAAACTATTCTATTGAACACCTCAGAGGGATCGATAGAAGCATCCTGTATACAAATAAAACCAATATGAATACTTGAAACAACTGATTCCCTTTGGTTGAGCCTCACCACTAACCACCAACTCTTTTCCTTAAGACAACCTTGAGTGGAGATATATGCAATGTAAAAAAAAAAAAAAAAAAAAAAAGAGTACATGAACAGGGGAGATCTGAATGGACTTACGCTCCGTAGTATAGCTATGACATCCTCGAGGGATGATAAGGCACTATAGGATGATTCCACATCCACGACACTAGCAGTTACAGGCCGTGGAAGAGAGAGGGAGATACTGAAAAGTTGATCAAGAATCTGGGAGTGGAGACAAGAAATTGACAATATCACATTCAGTGAAAAGTAAAGAAGAATTATTGATGGGACATGATCCACCAATAAAAAGTTGTTGGTACTTGGTAACTGGAACCATGACATCTGTTGCAAGAGACCTTTTTTTTGGGTTAATTACAAAAAAGGGATAACTGTACTAACTAATTACTAACCTCAGCTGAAATCTTCCTGACTTCAGATTCTGTGTCTGCACAACGTGGTAGATATGCTATAACCCTATCTCCCAGTGATAACCCTTCACGACTTGGCAACACATATGCCGCTGTTGACAAGAACTAACAGATTTAGGTCAGTGAAAAATAAACAAATTCAAGAAGCTGTAGCAATTAATGTTATTACTTGGTAAGCTGGAAAAATTCCCAAGCAGGCCACGGTCAATTTGCTTGCTATGAGTACAGGTTCCATGACAGCCCAGTGAACAATATCCAGTGGCACAAAGCATGCGAAACTTCGTAAGCATCTTATATGCTGCAAGACAGCCTCTTTTTCTTTGATAATCCACTGGGGAAGCAACGTATTTATCAATCTGTCTCAATATATGCAACAGCTGCTCAGCCCTACTTCGTCCATCTTCCCCACTAAATGTAAAACAGAGTGGTTATCAGAAGAGCAATACAAATTTTACTTGCAGACAAGTAGGGATTGAAGACAAAACCAACACTAACACTTCAAAAAACGTTAATATTTCAAACAGGAATAGTGACATTGTCATCACTGTTTTATCTTACAGTGGATTAAATGCCACTGCCCAGAGCCTTGTTAATCATATTAGATGTATAGGTACAAAAACTAGCTAACAAGATAGATGGCCATAGTGTAATGGAAACAGATTAGGGAGAAAATGGAAGACATACAATAGACAGATCAATATTCAAAATAAGAACTTCTGTATCAGCACACATTTTGCTGGAACATATTGTAAAGCCCATTCCCAAGTATAGTAGTTCAATACTATAACTAGTCTGTCAACACTTTTTATTTTGCTCAATAGACTGCTTGTCCATGGTCTATCTGAGCAGCTCTCATCTAAACTGTGTTAAAAGTAATATAAAGGCAGATTGAAAGTTTGTCTGTACATCCTAGCATGTGTTGGCCAGCGCTTTGTTGTCATCAGGGGGAGGCACTCTCAATTCATCGAGGTTTGTTACCACCTGCTAGCACATGCTGGTCAACATTCACCCCTTCTTCTTCATGTTGCCCAAAGTAATATTATGTGCTCAAGAAGCTTTCCAACCAAAGAAAGCCAACTGATGAAGATAAATTGCTTTCCATGGCTTTCTAAGGAAAAGCTATCCTACTACACGATTCAACTCCCATCATCCCACAAAAAGATTTACAGAAAGTGCAGAGCCTTTAAAATTATTCCAGACCAACACATCATCAGAGAAATGACAAATGCCTCCCTACTCCTTGCAATAAGAAGTTTCAAAAATCATCTTTTTAGCGCCATATGGCCACATTAGATGTCACCCCAGATGAAAATTCTATTTTCCTTACCAACATTAATAGAAGTTCAACACGAAAAACATCCCAGCCCTCTCTACTTAACCTCCATAACCTGGAACTATGTAGTGTTCTTATATTTCTGTTTCTCATGAGAGTTTTCATGTTTCAGCTTAGTAGATAATGTTTTTATAGGGATGTATGTTCCACTGGAATGAAGCCACTCAAACATGAGTGAGGGCTTTTTTAAACACGGTATCACCATGGTACACTAAATTCAAATGGCCACCAGCATTGTGTACTGGCCATATTTGACCATGTCTTGTGTAGCGCAGAATGTTAAGCTCAACTCTTAATCACCTTTCAATCCTCCCTATGTGTTGCTTTCCCAAACTACAATAAACTATTTCCACATTCTCTTTATATTTCTCTCACTCGCATCAAGAAATTTTTAGCAAGGATATCATCAAAAAGTTCAGGCATGAGATTAGACATTGTTATTCTTATAAACACATGGACAATCAAGTGCAAAAAGCAACCCAGTACAAGACACTAAAAACCAGGGGAAAATGTCTAGATGCTCCTATTACTTTATTCACTCATATCTTCATTCCCTAACCCTTTTGTATGGTTAAAGATCCCCGTGTATCATTTGACAATGCACGAAGCGGCCACCCATCCATTAATTGTTACATCTCCAACATCAAAGAACCAATTATACTTGGAAGAATATAAGACTACTTTAAAAAAAGCAGGAAGCTGACCCCTATCTTTAACCTCAGTAAACGGACCACCAATATACACCACTAGAATGACAGCCACCTAACCATAGATGAAGAGAGGGCATTATCCATATTGTAACGGTACAACAGGACCCGATTTTATTTTATTTTATTTTTAAAAAAAAACATATATCAGGGAGTTAAGTTAGTTATCAACCAAAGTCCAGGTAGAGAATGGCTATATTTCCCCAAAAACAAATGACAAGCACTTGATCTTTCTGGAGATTAGGTAACGCAGCAAACCTTAGAATGTTACATACCTTGTGAGAAGAATTGCACATAGAAGATCAATCAAATTGTTTATCAGAGGATTTACAACATCAATTGGATCATTTGGTAGGGCAAAGAACCCCAACGTGGCCTGTCCAATTTTTTGGAAAGAGAGAAACAACACTGAGAGAAATACAAGGTAAATGACTAGAGTTGGAGCAAATAAAATGAGAGCACAGGTTTCAACCTTCAAAACATAGTTTCTTGTCTCGATTGTTAGCTTTGGCTCCACAGAAACTAAAGTAGTACAAGCACTCAAGGCAAGGGCCTGTATAATATCCAAAGAAAGCAACTCGATAAGGTCGCAGAAAATAGATTATAACCCTTATTTGACACAAAAATAACAATGTAGGTACCTGAGTAACACTGATTTGACACAAAAATAATCAATCAATGTTACCTGAGTACGTAGAAGTTCAAGATTGGAATCTGTCCAACCATCATTATCATCCCTTCCCATCAATGTTAATATATAATCTAGCAATTGATCCCTTCTTTTCAGTGGGAATGGTGCACCACTTTCCGCCGCATTTATGACAGCGCGACCTGCATCAGAAACTCGCCATCAAAGCTGCTGCAAGATTCACAAAACTAACAAAATAAACCAATGATTTATTTAATATAATGACAACAGAGAACTCAATCCCTTCAGCTCACTGTCATTTAATTGTCAGAAACACAGAGTCTTATTGTCACTCAGGCAATCAAAGGAAACATAGCAACAATGCTCTCGACAGTATGAAAGTAACTCAGACACCACTCTAATATAATAAATGTGCAAACTTCAAGAAACCACGTGACTGACAAGAATTACCATCGATTTTGATCATCTGAACATAACATGTTCCAAATCCGTCATTCATGAGCTTTTTTAAGTGAAAAACTTGGGCACTTGCAATATTTTCGCCATTAGAATAACATGACTAGCAATCTCCATTGGTTGCTTTAGTAAGTCTATCAGCTTGTCAAGCATCCATTCTGAAGCAACTCAAGATTTGATAATAAGTCCATCTTCTAATTTTCCCACATCTTGCTAGTCATCTACTTTTAGTCTATCAGTGTCTACTGTTTTTCATAGAACTCGAAATTCTATAAATATTTTATTGACACTTTCCTCCAAGCATGTTGCACAAACAAATCTAGGAATTAAAATGATAAGGCTAGCACTAAGAACACACCTAACAAATCAATAGCAGTGATAACGGCCTGCTTTGCAGTAGGGTGCTGCACATGAAGAAGTCGTGAAAGCATATTGGTCCCCTGCAGTAGTAAAAAGATGCAACGAAACAATAAACCATAAAGATCATGAACAAGGTTGTTCTAATCGTATCTTCTACAGCTAAACTCATACATAAGCAGAAAAAAGTTAAAACATAAAATTTTTATATACAAATCAATAATCACAGCTTAAACTTCAAACATTTAAAGAAAAACGGTAATCTATAGCTTGGGAACTCCGGATGCGCAGCTTAGCAATACATTGATGCAGTTTGCAGTTAGTTCAAAGACCTGTCTTTTTTATCAATGCATTGAGCTATGATTTTTCTTAACAGTTGATGCACTGGACGATTTTGCCAGCTGATTTTCCAATGTAAGTTACGTAATGTATTCTTCTCATTGCACACACTCATTATCCTCTAATTCAGTTGTAAAGATATTCATTCTACTTCTAGTATATTTCAGTTGTTATCACACAATAATCCTCATAAAAAGGAGATCAAGAAAGAGTGGTCATACAACAAGTGCATCAATCCTAGCTTGGATTACTGTTGATGGAGCATATCTTGCAGCATATCCATACATCAAAGCTAAAGCAGCATGTATATCATCAGACTCCATCCCTTTAAAACTATCTGAAAAGAAAGAAAGGAACCTGCAATAGTTGAAGTTGCACTCTTTATAGAAGATCAAAGAGAGTGGACAAATTTAACTAGACAAACAATAATAACATGCATGGAAACAATAAAAATAGAGGGAATGACTGCAACTAATTCAGCAATTAGCCCTAAAATTGGCTATTCAGTTTACTTTCTCTCCACTCCCCTTCCCGAGAATAAAAAAGGTAAAGAAAGAAGACAAAAAATTTCAATGTCATTCTCAAAACTAAGGGTGTGGAGAACTTGGGAACCTATGGAAAGGGTAGGTACTAAAGGTCACGAGGTAGAGTCCAGGTTCGAAAAGATCAGACTTGGAGAATACATGCTAGGTCTCAGGGCATGGCATTATACCACTGTGTACCCAGTAACATATTCAACGGTACATGAATGATTCAATTTTCAACAAAGTCCTCTCTTTTCAAGTTACCAACTTTTACTGTAATAAGCATACTTTGTGCTTTGAAACTTGAATCTTTACAATTAAGTATAATTTACTAGTGTGCCTAGGGAACCTGCAAGAATGGCCCTAACTAAGAAAACAACCTGTAGATTTCACAAAAATAGAAAATTTGACCATGCTGATTGTTCATCAGCAAACATGAAACAATCAAGTTGGCTGTTCAGAAAAAGATAAGTAAAAGGGAAAACATCCTTCTCTTTAAGATGGCTTTCCACATTTTCACACAAAATCGAGCCGAATATGGTATACCCACCTTTGAACAAAACTTTGACAGACATTATCCAGGATATCCTTCAACTTTTCTAGTACGGTGTCTAGGTGAGATGCCGCAACCTGAAGCAGAGAGAAGCTAACTCAAGACAGCAACTACAACATGAATAACTTAATAACAAAGTCCTAATTTTAGAGTACCAGTCCCATGGCTTTTGCTAAACCAAGCCTGTTAGTTGGATTTGAAATATTAGCTTGTTTATACATCCAGGCAATCTTGTCATGTACATAAGCTCTGTCATCAACTTTCTGAAGCAGCACACCAAGACACCTGTCAAATGAATGATGAAAAGTTCATATAAACCATTTAACATATGCATGCTAATGTTCAATAAACAAATACCAGGCAAATGCAGCTTAGTTAAATATCATAGGCTGGTCTAGCTGCCAAAAATGTACAAACATGCAAAGGAAACCAGTAAAGAATTCAATATGTAAGACCCAAAGTGAAAATATATCTGGAAATCCAAAGAAAAAGTCTATACCAATTTTCGAGCAAATATTGGCATTTTTAATAGAGAGCTGCCACAGTTTATAAGCTTAAGCTACTGGAATTAGGTGGAGTAGTTTAAATTTTAAATACTCTTATCACTCCCCATTACATATACAATGGTCTTTGACCTTTGACCTGCCAAAATATCCCACATCACTTTACTACAGAGGTTTGACTAGACTCTGCATACATGCTCTCTCCTCTATGTAATAGCTTAAACTTTTGGGATGCAATTTCTTTCATAGTAATTGGATCCAAGTCTATTATAATCTCCCATTCATCCATTACATGTACTGCTCTTAGGGTACGTTTGGTTCAGCATTTTGAAAGCCCATTAGGAAAATGTAAATCAGTTTAGCCTAAAGAACTTTAGGCAAATGCAAAGGCCGTTTGGTAAATTATGCTTTGAGAAGTAACTTTGAGAGAAATGCCATTTGGTAAAAAAACACATTTCAAAAGCTCTTTAGATGATTAATATTAGTTTTTTAAATTTTATTTATTTAAAATTGAAAAAAAAAAAATGTATGCAAATTTTTAAATATAAATTTTGACAATAATACTAAAAAAATCGAATACATTTATAATTTTTATTTTAAAAAAGACCAAACCCTTTATCGGAATTTCTAAATTTTTATTTGCTTGAAATTGAAAAAAAAAAAAATTATGTATGCAACTTTTTAAATATAAATTTTCACAATAATGCTAAAAAAAAAAATCAAATACATATATATAATTTAAAAAAAAAAAACCAAATCCTTCGTGGAAATTTTTTAATTTTTATTTATTTAAAATTGAAAAAATAATGTATGCAACTTTTTAAATATAAATTTTTTTTAAATTTAAAATTTTGAAAATAAATATAAAAAAATAATACAAAAATCATATATATATATATATATAAAAAAAAAAGACCAAATCCTTTGTCGAAATTTTTTAATATTTATTTTTTAAAATTTGAAAAATAATGTATGCGACTTATTAAATATAAATTTGAAAATAATGCTAAGCAATCAAATACATACATACATACATACATACATATATATATATATATATATATATATCAAAAAAGAACAAACCCTTCATTGGAATTTTTTAATTTTTATTTGTTTAAAATTGAAAAAAATAATGTATGCAACTTTTTAAGTATGAATTTTGACAATAATACTAAAAAATCAAATATATATGCTAAAAAAATCAAATATATAAATATTTTTTTAAAAAAGACCGAAATATATTTAATTTTTTAGCATTTATATATATTTGATTTTTTTTAGCATTATTTTGGCATTTAAAAAGGTACTTCAAAATGGTTACCACACAGTCCAGCATTTTCTTAAGGGGCTTTAGAGGCTGAAAGCCCCTTGGGAATGTTTAACCAAACATAATCCCATGTGAGGGGATGTTGAATTGTCTTGCGTCACTTGACCACAAAGTTAACTAGGCCTTATATCCATGTAGTGCATGTTTAATAACCCAGTTAGACATTGAAAATTGATAGTACTATGCTTCATAAGATTAAACATGTTTGATAAGCATCGACTTAAAATTGGGAAGTTGGGGGGGTTACTCAATTCATCAAATAGTTTTTTAAAAACAAAAAAAATTAATGGCAATTAGAATCCTGCAAATACATTTCTAAAACCTACCTATAATGACAATCGTTCTATGTTAGGTAAGAAATTGGTAATCTTCAACTTTCAAATTTCAATTATCATCATAAATCTTTACATATATATACTTAGAGCATTTAAGATTATCTACACTTTCCCGACAAAAAAGATTATCTACACTTAAGATTTAGTACTAAATTCTCCGTACTGACATTTTCAGTTTCATCAAAGAAGCCTGTAGTCTCCCTCCACCATCACTTGAACTTTTAGGTTGGGCTTTCCAACATGACTAAAGTGCGGAAATTGAATATAATGGGTAAGAAAATAAGGGGACAGGACCTCTACTCTGATACCATGAAGAATTTATGGGACCAACACCCATTATTCTCAAAATTTATGCTTTTAGAAGAAAGTGTTCTTTATTATTCAGAGACTCTAACAACTAACAACAGAAATGAAACTTCATTTGCAGATGAACAAAATAACTAATGCCATAGGTCGTTCAATCAAATATGATAGCAAATACAACTCACCCAAGTCATGCTTAAATACCTAATCAAACGGGTGGACCATCTATCCTCATGACGAAAAAGAGCTAAAATGCAAATACAAGATGAAGTGGCCATTAACACACCTGCTCTCATTTAACTTAGCCAATTTCGATTGCCTATAGTCATTTTTCTAAGCAATGCATTTGATGGTCATCAAGACAGACAAGTAACTCAACTTTCTCTGTTATCTTCCCTTTATCATAGAGAGCTTTCATTGGGCTTCAACAACCGACCAACTGCCCAAATGCACTTCACTTTTCCATTGGGAGATTCTATGGTCCAGTCCAGCAATTTACGGACCCGTTGTGTATATAATATAGACGATTGGATCAAAAGGCAAAAAATTTCAACTGTTGAACGATTATAAAAAGATAATAAATTATGGACATTTAAGGAATTTTACTGACTACAATATTGTCAAATTTGCTATCAATTAAAGAAAATTACAACATAAGAGAACATTTACTCACTGATAGGTTCTTTAACTTGACAAACTAAGAAGTAATGTTAAGATCATAAAGATAATTTACTGAGTATAGGAAAAGATTTACGATAAATTCAAGTACATTATGATTCTTCATGGAAAGTCAAGTTAGCTAGAATATTTAACCTCATAAGAATTTAAGGAAAACTAATACAATTGAAGGATGGTTATCAACTTGTTTACAAGGACTTATGGGAAAATTACAAAGGTTAACAACACTACCATCACTTACGACAATGTAAGGTATTTTACTATGCTATTGGTTGATTATTAAGTGTTACCATCTTTATATCATGAACACTCTAGACAAATTACAGTCCTTAAAGGAATTTTACTGGTTAAAAATGCGGACAAGTTATGACAGTTACAGATAAATAATGACACATGTCTATAAGTATAAGTGACCTCGCAATAGTTTTACGTAAATTACAATAAATTTTCTGAAATTTTAAAAACCTTTGCTTACATGATCCTAGAAGAACCCATTGTCCTTGTTATGGTTCATTACACTGTAAAACCTGTTACATCCCGGATGTAGATTAGCCAAGTCTCCACATGTCAAGAACCCTTACAAGTTATAACTTAAAAATTAAATTTTTACTAGGAAATGAAATATGGAACCATCCTCTTTGTGTCAAAACAATTAATAATGGGTGAAGCAAACTAAGGCAAGCTATAAGGGTGCACTTTTCATTGATCATGTAAGATGTGCATGTAATTGTGGTACACAAAGGCCAACAACTAAAAGAGTATGCTTGATAAGGTCAGGAAGAAGTTGACTTCTATGTTTCACCAAACATAATTCTATGGAGGGTACATAAATGACAATTTCAAATGCACATATTAACTTATGGAACACAAAAGGATGAATGAAATGTACAAGTGAATTTAGTGTTTTCTGAGTCACAGTTTATAGGAGAGGCTAGATGTTATAGGATCTCAAGAGACAGGGAGATGAAATTACTGAAAGACTACATCTTTACTCAAAAAGCTTAGAGAAAACATTGCATAAAAGCTCCATTTATAGATCATTCAGTGACAGAACACAACCCTAACCTAAGTTAATACTTACCTAACAGCTAATTCCTAACATCATTAATTGGACTTCAACGCTGTCCCTCAAGTTCAAGCATGCCAATCTTGCAAGTAACATGATAACAGGAGGAACAACTTCCTTCCACCACTGAATCATCATGTAAGCTGGACCTTACACAGCATAACGGATGTGAATACAATAAATTAGGTTCAGGACAACAACAATCATGTTAGTAGGGCCTTACACAACTGGATGTAATCCATGTCATCATTGGATTTGACAGAGAAGTAGTGAAGAAACAAAAGAGAGATTCACAAAGACACCCTCTTCCTCACACAACCGTTGTAAGAACATGTGACAACCCAGCACCACAGATTGCAGCAAATTAAACCACATCACAGCTAAACACTCAATCCTCGCTGCTAAATGGCAGTTGGCTAGCAGGTATGCTGTCAGGTAAGTACTAGCTTAGGTTAGGGTTGTGTTCTGTCACTGAATGATCACAAGGACAAAACAGCAACATACTTCACGGACCAATAATAATTTCAAGACACATCCACATAATGTTCTTAAGATTATCCTTCAAGGAACTTAACAGGATTCATTAAATCTAATCATGAAAATAAGTGTTGAATAAGACAAGTTGTTATGGAACCAGAGACTTACCGGTGAAGTAATGCAGAATGTTCATCATCAGAGGAGTACAATTCATATTGTCTGGTGAAACTATTTCCAAGAGAAATCACCCAATCAATGTCTTGGATCACATCCAAGGATTCAGCAAGAAACTGCCAGCACAAACAACAATAGACATCATTGGCTATAGTACTATAGCCACGAGAAACATTGTTTGTTTATCTATTGCCATGGCTTCATCATTTGTTTCTCCATTATAGAAATAAGTCAAGTCAATTTTCTTTGCACAAAAATTAAGCATCTGCCACATTAAAAGCAAGGATGAACAACTGGACAAGACCATAATAGATGTAAATATCAACCAGTTAGGCTATCATCATCCTATACGGTTTCAATGATAAAAAGAACAAAAATGAGAGCAATGACAGGATAGAAGACTTTAAGCTGGCCAACCAATCGAGCATTTTTAAAATCAACATTAATAACTTCAATCAACATGTCAACTTGTTAAAAATTCATGATTAATATACTTTAATTTCATTCTGATTCTTCTCTAGAATTATCTAGTGCCAATTGAGTGTCTTAGAATATCAGGTGCATTAATTGTTGACATGCACTTATTTACATTGCTCACACAATTCAAATCATCTATCACTTCATGATCACAATTACAATAATCTGGTGTTAAGCATCACAAACACCATTTCAAGAACAAAATCCTCTTTGAATAGTTCACACTCTTTTTATTTCAAACAATTGAAAACTACCTTGCAAGGTGCAAAAAAGCCACTAAAGAAAAAAAAAAAGAGAAAAGGAAGCATACATTAATAATCATGTCATCCCACGTTTCTTGATATGAAGGATCCAGCTTCAGGTCCTCTGTGTCACTAACATATGCCTTCATTTTTGGAATCTAGAGCTTCCAAGAAGAAAACAAATCAAACTTTATGAGTAACTATTTTTTATACAGTCTCTCCTAAATGACAGCACAACCAGATTAACATGGAAAATGTATATAATGGCTATCTCCTAAATGCAATTTCATGCAAAACAAGAAGCTAACGAACAAACTATTAATCGAAGACAAAATATGCCATGTCCCCTGAGCAGAAAATCAGAGAGAATCCATCAATGTCATAAATCAATATAAACACAAACAATAAATCCACTGCTGGAGCCCAAGTTTGGTTGACTATTGACAATAAACATTTGCTAATTTGTCTTATAAAAAATGCACATGGTATGCTCAACCACCAAGATTTTCAAACATGCACAAAAATACTAAAGTGATACAGGAGAACAAAGAATGTGTACTTTGCTATGCAAGGGTTACGCCATGTTTTGGAAGATTCTCTAGGAGGTGAATAAATAAGAGGACAAGAAAATAATTTTCCTCCTGTTGTTTGGAAGTGTAGGAAGTTTAGGTGAACATATATAAATAACTTGATTTTGCTGAGATTTCCTAGAAAGGAGATGAACAAACCTCTCCAGCAGAAGAATATGCAGAAATTTTCTTCACGGTATAGGGTTGGTTCAATTTTACAGGAATTGATGAAAGAGCAATTTAAGTTCTGTTTTCAAAGTTTTTTGCAGTCATTACTTAGGTTTCAAGTGTCCTTAGAGTATTGCTTTACCATCCTAACTAGGATTCCTATAAATAAAGGATTTTGTGCCTATTTAGTTTTCTTTAAGGGTTGTGAACAGGTTAGAGTTTTCATATTTGAGCAAAGTTTCTTTTCAGGAGAGTAGTCCATTCTTTTTCCTGGCCTCGAAGTCTGGAAGACAATTGTTTTTTTAGATTGTCATTCCTTTAAAGTTGTTGTTTTGCTTCTTCAAATCTTTTATCATAACCAAACACTTTATTCATGTCTTTTTTACCTGCAACATTAGAAAAAATAAACGGCAATACATACTTTCGTTGCTGAACTCACCTCATCCTGCCAGAACAAGTTGACATTTCTTGGAAAGAGAGGTGCCAGGTAATACAGAACCTGCGACATTAAAAAGTCGTGTGAGAATAACTGAACACTTGTCTAATAGAGTAATTAGTTTCTTGCATGCTTAATTGTTCAAAAAGGAGAAAAGACAACCGCCAACTCCTAAATTACAATATTCTTCTCGTCTGAAACAAGAACTGACACAGAGTAATTTGTTTAGCAAAACAAACTTCCATCTTATGAGAAATTGTTTCTACCATTCAAACTCTATTTCCAGTATATAGCTAACGAAGGCTCCGGAGCTAACGTCAACAAACTTAAGCTTCTGATAGACAGCATAAGAGATAAAGCCATACTTACTGTTAAAATATGAGTTGCCAGTTGCTTTCGTTCTAAAGGATCATGAAGAAGAACCACCAAGCGGGCAAAAAGCTCCTAATTGTTTCAACACACACGTGATAATAATTTTCATCAAACATCAGACAACATAAGAAGTTAAAATTCATTGTTAACTCTGGCATGGCCCCCACCTCAGGAGAAGGAATATCAGGACGAGCTTTGCAATCACTTAGCACGGTTTCGGTATTATTGTAAGTTTGATGTCTGCATAGTTCTGAGATACATCTGCAGACCTGTAAAGAAAAGAAACCCCTACAATCACCTGAGAGAAGGCAATGCTTAGTGCAAGCATCCATCCGCTTAAACATGCACAGGTTTCAGCCCAGTTGAGCAATGTTGAACAAGTTAGTCAGAAGGCAGGTAGACTTGAAAAAAAAAATCGATTCAGAGTAAGAGTACTGCTGCTACAAACATAATAACTGATGAAACAGCAAATATTTAGAAGAATACTAACTGTGGCCACCGCACTGGTATACATCCTTGGAATTATCATCTTCAAAAGAAAAGGCCAAAGAATATGCTACAAGAAACTTAGACATCAGTAAACTCAACTATGATAGACCACATAATAACATGCCTAGGGATGAAACTGGCCCACCTCCATCTCAGGAATCGTTATCGTCAGCAAAAGAAGACCTTTCTCACAAATTGCCCTTAATTCAGCTGGATTAACCACTCCAATCTTCACCTGGAAGCCAACAGCATGGTATTTAATAATTGCACATAAATAGCCCAATACGAGTTATGATTATATTAATTAACTAAAGCAGTTTGGCCAGGTCCAGACTTCTCATCAAAGATTAATAGGAAAACAAGTCTGGCTTTAAGCCAATCAAAACCATGCGAAGCTCAAAAACCAAGGGTGTAGTGGGAATTTAATTAAGTATCTTTCTTAATCCCCCCAACCAGTAGGCTATAGGTATTCCTGTTTCTGAAAGCTTTCTAAGTTTTTCGAGGGGTGGGGTTGGAGATACTTGGGGGCTCCAGCCCGAGTGTATACCTCTTAAGGACAAATCACTTTGGTCATTAACCATTAGATTTCCATCTCTGCTCTAACTTAGCACAGAGATCACTCCAATGCTTAAATTACATGATGCAAAACGCTCTCCACAAATCCTTTGACTGCTTTGTGAATCTGTCTACATCTCAACTAACCTGGATAGAAGGCGAGATTAAGAAAATACATCTTTCATGCATAAAAATTTAGTGATTCAAAGTTGTTATTTCAATTAACAGACCCAATCCTGGCTGCCACAACTTTCTGTCAGAGAGGTACTCTGTCACCCATGGAAAACAGCGCAAAAAAGTGGTTGACTGATGTGAGAGATATCAACAGCACCTCTTGACAAAATTTCTTCACAGATGTTTCATAAGAAATCTTCAGCTAAGTAATTCTCATGCCCCAAATACAGCTCTGGAGGGTCTCTAAGTACGCTCAGATCTTCCCAAGCCAAGAAGAACATAAGTCAATAGACTCGCATTAGCTTTCCAACTAGCTTGCACAAAAATATCATCCCTCCACCTCTTAAGACATATGCTCAATATACATTCCAAGAACGACTCCAGACATACAATGGTTCAAAACACCATAGAACAAGTTGAGACTGCAAGTCACCCCACTTTCAATCGTTATTTTCCTTCCATTCTCCATTTGCATATCCATGTAATTAGGTCCAGAAGTAGTAGTCCATGTGTAAGTTTTGGCTTAAAAGCAAGTGTTAAGAAATACGATAGATATACACAGTAGGCCCGTTTCCCAATAACTAAGATCTGGTTTCGCACAAGCATCAAAGTTAAGATATATGATTGATATATATGTGGCTATGTTTTATGAGGGCTCGAGTTTTTTCACAGCATCAATGTTATTCAAATAAGGGCTATAGACACTTTCATATAATATCAAAGGGAGATGAAGCATCAACTTATTTGCAGCAACTCAAATGCCAATCACAAGGAGCAAGTAAGCCATCTGTCTCAAAGCGCTTGAAATTTTATCAATATCTATAAATATATTCTAGGCAGTCAGAGTTAGTTCCTTTATCTCACATCTCAAATATATGGACTATAAGAAATTCAACATTTACAGTCAGAAAAGAACCTCCAATCTCCTATTCTGGATCTCCTTCGAGCTTTCATGAGCAGTTCTCTCATAATCTGACAAAGCACAATGGCGGACAAGGTACTCCACAAACAACTCCCCAGATGGACCGACCAAGTAACAGTGTGAAGCCATGACTACAATCAGCTACGATCAAACAAATTACCTTGTAAGATGACTTTGGAGGTGTTATTGCTAATAGGGACCATGAATTAGCTGCAATACCTCTGAAAGTGCCTTTCGCACACTCAAACTTTGCTCATCTAATAAAGACTTCACAGCTTCTACTAGTGAAAGCCTTTTGCTGTGCCACGCTTCGGACAACCTTCAGTGTAAAACAGAAAGAAATTTGACCCAGCTAAAAAGCAAAGATAAAACCAAAAAAACTCTGGGACAAAAAGTAGAAACCTTGGTACAAGATGCTTCAGAACACAAATTGCACCAAAAGTCAAAGATTCTTCTTTCAGCCTGCATTTCTAATAAAAGAGACAATACAATGACTTCAATTTAAGGTCCAACTCAGCTGCATCTAAGACTATTTGCCAGCAAAAAATTAGATTATAAGCCAATATTAGACACATATGACTTTTGCCAAACTTCTAAACCATATAATCCCATTCAAACTCTATGCAATACTAAAATAAACACTGGCATAACAAAACGAAGATTCAATGAGTATTTTGTCATTCAAAGTAACTCACGCTCATGAGGAACCCAAACAAGTCTTCAGGATATACAGAGCCAACCGTCAAAAAGCAGCGTTGAACTTCATTGTATGTCTGCACAAAATAAAATATATGAAAAGAAGATAATAACAAGGATTTTCTGGACAGCCACAAACCATTACAGAACACACCAACTAATTTACTAAAATGACCCACTGTCAGTCCAGGAAAGAATTATCCTTGTTAAATGGTAATGAATCATCAACAACGTATCATCAGAAAATAGTTGCTTTTTTTTTTTTTTTAAATAATGTGTATGCCTTGCCACCACCATATGCTGAGGTTCCTCTTCATTATTTTGCTCTCTAGTTTTACGTACGTCTTCCTCCAAAGAAGAGCACTTCAGCAAGACCAGAGATGCCATTCTAGTTTCTTTTCAAGTTTGTCTTCTTTAATCAACAAGACATGGGAAGGAATGGTGCTATTTCAGTCAAGTTAATGACCAGGGAAATGTGGACTCTACCAACTGCGCCAACTTTGTTATCTCTTTCCAGCTTTCTTCAGATGGCTCAACAGCCACAAGAGTCATGAATTTGCAAAAATTGCAGAGAGAAAACTGCTTAGCTGACATGTGATCGCACCTTCAGTCCAACTGAGAAATCTGCGCGCTCTTTGCCTTCATTATTTACACAAACAACTGGAAGTAGGGTAGAAAGTATGACTGTAAGATCCTACACAAAAATGATTTTCATCAATTTCTCTAGCAATACATAAATTATAAGCAAGTCTGAACTATTCTTCCCAGAGATACTTAACAGAATAAGCAGTAACAGCTTAGTTACAATTTCATTAATGCAAAAGCGTCAGTCCAGATGAAACTTTTAAGCAAATGAACTGGATTAAAAGTTGACTATAGATGCTTTTATACATGAGTCATGCCATACATTCATGCAGTTTCCAATTTGTATCTACATGACATAGAGAAGCACTTTTTGCTCCTCCATGGAACAGAGGATGGAGTGAGGTCAAATATTGCAAACAGATATTTCATCAGAGAGGGTGCTCTTTAACTCCAAAGACAAATTGATTTAGTCCCTCTTCAAGCAACCTACCCCAGCTAGCAACCTACCCCAGCTAACCCCGGACACCCACCACAACCATCATCTTCCTGTGTTAAGGGTATTTTCATGTAATTGCCGACTTGGTATTCAATACTTGAAAACTCTATCACAAGCCGTAGGTCCCTATCAGAGTTGACAACAATAAAGGCAGACCTTGTTCACATACTCCACAGACTTGATGAAGGATGATGAAAAGACAGAATCTGAGCTATGAAGTTAAAATTGATGGACATGCTCATTTTATAAGTTCAGCCAAGAAAATAAAGACAGGTAAAAAGAGAAGAAAATTTGATAATGCATACTGACCTCAAAGTCAAGCAAAGGAGGACCACTTTCAGACATCAAAGAGGAATATAAGACATTATAAAGACTGCATGTAGCCAGGTATGCAGTTTCTTGATCTCTTTTGTACCTATCATGAGTAAGTACAAAAGACATATGAAAAGGACTGAGATTGCAGACCCTGTCATGAATCAATACCTGCATGCATAAGCTTCTAGTATGCATATTTGCAAACTCATTTTATAAGTTGAACAGGAAAAAAAACACCAAATAGTTTCTTTTGATAGTTAAGATTAAGCACAAACAAGAAAAGCATGAGACCGTCACACATCGACAAGCTATAAATATGAATCATCTTCTTCAAGCAATACAAAGTAACCATCTTACAAATCTAATACTGTGGGAACTAGCTTTGGTAAAGCCCCTTTTAATTGTGTGCGATTGATAAGGCCAACCATTTGTCCCAATGCTTCCACAGAAGTTGTTCGCACCTATTTTAGAAGGAACAGATCCAATGAGAATCTATTTCTAAACAGCAAAAATAGGCAATTAAATCAGTCAATCAGCTTAAAGTTACTACTCAACAAAAACAAAGTTCTATCCCCACTAAATGAGGTGTTCATGTGCATCCTCTTACAGATACATTATTACCAAACCTTCAGTAAAATCCAAGTATTCCACCATTACCCTAGCACTAACTCTTTTGATCTGACATCCCATCCAGAAATAAGAACAAACAAATCTTCATCAGAGCTTTTGAAAACCATTGTTTAACACATTAAAACAACCTCAAAGGTTCAAATAAGTTTTCTCACGTTATGTTGATTTATACCACTTGCTCCTTGGAAAAGATAATTTCCAATTTGATCTGCTCATGAGTATCTACAGATCCATCGAAGCATTTGAATCTTCATAATACCCATTTTATACACATCTCTAGGCTGTCCACTATCTCACAATGCATCTGCAACCTTATACTTCTCCCAGAGAATTTATCCTTAATCTTAAGCGGCATTCTGTAGCCATATAAGAATTAGATGCCCTTCTCCACTTGATTGATCCTGCTTTTATAATGTAGATGAAATCTCCATCAATATCTGCATTTTATGCAAAATAAATCTAACAGATCGTGAATATTGTGCTTTACCTATTAAAATCTCCACTTTTCACACTTTCTTTTAAGCCATTTATTTGCTGGGTTGGGACTCTAAAATCTTTATATTGACCTAGGCGAACCAAAGACCTAGATTTCAAATTTTGCCAACATAAAATTGAGCTTCAAAGTTGAACTTACCAAAACTTTATTTTCAATAACTATCGACAATTAGGTCAAGGCTTCTATGTCCAGTGAAGAAGTCTAGTTTTGGAAAGGTGTTTGATCAGCACATAACAAAAAGAAGATTAACACTTGTCTCTTGCTATTATTACCCCAATCTTACAGCTTATTTTAAGGGAAATAAAGGAGAGTCAGTCTAATTTCCTGGTGTAAAGAAAGATGATAGCAGGTACACTGAAATATCGATTTTCTATCTGGATGTTTTCTTACAGTTTCTCTCTGTAATTTTGTATGGGTGGGTTACCCCTTCATATCTTCATAAAGTGAAACTATTTAGCTTTCAGAAAATACAATACATCAACCATTCTTCTCATAAAAAATCATCTATTTTGAGCCCGCAAGGACCAACTCTTGTAAGTGGAATCACATCATCTGATAGCAAAGTCATGAATAACCTTCCCCTCCTTACTTTTTTCTCAAACCGACGCCACTCCTTAAAAGCCTTTGTAGTTATTTGGCTCTTTAATCACGTCACTTTATACATAGACTTTCCACACTGTAATTCCTCAAATCAAATTCTAGATGTTCCCCTAATTATCCAATAGTACTCACCGGAATCAACTTAGATTAACGAGATGCCAATCACATAAAGTCTACGACAATATTCTACTACCCATCAATTTTTTTAAAGTAAAAGACGAGAGATTTGAAAATGAGTGGGTGGTCTTTCCTGTCCAGTCTTGATCTGTTCATGATAAACAATGAATGAAACTTAAATGTACGCCACCGCAACATGTAATCTCTACAACTTCTTCCTTTGAATAATTTTCCTGACATTGTTTCCTCATTTAGTTCATTAGTAAACCTTGTTCCTATATAATATCTAACACTCCCACATCTCTTTACCCACCAGAATTCCAATTTACAATTTTCAAAATGAATATTGCAACTATTAAAGTATTCCACATCACTTGTCTATGGGATTTCAATGAGGCTTAATTTATGTAATACCCCTCCGCCTAACAGCTTAAACTTTTGGGCCAGACTGTCTCAAATAGTGGCAAAGCCAGATTTTCCCCACATCTGTGCTGCATGTGAGGCTCCCTGGCTCCTGTTTGTCATTCCAAATGCCTTCTCAGTCTCTGTTGCACGTGAAAAGCGATGTTAACATATCTCACATCGCTTCCTACAGGGTTTCAACAGGCCTTATATTCATATACTCTCCTTCCACCAAACAGGTTAAGTTTCCAGGTTGGACTTTCTAACACTGACCATAACATAACTTCTTTGCACATAAGCCCAAGAAGATGTGGGAATCCCAAGAAGATGCGGGAATCCTTGATCATTTGACACCACATTATGCACTAGCTTAGAATAGTTACCCATGTTCACGAAATTCAGGCCACAAAAACATAAATCTTGCTTGGATTACAAGGTGAAATTGATATAAGGTGATAAAACAAAACAAAGAATTGGAAAGGAGAAGTTGTCAAACTTAACAGGGGGAACAAGTTAAACTTTTAGATGAGGGAAAGTAGTATGAATAAACAAAACAGGCTGGTGAAGAATTTTAATAAAGATGACCAAGTATCCAGTCAGTTTTCTTTTCATAAAGAAATATGAAATTATTTTTCTGATCAGACAGCCATTATCCAAGGTTATTTGCAAACCAAACAGCAACAAAGCAGACTTTGCACTTTTAAAACGATAAAAACAAGGCAAACCTTCAGATCCCGGGAAGCTGCCCACACCCGCAATAAAAGCTCAAAGGCAGAATTCAAGAATGACCTACAAGAACAGCATTACAAAGCATTTCTTTCTACAGATCCAAGAAATATAAGATATTCACAAAGCAACTCACATGACATCAGCCTCAAGGATTGAGTGAGAAGGAAACTCCATAACATACAGCCGAGTAGCTTGGCACCAACACTTAAATGCTGGAGAATAACAAAATGACTCGTCATATATATTATACAAGGGATATTAATATGAAATATTTTGGAAAAATTATCAAAGTAAACCTCACAAAGTAACTCATTTCAAGAAAAAATAAGCCCTTAAAAATTAGAGATCTAAGTTATCCGTGTTCTACAGCCCACTAATGGAAGGATGATGCTCGAAGTAAACAAGTAAAAACAAAAGAAAATCATCTTTAACTTATCAGTTAAAAATACTTCAATACACTCCTCATTTTACCAATTATTCCCCCATTCCACTTGTTTGTTACACTCAAAGCCTAGGACATGCTATTAGTTGCCAGCGGTGACCTTTTGGCATCGTTGTGGCTTTCCCGTATTTTTATTTTTGCTGTTTGTTGGCTATGTTGATAATCATATTATGACTTGAAGCTTTGGCCAAACAAAATTAGTGCTCGAAGCTACAGCTAACAAAAATTGCTATGACTCCTTCCCAAAAAAAAAAAAAACAATTAACAAAGATATAACATGAAAAGGCTACAGCAATATTATTCATATTACAAACAACTCAACCAAAGTCTAAAGAGACGATCATATCTTAGGCTTATAGCTTAAGTGTTTGTGTTTACTGATGGCTTTTTCTTGGCTCATTATTTCAAGCGTCCCCCTTGAAACCCTTCCAAGAGAGAGAGAGAGATCCACCAAAAACACGCATTTTTATCACTCCTCCTAACAACCTTAGACCTCACATACCACCAAGATGATATATGACAATTGTCTATCTTTCGAAAAGAAGGGGACATCATGGCTAAGTCATGAGCAAGGGCAGTTACATAATCAACAACTATATTACTTTTCATTGTCAGTGGACATTCTTCTATGAGATTAATGCTGAAGTAGGTCTCACAAGGACACCTATCTGAAGAAGAGGAGCAAAAGATTGGAAAGTTTTTTCCATGAAGTGAAGAGAGTTTAAATATTTCTAATCCATTTTATGATTAATATCATAATAAAGATAAGCGCCTTTTGCTGGTCGAGTTATCTCTCTAGATGGCCATCATCTCTTACTTTTATCAGGAGATCCCTATAGAGAAGGAATGTTTCCACATATTGAAGAGAGAGTATTTAAATGACTCGTTATATCTTATAGATACTCCCTCTCAATAAATGATTTTACAAATTATAATATATAAATTTAAAACTCTCTGGTCCCCATAAAAGCCCTCTTATCCAGTCACAAGAAAGGTCGGACTTATCCCAGCAGGGCTACCTTGATTAGGGCTACTCAGGAGATGTCAATACCAGATCAACCAGTCTTTGCTATGTTTTCAGTTAAGCTTATTCATCTTTGAGGTAATTGTTTTATATATTACAATAACAATAGCAGGCTCCAGATTTAACTCATCTCTCTCTCCTTTCTTTCAAACAACATGAATATGTACTTGGGTGTTCAGCTGATATGATGTGAATAACCAAATCCCACGAATCATTTCTTTATTGTATAGATGTTGTGAGATAATTACGTACATACAGGTAAGTACAACAGAAGCAACAGAATATGGACAGCAACTCATTCGTGGAAAATGGCTGTGGAGATTCTTAAAGTTTTAGGATCAACTAAGCGATTGCTGTCTATGAGATATAGGCCATCAACTTCGGATGGATGACTAGCATGAACAATGAGAGTTATGGTGTTGGAGTCTGAAGATGAGAAATTATGCTGTTTATTGAGTTCAAAGTGGAAAAGGTCACAGATTTTTTTTTTGTTAGATTTGATAAACTTTGCCTTGTGTATCGAGCTCTGTACAGGGGTGGTACCCCCTTGGTACCCCTTCCAATGAATTTTATTTACCATCCCCCCCCAACCCCAAAAAAAAAAAAAAAAAAAAAGCTAGTGCTGAACTCTGCAAAATCCGAAGTCAAGATCGGTCAGCCAATCTGATTTCCATACACCAACAAAATGACAGCAGGTGTTCTAATTGCTAATGGACAGATAATATGCAATACCATTAGCAAATATTGGCCGATAGGGATCTCGGACATTTCCAAGAATCGGAAGAACTCGTGAAAGTACGCCTTTAAGCCTTGGAGTGAACTGCAGAGCTTCAAAGGTT
Organism: Eucalyptus microcorys; assembly: GCA_014182515.1. Classification (NCBI taxonomy): domain Eukaryota; kingdom Viridiplantae; phylum Streptophyta; class Magnoliopsida; order Myrtales; family Myrtaceae; genus Eucalyptus; species Eucalyptus microcorys. The sequence continues at coordinate 23,299,551 of CM024572.1, forward strand.
CCAAAAATAGGACAGTTACATTTGCTCAGGTATGATATTTCTATAACCAAATAAAACCAATTTTAAGATGGCAAGAGAGCATGAAAGAACAGAGGAGTTATCACCAACCATCTGCAGAAGCATAATCTGCTAGTATCTGAATCATAGCAGGAAGAGCCGAACTTGGACCCGATAAATGAAGGAAGACTTCTTCCATCATCTAACAAACAACAACACATATAGTTATAGGCTTAGTGTAGTTAAAATCATAATCTCACTCAACTGTAAGAAAAATAAGAAGTCAAAAAGTGAAAAAGAGGGAAGAATCTTGTGGCACTCAAGTACTTGATCTATGCATCACCAAAATCAGTGTACATAAAGAAAATCACAGATGTGACTAAGTTAGATTACTTTAAGCTGTTAGTCCAAACGGTTAAACCATAAACAATCAAGTGGCACTGGCACCCAAAATTACCGAACTCACTCACTCTCATACTTTTCAACAATATTGTTCTATTATATATCAATTCCCGAAACAAATGCCTGCCACATCAGGGTGTCGCACCATCGCACTAAGATTTGGAATTATTTTGGAAAGAACTTCAGCTGAGGAAGTTACACATTTTACCAATGGTTAGTCATCTTAAAATTCCATTAATGAAGGCACTAAGAAGCCCCACTCATACACAAGACGACATCAAAGGGGAAGTCTCCCATAAAGAGGACCCAAAAAAAACACAGATTAGGAACAAAAGCCCATTACTATCATTTCAAGGAAGCTATAAGTATGATACTGAACTTTCCCACTATACCATGACCACATACTTCTAAAAGAATCCTAAGTGAACTCTTATCCATTGGAAGCTTTCTCGTTTCTTTCTTTCAAAACAAACCAAAGAAACAAGGAGAGGAACCATCTTGACATTTTTTTCTTTCCCAAGCATGAGTAGATAGCTCCCGAGCCCAATGTTCATCCTGCACCTTTCTTGACTAAAACTGCACAAACAATAGTCCAAATCATTTTGGTCCAGCGAAAATGCATATGCAGATGGTACCAACTCTCTCCATGGTTCTCTCATGGAAAGCATCTATTGACTAATATTTTTCCTCTCTTTTTAAGGTTATCCAAAGTTAGAATAGGTCCCCAAGCAGCTTCCCAAAGGAAACTAGAGAATTTCATGGGGACCTTTGTCTTCCATATTGACTTCCATGGGAAAGACACGTTCCATGATAACTTTGTAGACACAACATTCAATTAAGGACTTAACCGAAAAGTTTCTCAATCTAGAACAAATCCAACATTGACATGTCTCTTTGCCACCATCTGGCATCATCTAGTACAATAGCAAAAAAAGTTGCGAAAGCCTCCACCTCCCGATCTTTGCCCTGACATAAGAAATCAATCTGCCAAACCACCTCTCTTGTTAGCAATCCAACAATCAGCCACTGTAGTTTTCCTTGCTAAGGCAAACGAGTCAGCAAACAAATCTTTCAAGGCAATATTTTTCACCATCTGTTTCCCCAATAGGAATATTCTACCACTGCCCTCCTTAATTCAACTTCTGCTTCTAAAATCATCCCCCATGAGCTTCCCCATTTATAGTGGTAATCCATCCTTGATCCTGCAGAAAAAGTTTTGGAAGCAGCACCCTCTCCAAAAACTTTAATCAAATTAAACCTCCATAGCCATTTTCTAAGCAAAGCTTACTGAAAGGTAACGATGATTTTACAAAACCCCACCTCCCCCCCCCCCCCAAAAAAAAAAAAAAAGACCAACTGGTACTTAGGACTATCAACCGAATCTCACAAAAGCAACTTGCTTTGATTGCTATCTAACCAGTTGAGATTCTTGCCCCGTGTAGAGGACTGAATGGCCATGCTTAGCATATCCACAAAATGGAAACTTTGGATTTTGCAATGGCTAATCGATTGAATAAAAATAGTGAAGATAGATGGGTGGTACTTGTATAGAAGAAAATTCCATTTAAACAAGCATACAAGTATAGAATGGTTTGGAAAATTAGCGGCTAGTTGAGGGTCTCCTAGAGTTCTCGATAAGGTCAAGAAATCAAAATAAGTAAGTAGCACCATACTGGGAGAAGTGGGAAAAATCAAGAGCTTATATTGCTTACTATCATTACTATTTGACTTAAACTTGCCAATTTCTTGAGAAAGTTTCTGAAATGTATTCAAGGAGGTTTTCATCTCTTGTAGACACGAGAAGGAGGTTGTAAGCATCTACTAGTGTTTCTGTAGAGTAGGATGACTGACATTCCGAGGACACCTGTAACTCATGATCAACATGGATAATGGTGGAGTTCAGACTTGGTTTGAGACTGCTATAGAAGACTGAAGTAGGTGTGGACAGCCAAAACTCTAAAAATACCTGGCTCAAACCATCTTATCCCTAACTACTTTCTGCATACTATTACTGAGTATCATTGGTATTTCAGCATAGAATTGCTGACTCATGAAAACACCACTGCTTCACATTGTTGGTGTTGAAGTCATCTGGAAAAATTTAAATTTCATTTACATCCAGTTCACCCCCACCCTCTTAGTTTGCCATAATTGAGATTTCACTGTACTCTTATGTGACACTACAGTTTCGGAGTGTTTACTTTCTGTTCAGATTTTTTTTTCCTGCAATTCACCATGAATCATATAATTGCACGATGTTCAGAGACAAAGTTCCTGTCAACCCAGACAAATAGCTACGCACTTTGATCCATAGGTTGCTTTTATAATATGTTATGCCTGTCCCAAGGTCGACCCAAAACTCAGGTTTTCTTTATACATGTTCATTCTACTAGAATTTATGACGATTCATGTATGTGGTTTTTTTTTTTTTTTGGTAAAGTTCATGTATGTGGTTTTATCTTCCACATACACAGAAAAAGGAAGATCTCCAGTTTTATTTATCAATCCATAATATAAATTATAATTATCATGTGTTACAAAAAACAGTGCAAATCTAATACATTATAGCAAAACTGACTTTTGCAACTAGTAAGAATTTAATCTAAGTACATTAATTACATAAGTTTTTGTGTTGGTTGAATTTCTTATGAAAAGATGAAGGTTATTCTAGTGTCTTTCCTTTCTAATTCATTTTCCCTCGTCATGCATAGCACTATATCATTAACAAAATTCAGGGGAATTATGCGTGCGTGTTTTTGTTTAAAGTTTTTCTGTAGAACATAATTTAATTATCTAAGTCCGTTATTAGTAAAATCTCTAATATACTAGACTCTGGTAAAATAAAAAAATCATGTGAAATTGGTCATACAAGATATTCTTTCGTACAGAAATATATTCACAGTAATATATTCGAATTAATTTGACTCTGCTATGCACATCACGTGGCAGAGAAAAATTACTACCAAGAAAAATACAAGCATCTATATCTATACAAAATTATAGGGACAAAAATTGACTTTATTGCATGTAATGCAATTTTTAGTATAGCAAGATCAGGCTGAAATAACAAATCATGTATTTAAAACATACAATTGAAATACAAGTAACTATGACTTCAACATGCACGATATACTTTCTGATGGAGATATAATTTGATTATACAAACATGAATCTACTTCATAGATACTAAATTCACTTCTTTTAAGTACAATATAACATGTAATCAAATACAAAACTCATTACTAATTTTAATTAAAAAGATGGCAAAAAAGTAATAGTGTCAAATTATAAATAAAAAAATAGTCGATGATAAATTCAACTTACTATTGAACATAAGGAAATGGGATATATATATACAAACACAATATTTGATAAGTGTAAAGTGAATTTATATATGACAAAATTCAATTTATTCCATTTGTAAATAAATATTGTCTTCACATGATATTTTTATTCTTCTTCATTTTTTTTATCTCATTGATTTCATGATTATTGTCACTACTATAACTGCAAAAGTACAAGCCAAATGCACAAAATCAGAGAACGAACTTCAGCAAATACAGAAATCTAAAAAGTTATAAAAGATAAAACCATGCAAAGCACGGGGCATATACTATTTATCATTGAAAGATTACTGCGTTGTAAAAGATCTTTCTGCTTTGGGGGAATTACTGGCATGTGTCACCAGTCAATTGCATAGGCAGACTTCTCGCACTTAGCCAATCTATCGTGCTTACTTTTCATAGCAACTATTCTTATCACATGTAAAGAAATATAATTTCCTAGAGAGTTCCTACTTCTCATTTGACATTTCAATTTCTGTCTAGCTCATACATTAAATGTAAAGGTAAATTACTTATAGAGTCCAACTTTGAATTCTACTTGCTTGCGTAGTCAAATTCATCCTAAAATACTGGAGAAGTTTCCTCCATCAAACTAGAAAAGGTGACAGTCTTCAATGGCCGGCCTTTTTCGTTAAAGATCATCTTGCTGAAAATGATCTCAAGTAATATTATGTTCATGTTGATCTTTAGTGACTATATTTAGATTCCTATTTATGATAGGATAGATCGATTTTTTTCAGATCAACCAGATAGACCAATTTGGGTTTTACTTACTAACATGTTTTATGAGTTGGCACCGCCTTGGTGCCATTTTGCAGTGGACGCTAATGGCAAGATGATGCCACAATGAAGTTGACAAAGGAAAACAACAACATTAGGATTTACAGTCAACACCTCCATCATCCCTCAGGTTATGATGAAAATTGTAAAGGCATCCCTTGCATCTTGAGAAACTATCCCAATCCAATCCCCCTGCAACCCCCCTCTTCTTTTCAAGGAATATTGGGCCACTAAAACAACAGAATTGGTTGACACTGCATTAATATGCATTTTCTCAAACCCAAATAAGTAAAAGAGTCGTGACATAGCAAAAGCAGGGTTTCAACCATTCCACCAATCACATCCTGCAACATGGATTGATCTTCCAGTTCAATTTTATTGTTCGAATTGAATTATAAGAAAACCAAAAAATATATGTAAAAAGAAACACACTGAAATTACAACCTGTCATTAGTTTCATTTTTAAGTTGTACAAACTTTCAGTGAATGGTCAAAAAAAAAAAAAAAAAAAACTTTCAGTGAATGGTGCTTTTATATTCCTCGCATCCAGAAGAAACCAGAAAATTTTTATAGACATTTCAAACTATCTACGATGCTGGCAAAGAAGTATTTATGAATAGGTAGTGCTCAATCAATTGAACACTCACAACACATCTTGTCAGGGAAAATAGGAAATGTGGAAATACATACAGTTTAAAATAGAGGACAGGTAAGCTAAAAGCAGGTGAACTTTTATCACTTTTAATGTAGAGCATGAATACTAGAAGAAAGCCAATTAACATGGTAAGGTTCATATATAATCCTCCTCCTACCAAGACCACAGCCAATATCTAGATATGTCCCCACCTCAAATTGATATAATAGTGGGGGTACTGTGCAGAGATGCTAAGTAAATATATCCAAGCACAACTTACAAGGTCAGGCAAGTGCGATCCTATCGAAACAAGCAATCCTGCAGCAGCTCGTTGCCAGTCAGCATTTAATTCCTACAGTGAGAAGATGATTAGCTGTAGGAAGATATGCATGATCTATAAATCCATTCACCCAGAATAACATGGTAAACAAGTTGGTTTTGGGCAGATCATATTGCTTCATGCATAGGACCATCAATGGCCAAGCCTTAACACCAGTCAACAATCATCACCAACTACGAGAAGCCCAAATAAAGAGATCCTCCTTGATTTCCTCGCGAGTGAATAATTTACTACTCCTCTCTATATTAACATGGGGAATGCAAGAGACATTGAACTATGCTATATATCTTTTCTTCCTTATAACAGTCTAGCTCCAACTCTTCCAACCTCCAAATTATCCAAAAGCCTGGCCAAACTCGAGCCTGCGCGACAAAAGTAATAGCAAAATCAGGCACTGCATACACACCTTGGAGGATATCATCTCGGCGGTAGCAATCTTGGCCAGCTTCGACATGAAGGTCTGGTCCACATCCCTCTCGCTCAGCGCTTGCACTCCCACCGACATGACTTGGAAAGCTCCGGCCATGTTCGCGAACCGCTGCAACATTTTGCACACCGCCCGAATTCACCTCCCCATTCCCAATCACCACTCGGTGGGAGCCAAAAAAGAAAAGAAAAACAAAAAAGCAAAAAAGCAGATTCGGCAAAGCAGCAACGGTAATTACCCGCCGGCCGCCGCGAGAGGCGGTGTAGCAACACTCGAGCACCAGAAGCGGGTTCCTGCATTTCCCCCGGACTCAGCAAGTCTCTAATCGGCATCACCTCGGTCACACACAAAATCACGCATGCACTCGTCTAGAGCTAGAGAGAGAGAGAGAGAGAGAGAGAGAGAAGCATGTATACAGAGTGGCGATGTCCTTGAGAGAGGCCATGGATGCCTCGCGCACGAGCGGGGAATCATCGGCCAGCGACGAAACCAGGACCTGCACGGCCTCTGCAAATCCCAAAGACACAGAGACGGAAGAGAGAAGAAAATTCAGGAGCCAAGCGAAACGGACGCGAGAGGAGACGGGGATTCGGAGGGAGTCGCGAGCGTTACCGGACGCCGGGATCGAGACGCCGGAGCTGGAAGCCGCCATCGACGAGAGACGGAGAAGATCGAACGGAAGAAGGACAGAAGAAGGTCGGGGGGGAGAATTATGGAGAAGGTGAGTTTTGCGCTCAGCTCAGGTGCGCTTCGACACAGGTTGGAATCCCCGCTGGAAACTCGCCCCTCCCCCCGCAATTTTTCTTCTTCCCCTTTTTAACTTCGCGTCGACCAGATTCGAAAATACACGTCAGCGCGAGGAGCCGCGAGCGCGACGAGCGAGAGACGACGCCGAGACGAAGGTCGGTCGGTCGACGTGCTTTCCTCAGGGGTCGGGGATGGGGGAGTGGGGGAGCGATGTTGATTGATATGATCGCGAACGTGATTTCGTGTTTGTTTTTTTATCATTTGTCTCTTTTTTTTTTTTTTTTTTTCTAGGCGTCGTTGCGTGCGTGATCGAGTCCGTCCAACGCACTTCCCTCCCGAGCCGAACCCGGGAGGGGCAGGTGGTGATTTCACTGATTTGACTTGGAAGGTGACAAGACCGTTAGAAGAGGACGAGGGGAGCGGGAGGGTGGGCTGGGATCCGGAGAGAAATGGGCCCGCTGCGTAATGGGCCTTCGGGCCGCCATTAGGCCGCCTAATAATCGTTTCTGTATGTTTCAAACCTTTTTACCAATGGATGATGGAAAAAAAAAAAAAAAAGTAATAATTCGGATTCGAAAAAAGAAAAACGCCTAACGTGCCCGGACATGGCACATGGCGACACGGCCTGATGGCCAGGTCCACGTCTGCCTTTAGGACATTGAACTTATTTTTCCTTTGTGAGTACTATTATGATTACTGATTCGAATGATTGGAATAATCATATTTAAGAATGCGTTGATTTCACTCAAATTTTCAAGATAATTTGATGATTTGGAGAAAGTTATTTTCTTCTTATCTAAAAGAAGAAGTTTTCACTCAATATAAACTTCTTGTTTTCTATCCATGAAACATTTTTCGTAAGTCAATTAATTTTCCATCGCCCAAACACTGCAAAATTAGAAAAACAACTTCTCGGAAATTGTTATCTACTGACCCAAAGTTACATTTTACATCGTGCTCGTCAAGAGTGCCATAGCTTTGTTAGGAAGCACTGAAGTCTGATCTCCATTGATCATCCCAAATTTAACCTAAAATATGCACTTTCCCTCGTGTTCTTCCTCGATGAATTTTAAATTTTACCATAGACATCCGGCTCGCCAGATAGCCGACAGATTCGAAAAGAATGAAATATGACAACCAGAAGCCTCGGGCAGTTGAGGGCCACAACTTGCGGCTGTAGAGAACAGAAAGGCAGCTCAAGCACAAACGTGTGCAGATGAAAGGAGAATCATGTTATGGCCAAAATAAAGAAAAGACCATGTAGCTCATATCCTCTCGAAATATATCTCCTAATCAACGGGGCAGTGGTTAGATAATGCAGCAAAATCCCTCTCATACACTTAGCTGAGTGATCTGTTACTATACACGAACAAGGTGAGATTCTACCGAACCAGGAAATTAAATATCAAAAACCCCCATAATTCCAGAAGCAATGCTAATTATTGACTGAATAGGAGAGCCTACGGGAGCCATGAGCCCTAGGTACCGCATTATCCTATACCGGCGGACCTTTCTTGGAGATCTCGGTGGTAAGTATAGGTCATCCTATAACAAGAAAAAAAGATGTTTCAGGTTAATAATTGGCAACCAGACATTATTTATATCAGTTCATTAGCAAAAGGACAACGACTACTCACACTGAAGAAAGATCTAGGCTTTCTTTTTCTCTTGCCTCTCCCTTTTTCTGAGGAGTCATCTTCCACGCTTCTCAGATTTGACATGATGCATCCACCTGGTCGGACAAGGAGACAAGAAAAAGAGGGCTTCAGGATTGCATGTATGCTGTCGCTTTCATGTCCACTTAATCAATGAATCCACTATGGCCAAAGTAATACTATGAATCTGCACAACTAGTAAACTGTATTGTATTCAAAATCGGCTCCAAGCATTTAGCATTGAAAGCCCAGTTTAGAAGGGTAAGCCTATCCAAGTCTCACTAACTAATCTAGAGTGTTCATATCATCAATGCGGAAGGGGGAACCTTGAAAAATATCGTGGCTCTCTTTCCTCAAAGCTTTTAAAACTTTTTGGGCATCCAATATGATATAAAAATACAGGTCAAAATTCTTAAGTTTCTAGTGATTTTTCTAATTACTATTCTTTTCTTAATACTTCTGTTCTTGCCTCCTATCGCATATTTGCTCTACATGTAAAGCCTAGCTTATAAGCAAGGTAGAGTATTCAGAAAAGTGCTTCATATATGTTGTGGACTCCTCCTTGAAAGTTTAAACTTTTGAGACAAAAGGACTTCTCGCAAGTAAAGGCCTAATGTATTTATCCCTGTCCTAACAGGTGTTTAAATGGTCACCGCTTCCTGGTTATAAACATAAACTCTTCTTACAAGCATATCCCTTAAAAACACCAAAGGCTGGGGGGAATGAAGTGACCATGATGTGCCAGATGTCAAGTGCAGTTGGATCATGAGAAATCAAAAGATCCACATATGAATAACTGCTCTTTTACCCTGAAACAGCTAGATGTGAAGAGATACTCTGTTCAACTAAACAGAAACATGCTAAATTGCTCATCTAGTCTTTCTACAAGAAATTTCAGAATTTGGACAGATGCCTTAGCCACATTCAAGAACATGGATGCAGTCATGCTTTGGTACCAGAGAGACCATCTTCACCACAACCAAAATAGCAAAGTGTAAAAATTCTATCAATTCGCCTAAGGAGCATTGAACACATGTAGCCATTTTGCTTAATCATGGAAATCACTGGAAAAACATTCAAGTGTGCAATGTACCAGCAGCATTTCACTCCTTGCATGGCCAGACAAAAACAATTGTAAGAAATATACCAGAAAAAGGGTCTGCCCGATCTAAGTTATTTGGCTCATCAGGAGAAGATAACTGTTGGACTCGGCTCGCATGGTCCTCATTTGATGCTTGCAGCTTCAAAAAAAATTTACAGGAAATTAGATGCTAAATTAGAAAAATAATGGAAGAAAGATGGATCTAGAAGTATATGTTTATCTAAATACAGAGAGAGATCCTATGATTCTCCTTTTCCTTAATACTTATCAACAGCTAATTGAGGAAACTAAAATGTTTCTATCACTAATTAAAGGTTGATTGTCAACGAAATTTCCAATAATTGGCAGCAATGCCATAACTTTTCTTTCCCTCAACTAAACCTAGGAGTTAGGAGCACCATTTTTGGCATTTCTACGGTTGCAAGCATTCTGATCCAACAAATTAAAATGGCTTTTACAAGGATGTTGAGAATGCAAGAATAGTTCTATTTCTTCCCTAATTTGGCACTTTGTGGAGAATAAGATTGATAATTAGAATCATCAAGATGGAGAGACATATAGGAAAAGGGAGAAAGCAGCATATGCATAGTCCACCATCAATAAGATTTCATGTAGAAGGAGATAAAACAGCAAGACTGAGTTATGCCCACTGCAATTTGTCAAAGAGTATGGAATGGATATGAGATTAAGATGGTTCAGGGAGGACAGATATATAATAAGGGAGAAATATCAGTGGATTAATAACACAGTCAAAGACCAAGATCAAAGAATACAATTGGTAACGACTCACTTAAAACATGAAAGAGACTTTTAAAATCCATATCAGGTCTATATCAATATCAACTCTTATGCTTTGTTTGGAAAGAGGAGGAGTGGAAATGAAGAGTGGGTGTATAAAGTGAACAAATATTTTAAAACTTCGGAGAAGAGAAAAATAAGGGCAAGTTTAAAATTTTCTCCGCTCTTTCATCCCATCCATGTACTCAAATAAAGCATTAGATAATTGCTGAAATCCATTAATGCAAAGATTACTTACTTCAGCAGGAGACAACACTTCATAGTCCGTTCTTTCCAATACAACACTCACTGGAGTCATGCAAACATCACTGCTTTCTGTACCCTGAAATTTGTTTGGCGCAACCAGCATCCTGAAATAAATGTCTTTCTAAATTAAATATTTCCACATGCATCTCCAAATGTTAAAACGGATACCCAACAGAAGGACCCTATAATAAATGTCCCAGCAGTATGATTTTTCGCCATAAGCTAACTAAGAAATAAAATAAGGTTTGAATACCTAAAGTAATGCTGGATAAGGATCTAAATACATAAACTGTTATAAATGTTCTCTCCTTCCTGTGTACTGCCATTTATGTTTTTTTTTTTTTTTCGTTTCAATATATCTTAATGGAACGTCCAAAAATCCAGATCCTACACACCATGACTTGCAGCATTTGACCGGAGTGAATGCTAGAGATTGCCTTCCTGAATCCTTTGCTTCATCTGAACTGACTGCAGCAACATTTGACAGTCCATCTTTACCATTAGAGAATCTTGGCGAGTAATCTGAGCATAAAAGGTTTTACCTTGAGAGTTAACTGAACTCATTGAATTTATCTACCAAAATGCCTACTACTTAAAAAAATAGCATCTAGTCCAATGTCCACCTTGAGAGTTAAGTGACATAACTCAATTTATCTACGAAATTGCTTGCTAAACTTGAGCAAATAATGTCTTGTACAATGTCAGAAGACTCAATGAGAGATTACTCCTAGGCATTGCATAGATGTTGTAGAGGTGCACGGCTTAATACCCAGCAAAACTCCATTAAGTACACATTTCTCATTATAAGCCTTAAAATAGCATAGAAAGATCCACAATTATCTATTTGGTTCTCTGTTTTCACAGAATACACAGTTCATGCACTGCAAAATCCTTCTCCAATTCTAGATTGTAGGTGTCTCATTCCGTGTTGATGAATTAGATTAACTAAAAATAGTACATTTAGCCTGAAACCACAATAAATGTAGAATGAAAACCAATTTTCCACTGCCAGAGAAACCTATATAGCATGCCAGAAAGGAAACCAAAAGATCAACCACACCAAGACTGTAAAGAGTTAGCAGACATAAGCCACAATCGAAACCGGAACATCAGCCGAATCCCAATTGAAAAGCGGCAAGGAGCAATAGAACGAATGAACAAGACTCCACCAAAGTACGAATCAAAGCATTCAAATAAATCGAAGGGAAACACCAAATCCGTTCACGAAAACCGCAGTCACGATAAAAATCAAAACTTCGAGCCATCAACCAAATTAAAAAACCACATACTCAACGAGCAGCCAAATCAGACATAGCAATCACGCAACAACACCACATCGCAGGCCCAGAGAGAAAATCTCACATGACTCGGCAACAAGCAAATTATCCATACACATTCAGCGAGAGCAAGAGAGAGAGAGAGAGAGACCTGAAGTGGACATGGAAGAAGGAGGAGAGGAAGAGGCAGAGGCAGAGGAGGAGGTGAAGAAGGAGAAATCGGAGCGGCGCTTGGGAGGCGGGCCGCGCCGCTGCTGGGAGTGCTTGGCGATGTTGTCGATCGGCCTCGACTGCTGCTCACGCTCCGCCTCTCGCGCGCTCGAGATTCGCTGCCTCGCCATCACTGCGAATTAATTCCACACGAAACGATTCATTCATTCATTCCATCTTTTGCTTTTCGGGAGCGCGCACGGAGGGAGGGAGAGAGGGAGACCTAAAAAAAAAAAAAAAAAGAAGAAGTGAAGGAAAGGGGGGGATCGAGTGAAAAGGATGAGTAACAGCAAAAGGCCTCTCTCTCTCTGGGTACCTGCTCGGAAGAGGAGACGAAAGAATCGGGCGCGGCCGATGCGAGGGATGCGAAGAAGGTGAGGAACGATGGGCCATCTTCGTGTCTTTGATTCTCTCTCTCCCTCGCTCGTTCTCGGTTTGCAATTTGCCTACTTAGTTGTTAGGCACTGCTCGTGCCTACTCTTTGTCATCATTACTGGTCCTGTGTGGATTTTTAAAAAAAAACCAAAGATTTTGGATCACAAGTCGGACTGTAAATAAATAGAACACAACAAAAGGAAAAAGGAAAAAGGAAAACTCAAACCGCGAGGGTTGCAAGCCTATAGTTGTAAGACTAAATTGCAATTTGATAATGATTTTTTTTTGGGCTTATAGTATACTTATCCCTTAAACAAAGGATAATATCACCAAAATTTATGTTTTTTTTAATATAGGCCATCAATATCCAAAACTTTTTTTTATGGAACGAACATTCTCAAATTTATACTGATGACCCAAAAATACTTTTCGTTCGACTTTCGTTCATACTAGCCATAAAAATTGTCGAGTGACAGCATTCTTGTGTTATGGGTTGAAAGCTTTCGGGCCAAGGATAAGGTCGTGCGGCATCTGTCGAGCACTAGGTCAACCTTCCATATATAGATCTTTTTCAAGTACCGTATGTCGAATTATGTCGTTCTAGCCAAACATTCCATGCGAGACGTACAAATTACTTCCACATGATAATTGATTTCGGCATTGCCATGGCCATTATCAAGAAAGCGGCATCAGTTCTAAAGTAGTTTTGTATAGGAGAAGCCAAATCCCGCCTTTGGAATTCATTTAAGATGATAATCATTCCATTTTTAGATTCCTAATAAAAACAACCTAAGGTCACTCTCCCAACTAGTTGTATCAACTAACCAGAATCTTCCACTCTTGACCCAAAAATCACAAAATTCAACTTTTTAGTCCACATGGATATGGGAGAAATTTAAACGTGACATTCTCTCCACCTAATTTCCATGACACCTGCCATGGGCTATTTTTTCACGTCCTCACATTCTTCAACCATCACTGCCGCTCCACTCCCCTCGGACTTACATGAATAGTGAACGCTTGCCCAACAAAATAGGCTACTTCACTCCATCAGTTGCTTCCCCCTTATCAAAGTTGTTGACAAATCTCTAGTTACTCGTGCTTTCTCTTACTAGTGAGGCATCTTGAACCAATTGTGCTTCTTTGGTAGCACCTTCTTTTGCCTATTAGGCTTCTCCTAATTTTAGCAAATCAATGGGGGTTTCTTCGCTTGATGGAAAAGCAACAACAAATATCTTCTTGGCATGCTCCCTTGTAGTTTATGGAACCTGTTCATGATACTATTTGTCATTGGCCAAATGCTTCCTAGTGAAGGATGAGCCTCTGCAACACTTGATGAAACAGAACATCAGGCCAACCTTCCCTAAATAGATGGTTTCTAAGAACCATATGACGAACATCATCCTCTTATCAAACATATCATGCCTACTTTTACTTAGGCATCTGATCTCTCAAGCGAAACATACATATCACTTTTGTACAATAACTAGTTTCAATCTATCGTGACAATCATTAGGAATGCAGTATAGGCTCTCTACCAATTTATTCACAAGAGGCCAATCACTTTTTTTAATGTCCTCTAAGATGATAATCATCCCATCCTTGAATCCCTAGCACAAATCCCCCCGCCATCACTCCCAAGAGCCAATTGTATCACTCCTTCTGCATCTGCCACTCTCCATCCTAAAAGAACGAAGCCCTAGTCTCCGGTCTACATTGTATTGTATGGGAGAAATCGATCCATGAGATGTGGACAACACCATGAAAATGGACCTAACTTGGCAATGGACTAACGCAATCATGTCAACCGAGAGCTTAGACACGTTAGATTTTTCACAGCGACGAACGCTGACTTTTAACAGCGGCGAGGATTAAAGGTACGGTTGAATTATTAGTACAAAATTGTGAGATTACCTCAGTAAACAATCATTCTTTCTGATAACATGCAGGATCATATGACGGACACGTGGAAAGTGTTCGCATTCTTATTTGCACGGGCGGGCATTGGTGTGGCTCATGTGATGCCAAGTACTAGGCCTCACATCAGCGCTTCAAAATTTTACAGAAAACGAAGAGAGAGAGAGAGAGAGAGAGAGAGATCTCCTGTGTTGCCCGGGAACGAACTCAAATGCGACGTGATGATGATCTCACATGGTTGGCCCGTGACAATCACAAACATCTCCATGTGCACCCGTACATCCTTCCATGTTGTCTACCTCTTGTCGTAAGTGCGTGTTCAAATTTAGGCTTTGCATCATAGTTAAATAGAACATATCAGATATCGCATGAAGAGATTTGTAAAGAGAAAAAGATGGTGACAATCAAGGGGTGCTATGTGTTGGAAGATATGATTGTGTAATCTCTATTGATAGGAAATCAAATATACTTTAGGATAGGAAAAGATAGGCAACTATATAAATTATTTCTCTTCATTATAATTAAATACAATTACATGTATAGAATCATAATCAATGAAATTGAAGACAATTGTTCTTCGACTTGTTCTCGCCTTCCGAGCATCTTCATCTTCTTTTTTTCGAAAAGATGGTGACAATTTGCTTCCGGATTGCCTCATACACCAACCTCGAATTTCAGAACAGTGTTGCCAAAGGAATCAAAATCCTTGATTGCCTGAAGGAACTGTATCTACAAAGAGGAGATAATAGAGGAATCAATTTTTTTTCAACATGTCAACACCACCAGATCTTACCTCTACTCCCGTCGATGAATTTGCATCAGACGCTTCAACATGAGATCCAGCCGCTATAGTCCCTGCATCAGAACGGCAACAACAAATCCAGGGCCAACCTCCGCACGTGCCATGGCAACAACAGGCTCAGGCAATTACAAGGCAACCATTCGCGGGTCACCCTTACCAATGGATGCCATATCCATGGTATCCTGGGCCTATCCCCAACGCATCATTGCCTGGCTACCACAGCAGCGCGCGGGCTTAAGCAGGTCCACCAACTAGTGACGGGGCAAACCCTAGCATCAGCCCAGAGCAGACGGGCGGATCAACTATACTAGGTCAGGGATTTCAAAATGCAGATTACGGATTCGGCCTCGGGGGTTCGGGTCAGGGAACAAATCCCTACCCGACTCCTGCACTGGGTTTCTTCCCGTATCAGTTTCTTACTACCAGTGGCCGATCGGAACTCGGCGATCCATTGTATACAACAAATAGCGACGGCCCAGAACTGAAGATTATAAGTCAGCAATTGATAGGAGAAGACAATTATTCAAGTTGGTCGCGCGAATTCCGGCGGGCACTTATAACAAAAGACAAGGAAGTTTTCATCGACGGATCGTTCCCGATTCCGTCCGACGAGAGAATGGCACGAATCTGGAGGAGATGCAGCCAACTGGTAAGAACCTGGATTGGAAACTGCATCGCGCCCGAGGTCGCGGCCGGGCTTCCCCCGATGGAGGATTCGAAGAAAATGTGGGAAAACATAAGGGAGATGTATGGAAAACTCGATCAAGTGGAAATTTTTTACCTAACACAGCAAATTTCAGATTTGAAACAGGGGAACATGAGCATCGCAATAGTATACAACAAGCTTTCGAGTCTGTGGAATGAGTTGGAGGCAGCCGAGGAAAAATTCGACTGGCCTGATCATATCCAACAACAATACAAGCAGATGCGAGAAAGGGAGAAAGCAATGAGATTCCTTCTCATCCTCAACGAGGCATACCAGCCATTTCGATCCCATATACTTACCATGGAGCCTCTGCCAAGTCTCGGCCGGATCTATCAACTCGCCATACAGGAGGAGAGCCAACAGAGATCGGCGGACCACGGCAAAGGAGGAGACGGAATTGCTCTGGCCGCGAAAAGCCATTTCCGCTCGTCACAGAGAGGCTCGGGAAGGAGAGAGGCGGATCTAGGGTTACTCTTCGAAAACGATAACCCTAGATCTCTTTTAAAGAGAAGTGCGGACGGTGGAGATCATTTCCACTATCAATTGGACGGGTCGCGATCGTTCCAGCGGGCGACAGGATCGGACGGCCCGCGTGGCATCATCTCCGCTCCATCCGACGGCTTACGTTCTGTTTTTTTAAGCCCTTCCGATGGCTCCCGCAGCAGCTATTTAATCGGATCGGACGGCTTACGATCGCCTGGCACCAATGGGCTAGATGGCTCGCGTGGCCCATTTCTTGGAGGATCCGACGACCCATATGGGCCTATTTCGGCTCAAGCTTTTCAATCCAACATTAGGCCCAATTCAAATGCAAAAAATGGGCCAAGAGGAAGAGATAAGATGTACTATGATTATTGTAAGCGCCCACACCATACAATTGAGAATTGCTGGAAATTGCATGGAAAGCCAGGAGAAAAAGAAAAAGAGAAGTTTTCCTCAGTTTTTCAGGTGTCAGGTCAGCAAATGGGAAAATCAATTACCCATGAACAATATCATGAACTGATGGACACTTTGAAGAAATTGGATCCCTCGGATAAAGGGGGCAGCTTCACAGGTACATCCTATTATTTGATGAACTCAATTTCCAAGGATGCATGGATTATTGATTTAGGTGCTAGTGATCACATAGTCTGTGACAGGAATTTACTTTCAGATATTACAGAATTATCTTTTCCTATATCAGTACAACTTCCAAATGGAAATACCACCAAAGTTACAATGACTGGGACTGTAAAGCTTAGTTCTCTTGTTACTATTAAAAACGTGCTTTACGTACCCGATTTCCATTTCAATCGATCTCGGTTACCCGAGCCTCGTGATGAAAATTCATGCCACATTCTTTTCCACTCTGATAAATGCTTCTTTCAGGCACGTTCGACTGGCACACTGATGGGCTTGGGTAGAGTCAGCCATGGATTATATTTTTGGTTGGATTTTCCACACCTTTTTAAGTTATCTCCTGTTGAATTCAATAAATCTCTGTGTAATGCTACTGCCAATGGCATTAATTCTCTTAATCATAAATGTTTGGGCCATAGTGCATTATTTCCTTATCCTAAATGTCAAATTTATCCCATGGCTAAGCAAACACGTGCTCCTTTCCAGAACAGCACTTCTCGAACAGAAGAAATTTTTTCTCTTATTCATGCTGATGTTTGGGGGCCTTATCATACTTTAAATCATGATGACTCTAGGTTCTTTCTCACAATTGTGGATGACTACTCTCGTGCCACATGGATTTTCCTCATGCAATCCAAAAACCAGGTCTTTTCTCATTTAAAGACATTTCTTTCCTTATCCAAAACTCAATTTCAGAAACCAATCCGTAGGATACGTACTAATAATGGAAAAGAATTTTTTAATGCTGAATGTACTTCCTTGTTCACTATAAATGGGATATTGCATGAGAGCTCTTGTGTTTACACACCCCAGCAGAATGGAGTTGTAGAGAGAAAACATCGCCATCTTTTAGAAGTGGCACGTGCGCTTAAATTCCAAGCCTCTATTCCCGAAAAGTTTTGGGGAGATTGTGTGATTACTGCAGCATACCTTATCAATCGCATGCCATCACGCATTTTAAAGGGAAAGACACCTTTTGAGTTATTATATGGGAGAAAGCCGAATTTATCTCATCTCAGAGTCTTTGGATGTCTGTGCTATGTCACTACAGTGGGCCATAGAGATAAGATGGCGCCACGAGCTACTCAATGTATTTTCATGGGCTATCCAACTTTGCAAAAGGGATATAGGCTTTATGCACCTTCTACAGGCAATTTCTTTATCAGCAGGGTTGTTGTATTTCATGAAGATGTTTTTTCCTTTTTCATTAACATCTTTACCTGAAGAAGAGAAGACAAATCGCCAATTCTTGTTGGAAGAAGATATATCACCTGGAGGAACATTGATTATTCCTACTCCTCCAAGAGAAGTTGATGTCTTGTCTACAACACCTCTTGCGAATCCTGCTGAAAATTTCATTGAGCAGTCATATATAGACGAATCGCTGCATGAAGAACCAGCACAGTTGGAGGATACTTCATA
Organism: Eucalyptus microcorys; assembly: GCA_014182515.1. Taxonomy (NCBI): domain Eukaryota; kingdom Viridiplantae; phylum Streptophyta; class Magnoliopsida; order Myrtales; family Myrtaceae; genus Eucalyptus; species Eucalyptus microcorys. Next base: position 23,317,851 of record CM024572.1, read on the forward strand.
AACAACAACTACTGAAGACTTGTCCACCACACCACAGGTGTCGTAGAGGCGTTCTCATCGAATCATTCGACCACCAACTTGGACGAAAGATTATATATGCGGTTCCTCAAAATCATCAGGTACTCGATACCCCATCTCTTCTTATGTCTCCTTCGATAGATTGTCGCCAGAACATCTATGTTGCATAAGTCGTATTTCGAAGATCAAGAACCTTCTAGTTATAATGAAGCCAAAGATGATCCTCGTTGGCAAAAGGCCATGGAATCAATTACATGCATTGCTAGAAAATCACACTTGGGATGTTGTCTCAATGCCCGCTCATCGCAAACCTATTGGATGTAAATGGGTATATAAAATAAAACACAGAAGCGAGATGGTTCTAGAAAGATACAAAGCCCGGTTGGTGGCAAAAGGCTTCACCCAAATGCGAGAAGGTTTCGACTATCATGAAACCTTTTCTCCCGTAGCAAAGGATGTCATGATTCTGTTTCTTTTATTGCTGCTTTTCGTGACTGGCCATTACACCAAATGGATGTCCATAATGCCTTCTTACATGGTGATCTAGATGAAGAAATATATATGGAGCTTCCACCAGGATTACGAAGACAGGGGGAGTCGAAGGTATGTCGTCTCCGTAAATCTCTTTGTGACTTGAAACAAGCCTCCCCACAATGGTACGCTAAATTCACCAATGCACTCTTGGTTGCTGGGTTCAAGCAATCCAAGTATGACTATGCCTTATTCACCTGGACAAAAGGTATGTTATCTATTTACTTGATGATCTATGTTGATGATATTCTTATCATGGGGATTCATTGTAATTAAATACAGAATTACATGTACCATAATCAATGAAATTTTCCAAATCACATTTCTTTTTCGATCTCTAGTTTTCCAAATCCATCAAGTAAGAATCTTTGGTTCATCGAGAAAGACTACCTCTCGAATCTTATTTGACTCATAATATATTGTAGTAAAAAGGTTAAAAAGGACTTTCAAGTGTTCAATTGATAAAAAATTAGAAAAGGAGCTGTGATGGGTGGGGTTTTAAAGAACTAATCTGGCTTCGAGAAAGTTGCAACGCCCATGTAGTTGAAACAATTTATGTGATAGCTCATATAAATTGGATGATCATGATACCAGTTCCTAGTACTTCTTGATTGTTTAAACAACACCTTACTTTTATTTTGTGCGACAAGCAACACATCTTTTCTTTTCTAGATAATATGAGATATACCAATTTCCGGCACACTTGACCCTTAAAGTTAACCGGAGCCCCTTGTTGTTCAAATGAACAAATATCCAAAATGATCGCTTAAACAACTTTGTGGAAGCAAAAATTCATATCGTCGGGGAAGAAATCCATGTTAGCGAGAATTGAGAAATTAGACATGACGTTCGGGAGACAAAGACCTCCAAATTCATGAATTTGGTCAAGGTTATCAAACCATCAAAATCATAGTAAAAAAGTGACATTCTCCCAATTTATTCCATCACGCAAAAACAGAAAAGTGATGCTATTACTCATCTTATATGATTTGACTGCATTTTCAACACGCAGCTTACGGTTGCCCATATCATTATCCCGAGCGATTAATGTTAATCTATTGTGGAGTCATGGCATTAAAATTGAGTCGATTTGGCCAATGTTTTTCCTACTCTCCCTTCTAGATACATAGCATTACATTAATTGACTAGCCTAGTCGTAGATGAAAATGGCGACGGATTTCGACATTACCATGTTCCGGCAAAGTACTAAAAATAGTTCAGATGACAATGGCCACTGATTCTGGCGATAACAACGATTGATTTTGGGGATGGCCAGAAAATCTAGGAGAGAGCAAAGATGTTCTCGAATTTAGTTAGAGGAGAGATGAGGGGCAAACCTAGGCCCCTCTTACAGCGAGATTCTTGCTAACCGAAAACAAGCACTTAACCAACTTAGCACCGCATATAAATCACTCCAAACTCTTCAAGCCTCAAAGCAAATTGAAGTTAGATTTCTCTTTTTAACTTGTTTATTTTTTTCCAAAAGGAGAGACAAAACTTGCAAAGGTCGTGCCAAAATCCCTCAACTCATTGCTGCTTAGCTCCAACATCAACATGGCATTGCCTTTGACAGCCCTCTTTGCCTCACTGCTTGCCATTGCCTCGACGTTGTCCGATCTTCGCGTTGCGAATGCCGCAGTTGCTCATCATCGTTCCTCCTCGGGGCAACATGCCGCTCACCATGTGGTTGGAAACAGAATACATTACCACCATCCCCGGAGGGCTCATGTCCATTCCGGAAACCACCGCTCTCCCGCTAAGCATAACCGGCCCAAGTTCGCGCCAGGCCCTTGGAAGCAGGCTCATGCCACCTTTTATGAGGGTGGCTCCGGTACATTTGGTACGTCTTTTCCTTTTTCCTATGTTTTATCTTGATTGTAAATCGACATAGATAGAGCGTAACCTCAAAAGCCTGCGATGTTTGTTTATGACAAGCATTGGTTTGATCGTTTCATGAGCATGCAGCTTGGTTTTTAAGGAACCAGGAAATACAAGCGACGATCAAATAGATTAACTAAGATTCAACTTGTTGTGTAGGATGACAAACATAGCCATGACCGATGTTGGCTCAGCTAAGAGAGAAATGGGTAGTTTTAGGATTTGTGTGCCCCACTACCCCCATCGTATAGTAAGTAGATACATTCAAAAACAACAAAAACCTCTTACAAATAAGTTGTCGTTGATTCTACCAAATTTTGTTGGTTGACTCATTTTCAATACGTTAGCTGATCCGGAAAGAGTTTACATGTTTGTGTCCTTAAGTTGTGTAACTATCGAGAAAATTCAGGGGAGAGGCAAGTTTACAAGACAAGTAAGAGAACCGAGTTGTTATCACGTATTCAGTGTTTAACTTTGACAATTGCGACAAACTGTTCTGCAATTTGTAGGAGGAGCCTGCGGTTATCAGGACGTGGTGCAGCAAGGCTACGGCTATGAGACGACGGCGGTGAGCACGGCAATGTTCAACAACGGGCAGACGTGTGGGGCGTGCTACGAGGTGAAGTGCGTCGACAACCCTCAGTGGTGCCAGCTTGGCCAGCCTTCCCTCTTTGTCACGGCCACCGACCTCTGCCCTCCCAACTACAACCTGCCCAGCGACAACGGTGGATGGTGCAACCCGCCCCGCGAGCACTTTGACCTCGCCAAGCCCGTTTTCACTAAGCTGGCCAAGGACTACACTGCTGGCATTGTCCCGGTCCAGTACCGCAGGTCTGGCGCTGAATTTCGTCTTAGAGAAAGGTGGACGCATGACGGATTCAATTCAGTCTGATGAAGTTAATGCATTGCAGGGTTCCATGCCGGAAGCAAGGAGGGGTCCGGTTCACCATAACTGGGAACCCGTACTTCAACCAAGTGCTGGTGGGGAATGTGGGTGGAGCTGGTGATGTCGTGAGCGTACAGGTGAAGGGCGATAAGGTGCCATGGACTACAATGCAGCGCAGCTGGGGCCAGAAGTGGGAGACCAACGCCATGTTGGTCGGGCAGTCCCTGACCTTCCGGGTTAGAGCAAGCGACGGCCGATTCACAACCGCCTGGCACGTCGCCCCACCTAACTGGCAATTTGGTCAGACCTTCGAGGGCAAGAACTTCAAGTGAAAACGGACATATTACACTCAATGTCGTCTCCTTTTAACTTTCTCATAGCTTCATCATACAGCTCCTCTTTCGCCAATAAGCGAAGGAAGATCGATTGTCTCTACGAAGTTGCTGGACTAGAGAGGTTTGCGATGAAGACGCAACTCCCAGCATTGTAGTATAAGTATCAGCAAATTTTGATCTAGCGTGTCTATGAAAATACACTTGATTGACTGATTACGCAACAATACTTGATACTAAGGAAGATATATCGGATTGTTCATATTGACTGCAAAATAGGGGATAAATTGCATACGCATGGAAAATGGCGAAATCCCAGCCGCACATCTTACATCGAAATTAATATGGAATTTTAATCTCATCCACTTCACTGATACATGATTTGAAATCATACTATAAGTTACCAAAATGTCCAAAAAATGAAGCATATGGGAATGAAAAGTTCAATTGCCCAAAAGATAGAAGAGAGAGATTATCATTTGCTATTTCACAACATCCTATACACTCAACATCCGCCAAAACTGACATATATAACTCCCTTTCACCATAATTAGATGACAAGTGCTATGATGGTTACGATGTGGCAAAAAATTCCCGAATTCTTCAACTAGCGAATTCCCATTACCAAGACCTCATGGCCAGGCATGCATGTTAGTGGATTTCTTCTGTTTCTTCTTCCTGCGTTTTGCTTCTCTCGGGTCTGTCCTTTCTTCCAGTCGTTTGGAAAGTTGTGAGCGAATTTCCAGCAACTTCACTTTGGCATCTTGAAAGAGTGCATCTGATCTTAAGGCCATCAATTGCTGAAACATCACGTAAACAATGTGAACTACAGATTCAGCTCATCTTGAAGGCTTTTCTAAGGAAGTGAATAATTTTTTTACCTTAAGATGGTCCATTGCTGCAAGATTAAATCCAATCGTGTCCTTACATTCCTGATAAAATTCCAATTACATCTTCCATCAACAAATCAAATTGCTCAAATAAACTGCTTTAACACAATTAGACACAGACATCATCAATTTTCTTTTCTGCTAAGCAGTCCAATCTCCTATTTGTCAAAGCCAACTGGGATTATACTCTTCACTTTGTTAGTAAATGTAATCCGCATTGAAATGTTGACTTGATCTAGTAATAAATGGAGCCAAAAGTTCAACGATAAAGCTAAGCCCAGCACTAAAGGAAGGCTGATAATCAGGATCCTCGAAACAAACAAGTAATTGAGCATCTAACCTGGGCAATTTTTCAAGTTCCTGAAAGTGAATATGTATGAAGGACAAGACAGTTCATGACAGCAGCATCAACTAGAGTGGATGCAATGTTCTCCCTTCTTAGCACACAAATATCTATATTGACTCGTAATCCAGGCATGACATTGTAGGATAACACCAACAGAGCTGCATGGTAGGATTACCTTGACTTTCTTGTGAAGAATGTCCTTTAGTGTAGTCAACAAAGGCCTGGCAGCCGGGGTTGAAACTAATTGATTGTAATGTGTCTGTAAAAGCACTGTAGCAATCCTTGAAACAAGCTCAACCTGATAAGCAGAAGATAAAAAATATGGGAAACTGAATATGCATTCCACTTCATGAACATAAATCAGTGCCATGTTTTCTAGCAAATATATCAGAATACGAGACATAATCCAGATCGATTTACCATTAACACAGCTTAGAAAAGGCAGAGAAAATTCCTAACTAGGCAGCAAAAGATTTCAATTTACTCAAGCAGTCCGTTGAAAATTAATCCTGTGTCAGGAGAGGTCAAGAAAACCCACTGGGATCAGACTTTTGTGGGGGTTTTCTTTGGTCTTAACTGCGTCTCGCACTTTCAACTTTAGCTGTCACTTTGGCTTAGTCTTTTCGGGTGAGCGGTAGGCGTGGGGCCACAAAACTTTCTTTTTAGTTCAGTATTTGGCACCATGAAATGCTAGACAGTGCCGCAACTGATGTCAGGTTGATGGACTCTACATCAATGAACTAAACCATTTCCATTTCCCAGAAATACAATTAAATTACAGAAGCAGCTCTCTTTCATTCTGTAGGAACATCAACATTAACCAGGCATTACTTTAACTGTCATTTACTTTATTTAATAGGTATATTGGCTGTCATTTACTATTTTTGTAATGTCAGTTATGATTATAGCTGAATTACCTTTAACTTCTATTGTTGAGATATCTATGTTTCGCAGACATCATGTTCTGTATTCTTGTCAGTTGAGGGATTACTCATTATAAATTCTATAGGACAAGGAGGATTAGATGACAACACAGATATCAACATGTTACACATTGATCTACATCCCAAGAGGAACATGAATTCATTCATATTAGAGATCACCAACCAGCAAACAAGTGTGTATCAGAGAGGTCCACATGATAACATAGTAGGAAAGGCAGGTCTTTAGCATGGTGATCATTTATGTTGTTTTAAGATCACTTACATCTCACCACCCAGGAACAAATGAAGAAAATTGATAGGTAACCATCATTGAGGCAAAGCATTTAGCCATAATCAGACACCTGGTGCAGAATGATTAAGTCACCCCTCCCTCTTCTCTCTCTCCTCTAAGAAGAAGAAGAAAATGAGGGATGGTAACAGAGACCCGATCATTCTACCACATGTTTTAACTAATACTATAAACCAAAAAGTTCTTGTATCCAAATTGATCCTCCTTCCCCTACTCTCTAGTGAAAAAGAACAGGAAAAAAAAAACTTGCATTCTAAACATATACCATGGATATTAAAGTTTGCATACAAGTTGGCAAGCATATATCCAACCTTATCAGGGTATGTTGTCCAATCCTTCAGGTAAGATAGGAGCTTCAAAGCATCTGAGAAAGGTAAAGCCTGCGATGGGAGCAAAAAATCTAATCATGCTTCCTGGTTAACATTCAAAATGGAAATAGAAACTTAGCCACATAACAGAGCTTGATCAGATAAAGCTCAAATGGAAGTCCAGGAATCCTACAGGTTTAGGACCTGTCTGGATTGACTTATACTTTTTCCTTTTTGCTTAATGTAAATCTCATAATGCACCTTCATTTTTTTTTTTTTTATAACCTGAAATTCTTCAAACTTTCATAACACTCAAGTATCAAACATAGATTCATATATAATATTTTCATGATCTTCTGAAACTAGAATAATTTTTCAAATATTGGCGGGAAAGCAAGTTTTTGCTCTTAATTAAGTCCATACAAATAGGCCTGTATGTTCTTGTTTTGTCACAGGAAAGCGGAAAAGAATTTTTTTTAAAGCCTAACCAGTGTAAAATCGGGTTAAAGTGGTTGGCAGTTTGAACCTTTTCTTTTCTGCCCAATCAAGATATGACAGTCATATTCAAATGATATATAGTGTCTTGTGACAAATGGTAATGCATAAGAATAACAGGGTGCGCACAACAATTTGAGACTAAGAGGCTGTGGGTTTACTTCCCAAAGCCCTCAATGTTCTTATTGTAAAGATTTCAGTTCAATTTTAGCGTCTGAATATATTGTCCACCATCACATCAAAGATGGATATCTCTGCCTAAGTGGCAGGGCCTCACATCCAGAAGTCATGGGATCAATTCCCATCGAAACTAAGAAAATCATCGAAACTGTGGATCTCTTCAGTGGTTGAACTTGGACAACCCAGATTGAGCCAATTTGACACTGGCCATTTATAAGGGGACAACTAAGTTCTGAAGACTAGAAAGATTTATCTTCAAATAATCCAGTCCAATAGAGCCGACTATGAACAGCCCATCTGAAGTAAGTCATACTAGTAGGTACACCAATAATTTATTTCAACCATAAACCACAATAAGCTTACAAAGATATGTCAAACAACAAATACGGAAAAGGTAAATCCAATGGATCACAGAGCACGTGTATACATGCATAACTTCCAACATTCATTAAACATGACATACAACGTAGACTTCTTTTGACACACAGGCCTCCGTGCATCGTGCATGCATTTTTTCTTTTTACCTTGGAAGGAATGGGGCAGGTGTTGGCAATCAGGTAACAGAATGAAATTGATGATAGTATATCTTTACACAAATTTAGAAAACTTATCTGTTAAAGCCTCACAAATCCCCAGTGCATAAAGTAATAGATATTTAGCAGAATATAACAGTTACGAACAGCTCCATAAAAAAGCCTCCTTGTAAGTTCAAGCATATGATGCTGCATACCAGTAATGTCTGCTCAAGGTCATTAGTTTGAACGTTCGAAAGAGCACGAAGAATAAAGTCAGAGGGAGAAAGCCCCAGCATCACATAATTTGGTTGGAATTCTGCAGTCTTTCCTTTGTTTTTCTCCTCCTGTCAGCAAATATTATGTTAACACATTCATATTCAAACATATGTAAGATCATACTTATTTCAACACATATAGATTCAAACATATGCAAGATCAACTTGCAGATATACAACTTCCGACCAGATCATCTTCCTTGGATGACAACTCCCAATTAGAATTTTAAAACCAATTAAGTTTACACTTGATATCACAGAATCACCATCCCATATTCTCCAATGCTTGAAACTTTCGCAGCATCATCAAACTTCTTTTGACTAAGAAACAAGTTCAAGATAAATTCTGAAATTTTCAACACATACCATTTCAAGTCAAACATTATGGCCGCCTTTGATTCAACTTTTGGGGAAAGCCTTTGCATTTTTATTTTTATTTTTCGAAATGCAAATAGTGTTTGGTAAAGTGTAATTGAAAAGTGCATTGGAACTCAACTGTGGTTTAAATGCTGTAGCGAAAAAACTACACTTATAAAGAACCTTAGTTATATTTTTTTATATAAATAAAGAGAAAAAGAAATTGAAGCTCTGGCAGCGCTCAAGCGAAGGGCTCAGGCAACGGCCAGATGCCAATGAGCCAGATTTGGCACCTACGTCTAAGGTCGCACAATCTCAGGCAACCTCGGGCAAGGGCCGCTGATGCCAAATATGGCTTTCCAGAAACATCGCACATTGATGATAAGAGTGGAATTTCAAAAGTTAAGCGAGGGCAAATTTGGAAAAAAAAATTCATTAAGTTCTGAAGTAGCATTCCAAAAACACTCAAAGCCCAAAGCTAGGTAGGACTTGCATTGGGCTCAGGGACTTTGGATGACTTTGGAAATGCTAGCATTTCCCAAATGGGCTCCCAAAAATAGCTGCCAAACGCTTCAGCATTTGCCAAAGGGTCTATAGAGCCCCAAAACCCATTTCTAAGGCCGAACCAAATGCACCCTTCATAACTTAAAGCCTAGATGTACTACCAAGTAACACCAAAAATAATCAGGCCATTGATCTAATAATCATCAATATTCTCCAGTTGAAGTTGTAAGAAGCATATCAAATCACATATAAATAACAAACTACTGGAGGTACCCAAGCATGTTAGAGTCACCTCTGTTCTCACAATCAAATGAATCGCAGCATTTCATTTCTTCATTCATCGCATAAATTATTCAGCAAAAGCATCCTGGTAGCAATTTATATTTTACACAAACATGTAGCATAAGAGACAATTGAGAAAACTAGGAAGCAGACAATTCAAATGCAAGAGTACCACAAAATAAGTCTAATATGAAAATGCGTACAGAACTTGCGTGGCCTAATGTACCTCCAACAGGGTACAGACAAGATACCTCATGTTCGGCAATTCGTTTCAACTCCACTTCTGCTATATCCAACGCCTCAATAATTGAATCAGTTGCTGAAAGTGTCTCTTGAGTTTTCTTCCCTGCTAAGGCCACAGCACCCTCTTCTGGAATTTCTTCCTTGGGTACATACTTGTTCCCAAATGCATTATCAAGGTCAGACTCAAACATCTCCTCCAACCTCTTCTCCTTTTCTTCCTGCAAAATTTATTTAGACATTTATTCAAGCATGGGATGAAATAACGTTAAAAGAAGATTCTGTGCCTAAGAAGAAGCTAAAGGTAATGAAAAGCACCTCAATGAAGAATGGTTCTTCCGTACGATCCCAACGGCGTATTGAACGATCATGAGATCCAGTGACCAAAAAATCACCACGGTTGCTAATTGCAAGGCACCAAATATCAGCATGATGTCCCTCAAGCGTCAAAAGAAGCTCGAATTTGTCAGCATCCCAGTATTTTACAAGCCGATCTTTACCTACACTAAACATATAATGTGTGTTGCCCACAAACTGCACTGCCATGATACTGCAATTGAAATATCAGTATTAGTAGGTCCTTTTCTAACATTAGTATGAAAACCATCCAGCAAACACACAGAACAGCACCTATCTCCATGTGCAAAAATGGATTTATGGCGGTCACCAAAATCCAATCCCCATATCATCAGATTTTTATCTGCAGAGCCAGTTACAATTAGATCTCCATCTGACGAGATATCCAAGCATAGCACAGGAAGCCTGTGCCCATATAAGGAATGCATAAGCTTCAGAGAATCCATGAAGAAAACCTGGAAGTGGTTCACATATAGTGTCAAAATGATTATCATTGCAAAGATCTTACATTTTTGGAAGTCCAACCACATGAAGATGGAAACAGCCAATTGCAAAAAGATTTGATTTCATGTAACAAGAAGGTCTATAAGAATACACTAAGTACAAGAAGAGAGTTCAGATAGGGAGGAAGAACTGATATACGCATCAGATATAACAAGGAAAACACAACCACATGAAGTTAGAAATCACCTTCACTGTGCAGTCTAATAGTGCAACAGCAATTTTTTGAGCGTCTGGGCTCACAGCAACCACAAGAACATCATCATTCATCTTCAGGGTTCTGGCATTTGACACAGTTAGGTGCTTGGAATTCTGTTAATCAAACAGAACCAGTAAGCACAACTTCGCAGATTCTCAATCCCCAAACCTCTAAAAAAATGTACATTTTCATCAATGATCATGTAATGATCCCAAAAAATCAATGATCATGTCGCGAAACCAACAATGTTCAATAGAATATTTAATCCAAATATGTGCTTAGAAAAGAGTATGCAAAGCTGATCATTCTGGAAGTTATGTGATGTTGCATCAGCCTCACTCCCAATCTGTGGAACTTCGCTCTCACAGGAGCCATTGTCAAAGAAGTCACGTGAATCTCAAATTCCAATCACTGCCAAACTCAAGACTCTAGAAAGAATCCATTGACGAAAAACCATCTAGATTGTGAAGCATATCTATATAGTAAATAGAAATAAATACAAAATTGTAGCTTTTGTGTAGTGGTCATCATTTTACACACATATTAGAATCGCTACCATGAACATCAGTAACATTGCTAGAGAAAAATCACTGTCATAGCAGAAAAATATTGCATATCAACTTTTCTCCAAGCACATAATTATAACTAAAAAAAATTTCTTTTTGTGTTGCCTGAATGTACCCACTACTCTGAAATTAGTGCATGTGAAATTCCAAAGGCAGCAGATAGTAATAGTTGGCTTTACAGATGCTCATTGTGATGTCAAGGTTTCTAAAGAAGGGTCAGAAGTCAGGAAAGTTACATACATCACCAGGTTTCTGCTTCATACCATACTCCCAGAATTTAACGTCGTGATCTGCACTGCCAGTGACAAAACCATTTTGGTTTGGTATAGCCACAATTGACCGGATAGAGCCTCCATGAGCTTCTACCACTTCAATACAAGTGCCACTTCCAACATCAAATATTTCTATGGCTCCACCTTTTGTTCCAATAAGTGCGTGCTTATTCTGAGGAACAATTAAACCACAAAGCCCATACCCAGAGTCAATTGTTCGCAAGCAGGAACCTGTACTTGGGTTCCAAATCTTTACCGAGTTGTGACTGGTAGACATAAGAAGGGTATTATCAGAACTAAGGGTGATGCTTCTGACATCAGAGCGGTGTCCTTGTAGTTCAATAGTTAGCATTTTACTAGTTTTATCAGCTTCAATAGAGTGAAATTCCAATAGATTATTGTTTAATGACAATGCCAGTGTGGCCAACGAATTCTTAGGAGCTACAGGGCAGAAAGAAATAGAACAAATCTTTTTGCTAGCTCGAATAGTCTGGAGGAGCTTAAAAACATCAGCAACCATCACCATGGTGTTGTTTCCTTCTCCAATACCACGACTGGAATCTCCATTTTCATTCACATCTGCCCCTTTCTTCTCCCTCTTCCTATGAAGCCTGCGTTTTGCTTTACGCTTTGCTTCAGCTTCATCTAGTACACGGAACACCTCTACAAGTTTACCTGCCGCTTGACAAGCCAGCAAATTCCCATTCTCGTTGAATCTCACTGTTGCAACTCTATCCTTGCTTTGTCGCTGAATTTCGCCAAATTGTTTTAGTACATCCCATTTGTTATGAGAAGCTAAGTCACCATTGTCCACACCCCCACTTGCATCTGCTTCAGATTTTTCATCAGATGAATCATTCTTAACAGTGTAAAATCGAAGTTCTGGATCTGCAGACCCTGTGACAAGATATCTCTCTTCTGGATCAGTGTCCAGGGACCAGATTTCACTGTGATGACCACCAACAATCTGCATACAGTGCTGTGTTTCAAGATCCCACACTCTGAGATACTTGTCTTTGGAGGAACTAACAAGTTTCTTGTCAGAATCTAGAAAGACAAGGTCTGTAACCTACAGCATCAAGCCATCAAAAATAAATCACCAAGCATTTAGATCACGAAAAATAGAATGAAAATTAAAATAAATTTTTGCTTTATCAAAACAGAAAGCACAACGGAAACGAATAGGCAAATCAAGCCCACTGCTAACAAATTCAACACAAGGGATAACCTGATCACGATGCCCTCGTAAGCGGTAAAGACCAGTCTCTCCGACTACATCCCACAATATAATGTCATTGTCCTTGCTTCCAGATGCGAGTAAAGATCCAAGCTTGCCATATCTGAGCACAGAGACAGCCCCTTTATGGCCATTCAGTGTCGTCTCGCAAGAACCTTTCTCAAAATCCCATATCCGTATGCTACCGTCAGCATATCCACTCGCAATCTGCAATCATATACATATATTTATTAAACATTCTCTGACAAAGTCAAAAAAATTTATATTATTACAATAACACCTAGCAAAGGGAAATACATAGTTGATGGGGATAAGTAATTGACGCAGATGCTATGGCTGCATCTCTGCAGTCCCCACACTAGTGTGGCAATTGGCATGCTTAGTTCTCAGAGAAAGCTTGGAGCTGGCAAGGTCGTCCCATTGCATAAGTGGAACAATTACATAAGTTGGCTTCGACTAATCACTATTAACCATTCATTTCCAACCCTTCTTCCTGCGCTTACTAACATTCTCATAAAACAAAATGGCAAAAAAAACGAAAACAAAAAAATCATCCGTGTTTCCGACGTAGAGGAGCCTCTGAAGTATATAGGACTGCATTGCAACTGGAATCTCTTCGAATAAAGAAGCTAAAAAGCTATCTAAAGCTACAAACACTCGCAGTCACGTATATTTCCCGACCTCCTACGCTAACATCACGCAGCCGAATTGAACTATCCAAAAATGATTCCTTTCCACATCCTACCAACCGAAACGTAGCTCCGAAAAAACGCGCGAAAAGCGAAAAAAGACTGCCGCCGCGAGAAAAGTAATTCCATCGAGAGTTACCAGAGACGAAGGAGAGGAGGCGATGGCGGTGACGGCGAGGGAGGGTCCGGCGGCGGAGGAGGCGGAAGGGGCTAGGGTTTTGGTGCAGACGCCCTGCCGCACGTGCCAGACGCCGACCTCCTCGAGCGCCGGGGCGAGGAGGTGCTTGCCGGAGGCGTCGTACGCGATGTTGGACTCCACCGACGCGATCACCCCGAAGGCCGCCGCCGGCTCGTACCTCAGGTAAGCCTTCACCATCGCATTTGGCAGCTGCCGTGGCGCGAGGAGAATGAGAGAGAGAGAGAGAGAGAGAGAGACTGTGTCTGGTTCAGAGGGGAAGAGCTTCGCAGGCTGTTGAAAGTTGAAACTATAAAACCCTACTTCGGAGTCTCCGGGGTTTAACGACCGGGGAGGAGCGAAGATGACAGGTCAGCAAGTGAACTGCAGAAAACAAGGGAGTCGTGAAAACTTAAAAATAAAAATAAAAGGGAAAATTACAAAATTCCCTCAAAACTAGCCAGATTCTCAGCACGTTCCGAACTTGACCCTGTTTCAAATAACTCTAGGAGGACTTAAATTCAAGTCCGATGCCCTGACACCAGGCTCAGGTCCACAAATGCTGAGCGCCATATCCTAATGCTCCAGGTCAAGTCCCAATACCCGGGTCTGAGTCCATAAAGATCATGCTAAAGTCTCAATGCTCAAGCTCTAGTCACTTACGTTCGAGCTTGAGTTCACAAAGTGTGACTCATATTCTTAGCCTTGGGCTCAAGTCTTGGTGCCCGAGCTAGGGTCCATCAAGGCTGAGACTTGGGACCTCGGTGCTCGTCTCGGGTTTATCAAGGCCACACCCAGTGTGACATCTTTTAATTTCTACATCAATTAATATGTCGAAAATGAAGACAATAAATGTCACGGATAAAAATTCCAGTTGCGTCGTGGGACAGCCATCAGCATAACAGCTGAAGTGCGTCAATGTCCGATCTCTGTCTTTCTAAGTCCTACAATCCATCGCCCTCGGTCATCTGTCAAAAATCCGTCATCTCCTGTAAATGAGTTGCCTAGACAAATAGGAAGAAATCTGGACTCAGCTTGCTTCATGTGCGTTGAAGAGGATCCCAGATTTGGCTGAATCTCAACTGGCGGGGAAAGAATTTTAGGGGGCATAGGATAATAGAAACCTATTAATTGGATGAAGAAAGCGGCTTAGAATGGAGTGACCTTTAAATATCGTTTCATTGGTGAAAAAACCGTCAAGACGGAGAGTATGTCTGAAGCATTTTGCATTACGCTCCAATAGGGGGTTTAACTAAGTAAAGAACATATGTAACCTAAATGCACAGGAAATTACAAACGGGAAAATCCAAGGGTAGCCAAATTACAATCACGTTACTATAGGCTAAAATGTTATAGAAGCAAAGAATAATCCCAGAAGTGCTCAGTACAAAATTAAGCTACTTTTGACCTATGAGATCATGTCTAAACCGAAGTAGCAAATTAACCCTGCATCTGTTGACCCGGAAAACCATGTGGAGGTGGCATCGGAGGCCTGTTCAATTGTGCGCCGGGAGTATAACTTGCTCCAGGACCAACAGGGGGTGGTGGAGGTGCAACAGGTGGAGCTCCACCGGGAGGCATGGGCCTGGGCCCATTTGCCATTGGTGGAGGCGGAGGCGGAGCTGATCCTGGCATTGGAGGTGGTGCGTTTCTTGGAGGGGCTCCTGGTGGTAGTCCGTGGGGTGGAGGAGGCGGTGGCGGAGCTTGAGGTGGTGGCCTCGGCGGGGCACCTGGTGCAGCAGTGCCATTGGCTGCAGGGGGAGGTTGAGGTTTGTTCGTCTCCAGTGGCTTTGTTTTGAAATACAACTGCAACTGCTCATTCATATCAGGAAGAAAAAAACATCAGCTCCCAAAAACCAAAAGATACAGAGTCATGGATGAGAAAAATCAGGTGTGAGAACAAACTAGTCACTCGGACCATACTCAAGTTACTTTTCTTTTTGGCCAGAACATACTCATGGTAACTAACTTCTACCATCAATAAACAATCTGTCAGTCTCGCAAAAAATGAATACATAAAGTCAAGAACAAGGTATGCTGCTCTGAATGGAGGTGTCTAGGTAGCAAGAATTTTCCTGAAGAGCAACAAAAGCCCAACAAGATATCAATTGAGGATGGGTAGACAACAAAGAGGAATGTAGATCCAATTGTCACATGAAGGAAAGGTTGATGGCAAGAAAGACAAATCTGTCAACCAACACAAAATTTTCAACTATTCTATCAAAAGTTATTTAAACATGTATAAAGGAAGAGAAGAAGGGCAAACCGTGAACATCTTTGAATCCGGATCCCAATGTGAGAAGAACTTCGGAGTTGATTTGTCAATCTCTGTGCTAGGAACCTAAATTCAGACAACCAGGTTACTGGTGAATACGTGGAAATCAAAAGGAAGCAAGAAAATGGACACCTTGGCACTGCCAATATACCTTGAAAGCAATAATCTCATAAGGTTCTGCTGCAAAGAGAAGATATTGGTATCTCTTATCAAAAGGTTGGATTCTCTGCATCAAAGAAGAAAAACTAATCAACTCTTTGGACAAAGAAAACAACTCACGTTTTACTGCAATAATTTCTAAATCTTATAGCACATGAATGGCTCTTTCAATTTCTACTAATCTGTCTTTTTCCTCTCCTTTCTCTTATTTTGTTTCAGTGCATAGGGAACATGAGAAGCACCATAATCGGCAATGTATAGCATACCTGCTCATAAGATGACATGAAACGATGCCTTGGCTTTGAAAGATCCTCTATCTCAGGATATTCAATCTGTATATCAGCGAAATGCTACCATGAGTATTAGCTACCATCAATTAACCTAACTGAAAAATAGCTGCCCTCACTGATAATAAGACATAATTAAAAGACTTGAAGTTTGAAAAGAAAGAATAACCTGGAAAAGAAGGGATCTTTGCTTTGTTTCTGGATCAAATTGTTTTGTCACCCTGTACCCAGGTCTACCAATCTTGACTGCAGGCCAGAGAGACATTCAATTAATCATCAACTTTAATCTCGACAACCCCACCACTAGGTGGTTTTAAGTCCCAAAAGCGGGCAAAAGAAAACTATCAAACTAAAGCAGAAATCAAATACAAGCAGCCAACTTTTCTCAGATCAAGTGAAATTGCTACTCAGCACCGGATGCCATTAACACATTCTACCACTAACAGTTCCGCAATCAGCTCACCAATGATATAATAGAAAAGTTTCTATGCCTTTGCCATTAAAGCTGGGAGATCTACTTATCACTGAATGAGCACCTATCATGAACCATGAACTAGGTAAGACGAGCATTCGTCTTTTCTCATCAATATCAACTTTTGCCCTTAAAGACGAATCTCTTCAATGCTGTATTTGCATAAGTTAATTGACAACTGAGAAAAGACCACTTCAATGTTAATTGAAGAGGTCTCAAGCTTCGTTTGTTTTGCAGAAAACATAGTGTATTCTGGAAAAAATGTGAAGGAAAGCGACAGCATTCTCTAACATTTGGCTAAAACTTGAAAATGAGCTGAAATAATTCTGTGTCATTTGAAATTGAAAATTAGAAGTCATTTTTTAATCATGGGCTTGGAATAAATTTGGGCCAACTAATTCTTCACTTTTGCAGTGCAGCTTAGGAGCTTGCTCCTCCTCTTATTCTATTTGCTTCTTTCTTCTTTCTCTTCTTCTCCATCAGACACAATTCTCATTCGCCACCATGACAAGGAAAGGGACACAGGTCAGATGGGGGCAACAGGTGCAGAAAATCTCCAGTAGCCCCTCTTTCCTCCAATTTTTTAATACTCAACCATTTAATGGGTGCACTTTCTTGTCATCCTTCTTTAATGTTTTCCACTCATGAATGGTGTCGGTCATGGAGTCTGAGGTGGTGTTGATTAATGTGGTTGGGGATGGCTGTGAAGCAGGAGCCACCGGTGCCAGCAGTGATTTGGTTCCGTTTCATAATCAACAGTGGTGGTCGAAAACAATGAAACTGGTGGTAATGCAGTGGATCTATGTTTGGTAAAGGGAGAATGATGTCGGTGCATGTTTCAAAGAAAAGAAGAGAGATGATGAACTTGTCTGTGACGGTGAAAGTGAAAAATGATCTGCAGGATTTTAAAATCTGAAGTCAATTTCCTCATTTTTGGGTGCGGCTTTTCCTCTTGATGAAAAGTTTTTCACTTAGACCAACTAATTTTCCAGCATCAAATGCCATAATAAGATGAACACGTTTTTTTAACAACCATTTTCAATGAAAGAAAAAGAGCCGACAAAAAACCAAGAGAATTTTCACGTTGTGCTGATAGATAGCTGCCAATGCGATCAATATCAAACAGCATGAAGGAACTATACTATCCCACGCAGTTCGGTCGAATCCTCATTCAAAAATCCCCCCAAATATCAGCACAAGAGATTCTCTCCACAGCCCCAACATCAGCCACAATAGAGAGAACGCGCCCAACAATCCGTCAACACTTGCCCAACACTCCCCAAATTCAACCACAACTCTCACTAAGCAGCACGAACAATATCAATCTCCACACAACGTAACCAATCTAGACCCTAAACCGGATTCCACATAAATCCCAATTCGCAAGGAGAAGCCGGAAGAACATAAAACTCACCCGTCTTGCGAACATTAACCTTCCGCTTATTGGGCTGAGGCTGAGCAGGCGCATCCTTCGCCTCGCGAGCCGCTCGCTTCGCCAAGTTGGTCTGATGCCTCTTCCCCTGCGTGTGCGCCAAGTAGTTCCCCTCGTTGTTGTGCAGCGTCAAGCAAAGCTTACACTCGTAACTGCAACCACCGAAACAAGCCAGTGGCCGCCGTCAGCCCCGTAAAAACATCAAATTGACGCGAAAGCCCAGTTCTGGGGGGGGATCGATTACTGAGGGGGAAAGGAAGGGGGAGTCTCGACCTGCCGAGGTGGTTGCGCATGAAGTAGGGGTCCTTGGCGAGATCGATGGTCTCGAGGGCGAGGCGGCGGAGGCGCTCGCGGCGGTCGATGGCTTCGTTCTGGGCGGAGGCGGCGCCCCCGCTCCCGGGCTTCGAACCCCACTCCCGATCCATTCTCTCGCCGTCGTCGAGCCTCGCACTCTCTTCTTCCCGACGGCTCCCTCCTCCTTCTCCTTCTCCTCCTGCTCCTTCTCCTTCTTCCCTCCTCTCTCTCTCTCTCTCTGTATCTCTCTGGATGTCTATCTGGTCGGCCGAGGGCTAATCGAGGATTAACGTTGTTGGATGGGCTGGGCCTGTCCGGACCGAGGAGGTCCGAATTGTTTCGGGTCGTCCACTCGATTTGACTTCGGATTCGTCGGTTTTTTTCGTTTCGATTTTTTTTTCCCTGCTCTGACTCTCCTCTCTCGGCTTTTACCATAGCGAGTAAAATAAAAAGTAAAATAAATAAATTAAAATTGATGATTATTTAATTGATTGATTATAGAAAATTGCTAACCGAGCGATGCCTTCATGCTGCAGTCTTCACAAAAAGAAAGGAAAACAAAACCAAATTGTTAGTTAACTGATTAATTATAAGAAATTGCTGACTGAGTGATACTTTCAAGCTACGACGAGAAGTTTTTGTTATTAAAGGTGATTGTTGTGAACAAATCTTCAACTCTTTACGTTTTTATATATTCTCTAATGAAACTATAGCACAAGGCTGTATATATAAGTCTATAAAATCAAATTTAAGAATATACACAAAATGGCCCCTCGATGTTTTAGGACTTTCATTTATCTAACTTAACCTATCAATTCAATAAAAGACTAGCTTAACCATATGCCCAGAAAAAGGAACTTTGGAAAACTCCAACTTTAACTTGGGTCTCAATTTTAGCCAACAACTCTTTTTTATCTCATAAAAGGGCACAAATTTTCAATCGGTATCCAAATTTGTTACCTCTTAAATTTCTATCTACTAATATCGTTAAGGATCCAACAAGTCATTTCATAAATACATTATCTTCATAGCATGTACCGACATGGAACTAAGGCACCTGAAACGGTTTCAACCAAAACGCAAACCCAATGTGACTTGTAATGACGTCGTCGTGTATTGGTGTGGCGAAGGAGAGCAAGCCATTTTTTTTTTTTTTTTGCCCTGGAGAGCAAGCCATTTATGTGGGACTTTTTTGATAGTGAAATGGTGTCTTTTCCATTTATTCCCCTCTCGCTATGAAAAGCTAGTGGTGATTTCTTCAATATTATCTTCCAAATTCATATACTTCAGTATTTTTTTTTCCACAAATCTCACCCTCCTTTTTGGTCACCATTTAAAGGTTAAGTTGCCTACTAGGAGTCAATATATATATATCATAGAAGTGTCCAAAGGAATCAAGAACAACTCAAAACTAGACCCAAAACCGGCAATTCCCATGAGGACCTGTCCAGTTCTCGATTCAAATTTTGGAAGCGGTGAGTACTGGTCCAATTTCCGATTTCAAATGCGAAATTACAAATCTAAACTAGACGGTACATATATATAATTTTTTTAAATTTTTTTTTATATAAAGCATCTATTGAGTTTGACGTATTTGAACCCAGAGATAGACCAAAGCGAGTTCAATTCCGACTTTAGGGGACTCTTTTAGCAAGTTCAATTCTATGGGCAAGATGAAAAAAGGGGGAACCTCTAATGGGTGAATCCCATGACTAGAAAAATAATTTGGGTGCTAAAGGCATCTCTAATCTAATATTCTTCAAACTTGAAAGGAGATGATGGGCCAAGGATTGTTCGTCATATGTGTGGAGGAGGATTGGTTCACTGTCCGAATCAATTGTAGTGAGGTAAGTAACACTAACTTTCGAAAGCTAATGATGCCAATTTGGGTTAGAGTTACACTTGTCAATTGTTCGTAGCACCCAGGAATGAATTTGTCGGGGATAGTTTGACCAATTCTATAGATCCACCCGAGAACCAAATCAAACTGGCGGTTCGGTTCTCACATGGATCCATGAAACTAATAAGCAATTCCAATTCCAATCTTTTTGAATTTAGAGCATGTAAATGATGGCTAATTTTTTTTTATTAGTCCACTGACAAATTCTATTGAGAGAACATATATCGTGTTATAGAAGACTTTCTTACATGGTTCTAACACTTAGTGAGCATCTTTTGAAGCACAGGTTTATGCATATTATATCATTATTGGTTCACTATGGGCTATCATGTCATACTACTCTCCTTTGTGGACATTTTTTAAGATAATCATGATGGAGAAAATACCAAATCAAAATGAACGAATTCAAACCAATGTTACTGCATAAATTCAGGATGTAAAATTATCTCATTTTGATCCATTAGATGGCAGTTAATTACTTGAAAAATCTGTTTTGTATTTTCAAGTTGCAAATATTTTAGTCATCACAACTCAAATAATTAATATCATTTACTCTCGAACGATGAAAAATAGTTTTTCATAGTAGGTGTTCATGCAACTTTTTAATTATAACAATCATCACTTATTATAAATTTTATTGTTGAAATATACGTAGTCATATATGGGAACCCATATATATATTCCTTCTATGATGAGTAATTTTATTATACTTAGTTAATTGTAAAGCATGTTATATAATTTTTTGTGATGATGAGTTCCTCTTATTGATCTATTAATATTTGTTTATCAAATACGAGTCCGATATGAGAAAGACTATCTAATTTTATTATTTCTCAACTGTGATTTCAACATTATTTGTTGTCAAATATAGTGAATTATTTATCATATGGGTCAAATATGAGATGGGTATCTCTACATTGACAAACTCTCTCAAAAACTTAATTACAAACGTATGACATGAATGCATTTCACGACAGAATACACACCCAGACACAGACAGACACATTAACAACTATTTTTAATCATTGATTACCAAAATATATAGATGAGAAACTAATTATCAAAATATGCATATGATTAAAGATTTGCTAAAGGGACTTTAATAATTGACTGGATAAAACTCATTTATCTATCTAGTAGGAGCTCAATATGAGATTGATATTTTATCATTTTATTTATTAAGTCAAATATGAGGTAGATATTCCTCATCATACAAAAATATTTTTTAACATATTTACGCATCAACAATTAGTTTTTAACATTTATTAGCAAAAATGCATAGTTATGTTGGAGAATATGCATAATAATATATGAATATGTGTTTATTAGAATTTTATTCCAAAATATGTGTAGAATTGGAGATTTACTAAAAAGACCAATAAAAACAGATAGCTACACAAGGCTCACATATGAGCACACCACGTGATTCAACTTGACACGAGCTTCACGCGAGCACGCAGGCACACACACTCACACACTTCAACCTGTAAAATATGATAACGGCTGTCACATTGGCCACTTATAATATCCTTGATCGACTAGAGAGTTTTATGGTGTGTTCAAGAAGGACGAACCTCTCTCGAAAAGGAATTTATTGATTCCTTCCCAATTAGTTGACCTGTAGGTGACATGATTTACTTTAGGGGCTAGGTCTCTGGTTCAGGTTTAGGATGCCCAGTTGCACCAAGAAGAAGAAAAGAATAAAAGAAGCATTTACATATTCATACATGCTCCACTTGGTTTGGAAGATATAGCTCATTTGGTAGAGCTCCGCTCTTGCAATTGGTCCTTTCGTCTAAGGCACAACCAAAGCCTTTCCCTTAAAACCGTCATCCGGTTCTCCTCCAAGCCAATAATTCTTTATTTGCCATTTCATGGATAGAGCTCCGGATGACCCTATTATAGCGGGGTACCTACGCGCTGAGCAAGTATACTTGCATCATAAGAAATCATGTACTGAAAGGCTATGTGAATCCTACGAAAACGTACATAAGTCTTGTAAGGTTGGCATATCTCTCTCTCTCTCTCTCTCTCTCTCTCTCTCTCCCTCCCTCCCTCCTCCAATTAATCATAGTGTGAAAAGGAAAGAGCCAAAGCAAAGAATGCGCTAACACATTCGATGCCCACTTTGCTTTCCTCTTTATCTTTCTTTACAGGTCCCTGCCTTATTCTCCTTTTTCTCACTTTAGTACTTTGTCACTCTACTTTCCCTCAAGAAACAAAGACATTATATATAGCAAAGAAGCAAAGGTTTGCATGAGAAACATATAGTCATACTATAAATTGATAGAGGAATTTACAAGGCGTAACATCACCGCCGGGTTCTGATCAAATGGCTTCTCCTTCAGGCCAGGACAGCAAATACGATTTGTCATTCAAAATATTGCTGATCGGAGATTCTGGGGTTGGCAAAAGCAGTCTTATTCTCAGTTTCATCTCTGCTTCTCAGGAGACCATTCCCCCTACCATTGGTACTCTTAATTCGTGCCTTTATGATGGTTATACTGATGAGGAGAGCATCACTTGAACATCGATGTCTAGCATGTTAGTATATTGTCCGTTTGTTGATTTCAGTGAAACATCTGCAGGAGTTGATATTAAGATCAAGCATCTAACGGTTGGCGGGAAGAGACTAAAGCTCACGTTATGGGACACTGGTAATATATTCTCTGTTGCAAGCGTAATTATGTTTTCTCTTCTCGTGCCAAAGTGAAGTGGAGATTGAGAAAAAAAAATTTATAAAAATTTGTTATTGCAATAACGACAACTCACGGGTATCAAACAGTGAGGTCATGCCACAGCAGAGAGAATTCCCAATACAAGAGAGGGGCAAGTGCCTGTTACCTTCAGTTGCTCCAATGAAATTCTTGTTTTGATTGTATTCATGTATCTTTAACTCTATCGGTTTCTCATTTGGCATGTACCTTGATCAGATTTCTTTCTTATCAACTGCTGAATATTGCTTTAAAAAAGCACAAGCACTAAAATCTCTAACCTAAGATCTCATCGATATTCATATGTTTCCTAGGCCTCCATCATCCTATCAAGAGTGACTTTAAAGCTCGTGTTTATTATTTAGTGAGTCGAGCCATGCTTAAGTCTGTAGTATTCTCAGTCGTTCTCCATATGAACCACGAAAGACTTATGCTCTATGGAGTTAGAAGATGCCCACATGCTAGACGAGAAATTCCACTTTTGAGATTGCCCGACTTTCTTTTTCTCGTCTTCTCTAATATTAATTCTTTTGGATCGAATTCTCTAATATTAATTAGCTGAGTGATATATCCGCACTGCTCTCTGGTGCTATTTTGGTACATTTACTGGAAACTCTGATGTAGCTGGACAGGAGAAATTTAGAACATTGACAAACTCCTTCTACCGAGACGCCCATGGCATCATGCTTGGTATGCAACCATGTCAATCTCCAACTGACTTTTTTTCCCCTTTTCGGCCATAATGTCCAACAGAATATTTAGAAGCATTCATAAGACATATCTTTTCTCCTTTGGTAGGTCATCGTCATATGCTAAGTGCTACCGATACTTCTTCACGTTCCTCAGTGTAGAACTGTCACATCTTAATTCATGAATCAATTAGCTCTCAAATGCAACGCACATATGAGTGCATTTAAGTGCAAATGCAGATTGTTGCACTTCTCTCTGCATCGAATCCTGTTTATATTATTGGAAGCATCTTTTGGTCCAGAGTTCCTCTCATATGTTTTCTTAACAGCGAACTAAGTCATGGAACATGCCACATAAACTAATTAGTCTGTGTGCTTCTTAGGCTTCATACTAGTTCATGCGTGGAACTTTTTCTTTAGCCACTGCAAGATTAGCTGCACAAACAACTTCACTTGGTTAGTGCTTGGAAAATAAGTTCCACTGGTCACTCAGATTAGAAATTACCTCACATAGTCGCAATCCAACAATTGATTCGATGACAGTAAGGAATACTTAAGAGGACAGTGGTACTAATTACGAAGAGCTTTATGCGTTTTCAATTTAAGATGCAGCAAGTTTGTCGAGATGACTAGGTCAGCACTGACATTTCATTTAGAAAAAGTAGTGAAAGAAGAGGGATACGGTGTTAGACATCATAGGCCAAAGCAAAAGGAGGTTATGACTGACCATGCGAGTCTTTCATTGAAGTTTAATCCTTCTTCAATTGTGGTCACCAGCAGACAGTTGCATATTCAAGTGTTTTCTCTTCATCATGTAAATTAATAAATTCTTTTCATCACCTTATTTTAATTCAATGTCTAACTCAAGTCATTCCCTGGTTTCACGTGTATTAGTGTATGACGTGACGAGACGAGAAACACTCACAAACTTGTCTGATCTATGGGCAAAAGAAGTTGAGCTCTACTCCACTAATAAAGACTGCGTTAAGATGCTTGTGGGAAACAAACTCGATTGTGTAAGTATTCTTTCTCGTGCTAGAATTTTTATGCCTTGGACCATAGCTCCTTGACAAAGCTAAGTTTAACCTTTCCTCAAAGTTAATATTCTATAGTTCAGTCAAATGTTGGCCCTGTGCTAGCTCCAAATATGCTATGTTCCTTCTTTTCTGCGGCATTCCCTGAGTGAGTCTTCATGATAATCATTCGACTTTTAATTTTCTTTCATCAAGGTGCTTCCCTTAGAAAACTTTTCGTTGAGCAGCTCAACTTTTAAAAGGATCCCAATGGCGGTTGCTCTGCTGCTTCTCTGCTAAAGACAAGCGGAAATCATATAGCGCGTGATGAAAACTAAAGTGACACTTTATCTATGCGGCATCAATGTCAACTTTCTCTGGAATATTACCGCTCCATTTCTATCAAAAACGATCCTAAAGAGATTTCATCTTTCTTATCCTTCTTGCAGTAGAGATCACCACAACATGTCTATGACAATGAAGTTTTTTGTTGGTGCAACATGCCAATGCTCCTTGAAAATGATGATAGTGCCTAGTTTTGTTCTCATCAGCTGAGCAGAGTTCACTGTTTATGGAAAAGTATGTATAAGTACTAATGTGTTGATTGTGTTGATCGTGTTGTGATTCCAGGAATCAGACAGAGTAGTAACAAAAGAGGAGGCAGTTGCTCTTGCTGGAGAGCTCGGATGTCTGTTCACCGAATGCAGCGCTAAAACTAGAGAAAATGTGGAAAAATGCTTTGAACAGCTTGCCTTAAAGGTATTAAAGGAGTGATGCATTTCTTATTGTTAAGATTGTGTTGCGGCGGAGTCATGTATCGTAGTTGTCCAATGTTCTGATCTCTCGATTACATTTGCTCACTTTTTGGGAGCATGACAATTGACGGTAGTTGTTGGCCAGAGCATTTCCACAAAGTTGCATTACCTATTGTGACATGAGGTTTTTGGTTTCATGCACAGATAATGGAGGTTCCCAGCCTGCAAAAAGAGAAAGACAAGCCCATGCCCATGCCCAACCCACCTAGTGCGGGATCTGATTCGGGTGGCTGCTGCTAACTTGCTCGCTCTCACTCCTCGGTTTGCTCCTCCGTACAAGATGGAAAACCATGTCTGTACCTCCAAAAGAGAACGGCAAACTGTTCGACAAATAGAACAACCGAATAAGTCAACTTCTAGCATGACCAAATCTTGCAAGATGTTAACAGTATTCACAGCTTGCGTAAAGTTTGTGTATTTTATGCTAGCGATGCATGTATTGAAGTCTAATTAATTGCTTCTGTTTCCCGGGAGAAAAATATAAACATTGGAGCAATCATAAAAGTTTCCTCTTCAATGTCAAAACGTCGAAGGGGAATACTGGCGACTCATTCACCGTATGGGAGATTGTACACTTAGCACATCATTTCCCATTATGCTCCCACTAGGATTAGATAATGATGATGTCTCATCATGTGGTTGTAATTGAGAATGAGTTGAATTCAATTCATCACTTCTCATATTACTCCCACTTGACGAACTCCACTAATATCATTATCTTGATCCAAGGTTTCAAATAGGGAGTAATCCTCACCTATTTCGCCCTTCTTAGGAAATTCATCCTCTAAGAATGTGACATCCCGTGATTCAAATTCGGTTATACTCCCACTTTCCTGCTCACCTATGAACACATACCCTTTCGAGTGTTCGGAGTATCTCATGAAAACACTCTTATTTCCTTTGGGACCCAATTTCCCAAACTTGTGAGATGACTCATGTGTATAGGCAGCACAACCCCATGGCTTAAGAAAACTTAAGTCCGGTTTTCTACCTGTCCATAACTCATATGGAGTGGAAGCAACCGATTTGGAAGGCACCCGGTTAAGTATATAGGCAAACGATTAACAACGCATCACTCCAAAAAATGATAGGTAAGTTAGCATGTGCCATCAAGGACCTAACCATTTCCAAAGAGGGTTCTGTTTCTTCTCTCTACAACACCATTTTGTTGAGAAGTATATGGAATAGACAACTATCTTTCTATTCCTTTTTCATCACATGATTTTCTAAACTCATCAGATAAATATTCTCGACCTCGATCGGATCTCAATGCTTTTATTTTCTTGTCTAATTGATTTTCAACCAAGTTCATAAACCTTTGAAACAACTTATTGCTTCAGATTTATGAGAAATCAAATAGACATATCCGAATCGAGTATCATCATCTATAAAAGTGATGAAATAAACAGCCCCATGCCTTCTTCTCACATTCATTGGACCACGACGTCGAATGGATTAAATGCAGAGGAAATTTAGCTCTTTTATCTTTTCCAAATGGTTTCCTTGTCGTTTTCCCTTCTAGGCAATGCTTACATATGGGCAAATCGACTTTTTCAATGTTGTCCAACAAGCCCTCTTTGGCTAGTCTATTCATACGTTGTTGGTTAATATGACCAAGTCTAGCATGCCACATAATCACATCATTATCATATTAAGTAGAAGACGTGAAACAAGGGAATAACAAATATTGACATCACCACAGTCAACATCTAGTACAATAAAACCATCCGTAGAAAGTGACCATAACCATAGTAGTTTGTATCCAAATACAAATCTACACAGCTTATTACAGAAGTTCACATTAAAACCAAGTTTAACCAACACCAAAACAGACACTAAATTCCAACGAATCTCCAGAGCATACAGAACATCAAGGTGCGTCCACCATGCATGTTCAATTGGCAGTGCCAATCCCTTTAACTTCAGCTGAGTTATTTCCCACATAGATTCACTTAGTTCCAGTCGGTATCATCGAAATTCCACAAAAGATAAAGAAAAAGAATGGCCTTTAGTGCAGACATGTTATAGTTTAGAGCCGCCTCTATTGATAATGTCACACCCAAATTCCTACAAGTACAAGGCAATTACACGACTGTCCTCATATCTGAAGGACTTAGCCTCAAACAAAAACCAATATTAACCTTTGTCAAAATATGCATCTCTTTCTATATGTAAATCTAATAAACCAATAAGTTGGTTCCATTATCAAGGTTTTTATTATTCACAAAATATATATATAGATACACACAAACATTTCAGAACTTGGTTAACTCAACAATTATTATGTCAAATACATACAACTAGCTAAGTCAATACCTAAAAATCTTGCTATTCATAGTTTCATGCTGATAGCGCTCTCATCATACCCATCACAAGTGGAAGAATTGGAAAATCAATTAAAATGAATACCATGAGCAATCACAACCCAATTAGTGCTACATATCTTTTCTAAGTAAATCAAACACTCACTATGCATATCTACAAAGCAATATTTGAAATTTATTATTCTCAAATTCAATACATATCATATGTACAATAACAAAAATGAGTTATATCTTTTCAACAAAACTTTTTACGCGTAAAAAAAAATACTTATTTAAATCAACAACATTGAATCACAAATCAAAGATCCGTTTTATTGATGGATCTCAAACTCAATATCCAACCATAGTCACAACACAATACATGATGACAGAACAACCAAGATTCACCCCCTGGCAATGTCTCCACATATTATCATCCCATGGCTATGCCTAGAAGAATATCTTTAACAATATGTATACTAACAAACCCCTCATTAGGTTCACAACGATAATGAGCATCAAACCATCAACCTCCAATATTCTACAAAACCAATCCAAAATTCATATTATAAATCGCTTTCACAAACCAGGACATATAATTACATATTAGAAACCAGCTTCACAAATCAACATGTATAGCTTTTCCCCATTCATGTTATAAAGCATTTCTTGAAATATTTCCCAAATAATCAACTCATAAACTATTTTTCAAAAATGCTTTATCATACCATTTCAAAATTTTCTGAAAATGCTTTGTCATACCATTTCAAAATGAGGATTAATACCATAAAAAACTCCAAACCGGTACACCTATAATAAATTTATCCAAAATTAATTTTTAGGTCACCAAAATTCCTAAATTGAACACTTGTGATAAATTTACTCTAAATTAATTTTTAAGGCACTAGAAATCCCACACCAGTGCACTTGTGATAGATTTACTTTCCATTAACTTTCATCAAATTTTATTAGAAATTACTAAGTTTGATGACAAATGGCAATAATTCAATTGACATGGTAAGTCCTTGTGGAAATCTATATCAATTTGGGGGTAAATTTATCAGGAGTGTATTAGTTTAGGTTTTTGATGATCTAAAAATTAATTTGGGATAAATTTGTCATAAATATACCAATTTTGGAGTTTTCATGATATTAACCCTCAGAATAATCTAAGGGGTAGTAAGTGCTTGATCCAAATTTATATAATAAATATGCTCTAAACATCCTTTTCCTTTTATATAAATATCTTGACATGCCATGTCTTTCGTAACTCATAATATTTCTGTCATTTTTTAAAACATGAGTTTAGAAATTCAAAAGAAAGATGAGCACGACTCACTTAAGAATCACATAAATCAAACAATAATGGTTACTCGAGCCAATATCAAATTTCAAGTAAATAACCACATTTACTTAGACTCGATGATGTGACATTATTTTGGAGTCAAATCGTTTATTCACAGGTTGACAAAAGACCTTAGGAACGGCCAACCATGACAAATAACCACTAATGCGAAGAACGTCTACCTGTGCAAAGAACAACTACTCACGTGACAAATTTTCTCACGACATATCTCTCTCTACCAAACTCCTATTCAAATGTTCTTGCTGTCAAATAAAAGCCCTTCAAAATACTAAAAGATCCAAACTTCACCAACTCAAAAGACATTTGAAGACGAGCATCAACTATTGCCACAAAAGTTTGGAACTGGGCAGCAACACACATGAAACTTAAAAATTCATTCCGACCAAACTATAATTTGAAATTGACTTCCGTAATATTTCATGGCTCCCCAATACCCAAGTCTATCATTTTTGTATACTTTTATAACAAAAAACTCGTAAATTGCACTCAGAAACCTAGAATTCATATGAATGCAAATTTAGGGCTCAACTCCAAAAATTTCTCCAAGTAGATGATCTATTGAACATCAGGAATTCAATGGCGACCATCGTGGCGTCGTTGACAAAGCCGTGGTCTCTCTCACCCGCACCATCCATCAACGAGAGTGGGTCAGTGGTTCAGTTCCCAGCTAGGCAAATGCAAAGCCTATCCTATTTCACGTAATTCAGGAAAGGTAATTCTTTACTCAAGTTGCATGAACTATTTGGCTAAGCTTGTGAGCTATTTGAGCCAAGCATTTCCGAGCATGCGCTCTATTATTAGATTAAGAACACGAGTTATTCGAATTCAGCTCGAACTCCCAAAGCTAGCTGAATCGAGCTAGTACGAGTAATTGATTCACGTGACATGCTTAGTTCTTAACTTCTCACAGCATCTACTAAGGGCTAATTATTGAATTTCCCGCTCTAGGATAAGCTTTTCGATCCTATGGGCCTAGTATTTTAATTGTGGGCCGTTGGCCTCATCTCTTTTGCATGTTGCGCCGTACGAGTCATCCCTTCACCGCAACCACAATGGTTCAGATTGAGGCTTGAAATACAAAGTGAAGTTACCAAAACAAATGCCACTATATGGTAATTTTTTTTTTTTATTTTTATAATGAGCCATAAGTATCCGACTTTTTGTCTATTTTACGATCAAGTGCCTATTTTGTTTTTGTTCACTCAAGTAACTAAACTTTTAAAATTTGACTTAATATAAAGTATTCGTCAAATGAACGGTCATGTAATATAACTTTACCAATATGACTTTCCTACATAACAAAAATTTAACCCTAATCACCCATGTGACTTGCTTACCATCATCTCTCTATGTTGGTTTTGGGTAATCAGGAAAAAGATGGTGTTGAATAGTGGCTGTTTAATATAATATTTATTGACATTAATCATTTTAAGAAGTTACGTCAAATGGTTATGTGAATAGTTAACGGCTATTTACCATGTTAGTGTCTAATGCGGCATTTTCTTTTCACGATATTAGTGGAGGTCTCACATTGACCAATAGATGTACTTGATTAGGAAAAAAATATCAAGTCTTCCGTCGTAAAATGGGAAGAAATGTATGTACTTGCTCGTTACTTTTTCCTTTGGCTAATTCGAGGCGTCTATTGAGATCTCTTCCCCGAGTCGTGGTTCGAGGGCCTCCCCATTTCCAAAAGCGGCCCCACCAGTGGTTAACAACTTGAACTACATCGGTCCATCTGCTCGATGTAATTGAAATTGGGAGGAAAAATGAATCTTTACCTCCCCCCCCCCAACAAAAAAAACGAAGGTTGGACCCCACAAGGACCCCACAAGAGGAATACGGAATCATGCGCATGCTTTTGGGTTGCTTTCATTCAGCTACAACCACCTTCACATAACCACACACATTCTGCTCCTGTTAACGCGTGACCGCACCGACCACCGTCCATGAAAGAGACAAGAAAATGAAATACAATTACGGCAGTATATTCCTGTCAGTATATAAAGAATATCGTAATTGTCATTTAGAAATCCCCCTTCCATTATTGGTTTCCACATTTGAAATATTTGCTTATCCCTGTAGCTTTTCCTTAAAATGACAAAGTTTAAGTTGTGGTCGAAGAAGATTACACTCTTGTCGTCATGAATGGTGACGCAAGTGGAGGTCGGTGCCTCTCTTTTCTTCGGACAAAGTTCAATGCACCTCTTCTCCGCGCAGAATCGTCCCCCCACACGCACCTTTTCTCTAGGGTTTGAAAGCAACAATGGCTGAAGAAGATAAAGTGTGGGGAAAATATTTCCCTCGGATCGCGCGTTTGTGTCTCAACCTAGCTTGTTCTACAAAAAAAAAGAAATGACGATATTGATCTACCTCTACAGGGGCCACTGAGGGAAACATTGATGTATCTAAATCAGAACCTGAGTTTCATATCAATGAATTTGATCCTCCCTAATATGTCGTGTTTTGATTACTAGATCTGTCTTCTTTTTTTTTTTTTTTTTTTGATATAAACAATTATGTATGAGAATCATTTGGCACGGGAAGGAAGCATTCGTGCTCGCCGGAGATTTGGGGGCAAAAGTGAGACAAATATTGTGCAAATTTAACTATTCATCACGTTTATGCTCGTGGCTGGTTCTGGAAGCTTTGACCGGTTGTTGGGGCCAATTTTCGGTGGTCAGAGACGCCCCTCCGTCCTCTTTCAAACCCCCTTATTGCTCTTCCTGGTACGCCTTTTCACTTGGGCCGTTCTCTCGAAATGGGTTAGGGTTTTCAGCTTTTCTGGCGTGCTGTTCGCATCTTCTGTTTGCGATGACTTCGAACTTGGTTTCGGCCCAAATTTCGGGGAAAGGGCCAATCGTTGACACCCCTCCTTCCCCTGGTGTTGTTCATTCAACTCATGTTGTTACGGATGAGAACTTGGGTCAGCCTTCCTCGTCTGCTGATGCCTTGCACGATGATACCCAACTGCTGCAACCTCCTCGTGCTCTTGTGGGTTTCAGGGATAGAAGCCGAGGGCATTCTCGATCAAAACCCTCTCGGCCAAGAAGGGAGGACCCGAAGAAACAAGCTGTTCGAACTTGGGTTAGCGTAGCTAAGGTAGCTACCAAAGGCTATGCTTTGCAATATTTTTTACCTACCTATGTTAACAATAGGCCGATTGTTGAGCTAACTGAGGACATTATTGAAGCGGTTGATCCTAAATTGTATGATTGCCTCGTGGGTTATTTCATTGGAAGGCGAGTTCCCTTCAAGGTTACTGAAGCGGCTCTCAAGAAAGCTTGTGGATCTAATCTCGTTGATGCTATGTCCAATGGACAAGGGTTCTTCTTCTTTCACATCCTTGATGCAGACTTTCGGAGGAACTTGCTAGATGAGGGTCCTATTTCAGTCTCTAGGATTTTGCTGGTGCTGCAGCAGTGGAGACCGAGTCTGGAGCTTAAGAAAGACTCTCATCTAACAGTTCTTGTTTGGATTAAACTTAAATTCCTCCCGCCTTCCTTCTGGTCTGCTCAAGAATAAGCAAGGTTGCTAGTCCTGTGGGAAGGCCTTTATACGTTGATCAAAGAACAGAGCAGATGAAGATGTTCTCTTTTGCAAGAATTTGTGTGGAAATCACAGCCAAACTTCCCACTTATGATGTCATTGAAGTGTCTGACAATGGCGTGTCCTCTCTGGTAGAAGTTGAATATGAATGGAGGCCTGTGGCATGCTCAGGTTGTGACATTCTCGGTCACAAATGCCCACCTACTCCAATTCGGTCTGCAGCTGCTGCTGCGAAGGACTCAGTACCTGCTCCTCAGAACATGCCTTCCCATATTCTCCTTGCCCCGTTAGTGCCCTTTGTTGTGGTGGATGGCCAACCAAAATGAATGGTGGCTCCGACGGCTGATCCCCCTATTTTGGATAACAGGTCAGATACTGGTCTCATAGACTCTGGTAATCGAACTGTTGCTAAGCCTCATCCAGCAGTTCCTGCTGGTGATCCTTCTCTGACTTGTGTTGCAGAATGCTCTGGTCTTGGTGGATCTCAATATCACCAGCCTACCTTAAATGCCGATTCGGTTATTGCTTCTTCCATTCCAGCATCCGATTCAGGATGGAAGCAGGTCAAAGAAAAAAAGAAGAAGGCCCCTTCTGGTGGTGGGCAATCCTTAAATTTGAAAGACTCCGCATCTGCTCCACTAGTTCGTAAGCCTCAAGGAAGTTCTAGGACTTCTAAGAGGGATGACTCATGTTCTTCCCATGCGGTGGCTTTGCTTGATCCTGCCGTGCCCCATGCTAGTATGGAAGATGAGATTGTTGAATCTAGTGTCTATGCTAGTTCTGATGAGGATGATCTTTTATCTACTTGCCCCTCTTCTCCAAGAGTTTTTCCGACCACTGCTGGAACTGAATCACTACAAGATAAGTTAGAGAAGCTTCTCCTGACCCTCCTACTTTGGTAGTGCCTGCTTCGGCTTCCTACCGACGTAAGTCTTCAAAGAAGAGGTAACTTCGCTCCCTCTTTTGTAATTATGCTTTTTGGATTTTGGAATATCAGGGGTATGCTTAACCTTGTCAGAAGGGCTGAAGTTAGGCGTTTTGTTACTTCTAATAATTTGGCCTTCATTGGCATTGTTGAGACTAAGGTCCCGGAGAATCTTTTTGGTTCTATCTCCTCTATTTTGCTTAAAGATTGGAATTGGATTGCGAACTATGACTTTTCCTCTCGGGGTAGAATTTGGGTGGGTTGGAACCCTGAGTTTTTGAGTTTCGATATTCTGTCTATAAATGACCAAGCTGTGCATGGTCACATCAAATTCATCCAGTCTGGTTTGGAGTGTTATGTCTCTGTTATCTATGGTGAACATACCTATATCCAGCGCCGGCCTTTGTGGGAGGACCTCCTCCGTCTGAATGCTTTCCTTCATAATTCAGCTTGGATTGTAGCGGGGGACTTCAATGCAATTAAGGATCCCTCAAATCATGTTGGGAGTTCGAATAATTGGATACCTTGTTTTGATGAATTCAGCCAGTGCTTAGCTCAGACTGACCTGGAAGATCTCAAATATGTCAGCCTTCATTATACTTGGTCCACTTCAGGTGGTATTAATAGGAAGATGAGAAAAATTGATCGTGTTTTGGTGAATTTGAGGTGGAACTTGGATTTCTCCTTCTCGGAAGCCTCGTTCCTAAATCCTGGTATATCATATCATACTCCTATGATAGTGAGAGTTCTAAGCTCGGTTTTTAAAAGAAAGCCTTTCAAGTACTTTACTTTTGGGTTGATCATCCGGACTTTCCCTCCATAATTCGACATACTTGGGATAGCCCTGTGAGAGGGACTTCTATGTTCAGACTGGTTTCAAAGCTCAAGGCTATGAAGTGTCATCTCAAGCTCTTTAACCGTGAAGCTTTCTCTAATATCTCTCAGAGAATGGCAGTAGCTAGGGACGCCTCGCGGTCCACCCAGCTTGGTATTCAACTTGACCCTAATAATGTCTATCTTGCTGAGCTTGAGAAGGAGCAGAGACGTGCTTTTGTAGACCTTCGTGGTCAAGAGGAATCCTTCCTTAGACAAAAATCTAGAGTTAGATGGCTTAAGGAAGGGGATCGGAACTCTAAATTCTTTCACCATGCAGTGAAGAGAAGACAACTCACTAATAAGATCCTCTCGGTTAAGGATCATTTGGGCTCTTTGATCATAGACTCTGACTTGGTGCCGCAAGTCTTTATTTCCTTCTTCTCAGATCTCCTCTCTCCTCATACGGCACTCTCCAAGCCTTCTTTGCAGGAACTTAAAAAATTCATTTAGTATCCTCTCAAGGACGACCAGGTTTGTTTCCTCTCTTCCCCGGTCTTTGACTCTGAGATAAAGAATACTCTTTTTTCTCTTGCAAGAGGCAAAGCCCCGGGTCCAAATGGCGAGTTTTTTTTTAAGACTAACTGGAACATTGTGGGTTCGTTGGTATTGGAGGCAGTCAGAGATTTTTCACCTCGGGTCACCTACTTAGGAAAGTCAATAATACAATCCTCACCTTGGTGCCAAAAATCCCTAACGCTTCTGCCGTTTCGGACTTCAGGCCCATAGCGTGCTGCAACACTATTTATAAGGTCATCACAAAGATTATGGGTAATCGTTTGGCTGGAGTTTTGAAAGACCTAATAGATCATTCTCAGAACGCTTTTATCAAGGGTAGAAGAATTCGAGATAATATTCTTTTGGCCCAAGAACTATTTACTCGATTCCACCTTGACCCTTACCTTCCCAAATGTGCTATTAAAGTGGACTTTCAGAAGGCCTATGACACTGTAGACTAGGACTTCCTTGAGCTTACCCTTTTGGCTTTTGGTTTTCCGCCTTCGTTTATTCATCTTATTATAATTTCCGTTCGAACGCCGAAATACTCCATTTCCATTAATGGTGAGCTCCATGGTTTCTTCCCGGAAGGTCGGGGCTTGCGGCAAGGGGACCCAATGTCTCCTTACCTTTTCACTCTGGTGATGGAAGTGTTGTCGGGGATTCTAACTGATCGGACTTCGGCAAAGAGTTTCAAATATTATTGGAGGTGCAAATCGGTTAAGCTCTCTCACCTTTTCTTTGCTGATGATGTTTTTCTCTTTTGTCAAGTTGATTGGGCCTCGGTGGCTTTACTTAAGAGAGGACTAGATATTTTTTCTTCCTAGAGTGGACTGTTGCCTAACAAAAACAAGAGTGAGATATTTCTTTCCGGTGGGTATCCATCTCTTCATAAGAACATTTTATTGGCTTTTGGCTTTAATGAAGGCAAGCTTCCTGGTTCGGTATTTGGGTGTTCCCATTATATCTTCCAAACTTGGCAAAGTGGATTGTATTGCTTTGATAGATCATATCACAGCTAGGGTCCAATCTTGGGCTCACTGATTTCTTTCTTTTGCTAGAAGACTCCAACTCATAAGGTCAGTCTTACATTCTATTCAAGCCTTTTGGGCTAGTGTGTTTACATTGCCTGCTTGGGTTTTGATAGACATTGAGTGCATTTTGAGACAATTTCTTTGGAAGGGTTCTTCTCTTGGCCGTGGTGGGGCTAAGGTCTTGTGGGATGACGTTTGTTTCCCAAAAGCTGAAGGTGGTCTAGGCCTTCGTAAATTGAAATATTGTAATAGAGCGGCCATGCTTAAATATATTTGGATTCTCTTCACGGATAAAGAATTCTTGTGGTGCCGTTGGATCCATTCAAACTTTTTTTAAAAAGATAACTTTTGGTGTTCTTCCTGTCCTACTATATGCTCTTGGGCATGGAAGAAAATTTTGCTTTTAAGAAGGGATTTCCGTCTTTCTTTCTTATGGGAAATCGGAAATGGTCTCTCAGTTTCTTTATGGCATGATCATTGGCTTCTTCGTGGCCCTCTGGACTTTTTCGTATCAGCTTCTCTTATGGACAGTCTGGAGCTTCTAAGCTTTGCGGTGGTCGCCGATCTCTTTACCCCGAGGGGCAATGTTCTTAGATCCCTTTTGGAAGATTGGGGACTCATCCTCCCGACCCTCTCCCGATCCCGTGACAGGTTCTCCTGGCGGGGTGATTCCTCCGGCTCCTTCTCCGTCGCTTTAGCTTGGAATATTATCAGAACGAAGAAGCACCGCGTTCCTTGGGCGACCTTCATTTGGGACAACACTATTGCACCTAGATTCCAATTCAACCTGTGGTTAATCTCTAGGAATCGTTTTCCTACTCAAATGCTTCTCCTAGGTCATAAGATTGATTATGAAGTTTGCGCTTTCTGTGGGGTCTTGCCGGACTCAATTGACCATTTGTTCTTTGATTGCCCCATTTCTGCAACTCTAGCTTTTTTTTTGGGCGGCCAGGTGTAATCTTCCTTAGCGTAATGGATCATGGAAAGATAACCTCTCTTGGGCCTTGAAATTCTTGAAAGGTAAAGACTTATACCATTCGATTGCTCGATTCTCGTTTGGTGCCTTGTGTTACCTTATTTGGAAAAAGAGGAATAATATCATCTTCAGAGGGGAAGCTTTCGTTGTCTCGGTGATGAAGAATCACCTAATCAAGCTAGTTAAGGACAAAGCCTTAACTTTTTCTTTCCAGTCTCTCCAAGGAACAGAAGGATTCAGCGAGGATGGGGCCTAGACCCCTCGGTTTTCATTGATCGTCACTCTCCCTCCTAGGTCTACTCGTGCCTGCTATCTTCAGTTGCTGCCCAACTACTTCGGCTCTTTGTGGTCTGCCGGGTTTTGTAGTTGTGGGTTTTCTTCGGTATTTGGCTGTTGTAGTCCGTTTGGTGTGTTGCTTGTACCTTTTATCGACTCCTCTCACTCTTCTTGCTTTTAGCTTCTAGAGTGAGTTTTTGGCACCGATCTTTTGTATTTTTGTCCTAAGCTTAATATAATCTTACTC
The DNA here is from genome assembly GCA_014182515.1 of Eucalyptus microcorys. Classification (NCBI taxonomy): domain Eukaryota; kingdom Viridiplantae; phylum Streptophyta; class Magnoliopsida; order Myrtales; family Myrtaceae; genus Eucalyptus; species Eucalyptus microcorys. The sequence continues at coordinate 23,355,214 of CM024572.1, forward strand.
TTACCAAAAAAACAATTATGTATGAGATATTGACAGAGATTATATTCATACGGAGCTTGACATATCATCTGAAAAAGTCTAGACCACATGTAGAATTAGGGTTACAATATGATATTCAAGTCCTAACCATTTTAAATTACAAGATACTAATAAATACCCATAAGAAGAGATTTATTTCCCTTTTAAGATAAGCAAAAGTGCAAAACCACAAAAAGATCATTGGGGTCAAATCATAGAAAACCAAAAGACAACATTTGCAAAAGTGTTCACAGGCATAGAATTACTAGGGCGGCACAATGCTCGACTTGGGCACACGTTCTTCATGATTGTGTTATTCTTGGTGATTCCTTTTTTTTTCCAAATTTGGGTGCGCACCAATCTCTATCTCATTCATTGGGGAAAAGTATCAAAATAGTCTTAAACATTTTGTATCGGTACCAATTTAGTCCTAAACTTTTTAATGGGACCAATTTAGTTCTAAACATTTTCACATTAGTACCAATTCAGTCCATGTGGCTAATTTAAGCCGGAAATTGCTGATGTGGCCACCAACGGTCTTATGTGGTGCCACATGGACAAATTTTATAATTTTTTTTATTTTTTCAGATTTTTTAAATTATTTTTTTCTTTTCTTTTTTTTTTTTCTTTTTTTCCTTACCTCGCCGGCCAGCCAACCATCGCCGGCCACAAGCTGGTTGGGGCGAGGGCCCCGCGCCCTCGCCGGCCACTGGTAAGGGCCACCGCGCCCTCACTGGCCACAAGCAAGGGCAACGGCCCTCGCCCAAATCCAGGTGAGGGCATGGCAGCCCTTGCTCATGGCAAGAAAGGGTGTGGCGGCCCTCACCTAGATCCAGGCGAGGGCCACGGTGGCCTTGCCTATGGCCGATGAGGGCGTCGAGCCCTCACCTGGCGAGGCCGCCGCACCCTCGCCCGCCATGAGAGAGGGCTACCGCGCCCTCACCTGTGGCCGGCGAGGGCACAAAGGCCCTCACCGGCCAACGGGCGAGGGTTTCAGCCTTTGCTTGGATTTGGGCGGGCCCGACGCCCTTGTTTATGGCCGGCGAGAGTGCGGTGGCCCTTATCAGTGGATGGCGAGGGCGTGGGGCCCCTTGCCCCGACCAACCTGTGGCCAGCGATGGTCGGCCAGCCGGTGACCTCGGCGGCCAAGGGATAAGGAGAAAAGAAAAAAATATAAAAAATTATAAACTTTGCCCACGTGGCGCCACATAAGACCGACAGTAGCCACATCAGCAATTTTCCGGCTTAAATTAGCCGGATGGACTGAATTAGTATCAATGTGAAAATGTTTAAGATCAAATTGGTTCAATTGGAAAGTTTAGAACTGAATTAGTACAAATACAAAAGGTTTAGGACTATTTTGATACTTTTCCCCATTCATTGTGACTGAGTTGTTCAGGATGCACATTCTTCTGTCTCATTGATGTTCTTCGGCAACTAGGCTTTCAATTTGTAGTGTAGGAAAAAGGTAGAAAAAACTAACCGGTTTTCTTTGACACAAGAAAGGAATTTTTCTACCCAATTAAATATCCTGTCCCGTCCTTTTACACGTTGATTGATGGCATAAAAAGGTAAAAATAAAACCAAGTTGGTGAAGAAATTAGGAGAATTTCATGCACCTAACCTCCAAAAGGCCATATCTGGATTGTGTAGCTAGAAACCTTCATAATGCATGTATCTTGCTGATTTCATGATGAGAGGCTAGACTCCGCAAATTTTTCATTTGAATGATTAATTTAAGGTAAGGAGGGCCCAACCACGTTGGCAACTCTGAGGCATTATCATTTGGAATCTTTTACCCCTAAGGAATGTTATTTGAGTCATAAGCAACATCTATATGGCTAACGGTTTGAGCTTGGCATGCATTTTATCGCCACGTCTACAATTTGTCATGTATCACAACTTTCTCAATTAGAGATTGGATAGGTTTCTCATGAAATTCTTCCTCTCTTGAGATTCAAACTTCATTTTGGTTGAAATGAAGATGTAACTTCCCTTTGCACGTTAAATTGAAAGGACCAATTAAGTGTTAATTTCTATACTCAAGGATTCTCTACACATGATATGCTTAAAAAAATATTGATGTTCTCTAATTTGAATATTGCATCGTAATGTTTGAAATTCCATAACATATAAACTACAAGAAGTTCTAGTGAGATTCGATGTTGGTAGAGCTTTCTATGCTATTGTGGATTCAAGTGGATCTAGGGGGATCACCATGGCTCACCTCTTATCCAGAATTAGCTAAAGAGATAATGACACAAATGGTTTGTAAATTTTGGCCCAATGTGTAATATGAACCTTGAATTTTAAATTTGTTCAATATAGTCCTTAATTTTAATCAAATATGTAATATCGTCCCTAAATTTATAATTTCTTCAATGTGATTAATGAACCGTTGAAACATGTTCAATTTTTTAGATTGTATGAAAATTTTCAATATTATTCCTAAACTTAAATTAATGGAATAACAATATTAAATATTTGTATGTAGTCCAGAAACTAAATTGAATATATAAAAAAAAATTCAAAAGTCATATTAAACAAATTAATTTTCTCATTACAAGATAGAGATAAAAGAGGCATGAGTGCACTAATTTAAGAATTTTTACGATTTTAACCCGTGTATTTATCCGATCTTGCACGTTCACGTAGCGCATCAGTTTCATATTTATGTGTAAACAGCTTCTGTCTTATCAGCACAGTAATAAGGAAAACCCCAGAAGAGCTGCCTATTCTGCAAGCTTCCCTTTCAGACGGGTGTTTCCACTCTGGATGCTCGGATGGGTCCCTCCACCGATTATGTAAATAGTTAATTAGTTTGCTTTTACTGTTATTCTTCGGTTTACATGTGAAGAAGGTGGTTAGTTTGGCAATTTTCTGCTGTAGAAATTTGACTAAACGGTTTGTCGTGATGCAATCATTAAGGATCAAGATCCTGTTCGGACGGTTAACCAGTTTTGCACGCCTTGTAACCCTGTAAAAGCGACCTCTTTTGGAGCCTTGCTCATCATGGAGATTTGGTTTATTGCGAAAGTTCAACGTGAGGTCATGGGATAAGATTCTTGATAGGTATAGAGTATAAAAAGAAATAGGGAACGGTCAAGAAAGCGTGAAAGCTCATTCATTAATTACTTCTGGTTGCCCTTTTGAATTGTCTCGAGTGATTGAGATGGTGGTCCCCGAAATAGACGTGATTATCTTGCGATTTTACTCTCCGACTTAGAAAGGATGAAGTCGTGCGTGCCAAACTTATCCCTTCGGGACAAGATCAAAGTACCCCCCGATCACAAGTAAAATTCATAAATTAGAATTTTAGTTTAGGCTGGATGAGGAACCTAACTCTAATGTCTTTTTAGAAAGTTTGTCTAAAGGATATATTAGGATTTGTGACTGCATGGATATAAGGTAATTATGGACCCCATATATGAATGAGGTGTAACATTATATTATATGAATAGTAAGCAATTTGTTAAGGATAACCTAGTCTTAATGTGAATAGTCATCTTTTGGAGGCCTAAGAAAGGGAAAATCAATCACAAAAGCTTGTGGTAGCCCATGTTTATGTCGTGTTACTAAAAAAGACAAGATTTGCCAAGTTTCTTTCTTTTATGATTGGAACGTCCATCTTATTCGAATTATGTTGAATTTGAGCCCTCTTCCTTCTTTTATATATATATATAAAACTTGACTCAAATAAAGTCGTTCAATGGACTAAATTGGGAATACAAAGTTTGGGAGGAGAGGTGCACACTAAAAAGCCCAATGGCTGCCCGAAATAAATAAGGCACCTAGCCGAGCACTAGTTGGCACCAAGGCTAGAGGTAGGTGCTCAGCCACTTGGATGCTCGACCATTGGCCTGGGCCCCCACAAGCCAATGGTTGCGTACCCGGGAGGCTTCATGTAATATTTGCGTATTTGGAGAGTGATCGACATCGACCTAGATTGGCCGATTGCCCGTAATGTAATTAGTAGGTCTTCTAGAACAAGTTTTATATTTATTTGAGTGTTTTAGGGCTAAACATACCTAGCAGAGATCTCAGCATTCTTAGCTATTGAGAGCACTTCCCAATGTTTAGAGTAAAAGGTTATGTGGGAATTTTGGATTAATATTACGAAAATCTCCAAACTAGTATACTTGTGACAAATTGATCCTAAACAAATTTTTTGATTACTAAAAACTCGATATTGGTATATGACAAATTTACCTTCGTTAGTTTACATTAAATTCTACCATCAAATTATTGAGTTCAATGACATATGGTAGCTAATGGATTTACCGGTTTGGGGATTTGCCCCCTGCTTGCCACAAGTAGTTTGTGATTTTTGTGGTGTTAATCCAATTTAATAAAAATAAATGGAATGTGAATTTGTCACAAATTAATTTCTAATAAATTTATCATAGGTGCACCAATTTAGGTTTTTTGTGGTTAAAAATTGGATTGGGGTAAATTTATCGCAAATACATTAGTTTGGGGTTTTTTTTATAATATTAACCCTATTTTTTTTTTTTTTTTGGGCTAGTTTGCAAGATACACAATTTAATTGTGATCTAGGAGACACATTAAAGTATTGATGAATTGTTGATATAAATAATCTTCATTGTACCACTTTAATAGTGAGTTTTCTAGAGCTCTTCCCATAAGTGTGTGTCACATTTATCGAGCCATGTAAATTTAGTGCTTAATTTATCTCTCGGGTTTCCTTTGTTATGTTCAATCTGACTTGTTATTATTCCACATCAAATGAGTTCCGTGCTTGGATTGATGATGTTGTGCTGTCCATGAGCCTTTTGAATATATTTTTGGCCTTTTGAGCTACTACCCATCATAGACTTCACCATGTACCTAGACCTTACTAGATTATGAACAATCTTAATCTACGTTGAAACGAGTTCTTTACAGTTTTGCTTGACTATCTTCACCGTGTTTTTAAAATCTCTATAAGCTTTAAGAAGAATCTATTGCAGTGATCATGAGGAATTTTGCAATAGACACCTACCAATGCGTTTGGCTATGATATTAACTATAAGTCTATCACTAGTTTGTTACAAAGTATAATATTTGCTTATAACAATTACACCATAATATTTTGTTTGTCTAGTTTACCTGATACTATTTTGCTTTCGTAATAATAGCAAAAATCGGTCTAATTCACTCTGAGTTGCTTTTGGCGAATTCTAACACTTGAACACAGCTATAAAGCATCAGTTTAGTCCAATTCAAACTAAGAAAGAGTTGGGCCTTACCATTGGGATCATAGAGGTTTGTATCTAAAACCATCAAACTCATTTGTAGCATAAATTGCTTATGCAAGATGGTCATTCTAGGCGTTTCATGAATTTTCACTATAGGGTCTATTCATATGCTACAAATAGGCTTCCAAGCAAATTGACTTCCTCATATTTTATAAGCGATTCACCTTTTATTGGTCCTTCCAAGCTTTAACAAATCTTCTTTTTACAATTTGTTCTCTTTCTACAAAGTTCTTCCTGACTTAGATGCATTAACCCTCCAATTTTGTAAAACAAAAGTCTTTCCATGCTTTAGACATCTTATTGTTGACATTATATGCATGTAGTTTGTGTATATTAAAAATATTTATTCTACACATTCAAGTACACATATTAGGAGTTTTGATAATTTTGTTATCTTCAAAATATCATAAGGGGTTTTCTCAATACATACCTAGAGAAAAATCACAAATGATTTTTTTTTTTTAACTTAATCATTGAAAATGATGTGTAGGAAGCTGGTTGGTTTTGAATTGGCAGTTTGTTTTGGTCCCTGTATATGGGTTTGTAACTTCGGTTTTTGGGTTTATGTCAGCTTTGACTAGGTGTTTCAACTTCTCTGGTTGTTGATCAGTTTATGGCATTGAACATGGAGCATCTTTATGTACTTTCTAACTTGTTTCAAGGGAGTCATCTTTGATGCAAATTATGCTACTCTATAGTTATGGGAGGGTGCATTTGTTTCTTTTAACAAATCAAGGTCAAATTTTGGATTTAGCTCTGTTAGGTTCGATTGATTGAAACTGTCTGACTTAATTTTTAAGTTCTCTATAATTTTGCACTTCAACATGAAAAATAGCGGCTCCATTCCTCTGATTTCCACGAAATAGTTCGCATAATAATATCACCTTAGACACCAAAAGCCTACTTCCATGACTAATTCCAATAGTACATTAACATACAAACACAGAGACAAATTATGAAAGACTAAGGGTGCGTTTGGTAACTATTTTGTTTCCGGAAATAATTATTGATCAAAAATAATTCTTTTTTATTCTGTTCCTAGGAACAATTCCTAAGCATTTTAAAGTGTTTGATAACTGTCCAAAATTTTTGTTCTCATAATAGAATTGCATTTAGTACCGTTCTAAAAATTTCTAATACAAATAATTTTCTTTTCATTTTTTAATAAATGTTATTTCTTTTTTTTTTTCTTTTCTTTCTCTTCTTCTTCTTCAAGCTTTGCTGGTCGCCAACCTTGGAATGACCGGTGATCGGCCAGATGAGGGCCAACGATCTCGTCGGAGTGTCGCCGGCCCTTAGCGAGGTTGCGGTCGAGCCTCGCCGACAGCTGGGCGAGGCCAAGCTCGCCTAGCCGCCGATTAGGCTCGACCTCACCCGGCCACCACAAGGTCGGCCTCACCTTGGCCGGGCAACGTCAACCTCGCGGTGACCCGATGAGGTCGAGCCTCATCAATAGCTGGGCTAGTTCAGCCTCACCTGGCCAAGCAAGGCTCGCTAGTGGCTAAGGGCAACCCAAGCGAGGCTTGATTGGCCACCGGTGAGGCACGACCTCGCCTATGGCTAGGCGAGCCTCCGATGAGCTCGCCGAACCTCATTCAACTAGTCACCGGTAGCGGTGGCGGCTGATTGCAACAGCTATTGAAGAAGAAGAGAGAAGGAAGAAGAATAAAAAAAGAAAAAAGAGAGAGAAAAAATAGGTTGACTTGATTCTGAAATTGTTTCTTAGAATTAAGAATCAAATTTTCTTTTTACTCCTTGATTTTGTTTCAAATAAATTTTTAGGAACAAAAAATTTACCAAATGAATTTTTATTCCAAATTTACTCTCAGGAAGAAAAAAAAATAGAAATTTCTACTATTTGCCAAACGCAACCTAAGAAGCTTCCAACCAAATTTCATATCACAATCCAACCAAAGACAACACCACATGTGCATACAACCAATGCCAAGCGGTACATCCCCTCCCATTTTGCTTGCAAATTCTCCTCCTTTAGAGTCACATACTTTTTTAGCAAACTTCGCTTTTCAGCTTTGCTGAGCTTACACCCACTTCTTCACCTATACTGGTCTAGATCGGCAAGTGCTTGATTCCTATCAATTTAGCTCCACTATAAGGCCCTTTCCTTTATCTGGTATTTTTGGATTGACCCATGTGAAGAAATTGCAGCACCTTAGGCTATCAAACCTAGCACAATCATGGAACCTTCTTCTAGCATTGCCTTGTCTTCGTCATGAGGATTGTTGATTGGAGACCACAACAGCAAGTTAGCTCAGTGGTAGGAGCTACTGCACTTTATTGAGAAGATTGCTTCCTCGTTCTGCTCGCCATCGCCCCTAGGATTTGCTTTTGAACATTTAGGGCTTGCCATTCACTTGAGGGCAAATTCGGTTTGTATATTTGAGAGAAGGACATGCAGTTGATATGAAATACTTCATTGCACTTTTCAGCTAAATTTTAGGACTTGTTGCTTAGATTGAAAATTTTAGTATATGATTGCATTTTCTTGACAATTTTTAGGACTTTCAATACATTTATCCCTTATAATGTTTATTATTTGATTCCCTTATAAAATAGTAATTAAAACCAAAGCTATATGGAATTGTTGCAATATGTATTTTATGATGCTTTGATTATATAGTTCCTATATTATCAACAAATCAATTTATTTTGTGATTATGTTAATTTCATAACTTAATAAGTGTTAAAATATTTAAATATTAAAGTCATGCATTCATTCAATAATTTAAGCTTTTGGAATAGTTGGCAATGGTCCTATAAAATCTCACATGATATCAAAATGGGAAAACACATCAAATTCTTCAACATTTCTATCCCATATCAACACTTTCTTTGCTCTAGTTTTTCCTTATTATCTACCATTTCTTTACCCATAATCTTCTATTTCCTTTTAATCCCAATTATTCGTTAACTCTCATAGATATTAGAGTAGGGGATCTTAAATAGAGATGGGCAAGTCCAGGTTTCATACAGGTTCCAATGAAACCTAGAACCCATTCGTTGGAACGAGTTCTTCAATTTTTGGAACTTGAAATCTACCCTACAAACTCTAGAACCTACCCTATTACAAGTTTTATGATCTACTCAGGTTCCATTTATATTATTAATTGAACTATTGCAATGAATTAAATCCCTTAATGACCACCAATTACTGCTATAATTTACTAACCATAAAAACACACAAAAATATAAACTTTAATAAAGTAAAAGTTTTAGTCATAAAATGGAAGCCCATACTAGTACTTCCAAAGTATACACTTATCATTGAATAGCATGAAAAATCGCAAAATTGTGTGAAGACATGAATCAAGAAAAACATTAAAACTTACTCTAAATTCTAGGTTATAGGTTCTAGGTTCAACCAACTAAAAACTCGGGATCTACCTATCGAAATAGGTTCCTCATTTTTTTGGAATCTTGAACCTACTCTATGTACTTTGGAACTTGAAACCTATATATTCCCATCAATCCGGTTCTCAAGTTCCAAATTTCACCCCGGAATCATGCTCAGCACTAATTTTAAGTGTGAATTTTTTTCAAACCCTTATTTACCTCCCCAATAATATATTTCATGTTTTAGGCTTAGACTAATTTTTAGCTTACGCATGAGGGGATTGATAGCATATTTAGATATCAAATCCACACAATCACTTAACAGTTCAAGTGTTTAAACTAGTTTGCAGTAAAAAAATAAAAATAAAAATAACTAGTTGGCAATGGTTCACAAATTGTCACATCTCACAATAACATCCTCCTTAACATAATAGTTGGTTATAATACATAATAAAACAATCAAAATAATTTCCAATTATCCAAATTTAGATAAGTAGTCATATTGAATAATACTATGACTTTGTTATTATAACTTATTCTTTATTCTTTATCGAATGAACTATGTGATAAGATTATGTATTCCATATTCTACAGTTATATAATATTCACAATACGGCCGGAATATTCAAAATTACTTTTTGGGCAATGACTAGTGAATAGAACATTTCAAAAAAAAAAAAAAAGGTCATCAAACGAAGCATAAAGCCAAAAATGAGAAGTTGGTGTGGAAATTTTTCAAAAGTTCAAATCTTGTATAAGAGTGAATTGGAGGGAGATATCAAAATTTTCTTCTCCCACCCTATTTTCCCTCCCCTCTCCTATCTCCCAAACAAACCATGAACCAATACATGGAACTTCATATAAGGTGGAAATGTTCATGGAATCAAATTATCAGAATCAATCGTCATGACATATTTTAAATAAGAGTGCGCCTGAATAGGCTTTTATTTTTACTTTTTTCTCGTTTTGTCAACACTTAAATATTTACATTATAAAAAAATCTATAATTTTTTCCACAATACCTTAGAATTGAGACCACGTTTTAATTTCCTAAATGAGAAAGCAATAGGCATGACAAAACACATGTACCGTCGGATCGAAAAGGGGAACACAAAAGGGAACCCACGAGGAGTGGAAAGCGGAAAGCGGTCGAATCGCATGTGATCGGGGGCCCTAAGCGGATGGTGGAAAGTGGATTTTGAAGATTGGATCGGATGAGCTGTCGACATTTGCGTGCGGGAGGCTTTTGTACTGTCCAGTGTGATGAGGGCAGCGCCAGCCTGTTAACATGCGCAAAGCTCTCGCCTGTCCATCCACGATCGGGAGAAGGTACGCCATGCTTTTAACTCGAAGTAGAGGGGAACGAATGTTCGCTTTCCATCCCATCCCGCAGCATTTATCTTCAAACTGGGGTCGCCCGATCTTGCAAAGAAACAAAGTGGTGGAAACTGAATATGAATACAGAATACAACCTTTCTCCCGAACTCACCAGCTTTCACTTTTTTTCCCCCTAGTTTTACTTCATTTCCGTTTTTCTCTTCTAGATTTTGATGCTACGTTTGATGTGGCACATGTGGCAACACATCGTTGCCACTTAGGCAAAGAGTAGAGAAAGCAAATGAGTTTTAGGTTTTAAGTGTATTATGATGAAAAGGTTTAGGATTTGCGATGCAATTGCCCCGTTATATCTATTCAAACGATACGGATACTTGAACCTATAAACTCTACTAATTATTATGAATGGACACAAACAACCTTATTCAAGTGTGTTGAGAGGTGAACCTATTACATAAAGTTTTTCTAAGCGGGGGATGTGATTTGATTGTGAAATATTTTGCTTGCAAATTGATGATTTTCATTCTCTTACTCTAACTTCGCAAAGGTTAAAAGAATATGATGAGGTATATTCTTGCCAATCCGGCCATGTTCACGTCAACTGTGCCCCCAAAAGGAGTATCCACGCAACCCTCGTGGGTTGTCCTTTCCTAAATCAGAAAAATAAACTGCTCTAGCATTTTCGTTTCCAGCCTAGAACGAGTGAGATTTTCATTCTAGAAAGCCGATATGTTTGATTTGGATTTTAACTTTCATTTTACTTTTAACATCAAACTCCAGTTATTTTACAAAAAATTATTTTAAATGTTTGAAACATATGAATAGTAGCATTTAGGACGCCCTAATTTTCTTGCAATTTTTATGGGTTAAAGATTACTTGTATTTTGAGGGGAAATTGAAAATGTTGTTTTTTTTTCTATAGTTAAAAGAGTGGAGAAGTGACTGACACTACAATCCTCTTTAGGCGTTACCATAGACCAATATAGGGCCATCCGAACAGGGGATAGCATCAAGATAAAATTCCTAATTGAAATGAAGCTTTTTCACCAAAATTCGACTCAAATAGGAAAAAGTATTTTATCCTAGGGCTACATAATGGAATAGCGACATATGGTAAAACAAATACTTAAAAATGAATGATTTCGAGATTTAAGTGAAATGCAGGATGGGTATCATATCATGTGGTAATGTAACGGTTGATTACAACATGAAAATTGCATAAACAATACACTAAGTAACTTGAAAAGTTTCATGACATCCATAGTAATCCGGAGCACGGATAATGGAAATATGAAAACAAAGGAGTGCAAACGCAATTTGGGCAGAGCACAAAAAATTGGAAAATGGCTTATTCTGCTAATCTTTTCTTCCATTTTATGTTAGCAAGTATCAAATGAAGGGACCTAAAAAATTTCCAAGCCTCGGTTTGTTTTAACATGAAGTGAAATTAAAAAATGGACTAAGCACATGCATTGAGTTTGGATTGCAATATATAAATGCGTCTTCTATGAAAAATTTAAAATCAGGGAATATTGTCTTAATTATTTCTTCCATTTATATAGCATTAACATCATCTTCTGCCTAAAGGTCTTTCAATCCAATTAAGTTCAAACTAAAACCCCAGTTAAGTTTGTATTAGACGTTAAGATATCTCCATTCTTCCCCTTAGTTACTAATGCTAATTCTCTAACCTTCCGATCCCAAAGCTAAAGCTGCAGAAACTACAAGAAAGATTAACGAAATGAAAAAGATTTTTAGCCATGAAAATGAAATGAGAATGGCTGCGTTCGTTTCATGGAAAATGGGCCATCTCCTAAAAACATTTTCCCAAAAGTCATTTTCCAGGGAAAATGGCTATATTTTCCGATGTTCGGCTGAAACTTAAATTTTGAGTGGAAAACATTTTCCACCGTTCGTTAACTAATTTAATTGTTTAGAAAAAATTATCAAAAAATTAAATTTTAATATTTTTAATTGACCAAAAATATTTGTATTTTTAAAAAATACAATTTTTTATTATCTTCCACCGTTCATTTTTTTCTTTCTTTTTCTTTTTATTTTTTCCTTTTCTTTTCCTTCTCCTTCCTCCTTCCTCTTCCTTCTTCCTCCTACTTCCTCCTTCCTCCGCCGCCGCACGCCCGACGATGGTTGGATCGCCGGCGGCCGACCAAGATCCGGTCCCCGATCCGGCGAGCTCGAGGCTCGGGCGATCTCGCCCGAGCTCGCCGGAGGTTTGTCGGGCTCGCGAGCCGCGAGCTCGCCGGATCCGGCGGCGGAGCTCGAGCTCCCGATCCGGGCGAGCCCGAGCTCCGCCGCCGGATCCGGCGAGCTCGCGGCTCGCTAGACCTCTGGCGAGGCCAGAGCTCCGCCTCGCCCGATCTGGCGAGGCCCGAGCTCGCCGAGCTCGGGCGAGCTGGGCTTCCATAGATCGGGCTAGGCGGAGCCTCGCCGGCCCGGGGCGGAGCTCGAGCTGGCTCGCGGCCGGTCGCCGCCGGTCGCCGGCTGTCGGGGGCCGGCCACCGGCCAAGCTAAGGAAGAAAGATGAAAAGGGAAGAAAGAAAAAAGAAAAAAGATATAAGGCGAGAAGAAGTTATGGAAAATGTTTTCCACTTTTCGAAGTGGAAAACATTTTCCTTATCTTTGAAGGTGGTTTTTACTATTGAGGAAAACATTTTCCTTAAGAAGTTGATTTTCCGTGAAACGAACACCGGAAAATCCAGAAAATATTTTCCTGGAAGTTATTTTCCGTGAAACGAACGCAGCCTTAATGAAGATGATTGGAAGAAATATTTTAGCTGTTTGTGCTTAAGATAATTCAGATCACGATAGATTACTCGAAAAGATTTGTCATTTTTTCAATGGATTAAATCGACTCAATTTATGCTTTTAATTTGAGAAGATCGAAGTCGGAATTCAAATTTGCAAAGCTCTTCGGATCTGATCTGCCCCAATGCCCCGGAAGAGTCGGCACTGGTTTGCCCCATTTTTGTCTGTAATGCCAGAATGGTCAACTGGCCCAGTTCTGAATAGTAAATCTCACCAAATACGACTCACGAAGGGTTTGGAATTTAGTGGCAGGTCCCCGACAGCATTTCATGGGTGCCGCTGCTCTTTGCTGGTTTTGGCAAAGGAAGTGGTTTTGAGTAATCTCAAAAAAGTGATGAAATCAAACACCCCGTGTAAAACAATGATCTATATTATAAACCAAAAAGGATCTCAAGTCTCTATCATTTTTTACTTTCCCAAATATCCTCTATTATAATTTTTTAAAAAATAATAATTATCTTTTATCGCTCATAAATTCCAAATGTAAATGATACAATTTTTTAAATAATATAACAGTCTTATAAGACTAGTCTCTATACAATTGAGGGGCATGAAATTCTACAATTCACACGTGAACTGATATGGCTTGTATTACCCGATATGATTTGAATAGCCCTTTATGTGATATTATGGACTTAAGGTCCGAGATCGAGAGAAGAAAGAAAATAAAATGAGCACACGATAGCTATTATCATGTGGTTATATTGTGATTTGATTATTCTCATTGTTGTGGAGGACATTCGTAATAGATGGGCTGAGACGTTGAACACAATCATGCTCTCAATTGCAAAACACTCTTGTTTATTGATTTGCATTCTGTATAGGGTCGTGGGTGCTGTAATTTATGAACAAAGAGTGTTTACAGTGTTAGAGGTGCTTTTGCATCGTAGAATAGTTTACTAAGTTTCAAGTAGAAGCAGCACCTTCTACTATCTATCTTGAGATTGCTAGTAGGTTCTAGCCTGATTCATGACTGTTGATATGGGAAAGTACACGTAGGACAGAGGGATTGATCGAATCACTATACATATGTTTCCAATTTTCCAATTCTTTAGCTCTTTCATTATCTATAAATAAAGAAACATTTGCATCTACTCAACTATCCGACGATAGGTCACCAAAAAAAAAAAAAAAGAAGAAGAATATCCGACGAAAAGAAATATTTTTATTCTACAAATAAAATACTTGTACGTTTCCGCTAAAAATTTTAAATAGACTAATTTACCCTCTCTTGGTGTTTGTGTTAGCCTCCTCAGCCCTATCATTACCCACTCATGTTGATGATTTAGATTTTGGAGATTGATGCATTAATTGAGATGGAGCCATATTAAAAATTAAAGGAACAAGTGTATTAAAAGTCATAAAATTTGTCATGAAAGTGCAATTAAATTTTAAAATTTATAAAAAGTACAATCAAATCCTAACACTTATCAAATTAATGCGATCAAATCATTTCATTAAGAATGTCTAACTTAAGTAACGAAAAATACTAACGTGACTTTTTAAAATTATTTTATATCTCATACGAGAACATAAACGATAAGGTTAAAATAACGTCATTTTAGTCCAAATATGATTTCTTATTCTAAAATTATTCAAAGAGAGCCCTTGCCATTTGGCCTTCTTCAATTTTTTTATTTAGTTTTAATTGGCTAATTTTTGACGGAATACTCCCTTCTAAATGCCATTAGATCAAGATTTGATTAAAAGTTGAAAGCCAGGATGAGTAGTTCTAGGTTCTATACAGATTCCACCTAAACTTGCAACTTACCCATTAAAACATATTCATCATTTTTTGGAACCTAAAATTTACCTTACATACCCTAAAACTTGGAATCTTCCCTATTACAGGTTTCGGGGTCTATGTAGATTCTATTATATTATTAATTGAATGATAGTAGTGAATTAAAATATTTAATGACTACCACTTATTGTTACAATTTATTGACTATAAAGACATAGAAGATATGAACATTGATAAAATAAAAATCTTAGTCATAATTTCAAAAAATGAAAGCTCAGATTAGTACTTCCAAACTATGCACTTATCATCAAATGGCATGAAATATTGGAAGATTGCATGAAAGCATGAATCAAGAAAAATATTAAAACTTATTTTAGATTCTAGATTACAAGTTACAAGTTTCATATTCTAGATACCTCAAACTAAAAACCTGGAATTTACCTATCAAAATGGGTTTTTTTTTTTTATTTTTTAGAACTTGGAACCCAAAACTATAGGTTTGCACCGATTTGATTCTCAAGTTCCAGGCTCTACTTTAGAATCATGCTCACCCCGAGATGTTTTGAAGTTTCATGCTTATTTGAAGAGCATTGTTCATGCTTTTTAATGGAATTTGGGCTTTGGGTTAATTATTTTTATTTTCTCATAAGGGAGATGATTGCATTTGGGCTGAAGGTGCGGGGATGCAGCTTTGGAATTAGAGGAAGGTAAGTGGTAAAGCGCTGAAATATGGGGAAAATAATCGGTATTTCTTTTTCTTTTCTTCATTTTGAACTTCATGCTTCAACCGGATCGAGAACAAGGTGCACGGGCCCCATAAAGGTTGGTCCATCACCATGATGTGCTTTCGAGCTTTCCAGATGCCACTGTGCTGATTTTTGAGCATGTACCTATAAAAGGAGATAAAGTTACAAAGATATTCTATAGCATATTCCTCTAATGGTGCTTGATTGATTATAAAATATAAACTTCAAATTGATGAAGGTGGAGTTCTTAACAACTTTTAATTGGGATACTTCAATTATGTAGGTGTCACACACTTCATCATCAGTCTCGACAAGGGAATATTTTGGCAATTCGCGAGGAGTTGATCGTTGTTTGGGTTTCGGACAAAAGAAGAACTATAATGTATGATTTTAGCTATGAATTATTGTTCTTCAGTCCTTGAAGGAAATGAGGAGGGGAGAAACAAATGTCTACTCTACATATGTACTACATACTAGCTACGCCCTAGGTGAGCTGCCAAGCTACCGCAAGAGGCCACCGTCGGAGCTTTGGCTCCTGCTGTGTTGGCTTGTGCTCCACACAAGTCTATCAACCGACTAGTTGACACTATTCCCTTGATTGATAGACTTGTGAAAGCGGCTAAAGTCAATTCCACTGTTAGCCATTTCCAGTAAAGATTGCTTTGGTTCTACATTGTGCGCACAAACCATTGGAATTACAACAATTTTTACTTTCATGTATGATGTCCCGTAATGTCGACTTTGCCAAATTGGGGTTGCAACTTAGGTTACCTATTCTCGCATGACTGGCGAGTGTACTCATGTGGGCAAATCCTTCTCGTGATTTGGGGCAAAATTTTCAGGCCATCACATTTTTTTCCAGCGAAGTTTTAAAGATTTTGCTATGTTACACCTTGATCTTTTGAAATATACCGTAATGTTCCCCAATCATTAATCATTAAAAAAAGAAAAGAAAACAATTCTTGGTGGATAAACTGTAATTTATTTGAAAGGAGGGAGCTTATTTATGGCGTGCTTTTTAACAAGCCCCATCATAGGTTACTATAAAAACTTGTTTACATTGACCACATTTTGTTATCAAAACAAGCCCATTCAAAGGCAACAGTGTGTTTTCTTTTTGGTAAGAATTATATTTTCCACATTTAAATCTTCAAAATGTGACCAAACTTTAACTACTCAAACATTTTTATTCGACATGCAATTGACCCGATTTATGTGCTAAAGTTTGCCACCCTAGCTTTCCAAAAATGTAATCTAATCTTTGAGAAGTGCAAGATCACAGATTTTAGCGAGTAGGGCTGAACAAAAAATGTTAGCATAGAGGCACAATATCTTCTAGCTAATACCTCAATTAGAACGATTCTTAAGACAACAAAAAGCTTGCACTAGATTGTTTGAATTTATCGTTTTCATCTTAAATATAACTCACAATCTTCCCAAACTTTTTTAAAAATCAGATGAATTATAGATAAATTTGTGATATCCGGCGATTTGGCCATTCCATTTGAGCAAATTATGTATGGTTGGAAAGCTTTTATGGAGCATGAACCAAATATATTCTCCAATCATAATTCTAATGAAATTTGTTTTTAGTCAAACTAAATAAAATTAGGTGTCCATGCTACAGTAACTTAGGGAAATGCGGCTCCTCCTATCTTGATTTGGGTGGATTTGCCATTTGGGTTAGGTGACCACTGAAATATTGTACAGGGCAATCACTTGCATCCCAAATATTCTTGTGATTATGTTATCATGTCACCAAAATTTAGAAGATATATTTGCTATTTACATGCTTTGAGGGGAGGGAACCTCACTCCATGTCCAACCTTGGATAAAGTTGTATGACCTTGTGTCACCGAACATTAGTTCATTCGCACGTCACTTTTTCATCAGATTCCCCTGCAGGAATTCCCACCGGGCGGGAAAAAGAAATGTCTCTCCTTTTATATTTTCTTTTTTATTTTGTGGAGTAATTTAGGGGAAAAGACCCTCCAATAATTGAAATTGGGCCCTTTCTTGAAAAAAAGAGAGAGAGAGAGACATGCCATAATAATTGGCTCGCAAATTTCGAGATTCGTCTAATCATATCATGCGTGCGACGTGCCGAATACCCAGATGAAAAGAAATAGGAAATTTAACCCCTTGACACGTGCTGACACAGCAAACTTTCTTTCTTCTTTGTTGGTCGATAAAACTAGAGGTAATCAATTCCGGTCCAGTTCGCTTCCACTTAAAAATTAGGAACTGAATTAAGAAGATCAATTTCCATTTTTTTGAATCGGAGACCGGATTGAAAGGTTCGATTCAATGAAACCGGCAACTTAACAAAAAGATTTAAAAATAAAAAAATAATAGAGTTATTACAATTTTAGGATTTATTGTTATTTTTAAAAAATTAAAAAAAATATCTTAAAAAAAGTGTTAGCCCAATATGTCGTTTTGGTTCGATCCGATTTTCCCCCGGAACTAGGAATTAGACCGAAGCTCTCGGAAACCGGACCAAATCCATCGATATGATATTCTCATCTCTAGATAAAATAGTAAAAGTTGAGGTAGCCGATGTTATTGTTTTCTAACTCATTATTAAATTGTCTAATCATCAATTAATTGATGTGATCCCACAATTGGCTATAGTCTTGCCAAATATGACGTATGAAAGCATATAGTGCATTTTCTATATTTGAACAATTTATTAGCTTATCCATTAAAAGATTCGCTTTTCGGATTAAATAGATAGAGATGGCATCGACTTTTATATTATAATAACATCTGCTCAAATGACTACTCTATGCGACTGCCACTATGTTTCTCAGATAATGTTCATTTAATTGGATCCACGGAACTCGTCGTCTTTGATATAATTAAGACGTCAAGATTAAGTACATTTTTTAATCATAATATAATATGCCAATTCAGTTTATTTAATATTAAGTCCACCTTCTCAGTCTCGATCCACTTTTCCTTTTTGTTTCCACCTAACCTTTTAGGAAGTGAGTAGAAGCCTTTGGATCACTTTACACCGCCTAGAAAATAAATAATCTTATCTGTATTAAGTCCAGGTTTCGTCTTTCAATCTCTTTTATTTTCTACGGTATAATCTTGTAACTCGCTCAATTTATTCAATCGAATATTTTCATCGATTTGAATTGCCAACTACACACCATTTATATTAACTATATATGACATCTAATTGGTTTCACATTTATACGAGAGATTGAGCAAAAAAAAAAAGTATATACAGAGATCAATAGAGACGAATGAACCACGCCTAAGTGGTACACTTAAATTGGCTTAAGCGGTGACAAGAAGAAATTTAATTTGGCAACCTGTGTTAATTCAAGCGATAATGCTGCATATAACAAATTTCATGGGTCAAATACCTATGGGTGTTGAAAGAACTTGAATAATAATGAGTTAGGCTAGTTAGCTGCAGAAAAAAAGTTGCAACGAAAATGATTAAAACTACTACAAGTTGGAGGACAAAATTTATGAACTTAATCGAATTTTTATTATGATTATGGTGCCATTTGTCTTATAATTTCACTTCCTATGGTTTAAGGCCAACCTCAGGTTTCGTGATTCTTATTAACCTGTTTCCTCTTAAAATAATCATAGCTAGTACTTCTCTAGCTTTGCGAGGGAAAATTGGCTAAAAAATCACACATTTATTGCATTTTTATCAATTCAATTATAAACCTTTTAATTATATCAATTTAGTCTTAAATATTTTTATGTTTTATCAATTGAGTCCATTAGGTAAATTTTGGCTAAAAATCACTAACGTAGACATTGGTCATCCCACATAGCATGGTTAACGTTGACATAATTTAATAATATTTTTCAATTTTTCAATTTTTTTAATTAATTTTTTCCTTTTCTTTTATTTTCTTTATATTTTCTTTTCTCTTTTGTTTTCTTTTTTCCTCCCTTGGCCTCAGGCAAGGGCCACCCTTGCCGACCTCAGGTGAGGGACGCTCAAGCCTAGGTTGGTGAGTGGCACATTTGCTAGCCTAGTGAGGGTCACCTTCACTGGCTTGGCGAGGTTGAGGGGTGCCTTCGCTAGCTTAGGGAAGGTCACCTTTATTGGCCTAGCAAGGGCAAATCCTTGCCCGATGCATACAATCATTTTTTGGAGTCTCACCATATGCATACATATATCATGGAAAATAGAGAATTAGAGTGATTGCAAAGGAATATAAACCTCTAATCATATAATTTTAACAATTTGCGTACGAGAAGATGTCGGTATCTCGAAACTTGATAATTATCAAGGAATAATTAAGATGAGCGAAGTTCATAATAATAGAAAAGAGATTATAGATAAAAGCATTATATCAAGAAATTTTGTTTAAGGACAAGCATTAAGAGACATGTTAACGATTGATATGAACTTTTGATAAGATCAGTGTTGTTCTCCTTGTCTAAGTGCTATCGTCACAGTAGATATGATCATCAACATACAATCATCATTAGCATGCAAAAAATATCATTGTTACCCACACAAATCATAAACACTCATCTCAATATAGTCACTTCACGATCATCAACGTCAACAAGAGATTTCACGAATTACAAAGAGTAAAAGATGGACTAACCATACTATTTAGAACTTAGCAAGTTCTATTCATGCATTTACAATTTCTTCCATCCTAAAAATGATAATCAAGATTCACCCCCATCATTAGCTCAAATACATCAAGATTTGCCCATACTTGGTCTTTTCTTCTCTTTATCTTCGGAATATAACGTTCATGTTTATTAATACCAATTATTGGTGATACCAACTATTGATGGAGGCTTTGGTTTCCTTGATTTCTTCGTGAAGATGCGCATTAGTAGATTCACCATTAATTGTATCTTTTAGCAGAATTAGCTCACTTAAGAATGTGATCTTTTGGAACGAGGGCAAGTAGTTTTTTTCTTCGGAATTGGTAGGAACGCTTTTGCCTTCTTCTTTCCTTCCTTTTTGACTCATCCCTTGAGTCTTTGTTTTGCCATCTTCATGATCAACATGACCAATGAGAAAAACTCATTGTGCATATCTACTCATTCTTCGAATGTCAGGGGAAGTACACTATCAGTGACATAAGTTGTGTACGGCGCTCACTTTGGTGCCAAAAGTTTTCGTCGAATCACTTAAGTGCCAAATTGAAGAAAAAACGATCATTTTGGTGCCACCGGCGAGAGATTCCGGCCAGATTAATTATGTGGCTTTTATATTTAAAAAATAATAATTTCTGGTTACTTTAAAACAACGTCGTTTTCGATCCTCCTTAAGAAAACGACGTCGTTTTGCCGTCCTACGTGGATGGCCTTACAAAAACGACACCGTTTAACTCATTTGGGGATTTTTTTTTATTTTATTTGGAGATTGAAATTAGGGTTTTTCTGACCTAGCTCGCTTGACCGTCATCGCTCGGCCTCCATCGTCGCTGGGCCGCCATCACTCACTCGGCTATTGTCGCTTGGCCTCCACCGTCGCTGGGCCGTCGCTTGCTCGGCCGTCGTTGCTCGACGCTGTTCGGATGCCTTCGACAGCACACGAGGGAGCACTAGCCTCGGTTGCCGGAGCCTAGGTATTGGAAGACGTAGACCAGGCACTCGTCAGAGAGATCGGAGATGGAGAATGAGACATCAATGGCAGCGCACTCGTCGGCGGCCTCCCCGAGCACCGGCTAGATCACGGCATTCGACTTGGCCGCCGAGTAGCCATCATCGGGGTTGGGGTCGAGGTCAGGGTCGAGGTCGGATCCGCGGCTGCTGAGTGGCCATCGTCGGGGTCAGGGTCGGGGTCAGAGCCGCGGCCGCCAAGTGGCCATCGTTGGGGTCAGGGTCGGGGTCGGAGCCGTGGCCGCCGAGCGCGGGGGCCGTTCAGGACGGCGATTGGCCAGAGATTTAGAATTTTGAATTGGGGAAGACACCAAACGATGTTGTTTTGGTGTTAGGATGCTGACTATATTCTCCGGCGAGCCACATCAGCTTCAAAAATTAATAAAAAAGTGACACGTCGAATTTCCGGTCAACCATATCGAAGTTGGTACTAAAATGATCGTTTTTCAAACTTTTTGGCACTTAAATAATCCAACAGAAACTTTTGGCACCAAAGTGAGCGCCGTACACAACTTATGACACTGATAATATACTTATCCCTCGCATGTCATTTGCAGCATCATTTTCTTGAGAATCTTCTTTGCAGATTTCAAGTTTGATCGTCCCTTCGGGTCTTGAAATCGTTAGACATGTTGATGCCTTTTGCACATTGAGTGAAAGGGATGACATCTCCATTGATAGATGTCCACATTCCTTTGGAATTTTCTTGAAGGAATAAAAATGGAAATTGATGATTTTTGTCAATTCTTCGGCTGAGGCAGTGAAAGCTTTCTTTCTCAAAAGGAAAGATGAAGCTATCTCAATAAGGAGAATGTAAATTTGCATGGATGTTGTTGTGATCTAATGGATAGACTTATTATTTCATAGAATACTATTAGGAATTGGTTTTGATCACCTTCGTTGTTGCCTCTCTATTTATCACTACAATCCTCAGGATTTTTTTGTTATTGCCAAGACTTTTGTTCCTTATTAGTCGAACATGTCTTGTATCATCTACCAGGTTTGGTTAGTAGCAATAACATGTATATACTTGAAAAAGATCTCGCTCTCCCAATTAGCATCCATTGCACATTTCAAATTATCATACTTTAGCTTAGACAATTCATGCAATAAATTCTTAGCATATAGTTTAGCAATTTGCTTTATGCTAATATGACTAAGCTTTCCAAACTCTTCCATATCAATAATACCACAATCATCAAGTGAACAAATATCATCATATCTTCTCTAGTAAATGATTGAGATTTGGCTTTATTTACTCTGGTACATTTACAATTTTCAAAGATAATTTTGAAGCCTTTCTCCCACAAGGGGTTGAAATTGGTTGTGATTGATTCTTTCAAGAAATATATCTTCAAGGATTAGGTTACCCAATCTCACTACTGCCTTTGCTAATGATACTTGTATTATCATTTCATCTTTTCATTTTCATTCTTTTGATTTTATCCCCTCTATCATCATGATAGTTCTTGTGCATAGCTTCCATTAAGGTTAAAAAACTTCCACCATTCACGACTTTTTCCGCGTCAGCCTTTGTCTCTATCTCCAGCTCTAATATCATCACTTTAAGGTGTCGATATCATTGTTGATATTGCTGCTTTGAGCATTGATCATAAGGTTTTGCTTTTCTTTGTAACATCTTCATCATCTTTGCCTTTTGAAATCCGAGAAGATTTGAGTTTTCAATGGATTTAGTCTCGATTTCAATTTACATAAACTCAACAAACTCCTTGCATAAATGATGTTAAATATATAACATCTCAAGCCATGTATCATGCCCTTACTTTTTAGTAAATGAGAGTACTACTATAATCATTTTAAGCATTTCGATCGAAAAATTACTCAACTTTTAATACGGAGTTTTAAGGGCTTGCTCATTTCACTCAAAGCATTTTGATATATGTCTTCAACAGTTCATGATTTGAATGCATAGAGCAGCATTTTCAGGCCTTTAAAAGTAGCACGTAATCTAAATTGTAGATTTGTAGATTTTGATAGGAGTAATGTTTAGATTTGCGATATGTGCTCTCATCAACGAAAATTGCTACTATCGATGAACTTTTTTGCTGATGATTTCGTTCATGAAAATTCGTGAAACTTCACATGGATAGATTCTCTTACTACCCACATTTTTTTATAGATAACATGACAATCTATGCAAAGTACCAAAGTTATTTTTTCGTCCACCATCTATTTTGCCCAATTTATTAAATTCGTAATTGCAAGAGGCGCCCATGGGTTCATCCCACGTTTTCCCCGCACGGGACTCATCCATCGCGATGATTACAATTAATCAAAACTGCCCCGACCGTTCTTAATTATTTTCCGAAAATAATATTGTTTTTTCCTGAGGCCAATACTTATCAGAAACCGTCGAATTTTCATTCACGATTCCGATCTTTCCAGAGAACGAAAAGCAATCGGACAACAACAACAACAACAAAACCACAGGTGCATCCGACGTGCCCTTATCCGAAATGGCCACGTGTCACGTCATCCAGCCTTTTAAGCCACTGACTGCTTCGCTGGATGGGCTCTCCGCAGTAATGACTAGTAGATGGCCTTTCCCTCGATGGCCAGGAAATTGCAAAATAATGCCTTTTGTATTATCCGTCCAACCTGTCCGCCAATCACGATCCAAATATTTCCTCAGTCCCTCACCGGCTACTGGCGATAGCCGGTTCCCCTCCCCCCTCCACGAGCTCCATATAAGCGCCTCTCTCTAGTGAAATGTGGAGACCGGTCCTTGTTGACATCCGCGAGCGAGCGAGTGAAGAAGCCCCATAACACTCCCCACGCCAAACCACCACCGCCGCAGCCGCCACAACCGCCGTCCGTGCGCCGGGAAAGATGCCGATCAGGAACATAGCCGTCGGCCGGCCCGAGGAGGCCTACCACCCCGACGCCCTTAAGGCGGCGCTGGCCGAGTTCTTCTCCACCCTCATCTTCGTGTTCGCTGGCGAGGGCTCAGGCATGGCCTTCAACAAGCTGACGGACAACGGCTCCACCACCCCCGCCGGCCTCGTCGCCGCCGCGCTCGCCCACGGGTTCGGCCTCTTCGTCGCCGTCTCCGTCGGCGCCAACATCTCCGGCGGCCACGTCAACCCGGCCGTCACCTTCGGGGCCTTCGTCGGGGGCAACATCTCCCTTCTCCGCGGGATCCTCTACTGGATCGCCCAGCTCCTCGGGTCCACTGTCGCTTGCTTGCTCCTCAAGTTCGCCACCGGCGGATTGGTAAGAGATTTCCTTGCCCGTGAATCTCCTGAATGCGTTTTGGTTTGGTCGACGTGATACGATGCCTCTGTTGTGTATGCAGACTACGTCAGCGTTCTCGCTGTCATCCGGGGTGAGCGTGTGGAACGCGTTCGTGCTGGAGATCGTGATGACGTTCGGGCTGGTATACACTGTGTACGCCACGGCGATCGATCCGAAGAAGGGCAACATCGGGATCGTAGCCCCGATCGCCATCGGCTTCATCGTCGGCGCCAACATCCTCGCCGGGGGTGCCTTCGACGGGGCGTCCATGAACCCGGCCGTGTCGTTCGGGCCAGCCCTGGTGAGCTGGAGCTGGGACGACCATTGGGTCTACTGGGCCGGCCCCCTGATCGGCGGTGGCCTCGCCGGCCTCATCTACGAGGTCTTCTTCATCGGCCACTCCAGCCACGAGCCGCTGCCCACCACCGACTACTAGAGGAAGTCGTTGCTCCGCGTCGCTTTGAACAGTCTCTCGACGGCTTTTTCCTTCTTTCCTGGTGTATTTATTTTTTCCCCATGTTCTTCTGAGGAGCTTTCTTCTGTGTCTGGTCGTTGCTTCGTCTTCGTCATGATCACCGTTGGTTTTCCCCCTTGCAAATGCTCTGCTCTGTGAGTCAGTCAACTTCTAAGGCAAGGGGGTGTGGAGGGTGTGGATTTATCTTATTTTGTTCTAGTTGGTTCATTTCTTCCTTCACGAGCTGCTGCTTCTTCTTCTTCTTCTCGCGCCGCTCTCAGTTTACAAGTGATTGCTCAGTGCTTGGTGCTTGATACCTCAGGTGTTCCAGTATGGAAGTTTGACCTCTTTTTGGATTCCAAAATAATATAATATTCTAAATCTTAACATAGAAGTACTAAAAAAACACTTATTTTTTTTCAACTTATGAGAAAAGCCCAGAGTGAACTGATCTCCTCATCAGGTAAAATATGTAAATATGGAAAGATGTAGATATGGAAGTCACTGGAAGTAGTAAACAATTGTAGAGGGCGGTAGGCACAGTAAAAATGTCATGCCGTAGGAAGGTGCAGGAGCAAAAGAGTCGGATCAGACAGTTGTCTACTTTTGGTGGCATGCGCCGAACATCATGTGTAAATGGGGAGCGAGTAGCAGGCAGATTTACTTTACCAGATCAAGTCATAATTGATAGCGTTCACATCAATTTTCGCTATAGCACAAGGTTCTGCACTGTTCTTTGCACTGTTATATAATATTGTCCAGAGAGCTATAACTGTAACTGCACAAGAAAAAGAGAGAAAATGCTCTTCCAACCTTTTCAGGGATCTGCCCTTTGTGTGAAACCTTCAGCCCTCGTCCATCCTGTTGTCAAAGCTTCTTAAACGTAGCTTTTTCTAGGAGAAAATGGTCCATCTTTTGATGTTGCAATAAGGTGGTACAATAATGATCGGGATTTAGCTGTTCGAAAATAATGCTGCCTCATGAGTTCAGTCGGAGATTGAACCCGATAAATTTCACGATGGGACATATCAATGGTGGCATTTGAAATTGAAAGGATCCAATTATTGACAATTGTTGATTGGAGAAACTTTCCGTCAATATTTATCTCTCTTATTGAAGTTGTACAAGTTAGGGACATTACAAATACATATCTTGGGTGAAATTAGCTGAGAGCGATTTCCTAACTTTGAGAAAATGTTTGTAATATGAATTATGAGAAGCATATAAGTATGAATTATCACATGCGTTCCATGAGTCACGTCAGTACCTACTTCAAATCATGGTCCATAATTTGTATGCACATGCATAATTATTCAACATACCGTGGTCCTCAAAAGTGGTTCTCCAAAAGTGTACCATACATGGATGGTCCACGAGCAGGAAACCTCCAAGACTAGCCCATTCATTCAAAGATTGGAACATGATTTTCCTCTTGTGAGGATCAGATATCAGCACGGAGAGTCCAGTCCAATTTACCGGACATACATGAAAATAGGTTAATGGTTTTGGACTTCAATAAATATGACAGGTCAACCTCACCGCCGATTCTGAGAATCAAGCTTAGCATCGGCATTTAGCATGAGCATGATGCTACGTTCTATGGTGGGGTCTATGTCGGCAGTCGGTAGTATTTGTGAACATCAAATTCTTTCAATTGATATGGGAAGTCTCTAGGGAGAGATTGGTCCAGTATTGCCGTTTTTCATTTATTTACGTATTCTACAACTAATAATAAAAATGCGATAATGCATCATAATTTGACATGCTAAAATTGTTAGAAGTTGAATCTTTTTCCTACAAAAAAAAAAAGTTGGTGAGAAACAAAATCGAAACCACCGGAATCCAATGATCAAACATATCTGAAAATTTGTGACGCTAACCTGTTCTAATAATGTTTCTAAGAATGAATTATCCCGTGCTCACGAGTTCTTCTAACGTACTTCTTTCTCTTCCTTTTCTAAATTTAAAGATATATCAATCTAGAATCAGCCAAAATGTTCATAACACACTCCGAGACAAAAAGGTGAAAACCTCAGAACATGCTTCTGTATTACCTCTCTCCATCACTGACAGTCTTTTATTTCAGCTTGTGGAGGTCGATGGCGCGGCGGTGAATCATGGGCTCCACATGAACATCGTCCCTTCGCTATTATGGCTATTCACTTTTCGAAAAAAGAGAAATTCCAAACACGTTGTTCTAGTAACATTTCGGATTTATTCGATATCGTGCATAGAGATTCCTCCAGATGATCGATAGCAAAAGGCAGAGCACTCGAAACTTTTGGACCCGGTATTTACCACAATCGATGTCGACAATTATGTGATCGGACCGACCTTTATCCTGGCTTGTCGTCTCTCTAGCTCCTAGATTGTTTTTTTGTTCTGTTTTTTTTTTTTTTTTGGTGATGGAAAGCTGGGAAGCCGTGAAAGATTTTTCTGCACCCACCCACTTTATTTTTGGGCAGGTATATATTGACATCTCTGGAAAGTAACTAATGATTTTGTGCCCTAACGAAAAAAAGACTTGAACTTTAGAAAATTATGAAAGGAAACTTCATATGACTATAAATTGAATTTAAACTTGATTTTTATGTATTATTAAAGAGTTGAGGTGGTTGATGTCACATATGGTTAATACACATAAGTTGATTATATGCTCAATTTTGCTTGAAGTATGTCGAACTTTTGATTGGGATACTTGACCAATATATTCATCGTATTTTAAAATATTTGACTCTTTAAAAGAGATGACTTAACTCTTAGGCTTTTGAATTGCTAATGTCATTCATAGTTCCATTTACATAAGCAAGTGATTCTTAAAACGGTTCATCTGGTCAAACTAATATTGTGTAATTAAATTCAAGTGTTGAGTTTTAAATGCCAAGTTATAAAATGCTAAATTATAAAAGTCAAGTCGATTTGATTTTTAACCAATTTTAAGTGTTAAATCAATCTAACTAATTTGATAATCATAGCACCCACATCATTAATTGTGATTTCACCATGTTACTTCACTAATTGGAAATGAAGGAGATTGAACACGATTATGATCAAAACTATAAAAAGGATTAAATTCTAGTTTTACGAAAGCATGTTGGTCATCGAATAGACAAATCAATATGAATCTCTTTGATTGTGCTCATGACAAAGTGAAAGCCAAACCTCTTTTTTTTAAATAAACCAAAACACATAAAAGGTGTCAAAGGACCCCCGAGGAAAGTTTGCCCAAGTAAGTAATGACAATTTGTACAAGCATAAACACATCCATGGATAAATAACCGAGCGTTCTCTACAAGCTTAGTTTCAACTCCTTCAAAATAGCTTGTGCTTTTCACTTCAATTATATAGCACATTTGATATTTGAGGTTAAGCTTAAATATTCCCCTTATTAAGGAGAATACAACTTTGTTTCAAAGGGGTCGTGTATTACCTCCTATATAGATTCGCTACTTTCGTGTGAGGTTATGTTTTATCTTTCAGATAAACAATCTTGAGGAATTCAAAAGAAAATCTACTGTCTATCATCTCATAACAGAAGGCTAAAAAGTAATGTTAGGAAAAAATGATCTTGCTGCTATTTTGACATCATGTTGGACTCAAGTTCTGCTACTGCTTATTGCACCGATTTTACGATCCAGTTACTGAAGAAAGCATTGATGAAACGGCTTGAACGAAACACTTACCATTGCTACGCATGGGCTTGAAATTGGACCGGCCTTGTGAATGAGCCGGGCTGTAATGGCCTCAGTTAATAAAAACCAAAATTTCCGAAGGTGGCCCAGAATAGCAAAAAGATTAGGATCAATGTTGTGTTCATGCAGAATAATTTGACTCGGAGAGGTTCACTAGCGAAGACCTTGTCAACAGCATTAAAGTATCCTATGTCGTTTGTTTACAGATTTTATATACTCTTTATAAACGTGCATCTCCCTCTACCTATAAGTTTAAGGCTTTGGGTGGACTTTTGAATAGGCATTGTCAGGAGAGGCAAACCATTAAGCTTATTAAGAGTACCAAATTAATGATTGAAGCTTTGGGTAAAGCCTAAGGTAATTAAGTAAATTTTTTCCTCCATATATTCCAATTAAGATTCTTTTCTTCGTGGTAATGTCTCCTACTTGTCAACGAGTTACATTCTTTACTGCCTTTAATTTTCACTTTCAAGCTAAGGGGCTTGTAGTGATAATGGAAAGTAGGTGATGCGTGGTTAGTTTTAGAGGATGTTCACGTATTTGATGGACAAAGTGTGTGGAGTGTTGGATAAGAACTCAAGACCTACTACCAAAGAATTGGATATGGAACCGAAATTGAAGAACTCCGCTCACTTGATGAGGACATCTCATGTATTGTCAAACTCAAATCTGAATCCGTACATCTGAGAATTCACCTCTATTTATAGAAGAACTAAGCCATAGGAACCAGCCAAACATTAAAGGCGTGGAAACTAACAAACACAATAAAGACTTAAGAACTTAAAAACAGATGAAAACACATGGGAACCAGGACTTTGACCCTCTAACCTATTATATCAACCACCAGCCATCCCCCTCAATCAGGATATACTCTCCACGTTCTGGAAGGTCTATATTGGACGCCCTAAACCCATTGGATCATGTTGTGGCCTAAATTTTCAGTTGCTTGCATGGTTAAGAAATGGGCTTGATTACTTGATGACGCTTAAGTTGGGCTTGCGAGTTGATCCATGGAATTTCCATGCACTGATGCTTGCGCATCGGTAGCCGATGGTAAGATTCCATGGTGTCTTGCATTAATAGTTGTCTTCCTTAGAGGATTGACTTAAAAAGAAGGTGAAGAGTTTTGATGTGTAAAGTGAAAAGGATATAATTTTTATTAAAAAGGTTATTTTGGTTATGTATGAATTGAAAAAGTACACTTGTGACAAATTTAATAGTACACTTGTGATATAGTTGGGGTTTTTAATGATATTAACTCTATGGATTTTTATATAAGTCACCATAACACGTCACCAAGTGTCATCCACTTCGATAAATTTAATTACAAAAATTTGACAGAAACCTACGAAAGGAAAATTTGTCAGATGTGTAATTTGTAGTAAATTTATTACAAATGTACTGGTTTTGGATTTTTTTGTGATATTAACCCTTGAAAAAAAAGTCCACATGAGATGGATGGAGATTTCATGGCCATGGTACCTTTTGTAAAAGTTTTTATGATATGAGTTACATTAATTAATATTTTAATTTATCATTTTACGGAAGTGATCTAATAAGGTGAAATATAAAGACTATTAATTAGTCTAATATGAAGCTAGTAAGTATAGGCCGAGTAAAGCTTAAATTATGATGAGAGAGCATGTGGCTTAAAATTCTATAAATAGTACTCGAGTTTCTCATTTAACCTTCTAAACAAATAACCTTAACCTTACATAAGGATTGTTTCCTTAATGTTAAGGATGAGAGATAATCTCATTAAACCAGTAATACAAAGAGTAATAAAAAAGCAACGCTTGAGTTTTGGATTGTTACTATTTCGCATAAAAAAAGATAGATTTCAATTCAACTACATAAATTCTCTTTTCTCCATTATTGTGTTCTAAATTCTAGTCATGAAGATTTTGGAGTGCAGTTTTTGCGGCTTACACTTTTACCTTATTGATGTGCAAAAACTCATGATTGTTTATTTCTTAGTTAGAAACGATGCCCCTCGCCTGCTTTGGGATTCTCTCTCTTTGGTGAGCATGTCCTGCAGCTGGATCATGGATCCAAAAGCCGTCAAGCGAGCGTTTCGTCTGATGCGGCACCTTTAGTACTGATGACAACTAGGAAGCTAATCAACAGCCACATGATAAAAGTGGTAACGTCCTTTTGCGGGAGAAGAAAACCTCCGTGAAAGCTACAGATGCATATGGAATTCCGATTAGAAAACGAGAAGTGCTGGAGGTTGGAATTTCCCTGAAATTGTTTTAGCATCCTAAAATAACTGATCTTTTTCTTGGATATAATGTTGATGACCATGTCTCCCTGTGCGTTACCATAGAAATCCCGCATTTACTACGAGATGATAATTCAAGTCATAATTACTTGTGCAACCCAAACTTTAAAGTTTGAGATCGGTGAATCTATCATTATAGCCCCTATTGAGGATGATATGTCCACTCCACATGAGTTACGAGGGGTTCATGATATGACTCAAATTTCTGATAATTTAAGAGATAAATTCAGCATGTTATAACTAAACCAACCATGGATGATGGTTATTGATTGTGGATTGACCACCCCTTAAATGTTGCTCTGATAAGTGTAACAGAGCAGGCGACAGTAAAAAAAGATGTAGCGCACCTTAAATAATGGATTAATAATGTCACCAATTTCTCGGAAAAACCATGTATTTTGCAATGTGATCATCGGAGGTGTTCAAATAGCCCTGGAAGCCTGAAAAGTCGGACTGACCTAGTAAGCTGAGAACCCTTGACCTTTGGCACCATGCGTTGAGCTCTTATGGGATTTTACTTACATTCCAGTCGAATCAAAAGTTACGTCTAGCTAAAGTCAAGGTGTACGAATTCAGTTTTTTTTTTTCCTTGTTAAAATATAATTAACTAATTTTCACAATAACAACATGCTTGATTTCTGAAACTTGATACCTAGTAAGTAATTTTTCTTTCCTAACAAAATTGGGGATTTGGACCAGATTGGCCTAGATCAAGTCAAGTAATGGCCAGGTCAATCGATCACAGGGCTTCGAAAAAGCCAGACCTTGTTCTGATCGGGCCAAAAATCCCTTGGGGCATTGCTCACTCGCCCCATTTGCAGCCCAATGACTATGTCAAGTTAATGGAACCTACATACTAAATATGTTTTTGCTGTATTTATCTCACAAAAAATGTTATATTTTTTTAAATTATTTCTTAAAAATTATTTTAAAGCAAAATGATAATATTTTCTGGTATTTGGTTAAAATTTGAAAAAAAATAACAAATTTTTTTCATTATTTAAAAACAAAAATCAAATTTGATTTTTCTAAATATACATATATTATTCGAGCTTTAGTCATCCGCACTAGAGTTCCCAAGATTCGAGCCATGATTCACAGAGGCCAACTAGGCCTAAGGCCAAAGCTTGAATCCTCCACAGCCCTAGTTCACAAAATTCGAGCATGGGACCCGATGCCCAAACTCAAGTCCAAAGAGACCAAGCAATGACTCAAGCCCTCGATATTCAAGCTCAAGTCCCCAACACTAGAGTCCTAGTCAATTGAGGCTAGGCCCAAGATGTCAGTGCTTGTGCTCGGGTCCTCGATGACTCAGCCCTAGTCCTTGGTGCCCAAACTCGAGTCCACAAAGGCTAGGCCAGGCTCCATAGAAGTTAGGCCTGGGACCTCGGTGCCTATGCTTGAATCCCTCATGCTTGAGCTTTGGTCCATAAGGGCATGCTTGAGCTTTGGTCCATAAAGGCATGCTTGGAACCTCGATACCTATATAGGGGTTCATCGAGGCTAGGTTTGGATCTCTATGTCCATGCGTTGGTACATCTAGGCCGAAGCCTAAGACCCCATTACCTATGTTTTGGTCTATTTAGGCCAAGTTTGGATATGCCACGCACGGGCTCAGGTCCATCGAGGTCGAGGTTGAGGCCAAGGCCCGAGTTCCTAACACTCGTGCTCAAGTTCATTGAGGCCGGTCCAAGACTCAATGCTCGTGCTCTTGTCCCTAACACCCGAGCTCGAGACTTTAGTGCTCATGCCTGGATCTCCCACACTGGAGTCTAGGTCCATCAAAGTCGAGGTTCTAGACGCTAGTGCCCTTGCACTAGTCTATTAAGGTTGGGCACGGGACTTGGTACCCATTTTCGGATCCCGACGCTAGGGCCCAAGTCCACAAAGCCTAAGTTTGAACTTGCCTAGATCCCCAGCATTCAGGGTTCAGGTCCTGACCTTGATGGACCTGAGCAAGGGTACCCAGGCTTCAATCTCGATGCCCCCGAGCTTAGGCATGGGCACCGAGGCTTAGGGCCCGACTTCAATGGATTCGAATATGAGCATGTAGGTTCCGGGTCTTAACCTCAATGAACTCGGTTCAAGCATAGCAGATTTGGGCATAAGCTCGTGGTCTAGGGATTGGGTCTCAATGGATCGGGGCTCGAGCCAAAGGGATTTGGACACGAGCACTAGGACCCGAGCTCGAGCATTGAGGACTTAGCTTGGGTGATGCTCAAGCTCGAGTCCCTCGGCATGGCCTTTATGGACTTGACCCCGGGTGCCAGGCACCCAAGCCTGAGTGTTGGGGACCCAAGTATGACCTTGGTGGACTCAGGCTCTAATGCCATGGATTTGAGCACGAGTACTAGAGTTTCAGCTCAGCCTTTTGTGTACACGGGCCCAAGCACTCGGGGTTCCGATCCTGGCCTTGATGGGCCTGAGCAAGGGTACCCAGGCTTCGATCTTGATGTCCTTGAGCTTAGACATGGGCACCAGGTTTAGGGCCTCACCTCAATGGATTTGAATATGGGCACAGAGTCTCGAGTCTTTACCTCAATGAACCCAATTTCAAACACAACGGATTTGGGCATAAGCTCTAGGGTCCCAAGCTCAAGTGCTATGGTCTAGGGCTTGGGTCTCAATGGACCGGGGCTCGAGCCAAGGGGATCTAGACACAAGTGCTGGGACCTGAGCTCGAGCATCGAGGACTCACCTTGGGCGATGTTCAAGCTTGGGTCCCTAAGCATGGCCTTTCTGGACTCGAGCCCGAGTGCCAAGCACCAGAGCTTGAGCGTTAGGAACCCAAGTATAGCCTCGGTGGACTAAGGCCCTAGTGTTAGGGATCTGAGCACAAGTACCAGAGTTCACACTCAGCCTTTTGTGGACATGGGCCCAAGCACCAGGGACCTGGGCATTGGGCCAAGCTCTTGGGCCTATATTACATTCCGAAATTTGACCCTATTTCGAAATATATTAAATGATTATTTCGTCAATGCACTTATAGTTACTTTTCTTTGAATTGATCACTCACGAGTTAACTAATCTATTAGGTGAGGCCGTAAATGGTTAAAAACGTGAAAAACCAGAGAATTCAATTAGAATTCTACCGCTCGACCATAAGAATTGACAAGGGTCAATACTATACTGTTATAAGTCAATTAGTGAATAGATATAAATCGATTGAACGAGAGTACGTAGTCGGTTCATGGGTGATTCCGCATGATTACGATATTCGTGTCGAGCGACAATAAACTGATTTTCTATTGATCTTATATTTAAGGTATGTAATTGAACCCTTCCAATTACATGACAACCAAGCGTTGTCCATGATTCAAAGATGTATAAATGTGGATTGAAAATTATCGATCACGGGTCAACCACGTGAGAACCCCTAAAAGCCACCTAATAGATTATGTTGTACTAAAATCGCGTTCGATCGATTTTTAATCACAAATTTAATTCGATTTTGAGTATCGAACTTTCGAGGGTTTCAAGATTTAATTATTGGACATCATCTCATTGTCTGTCGAATTATCGGCGAGTTCGAAATTTTTGGAAAATGAATTATCGAACAAAAAAAAAATCGGATCAAGAGACAAAATTGAAATTTTGGACCAAAAAATTTGTTTTTATAAAGTTAAAAATAAAAAGAAATTGAGGGGATAAATTTCTTGGTTGAGAGGAAATTATTGAGAGCGAATGGAAGGGAAAATCATGAAAATTTTAGGGAAATCTGAGGGGATTCCTTTTTTTCTTCTTTTTTTTTTTCCTCTCTCTCCCATTAAATCCTCCCCCACACTTCTGCCAAACCCACCCACTCCCCCTTCTCTCTCTCCCCCTCCTTCCCTCCCGAGAAAATATTCAGTGGTATGTGCGCGCCACGTCATCCGCCGACCCGGTGCGCACATACCACTAAGATATTGACACCTGTCATGTGGGACCCGCTGGAGAATGAAAGGACTCACTTGGCTCGGCTTGGCTCGGCTCGCTGGCAAAAGAAAAGACAGGTCACACACGCTTTCGTCCAAAATACCATTCTCTCTCCTCAATTGAATTTTTTGCAATTTTTTTTTCTCTCTCTCTCTCTCTCACTTTCTCTCTCCTTGCGGGAGAACAAACATAGAACGATCGAGACCTGCGTTTCCTTCTATGCTTTCGCTTCCGCCTTCGGCTCCAGCTCCGCCTCCTCAAAAGCCTCACCGGTCATCTGCCTCTGGCATATCGGAGCCTCACCAGTTGCAGTCGAGTCTTGACCCCCTCCACCTCCGATTGTTCACGCAGAGATTGGGTACAAGGTTTGCGTCTACCTCCGGCTCCGTCTACCACTCAGATATTGACACCTGTCATGTGGGACCTGCTGGAGAATGAAAGGACTCGCTTGGCTCGGCTTGGCTCAGCTCGCTGGCAAAAGAAAAGACAGGTCACACACGCTCTCGTCCAAAAGACCATTCTCTCTCCTCAATTGAATTTTCTGCAATTTTTTTTTCTCTCTCTCTCTCACTTTCTCTCTCCTCGCGGGAGAACAAACATAGAACGATCGAGACCTACGTTTCCTTCTCCGCTTCCACTTCCGCCTTCGGCTCCAGCTCCGCCTCCTCAAAAGCCTCATCGGTCATCTACCTCTTGCATATCGGAGCCTCACCAGTTGTAGTCGAGTCTTGACCCCCTCCACCTCCGATTGTTCCCACAAAGATTGGGTACAAGGTTTGCGTTTGCCTCCGGCTCCGACTCCGGCTTCCTCCCCCCAAAAGCCTCGCCAGTCATCTGCTTCTGGCACGTCGAAGCCTCACTAGTCGTAGTCGGGTCTCGACCCCCTCCACCTCCAACTGTTCCCTCAGAGATTGAGCAGAATGTTTGTGTCTGCCTCCGGCTCCGGCTCCGCCTCCCTTCCCCAAAAGCCTCATCTGCCTTTGGCATCCTCCGTCTCCGGCATTTGCTTGTCCTCCCCGTCCTATCGGCCTCCGCCGTGAAGTCATCGGCCTTCGGCAGGAGGGAGGCGGCCTAGGTCTCGTTCCCAAGCGGCACTAGGCTCCCCGCCATTGACCGAGCGTTGTCCCTAACGCTGGCCCGCTTGGTCAAGAGGGAGATCTCAAACAACACGAAGAAGAAGGAGAGGCACGGGCTGGAGAAGGATTCCTGCCGGCCTCCGCTGCGAAGCCATCAGCCTTGGTCTCGTCCCGAGCGACACCAAGCTCCCCACTGCTGACCGGGCTTTTTCCCTGATGCTAGGTTGCTCGGTTGCGAGGGAGATCTCGGCGGACCTGGGCAGGGTCGACGGCGCGGAGAAGAAGGAGAGGCGCAGGCTGGAGAAGGATTCCCGCTTGCTGTGGATCGGATGAGCAAGAATCATATTCCCACTACCTCTCTCTTTGAATTTCAGTCGCACTTCATTGACTCTCTCTCTGACTTGACACTCTCGTTCTGCTCACGTCCGTGCATTTCTCTCTTGACCGGTGAGTTTCCTTCTTCCTCCCTCTCATGGGCTGGTTTTGGAATGCGCAGTCAAAATCCCGAATGGGTTGTTTCTGCATCTTGTTGGGTTGCTCAATTGCCAGTGAATGCGCGAGTAGCGAGGGAGCACGAAAGTGGATTCATTTGATCATCATCTGCCACCACGCCTCGTGTTTCTTTTAGTTTTTTTTTTTTTTTGGTTTAATGGAACCTTGCAACTTGCCTTGTCGAAAGAACCGATCTTTTTGCTTTGACATGAATATACTTTGTGCTCGAGCGAGCGCAAAGAAGTACCCTTTAAGCAGAGGCGAAAGATCACTTCGCTTTGTGCTTGGCGGGTGGCTGCGTGTTGATGTGAGTTCAATTTCGGTATGCGTGGGAAGAGAAGTTATCAAATGGGGTTGATGTTGGTTCTATTCGTTGGCCAAATCTCTGCTGGACTATGCATCAGATAACTTACTCGTTTTGGGAAAATCTCAACTGGGAAGTTGGTTAAGTGACACTCGGTTGATTCATTTGTGGTGATTAGTTGAGTGAAGTTGTAGCCTCTTTCCTACTTTTTGGTGCTATGAGAGGAATCTCATGTCTATCTCAACTTATGGTGACGGGCTTGTGTGTCTCGTGGTCTAATTGTAACCTAAGAAATGATACTTGCTTATTGTTATTTAGACACGAAGTATGATGAATGGATGTCGTCAATACCGGTTGTAGGATCCATTGATTTTTGCAACGAGAGTTGTTTAATGCCATAGGAGATGTTGGGGTTATGAGTTTTCTCATTCCTCATTATTAGTTGAGGTTGAGAACTACCACTCTTTTTTATTGGTACTAATTTGACAATAGTTTTGGATTGCATATTGGATTTTACTATATTCTAATGTATTTTCTTTTCTTTGCTTCCATTTGCACTAAAAAATTCATGGTGGCGCACTTAGGGATGGACATCGCAACTGAAGAAGAGTAAGCTTCATAGTCTCAATTACTTAAAGAGTTCACTGACATTTGCAACATCGACAAGGCATGGATATTTAAGTCCGAAAATGGTATTAATGCTTATCTCATTTGCTATCCTTATGCTTACTTTTCCATAGATATACACTATGATAAAAGTGGTTATTGTTCGGTTATAGGTAAAGGCTCCAAGGGTATGTTTTCACTTAGCCATCCAGATCTTTTGGCAAACAAGATGAGGAAATTCATCTTATCTGCTCATATCTCCAGCGAAACTAGCAATTCCATCACCTTTCAATGGGCCGTATTCCCCATTGAGATGGAAAACGCTTCTATAATTGCTCCCTCACCCTTCGGCTCCAAGCTTCTTGTGGTGAAGAATTCTGAGACTGATTCTCCAAGTCAATTCGAAATTTGGGGTTCATCTCAGGGTGCGTTTGGGAACCACTTTTGGGGAAAGTTTTTAGGAAAATGCAAATACCTTTGAGTTAAAGGTGTTTTCTAAAATGCAACTGTGTTTGGTAAATTGTACTCTGAAAACCTTTTGTGAAGTACTTTGAGCAAAATGGCGTTTGGGGAATTAAATTTACAAAGGATCTTTGTGGTAAAAAAAAAGTTATCAAAAGAAAAATTAAAAAAAATTGACTAGCAAGGGCAACGGCCGCCAGCAACCTCTGGCGACCCCGGATCTGGGACGGCGAGGTCGAGCGACGCCGTTGCGACCTCGGGCGACCCCGAATCTGGGGCCGCGATGCCGTCGTGACCTCTGGCGATCCCGGATCTGGGGTGGCGAGGTCGCACGACGCCGCCTCGACCTTCGACGACCTAGATCCGGGGCGTCAAGGTTGCGGGAGGACCTCGCTGCCCTAGATCTG
This sequence comes from Eucalyptus microcorys, assembly GCA_014182515.1. Classification (NCBI taxonomy): domain Eukaryota; kingdom Viridiplantae; phylum Streptophyta; class Magnoliopsida; order Myrtales; family Myrtaceae; genus Eucalyptus; species Eucalyptus microcorys. The sequence goes on from CM024572.1 coordinate 23,393,046, forward strand.
GGTCGTGGCGGGGTCGCGGCGGGGTCGCGCGACGCCGCCGTGACCTAGATCCGGGGGCAGCGAGGTCGCGCGACCCAGATCGGGGGTGGCAAGGTCCTCCTGCGACCCTGCCGCCCCAGATCTGGCCACGCGACTGCCCGCCCTTTGCTGGCGACCGCTTGCGAAAGAAGAAGAAGCTCGCAAAAAAAGAAGAAGAAGACCGCCTGCCGCCCCAAAGCTGGGTCGCGGCGACCCAGACCTCGATCGCGCCACCCTTGGCGTCCATCGCACCACCCCCCGACGGTCACCGGCGTCCCTCTAGCAGTCGCCGGCCCCTCGTAGTCTGACAAAACCGAACCTCCCTGAATAAGGTGAACAATGTTGCATACAAGGGCAAGAACCGGAAAAACAAAAAATTCGTGAGGACAATTTCGGGAAAAAAAAAATATGAACAGTGCCCGCGTGGGCATGCCGAAAAAGCCAAAAGGCCAAGGCAGGTCCTCACCTGCCTTGGGCTTTCAGCTTCACAAAGCTGGCATTTGGGGAATGGGGACTTAAAATTTTTTGCCAAACGGGCTGGCATTTGCCCAAGGACCTTTAGGCCTCCAAAGGGCTTTGGGAAGTGGTTCCCAAACGCACCCTCAGTTGGAGGAGGAATTCTGTGTTCCCCAATCTGACCACGATTTTGTGTTTACAAATGATTGGTAATAAACTATATCAATCTCAAGCTCCAATGAATCTGTTGTATAATGTATGTAGAAAATTGAAATGATCTCATAATGGATAGGTTCAAGGGAATATCGTGGAGCCATGATGAATCTCTCATTGCTTATGTTGTCGAAGAGCCGGCTGCTTCCAAGCCCAACTTCAACAGTTTTGGCTATACAAAGGATAACTCAAATGAAAAAGGTCGTTGCAGCTGGAAAGGTCAAGGTGACTTTGAAGAGGAGTGGGGGGAAACATACGTAGGAAAAAAGAAGCCAACTCTCTTTGTTGTCAATACTAAGAGGTCCCATTACACAGTTTTAAAATACTCTGCTCACTAGCAGAAGTTTGAAATTGTAACTTTAAGATCTGAATTCACTAGTTGTGTGTAGTGGGGAGGTACAAGTTGTTCGAGGAATCACGAGCTCTCTAAGTGCCGGCTAGGTCATATGGGCACCATCAGTTAAAGACACGAATGAATATATGATTTTTGTTGGGTGGTCATCCAATCGGCAAAAGATCACTTCAAGTGCTATAAGTTGGCACAAAGGGACACTTAAGTGCCAAAATTGGAGAGAAATAGATCACTTAAGTGTCACTTCGACCAAAATCCAACCAAAATGCTAATGTGTCAATTTTCCGGTGAAGCGAGCGCAAAACAGCGTCGTTTTGCACGCTGACGTGGCCAGACAATGCAAAAACAACGTCGTTTTGCTGTTGACGTGGTAAAAATTTAATATAAAAATTAATTAAATTAAATTTAAAACTAAATTTATTTAAAACATTTAAAAATAAAAATAGAAATATTTAAAATATTTAAAATATTTAAAAAAAAAAGGGGAAGGCAGCTTAGTGGGCGGCGGCCCTTGGCCCGGCCAAGCAAGGGTCGTCAACCCTCGTCGGATCTAGGCAAGGGCTCGCGAGACCTCGCCGCCATTCAGCAAGGGTCGCCGGCCCCGGCTAGGCTCGGCGACCCCAGTGACCCTCCTCGCTTCGTCGCGGCCTTTCCCTACGATAGGGAGGCGGCGTAAGCCTCCTTTTTTTTAAATTTTTTAAAATTTTTTAAAATTTTTAATTTTGTTTATATTTTATATTTTTATTTTTAAATGTTTTAAATAAATTTAGTTTTAAATTAAATTAAATTAATTTTTTTACCACGTTAGTACTTAAATGACGCCGTTTTGCACTCGCTTCGCCGGAAAATTGACACATCAGCACTTTGGCTGAAGTGGCACTTAAGTGATCAATTTCTCTTCGAGTGTCACTTTCGTAAATTTTAGTACTTAAGTATCCATTTATGCCAACTTATGATTCTTCAGGGGTCCGCGCGTCTCATCAAATCTAAGGAAGTTTGGCATGAAGTATTGCAACAACAGGCCTTGTGCAATATATGCGGTTAAAAACCCATTCTGTAAAAGTGACCTCTTTTGGAGCCTTGCTCCTCATGGAGATTTGGTTTATTGCGAAAGTTCAACGTGAGGTCATGGGATAAGATTCTTGATAGGTATAGAGTAGAAAAAGAAATAGGGAACGGTTAAGAAAGCGTGAAAGCTTATTCATTAATTACTTCTGGTTGCCCTTTTGAAGTGTCTTGAGTGATTGAGAAGGTGGTCCCCGAAATAGACGTGATTATCTTGCGATTTTACTCTCCGACTTAGAAAGGATGAAGTCGTGTGTGCCAAACTTATCCCTTCGGGACAAGATCAAAGTACCCCCGATCACAAGTAAATTCATAAATTAGAATTTTAGTTTAGGCTGGATGAGGAACCTGACTCTAATGTCTTCTTAGAAAGTTTGTCTAAAGGATATATTAGGATTTGTGACTGCATGGATATAAGGTAATTATGGTTATGGACCGCATATATAAATGACGTGTAACATTATATTATATGAATAGTAAGCAATTTTTTAAGGATAACCTAGTCTTAATGTGAATAGTCATCTTTTGGAGGCCTAAGAGAGGGAAAATTAATCACAAAAGCTTGTGGTAGCCCATGTTTATGTCGTGTTACTAAAAAAGACAAAACTTGCCAAGTTTCTTTCTTTTATGATTGGAACGTCCATCTTATTCGGATTATGTTGAATTGAGCCCTCTTCCTTCTTTTATATATATATATATATATATATATATATATATATATATATATTAAAACTTGACTCAAATAAAGTCGTTCAATGGACTAAATTGGGAATACAAAGTTTGGGAGGAGAGGTGCGCACTAAAAAGCCCAATGGCTGCCCGAACCAAATAAGGCACCTAGCCGAGCACTAGTTGGCACCAAGGCAAGAGGTAGGTGCTCAGCCACTTGGATGCTCGACCATTGGCCTGGGCGCCCACAAGCCAATGGTTGCGTACCCGGGAGGCTTCATGTAATATTTGCGTATTTGGAGAGTGATCGACACCGACCTAGATTGGCCGATTGCCCGTAATGTAATTAGTACGTCTTCTAGAACAAGTTTTATATTTATTTGAGTGTTTTAGGGCTAAACATACCTAGCAGAGACCTCAGCATTCTTAGCTATCGAGGGGCTTCCCAATGTTTAGAGTAAAAGGTTATGTGGGAATTTTGGGTTAATACCACGAAAATCTCCAAATCGGTATACTTATGACAAATTAATCCTAAATAAATTTTTTAATTACTAAAAACTCGATATTGGTATATGATAAATTTACCTACTGTTAGTTTACATTAAATTCTACCATCAAATTACTGAGTTCAATGACATATCGCAGCTAATGGATATACCAGTTTGGGGATTTGTCCCCTACTTGCCACAAGTAGTTTGTGATTTTTTGTGGTGTTAATCCAATTTAATAAAAATAAATGGAATATGAATTTGTCACAAATTAATTTCTAATAAATTTATCATAGGTGCACCAATTTAGGTTTCTTGTGGTTAAAAATTAGCTTGGGGTAAATTTATCGCAAATACATCATTTAGGGTTTTTCATAATATTAACCATATTTTTTTAGGGCTAGTCTGCAAGATACATGATTTAATTGTGATCTAGGAGATATGAATTGTTGATATAACTAATCTTCATTGTACCACTTTAATAGTGAGTTTTTTAGATCTCTTCCCATAAGTGTGTGTCACATTTATCAAGCCATGTAAATTTAGTGCTTAATCTATCTCTCGGGTTTCCTTTGTTACGTTCAATCTGACTTGTTATTATTCCACATCAAATGAGTTTCGTGCTTGGATTGATGATGTTGTGCTGTCCATGAGCCTTTTGAATATATTTTTGGCCTTTTGAGCTACTACCCATCATAGACTTCACCATGTACCTGGACCTTACTAGATTATGAACAATCTTAATCTACGTTGAAACGAGTTTTTTATGGTTTTGCTTGACTATCTTGACCGTGTTTTAAAAATCTCTATAAGCTTTAAGAAGAATCTATTGTAGTGATCATGAGGAATTTTGCAATAGACACCTACCAATGCGTTTGGCTACGATATTAACTATAAGCCTATCACTAGTTTGTTACAAAGTATAATATTTGCTTATAACAATTACAACATAATATTTTGTTTGTCTAGTTTACCTGATACTATTTTGCTTTTGTAATAATAGCAAAAATAGGTCCGATTGACTCTGAGTTGCTTTTGGCGAATTCTAACACTTGAACACAGCTATAAAACATCGGTTTAGTCCAATTCAAACTGAGAAAGAGTTGGGCCTTACCATTGGGATCATAGAGGTTTGTATCTAAAACCATCAAACTCATATGCAGCATAAATTGCTTATGCAAGACGGTCATTCTAGGTGTTTCATGAATTTTCGCTATAGGGTCTATTCATATGCTACAAATAGGCTTCCAAGCAAATTGACTTCCTCATATTTTATAAGCTATTCACCTTTTATTGGTCCTTCCAAGCTTTAACAAATCTTATTTTTACAATTTGTTCTCTTTCTACAAAGTTCTTCCTGACTTAAGACGCATTAACCCTCCAATTTTGTAAAACAAAAGTCTTTCCATGCTTTAGACATCTTATCGTTGACATTATATGCATGTAGTTTGTGTATATTAAAAATATTTATTCTACACATTCAAGTACAAATATTAGGAGTTTTGATAATTTTGTTATCTTCAAAATATCATGAGGGGTTTTCTCAATACATAACTAGAGAAAAACCACAAATGAATTTTTTTTTTTTTAACTTAACCATTGAAAATGATGAGTAGAAAGCTGGCTGGTTTTGAATTGGCAGTCTGTTTTGGTCCCTGTATATGGATTTGTAATGTCGGTTTTTGGGTTTATGTCAGCTTTGACTAGGTGTTTCAACTTCTCTGGTTGTTGATCAGTTTATGGCGCTGAACATGGAGCATCTTTATGTACTTTCTAACTTGTTTCAAAGGAGTCATCTTTGATGCAAATTATGCTACTCTATAGTTATGGGAGGGTGCATTTATTTCTTTTAACAAATCGGGGTCAAATTCTGGATTTAGCTCTATTAGGTTCGATTGATTGAAACTGTCTGACTTAATTTCAGGGTTCTCTATAATTTTGCACTTCAACATGAAAAATAGCGGCTCCATTCCTTCGATTTCCACGAAACAGTTCGCATAATAATATCACCTTAGACACCAAAAGCCTACTTCCCAAACTAGTTCCAAGAGTACATTAACATACAAACACAAAGACAGATTATGAAAGACTAAGGGTGTGTTTGGTAACTATTCTATTCCCGAAAATAATTTTTGATCAAAAATAATTCTTTTTTATTATGTTCCTGAGAACAATTCCTAAGCATTTTAAAGTATTTGATAACTGTCTAAAATTTCTATTCTCAAAATAGAATTGCATTTGGTACTGTTCTGAAAATTTCTAATACAAATCATTTTCTTTTCATTTTTTAATAAATTTTCTTTCTTTCTTTTTTCTTTTCTTTCTCTTCTTCTTCTTCAAGCTTTTCTAGTCGCCAGCCTTGGAATGACCGGTGATCGGCCAAATGAGGGCCAACGACCTCGTCGGAGTGTCATCGGCCCTTGGCAAGGTCGTGGTCGAGCCTCACCGACAGTTGGGTGAGGCTGAGCTCGCCTAGCCACCAATTAGGCTCGACCTCACCCGGCCACCACAAGGTCGGCCTCACCTTGACCAGGCGACGTAATCCTCGTGATGACTTGACGAGGTCGAGCCCCGTCAACAGTTGGGCTAGTTCGGCCTCGCTTGGCCAAGCAAGGCTCATCGGTGGCTAAGGAAAACCCAAGTGAGGCTCGATTGGCCACTGGTGAGGCTGGGCGAGCCTCCGATGAGCTCGCTAGACCTTGTCCAGCTGGTCACCGGTGGCAGTGGCGGCTGATGGCGGCAGTAGTTGAAGAAGAAGAGAGAAGGAAGAAGAATAAAAAAAAAAAAAGAGAAAAAATAAGTTAGCTTGATTCTAAAATTGTTTCTTAGAATTAAGAATCACTTTTTCTTTTTACTCCTTGATTTTGTTCCAAATCAATTTTTAGGAACAAAAAATTTACCAAATGAATTTTTATTCTAAATTTACTCTCGAAAACAAAAAAATTGAAATTTCTACTATTTTGCCAAATGCAACCTAAGAAGCTTCCAACCAAATTTCATATCACAATCCAACCAAAGACAACACCACATGTGCATACAACCAATGCCAAGTGGTACATCCCCTCCTATTTTGCTTGCGAATTCTCCTCCTTTAGAGTCACATACTTTTTTTAGTAAACTTCGGAACTATGTTATTAGTAGGATCTATAATCCTCATATAACATTTACTACAGTAGCAAATATAGGGCCAAGTTCCATTTTATGTTCCTGGGCCATTTTGGCCTTCCTGTGCTATTATTGGCTTCATCAGGCTTCAAAATATATTCGTTTTTTTTCTTACCAAAAAAAATATATATATATATATATATATATATATATATATATATTCGTTTTTTGTCCATGAACTAATAAACAAGTGAAATCTATTTTATAGTCCATCTTGTGTAACTTGTGATAGGAAATTCATAAACATAACTTTCGACTAGGCAATCTGATTCATCTTCTGTACGACTTCTAGATAGGAGCATTTGCTGCACTTGACAAAATTCACTGGGCGCCTAGCCTACCAAAAACCGGTAGTGGAAAGATAATGAGGAGAATCCTGAGGAAGGTTGCCTCGAGGCAATGAGACAAGCTTGGAGACACCAGCACACTGGCAGATCCATCTGTTGTCGATCAGCTGATCTCACTTGCTGATACCTGAAGCGCCAAGGTTTGTAACTTATGAGGTCGTCATCAAGATTTTCAGCCTCAGGCTCTCATCGTTGTTGGATTTTTTGAGTTTGTAAGTAGCAAGATGGTGCTTATTCCTTCTTACCTTTTACCAAAAAAAAAAAAGATGGTGCTGATTCTGAGTCAGTCATTTCTTTAGCTCTTCTCAGAACCTGTTGGCATTTGATCTTCGTCATAAGAATAAATGAAATAGGTTCTCTTTTGGTTAGTGGTGTAAAAATTACTTGCCTGTCCACAAGAACGCAAGCATTATCAATTCTATAGAATAACACTTCAACATGCCTTTGTCTTGTAAAAGGCTGTGTTATCAGTTGCAACCATTGTCGGCCGCCTTCCAACAATCTATACTTTGAATATCTTCCATCACTAAAGGAAAGCTATTTTCATTGCCATTAGTCGAACTACCATAGAACAACAATGACAACTGACTATGCAAAATTTCTTGTGCTGAGGTGACGTTAGCTTGTATGTGTGACTCGTGATTTATGATTCAGATGACAGGTTCGTCTTACTATGAGCTCTTATTCACAATTGTTACATCTTGTGGCAGGACCACATTGGAGGGAAAATATTGACTTGAGCTCTTTAACCTTCATTGTCCTTGATGAGGCTGATGAAATGGTAAGGATGGGTTTTGTTGAAGATGTAGAGCTAATTCTTGGTGTATGTGTACTAATTTTTTTCCCTATGAAGTTTCTGGCGGAAATATGCTTTACTTATTTATTGCAATTACAATTATTTTTAGTAATGTTATTTTTTGATATTTGACAATAGGTTTTTCAGTTTCAGCATCATGCAGTTGCTTAGAACTTTTTAAATCTTTTTTTTAGAGCAAGATCTTTATTTTCTTTGTGCCTTTAAAATTCTCTACTACATGTAACATATCTCTTATTGTGCATACATTGAGAGGGGCTCAAACCAATATTGCTATTCCTCTACTTGAGGCTTATCTGAGTAGGTTTACGTAAGGCATTATCTAAGCTGCAGTTTGAAAATTGATAATCTCTTGAGATATTTAGAGAATCTTTGTCTCAATTATGTGACTTTTTCGATTTAACCACATTGTTGATAGATGTGGATATACTTATCCTTCAATTCTTCTGGTTCTTGCAGGCAAGGTGGAGGATACAAGTAAAGTTCAGACGCTGCTCTTTAGCGCTACTTTACCAGACTGGGTGAAGGGTCTATGTAACTCAATCTGGCAAAATTGTTTTGTTGTTCTGAATTTGTATCTTGGTTGTCAATGTTTTCTTGTAGTTGTTCAATAGATTTGTGTATGATTCAAAAAATCATACTATTTGTGGTTAGAGGAAAAACAATTGTGCTGTCATTAGTTGCTGGACTGGTGTTGTATGTCCATGCCAAGGCATCTTTTTCGTTGCTTAAGCAAAGCCCCTGTTGATGATGTGCAGTTGAATGCTCTCTTCATTAATCCTATTCATAATTTGCTTTGGAGATTGTTTTTCACTTGCAGGAGTTCACGATTGAATATTGCTTTCTGGATTATTTCAATCAGCCGTAAAATGGTAGGGAACTCAGCCTAAGGACAACTTTGACACAGTGTCATGTCACCATAACATAAATGAGTGTCATATGGGCAACTTCCTGCTTTCAAATGTTCAGCCCAACTTCGATATCTAACTCGGTTGATGATGATTTGCAATAGATCTTTCCCTTCTCTCAGGTCCATCGGTGAACAAACTAAAATCCAATTAAGTAGGGAACATTTTTCCACACCTAAAATGCACTAATTGCCGTTGTTAGGTGAGCTAGATTACACCATATTCCACACAAAATTTTGAGACCCAAAATACTACACAATTCAGAACGCCAGAGGAGGGCTAATGATGAAAACCACCCCTTATCCTCAAAATGCTCTCCAAAAAGAGTGTATTGGGAAGACTGGATAAAAGACCCTTTTGTGATCAAGTCGCCAATTTATAGTGAGCCAAATGAACAAAGGACGCATCACCCGACCTTTTATGCCGTATTGGTTTCTAGAAATTCAGTAGTCGGTGACCTTTCTAATTCATGAACCTTCAATCAACAGAGCCGAAGTTAGGCTTAATCTGCTAGTAATTGATACCAATAACTCTTGAAGATGAAAGGCATCTTACTATGTACTATAATACCAATTAAGTTGTTGAGAACCATTCCTTGGTAGGCTTGCTTTCCTAGTCATAGAGCCACACCGTATAATGGAGGAGATATAGAACTGAAACAGACAAAAATAAAAATAAAAATTGAGGACAGCTTTTAAGAAGAATGACTTCTACCCCCTTTGGAAAAATAATTATGTCCCCATCGCAAGAATCTTGAATGTTCTACAGGTTCTCAAAATCATGCAAGCGCAACTGTATACAAGCAGGACATGCACACACCTAACCACATTTGCACACGAGCATGCATGCCCTATATATAGCAACAAATCAAAGCAAAGGTGTTCACGCCCCCCATATAGCAACAAATAAAAGCAAGGTTTACACCGATAGCCATTATCTCTCCATAAAGACATGCGGAGCATTTCACTTGCTCAGTCGTTTGTCTAACAGCAAGAGTAGCATTTGTGAAATAGCCACCTGCAAATCACATAATCTGTACAAGCATCTCTAGGAACAGTAACAATGAAGAAGATCACTAATAAAGGTGCCATTCAATTCTCGGGCAACAAAGAATTCTCAAAAATTGCCGCCTGTCTTGTTGGCATTACAGGTCTAAGTACATCATCAAAAGCAACAAGAGCATCTATAATTTGATCTTCATAGTTGATAAAGCTAAAAGGTATATAGAATAATGTAATGTGGATTTACAATCGACGCCCAAAGCCTGAAGTTACTTCCAGCCCCAAAAGTAAGTTGCTCGAACTCAACAAATAATAGAAGACCTGTCAATAACACTTCAAGTTTTCGGCTTCTTTGGTTCTCCCAAGTTAGTAGGCTCAGGCTTCCGTTTTATCCCTAAGAAATGCTCAACCTAGAATACAGCCAAACATCAGAACTTATGAAGTATGAACCAAGGGCAGGTGCCTTAAAAGTCAGGACAAAAAGATTCCCTGGTAAAAGAAAACAAAAGGAGAAGAGAGAAGCCCTAAAACCATTTTGACAAACCCAGCTTGATAAAAATATCACTAAAATTGTGATGCCTAAGACCTTGCTTTTCTTCTAAAAGTCTAGTAACCTTAGTCTAAAATGCATCTGGAAGTAGAAGAACAAAAATGATCTGATGGTGGCAAATCCTCAGAAATTATTCCAAGTGGTGTTAAAAAGATAGCCTGGCAGTGCCACATACATAGAAAACCTTGCACCTAAAATGCATCTTGATAATTTGCGTCAAAAATTATGGTGCAAACAAACACAAGCTAATTTCCTTTTTGCAATAAAATAAGAGTAATACTACATCCAAACTTGGGTCGACATTGACCTTCCTATCTCCAAGCATGGGCGTTAAGCTCCTGGGATCCTTCTCAATGGTGGCAAAGCCACTTCTTGGATCACTGTTTTGACTGGAAATGCCCCAGAAGAAAAAACAAAAAATAATTAAATAAACAGGCACAAAGTAACAAAAATCTAATCATTATTTTATCATTCAATTACCATGGTAAATAGACATTGCATGAAGTCCAGCTTACACTTATTAGATGGTGTTTGATTGTCTTCTCAGATATAGATTGTTTATCATCAATCAAGTCAAACCACTCAAATTTCTATTAAGGTGCCGCCCTTTTAAGCATAAAGATGGAGACATCTATAGGTTGATCTATAATGCATGGTCATAGGCTATGGTTTTTAAGTTAACAAATTCACGAGTCTTGAAACCGGAGATTCCCCTCAAACGTTTGGGGAAATATAATCTGGAAAGAGTCATCCAGGCAGTGATCCATGGAGTTGTACATTAACAAACAAAAACATCTCCTCAACAAAGCCCAAGCTATGAGGGATTTGGGATAAATAGAAAATTTGAAGCAACAAAGCGAAAAGACAGTCAAGCACTTTGGTCATGGAACAAGACACTCCACATTGACATCTTATAAAGTCAGATTAATCTAAAATGCTATGTACTTAAATGCCAATGAATAAAGAACTAGTAACTTGATTTTTTAACACAGGAAAACATACCCAGGCTTAACATGACCACTAAGCACAAGATAAGGTGTCTTCATTTGAGCTTGAGCTTCCTTCATCCTCTCTGCAGACAAAGAAAGCGTGTCTGAATTCTTCATTTGCTTCAACTTCAATTCTTCCTGGTATTGCTTCATGCGCTTCTCTTGCTTCATTTTGCTTGGCCCTTTTTCATGAAATTTATGGGAAAGCAATCGGAAAGCTTCCTTTGGGGTTAACTGTTGCAAAACATTCAAAACAAGAAGATTGGCATAAAAACATCAAAGTAATGAATTGGCATTTCTTTGTTAGAACGCAAAAGAAATTATAATGGAGAATTTAGTATTACAAGGATTTATGATTAATGTCTTTTTTTCGTTGAAAACTTACTATTTGGCCAAATTCATCTGTCCTTTCAATGCGGATTTCTTTCTGTCCATCATCTGCAATGCCTACAAGCTTGCTTTTCTTCTTATCCATGTTTCTACCACCCCACTCAAAGGTTTCTTTAAGTGTTCCCCATTTTTTGAGCAGCTTTAGGGCACCCAACAGCCCTTTCCCCACTGCAGCTTCATGAATTGTCTCATCCCTCCTCATCCTCATTAACAGGACCTTCATCATTACCAAATTCTTTAAATTCTGTCCAGCCTCCGAGCTCATCTTTTACTTCATTATCAGATGTTACCGGTGCTTCGTCTTCAACCTCGAGGCTTGAAACAATCTTTCAATATCTGTCATGACAACCCTGCCTTCTTGTGATTCTCCAATCGTGACACTCTGATTTTCTGCATTATGTGTGCTGGGAATACTACTAGCACGAAGAGCTATCGCTTTAGGACCAGAAGCCCCCACCTCTTCTTGCTTCTTTAGAGCCAATTTCCTAGCTCTCTCTAAAGATTTATAAAGATCTTCATCGTCATCAGCAATGACCATGTTTTCGTCATTCTATGTCTTAACAGGAAGAGTTTGCTCCACCCGCGATAACCTAGATGCCTCCTCTGCTTTAGCATAGGCCAATTGGTAGGCATTCTTTCTCATCTCAGTCTCGATTTTCTCTGTTCCTCTTTGCTAGCCTGCTTCCTCCCATCCTTACGTGATCCAAGATCTCCAACACCCAACACTGCTGAAACTGCTTCCCCTTCAAGGGCATGTAAGTCCAACTTCTCTTTCTTTCGTAAGGATTTCTTTTTCTTGGGCTTTCTGAATCGAAGCAATTCTTCTTGAGTGTATTAATCGGACGAGGTCTTGGCAGATCAGGTGAGATCTTCATAATGACTATTTCAAGAAACACCCTATAGCCTCCTTCTTAGCTGTATAAGAAGTACATGAAACTTTTTTAGAACGACCAAGCAGACCTCATTCCTATTCTAACTAATGCTGAACCACAATATGCAGAAAAACTAGTTACCTCTTCCAATTTCTTTTCAGCTTCATTGGTCAAACGTCCACTTGAGTCAAGAGTTACCCCCCGAAACCATCAAAAGAAGTGGGAACGCAATAGCTAGATATGACACTTGTAATCAGAAAAGAGAAAAAAAATTTACCTCATCTTCAGCCGGATCGTCATATTGTGGAAGTATTTTCTTCTCCGATGCAGGGTCATCACTAAATCTAAAAATGACTGGTAATAATAAGTTATGCATATACCAATAGGGATAAGAATATTTGGCTTACTTGTCATCATAGATTCCAGTTTTCTTCTTGGCAGCTTTGTAAGCTTTATCCCTCTGTTTCTGCTCTCCAATTTCCACATTCTCAAGCATATCAAATTCTAAAGTCAAACCATGAATTATAGCTGAAAAAAGATCTTTAGCGACAAATTGACGAATTTCCACATTATCGGTTGATATAGCTAGAAGAATCACAGTAGCACAAAAAGAAGAAACTTTGGTCACCGCATTGCCATATGTCCATGTGAAAACTTCTAAACACATCTGTAATACAGGAAGAGACAGACCTTTGTGCTTCATAAAGAAATTGTAAATGGATTAGAAGAGCGAAAAGAATCAAATATGAATATACCAATTCACACAAAGAACAGGGAATAACAAAAATCTGCTCATCACTTATACCTAACCATAGAGCTTTGTGAGTAGACGTCCAACTCCTGCAGAGAAGACGTGTCAATGTGGTTGGCATGCCCCGATTGTTCTAGTGAAGGAAGCCTTGTATTTAATGCCGGGGAAGCTATTGCAGAGAGGAGTGCACATATTTCACGAGTTAAATCTCGAAGTAACTTCTCCTCCATAACCTCAACTTTCAAATTTGAACTAGCAACAATGCCAGTAGTATCCGGAACCTTTGCTCTACCTTCGTGCAGTAGATTGGACCATGAGCTGCTAAGAGCTTGTTGAGAGTGGATGAATAATGGCTGGAGGAGTGTCTCTAGCTAGGTTTCCCACAAGTCTACCGGACAAGATTGAATCAATGGGACAACAACTAAATGAACAAGTTGCCTTATATGTCGAAATTCCATGGATCGGATATTTTCCATCAGTGCTACAGCGACAGAATGAATATCTGAACATTTGAAAAATGCATCACCAACAGTAGTTGATAAGCCTAGCACATTATACCTAAAAAATTGAAACAATGGTCTGAACCTTGTAAAAGAAAGTTCTCACAGAAGAAAAAAGTAATGGCAATCTGTTAGAAAACAAAACCAAGCATCCTTAAAGCAATCTATCATGAGTTTCCTGCCTAGAGACCCTTGAGGGAACACTAGTCTTGTGTACTAATCTACATGACTAGGTTTGAAAAGATAGTAGGAAACTAGAGGAAACTTCTTATATACGCCATAGAAAAAGTCAAATTATTGTGAAACTTTTGAACCCACATTCATTAAGAGATTAAAAAAAGTACAATTAAATTAGATGCCTCATTTCGCCAATGCTAATATTTTTTCACTCAACATTATTCTAAATAGAGTACAGTTCAATAAAATAGCACCATTTCAGGACACTTTAGTTTGTGGTTGGTACCATTGGAGAATGCCTCATATCAAATTGTTTTCAACGCCTCACCTCAAGTGTTACTAGTAAAAGTTTGGGATAAGTATTATGGAAGTCCTAAAACTTGTCACGAAAATGCAGTTAAGTCATAAAACTTACAAAAAGTGCAATCAACTCCTAAAACTTGTCAAATTGTTTCAATCGAATCCTAAAATTAATACCGTCAACTTTTTTAACGGAAAATGCCGACGTGACATTTAAAATTAATTTTTATTTTCCACATGGCTTTTTTTTAATTATTTTTTATTCAATTTTTAAAAAAAATAAGATTTAAAAACTAAAAAAGAAAAGCTAAAATTTATTTTTAAAAATTATTTTTTTTAAAAAGGCAGCTCCTCCTCGCGCTGCCGCCCATCGCCGGAGGGGCGACAACGAAGGAAGCGTCAACCTTTTTTTTTTTTTTTTTTGAACTGTTTTATTTTTTAAATAAATTTTAACTTTTCTTTTCTAATTTTTAAATCTAATTTAAATAAAAAAATTAAAAATCCACATGGAAAATAAAAATTAATTTTAAATGCCACGTCAACATTTTCCGTTAAAAAGTTAACGATGTTAAATTTAGAACTCGATTGAAACAATTTGATAAGTTTTAGGACTTGATTGCACTTATTGCAAGTTTTAGGACTCGATTTCATTTTCGTGACAAGTTTTAGGACTTCCACAGCACTTATCCCTAAAATTTTTACATCCTGCTTTAGTCTGTTTAAACCCCAAAAGACTTAGGTTTGACAATCTTTAAGAACATAAATTTTAGCAAAACAAAAACCTTCTTCTAATGTCCAGGAAACGTTTACAAATTTTTTGTGACCCTATTCTTTTCTTATTGGATCCACATTACGTGCTCCAATCCCCCACTTTTCTCCCTCAACTAGAAGGACGAGAAGGAAATGGGGAAATACTCATCTAGGTTAGTAAATATTCACACTTACCCATTGTCTCTGACACCTTTCAACCAGTTCCGAATATCATTTTCATATGGCTCCGTATTTCCTTCCTTGCTCAAGTCAGTTTGAGATCCATTTGCTGAATTCAATGTGGACTTTAAAGATTTAGGAACCCCCTCTCCAAGAAGGCCAGTCTGCTCCACATTACTTATGGTCATTGCAGCCTTCAGCTCACTGGTTAACATACAGAAAACGGGAGGAGACCAAAGGGAGTGTATGGCACGAAGTAACTGCATGACAAACACAATGAAGAGCTCAAATTCGTGCAGTGATGGTAAAGGCAGGATATCATGGATTAAACACATCTACAAAAACAATACTTGCATACTTTTACAAGGGGAGGCAGCATCCATGACAAATGTGATGCCATTGGATGCATAAAAGCTGAATTTCCTATGGAGCAACTCTGCAAATTCAAATTCCCTTTTCTGTATCCACTTCTCTTGAGCGCCTTCTCAAAAAATGTAACTGTATGGAAAATTGACCACATAAAGGATGTCTCGGTGCACAAGCAAACCAAGCCCAAAGGTTCAGATAAATAATTGTTTTGCCATTCTACCTGGATCCATTGTTGGCTCAGTGGTTCCAACAACCAAAGCAAAACTTCTTGCTGCGGTTGAATCCTGTAGAAAGTTTGGATTAAGAATTTGAACATTTTCTAGTGTAGAAAAGGAGGCAAGTTCAGGAAACCAAATAGAAGTGATTACCCAGCAGTAGAAGCCATTACTAGAAATGCTTCTCCAAGAATATTATGTTCACCACGCAGAAAACAACCTTCTCTTTGAAGATGGGCCATTGTGTCAGCAATCCCCTTTAAAGGAAAAAACAAAGAAATGAAGCAGAGACAATTAATGTCAGAAGAGCTAGAATGAGATACGGATAGGCACTATACTAGCACTTGACATTTCAGCCAACGGTAGCTGTAAGTAACCATCCATTTAAGCAGAGTCATCTTTTACGGAAAAAAAAAAAAAAAAAAAGCAATTCGGTTCCAACTTCTTGGAAAAAGATATCCTATTTGGCTAAGTATTTAATCCTCTAAATGCTAGATTTGTACAAGTGGATATTCTCTTAGTCACTCCTCTTCTCCCGACAAAAGCTAGAGTAGACATTCAGAAAGACCAAAGAAATGAACATTCTTTCTCGAGGCAAGGTAAATGGTAAGCATAACTACGATGTTAACACTAAATCTCGCAGCATAGAGAAAACCAAGTCCAAATGCATCATAAACTTAAGCCCATTCTATACTTGTTCTCATTTACAATACCACATCTATTCTGCCCATGTCTCAGTATTGTTCGGCTAATTTTTCTTTTCATATTCTTCTTCCTACTCATGTATTTTTATTTTTTTTTTTGATACCTAGAACTGTTTCTCTAACTTGTATCTTACTTTTCAAAATGTAAAAACAACTATTTCAGCCAAACCGAAAACGCAGAGGCCAAGTTTAAATGTATAGGAAGACACCTTCATGTGTGGTAGAATGCTTTTATTAGCAGTTTTGGCTATCTGAATAAATGAGGAACATACGTGCAGTCTTGCATGCCTAGCACTATTTGCTGAGGGATCCTGCCAAGCAAGCATTTACTTAAAGGCATATCCTGTTCAGATTTCTTAAATGTATCTCATCTCAGAAAGATTAAAGAAACCTTAACGACAAAGGTAAGCGATGTTAAAAGCTCAAACAATTTGGTGATGACACTGCCAGCAGCATTTGGACAATACTTCATAAAAGGGCCGAATGCATCTAAATAGCGCCCAAGAACTTCCACAAGAACTGGTTCACTCCATTTCAAAGCAAGAAGTTGCTGAAGTAACCATGCATCTCAGTTTTGAAGCAAAACGTTGTTTAGTGATAGTAGAATATCACGTCTTTGACAGAAGAAAAAGCGCAAGTTACCTTCGAATATAGTACACAATGTGAGTTGAACTTCAGAATTACCACCTCCAAATTTGCCTAATCCATCAAAAACTGTGTTCACAATATTTTCTAGAGTCAACTACATACTTTCTATCAAAGCCAAATCCTGGAACAATGCGATACAAACTTTAGGATCCAATCATAGAATAAAGCAACGACAAATGAAAAACAAGGAAAGGGAAAAACCCAATTTCTCTTCCTCCTCCACCTAAGACAAATTTAGGTTTTAGTTAGAGATGTAAGAACTTAGTATGAACAGATTTTCTAATTATGAGCCAACCAGAAAGATCCAAAAACCCAGTCCCCATCCTGCAGTTTGACAGAGATTTAAAAAATAATAGTTTAAACCTTAAAGAGTTCAAATAATTATTTATTGGCCTTTTTTTGTTCTTTTGATTAAAACTATAAGCTAGGTTTTGGAGGTAAGCTATTGCGTATTATATCATGTCCAATAACCAGCAATATGACAAATGGGTAGCATGAAATTGGTAGAACCTAGGGTATTAACCATTAACTTATCTTGAGACCCACTTCAGCATCACAAGCTCTCTCAAATATAGTAGGCTCCCATCCAATCTTTTCCTTTATTTTTACCAAAAAAAAAAAATCATTTCCCTTTATTATTGCAAAAAACAAAGGATAAAAAATTATGATCTCAACAATTCCCATAAACTCCTATAATGAAAGCCAAGTATGTTAAATGAACAATGTACTTGAAACAGGCTCTTGGCACTATTGCATTTGCAAATAGCCAAATTACTAGGAAAGAAACTCCATGAAGAATGTACAAACCAAACTTGAGCAGGCATTGGATAAGGCAGGGGATTCTTGATCATTGAGATGATTTTTTCATATGCTTACATCCAGAAGTAGATTGTTGCATTAATCAATAATTCAACATCATAATATGGCATCATTTATTGTAGCAGGAGCAGTGAACTATACAAGTCCCAAAAAATGTTTGCAAATCGATCCAACTCTATGTAGAAGTGCATGCTCATAGCAAAAAAATCAAAGAGCTGCATATCGATTCTACCTTATGTAGAAGTGCATGCTCATAGCCAAAAAGAAATCCAAAAGCTACATTAATTGACATTAGTTAACTATCTACACTTTCAAGAGAATTTGTTTCTTCATTTCGAAGTCAAAAAGTCATGCTTCATCTTGCCATGCTTCATCATTAAGGTCAATTCTGCAAACAAACATAATAAGAGTATTAGAATTACTTCATGCAAAAACAAGATAAGATAATTGATGAAATCATTTGATCACATTAAACAAGTGTCATACCTCATGCAAGGTCCTACCAATGCATGAAGACGTTTTTCTCTTTCTCTTTTCCACGGCGCCCTTGATCCGAGTATTTGGTCACCTTTTGGCCTTCTTTGAAGGGGATCAAATACTCAAATTCCATAATTTTCTACATATTCAAATTCATCACCTTCCCCCAAGAGATCAACATGATCTTTACCTATTAGAGATTGCATTTTGGTTGTGATTTGAGAACGAAGACGCAACAGTTGTTGTAGTTGCAAGCTCCTTTATTACATTATGATTGGCAATTTGGCACTATCATTCATACCACTAAAAGCTAACCGCATCAATCTCTTCAAACGCAGTGTCTTTGATTTAACCGCATCATGAGAGCTTTGTGCAACATCTTCACAATAAGTTTCATGTTTTGTAACTTTTATCCACCCCTTCAAAATATATTACGATGGAATGCTTGTAACATTTGCAACATTTGTCAAGATGTATAGAGCATGCCTACATAACCATTCTTGCATTTCAAATAACTTGCAGCTACAAGAAATGGTAGAATCACTTGGATTAAAATGCACAATATGCTTTCATTCACTACTTCCGATTCTCACGATATAAGTATGTAAAGGCCCATCAATTTCTGATCAAAGAACATGTTCAAATAAAATATGAAAGAGCTCAGCCTGAAAATTCATATAAATGACATGAGTATATACTTGTACAGCATGTTGCAAAATTCCACTATTTTCAACCACAATATGTGGCTTTCCTCGAGCACACTCAAAATCATCAACAATTTCAGTGTTGCGCATTTTTTCAGCCTGCTTCTCATAATGACTGACAAATTCAGATAAAGTCATTGTCTTACACGCCATATCTTGAAATATATTATTTGTGCTCTCACTTCTTAGTGTAAATCTAATTCTTGCAGAAAAAAAGTCACGGTCAAATGCAGGACACCATTTATGATGTAGGCGATACAGATTATCCAATCACTTGTTCTCACCTAAACTCCACTCCTGACACATAGCTTTCCAAGTGGTTTCAATTTCAATTTCAGATTCACAATGATATAGAAGCTTGTGCCAATATTTATCACGAAAACTCGGCTTTCTAAGAAGATGTGTAATATGATATATAACATTTTTCCCATTATGTCATATACATAAACGATAACCAGAATTCAGGAAAACAATTATAATAGCATTTGCCATAGCATGATCTTGATCGGTGAAAATGGTTTTGAGTACTTTATTACCCATTGCCTCCAAAAAGGATTAAAATGCCCAAACAAAAGAAGCAATAGTTTCATCCATCAGAAATGCACAACCAAACAGAACATTTTTCCAGTGATGATTCAAGCCAACAAAATGCGCACATATCATATTGTATTTATTTATACGATAAGTAGTATTAAACACTACTACATCTCCAAAACTATCATAGTTCAACTTGGATATACCATCAGACCAAAAACATTGGTCAGCCTCCAATCCTCATTCAATTGAAATGTGTAAAAAAAATTGCTTCCATTTGATTGTAAGCAATTAAAATGGTTGATAAGCCTTTGACAATCACCTACATCAATCATATTCCTTCTTTTTTATTATAAGAAAATTTGACAATCACGTAATGTAAAGCTAATGTTATTTAGCCCACCTGCTTTATTACAAAGATAAGAATATGATTTTATAGCCCTTATACCGGCCCTAGTCATAGAAGTCAAAATACCTTTGCTAGTGTCTGTAATATGTCGATACGAGCGTATAAGGTGTTTTTGCTTATTCTCAATGAAATGATGATTATGAACATCTTCAAACTTGGTAACTTCCTAGACTCCATTTTCGATTTAAATTTAATGCAAGCCTCACATCCTATTCTCTTCATTATCTTATAAATATTTCTTTGTTCATGAGGTGGGATTGGTGGAAAGTGTCCTTCACAATTACATACAAATGTGCATCTTCGCAATACTCATTTATTATTGTTCGTTTTTTGTCATTTTCACACTCCAAATCATTTGCAAATTGCATATACATTGTATGTATTATAGGCTTCATTCTTATTAGCAAACAACATACCAATTCTGAATTCAAATTCTTCATTAACATTGTGTGCAATGATATTATCCTTTGAAACCTCTACAATTTGAGGAAAATATCTAATCATTTAAAGAAGAAAAATGAAGTAAATACAAATTTAATTCTAAAAAGATGAAGTCATACCCATTTCGCCCGAGAATAGTTCGACTTTTACTAGAAATGAATGTCAAACACGAGTTTTGGTGTCCACCGACATCGAGTTCCTCATAGTTACAACCTCATAATCACTTGCAAAAACCTTTTGGCCAACATATTCCGGTAACATAAACAACAATTATCCATTAGCAAACAATAACTAAAATTGAAAGCGAAATAAAAATAAAAGCAATAATTATTAGTCCAAATTACTAATAGCAAGAGCACTATTCAACCTTACTAAGAACAGGATAACATATGAACTAGATTGTCGAAAAGGTTGGGTGCACTCTAAGAACAGCAAAAGCCCCAAGGTTTTTTCATCTAAAACTTATGCATTAACAACAATAACAACTACAATCATAAAGAATCGAGGCTTTTGCCTTTGCCCTAAAACAGAGTACTAAAGCAATGAGTATGGCAAAAATTCCTGATGCCAATGTAGTATTCTCAATCTTGTCTCTCCAAAGCAACTACAAGAAATTGCACAGAGCCATTTGCAGATAAAAGTTGTTTGGTTACATGGAAGCTCCTGTAAAGGCAACCAAAATAAACGAGATCCATTGATTCAAAATGCATCAGAATAGCCAATACCAACTAGAAAAAAAATATAAGGTGCTAGGCATGTTTGATTCAAAATTGTACCTTACAATGCTTGGAAGACCAATAATAAGTATAGATTGCATTACATGGACAAAATAACATCAATTGCAAATCAACCATGACAAACCAAGAGGGGCAAACTATCATATTCATATTTCGAAAGTGCTGAACATTATTCAATAATTGTTCGAAGAACATCTTATAAGGTAATTGTTGCATAGACTAAAGCACAGGCACTTATAAACAACATAATTGAGTAAAACAATGCATTAGCCTCTTCTATGACATATGTGCAAAGTCAAGTGCACATTAATCTTCACGATTAAGAGGAGATGCGACCTTCACAAGAATCTGTTCCCTTTCTTGTTTCAACAAACTTGGAGCCTTTACCTATAACCGAACAATAACCACTTTTATCATAGTGTATATCTATGGAAGAGTAAGCATAAGGATAGCAAATGAGATAAGCACTGATACCATTTTCGGACTTAAATATCCATGCCTTGTCGATGATGCAAATGTCAGCAAACTCTTTAAGTAATTGAGACTAGGAAGCTTAGTCTTCTTTAGTTGCGATGTCCATCCCTAAGTGCGCCACCATGTGAGGGACAGCCTGAGAAACATCCACGGCAAACAAGGTTATGAATTTTTTAGTGTAAATGGAAGCAAAAAAAAGAAAATACATTAGAATATAGTAAAATCCAATATGCAATCCAAAACTATTGTCAAATTAGTACCAATAAAAAAGAGTGGCGGTTCTCAACCTCAACTAATAATGAGGAATGAGAAAACTCAGAACCCCAACATCTCCTATGGTATTAAACAACTCTCGTTGCAAAAATCAATGGATCCTACAACTGGTATTGACGACATCTATTCATCATACTTCATGTCTAACTAACAATAAGCAAGTATCATTTCTTAGGTTACAATCGGACCACGGGACGCACCAGCCCGTCACCATAAGTTGAGATAAACATGAGATTCCTCTCATAGCACAAAAAAGTAGGAAAGAGGCTACAACTTCACTCAACCAATCACCACAAATGAATCAATCAAGTCTCACTTAACCAACTTCCCAATTGAAATTTTCCCAAAACGAGTAAGTTATTAGATGCATAGTCCAGCAGAGTTTTGGCCAACAAATGAAAACGCATGGACGCGAGTAGAACGAGAGTGTCAAGTCAGAGAGAGAGAGTCAATGAAGTGCAACCGAAATTCAAAGAGAGACGCAGTGGGAATATGATTCTTGCTCATCCGATCCACAGGAAGCGGGAATCCTTCTCTAGCCCGCGCCTCTCCTTCTTCTACGCGTCGTCGACCCCGCCCAGGTCCGCCGAGATCTCCCTCGCGACCGAGCAGCCCAGCGTTAAGGACAACACTCGGTCAACAGCGGGGAGCCTGGTACCGCTCGGGAATGAGACCAAGGCCGCCTCCCTCCTGCCAGAGGCTGATGGCTTCACGGTGAAGGCCAGTGGAAATCCTTCTCTAGCCCACACCTCTCATTCTTCTCCGTGCCGTCCAAGATCTCCCTCGCGACCAAGTGGGCCAGTGTTAGGGACAGCGCCCGGTTAGCGGCGAGGAGCCTAGTGCTGCTTGGAAACGAGACCGAGGCCGCTTCCCTCCTACCAAAGGCCGATGGCTTCGCGGCGGAGGCCAGTGGGACAGGGAGGACGAGCAGATGTCGGAGACGGAGGATGCCAAAGGTAGATGAGGCTTTTGGGGGAGGGAGTCAGAGCCAGAGCCGGAGGTGGAACCGGAGCCGGAGCCGAAGCTGGAGGCAAACACAAACCTTCTACTCAATCTCTGAGGGAACAGTCGGAGGTGGAGGGGGTCAGGACCCGATTGCGACTGGTGAGGCTCCGACGTGCCAGAAGCAGATAACTGGCGAGGCTTTTGGGGGAGGAAGGCGAAGCCAGAGCCAGAGCCAGACACAAACCTTGTACCCAATCTCCGCGGGAACAATCCAAGGTGGAGGGGGTCGAGACCCGACTGCAATTGGTGAGGCTTCGACGTGCTAAAGGCAGATGACCGGTAGAGCTAGAGCCGAAGGTGGAAGTGGAAGCGGAGAAGGAAACACAGGTCTCAATCGTTCTATGTTTGTTCTCCCTTGAAGAGAGAGAGAGAGAGAGAGAGAGAGAGAGAATTGCAGAAAATTCAATGAGGAGAGAGAATTGTCTTTTGGGCGGGAGCGTGCGTGACCTGTCTTTTCTTCTGCCAGCGAGCCGAGCCGAGCCAAGCCGAGCGAGTCCTTTCATTTTCTAGCGGGTCCCACATGACAGATGTCGATATCTGAGTGGTATGTGCGCACTAGATCAACGGATGACGTGGTGCGCACATACCACGTAATATTTTCTCCTCCCTCCTCCCTCACATCACCTTCTGCCACCCCCATTTTCTTTTTCCCTCTTTCTTCTCCCTCTTCTCTCTTCCTCTCTTCTTCTTCCCCCCCCATAATGCCATTTCCTTTCCCCCTCTGCAAACCGCCCATCTCCTCCTCCCTTGCTTCATTTTCCCTCAAGCTTTTTCATCTTCATTTCATCTTTTCATTCTTCTCTTCTTCTTTTTTTCTTTCATTTTCCACCACCTCCACCACCGCCATCTCTCACCACCACGGAACCACCATCTCCACCGCCGAGCTCCCAAGTCACCGTTGCTCAAGCCACCTGTCCGTCGAGCCACACGCATCACCACTTGCCCGTCCTCACCTCTGCATGCCGCCTGTCCGCCCAAGCCGAGCCCCCCCTGGCTATGAGCTCAACTTCGCTGAACCGCCCACATTTGCGCCGCCATTCGAGTCGTGAGCATCACATTCTCAACGCCGTCGTGCCGCTATAGCCGCGAGCTCACCGTCGCCGGAAACCCATGAGTTAACTTCCTAATCATAGATAAGAGTGTTAATTACGTTTAGGGGTAGTTAGTTTAATATTAATGACGGTTAATATTGATTAATTTAAGTTTAGCCTTAATTGCGACTAATGATAGTTTATATTAAATTTAAGTGCGATTAATTTAAGTAATTAAAAGTATATTAAATTAATCATGATTAGATTAATTAATTAAGTTTAGTTTAATTAATCTCGATTTATTTATTTATTTGTAATTTATTTAATTAATCGTAATTATTTTAGTTAACATCGATTAATTTTAAATTAATTATAGTCAGGCTAATTAATTGAATTTAGTCTAATTAACTATAATTAGCCTAATTAATCATAATTAGTATAATTAATCGTGATTAGTGTAATTAATGACGAATTAACCCTTAAGTAGAATTTTATGCTTGTTTTTCTGGATGAGATTGTGCGTAATTCCGATTGTTTGCACATGTGATGCTATGCTATTAATTGCTCAATTATAGATTTTTATTTACTATTTTCAAAGGAGGTTTTATGGGCAAGAAAATAGAAAAATATGACGTGTCGGGTTTGGACGCTGAATTTTACGTGCGAAATAAAATAATGGAGTTTTAAAATAGAAGTGTGCAAAGTTTGATAAGTTGATTTCAAATACATGACCACATACGGATATTTTACTGAGATTTTTAAATGTGAAAAATTGTCGAGGTGATTATTTGAAAACGAAATATTTTGTTCTTGGCTAATTAATGACAACAAAAATTGGCTTGATTGATGGTGTGCTTGAGTGGTCATTGAATCGAATCTGTCACCCAACAGGAGTTTGGGAGCGATGCCCGGTGGGGGTCCAGATGCCGAGTCGCGGTTGAGGCCGGACCAATATTCCTTTATGGAATGCCGTTTAAGCGGAGGTTTTAGACGATGCCATGCCTGATGGGGCGGGACGATGCCCGGTCATGTCGGAAGACCGCCAACTCTTGTGTTTGCCATGGCCCGAGGGGTCGTAATAATTGGAACACGCGTGTTGGCAATGTGCATAGAATTTTTAGAATGTGTTCTGATTATTGTTTATGCATGTTGCACTATTATTGCCATGTGAGATGTGCTAATATGCATGGGTGTGCCAAGGCGAGATAAGTCTGTATGTGATGCGTGTTTAGGCTGCCTCCAAGAAACATTTGCATCCGAAACTAGATTTAAGCTGTTAACTTGCTAAGATTTATATCTCATCCCGTTGTTATTAAATATTTTCAAGTCCGTAGTATGAAGAACCGTCACGTGCGTTTGGGGTCTCGATGGACCAAGACGTGGGCGTGTTTGGCATTACTTTTGGTTGGCCTCGTCGTTAGTGAAGTTTAAGCTAACCCCAACCCTCTCTAACTCTTTTTTGCCTATTGGTCATTAAGAAGTTGTCTTTTGAGGTAGACTTATACATATCAAACTTCCTGGAGTTAACAAGTGGATAAATAAAGGTGCCACTTTTGGAAATTGTCTATTGTATTTTACTATCCCTGCTGTGATGATTGACTGGGTGTTGTTTATTTGAGTTACTTCTGCTTGCGTTTAATTAAAAGATAAAAAGATTGGGTCGGTAATGTGTCCCAGGACGTCGCAAAATTTTAATTGACCATCGTGAGATGTTCGCATACTCGAGGTTCGGGGTGTGATAGCCTAACCTCAATGGACCCAAGTGCGAGCGTCAAGGACTCAAGGCAAGGGACTCAAGCAAGGGCATTAGGGTCTCGACTGATAAGAAGTAATATTTTTTTCTCATCTACTTCGTTTGATGAGAAGTATTATTTTTTTTCTTAAAGTCCAAAATCTTTTGCACTTTAAACAATTGAGAAGGAATCTCGTATCAAAGAATAAAATCGCTTGAAACGGGAATCTATTTACGTGTTCCTCACCAAATGAGGTAGATGAGTAGCATGGAGAAAATTTGGTTTGCCTACTTTTACCCTTCAAACACGATACCATGCCCATTGCCCATGGTGTTCCTGACTTCTACTTTTTACCTCGAGCTTTAACAATCACGCGTGAAAGCTCAAGGGTCACTTGATCTTCTTTTCCGGTTCTAGATGGATCTCTTGGAATATCTTTTCTTTTTAGCTAGTCTTTTGAGGTGTGGCGGTTTTTTTTTTTATGCTTTCCATCAACGAAGAAGTGTGCATATACGCAGCAACCCATTTGGATCTTTGAAAGTTTCACACCCCACAACAGAATGTTAGGATGAACGATAGCCACTCAATCCATCTGAAGGAATATGAGCCCATCCCTGTGGTTTCATCTGCATATCAGAAATCGAGGAGCCTTTTCATATGATGTATCAAAAACCAAAACACTAACCGAATGAAAGTTCGCTCACAATTCACAATATAGCTCGACTTGGTCCCAAGTTCCAGGCAGGAAGTCTGTACTTCGCGATTTGGTGCTTCTACTGATGACCTCAAATCCCGATAAAGTAAATCAAATTCGAAAAATACGATCAGGATGAGGTGCATTGGTCTTCGTTGCAGTCAAAGGATGGGACCAACCAAGAGGGTAATAAGTCAAAAGGTGCCTCGAAACAAAGTCTTCGTGCGAGCCCGCTAGTTGGACCCATTTTGAGGGCGCGTCTTTTCATGGAAAGTGTCCAAAAAAGTCGTGGGCTCCGTGCCCGCGTAGATTCCCAGGTCCTTCGCACATTTTCTTCGATTGAATACTTTAACATTTTTATTTAACCGAGAAAAAATAGTATTGAGATTGTTCATTCAATGAGATGAGCCCTTTTACCCAAAATGGAAGTTTATGTTATTTTTTGGCAAGACCAAAATAGAAGTTTTGTTGCGCAATATTAATGGACTATTCAACGTTCAAACTGGCATAAACCTTCAAAATAGTTCATACAACTTTGGATAACTACCGTCATGTCTTCAATCACCATAGCTGCATCTTATCCACGTCACCCACTTTCGTTCTCAACTTCTCACAGCCACTCATCCACTTTTGTCATTTGCTTTACAATAAGATCATCTTCACAAGATTCCCTCATTCGACCTCCATAGTTCTAGGTGGAGCTCTCTTCCTTACAAGGTTCAAGACAAATTAATTCCATTGCTTTATCAAGTCAAATCAAAGTGGAGGACACACATAACTTATAAAAATGCCTCAATGGAAATATATGTAGTAAAAATGGGTACTACCAATATGATTAGATAGGAAATTTCTGATTTTGTTAAGTTCAAATATTTATTTGGAAGTGAGTTAAAGTAAGTTGAATATAGATCTATGTTATCCTCCTAACAAGTCATCGGTGCCTAATTGAGGATAGAAAAAATTATCGGCTATTGAATTTGAAGTGGCTAGCACTTGCTAGCGAATAGTTGATGACGTCAATTGTAATAGTCAAGTGTAACTCCTCAATGCGGTGGCCAATCGGGGGTGATCATGAATAACCTCACAAGACCTTGGTCCTATAATGCGAGCTTAAGAAGTCACAAGTTCCCTCACTCAAATCCCTAACGTCATCATTGGTGTTTGCCAATACACAAAATGATATTTCTTACTTAGACATGTCATTTCATATATTTCTTGACCTTCGCCACCTAGAGATATGTCAATACTTGCACCTTTTTTAAGCCCTCTCGCCTCGACAAATAAACCTTGCCATTTTTACAATGGCAAGTGCCTTGTCCAGTCCTCGAAAACAAGTACTAAGTGTGACCGCTTTAAGTGGTTACCATTTGTTGTTAGATTTCATTGTTTATGAATAACACACCACAATGTCTCAACATTTGATGTGGTCTTTAAATGTGGTCCATGCACACACGAGCACGCTACCTATATTGAGAGAGAGAGAGAGAGAGATTTCAAAATGGATACTCCATCAGGAATCCATGCTAACGTAAATTAAAAAAATTTAGTCCAGAAAAAAATTATTTAATTTCTGTTCAAATATTAATATGATAAGAAACTTACGTTAGGAAAGTTAATGAAAAAGAACTCATTCCGTTAAAAATAAATGAGGGATGAGTATATCTTCAAACAAATTACACGTACAATGCCTTAAGGACGATTGTACACAAACTACATCCAATAGAATGTGTGCTGAATTTGGTCTCTTGGAAATTGTCTCGCACCATGATACGGAAGATAAACTATCATCATTATCCTCTCATTCATGTTGGGCACATTTGACAGAAATTAATTCTTATAATAACCAATCATACTTGCAAACAGTCGTTTTCACAGTTTTCTCTATCAAGCTGCACTTGTCTTCCATAATTCGTTGGCTAGTACTATACATGGACCCATATGGCATCATGAATGTCCATGAGGTCAGTATGTCACGAGCTATGATAGCAAAATTGGAAAATGTGAAATTGTGGTCTTCCACCATTACAAAATGTTAATGTTGTAACTTTGGATAACTACCAATCACGTCTTCAATCACCATAGCAGCATCTTATCCACGTTACCCACTTTCTTTCTCAACTTCTCACGCCCACTCATCCACTTTTCCATTTGTTCTACAATAAGATCATCTTCACAAGTCCTTGATAGGGATGGACGGTTTCAAGTTCCGTATAGATTCTATTTGAAATTTGAAAATTATCCATTGTAACATATTTCATAATTTTGGAACCTAAAACGTACTCTACATATTCAAGAACCTTAAATCCACCATGTCATAGCTTTTAAGATCGATTCTAGGATCTATTCAGGTTTCATTTATTCTCTTAACCTTTAATGACTATCATTTGCTACATCCAATTATCACAACTCATGTTTAAACATACGAAGAATATGGCACATGAACAAAATAAAAGTCTCAATCATAGATATCGCCTAATATGGAAGCTCAGACCAGTGGTTTCATATTGCACACTCATCATTGAATGCCGTGAAATATTGTAGGATTTCGCAAAGACATATAACAATAAAAACACAAAGACTTGTACATGGTTCCTACTTGTTGGAACAAGTTTCTCGATATTTAAAACTTGGAACCTATTCTAAATACTCTAGAACTTGGAACCAGATTTATTCCCATCGATCTAGTTTTCGAATTCTCGTTTTACCCAGAAATCATACTCACCCCTAGTCCTTAATCCCAGGGCCCATATGGTCACATGGGTGATTCGGCCTCATAAAAATATTTGGACTTGAACTAGCCCATTAAGGTCTTTGCACTCGGCTTAGCCGAAGCATAACTTGCTACCCAAGAGACCATGCCTAGCTAGGCCCATGCCAGGCATGGGTTCTGCAATGGCCCTAACTTCATCTCTAGGGTCACGAGCAATAGGAGTTATTTTCATGACATCTCAAGCTCATTGCTGTCCCAATTCTTTTTATCTATTTATAGGCACATGTGGAAATGTGAACAAACAAACTTCCTAGACAAACACATAATACACTACTTTATATTATAAAAGTACTTTTACAAACCCTTTCTCTATGGGTCTTATTTTCTTTTTACATCACACCACAAGTCTTATTTTCTTTTTACATCACACCACAAGTTTCCACATAAGCTAGAGGAATTCATGTTTCCTCCACCGTGATTGTAACTTCCAAAACTGATGTGAGACTTCTATATCTATAAGTCTGAAAAGTAAATGAGTGAGTCGGGGAACTCAGTAAGTAAAACCCTAATTCTCTATTAGAATGACATATTATCATCAAAATCTAGTCGGTATAGCACTTGCAATATAATATCAATGACAGAATAATAACAAACTTATTGCTACACCTTAACTGCATACGGATGTCTATTATAGCATACTTCGATGCATGCTTACCTCCGGCTTTTCAATAAACACATCAACATGTCATACCTAAGCATGTATTGGCATGCATAAAAGATCCCTTTAACTTTGTCATAGCTCAAGTAAGCCCTTTCGATTGAACTGAGACTTCTAGCTTCATGTTAGGCTTCCTAGCTCGACCAGGGCATCTTGGCTCAATGGAAACTTCTCGAAGCTAACTTCCCAAGACTTCCGAGCTTAAACCCAGGCATCACGTTCTCATGAATGAGGCAACGTAACATGTCATTTGTGGTAGAGGTGTGCTCCTAAACCATCCCTCATCCCAACCCAATATTGTCATCTTCGGGGTGTGCTCTTAGACCATCCCCTTTAAGGATTTGCCCTTAATATAGCCTAGATGCATCTACAACATTTATATTTCCTCTTTGTGACTATACGTCATATATCATACAAGTCTGTTTCTTATCTTTCCTCTCAATCGATGTATACAAGGCCTGAAAGCGTGCTCATTCAAGTGTGTGCGCCATGATTCTCATTACTATATTATACAATATGCCAGGCACGATTCTTGGCTTGTGGCTTTAACCACACGCCTAGGTCGACCTCATAACAAGTAAGACTTGGAACTAGCACTCTTCAATGCCGTACCAAGACCTCGTGAGCTTGGGCAATCCTCGTACCAAACGAGCCTTGGAACCGGCACGCCTCAATGCCAATCTAAGACCTCATAGCCTTAGGCGATCCCCGCACCAAACGAGATCTAGAATCGGCACACCTCAATACTAATTTATGGCCACGTGGGCTTACACCATTGCAACTTGTCGTCAATTCTAAGCCGAGTGAACCTTGACCTCATCTTGAGGTGTCAACGCACTCCCACGTGCAAATATGAGCAAATCATTCAAAAGAACATCATAACATATATACAGTACATGAGTGAGCACACAACTAAACTCAACGATGTATCTTATCACCCTAGCCTAGTGTTAAGAATTCTACTTATATACAAAGGCATGAGGAAATTGATTGTCAATATGTGCACAAACTAAGCTCAAATAAGAGTGCAACTAAGTCCAAGCAATGTGACTCACGGTTTGAATCGACACCTCTCAATGTCGGTCTAAGGTCGAGCGAGACCCGTCCCTGACCCGGGCACAATTCAACTTAGGAATGTAAATATGTGAACAATTAATCATTAACACGCATAAAACTAAGTACAAGCATGTATACAACTAAACTCAGCGACATAAGTTATTGCCTTAACCAAGAGTTAAAGATTCTAATTATATACAAAGGCATGAGAAAACTGATCGGCAACATGTACACAAACTAAGCCCGAATGAGAGTGCAATCAAGTCCGAGCAACGTGACTCACGACTTGAATTAACACCTCTCAATGCTGATCTAAGGCCAAGCAAGACCCATCCGTGACCTAGGGCACAATTCGGCTTAGGAATGTAAACACGTGAATAATCAGTCATCAACATGCATAAAACTAAGTACGAGTGTGTACACTACTAAACTTTACGACGTAGGTTATCGCCTTAGCCAAGAGTTATGGATTTTACTTACTTTCGATGAACCTTGATGAACTAGAAGTGGTTTTATGAAGAGAGGGCCATCCAGGGAGGCGATGGGCGAGCAAGGCCAAGAAGGAAGAACAAAGCATGTAAGGAGAGGAGGAAGAGGAAGTGAGCCAAGGGTAAGAGTGAATAGGGTGGTTCTTCTATTTATAGGCTCAAATTTCATCATTACTTATCCAAATGACCCAATAGGCTTGCTTGAGGTGGCACGCCTATTTGGAAGAGGTGGCATCCTAAAGCCCCGGGAGAAAACACTTGTTAGCCTTCTTAATGCACCACATACCATGCCATTATGACTACTTATTATTCTCCAAAGAGAATCTTATGGTAATGATGATCATATCTTCCATGGATATTTAAGCCAATGACTCACCATTCTTATTAAGGCTTGGATATTCATCACATGCCTATTTCAAGACTTGTTCTCCATGTTAAAGCCTTCTAGTATCTTCCATGGACACCTAAGCTTATGAGTCACCATTGTCATCTTAACTTGGCCAACTTGCTCTCCAAACGAGATCTTAGGTGAATCTCTAATGGCCACTTAAGCTAGTGATTCACATTCCTCATTTAATGCCAAAGATATGGTAATCATGAAACTCGAATTTTTTGGCACATGTTTTATGCACTTACTTATTCATTAAGCTAAGCATTTTAAAACATTCTATTTTATTATCTTCCAAGGAATAAGACAAATATGGAAAATAGACCATTGGAAGTGCAAATGGGACCAGGCAAGCTCTTTTCATGTACAACTCCTACCGAGCATTTCAACATACTAGAGATTTGTGGCAAAGCCACCCTTGGTGTGCTTATTTTAGGCAAAAATGCCTACTTTGGCTGGGTTGGTGACCCAAGGCATGGGCTCTATGGCCAGCCCTTAGGCTAGCACTGGCTAAGTAGACAAGTCCCAAGCCAACCCCGGTTGTCATGTGGTTGTGTGGGATCGATCAGTTTGTGACCGACACATGATTGCACTAGGTCAATTCATGGTCGTTCACTGACGATACATGACCAATCAGAATCACCTGAGACTAGAACATGACCTCTCAGAACTTATCCATGATCGCCCCTCAATCCTTGGTGGTACATGACCATCCGTTGATTAACCCTTATGGTCGAGCAATCGTCCATTGGTCGAACAACTTGTGTCAACTTGCATGGTTATTGGATTGGTCCGCGACTATCCCTTGATTAATCTATGGCTGCTTCTTTGATTGAAACATGGCTAATCCATTGGTTACCCTTCTGATCGGGCCGATCGGTCCATGGCTGATCCTTACCATTGACACATTGGACTCATAGCCATTTCTCATGAGATCGGAAATCATAGATGTTATAGGCCCAATCATGTCGAGCGGCCAAGCCCATTTAGCCATCCCTCTATTCACTTGACCACAATGACGTCTACAATGGACACGTCAATGGAACCAAATAGACGCCATGTATTTAAACAAAATTGGTGTAGCCCAATTAAGGTTTTTATTCATTCTTTTTAGATAATAGTGAAACAGGAAGAATCTAGCTTCAAGTTGAGTGCGCAAATTAGGATTCCAGATCGTTGATTTTAAACTAATTTGTGGATTTCAGGTGTGACGCTAGATTAGAATGTCGAGTGGGTTTCCAAATTATCAATTTCAAAAAGAGTTGAGCAGATAATCGTTATAATTGACACGAAACAAGGTTGTTTTGGCTTGGATGACATGTCAGATGACCATTAGCCAATGAACTTCTTGGACGGAAAAGTCAAAGGTGGATTTTTTTTTTCCATCCCTCAAGCAAAGGTCATGCTCTTCTTTGGGATTGTTTGAAAATGTGAAAGTTATTTTTATACTGATAGGATAAGTTTGTGGTTGTCTTTATTTCTAGAGTAAAACTTCGTGCTTCCTATTTGGGTCGTTTGAAAGTGAGGTTATTTTTGTCTGAAGCATAACTTCGGAAGTTTCAGATGTTTTTTGGGCTAATTCCATAAAAAAGCACAAACTTTAAGTATTGTCCCAAATCTGGTCCGAACTTTATTTTGTCTCAAAAAAAAGCACGAACTTTAGGTGTTATCCCAAATCTAGCCCGAACTTTATTTTGTCTCAAAAAAGCACGAACTTTAAGTACTGTCCCAAATCTGACCCGAAATTTATTTTGTCTAAAAAAAGGCACAAATTTTCACTTATATCCCAAATCTGGCCATCCATTAACCCTCATTTCACAGTCATCCGACATGACATTTCCACGTCCGCAATCCAACATAGCAAAACGATGCTGCATTCGAGTGTTTGGAGGAAGTGTTAAATTTAAGTTTGCCTTCCAATAAGGTGAACTTTACAGATGATTCTCATGGGAAAAATAATTCAGCAACTTCAATTTCAGAGGAAGAGGCACATAGCTAGGGCCATTAGATTAATTAACAATTGGCAAACTGTTTGCAATGTCAAAAGCAAGGTTGAAAGCAGAAGATTACATTGCCTTAAAGCGAGATATTAAAAGTGTGTGCATCTTGTAGTTAAATAGAGATGTGAAGCCTATTTGCAATAGAATTACTTTATTTTGTCTCAAATAAAGTTTGGGCCAGATTTGGGATAATACCTAAAGTTCGTACTTTTTTTTTAGACAAAATAAAGTTCGGGCCAAATTTGGGACAACCCCTAAAGTTCGCGCTTTTTTTTTAGACAAAATAAAGTTCGGGCCAGATTTGTGACAACACCTAAAATTCGTGCTTTTTTTTGGAATTGGCCCTATGTTTTTCTACCATCAAGCGCAACAGAGTTTGTTTACGTAGCTCTCCCTTTGCTGTGTCTTAACCTTTATTCCTTCCCTCTTGCAATGGCAATCTCGAGCTGCATCTTGTTTAATCTCTTCCTAAAATCCTAGTAGCTAATTTCTGAACTCCCCCGATCGATCTTCTGGTGCTCCAAAAATTCTTTTCCTCCGAAAGACTCTTGAGCCTGCCTTTGGGGTGGTCTATCCTGCCGATAGAATATCTTTCTTTAGTTCCTTTTTTTTTAAGTGGGTCAGATTATGTCAATCAGAAAAGAGGCTGTTGGTGGGCACTCTTGTTTAATATATTTTATTAATATACGCTGGTTTTGTCCGAGAGAAGTTATTGTGAGCCTCGGCTTTTTGCGAGAAACAAGAAAGATAAATTTAGGAATCTATGTGCAGATGTTTTCCTGGGAATATGTTCGAGATTGCCTACCCGTCCTTCATGATTTCTCAGCTTTGCATCTTATACCTTTGGGTTGACAATTTGAAGGTGCGTGCTCAATACGGCAATTACTGCATAGAAATCAACTTCACCACGTAAGCAAGTAGATGGCAAAATGCAGTTTGGTCAAAAAACGAACGGGAAATAACAGAAGATAGGAGACTAAAGTCACATTGTTCTGATTAAAACTCTGGTTTTTTATGATAATGTGCCATCATGCATTTTCCGTAAAAAAACAACTTTCATCATTTCCCTTTTTATTTTAGCGAATAAATTTCTCGAGGTTATTTTCACAGACTTAATTAGTGTGTCTCACAGCCATTTAGAATATGGGCATTACATGAGTATAAAAAATACTATCTTTAGTACGAAATGCTCATAGTTTTAATTTCCTACTCATTGTTAGTATTCTTTATTTTGCTTGATTATGTTACTTTCTTGCGTCACCAATTTCCTAAATTTCTATATTCTAATTTCCATGTACAAACTTTTGACTATGTAAAGAGAGAGGCGGGGGGTTAAAATCCCCACCTCCTCGGAGGGTTGGGTTGGGAAAGATTTAACTTTAGGTGTGACTTGTGACTCCTATGCCCTACAAGGAGGAATCGAGTAAAGGTAGAATTAGAGTAAGATCGAGAAAAAAATAGTTTTTACATCTTCAACCAAGTAGTCAGGTATACTTTGGCCTGTTCTCATCGCTCTTCTATCACTCTCTCCCAATAATTATGCTTCAATTAATACATTACTAATTTTACTTTTACTATGCTCGAGATATTCCTATATCAAAAAAACGACATAACTAATGTAACTCGTATCTAAAATCTTTAAATCCCCACTAAAATAGGAGTACTGATGCAAAAATTTTCTTTAAGCAATAAAACGTCAATAACCTTGAAGATGTAATTCCAAAGTTCAAAGATCATTGAAAGGAATTGCTGAATCTCATAGTCTAATTGCTCGTTTGCGGTAAGGGAGTAAGGTTATAAAGTAATAGGGTTTTAATAACTATTGCGTTGTTTGATTTCATTAACGTAATACCTATTACGTATTTGGTTTTGTGAATATAATATATGATTGGGGGGGAGTATCACCCAAGTACCAAAGTACCCTAAAATCATAATTAGAGGGAATACAATAATTATCGCTTTAATAGTCAACCAAATACATAACATATGATTGTAATGAAATAAATACCTAATATTATATTTATCATTTTCACATCCATTCATGAACGAATATCCAATGTAAATCATCAAGATATTATTAATTTGATATACAAATCTTATCTATTAATTACTAAGATTTACAGTTAATCTTATAATGTGTGACTATAATGGAATAAAGGACATATTATTATTATTATTATTATTATTATTATTATTATTATTATTATTATTATTATTATTATTATTATTATTATTATTATTATTATTATTATTATTATTATTATATTATTTAAATAATAAACAATGCCTTTCATTTAGTAGCTTAAGTTTTAAGAACAATTAGCAAAGGTTCTACAAAAACATAATATCGGAGCAGGAGATTCTTGACTTTGAATCTTTCTATGCCCTTTTAGCTCCATGATTGCATATTTCCATGTTAAGTACTAGGCAAAAATAGATCAGACTAAATGTGAGGATGAGTATTAGAATATTTAAATAATAAATTACCAATTTATTTAGAAACTTTTAAACAACTAATGGTGGTCTTATAAAATCTCACAATTATTATATGATTGAAGTAATGATTAAAAAGAAATTTCACAATTGATCAATATAATTAGTAATCAAGATAACCATTGTATTATGAACAATACAACATAATTATGAAAACTTAGATCTCCATAATGGTAATTACCATATATGAATAATTTGTAATATGAAAACAATTATGTATTATAAAAGCAACTAAATTATTATTAAATTAATGTCGAGTTTGAGCCATTTATGGAACTCGACCATTTTGGAGGATTTTGATTAGTTCAAATTTGTTGTGCCTTTTAAATATAATCAAATTTGAATTATTTTTTTGGGCGGCGAAACTTTTCTATTGTACATGTTAAGGGTTTGTTTTTTGCTGGAGATAAAATATCCAAGCCTGACTGCAAGATTGGACTTCTTAATAAGCCGTACGGTGGTCGTCTTCTTTGGGTTTTCTAGTGGCAAATGAATTTCTTCAGAAATAAATCCACGGGGAAGCCCTTAAATGTGTGGAGAACACTAATGAGTAATTATAACTCTAATTCCCTAATTATTGATGGATTATTTACTATTAGCTTCTCTTGTTGAATAAGTATCTACATTCAGACCGAACCACGTAAATTTTTAATGTCTATTATAATTCCTCACTTATTACTTTGCTAATCTCTCGTTAATTTGATTGTAAGATCATATCAGTTTCCACATTAATTTTACAATAACCATCACGCTATTCATCATCACCTTTGCCAACCACACCTGCCTCGTGAGCATCATAACACCAAGACCATTGCAATCTCTCTCTCTCTCTCTCTCTCTCAATTGACTTGCTAAATTTGGGTCGTTTTCTCCTCTCTTGCTAGTTATAGATCGTTGCTCGGGCCGAAGAACGCCAAAATCAGCGACCACTTCAAGGTGATCAGTGTTCCCAGGCAAAAGCTACCACCATTGCTGCGATCACTGTAGTGGCCAGACTAAAAAATACTCGCGTCTATAGCCAAAGCATTCCCAATTTTTGTGAATGCGCTCGTATTTTTTTTAATTAATCCTAAAATTTTCATCTTCCGAGTTTTGACCTATCCTATTTATAGGCACCTAGCGATCAAGTCGGAGTTCAGTTTCATAGCTAATATAATACATGGTCGATTACCAAATAAGAAAGAGAATTTATAAACGACAGTTCCTATCTTAATTTGGATGACCAAAATGCAACGTAAAGATAAAAAGCTCCTGACTCGTGACTAGTTCCCCCGTAAAAGTGAAATAGGACAAATTACTTTAAACCATCCTTCCCAACCTCAAGAGCAAAAGTCAAGTGGTACCATTTGTCCAAGATTCTTTTAAAAAAATAAAATAAAATAAAAAGGCAAAAGAGAAGGCTAAAAAGGTCAAGAGAATCATGCCGGCCGCTCAGTTATTAACTGCTTTACCCAACTTTGTATAGTACAGAGATTTTGCAAGGAATCTACCAATAATGAAGAGACATGCAATGGATGGGAATTTACTCCGCGCCCATGTTAAGCAACAGCGACGAACAAAGTGGTTGTCCTGATTGGGTAAGGGAGTCATCCGTCCTTCATGAGATCACGAGATCACGAGATTGATTTGTGTCGTGAACAGATTTCTTCGTTCACGTCGCTTTACCTTTTGTGTGGAAAAATTTCATTAATGTTAGCATCTTGATAGAGTTGTAACGACGGATTTGCCAATCTTGTCGCTAGCAATTTTTGTTACCAGCAACAATCGAGCCTTCTTTTTAAGAAACAATCATGTTAAAGAGTGTCTTAGGGGCCTCGTTAAGTAATAATATCACTCAAATTTTATAATTTCGATTGTTTTCTTGTCATGCACAATTAGTGCAATAGAAGTATGCAAAATAA
This sequence comes from Eucalyptus microcorys, assembly GCA_014182515.1. Taxonomy (NCBI): domain Eukaryota; kingdom Viridiplantae; phylum Streptophyta; class Magnoliopsida; order Myrtales; family Myrtaceae; genus Eucalyptus; species Eucalyptus microcorys. The sequence goes on from CM024572.1 coordinate 23,431,022, forward strand.
ATCGTCTAAATTAAGAATCGTTCAGATGGGACAATGGGTCCGATTTCCAAGAGTGGTCCGGTTCTTGGTCCAAGCAGGAACAAGACTAGATTGTCTACGTATATTACTCTTTTTTTTTTAATTTCTACAAAAAATAGAAGTGGCCAACTTTCTTTTTTTATACGTAGAGCGACTGGTCCAATGGACTGGACGAGAACCGGCAGACCTCGATTCCCAATATTGAGAAGCGGAACCGGACCGGGAACGATCACGGTAACCATTAGTAACGCAATTCTGGAAAAAACCCAGAGAAAACATCAGGGGCGTCTCTGTAATTTAAAGGTCTGCGAAAAACTGACCTCTCCCAACGGCCGCTAGAGAAGAGACTAGTTAGTAGTTCCCTCGAGACTACCCCCATTTGTCAGTGCTTTTGAAGGCTCGATGCCGCTCCCCTGTCTGTCCGTCCGTCCCTCTCTCCCTCTCTCTTCCTCTCTCTCTACCGTGACTTTGCAGGCTCCATCATCAACCATCGCCATTTGCTCCACACTGTAATCATATTTTCATATTCTTCCAAGATTCACTTAATTGATTTGACACAGAGACAGAGGCAGAGAGAGGGAGAGAGGCAGAGAGAGGGACAGGAAAGGTCGAAAAGTGAAACCCCCTCTCCCCTCTTTTCTCCCCTCTCTCAACACGCCCGTCGCAGCCTACTCTCTCTCGGGTCTTGCGTTTAACACTAATCGCGCTTGTCTTTAGGGAAATGCGCCTGTCAAATTCGACTGTAGAACCTGAATAACTCCAAAAGAGTAAAGCAAAAGACTCGCCCCGCTGGAGTGAACTAACCCCCGTTCCCTCTGCTCTCCTCCTCCTCCTCCTCCCTCCTCCTGGGGTCGTCCATAATGCTGCTTCGCGCGACCTACATTGTGCTTTCATGGCTCCTCGGCTCCATATCTCCCGCTAAAATGGCAATGCTCAACCTCACCCTCCCCGGTCAGCACCCGGATCCAGAATCCGTCGTCCACGACGTGCATTGGTCCGTTTCTGCTCTGTCTCTTCTTTCCTCTGCTGCTTTGAGGCCTTCCGAGCTCTGTTTTTGGGCCTCTTTTCTTCGGAGGGGCTGTGTCCGAGTTTAGAGATGGGAAAGACAAGTTCAAAACTTGGTTCTAGCTGCATTGATCTTGCATTGTTTGGTTTTTCCTTAGAAATGCTTTTTGGGTTTTCATTTTTCCCACCTTTACTTTGGGAAAAGGGTCTCGTTTAGGGTTTAGGCCTTCATTCTGAGAGGAGGTGTCGACTGAACTCGCTGTTCCCCACAAAGCGAAGACCAGCTTGCAGCCTTGCACTGGCCTGAGAAAACGCACCTCTTCAAGAAATGCGCGTTCGTGTGCTTGGCTCCGTTTCGTTTTCCATGAAGAAAAATCAAACCTTTTGCTGCATTTCATGTTCCCATTCCTCAAATGACTCTAGTTCAAGCTCCTGTACTGTTATCCTTCTTTATTTTCGCCTTTACATTTTACGCCCACCTTCATAAAGATTTTCTTGCGTTTGTTTTAGTAAGGTTAAGTAAAATCACTTTGACTAAACAACGATAGCTACATTGTCTTCTTTTTGAAGTTATTTACGAAAATGCGCAGGAGAGTGAATGCTTCCATGACTAGAAGGCTAATGCTGGACACGATGGAGAGCGACGAGACCTCGTGCCTGACCGGCAACCCAATCGACGACTGCTGGAAGTGCGACCCGGACTGGGCCAACAACCGGCAGCGGCTCGCCGACTGCGCCATCGGGTTCGGCCAGTACGCGCTGGGCGGCAAGAACGGCGACATATACATCGTCACCGACTCGTCGGACGACGATGCCGTGAGCCCAAAGCCGGGCACGCTGCGGTACGCGGTGATCCAGGAGGAGCCGCTGTGGATCGTCTTCCCGGCCAACATGCTGATCAGGCTGTCGCAGGAGCTCATCTTCAACAGCTACAAGACCCTCGACGGCCGCGGCGTGAACGTCCACATCACCGGTGGCGGATGCATCACGCTGCAGTACATCAGCAACGTCATCATACACAACATCCACGTACACGACTGTCATCCGTCAGGTAAATGAACGAATTGAAACCACAATTTCATGAATTCTTTGCGCGCTTCTTCGGTCATCAATTGCAAATTCTCTTCTTTTGTTAATAACAAAGTTTGAAGTGACAACAGAAGGTTTGTATCTAACAAGAAATTTCAGATACTCGTGATGATGAAAAATATAAGTGAGCGTACAATAACATCCAAACAATAAAAAGTTGGGTATGTAGAAACATCATTTCCATGCTAATAATGAAGGTTTTCGCCCTGTGATTGTGGTATTAAAGTCCATCACGAATTTGGCAAATGCTAATAATGTAGAAACATGGACTGACGTTCTATTTGACCTTTTGGACATGAGGGTATGCCTCCTGGGGCCAATGGGGCCTGTACTATCGCCATCAAATGTGATGACTATAGCTGTATTTTTCTTCTTCTTTCCTCGATTTGAGACTGCATGTGTTAATCGTGTAAAGGACAAAAATTGTTGACATGAATTTCCTTGGTTTGGTCTCTGTTGTTACATAGGGTTTTGAGACCTCTGGTAAATTTGTCAGATCATTTAGTAGCTGGACCATTCTTGTAGATGGAGTGAGATTACACCACCAACTTTTCAAATGCTCATTTTGGTCCTGCCTAGTTGGAGTGAGATTATACCACCAACTTTTCAAATGCTCATTTTGGTCCTGCTAGTTGGGGCCCCAAATAAGGCATCCTATGAAAGAACCACTCAATGGTGCTCTGAAAAGAGTAATGTGATTGTAAATTTTGGGTCACGAAGAAAGGTCTTGTTAACTTTGGCAGGGGAGGCGAACGTGCGGTCGAGCCCCACCCACTGGGGGTGGCGGACGATGTCGGACGGGGACGGGATATCGCTATTCGGGGCGAAGGACATATGGATCGACCACTGCTCGCTTTCGCACTGCAAGGACGGGCTGATCGACGCGATCATGGGGTCCACGGCGATCACCATCTCCAACAACTACTTCTCCCACCACAACGAGGTGATGCTGCTCGGGCACAGCGACCAGTACCTGCCCGACTCCAGCATGCAAATCACCATCGCCTTCAACCACTTCGGCGAGAACCTGGTGCAGCGCATGCCCCGGTGCCGCCTCGGCTACATCCACGTCGTCAACAACGACTTCACGCAGTGGGAGATGTACGCCATCGGCGGCAGCGGCAACCCCACCATCAACAGCCAGGGCAACCGTTACATAGCCCCCTCTGACCGTAATGCCAAGGAGGTAACAAACTTTCTCTTCAGTGTATCTGTCCCACTCTCCAATTTAGTGATGGAAATGATTTATTATGGCCTATTGTTTATCTTATACATTAGTTTTATTTTCATTTCTTTTTGTTTGTTGGTGGAACATGCGAGTTCTTTATTGTCTTATTCTCCATTCTCCGGCCTTTTTTTTTTTTAAATCTTTTTAGCTTTGCAATTTCTTAAAAAATAAATGTATATATTCATATGGGGCCTGAAATATTATATATTAATCGCCGCAAAGCCGAAATATTATATATTAATCGCCGCAAAGCCGTAAATCAAGCTCTTCTTTTTGTCGTCTAGGTGGGCTTCACTTTTCTTATGGAGCCTGGAAAGTGTAACCCCATTATAAGGGGGGAAGAAAGTGGGAATTTTTCAAAACCCTAACTTAGCGGCGTGCTCCTAGCACGATTGGCTAAATTTGGACTGCTGAGAGTTTGATTGGATTAGCTCTTTCCACACAAGTTTCTTTTCATCATTTTTGTATGAATTCTTTTATATTTTTAAAATTAGAATAACAATTAATTGATGATCACTAATCTAACTTTTGTAAGACAGAATGTACATAGCCTATGCAACATACAAAAGTCCAAAATCAAAGGGATTAACCCAATTTAGAATTTTTTTTCTCAACGGAGGCCGTTGTCGCTCTTACGGCATTCGACCACTAAGTTAACCTCAATGGATTGAGCTGACGCAAATTTTTTTTGACGAGGGTATTTCACTATTTTGTTCCTTAGGTGACAAAGCGTGTGGACACGGAACAATCAAAATGGAGCAACTGGAATTGGAGGTCGGAGGGGGACATAATGGTGAACGGGGCCTTCTTCGTGGCGTCGGGCGAGGGCTTGGAGGAAAAGTACGAGAAGGCATACAGTGTCGAGCCCAAATCGGCGGCCTACATTGATCTCATCACTTGGCACGCCGGTGTCCTCGGCGTCGGGGGCAGGTACTCTAACCCCTCATTCCATTCTCCCAATTCACTCTCTTCTTGTTTTGGTTTATTTCACGAATGGGTCGTTGAGCAAGGATTTTTAATCGTCTTTTACGTATTTCTACGATTTTATTTTGGAATCATGATAAAAATGAACCTAATTACGACAACTTCAAGATAGGAATTGGTCCTCCACTTACGGAACTTTTGTCGCCCACATTTGCCCCAAATCTTCCTTGCGTGCGCCCCTTAACTTTGCTTCTTTTTCCTTTCTCTCTCCCTCTCTTTCTCCTCTTTTCTTTAGCCTTTTCCCTTTCTCTACTGTTGCTTCGACCGGCTGAGCGCTTTTGGGCCCTCAATCAATCACTAGAAAAGTAAACACAAGCAAGAAAATCATTGTTGGGTGGACAATATCAGTAGAATAAGCATACGCATCCGTTAGGAGATTTCCTTTAATTAAGGCTGTCCAACCACTTAGGTACGATTCTGATTTTGCTCCAGACTGAAACTTTGGATGATCATGGGTCCACCACGTAGGTTCGGGGCTAATTTTTCGGACTATTCCTTCTTCCTTTCGATAAACTCACTTTCACCTCTTTCACCTGTTGACGAAGAAGAGCTATCATTTTACACGTGATCGGTAGAGTAATGATACTGCGTGTTTTAAGTTAGGCAAAGCCTGCTGTGCATTTCATGAGCAGCACCCTTTCAAGAGAACACGACACAGTAAAGCTCTAATGTAATTTTTGGTCGGGGTGAGCAGGGACAACAACCTGGCAGAGTGGAATACGAGGGCCAAGTTTCAGGGGAGCGAAGCAGCCCGCCCGCTCTCGTCGATGTCCCCTCTCGTCGTCTTTCTCACGGCGTTGTCTTGCCTCTTGCTTTTGTACCCTGACATTTTCGCATCAGGTTTGTAACCCCCAAGAAAACGAACGCCCCAACTAATTCATGATGTATTTTTCTTTTTACCCAATTGTGTTGATTGCATCATCACGGGTTGCTGACATTTCTGCTATCGGAAGAAGTTCCGAGATTGCAGATGCAAAATTGCCAAGGTCTTTTCTCTGTCTCTCTCTGCTTTGGTCTCATTCCGAATAGTGTTTCTGATCCGCCCATCTCCAGCATATGCATATACTCAACGCACGAGTATCCAGGGGAAAGAAAAGATCTCCATTCGTCTTTTACCTATCATACCTACTAATAAGGGAAGAAAACATCAACGACATATGCTACGCAGTGCAAGAGACATTGAATTGAGCATCACCATTCACCAAACCATCATTTCAAGAATCTCGGACAGAGTTAAAATTATTTCGGATGATGGTGGTCGATCGACACTCTTCCTTAATAATTTAGAAACTAGAGCTGGTTTTCCCAATAGAACTGGTTTGGCGGTCTATTATGTGCCAGGAAAGAAACGAATGATTGCTGCTCTTGTAAAGACATATAGACGTACATGCTCTACTGTAATATGTTGGTCTCCACCCTGTCGAAGCGATGAAAAAAAAGGCTCGAATCGCCCCGAGGGAGAGGGAGAGGGCTACTAGAGTTCACGACAGCAAATCCTGAGCTTCCAGGAAACTCTGTATCCGAAGAGGATAAAGCACATACGAAGACCCATCTGTGGACGAGAACAACCCAAAACCCATGACACGAAATGGCGCGGGAGTCCAAATGATCACTCCGAAAAGAAGGGAATTGTATCCCCAAACCAAGGAAACTTAAGTCGAAGGAAACTTAAGTCGTTCTCACTTGAATGGCCGGAAAAATTACAACATATGAAAAAAGAGCTACAAATGACACTTCACAGATCATTCTTAATCTGCATTATATTTAATATGATTAGATTTATCGAGCTTGCCTACTATAACTGGATATTTTCAATAAACCAAAAAAGGCGAAAGAAAAAAATCGAAAGGGAAGAACAGATGAAAAAGAATAGCCCAAAATGAAGAGGAACAGACCCAACAACATCTGTCCGTCTTCATATTTTAGTAGCATCATCACTCCCGCCTTTAGTGATTTTGCTCAAACCGTAACCATATCCTCATCCCCTTTTTGCGCCGCAACATCCGCCAGTTTCTTCCACGTCAAGGCCCGCTGCTCTTCTACTTCTCTGGCCTTCGCCTCTTTCTCTGCGTACTGCCTTTGGCACTCCTCAAACAACTCAACGTCCATTTCCAAGAACATTTTCCGGACGTTCACAGTAAGACCATGAACTGCCTGATTCCAATGACTTTGGATGTTCCTTTCCAATGCCTCAAATATTATGGGTAATATCACCTTACGATTCTGGGCGATTAAGCTCACTATATGCTCGTTGTTCCATAAAAAGAGGGCTCGCTCCGCAACCTGCATGGCAAGTTCTTCCTCAGCTAATTTATTTGAAGAAATGCTAAAAAAGAAGTGCAACTCCATAACTTGAGTGATGTTTCATCAGCAATTTTTCATGTGGCAAGTGGAGGTTCTTTCTGACTCCCTCATTATTGAAAGCATGCAAGGCCTTGAAAAAAAGGTTCCACTTTTTTTCTTGAGTGAAGATAACGGTCACATTCGACCATGTGTTGCTCACATCAGCAAAACAGACACTGAATTACACCTGGTTTGGATAACTAGGTTTGGATATCTAAAATTGGCCTTCATGTGCCAAGTCGCAACTAAACAGTTTGCAAGCAATAACTCCAGCATTAAGTGCTTTGTAAGAAAGCACAGTAGTGAATTGGCGATGCCTATGAATTCAGTAAAAAAGAAAAATCCCTTCACAATCATTCAAGATCAAAATTAATGGTTATAGCACGAGCAAGACTATAGTCCCCAATATGGATGATCCAGCACAAAAGATACTTCTTCAAAGCATGACATCATCCCATGGAAGAAAGTCAAAAAAATTCATGGCAATAAGAGCAATTATAAACACAAGATCAGGTAGAAGCAAAGATATATGATGAGCCAAGCAATACCAAAAAGTTACCACCTTTCCCTTGATCCAAAGATGAGAGAGGACAAAAACAAAGCCAAACTGCAAAGCAGGAAGCTTTAAGCAGAGGTGGCTGCACCCCTCCCTCCTAGTCAGATTGTCTCCCTCAATGAGCACTAATCAGAAACAAGGTGCTTCACTGTTTGGCGCTCTGCACGAACTTTTCAGATTTACCCAAAGCTATATCTACTTTTTACTTTTGTTTCTTTTACCTTAAAAATTTTGCTATTTCCTGAGTAATATAATGTATAAAGCCCATCCAACCTGTAATACTTATACACCCATGTACAGTTAAACAGCTCAGGTATCTCCCTTCAGGTTTTCCTTCTTTTTCGTACTTTCGTAATATTTAATTATCTTAGAAGGATCACTCTTCATGTACAAGTATAGTAAGTAAAACCATCTGATTTACGGATCGGAAGGCTTAATACATGTATGCTTAGATTTTAAATCTCGATACAAATTGTCAATTGAAACGTCAAATTTAAAAGTCATGAATCATTAATCGAATAGAAATCGTAAGATTTAGCTAAGTAGGGGAAAGAAAGATTTGAATGACATTAATACCTATAACTATAATTGAAATACAATATAATGCAATATATAATAGTTTATGTGACATAAAGTAATTCAAGAGACAAAAATGTAATCTTAACCTCTCGTAGATGCTTTGATTTCTACACGGGGTGTTATAGAATATATACCATTTTTGAACGAGTATCACCTTCAGATGTACGGACAAAGTTTACATAACACTTCACCTTCTATTGAAAGATAAGTTCCTAATTTGCTTTTATGCTGTTGTGAAACAGTTAGGATAATGTATGGATCATGAGGTGTAATATAAAAATGTATCCTGTGGTGAATAAGATGTCAGCTAAATCATTAATTTGGAGGTAAATCGATATATTTGTGGGATTTGGTATTTAGTCACCTACAGATTCCTATAGCTGAAAGCCTGGTATCATTACCGTTATTAAATGATCAACAATGACAATTAGACTACCTATGAACATGTAGATTGCATAAATTACACCTTCCTGTCACTGATTATACATATTAATAAGACAAATTTATATCTATCCAATTGAAAAACCTGGTCCAATAAATACTCTTCATTGTTCACTTTAAAATAATGTGGTAAAAAGCTAGAGGGAAGAGAAGAGCATGCATCGTTCTCAAAATCTATATGTTTATAGCTCAAAATACCTAAAAGCCTAAAAAGAAATTGCACGAGTCTTTATCTCAAGCACTGTGCAAGTGTTGCAGGTTATCTTTAAAAGTTCACCAAAATAATTATGTTTTCCTATTCTACATGAGAAAAGGTAATTATTCAATTCATAAAAAGCACTCCTTCTTCACCTAATTTCCTTTCAGGAGTGAATAAGAAAAAGGGCTTCCCAACGCACAAGGCTCCTCGCACTCCAAAGGTCAGGGGAGGGATCGACATACGCAGCCTTGCCCCTAATTTCCAAAGATGCTATTGCCAAGACTTGAACCCACCCACGACCTCAGGCCACAATGTAGTGAAGGTCTCCTTTTGAGAGTCAATATATCAGAACTTTTTTCCTATCATCTCTAACAAAATTCAAATCACACTACTCATCCAACTAATTACATATAAACCTTTAAAGATTCCAAAGTACAATGATTATAAACAAAATTTTATGCTAATCATACATAATTGCGAGGGCAGAATCAAATTTTAAACGGTGTTTGCAATGGAAATCTTTTTCCTTCATTGAAAGTATAATGAACCTAAAATACTCAATTATTGCGTAGCGACATTGTTAAGTACACGATGTCATGTTCATACTAGAAATGCACATTTGTTTGTCGCTACTTTGGGTCAAGCTACGCCCCATCAATGATTTTCCGCTACTTTTGTGCTTATATATGCAAACTGAAGTTTTTGAACTTTAGGGTATTACATTGAATCTCTCTGATCTTACTCTACCAGGATTGAGTTTACACCATTAAGGACATTCTTATGGCTTGGGAAAGAAAAAACCCACAGTATCTCAAGCAACAGAATAAGACCAAATCCAATGTCCATTGGCTCAGTCATTCTTATCATGTTTTTAATAATTAATGTTAATAGCGAAGTATTCATATAGTTACCATTTTTAATAACAATGCCTTAGGGAAAAAAAGATGGAGAACACAGACATATGTAATAAATCTCTGCCTGCCTTATAATATAACCAACTTCCTTTTTCCTTCTTTTCTCCCTTTTTTGAGGGGTAACAATCATTTGCACATAATTACATGCCCCACTGCCCAATGAACAGCGCGTTTCCTAGATGTCCAAACAACTTTCTCAAACAAAATGCATAAAACCAAACATACTCAGTGCCAATTAGCACATCTTAATAATAATAAAAAGAACATTGTGGTATGGAAATACATGTTGAGCATCAACAGACTAAATAACAGTCAAATAGGCTGCTAAGAGGCATTTATCATTTCTTCATTATAAGTGAACGAATATAATGCCTATAAACGTTGACCAACAATCAAGCAACAAATAGGATACACCAAACACTTAAAATTTTATGTTGGCTTCTCTACCTAGCAAATAGTTAGTTTAATACCTCCACACTAATCACGCCAAAGTATGCGCAAAAAGAACCACTGATCACCAGCACACTGACAAATTATACATTTATTAAACATGGAGATGCTGACAACGAAATCAACAAAGTCAATGTCTCACCTGATGCTTTTAAAAATAAACACATCTCACCTGGAAATGAGGGCTATTGAGGCACCGAGCAATCTGCCTGAACAGTGGAACCATACACCGTTGGAATTCAGCGGGTTGTGTTCCCTCCAGCACTTCTTCCAATTCTCCAAGGAAGAGAACCTCCTTTTGGCAGTTGGTCAAGGGCCAGTACTTCAGCAAACCCCTTATAACTGTATCTGCCAGCTTATAATCTTTCTCCACAAACTGAGTAATGCAATACGACAACTGCTGATGATAAACCGTAATCGGTTTCGGCTTATGCAAGGGTATGAGAGCCCTAACAAGAAACAACTTATGCTCCTCCTTCATGGGCAAAGCAAACCCATTAATTATGCTACCGAGAATCTCCAGAAGCTCACCTATCCCACTGTGCCTCTCTGTCTCATAAATGAACCTATAAAAGATATTGTTGATCGCCTTCCTAATAAATGGGCGGTGCACCATGAATTTCCCATAAATCCGGTGGAGGATCGTCTTTAAATACTCACGCTCTCGAGGATCCTCCGAATCAAACAAATCTAGCAGCTTCAACACGAAGGAATGATCGATGTAGCGCTTGGCAACCTTCGTATCGGTATCAGACGAGACGACATACCTCAACAGCAGTTCGTAAACAAGCTGTAAATGAGGCCATGATGGCTCCAAATAGGGCTCCTCCTCTTCCGGGTCCGCATTTTCCTGACCGGTGTTCTCGTGGGAGGCCGGCGGCAAGCACCGGAAAATGTTCACCGAGATCATCTTTATCATTTCCTCTTGGCAATGGTCAGAAATTTTACCCGAACCGGACTGTATGTAATCGACGAGCTCCACTAACGTCTGTCTCTTGATTTCCTTCTCTCGGACCGACTTCAAGGTATCCGAAAAATCCAACAGGAAGCAGCACACCTGCAATTTCCTCAAGAACAGGTTTTGGCGCTCGGAGACGGGCACGTCGCGGAAGGGCGGCAGGGCCTCCACCGTCCCGGACGGCGGGACGACCGAGATCGCGGCCGCGGGCCCGCCGGGCTGCGAGCTCGCGAGCGGCGACGCCCTGGATGCATGGTTCACCACGACGTTGGACGCGGAGACGGAATTCCGATTCGCGGCCTGGTTGTAGCCGTACAAGCCGGCATCGTTGGGGTCCGATTTCGAGGGCTTCCGGTTCCCTCCCTTGATGATCTTCTTTAACATCTCCCTAGAGGCCTCAAACCCTAAAGGCGCTCACCAACCGCGGGGGGAACAAATCGGGGGGCGGCGACGATCGAGCCGGCGATTCAGCTTCCCAATGCGAGGGCGCGGCAGATCAGCAGCATTCGGCGGCGGCGGAGGACGGCGGGGGAACCCTAGAGGGCGGGGCGTATTCGCATGTCGCCTCCGCCAATCGGAAGGCCTCGCGGCGGGTGCGGGAGGAGGGGGAGGAGGAGGAGGAGGAGGGGGGCGGCGGCGGGAGGATTCGGAGGAGGGTGTCGGGGGCGGCGGCGATTGGCCGGAGCGGCGGTGAGTCATCTGAGGGGGTCCCGATCGCCCGAGTTGACCGGAGATCAAAAGGCCGCGGCCATTGATGGATGGATGGATGGAGGAAGAGAGAGAGAGAGAGAGAGAGAGGGGGGAAGGGGATAAACACGGGGAGGGCGAACGAAAGCGACGAAAATGAGAAATAAAAGTGAAGAGAGATGATTTTTCGTTGTTCGTTATTCGCGAGATGAGACGTAATATGGAATAACTGACTTCCTTTATCCGTTTTTGCAGGTTTCTTCATATCTATATGATTTTCTTGTAATGAGGGTGATTGTGATTATGAACTTTGTTGTTAATTTTTGTTCATTTGCGTATCTTAAATATGAATTATAATCGTGAAGAGTTTACCACTTTAGCCCAAAGAATTCCTCCGAAGAACCTAAACAGAAGAATTTCATACCGTGAGAACTTATTAGAGATTGAATATTTGGGAAACGTTGAAAATAAACATATTTTATAAATATTTTTTTGAATTTTATCTTATCAATAAATTCATCAAAAATACTTGAGTTTTATATGGTTCTCGTGACAAAGAGTGAACGTGTAACCTTCTCCGATGTGCTAAGAAGTATACAAAAAGAAAAGGTAGGGCTTTCTCCAAAACGTGGTTGGGCGTCCTACATGCAATTCGACACACACGGGATCAATTTTAAAAATTTCAACCAAAATGTAAATATACAAAAAAAAAAAAAGGAAGGGATTGGGCGCCGGTGAGGTGGAGGAGGTGGACAAGGGGGGTAGCCCTCGCTAGCCTAGGTGAGACCATCGCCGGCCAGGCGAGGCTTGGCCAGATCTTGGTGATGCCTCAACTAAGGCCCAAGCGAGGCTTGCCTAGATCTGGGCAACGCCGCACCCTCGCCCGAGCCTAGCGAGGGTCACCGACCCTCGCCTGGGGCTGGGAGGCTCGCTGGCCACAGGTGAGGCCCAAATCTAGGTGAGCCTCGCCTATCCCAACCGATGCGTCGCCTAGATCTGGGCAAGCCTTGCCTCGAACTCGCTTGGCCCGGCAAGGGTTGGCCCCCCTTTGCCGCCTAGGGCCGACAAGGTCACCGCCCCCTCCGATGATGGTTGGGCGGCTACCTCTGCCGGCTGCAGCAGCATTCCCAACCACGATCGTGCCTTTCTCTCTTTTTATTTTTATAGAATTATTTCAATTTTCGTAAAAAAATTTTACTATGAAAAAAGTAATGAAAAATGCCACATAGGATAAATAAATAAATTTAAAAATACCACTTCAACATTTTTCTTTAAATAATGTTTTTTCCTTCTAATTTTTATGTATTAGTGTAATGGAATGCAGTTGAATTTGTCAAATTAAAATAATGAATGATATTAACAAATGTTAAATTAATGTTTTTAGCGTAAATTAATTCTAGGCTCTTTTTATTATTTATTTATTTATTTAAATACGTTTAATATATAACGTGTCGGAATATGTTGGAATTCTTTATTTTTAAAAAATGACGTGTCGCGTGTTCGTGTCGATGATACATAACCGATTTGAATGTAAAAGAAGCAGAAAAACAGTCTAGAAAAGATTGATAAAGGTCATTAGATTGATTGATCTACGAAGGGTTTTTGGACCGTTTAAATTTTATGGTGTGCATAGAGCTATTTGAGAGTAGAAATAACGTGAGTCCTTATTTATTTATCATAAAAAAAGAAAAAGAGTCAGAGAGGAAATTATAAAGCAAACTGTTTAGGAAAAAATTAATGAAAAAGGAGATGGACAGTGAGAGGAAGACAAGAATGGATGTGGTTAAGTTTTCTAACACGTACCGGATGCATCATCCAAGCACTTTGTACGAGGTTCCGATGTGTGAGTGGACGCCATTGACATGTGATGTACGCTTTGTTGTATGCTAACATCGAGTAAAAGCGAAAAGCAAAAATATATGAGCGAGAAATAATATTTGAATTTTCAAGAATTATGAAAAATATTTATATTAATGGCGTGTCGATTTCTATATATCTGAAGTTTCAAGTGTCTTGGGTTTAAAAAAAGAAAAAAAAAAAAGTCAAAGTGAATCGCAATATTTTATTGTCAAATAAAAAATATAAGTTAATCTAGATACCAAGGAATTCTGAGATTCAAAATATGTGTATTTTTTCAACTGGCCGGTGGCATGCCTCGTCGGTGGCGGACCAAGGAATTTGAGCTGGGGGCGAGAAATTTTATTTTATAGTAAATGACGTATATAATATTTTTTAGACATGTTTTTTTATTTTTTTAGACATGTTTTTTTTATTTTTTACTTGAAAATATAAACAATTTTAAGCCGAGGGGGCGGGACCACCATTTAGCCCCCCTCGGTCCGCCTCTATGCCTCGTGCTTAGGGTTTTTGTGTACATGACTAGTTTTGTGATGTCCTTAGTTCTACATGGGATGAATGAGATTTTGTGGCAATATTCATAAGTCTACCTCCAAAGGGTCGCTATCTTGTGTGATTGCTCGCAGTACTCTCTTTAAAATTTTACTCCCGTTAAACGTGTCGGGTCATTATAGATAATATCATAATGCGATTCCTTTTTCGTAAAAATGTAGTTAATTTGATCGACGAAGAGCACAAAGTAATTGCCGAGGTGAAAGGATTCAAATAATGTGCGACTTCTGATAAGTTTTGTAGAGGGAACGGTGGGAATGTACCGGACCAATTATTGGAGATAGATAATGTTGTTGGACAGTACCACTAACAACGTAGAATGTCATTAATTTAAGTGAGAGTTTATGGCAGCCCATATCCCACATCCGATCTTGTGTAGTTATGTAGGGGAAAATTATCAAAAATATTGGTCCCAAATCTTTTAATCATGTTAATTGAATCTTAAATCATTTTACGTCACCAATTAAGTCCATCGACCATAAGTATTCAGAAATTTTTTACTTGGCACGAGATAATTTTAATAATATTTTAATATTTTTTCAAATTTCTTTTTTTTTTTTGAATTCTTTTTTCATTATTTACTTTTCTTTTTATCGTATTGTCAAGGGTCGCCGAGCCTTTGATCGCTACAAGTGAGGCCAACCTCACCCAAATTTGGGCAAAGCAATCTGGCTAGCTACTGCGATGGTTTAGGCAAGGTATTTCATCAGTAACCACGATGATCTAGGCAAGGTAGCCTTGCATGTGGCTGTTGGTTCCAAATATTTTAATTATACTAATTGAGTTATAAATCTTTTTACGTTTTGCCAATTAAGTTAATTTGATCATTTTTGTTTGGAGATCTTTGAATCGACATGATTGGCGCTGACGTGAAGAATGTTAATACTTTTTAAATTTTCTTATTTATATTTTCTTTAATTCTTTTTTCATTTTTTACTTTTCTTTCTATTGTGTTGTCGAGGGTCATCAGGCCTTCGATCACTACAAGTGAGGCCAACCTCACTCACCCAAATTTGGGCAAGGCGGTCTTGCAAGCTACCGCGATGATTTGGGCAAGGCAATATTACTAACAACCATGATGATCTAGGCAAGGTAGCCTTGCCTATGGCTACAGTCGCTCACCTGGATTTGGGTGAGGCCGAGCAAGGGCATCATGGTTCTCACCAGTGGTTGGCGAGGGCATCATCACCAGTCATAGTTAAAAAAACAAAAAGGAAAATAGAAGAGAAGAAACAAGGAAAAAAAATCATAAATGTATTGAAAAATTCTATATCAATGCCAATCGTGCCACATAGGACAACAAAAATTATTTTATTTTAATATTCAATCATAATTAGTTATTTTGATTCATGTTAATTTACTAATTTAAAGAAAATAATTTTCTCATTTTAGTTATTTACATTTGGTCATAATAATATAAATGAATAATGACACAAATGGTCCCTGAACTTTGGCCCAATATGTAATATAGTTCATGAACTTTTAATTTATTCAAATAGTCTTTGAACTTTAGCCCAATATTCAATAGGATCTATGAATTTTTAATTTGTTCAATATGGTCCCTACACTTTTTGTACTTATTCAAATTATACCCCAAACTACATAAAAATATTCAATGTCATCCTTCATTTAATTCAAGTTCAAGGATAACATTGAATGCTTTTTTATAACTCAGGGACTAAATTAAACATATACTAAAAGTTTAGGGACCACATTAAGCATATTGAAAATTCAGGGACCACGTTGCACATTAGGTTATAGTTTAAGAATCACATTAAATAATTCAAAAATCCAAGGATCATATTGCGTATTGGGTCAAAGTTGAGAGACTATTTATCTCATTCTCCCAAGTTTAAACTAATCTAAAACTTAAGGGAGAGTCCAACATGTTTCAGAAAGCTATCGGCCCACTACTTTTAGAACTCATGGGGTTGGGGCAAGCCTAGCCCCACGAGACTCGAGCTTTGCAGCTTCAGCTCTCCTCCCTTTTAATTTCAAGTCTTTGAAAAGATAGACATTTTCATGAGTGAGTGCAAAGGTTTACATTAAATATCATAGTCATTACATATATAATAGTATAGTTCAATCAAGCATTGATTATTGTTGAATGTATTTGTCTCATTGTGTTTTAGATTGACTTATTTTGCTGATATCCTAAGAAACCAATCAATCTTTTGAGATTATTTTTGTCAAAGATTTTGCCTTCCTCTGACTCCTTTGCTACAGGAAAAGTACTAGAAAAAGTTATAAACCCATTACATTAGTATCAATTCAATTATAAACGTTTTAATTGGATTAATTTAATCTTAAACATTTTCACATTAGTATCAATTGAGACAATTTAGTTAATTTAAATCGAAAATTGCTGACATGAACGCTTGCTATTTTAGTGGCACGGTTAGTGCCGACATAAATAATTTTTTACAAATGATTATTGACCTTTGATCCAATGTATAATATCATCTTTGAAATTTTAATTTGTTCAATGTGATTCATGAACTTTGGCTCAATATGCAATGTCATCCCATAACTTTTAAGTTGTTCATTATGGTCCTTAAATTTTTTATAAATGTTCAATCTAGTTCTTGGACTATATGAAAATGTAAATTAATGGAAGCATAACATTAGATATTTTCATATAATTTAGGGATTAGATTGAATATTTACCAAAAGTTTATGGACTACATTGAATGAATTAAAAATTCATGGACAATATTGCACATTAAGCTAAAATTTATGGATTATATTGAACAAATTAAAAGTTTAGAGACGACATTACATATTGAATTGAAGTCCATAAACCGTTTGTGTAATTATCCCTATCACCGAAATGGCACACTTAGAAATCTATAGAAGGGTAATGAAGTAGTGAGGCACCAAGCATCGCCTAAACTATAAAATCTAAACGCAGCGAAAGAAGATTCATAGGATCTGAATGGGGTCTTACTACGTGAAAGATGGAAATTCTCACGTGTTCTAGCACCGCGTTTGGGTGCTTCTAGAGTATGGTAAAAAAAGGGAAAGGTATACGTAAAAAAAAAAAAAAAAAAAAAAAAAAGTCCTTTTAACTCCGTGATCATCTACATGCATTTATTTTTAAACTACAAATTTGTATATTCATTTCCAACAAAATTGTACATCTAAGCACCCTCAGCTCATCTTTTTCCATCTTCCAACACAGTAAACCTAACAGGCCCCTTAACTTAGGTACCACTTCCCCTCCACCGCCGTGGCCTCTTACCACTGTTGCCCACTCCATTAATTGGCTCCACAAGCTGGTGTAGCCGACAGACCATGCCATCGGCTACACCATCCCGGCCAATTAGCCGCCTGCCCATTCAAACTAGTCTGTCAGCCAAGGGAGCTGGACGGCCTTGGACGGCCTCCCCTTGGCCAGTTGCCATGAGGCATGACAACGATAGATTGACATAACCTCGGATCTAAGGCCACCACAACCATAGAGGCGCAATCATAGCTGCGATGAAGTCGCCGTGATTGTAGAGAGAGAGAGAGAGATTGAGCTTTGTGGGTTGTTTGGAGAGAGAGGGGGTCGGGTTAGCGGCCTACAATGCCATCGGTAACACTGTAAAAAATAGTTGAAATTATAGTGCCTTCCTTTTTTTTCCCTCTCTATTGTGGAGATGTTTCATTAGGATTTTTCATGAAACAAACGGAGCCCTAGTGGATGATAATCTGACTATAGAATTGATAACCTGAAAATATTATCCCTTATCAATTAACCAAGAGCATAGTAAAATACCGTAAATTTTCTTAAGTGATGGTACCTATACTTAGTGATTTTCCTTAACAATTGTAATTTCATATAAATCCCAGTAAATCACAAATTAGTAATTATGCTTCAGGTTTAGTAATATACCCCCAATGTCTCATAAAGTTGAATTTGGAAAAATTAAAATAAAAAAAGTTTTAAAACTGTTGCACATGTGCTAATTCAATCCTAAATATAGTCAATTTAGTCATAAATCTTTTAACAAATTGTCAATGTAGTCCATTCGATTAATTGTGAGTGAAAAACCTAAGGGACACTATCATCAATTGTAAATAATTTTTTAATATAATCCAATTTTTTTTATTAATTTTCATTATTTTCACTGTTGCCAACAAAGGAAGCTCGCCAACCACTTGACAAGAGTGTTGCCCTCACCTACGACCACGACCCTCGCCAATGGCCAACAAGCTTCGGCAACACTTGTTGGCCACAATTGAAAAAAAAAAAGGAAAATATCAAAAAAGTTACAAACCCGTTACATTAATATTAATTCAGTCCTAAACCTTTTAATTGGATCAATGTTCAATTTAATTCCTGAACTATATGAAAATGTCAATTAATAGAAGCATAAAAGTAGATAATTTCATATAACTTAAGGACTAGATTAAATATTTACTAAAAATTTATAAACTACATTGAACAAATTAAAAATTCAGGGGCGATATTGTAAATTAAGCTAAAATTTATGGACTATATTTATTAAATTAAAAATTTAAGAACAATATTACACGTTAAATCAAAATTCATGGACTATTTGTGTGATTATCTCTATCATTGACAATCAAATTACCACCGAAATGGCACACATAGAAATCTATGAAGGGGTAATGGAGTAGTGAGGCACCGAGCACTGCCTAAACTCTGGAATCTAGTATTACCCAGCCAAGGAAAATTCTTAGTATCTGAATGGGGCCTTAGCACGTTAAAGACGAAAATTCTCGCGTGTTCTTGCACCGCAACTGGGTGCTTCTAGCGTTCGGTAGAAAAAGGGGAAGGTATGTATGAAAAAAAATCTTCCCTTTTTAACTCCATGATTATCTAAACGAATTTATTTTTTAAACTACAAATTTGCATACTTACTTCAGCAAAATTGTACATCTATGTACCCTCACTAACCCTAACCTACCAAACCCAACAACAAGCCCTTTAACTCAGGCACCACTTCCCCTCCTCCGCCGTGGCCTCCTACCACTGCTGCCCACTCCGCTATTGCGAGCCACTAGCTACTGCAACCGACGACCACTCGCCATCGACTACACCACCCTGGCCAAGTAGCCGCCTGCCCAAGCAACTGTTTTTGAATTCACATAACTAAGCAACTTCCTAACGCTATTAGCGGTTAGGAAAAATGAGTCCACGCAACAGTTATCCATGAAAAGTTATAGCAACACCTATCTATATGAAGTTATACAAATCCTAAATTAGCGATAATAGATATCATTACCTAGTAGTCATATCAATCTTAGTTCTAATGAAAGATCTTATCGGTAATTTTCACATTGTGTATAGTTGATTCTTCAAATTGCTGATTGTTCTGACCAATTATCAAACCAAGTTTGTCACTTTTCGTCGAGGAAATGCTGAGAATGCAGTTCTTTCCACCTTACCTTTTTTTTTACATTTTTTTTTTTTTCCTTTCGTGCGGTGGAGATAGTTACCCATAATGGTAATGACAGAATACCCTCTTTTGAGTAATGGCTCCACCATTTTGATGTTCAAATGGCAATGATAGCATCAGAAGTGGGGGCCGGTGGTGGACGTACTTGGATTGGGACTTTGGGGGTGGTGGTGGTGGGGATGATTTAGGCTGCGTTTGTTTGCAACCTGTTTTTGTTCCCAGGAACAAAAATTTCTGTTTTTTTGTTTTTGGAAACAAAAAAGGAATAAAACGCATTTGTTTGCGTTTTTGTTCCAAAACTATTTTTTTGTTCTCGAAACACATTTGGAACAGTAAATAAGAAATAAAAAAAAAAAGTTGTTTCTTGTTTCTAACAAAATTTTAAAACAACTTTTCTCTCTCTTCTATTTTATTCTCTCTTTTTTTTTTCTTCTTTTCTTCTTTTTTTTTTTCTTTCTTTTTCTTTGGCCGATCGCCGGCCTCGGCCATGGCCGGCGACCGGCCGACGAGGGGCCGGCGGCCTCGCCGGGGCCGGCGGCCTCGCCGTGGGCGGGCGAGGCCGCCGCCCCTCGTCGGCCGGCCGCCCGGCCATGGCCGAGGCCGCGACCGGCCAAAAGAAGAAAAAAAGAAAAAAAGAAAAAAAAATAAATAAGAAAATAAGAAAAATAAGAAAGAAAATAGAAAAAATAAAATAAAAATATTAAAAAATTAAAAGAAATAAAAAAATTATACAAATTTACCAAACGTGTTTCTATTCTTTTTATATTTCGAAACAGTTTATCAAACGTGTTTTTTTATTCAAAAATTGTTCCCAAATAGAAATATTTTTTTCTATTTCGTTCCTTAACAATTTTTAAACATAAATGTTACCAAACGTATTCTTAGAGATTTTTTTCATGAGGAGGGTATTCTAGTAATTTTAGTAGAGGTGAGTGTGCAAGCTTCTAGTTTTGAAAGCTGATTTATGTTTTTGATTTCTTGGCGAAACATTGAAACCTCACTCATATTTTTTGGTACCGTCCAAAATGTTAAAGAAAAACGAGACTAGTCCTGTTTAAGCCCGTAATTTTCCTAAAACCTGTTGTAATTTATCTAGAATCATTGTAAAATTGGTCACATCTATATGTATTAATTTGACTTTATGAGTCGTAATATATATGTGGTCATTCCGCTTCTATCCCTCAAAAGTAGTGCATTACCTTTAGGCTTGTTTGTGTCCCAAAAAACGAATAATTTGAAAATCATCTTTCTAAAAATGATTGCTTTTATCGCATAAAATAATTAACCGATTAAAAATATTTTCTTCCAACAATAATTCACTTCTAAATATTTTCATGGACAATGAAATTATTTTTCTTTTATTCATTTTTATAAGCAATACAAACGATTATTTTTAAGAAAATGTTTTTCAAATTACTTATTTTCCATGAAATAAATGGAGCCATAATGGACAATAATCTAATTATAGATTCATAAACTGAAAATATTTTCACTTATTACTACTTACCATACCATAAATTTTTGTAAGCGATGCCATCACTGTAATTGTACCTACACTTAGTAATTTTTCTCAATGATTGTAATTTCACTGTAAGTCCCTGTACTTATACTTCGGGTATAGTAATATACCCCAAAGTCTTGTAGAGTTGAATTCAGAAAAATTACCAAAAATATTATATACCTATTACATTTGTGCTAATTCAGTCTGAAACCTTTTAATATAGCCAATTTAATTATAAACTTTTGACAATTTGCTAATGTAGTCTATCCTATCAATTTTAAGTGTAAATTATCAATACAAATGTCGATCGTTTTATGTGGCATTGCTAACGCTGACATGAATAATTTTTTTTTATATTTTTCAATTTTTTAATCAATTTATTTTTTTTTCACCATGGTCGACAAGGGTCGCCAAACCTAGCCAGCTTTGCCTGTGGCCGCAACCCTCACACAGTGGTTGGTGAGCTTTGGCAAACCTTGCTAAAAATAAACAAATAATTCGAAAAACATTAAAAATTAAGAAGATTATTTATGTCAACAATGGTTGTACCACATAGGAGACAGTCAATATCTATGTCAGCGATTTCCTACAAAAATTGGTAAGATGATCTACGGTAATAAGTTGTCAAGATTTATGATTGAATTGACACATATATAATAGGTTTAGAACTTTTTTTGTAATTATCCAAATTGAATTCCCTAGCGATTTTCCCTAAATCAGCATAAACAACCTAAGTTTTTTTTTTGTACTTTTTCCCTATTTATGTAACTAACCTCAAGGATGGTAATACTCATTTACACTTCGTAAGTTTAGGGGCCCTATTAGTGAGTAATTATCCTCATTGCAATTTCCTGTAATTCATAGACACATTAACGATCTTATAGTTAGTAATTTTCCTTAAATGTTTGTAAATTGCTATCTATTTTTAAATCATCCGACTGGAAAGTTATTTTGTCTTAATCTAATTGCTCAAATTGAACAGGAACGGTCCTATATTTTCCAAAAGGGGACCATAGAACTTCCCTGGCACTCGGTTAGTACCACACCATTCACGAGTGTTCCATGTAATTTTTCTTTTTCAAACGCTGCTGTTGGTCTAAACTCAACAGTTCCGAGGATTTTTCAAAGCACATTAGTGTGTCATACCACCGCATTTTTTACTACTATTTCACATTTGATTGCAACGACGTAAAGTCACGAAACAACATCATGACTTGCTACGACATTTTTTCAAACACTTTTTTTTAAAGTATAGTGACATGTCGGAACATGTACGGAATGCTAAGGATTACCGACAACAACCAAGACAAGTAAAGGCTGCCCAAGTATCTTGATCTACTTCAGACACCGTGGAGGACGAGTCGCCGGAGGCTGGAAGGTATACGATCCTCAGGTGCCGTCGTGGATGCGCTTGGGTGTAGCCATTACCAAACGGTCAAGCCGAGGGCTACTGGAATGGGCTAAGGCAAAAAAACTGGTAGCTTTCTCCACTAACAACAACACGAGTCTAATCGCTAAGAGCACAATAATCCTTTCGAGTAGGACCAACCACCGCCATCATCCTTTTCCCCCAAATGGACAAAAACAGAGGACGCAATCACACAACGCTTGAGTGGCAGCATTACCTATTATCTGATCATTTACATATCATCTCTCTCTCTCTCTCTCTCTCTCTCTCTCTCGCGAGCAGGAGGACCAGAAGAAGGAAGAGGAAGATGGTGCTCTTGTATTACGTGCGCCATGTGGTCGAACTCTCGTTTTATGTATTCCGTCTGCTCCTGAGTGTGGTGGTCATGGTGACGTGACAGCCGTCCCTGGTCGCTCCGACGAAGATCAACAACGGGCGCGAATCAGAGGGCTATATGAATCATCATATCGCTCTGGAGAGTGCACTCGAATATACTACTAATCCTTCCGGTACATGAATATATCACTTCTTGCTATGAAGGAACCATCAGTATATCGACAGACGTCTGTGTTTTTCATAAAGAGCACTTTCAAGTTCTCGTACTTTTGAGTTTCATCGTGATCTTGCATCCGAGTATTACCTAGGGCGAATTTATGCTGACGTTTTTACCTCTGTCTATTTGTTTATTTTCAGTTTTTGGCTAACTCCAGCAGTATCTGGTGCGTGCAAGTTCGACTCATCAAATCGTTTCTCAACAAAAAGAATGGTCTCTTCGCCCTTAATAGCTTGCAGTAACCGGTATCAGTCATCCATTCAGCTAAGATGGTAGGCTAATTATACAAGTATCAAATTCGTTTAATGTTACTTGGAATCCAATCAAATGATGTGATCATTTCACGTTTCTCATGCTCTTTCACAACCGTGAAAATCAGTTCAATTTCTTATTGAAATCACATCGACATGGGCTGCTGCGTTTTCTTGGTCTTCTCTGAACCTTGTGTACTATCGCCTTTGTAGAATTTCCTCATCCTCAGCACCAATACTAGCAAGACGAGACAACTGAAAAATGTGGCTGCGGTGATGATCTTGAAGGCCGTCTGATAGCACTTTACCCCGGCGCAGCTCAAGGGATCTCCTGCTCTCCTCATGATCCCCAACGCTCTCAACTGCCTCTGCGCCTCTTTATCTGCAAATGCCTTCTTTAAAATCATCGGGCAAATCGCCAAAGTTGTACAGCCAGCGTATAATGCCCCGTGTACAGATATGATGGTGCACACCAATGGTAGCTGCACCCCCAAGCAGAATCCCATGATCATTGTGGTGATATAAAGAGAGTTCGGGACCGCGCTGGCGTGTAATGCGTGGCTGACGCAAGTGAAGAGGAGTATCGCAGCGAGCATCGGGGGGCGGGGAAGCTTATACTTGATCAAAAGGTACTCTGAGTAGAAGCCTGCAAACACTCTACCGAGGAAATTCCAGATGCTCACGAGCGAAATCAAGGTCGCGATACTGTGAGGTGAATAGCCTAGGGAGCTACTGATTTGGCTGAGATTGTCGATCACGGCCAGGATTCCTCCCTCCCCGCAGGTTGTTGAGACGATTAGTATTAACATGTCGATGTTGAAGATCGCTTGCTATATGGAATGGTCCTCTTTCTCTTGGGTGGCCTTAAAATGTCGCCAAGGCAAGAAAGCGGGTCCAATTTTCTTGGAGGAGTTGACCTGGCTTCTGCAGGCGATGTTCTGCCGGGAGTTTGATTAACCAGTACCACTTCAAAACAGAAGATCATCGGGCGAACATTTTATCTCGGCTTTCCGAACCTTGGTTTCTTCATTTACGATGAAACCAAATGGCAGAATCAGCATCATAAGGACAACTAAGGCATTCCCGATGTATTCAGATCTGGTGAACTTAATCCTACTCTGTAGGATGATCACAATCATGAGAAACCCAGCAAGACCGAGCGCGATATACAGGAGACGATAGAATACCGCAACCTCCTTCACTCGCTGAGAAGCTTTCATGATGCGAATCACCCGGATGGAAACTAGGGACACCACTGCGGGAAGCCACGCAATCAGCAAAATGACTTTCTCAGGGTCTTCGCCATAGGAGGCATGGTAGAATTGTGTGATGATTGCGCCGCTCAAGCCAATGAACCCTTCAGTAGGCCGATGACACATCCTCCGTTTTCCGGGAAGTTCTTGACTCATGTGACCAAGGCCCCAGTGTTGGGAAAGGAGAGAGAGTTTGCGCTGGCGCACGTGTAAAGACACATTTGCCATATTGGTGGCTTCGGGATGCGGCTGGTGACGGCGAGCCAAACTGTGAAGTAGCTGGAGAAGTTCGTGAGCGCCCCAATCAAGAGAACGGCCCACAGGGGCGCAAGCTCGTAGAACCCGGACGCCACGCCAGATTCCCACCCAGGTCCTTGTAGAAGCCTAGCAAGTTGAGGGTTGTCTGGTCGTAGCCAAAGTACGATTTGATGCCTTTGGAGTACAAGCCGAACATGTAGGACGTTCATTGACGGACATGATGAGGAGCGTCGAGGATAGCATGAACCACGGGCCTGTCAGCACCTGCCAGAGAAGGCTCTTGGGATGTCCGCAATCAGCACCATTGCTAGCGTCTGCTGCAGACTCGGGTACTGCCATCCTCTGCATCTCCCGTCAGTTGTTCTGGTCAACAAGAACAAGGGAAGGGAATTGTCCTGTCTCCTTCGCGGAGAATCCAGTTTCAATATATAATGATTTCTTGCTAATGTCACACGAGAACGGTAGTATGTCCCATGGACTAGTAATTCAGTAAGCAGATCAAGACTTTGGACTAAAGAAGTCGCAAGTGTCGTCATTCCGGATTCGATTGCGAATAATTTACCGTCTAGCCGGCAGTCGAATCCTGGCAGACAAATTAAACTATATCTAGCAAACAGCTTGGACAGATCCCTTTGTCTTCTCTTTGTTGTTGACATGGAGTAATTGTCGGAACCGTCCAGCTCTCGTTGTACAGCAATCAGATGAACCGACTGGGACAAAAGTTCGAACGCCATATAGGTACCGCCAAAACCTGAAGCCCGTGTCCGATGTCCCCGTCTTCAAATCATCAGAGGCCACGTCTAACGCAATACTTAAAACATGTCAATCAAAGACATCTTTCGACGTATGCTTGCAAGAGATGAAACATGGCTGTAGATCAACCAACCAAGAACTAACGAGAAACTTTTCTTTACTAATTTGTAGGACTCAAGCCTGTAAAGGCGAGCCCCCCAAAAATAGGCGTATGCTGCTATATGCAGCGCGCACACGGTATTCTTTAGTAAAAGGCGAAAGAATAGTTCGCTATGTGCTCACTGCGCAGCTGCGTGATTTGCTGGGATCAGTGAGCCAGGTCTCATGTACTGGGAGTCTCTCACGTGGTTGCCTGTGACCATTCGATGTGGGACTCTTGAGCTTGACTCACGAGACTGGACGGTCGCAAGAAAAGCCTCAAGTGAAGCCAAAAGTTCAGAAAAAGAAAAAAAGCTTGTTAGCTAAACAAGTAAAAGACAGGGTCATTGCAATTCGATTGGGCTATATAAATCTTTGCTTCAAAGAAAGGACAGGAGAGACTCAATGAAATCTGAAGGTAGCAAGAAAGGGTCTGGTCAACCCAGACATGTCACAGCTGTAACTTTGACTAAAGCTAGAGCTATACTAAATTAACCCTCATAAGAACTTACATGGCGCATTAAGATTAAATCAAAAGCGTCATAACAGAGGTACTGAGTTTACTTGATTGGCAGCCAATAACTTGGAATGCACTACAGCAAAACCAATATGAAAGATTTAGAGAGGACCTTTGAACCTCGCCACAAAACAGAAATATGAATGAATTTGTCACCCGACTGTCTCGAAAGAAGCCTCAGGTAATGGATTGGCCTAATGAAATTGTGTCATAAAGAGTGCTTCAAATGCAGCGTGATGGAACATCGTGATAGTGCCACGGGTACCCACCACAAGCGGGGCGATGATACTGAGCTTCCCTTCTATCCTTGCAGATGAAGAAGGCTTTGGGAAGTGGGGAAGACAGTGAAAATACTTATGAAGGAGAATATTTAGCTTGACCTGAGAGCCAAAATACCCAGCTTCATGCGCTGCTCCTGTAATCCAGGATGCTGCACCTACAAGGTTGAGCTTCCGCGAAATCGATTTGGTCGAATCGCTGCTACAGCCACGAACATTTCAGGGCTTTAAGAGAGCCGGCCACTCAGATCCTCGGTAGCTGATGAGTTAAATAAGGCCAGGAGAGCCTTATTCTGGTTCTGAGTTAAGGGCGTAACGAATCAAACTACATGCACCAGTCTAAAATGCCCACTTCTTTTACCATAAACTTGTTCTGCTATGCCAAGCATTTTCATATGGCATTCAAATCAATCCCTTCAATACTAGAACCTGGCACCAGAAACTTTATATGCCTGCACTAAGTTTGTTGGGCTTATGCCAGTCAAGGCAAGAACCCTAAAAAAATTGGAGTATGCTGCTATTTGCGGCGAGCACATGGTATTCTTTAGTAAAAGGCGAAAGAATAGTTCGCTCTGTGCTCACCGCGCAGCTGCTTGAGTTGTCCCATCGCTGAAAGAATCATAATGTATCGACTTCTCTCTTCTCCTGGTTCTCGCCTGGACAACGTTGTGGTCGTTCTGTTTCGGGCTTTCTATGGTACGAAACGAGGCTTCTGTTCGAGCCCAGTTGTCAAAGTGACTATGGGCCCCGATTTGTGGGCTGGTCCATGAAGACCCACGGGCTCAGCAGACCAAGATTCAATGGGGTATATAATCCAAAGAGCCCGGGCGTGCTTTTAAACATAAAAAAGAACATTTATGGATTTAGATTCAACTTTTTTTATTCCACCCTAATTAGTGAGCCTCTTGCCAAAAAAAAAAAAAAAAAAGAGAAATCAAAGTTGAAGGGACCCTTTATTCCCTCGATTACATGATACCTCGTTTGAAACTAGTTCGATTTCATGTTTAATCTAGAAATCGACATTGCAAAGCTAATTCTCAAGTGAAATCTCCAGCTCCCAATTTTTGGATTTTAAAACCGAACCAACTTGTGTGAACCAGTTGGGTAATGCTGGTTTGAGCGGTTTTCTTCAATAAACCGGCCCAATTGCTTATCTTAATCTTATCCACTCTTGGACTTAGGTGGTCATTGAATCCTTTTTTCAACTCCAAATCGTCAATATGAGCGCATGTGATTGCTCGATCAATTATTGGCCTCCTCGTGTCCTCATCGACTCAGCTTGATAGGAAGAGTCTTATTTGGCTCGGTCAATGGATATAGTTGAATTTTGGGTGCCGATAGAAGGAAAATTAAATTCTGATGGACAAAATGAAAGGAACATTTGGAAAATAACAACAACAACACGTCAATAGTAGCCATAATTTACTAGACGCAATTCGTTGCCTTTCCCTAAGATGCACAAAGAGATTTTTTTTTATTTTTTTTGGAAAGCTCAAACCTCAAATACAAATAGGACAAAGTTGTGAGAAGATTTTTTTTCTTTTAATTTTTTTATTTCTACTGACAGGCACGCCCTTTTTTAAGGAGATGAATAAACTATGATTTTAAGCCGGATGTTAATCTAATAATTTCTATCACTCGAGCACAGGTCTCTGTTGCGTGCAATGGAGGACGATAGTCTAACCATTGGACGGCCGAGATCGAATATCGAATTTTCTCCCTTTCTGAGGAGCTGTGGCCGGCAGCCCTGGACAATATCGACCGACGGTGTCACATCAGCTTTGACCACAATGATTAGATGATGCCGTGGTTGCAGTCCGGTGTATAAGAATATCGAATTTTATTCGGAGAGAGAGAGAGAGAGAGAGGGATATTTAATGAGTTTACCCTCATTTCAGGATTTAACCAACAGTTTTAACATGACTTAAATTCTAAATAGAACATATATCAAAAGTTCAACTACACCGAATAAATTAAAATTTTAAAAATTACATTACGTATTGAACTAAAATTTAAAAATCATATTAAAAAAAAATTAAAAGTTCGAGATCATATCAAAATTCACATATAATTTATGTCATTTTCTCTCAAATATTATGTGATTTTCATACACTTTTGAGCATTACTCAAATTGTTAGGTTTAAATATCCCATGCTAACATAGTAAGACCAGGGACTCATCGAATAAATTGCTTTTACTAAGCGTGTCATACTTTATAAGTGATTATTTTAGTGAGTGAGCCTAATTAAAGCATTTGATTCAGAGTTTGCTCCGATAACGAGTTTGAGCATCTTTAACATGCACATGCAGTGAGATGCTTGAAGGTCGGGACCAATCGTGTGAACATTGAAAACCATAAAATGCTGAAGTTGGAACGAAATTGCTGTCTATTAATAGTAGAAAATGCACATTGCGACAAATAATCTAACACATAAACTGAACATAACACCGAAACAATTAGTCTTTTGAAAACTACAGTTTCTGTATAATTATAAAATTGTATATCCTCTCGTCATAGTGCAGTTCAGCATTGAGAAAGCTTAACTAAAAATATATATCTTACTCTTAAACTTAAAGAACAAAAAGAATGTCAATCTAAGTCACTTAAAAAGTACAAGAAGCGAAGCTAAGTTCCTTTATAAAATTGAAAATGAACTTGCATAAATGAATGATTAAAAGAACAATGAATGGATTTATGGAAAATACATCATTTCACATATAAAGTTAATTCAAATTTTACGCAGACAATTCTATCCACCCTTGGGTCCATTCGTTTCACGAAAAATTGGCCATTTTCGGAAAATATTTTCCCATAAGTCATTTTTCAGGAAAATGATAATATTTTCTAATATTCGTCTAAGATCTAAAAATGTTTCGAAAAATATTTTCCGGTGTTCGGTAAGGAAAATATTTTCTAAGATTTCACCACCTAGGCATGCATCACTTATCGACCTATAAATCCATCAAATATGAATTTGCCTTTAAATCCGAGCAAACTTGCTTCATATATTTATTCCCCCATTGTCACCAAATGTTCATCTACTCTAAAAAAATGTTCGTATGGATTTTAAAAAGAAGCAAAGGAGAAAAGAAGCAAAGCATGTATAACCCTAATAAGAATCTTTCAATTGAGTGGCATGTTCTCTCCCTACGTCTTTTGTGTTCCAATAAACAAAAGAAAAAAGAAGCAAAGCATGTAGAGCCATTTGCTTGAGCAATGTATAACTATAGGATAGAGTAAATAAAGAAAATGATAAGCAAGAGAGCTTGAGATCGATGAGCTCGAGGTTCGCCTAGCAACGGCCGACAACTAGCCAAGAAAAAAGAAGATGGGAAATAAAGAAAAAGAAAAGAAAAGGGAAATTAAAAATAATTCGAATAAAAAAAGAAAAGAATAAGAAGAAAGGGAGGAGGAAGTAAGGATTTGTAGAGGTGTGAAATAAAAAGATCGAGTGAGGAAAATGTTTACCACTTTTCAAAAGTGGAAAACATTTTCTCATAATTTAGAAAACTTTTTTTCCCTTTATGAAAAACATTTTCTCCAAGAAATTCATTTTCCGTAAAGCGAACGCCGGAAAATCCGAAAAACGTTTTCCCGGAAATTATTTTCCGCGAAACAAACGGAGCCTTAATTTGAGAATTTTAATGGACTACTCTTTAAAATCAATAATGTACAACTTTTGTTTTGACATTGACTTTGTATGATATACTTGCTCTAAATGAAATTGCAAATTGAGAAAACAAGAGTGTCTGGAACTTGTTGCCAGCTCCAAAAGATTTAGAGATATCCAAATGAAAAGTAAACAATGTTTTTGTTATCCCTAGATATATTCCAAAATTACTCTATTACGCTACTTGAGTTTATATGGTCTTCAAGAAATACATGTGAATTCGTCAATGTCATAAGGCCAGTTAGCCATACATTTTCTTGGGAGCCAATAAACTTTGTTGGGAAATGATCTCATCAGAAGATCCGATACCAAAAGCTTAAAACTAGAAGGCTATGGTGCGCAACACATTTCCTATTTTAACACCAATCTTCACATGATATGAAGCCAACGCAAAGATAAAAAGCCTTAACCGTAGACAAAATGACTAGACGAACCTCATAAATATATTCAACGAAAGCTCAAAGGATAATTTGTGACTCGGATACCATATTAAAATCTAAGCTATCAAAGCATACCGCACAATGTATTTTATATCTTAGTAATTCGCCTTTTTCTTGCATCAAAAGTGTGAAAAGAAGAGATCAGCAAGAGAGAGAGAGAGAGAGAGAGAGGAAAAACACAAGATGGGACGAAATGAGAGCAATGGCGACTGTCACTGTATACAACCTCAAAACAAAGATTCACACCTTGTTGATCTCCTGTTGCAACAAGGAGTCTCTCGTACGACACCAAGAGAACATTAATCAACTTTAGTATGCTCACGGGCTTGGCTGTGGGGCCTCCTTCTTCAAAGCAGCGGAAACGAAAGCTGATTTTATTAGTGTTCCTTTTTCTTTCTTTTTTTTTTCATCAGTCAATTTTGGAGACCCTTGGTAATTATTAGACATCTCACATTGCCACAGTCCAAGCATTTGTACTGATAAATAAGTCTCATGCAACCTAATATTAAAACTAATATATTTTAAAACTACATGAATGTAGGTAAGGCCCGACCTGAATGCCCAATCATGCGATTTCAAACTTTTTTCACAGATGAAAATCACCCATAAACAAGGATCAACAAAAATCCACAATTCATTCATGAAATTCAATTATTATAGCTCAGTAAATTTGCTTTGGCCAAATTCTTAGACTCAGAAAGCCAAGACCCGACCCCCAACCACATTCTCAAGTTATGAAAAGTGTGCTTACCTTATGGAAATACTCATTTTCCATCTTAATGAATCAAGAATTGTTTTCCAATTGCGGCTTAATAACCGTCCCTCAGTCAACCGGTTTTCATCCTTTATTTTTATTTTTATTTTTTATCTTTTCCAAAAAAGAATTAATGAGAATCCTAGTAATAAAAATTACAAATAAAAAATGAACGATCAAAGTGATAATTTCTTATATTTGTGCACATAAGACTTAAGGCCATCATCATAAAACCTTCCCAAATTCTAACACAACTCAAACATCGTTAATTACAAGTAAAAAATATTGTTCATCTGCTAAAAAGAAATCGTCCATATCATTTTATAGATTTATAAAATTTAAAATATTAAAAAATAGTTTTGGTCCTGTCTAAGCACACGACCTCCTCTAGCTCGGCCACAAGTACTTTCTCTCGCCGCAGCGGTTCTTTCGGTCCGTCCTCACCTTCGTCACCATGGCCTCCTCCGTCACGTCACAAAAGCCGTAGGACCCAAGCCCGCTCCCGCGGGACGTCAGTAGCTGCCGGAACGCGTTCCCGAGGAAAGCCGCCAGGTGCCAGCCCTTCGACATCTAGAGGACCCCTCCGGGTGCCTCCGGATAGGCGTGTCCGATGAGTTCACATGGCAGCTGATGGAGGAAGGAGGGTGAGTCGAAAAGGAAGCAAGTCGCGAGAGCAGTAGCAAAATCGAGTAGAAACCCGTCAATAGAGTGTGCACGACGCCCCGACTGGAGAGGGATTACTCGCAGCTAGTGGGTCGTCGAGGCGGTGGGAGCCGAAGTTCGAGATGATAAGAAAGAGCAACAAGAAGAGGAGGTCTTCCTCTTCCTTCGGCTGAAGAGGAGGAAGAATCCGCCATCGCCTCCATCCAAAGTCTCCGGATTTCTTTCAAGTAGATAATATTTTTTACTTGTAATTTATGGTGTTTGGGTTACGTTGGAATTTTGGAGAGTTTTACCAGAATGGCCTTGAGTTTGATGTGCAACATAAAAATTATCACGTTGATCGTTCACTTATAATTTTTCATTAGAAGGATTCTCACTAAAATCTTTTTTTGGAAGAGATAAAAATCAAGAAAGAAAAAAGTGAAGGGTGGAAACTGACTGACAAATGAACCGGTTTCCAACTTTCCATCGATAACATGCGGTCCTTAGCTGACCGTTCCTCCGTCACTTTTCTAGTACTTGACAGAGAAACGGTCAGCTAAGACTTTTCAATTGTTTTCCATATTCTTTTCTTGAATTAGCTTCTGATTTTTCTGTGAGTCCTCATCACCTTAGTTTATTTGTCTCTTTTGTCTCTCTTTCAAGTTCCATGCCCCACCCCTTATTATTCCAGCCAAGGGGATTAATTCATGTGCCGGCCCTTTTGATCCTGACGGTGTCTCATTATTTCTTATTGTTATGTTGCTATCACAACAAACTATAGCTCAAGCTCCACTCTAATATATACACTTCCCATCACTTTATTAGCTTGAAAAGAAAATTGGCATACACAAGCTATGAATGAAGCGAAGAGAGTAGAAGAAGGACTCGCCGGGGACGCCCAGACACAGCTTATTAAGGAACATGGCGAAGGTGACTTGTGCAAGAAAATTGACAGAAACGATGGCGGAGATCGCATCGACGATGTGCCTGACCAGCCTGTTGCCAAGCAAGTAGAGGAGCAGCCACAGGTTAAGCAGAAGAGCAAGAGGGTTGCGACTTTGGATGCATTTAGAGGC
The DNA here is from genome assembly GCA_014182515.1 of Eucalyptus microcorys. Classification (NCBI taxonomy): domain Eukaryota; kingdom Viridiplantae; phylum Streptophyta; class Magnoliopsida; order Myrtales; family Myrtaceae; genus Eucalyptus; species Eucalyptus microcorys. Next base: position 23,463,786 of record CM024572.1, read on the forward strand.
CTCACCATAGTGGTAATTTTAACTCCTAAAATCCATATATGTTACAGTCATTAGCCTATTGCATCATCTGCCAATACTTATACTTATGAGGCACTTGTTAATTCTTTGCTGATAATGTTTTTGAACTTATGTACAGTTGATGATACTTGTGGATGATGCTGGGGGAGCATATGCACGCATCGACCACTCGCCTTGGAATGGTTGCACGTTGGCTGATTTTGTCATGCCTTTCTTTCTCTTCATTGTTGGTGTGGCAATCGCCCTTGCTCTCAAGGTACTTAGAATTCCCACTCCAATCGTTGCTCGTTTCCGTTAATGAAATTACTTCTGTCTCTTGTCTGGCTATAGCTAGAAAATCTGCTCCCCGCCAACTAGAAGATTTGTTCTTCATTCTGGCAAGTGACAACATAGTCGCACTTTCCAACTTCGAATGAAATGGCAGCATCGTATAGATATCAGTAAACTGTTCCAATATAAGTAGAGTTTGAGAGTTTTTATGTTTCATCTAATGGGACATATTCGAGATAATTTCCAAAAGGGCTGGGCGGATAATTTGGTGTTGAGAGCTCATGTTAGTTCAGTGTCCTATACTGCAAAGTTTCGGCAATGTACATATTTTCTGCTTCGCCCTCTGTGGAAACAGAAGCATTTGAGCATGTTATCAGCACAGTTTCTCAATATTGCAGAAAATTCCCAGAATCAAGGATGCAATAAAAAAGATTTTCATAAGGACACTGAAGCTTCTTTTCTGGGGCATTCTGTTGCAAGGTAACATCAATACTCCTCCTGGCTTTGTCTTTCCTTTTTGTCTGTCCTGAGAGCGGTAAGATGTTCTTTCTTAGATCCTGCAGCATTGATATTCAAATGTGATTCTGCTGGCTAAGGATTCGAAGAAGCGTTTCATGCTTTCTCAGTCAATTATACAATGTTCTTTCGCAGAAGACAAATTAAAGCTTTTTGGCAACAAAAAAAAAAAAAAATCTATTTTAATAGATGAATTAACAAAAGATAATACAAAAAGGATTAGGTAGAATCGGCAACTAAACGAGCTCTGCAGGAGGATATTCCCATGCACCTTATGATCTGTCCTATGGAGTAGACATGAAGTACATCCGATGGTGCGGCATCCTTCAGGTTATTTTTGGATTTCAATAATAAGTACTTCGAAATTCTTCCCTTAAATTGGCGTATCAGATCAGATTCAAGCCAGCTATCATGCTCACAACTACATGTCTCCTGCATTTTTGCAGCGAATAGCACTTGTTTACTTTATCGTAGCCCTAATAGAGACTCTCACCACAAAGCACAGACCAGCAGTACTGGAGCCTGGACATTTATCTATTTTCACAGCATACCGTTGGCAATGGTGAGTTCAATTTTGTGCTTAGATTACTGAGAGTCAACTTATACCTTGACTAATGATCTAAGTGATTTATGATCTATGCATGTATGATTAGGATCGGGGGGTTTGTCGCTTTTGTAATTTACCTGGTGACGACGTATGCTTTATATGTTCCTGATTGGAGCTTCATTGTCCATGGCCGGGATGAACCTGAGAGATATACAGTATGTATAACTGTCATAAAATCTTGGAGGTACTATTTGATGGAGAAATGACTTCAAGTGAAAAACTTTGATTTCTTTTGCTCGACTTGTGCAAGGTCAAATGTGGAATGAGAGGACACCTAGGTCCTGCATGCAACGCGGTCGGCTACGTCGACCGACAGGTTTGGGGCATCAATCATCTGTATATGCAACCAGTCTGGCAACGATTAAAGGTTAGCTTTTATTCGTCCGAGAAAATTTTCTAATCTGACTTGTTCTGATCAGAAGCTTGTCACCAATTGATCTTGCTTGCAGGCTTGCACCCTTAGTTCCCCGAGTTCCGGCCCTTTTCGTGATGATGCTCCTACGTGGTGCCAGGCTCCATTTGAGCCAGAAGGCTTATTGAGGTTCTGACAGTTTTTTTAGCCGTGTTCTCATTTGGCCATCTTGTTTGGACCTACTAGCTTTATGTTTGAATGATTGTGTTCTTTTTTGCCTTGCACAGTACAATTTCAGCCATTCTATCCGGCACTATTGGCATCCACTACGGGCATGTCCTGATTCACTTCAAGGTAAGATCATGAATTGTGCTTGGACAAATTTGCCTTTCTGATCAACCTTGAAGGCTCGTAAAGATGGTAATTGGTTTTGCAGGGTCACTCTGAGAGGCTCAAGCAGTGGGTCTCAATGGGGCTTTGCTTACTTGTTGTTGCCATTATCCTACATTTTACAGATGGTGATCTCCTTTGACTCTTCAATGCCGCCATTGATTACAACTCTCATGTTATAGATCACAGGATTTACAATATTTTTTGCGATTTTTTCTTCTGGTGGATGATTGAAAGAGCCTACCCCTGATTTTGCAGCCATTCCTATTAACAAGCAGCTTTATAGCTTCAGCTATGTCTGCTTCACAGCTGGTGTAGCCGGAATTGTGTTTTCTGCCTTCTACATAGTGGTACATAATTGCAACTTTAGATACTTAGTTGTCGCAAGGTTAAACAAATAGCCGATGCAAATTGACAACCTGTTTTCACTCCTACTTGGAATTTCACAAATGATCTACAGATTGATGTTTGGGGATTGAGAACGCCCTTCTTATTCTTGGAGTGGATTGGAATGAACGCGATGCTTGTGTTCGTGATGGCTGCACAGGGCATCTTCACTGCATTCATAAACGGATGGTACTACAAAGATCCAGACCAACAATCTGGTAAGTAGTGCAGAAAGCCCTGTTCATGCAGAATTCACGTCTCATCAGATGAAACTTTCCGGCCTTAGTTCAAATACAGAAAACTGTGCTGGATCATGTAAGCTGAGAAAACTTTCCGCTACTTGAGCAGGTGAATTGGATCCAAAAGCACATATTCATCAACGTTTGGCACTCGGAGCGGGTAGGGACGCTCTTGTACGTGATATTCGCGGAGATAGTTTTCTGGGGAGTCGTCTCCGGCATCCTACACAAACTGGGTATATACTGGAAGCTATGAGAAGAACCAACCATCTGCAGATGGCTATTCGTCGCTCCTCTCGCACGTTCTGAATTTGCTTCCTTTCTTTTTTCCTGGCTTCTCTTGTACTTTTCGGAAGTTGCTCGTATTTTAATCTGCTTAGTTTTACTGTCAATGTGGGTTTGTTGTACATAAGCATATCTTGATTCGGGAAGTGTAATATGGTTTCCCTACCTAATGCGTCTGTTGAAAGAACAATTAGCATTGATCCTTGAAATTTATTGGAAGTAGCATGATTTTGACGTAGGAATAGTATTAGACATCGCTCCTTGGAACTTATGAATCTATGTTGAAAGCGACACTCTAATTTGATTGAGCTGCTTGTAAACAATTCATGCCATTAGTCGACTGCAACACTCATCTCAAGAGTTTTGATCGGAAAGGAGATTGACAGGATACGATTTAGTCAGACTCGCTCTGTTTTTGTCTTACATAATGAACAGTGGTGAGCCTCTATACGAGAAGCATTAGGAGTAAAAGTACCACAAATGTTGGGGTCGATGCGAATTTTCACAAGAAAAATACTAACCAAAAAATCTTAAACAAACAAATGTTCACATCCATCAATTTCTCCGCTAGAGTTCACCGTGAAGCTTTATTTGAAATAGATTCGAGCCCCTTCATGTAAGTTTATCCCTTGATTAAAAGAAAATACGAGACTAAAATTGCAATATACAGTAAATCATACTATAAGTACATGCAATCTTTCGAGCCCGTGAAATAGTATGAAATAATAAAATACATGAAAGCACAAAGAATGTAAATTCCCCTCTCTGGATGGCTTTTCTTCGTTGTCAAGATCTTCATTTTTTTTTGTGAACAACTTGGTTTGAGAATGACAATCAATCTGTTTGTGTAGAATCTTCTTGAGGTAAAATGATCTCTTCTCTCTTCTTCATGTGCTTCTCTCTATTTATAGAGAATCAGAGATGATTTCTTAGATTACTTTCCAATTCCACATATTTTAGTTTCATTATTTATCGAATCTCTTCCTAATCTTTTTGGTGACCATTTGATGTCTAACCTTTTGTTTTGGCAATGGTTGATGGATCTCTCATCCATGACTATGTATTATAAAGAGATTAATTGGATTTCTCGTGGATCTTGGAGTTAATTTACTTATTCTAACTTTGTAAAATAAAATTTTGTTGTACCATGATTATTTGTTAAAAAAACATGTTATAAGGACATTCATGTGACAATAGTTAAAAATTGGGAGTCCGATATTCCAACATCTTCACGAAACATATTTTGATATTGAATTGGAAGAGGCGTGACATATTGCTAAATAATGTTTCGATAAGATATATCTTAAAGTGTCGTGCATGTTGCTTTTATAAAAATATGCTTTGGAGTAGTAGAATTAATCAGGGTAAAAAAACAGTAGAGAATATAAAGGGATTACCAGAACGCCAATAAATAATTAGAAATATTTTAATCTGTGGACGAACTCTATGGTACGCACTTAATGCTGTTCTATATTCAAATTTCATGGAAATTGCCTTATTTTTTCTTGATGGAGTCCAAACATGTACCCATTTATCTGATGTTTCTTAGAGAAGCCACACCTTCATGAAGTTAAAACAACATGAGGTCCTAATTATCATTACCAAATGCAGCCAAGTTGATAGATAATGTTACTTCGACAGTTTGGGCATCAAACAGATTATTCAACATCTGTTCATTTCGTTTCTGTTCCTCCCTCAAAAGTAGATGTATTAAAGGTTTATAAAAAAATTAAAGAAAAAAAAGGACAACTTTAGTCGCTGGTCAGGTCCTCAGAACGCAAATCACGTTTTGAAAGTGAGATAAATTTTCTGCATTATAAAAAAACTTGAAAAGAAGAAGATGCCCCTATTTTATTGGTCCTGCTTTTTTTGGTCAGTGTTGGTCCTGCTTTAATTATCGAGAAAAAGGGACAAATCAGAATCCAGAAAAGATCTTGAGGGTTTGAATAAAAATGGCAATTCTGCCAGAACTCACCAAGTTGGGGCCCAAAATGTCCATACAAAGGTCCCGAAGTTTTTTGTCTTTTTCCTCTTTTTTTGTCTTTTTCCTCTTGGCCTTATACAAACTTTCCTACTAATTCAAAGCAAAAAAAAGATAAAAAAATACAATATTCCTTTCGGCACAAACTCGTCAGCAGTCCGCCGCTGGAAAAATGCCGAAACCACCAGCGACAGCTCGAAGATGAATAGACTCCAAGGCAAAGTCGTCATCGTCACCGGCGGCGCGAGCGGCATAGGCGAGGCGACGGCTCGGCTCTTCGCCGCCCACGGCGCTCGCATGGTCGTCATCGCCGACTTCCAAGAAACGGGCCGAGAAGTCGCCGCCTCCGTCGGCACCGGTAACTGCACCTACGTACAATGCGACGTCACGGAGGAGCTCCAGGTGGAGTCCCTGGTCCGATCGACCGTCGACCTGTGGGGCCGCCTAGACGTCAGGTTCAGCAACGTCGGCGTCGTGAGCGGGCGCGACCAGACGGTGCTCGACCTCGACCTGGGCCAGTTCGACCGCGTCATGGCGATCAACGTGCGCGGGATGGCCGCCTGCACAAAGCACGCGGCGCGCGCCATGGCGGAGGGCGGCGTGAGGGGAAGCATCGTGTGCACATCGAGCGTCACGGGGCGCTCCGGCGGGGTCCGCAACACGGACTACCACGTGTCGAAGCACGCGCTGGGCGGGCTGGTGCGGTCGGCGAGCGTGCAGCTAGGTGCCCACGGGATCCGCGTGAACTCGGTGTCGCCGTTCGGGGTGGCGACGCCCGGGCTGTGCCGCATGCTGGGGACGGAGGCGGAGGAGGCGGAGAGGGCGTCCGAGCAGTACGTGTGCCTGAAAGGCGGGGAGCCGATGAAGGCGCGGCACGTGGCGGAGGCGGTGCTGTTTCTGGCGAGCGACGAGGCGGCGTTCGTGACGGGGCATGATCTGGTGGTGGACGGCGGATTCCTGCACCAGCCGTTCAGGTCGAGTCAGCGTTGGCCGTCTCCCGGCTCCGGCCAGTAGCTTTTTTTTCCGACTGATTACATTAGAATACATTAGAGCAAGAATAACTTTGGAAATGGCGGCATTTGCGAACATCTACATGAAATGGTTGATGGTGTAATGATGCAAGAATAATTTTGGAAATGATGGGAAAAAAAATGTATCTTTTCCTTCAATAATTATATCGAAATGGGTAGTTATCGTTCAGGGATGTAATGCATGGATAATATGTAACTATTCGAGAAAAAAAATATTATGGTTAATATCACGAAAAAATTTAAACTAGTATGCTTGTGATAAATATTCTCCAAACTAAAATCCCAAATCGGTATGTTTGTAACAGATTTACCTTTTATTAGTTTCCATGGAATGTTATTAACAAATTACTAACGGATGATGGGGGTACAATTTGGCATTTTACCTTCTATTTGTTACCGATATATTAATTTTGTGATTTTTGTGATATTAATCTAATTTAATGGAAGGTATACCACTATAGATTTTTGACGGTCAAAAATTAGTTTGGGACAAATTATTGCATACCGATTTAGGGGTTTTGATGATTAATAATTAAAAAACCACCCGCGATTAATTCCATGCTGAAGGCCGGAGTTCGAAACAAATTTATCAGACACTTTGCGACTTATACGTGCGTGGTGGTTTCTATTTATAATTTTTGATGATTAAAAAATTAGTTTGGAAAAAATTTATCACAAATATATTAATTTTGATTTTTCGTCATATTAACTCAAAATAATTATGACAGACTTTTTTCTAAAGGTTACTTTTAAAAATCGATGCTATCCACCACCTAAGCAAAACCTAACTTTCTATTTAATTGTTCGGTTGAAACGTCGATTTACGTTCTCTCTTATTAAATCCACTATTTCAATCGTCAACTAAAAGTTAATTTGGCATCAAGAAATTTTCTTTCTTATTTCAATGTTTTCTTTTCAACTACTGTCACCTTCAAGCTCAAATGATGGCGATTAAAAAAAAGTTGGGATTGAGACGTGCATTCTATCTCCATGTGTAGTTTTCTAATTATAGCTTTTCATATATCGTGCAAAGGTTATGATTTTTTTTTTTGAGAGAATAAAGTTTGCTGATAATATAGATTTGTGATTGATATCTGTATTAGATTCTTAAAATATCTGCTGCCCGCCTTTGCCATATTGGCAAGATTGTTTATGAATAAGGAAGAAAACTCATGATTGAAAATATTATAAATATTGTTTTTGGCTGAACGATGCACACGTGGTTGGAAGAGAAGATGGAAAATAATCATTATCTGAAAATATAAAGAAATTTTGACAAAATTATGTCCTACTGCCATTCATGTATAAAACTTATAAATTGAGTTCGCTAAGTCGCCATCAAATTTAAAAAAGCAAATACAAATTAGTCAATTTCCTCTTTATTTTATTATTTTTGCACGGTCTTATCGACCCTCAGAAAAATCACAAATTAGTGGACAATCGGAAGCCACGTGAAAAAGGAAAATAAAATATTTGCAAAAATCCAAGACACTGGCGGCACGAGTTCGAGAGTTCCCATCATAAAGTCAAGAAAGCATCGCGTTACCTAAAAGACCAAATAACAAATGGTCTCGCAAATTGAAATTTTCACACAAATAAAACAAAGCTATCTAACTAAATATATAAATAAAAAAAATTGAAAATAAAAAAGAAGAAATTTATCAACGATCTAATTCTAACTTTCCGATGACACTGAAAATTCATCTTCCGGCCTTCTCCGCCAGTGATAATAAGCAGCCCATAACCAATCCGGCGATACCAATTTCTTCCCTTCCCGCTTCGCCCACCTCGAGCTCTCTTCTCCGCCGTCCAGCGCCACCACGTGCGTCACCGACGACCCGAGGCCCGCCTTCCACTTGGCCCCTAGCTCCTCCGCCACGGCCCGGAGCCGACCCGAATCCGACCCCGACGCCACTATCTTGCTAAAGGCTAGCACGCAACCCTTCAGGACCCTGGACCGCACCCCGGCCAGCACCTGCCTCACGTCCCTCTTGTCCCAATTGTCCGCCCCATGGTCGAAAAATTCCCGGTGCACGTCCTTCAGCGCACCGAGTATCGACGACAGCACGCCCCCGTCCTCGGCCTCGTCGACCTTCGTCCGGGCGTACGACGTCCAATCTACGCCGTCCTCGGCACCGATCTCGAAATCGAAGTACTTGTACCCCGGGACCCGGATCAAGTTCCTCCTGTGATCCGGCCAGACTTCCTCGGTGTCGTCCAGGATGAGGACCGCGCTCTCCGGCGCCAGCACGAGGTCGAGGCTCTTGTAGGTGGAGGAGGTGCTGAACTCGCGCGAGATGACCCTGGAGCCGAAGTAGGCCCCCGCCGGATCGAGCAGGCGGGCGACCGTGGACGCGTACTCCCGGTTGCCCATCGTGTACACGTACATCTCGAACATGTCGCCGGCTTGCCGCAGGAACTCGAGCGCGAACGGCCTCAGTTTGGTCACCAGGGCAAATCTTGCAGCACGAAGAGCGTCCCGTTCAACGGAGCATCCGCAGCGTCCAGCGGGCATTGCTCTCCCGGCGCTAAGCGCGACGCCAGGATCGAATCCACCAGCGTGTTGTCCAAATCGAGGACCAAGCAGAGCTTCTTAGTGCCCGCCAGATTCCACGAGTTGCGGTACCCCGCGACCTCGGCCGCCGAGAGCCGCAGCCCTTCCACCAAGTACCCGAAATCCCCGCCGTAGCGACCCCCGAGGGTCTGGCCGCAGTCGGCGCACGACCCCTTGAGGACGGTGGCGTGGCTGCACGCCGTGGCTGCAGACGATCCGGGTTTCGAGCTTTGTCCCGAACCCGACGGCGCCGGTTCCTCGCCGAGCTTGCGACCGCCGCCGCCGCCGCCGCCGCCGCCGCTGCCGCCCAGGTGAGAGTGGATGGAATGCAACTTCTGCTTAAGATACGACGAAACGGAGCGAGTGACGGACGACGACATGGGAGAATGGTCGCCGGAAGAATGACCCGTCTTCATCGATGGCCAAGTGAAAACTCCTATATCCTTCGTTTGACTTTGCGATTCTTGGAGCTATTTCGAAATCTAGAAATTAGGTGCTAATAATGAAAACAAGAAAGATCGAAGCACGACGATATCTTCAAGGCCGGTGGGGAGCTATCAATCGATCAAATCAAAGATGAGAATGGCAATTTGGTGTCGGACGCCATCCAGAAGCAGAGAAACTTCTCTTCTCCTCCATTGAGTCCACGACGTATACCCAGTGCCCACTGACTCTGAAAAGTCTGGGTCGCCAAGTCTTACCTTCTTTCCAAAGGATAAATATCACGCGAAATTCATAATTTACTTTCAATTAAATTTTTAATCATTAAAAATTAAACATTCATATATTTGTGACAAATTTTTGTCAAATTAATTTCTTGACTACCAAAAATTCCAAAATAGTATACATGTAACAAATTTATTTTTTATTAGTTTCCGTTAAATTTGATTAATCTCACAAAAACGTAAACTAATATATCCGTTAACCTGTTACATGTCATTCAACTCAATAATATAACAGTAAAATTTAACAGAAATTAACAGAAAGTAAATTTGTTAAATATATACTAATTTATAATTTTTATGGTCAAAAAATTAATTTTGAATAAATTTGTCACACATTCATCAATCTAGGATTTTTCATTTTGGTAGCCCTATTTTAAAAGAGTCTGATTAATGGAAAATATTGATTGACTAGATTGCAGGAAATTATATAAGCTGCTGCCTTCAGCTATAAACGTTTCTTTGGGGTTAGAAAAATGTGCACCTCAGACAAAATGCTAGAGATATCGACAATGATTTACCTATAATTTGATATTATTATATATAAAAGATTAATGCGTACAAACAAAAGTAGAATTTAAAAAGAAATGCTCGCATGGAAGACGTTTGTAAGGTTCGGTGTTAAAATGGAAAATGAAGTAATTTGGTGAAAGGGAACTAAACTTTTTGGCAAATTAATTCATTATTTTGCTGATGCTATCGAGTTTGATAAAACGAGTATATTTTATAGGAAATAGTCAATTATGTAAAAAGCAAACGAAGTCTAGAAGGATACCAGCTTCATCTCAGTATTCAGACAAAATAATAAAAGAATAAAATATTCATTTTGTTGTTAGTGGGGTTACGAAAAATAAAACATAGACAAGTGGGAGCCCCCACCTACGCATAGCATTAGTGTAATATGGATTAGTTGGGATATGCAATCAATAATATTGTCTTAAAATAAAATTAAAGGAAAAACTTGTAGGAAATATTGCGTTAGTTGAGAGAAAAAATAAATAAATTCTACAAAGCCACTGTCGCATTTACCGATACTGGCCGTCTGGTAAAGAACCATTTTGATAAGAAGTTAGAAAAAACCAATGTCCGATTCCAAGAAAAGGCTCGAAGGCAAGGTGACCGTCGTCACCGGCGGCGCGAGCGGCATCGGCGAGGCCACCGCCCGCCTCTTCGCCTCCCACGGCGCGCGCGCCGTCGTCATCGCCGACATCCAGGACGCCCTCGGCGAACAGGTGGCCGCCTCGATCGGGGCCGAGGTTTGCACCTTCGCGCGCTGCGACGTCACCGACGAAGACCAGGTCGAGGCCCTCGTCCGGTCGACGGTGCAGGCCCACGGGCGCCTCGACGTCATGTTCTGCAACGCCGGGATGGTGAGCCCCTCCGACCAGAAGATCCTCGACCTGGAGCTCTCCCAGTTCGATCGGCTGATGGCGCTCAACGTGCGGGGCGTGGCGGCGTGCGTGAAGCACGCGGCGCGGGCGATGGTCGAGGGGCGCGTGAGGGGCAGCATCCTGTGTACGGGCAGCGTCTCCGGGAGCTGCGGCGGGGTGCGGCGGGCGGACTACCACGTGTCGAAGCACGCGGTGGTGGGGCTGGTGAGGTCGGCGAGCGTCCAGCTCGGGGCGCACGGGATCAGGGTGAACTGCGTGTCGCCGTACGCGCTGGCGACGCGGCTCACGAGCGCCTCGCTCGGCGGGATGAGCGCGGAGGAGGTGGAGAGGTACTACGAGCCGGCCATGGTGTTGAAGGGCGGAGGGATGCTGAAGGCCGGGGACGTGGCGGAGGCGGTGCTGTTTCTGGCATCGGACGAGTCGGCGTTCATCACAGGGCACGATTTGGTCGTGGACGGCGGATTCCTTCTCCGGCATTAGATTTTATTTTATTTTATAATTTGGACCGCTTTTTCTTTTCGTATTTATTATTTTGTAGATTCCCTCGATGGTGTCTTCTTCGATGAAGTTTGTCGAAGATCATATTGGCCATTATATTTCGAAACAATTAATTATCTCGAGTCGACTTTATCTGATGGGATGAAATTTGACCAAAATAATTTCAGCTTCTCTCGTATGCACTACCACTCGATTTGCATTCATGGAGATTGAGAAGATGGATCACAGTGAAATTCCACAGCAAGGTCGGACCTGAAGGTCATGACACATGACATTTAAACACAAATTTGAAAAATTGGACTCTAACAGGGATTCTTTATTTCTCGAAAAATGAATGATTTGGATATTATTTAATAATTAATTGATTAAAAATATTTTCATTATTAATAATAATTTAAATATATTGTAGATAATAAAAATATTTTTGGATTATTCAATTTTGTAAGCAATTACTTTTAGAAAAATATTTTTTAAATAATTTATTTTTTATGAAATAGAAACACCCGAGATATTTGTTCAATTAACAGATTTTTTAAAGGTGAAATTGCCCTTTTTCCAACAAGGAAAAAGGGTAGCATAAATATATTGCCCAAAAAAATTGTTCGGCCTCTATATGTACTATGAATAATATTCGCTTGCAACAAAAGCTTATAAGCAGATCAATAATGATCATCGCAATAACAATGGAACTATCACCACCCACCATCGACACCATCAACGAGGTCATGTTCGACCATGATAATTATTTGTACAAATTTCACTAATCCGACTCACATGGAGACTTAAATGGTCAACATATGATGGACCCAACTTACCACCGACCCCTTCTGGTTGGAAGAGAGAGAAGGAGTAGGCGCGAAACCACCTCGAAAACGTCGCCGTCGCGGAGGCCCGCCCCGGGAATCAGGGGACCCGCCCCGTCCGCATCCTGCCGTCCCTTTCTTATCTGCTGAAAAAGAAAGAGCAACTAGTGGTGGGCCCCACGACCCCCGTCCTCTTTTCCCCGTCCGAGCCCCACCCCCTTGATTAGCCAATCGGATTCGGGATCGCCCGGCCACGTGCACGACGTAATCTTTACCCGCGGGGGTTTGGGGGGCTATCAATCAAAGATGAGATTGGCAATTTGGAATCTGGCAATTAACATTTCTATTTCGGTAATGATTTATTTTCACAAATAATTTTTTATATTTTTTTTCTGAAATAATTTTAAATAAAATAATGTGTTTTATAATCATACAAAATTTCTATTTTCAAAATAAAAAATAATAGAAATGCATTTAGTACAACTCAAAATAACGTATAATTTTATTTTAATTTTTTATAATTTTTTAGGTTTGTCTTTTTGTCCTCTCTTCTTCTTATTGCTCTGCCTCTACCTGGTGATCTGCGGCAAGGGTGACGGACGGTAGGCGGTGAGGAAAAAAAAAAAAAAAAAGAAATAAAATGACTTACTTTTATAAATTATTCACGTAAACTATAAATTACTTTTTTCTATTCTTATTTAGGTTCCAAATCTATTTTCCAGTTATTTTTTACACCAGGAATAGAAAAATCAATTAACGTTACTAAATGAATGTCTATTTTTATTTTGTTTCGAAAAACAAAAGAACAAAAATTTGAAAAAATAGGAATATTACCGAACGAAATCTTGGTCTCAGACGCCATCTGGAAGCACATAAACTTCTCTCCTTCGTGATGTACCTACTGATTCTGAAAAGTCTAGGTTGCCAAGCCTTACTTTTTTAAAGAGGGTTAACATCAAAAAACTCATAATCGATGATCTATAAAAAATTAAAATTTTGACCACAAAAAGTCCCAACTTAGTATATCAAACTAATTGTTTGACTACAAAAAATTCCAAACCAATACATTTATGATCAATTTACCTTACATTATTTTTCGTTAACTTAGGTTGATATCACGAAAAGCCATAAATTGATACATTTATGATAAATGGAGGGTAAAACACAAATCAATACACCTGTCAACTTTAAACTCAGTTATTTGAGGGTAAAGTTTAACGCACAAACGTTTTGGTTTTGAGTATTTTTATGATCAAAAAATTTATTTAGGATAAATTTATCAAAGGTATATTAGTTTAGTGTTTTTTCGTGATGTTAGGTTTTTTTTTTTTTTTAAAGGGTCTGATTGATTTAAAATATCAATTGACTCGACCGCATGAAATTATATGAGCGGCTGCCTTCAGCTCTAAACGTCTCTTTGGGGTAGAAAAATGTGCCCACCAGACAAAACGTTAAAAAAAACGACAATGATTTGCCTAAAATTTGATATTATTATAAAATAAGATTAATGCGTACAAACAAAAGTTAAATTTAAAAAAGAAATGCTCGTATAGAAGACGTTTGTATGGTTCGGTGTTAAAAAGGAAAATGAAGCAATTTGGTGAAAGGACGCCAAACTTTTTGGGCAAATTAATTCATTATTTTGCCAATGCTATCTAATTTGATAAAACGAATTTATTTGATATAAAAATTGTCAATTATGTAAAAAGCAAATGAATTCTACAAGGATACGGACTTTAGGATACGGACTTTATCTCAATATTCAGTCAAAATAATAAAAGAATAAAATATACATTTGATCGTTAGCCGTGTCACGAAAAATAAAACATAGACACATGGGAGCCCCACCTACACATAGCGTTAGTGTAATATGGATTAGTTGGGATTAGTTGGGACATGCAATAAATAATATTATCTCAAGTTTGATTTATCAGGTAATGAACAACTAAAAAAATTGAAATGATATTTTCATATTTGGATTCAATAACGAAATATTTTAATGGTCTATCAACAATGTGAAGCAGAAAAATATAAAACTATAAAGGATACCTGGGTGGGTTGATTTAGAAAGACAAGATGGAAAACTAGATAAATAAATAAATTTTTTTTGGTATTGATAAAAAAATAAATTTATCTATGAATGGATTAAAAAGATAAAGGAAAAAAAATGAAGACAGAAACTTGTGGGAAATATTATGTTAATTGAGAGGGGAAAAAAAAAAAGAAAATAAATAATTTTACGAAGCCAGTGTCTCGTATACCTATACCGTTTTCTGGTACAGCCATTTTGATAAAAAGTCTAGCATGGCTGATGGCTGGTAGGCTCGAAGGCAAGGTGACCATCGTCACAGGCGGCGCGAGCGGCATTGGCGAGGCCACCGCCCGCCTCTTCGCCTCCCACGGCGCGCGCGCCGTCGTCATTGCCGACATCGAGGACGCCCTCGGCGAACAGGTGGCCGCCTCGATCGGGGATGAGGTTTGCACCTTCGCACGCTGCGACGTCACCGACGAAGGCCAAGTCGAGACCCTCGTCCGGTCGACGGTGCAGGCCCACGGGCGCCTCGACGTCATGTTCCGCAATGCCGGGATGGCGAGCCCCTCCGACCAGAAGATCCTCGACCTGTGGAGCTCTCCCAGTTCGATCGGCTGATGGCGCTCAACGTGCGAGGGGTGGCGGCGTGCGCGAAGCACGCGGCGCGGGCGATGGTCGAGGGGCGTGTGAGGGGCAGCATCCTGTGCACGGGCAGCGCCTCGGGCAGCTGCGGCGGGGTGCGGCGGACGGACTACTACGTGTCGAAGCAGGCGGTGGTGGGGCTGATGAGGTCGGCGAGCGTCCAGCTCGGGGCGCACGGGATCAGGGTGAACTGCGTGTCGCCGTACGCGGTGGCGACGCCGCTCACGAGCGCTGCGCTCGGGGGATGAGCGCGGAGGAGGTGGAGAGGTACTATGAGCCGGCCATGGTGTTGAAGGGCGGAGGGACGCTGAAGGCCGGAGACGTGGCGGAGGCGGTGTTGTTCCTGGCGTCGGACGAGTCAGCATTCATCACCGGGCACGATTTGGTCGTGGACGGCGGATACCTACTCCGGCGTTAATTTTCTTAATTTGGATCGCTCAAATTCAACCTAAAATATTTTCAACTTCTCACATATGCATTATCACTCGATTTGCTTAACATGATGATTGAGAAGATGAAGCGAGATGAAATTCCATAGCAAGGTCAAACTCAAAGGTCAAGACACTTGATATTTAAACCCAAGTTGGAGAAATTGAACTCCATCAAGACTTCATATTTTTCTCAAAAAATGAATAATTTAGAAATCATTTTCCTAAAACCGATTGCTTGTGTTATTTGAAATACTTAGTTAATTATAAAAATGTTTCGTTACTAGTTATGATTTATGTCTAAGCATTTTCGAGGGTAATGAAAATACTATTAAGCTGTTTAATTTGAAAAGCGATATAAATGATTATTTTTAGAAAAAAAAAATTATACATCATTTGCTTTCTGCGAAATAAACACATCCTAAATTTTTTTCAAATTAACAAATTTTTTCTAGGTGAAATCGCCCTTTCTTTGAGGAGAAAGAGTAGCATAGAATTAAAACAAAAAAATAATCAAAGTTGATTAATAATATTGCAATAAAAAAGTTGTTCAATAATATATATAAATAACATTGTTCACTTGCAATTAAAAAGTTATAAGCAGACCATTGATGATCTTCCCTGTAATAATGGAACATCGCCGACCACCATCAACGAGATCACTTTTGATTTTGATGGTGATAATCGGTTATACAAATTTCACTAATCCAACTTGCACGGCGACTTATATGATCAATGGATTGAGATAGACTCGATTTACAAGCGACCCGTTCCGGTTGGAAGAGAGAGAGAGAGAGGGAGGGAGGGAGTAGGCGGGGCCAAACGGCGCAATCACCACGGAAACGTCGCCGTCGCGGAGGCCCGCCCTGCGAATCAGGGGACCCGCCTCCCGCCCGTCGTCCCCATCCTGCCGTCCCTTTCTCATCCGCTGCAAAAGAAAGGACAACTAATGGTGGGCCCCACGACCCCCGTACTCTTTTCCCCGTCCGGCCCCACCCCTTGATTAGCCAATCGGATTCGAGATCGTCCGCCACGTGCGCCGGAGAACCGGGCCCGGTCGCCGGGCCCCACGAGGTTGCAGATTCCACGGTATCGTCTCCTTCGAAACGATGCCCGCGACCGCGGAGTTGTCCAATGCGGGACATCGGGACGCCGTCGTTTTTCACGTGTACAGCGTGGATTATCGCCGCGAATTTTATGCGAAACCTCTTCGATACGTTCCGCTGAAAATCAGTCGCTAAGGAAATACGCATCCTAACGTACGTTACACGCCATGGGATTGATCTGTACACTCCATCGATGATTTCGGTTCATCGCATCGTGCTTGCCGAAAAAGACATGTTAAAAGCGAGAGATAAGCCCATTTACAACCTCTCCAATTCGTCCAATTTTATAAAAGTGAACTTTACGTGGTCCATGCCGAGTGCAGGAGGTTTGAAAAACTTCACTTATGTAAGAAATCATATTTTTTTTTGTCAGGGATCGGCCATTGCGTCTCGAGACAAAGTAACACGTGATTACATCTTTATAATACTCACCAATTGAGATTCCAAACAACTTCACCGATATAATCGCTCGGTCGCCGTGCGAACGTGTACGCCTCCGATCACAACATAGGCTAAACAAAACCCTACGGGCGAGAGGAAAGATTCATTTCGGGTGTTAAATGCGCAACCCTCAAAAGGCCTCGCCAAAAAACAAAAAAGGTTAATCGACACGATTAAGACCTTTACAGGTCTAAAACCACTAACCCCTCCCCCGAATATTTAATTAATCCTTTTCCTTCTAGAAAATGCTCACGTCTAAAAGCTACCTCTATTAGTCCTAGTCTAAAAAGTCCCTCGACCCCACAAAATTAAAGGAGGAGAGCAACAGCCAATTATGCTTTAATCATCTGCGCTGATAATTTTAATTAAATCTCAAATTAAGATTTCCCAACTTCCCCCATGAAATTTAAAAATACTCTCTTCAGTGAAGTGAACCACCTAAAGCCTCGGACCTTTTCTAAGGTTCAAGAGATGGAACCCATTCGAAAAGGACGTGCCCTCATCATCTCAACAGATCTAAGGAAGTTCCTCTGATACCAGACGGCCATCGGACAGAGAGGACAACCGATACAAACTCTCGAGCGTCACGGGGTCCTCTCGTGCACAATTGTATCATGTCAAACGGCATATGGGCCTATTCACGTATCGGAACGTCACATGATTGAGCTTGCAAACAAACTTTGCTTTCATTACAAGTATAATTGCGTGGCAGAAGACGGGGGTCGACAGCTACTAACATGACTTTCGGCTCGGAAAAGGGTAAAAAACTACTGCAGAGTACAGGATCAGATCTGCATCGAGCGCTAACGATGAAGTTGATTGCTTATTTATGGTCATAATTCACAAGAGTCCAGTTTCATGGAAGAAACAAGCCTTAAGATACCGATAGTTCCTTAGTACGGCCAGGGCCAGGAGGCTTGATCTTCGGGAGCGAATCCGAAATGGCACGAGCTTGTGGATAGGATGGGGTAATCGTCTTGAGTCTCTTCTAGCTTCGGGAAGACGCACAGATGCTGCAGGTTCTCATTCCGCGTGTCGTCCTCGTCTTGGGACGAATCCGAGAGGTCGGGCTCGAAGGCGTAGGAAGAATCACCGTGCTCTATCAGCGGAGAATAGCCACCATTTGGACTGTCGGAATCCGATATCTCGCTCTTGCCGGGACAGACATCTTCCTGTTTAAAGGGTACCGTCGAAATTCTCTCTTCTTCGCCCTTGGCGCAGGCGACGGGATTCTCCGGTGGTCCAGGAGATGATGCGTTGGACAATTTGGAATTTTGCGTTCCTCTTGCTTTGATAAGAAGCTTGTCCGTAAGGACAAGAACCTGCAGACAGACATCTTGCCCATATCAGCATATTCAAAGCAAAATATACATTAAAAAATGCTCGGACTTCCTCTTCATTTCTCAACAATCCCTGCCTCATTCGACTAGAATAGTGGGATTTCAATACTAACTGGCAATTGATTATTCGAACGTTTCGATGTAATTTTCACCTCGGTTTTGAGCTTATCGTTTTCCTTGAGAAGGCCGTCGCAGTCGGCCTTGAGGCTGTTATAGCTGGCTTGCAGATCTTCGTATTCCTTCTCCAAGTGCTTGGTCTTCCATCGGGCCCGGCGGTTCTGGAACCATATCGCGACTTGCCGGGGCTGCAAACCGAGGTCCTTGGCGAGCTGGATCTTCCTCTCCGGCTCGAGCTTGTTCTCCAGCTCGAAGTTCTTCTCGAGGGAATGGACCTGCTCGGTCGTCAGCCTCCTCTTCTTCTCGGGTTGATGGAGATACTCGTCCAGCTCTTCCTCCCCGATTTCATGGGGATCAAACGCTTGGAAGAAGGAATTTTTCGACACGTTTGCCCCGCTAGCATCCTCAAAGCTCACCATTGATCTCGATCCTGAACCACAGAACACCCAGCAATGAAACACCCGGGAAATGCTCCCATCTTAGACAAGTAAATTCTTTTATAAGGCATAAACTGCTTGATCGAACAAAAAACTTCGCAGACATCGAAAGCGATCTTAGTTTGTGGGAAATTCACATGGCCGTAAACTTAATCTCCGTGCAAGAATAGCCAATTAGAAGCACCTCAGAACAACAGATCTAGAAAAAGGATACCGAGAGTTGACTCATGCTGCTAAACAAATGGCTGATGAGCAGCCAGAAGAACGACAGTACTGATAGAAAGACGAGGGTTTGAGATCTGCGTTTTTGAAAGAGCATCTTTTCACGGGCGCATTGTAACCCTCCAATAAACTGTATTGATATGCATCGAACTCAAGACAATCTTTAATCATTCATCCTGCGACTTCTGTTGATCCCATCACACGTATCACGATTCAACCGGGTAAAGGATCTTTGCAGGAGAAAACTCACCATCAAATCAACATGCTTGTCGATCTTTCTAACTAGATTCGGCAAGTCAACGCCGGCATGAGATCTTGACCCAAGAAAAGAGAGCAAACGCCAACAAAAGTCACACAACACATACGCATATGTCAACGAACCCCCCCAGATTGTCCAATCACAAACATACCCAGTAAACATAAATATACACAGATTATGCACGAAGAAAGCGAGGCGCGTATAGCAAAGAGAGCACGGAAATTCATACCTACAGAAAAAGAAGACCCGTAAAAGAAAAAGGCGTCGGAAGAGGGAGAGACTCGCTGGTTCTGAAGCAAAGATGCGATCGCCGAACCCTCGCAACCACCACCGCCCGCCATGGACGATCCCCCCCCGCGCGTGCTCTTCTGGATTGGATTCTGGTCTCTAGCTCGCTACCATCGACCGAAATGAAAAGGAGGGGGTCTGGAACCGGGAGAGATGAAAGACCTAAGACTTGTGGCGGAAGAAGCTGGTCATGATGATCTCGGTTATGTGGGACGTGTGCGAGCACCGGCAGGTCACACCCATCACTCAGAAGCGCAGAATTTTTTGGAGGGCCAAAGGAGGGAGAGTGTATCGACAAAGGAAGAGGTTCGCAAGCGAGGAAGAAGGTGTGGCCGATGGGGAGAGAGAGGCAGAGAGAGAACAGAGAGAGAACAGAGATGACTGTTTTTCTCTGTTTCTCTCTGACTGTTTTTATAGACTCTGAGAGCTGGGGGTGTTCTTGGAGTGGAAGAGTACGATTCTAGGCATAAAATTGATTATTAATTAATTGAGAAAGTTTTGATAGAAAGTGCGATTATATGTTATTAGTGAGCATTTATCTGAATTATTGTAGGCTCCCATACGATTCGAAGTGAGAATGTTTTTATCCAACGGGGCGGATGATTGATGAATTTTGATAAGTTCTTTTTGTTTCACAGAATATAAATGATTTAAAAAAATTTCAAAAAAAATGATTATTTGTATCGCTCAAAATAACAAACCAATGAAAAATATTTTCATTGTCGATTATAATTTATATCTAAACATATACGTAAACAAAGAAAATATTTTTCGTTCTTTCATTTTCATATATGATTCAAGCAATTATATTTTGAAAAATATTTTCCAAATCATTATATTTTTTCTCGAAAAATATTTTCCATTTTTATCCTAAAATTCTCATCGTTTTATATCAACATCTTTATTAGGAAACCACAAAACGCGCCATCATAGATTCACATTTTTATCCTAAAATTCTCATCGTTACAATATATCAAAAAAAAAAAAAAAACATCTTTATTAGGAAACGTCAACCAATGATGATAGAAAAAAAAAAAAAGAAAAAAGAGTCATTTATTCGAAGCTGACATAAATTCAAGAGGGTGAATCAATCCTCCTCCTTTTATTTTATTTTATTGGTTTTAGGGTATCGAGTTCCCCTTATTTTGAAGTCTATTTCGACTTTCAGAAATATAATTATATAATCCATAGATGACTAGGGTTTTGGTTTTATTTCAATTGATGTAGTTCATCACATTTCAATTGTCATAGATAGCTTATACTTTGCATACATGAGCCCCAACGGTTTACCGGAAAAATTGATAAGTCATGCAAGTGAGAAAATTTCATGTTGATTTTATATGCTTGCAAATTCTATATCAAGGACATGTGTCGGGAATGATACAAACTTTTTATCTTTTCAGCATCTTAAGTTTGACCTTTTAGCTGATGTTGAGCATCCTAGACCTATGGATATCTAAGGTCCTCACAAGAATATAAATCTTCATTGTTTTTTTTTTCCAGGTGAACGGTTCCTTTTCTACCTTTGCCGGTAAACTATTTTAGTTTTCATTTAAAAAAAAAAAAAAAAGATTAGAGGAAAGGTAGGTCTAAACTCAAGAAAAAGTGGCAAGATCGAAATAAAGATATATTCAACATGATGCCTATCGAGAAATAAAATAATAGGGAAAGATGGTGCTCCAAGGCTTCAACTCCACGATCCAGGAAGGGAGAAAAAACTGGGGAGTACAAGAAGCATGCAAGGTGAGATCAGCATAAAGACCTGGAGCTCGCCATCCTGGACCGGAGAGCCAGTCAAATTGCGATTACCTCCTTTTTGACGTAAAAGGGTGGAGGTGATTTCCTTATTTTATTACTACGGACCGCGATAACCTGACGATGAAGGGATTACAATCCTTTACAAGATCACGTATTCTAATCGTGTCGGGAGTAAATTTTTGGCCAGCTTGAGCATCGGGCATTTGATACCTTGAGCGGCGAGATCTATTGGCTTTTGACACGTCATAAAGGTTGTAATGACGAACTTGTACCTCTACGGTTGGATATGAGCCAAACAAACATTTTGTAGCTTTTGGTTGAGGGGTTGCTAGCTGGTGGCTCTTCTCTAGAACCCATCAAAACAAAATCTTATGTGAGTTTGTCATCCAGGATCGTAGAATATTAGTGGGAAAACAACACAAATAGTCATCAGACTTTAGCTAAATGTGTAATATTATCTATAAATTATTAATTTGTTTAATATGATCCTTGAACTTTAATCAAATATGCAATGTCATCAATAAACTTTTAATTTATTCAATGTGGTCTCCGAACATTTAGTATATATTCATTTTAGTCTTAGATTATATGAAAATATTTAATGATGGAAAAATTATATTGGATATTTTCATATAACTTAAGGACTGAAGTAAATATTTATGAAAGTTCAAGAACCACGTTGAACAAATCAGAAGTTTATGGATAACATTGAACATTGTGCTAAAATTTATGGATCATATTGAACAAGCTAAGAAGTTTAAAAGCAATATTACACAATTAATCAAAGTTTAGAGATCATTTATATAACTATCCTAATATTAGAGTTAGAATCTCCTTATCACAAAAAAATATTTCAATGCTTTCTTTTATAAAAAGTAGCAAAAAATATATGCACTAATTTATCACCATTATCCTTTCTCTCTCCCTTCATTAGTTTGGTATTTCATTGTAACCCTTAGCATTCAAGAAGTATCCTTTAAAAAAAAAAAATTATTTTAGCACAACAACATTTAAACCTTTTCTCATATCATTTAGTAGATAAAACTTTCTATAATTTATATGCATTCCAAAGATAACAAAACGTTTACGATAGTTGCTTTGCAGTTCGGTAATTTAATTTTAACGCTCACCTTTTCACAACTAACGATACATTAGAACGAATGTTGTCTTTATGCTAGCTAATGCAGTTCATGCTACATGCTAATAATGTTTTCCTACGATGATCCACACAACGTGCGTGTGAACATCTAAAAATACATCACTATAGGGTTTCCTCTAACCATTACTGCCAAATTCACCATCTAATGTTTAGAACAATAATTGGAGTTTGGATTCTCATTTTCAACTATGAAAAAGGAAGAATAAAATGGAAAATTAATGTTAGAATATTCAAATAATAAACCCACCCTTATTTTTAAATTTTTAAACAGTTAATAGTGATTTCACAAAATTTTATATAAATATTTAAATTAGAAGATTTTGAATTCGATTTTTTTAATTTTATACTCTTGGAACCTTTGGGTCCCACGATTGAAAAAATGTAAGAAAATGGAAAACCCAAGACCAGACGAAGAAGGAACACGTCCAATCAGTCGCGGTCGAAGGTGAATGGGGTGGCGATCTACCGTCCACAGAGAGGATAGCGAGGGCGATGGCTGGTGACTCAGCCAATTGCAACAGGGTTAGCATGTGTTAATTAATGATTATAAAGACACTAATCTATTGCCGAAGTACGGTTTCCATATATTCTAATTCTCCTTCGAGGGCAACGAGGTTACCAACGAGTCAATGTGGTGAGATCTGATAGGTTTACGCTGGGATCGACATTGACTTTTTCTCATGATGTCAAGATTGAGTTTTACTTCCCTTTCATTGGCTTGCAAATCCCCCAAAGAAAGGAAAATGTAAAGAACGATACTAACAAGGGGAATGTCTTGCCCTTGCCCCCCGTAATTATAATATGGAAAGCGTTAAACGAACGAAATGAAGTGATGAAAATAAAGGGCTTGTTTGGTCCAACATGTGTTGCTCGTTTATGTTTAAGTTGGGTTACTTTTGTCTCCATTTATCTCGTTTATGTTAAAAAGGTAAAATTACCCTTCATTTTTCTATTGGAATTTAAAGTGATGGCCTCCAAATTTATTATGTTCTCTTCTTTTTGGTTCTCTTTTTTCTATATAGGAAACATAAAGTGGGTCTTATCGTGTATTCCATTGAGAATTGTAGGCCTATAGCACATGTTTCCTTGCTGAAAGTAGAGTCACGATTACATCCTCAATGTGAAAATTTAAAATTTCAATTAAATCACAACTCCGCATGAAATAAAAGGAACTTTAAAATGACAATTGATTTTGATTCGATTTAAATTAACAATGATTAATATCACCCACGGAACGTCTAGACAAAATTATATATTTTAAAAATTCTTATATCTTCTCACATGCTATTAGTAAAAGTATCTCGGTAATAGCCGAACAAATTCTCCAACTCTTTGATTTAACAAGTGGGGACAGGTTCCCCACAAAAGTGAGTTTTGAGGTAGGGTGACAAGATTGCTATAAGAGCAAAGATGAAAAAGAAGCTAGTTTGTATTTTTATTATTCAATAGCGTGGAGTTTAAATTTGAAGGAAACCCATTATAGAAAAGCGACTGCAACGAAGGAATGGAAACCTATTGGCAATTAGCAGGAATTGCCAAGTTCCGAAAGAATTAGACCTATTAAATAGTTCATAGACCCATTTGTCAATCCATATATAATGGATCGAGTTATTATATGAATTAGTTATATATAGTATATGAGTCATAAATGAATTTATCATTTACTTAAATCTAACTTATTTCTATAACTCTCTTTTTATTTTCTCTTGTCCTTATTTGATTTTACCCTTACTCCGTACTTCCATCTCTGGGCATTGGTTTTTCCAAGGCCAGATTATGTATAATAGTATCTTAGTAAAATGGGTCGGGATCAAATATGTGTGAAATATGGATCAGATGGGTTATTAGATTTATACCGCACGAAAAAGAGTTAAAATGGGTTATATGTATTCATCATTGTCGGATCAATTTCGATTTAATCTATCAATTTGACGGGTCTAGCAAGAATTCGATGCTCCTGCTGTGCAAGTGCTGCGCTGCACACGCTGACCCACCTCTGTCTCTTTCAGGGTGGCGCCACCACGGTCCCCTTTCGGAATTTTGGAGTCGGGACGAGAGATGAGGGCGCGATTCGAGCACGAGGGCGGGGGAGAGAACGTGTGTCGGAGCAAGAACCGGAAAAGCGAGGGAGGAAGAAAGAAGGGTTTTGTAGGAGGAGGGCACTTTGGTCATTGCGGGGTGAAGGCGATGTTCTCAACGATACTGGTAGCGACACGTGGGCCACGCGAGAGAAATGCTAACTAAGATGTCGACCCGGGCGGGCTCCGACAGGTGAGGACCCGTTCGGGCCGGACCAACGTGACCGTGGGCCCCTCCCCTCCCCCTTCCCCCAGCCCGTCGTGTCAGAAGAAATTCGAGCTTATCCTTTCGGATTGAGGCTTGCAATTTCCCTAATTTCTTTCTTCTTCTTCTTCTTCTTATTATTTTTTATAATCTGATATGTGCTTGTCGATCGATGTCTTATCAAAGATGGATTGGATTTTGAGGTTGCCATGCACCTTTCAATCGATGTTCCGCTCCCTCTTGTCTACGTATCGCCCTTGTGGGGTGGCCGTTGCTCGATCGATGGACACCCCATTTTCACGCTATAATTGAATAGCGAGCACTTCTTATAACGGTCCCATCGCTTATTTGATAAGGATGAAAAAAGTGCGAGACTTGATAGGCTCTCGATTATCTATTCTTGACTTCTTCTATTTTAAATTGGAAAGATCGACAGAGTAACTTACAACGGTTATGTAATCAGTTTGGATGTTCTATTTTGCAATATTTATATAGTGGATACATGAGAAAATAACACGAATGATCCATGGATTTTGGCCAATATGTAATGTGGTATTTGAATTGTTCAATATGGCTCACGGACTTTTGGTACACGCATGACTTAATCTTTAAATTATTTGAAAATGTTTGATATTGTCCTTTTATTAATTCAAGTTCAATGACAATATTGAATATTTTTGCATAGTTTAAGGACTAACTCAATACGTATCAAAAGTTGAGGAATACGTTAAATAAATTAAAAGTTTAAGGATTACAATGTACATTGGGCTAAAATTTAAAGATTTTATTGAAAAAATTAAAAATTTAAGGATCACATTATATATTGAAATAAAGTTAAGGCCATTCGTGTCATTATCCTTAGATATATACATGCATGTGACATGATGCACGTGTTGTGCTAGGAATCCGATCCAATTCCCGTGGCGTGCAAAATGGGCCTATTGACAAAAGCAAACAGTGTTTGGGCTTGTCTATTGATCCATCATAGTAAGAAGCAAAAAGCCCAATATTGTTTTGGTCCATAATCGAAAAGGTTTATTATATATAAAGTACAATTATTTCGGTCACAAATGAAATAAATTTTTAAGTTATTGTCTACTGTTGAAAGGAATTTTATGGGAAAAATAATCAAGAATTTCTTTTGCACCGATGCGGGAGGATATGAATATAAGCTGTAGTATCAAAAAGTGAATCTTTAGGCGGATGTAAATCTCAAACTTACACGATATTAAATTCTAAGATCGATTTGAATATCTAAAAGTGATTATGATGCAATTTCATCCTACAACCTTTTAGATATACTTTTGCAAATCTTAAATCTCTAAGCATAATAATATCTCATGAAGTTCTCATGATTCAAGATTGAGATTACATTTTTTTCCTTATTTTGAAGCAATTTCATTGCATCTCATTCCTTAAAATAAAAGTATCAATGCAGTAGGATACGAATTTAACTTATTGTTTTGGTGTATAAAAAAAAAAAAAAAAAAAAATCTTTAGGATGATGTCAATCTCAAACATACCCGATATTAAAGACGAAGATTGATTTTGAATTTCGGAAAGCAATCGATAATAATGATAATGTATCTTCCACCACTCGTCCTACGGTCATTTAAATATATTTTCGCGGATCTTAAATTTTCTAAGTACAATCTTATCCCACGAATCTCTCATCAAAACTTCATTCCTCATAAACAAAGTATCAAAATCCCCTTCAAATTCACCCATAAGTATTATTCAGATTTGGTTCGTGGATGTGCAGTCAATCTCGGACTCGTTCAACTTCACCGTCATTGTCAACCCCAAGAATCTCTACTTTTCTGCACTCCCACTCCATCCCTCCCCTTCAAATCCCGGGCCACAGCGGCGCCCCCAGCCACTCCCAGTCTCGAGCAGATATTTACTACCTTTTCGCACCACCCTTCTTCGCCAGGACGCCGGGACAGGCACGAAGGAACGGCGAGGGAGGTGAATTTTCCATCTCTGTTCTCTTTACGTTTCGTTCTCCAAGTGGGTTTCTCGGAAACTTCGGAAGGGAGCTTGCCGGGGGAGTTCCTGCTTTTCCCACTATTGGAAAGGTGGGCGGCACCATGATTTTCTTGATGGAGTTTGACATGGGGGAGTTGGTGGGTTTGTGATTCCACGATCTGCACCGAGCGTGCGAGGTTGATGTACTCGTGCCTGAAGTTCGTGACTGTAAATATCTAATTTCGTGCGTGACGCCTTTGAATTGTGAGTGGTAATTCCGCTTTGGCGTCTGTGGGTGGAATGTCTGTTTGTGTAGTCTTGATTAGGACTCTCTTGTACATTGATTTAAGTTGACATTTTGTGGAGTTTTAAGGGAATATTCTGACGCGAATGTGGAGGTAATCCTTCACGGTGGTCCAACCAAGGATAATATCTTAGGATGGAATGCGACTTAATTGTTTTAAACGCTCTTGTAATTATTTGTCGGGGTTACAGCTGAGGTAGTCAATGGCGTTGTAGCGAGAATTTCCAAGTGGTTGACCTGTTGACTCCCCTCATACGTTTTTAATATCTTCATCTACAAAAAGTGTTTTGCATTTTGATCTTAAGAGCCAACATCGTATTTGAAAGCATTTAACAAACAGCGTTTGTTCTGGTCTTGAAGAAGTCTCACGATCCTATCTTCCTCCAAGTCATTCTGTGCCGAGCCCTCTGACGCTTTGGTACTGGAAAATGTAGTTCCTTGTCTCTGTGTGTGTCCGTGCATGTTTAAAATATGCAATTCTTTACTTCCTAAATGGTGGTGGGTGCGTTATAAGAGATAATAGGGATCATCCTACTCTTGCTCTCAATTGCTCCTGATGCTTCATGTTGTCTTGCAAAATATAATGCACTTTTTATATATAATCTGGCCTTGCACAATTATTGTTTTTATAAACGTTTGCTTAAATTACTGAACTATGCATACTTGTTCTGTCTTTGATACTTCGATGAATGATCATTTTGGGTGAGTTATTCGTCACATCTGTTTCCTTTCAGAGTTCTCTGGAGTGGTCTGTATGGTGTTTGATGTTTCGCCTCTTTGATTGTCTCACAGAAATCTTAGTACTAGGGTCTACTCTAACGTGGATTGATTAACTTGATGTTGCAAAAGGTTTGCTGATATTGTGACTTATTATTATCTGCAGAAAAAGAAATGCATTTGCCTCTAATTTATCAGTGTATATAGTCATCGATGTTTTTAACCCATTAGAGTAAGTATAGCCTTGATGAGTGAAGCAAAGTTAGATGTAACTTTCCTTACAAGAGGACAGGGATAAGGGATAAAGACTAACATTGTAATTGATCATTTGGCTTGGATTACTTGTTCACAAGTGCTGGCATATTTCTTGTTTCTTGATCTTTTGAACATTGTTTCTGGCTATGCATTGGCGGTAATTCTGATAAGGATTGAGTGCAGAATCCTTTTCTAGCCATTTAGGAAATATTTGTGACCTGAGTTGTAACGTCTATCCAAACTCCAAAAAGTGGTTCAAGTATTTCCTTTTTCTCGTCAAAATCCACTTTTTTGATGCTTACCTTAGTGTTCCTCTCAATAGCTTCTCTATATAAAGCTCAGATATTAAAATAAATGTCAATTTATCAAAAGAAGATTAAATTGGTTGTACTGTTGATTTCCTTAGCTGCTCACTTCCATATCTATCACACTCATAAACAAAGTTGCACTATATGGTCTTTCAATGGGTCAGTGAATTAAATGCATACATATTCATCTTTCTCTAGTCATTTTTCCATCCATCTTATGCATAGTTACTGGTGGTAACTCTCTCTCTCTCTCTCTTTTCCTCCCTCCCTTGTATGTGTGGTTAGTGAGTTAGTCTTTTAATTGTCGCTTACATCTCTTTTGTGTAGTGTAAACTTTTCATGTATTGTTGAATTGTCCAAATGTTATGGCATTCTTTCTCCATGCCTTGATTAATCTTCTTTCTCTTAATGATACCATACTCTCGTTGTGATTTAATTTGCTCAAGGGGTATGAAATTTGGATCTTTTTCCTGCTTCAATTGTTTGTTATGATCTGCTTGGCATCAGATATATTACCTTTCCGTACTGGTTAGGAATTAGAAGTAATGGTACAATGAATACGAGCTACTATTTGAACAGTATGAGCTGATCAGAGTAATTGGCTGCTGCTTTTTATGGACAATTCTTTTCTCTGACACGTTCCGGGATTCTTCCTCTTCCTCCTCTTCTTCTTCTTCTTCTTGACATCTCATGTGTCCTCTGTTTATCTGAATTGGACTGGTCTTAGATCTAAACGTTTTTTCTTCTTTCTTTAATCTTGTGGATCCAGTTGAAAGACATATAAGATGGGTAACCTGTTATGCTGCTGTGTTCAAGTTGACCAGTCCACAGTAGCTATTAAGGAAAGATTTGGTAAGTTTCAAGAAGTAATGGAACCAGGGTGCCACTGTCTTCCTTGGTTTCTTGGAAGTCAGCTTGCTGGCCATCTCTCACTCCGATTGCAGCAGTTGGATGTGAAATGTGAAACCAAGACCAAGGTTTGTTCAATTACGCAGATTTGCCTTGCAAGTTTATCAGTTCTATTGTGCAAACTTCTATCAACATGGATTTCATTGCAGAGGATATTGCGATGGTACACAAATGTGCCAGTGATCATTTTATTGGGAAATGAAAAATGTTTAAATCAGCACATCGATTTTTGAATATCCTATGCTCAAACCATTATGAGAACTACATTTTTGCAATTAAGCAAGTTTTCGTGGATTTGTTGAGTTGTTTTAGCGAGGGTCTATCGATGCATTTTAAATAATTTGTGAATTTGGAGTTGAATGTTGATGAAGTTGTCATATTCCTTTTCTTGTTTCCCTTTCTTTGATAGGTAATTAACCTGACGTGATATATTTCTCACAGGACAATGTTTTTGTCAATGTTGTTGCATCTGTGCAATACCGAGCCCTTGCAGGCAAAGCAAGTGATGCCTTTTACAAGCTCACCAACACAAGGAGTCAGATCCAGGCCTACGTGTTTGATGGTATTATTGGAACAAATTATGCAGTTCTCATGTGCAAGTAACATACTTCAGTCCTTCAATTACTACTTTGAGTAAGCAACAACTATTGCATCCTTGTTTTTGTTTTTTCAATCATTGCAGTGATCAGAGCTAGTGTTCCAAAGCTAAACTTGGATGATGCTTTTGAACAGAAGAATGAAATTGCCAAAGCTGTTGAAGATGAACTTGAAAAGGTTGCCCACTCCAGACTTCTCGATATTATTATGAGAGTTAATCTGAACTGGAGTTCTCTATATTTTGCAGGCTATGTCTGCCTATGGATATGAGATTGTGCAAACTCTGATCGTTGACATTGAACCGGATGAACGTGTTAAGCGAGCTATGAATGAAATTAATGCTGGTAACTGCAAAGTTCTTGAAGCCCTTGAAATTTCAATTACCGATTGATTCTAGATAATTGTTCACATGGTAAAATTTCTAAATGGTTAGTGATACCTGGCAACATGTAATCTGCAGCTCTAAGAGGCCATATGTCAAGGTTTAATTAAAACTCAGTATAGATACGATCTGTGACCATTGTAAAGTTTCTCCTTTTTGAGCCAGTGCTACCATTTAGACAACTTAAAAAAGGAAATCTCATGCTTATGGAAGACAAGAGAATGGACTTGCATAAACCTCCACTATTGGAACATTTTTTCATCAGCATCAGACAAAATATTAGACTTTGTCTGGTGCTTAAGAGCTGCTTTAAGATACACCAGTGCATATAAAAGTATATTTTGATCTGCATCAAATTCGAGTTTACTGCAAGTTTTGTTTTTATTTGTTACTCTTCGTCTCTAACAATTTCATCCTTTTCAGCTGCAAGAATGAGGGTTGCAGCAAACGAGAAGGCTGAAGCGGAGAAAATTCTGCAAATCAAGAAAGCTGAAGGCGAGGCTGAGTCCAAGTATCTTTCTGGTCTGGGTATTGCTCGCCAGCGTCAGGCCATTGTAGATGGTTTAAGAGATAGTGTGCTTGGCTTCTCAGAGAATGTTCCGGGAACAACCGCAAAAGATGTCATGGACATGGTTCTTGTGACTCAATACTTTGACACCATGAAGGAAATTGGTGCATCATCAAAATCTTCTGCCGTGTTCATTCCCCATGGTCCTGGGGCAATCCGTGATGTGGCCACCCAGATCCGTGATGGTCTTCTTCAAGCGTCGACACACTAGTGAATGTGCTAGTATAAGTCTGGTATGGCCTCTAAATAATTGAGATATGAACTATTCTGTCTTAGCTAATGTAGATATTTGCTTCAGAGTGCTAGAAACTACAAGGTTTATAGGGTGATTTATGCTTTTATATTTGGTTCTCATATCAGACGATTTGGTAATGTAAATATGCATCTTAATGAATTATCTACTTAAGAAGTTAGTTCTTCAATTTCCTTTTTTTGGTTCAGTCAATAGCATAATATCTTAAACCTTACAGAGTCATCTGTTGCTCTGTAAAATGCTCCAATAGATAAGGTCCATTTGTTGTGCAAAGCCAATATATGCAATGCTATTGTCAGAAAATAATTTGTAATCAAGGTAGAAGTGCTCAAACTGGACTTTACTTAATCACTCTCGAGGAAGAAATTTTTCCTCTGAAGAGTCTTAATATGGTGGTTCACATTGTGTCCTGTGACAACGAATCAGTTTGTATTTGTAATGCTACGATTGTGCTCCCGCTCTCACCCCCGTTCTGTCGTAACCTACTCTCCATTCATTGAGTGCATTTGCTTTCTTAAAGTTCCTTTTCTTGTGAAAATTTGGCAGGGGAAGATGAGACTGGATGGACTTGTCTTCGCCCTTCTGCAGTTTAAGGTCTAGTTTGCCACGGAAAGTAATAATGGACAGGGCAACTAAATGAAAGTCATTATTTCATGTTCTTGAGGATTCTCTTATTGTGACTGCATCTGAGACATATAACGTTTGGAGAACAAATCATTCAAGTGCATTCTCATGGCCACCCAAATTGAATTTACGCGATACCCAGACCCCGATAGAGAATACTAAAACAGCTGTAATGACAATCCCCTTCTCGTTAAACATCTTCATTGCGCTCCTGAAGATGCTTCTTTCTTCTCCCCATTTCTTGATGATCTCGTCACTGTTGCAACTTTCTCCGCTGGATTTTCTCCCTGTCACTTCGCTCTCAGGTGGCTTGGGGGCTTCGTCGTGGCTTTCTTTGTTCAAGTCTTGTTCATGGTGTTCGGTCTCCTCCTCCTCCCTCACAGTTGGTTCTCGCTTAGGCACCGTCACGGTGAGAATTCCATCTTCAATTCTTCCACTCGTCATCTGGATTTCCGAGTTCTCCGGAACTTTGAAGGTTTCTTCGAAGTGAATGTACTTTTTGTCTTTCACTAGTCTTTCTCCGCTGACCGTTACGTGATCGATGCCATCGGTCTGAATCTCGATGTCTTCTTTCTTGAAATCTATATTTTTTGTTTTTGAGTAAGAGAGGAAAATTAGATCAAAACCCAGCATCAGAGTAGACTTCGAGGGAAATTCCAACAGCTTAAGAGGATCATTTTAGATGCAATTTTTCAAATTCTTCTTCTACATTAATTAGTTATGGGAGACAGATTAGAACATGAATTTCGTGACCTCCTCTAATTTTATACTTGTAATGTCGGAAGGAAGAGAGAAAAAATTATAACACTCCTAAGATAATGTTACCGGGAACAGTTCTAAGAAAATTTTCAATTAATGCGGGAATGGTCGGCACTTTGCTGAAATCGAACTCATCATATCGAGATATGATGTTTCACTGCACACAAAATGGTTAAAGAAATTGTTGTATAGTTTTCGTACCAGGAAGATGAACAAGGAGGTAATGGCAATTCGAGTCCTCGAACCACCCGGAAGGAGGTTTAAACTCTTCGACTATATGGTCTTTGGGGCGCGTTCTGCTTGCAATACTCGCCATTTTTCGGGAAGCTTTTCAAGATTACCCCAAAAGTATTTAATGGTGCTACGCCTTGGTTTATTTATAGCAGGAGATTGCAGATGGAAGATATATGCGAAGTGTTCTGGGATTGTTACTTTAAATTGTGTAGGATACAAGGTAGATTTCCTTGTAAGATTAGGTGTTCTCTTATTCCAAACTTATTTTCGTAACCCTAGAGACAGGGGTGCCAAACTCAAGCAAAGGGGCGATTCTTTACTTTCCTTATGAAGAAGTCCAGGCGTGCATAAACTCGCATGGGGCTACCTTCGATCCCGCTCGACAGAACCAATAAAAGACAGAACGAAAAATCAACGTGAACTTGAGTTGAATGTCTGTAATAATCCATGGATAGAACTGTGTACATACATAGTGCGAAATAAACATAAAGATGGATCCACGGAAGAAAGAACCGCCAAGAACATTGAAATTGGTTGTTGCAGCGTCAATTAAGGAGCTTCGCCAAGTGTGTTTTTTTTTTTTTTTTTTAACCTTTCTATCCTTTTTCTTTGACCAACTTTATTCTTTCTATCTGAAGATGAATTGCATTGCAAAATTAAGGCAACATTTTATTCTAGGCTAAAAGGGAATCTAAAAGTAATACAATATACATTCTTGACTTACATATATAGATAGAGATAGATTCTGCACTTTATTCCATCTCAACACATTCTAAGGCATTCACGGTGAATTTTGGGTAAAGAACAATTTATAATAAGTTGTTTTTGTAAAATAATTTATGTCATTTTTTTACAAGAAATTCATATTCTATGTGCATGATGAGTTCTAGCTAGTTAGTCGTGAGTCTCACTTGAATAAAATACTTTCATTAGACTAAAATTAGATATATATTTTAGCAATCTAGGGCGTGTTTGGTAACGATTCTGTTTCTAGGAACAGATTCTGATCATAAATGATTCTTTTTTATTCTGTTCTCGGAAACAATTTCTAAGCATTTTAAGCCGTTTGGTAACTGTCCAAAATTTCTGTTTCGGAATAGAATTGCGTTTGAGACCGTACTTCATTGATTCGTTCCAAATCAATAAATTTTAACTTTTAAATATATTTTTTTTTTCCTTTTTTTTCCTTTGTCTCTCCTGTTCTTCTTCTTCCGGTGGCCGGTCCGACGACTGACGATCTCATTGGAGCATCACCGACCCTCAATAAGGCCAGCCCTCATCGGCCGAGCCTCGCCGATGGCCAGGCCGACCTCGCTAGGGCTAGGCGAGGCGAGCCCGGCCACCGGCGAGGGTAGGCGAGTCTTGCTAGTGGCTGGGCTTGCCTCCAGCCGGCTTGCCCCGCCGGCGAGCTTGCGGCGAGCTTGTCGGATCGGTTGCCGGCAACCGGCGTCGGATGGCGGACGGCAATCGCGGGATGGCGGTAGATGAAGAAGAAGAAGAGAAAATGGTAGAAGAAAAGAAATATGATTTTGATTCTTAAATTTGTTCTTGGAATAAGAATCAACTTTTTTTTTTAATTTTTTATTATTGATTCTGTTCCAAATCTAATTTCGGGAAAAAAAAAATAGAAATTTATTCCTAGGAACAAAAACATAGAAATTTGTTCCTGGGAACAAAAATTTTACCAAATGCGATTCTGTTCCCAAATTGTTCTCGGGAACAAAAAATCAGAATCAGGCACTGTTTGGATGATTACCAAACAGGGTCCCTATTGTATTCTTTTACGTATGAATATCTTTGGAACAAAAAGGTGGAATTGTTAGGTAAATTATTATATTATTGGGACTTATAAGGATCGAATAACAGGTAGAAATTCCAATTTGTCGTTATCATATGACATGGGGATATACTTAATAATAAGAATCACAAAATATGTTAGAATTTCCCACAATTGTTAATTTGTAACGTTAAAGCTCATTAAGATTATTTTTCTTTTTCGTTGAATAATAATCCTGTTATATAATGAGTGGAACCAAAATGAGTGGAAGTCGCAAAAATTATTCTATGCAAGGAGAAAGATATCTCTTATAAATTAGCCAACGGATCATCTTAAAGATACCTATATAAATGTATGTACGTGAGTATGTATGTTGACGCCCGGGAACAATTAAACATTTCACTAATCACATTGTTCTAAGATTTTCATTTGCTTTGCAAAAAATATTTTTCTTAATTTACGACATATGATTTGCTTAGAAAAATGAGACAATGAAAAATGTAATTCTAAGTAACGGAAAACCCATATTTAAATTCTGAAAAGTGATTTTCCCTTGGAAATACTGTAATTTTTTTTTTCCAAAATATGACTAGATTTCGATACTTGAACTAGAAACTCTAAGCTTGAGTATAGAAACCCCAACGCTAGTTCTTAGGTTCCCGTCGTTCAAGATCAGATCTTTGATGCTTAGGCTTGGGTACATCGAAGTCAAGCTTAGGACCCTAGTGACCTTGCGCCCATGCCTAGGTCCATAGAGGCCGGGCTAGAAGCCTTGATGCTTTTGCCCAATGCCCCATCATTCGAGCTAGGGCACATAAATGCCGTGTTCGGTTCCCTGATTCTCAAGCTTCAATTCCCAGTACTTAGGCCTAGGTTCACAAAGGTTATGCTTGGATCCTTAGTTGATGAAACATATGTTCTTATAGAAATATTTAGAAAAATTCAAATTTTTAATAATTTCCGTTTTTTTTTTTTATTTGCTTTCTCTCCTTTTCTTTTTTTCTATTTCCTCGATTGGTGATTGGGCACGGCAACAGCCGGCGACCCCATGGCTGGCCACCAACCATAGGCACGGGACATGCTCGACCAAGGTTGGCAAGGCGTGAGCTCACTAGATTTCGACGAGCCGAGTCGAGAACGAGGCTCTACCTAGCCAAATCGGCAACTTGCAGCGAGTTGTGCCGAGCTCAAGTCTCATTGGCCTTGGGAGAGCTCTTCCTTTGCCTCTGGTTAGTCATCGGCCGTCGTCCCGGTCGGCCATTGGCTGAGGAACAAGGAAAAAGTAAAGAAGAAAAAAGAAAAGGAAAAAATAAAAAAAAGAAAAAGAATAAAAGAATTCAAATTTTTACGATAATTGGATTTTTCATACCATTAGTTCAATTTAGGCTTCAGCTAAATATCGGAGAATACTGTCATTTTTCTGAAAAATATTATCTAAAAATATTACATTTTTCGCGAAACAAATAGACAATAAATGGTTAAATTTTCATGGGCCGTCCGCGTTGGCAACGTCAATCCTTCGGTCAAAGAAGAGATGGATTGGTACGCCGATAATGATGGGCTTTCCTTGCACGCCACTTTGGGCCGATTCCACAAAAAGGCCCAAGATCGCCGTGCAAACGCTCTCCTCTGCTCCAACCCTCGTTCTTGCTTCCTGAGGTGCATGCTCATGTCTCCAACTAGACACATCCCTCGTTCTCGCTTACCGTTGTAATTCCTCTCTCTCTCGCGCGCGCGCTCAAGGAGGATCGATTCGTTTTGATTTTTTCTCGATCCTTGTTCGATGGAGACGAAACCCGGAAGCGGGAAAACGGAAGTCGAGAAAGAGTCGGAACAGGGGCCTTCTGAATCGGCGGACTCGTGCACTGACCAGAGAAGCGGCAAGAAATTGATGATCCAAGGATACCCGATCGAGGGGTTGTCGATTGCGGGCCACGAGACGTGCGTGATCTTGCCGTCCCTGAAGCTGGCCTTCGACATCGGCCGGTGCCCGCAACGCGCCATCTCTCAAGACTTCCTCTTCATCTCCCACGCTCACATGGATCACATCGTCGGTCCCTTCCTTCCTTCCTTTCTTTCGTTTTTTCTTGAAAAGTCGGTTCTTTGAGAGAATTTACGTTGTGGGTTTCCTTTGAAGAGAAGTGTCTCGGTCTCTTGTCGTGTCGGCATTTGCTCTCGATGCTGGGCAGTTGACGTGGAGTTATGTGATGGGAGTTTTTGCTATAGAATGCTCTGGCTCTACAACTAGCAGCCTTTGTATGCTCTTGGTGTGTTAAATGTTATGAGTAATTCTTACCAGAATGAAGTGGTGTTTGCAATACCGGAAAGTATTTGGAATGGTTGATGCCGAGAAGTTACTTGGGGAATTTTGTAGTTGTCGTGCACTCAATTAATTTCCCAATCTGTCATCTTTAAAACATTCCTTGATTTTACATGTTGTTTTTGTTTCCGAGACTACACCATTGTTCAAATTGTGGTGTGTTCTTATGGAAAATGGCTTTGTTATCTTGCCCGGGTGATCAGGGAGGAGTTGCCATGTATGTTGCAAGTCGTGGATTGTTTTCTTTGAAGCCCCCAACAGTAATAGTGCCAAAATGTGTAAAAGAAGATGTTGAGAGACTTTTTGACGTTCACAGAAAGATGGACAATTCAGAATTGAAGCATAATCTAATCGGCATGGATGTCGGTAATGTCTATCTTTTACAGAATTTTAGTTTTGAAAGAGATCCCTCTGCTGTTGTTCTCACTTCTCTCGGTATTGTATTACTCTAGATCATACAACCTATGCGTGCAGGAGAAGAGATTTATATCAGGAGAGATGTTAAAGTACGAGCTTTTAGGACTTATCATGTCATACCAAGCCAGGTTAGGCTAAAATGCTACATGCTTTCTCTTCTCACTTTCATTTGAAATGCTTTCCCTGCCTTAAGGTAAATGAATCTTTCTTAATAATTTACAGGGTTATGTAGTTTACTCAGTGAAAGAGAAACTCAAGCAGGATTATATGGGCCTTCCTGGAAATAAGATTAGGGATCTCAAGCTATCTGGTGTGGAGGTCGGTTTTCCAATTTGATTGTTAGAATCATGCCTTTTGAGAGGATGTCCTTTCTCTTTTTATTCCTTGCAGGCTTTCTGTCGAACTTGTTGTCTTTAGTTTTAAGCAATTGCAAGATAACTCTGCCTTTCCTTAGAAATTCGTGATCAATCTATTCTTCTCTCCTTTAATTTTTACCATATTACTTGTGTATTTCCTTCTAAAACTACTTGAGGCTCTTACCTCTTTATGCATTCTCTGTTAAAAGTACTAGATAATGAATGTAAAACACATATCTGATATTTCTTTTTTCCTGTCAAGTGTTTAATTTACCGGTTTTGTGATTATTTTTGTTAACTTTCCTGTTGACTTCGGATGAATTGCCTGCCCAAGTTTAATTATCTACCAGAAAGAAATTTCACTGACTGAAATGCTTTCAGATAAAAGCTGCGGTCGCCTTGTGGATTGTAAGTTAATGCTGGAATCCATCATCGTAATTAAGCATTTTGTCTTTGGACAGAGAAAAAGGCACCTTGTGTTGTTTATTGCTTTTGGATTTGTATTACTCCATTGGATGCTTCGCATTCTC
This sequence comes from Eucalyptus microcorys, assembly GCA_014182515.1. NCBI lineage: Eukaryota > Viridiplantae > Streptophyta > Magnoliopsida > Myrtales > Myrtaceae > Eucalyptus > Eucalyptus microcorys. The sequence goes on from CM024572.1 coordinate 23,501,620, forward strand.
TGTGACACAACAATAATTGTTGTTTCTTATTTCATCATCTCCTGTTTAACCGCTTTGTTATTTCATCTCTGCTTCATTCTTGCTTTGCCAGATCACATACACCACAACGACACCTGAAGTTGCTTTTACTGGAGATACCACTTCTGATTTTATACATGATGAAAATAATGCTGATGTTTTGAGGGCAAAGATTCTTATTATGGAGGTAAAGTTTCCCTGTCACCCTCTATGGCCAAAAAAGACAGAGAGTTGTTCAAGGAAAGCTAGAGTTGTCGAGTTGGAGCACAACGTGAATCAATCTACCCTTATGTGATTCCTGTTGAAGCTGACTCTACAGCTTAATTCTTAGCAAGTTAGTATTTGCCTAGAGTTCACTCCCAGAAATATAGCCATCCCTGGCATTACCCCCACGTCTCTAGTGTGGAAATGTGGGGATCAAAAAGGGTTTTCTTCTTCACCTTCTGATCTGCTTGCACATGGGATGAATTTCCTTTCTCTATTTGGAAACAAAGGAAAGAACTGAGCTGGGAGGAAAATTAAGAATAGTCACTGGCTATTATTCTGGATTTTCTAGGAGTGGAACTTGTATTAGGTAGCAAAGCACGCATTTGGTACATTCCCGGAGAAGGTTGTTAAACATAATGACCATCAGATTTGCATTTGTTAAGTTAAAAGTGGTTTAAATTTACCATTTGCTTAAGCAGGTAGACCACGAAACGTAACACAGTGTGCGATCACTCATATGGATAGGCTTCAGTCTCTCCAATGAAGACATTGCAACAAGAAACAACCTTAGCCATGTGGTCTCTTTTTCTAATTTTGAGATGTGAATTTCTTAAGAGGCTGCACACTTGAGTTTTATTCACTACTCAAGGGCTCATTTTAACTCTGTTCTGTCACCTTTTCTTATGTATTATCGATCTCTTTTCTATGATTGATGACTGAGCAGATTTTGGTTGCATTTACTTAAAATACGCATATACAAAATTTCAGTATGCATAACCATCGATAGAAAAGTAAATGCTACCCTCAGTTAGAGTGTTTGACAAGGAGTAAGAGGACTTTGGGTAGCATCAGCTACCCTGTGTGCATACGGCTTTGGATGTAACTGTGTTCTTGCACTGAAGTGATAGTAATCCAGTAGTAATTCATTAGAGCGTTTGAAGACAAACAAATGAAAGTGATGAATCTCGTTTCTTGTGCCTAATTAGCTGCCGGAGTGTGTTTAAGGGATGGCATTTATAAGCTTCCAGGAAGAAGCACTGTGCTTAATGGGGTATGATTTGACAGTCCATTTTGCTACTTCTACAGTCAGAATAAGGTCATTTTACCATACATGGTATTTTTTTTTTTATCTAGGTTATCCTTAGAACAAATATGATACGCTACTTGCTGATTAGCTTATCATGGTTTTGTTTTTAATTGGTTGTTTTCTATACTGCTATTTCATCATGCAGAGCACCTTTGTCGATGACAAGGTGACAGTAGAACATGCCAAGGAGTATGGGCATACTCATCTCTCTGAGGTAAGTTTCCAGATCTAGTGTGATTTCTCCTAAACTAACATTGCATTTTTGGTTGTGCCGCCTGATCACCCTACCTCTATGTTTGTTCAATTTTGGGGAACCCAGATTGTTGGCTGTGCAGATAGGTTTGCAAACAAAGCTATTCTTTTGATTCACTTTTCAGCCAGACATAAACGAGAGGTACAACATCTCTTTATTTTTAGTTGGCTTCAAATTTCGATATTTGGTCTTGTTGACAAATGCCTTTAGGGTATTGGTTAATTGGGCCTACTATACACTGTGGAGTTTGTGTTTTCCAGGACATTGTAAATGAGAAAGTGCATATGCATCAAAAGACATAATTTCCATGCTTTTTAGCAGAATCCACTTTTTATTTGTGCTTGTGTTGATTTAATCATACATCTTACTCTAGTCAGTAGTCATTGGAGGAATGAGGTGCAAGCGTTAAATACTTTTCTGTTGAGTTTACATATGACTAGTTGTGATGGCTCCTTTGACCTTTTTATTCACAGAAAGATGAAATTTGCAATTCTCACTTGACAGGAAATTGAAGCGGCTATCTCTGCGTTGGGTCCTCCTTTAGCTGGTCGAGTTTTTGCAATGACAGAAGGTTTCTGAATGGGAATAGCTCATTAGATCATATGTATGTTGTAAAACTATGGAACGTTTCTGGAACATTTATAGTTCATGATGTTCTTTAGTGTTCATTGACGACCTTGAACGTTTCGTGAAATATTGGACGACTTAGTTTCAACAAGTCATTTCTTATGGGCTCCTAATCACGGTAATAAATATTTCCCTTGATTTTGCATTGTCTTTTTGATGATGTTGAGTGGAAGACTGCACAGTGTAACACTTTTATTCTCTTTACTAAGTAAGCGTACTGTGCCTATGGCAATGTCAAGACGCTGGTCTTTTTAGGAACTGTTTTCAAGTATTAGTTGTTTCTCCACCAATGGCTAAGTAGTCGGACATTCTGACCATATGCTCAACCAGGAACATGTTTTTTTTCCAACATGTTATTGATTTGTAGTCATCTTAGGGAATATCGAGAAATGTAGTTCAATTCATCGGGTGCATGACGTGCAAACTTCTCTCTTAAGAGTAATGGTGTTTCTTGTGAATCAGTAGATTCTCACATTTTAGTATCTCATAATTCCTGCCAAGGCAGTATTTTCAGTTTATTCAGGTACTATCTTCATGCATAGCATGCAATGATATCTTTTTCTTCGGGAGGTTGTATCTAAAACCAGATGAATATGGATATTTCATGCATTTTTTCACTGGGTCTAACTGTCGAGCAATTGAATGTTCGTGAGTTGAAGTTCAAACTTGAAGCCACGGTCAAGCTCAAAAGGGTACCTTGGTTGGACACAACGTGAGTTGAAAGTTACAAAATTTAGGCATGATCACGCACAAAGGTCGAACTTGATTTTGATAAATGAACCAGGCTCGAGCGGGTGAGCATTCATAACCAAAGTCGAGCATGAAAGAATGAAATCTGATTAAGCTTAACTCTTGAGTACAAGACAATTGAGTTTTTAGTCTAGTTGAGTTCAGGTGTCTAAGCAATATCCGTGGTTGACTCGACCGGCCTTGATAATGCTTGTAGCTGCAGCCATTGAAATTTTTTAACATGAACTGATAATGCAGATTCTAACGGCGGACGTTAGCAGGAGGAGATGATGCATATTACCCTAAAAGATTCAAATTAAATGTTTTAAGTCATTTTGTACTGGAGATGATACGTATACCTAAAATTTACAAAGAAACGATGTAAAATAATTATTGAGTTGAGTTTGAGCCCGGAAACACTTAGCTGGTCAGTCTAATTGAATAACTACATTTTCTTTTATATATTGTAAGAAATTTAGAAGTGCACTAAACGGCTCAGAATAATTGGGATTTTCGGCCTCCCAAACAAACGGGCCCTGACTTTTCTTAATGCTTGGACCGAGATTACTCGGTTCAGTCCACGCTGGTTTTGGGCTTCAGAGCAAATTTTATTTTTGGAAAAAATATTATTCATTATGGAATTTCAAAACTCTATCATACAATTATCAAACTACTAAAAAAAAATTACCTCTAGTTCTTAAGTTCCGTGTTGGCTCATTTGAAGCTTGAGAATCAATGTATTATTTTTATAATTTTATTACAGGTTTATAAATAATGATTTAATAAACTTTAAAATGCTTAAATTTTACTTTTTCTAATTATAGATTCACACATTTGCATAATCATTTGCAAGTTTTTTTAGGGTCATTCTATGAAAACCCCCAAATTGATATACTTGGGACAAATTTACCCTATATTAATTTTTGTTAAATTTTATAGGTAAGTTGCTTAGTTAGACAACACGTGGCGGTTGACAGGTTTTACTGTCCATTTATTATAGATGTATTGGTTTGTGGCTTTTCATCATATTATTCCAATTTAAAACTAATAGAGGTAAATTTGTCATAAATTTATTAATTTGGGCTTTTTAGTGGCCAAAATATTAGTTTGGGATTTTTTAGAGTTTAAAAAAAATTAGTTTATGATAAATTTATATAGGTATATTAATTTGAAGTTTTTTGTGGTATTAATTAATTTTTCTTTTTAAATTATGTCAAAGTAAAGAATTTCCATTTATTGTTGGTGCGGTTATTTCTTGTTTCCAAAGGTAGTCAATTAAAAAGGAATATTTAAAAAAACAACAACTTAATATTTTCGATCCTATTACAAGACTTTCCATCAAAATTGCAATAGGAACAACCCATGTGCAATGCACGTGTTCCAAATAGTAGTTATTCTAAAATACATCATAAGAAAAAATATGAAGTGTACTTGATACTTTTTTTTTTAAGCCAAAGTACTTTATAGAGGATGAGATATTAAAGAGAGAAGGGTATTTGATTGGTGAGAAAAGAAAGATATTTTGAGAGGGAGCTACTTCAACGGTCAACTTGAGAGAGATATCTTGAGTAGTGGAGAAAAGTTAGAAAACATCCGCTATGGTGAGCATTGGCCCATGGTCAATCCTGAACCGACCTTGGACCGGCTCAATCCAACTGATCCTAATATGGTTTTTAGAGAGACTAGGTCGGTTCTTGATTCTTAGATCTCTGGACCTTACATTTTGCAGATTGATCCTCGATTTTACGAGTTTATGATTGGTCCGAGTTGGACCAACCTTGTACATAATATATGTTATTATATATTATATGCTTTTGTTTATTTTAAATTCTAGCGCCTAGAAACCCAGCCCTAATTTGACAAAAATAGAAGAAAAGAAACTCTTCACTTGTCTTGACATTGCTTGCTCACCTTCGCCTTGCTTGACTGCTCATCGCTTGCATTGGGGCTTGCCTCTCTTTGCTTGTCTCATCACTCGCCTCTATTCACTCGCCTTGCTGCTCATCTCTATTCACTCGCCTTGCCGCTTGCCTTGCGTGTTCGTTTCTATGGTTTGTTACTTTTTGCAAGTGTAATTTTCTATTGTTATCTTATCTTATATTTATGTTTGATATATATTGGTGGTCATTATTTGATTGCTCAATGTCGCATTGTTGATGGATATTTAATTTTTAAATAGCATGCTTGTCCTTTTTAGGAAAAATAGAAAATGAATTAAAATAATTAGTTGATTCCAAATTGACCTTGAAATCGGACTGGATCCATAGAGTTGGTCTAGTTCTTGTCTACGATTCGGAGATGTACAAACGTGGATCGAAAATTATCGACCACGGGTCAAATGCATTAAAATCCCTAAAAGTTACCCGATAGATTATGTCGTACTAAAGTCGCGTTCAATCGATTTTAACTACGAAATTTAATTTGGTTTCAGGAATTGAACGTTCGAGCGTGTCACAATTTATTTATTGACGTCGTCTCATCTTTCGGCAAATTTTCGATGAGTCCGAAATTTTTGTGGAAAGACGATTTTTGGACAAAAAGAAAAAGGAAATGAAATTCGGATGGGTATGAGAAATTATATTTTTCTACCCAAAAAGGCTTTAATTTTGGAAAATTAGAGTTAATTTGTGATTGGGTGACCAAGGATGAACATAAGACTTTTGAGGCTTATGTGAAGATCGATGAATTGAGATATTTATCTAAGAGTTTTGATTGGTCTTTGTTCCTTGTCTCTCTCTCTCTCTCTCGCGCAAGATCAGCCGACCCTCCCCTTCTGCTCCTCCTTCTCATTTTCTTCCCCACGTTTCTCCCTCATTTTTCTTCATCTCCTTCCTTATGCCATTTCCCCTCACCTCAGCAACTTCACACGCCACTACTCCATCACCACCGTCCACTTCCCCGATCACCAACACCCCAACACGCCCGCGACTTCACACGCCAACCCCACCCCGTCACCACCACACCAGCATCTCTACCCGCCAACTCCACCATCAACGTCTCCATCTCCACCGTCCAGCACCCACCGAGCAGCCATCGCTGCTACCAGCACCGCTTGCGCCTCGCGCCACCAACCACTGGCGACTCCACCGTGCCACCACCAGCTCACCCCCGCTGCCACTAGCTTCACCCACCACCAGCCACCGTCCGTCCAAGCCGAGCCTCCCCCGTTTGGCCAAGAGCTTGAAAGGACCGCCACCGTTGCCGTTGAGCCCCATTCGATCTGTGAGTGGCACGTCCTTGATGCCCTTGCATCACCATCGCTGTGAGCCCACCGCCGTCGAAAACCAATGAGTTAACTCCATAATCTTTGATTAGACCGTTAATTGCGCTAATGGGTGATTAGTTTAGCACTAATTGTGATTAGTCCTAATTAAGCTCGGTTTAGTTTAATTGAGATTAATAATGGTTTAGAAGAATTTTAATTGCGATTGGTTTCAGTAATTACGATTAGATTAATTAATCATTGTTAGATTAATTAATTGAGTTTAGTTTAATTAATTGTAATTTATTTATTTAATCGTAATTTAATTAATTAATTGCAATTAGTGTAATTAATGACGGATTAGTCGTTACATAGAATTTTATGCTCATTTTCTTGAATGAAATTATGCGTGAATTTGAGTGTTTGCACGTGCGATATCATGTGATTGGTTGTTCTATGATAATTATCTATTATTATTGCCAAAAATGGTTTTATGGACAACTAAATGGAAAAATGTGAGGTGTTGGGTTTGGACATCAAATCTTACGTGCTAGATAAAACTGTGGAGTTTTTAAATGCGAGTGCACTAAGTTTGACGGTTTGATTTTGAATACGTGACCACGAACGATTATTTTACCGGGATTTTTAAATAAGAAAAATTGGCCAAGTTCATTATTTGAAAACAAAGCATTTGAAAATAAAGTATGGTGTTCTTGGCTAAATATGTGCTTGCATGGTCACTTAAAGGAACCCGTCACCCGACGAGAGTTGGGGGCGATGCCCAATTTTATCGGATGTCTTGTGGGGGTCCAGAAGCCGAGTTGCGGTTGAGGCCGGACCGATACTTCTTTATGGAATGCCTTCTAGGCGGGGGTTCTAGACGTTATCGTGCCTGATGGGGCGGGATGATGCCCGGTTATGCCGGAAGACCTTCGACTCTTGTGTTGGCCGTGGCCCGAGGGGTCATAATAATCGGAACACGTGTGATTGTGATGCATTGCGCTTAATTATGGGGTAACTATTAGGCATGGTATGGGACGTGCCAAAACGAGTTTTACCTTATAATCAAAACCTATGTGTCAGCTTGGTGCACGAGAGATATGTGTTCTGATTGTTAGTTATGCACGTTATTCTATTATTATTATACAAGACGTGCTAATGTACAGGGACGTGCCGAGGCGAGGCGAGGTGAGTTTGTGTTTGGCGTGTGCTTAGGCCGCCTTCAAGGCGAATTCACGTCCTAACCAAGGCTTAGGGATTTTAACTCATTGAGATTTTATCTCACCCGTTATTGATAATCATTTTTCAGGGTCGTAGCGTGGAGATCTGTTGAGTGCGGATGTGGTGGGTGCGAGATGCGACACTTTTTGGCTGGCCTTGCCATTAGTGAAGTTTAGGTTAATGCTAATCCCTAAAGGTTTTTGAGAGGGTTGATAGGAAGTGGTCGATAGGAAGTGGCAGTAGGAAGGCTTGTAATCATTAAACTTCTTAGGGGTAACAATGGATAAATAAATAAGTTATTTTTAGCAACTTTTGCTATGCTTTACTATCCCATTGTTGGTTTAATCTGCTTTCGCATGCGTTTAATTGAAAAATAAAAAGAATGGGTCGACGACATGTCTTGAGACGTCGCATTTTTAATCGACCTCTGAGGGATGTTCGCGTACTCAGGGTTCGGGGCATGACACTAGCTTTGGAGATTGAGCAAATGGATGTCAAGACAATATTCTTACATGGTAACTTGGAGGAAGAGATATATATGGAACAACCAAAGGGTTTCAAAGTGAAAGGGAAAAATGACTATGTGTGCAAACTGAAGAAGAGTCTATGGCCTAAAGCAAGCATTGAGATAGTGGTATAAAAAGTTTATGTTAGTTATGACGGAAGATGGTTATAAGAAGACTTCGTCATATAACTGTGTGTTTGTCCATTTTTTTTTTTTTTTTTGATGATGACATTATCATTCTCTTTCTTTATGTTGATGATAAGCTAATTGTTGGCAAAAATGCTTCACGGATTGAGTTGTTGAAGAAATAATCGAGCAAGTCTTTTGCCATGAAAGACTTAGGCTTAGGCACAACAAAGCAAATTCTTGGCATTAGAATTACCTCAAATAATGATGCTAGGAAGTTGTTGTTGCCATAAAAGAAGTATATCAAGAAGATTCTTCAAAAATTTTACATGGACAAGGCTAAAGTAGTTAGTACTTCTCTTGTTGCCCACTTTAAGTTAAATGCAAATCAAAATCCTATGACTGATAAAGAGAAGAAAGACATGGAAAGTATTCTATATGCTTCAATTGTAGGAAGCTTGATGTATGTGATGGTATGTATACCTCTAGACTTAGCACATGCAATTGGCGTTGTTAATTGTTATTTGTCAAATTTAGGTAGAGAGCATTAGTTGAAACTCATGAGGTGTTTTCAGGGAACTTCTAATTTGAAACTCAGTTTCGGTATTAAGAAACTTGAATTAGTTGGATATACAGATTCCGACTTGGTAAGAGATATTGATACTTGTAAATTTGCTTTTGGTTATTTATTTCTTTTGCTGGTAGGGCTGTGTCATGGAAGTCAAGATTATAAAAGTGTGTTACACTTTCTACAACATAAGTTGAATTTATTGCAACGACCAAGGCTAGTAAAGAGATGCTATGTCTGAACAAGTTTTTGGAAGAACTCGGGTTCAAGTAAAAGAGATATGCGTTATTTTGTGACAATCAAAGAGCGGTTCATCTTGGTAAAAATTCATTTTTTCATTTTAGATTGAAACACATTGATGTTAGATATCACTGGATTAGGGACGTTCTAGATGAGAAGTTATTGGAACATGAAAAAATTCGTTCGGACCATAATGGTTCCGATATGATGATGAAGACTTTACTAAGAAAGAAGCTTGAACATTGCCTATTGATAGCGTCGATAATCAATCCCTCCACATTGTTGTGAGGGAGACATTTGTTAGTTGGGTTTACTCCTAAGTGGAGGAAGCTCAATGAATAGCAAGCCCTAAATGGCTTGAGGTTATATGATAAGTCATATAGAGAAATGGAGTTTCTCATTATCTTCTAAGTGATAGCGGCAAAAAAGTTAGAAAAGATGCAGTAACAAGAGAAAAAGAGAAAACAGAAAATTTAGGGTTTGAGGATCAGTTTAATTTACATCAAGTTGATATTAGAGGTCGATTCGTGGTCCTATTGAGTTGAAATTTTGTTAATATATTCATGGCACACTCTTCTTAAATCTAGATGGTTTGATTTTCGTTTGAAACTCCTACACTAGGTTTTTTTTATAGATTGATCAAAACTTACGTTTTTGGTCAGTTTTATCCTTAATCTCTTGCAAAATTTATGTGTATTGCCAAAAATGATGTTATTGAGGTTTTTGCTGTTTTGTACCTCTAGTATTTACTAGAGAAGAACTTTGTTCACTTGATTGTGTAGAGAAGAACTTTGTTCACTTGATTGTGTTGATAGTGAAGATTTTTGGATGGACTCCGGGCCCATATATATATATTTTTTTATCTCGTCACACTAATGAGGTTTTCCATATAAAAGAAAATCGTTTTGTGTTTGCGTCTTTCATATTTATTTTACTCTATTATATTGGTTCCTATTAGGTTTACATAAGAGAAGAGATTATTCTATTTCGATACATTAATCCGATATTATTTTGATTGTTACTATTCTCCCATCAAAACTTATAACTAAATTGGCACATATGCAATGAGTTTAAAATTTTTGTTTTTGGTATTTTTTCCCTTTATTATAAAAAGTACACATTGTACGATACCGTCTAGTGTTCAAATTAATACGTTAAAAAAGCGACAATTGGGCTAATTTTTCCACAGTGGTCGAAGACATGTTCAAACCCTAACGCTTGCAGTTGTGGGTGCAACATGTTCCAATCTAGTAGGTGATATTGTGAATCGCAACTTCTTTATGGCAAAAAAAGAAAAGAAAAAAAAAGACAGAACGACAAGAGGTTCGGTCATATGTAGTGGACGGAGAATGTGTTCCTTGGGATGAAATTAATTAATTGTCACTATTGCCCAAGTATCTCGATAAGGGGCTGACTTGGACCCAACCCAATACTTGGTGTCATCTCCACGGTATTTTATATACTATGGTTAATTTCATTTCTGTTTGTCGTGAGAGAGAGAGAGAGAGAGAGAGAGAGAGAGGTAAAAAAAATCATCGAATATTATAAATCAGAACATTACGGTTGCACTCACGTCACAGTGTTGACAGTATGTATCTCTCTAAAAATGGGTAAGTTTTCATTTTTGAAGAAACTGTAATCTTCATTTTTTATATTTTAAAAATTCCGCTTATTTGTGAAAACAGCAAATTTCATGAGAGCCCTGTTAGATGTATGCCCTAAAGATGCTATGTAATAGTTACATATTAGGGATTTCAGTTGTATTTTCATTATTATTATTTAATTAATGGCAATGACGTATTCATTCATTTGTCCAATTATTTTATATTGATGAATGATTCCATAAGATCAGTTGTAACTAGACCTATTCTTGAGACGTCAAGAATATATGTGACGGGTTCATAGTTAGACTGAATCTTTAAATCGTTCCCGGTCGATGGATTATTAAGTGGATATTAATAATCCTGTTGAGACCGGTGTGTTCTTAACTTCTCCATTAAGTATTGGATACTTAAGGGAATGATGAGTCACACGTCATTGGGTATTATGATTCCTGAGTTAGAACACAGGTGTTTGTATTAGACAAATTCACTGAACGTGACGCATATGGAACGATTAGCGACATGGAAGCTTTTAGCGTGGTCAATGTCTAATTGTTCATGCTTTGGTCTTGTGTAAATAATCCTTAGACCTGAGGCACAGTGTTAATTTGTATATTGAACAACTATGATTCACGGGTGCACATAATGCCGGGTCATTGATCCGTCTTTATACCTGATGGTCATAGTTTGTTCATATATGAAGTTACACGTGTGCGCAATATGGAATCTGTCTCCTTGTTATATGCAAGGTATGATAATGATGTCCTATGCAATCTAATTGTGACAATGCATTGAAATCCTCGGCCGGGGTTGTAATCGAGAATAAATTGTTTATGTCTCAAATAAAATGCATGTCAATTAGATTTATGCATATGATCGAATTAATGACTTGACAAATATTCCATGGTCTTTGTTTGATCGGGACATAGTAAGACGAGGGATTGAATTACACCGTAGCCAAAGCTGACAGGTTCGTTATGTTCTTAAAGTATTCACACTATCTGGGTAGCCATGACATATTGCTAGATGTCAATCGTGGCTTGTAGGACCTAAAAGATTAATCGGGACAATTAATTATTTTGGAAGTACTAATGTGTTAGTACAAGTCTTACTACCATTTTAGTGATGAACCTAGGAATGTCACACACCATAAACAATTAGGATGACGTGGAACAAGAGAGAAATATTATTGCAAATGTGTTTGCAATTGCTGCAATCGAATTGAGTAGATTTGAAATTAAATTAAATGAGATTTAATTTAATTTGTATTATAGTCACGAGCCTACTTGCATATGATGCACACGCATGCCCAAAGTGGATATATGTTAACATACCCCAATTGTGTACTTTCATTATTATTATTTAATTAATGGCAATGAATTGACCAAATGGGTTTGAGATACCAAACAAGTTGGCTTTAGTGCAAGTGAGAGATTGTTAGATGTATGCCCTAAAATTAATTAATTAATTAATTAATTAACTAATTAAAAAAAAAAATTAAAGCTTCATGCATGTGCACGAATTCGTGCACATGCACGGCATAATGGTCAGCGGTTGCTGACCATTATGCACGAGCATGGATGGTCAGCAACCGCTGACCATCATGCCAAGATCGTGCATGAGCGGTTGCTCATGCACGACCATCGTGCATGAGCAACCGCTCATGCACGATCGTTCGTGCATGCGGACGATCAGCAACGGTTGCTGATCGTCCATCGATCAGAACCGTTGCTGATCGGTTTTATTTTAAATAGAAAGAAGAGAACAGAAAAAAACGGGGCTGCTAAAAATAGAGAGAGAGTGGGCGTGCGTTTTGTTTTTGAGAATGAGAAGATGCTTTGCTGAAAATAGAGAGTAAAGTGTGTGCGTGTTCTTGAGTCTTTGAGACGCAAGAAAGAAGAGCATTATCTCATTCGGGCCGTGACTATTATACATCAAGAATACGACGGATTATTTCCACATGATTGCTAGCACGATCGAAGTGGTGAATATCCGAAAGCTCTCTCTTCTGTTCGACGTTCGTTGTTGGTGTGTCTGAACTAGAGGTCCGACACTTGTGGGACTCGAACTGTAGAACATCTCAATCGACTTGTTTCAAAGCGCGCTTCGAGAGGTATTTCGTTTAACTTCCTTTTATGTTCAGATTTTTGACTAAAACGCACGAACAACGCCTTAGGAGAATCATGTGTAATATATATCTTTGTTTCCGCTGCGTTCATTTCGTTAATTTATCTTGTTCATGATTCTTGAAACCCCAACAAAGGGTATCGAGCCAACCTTAGGCGTTTTCGTGCGTTTAATTGATATATAGTTCAAATATGTTTTTGCATTCTAATGGCCAATTTATTTTTGTTAAGAGAATTGGTTCTCTTGCTCTAATGTGGCCTATAGAAGTTGATTAATTTATGTGATAAATTTAATCAACTAAGCAAAAATTAGAACTAAATCAATTTTGAATCAAAAATCTGTAACTTGTTATACTTTGTGTTTATATTCTACAAATGATATGCAGAATTTTATGCATGCCTTCCAGAGCTTTAAATTTTGAATTTATGGCTCGTAAGGAAGGGTGGTGATCATGGAAAAATCCCTAATTGTTGTGATTGTTGTATGGATGAATGTATGATGATTACAGGTATTCTTTTTTGGGATGTAATTATTAAATGGAGGCTGCGTCCTTCTTTTTATATTTATTTTTTACGAAATGTAATTTTAATATAGTTTAGTATTTCAATTATTGATGTAAATACTACAAGAGAGGAGGAGCCATTGGAGGAGCCATTAAACCGGTGAGCTCTTCGGGCCCGGTCTTTGAAGAGTTCAAAGATTGAAGAAAAAGTGAAGAGCAGGTCCATATTATTAAAACATTAAAATGGCTAAATGGGTCTCTTTGGCTCGAGACCCATTGAACCATAATTCCATGATCACCACATAGGATAGATGTTTATGTGATATCTATTTATTTATTGTGTTTATGGTATCATGCATGTTAAACCAATTAATGTGCAAAGTGAGACCATTAATAACGACCAAAATCTCCTTATTAATAATATTAAGTCGAAACGGGTTTCGGACTCGTGGCCTTCCATCGTCGTGGTTTGATCCAATATTATAGTGGTTAACTAACCGGTTATGGATACATAGGGGTTAATTACCATTTATAATATTGGACCACTCCATTATGCATATGATGCTTTGTGGGGTTGGAGCCAAATGATTTCTAATAACTGTCGTCAAATGAGGGAATCATTTGTGTTTTCAATACTCGCATGAGACGATGGGCTAGACTTAACTATGATCATGATGCCAATAACTGTTAGGTGAGGCTTTCATGGTCTAGAGGCCAAAGTTATGATTGGGACTCGCATATGATGCGTTGAACAAGCTGGTTCACTCACTAAGTTCATAGGACACCAATAACTGTTAGGTGAGGTGAACTTTGGGCTAGTGGGACTCCAATCCCCACTAGTAATCTTTACCCAATAAAGATTACCGCTTCCCATCTTAAGGAGTATGGGATTCGAATATAAATTTAGTGGGAGGATCTATTTCATTTAAAGACCAAAATGAAATAGTTATTATGAAAAAATACAACGGCTAACAATTTATTTTCTGCAACAGATATATTATTACTCTGAAAAATGGTGACCGCAAACCCACTCGCTTCTATACTTGACAAGAATTGTTTGACTGGACCCAATTTCACTGACGGGTGAGGAATTTGAGAATTGTTCTCAATTCAGAAAAAATTGGGTATGTGCTTGATGAAAAGATGCCAACATCCTTTCCTGAGGGTGGGACCCAAGAGGAGCGTGTCACTTATGATAAGTGGCGTGATGATGACTTAAAAGTTAGGTCATACATGCTTGCTTCTATGAATAATGAATTACAAAAGAAGTATGAATCAATGGAAGATGCTAAGTCGATCATTTTGCATTTAAAGGAATACTTTGATGAGAATGGTCGAACCTCTAGATATGAGATATCTAAGGCATTGTACCGTATGAGGATGGCTGAAGGATCATCTGTTAATGATCATGCTTTGAAAATGATCTCGGCACATTGAAGAATTGGCTAGGCTGAATCTCGTTATGGACAATGAGTTAGCTGTGGATTTGATCCTCCAATCTTTACCCGATTCCTTCTCTCCGGTTTTGTCCAAAACTTCCACATGCATAAAATGGAGAAAACTCTTGCTGAGTTACATAGCATGCTGGTAGTTTATGAGAAGGAAATGCATAACACGAGGCCAAATGTAGTGGCTATGACTAAGGCTTCTTCTTCAAAGGGTAAGACTGTTTTAAAGAAGAATAAATGGAAGAGGCCTCGCCAAACCCAAAAAAGAACCCAAGATTGATAAAGGAAATGTCATGTACATGGTGTCAAAGGGCACCGGAGGAGGAACTGTAGGAGGTACCTCGCAAGCTTGAAGGTCAAGCCCAAGAACCAACCTTATGAAGGTATGGTGTCTATGCTTATTGAAACTAATCTTATGGTTAGTGCTGAATTCAGCTCATGGGTTATAGATTCTGCTGCAACTTCACATATTTGTATGTCTTTGCAGAATTTGGAAATAAGCAGGATGCTAGGGCGAAATGAGATTGTCCTGACGTTTGCCAATGGAGCAAGAGTTGCTGCATTAGCTATAGGGACTTTTCATTTATGTTTGCCTTCTGGACATATAATGGTTTTAAAGAACTGTTTGCATTATAAGAATGCTGTTAGGAACATCATCTCTATACCTCGTTTGGGTAAAGAGAATTATGAATTTTCTTTTGCTGATGATGTATGTTCTATTTATCATAATAGAATATGTGTTGGTTCTAGCTTATTAACCAACAATCTTTATACCATTACAATGCCCGGTAATGCGATTACCAATGTCAATAAGCAAAATAGAATTGATATAAATGCCATAACTAATAAACGCCCTAGAGATGGTCCAAATAAAAAGTATGTTTGGCATCTCCGATTAGGTCATATTGGAGAAGACAGAATTAACAAGTTGAGTAATGATGGATACATTGATCCTTCAAATTTTGAGTCATACTCAACTTGTGAGGCTTGTCTTCTAGGAAAAATGACCAAAGCGCCTTTTGTGGGACAAAGTGCGCGAGCTGCGACATATTAGGATTGATACATACGATGTATGTGGACCAATTAATGAAACTGCTAGAGGTGGTTATAATTACTTCATTACCTTCACCGATGATCACACGGTATGGTTATTTATACCTCATGAAGTATAAATCTGAATCCTTTGAAAGGTTCAAGGAATTCAAGGCTGAAGTTGAGAAACAAACAGAAAATGTATTAAGGCTCTTCGATCGATCGAGGAGGTGAATACCTTAGTACAATTCCTGGACTTTCTTAAAGAGAATGGCATTTTATCACAATGGACACCTCCTGAACTCCAGAACATAATGGTGTATCTCGAACGAAGAAATCGTCACTTTATTAGATATGGTACGATCTATGATGAGTTACACCGATTTGCCAATATCCCTTTGGGGATATGCCCTTGAGACAACAATACCGAACGAGTGCCGTCCAAATCTGTTCCAACTACGCCCTATGAGATATGGCATAGTAGGAAACCTAGTCTTAATCATATTAAGATTTGGGGTTGTCCAGCTTTCGTGAAAAAGTTGAAAATGGAAAATTGGAGGCAAGATCTGAACAAGGTCGCTTCATTGGATATCCAAAGGAAACTCTTGGATATTATTTCTATTTTCATTCGGACCAAAGAATTTTGGTATGCAAGCATGCTTCTTTTTTGGAGAATCAGAGAAAGTGGTGCATTAGTCTTACAAGAAGAAAATAATGAAGCACCAAACAACCGACACCTCTCGATTCGGTGGGAGCTTCGACTCAACCTCTTAGGAGAAGTGCGAAACGTGCCCACCTGTGTTATAGACACTCGGTTGATCATATTGAACCATTATTCATTGTGAATGATAATGATCAACCCGTGATCCTAAAACCTATGAGGAGGCGATGTTGGACATCGATCTAAATGGCTAGAAGCCATGAAATCCGAAATGGATTCAATGTATTCCAATGAGGTTTGGACCTTGACCGACCCGCCCGATGGTATTATACCAATTGGCTGTAAATGGATCTTCAAGAGGAAGATGAATGCTGAAGGTCAAATTGGAACTTACAAAGCACGGTTGGTGGCGAAAGGATATCGTCAAAAGAAGGAATTGATTATGACGAAACTTTCTCACCGTGGCCATGCTAAAATCCATTCGGATTATGTTGGCTATAGCTGCACACCTTGATTGGATCATATTTTTAATAATATGTACGTACATAATATTTCTTTGGGAATTAAGGCATATAACAGGAATTGTCAACTAGTATCGACCTAGCTTAGAGAAAGCGTTGTTATATAATATATAGGAGAATTATTAGCATTGTTTCACTGCATTTTTGATTTATTAGAAGTTAAGTAATATGTGGTTGAACTCATTAAGATAGTTGACTCACCAAAAGAAAACACCAGATCCATACCCCAACATGTGTATTCAACACTGTGACCAAACGCGAAATAAGGTGTCTAGGTACCGCATCATGTGCTTCATCTGACTGAAATTTGACTTTTACGTATAATATTCCAAGTACTTCCTGCGCTCTATTTTGAATTCCGGAGATAATACCTATACGCAACGAGGCATTTTTAAATTGAGGAAGGTGACTAGTTCATCTTTAGCGATTTTTTTTTTAATCCTACACTGAGATTTTTCTTTCCCTGTTCTTGATGTATAAAGTCTTCCTTTTGATTAGGAGTAGATGGTGACTCGAATATTCTATTTATGTTCGGCGGTGTCACAAAATTTAGTCTCATTTCTTTTATTAGCTAAACCGGGTTTTACTTTACCCCAAGTTCTTGCCGTCTAAGTTGTCACTTGCATGCATATAAAAAAGAGGAAATAATTGGAAACTATACCCTCTTAAAAAGGAAATGACGAAATATTTCAAATAAAAAGTCATCTGCTAACAAGGTCAGGTTAACGTTAACCTTGTTAGCATCCTATCTTCAATGGGTGTTTCCAATCTATGAGGGCCACCTGTAGTCTGGTTTACCCAAAACCCTGTCAAGCCACATTCCTCATTTTAACATCCTGGTGTCCGGACGTCTTACACCCCAAGTTCCATCCAGATTTTTCTTCCCGGGTGAGTGGGAATAAGGAAGACAGCGGAGAGTCCTACCCCTCAGGGTTCTTTCCCTCGTTTCTTCCTTAAGCCTTTTAAATACCTGCTTAGATCCAAAACCATACAATCTTACAATAAAAGGACGAATTATTTCAATTATTTTGGATCGAAGACTAGAGAGAATCAAGTACATATACGTATAGTTTAGGGTTTAGAGCTGATTGTTGTATAAGCGTATAGGTTATCCATCTCTTATGGAAGGTCTTCTTGGTGAAGCTAAATTACAGAGGAAGGTTCAGATGTATAATCACACTCTTGCAAGCTGGAAAGCATCAATGTTACGTAACGAACGAGAGAGAGAGAGAGAGAGAGAGAGAGAAGAGAGAGAGAGAGAGAGAGAGAGAGAGAGAGAGAGAGAGAGAGAGAGAGAGAGAGAGAGAGAGAGAGGGACCGAATCCCACTTGTGTGAAGAAGCTAGAATTGTAATGTATATTATAGCCGATATTCAAATGCTTGATCGGAATCGTTGACTAACTCGATTTGAATAAGCTCAACTTGACTTCTGCAACCTCAGAATCTAACTTTCGTGAGATTTATTTAGGGATAATGTCACAAATGGTCCCTATATTATTGCTTAATGTGCAATTTGGTCCCTGAACTTTCGATCGGCTCAATTTGGTCCTTGAACTATTGATAAATGTCCGATTTGGTCCCTAAACTTTTGATCGGCTCAATTTGGTCCCTGAACTATTGATAAATGTGCGATTTAGTCCTTCGTTATTGTTTTTCCCTTCTTTTTCCTTTTTTTTTTTTTTTTTGGCTTCTTCTCTCTTCCCTGCTCACTGGAGTAGGGAAGAGAGAAGAAGCAAAAAAAAAAAAAAAAAAAAAGAAGAAGGAAAAACAGTAACGAATGACTAAATCGGACATTTATCGATAGTTCAGGGACCAAATTGAGCCGATCGAAAGTTCAGGGACCAAATCGGACATTTATCAATAGTTCAGGGACCAAATTGAGCCGATCGAAAGTTCAGGGACCAAATTGCACATTAAGCAATAATATAGGGACCATTTGTGACATTTTCCTATTTATTTAGGATGCAAATTAACCTAATTAATCTCTAATCCGGTGCAGTTGGACCGCACGATATCTAAGCCTTTGTCTTCTTGTGTTACATTCTGAAATTGGGGACATGATTGGCTCGAAACCCATTTCTTAAACATACTTCTTGAGAAGAAATAATTATATAATAAGAGGGTAGATTAGATCAAATAAAAATGAATAAGGGTAATGCTCTTTTGAGATGTGAAAGCTTTTAATCGCTGGACTAAGAATAAAAAAGAATACACGAATGATGCTTGGAAGCCGCGACAAGTAAGATGCATGTACAAAGCGTTGACCATTTTGAGGTCTTCCATGCTGATCTATTTATTGTCACTCGATTGAAATCTGCCAATAATTTCTGTAATACAAAGGTTTTTTTAAGTCGTGCGAATGTTATATGGCATGTGGCAATGCCGATTCATCACCGTTGAATTTGATCCTGTGCGAGTATAATAGAAGTAGACAAGTCGTCTTCATCTATGTGGCATCGCAACTATAATCCTCGAAGATGACGGATTCCTTTTTCAACTGGGCTAACTTTCTTTCCCTGTTTTTCTTTCTGTGTTACTAAGTCAGGAAGATCGCATTGTACCTAATCTTGGACTATTCTCCAGGCGTACTTGGCTAAGGAAATGAGGTGCTCTCAAATCCTATTTCAATTCAACCCAAGTAAATCTGTATAGTAATGGTAGGTATGCGAAGACCGATTCAGAAAATTAATGTATGGTTATCCGATGTGTGAGATATAGTAAGAGAATTTTCACAATAGGTGATTCATATTTAAACCCAGTAAGAATCTCTAACGCTACTATATATAACCGTTTTTTAAATCTTTGTAGCATTTTTCTCATAAGTATCAAGAAACACTTGATAATGATTTAAGACATATATGCGTTGGGGCAAATGATACTATAATAAAGCTAAATAAATGAATGACATGTAGCATAGTGTTTATAAAGTTCCATTTGCATAGAGATAATCCGTGATTTTGATGTTATATTGAAGGATTTTGTCTAAACGAGTTCAGTTATAATTCGGAGGAGTTTTACATGTTCATAAAGTCTATCTAGATGATAAGGACACTTAAAAAGAATCATAGGATGACTAGTTGCCGATTATGTCGCTACTAATCTTGGCCTTATTTCCTGATCATGAAATTTATTCTAGTGGACCTTGAATGGAGAAAGTAAGATGAAGAGAGAGAGGATAATCATGCTTCCAGATCTGCTCAGCCAAACTGACCGGCATGTGCGCGTCCGGTCCAAGTCTCGTTTCGCTCTGAAACCTTTTTCCACATTCGTCATCAATTGTTGGTCCAAGCACGCACGACAACTACGTCGAGGATGCCAAGGATAGTTGCGCCCTTGTCTCTTGCGAAAAAGTCATGAATTCTGGCTAGAGTTTTCTCATTCCCTGAATAATATCCTCTTATTAAATCTGCTCTATCCCTAGGTTCCATGCACTTCTGCTCTTCTCCACTAGCAGGCGTTTCTTAACGTTGATATGTTTCTAATCACCAAAACCATACAAGATTAGTTGTGTCAAAATATCGAATAAACATTTCATATAAAACATTCTTTCTTAGGTTAAATTTAAGAATACCCGAGGGCTATAGGTTCAATGGACATACAGAAGCACCTTTTCTTTTTCACTGGTTAAAGGATCAAACTCGAAAGTTCAAGCATTCAGGTGAACATAATTATCAAGGCCCTCCAAACCACATAAACGATCAAGGCATGGCGGTCTAACTCCAGCCAAATCCTATGGTCACTTCCACCTTTACGTAATTCTCGCAGTAGAAACTTCAATAGAAACCGTTCAATGGGAGAACATGCTATGGCTTAGAGCTAGTAAGAAGTTCTATGATGACGACGCAAAGAAGGGTTTCGATAATAATCGTTCAATCGATGAACAAGATGTGTCTTGGAACTAGTAATATTTCTAAGGCCGCAATCGGCGGAAATCGGATCAATCCGTCAATATGTGCGACCCCTTTAGCTTGGCTAGGCTGGCTTATTTTGATGGACGCGGAATGGAGAATGTTCAATTCCGTGGATACATGCTCATCTGGGAATTCCAACGGGACCAGATGAGACCCATTGATGACACTATCAAAATTGCCTCAGCAAGAAAACAATGGGAATTCCAATGGGACCACTAGAATGTGTGACCATTAATGGAAAAAGAATGTATATATTTCTTTGAATATAGAAGTTGTCTAAAATAGCTAACATCCATTATCAGTCAATTTCTTTCTTTCTTTTTGTTGGTCCCAATATAGCAGTCAATGTCCAATGTCTTATGATTGTCACAGTTCTAGCTAGGGTTATTCCTCCCTAGAGAAATTTCGTGGCGTCTTGTTGTTTTTAAAAGTATTTAGATATTAAAATCACGCCTTAATGCTTAAATTTCTAGAGCATTTGACTATACTCCCACAAGATTTTTATAGATCGAACTTATGATCACCTATATCTCAAGAAGGTAACAAACATTAGGGGTGAGTATGGTTTCAGGGTAGAACCTAGAATCTGAGAACTCAACCGGTAGGAACTTATAGGTTCCAGGTTTCAAGGTATACATGATAGATTCCGGATTTCAAAAAATGAGGAACTTGTTTCGATGTGTAAATTCTAGATTTTTAGTTGAAGAACTTGGAACTTGGAACCTAGAACCTGGAACTTAAAACTTGAATAAATTTTAATATTTTTCTTGATTCATGTCTTTACACGATTTCACAATATTCTATATCGTTCGATGATAAGTATATACTTTAGAAGCACTAATTTGAGCTTCCACTTTATTACCTAGACTTTTACTTTATTAATGTCCATATTTTCCGCGTGTCTTTATGGTTAGTGAATTGTAGCAACATGCGGTAATCATTAAAGTTTTTATTCACTGCAACCATTAAATTAATAATATATGGTGGAACCTCGTAGACCTTGGAACCGATCTTGGAACCTGTGACAGGGTAGGTTCCAAGGTTTAGAATATACGGGAAAGATTCCAGATTTCAAAAAATGAGGAATCTATTTTAATTGGTAGGTTCCAGGTTCTAGGTGAAACCTGTATGAAATCTGGAACCGTCCACTCCTAACAAACACTATGCTATATACATTGTTGCACACGATAGATTTTTTGTTTGCGAACAATTCTGCACAAAGTTGCTTTCACCAGTTTATCACTTATAGGCAGAATTCATATGTTTCGAATCACGTGTTAATTAGCATATCAAAATGAACTAAGATTAGACAAAAACATATGCTAGGATAATTTTTCTGTCGATTGATATCATCATCCGTGGCTTTCCCACATCTAGACATTAACTAGTTACTTATCGTTCCAAACTTACTAAACTGAAAAAAAAAAAAAAAAAAAATGAAGTCTTTGTTACATATAAGCATGAGCAATGGATCACGCAATCAATCTTGGCTATCGGGGAGAATTTAAAAGATAATATAAAGTTCCCTAAGTCTAAACGGACTGCCCATATGAAGACTTGCACCCGATGTATCTTATCGATTTTTATGGAGTTAAAATAATAGGTTAGATTCTGAAGAAACGCTAAATTATATTCCTATATTGGCCGATGACTTTGCCATGAAGGACGGGTCAGCATAACTGGATCGGGATGCCTCTGCGCCTGATCGGAGCTCGATCCATTTTTTTTTTTTTTTTTCTGAAAAACACAGTTTTAATATACAAGTCAATGCGAAGGTCGACAAAGCTGAGTACCCACGTATCGTACCCTTGTTTGACCCTTATCATATTGAATTCCATGAAATGAAACGGCCTGCCCTTTCGGATTAAACTACGGGCTTTGTAGGTGTTGCTAATATAGTCAGTTTCGGTCCCCGGAAGGCAAAATTTAGAACGGTGGAAGACCGTGCACCGCGGACCCCCCCTCCCAAAAAGGAAAAAAGAAAAGCCTAAAGCACATACATGAATTTGAGTAGTTCTTTTCGAATACTAAGCCCCTAAAATAGACATGTACGTATGTTCATATGAAAAATCAATGTTGACCATCTTTGTGGAACTTAAATCCCGACTATTAGCTTTATGAAGCGCATGGTGCAAGACAAAATTGACATGGTAATTTATTTCGAATGAATTAAAAATAATGCATGCTTACCGATTCTTTTTATTTTTTTCTCTTGATGTGTTGCCACATAAGAATCAATGAACTTGTCTCATGTGCGGCATTTACAAAGGAAATTGGACAGCATGAAAAGATAATATTGTTGTTAAAGAGAGGGAAAATACAATGTTGAAAAAGAAAGGGAGGACTTATGACTTTTGCAATGTAAGAAACTTCAACGATGTTGTCTCGACATTAGGTGGGGTCCGATCTCTTCGGCTGGAAGCTCCCTCCCTCTCTCTCTCTCTCTCTCTCTCTCTCTCTCTCTGACATGTTATCTCAAACGTTGAAGTTGAATTCTTCCAATTGTTTACAACAATAACTGAAAATATATTTAAAACAAGATTATTTATTAAAACTCAGTAGTATTTCTTTGAGTACAATTGGACGGGAGTTGTTGACATTTCCGTGTGTTTTGTGTTTTGGGGGGGGTGCGTGCTGATGATGCAAGAGGGCAAGAGTTGAAACTTCTCTTCTCATTTCTGGGCTTGTAGTCAAATTGTGCAGGCCATATATATACACAAAGAAGAAGGGGGACGTGCTTTACCTGGGATACTCTTGTTGATTTTATAGTCAAACCTAGAGAGGAAAACGCAGAAGAAGGAGGAGGAGGAGATAGAACGAGCAGGTATGGAGGATGGTTTTGAAAGGTCTGGTCATGGAGGTGTTGATGTTGTCAAGGAAGAGAAGAGAGTTGATGATGAAAATTCTGATCATCGTGATGGTGGCGGACAGTATAGCAGAGAAGTGGTGCTTGTTCAAGAGGTATGAAATCATGTCCCTTCCTCTCACTCTATTTCTTCAATTTAATTACAACAAATATTCCTTGGTTTTACTATCTCCGATCTGAATTTCTTTCCTGAATCTCATTAAATGCTCGTGTATTTCGTAAAGATAATTCTAATTTTTTTCCTTTCGTAGTCAAGAGAGTTCATTCTTTTAAGTACTTGATCCTTTTCAAGTGAATAGCTTCTTCTTTTTTGATGTCTTGGCTTCAAGAATGAACCACCACCTATCCGGTATTGGAGATCTCGTGCTTCGTTCTTTTGTATCCTTCACCTATTTTTAATTTTTATCTTTAGGTCACAAATAAAATGCCACCAAAAGAAAGCGAAAATTCAAAGCCGTCTTCTCCGAAGCAGATGATCTCGTCCCCGAGAAGAAAGGTATGTAAAGAAATAGAATTTTGCACCGTGCCCGTTCTCTCTCGATGTTACCTAATAAAATTCACATGAAAAGAAGTATCTTCCCGATATTTGCGTAAAAGTATAGATCTCAATAGTGTGTGGAAGCACGAACTTATAAAGATATTGCAAATTCAAGATATGCAGCTTTGCACTTCCAGAAGCGATGTATATTCTTGATTATCGTTAAGGATTAGTGACGGATTCCTATCATTCGTTTTTATAGTTCCCCTATAAGAGTTTAGTTAACAATTAAATAAAGTTCCACTTGTTTAATCTGGAAACTTTTTTCTCGTATAATCCATAACCATAAAACCTGATATCAGAAATATTATGCTGCAAATAGATGGGATTGATGAAAAACGCAGATGGAGATTGAATAAGGGTAGATGCAGACATGTTTATCTTATGCATTGAACGACTAAAAATAAGAGAGAATTTAATGCGTGATATTTCATAATTCAAAATGTGCTGCAGAGATCATTGACTTGGATCTCTCACGAATTGAAGATTCGGTCAATATCATTGATCAGTTAATGCTGACCATAATTGCCTGATAAAAATGACGGCTAATGACTTTGATCGCTAGTTGATTCTATTCACCCCCTAATACAAACAAAATGCTCCGCAACTAGACGATTGCACATTGGACACCACAGAACATTGATCCAATATCGGTCAATAATTTCGTAATCGAGCTATAGCTGATTGTGAAGTTTTTGTATGGTTTCTGGATATTATTATCACCTGATAATTGATTTGATTTATCTGTATTTACTCTTCGTCATTCATCAGTTGTCATCATTTTTTATATTCACTTGGTGCAGGAAGATCAACATCAGCTTGAATCTGCCAGAGCTGAAATGAGTCAAGTAAGAGAGGAGAACCAGAAACTGAAGATGTATTTGAATCAAATAATGAGAGACTATCGGACACTCCAGATGAAATTCTTCGATGCTGTCAAGCAAGAAGATGACAATAAGAATTCGGCCAATGCCACCAAGGGGAGTTGCCGAGAGATTGATCAGGAATCTGATGAACTTGTCTCTCTCAGCCTAGGAAGAGCAACAAGTGATTCGAAGAAATTATCATTAGAAAATAAGAATAAATCACTTGGCCAAGTGAAAGACAATACTAATGATCATAAGTTTGAAGAAGGGTTGGGCCTCGGACTGGACTACAAGTTGGAACTGTCGAAATCTGGAACGACAGAATTGTTGCCGAACCCAAGCCCGGATACGAGCATTGAAGAAGCAAAGGAGGAAGCTGGAGAGACATGGCCGCCAGGCAAAGTCCTAAAGACAATGAGAGCCGGTGGTGATGATGAAGTCTCCCAGCAAAATCCTGTGAAAAAGGCTAGGGTTTCTGTGAGAGCCAGATGTGACACTCCAACGGTTAGTATCATTTAAATTAATTCATCTCAAGCATATAGGAGGAGAAGAGAAGATAATCAATTTAGCTTGTCAAATGTGTAACATCTCTTTAATGAAGTCATTATTTAGCAACCTATTAATAGAAAAGCTTCCTAACCATTGCAGATGAACGATGGATGTCAATGGAGAAAATATGGGCAAAAGATCGCGAAAGGAAATCCTTGTCCTCGAGCATATTATCGTTGCACTGTTGCGCCATCCTGCCCAGTGAGAAAACAGGTATATGTCAATCCTTTAACCAGCAAGCCATATAGAATATAAGGAGATTTTTTCGCTCAATAATTCCAAATAATTCATTTAAATTGTCCCTTATGATAGTACTCATATACCATAATTAACCTCACTTGATTGCGAATGTATACATTAGATGAACAACTTACATGAATCAGACACTTAATGGTCGCTTTACTAAGTTAAGAAGTCTTAATGTACCTAAAAGCGAAAATGCACCAGCCTATATACGACTACAATGGTATGAGTTATCATGCATGCATGTACTACAGTAGGCCAACCTACTTATTAAGATGTGATTATACTAACTTAGATCATATTAAATTTTTGTGCTTTAACACAACAAATTAACTCTCTCTATCAAATTTAACACAACTCTCCCCCCCCCTAGCATTTTTCTCTGTGTCTCTGAATGACTGATCAAGGATGGCTTTAAATCTAGCTATAATCTATCAAGATCATTTCATAATCTTATATGAAACATAATCTATTATTTTCCCTATCCTTTCAATTATTTTTTCAACTCAATTTAAACTTAAATTATGGCCTAATCATTTAGGTTCAAAGATGTGCCGAGGATATGTCCATCTTGATCACCACCTACGAGGGCACGCACAACCACCCGCTTCCTATGTCAGCCACCGCCATGGCCTCCACCACCTCCGCGGCTGCCCACATGCTTCTATCCGGCTCATCGACCTCTCAAAACATTAGCAGTCACGGCTCATCGGGCCTCACCATGGCACCCATGGCTGCCAATCTCCAAGGCCTAAGCTTTTACCAATCGGAAGCTTCCAAAGCAAGATCGCCATTCTATTTGCCTACCACATCGTTTGCATCCTCATCCACACCAACCATCACTCTTGATCTCACGTCAAACCCATTATCATCTTCCTCCTCATCCTCTCTGTTCAATAGGTTTCCTTCACAATACCCTTCAACAAGGTTCTCTTCCACAAGCCTAAGCTTTAACAATTCCTTCGAGTCTAGTGCCCTTCCCTTGCCTTGGGGGTCCTCAAATGGTGGCCTGATGAACTATAACACCTCTCAACTCTTCAACAAGAACCAAGCCCTAGACCTTGCAAAGCAGGCTCAAGAAAGTTACCATCAGTCCTACACGCAAAAGAATATGTCGAGCCTTCCCCAACAAGCGCTACCAGAATCCATTGCTGCTGCCACAAAGGCGATCACCGCCGATCCGAGCTTCCAATCTGCTTTGGCGGCAGCTCTAAAGTCGATCATCGGTAATGGTGGAGGTGGAAATAGTAACCAGGGAGGCGTTGATCATTTCAGAAATTAGAAGGTGGGATCACTACTCGACCCTTTAGCATTTTGAAGAGGACATTTGAATGCCTTCGTGGCCTGCAACTTTTGAAGCTGCTTCTCAGTTTTCAACTCGTTGCCGTGGATTTTATATACCTGAAAGAACACATTGATCCGCATTTCCTGTTGATAAAAGGAAAGTTTTAGTGATTATTCGAATCAAAATTTTGATTGTTGTGTGCAGCTCAACATAGAAACAACAATGTTTAAAAAGTTGAGTGCATCGGAGAGATCGATGTGTATGATCAAATTTCAATTTGTTTAAAAGGCTTCCAGCTTGCGTTGTAGTGTCCTGCATGATCTATAAAATGAGTGCATACACGTACTTAAAAATAATTTTCCCCATCAATCATGATATACACGAAGCTGAGGAAGTTTACCAATACATTTGCAGTCTATATTATTTGCACCACTAAAGTCAATATCTGACATATGCATGTTGTCGACCGAACCACAACCCAGCCTAGCTTACATAACTTAGGAAAATTGTGAGGTTTCTGTTACGTGTGAAACAAAACATAATCATAGGTCCATTTGTTTCACTGAGAATTTTTTTTTTCATGAAAATCAATTTCAAGTAAAGTGGTTAGTTTTCATTTGTTTACTGATTTAAAAAAAAAAAAGTAATTTTCTTCTTGCTAGGAGAGGAAATTGTTTTCCCAAATCTAAACTTAATGTTTTTAGTTCATGGAGAAAGTTTTTCATAAATCGATTAGTGTTTCATCATTCAAATGTCAGAAACTCAGTAAACAATTTCCCTAAAACAATTTTCCTTTAAATAAATGGACCCTTAGAATATTAAGGTTGGTTACAGAGGTTATAGATCAATATATGAAATAATATGATAGATCATAAGCGAATAACTATAGATATAATTCATATTCGACACCCAATGAGAGTTTATTGTGTTATATATTAGCATAGAAGCTTTGTGGATTGGTTTTAATATACCTAGCATGATTCTTTATCTATTAATTTACTACGGTGTAAGGGACTTTCTATTATGTGAATGCGTTGATTAAGAAGACACCATAGGCATGCTCACCTAATTACAGCTGATGTTAGGAAGAAAACAGATCAATTAAACCATCTTTATATCCCGTGATTATCGTGGGAATCGATGGAACTGCACAGCTATCGAGCCATTACTACTTTTTTACGGACTTGTAATCATTGCTTCGACACCGGCTGAGAAATTTACGGTCGAGACGCGTGGGAGTGTAATAAGATAAGCTTAGGGTTTGATTTTGGGATTAACCACATTTCTATAAGATGAGATAGACGTGTGAATGATAAGATATTAGGGTTATAATGTTCGTTTGGTTGAGAAGTCAATTTCAAAGATCTTAATCATATTGGAAAGAAGAAAAAGAGGGATCAGAGAAGAAAATGCGGGTGCATTCACTGTTCTTTCTACATTTACTAATTGTAATAGTTATCCTAATTGATTATCTCGTGGGCGTCTCGTAGCAATGAATCTAATGATCTGTGTAAATATTCAATCCTCAAGATTCATTGCTCATTTTTGTAATTTCATTTCCTCATTCATCGCATTAATGGGAATATTCAATATCAACATGGGTCGGCAATATCCATTCGTGGGTAGCTGCGTTGGTTGAGAGTTCTTCTTTCATTGCAGAGGTCCAGAGTTCGAAACTCGCAGTTGCTAGCGATTTAAGTGGGGGGCCTTGGCGGTGGGTTGCTGGGCTAATCTCCTTTGAGATATAGGGGCCCGGCCCTCAGGAGCTGTTCGAGCACGGGGGGTCCATGGTGGAGTTCTCGGTTACCAAAAAAAAAAAAAAAAAAAAACATGGGTTGGCAAGAAAAGTGTGGTTGGATCTTAGAAGGTTCTATGAAGCCAACGAACAAATCAAGAAGGGGGAAAAAGTGCACGTGATGACTCACATGGCTTGTCGGCTCAGATGTCCATATAGAAATAGACCTATCCATACAAAAAGTAATTTCTTTGCACATAATTTTCCATATGAGGAGGACCCCAATTAACTCAGCCCTTGATTTTGTCTTCTTTGTTTGGTACATATACTTTGAAAGTATTATGTGAGTCGGGAAAATTGTCTAAAATGTCTAAAACTTATTATACGACGGCCAATTCGGAGTCTTAATCTTTTCAGTTTGACCAATTAAGTTCTACATTTTTTGATGATTTTTTAATGTAGTTTTTTCCATCCAATTTTAGCTATATACTAATGCCTTTGTCAATTTTTGCAATTTTTTAAAATAAATTCTCATTTTTTATCCTTTTCTTTTTCTTTTTTTTTTTTTCTTATCACTCTCATCCGATCTCCGGCTACAAGCGAAAGCTTCAGGACCCTCTCCTCGCCCAAATCTAGCGAGGGCTAGCCAAGGTGTTGAGGCTCTCGATTGTGGCCATCCACCTCTGCTGGCCATCTTGCATCTTCAAGACTTGGTGACAAGAAAAGGGAATTAGGAAAAAAAGGAAAAAGAAAAAGGAAAGGAAAAAAGAAAGAAAGCAAAAATTTAAAAATTTAAAAATATTTCACGTCAGAGCTGGTCATACAACATAGGATGACCGGTGTTGATTAGACCGCCATGTTAGCTATTTTCATTCAAAATTAGCTCGAATGATGACATTGGAAAATTGTAAAAATGTTTAGGATTAAATTGACAAATTGAAAAATTCATGAGTGAATTGGCTGTTGTAACGGTTTGGACAGTTCTCCCTAGGTGGGTTGGTAGTGACTTGATCTACTGAGTTAATTGAGCCATTTCATTTTCTTTTTTTAGAGTGATCACAAGCATTTCAATGGATCTAGTGTTAGCCATAGACCGATGAGTCGCACCAACTTAGATGAAAACGAAATTGTTGACCTGGACGTACCATCATATATGCGAATTTCAGAAAATTAATGATATCATATTGCATATCTTTTCCATGGAAACAATATCTACCAAGTGCAACATAGATTTAAATTAATGAGACTATATGTAATTATTAGTCACCTTAATTCATTCAAATGTTTCGCTCATTGTCGCCAACACAGCTAGGATAATATACATGCTTGTGATGGAAAATGGGGGGAAATTCTTCATTAGTCTTAAACTTATTATATGAATGCCAATTGAGTTATGAACTTTCTAATTTTGTCAATTGAGTCCTAAACTTTTGCACGAAATTCCAATAGTATTCATTTGACCAATTTTCATCAGAAATCGCTGATGCGGCCGTGCGTCACATAGAATATTCAGGAATGACTAGACCGCCACGTCTTTTTACAACAAATAAAATGTAGAGAAAGTGCATCCGACTTTATTATATTTTGTGGAGAGTGGTACTATACATATTGGGAATGACTTCAAATTGGATAGAACAATGAAGTCGCATCCTTAGAATTATTAAATCGGACTTTGAGGTATAATATCACTTTCTTTAACGATTTATTTGCCTCACAAAGTTGCTAATGGTCATAAGCAAATATCCTCCAGGATACAACAAAGTCTCAAAATTGAGAATACTAGATAGCAATTCTAGTATTTATCTAGGGTCTCTCTAAGAAATAATTGAAAAAATGGCTATAGTTTTTCAGAAAGAATGCTCGAAAAGATAAAAAATATCACATTCTCTTCTAGAAAATTGACATGTATATATAAATAAGTCTTAAAAACGTAAGCAACTTTTCATGAAAAATTGCAAAGTGAACAAATGTATCCTTTCGAAAAATTGCCCAAATGAATAAACGCATCCATTTGGAAAAAGTTGAAAAAATGAACAAATGCAATCTTTTGAGTAATGTTGCAAATTGAATGAGTATCTTTTCAAAGGTTGTCTTGAAGAGAGACAAACAAAAATTCGGAATATTTTTTTTTTAAAAATAATATATTTTTTTAATAAATAAAATTTCGAATTTTTTTAAAATAATTTTCGAAAATTCTCAATAAACAAAAAACAACATTTTAGTTGATTAAAGTTAATAAGGTAACCGACTCTCTTCTAGAAAACTAACATGTATATATAAATCAGTCTTAAAAACGTAGGCAACTCTTCGTGGAAAATTGTAAAGTGAACAAATGTATCATTTCAAAAAATTGCCCAGATGAACAAAGACGTTTATTCGGAAGAAGTTGAAAAAAATGAACAAATGCAACATTTCTCGAAATGTTGTAAATTGAACGAGTATCTTTTCAAAGGTTGTCTTGAAGAGACATAGACAAAAATTCGGAATAATTAAAAAAATATATATTATTATTATTTTTTTAATAAATAAAATTTTGAATTTTTTCTTTTAATAATTTCCAAAAATTCTTAATAAACAAAAAACAACATTTGAGTTGATTAAAGTTATAAGATAAATGTAAGAAAGAAAAATAAAATAAGAGGGGTTAGTGCTAAGTGCGCCTAATGATCGCGAACCCGCACGCGGGTATGGTAGAGTCTAGCCTACACCTAATCATTTCTTTAGCTACGCTAAAGAAACCCTACAATTATTAATTGGCCCACTTCCTCCCACTTTTCCTATATGTGATAAAGAAACATACATTTTGTTTGTTTTACAAACAA
This sequence comes from Eucalyptus microcorys, assembly GCA_014182515.1. Classification (NCBI taxonomy): domain Eukaryota; kingdom Viridiplantae; phylum Streptophyta; class Magnoliopsida; order Myrtales; family Myrtaceae; genus Eucalyptus; species Eucalyptus microcorys. The sequence goes on from CM024572.1 coordinate 23,533,110, forward strand.
ACTTCCAACAATACATTGATCCAGAAACATTTTGTAAAGCTACACAATCAACCGAATATATCCTAAGCTGAAGCAACTTTATAGGATGCTGAAATTGCACTGCTGATTGGAGTACCCTACCGAAGAAGTAACACTTCTACAGGAACTCAATCAAAACAGCAAGAATAAGTCATTGAGTATAGGCAGTAGTCATTCGATCTGGGTCCAGCATGATCCTGTGAACTTGACCCGTGCGACCCCAGAAGTGACAACACGAATTTGTTGCTGAAGTAGTTGGTAGCTGAGCCGATTGAGGAATTGGCATTTTGAAGAGTGTCCAGAAATACAAAGAGCACCGGATCATCTTGATCCCAATGCACCTCAACCATGACGCCTTTAGGATGCTCAGCAGATTCCGTTCCGAGAATCCCCGCAAATCGAGCTCCCACTGGGATCTGAACCAACTTGCAGTATAAGAAAAAAGGGTTTTGTCAGGCTGATGAAGTAAGTCTTTAGTCAGTTTTCCACAAGTCGATTAGAACTTCAATAGAGGGGCTAATACAGTCTTCTAGTACAAATGGCATTAGGGAATGACTTCATTAACGGTGTAGCCTATACCGTATGGGATTTTCCTCGTAGTTAGTTTCTCACCTGGATTGAGGTTCCAGATGTAAAAGTTGACGTCATCAAGCTGCATTCAACTGCAACATTTTCTATCGAGAAAAGAACACTACAAGTACCATAACTTGGCACAAAGGGACACTTAAGTGCCATAATTTATGAAAGGTACACTTAAGTGCCACATTTGAAGAAAAGTGGGACACTTGAGTGCCACATCCGGCGAAGCCAGCTGGAAATCATACATGGCATTTAAATATTAATATTTCTCATTGAGGTGGTTCGCCGGAGAGCTGAGTTAGCTTTAATTCATCCCAAACGACGTCATTTCGGGTGTTGGCCAAAATAGAACCCTTAAATCGCTAAAATGACGTCGTTTTGGCATAATTTGAATTTTAATATAATATAAAAATTAATTAAATTAAACTTTAAAAAAAATAATAATATAATTTATATTTTATTTTAAAAAAAAATCTGAAACGGAGGAGGAGGAAGGCAGCCGATGGCCGAGGGTTGAGCCCTCGCTGCCACCGCCTCCCCGCCATCGCCGGAAGGTGGGGGAGGGTCGGCCGGGGCCGCCAAGCCCCCCTAGTGGATCTAGGCGAGGGCTGCCGACCCTCGCCGGATTTGGGCGAGGGCTACACTCGTTGCCGGTCGGCCGAGGTCGTTGGCCCCCGGCCAGGGCTCGGTGACCCCAGCCGACCCTTCCCCCTCCATCGCCGGCCTTTCCCGGTGACGGCGGGAGGCGGCGGCGGTCCTCACCGCCTCCCCCATTTTTTTTTTTTAAAAATTTTTAAATTATTATTTTTAAATATTTTAACTAAATTTAATTTAATTAATTTTTATATTATTTTTTACCACGTCAGCCCAAAACGACGCTGTTTTTGCATTATTTGGCCACGTTAGCGTGCAAAACAACGTCGTTTTGCACTCGCTTTGCTGGAAAAATGCAACGTATGCAATTTGGCTGGATTTTGATTGGATTGGCACTCAAGTGATCCATTTTGCTCCGATTTTGGCACTTATGTGTACCTTTCATAAGTTATGGTACTTAAGTGTCCTTTTCTGCCAAGTTATGGCACTTGGGGTGTCACACCTCATTTTCTAGCTCCGCCTGCTTTGTAATATTCAGGAAAACTTCCTCAAGTGTCATCAAAACAAGCTGGACATCTGCTATGCTAAACTCTCCCTGTCTATCTTGGAACTCTGCAAATTTTTTTTGTTGAAAGCATCTAAACTATGTTAGAAAAAGCGAAAAAGGAGTATTATGAGGAAAACAATCTTGATATCTCCATAGAGAAGTTCTTCACCAAAAACAATGTAAAAACTAGCATTTCAAAGATTGGCTGAATCTATGCGGTAGTGATGGATTACACTTTAAGATACAAAAGCTAAAAGTTATCAGTTGAATGACAGTGCTCCCATGACAATCTTGGGCAGTTAATTGCTATTTTCAACCAAAAAAGAAGAAAAAAAAAGTATAATAGGCGCAATTGGCAAACCATACTCTTGACTGAAGACTAAGAAAATCTTGCCGCTGACAGTGCCGCATAAGATAGAATGGTGTTAACTTTCAAAGGAGGACCATGTCTAAATTTTCGGCGACAATACAATATCATGCATATGTCAAATGAGATAGAAGTTACAAGAACATCATCCTGCTCGACCAGGAAATGTAGCTGTTTAAACCTCACAGAACTTCCAAAGAATCTCCAGCCCTGTCTCCCAATTCTTTTCAACATTTAAAAAAGAGAATTTTAGAAGCAGATTCGCAAGTTCCAATAACATAGAGGAAGTTAGGAGCATGAACTGATTTGATTGAAGCAGGAAAGAACCCTTCTATATTTGCAAAGAGGGATAGAAGCTCTTCACCAGTCAAAAAATTCCAAATGATATCAAACAATCAACAAGTTTCTTGGATAATTACCATACTGCCAAAGCTACCTAGCATAATTATGCTCCTTTTCTGTTTGAACTTGGATGCAAAGGTGACAATCACGGAGAAGAAAGGTTAACCTGAGGACAAACTCTAATGATTTTTCTGATGTTTGACATGCCAACCAAATTTCTGGTTGAGTAATACATCAAAGCTGTTAACACAAGAGAGCAATATGACAGTATGCACCTAGTTACTGATACAAAATTTTTGTACGACACCAAAAGAACAAAGTCAAGTAAAAGTTATTACCATCTCCCCTAGTAACTGGGGTGATTCCCGTCAAACAATTTATTATTATAGTCTTTCCAGTGCCACTGGGTCCAAGAAGACGAAACAGCTGATCTTTAGCAAATTCAACCCACAGCCCCTACAGATAATATATATGTAATGGCGGTTACCCTATCCAAGCATAAAGCCAGTTACACGGGATACTTGTGGCCAGTGTCATACCTGTCATCTGATAATTTCGTACTGAAATGGTACAGCATAAGTTGAGCAATTATTAAAGGAAATAGGCACAGATAGCTAGAAGTGCTTAGTTACCTTAATAGCATGGTAAGTGGATGTCCTTTCGCATTTACAGCAGTCTTATTGGCTAATCCGAGGATAAGTCTTCCCAAGGCCACATATCTGTACTGCAACATTAGTGTTAAGTTACTTTAATTGAGTTTCCTTTATTATCAGAGTTTTATTTCCTCTTTTTACTTACGTAAGGATATTATTGTCATATACAGTTTATATTTAATATAAATACAATGGGTGTAGGGTTTCTGTTACTACAGAAAACTACAGCCCTCTCTTTCTTTCTTTTACGTTTTCTTTCTCCTCCTTCTCTCTATTCCTTCTCTCTTCTTTTTCCTCTCTTACTATTTGTTGCGGGTTCTCTAATCAGCTTTGTGACATGGTATTAGAGCAGATCTAACTACCTGATTACGTGATCCTATTGCTGGTTTGAGAGTCCCCTAGTAACCCTAATTCTTCTCTGGTGCGCAGCCACCTAAAGCTGCAATTTTTATTTGTTTTCTCTTCAAGTCTTGATCCATATGAGATAAGAAGATATTAGATTCATCAGCTTCGGTTTATGAACATGGATTACAACACTTACTGATCAGCGGATTCAAGAATCAGAGTACTTTCTTCTATACGACAGTCTATATCTATGAGTTTTCAGCATATTGGTTCATTGATGGAGCCAATTACATCTAATTATACATTAGTGCTACTATTTCGTTTCTTGCACTAAAGTTTCAGCCTTCTTGATTAGTGGTAGATATATTTATATTGAGATTATCGTCATGAGTGATACCAAGGCTCCTACAGATAGTGTCAATGTTCAAATTACCACTATTAAATTAAATGGATCCTCTAATTACTTATTATGGGCCCAAGCTGTGAAGGTCTATATTAATGCCAAAGGGAAACTTTATTATCTCACCACAGACCCCCTGTTGAAAATTCTAGAGAATATAGTGATTGGATGAGAGAGAATGATACTCTTCCTCGGTGTGGTTATGGAATAGCATGGAACCATCCATCGCTGCTAATGTTATGTTCCACACAACTGCTAAAGGAGTATGGGATGATCTTATGGAGAGTTACTCACAAGACAAAAATATGTCTAGAGTTTATGAACTATATGAGAAGATCTTTATTTTTAAACAGGGAGACAAGTCTCTTGGAGAGTATTATAGTGCTTTGAAAGGTATGTGGGAAGAACTCAATCTTTATCAGCCTATCACTATTGATCTTGAGAGACTTAAGACACAACGAGCTGAATTTCAAGTGGTCAAATTTTTATTTGGCTTGAATGCTGACTTAGAGCCTGTGAAAAGTCAGCTTCTTGCTGGCGAGAGAGTTCCTTCTATGAATGAAGCATTTTGTCGAATTCAGCGCATTGTCCCTCCATCTTCTACGTCATCTAAAGACAATTCAGCATTTGTGGCTAGTAGTGGTGGTCGTGGTCGTGGTGGATTTTCCAATAGAGGTTGTGGTTTCGGGGGAGGTCGTAGTCGTGGTAGTGGACATAGTGGACAAAGTTCTAATCGAGATAGCCGTCAATGTACATACTGCGGCAAATCCGGTCATATTGTTGACACTTGTTGGGCCAAGCATGGCAAGCCTGAGTGGACTCAACGATTGGTTACTGCAAATACTGCCGTGTCTGAAGGGAGTGCTCGAAATGTGTTTTACAGCGACATGAACCCATCTATCCCACCTGGGGGTAGTTCTTCTAAGTCTACGGCTCGAGATGATATGGTTGCACAACTCATCAAGCGTGTCCAACAACTAGAGACTTCCAATTTCCCATCCACTGCCACTCTTGCACGTATAGGTAACATGGCCTCTTTCTCTACTTTGTCCCCTAACACCTCTTGGGTCATTGACTCGGGAGCTTCTAGTCATATGACGGGTAAGCAAGAACTTTTTTCTTCCCACCATAACTCTAGTCCTTTCTCAGAAGTTATTTTAGCTAATGGTTCCTCGACTCAAGTAGTTGGATCAGGGACTGTTTCACTCACAAATAATTCCACATCTTCCTTATCTTTGTCCTCTGTTTTACATGTTCCCCAACTTCCTTTAAATTTGTTATCTGTTAGTCAGTTAACTAAAGCTCTTAGTTGTTCAATTACATTTTACCCATCTCATTGCGTTTTTCAGGACCTTCAAACAAAGAAGATGATTGGTGGAGGGCATGAACGCGATGGACTTTACTATCTAAGTGGTGTCTCTACTGCTGACGCCAATGGTCTAGCTGCTAGTTCTATTACCCCCCTATTATGGCATTCTCGTTTAGGGCATTTATCTTTATTTAAGTTACAACAAATAATTCTCGAGTGTAAATCACTTTCTACTCTTGAGTGTGAGGCCTGTGAACTTAGGGAAACATCATCGTAGTTCTTTTCCTAGTCGTAATGATTCTCGTGCATCTACTTTACTTGAACTTGTTCATTCGGACATCTGGGGACCTTCCCGTATTGCTAGTAGAAATGGTTTTAAGTACTTTGTTACTTTTGTAGATGATTATTCTCGTTTAACGTGGCTCTATATGCTTCATGACCGTTCTGAATTTTTACATGTTTTCCAATTATTTCATCATGAGGTTACTAATCAATTCAATACATCCCTTAAAATTTTGCGAACAGATAATGCTTTAGAATATACACAGAAATCAATTTCTTTGTTTTGTTCTAATCTTGGCATTATACATCAAACAAGTTGTACTTATACCCCTCAGCAGAATGGTGTGGCCGAGAGAAAGTACCATCACCTTCTAGAAGTTGCTCGTTCACTCTTATTTCACATGAATGTGCCAAAATCATTTTGGAGTGATGCTGTCCTTACCGCATGTTACCTTATAAATCGTATGCCTTCCACTGTCCTCAATCATCAGTCCCCAATTAGTGTTGTATTTCCTGACAAGCCGTTATTCTCTCTTACTCCGCGCGTCTTTGGGTGTGTCTGTTTTGTTCATAACCTACGTTCTGGTTTTGATAAACTATCTCCCCGTGCTACTAAATGTATTTTTCTCGGCTATTCACGTACACAGAAGGGATATCGGTGTTATGATCCTACAACTTATACTCAATATGTTAGTGCTGATGTTACTTTTTTCGAGGGCACACCATACTATTCTACTGAGGGTAAAGAGTTTTCAACTAACATTGTAGCTGATCCTCCTATCCCACAACAAATTCCCTTAGATTCTGTTAGTCCTTCTCTAGTATCTCCTCCATTGCAGGTGTATCAACGGCGAAAGCAGTCTACGGCACCACCAGTCTCCAGCTCTTCCATGCCCTCCAATCAATCTTCCTCCTTGTCTCCTGGTCTAGACGATCTTCCCATTGCCCTTCGCAAAGGTACTCGCTCTTGCACACAAAAATCCTCTTTGGCTTACCCTATTGAGCGTTATGTGTCTCTTTCACATCTTCCTTCTCCATTACATGACTTTGCTCTATCATTACAAACTCACACAATTCCTACTTCTACCACTGAGGCTTTGTCTCATCTTGAGTGGAAGAAAGCTATGGATGTGGAAATGGAAGCTCTGGTGTCTCGCCAAACGTGGTCATTGGTTGATCTTCCTCTTGGGAAAGATGTGGTGAAGTGTCGTTGGGTGTACACTGTCAAGTACAATCCGGATGGCTCAATCGAGCATCTTAAAGCTCGACTCGTTGCTAAAGGTTTTACTTAAACTTATGGAGTGGATTATTTTGAGAATTTTTCCCCCGTGGCACGTCTCAATTCTGTTCGTGTTATTATTTCTCTTGCTGTGAATTTCGATTGGCCATTATATCGATTGGATGTCAAGAATGGTTTTCTTTATGGTGATTTGTCTGAAGAAGTATATATGGAGCAACCTCTTGGGTTTGTTGCTCAGGGGGAGAATCATAGTAAAGTATGTCGACTACATAAGGCCATTTATGGGTTGAAATAGTCTCCAAGAGCATGGTTTGAAAAATTCAGTTCAGTGATTTCCAGATGTGGTTTTCACCAATGTTATTATGATCATTCTGTTTTTGTTCGTAAGAAGGAATCGGGGGTGGTCATTCTTGTGGTATATGTGGATGATATAATTGTCTCTGGTAGTGATATGACCAGCATTTCTGAGGTTAAGTCCTTTCTTCAGCAGCAATTTCAGATTAAAGACTTGGGAACTCTTAGGTATTTTCTGGGTATTGAAGTTTTACGAAGTAAAAAAGGTATTAATTTGTCTCAGCGAAAGTATGTTCTTGATCTTTTGTCTGAGACAGGTACACTAGCTGCCAAGCCAATTGATACTCCTATGGATCCAAATCAAAAGTTTGGAGTTGATGATGGAAATGAAATTGAAGACAAGCATCAATATCGACGTCTAGTTGGGAAACTAATTTATCTTACTGTTACACGTCCCGATATTTCTTTTGCTGTTGGTGTGGTGAGTCAATTTATGGAGTCACCTAAGAAGGCTCATTGGGATGCTGTATGTCGCATTCTTCGATATCTTAAAAGTTCTCTTGGTAAGGGACTAATTTATAAATCTAATGGTTCTTCTACTTTGGTTGGCTATTCTGATGTTGATTGGGCTGGGTCAACATATGATCGACGGTCTACAACTGGGTATTGCACCTTTATTGGTGGTAATTTGGTTACTTGGAGAAGCAAGAAACAGACTACCATTGCCAGGTCTAGTGCGGAGGCTGAATATCGTGCTATGGCACATACTGTGGCCGAATTGTTGTGGTTGAAATCTCTTCTCCAGGAGCTTGGATTTTCTATTAATCTACCTATTGATATGATGTGTGATAATCAAGCAGCTATTTATATTGCTGGGAATCCTGTTTTTCAAGAGCGAACTAAGCATATAGAAGTTGATTGTCACTTTGTTCGTGATGTTGTGAAGCAGAAGCTGGTTGCTACTCCTTACGTTGCCTCTAGAGATCAGTTTGCTGATATGTTTACCAAGGCATTATTTCGTCCTGCTTTTGTTGCTGGTTGTTCCAAGCTGGGCATGGGTGACCTATATGCTCCAGCTTGAGGGGGAGTGTTAAGTTACTTTAATTGAGTTTCCTTTATTATCAGAGCTCTATTTCCTTTATTATCAGAGTTTTATTTCCTTTTTTTACTTACGTAAGGATATTATTGTCATATACAGTTTATATTTAATATAAATACAATGGGTGTAGGGTTTTTGTTACTACAGAAAACTACAGCCCTCTCTTTCTTTCTTTTACGTTCTCTTTCTCCTCCTTCTCTCTATTCCTTCTCTCTTCTTTTTCCTCTCTTACTATTTGCTGCGGGTTCTCTAATCAGCTTTGTGACAATTAAGATCAACTAAGCCTTCTTCTGCTCGTGCTTTAACAATACTTTCCTCTTCAAGAACATCTTCGTCATCTGGAGTAACATCCTCCAATGAGGGAACTGGACCAATGCAACTACAAATGCCACCCTCTGTCAAGACAGGAAATGCTATGTCATAAAACAAGTATAAGGAGGAAGCATGCCTGCACATCAGAAATTTCAAACTTTACCTTCCACCTTGCTTCCACCTTTCCCTGTCCAGTGGGCAGGATTTAACAAATAAAGCATTGGCTTCCTCACAACAGATGCATTTGGGATTATATCATCAAAATGGATAGCAAATATAAACCACACAAAAAAGGTTGCTATGAGCCATATATAGATGTCATTCTTTTGGACAGGAGTAGAAAAAAGAGGTAAATGTGCCTTAGTATGATGTAAGATGAGAAGAAAACAAAGCGAAAACTGCTCAGCAGATATTTAACTGACCGAGTGTTAATGTCAAAACTTTTAAGCCTCTGAGATACTACATACAATTGATATCACTCATTCTGTGTCACTTGGTGCGCATTTTGCATGCCCACTCCAGCTAATTCCAGGATCTTCACAGGTGGAAGTTGCATTAGAAAGCAGCACCAGAGCTTTACCAAGAAGATTAGGTGGAAAGAGTGACCAGATGGTTTTGTAAGCATGACCAAACTTTTGACTGTAGGAAAATCCAAATGCAGTGACAATCTGCGAGAGCCAAAGGCGATGATTCTAAAAAAAACTATTATGAATACAATATCAGTATATCAGGTAGTGAGAATATCTTGCCTGAGTTAGAAAGTCGATAATAAATATAAAGAAACCCACAGTTGTGGACGAAGAGGCCTGGCTAATGAAGGCTGACAACATGAAGGCAAAGCCAATCTAGTAACAGAGAAGACCATGTCAAGATATGAGGCCGTGTCCTTTCACTCTGTTGCCTCAAATAAATAGTGCAATATAATGTGGCATAAGACCCATCATACCATATTGAGTTGGAAGAGGAAGAACAACAAGAACACGATAGTGAAGCTGTTATTCAAGAAAAAATCAAAATGAAACATCATCCCAAAGAGGAGTATGAACAATGAAGAAAGAATGGTTATAATGGCCTCCCAAGTGAGCCATTAAAGCCAATATGCAGTGTCATAAAGGCCCATCAAGGTCATTGTCTGCAACAAACAAATAAATGAAAAGTGAAGGTGAATGCTCTATAGGTGCAAAACAATGCTAAGATTCTGTAAGCCAATAGTGTTCAAGGCAGGATCCGGCGGAGTTTTAGCTCCTTCTCTGTGATCAAAGAACTAATCTGAATTACAAAGCTAAATATGGCAATTGCAAGGAAGAATGTTGGCCCTGCAATGTCAACTGCGGAGAAAAGCTCAACTGCAGGGTGTGCAAATTCCTTCAGCCCAACAGCCCAACTAAAGTTTGAATCCGCAAAGTGAAATTTCAGGAGGCATAACAAAGAACAAGTCCAATCTCTTCAAGCATAAAAGACTACACATTGAAGCAATGCAAGGATTGGATACCTCCGATAAGAGACCGCGCAATTCCCTGCTCAGCCGCAATTTGAATAGGTATATGAAACTTAAAAGTGGGATCCTCAAAGATAACTCACTTTCTAACTGAGTGGACCTAGTTTGTACGCCATACTGGATGATGCTGGTGTTCATTTCCGTGAAATGCAAAGCTCCAGGGCATAGGATTACTATACAACCACGCATCCACTTCCTCAGTCGTTCCAAATGATAGAACCTTCAAATACACAAAATGCACAGTTCGTCATCTGATCATACAGCTTTTGTACCAAAACACGAATTTTCAATTTCAAAACAAGTATAAATGATCACCAAATTGGGAAGGCGCAAATATTACTCAACATTTCTTTCAAACCAATGTTCTTATCAGTCATTACATAACCATCTCTGCCAAGATTAGTTTTTTCCTCCCAGAATGTGTGTCAAAAACGTTTGTTTGTCAGAGGATGTGTAAACACGGGAAAAAAGAGTATACTCCCAATAAAAAATTTTTGGCAGACAGCCAAGAACATAGAATGATAATTATTCATTACCTTGCTTGAAGGGATTGGACAGCCAGGATTATTGGCCAAGACGGCACTCACAATGCCGCAATTCTTGCACTCTTATTTCCACTCCAAACAAAGTCAAAGCATGGGCGTCTCATGAAGAACATGTCCTCACATGGAGGGATTGGAGGCATAACCAGGGTTTCAGGATCAAACTCATTCCTCAACATGGTCACAGAGCGAAGGCGAGAGTCCCAAGCCTTCTTTATGCAGAAAAAGATGACGATGAAGAAGAGTGAAGATAAGAGATTGAGGAAAGTTAACCTCTTGCTCCTCCATGAGAGCCACATGTTCTTCTTCATGAGTGCCTAGAATTGCTGGTAAAACAGTGGCAACCCCGTTTGCACTACGTCCATTGACAACTTCTTTTCTTTTGTGGGTATTGATCTTGTTGACACCAACATTTTAGCGATTTATTTAAGTATTTATTAATTACATTGGAAAATTAGGGATTGGATCTAATCCATTAACAAAAATTTTTCATTAAAATTGTATCATATATAGACATTAGTGTTATGAAATACATGAATGAATAGAATACATGAATGAATATTCATTATATTCTTCTTGTCTAATGTACTTATTATGGTACATTTGTATCATACATTCTAAGTACATCTCCCTATACAATGAACGTTAATCTCCCTTATCAAGTACATGTATCATTCGATACATTGATATTAATGATAAGTACATTATTGTTCTCCTATAAATAGGAGTTTAGTTTTGATGTACAATATAGAACAACAATATACAACCAATAGAACAACACAACACAACAGTGAGATACTGTAAATAAAACTCTCTCCTCTGACTTTCTCTACTATCTCTGGTGTTCACTTGCTTTCTCTTCTCAATCTCTTTTCTATTATATATTCGCAATGCAATATTTTATAACACGTTATCAGCACGAGGATCTACCGACTGAGTAAGTAATTTTTGCAAGCACGAGAATCTACCGACTGAGTAAGTAATTTTTGCAAGGTGGGTATTATTTTTATTAATCAACTTATACTTCATATTCTTCTATCAATTCTTCATTTTTATATTTCTTGGCTTGAAGCCAAATTTCAAATCTAAAAGTATCATTCTGCTCCTGAAGTGGCAGTTGATATTTAGAAATCTTTCTAATTAATTTAAGGATTTATTTTTGCAAGGATTATATGCAAATTTTATGATACTTGACACCTGAGTTGTTAACATAAATGCAAATGGAAAATCTCAAGAAAAATGAGATGTTTGTTTGCTTGATAGTACAACAACACATACTATATTTCATACTAAACGTTTTTTCTCGAGAATGACATTGTGTAAGGCGCAAATCCATACAATATCAAGTCCCATTCCGATTATTGATGGTTTTGGGAATGCCACAATTGTTTTGCCAAATGGCACCATCCTGCATATTGAGGATGCGTTTCTAAGCATTAGATCAAAAAGGAATTTGCTTAGTTTCAAAGATGTATGCCGTAATGGGTACCATATTGAGACTATTTATGAACAAGATAAGGAATATATTGGTTTTACCAAAAAAAAAAGAAGGAATATATTGGCATTTCCTCTTATAAGATGGGCCTGAAGACCATTCATGAAAAGCTAGAAGCTTCTTCTATGGGTTTGTATTGTGTCATGATTAAGGCTGTTGAATTCTACGCCACCACATCCTGGAGATTGGTAAACCCTGATCAGTTTTGACTGTGGCATGATCGCCTTGGTCATCATGGCGCTTTAATGATGCGTAGGATAATTCAAAATACAAAATGGCACCCTTTAAAGGATATACATGTATTGTTGTCCAAAGATTATAATTGTGAGGCTTGCTTACAAAAAAAGCTCATTATCAAACCTTCTATAACAAATGTTAATTTTGAATCCCCTTTATTCTTACAAAGAATTCAAGGTGATATTTGTGGATCAATACAACCACTAAGTGGACCATTTCGATATTTTATGGTATTAGTGGACGCATCTTGTAGATGATCCCATGTTTGCCTATTTCTACGCGCAATGACACATCATTATTATCATATTCCAGCTGTAAATGCTTCCAGTTAGGATAGCTGTTCCCGAAGGATAGGCTAAAATGGATCAAAATCCCCCGCACTCGAAGTGTGGTAGACCGATAGGATCAAAAGATACCGCTCCTCAAAAATGAGGGAGAAAGAATCAAGAATTCACTCTAGAAGAGCCTGGCGTTGTGCTTGCTCCCGAAGAGCTTATTGCCCCTAAAGAGGCGCAAACCCATGAAAGGAACACTAGCCCCGGGAATACCGAGAATTCCATTACATATTATAATGAAATTTGAGATCGAAATGAAATCATCATTGATGATGCTTTTGCATTTTCAGTTGCTCATAAAATTATGGATGATGATTATGAGCCGCAATCTATTATTGAATGTCGTCAAAGGTAAGGTTGGCCTAAGTGGGAGGAAGCAATTAAAGCTGAATTAGCTTTCCTAACTAAACGAGAGGTTTTTGGACTTGTAACTCGTATCCCCGATAATGTAAAGCCCATTTGATATAAATGGGTATTTATCCGAAAACGAAATGAGAAAAACGAGATTATCAGGTATAAAGCCCGACTCATTGCCCAAGGATTCTCCCAGAAACCTGGGATTGATTATAATGAGACATATTCACCTGTGATGGATATGATTACATTTCGTTTTCTCATTAGCCTAGCCATCTTTGAAAGATTGGAAATGCGTTTTATGGACATTGTGACGGCATATCTATATGGCTCATTAGACTCTGATATTTATATGAAAATTCCTGAGGGATTCAAAATGCCTGAAGCATGCACTCCTCGCAATTTATTCTCAATAAAATTGCAAAGATCCTTGTACGGGTTAAAGCAATCCGGTCGCATGTGGTATCAACGCCTAAGTGAGTACCTAATTAATGAAAGGTACAAGAATGATCCTATCTGCCCATGCATGTTTATTAAGAAATCAGAAACCGGATTTGCTATTGTAGCAGTTTATGTCGACGATATAAATTTAATTGGAACTCCAGAAGAGTTAGTTGAAACTGCTGAATATTTGAAAATGGAGTTTGAAGTTAAAGATTTGAGTAAAACCAAATTTTGTCTTGGTCTAGAGCTTGAGCATAAAGCAAATGGAATAATCGTCCATCAATCAGCATACGTTGAAAGATTGCTTAAACGTTTCAACATGGACAAATCTCACCCATTGAGCACCTCTATGGTTGTAAGGTCTCTAGATCCCAAAAGGACCCATTTCGTCCTAGAGAATCTGATGAAGAGATACTTGGTCCTGAAGTACCATATCTCAATGCAATTGGGGCTTTGATGTACTTGGCACAATGTACGAGACCAGATATTGCTTTTGCAGTAAATTTATTGGCACATTTTAGTTCTGAGCCAACTCGGAGACATTGGAATGGAGTTAAACATATTTTCCGTTATCTCCAAGGAACCATAGATTTGAGATTATATTATTCCAATGATTCCACTAACTCTGGTTTAGTTGAATATGCTAATGCTAGATATAGATCCGATCCACATAAGGCTCGCTCTCAAACCGAGTATTTATTTTGTTATAACGGCACCGCTATTTCTTGGCATTCTATGAAGCAATCACTAGTAACTACATCTTCTAACCACTTTGAGATTATTGCTTTATATGAAGCTGGAAGAGAGTGTGTTTGGTTAAGATCCGTTATAACACATATTCATAATTCTTGTTGCTTAATACCGGTTACAAATTCTCCCACTATAATTTATGAAGATAATGCTGCTTGTGTTGTACAAGTCATGGGAGGATATATCAAAGATGATAGGACCAAGCATATCTCGCCGAAATTTTTCTATACTCATGAACTCCAAGAAAGTCGACAAATTGATATTAAATAGATTCGATCCATAAATAATCTTGCAGATCTTTTTACCAAATCATTGCCAACATCAAGTTTTGAGAAATTAGTATATGGCATTGGTATGCGGCGAGTTCACAAGATGCAAGATTGATTAGCCCCAAAAGTGGCTATATGGCTCAATTGAGGGAGAGATATTATGAACTATGCATTGCAGCATTGATATGCGGCGAGTTCACAAGATGCAAGAATGATTAGCCCCAGCAGTGGCTATATACGCATTGCACTCTTTTTTCTTTTCGTCCGGTTTTTTCCCATAGGGTTTTCTGGCTTAAAGTTTTTAATGAGGTAATTAATGCATCCATAAAAGAGAGAGATCATAACATTTGTGCTTTGCACTTTTTTTCCCTTTTGTCCGGTTTTTATCCCACTGGGTTTTTCCTGCTTAAGGTTTTTAATGAGGCAGTATCATTCGATGCACAATTCATAATGAATACAATGAATATTCAAGGTGGAGTGTTATGAAATACATGAATGAATAGAATACATGAATGGATATTCATTATATTCTTCTTATCTAATGTACTTATTATGGTACATTTGTATCATACATTCTAAGTACATCTCCTATACAATGAACGTTCATCTCCCTTATCAAGTACATGTATCATTCGATACATTGATATTAATAATAAGTACATTATTGTTCTCCTATAAATAGGAGTTTAGTTTTGATGTACAATATGAAACAACAATATACAACCAACAGAACAACACAACACAACAGTGAGATACTGTAAATAAAACTCTTTCCTCTGACTTTCTCTACTATCTTTGGTGTTCACTTGCTTTCTCTTCTCAATCTCTTTTCTATTATATATTCGCAATGCAATATTTTACAACAATTAGGAGCATTTGCGTCACTGGTTTTAAAATTTATCAAAAAAAAATTCGAAATTAAAAAAAAAAAAAAAAAAAGAAAAAAAAAGAAAAGAGGGGCAATTGGGCCGGGTTCGGACAAGCCTTGGGCTGGCCCCTTCCTCTCTTTCCTTTTCTCTTTCCCTCACTCTGGGCCCAGCCCAGCCCACGCACGAGCTGGTCGTCTTCCTCTTGCCATCCTTCGCGCGCGCTTGCAAGAAAGGAAGAAAAGCAACAACAGCAGAGGGGAGCAGAGGGAACAACCGAATTAGGGGACGATCGGCTGGAGGTGGTGGTCGCGGATCAGGCCGGCAAGGGCAGCTGGCACGGCAGAAGGCCGGGCGTCCGCGGAGGAGGACTCTCGAAAGAGGAGGGGGAACACAAAGAAACGGAGAGGGACAGAGGATGGAGAGGTAGTAGGAGGAGAGATCAGAGAGTAGAGAGAGTTTAGAGGGCCGAGAACAAGAGAGCCTTACCTCACGGCTCAGCCACACTCCCACCACACTACGCCGATCGCATCCACAACCCCAGCCTCGCTCTGGCTCTCACGAGGTTCCGAGCGCCGCTGCTCCTTTTGGCGCCTTCGGCGGACGCGGCGGCAACGGCAACGGCGGCGGCTCCACATTCCTGAGGACGCTCTCGCCAGCACACTTCCAGCACGGGGACTGGATCGATGGGGGAGCTGCCCAAGGACACGGCCGTTCGGGAGCGACGAGGAGGGGATGGAAGGTGAGACCGAGAGAGATCCTAGCGAGAAAGATGTTCGAGATAGAGAGAGAGGGGGCCTTGGCCACGCGTGAACTCCGTCAACCGGTAAGCCCCTTTATTTCCTTTTTTTGGACCCTGTTTTGCGCACGCTGGGTTGGATCTCGCGATCGTCCGGCTCACGCGAGCTCTGACCCCGCCGGTTCCCCTTTGAGTCGCCGCTTGTCCTGGTTCGTTTGTCAAGAGTCCCGGTCTGGATTTGAGTCTTAGCCGAGCCGGAATCTCTCATTCCTCTAGCGTATTGCACTTGTTCGATAGAATGCCAGATCGAGATCTAGTCTTCGTGGCTTCGTCTTTGGCTGAAATCGAGTTGTCCGGGTGTGTCGTGCTCTATTGTGATGTCCCGGTGATGTTGGGTGACCTTGGGCGTCCGCCGTGTGGTCGTTCATTATGTTCCCATTGCTGCCGGTTGTTTGTTCGGTGTTTGGCCGAGGAGGGTATGCTCGGCCGACAACGGTGATGATCTCCGGCCAACTAGTGGCCGGTGGAGGTTTGGCGGTGGAAGGGTTGTCGGTTGTTCCGGGCTGCGTTGTTGCTTGTTTGAGTTTTGATGAGGCTAGGTCTTCGGGAAGAAGGAGCGTCGGGCGTGCAGAGGGCAAGCACGAATGAGAAGAAGACCAAAAGGGAGAAAAAAAATAAAAGAAAAAACAAGAGAAAAACTAAAACAAAATATGGAAAAAGAAGGGCAAAAGTTGGTCTCGGGAAGGAGGAATCGTAGGAGGGGGAGTGCGCAGTGAGAAAAGACAAAAGAAAACAAAATTTTAATTTTAATTTTTTTTTTTAAAAAAATTAAAAATGATTTTTAAAAAAAATCCAAAAGTGTTGGATCTGGGTTTGGGTTGGGTCCACGGGCCGGATTGGGTTTACCCGGTCTGAACCCATTTTCCCGAAGTATAATAACATTAAATATTAAAAATATATTAAAAATTCAAAAATGTTCAAAAAAGAAGAAAGAAAATTAAAAATATCAAAAAAAAAAAAATCCAAAAATCCAAAAAAAAAAAAAAAAACAAATATCAAAGTGATAGATGGTATCAAATTAAGGCAAAAATGACATCTATGAAATTTTATTAATTTTATAAGGTCATTTTTCCTAATTTAATGCTATCTTGATATTCTATAATCATTTTTGTAAATAATCTATTTTACGTAGATTAAAATTATTTAAAGTAATTTCATGCATATTTAAATTTCATGCATATTTAAATTCCCATTTCGCTCATGGGGGTCCTGTCCTTGGGCGTGATAACAAGGTCATGTAATATTATTTGCTCGATTTGTATCGAGTTTTCCTTTTCTGCATTTATTTTCAAGTCATTTCAATTTTTTGGATGTTTATTTGCGCATTGCTTTTCATTAATTTGAGTGTAAATTTCTCTTCTAAATTATGTTAGGCTTAGTCTAGACATTAAGAAAAACAAACCTACAAAAACATTTGCATGGACGCTTAGCGGTTTTATAAGGATTATAATTGGTAATCAAGATTGTGTGGCTATTTAGATTAGAAACCTTTCAAGTTAGTGGTACCGTAAGGGCACTAATAGAAACATTGGCGTAAACAAGTCCCCGTTCCTAGAAATCTCCGGTTGCGTAGGAATCGAGACAATACTCTCGCGTCTTGATTGGTTTCTAGCCGACCCCAATAGGCTAGTGGCGACTCCTAGAATTACATAGGTTGTTAAGAACTAAAATATAAAATCCAACGTCGCGCGAGGTATAGGCTTGGGAGAGCCCATGCTTAATTTAGGGTCATTGGTTCGCCTCTTTAGGCAAATACCCCTAAACTTTCTTTCTTTTCCCCCCGAATGGCAAAAGAGAGGTCGCGACAGATCTTTAAAGGGTGGGACTAATTTGTTTTGCTGTTCCAAGTGACAGCAACTACCTATAGCTGAGTTTCTTGGGAGAGTCTTTAAATTTTCAGGTTGATCCTCAACCTAGTACAGTGTACTGAAGCTAATGGTTTGATTCATTAAAACTGCTGATGTTGTCATCGAGTTTAAAACCTGGAGGCCGAAACTAGAGATTCCTGGAAAACTTTTTGATCCGTTGACCCTGGAAAATTTATAATTGCATTTGTGATTGTTACTAGTGGAAGAGAGTACATATTATACTTCAAGAAGAGAAGGTGGCATGGAGGTCTGCTTTGGAATGAAGCCACGGTTTTGAATTTAGTGCCAATTCTGGCAGTTATCATGTTTTACCAAAAGAAAGGATAGGACATTAAAAAAAAAAAAATCTAAAACAAGTTGAAGTGGGAAAGTACCCAAAAATTCTAAATTTATTGCATTTGTGTCAATTCGGTTATAAAATTTTTAAATTATACTAATTGAGTCTTAAACATTTTAATAATTTGCCTATATAGTCCATCGAATAAATTTTGATTGGAAATTGCTAACGTGAATGCAAGCCATTTCACGAAATACGGCTAGCTTTGACGTGGACATAATTTATAGTTTTTTTCAATTTCTTTTCTTTTCTTTCTTTGTTTTTTCTTTAGAACTCTTAGCCGCAACTAGTTGAGTAGCTAACCATTGGCGAGGATAAGGGCGTTGTGGCCCTTGCTAGAAAAAGGCAAGGGCATTGGGCCCTCGCCTAGATCCAAGAAAGGGCCGATACTCGCTCCTATTGACTAATGAGGGCCACAATGCCCTCACTTGGTCTTGGCAAGGGTGTCTAGGCCATAGCCAACCACAAGCGAGGGCCTCCACGCCCTTGCCAAGATCTAGGTGAGGGTGTCGTGGCCCTCACCCAAACTAGGTGAGGGCATCACAACCAATAGGAGAGACCCAAGGACTTCCCTTGTGGCCCCCTACCCTGGATTTAGGCGAGGGGGTGCAAGCCCTTGCTTGTGATTGGCAAAGGCGTGGAGGCTCTCGCCTCTAACTGGCAAGGGTTGCGATGCCCTTGCCTAGACTAGGTAAGTCTCACCCACAGTTGGGAAAAAAAAATAGAAAAGAAAAGAATAAAAGAAATGAAGATGAAGTAATAAAAAATTAAAAGAAATTAAAAAATATCAATATTAGGTTCCGTTCGTTTTACGGAAAATAACTTCCAGGAAAATATTTTCCAGATTTTCCGACGTTCGTTTCACGGAAAATAAACTATTCAAGGAAAATGTTTTCCACTTTTTAAAAGTGGAAAAGTGGAAAACATTTTCCATAACTTCTTCCACATTACTTCTTTTCACCAACACATTTTTGTTTTATTTTTATGCTTTCTTTTTCTTTTTTCTTTTTTTCCTTTTCATCTTTCTTCCTCAGCCTTAGCCGATCGCCAGCCACGACGGCGGCGATCGCAAGCCAGCTTGAGCTCTGCCCCAGGCCAGCAAGGCTCCGCCTAGCTTGATATGGGAAGCCGAGCTTGCCCGAGCCTAGCGAGCTCGGGCCTCGCTGACCTAGGGCGGGGCTCTAGCGGTGGAGCTCGAGCTCTCGATCCAGGCGAGCTCGGCAAAGCTCCGGCGAGCTCAGGCGAGATCGGCCGAGCCTCAAGCTTGCCGGATCTGGTGACCGGGTCTTGGTTGGCCGCCAAGTAGCCGACCATCATCAAGCGTGCATCGGCGGAGGAAGGAGGAAGGAGGAGGAAGGAAAAGAAAATGAAAGAAAAAAATAAAAAATAATAAAAATTTGATTTTTTAAAAATACAAATAATTAAAAATTCATTTTAAAAAATATAAAAAATAAAACTCATTTTTTGGTCAATTAAAAATATTAAAATTCAATTTTTTTTTTTTTTTAATAATTTTTCCAAACAATTAAATTAGCTAACGAACGGTGGAAAATATAGTCCATTCAAAGTTAAGGTTTCAGCCGAACACTGGAAAATACAGTCATTTTCCTGAAAAATGACTTATGGGAAAATATTTTCCGAAAATGGCCAATTTTCCGCGAAACGAACGAACCTTTAGTGTTGGTCATGTTACTTAAAATAGTTAATATTTATGTCAGTAATTAAAAAGACTCAGAACTGAATTGATATTAATGTAATAGGTTTAAAACATTTTTTATATTTTTCCCAAGTTAAACCTTCTTAATGATTAGGGTTAGCCCCTTCTTATATTTTAGTGCACACCAAATGGCCGAGCCAATATTTTGGTTTAGTGGCAGGCATTGAGTTCAGGCCTCCAAATTTGCATAAGAGATCGTTCTTGTTCACAATTTAAGAGACGAATGTATCTGGAACTCATATCAAATCACATGTTATGGTTGTATTTTTTCTTCTTTTCTTTTCATTTTTCCCTTCAAGAGCTTACTCTTGAGTTCTTCAATGAAGAAGATGAAGAAAGAAGCTATGCTTCTTATTCCGTTCATGGTTTAGAAAAATTGTCAGAGAAGCATAAGTTAGGATTGTTGACAGAATCGAAGTTGGACAAATTACCCACAACCAAAAAAAAAAGACGAATTGTAACCAACTGCTAGATTGATGAAGGAACAAACATTGTTTCTTGTTCAAAGAAGATAATGGAGCTGATTTTCTGCCGAAATGTGAAACAAATATATTCCGAAACAGCCTGTCTTTTTACAACAAAATAAATGTTCGAGAAACTGCATCCAACCTTATTATATCTTATAGAGAATAATTCAATACATTGATAAAAAAAACCTTTCGTAAAGCTATACGATCGATCCACTAATTCCTAGCTGAAGAAACTTTAAAGGATGCTGAACTTAACAGTGTTACTTGTAGTTGTAGTACCCTATCGAAGAAGTAAATTTTACAGGCACTCTGATAAAAATTACGGAAGAATATGTTATTGAGGATAGGCAGTAGTTATTTGATTGGAGTCCAGCACGATCCCATGAACTGGACCTGTGCGACCCAAGAGACTACGATGCGTATTTGCTGCTGAAGTAGCTGGTAGTTGAACAGATGGAGGAATAGGCATTTCTGAAGAGTGTCCAGAAATACAAAGAGCACCAGAATCATCTTGCTGCCAATATACCTCAACCATGACGCCATTAGAATTCTCAGCTGATTCCGTTCCAGGAATCCCCACAAATCGAGCTCCCACTGGGATCTGAACCAAATTGCAGTATAAGAACAAAAGCTTTTGTCAGGCTGATAAACTTTTAAGTCAGTTTTTTACATGTCATTCAGAACTTTTAATAGACTGGCTAATACAGTCTTCGAGGACAAATGATATTTTAAAGTAACTTTACCGACACTGCAGCCTATACTCTATAGGATTTTCCCCGTATTTAGTTTCTCACCTGGAGTGAGGTTCCAGATGTCAAAGTTAGTGTCGCCAAGCGTCGTTCAGCTGCAGCATTTTCTAGCTCTGCCTGCCTTGCAATATTCAGGAAAACTTCCTCAAGAGTTGTCAAACCAAGCTGGATATCAGCTATGCCAAACTCTCCCTGTTTATCTTGGAGCTCCGCAAAAAATTTCTGTCGAAAGCATATAAGCTGAGTTAGGAAAAGCGAAAAAGGAGTTATGAGAAAAACAATTTAGATAATCTCCATACAGAAGTTCTGCCCCAAAAGTACTGTGAAAACTATCATTTCAAAGATTTGTTGAATCTATACGGTAGTATTACTCCTTAGATACAAAAGTTAAAAGTTAAACACTTGTGAATTTCAGGGCTCCCACGACAATCTTGAGCATTTGATAAGCATTTTCAACCCAAAAACATACATCTGGTGCAATTAGAAACAATTCGCTTGACTAAGGACAAGGAAAATCTTGCCACTGACAATGCTTCATGAGAAGGGTGTTAACTTCCAACAGAGGAGCATTTCAAACTTTTCGGCAACAATACAATATCCATCCATATGTCAATTGAGATATAAGTTACAAGAACATCATCCTGCTTGACCAGGAAATGTAGCTCTCTACATCTCACAGAACATGTAACAGCATCTCCAGCACTGTTTCCCAATTCTTTTCGACATCAAGAAGAAAATTTTGGAAGAGCCCGAAAAGGATAGGAGTCAGGGATGGGATTAATTACCGTCAAAAGTGCTTCTCTATCATGGGGTATAACAAAAGTCAGAAAGGCCTTGTTCTCCTCTTTTGGTACAACATCCAGATGCTATGAAGGAAAAGAAGAGTCAGAAATTGGCACTAGAAAGAAGAGAAAGCTGCACTACAAATAACAAAAAGCTGCCCTCTCTGCTCACTCACAGTTTTGAAGAATTGTTTCACAGCCTCCTGATAAGTCTTTGAAAACACATCTCCTCCAGGAGGACTTGCGGCATTGCTGGCAGTAAAGCTCACATTGGCAACAAAGCCTGTTCCAAAGCGGGATTTGAGCCTGATTGAGGTTCCAATGCAGCGAAGTCTGCCCTTGGCCATAATTCCTATACGGTCACTCAAAATATCGGCTTCTTCCATAGAGTGTGTCGTTAAGATGATAGCACGTCCTTTCTTTGCATCCTCTATTATATCCCAAACATGCCTCCTTGTAATTGGGTCCATGCCTGTTGTCTGCAGTAGAAAACAAAGTACCTTTCAGAATAATACTCCACACACGCAATATTTGTTCATCAAGGAGAAAAGAAGATAATATGTCATCCACATACGGGTTCATCTAAAACCACTAATTTGGGGTCACCAATAAGGGCTATAGCAACACTTAAGCGACGTTTCATTCCTCCACTATAGCTCCCAGCTCTCACTTTGCCTGCTTCTGTTAGTCTGACCTCTGTCAGTGACTTGTCAACCACCTGAGCAGAAAACTCAATGGGATCATCAAAATAAACAAACAGGAAAAATTCTCTTGTAGTGTAGGATTAGAAGCAGATTCACAAGTTCCAATAACATAAAGGAAATTAGGAGCACGTACCGATTTGATGGTGGCGGGGGGGAGCCCTTTGATATTTGCGAAAAGGAAGAGATGCTCTTTGCCAGTCAACAAGTCCCAAAGGATATCAAACTGCAGTTGGCAATAAACTTTTAGGATAGATGTTCATTTGTTTTTTTCCAAATGATTAACTGTAATTGCTTGGACAATAATTGCAATACAGCCAAACCTATGTAGCAGGATTATGCTCCTCTGCTGTTTGTACTTAGATGCAAAGGTGATAAAAATGGAGGAGAAAGGTTAACCTGAGGACAAACTCCAATGATTTTTCTGATGTTTGACATGCCAACCGAATTTCTGATCGAGTAACCATACACCAAAGCTGTTAAGAGAAGACCGCAATATGACATTATGCACAACGTTATTGATACAAAAATTTTGTACTACGCCAAAAAGAAAATAGCCAACTAAAAGCTATTACCATCTCCCCCTGTAACTGGGGTGATTCCTGTCAAACAATTTATTGTTGTAGTCTTTCCAGCACCATTGGGTCCAAGAAGACAAAACAGCTGATCTTTAGCAAGGTTCACCCACAGCCCCTACAGATAATTTAAAAATAACAATGCTTACCCTATCCAAGCATAAATCAAGTTTGTCGCATCTGTTATCTGATAATTTTGTACTGAAATGGTACCTCACATAAGTTGATGACCAATTGTTAGAGGAAAAAGTGCATACAACTGGAATTGGTTAGTTACCTTAATAACATGGTATGTGGATGTCCTTTTGCATTTACAGCAACCAAGTTGGGTAGTCCCAGGATAAGTCTTCACAAGGCCACGAATCTGCACTGCAACATTTGTATCAACTAAGCCTTCTTTTGCTTGTGCTTTCACAATACTTTCCTCTTGGAGAACATCTTCGTCATCAGGAGTACCATGCTCCGGTGGGCGAGCTGAACCGATGCAACTACAAATGCCACCCTCTGTCAAGACAGGAATGATTATGTCACGAAACATCATGAAGAAGGAGGAAGCATGCCCTCGCATCGGAAATTTCAAACTCTACCTTTCACTTTGCCTCCTCCTTTCCCCATCCAGTAGCCAGGATTTAAGAAATAAAACATTGGCTTCCTCACTCCATATGCATTTGGAATTATATTATCAAAATAGATAGCCAAAATAAACCACACAAAGAAAGTTGCCACAAGCCATTCATAGATGTCGTTCTGTTAGACAAGAGTAGGAAAAAAAGAAATGGTGAGTGTGCCTTAATATGATGTAAGACAGCAAGAAATCAAAAGCAAAAACGGCTCAGCAGAGATTTGAATGACCGTTTGTTAATAGAGAAACTTTTGAACTGCAGAGATACTACATACAATTGTCATCACGCATTCTATATCGTTTGGTGCGCATTTTGCACGCCCACTCCAGCTAATTCCAGGATCGTCAGGGGTGGAAGTTGCTTGAGAGAGCAGGTTCAGAGCTTCAGCGAGGAGATTTGGTGGAAAGAGAGACCAGATGCTTCGGTAAACATTGCTGAAGTTGTGACTGTAGGGGAATCCAAACAAGACGATGAGCTGCAAGAGCCAAAAGCAAAGATTCTCAAAATAAACATCACTCTGAATACATTGCCAAAATATCGGGTAGTCAGGATATCTTGCCTGAGTGAGAAAGCCAATTATAAATGTGGAGAAACCCACAGTCGTGCATGAAGAGGCCTGGCTAATGAAGGCTGACAACATGAAGGCAAAGCCAACCTAGTAACAGAGGATATGTCAAGATATAAGGCCATGTCCTTTCACTATGTAGCCTCAAATAAACAATCCATTATAACGCTGCATAAGGCGTATCGTACCATATTGAGTTGGAATAGGAAGAACAACAGGAACACGACAGGGAAGCTGTTATGCAAGAAAAAATCAAACTGAAACATCATCCCGAAGAGGACTATGAACAATGAAGAAAGAATGATCATAATGCCCTCCCACGTGAGCCATGAAAGCCAATAGGCAGTATCATAAAGGCCCATCACGGTCATCGCCTGCAACATCATAAAAAAAAGCAAAGGTGAAGGCTCTATACGTGCGTGACGATGTTTCTGTAAGCCAGTAGTGTTCAAAGGCAATAATACCTGGCGGAGTTTCAGCTCCTTTTCCGTGACCAAAGAACTGATTTGAAGTACAAAGCTAAACATGGCGACTGCAAGGAAGAAGGCTGGCCCCACATTGGCAATTGCAGAGAAAGTCTCGACTGGAGGGTGTGCAAATTCCTTCAGCCCAACAACCCAACTGAACTGCGAATCTGCAAAGGGAAAATTCAGGACGCATGACCGGTCGACAAAGGAACAGGTCCAGTCTCATCAAAGCATACATGAATCATTCAGCAAAGCGACGCTGAGGGGACGGGATACCTCCAAGAAGAGACCGCGCGATTTCCCGCTCCGCCGCAATCTGGAGAGGTATCTGAAACTTGAAAGTGGGATCCTCAAATTGACCTCGCTTCGCGACTGGAGTGGAGTTAGTTTGTACGCCGTATGAGATGAAGCTGGAATTCGTCACCGGGAAATGCAAAGCTCCGGGACACCGCAAAGGATTACTATACAACCACGCGTCCACTTCCTCGGTCGTTCCGAACGACAAAACCTTCAAGAACACGCACAACTCACAGCTCGTCAACTGATCACGTCCCTTTCGTTGACCAAAAAAAAAAAGAAAAGAAAAAACGAAATTTTTCATGGACCGCACCCTGCTCTCGGGGATGGGGCGGCCGGGGTTGTTGTTCCGGATGGCGGCCACGATGGCGGCGGCGCGGGCGCTGGCGTTGCCGCTCCAGACGAAGTCGAAGCAGGGGGACAGGATGTAGAACTTGTCCTCGCAGGGCGGGATGGGCGGGTCGACCAGGGCCACCGGGTCGGTCACGGTCTTGTAGGCGGAGGAGTGGGCGAAGCGGGCGTCGATGGCCTCCTGGATGCAGAAGATGAGGAAGATGAAGAACAAGGAGGCGAAGAGCTGGAGGAAGGTCGCCCGCTTGTTCCGCCACGACAGCAGCAGGTTCTTCGCGAACAGCGCCTTGTACTGCTGCAGCAGCAGCGGCGCCCCGCTCTGCAACGCCATGGATCGATCGGATTCTCGATTTCTCGTTTTCTCGATCTCGATTTCCATTTCGATTGGCTGTACGATCGAAGCCGAAGCTTTTTATAACGGAATTTTGGGGAGGTGGGCGGTACGACTGAAAATGGCGCGTTTCCGGGGGAAGGGATTTGCGGGGAAAGTGACGGCCTGGTCGAAATGGGGTCTAGAGTTGCGGGAATTTACGGATTGTGCCACTGGTTGGTCTGGATATGAATTTTTTACGACGTCGATGTGATGCGACGCGATGCTCCGTAGGGAAGACTTGTAGCCGTTGACCGCTGGTTGGTTGGGGTGTGTGAAGTTAGGAACCTTCGGAGCATCTCCTTTGAAAGGAGCTTCGGAATTCCATTATCTTTTCTTCAATGAAATAAAAGATTTCTCGCGACTAAGTGTCGTTCGCACACACGTCATTCATGTTCTCTCTCTTCATAGTTGAAAGTTATGATGTTACTCGCAAACTCTATTTAATGTGCAACTCGATGATCAAATAGAGCTGATTGATAGTTGACATGTTAGATGAGGAATTGTCGCGATCCATTTGGTGCTCTAATAGCCCTGGACATCCACAATTATATAAAAATGATTAATATTATGAAAAATCTTAAGTCAATATTAAATTAATACATCTGTTATAGATATATTACTCGTTGATTTATATTAAATTTTACTTTCAAATTCCCAAATCAGATGATATATGATGATTGACGGATATATTAGTTTGGGTTTGACCATCTGTTTATCATACGTGTACTGGTTTATGTTAAAACATTAATTTGGAGCAACCATTTCCATGCATAGTCATTGTCGAGAATGAGACGGAGTCATGGAAGCAAGCGAGGCTAATTTGGTAATTGGAGGCGAAGAGCACAAAGGGCAAACTCGTCAGAAGGCGAAGAAGGGGCATTGAAACCTCGATAACCCGCGGGATTACTAAACTCTCCAATCGATCAAGTCAAACAAAACAAAATTTCTAAAAATAAGATTTTTTGGTCCGATCTAAAAATAAGATGACGTGAGAAAGCGTGGCCACGTGGCAACAGGCCACGCTTTCTTGCACAGCAAGTAGTCGTCCAATAATGTCTCTGTCGGCTTCGGTTAAAAAATCCGGTCAATCCCTTTGGACCGTTCGATCAACAGTTGAATTGTCATTTGTTGCGGGTAGCGTCGCCCCCTTTTGCGCTCACCAACTCTCCTTTCTTTACGTCGCTTTTTTACCTTTGGCCAAATTTTCGTCCATCCATTTTTACTGGAACAATGTCGATTTAAGTTTCTTTTAATTGAGAACTTCTTTATTATTATTATTTTTTCTTGATAAGCAAGTTCTTGGAAAAAGGGGGTGAGTCAATCCCTTTGCAAGCCGATAGGAAAACATCCTTTGATCGGTCACGGCTTTTTGATCCTTTACTTGAATGATATCAATTCGAGTCCCTCTCAGTCGAAAAGTTTCGCTTGTGCATCACCACTTAGTCAATCAGGTTTTAATTATCGCCCTGACTTTGTCTTGAAAATGAGGTGTTTACCGCTATAAATTTTTTTGTGTTTTGTCAACATGAATCGGTACGAAACATGCAATTTCATGTGGTGTCGGAACGCAAGATCATCGAACGACTGCACAAGATAGAGGGACGAATTATGTACCTTTTTTTTTTGTCTTTTTCTTGTGGATTTGACATCAAGAAAGTCCGACAAAAATGAATAGAGGGAGGGACCGGATGAAGCTGGTCGTACAAGAAAAATAGCTTGTTCCCACCATAAGAATATTTACTCAAAGATCGACCCGGTGAATTCTTTACCTTCGTGGAATGGTCTTTGCGCCTGTCCCGCTCGTGCGCCCCTTGTCTCACCCCGATCGGATATAGAGGGGCGTCAACTTCAGATCGTGTTTTATTTTATATAAGCTGGTCTCTTGATCCATCGGATGTGGTTTAGTGAAATCATACAATAAACTCGATGACATCACATTAAAGTAATAGACATATCATGATAAGGTTGATTGAATTTCAGAAAGGGCCAATGTAGAGTTGCCAACTAATCGTTCATGATGTGTATCTGCTTTTAAGAAGTGGAGTTAAGAGTCATTAATGGCATAATATTGAGATTTTTTATTTCGTTTACTACTAGAAAAGTTAATATCTTAAAAGAGTGACGTTTCATCGTTAAATAATTTAACGGGTATTTCGTTAAGGCGTTGATTTAGATGGTAAAAGGGTTTAGTTGTCTTCTTGTTGTCTTGGATTTAACCCTTGCTGGGAGCACTCACAGGGACTAGACTGATGTAAGGGGAGTGCGCTCTTAAATCAACTAGAGAGGTGGATTAATCGAGGTACACAAAAACTAGCTTGAGCACTCACGACAACTTTAAAGGATAACAAGATCCTAATTTGAATAGTTGGATTTCACTTATTTACATATGTTTTAGGTGTGCGCCCAAACTGTTGATTATGGCTTAAAATTAATTCATTTTAAAGCGAAATCAACACGAGCTCGTGATTTTTTGAGACTCTCAAAGTGTATTTTGAGAGGGGCGAGGGTTGATGACTTGAGATGCAAGGAAATAGTTTGCTTGGTGCCTGGACTAACCAGGCCACTAGGGGTGCATATGGTAACGCTTTTGACTAGGAAACAGTTTTTTTTTTTTTTTTTCAGAAATAGTTATTTTCAATTTCTACTTCAAGAAACAATTTCTTAGCAAAATAAGGTGTTTAGTAACTATACAAATATGAAATAGAAAAAGAATAGAAATGTGTTTGGTATGATTTTTTTTTTTTTATTCTTACTCACGGACCATCGACCATTGACGATGGCGGCCGCAACGGCAGTCGGTGGTGGTCATCGGCGGTTGGGGGTGGCCGGTGGGCTATGGACGGTAGCGATGACGATCAGATGGCGGTGGCGATGATGGTCACCATCGGTGGGGTGGCGGTCGGTTGATGGTGGCCGCGGCCGGCCGGAGGTGGCCGGCGGTTGGCAAGCGGCCACCCAAGCCCGCAGCAAGCAAGAAAAACAAAAGAAAATAAGAAAATAAAAAATTGGCATATTTCTAGAAATTATTCCTGAGAATAAAAAGTTACTTTTTTTTTTTTTTTTTTTTAAATTTTTATTTCTTTCCAAATCATTCACGAAAACAAAAAAATAGATTTTTTGTTCCCCGGAATAAAATTTTTACCAAACGGATTTCTGTTTTTTTGTTTTGTTTCGGGAAACAAAAAAATAGAAATTGGGATAAACAAAAACGTTACCATGCAGGCCCTAGGTAGGTGCACGAACAAGGAGTGGCTAGGCTACTAGCCATATCTTGGCCTAGACAAAGCTAGCGGGGGTCTCACTCTCACATTACCAAGTTGCCATTCTCTTTTTCAGCACAATAATAGGGTACTCAAGACTATTTATACAAGCACCCAATCCCATACGTAGCCCCATTCTAGGCTTGTAACTTTTAGAGCTTATCTTATATTAGAAACTTGTTAGAAGCTTAGAAGGTTTTTGAGAGCTATTGCTTAAAGGAGTTGAGAACATGAGAAACTTCTATGACTTCAAGTGTTATACAAGATTGAGAGGGCCCATCGGTCCTCGATATATTGTACAAATATTTTGATTTTGCCAAATTAGTCCTAAACCTTGGAGTGAAATTGCAATGCAGTCTTTTATGCCAACTTTTGTGGGAAATCGCTGACATAACAATATGCCATGTAGGATGATGGCTAGTAATGACTGGATTGTCACGTCAGCGACTTCTAGGAAAATTAGCTAGAATAATTGCATTACAATTTCATGCAAACATTTAGAACTAAATTGACAATATTGAAAAATTTAGAATTGAATTAACATTCGTACAATAGGGTTAGGACCAATCGCACTACTACCTAGGATTGGAAGATACTTGAGCGTAAACATTTTGAGTGATTGCAATCTTCTCTTGATGGATCATAGTGAAATCATCTTATTGATTTGGGATAGGGACCCACCAATAAATTGACCAAGAAGAGAATTTGAAAATGACAGGTTTTTTCAAAGTAAAAAGTAACAATTAAATAATTATGGTCCAAACTAATCAGCTTAGGCAAAAGTACGACTATTAGATTAGTCAAAGGAAGACTTAGGGTTATTAAATAAAAGCGCGTTTGCATAAGAGAGAAGTATTATGCCATCACAATTTGAGAAATTTCTCAGGAACTACATAATGGAAGGAAAAAAAAATGTTGTCAAGTATGGTCACCAAATCCAAATGGCTAAGCAATTGACTGTAGTCTAATCTAATGTCGCATTTGACTGCTAATTAAATATTGGTTTTTTAACCTTATTATTATTCTTATTATATATACAAAAGGATTATATTTAGAAATACGTTTGACGCCAGTAGTGAATGATTTATCCACAAGCGGTCTCCATTGCCATTGATGAGAGCCGAATGTGGAATATATCTTTTTCACCGGCCAAGTTGAGCTATGCGAGTGTAATGATTTCAAAGAAATTCAATCAGGGATGTCTTGACTAATGATAATGTCCTATGAGGACATGCATAATTTCCTATCTTACACTAAGATAATTTTTTTTTGTAGGTAACTAATTCATGTGAAGTACGTAAATATCAATAAATCAATGAATTGTGCAATTCAATTCATTTTTATTCAAAAAAACTTAAACGAATGAGTTATGTGCATACTTAAAATAAGTCTGTACCACTGGCTACTAGCTAGGCCCACAGTTTTTGTCCTCATTTTTCGCTCCTGTATATCCTATACTGCGCCTCGCAAAAGTTTGAAATTTTTGAACGGTAACCACCAACTAAATTTTGAAATTCCCGCCACCAACCTCCACTCTCGACCGGATGCGACGGCTACCTTTACGTGCTCGCACTAGTGAGAGTGAGAGGATGGATCGCGACCTGATGAAGCTAATGCGCTCCGTGAAACACCCAAGCCACTTGAAGCAGATCCACGCTCTGGTCATCGCTGCGTTCCCTTCTCTCGCTTCGTTTCTGGTCAGAAGACTGTTGAGCGTGCCTATGGTCGACTATGCCCGGGAAGTGTTTGATCGAATTCCCCAACCAGAACAGAGCTTGTCTAACTCGTTGATTTCGGTGTACTCTCGGCTTTCGTCGCATGAAGAAGCTATAGAAGCATTCAGATCGATGATACGGAATGGTGTTTGTATAGACTCCTACACGGTCCCGCCTATTGTCAAGTCTTGTTTATCAGTGGCGGACTTCGATTTAGGAAAACAAGTGCATTGTCTGGCAATTAGCTGTGGATTAGACGCAGATGTCTTCGTCCAAACTGCTTTGATGAACTTCTATTCCGGGGGTGGAGAATTAGCTTCTGCTGTAAGAATTTTCGAAAAGATGGATACGAAGGATCCCATTGCTTATAACTGCTTAAGTTCTGCCTATTCGAAGTCGGGTGACGTTTTAGCTGCGAGAAAGATGTTTGATGAAATGCCCGAAAAGTCCACTGCTTCTTGGAATTCTCTGATCTCATGTTATGCTCGCAATGGGGACTATCGAGAGGCATTGAGGTTCTTTGAAAGGATGAAGGACGATAAATGCACTCCAAATGAAATCACTCTGGCGTCAGTTCTTTCCATTTGTGCTAAGCTTGGAGACCTCAATGCTGGGTTGAGTGCAAAGAAGTTTATTGAGGGTAACAACCTTTACCGAAATACGATACTTTCTACTGCAGTTCTGGAGATGTATCTAAAGTGTGGGGCTGTTGGAGAAGCGCGTCGAGAATTTGACAAAATGAATAAAAGAGATGTTGTTACATGGAGTGCCATGATTGCTGGCTACGCTTAAAATGGGAGACCAGACGAAGCCTTGGAGCTCTTTGAGAACATGAAGAATGAGAATATCAAACCCAATGACGTAGCACTGGTTAGCGTTTTATCAGTTTGTGCCAATTCCGGTTCTGTTAAAGCTTGTGAAGAAATTGGCTGCTATGTAGAGAGCCAAGGCATGGCTTCCAATCTCTTTGTAGCATCTGCGCTTCTGGATATGTATTCAAAGTGTGGGAATACAAGCAAATCTCGTCAAATATTCCTTAATATGCCCAAGAAAGACACTGTCACCTGGAACTCAATGATTTTTGGCCTGGCTACGAATGGACTTTCAGAAGATGCATTTGCTGTCTACAAGCAAATGATAGAAACTGGAGGGCAACCCAATGATATAACATTCATCGGACTCTTGACTGCCTGCAGTCATGCAGGTCTTGTTGAAATGGGGCTTGAAATTTTCAGACACATGAAAATTGATCATGAGATTGTTCCACAAATAGAACACTACGCTTGCATTGTGGACCTCTATTGCAGATCTGGTAGATTGAAAGATGCCTATGATTTCATATGCGGGATGGAGGTAGAACCAAATGCTGTGATATGGAGCTCCTTGTTGAGTGCTTCTAGAATCCACATGAATATTGAGCTTGCTGAGCTTTCAGTTAAGAAGCTGGCAAAGCTAGATCCTGATAGTTCTTGGTATTATGTTCTTCTATCAAACATTTATTCCAGTACTGGCCACTGGAAAGAAGCCCTAAATGTGCAAAAGATGATGAAGGGTAAGAAAGTGCAGAAAGTAGCAGCTTATAGTTGGGTAGATGTGGATAACAAGCTGCATAGATTCTTAGTTGGTGATACGTCTCACCCTAGAAACACTGAGGTCTACGGTACTGTCAATGGGTTGGCAATGCAGTCCACATGGGTTGATCACGATTTTGACTCTGGCCTAGGACTGTAATATTTTTCACTTAAAATGCTTGAAGATGCTTCATTTAGCTGAGGCAGTTGGAGATCTCACTGGACTGCAAAGAGACCATTTTTCCGCATAAACAGCTTTTGCTTGCTCGTCCAAGTTGAAAGTTGAAGAAATATCTGGTACTCTAGGAAAGAGGAACATTGCCTAAACCTTGGAAAAATTTTGAGCACCTCGACTTAAAGGCTGAGATGACAGACAGATATGCGACAGTTGGCCTACAAGTTTGGTGCGGGAGGAAAGGAAAAGTAAGAAATGCCTCATGGTTTGGAGCACATGAATTGCCCATGAAAATGTATTGCAGTCAGTGCTTAATCTCAACAAGCCCTTCATTTACGCTGCATGGTGCATGGTGAGGCGATACTTTAGGCTTATCAGAAATATGCCAGTGCCACTGCTAATTGTCATGAAAGTTAATTAGTTGCTAAAGTTGCTGTTCTGAGAGAAGCCTGTGAAACTTAGATTTCCAAAATTATACAGGTTCATGATTTATTAGCAATCTATCTTTTTTTTTCCTTGCATTTTTCATGGTATGAAGCTGAATCGCTCTGGGTTTACATCATATCAGACACTATTCAAGGTAATCGGCTGATATATTCTTTTCTGCTGTACATTCTGAGAAGTTGTTATTGTTACAGATATATATATCTATATATATATATTTTTACTTTATTCTCGTTTGCACAATCGATTAATACAGTTGCCATTCAGACATGTAGAAATGGAACCTCACAGCTTTCCCTGTCTGAAATTTTCCTTCCCATCCAGATACGTCAAACAGGAGAAAAACCTCAAATGTTATCTTTAAAGTGCTTTTGCAGAAGGTGTTCTTGTTATGTTGAAATGTTTCGGTAAAACATGCTCTCCCATTAAGCACCATTTAATTAACATGTGAATGCTCAATGTCTATTGTCGCAAATGTTGACTATATTGTACAGACTTTCAGCTAACCAAATAAAATATCTATTCAAATTGATTTGGTGACTTAGAAAAGTATTCCCGTCTTCATTTCTGGGTGTTTCTCCATGGTCAGACATCATCCACAGTGTTTATCTAGTACTTTACCTTAGGTACGGGTCCGTCACTCTGCTTGAACACATTCAATGTCTTTGACTAAAAAAAGTCTCAAGAGTGTTACATCATCTTGAGACAATACACTTATTTTTTTTTTCCTCTCTTGAACATCATTCCATTGCGTTTGCAGCTGATATTTGACCATCATTTCCTTAGGAGTTAAGGAATAGTAACTACTCACCTGGTTGATGGCTGAATCACTGTCTAATCTGTTAGATATATTTGCTATTTAGGTTCTCTCAAAGTGGCGAATGCCAAAGGTGCTGTTATCCAATGCCCGAATGCCACCTGTATAATTTATTTGTTTGAATACACAAATCAATAATTGTATTACTCAATTTGCTTCTCAGCTTGTTGCTGTGTGCTTCAATCATATTAACTTCAGTTTGTTACTGAAAATGACAGGCTTATTCTTCTGGCTGAAGAAAATTGGCAGACTGTCAATTGTTTTGGCTCTAGGCCAGCAGAAAGTGTTGATTAGTATCAAAGCGTGTGGAATTCTGCGAATATCACCTGGGAGTGGAAGTTTGTAAGCAAAAATGCCGGAATTTACTGGTAGTTTAATGGAGTAGGTAGCGTAATCTTTGTTTTATAATTGCACGTTCATACTTCAATCCGGATATGACCCCTTAATCCGGCTCTTCAGCCCAGGGGTGATCTACCGGGAGAATTCTTTCTTGTGGGTTTCAGTAAACAAGTAAGTCCTTCACGGTGTCTTGTAAGAAACCACGTTTTGGCATACTGTATTGATAGTCAACCTCTTTCATAGCTGTGCTCAGATTAAGAAATCCCCCATATCTTTTGCTGCTTGGATTGATTTTGACCATCCCCATTTGCTTATTCAACATGGTACTTTTCAATTTCCTTTAAAAGTATGAAAATACATATGTACATCGGCTGTTATGAGATTTATTTATATTATATAAGATATGTAGTCTCTATCCATCTATTGATTTAAGTTTTTGAATTGGAAATCCTAACATAATTTTGGAATTGATTTATTTCGTGGGTGTGGCTCCTGTTCATCAAATTACACGTGAATATGTAATTTACTTATGTGAGGAAAAAAGTCCCCCAGGGGCATTTTTGAACATTCGATTCGAACAAGGGAGGAAAGTCAAAGCGGGTGGAGGGCGAAACGGGCACTTCGCCAAGGTAAAATCCGGGACACCGCTCGAAACAAAAACAGTCGCTTTAGTACCAAAACCGAAATTAACACCGTTAGGAGGGGTGTATCCGCCCAATGACGCCATGCAAGATCGTCGGAGGGACATGGCCCAAGATCTTTCATGAACAGCACAAGAAGACGCACCCAGAAATAGAAAGGACCCTGTTTTGCAGGTCGAATTTTGAAACCCTGTTACTCCTCAAGAAGCTTTAACGGTCTGTGTATAGCGTCGGATTCAATGGCGGAGCTGCCGCGTGGTCCGGCGAGCTTCTGGACCCAGGCCAATGCTTTGCTTCGCAAGAACTTGACTTTCCAGGTTCGCTATTATCTCTGAGCGTCTTTTCTTTGTGCCGGTTGTTTTCCTGCGTTGCGCAGCGAGAGGGTGTGTCGGTTTGGCATTAGCGAGCGGGTGATTAGGATCTCGTATGCATCATTTTAAGCCTTGTTGGTAATACTTAGATTAGTTTAGTTGCGACTGTGGTTGGGTGTATTTATTGCCGTGTTGATTAATGGATGATGCGCACGGAACTGACTCTTACCATTTCAAAGTGGGCCAATTCTATAAAAAAGCACTAACTTTAGGTGTTGTCCCAAATCTGGCCCGAACTTTATTTTATCTAAAAAAAAAGCACGAACTTTTGGTATTGTCCTAAATCTGGCCCGAACTTTATTTGAGACAAAATAAAGTAAGTCTATTACAAATAGCCTTCACATTTCTATTTAACTACAAGATGCATACGTTTTTAATATCTCGCTTTAAGGCAATGTAATCTTCTGCTTCCAACCCAGCTTCTGACATTGCAAAACAGCTTGCCAATTGTTAATTGATCTAATGACCCTAGCTATGTGCCTCATCCCCTGGAACTAAAGCTGCTGAATTATTTTTCCCATGAGAATTATTTGTAAAGTTCACCTCATTGGAGGGTAAACTTAAATTTAATACTTCTTCCAAACACTCGAATGCAGTATCGTTTTGCTGTGTTGGATATTATTGTTGATGTGGAAGTGCCACATCGGATGACTGTGGAATGAGGGTTAACAGAGGGTCAGATTTGGGACACAAATGAAAGTTTGTGCTTTTTTTTTATAGATAAAATAAAGTTCGGACCAGATTTGGGACAACACCTAAAGTTTTTTTTTGGATAAGTATACAACACCTAAAGTTCGTGTTTTTTTTTTAGACAAAATAAAGTTTGGGCCAGATTTGGGACAACGCCTAAAATTGGTGCTTTTTTTAATTTATTTATGGAATTGGCCTTTCAAAGTTATGGTTTTGAGTTTGCGTCTCGATATCCTTAGATATTTTTCCTTGTTGATGGTTGCTGTCTCCCTTAATTTTTTAATTTTAATCTATATTAATTCTTTCAGTATAACTGATGTGTCAATAAGTGCGGCTTACAAAATCATTTGCGAGCACAAGTCGGCCTAGATTCCATAAGCATGCTCTAAGCTAGCATAAAGTAAAAATACAATGCACAACCGGTGTCTGACCTTCTTATCTCCGGTTTAGCCCCTAAGAATTTAATCTTTGTTAGTTAACCTTTTTTGGAATCCAGAGGCCAAGTCCTCTTTTACATAGAGGTGTGAGAATTAGTAGGACTATTACCGACTATTTTAAAAACTTAAACTTTTAGATGAATGCATAATTTATTATTTAAATATTTTAACACCCTCTTCTAAAAGCTTAAACTTTTAAATGAAGCCATAATTTATTATTTAAATATTCTAACACCCCCTTACGCTTGGTCTATCTTTTTGCCTAATAGTGGACATATTTAAATGGGGAGACAAAAAGAGTCTAGTAAGATTTGAACTCAGAACCTTTAGCTATGATGCTATGTGAGAATTAGTGGGACAATACTAACTATTTTAAAAGCTTAAATTTTTAGATGTAGACGTGATTTATTATTTAAATACTCTAATAGAAAGTATAGAGTTAATTTGAAGCCAATATGACATTCACAGCTATCGGTATAACTTCTTTATGGGCCCTGATAAGACTAAACCGAACAGATACCATGCTCTTTGTTACAGTAATTTCGGCTTATTTTTTGCCTAAATGTGAACCAAATATATTCCAAAACAGCACGTCTCTTTACAATAAAAGAAATGCTGAGAAACTGCATTAAACTTTATTATATCTTGTAGAGAATAATTCAATACATTGACCGAGAAACCTTTCGTAAAGCCATACAATTGAGTGACTAGCTGAAGCAACTTTATAGGATGCTGAACTAAACAATGCGGGGTAAGTACACTATTGGTGCCAAAAGTTGTGTATGGTGCTCACTTTGGTACTAAAAGTTTCAATCGGATCATTAAGTGTCAAAACTTTTGAAAAACGATCATTTCAGTGCCAACGCCGATCTAGTTGGCCAAAAATCCGACGTGACACTTTTTTATTAATTTTTGAAGTTGATGTGGCTCGCTTGAGAGTACAGTTAGCATTTAAACAATAAAACGACGCTGTTTGGTGTCTCTCCCCCAATTCAAAACCCTAAATCCTCCTCCCTCTTCAACTGCCCACATCCCTTGCCTTCGCCTCTGCCAGCAATGGGCCAGTCGCCATCCTCGACGGCCCCCGCGCTCGGCGGCCACGGCTTCGAACCCAACCCCAATCCCGACCCCGACGATGGCCACTCAGTGGCCAAGTTGAAGGCCGTGATTTGGCCGGTGCTTAGGGAGTCGCCGACGAGTGTGCCGCCCCGATCTCTCCCTCTCCATCTTTGATCTCCTCGACGAGTGTCTGGCTTGCGTATTCTAGTACCTAGGCTCCAGCGACCGGGGCCGGTTCTCCCTTGTGTGCCGCCACTGGCTCACGATTGAAGGCTAGAGCCGCCAGAGGCTCGCCCTCCACGCCCACTCGGAGCTGCTGGACGCGGTCTCGGCGCTGTTTGCACGATTAGACTCAGTCATGAAGCTCGCGCTCAAGTGTGACCACAAGTTGTTGAGCATCAGTGACGACATGCTCGTGCTGATCTCGCTCAAGTACGAACCTCACGTCGCCGAGCGACGGCGGCCGAGCGAGCTAGGTCGGCATTGGGCGAGGATAGGACAAAAAAACCCTAATTTCAATTCCCAAATAAATAAATAAAAAAAATCCCCAAATGAGTTGTGCGGCGTCGTTTTTGTGAGGCTATCTACTTAGGACAGCAAAACGATGTTGTTTTCTTAAGGAGGACGGAAAACGACGTCGTTTAAAAGCTATGTCGATTTTTTTTAAAAAAAAATATAAAAGTCACGTAATCATTTTGGCTGGAATCTCTTGCCGGTGGCACCAAAGTGATCGTTTTTCTTCCAATTTGGCACTTAAGTGATTCAATTGAAACTTTTGGCGTCAAAATGAGCGCCGTACACAATTTTTGGCATTGATAGTGTACTTACCCAAACAATGCTGATTGTAGTTGTAGCACCCAATCGAAGAAGCAAACTTCTACAGGCACTCTGATAAAAATTACAGAAGAATATGTTGTTGAGGATAGGTAGCTGTTATTTAATAGGAGTCCAGCATGATCCCATGAACCGGACCTGCATGCCCCAAGAAACTATGACGCATATTTGCTACTGAAGTAGCTGGTAGTTGTACGGATGGAGGAATAGGCATTTCCGAAGAGTGTCCAGAAAAACAAAGAGCACTGAAAACATCTTGCTGCCAATATACCTCGACCATGACGCCTCTAGAATTCTCTGCTGATTCCGTTCCTGGAATCCCCACAAATCGAGCTCCCACTGGGATCTGAACCAAATCGCAGAATAAGAACAAAAGCTTTTGTCAGGCTGATGAACCTTTAATCAGTATTTACTAGTCGCTCAGAACTTTAATAGACTGACTAATACAGTCCATGAGGACAAATGACATTTTAAAGTAACTTCACCAATGCTGTAGCCTATACTCTATAGGGATTTCCTCGTAATTAGTTTCTCACCTGGACTGAGGTTCCGGACGTCAAAGTTAGTGTTGCCAAGCGTTGTTCAGCCACAGCATTTTCTAGCTCTGCCTGCTTTGCAATTTTCTGGAAAACTTCCTCAAGAGTCGTCAAACCAAGCTGGGTATCTGCTCTCCCAAACTCTCCCTGTTTATCCTGGAGCTCCGCAAAAACTTTCTGTTGAAAGCAAATAAACTATGTTAGGAAAAGCCAAAAGGGAGTATTGCGATGAAAACATTTTAGATAAAAAGTTCTCCAATAGATGTGAAAACTAGCATTTGAAAGATTGGTTGAATCTAAATGACAGTGATAGATTACTCCTTAATATGCAAAAGTTAAAATTTAACACTCAAATGAATTTCAGTGCTCCCATGATGATCTTGAGCATTTAATTGACATTTTCAACCCAAAAACATACATCTGGTACAATTGGCAAACCATTCTCTTGACTAAGGACAAGGAAAATCTTGCCACTGACGATGCTTCATAAAAAGGGTGTTAACTTCCAAGAAAGAAGCATTTCTAACTTTTCAGCGACAATACAATATCCATGCATATGTCAAATGAGATAAAAGTTACAAGAACATCGTCCTGCTAGACCAGAAATGTAGCTGTCTACATCTCACAGAACTTGTAACAGCATCTCCAGCACTGTTTCCAATTCTTTTCAACATTTAAAAAGACAAAAGAGCCTGAAAAGGATAGGAGTCAGCAATAGGATTAATTACCGTCAAAAGTGCTTCTCTATCATGGGATATTACAGAAGTCAGAAAGGCCTTGTTCTTCTGTGTCATGGGATTAATTTGACCCTGGTTGAGGTTCCACGGCAGCGAAGTCTGCCCTTGGTCATCATTCCTATATGGTCACCTAAAATATCAGCTTTTTCCATAGAGTGTTGTTAGGATGATAGCACGTCCTTTCTTGGCATCCTCTATCATGTTCCAGACATGCTTCCTTGTAATTGGACCCATGCCTTGTCTGTAACAGAAAACAAAGTACCTTTCAGAATACACACACAAACACAAATTTATAGAGTACCGGACATTTGAAGTGCTAAAACTTGGTACAGAAGGACACTTAAGTGCCAAAATCGGAGCAAATGGATCACTTATGTAACGACCCGGGCCCGTTGTGTAATACTGTCCGCTTTGGACAATGAGTCTTCATGGCTTTAAAACGCGTTACACAAATTAGAGGGACCCAAGCCTTTATAAACTAGCCCATGACTCCCTCCTAAGTGATGTGGGACAGGAAAAATGCCCTTAACCTCGCCCGCATACTGCTGAGGCACCATTTATGAGGACTTGGGCCTCCTACTATATAATATTGTTCGCTTTGGGCTTTCGGCTCTCACGGCTTTAAAACACGTCACATAGATTAGAGAACTCAAGCCTTATAAACTAGCTTAGGACTCCCTCCCAAGCAATGTGGGACAGGAGATGCGCCGCCTCCCTACACACGTCCAGGGACCGAGGTGCAGACGCACTGCCATCCCTCCTCCTTACACACCGCCGCTTGGGCCGTCACACTCTCCCCCTCTAGGAGCACAATGCCCTCGCTGTAGTCCCACATGCGGTCAGGAGTCGGCTTTGATACCACTTGTAACACCTTGGGTCTCCACTGTACACATATTGTCCGCTTTGGACACCGAGTCCTCATGGTTTTGTTCCTCTTAGGTAGTCCATACTACCCTAAGAAAACGCGTATGTACAGTTAGAGAGCTCATTGCCTTATAAGGTAGCCCGGAACTCCCTCCCTAGGTAATGTGGGACAAGAGAGGGACCTCTTCCTTGCGTACGTCCGGGAACTGAGGTGCGGACGCACTGCCATCTCTCCTTCCCACGCACCGCCGCTCGGGCCGTCACACTCTCCTCGCCCACATACTGCCGAGGCGACACTTTCCATCCCTCCTCCCCGCGCACCACTGCTCGGGTCATCACATTCTCCTCGCTTGTGTATTGTCGAGGCGACACTCTCCTCGCTCGCGTATTGCCGATGCGATCTTAGTCCGTCTCTCCGTACTGCCCGGGTTTGGGTCGTCACACTCTCCACCCCTTAGAAGCACAATGTCCTCGCTGTGGCCCCACACGCGATCGGGAGTCGGCTCTGATACCACTTGTAAGGACCCGGGCCTTACTGTGTAATATTGTCCGCTTTGGACATTGAGTTCTTACGGCTTTAAAATGCGTTACACAGATTAAATGGACTAAAGCCTTTATAAACTAGCCTATGACTCTCCCCCTAAGCGATGTGGGACAGGAGAAATGCCCTTAGCCTCGCCTGCATACTGCCGAGGCGATCTTAGTCCGTCCCTCCGTACTGCCCCGGGTTTGGGTCGTCACATTCTTCACCCTTTAGAAGCATAACATCCTTGCTATGGCCCCACACGCGGTCGGGAGTCGGTTTTGATATCATTTGTAACAACTCGGGCCTCACTGTATAATATTGTTTGCTTTGGACACTAAGTTCTCACGTCTTTAAAATGCATTACATAGATTA
Organism: Eucalyptus microcorys; assembly: GCA_014182515.1. Classification (NCBI taxonomy): domain Eukaryota; kingdom Viridiplantae; phylum Streptophyta; class Magnoliopsida; order Myrtales; family Myrtaceae; genus Eucalyptus; species Eucalyptus microcorys. Next base: position 23,574,343 of record CM024572.1, read on the forward strand.
AAGGGACCTAAGCCTTTATAAACTAGCCTAGGACTCCCCCCCAAGTGATGTGGGATAGGAGAAATGCCCTTAGCCTCGCCCGCATACTGCCGAGGCGATCTTAGTCCATCCCTCTGTATTGTCCCGGGTTTGGGTCGTCACAACTTAAGTGTCAATAGCGAGAAAATCCGGCCAAAATGCTGACGTGACGATTTTCTAGTGTTGCAAGTGCAAAACGACGTTGTTTTGCATGCTGACGTGGCTAGACAAGTGCAAAAATAACGTCATTTTGTTGTTGACGTGGATAAATAATTATTATAAAAAATAATTAAATTAATTTTATTTTAAAAAATTTTAAAAAAGAAAAAGATGGAGATTGCGGGCGGCGAGGGTTGAGTCCTTGTCGTCGTCGGGAAGGGACGGCGACGGTGGGAGGAGGGTTGGCTGGGGTCGCCGAGCCCTGATCTAGGGCGAGGGTCAATGGCCCTCGCCGGGCCGGGCCAAGGGCTGCCGTCTGGTGGGGGGTCGCCTTAGCTAGCGGTGACCCTTGATTGGGTTGAGCAAGGGCTGCCGACCCTCGTCGGATCTGGGGGAGAGTCGTGACCCTTGTCGGATCTAGGGGAGGGTTGCAACCCTTACCCTAGATTTGGGCGAGGGCTGACGGGCCCTCACCTCTTGTTGGCTAGGATCACTGGCCCTTGGCTAGGGCCCCACAACCCTGGCCGGCCTTGCGACCCTAGCTTACCCTCGCCCCACCGTTGCCGGCCCTTCCTGGCCACGGCGGGGAGGTAGTGGCAGCAAGGGCTGAGCCCTCAGCCGTGTGCTTCCTTCCCCCTCTCTCTCTCTCTCTCTCTTTTCTTTTTTATATTTTTAATTTTAATATTTTAATATTTAATTTTTTTATAATTTAATTTAATTAATTTTTATATTAAAATTTAAATTCAAGCCAAAACGATGTCATTTTTGCATTTCTTTGCTAAGTTAGCTCTCCGGCGAGTCACGTAGGCGAGCAAAGATAATAAAAAATTACCACGTAAGATTTCCGGTGGGGTTTGTTGGAAGTGACATTTAAGTATCCCATTTTAAAAAAAAAGGTTGTACTTAAGTGTCACTTTATTAATTTTTGGCATTTAAGTATCATCTTGTGCCAAGTTTTGGTATTTAGGCTGTACTTCTTCTCAAATTTGTCCATTGAGAAGAAAAGATTATAAGACGTCATCCACCTACAGTTCACCTAAAACCACTAATTTGGGGTCACCAATAGCGGCTATAGCAACACTTAAGCGACGTTTCATTCCTCCACTGTAGCTCCGAGTTCTCACTTTGCCTGCTTCTGTTAGTCTGACCTCTGCCAATGACTTTTCAATCGCCTGAGCAGAAAACTCAAAAGGGTTCATCAAAATAAACAAACAGGAAAAATTATATCTTAGTGTAGGATTAGAAGCAGATTCACAAGTTTCCATAACATAGAGGAAGTTAGGAACATGCACCGATTTAATTGAAGCAGGGTAGAGCCCTTTTAACATTTACGAAAAGGTAGAGATGCTCTTCACCAGTTAACAAGTCCTGAAGGATATCATACTGCAATCGATGATGAACTTTTAGTACAGATGTTCATTTGTTCTTTTCCAAATAATTAACTGTAACTGCTTGGACGATAATTGCAATACAGCCAAACATACGAAGCAGAATTATGCTTCCCTGCTGTTTGTACTTAGATGCAGAGGTGATAAAAATGGAGAGAAAGGTTAACCTGAGGACAAACTCCGATGATTTTTCTGATGTTTGACACGCCCACCGAATTTCTGATTAACCATACACCAAAGCTGTTAATGCAAGACAACAATATGACATTATGCACTACTTTATGGATATAAAAATTTTGTATTGCGCCAAAAAGAAAATAGCCAACTGAAAGCTATTATCATCTTCCCCTGTAACTGGGGTGATTCCTGTCGAGTGGTTTATTGTTGTAGTCTTTCCAGCGCCGTTGGGTCCCAGAAGACAAAACAGCTGATCTTTAGCAAAGTTCACCCGCAGCTCCTAACAGATAATTTAAAAGAAACAGCGTTTACCCTACCCAAGCATAAATCAAGTCATACAGGATACTCAAATCTAGTGTTGCATCTGTTTTCTGATAAATTCATTGTGAAATGGCACCTCAAGAAAGTTCATGAACAATTATTAGAGGAAAAAAGTGCAGATAACTGGAATTGCTTAGCTACCTTAAAAGCATGGTATCTGGATGTCCTTTTGCATTTACAGCAACCAAGTTGGATAGACCCAGGATAAGTCTTTCCAAGGCCACGAATCTGCACTGCAACATTAGGATCAACTAAGCCTTCTTTTTGCTTGTGCTTTCACAATACTTTCCTCTTGGAGAACATTTTTGTCATCTGGAGTGACATGCTTCAATCGGGTAATTGAACCAATGCAACTACAAATGCCACCCTCTGTTAAGACAGGAACGACTACATGATGAAAACATGTAGAAGGAGGAAGCATGCCCTCACATTGGAAATTCCAATCTATACCTTCCATTTTGCTTCCACCTTTTCCCTTCCAGTAGCCAGGATTTAAGAAATAAAACAGTGGCTTCCTCACTCCAGATGCATTCGGGATTATATTATCAAAATAGATAGCAAAGATAAACCACACAAAGAAAGTTGCCACAGGCCATATATATGGATGTCATTCTTGAAAGTGCTAGTATGTGTACCTAGAGGGGGGTGAATAGATGCTTTAAACCAAATTTTGCGAAATATAAGATAAGATCTTACTTTTGACCTGAGTCTGATAGACAATAGATTCTGCAAATAAATCACACTTATGCAAATAAAGTTACAAACTGAATTAAATAGATCAGGGAAGAGAAAAAGAACACGAAGTTTTATAGTGGTTCGGCTTAATCCAAGCCTACGTCTACTCTCCCGCACCGACAGCCCACCGGCTGAATTTCACTATGAATCAAAAGAGTCGTTATAGTATCACGTCCTTGATTCCACAGTGTAGAGACTCTACTACACCTCCTCAAGGCTTCACAAATGTCTAGACTCTCTTTTGAGTACAAACTTTCGCTCAACAATTGAATTAGCAAAGAATAAGGAGATTCAGATTTTGAAAATTTTCTATCGCGCACACCCTCGAGTAACTAGAACGTCTTCCTTAAATACTCCTCCATGCCTTCATAACCGTTGGCACCTTCCAAATGAATTCCTATCAATATTCTCGTTGGATAGAATCAATTAGGAAGATCTCGAGTTTACCTAAGGAATGTGAGAATAGCCCACTGATCCTGCTCGCCCATACAACCGAGATCTAGGTTTCCATAAGTAGAACCTTCCATGTACGATTTGCTAATCAACGGATCAAACTTACTCGATTTAATTTAAAAACGAATAAGAGATCTTGAGATGCTATCTCCAGCCATGAGATCTTCTTTAACCGCTAGAATCAAATCCTTATACAAATCTGGATAAGTCTTTTCTTCGATGGTCTAGAAACAGTCAATGAGGGCAGACTTTAAGTCTTGAGTCTGACGGTCTGACGGTCTTCAGACTTTGACGAAAGAGTCTTCTAATCTTCAGACTAGACTGATGGAAACGTTTTGTCAGCTTCAAAACAAGTAGGGAAGTTTTTTTCAACAATCTCCCCCTTTTTGATGGTGATAAAACTTTCCTGCAGATTTAGATATGGATACCTTTGACCTGCAAGACAATACTTAAGCAAACATGAATATCTCATAAAAATAAATGGATTAGGTTTGAGATAGTATCGAATTTGCATCCACAGAAAATGGGTTAGTCCTGCAAAAACAACTATCTTTGCCAAGAATACCACAATGCTTAAGATACTGCAAGCCTGCAACCATTAAACGGTTCAAACAATCCAAACCAAAGTGCACAGTCATCCAAAGTCTAAACAAACCAGTCCCAACCAAAAATTAAAGTGAAGTTTAAGCCAAATCAACACCCACTTCTCCCCCTTTTTGTCAGTATTAAAAATGTAGAAAAGAAAACAAAAAGAGATGAATTCAAGATTGTTTTGGAACACGAATGAGCTGGAAATCTCCCATCGACTTGACAGTTTCCTCCAGCTTTCTCAGATCCTCCTTCAGTTGCGCTACGTCCTCACCCTTGGCATTTGCTTGAACTTGAATAGAAAGGGCTTGAATTTGATCGAGCAAAGAAACTAAAGAAACCTAAGCAGCATTCTGCATAGTCTGAAATTCGCATCCCAAGGCATAAATCTGTCCTCTCAACTCCATAAGAACATCAAGTAACCTTTTAAAATCTGTTGAGTTGTCAGTTTGAGTGCTTGCTTTAGCATGATCAGTTTGTGGAGTATTAGCAGATGATGGGTTTTCAGCATGAGCACCTAGACTTGGAGAAGAGACCTCAACATCTTCTTCAGGGAATTGAGACACATATACCTCTTCTGGGTCTGCAGGAGAACGACTAACACCATTACTAGTGAAAGCAAGTGAAGAGATACCTCTTTTCTCAGCGGCTCCCCCTGTATCAGTGCCTTCAACTGGAGAGAAGTACTCTTCATGCTCAGTTTCCTCCTTAATGGCATGATGACGGTGTTCTCCACTTGGTTCGTCTTCTGCAGTTCATTCTTCGTCTGCTTCTTTCCTCATTGATTCCCTCTCTTCACTTCTTTTCTCAGCTTCTTCTCTTTCTTGATTCTCTCTATCCTTTGTCTTTGTAACAGGCTGCTGCAAGTTCCTTAAAGCAAGAGCAGAAATGGTGACATCTTCCTCATCTCCTTCATCCTGCAAGATGAGTGTTCTCCTTTTCCTTTAAGGAGCTGACATAGGCTTTTTGCCTTTTCTCTTTGTAGCCACATGATCTTGTCGAGTCTTGACAGGGGTCTTTTCCTTAAAATGCTCTAAAGCCTTGTTCAGTTCTTTCAAACGCATTTTTGAAATCATCTTCAGTCCTATCACCATTTGATCACAGGTGTGAGTGCACAGAGTCTTACGAGGCTGAATATTGAGATGTCTGAACAAACGACTAATAAGAGCCGAATAAGAAAGCTGTCCCTTATCCTTGACCATCGATCTGTACATGTGAAACATGATAGTGTGCGGCAGAGAGAACTTTTCACCAGAGTTGATAGCATACATCAGCTTTGCTTCTGAGTTGGAGACATCAGTCTTTGATGTGGACTTGGGTCTAAGATAGTTGATAACAATCTTATGCAGCAAGATATTTGAGGCATTCATCCTCAAGTACGAAATTCGACCTTCTGCCATCCTGTCTCGAACAAGCTCCACAGTCGCATGACCAATAGACACACTTATTGATCGAAACATCCCTCTCTCTACTCCAATCACATCAGCCATAATGTGCATGTCCACCACATAGTCTTGGTCTCCAACACTGAAAGAAAATCTATTCGCGTCCAAAAAGCTTAGATTAGAATAGAAATATGCAGTAAGTTCTGGATGGGCAACTGTTGTCTCAGAGCAAAATCTCTCTAGTTGAAGTAACGAAAATTTCTTAGCTTCACATTAAGGGAGTCAAGAAAATCAAAATCCACACTTCTTGGGTTCATTACCCCACGCTTTAGCAACTTAGAGTACAGTCGCGTATGTTCCTTAGAGTGAAACAAATCTACCCTTCTTCCTCGAATATTTGCGGCAATACCCATTCTAGGCTTGAAATTGGCAAACATCTTTTCATCATCATTCATTCCATCAGACTGATTAGGACCCCCAAAACGTGGATCACTTGGGAAATTTGTGAAAGCTTTTTCTGTCGACCTGACAGGAGCAATCCCCAAACGTTCCATCATTTGTAAAAAATGGGTTTCATTTCTATACCCCTTTTCTTTCAGAAATTCGTCAATGAAGGTCATCAGAGAACCTCCATCCTTTAGGGAAGAGTAGAGCTTGAAAGTAAACACAGGTTTAAGAATTCTTACAGGATCGACATCCTCCAAAATTTCCTCTTCCTCTTGGAGTTGTGGAACATTCTGAGGACTATCTTGTCGCGGTTGAGAATGTTGTGGACTCTGCTGTTGCCTTGACAGATCTTCTTCCTCGGTAAGGTCAAAATGCATAGGTCCCTCACGCATATGCCATGGTCCCTTGCTTGCAATCCTTGAAGACTTTCTTTGGGACGACATTGTCATGGTCTTTGAGAGAGTTTCCGAACTCGATTCACGAGAAAGATGAAAACTTTAAAGATTAAACTCAAGAGAGAAAGTAAAAAGTGAAGTCCTTTGCCTTTAGGGTTCGTGAAGAAGACAAACAGTATATAAAACAAGCGAAACGAGGTATACGAATCGTTGGAAGATAAATTCCTTTTTAAAATTAACTGCCTTTTTGAAAAAAATGGATAACTGTCATTTAAAAAAGATAACTTCCTTTTCGAAAATAATTTCGATAATTTCAATGAACTTGGGAAGATAACATCAATCGGTTACTAATTAATAAACAATCGTACCTTTTCGAGATTTTATTCGAAAATATATTGCTAGAACTAAAATGACTTACAGTCTTGATCCTTGAACTTCTGAATATGATCGTCTTTAGACTTTTATCCCTGAGTCTAAGCTTCTTCAGACTTTAGGATATTAAGTCTGGATCGAATAGATTCAAATAGATTTTTCTCCAGTGGCTTTGTGAAAATATCCGCCAGTTGATTCTTTGAGTCAATAAATTGAATTGAGACTTCTCCATTTTGAACGTGGTCTCTAATAAAGTGATGTTGAATCTCTATATGCTTTGCTCTTGAATAAAGAATTGAATTCTTGGTGAGATTAATTGCATTGGTGTTATCACATTTGATCTCAGTGAATGAGTCTTCAATTCCAAAGTCTCTTAGTTGTTGTTTTATCCATAAGATTTGAGAACAACAACTTCCAAGAGCCATATATTCTGCTTCTGCCGTTGAAAGAGCTACTGTACTTTACTTCATCGAAAACCAAGATACTGTCCTGTTTCCAAGTAATTGACAAATACCGGAAGTATTCTTTCTATCAACTTTGCATCCAGCCAGATTTGCGTCTGAGTATCCAAGAAGAGTAAAGTCTCATTCTTTAGGATACCATAGACTTAATTTAGATGTTGTGGTAACGTATTTGATGATGTGTTTTACAGCACTTAGATGAGATTCTTTGGGATTAGTTTGAAATCTGGCACAAATGCAAACACTAAACAGAATGTCAGGTCTAGAAGCAATAAGATAAAGAAGTGAACCAATAATGCTCCTGTACAACTTCTGGTCAACTTTCTTTCCTCCATCTTTGTCTAGCTTCGGAGAACTTGACATTGGTATATCAGTCTTTTTGCAATTCTCTAAACCGAACTTTTTGACAAGTTCTTTTGCATATTTTTCTTGGTGAATGAAAATTCCTTCCTTCAGTTGTTTTACTTGAAGTCCAAGAAAGAAGGATAGTTCACCCATCATGCTCATCTCGAACTCATCCTGCATAGACTTAGAGAATTTCTTGCACAGATTTTCGTTAGGTGATCCAAAAATGATATCATCAACGTAGATTTGAACAAGTAGAAAGTTTTTATTTTCCTTTTTAATAAACAGAGTAGTATCCACTTTACCTTTGACAAAGCCATTTTGGATTAGAAATTTACTTAACCTGTCATACCAAGCTTGAGGAGCTTGTTTTAAGCCATACAACGCCTTTTTCAGTCTGAAAACATGGTCTGGTTTCCTTGAGTCTTAAAAACGGGAGGTTGTTCCACATAGACTTCCTCTTGGATAAATCCATTCAGAAATGCACTTTTGACGTCCATTTGGAATAACCTGAAATTCTTATAACAAGTAAAAGCAAATAATAATCTAATTGCTTCTAACCTTGCTACTGGTGCGTAAATCTCATCATAATCAATTCATTCTTCTTGCGTATATCCTTTGGCCATGAGTCTTGCTTTGTTTATTATTACCTTTCCTTTCTCGTCCATTTTGTTCCTGAAAACCCATTTAGCTCTTATAACAGATTTACCTTTTGGTTTAGGAGTTAATTTCTAAACGTTATTGATTCTGAACTGCCTGAGTTCTTCTTGCATAGCTTCAATCTAGCTTTTATTAGTTAAAGCTTCTTCTATGCTTTTGGGTTCTATTTTAGAAATAAGAGCCACAGCACTAGACTCTTCATGCCTTTTGGATCTTGTACGAATCCCTTCATCAATGTTACCAATAATGAGTTTCTTAGGATGACTAGACTTGTACTTCCAGTTGCTAGTTGGTCTGACAGATTGCTAAGCTTCTTCTTCATTTGAATCTTCAATATTCGTTCGTTGTTGTCCTTCTGAAGTCTGAGCTGCTTCAGGGGAAGTAGACTTTGTAGGGTCTGGAGCAGGTTCAGATTCTTCAGATTAAGTCTGAATTGATTGATCTTGAAATTTGACATTCATTGATTCTTCCACAGACTGAGTCTTTTTGTTGTATACCCTGTAAGCTTTACTGGTGGTTGAATATTCAAGGAAGATTCATTTGTCTGATTTTTCTTCAAACTTACCAATTCGATCATTTGCATTTTCCAATATAAAACATTTACAACCAAACACATGAACATAGGAAACGATTGGTTTCTTTCTTTTGAACAACTCATAGGGAGTTTTCTCCAGAATTGGCTTTAGGAAAACTCTATTAATAACATAACATGATGTAGAAACAACTTCAGCCCAAAAACGAGAAGAAATGTTGCTTTCAATTAAAAGTGTTTTAGCCATTTTTTGCAACGATTTATTCTTTCTCTTCACAACTCTATTTTGTTCGGGAGTGTATGGAGAGGAGAACATATGCTGAAAACCAGATTCATCACAGAATTTAGCAAAGTCTTGATTTTCAAACTCACCTCCATGGTCTGTCCATATGCTTGAAATAACATACCCTTTATCATTCTGTACTTTCTTAGCAAACTTTTCAAAATAAGAGAAGGTTTCAGACTTACTTGAAAGAAAGTATACCCAAGTGAATCGTGAATAATCATTCACAATTACTAGACAATATTTCTTTCCACCAATGCTTTGAGTTCTAGTAGGTCCAAAGATATCCATATGTAGGAGCTGCAAAACAAGATTAGTGGAAACTTGATTTATTGGTTTAAAAGAACTTATAACCTGTTTTCCCAACACACATGGTGTGCTTAATTCAGACTTTTGATATGTCAAGTTGGGTAGTTCACGAACAAGCTTCTTTGAGGAGATATTGGCAATTTGCTTCATATTGATATGACCAAGTTTCCGATGCCAAAATTTGCTTAATCTTGAATTGAGATTAGATATTGAGATTTTTTGGATTGATATCCAGAAGATAAATATTCCCATGTCTTCGTCCCGTGAAAGTCTGAGTGAAGTCTTTACTAGTCCCCGAACTTGAAAGTTAATTCTGAAGCCTGTGTCGTAGAGTTGACTGATGCTCAACAAGTTGTAATTGAGTCCTTCTACTAAGGAAACATTATTTATCGTGAGAGTTCCAATTTTTACTGTTCCACAACCAACAATTTTTCCTTTGTTGTTTCCACCAAAAGACACTTTTCCACCATTCACTTACTTAAGCTTTATAAAACATCTTGAATCTCCTGTCATATGCCTTAAACATCCACTATCTAAGTACCATTTAACCTTTTTTTTGATAGTAACCTGCATTCAAAAAAGGAACTCAAGCTTTCTTTGTATCCACATTTTCTTAGGTCCAATTGAGTTAGTGCAATATACGGTCTTTGCCCAATCTTTCTTAATAGGCTTCCAAACCATAGGACATTCTTTCTCGAGTGTTCGAGCGTTGCACTTAGAACATTTAAGAGCACTACGGCCAACAGGTTTTACAAATAATTTTTGAAAATGATTTTTATAAAATTCTTTTGTAGGTCTTTGTTTGATTCTTTCTTTTACTTTTGGAAAATCGATTAGAGGAGTGGTTTCAGAAGTTATTCCCAAACCTGATTTGTTAAAGTAAGGTCTTTGTGCTGAAAGAATTTTTTCTAATTTCTCAGACCCTATAGAAAATCTTTTTGAGATATTTGAAATATCAATTTTTAAGAAAGTATTTTCTTTTGAAAGAGATTCTGCATTTTCTTTCAAAGTAATAAAGTTTTTATCTAAATTTTCGAACTTTTCTTTCCAAACAAACTCCCGTTGCCTTAGTGTCGAATTTTCCCTTTTTAGTTTGGAAATCCTCTTAAGAGAGGTTTTGAGACTAAGATACAGTTCATCAATATATTTAGAGACTTTAGTAGGAATTTTTAAGTTACTTACCTCAATTTCACTATCTGAGTCTGAATCTATCTCATAGTCTGAATTTGATTCTGATTTTGCCATTAAGCAAATATTAGCACAATCATCTTCACTTTTTTCACATTTGGTATCACTCCAAGTTTCTGCTTTGAGTGCCTTTCTGTATTTTTCAGCTTTTCATTTCTTTCTCTTCAGCAAGGGGCAATTGGGTTTGATGTGTCCCTTTTTCTTGCATACAAAACAGATTACATTTTTATTGGATTCATCATCTTCAGAAAATTTATTTTGAAACTTTTGAGAACTTTGTTTCTTCCAATTGAATCTCTTTCCCTTTCTGTTTAGCTTTCTGAATCTTCTTATCATGAGGGCAAGTTCTTCATCATCCATATCGTCTTTAGAATCTGTAACATCAGAATCATCATTAGATTTTAAAGCAATAAGTTTTTTACCTTTGGGATCTTCTTCCTCATTAATTTGCTCCACTTCATAGGATTGAAGTGTGCCAATCAATTCGTTAACGGAGAGTGGCATGATTATTTGAGTTTCCCTTATTGACATCTTTACGTGATTCCAATCTTTGGAAAGTCCACGCAACAATTTGTTAACCTTCATAGGTCTTGAGATTGGTTGACCTTAATATTCAAGACCATTCACAATTTCTGTAAAACGACTAAATATGTCAGTGATAGATTCTCTTGGCTTCATCTTGAAGGCTTCATATTGACCGAGCAGAATATTGATTCTGGTTTCTTTCACTCGATCTGTTCCTTCATAGGTAATGTGCAGCCTATCCCAGACTTCTTTAGCTGTTTCACAAGAGGATATCCTATTATATTCAGTAGGAGATAATGCACAATATAAGGAATAAATTGCTTTTGCATCAAGAGCTTGTCTCTTGGTTATCTCTTCTTGAGTCATGTCGCTAGCCTCTGCAACTTCTTTTCCTCTTTTTGAGACTGTTGTAGCTTTAGGAATGATTCCTTTGTCTACCACATCCCATTCCAGAGGATCTTTCGATCTTAGGAATGCTTTCATCTTGTTTTTCCATATGTTGTATTCCTTTCCATCGAAATAAGGCGGTTTAGTGTTGCTTTGCCCTTCAACCAAACCTAGAGCCAACATACTAGCCATGGATCTTTACCTCTGAAGTAAAAACACTTCAATGAAATGAGTACACAGACTCTGATATCAATTGAAAGTGCTAGTATGTGCACCTAAAGGGGGGTGAATAGGTGTTTTAAACCAAATTTTGCGAAATATAAGATAAGATCTTACTTTTGACTTGAGTTTGATAGACAATAGACTCTGCAAAGAAATCACACTTATGCAAATAAAGTTACGAACTGAATTAAATAGATCAGGGAAGAGAAAAAGAACACGAAGTTTTATAGTGGTTCGGCTTAATCCAAGCCTACGTTCACTCTCCCGCATCGACAGCCCACCGGCTATATTTCACTATGAATCAAAAGAGTCGTTACAGTATCACGTCTTTGATTCCACAGTGTAGAGACTCTACTACACCTCCTCAAGGCTTCACAAATGTCTAGACTCTCTTTTGAGTATAAACTTTAGCTCAACAATTGAATCAGCAAAGAATAAGGAGATTCAGATTTTGAAATTTTTCTATCGCACGCACTCTCGAGTAACTAGAACGTCTTCCTTAAATACTCCTCCATGCCTTCATAACCGTTGGCACCTTCCAAATGAATTCCTACCAATATTCTCGTTGGATAGAATCAATTAGGAAGATCTCGAGTTTACTTAAGGAATGTGAGGATAGCCCACTGATCATGCTCTCCCATACAACCGGTATCTAGGTTTCCATAAATAGAACCTTCCATGTACGATTTGCTAATCAACGGATCAAACTTACTCGATTTAATTTAAAAACGAATAAGAGATCTTGAGATGTTATCTTTGATATGACTAGTATATTAACCTAGAGAAGGGTGAATAGGTTTAAAAACAATTTATCGAAACCAATAATAGGCAAATAATAGAACAGAAGTTCTTCGAGACAGACTATGATCAAAGTAAAAAGAGAGTAGGGAAGAGAAAATTGAACACAGGGTTTATAGTGGTTCAGCTTATTCCAAACCTACGTCCACTCTTCCTCACTGACAGCCTACCGGCTGGATTTCACTATAAACAAGAGAGATGTTACAGCAATGCTTTCTCTTGATTCCACAGTGTAGATACTCTACTACACTTCCTCAAGATATCTCAAAATATAGTCTCTCTTTTGCGTACGAGATTTCGCTCAATAATAGACAAAGAACAAGGAGCTTCAGACTTTGAAATTCTTCTATCGTGCACCTATTTAAACAACTAGAACATCTTCCTTATATACTCCTTTATGCCATCATACCCGTTGGCACTTACCAAATGAATTCTTCCAATCTTCCCGTTGGATAGAATCAATTAGAAAGATTACTCGAGCTATTAAAGGAACATAACGATAGCCCATCAATCCTGCTCGCCCATACAATCAGGATTTCGGTTTCCATAAGTAGAACCTTCCAAGTATACTTCGCCAATCAACGGATCTTTAAATCAATCTTTGATGTTGATTAAAGTAATCCATTGTGTCATATCCAGCCAAGAGATATTTGCTTAGACGACAAGATCAAATCCTTAACGAAACGCACAGTCCTGGATAGACCTTATTCGACAAGCTACAAATTGTCAGTGAGAAAAGACTTTGAGTCTTGAGTCTGACAGTCCGAAGGTCTTCAGACTTAAATGGTTAGACTTAAATGGTAGAGTCTGCAAGTCTTCGGACTTTAGATGGTAGAGTCTTCTTCGGACTTTGGATGGTAGAGTCTGCAAGACTTCAGACTAGATTGATGGAAACGTTTTGTCAGCTTCGAAATATTCCAGAAAGATTTCTCCAACAATCTCTAGTCATAAGATCTTCTTTAACCGCTAGAATCAAATCCTTATACGAATCTGGATAAGTCTTTTCTTCGACGGTCTAGAAATAGTCAATGAGGGCAGACTTTAAGTCTTGAGTCTGACGATCTTCAGACTTTGACGAAAGAGTCTTCTAATCTTCAGACTAGACTGATGGAAACGTTTTGTTAGCTTCAAAACAAGTAGGAAAGTTTTCTCCAACAATTCTGTTTGACAAGAGTAGAAAAAAAGGTCAATGTGCCTTAGTACGATGTAAGTTGACAAGAAAACAGAGCAAAAATGGCTCAGTAGAGATTTGAATGTTTGTTAATATAGAAACATTTGAACTTCTGAGATACTACATGCAATTGATATCACGCCTCCGGTACTGTTTGGTTCGCATTTCTCATTCCTACTCTAGCTGATTCCAGGATCGTCAGGGGTGGAAGTTGCTTGAGAGAGCAGCTTCACGACTTCAGCGAGGAGATTTGGTGGAAAGAGTGCCAAATGGTTCAGTAACCATTACCGTAGCCTTGACCACAGGGAAACCCATTCGCCATGACAAGTCGCAAGATCCAGAAGCCAAGGTTCTCAAAATAAACATCACTCTGAATGCATTACCAAAATATTGGGCAGTCAGGATATCTTGCCTGAGGTTTTTCTATTTTTGGTCATACTTGCCTATGTTAAAAAACCAATAATAAATATGGAGAAACCCTCAGTTGTAGATGAAGAGGCTTTGCTAATGAAGACTGACGACATGAGGGCAAAGCCAATCTAGTAAGAGAGAATACCATGACAAGATATAAGGCCATGTCCCTTCGCCAGGTCGCCCCAAATAAACAATCCATTATAACGCGGCATAAGAGGTATCGTACCATATTGAATTAGAATAGGAAGAACAACAGGAACATGACAGGGAAGCTCTTATTCAAGAAAAAATCAAACTAAATCATCATCGTGAAGAGGACTATGGATAATGAAGAAAGTGTCACACCCCGAAATTATCAAGAATGGGGTTGACACGGCCATCCCACCACTCGAAGGACGTAACCTCAAATCATATCAAAAGTCCACTTCCAAAGTCCCCATGATAGTACTCTCACTCTACTAGTTGCTAACTAAAGAACCTGAAAAGGTTGGAAAATAGAGAGATGAGCAACCACAAGCTTATTGAATAATACATATCTCTTCTAAGCAGATTGATCAACCACTATGCATATATATAAGTATAGAGCACTATTAGAAACCTATAATCTAACTCTTTAATATACATATCAAATCATATAAGAGATGTTTAATTTCAACAAGCTTTATACAATTCAGAAAATACTTACTTAAATCATCTTGATAATTCAAGCATCAATGGTCAATCCATTGATCCATCTCATATCAAAACACATGTCGATGGTCCATCCATCGACCAATCTTTTGCTCAATATCTAACCATGGTCACAACACAACACCTTGTGATAAGGCGACCAAAATTCCCATCTTGGCAATGTCTCCACTTATAAAGCGGATGGCTCGGCCCAATATTCTAAACTTGGTATGCATACCCACTAGCCTCTCAATGGGCTCACAGCGATATTGAGCACCAAACCCATATCCTCCAATATCTAGAGATTCAATCCATAATCAATCTCATAATCCACAATGCATTTCATAAACCAATCACATAACTTTTTGTAATTCAATCTATCAAATAAAATATACCTCACAAGACATTTCTCATAATGTTTTGAAATCCATTTCATAAATCCTTGACATTTCGAAATGCCTTTTATAAAAGGTTTATCAAATCATTATAGATTCATTGCATAAATTAATTCGTAACCATTACATACATATATACATACACACACTTTTCGCAACAATTTTCTTAAAACCATTCTCAAACTTGTTGAGAAAACTCCTATCAGGTTTTGAAGTTGACAAAACTTTCATTTTCTTATTCTTACTCTTACTTTGAGGAATATTAGACTTTTGTGTTATTTCGTGGAATGCTGTCAAAGTCTATTTTACATAAGAAGTCTTTCTCACTCTGACGAAGATCTAAATTGAACCCAAGTCAAGAACGGAGATATAATTAGACTCAAGGATTATTGATTTTTCAACAAGGATTCAGTACGAATAAGATATATCTGGCTTTCCGGCGGTGAATCTCACTTACATTTTCTAAATAGGTTTCCATAAGTAGATGTTTCCCAAAAATGAACTTGTCTTCAAGATTGATTTCATCAATTAGTGATTGATTCCATCAATATGTCTATAAAAGGTAAGTGAGATTCTTTGCTAGAAAACCATATATTAAAGATATATTTCTATAATGTTCATACTGAATTCTTATTGTAAGATCAATAATCTTGAGTCTGATTATATCTTTGTTTTGGACTTGGTTTCAGTTTGGATCATGTCAGTGTGAGAACGACTTCTAGAATAAATAGACTTTGACCAAAATTTGTGATATAGCTCAAGAGTCTAGTATTCTTCATAATAAGAGCAAGAACAAGAAAGTTTTGTCAATTTCAAAACCTGATAGGAGTTTTCTCAACAGCACCGACATTACTCATCAGCAAATTACCAAGCAAACACTTGGGGATTTTTGCTCCTTTTGCTTTCTCACCAAAAGGTCCCGCTCCCGCAAATTCATGGTACGATCAAAGTCGAAGCCAAAGCCGAGAGTGTTTGTGTTTAGGATGGTGAAGTTAGGAAACTTCAAAGCATCTCCTTTGAAATAGCTTTGAATATTCCATTATCTTTTTTCTTATTTATTTTAAAGATATCGTGCAACTGAAATCCCGTCACATCTCAATATCGAGTCGTGCGTACATTATCCATGTTCTCACTCTTTAGGGTTGAGAGCTATACGTTACTCACAAACTCTATCCAATATGCAATTCAAGGATCAGAGGAGTGGATCAATACTCAATATGTCGGAGGAAGAATTTACACGACCCATTTGGTGCTCTAATAGCTCGGGACATCCACAATCATAAAAAAAATAAAAATAAAGGTTAATATCATGAAAAATCCTAAATTGATACACACGAGATAAATTTATACAAAACTAATTTTTTTTTTACCATAGAAAACCCCAAGTTGGTACACATGTCCATTAATTTATTTTAAATTTTACCATTAAATTCCTAAGTTGGATGATATGTGACAGTTGATGGGTATAATAATTTTGGGTTTTATCTTTCATTTGTCATCAGTGTATCGGTTGTGATTTTTCGTGGTATTAATCCAATTTAATAGAAACCATTGGGTGATTAATTTATTATGGATATACCATTTTGAAATTTTTTGTCAAAAGATTAGTTTGAGGAATATTGATTATAGGTGTATCGGTTTGGAATTTCTTCTTGTATTAGAAAAAAGTGGAAGAAAATAAATTTTGCTCTTTTCCATTTCCATGTATAGTAGCTGTCGAGACCGAGAACGTGACGATCAATGAGGCTAACTTGGTAATTGAAGGCGAAGTGCAGAAAGGGCAAACTCGTCAAAAGGCGAAGGGGTATTAAAACTTCGATAACCTGGCGGAATTACGTACTTCTTTTTTGTCCTTGTGGGTTTGACATTCAAGAAAGTCCGACAAAAATGAAAAGTGGGACTATGACGCAAAGGGTAATATTAGCGACTAATTGCACAGGGTGTTGGAACTGGATGGAGCTGGCCGTACAAGAAAAAAAATTAGCTTGTCCCACGCCGACCCGCTGGTGCACCCCGAGTCCCACGCCGATTGAGTATATGATGGGGTGTCAACTATAGATTGTGTATATTTTATAAAGCCGGCATCTTGATCCACTAAAAGTGATTCAACAAAATCATACAATAAACTTGGTAGTATCACATACTCCACATTATCATATTTATTCAAGAAGCTGGTGTCTTGATCCATCGAACATGGTTAAGCGAAATCATACAATGAACTCGATGATATTGCATTAAAGTAATAGGCACATCATGATAAGGTGGTGGAACATGTGAGAACACATATTCCAAATATAACTATGAAAAGTAGAAAGGGTCTACAACTAATCGTTCAGGACATGTATTTGATTTTAAGAAGTGGAGTTATGAGTCATTAAGGACACAATATCGAGAACAGCTCATGAAGACTGCAACCAGAAATAGAAAGGACTCTGTTTTGCAGGTTGAGTTTGAAATTCCGTTACTCGTCAGGAAGCTTTAACGGTTGCGTGTAGCGTCGGATTCGATGGCAGAGCCACTGCATGGTCCGGCGAGCTTCTGGACTCAGGCCAATGCTTTGCTTCGCAAGAACTTGACTTTCCAGGTTCGCTATTATCTCTGAGCGTCTTTTCTTTATGCTGGTTGTTTTCCAGCGTCGAGTGGCGGGAGGGCGCGTCAGTTTAGCTTTAGCGGGCAGGTGATCAGGATCTTGAATGCATCATTGTCTCTGAGCGCCTTTTCTTTAGCCTTCTTGATAATACTCAAATTAGTTTAGTTGGGACTGTGGTTGGGTGTATTTATTGCCGTCTTGATTAATGGATGATACCCGTAGAATCGGTTCTTGCCATTTCAAGTTTTGGTTTTGAATTTGCTTCTCAATTAACGTAGTTATTTTACTTGTTGATGGTTGTTGCCTCCGTTAATTTTATCAATTTTAATCTAAGTAAATTCTTTCAGTATAACTGATGTTTCAATAAGTGCGGCTTATAGAATCATTTGCAAGCACAAGTCGGCCCAGATTCCACAAGCTTGCTCTAAGCTAAAGTGAAAATACAATGCACAACCAATGTCTAACCTTCTTCTCTTCAGTTTAGCCCCCGGAAATTTAGGGTCTGTTAGTTAAAAAATATTTAAGTTTCCCGGAACAACTATTTCTGTTGTTTTGTTTCAAGGAATGGAAAATGAATAGAAACGTGTTTGGTAAAATTTTTGTTCCCGGGAATAGATTTGTAACAGAAATAAGAAGTAGAAAAAAGTAGATTCTTATTCCCAGGAACAATTTTTTATTTTCTCTTCTTTTTTCTTCTCTTTTCTCTTCTTCTCATTCATTTCCTTCTTCTTCCTTTTGGCCGATCGCTGACCTCGGCCATGGCTGGTGATTGGCTGACGAGGGCTGGCGATGCTGAGCCATGGCGAGACCGACCTCGCACCACCTGGGTGAGACCAAGTCTCGTGGTGGCCAAGCGAGCCTCCAGTGAGCTTGCCGACCCTCGCCCTAGCCTGGTGAGGCTCCGGCGAGCTTGCTGGACCTCAGCCAGTCGGTGACCAGCCACAAAGGAGGAAGAATGAGAGAAAAGAAAGAAGAAAAAAAGGAAAAATATAATAAAAATATTAAAAAATTAAAAGAAACAATAAAATTATATAATTCTACCAAACGCATTTCTTTCCCGAGAATGGAAATTTTGTGCTTACCAAGCGGGTTTTATACTCAGAAATTATTCTTGGGAATAGAAATAAAAAAAAATCATTTCTAAAAATTATTCCCAAGAACATAATCGATAATTTTTGTTGGTTAAACTTTTTTGGAATCCAAAGGCCAAGTCCTCTTTTGCATAGAAAGTATAGAGTTAATTTGAAGCCAATATGACATTCACACCTATCGGTATAACTTCTTTATGGACCCTGGTAAGACTAAACAGAACACATACCATCCTCTCCGTTACAGTAAGCTCCAGCAGTTTATACTAAGGATGCATTTGCTGACATTGTTTATACTATCCATTTGCAGAAACGGAATATCTGGACCAACATCCGGCTCATTTCTTTTCCATTTGTCCTCTGTTTACTCCTTCTCCTCCTCCAAAGTTTGGTCAATAATATACTGAACACGGCTACCTTTAAGTGTGGCTGTCAATGTAATGACACGAATGGAGATGGGCAGTGTGAGAAGGTGTGTGGGATTCAGTACTCCACCTTAAATCAAGTGGAAACCTGTCCCATCTTAAATCCTCCTGAATGGCCTCCCCTACTACAAATACCGGCTCCACAATATCGTGCAGTGAAGACGGACTTTATACCATTTAATGACTTGCCTCATGATTCCTGCAGAAGGACAGGGTCTTGCCCTGCAACCATACTCTTTACAGGAAATAATCAATCTCTTGGAGAACGTATATTCACTGACTCCTCTATATGGTTTTTCCTTTCCTTTAAAATTAAGAGGCTACCATTTGATAGTAAGACAGACGTTTCTAAGTCTTGACTTAATTTTTGACTTCATTTCCAGATTTGGTGAAGAATATGGTCCCGAATTCTTCTACTCCGAATTCTTCTGACGTTTTAGTTAGCTTAGCCCAGAATGTCACGGTAGGTTTTCCTTTCATCTTTGTTTCATGTTATACTAGGATCAACAACGACACATTTCTCTGCTGCTAATGTGGCTAATGTTGCTTCTGAAAATTTTCAGGGTTCTGCTTCATGGCCCAATTTATACAACTTACTTGAACCTGCTTTTTTCTCTGACCAACCTGTTTACAAGGTTCAACGGCGGTGCAAAAATATCTCTTCATTTTCTGTTGCTATTCAGGAATCCTCCATGACATTTCAACAGGGTAGGAAAATTCTTTCTTTATTTCTTTTTTACGTGTGAAATGCATTAGTTCTCCATAGATAGGAGTGGTGCCAATTCTTCTGATTCTTAAGAAAGGAAATGAAAATATGGATGCGCATCAATAAGATAAAGTTGCATTCAGCGGAACTGGAAGGAGGGAACGGGAACTTGACTGGAAGCAGGAATACTCACGTGTGTGTCTAAACGCTCGTTACTTTCTGGACAATGTTCTGGAAGAGAAGATAATGGGTCCAATAAACCTATCCTGCACTGGATTTTCTATTGATGCAAAAAGAAAAAAAAAATGTAAAAACAAGCTATACAAAGATGAAGAAATTCTCAGGCGGATCCTCGGTTACCAAAAAAAAAAAAAAAAGAAGAAATTGAGATCTCTAAGGCTGCCTGTTTAGCTTCACTTCACTTTGTTTATTGTGATATGGGGAACTTCTCATTCCTTCATAGAGAGCGCTAAGAGCATAGATTTCCTACCTTGGCATGAATTACGATACCCAGTTATCTATATTTATAGAGCGTAGAGAGACAGTCATGTGGAATACATCAATCCCTAGCTATGTTATCTGATATCTACCTACCAACTAATTCCTATTCCTGAATGTACTTTGGCAAAGAGTAATAAACAACTTTACGTATAACCCATTAACCTAGCATCTTCTTGACTGAAAAAGATTGCTCCTCTTATGGTTCCCAGAAATCCAAATGTATGATATATGTTAGACTATTTATTGCACAGTAGTTTTCTATGAATCCATGCTATTGCTGAGAAGCTTAGTTGATGGGTAAATTAAATTAGAGCAGATTAGTAAGAATAAATAATATTTATCTAGAGAAAGCTTGCCCAAAGTTTAGGTTCCTTGATTGCATATCTTCTTACAAAATAAAGATGAACGATGCTTCATTAATGGTTTTTCCTGAAACACTCTCACTATTGGTTTGTAATGTAAATGAGATGGCTAGCAGGTCACTTAATGGGGGTGAACAGGTGATTAAAAGAATCTTGAAAAAATAATGCGGAATAGAATGAGTCAAGATAATAGTTAGAATAAAGTTCAGATTCTGGAAATGGGTTCAGAATCTGTTATGCAATAAAACAGACTTTAGAAACACCCAACAAGTGTGCAATGGACCAAATCAATAAATAGTTGGAGTTAAAGGAGTAAGAGAAATTGTACACAAAATTTATAGTGGTTCGGCTTAGATCAAGCTTGTGTTCACCCTCTCACGCTAACAACTTAGTGGCTGGATTCCACTATATAATCAATAAAAAATTATAACTTTTGAATGTAAATATTTAGTGATGGATCACACTTTCTCACTAAGTCACTCTTTTTGTATATCTTTCACAATGATAGTATTTTAGGCTCTCAAAAGACAAGTGTATAATTTGAAGATTGCCCAAACTTTGGAATTTTAAATTCTAGCCTTGTCTCTTTATGCTACTCAGCGCCTTGATCTTCTTATATACTCATTCTTTTCCAAACTAGTCATTGGACAGTCTTAAGAGGATTTTCTTCCATTTCATTCCTTGGACAGAATTTTATCAAGAAGAATGGGTTACCGTTGAGTGACAGAAGGTGAATCCCTGCTTGATTCTGGTCGTCTATACGACCATAGTCTTGATTTCCATAAGTGGAGCTTCTTTGTTTAGGAAGAACTTATCTCCATGATTGATTTGTCAATCAATTTAATTTAATCAATCTTCCATGTTGGTATGAAAGCCAAACAAGATTACTAGTCGATATAGAATCTTAATGGTCTTGTTCTAGACCCGTTTCTTGTTGAATGTGTGCCAGTTTAGAATTTGTTTTGTTTTGAACTATCCACATATTGAACTAGCTGCAATTTGAGCATGTTTGGATGAAAATAAGAATGTTCTTTTTTGTCTGAGTTTAGAGTGAAAACTTGAGAATGAGTCTGAGTAAGTTCGGTCTAAAGACTTTATGAATTAAATGAGACATTTTCATTTCTCGAGCATATACCTGAAACAACATTCTTCAAACAATTATCAAACTCAATAAAAATTATTATAAAGTTTTGTCAACTTCAAAATCTATTAGAAGTTTTCTATGAGAATGGCTAGACCATCTGGCTGAAAAGGAAAGCCCTTGAATTAGTTAATTGTTATATACTTTTTCGTGGTCAGTCCCACGATACCTGTTCCTTCTCCCCCTCCAAAACCAAGGGAGAAAAACCTTCACTTTGATAACTGTTTATCTTTTTGTCGTGCATTTAGATGTAAGTTGTGCCCGGGGTTCACCTTTGTGGAGAAACAGTTCCTCAGCAGTAAATGATGAGCTGTACAAGGGCTATTGGAAAGGGAACCCAGAAAGGCAAATTAATGAAATAGTCACAGGTCTGGCTGCTGCTTGTTTCGCTGGCTTCATTTGCTGATTTATCAGTATGTGCAGACAATTCTAACAAGAACTTTTTCTCTCACAGGATATGATTTCCTTAATACAAATTACAATAACTTCAATGTGAGCATATGGTATAACTCAACCTATAAAAATGAATCAGGAAAGGAATTTATATCCTTGGTGCGTGTTGGACGATCTGTGAATCTGGTAACTCTTATTTCTTCCTTTCTTTTTGTGAATCATTTTTCTATATGTAAGCTTGTATTTTTGTTTAGATAAACTGGGGGGGAATCTTGGATAAACAAAAGAAAGAGGTTTTTATTGTTTATATGAATTTTTTTTTTCTGTCAAGGAATCAATGGGGTGTAGACACGGGAGTGCCAAAAATTCTAAAAGATACATTTAAGTGTCAGAATCATAGAAGAAATACACATTTAAGTGCCAACAGCGAGAAATTCTGGCAAACTGCTAACATGGCTTTTTCTGGCGAGATTTTTTACTGACGTGACAATTCTTTTAAAAAAATCATTCATGTAGACAACAAGAGTATGCTAAACAACATTGTTTTTGGCACTCAAGTGATCACTTTCTGCAAAATTTTGCACTAAAGTGTTCACTTTTAACCACAAACCACGAGTGGCACTTAAGTGATTACTTACACCATAACTTGACACTTAAGTAATCTTTTTTTACCCACTACTGACACTTAAGTGAATATGGAAGATGACATTGTTTTAGACAAGGGCTGCTAAGTGGACATTCCGACGAGCCATATAGACTAGTTTTATTATTAAAACAATGCCACGTCGAATTTCCAATAAGCTTGCCAAAGTTGGCACTTAAGTGTCCTAATTTTTTTAAAAAGTGGCACTTAAATGTAACTTTTGGAACTTTTGGCATTAAGTGTGCACCTATGCCAAGTTTTAGTGTACTTTCCCCAAGAATCAATACATGCTTTTCTTGAATATTGTCTGATGTTCCAGCAGTGTGCCTCTGAGTCCAATGGTTCTTCCATCTGGTGATTTTCAGATCCACCTTGCAATTAGTTTGATTAAAGCTCTGTAGACATACTGAAACCAGAAAGCCTGCTTGAACTTCCCTTTGAAATTGCCGTGACTCTTGCATGTCATCTCCAGTACTTCATGGAGTATGAGTAAATAAAAGTGTTTGTCCTAGGGAAATATCCAAGGCATGAATTACGAGCATTGATTTGTCCAGCTACTATCTCTTAAATAAAACCTTAGTTTAAGGTTTTTCTCATTTGAATCAAAATTCAACTAAGGTTTCTTTCCTTGTTTAGAGATATGTGAAATTTAGTATCTTCCATCAAGTGCATAACCATTAACATATTAGTTATCCTGCTATATGTCTTTCAGGCATCCAATGCTTACATTCAGCTTTTGCTGGGGCCAGCAACAACAATGCTGTTTGAGTTTGTCAAAGAAATGCCTAAACCTGAAACTGAATGGAGGCTGGACTTCGCTTCTATTTTAGGCGCACTTTTCTTTACATGGGTTATCATTCAACTATTCCCTGTAAGTGGCTATTATAGTGTACACATCGTTCCAAATGGACGCTTTTTGTCTCTTTCTCAGCTTGATAAATTGCAGTTTAACTCGAACGACTCTTAGTTAAGGGGCTCTTGAGCCATAACATGGAGAAGGCGATGTTAGACAGACTGAACAGGGGAAGAACTTAAGTGAAAGTTGACTCTTGTGATCATTTCTTAATGCTGACATGTTTTGAAATTAGATATATGATCGTTCATCACTCTGGTTTCCAGTCTGCTTCCCTTCCTCATGCGACCTTAATAATCTGGTGTTTTTCTCCTTTTTGTCCATAAATCCCACTACTAGACCCTCCGTTATTCCCAAGCTTTGGCCTCTTGTCTTGGTTCATTCTTTCCCAGATCATTACAAATCTCTAAGCTCCCTATTTCCTTCTTATGATGCAGGTTGTCTTGACAGATCTGGTTTATGAGAAAGAACAGAAGCTGAGGATTATGATGAAAATGCATGGGCTTGGTGATGGACCATATTGGCTGATTTCCTATGCTTATTTCCTCTCCTTATCTTCAATCTACATGCTGTGCTTTGTGATTTTTGGCTCAGTCATCGGTAATAATACATCTAGCTTCTTTTGTAGTTTCTCATTTTCTTGCAGTCATTCTAATCGGTTGCAATTTTGCAGGTTTAAAATTTTTCACGATGAATGACTTCAGCATCCAATTTGTCTTTTATTTCATCTACATAAACTTGCAAATATCCCTGGCATTTCTGGCTGCGGCATTTTTCTCCAATGTGAAGACTGCTAGAGGTTGGACTGTGGTGAAATTGGTTTTCTCCAGTTGGTATCTTTTCATTTACCTGACAATTCCAGCTTGCATCACTAACAATGAGAAATGTGATGGCTGCAGTTGTGGGTTATATATGTGTCTTCGGAACTGGTCTATTGGGAGGTTTCCTTTTCCAAGCCTTGATCGAAGACACATCTTTACCAAGTAAGTAGAAGTTACCATGAAAAGAAAGGGCTATCTCTAATTAAAATTGCCTCTATGTTCTGGACCTTTTTTGTGAGTTTTACTTCATTATGATTATGACTTAGTTAAGTGGTTAATTTCTTAATCAACTTCGTCATCCCTTCTTTTCACAGAGTTCATTCTACTTCCATATTTGTACGAGCTGCTTGTGTTTTCATTTTGCTGGGCCCAGACCCCAGACCTCACACAAGTGGCATTTTCAGCCGTATTTTACATTGGCGGAGATAGATTCCTCGTGGTGCGACAGCACCATCTTGCCTGTGGCATGCTGCTTGTGTTGGTAGCGAACAGCAACAACTTAGAAGGCTTATCCCACCAAGTGGGATAGACTACCCAAATATTTTTATGACATTGTTTGATAATCTTTATTAAATCTCATGTAAGGTCTACGTGCTCTGTCTTTTCCTATAATTATGTTGTCTTGCTAGAATATTTAAAGGCCGTCATTCCATGGGTTCAAACCTCCGCAAACAAGCTAAGTCGAGAGAGGCTTGGTGTTTGTAGTAAAAATGGAACTTCTACAATAGTTGAGTGTAGTCAATTCATCTTGATGAGCACAAACTTTCTCCTCTATATTTTTGCACGAGAGTAATGTACCTTTTGTGCGAAGACCATGGTTGCTCCTAAGGGAAGGTGTTTAATCAGGCATCTATTTACACAATGTCCATTTAGAGCAAGAGAAGGAATAGTTGATGCTTGCAGGATGTCATTTAACTTTCTTTGTGCATCTTTCAAGTACTGCATTAGGGGTTACGTTACTGTATGAAAGTCTTCAGCCCTTCTGAAGTCAGTGCTCTGATTCTTTTAATTTTGGCCACTTTTTCTTTCTCGTCCTAATTAATTGTGTTAATCTTCTGCAGGAGGTTGGATTATTGTAATGGAATTATATCCTGGCTTCTCACTATACCGTGGGTTGTATGAGTTTGCACAATATTCCTTCAATGGAAATTATATGGGGACTCATGGCATGCGGTGGGGTGATTTAAGTGATAGCGAAAATGGGATGAAAGAGATTCTGATTATCATGGTTGTTGAGTGGTTGGTGGTGCTTTTTGTAGCCTACTATATAGATCAAGTCACATCATCTGTAAGTGGAAAAAGTCCTATGTTTCTCTATGAAAGATTCCGAAAGAAGCATCCGTCTTCTTTCCAGAGGCCTAGCTTGCAAAGGCAAGGATCTAAAGTCTCTGTTCAGATGGAGAAACCTGATGTCAGTCAGGAGGTAACTAGTGCATCTGCTTTCGTTGCTTTTCGGAAGTGGAAATACTGCATCTTTACATTGCTTTTAAACACTGGCCCCCATAGGCTTGATAGATACAGTACCTTGATAATTGCATCTTAGACAGCAAATAGTCTGGCTATTTATCTCTTTCACAGGATTCATTTGTCTTTATCATCTTACATTTGACAGTCTTTATCCTATGTGCTATTTTCGACTGCTGATAATTGGCGATTGAAGTGTTTCATCAATAAAACGAAATTTATTTTACATAAAATGAGTAATCTGTATTGGGTGTTCTCAAGCTCTGGGTGTGGTCGTTTTCTTATTTGAGTTGACCTGACGATGTAAGATGACTGTTTTTCATTTGCATGAATTTTTCTAGAGTGAGAAGGTTGAGCAGTTGTTGCTAGAACCAAGCACAGATTACGGTATTATCTGTGACAATCTCAAAAAGGTGTATCCAGGAAGGGATGGAAATCCTGAGAAATTTGCGGTTAGAGGGTTGTCTCTTGCTTTGCCACCGGGGGAATGCTTTGGCATGCTTGGTCCAAATGGAGCAGGCAAAACCTCTTTCATCAGTATGGTAAGTGCAAATTTTATCTCTTTGGATAAATGAGACTCCCATTGGATTAACATTAACTTTGGAGCATCTCAAGGGAAATTTCTTTTGTTGAGAAGATTGTTCAAAGATCATCATATGTTGCCCTTAAAACTCAAGAGACGTCATTCTATCTATTAACAGATGATCGGCCTTATGAAACCAACCACTGGAACAGCATACGTTCAGGGGCTTGATATACGGACTCATATGGATGGCATATATACCAGAATAGGTGTATGCCCTCAACATGAGTAAGCTGGCATTATGTTATCTTACAGAGAAATTTTACCCCTCCCTCCTTATTCCCTTCTGATTTTGATTTATTGCATTAGTCCTTAATTTTCCTGTCTTTATTAATTAAGCCTGCTCTGGGAAACCTTAACGGGGCGGGAGCACCTGCTTTTCTATGGAAGACTAAAAAATCTCAAGGGCTCTGCATTGACACAAGTAAGCTGTTACTTTTCTTTCTTTTCTTTTCTAATGTCTGATTTGATAGTTGAAGAAACAATATATTCAGAGTTCAGCAATTTTTTTTGCACCGTCATGAAACTTCGTGTGAACTAGAATAAGTATAAACAATCTCCATTATTTGGTTATAAATGTATTGTATGTGAATGTAATATTATTGAACTATGCTCCACTTGTTAATCGTTCATTCACTTTGCACTCTCATTTTGTTGATCTAGGCAGTAGAGGAATCTCTCAAGAGTGTAAACTTATTTTACGGTGGTGTTGCCGACAAACAAGCTGGAAAATACAGTGGAGGTATGAAGAGGAGGCTGAGTGTTGCCGTTTCACTGATCGGAGATCCCAAAGTAAGTCTTAGAGTGTATCTCATTTTAGGAAGCACGAAAGGCCCTTCAAGCTAAAGCTTTGGTGCGTTGATTTTTGCTCCAAATATGGCAAGGTTGTTTACATGGATGAACCGAGTACGGGGTTGGATCCAGCTTCAAGGAACAACTTGTGGAATGTTGTGAAGCATGCAAAGCAAGACCGTGCTATTATTCTGACCAGTATGTTTGTTTGAGAACTCCAACAACCCCCACCCACACACCACCCCCACAACCGTCTCTCTCACTGTTCATGCTTTCGTTTGGATGCTACGCACAAGAGGCACATTTTCAGACATCGCCGTAACTAGTTTTCCTGCATGTGCATTAGGCTGTCCCTAAAAGTCGAACATGTTAGATGGACATCTTGATTTAGTACCCCTGGTTAAATTCCATAGCTTTAGCTATTACTTCTTTGATGAAGAAATTCCAACTATATGTCACAATTGGAGGATACATCATTGAAGAACTTCTTTATTTTCAGCTCATTCAATGGAAGAGGCAGAAGTACTGTGCGATCGATTGGGAATATTTGTCGATGGAAGTTTGCAGTGTATTGGGAACCCAAAAGAGGTAAATATTAGATATTATGATGTACCATTGGACTGTTAACTGGATTTTTGCCGTCATTTGAATATTTGCCTCCTTTTCCCTTTAGTGGCAATACAGAAAGATGTCATCCTTCTTTTCCTGATATAGATTCTTTCCTTTGTTTCGAATTTCTTTTCGCATCTACCTCCTAAGACATAATTTTCTGAACCCCAACAAATATAGGGGTTTTGTCCCTCTCTATCTAATAATTGTCTGTACCTGTATTTGATTTGGGTTCCTGAAAAACACATTTTGGCTCTGCAAATTCTGTGCTAGTACCCAGTTGGATAACTTTTGAGTGACCTGTCATGACCTTGATGAGGAGGAACCTTCTGATCGCTAGTCAGCCTGCTTTGCATGAAAACACCTGAATGTACATTTTCACTTTTTATGACAGCTGAAGGCTAGATACGGAGGATCTTACGTGTTCACGATAACAACATCATCCACTTATGAGGAAGAAGTGGAGAACATGGTGAAGCGTCTCTCCCCAGGTGCTAAAAGAATATATCATATATCTGGAACTCAGAAGTTTGAACTGCCAAAGCATGAGGTCAAGATTGCGGATGTATTCCAAGCGGTTGAGAATGCAAAGTGCAGGTTCACCGTTCTTGCTTGGGGATTAGCAGGCACAACCTTGGAGGATGTCTTCATTAAGGTTGCTCGTGGTGTGCAGGCATTCAACGTTAGGGTGTGAAATCAAACCAGGTCTACTAAGAAATTGGACCGACCCACCCGGAAAATAGGAATGGGAACTAGTTCCCAAAATTTGGAACCGGTTTGGACCGGTCCAGTTCCTAATTCCGAGTGAATACCCACCTCGGAACTAGATCGATTGGGCCGGTTTGGGGACCAGTTTTGTAAGCCCAAAAGTCCAAAATCCTTTTTTTCCCCTTGATTTCTAATCTTAGAACTACTTTTTTCCACTTGCATGGCGCTCCTCCTTCGTCGATCCTCTTCATCGCTTGCTTCCCTCCCTCACCGCTCACGATCACACCATCAACCGGTGGCTCACGGTCGCACCGTCCATCACATAGTATTGTTGCTTTCTCTTATGATGTTTGTTTATGATAATTAGCCTTGTGAATTCTTAATTTTTCGTTTAGCTAAAAAGTTTATGTACTTATTGATTACATATACTTAATGTTTCAATACAAATTAGGAGAATTACGTTATTTTATTGCAAATTAATGTAAAATTTAAAACTGTATAAAAATATTAGGTGGTTGCCAAACAAGCTCCAATGGAAATGAGTTGACCTAGAATTGAATCGGAAAAACAGGATAGTTCCAAAATAGGGTCCAGTGCAAACATGATTGGGTATAGGGTCTAAAAAAGGGGAACTAGTTATAACAGGGTATGATACATGATCAAAGTCTGGAACCTACTCACCCTGGACTAGATCATTTGTCATGCCCTGATCCTTGAGCGTGCGAACATCCTATGATGATCGATTAATTTGCGACATTTCAGAATGCGTCATCGACCCGTTCTTTTTTTCTTTCGATTAAACGCATACATAAACAATTATATAAACACCCAATCAACAACAAATAATGGGGATAGTAAAAAACACACCAGCAAACTTTTCCAAAAATACTACTTTTAGTTATATACTTGTTAACCCTAGGAAGTGTAATATTACAAGCCTTTACCACGGCAACTTCCTACTAACTAGTCAAAAACCAATACGGTTAAGGTTAACCTAAACTTCACTAACGTCAGGCCAATCCCTTGTCTCTAGAGGGACCTCGAACCGAGCATGACAGCTCTCCATACTACAGGCCCAAAAATAATCAACAACAACAGGGTGAAATAAAATATCAGCGAGTCAACTTCCTAAACTTCGATTGAGAAGCTAATTCACATCGGAGGCAGCCTAAACACACAATGACATACAATCTTACCTCGCCTTGGCACACCCCTGCATATTAGTACATTACATATGCCAACACTAACGCAACAAACATAGTCAATAATCAGAATACATAACTTTGCTGCATCAAGTATCCACACGGGTCCTGATTATGAGATAAAACCCATTTTGGTCTGTCCCATATTGTGCCTCATAGTTTTACCCCATAATCATGCACAATACATCACAATCATTCACACGTATTCCGATTATTATGACTCCTTGGGCCATGGTCCCGCCCTATCGGGCATGGTATCATCTAGACCCCTGTCTAGACGGCATTTCATAAAGAAACATTGATCCGGCTTCAATCGCGACTCGACATCCGAATCCTTGCTGGGCATCCGATAAAAATCGGGCATCGCCCCCAAACTCTCGCTCGTTAACGGGTTTGATTAAATGACCACTCAAGTACACCAACAATCAAGCCAATTTTTATTGACATTAATTAGCTTAGAATAAAATAGTTCGTTTTCAAATAATCAACTTTGGCAATTTTTCACACTTAAAAATCCCGGTAAAATATTCGTACTTAGTCATGTATTTAAAATCAACCCATTAAACTTTGCACACTTCCATTTTAAAATCTCATTTTTTTTATTTAGCATGTAAAATTTGGCGTCCAAATCCAACATCTCAAAATTCTCTATTTTCTTGCCCATAAATCCTTTTTTTTTTGGGAAATTATAAATAAAATCTATAATTGGGCAATCAATAACATAGCATCACAAGCTCAAACGATCAGAATTAGGCACAATCTCATCCAAAAAAACGAGCATAAAATTTTACTTAATGGCTAATATGTCATTAATTTACACTAAGCACGATTAATTAAGCTAATTGAAATTAATTAGGCTAAACTCAATTAATTAACATAACTATAATAATTTAAAACTAATCACCGTTAATTAAAATAATCATGACTAATTAAAAAAATTACGATTAAATAAAAATAAATCAAGATTAATTAAACCAAACTCGATTAATTAATCTAACCATGATTAATCAATCTAATCGTAATTATTTAAACTAATCACACTTAAATTTAATTTAAACAATCCTTAACCATAGTTAAGGCTAAATCACTCTTATTTTTCATTAACCACCATTAATCTAAACTAAACCTACCCCTACATGCAATAAAACTACCTAATCGAGGATTAGGAGTTAACTCACGATTTTTCCAATGATGGCGAGCTCACGTCAACGGCGGCACGGCGATGATGACGAAAGCACGGAGCACGTGGTCCAACGAAGGCCCACGACATGGCGGCGGCTCCTCAAAACCCATTGCCAAGCTTAGCTTGGGCGGTGGTGAATCGGTGGTGGTGGCTTGCAGTGGTTGAACGGGCGGCTCAATGGCAGCAAGGTGGCAGTGATGGAGGTGGTGGTCGACGATGGTGATGAGGGTGGTGAGATGGTGGACTACGAGGGTGCTGGGATGATGGCGTTGGATGGTGGTGAAGATGGGATGGGCAGCTCAACAAGGAAATGGAAGGAGGGGAGAAAGAAAATGGAGAAGGGGCTGTTCTGCTGTTCTGCTGGGGGGGGAGGGGGAGAGGGGGAGAGGGAGAGAAAGCGTGAGGGAAGAAGAGAGAGAGGAGAGGGAGAAAAGAAAGGAAAAAGGGAGGGGGCTGCAGCAGGGGGAAGAGAAAGTGGCGTGAGGGAGAGGAAGAGAGAAAAGAGAAGGAGACAAGGGAAGAAAAAAACAAAAGATTTCTTTCCCCAAATCCATCATTTCTCACACCAACTCCCCCCTAAAACTCTCCATGCCAAGCCTTTTGTCTCCTAAATATCTTCTCATTTTCCCTTTATCTTTAAAGCCAAAATTTTGGCCAACAAATTGCAACTTTGCCACTAGGTCTATCTTTCCTTTCCGATTTTCAATTTTTTGTCCAATAATTCATTTTCCGAAAATTTCGAACTTGCAATAATTCAACGGAAAATGAGTTGACATCCAATAAATTTATCTTGCGACCCTCAAAAGTTTGATACCCGAAATCGAATTAAATTTCATGGTTAAAAGTCGATCAAATGTGGCTTTAGTACAACCTAAGCTATTGGGTGACTTTTAAGGGTTATTGCGAGGTTGACCCTTGGTTGATAATTTTCGATTTACGTTTGTGCCTCTTTGAATCGTGGATGACCCTTGGTTGTCATGTAATTGCAGGGGCTCAATTACATACCCTGAATATAAGATTAATAGAAAAATCGGTTTATCGTCGTTTAACACAAATACCGTAATCGTGTGGAATCACTCGCGAACCAACTACGTGCTTCTATTGAATTGATTTATATCCATTTGCTAATTGACTTATAACAATATAGTATTGACACTTGTTGATCCTTATGGTTGAGTAGTTGATCCCTGATTAAATTCTCTAGTTTTTTGCGTTTTAACCCTTTACGATCTCACCTAATAGATTAGTTAATTCATGAGTGATCAGTTCACAGTAAAGTAACCATAAGTGCATCAATGAAATAACTATTTCATATATTTCAATATAGGGGCCAAATTTCAGGATATTATATCTTCCCTATTCAACATGCAGTCATAATTGTTAAAATGTAACATTCTAACATGATCATTTCTCTGTGAAAAAAAACATGATCATTTCTCTACAACTACAATATGAATCATCTTGCGAGGATACTTCTCAACGGGCATACAAATTAGCTTGCATTTAGAAAGTTTCCACTTTCCGTATATGCATCAATTATAGTCTTTCTTTTGTATAATTGTTACCTCCCTAATGAGAGAAATGTTTCTATTGTATTTATCTAGCACAAGTCACATGCCATCAGTGTTTTGAATTTCTATATGAACTATGATTAATTTGCACCTAATTTTCTGTTCTTAGCACCTATCTTCACCAGAAGATAGATCATGGACCGTGCTTTTAGATCAACAGTAAGCATTTACTACAGCTGCCAAATGGAGTGAGAGTGAGACAGGGCTTATAGAACAATCCTTTGGGAAGTCTTAGAATAGGTACCACATATCCAAATAAACTGCAGTGATCAAACAGATTACTCTTAATTAGTAATATAAGTTGTGAAGCACATTATGATGTTATCAAGGGAATCTGAGTTTTCAACTGAATAAAGTTAGAAAAATCTCCAAGAATTCTGTGCCAGTCATAAGGTACAATACTCCATTCAAGACAGAACAAAAGAGTTAGCTGATTTGGGGTGATCCCAACCAAGAAAGACACAGAAGCGGGCAATTGGAACACATTCATTGTCTACATTTTTCAAAGCCATAGGGACTTACAGTATTATCATAGCACATCGACTGTCACACCCCGAACCCCAAGCATGCGAATATCCCTCGATAGTCAACTGAAAATGCGACATCCCAAGACGTGTTGCCGACCCATTCTTTTTTTTTCTTTTTCTTTTAATTAAGTACATGCAAAGCGAATTAAATAAACCCCCGGTCAATAAACAAATAGTCGGGATGGTCAAGCACACCAACAACTTCCCCAAAAAGAACGATTTCCTTATCAATTGGTTAACCTAAACTTCACTAACGGCAGGGCTAGCCAAAAGGTGTTGCATTTCATGCCCACCACATCTGCACTTAGCAGATCTCCACGCTACAGCCCTGAAAAAGGGTTAATCACGACGGGATGAGATAAATCTCAATGAGTCAAAACCCTAAACCCCGATTAGGATGCAAATTCGCCTCGAATGCGGTCCTAAGCACATTCCATACAAAACTTGCCTCGTCTCAGTGCGTCCCTACACATTAGCTCATCACATATGCTAATATCAGTGCAGCAAGCATAGTTTAATAACCGGAACACATCATTTCAATCACATGGGTCCCGATTATAAGGCCAAACCATTGTGACACGTCCCATACCGTGCCACACAATTTTGTCCCATAATCAGATGCAACTATCACAACCACTTAGGCGTGTTCTAGTTATTACGAACCATCGGCCACGACCAACTCAATAGTTGGTGGTCATCCAATATAACTGGGCATCATCCCGCTCCGTCGGGCACGGCAATGTCCCCCATAAACATATCAAGACGTCATTCCATAAAGGAGCATCAGCCTGGCCTCCATCGCGACCGACATTCCGTTGACGTGGGGCATTCAAACTTAATCAGGCATCGTCCTGCGTAAACGCATCAGGGTATTTTTGTGATCACACGAGCACATATTTGGCCAAGAACACCGTGCTTTGCATTCAAATGCCTCGTTTTCAAATAATGAACTTGGCCCATTTTTCTTCGTATTAAAAATCCCGGTAAGATAATCATGCGTGGTCACATATTCAAATTGAATCACCCAACTGAGTACACTCACATTTTAAAACTCCACAGTTTTACATAGTACATAAAAGATTGGCGTCAAAACCGACTCCTGGCATTTTTCCATTTAAAAGCCCATAAAACCGAGTTTGTAATAATAATTGGTAACTACCATCCAGCAATCAATTGCACAACAACACACTTACAAGCCATCAAAACCACCCATAATTCCATCATATAGCCAAGAACACCAAAAATCCCTTTTCAAAAATCAACTTGGCAACTCTTTTTTTATTTTTATTCAAAGCTTTCGGAAATAAATTCGTACGGGGTCACGTATTTGAAATCAATCCGCCAAACTTTGCACACACCTAGTTTGAAACCTCACGATTTTATTGAGCACATAAAACTTGGCGTCCAAACCCAACACCATATTTCTTTTCTAATTCTTTGTCCAACCCCTCTTTTGGAAACAATTTAGAGTAACCCTTTTTTTTTTTTAAAATCTTTGGAAATAAATTCGTAAGTGCTCTCGTACTCAAAATTAATCAGTCAAACTTTGCACGCACCTAGTTTAAAACCTCATAGTTTTCTTGAGAAAATAAGTTTTGGTATCCAAATCCGACACCTCATTGTTTTTCTAATAATTGCCCATAAGGCCATCTTTTGCAATAATAATAAACAATCACCATAAAACAACCATTCGCATATTATCACGCCTAAGTTCTAAGTATGCCAAAATTCAACCACATCACCAAATATACATTATCCAACAAGCACGACACCAAGAACAACCACAAAATCTCTATCGGCCCTAACCGGCAGAAACCGGGTCCACCCACGTGCCTCCAAGATTAATTCCAGAAACCTAACCAAACGAGTTCAGAAAATTCTCAAATTTGAATATGTTATAAAAGACACTTAGAAGAACGCTTTTTATGAAGACACCTTGACCCAGATAAATCGCTCAAACCGTTACCAAAACTGTGTCAGTGTCCAGAAATTATGTTTTCCAAAATCAGTTTGGTTTGAAGTCCAAAACTTGTCCGTTTGATCTGAAATTTGAATATATTAAATTACAAGATGTAATAAACAACTTTTATGAAGAAACTCTTTCAAAAATCGAACCCTAAAAGTTAATAAAAATCCATTAAACACCAAAAGGTCACGGTTTCCAACACAAGCCGAGATTCTATTTTACAAGTAACGAAGCTGAAATATTATTCTTTTAAATCCATAAAATCTTAAATAAAATATATGACATAGCTGAAGATGTTTAGAACATTTTTCCAGAATGAAGCAACCTCAAAATCATAGTACATTTTTCCCCTCGAAAATAGCAAACGGCAAGTGTCCAATAAACCGATCCGGAGAGAAATCCACTAGACCAAGCTAAACCACCCTCATTAGTACTAATCTAACCAAACTATACTAACACTAATCCATCTTAATGATAATTTAACCCCCTAAGCGCAATTAACAACCTAATCAAGGATTAGGGAGTTAACTCACTGGAATTTGACGGCGGTAGGCTCACGGCGACGGCAACGTGACGGCGACAAGAACCCGAGACTATTGCGTCTCAAATGGAAGCTTGGCGAAGGTGGTAGCCGGCCTACAAGGCTCTTGGCCAAAGGGAGGGGTTCGGCTCAGCTTGGTCTCGGTTTGGGTGGACGTGTGGGGCTGCTGTGGTTGTGATGGTGCCGGCGTGAGGGGAGCTGGCTGGGGTGGCTTGTGGCAGCAGCAAAATGGAAGGGGATGCTGGAATGGTGGGCTGCGGTGGAGTGTTGGCGTGAACGGTAGGTGAGCTGAAGATGGCGTGAGATGGATGGGGCTGTTCTGGCGGTGGGGTGGGATGACGTGAGTGGAGTGGGGGCTGCTGGTGTCGGGGACTGAGATGGAAGGAGGAACAGAACCAGGGGGGAAAAGGGAGAGATGAAGATGATGAAATGGTGGCTGCTCTCTGCTGGCGTGAGGAAGAAAAAGGGGCGGGAGAGAGAGATACGTGAGGAAACTGGGTAGAAGCAAGCTGGTCGGCTGAGGGGTTTGGGCGCACGCATGAAAGAGGGGGAGGGGGGGAAATGGAGGAAGAGAGAGAAAATGGAAGGTCAAGGCTGCAGCCACTAAGAAGCCTTGGGAAATATCTAACACTCAATTGCTAGGCCTCAAAAGTCTTCGGCCCAAATGTCAAGCATCCCTCCGATGAGAATTTAGCTTCAAATCTCACAAATTAAGTCGTTTTGGTGTAGAAAAATCTGCCATTCTTCAGCCATCCGAATTCCCTTTATTTCTTTTTGTCCGAAATTGATTTTCCCCAAAAATTCCGGACTTGATGAAATTTCTCCGAAAGGTGAGACGGACATCCTAAAAATAAATTGTGACACACTCGAACGTCCGATTCTCAAAACCGAATTCAATTTTGTGGTTAAAATCGATTGAACGTGACTTTAGTACGACATAACCTATCGGGTAGCTTTTAGGGATTTTAGCGCGTTCGACCCGTGGTCGATAATTTTCGATCTATATTTGTGCATTTATGAATCGTAGATGACTTTCAGTTGTCATAAAAATTGCAAGATTTCAATTATGTGTTCTGAGTATAATTTCGATAGAAAATCGGGTTGGTGCCATTCAACGCGAATTTCGCAATCATGTGGAATCACCCACAATTTAATTACGTGATTCCGTCAAATCGACTTATATCATACCGCAATTCGATTATAACAGTGTCGTATTGACCCTTGCAGATTATTATGGTCGAGCAATCGACTTCCGATCCAATTCTCAAGTCTGTCGCGTTTGAATCCCTTAATGACTTCACCTAATAGATTAGTTAACTCATGAGGGACCAGCTCAGAGTAAAATGACCATAGGCGCGTCGATGAAACAACCATTTCGTATATTCGATACAGGGTCGAATTTCAGGATGTCACACCAACTCAGAGGATTTGCAATTCAAATGGTCACAACTGCATTCTGAGCTACAATGGCAAAGACCAGTTTTTATATTGTGTTTCTAGTGGAGTTATTGTCAGCTTTCCAGGTCTGTGAAGCAAGCCAGGAAGTTGGAATTTACGAGCTGAATAGAGGGAACTTTTCTGTAAAACAAACTATGGAGCCACCAGCACGGTAAGGATTATTTGCTCACTTCCGAAACACTGATTAGTGAATACATCTTAAGTCACCTCATTAGTCATAGCAGGAATAAAGAGAACCTGAAGAAAATTTCCTCCATGATTTCCCTTCTCTGATGCGGGAAACATCATGTGTCGTTTATATCGAAGAATGATTAAAATAAACAAAGACCGAACTGTACATGGAGATTACTTTCTAGGATTCTGAACTAATCAGTCTCATGGAAATGATCGCCAAACGGGGATTTAATTGGAGATGGAGAGTCAATAGCTTGATCCTTTGTTAATTTTGTTGTCTGCCTCGCAACTTCGATTCTAACTTCTATGCAATTCAGGTGAATTAGCTGATATTGTTCTTGGATATGATAAAGTTGACAGGTACAAGGTCAGGATCAATCTCACTTCCCTCTCCCTCTTCCCCTGCAAAAATTTATTTAGCTATGACGCAACCTTAAAGCTCTATAATCCAAAACGAACTCGCTGACATGTACATGTAAATTCGAAAGAAAACTTACTTTGGTTATAATTCTACTTGTAAACTTGTCTTGGCAGAGCGATCTTCTTCATAAAACTGATGGTGTAAGACATGGGTTTTGAAAAGTCAAAGGTGGAAGGAAAAAGAAATAAAAGAGGTTTAAAAAGTCTAAAGAAAAAGAATAAAAGAGACCATCGTGAGAAAAAAGGAAGAGGGAAAGAAGACCGAGAGAAGACCGAGAGCAATTCCGGAAAGAAAGAAAGGGAGGGGGGAAAAAGAAAAAAGAAGAAGAGGAGGAGAAAGGGAGTTTCACATGTGCATGCTACAGGGACTTCACCAAGTTGAATATACTACGTAATGTAACACTCGATAAGCGCTTGCACTTCTCGTTCTTCCAATTGGAGTAGTTTTGGACTTAGGGCTTGAAATTCGGAATTATTGGAGATTCAAGCAGCAAAGTCCCATTTTTGAGTCGTTGAACTATATATTTTTATAACAGACCAAAAAAAAAAAAAAAAAAAAACTATGTATTTTTATAGAAATGATAGTTTAGAGTGTTGTAGAGTCATAGGATTTTACCGATCTTGATTTGAGTTTATGGCAAAATAAAATTTCGAAGTTTCATGCATGCAATAATCAGTGCTCGTCCAGCAATTTCGGGCCTGTATTTTATCGATTTTTGACTTGATTTTGGGGTGGTCAAGTTAGGATTCTCGTTTGAAGGCGTGTCCAGCAACTTTGGGCCTGTTTGAAGGGCTTTCTATTAACTATAAATACGAATGTAACGAGGTTTGATGGAGATAGTTATGACATAACAAAATTTTATGCTCAAGCTCCACGTTGCAAATGGCTTGAATAATTACTTTGAGTATGTGATTTGTGAGTGCGTACGAGTCATTTGTTAGTGTTTAGGTGTACTTAAGCTGTTTCGTGGTTGAGGTAGCATTTTCCTTGGTTTTAATGTTGATTCTCGTTTAATTGCTGGGATTATGAGATTGTTGGCTCATTTAGCTTCACGTTATTTGATTTTGGACTTTGCAGGTGAGTGGTGCTATCACTTCTTTGAATTTGTAAACTCAAATTTTGGAAATGAAAGGTATGATATATATTATGTGCACATTGTTATGTGGCTAAAGGGCAAAAGTAATGTTCATAACATATTTGATGCATAACTTTGGATCGGACATTTACTACTCTTTATTCATTTGAGAATAGTTTGAGGATTGTGTTATGGAAGGTGTCATAAAAGCTTTTTTTTTTTTTTTTTTTTTGGTAAAGGTGTCATAAAAGTTTAAATGTGTGTAGTAGAGAAATGATTTATGGAATGGGTCCTTTGATGATTTGGGAAGTGTTTAATGAGAAAGACATTCTGAAATATTCTAGTTTATGAAATGAATTCCAAAATTGTGTGAGAAATATATTGTATGTGTTTTGTTTGATGAATCTAGTTGGGAAAGATGACATACTTTGGGTTTGGAAAACCTTTTTGTGAAAGAATTATGTTGACTTTGAGTATGGTTTATGAAAAGATATTTGATTTGGTATGTGAAACCGATTTATATACGGATTATGAAAGATTTTCACCTCATACGTCTCCTCGTTCAATTCTTTCAAAGTCATTGGGTTGGTATTATGGAAGGAATTGATATGTGAAAGGCTATGTTATGGTTTGTGAAATTGATTGTAATATGGACTGGTCAATGACTAAGTGCTACATGATAATATAACTTTGTGAGAGTCACTTCTAGAACCTTGTGGTCAAGGGCTAATTGCTACACAATAATGTAATTTTGTGGGATTACCTCTAAAGCCTTTTATTATTGATATACGTTGACCTAGGACTAAGCATTACACGATAATGTGATTTCGTGGAAGCCAACTCTAGGGCCTTGTACCATTGATATGCGTTGGTAAGAAACTAAGTACTACACAATAATATAATTTTGTGGGAGCCATCTCTAGAGCCTTGTAACATTGATATGCGTTGGTAAATGACTAAGTGCTACACAATAATGTAATTTCGTGGGAGCCACCTCTAAAGCCTTCATTGACATGTGTATGTCAAGGGCTAAGTGATACATGGTGATACAAACAAATCTCGTGGGAGCCACCTCTAAAGCCTTGAGAGGTGATGTGATATGAGTTCGGAAAGTGGAATGAACCATTGACATGAGATATGACGAGTTCAATTATTGAATCAAACTAGCGATGCTTGTTTTGATATTATATATGAACATGAAATTCTGCTATTGATATAGTAAGGTTGAAGTAATATATAACTCATTTTATTCTTGTAAGTTGTTAAATTTTGGACTGGCACAAATAAGTCATGTTTTGAGTTTTATGTATAGCACTCTAATTGTTGCAATAGACAATAGTCACACCATGATCCACACTAAGCTCTTTAAATAAGTCTCTTAGGGCCTATTTGGTAACCGGCCAAATAGTGCCAAATTCTATTCTTTTGTTCCCGGAAGTAGTTTTG
Organism: Eucalyptus microcorys; assembly: GCA_014182515.1. Taxonomy (NCBI): domain Eukaryota; kingdom Viridiplantae; phylum Streptophyta; class Magnoliopsida; order Myrtales; family Myrtaceae; genus Eucalyptus; species Eucalyptus microcorys. The sequence goes on from CM024572.1 coordinate 23,614,383, forward strand.
GAACGGAATCGTGTTTGGAAAAATTTTCGTTCTTGGGAACAAATTTCTTTTTTTTTTTTGTTCTCGGAAGTAGATTTGGATCGGGATCAAGAATTAAAAAAAAAAGTAGATTCTTATTTCCGGGAATAATTCTAGAATCAAGACAATATTTTCTCTTCTTCTTCTTCCCTTTTCTTCTTCTTCATCCGCCGCCACTGTCCACCGCCCACAGCTGGCAAACGGTTTGGCAAGCTCGCCGAGGTTCGGCGAGCTCATCGGAGGCAAGCCTAGCCACCAGCAAGGCTCGGCCGACAAGGGCTGGCCTTGCCAAGGGCCGGCGACGCTCCGGTGAGGTTGCCACTTGAAGAAGAAGAATAGGAGAGAGAAAGGAAAAAAAAAGAAAAGAAGAAAAAAGGAAAAAAGTAATAAAATTATTTAAAATTAAAAGAAATTGATTTGGAGTAGAAATTTTGAGCATTGTACCAAATGCAATTCTATTCTAGAAATTTAAATTTTGGACAGTTACCAAATGGCTTAAAATGCTTAAAAATTATTTTCGGGAATAGAATAAAAAAAATCATTTCTAATCAAAAATTATTCTCGAGATCAGAATCATTACTAAACGCGTCCTTAATCATGTGGCCTCTTTAACTGCTTCTGCAATAACCATATATTATGCTTCTATAGTAAACAAAGGTATTGTTTGTTGTAAAGTAGCCTTCCAACTGACTGCACACCCTCCAATAGTAAAGATGTACTTAGTCAAAGACCTCCTCTTATTAAGGTTACCAGCATAATCAAAATCAACATATCTTGTCATAATATCACCATTTTTCTTAAATTTAAACTAAAATTAGAAGTACCTTTAAAATATCTCAAAATTCACTTCACAGCTTACCAACAAACTTTTCATGGGCATGTTAAATATCTATTTACTAGGCTAACAATATGTGAAACATTGGGTTGAGCACAAACCATGGCATACATAAGGTTACCAACTACACTAGATTATGGAATATGTGACATTTGTTTGTCGACATAAATTAGCCGATAATTTAAAATGAGTAGCAAAAGAAGTGCTTATTGGTTTGGTATCTTTCATGCCAAAACAATTTAACACCTTCTCAATGTAGTTTTTCTGAGAGAGATATAATTTTCCCCTTTTACGATCTTGTCGAATTTTCATGCCTAGGATTTTCTTCGCTGCACTTAAATCCTTCATCTCAAATTTAGTACTTAATTGTGCCTTCAAATTCTATATATCATATGTATATTTTCTCACAATCAATATATCATCAACACATAATAAAAGAAAAATAAAAGAGCCATTAGGAAGTTTGCGCAAATATACAAAACTATCATATTTGCTCTTACAATAGCCAAGACATATCATAAACAAATCAAACATTTTATACCACTATCTAGGTGATTGTTTTAGGTCATATATAGACTTTTTCAATAGACAAACAAGATTTTCCTTACCTTCAAATTGAAAATCTTCCGGTTGACCAATATAGATTTTTTCTTCAAGTTTATTATGCAAAAAAGCTATTTTCACATTGAGTTGCTCCAACTCTAAATCATGCATGGCAACTAACATAAGAAAAACCCAAATAGAGCTATGTTTAACAATAGGTGAAACACATCATTAAAATCAACTCCCACAATCTGACTATAACCTTTAGCAACAGACGAGCTTTAAAGTTGATGTCTTCAACTCTAGGAATATCTTCCTTTCTTTTGAAATCCATTTACAACCCACAAGTTTCTTGTCTTTTGGTGGCTTAACAAGCTCCCAAATTTGATTCTTTTCAAGAGATCCCATGTTTTCGTTCATAGCAACTAACCAATTTGCTGAATTTTTTTGAAGAGACGGCTTCTTTGTAGGTTTTAGGGCCAATATACTCTATTGACTTTCTGACGGAAAGAACATAAGTAACAAAATCTAAGAACCCATATTTCTGTGGAGAATTCACTGTCCTTCTTAGTCTATCTCTAGCAATAGAATATTGTTTCTATTTAGGTTTTTCAAACTCAATATTATCAGTAGATGACTGAATTGATTGCAAAGCAATTACTTCAAGCTCTACTTTCTCTGCAACACTTTCCGGATTTTCATAACAAGAAATGTATGATTCTTTCTTAGGATGAAGTATAGCAGACTCATCAAAAATAACATCTCTAATGATAATAATATTAGATGAGTTAGCACACCAAAGTGATAACCTTTTAGACCATAAGCATAACCAAGAAAGATGCATTTTTTTGCTCTAGGCTCTAATTTGCCTTCACTAACGTGTACATATACTAGACATCCAAATACTCAAAGAGAAGAATAATCAACAAGTTTACTTGACCATACCTCCTTTGGTGTCTTGCACCCAATAGATGTGCAAGAAGAGCAATTTATTAACCAAGCAAATGCATTGAGTACTTTAGCACAAAACTCCTTGTTTAAACCAACGTTAGGCAATAGGCACCTAGCCCTTTCTAATAAGGTTTTGTTTATGCATTCTGTAATACCATTATGCTGTGATGTATTTACTATAGTGCAATGCCTCATAATACCTTCAACTTTGCAAAACTCATTAAACTCACCTCACAAAATTCCACCCCATTATCTATTCTCAATCATTTAATCTTTTCACCAATTTGCTTCCCAATTAATGTTTTACATTGTTTAAATGTAACAAAAACATCACTTTTTCTATTTTAGAAAATAAACCCAAACCTTTCTTGAAAAATCATCAATGAAAGTGAGTAAATACCTTGAACCAAGACCTTTCAAATGAACTTTAGTAGCACCTAAAGATCATAATCCAAAGTGCCATTTGTTATGTGAATTCTTGTCTTGAAACTAATTCTTTTATATTTTACAAAATGCAATGCTAATACTAATTTTCTTGTAGTTCCCTCTAATATTCATATGGCCTAATCTCATAGTTGCCATTTTTCAGTCATTTCATCAATAGAAGCAAGCCTCTCATAATCTTCATACCTCCACCTTCGGCTGTAAACTTACAACCATTAGCATCAAGTGTACCCAAAGAGATGAGGGTTTTCTTCAAATCAAGAACATGTCTAACATTATCCAAAGTCCTGATGATGTTGTCGTACATCTTAATGTTGACAGTCTCAATCCCAATTGCTTTGAATTTGCATTGTTTCCCATTAGAATAACTCCACCGTTAAAATCTTTGTACATGGAGAACCAGTCACGATTAGGGCACATGTGGTATAAACAACCTGAATCAAGAATCCAAGTATCACTGAGTTTGTCGTTGTCATCTACAACCAATAACCAATCTTCATTTTCTTATTCAACAACACCAGCTTGAGCGCCGTTTTCATTTCCCTAATTATGCCTAATCTGGTATTTCTTACTGTTTTGCTTATTTGCGTTCCCTTGATTTTGCTAATTCATGTTATTTTCTCTTTGCTGTTTTGCCATTAGTTTCAGACAATTTATTTTAATATGCCCCTTAAACTTACAATAGTTGCAAATCAGATCTCTATGCTTTGATTTTGATCTGAACCTACCACCCTTACTTCTTTCAATAGGCCTTCCTCTAGCAACCATGATCATCACTACTTTCAAAAGTCAATTTTGCATTTAGTTTCTGCTTATTTAGGAGACTAATATTGACATCTTCAACATCAATAGTTTCTCTACTAACAATCATGGTTTCTCTAAAATTCTTATAAGAGGAAGGTAGTGAAACTAATAATAAGAGAGCCCGATCCTCATCTATAACCTTAACATCAATACTTTCTAATTTATAGATAATAGCATTGAATTTGGAAATATGAGATTTAAGAGAAGCACCTTCAGCCATATGGAGAGTGAAGAGTCATTACTTGAGCATCAACCAATTGGTGAGGGATTTTGTCAAAAAAATACTCTCCAATTTATTCCAATCTCTACCTTTCACTTTGCTTCCACCTTTCCCCATCCAGCAGCCAAGATTTAAGAAATAAAATATTGGCTTCCTCTGTGACATCTGAATTTTTCGCTCGACAAAATAGCGAGCTCGCCATCAAACTATGCCGCTCGCCATCGAACTATGCCATTCGCATCCTCACCACAACATCACCGAGTCACCGCTACTACCTTGTCGTCAATAAATTATGTTGTGTTATGAAATACATGAATGAATATTCATTATATTCATCTTATCTAATGTACTTATTATGGTACATTTGTATCATACATTCTAAGTACATCTCTCTATACAATAAATGTTCATCTCCCTATCAAATGTATGTATTATTCAAAACATTGATAGTAATGATAAGTACATTCTTGTTTTCCTATAAATAGGAGCTTAGTTTTTGTTGTAGATATAACAATGATATACTAGAAATAAAATCTTCTCCTCTGACTTTCTCTACTATCTTTGGTGTTTACCTACTTTCTCTTCTCAATCTCTTTATTCTCTCTATTACATATTTGCAACACAATATTTTTCAACACGTTATCAGCACGAAGATCTACCAACTGAGTAAGTAATTTTTGCAAGGTAGGTGTTCTTTTTATTAATCAATTTATACTTCATCTTCTCCTATCAATTCTTCATTTTTATTTTTCTTGGCCCGAAGCCAAATTCAAATCTAAAAGTATCCTTCTGCTCCTGAAGTAGCATGGATATTTAGAAATCCTTCTAATTAATTTAAGGATTATGGCAAATTTTTCCACATCCTAGAAGTGAGTGGAAAGAATTATCTATCTTGGTGCCTTGACATGGAAATGCACCTCCCAAGGGCAAGGTCTCGCTAATGCAATTACAGAGTGTTGGGACATAATACGCGAAAACGACAGGATCTTGTAATTTACGTCAACGCAAAATCGCTAGAGAAATAAATGAGAAATAATAATGACACTACAAATTTAAGTAGTTTGGTCCGAGTATCGGTACCTACGTCCATGGAGAGAGCCAGCAGCAAATAGTCCACTATAATCGGAGAATCGGAGTTTACAATCACTCACACGCTCGAGTATTTCCCACACTTAGATTTAACCCTAAATTCAAAGTGTTTATAAATAAACAACTCACTTGGACATAAACTCATGGCACAAAATTATCGCGTGTTCAAGCTCGAAACAAAGAAACGCTCTATGTACACCAAAATCAAGAACTCTGGCATTCGTCTTTGGTTCACGTACATAAATCTTCATGTTTCTTTGGAAAGCTTTGCATGGCTTGCGTGGATGTGCGGCTCCTTTTCTATTCTGCTTTCGTAGAGGCTTCAGCGCCGTGCGAAGGGTTTTATTTTAAGCTACTTCATACACGCTTGAAAAGGAAATTCGTGTGCCCAAAGGTCAAACTTTGACCTTGGGCCCACCAACATTGGCTTCTTGCTTTGGCGGCTTCTTGCACGTGCACACTTGGGCCCACATAACAAACTTTCAGCTACTGTAGCAAATAAAAGAAAACAAAACCTTTGCTCCCTTTTTTTTTACCTTTATTCTATTATTTCCTCTTTTCTAAATCTTCAACAGTCTAGTGAATCGCGTTTTTACAAATGCTCAAACTCGAATCATAATTTAATAATTCTCCATCTTGGCTCAATGTTTGAAGCCAAGTTATAATGCTCATCATCCATGCTGCTCTCCCAACACCTTGACGGGCGCTCACTCTCCACAGACGCCAATAGAGCTCAAGAAGAGCTTGAGCTTCGCCAAAGGAACAAACTTAGTTATCATGTCTTCCAGTTATTTGTTGTAGCAATCTTTTTGATAATAACATTACCCTTAGTTAAGACATATCGGATGAAGTGGTACCTGATATTGATATGCTTCATTCGCTCGTGATAAACTGGATTATACGCCAAATATATCGCACCTTGGTTATCACAATGTATATCCACACTTTTATGTTTTAACCCAAAGTCTGAAAGCAAACTTTGTAACCATATCGCGTCCTTTGCTACAAAGGTTAGTACCATGTATTCTGCCTTAGTCGAAGACAGGGCAATGTGATCCTATAAGGACACTTTACAACTAACTGCACCACCCGCTAACGTAAACACATACCCTGCTAAAGATTTGCAATCATTCAAGTCACCGGTGTGATCCGAATCCACAAAACCAATGGTCTCACTGCCATTGTTGTCCCTTCGGTACACTATATCCACATTTGTTATCCCCTTCAAATATCTGAGGATCCATTTCACAGCTTCTCAATGAGCTTTACTAGGACGCTTCATATAGCGACTAACCACACTCACAGCTTGTGAAATATCAGGCCTAGTGCACAACATAACATACATAATACTACCCACGGCACTAGAATAAGGAACACGGGACATATGCTCTTTCTCCTCCTCGATCTGTGGTAATAATTTATCTGAAAGTTTAAAGTGTTTTACTAAAGGTGTACTTACAAATTTTGTTGATTGCATATTAAAACGTGTCACGATATTCTCAATATATTTCTTTTGAGATAGACGTAAAACTCCTGCAATCCTATCACGTAAAATCTCCATATCCAATATTTTCTTTGTAGCACCTAAATCTTTCATCTCAAATTCAGCATTTAACCAAATTTTCAACTCATCAATATCAGACATATTATTGTCTACTATCAACATATTATCAACATATAAAAGTAGATAAATCAAAGAACCATTCTCCAATCTTCTAAAGTAAATGCACCTATCCATCTGACTTTTTGAATAGTTTTGACTAGCCATGAAAGTATCAAAACATTTATACCACTGCCTAAGAGACTATTTCAGCCCATACAAAGATTTCTTCAACAAGCAAACATGATCTTCCTTACCTGGAATAGCAAATCCCTCTGCCTGCCTCATGTAAATCTGCTCCTCCAACTCATCGTGAAGAAACGCAGTTTTCACATCTAGTTGCTCTAATTCGAGATCTTGCGAAGCAACTAAGGCAAGTAAAACACGAATTGAAGTATGTCTTACCACAGAAGAGAACATCTCATTGTAGTCAATGCTCTCATGCTGTGTATATCCCTTCACCACAAGTCTTGCCTTATACCTTGCTACCTTGACACCAAGAATGCCTTCTTTCCATTTGAAGACCCATTTACTTCCGATAATCTTTTGGCTCTTGGGTACTTTGACCAACTCCCATGTCTGATTTCGATGGAGTGATTCCATCTCTTCACTTATAGTCCCTAGCCATTACAACGACTCCGAACTAGCCATCGCCTCAGAGTAAGACGAAGGCTCATCTGTCTCCACATCATCACCTACAGTCAATGCATAAGCAATATATGTATAACCATAACGTACCGGTGATTTAATTTGCATTCTCTATATATCTACGGCTATAGTGTGCTACGGCTTTACTAGTTGTTCACTATCATTGACTTCAGGAATTGCAGCTTCATCTGCAGTCTCAACGTCTATTACCTTTGAGGTCTCCGAAGTCTCCTCTTGAAGCTCCACCTCACTAATGACACCATGATCTGTCTTTTTTGCTGATTGTGTCTCATAACTCCTTTGTTGAAGCATTGCAGTCTCATCGAAGATTACATCTTTGCTGATTAGAAAACCGGGTGATCTAGGATCAGTGCACCACAGCCGGTAGCCTTTCACCCTATGTGCATACCCAGATGTATGCGCTTCTTCGCCCTCGGCTCAAGCTTACCATTACTTGCATGAGCATACGCAGGACATCCGAATATACGTAATCTAGAGTAATCAATAGGTTTCCTTGACCATACTTCCTCAGGAGTCTTCCACTCGATAGCAGATGATAAAGATCGATTAACTAGGTAACATGCCATGTTCACCGCTTCAGCCCAAAATTCCTTGCCAAGTCCCACATGCAAAAGCATGCATCGAGCTCGCTCAAGCAAAGTTCTATTCTTTTGTTCTACCACGCCATTCTACTGTGTCCTAGATACTGTGCGGTGTCTTACAATACCTTTTTCTCGCAGAACTCGGTAAAATATTTACCACATAACTCCATGCCATTATCGGTTCTCAGGCACTTGATTTGTTTATCTAACTACTTCTCAATCAATGCCTTAAATTTCTTGAACCAATCAAACACATCATATTTGTGCTTTAGAAAGTAAACACATACCTTTCTCGAATAATCGTTGATAAATGTCAGCATATATCAGGCACCTCCTTTCAAAGGAACTGAAGACGGGCCCCAGACATCTAAATGAATATATTCAACTAGTCGTTTGGTTGAATGAATAGCTGTAGTAAACTTAACTCGGTGTTGTTTCCCAAAGATGCAGTGCTCACATAAGTCCAACTTCCCTATCTTCTAACCCTTCAACAACCCCCTTTCACTCAATATCGTCATACATGCTTCATTCATTTGCCCTAAACGCATATGTCATATTGGAGTCAAGTTAAAGTTTGACTTACCTGATGAAATTGCAGCGATTCCGGTCATGGTCTCTCCCAGTAGATGATAGAGAGTATTCACTTTCTTCCCTTTCAAAATTGTCATGGCATCTCGAGAGATTTTCAGTACTCCACCTTTAGCGGTGTACCTACACCCAATGTCATCGAGTGTCCCCAAAGAAATAAGATTCTTCTTGAGCTCCGGTATATGCCTCACATCTGTCAATGTGCGCACCACCCCATCGTGCATCCAAATTTGAATTGTCCCTATCCCTACAGCCTTACAGACATCATTATTCCCCAAAAGAACTCTATCACCATCTGCAATCTAGTTAGTAGTAAACCAATTCTTATGAGACGTCATATGATAAGAACACCCCGAATCTAGCACCCATTCGTCTCATGATGAAGCAGTAGTCACACATAAAACAGCTTTTACATCACTAGTGCTCCCCTCGGCAACGTTTGCCACACCGCTTGTGGCATTTTGCCTATCAGCTTTATTCTTCCGCTTTGGACAATCTCTCTTTATGTGCTCCTCCTCATGACACTCAAAGCACTTCACGCATCTTTGGACTTTCTATGGCGTGATTTCAATCTTCTTTTACCTCTGCTGCTACTAGGCCCTCGATGTTGTTTTCTACCCCAAATCGTCAATGCTTGCGCTACTCCTTACGCCAGACCGTCATCTCACAACTTTCTCTGCCACTCCTTAGAAAATAAGGCAGACTTTATCTCTTCTGAGATAATTGTAGTACGCCCCTGTAACAGTGAATTAGTAAAGTGCTCTCATGACTTTGGTAAAGAGGCTAACAATATCATGCCCTATTCTTCATCATCAAGTATCTTACCAACGTTCTTCAAATCCATCATGAGTTTATTAAATTCATCTAAGTGGGTTCTGATAGACGTACCTTCAGTATATCTAAATTGAAACATCTTCTTCAACATGTATAAGCGATTGTTCAAACCTTTCTTCACATAGAGTGCTTGAAGTTTTGCCCATAATGCTGCGGCATCCTTCTCCTCAGCAACCTCTATTAAAACATCATCCGACAAATTTAACAGGATTGTGCTCTTTGCCCTTTCCATTAGCTCTACCCTCTTAGAGGCTTTCATTATAATAGGCAACTCATATTCACTATCCAATGCCTTGGCCAAACCTTGGGTTGTCAATAAAACTCACATCTTGATTCTCCATAACACAAAGTTGTTCTCCCGTTAAACTTCTCAATTTCATATTTCATCTCAGACATAATTGTAATAGTTGAATTTCCAGATAATAATCAGACAAGCAAAAGCTCCAAATCACAATCAAGAAATCCAACTCCAAGCTCTGACACCAATTGTTGGGATGTAATACACGGAAACGACAGAACCTTGCAATTTACGTCAATGCGAAATTGCTAGAGAAAATAAACGAGAAATAATAAGGATACCAGAAATTTACGTGGTTCGGTTCGAGTATCGGTACCTACGTCCACGGGGAGAGCCAGTAGCAAATAATCCACTATAATCAGAGAATCAGAGTTTACAATCATTTACACGCTCGAGTGTTTCCCACACCTAGATTTAACCCAAAATCCAAAGTGTTTATAAATAAACAACTCACTTTGATATAAACTCATGGCACAAAATTATCGCACGTTCAAGCTCGAAACAAAGAAACACTCTACGTATGCCAAAATCAAGAACTCCGGCGTTCGTCTTTGGTTCACATACGTAAATCTTCATGTTTCTTTGGAAAGCTTCGTGTGGCTTGCGTGGACGTGCGGCTCCTTTTCTATTCTGTTTTCATAGAGGCTTCGGCGTCGTGCGAAGGGTTTTATTTTAAACTACTTCACGCAGGCTTGAAAAGGAAATTTGTGTGCCCAAAGGTCAAACTTTGACCTTGGGCCCACCAACGTTGGCTTCTTTCTCCGCTGGCTTCTTGTGCATGCAAACTTGGGCCCACGTAACAAACTTTCGGCTTTTGCAGCAGATAAAAGAAAACAAAACCTTTGCTCCCCTTTTTTTTTCCTTTATTCTATTATTTCCTCTTTTGTAAATCTTCAACAGTCCAGCGAATCGCATTTTTACAAATGCTCAAACTCAAGTCATAATTTAAGACAGGGATGGAACCTCAAATGCAAAAGATAAAGCAAATGTGCTGATTTTTATTCATCGTCATTTGCATGAGAGTCTGCAGACTCAATATTTATCCGTTCGAGACCTTTAGATCTTATGGAGGAGATTGAAGGATAGGTATGATCATACCAAGACTATTATCCTCCCTCAAGCACAATATGACTAGCAAAATCTCATACTGCAAAATTTTAAATCAGTGTCTGACTATAATTCCACTTTATTTGATATTGTTTCTCGACTTGAGTTATGCGGTATCAAACTCGCTAATGTGAAATTGTTAGAGAAAAACTTTCTCCACATTCCATGCTTCGAATACTGTATTGCAACAGCAATACTAGCAGCGTCAGTTTGCCACATACTCTAAATTAATTTCTGTGCTCCTTACTGCCGAGCAAACTAATGAATTGCTGCTCAAAAATCATGATCTTAGACCTACGGGCTCAAAAGCATTGCCTGAAGCACATGCTAACTTTGAGAAAAATACTAGCCATTTTAAGGGCTATAAGCGCAGACAAAAACATAATCCTATAAGGGATGACAAGAAATTTAACCGCCCTAAGAAATCTAACTTTGGCCTGAATCATGACAAAGAAAAGAAACCAAAGAAGGTGATTAATGAAAGTATTTGTCATCGCCGTGGCATGACTGGGCACTGGTCACGTACTTGTCATACGCCAAAACACTTTGTTGACCTATATCAGGCATCTTTAAATAATATGGGCAAGTATGGTGAATCTCATGCCATTGAAATTAATTCTACTGCCATAACCATTGTTGAGGCCAACAATATCTCCGTTGATGGGACTTCTCTTGCTCCTGAAGTAGCAAATGCATCCCTGGATGTCTCTGATTTCTTTGAGGACCTCTGATTACTTTGATGAGGCATCAGATTGGTAGATGATAATTTGAACTTCAAATTCTTTGATTTTAATAATTTCTTTTCTAGTTGTTTTTTTTTAAATGTATTACTTTTTATTGTTATTTAATATGGTTATAAAATGCTTATGAACCTTATATAATATTTATTTTATTTGACTCTATAACTAATATGCAAATTTTATGATACTTGACACCTGAAGTTGTCAATATAAATGCAAATAGAAAATACCGAGAAAAAGGAAAATGTTTGTTTGCTTGATAGTGCAACAACACATACTATATTTCGTAGTAGACACTTTTTCTTGAGTATGACCTTGTGTAAGGCACAAATCCATACAATATCAAGTCCTGTTCCAATTATTGATTGTTTTGGAAATTGCCACAATTGTTTTGCCAAATGGCAACATCCTGCATATTGAGGATGCGTTTCTAAGCATTAGATTAAAAAGGAATCTGTTCGTTTCAAAGATGTACGCTGTAATGGGTACCATATTGAGACTATTTATAAGCAAGATAAGGAATATATTGACATTTCCTCTTATAAGATAGGCCTGAAGACCATCTATGAGAAGCTAGAAGCTCCTTATATGGATTTGTATTGTGTCATGATTAAGGTTGTTGAGACCTACACCACCACACCATGGAGATTGGTAAATCCTTATTAGTTTGGATTGTGGCATGATCGCCTTGGTCACCCTGGCACTTCAATAATGCATAGAATAATTCAAAATAAAAAAGAACACCATTTAAAGGATATAAAAGTATTGTTGTCCAAAAATTATAATTGTGAGGCTTGTTCATAAGAAAAGCTCATTATCAAACCTTCTATAACAAAGGTTAATCTTGAATTCCCTTTATTCTTGCAAAGAATTCAGGGTGATATTTGTGGACCAGTATAACCACCAAGTAGATCCCCAAAAGAACCCATTTCATCCTAGAGAATCTAATGAAAAGATACTTGGTCCTGAAGTACCATATCTCAATGCAATTGGGGCTTTGATGTATTTGGCACAATGTACGAGACTAAATATCACTTTTACAGTAAATTTATTAGCACGTTTTAGTTCTGAGCCAACTTGGAGACACTAGAATGGAGTTAAACATATTTTCCATTATCTCCGAGGAACCATAGATTTGGGATTATATTATGCCAAGGCTTCCACTAACTCTGGTTCAGTTGGATATGCTAATGCTGGATATAGATCTAAACCACATAAGCCTCGCTCTCAAATCGGGTATTTATTTTGTTATAACGGCATCGCTATTTCTTGGCGTTCTACGAAGCAATCGCTAGTAGCTACATCCTCTAACCACTCTGAGATTATTGCTTTATATGAAGCTGGAAAAGAGTGTGTTTGGTTAAGATCCGTTATAACGCATATTCATAATACTTGTTGTTTAATACCGGTTACAAATTCTCCCACTATAATTTATGAAGATAATGCTGCTTGTGTTGCACAAGTTAGAGGAAGATATATCAAATGTGATAGGACCAAGCATATCTCGCCGAAATTTTTCTATACTCATGAACTCCAAGAAAGTTGACAAATTGATGTTAAATAGATTCGATCCATAAATAATATTGCAGATCTTTTTATCAAATCATTGCCAACGTCAACTTTTGAGAAATTAGTTTATGGCATTGGTATGTGGCGAGTTCACAAGATGCAAGATTGATTAGCCCTAGCAGTGGCTATATGACTCAATTGAGGGGGAGATATTATGAACTATGCATTGTACTCTTTTTCTTTTTGTCCGGTTTTTCCCACACGGGTTGTTCCGGCTTAAATTTTTTTTGATGAGGCAAATTAATGCATCCATAAAAGGGAGAAATCATAAAATTTGTGCTCTGCACTATTTTTCCCTTTTGTCCGGTTTTTTTCCCATTGGGTTTTTCCAGCTTAAGTTTTTAATGAGGCATTATCATTCAATACACATTCGTAATATAATGAATGCAATGAATATTCAAGGGGAAGTGTTATGAAATACATGAATGATTGAAATACATTAATGAATATTCATTATATTCATCTTATCTAATGTACTTATTATAGTACATTTGTATAATACATTTTAAGTACATCTCCTATACAATGAATATTCATCTTCCTATCAAATGTATGTATTATTCAATACATTGATATTAATGATAAGTACATTCTTGTTTTTCTATAAATAGGAGCTTAGTTTTTATTGTAGATATAACAGTGATATACTAGAAATAAAATCTTCTCCTCTGACTTTCTCTACTATCTTTGGTATTTACCTACTTTCTCTTCTCAATCTCTTTATTCTCTCTATTACATATTTGCAACACAATATTTTACAACATGTTGATCCAAACATCCCAACCTCAAGAATTTCCAAGGCGTTGGCCTTTAAAGAAATAGCTTTAAAAAAAAATTACCAAGACTCTTGAATCTTCTCCAAGACACTTCACGTTCCAGCTGGCATGAATTAACAAGTGCTGCCCAAATTGAAGACCAAGTATGGTGGTGGAGAAAAGAAATAAATAAATAAAAGAGAGAAAGAGGGAAGCTCTTTCCTTGATCACCGACCCCCATCACACCCACCTTTTGCCCTCAACCTCACCATCCATTGTGGCCAGCAAAGTGCAAGAGTCGGCAAACAAAGGGACCTCTCCTCAGCACAAGAAAGTTGAGTTCTTCTCTCTTCTCGGGCCTTGGGTCGTCACCGCCAGCTTGTCTCCGTTCCGCTAGGCCGTCTCCGCAACGCACTAGAACCCAAGACAAGTGGATATCCTCCATTCTATCATATATTGATCGTTTGTTGTGCGATGAGAATAGTTTCATAGAAATCCAAAAACATTTTTGAGATTTTCGTTTAATCGAAGTTTTGACTACGTTATTCGTTTAATCGGAAGTTTTGACTATGTTACATAGCTACATTGTCAAGTTCAAAATAGTCGAGCTCGTGGTTAGGTCGTATAGGCATGGATAGTCAATATTTGGCACGTGCAAGGGCCAGAATGGCAAAAACTTTGAAGGAAAGTCGTGACTGGGCTGAGGGCAGGTTCGGCTCTAACCCGACCCAGAAATTTGCTAATTTTGTACCGACTTATGTGTTGAAAATTTCATGGGGAATTATTCACGAGAGTTGTAAAAAACTTTACGATTCAAAATCTGTTTTTGGGTCACTAGACCGACCTCTTTCTGCTTTTCTTTTTCTACAGATTTCTTGGTCCAGAATTATGAAATATGTTCTTCACAAAAGTTGTAGAGAACATCCCAAGCTACCACATACTAAATTTTCACAATTTTTAGATCTCAATTGGTTAGTGAAATATTTATTTTTCTATTCAACATCGTCCTGGAGATTTTGACTGTTTTGAGCCCGGCTTGCAAAAATTATTTAGAACTGTATGAACTGAACCAGATTTTGAGTTCTTCACAAAAGATGTTCCTTTAGGTCTTTTCCATATCATACTAAAGTTTCATAATTTTTGAAGATTGATTACCTAGACAATAGCCATCAACCCTAGAGGCGTGTGAGACGCCTTATGAGGCTAGTTTAGCCCTAGAATGTGGGACCTTCCCCATGGTTCACTTAATATCTATATGGATGTGTTTGCATTAGTCTAAGGAATGCAAACAAATGATGATTCATTAGATGCACGCTTGAATCCCTGAATGGCAGTGGTGCTAATGTATTTTTAATTGAATTATGAAATTACCGATAACGTTTCTAGTCAGCAATCTTATCTCTTGTATCTAATTTAAGATATTGTTGATATTGTTCCTGTATTTTCTTTGCTTGCCTTGAGCATCTTCAATCATCCCTAATTTAGGGCTCTTGTAATATCTATATATATAGTCTGTACAAGAGAAATCACAAGACAATATACAAAAACTATGATTTCTTCATGGTATCAAAGCTGCATTTGGCATAATCCACCTTACGATCCTCAAATCTCCTTCTCCTCTCATTCTTCATCGGCTTTCTTCTTCCCAAAGAAAATGTCAATAGGCTCTAATCCATCATCTCAGTCATCTTCATCTATCGCATCTCCCTCACTCGTTATCTCAAACATATCCAACTTGATACCCATCAAACTGAACAGCTCGAACTATCTTCTTTGGCATTCTCTTTTCGAACCAATTCTCAAAAGTCACAACCTCATGTCTTACATTGATGGAACCTCCCAAGCGCCTGCTTCAACTAACGAAAATTATAAGACATGGATCAAAAAAGATCAGATGCTACTCTCCTGGATCAACACTACTCTGTCTAAATCTACTCTTCCATATGTAGTTGGTGCTACATTTGCAAAAGCCGCATGGGATGTCCTCACTTGTCGCTATGCCTCTCTCACTCCTGCTCATGTAATGTCTCTGAAAAGACAATTACAACACCTCAAGAAGGGCAACCTCACCATGCAAGAATATCTCCAACAATTAAAAAATTATCTAATAAACTCGCAATTTGTGGATCTCTAGTAAGTGATGACGATCTCCTAATTTGCATTCTCAATGGATTGCCTACTACTTACCGCTCATTTGCATCCTCTATTTGTATTCGTGCTCATCAAACTTTCATCACTATTGAAGATTTACACAATCTCCTACTCTCTGAAGAACTGAGCATCACTGATGATTCATTATCCAAAACTACTACTGCCTTCATTACAAACCGGCAACCTCAAACTCTTTTTCCTGGGCAGCACTCATTCACACCTCGTCTCTATAGGGGTGGCACTGGTTATAGGGGACGTAGCAGGGGTCATTCCAATCAAGCTGAACTTCTCCCTACTCAATCATTTCGATCTCAAGGTCGTCAACTGAATACTGCTCGGCTGATTTGTCAAATTTGCACCAAACATGGCCATAGTGCCATTGATTGCTATCATCGCATGAACGATGCATACCACAGTCGCAATCCTCCTGAAAAACTTATTGCCATGGCTATTGCACCACCTATTGACGATGGCACTTGGTATACCAATACTGGTGCCAGCCATCATATTATAGCCGATCTAGGTAATCTCTCCATCTCTGCTCCCTATAGTGGTTTTGATAAAGTTCAGGTTGGAAATGTCCAAGGTTTATCTATTACTTATATTGGTTCCACTTCTCTTTCACATCCCACTTCCTCCATGCATTTAACTAATATACTTTATTGTATCTACCAATTTAATTTCAGTTAGTCATTTTGCTAAAGACAATAATTGCTATTTTCTATTTGATGATTCTCAATTTTTTGTGAAGGATAAGTTAACAAAGCAAATTCTGCACCACGGTTGGACTGAGAATGGGCTTTATCCTATGCGGTTCCCCAAACCTTGCTTCAAACCTCAAGTTTCATTTTCTTCTCACATCAACTCCTCCACCTGGCATCATCGTCTTGGCCACCCTTCTGCAGCTATTCAACATCTTATTTTTAAACAGCTTCAAATATCAAATAAGTGTGACAACTTTCTGTGTTCTGCATGTTGGTTAGGCAAAAGTTGCAAGTTACCCTTTTCGTTGTCTCACACGTGTACTCAATTTCCACTTGAACTGATTCATTGTGATGTATGGGGACCAGCCCCAGTGTCTTCTATTTCAAAATTCTCTTATTATGTTATGTTTGTTGATGACTTCTCTCGTTATAGCTGGATATTTCCTATGCGCCATAAATTTGATTTTTACCAAATTTTTATGATTTTCAAACCGCAAGTTGAAAATTAATTTAACCATCGAATTAAATTCTTCCACTCCGATGCTAGTGGCGAATTCAATAGTGATGCACTTGAATCTTATTTTCATACACATGGCATTCATCATCAATTTTCCTGCCCACATACACCTGAATAAAATGATGCCGTTGAGGGAAAACATCATCATGTGGTTGAAACTGGTCTCACCCTTCTAGCTCAAGCTGGTATGCCCTCTCACTTTTGGTTTGAAGCCTTTAATACAGCTATATATCTCATCAACCGCATGCCTATTATTTCTCAAATTTCCCCATATTAACAATTGTTTCAACAAATTCCTGATTATTCTCATTTACGAGCCTTTGGATGCCTTTGTTATCCCTGGCTTCGTCCCTATTGTTCTAACAAATTGGAGTTCCGCTCTTTTTCGTGTTATTTTCTAGGCTATAGTACCTCTCATAAAGGATATTGCTGTTATGACATGCAAAGTCAACGAGTTTACATAGCTCGTCACGTCAAATTTGATGAATTTGTTTACTCGTTTATCACAAACTCTAACTCTTCAAAATCTCTTACCACTTTACCTTCACCCGGTCCTATCTCCATTTGGCTACCATCAACCTCCGCCCCCACGGATACCGCATGGGTTGAGCCCACCATTAGCCCTGCCGACGGTGTTGCCTCTGCTTCGCTAACTATAGATGAGCCCCAATCTCCCCATTTACCTTCCTCTATACCACCTACCACCCCTTCCCCCACCACCTCCCACCCGCACTCATCCCATGATCACATGTTCTCAACATGGTATTTTCAAACCAAAAACCTTTACTTCTCGTTATCCTATTGCTTTATCTTCTTCTCTTCCTTTGGAGCCGATGTGCTACACTCAAGCTTCCAAATCACCTGAATGGTGAAAAGCTATGGATGAGGAATTTAATTCCTTACAAGAACAACACACTTGGTCCCTTGTGACATTTAATCCAACCATGAACGTCGTCGGCTGCAAATGGGTTTATCGGATAAAACAAAGCCTAGACGGTACCATCAGTCGTTACAAAGCTCGCCTCGTAGCGAAAGGATTTCACCAACAACCTAGCATTGACTTTGTGGACACTTTTAGTCTTGTTGTAAAGCATACTACTATTCGGGTCATTCTCATGTTGGTGGTCACTTATGGATGAGAAATTCAATAACTTGATGTCGAATGTGCATTTTTACACAGCGAATCTCCAGAAAACTATATATGGCTCAACCACCAGGCTTTGTTGATCTTGTTGATCCTCATTCTGTTTGCTTAATACACAAATACATTTATGGTCTACAGCAAGCACCTCGTGCTTGGTTTGAAAAATTCATAGCTCGGCTAGAAGACATTGGTTTTTCAATCACTATCTCGGATCCTTCCCTCTTCATTTATAGTCATGGCTTTACCATTATCTATCTCTTATCATATGTTGACGACATTATTTTAACAGGAAATGATTCCAAAGCTATGTCTGCTATTGTTGAGGAACTTCACCACTCATTCAAGATGAAGGACTTAGGCCTTTTGACTTATTTCTTGGGCATTCAGCTTGTTCGACTAAACCTCCATCATATCTTCCTTAATCAAGCAAAGTATATTCATGACCTCTTATCTCGCACCACTATGCTGGACTGTAAGCCTGTTTCCAGCCCAACTACCCCGAATAAACTCGGTCATTCAAGCAGTGACCCTATCTCAAATCCTACATTATATAGGAGTATTGTTGGAGCACTTCGATATGTTACTCTTAGTCGTCCTGATGTTAGCTATGTTGTTAATCAGGCTTGTCAATTTCTCAAAGCACCCGAAGAACACCATTGGCGTGCTGTAAAGCGTATCCTTCGTTATTTGAAAGGCACAATCTCTTATGGCATGCAAATTCAGCCTAGTCCTATTTCTTTACATGCCTATTGTGACGTTGACCGAGCTGGCAATCCCAATGATGGTCGCTCTACTAGTGGCTATTGTTTATTTCTCAAGGCCAACCCTGTTTCCTAGAGTGCAAATAAGCAACCTATTGTTGCACATTCTTCAATAGAGGCCGAGTATTGTTGTCTTGCTCAAACAGCTGCTGAAATTCAACGGCTCCTCTCTCTTCTTTGAGAATTATGAATCTCGCTCCCACACGCTTCCATATTGTGGTGCGACAATATCTCTGCCATTGCTCTAACTCGGAATCCAGTTTTTCATAGTCGCACTAAACACATTGAAATAGATTATCATTATGTTCATGAATTGGTGGGTCGCCATTTACTTGACATCCGTTACATCAACACCTGTGATCTAATCGCGGACGTCTTCACCAAAGGAATGTCATTAACACGGGTTCGTCTTTTACGGTCCAAGCTTCACATTGTTGACAATGCTTCACTTGCGGGAGGGTGATAACGTTCCTAGTCAGCAATCTTATCTCTTGTATCTAATTTAAGTTATTGTTGATATTGTTCTCGTATTTTCTTTGCTTGCCTTAAGCATCTTCAATCATTCCTAATTTAGGGCTCTTGTAATATCTTTATGTATAGTCTATACAAGAGAAATCACAAGACAATATACAAAAACTATGATTTCTTCAATTATTGCATCTTGGTGTGAATGTGTGATTGATAATGTTGTCGGTCCTTGGGACGACGATACTCTAGGTTGTAGTAGGGATGTCTAGAGGGGTAACTGGGTTCCTCCATATACCTAAGGGGTGTAATGCGGTTCCTCTAGATGCCTCGCGATGCCGGATGGGTATGAGATGCCCAGGGGTAACGGGGTTCCCCAGAAGATGATGGCAGCATGAAATTGTATTGATTGTGACTTTGGTATTCCTGAATCAATTGTTGGTCATTTGCTAGAAAAAGTTATTACTTATATTGATCAACCATGTATTTTGAAAAGGTTCTCAAGTAAGCTGTTGTGAATGTGATTTACGAAACTTTCTATTGAGACTTTGTCATACGGTGATCAATTTGTGTGGTATAGACCGATGGACCTTCTACTTGCTGGGTTGTGATTCACTGGTTGTTAAATTCACCTTTTCAAATCATTATAATGTCGATCCCACCTACCTCCCGGATGATTCGCTACGGGGTGCCGGTGAACTTCACTTGGGAGGAGGACAGGTTCACGAACCTCGATTTTTCGAATATTGTCTTCATTCGGATCAAGTCGAATATGGTCGTTGATGTAAGGCCCTTGACGGATAGGTTACCCTAGAGTTCGTCGGGATGTATGCTCATATTAACGAATGTACGGTGGGTCCACTCCCACTATCCTTTGAAGGGTTAGGAGGTGGAGACAGCCTAGCGACATAGGAAGGAGGTAGGAGGGAACAAGACTTTTGGAGCTCAAAGATTTTGATAACATCATGGGCCACTGTTAGGCAACACTTGTACAGCTTAGTAGGGATGAATGACCGACCTAGAGCCCAGTATTGTCAGTTTAGTACTGACCTTTTGTACTTCCCCATAGTACCCCACTTGTCGTCTAATGTACATGTATAAATAAATAAGAAATGAAGTTGCCCTATTTACAGAAAATCACATGTACCCCAGAATTTATTTTAGTCTCTTACACTTCCGCATGCTTAAGAAAATTAAAATGAAGAAGATAATGGTGATAGTAGTTCTATAGTAGCCGTGACGTGCTGAGGTTGTCACATCCTCACTCTACATGCATTTGGGATTATATTATCAAAATAGATAGCAAAACTAAACCGCACAAAGAATGTTGCCTCAAGCCACATATAGATGTCATTTTGTTCGATAAGAGTAGAAAAAAAGGTGAATGTGCCTTAGTACGATGTAAGATGACAAGAAAACAAAGCAAAATTGGCTCAACAAAGATTTGAATGATTGCTTGTTAATATGGAAACATTTGAACTTTCAGAGATACTACACAAAATTGATATCACACCTTCTGTATTGTTTGGTGCACATTTCGCACGCCTGCCCTAGCTGATTCCAGGATTGTCAGGGGTGGAATTTGCTTGAAGAGAGCAGCTTCACAGCTTCAGCGAGGAGATTCAATGGAAAGATTGACCAAATGGTTCGGCAACCATTACCGTAGCCTTGACCATAGGGAAACCCATTCGCCATGACAAGCTGCAAGATCCAAAAGCAAAGGTTCTCAAAATAAACATCACTCTGAATGCATGTAATATTTGAGATTTTTTTACTAGGTCAAACAAAAGGTGGTGGGACCCACTTTAAATATGACAAAAAAAGGGGGAAGAGATTAAAAAAGACAAGACAGCACACGTTCAGGGCAAAAGAAAAGAGGAGAAAAGAAGAAAGGAGGAGGAGGAAGAAGAAGAAGAAGAAAGAGGAGAGATGGCTTCGTGCATGCACACCACGAATGCCTCGCCAAGCCAACTCCACTCCATAATATAATTCCCGGTAAAAGATTGAGCCCCTCCTTTGTCCAATCAAAGTATTTTTCGGATTTAGGGCTCAAATTCGGAATTTTAGGAAAATTGAGCAGCGAAGTCTAATTTTTGAGTCATTAAGCTGCATATTTTTGTAGAAATGATAGTTTAAGATGTTGTGGAGCCATGAGATTTTAAGGATTATGATTTGAGCTTACGGTTTTCCCAAAACAAAATTTCAAAGTTTCCCACGCGCAGTGAACAATGTGCATCCAGTAGCTTCAGGCTTGTATTTTGTCAATTTTTGGCTTGATTTTGGGACAGTCAAGTTGGGATTCTTGTAGTATGTGTGAAGGGCTTTCTATTGACTATAAATATGTTCGGAACGGGGTTCGAAGGATCAAGTTATGGCGTAATCAAGTTGTGTGGCGAAACTCTACGTTGCGGACGGGTTGAATAATCGCTTTGAGTATGCAATTTGTTAGCGCATAGGAGTCATTTTCTTAACGTTAAGGCATAGTTTAGTTGATTTCTAGTTGAGGTAGAATTTTATTTGATTTTAACATTATTTTTCGGTTATTTAATAGGAATGCAAGTTCAACGATACGGATATCGTTTGTTGTTTGGTCATAGGCGACGAGGTGAGTGGTACTAATATCTTCTTTGGTTTTGTAAAACCATGCCTTGAAGTATATATATTGAATTGAGAAGAGCATTTTTATTGCATAAAAGCCGAATCGAGCACTTGCTACTCTTTGGTTGATTATGAATGTTTCAAAAACGTGTTATACAAAGTGTGTAAAGTAATATATATATATATATATATATATATATATATATATGAAAACTATTTTGCAATTAATTTATGGAAACGTTTATGATGATTTGAGTAATGGATAGGAAATTGATAATGGGCTATGTTGCAAATGTTGTTTACTTGGTTTATGAGGTTGTTTTCTAGATTGATTTTGTTGGTATTGGAGGATGATTGTTTATGCTCAATTGACTATGAACCTGGTTAGAGGTTTTTAGGTATGCACACCAGGTTTAGAATATCCTTCTAGGCCGAGCCACCGACTTTGTAGGTGAAGACCTTGTCAAGAGGGGAATCTTGGTCGTCTTGTCACTAGGCGTTGTGTCGTGACCATAGTAAAATATTGAGTAATAAATTAGGCTTCTCTTCTGTGGTTTTGTTATGGAGTTGAAGGTGATTTTTTTGTTTAAAGCATGGGTTTCAATACCTTTATTAGTAACTGTAAAATGTTGGATTAATTGTATGAAA
This sequence comes from Eucalyptus microcorys, assembly GCA_014182515.1. NCBI lineage: Eukaryota > Viridiplantae > Streptophyta > Magnoliopsida > Myrtales > Myrtaceae > Eucalyptus > Eucalyptus microcorys. The sequence continues at coordinate 23,637,016 of CM024572.1, forward strand.
GGTGTTCCAAGAATTACCTTTCGCCTCATATTTTTTACTAAAAGAAAAGATGTTTTGTAAGACATTTGATCTTTTATTATTAAGGATTCGAATGTTTTATCAAAGTATCTTGTTGGAACAAGACATTCTTTGATACAATTGAGATCAGCTCCTGTATCAAATAGTGCTGTTGTTTCAATAATAAACTCATTGTTGATTTTTATCAAAATTTTTATTATCCATTTTCTAGATGTTATTTCTGTTAATAACATAAAAAATGCTGGGTCCAAAGTGTCAAAAGTATTGGTGATTTCATTTTGGTCTTCTAATTTTGTCTTTCCTTTTATGACAAGGGATTTTATAACAGAAATTTCTTGTTTCATTTCTAACTGTGTTGCTTTCAGGGCTTGTATTTCTAATTTTTGTTGTTTTATTTCATTTTGAAGGTCATTAATATTTACAAGTCTAGACTGGGGTTTTTTGTTTCTATTTAAAATGTCTTTTAGATTGTAAGAAGTATTGGGATTAGTAACAATGTTCATCGAGGAATGAAATCTATCTAAGTATTCTTTTTTGGCTTCAAGGTCGGTTATTTTGTCAATTGTGCTAAGGAGAAATTCTTCTTCTTCTGTTGAAATATTTATTTCAGGAATAGGCTTGTCACAAGAGGCGTCTTCATAATCTGAATCGGAAGAGGTTTTTATTTCATTAATCTGAAGACCTTCTTCCTCAAGAAGTTCATTAGAAGAAATGTCACCATTTTCTATGAAGATGTTGTTTAACTGATTAAGAGTATTGTCATCTAAAAAAAGTTCATTCAATTTTTTATTAATCCTATAATATTTTGAAATATGACATTTTCTACCGCAAGAGTAACATTTGATGTCTTTAAAAATTTTCTTATCTGTCTGAAGTTTATTATGATTATTATGGTGTCTACGTTTATTCCTATGAGGTTGAGGTTTGTTGCGATGTTTTTTTGTTTCTTTTTCAGAAGGATAAGTCCCTTTACATTTTGGCTTTGTTTTTTCATTATAAGAGGGATCATATTGAGCACAGAAATCTTCTAGACTTCTATTGGTGAGAGATTGTTCTTCCTTAAGCTGTCTTTGTAATTTGATGGTATTACACATTTGTGTTCCTTGCCTATAAACGTAAGAGACTATTTCTCCATAAGAAAGAAGATCATAAGGTATTTGGCCATTGTATTCTTCTCTAATTCTATCTATAACTTGGTCACCTATAATTTGGGGTAAACCAGCTAAGAATTTTTCTTTCCAAAAGGGTTGGTTACAATCAAGTCTGACAAGAATCCTTTGAATGAAAAGTTCTTTGTATTCTCTAAATCTCCCTAAGGATTTGCAACGCATATTGGATAGGAGATCTTGGTTCCTATCTCTAATATGTGAAGGATCTCCTATGAAGTGTTGTGAAATGGAGTAAATAAGAGTATTCACCGCATCTTGGATGAGATGTCCTTGATCATCATCCATGCATTGCCCAAAGTCGTCTATTTTATAAGCGGTTAAAATTTGTATTTTCTGTTCATCGGTTAAATAATTATTCCACCAACCTGTTAGTTGTCCAGTAAAGCCGGCTACTAAAAGATTAGCAACAGCATGATCAGAAACATCTTGCTGTGTTTTATAGGCATTGGCAAGCATTACCATGTTATTAAGAATATTCATGATATTGGTTTCGGCTACACCATCTATATTCCATTCATAAATGGCATCATGAGAGTATTTATTCTGTATTTTTTGCGATGATTCTTCTTGGGCGATGTCTGGTGGGGTAGCTCTACTATAATAAAATTTTTGAGGTTGTCTCCAATTGAGTCTGTTTACCTCAATGACCGATTCACTATCAGAGTCACCAGAGGGTTTAGTCAAGGTACTAATAGTAGGTTGGTCTGGAGTATCGTTAATAATAAGTCCTTGGAATTTAGGGGTGTCTAATATACGTGTCGGTTCTAGCTTTGATTTCCCTAAAAGCTTTTTCTTTTGTTCTAGGGCCTTAGCAAACTCAGGACTAAGATTTTTTGGAAATTCAAAAGCCTTAAAAATGGGTTTTTTGAGTGTATCGACTTGTAGTGTGATGAGTTGAGTAGGATTCTGGATGGTGGATTCTATCCTATTCAACTGTTTTCCTATGGTAATCAAATGTTGATTTGTATAATTGTTTTGTTCAATAACTTTGTGAGTGTAAAGAGAGTCTCCTTTGTTTGGAAGCCTAAAAGGAGTAGCTATTACCTCACTATCTCCATATTGTATTTTTATTCTCCTAAGAGGTAGATGATTGGATTCTATAGTTTCACCATTATCAAGTTTCCACTTATAATGATGATCTAAAACAACTATTTCTTTTGGTTTGAGGAATTGTTCTTCTAACCAATCAAAGAAAAATATATGGACTTCATATTCATAGATGTAGTCATAATATTTTTGCTTGATGTCTTTTGCTTTATCAACAAAGGTTTTAAAGAACCATTCTCTAGTTGTATGTTGTTTTCAAAATTAAATTCTTTATTAAGGAATGCTTTGTTTGGTTCAAAATGTTTTTCTAAAACATTAAGCTTAGCATCTATCATCTGTGAATAAGTAGGAGAATGATGAGGAGGATCTATATTTTCTAGAACTGGTTCAGGCTGGTTCTGCTGGTAAACTGGCTTGGAAATCCCTGATCTATTATCTAAACCACTAATTTCTAGTTCAGGAGGTAAAGGTGTTGTATTTCTTATGGAATTATCTCTATGCGTACTTGGAGGAATGGTGATTATAGGTGAGAGATTAGGATTTAGATCTACTGATCTTGAATAAGATGAATGAAATGAAGGACTAGATCTTGAATCAAAAGATCTTCTGGGAAACCTAATCGTGACCCTTCCTTATGGATGTTGAATAACATTGGTCGGACTAGTATTTTGAATAACCTGTTGAGGAATTTGGTTTTCTAATTCCCATTGTTCAGGTAGAGTGACTTGATTCTAGTTAATGGACCTAGGAATTGTTGTATTAGCTTTAGAAATGTCAGTTTGGAGGAGAAGTGTTTCTCCCCGTGCACTATGTTTGAAAGCATTTTCTCCAAAGGCGAAGACCATGGCTTTGTAATGGATCCTATAGACAATAGCTAAAGGAATGGATCCATCTGCTACTTTGTAATTATGGGTTTTTATTTGGAGTGTGAGGGCTTTAAGAATGTTTTTATCCTTGAGGGATACTGAGAAATTGGAGTAACAATCAAAATGTATAGGTCCTTGTCCTTCTAAAAAAGAAACAGATTTTAACCGCTTATAAAATAGATGACTTTGGACAACGCATGGATGATGATAAAGGACATCTCATCCAAGATGCGGTGAATACTCTTATTTACTCCATTTCACAACACTTCATAGGAGACCCTTCACATATTAGAGATAGGAACCAAGATCTCATATCCAATATGCGTTGCAAATCCTTAGGGAGATTTAGAGAATACAAAGAACTTTTCCTTCAAAGGGTTCTTGTCAGACCTGATTGCAATCAACCCTTTTGGAAAGAAAAATTCTTAGCTGGTTTACCCCAAATTATAGGTGACCAAGTTAGAGATAGAATTAGAAAAGAATACAGTGGCCAAATACCTTATGATCTTCTTTCTTATGGAGAAATAGTCTCTTACATTTATAGGCAAGGAACACAAATGTGTAATACCATCAAATTACAAAGACAGCTCAAGGAAGAACAATCTTACCAATAGAAAAAGATTTCTGTGCTCAAAGCCAAAATGAAAAAATAAACCCAAAATGTAAAGGGACTTGTCCTTCTGAAAAAGAAACAAAAAAACATCGCAACAAACCTCAACCTCATATGAATAAATGTAGACACCATAATAATCAGAATAAACCTCAAACTGATAAGAAAAATTTTAAGACATCAAATGTTACTCTTGTGGTAGAAAATGTCATATTTCAAAATATTGTATGATTAAAAAAAAATTGAATGAACTTTCTCTAGATGACAATACTCTTCACCAGTTAAACAATATCTTCATAGAAAATGGTGATACTTCTTATGATGAACTTCTTGAGGAAGAAGGTCTTTAGATTAATGAAATAAAAACCTCTTCCGATTCAGAATATGAAGATGCCTCTCCCGACAAACCTATTCCCGAAATAAATATGTTAACAAAAGAAGAAGAATTTCTCCTTAGCACAACCGACAAAATAAACGACCTTGAAGCCAAAAAAGAATACTTAGATAGATTTCATTCCTCGATGAACATTGTTACTAATCCCAATACTTCTTACAATCTAAAAGACATTTTAAATAGAAACAAAAAACCCCAATCTAGATCTGTAAATATTAATGACCTTCAAAATGAAATAAAACAACAAAAATTAGAAATACAAGCCCTGAAAGCAACACAGTTAGAAATGAAACAAGAAATTTCTGCTATAAAATCCCTTGTCATAAAAGGAAAGACAAAATTAGAAGACCAAAATGAAATCACCAATACTTTTGACACTTTGGACCCAACATTTCTTATGTTATTAACAGAAATAACATCTAGAAAATGGATAATAAATATTTTGATAAAAATCAACAATAAGTTTATTTTGGAAACAACAGCACTATTTGATACAGGAGCTGATCTCAATTGTATCAAAGAATGCCTTGTTCCAACAAGATACTTTGATAAAACATTTGAATCCTTAAAGTCAACCTCAGAAGACAAACTAAATATACAATACAAATTACCAGAAGCCTTAATAATAAAAGATTAAATGTCTTACAAAACATCTTTTCTTTTAGTCAAAAATATGAGGCGATAGGTAATTCTCGGAACACCTTTCATACAATTAATCCAACATTTTACAGTTACTAATAAAGGTATTGAAACCCATGCTTTAAACAAAAAAAATCACCTTCAACTCCATAACAAAACCATAGAAGAGAAGCCTAAATATTTTACAAGAACATTCTATTTCAGAAATAAATTGCCTTATAAAAAACAAAGAAAACCAGCTTGAATTCTTAAAAGAAGATTTAGAATTCAAAAGAATAGAAGAAAATCTTTTAAAACCTAATGTTATAGAAAAAAATAGCTTCCTTACAAAAACACATAGAAAAAACCATATGCTCTACCTTATCCAATGCTTTTTGGGAAAGAAAGAAGCATATTGTAGATTTACCCTACAAACATGATTTTTCTAAAAAAAAAAATACCTACAAAAGCTCGTCCTACACAGATGAACCAAGAAGTTCTAAAATTTTTCCAAACAGAAATATAAGACCTCTTAAAAAAAAAAAAAACTCATAAGGAAAAGCCAATCACCATGGAGCTGCTCTGCTCTTTATGTCAATAAAAATGCTGAACTAGAAAGAGGAGTTCCTAGGTTAGTTATTAACTATAAACCTCTTAATACATCCCTTAAGTGGATAAGATATCCAATACCAATAAAAAAGATTTGCTAAACAGACTTTGTAGATCAAAAATATTTTCAAAATTTGACATGAAGTTAGGATTTTGGCAAATACAGGTTAGTGAAAAGGATAAATACAAGATAGCTTTTACAGTCTCTTTTGGCCAAAACGAATGGAACGTTATGCCATTTGGCCTTAAAAATGCCCCTTCAGAATTCCAAAAATTATGAACAAAATTTTCAATCCTTATTCAAAATACATCATAGTTTATATAGATGATGTTCTAGTATTCTCTTCCAATATAGAACAACATTTCAAACATTTATCTACTTTCATAAAAATAATCATACAAAACGGTCTTGTAGTCTCTCCTACTAAAATTGCACTCTTCCAAACCAGGATTAGATTTCTAGGTCATTATATCCATTTAAGCACCATAACTCCCATAGAAAGGTCAATCTCTTTTACAAACAAATTTCCTGATGAAATTAAAAACAAAACTCAATTACAAAGGTTTTTAGGTAACCTCAATTATATTATAGATTTCTTTCCCAAAATAAATATTCTTTGCAAACCTTTACACCAAAGGTTACATAAGGATCCTCCACCATGAACTTTAATCCATACAAATATCGTCAAATAAATAAAGATTCATGTGAAAGATATACCATGCTTAAACCTAGCCGACCCATTTACTTTCAAAATAGTAGAAACAGATGCTTCAAAATTAGGATACGGTGGCATTCTCAAACAAGTCAAAAATAGCAAAGAACAAGTTGTCAAATTTATCTCAAAACATTGGAATTCCACCCAACAAAATTATTCGACAATCAAAAAAGAAATACTTGCTATAGTTTTGTCTATATCAAAATTCCAAGGAGATTTATTAAATCAAAATTTTCTCTTGAGAATTGATTGCAAATTAGCCAAAGATATTTTACAAAAGGACGTGTTAAACATTGCATCAAAACAGATTTTTATCAGATGGCAAGCCATACTTTCAGTATTTGATTTTGACATTGAATTTATAAATGGTTCTTCAAATTTATTACCTGATTTTCTTATAAGAGAATTTTTACAGGGGATACCATCATGCCAAGATCCAAAAAAGACAAAAGACAAAGGCAAAGCCATTGCCGAAACCTCCAATACACCACCAAAGTGAACAGGCTTGACACCTATCAAGTCATGGCTCTAAATGGTAGAAAACAATCAATCATTTCTACAACAACACCCAATACCAAATACACCTTCAAAAGAAGAACCCATACTAGCCTTTGACCAACTAGCTGCCATACTACCCAAAGAAAACTACAATTACTGGCCCAATCTTTACAAAAAAACAGTAAAGAAATAGCCATTTAGTGCCATTGAGGTAAGCAACAATCCTTCCCCACTTGCTACACAAAAACAAGCAGAATACAAAAGAATTTCGAATGAGGTGGTCATTAGGCCACAAGCAACCCCTCATTCTCAAAGATCAAAATTTTTCCCCAAAACATCTTTTCAAAAAATACTAACTATAGAAGATGGATTCTACGATGAAGATCCAATCAAATTCACAAAAACATATCTCCAAAAAATTAGTTTTTTAAACCACATAATGCAAACAAAACCCTTGCTTATTATGAGCAAATCTTAATGGAGACAGAATCGGCAAGGTTTATTCACTTTGCTGACAAAACTAATACAGAAAACATCATATACTCCATTATATCCATCAATAAAGTCATACACCCTTCATACTTGGGAGATTCACCTCATAAGCCTAGAAAATTCCAAACTAGACTTACCCAAATCCTGCCATACTCATCCTCATATACCTACGGGGACTACCAACAAGCCTGGTGGAATGTCTTCTACAGACAAAATACAAATTTTCAATATACTTTGACTAATATTTTTCAAAGACAACTTCCCACGACAAAGCCTACCAAACTAGTTTGACTCCTGGTGGGAATTCTTTGGTCCTTTGACATAATACTACACCCTACAATCAATCAAGGATACCAAATATTTTGTAAACACTTTGTACCAACTCAACATGATCTAAGGTTCCTATGCCTTATGCATTTTTTCATAATATTCAAAATCTCATGGGTAACAGCTTGGGAGTTTGAATACAGCACATCCACCAAATTAGTACCCGTACTTGTTCGAAAATACAAGACAAAATGGTGGGATGGATTCAGATTCCATGAACAAGGATCCGAAACTACGGTTAAAACATGGCTAAATAGCCAGAAAACTCAGATAACCACAGCTCCATCAAATACATCATTTTTACAGAAAAAATCCATTGCAAGTGTAGCACTAGCTGCTGTCCAGAGCAGGGAGGAATACTGCAACATCCTCAGAACAATGCTCTCGGAAGTGGAAAGATCACAATGTGGATCCTCCAATTCACAAGACAATCCAGACGAATCCTCTCAGTCACATCACAATAGAAACACCAATGAAGATGACTGCTACGGGATCAACCTAGACAAAGATTAAAGACAGGATATCACATGCCCAACACTGTTACAACGGCGCAAAGGCTATACACTATAGCAAAATAGGCATTCACTATTCACTTTACACTATTCACTCAGTACTGTTCATTTTACACTGTTCAGCACTGTAACACTTTTATTATAGTACCTCCTATAAATACACCTTCTCAACACAGAAGAAGGGGACTCGAAATTTTCAGATCTCTCTTCTCTCTTCTTCCTCCTCACCCTCTTGTAAACCCTCATCTTTTCAAGTTTCAAGCTTTCTTACTTTGTACCCCTTGGTCTCAAAGTAAGTTAGTTTTCAAATACATAGTTTTATACAAGGTTACCAACTTACATGATAGTTGGTTAACCATTTATTGTAATACAAACGTCAATACTCCCTGGAGTGCGGATTACCACCCTAGTGGATGACTTGATGCTTTAGTTTCTGCATCTTTCAATACATATAATTTCAGTTTTATATAATACAAGTTCATACCACCTTCATGGTTAGTTTTTGTTTATGCATATTCTTACTTTATATTTTATATATTGCTTTTGCTCTTTATATTATTTTTAATTCTCAAGATTTTATTTAGATCTTATACAATATAGTTCTTTTAGATATTATGATACAGTTCTTCTAGATCTTATACACATTTTCTCATAAATCTGTTGATCTCTTATACTTCATTGTTATCTCATATAGTACTCTGATCCTAACCCCTTTATGTTCTTCTAGATCTTATACACACTTTCTCATAGATTTGTTAATCTCTTATACTTCCTTGTTCTATATATATATATCAAGTCGTTGGTTATATTTGAGGCCGCATCCTTCATGTGGAAAGGCGGCCATGTCAACCCCATTATTTTTATGGTTTTGGGGTGTGACAATACATTACTAGAATATCAGGTAGTTAGGATATCTTGCCTGAGTTTTTTTTCTTTTTCTTTTTTTTGGGGAAAAGTACACTATCAATGTCATAAGTTGTGTACGGGGCTCACTTTGGTGCCAAAAGTTTCCATCGGATTACTTAAGTGTCAAATCGGAAGGAAAACGATCACTTTTGTGCCACTGGTGAGAAATTCCGGCCAAAATGATTACGTGGCTTTATATTTAAAAAAAAATCGATAAACCCTTTAAACGATGTCGTTTTGCCATCCTATGTGGATGGCTTAGGAAAAACAATGTCGTATAGTTCATTTGTGATTGATATTAGGGTTTTTTTTTGTTCATCCTCGCCGACCTAGCTTGCTCGGCCACCGTCGCTTGGCCACCGTGCTCGGCCATCGTCGCTCAGCCACCGTGCTCGGACACCATCGCTCGACCTCGGCCACCGTGCTCGGCCACCATCGCTTGGCCAAGAAGTGATGGGAAAATAGGAGGCGAGGGTGAGGAGGAGGAGAAAGAAAGGGGGTTGAAGGTGCAAAGAGAGAGAGAAGACGAGTAGTGCGAGGAAAACAAGGTGGGCGCAAATGGAGATGGTGGATTGGGCTCTGCTCAGAGAGTGGCTGGTGCTAGTGTTGTTCTTCGGAGAAGAAGACGACGCTGCCATGGCTCTCTCTCTCTCTCTCTCTTCGGGGAAGAAGACGACGCCGCCATGGCTTCTCTCTCTCTCTCTGCTGGTGTTGTTCTTCGGGGAAGAAGACGACGACGCCATGGCTTCTCTCTCTCTCTCTCTGCTGGTGTTGTTCTTCGGGGAAGAAGACAACGCCGCCATGGCTTCTCTCTCTCTCTCTGCTGGTGTTGTTCTTTGGGGAAGAAGACAACACCGCCATGGCTTCTCTCTCTCTCTCGATTTGGGGATTTAGGGTTTCGACTTGGGGTTTAAGACGCCAAACGACGTCGTTTAGTGGTTTACACGCTGACTAGATTCTTTGGCGAGCCACATCAATATAAGAAATTAATAAATAAATAAAAAGGCCACGTCGGATTTCCGGCCGATCATATTAGCGTTGGCACCAAAGTGATGGTTTTTCAAATTTTTTGGCACTTAAGTGATCCGACAAAAACTTTTGGTACCAAAATGAACGCCGTACACAACTTATGGTACCGATAGTGTACTTCTCCCCTTTTTTTTGTCATACTTACCTGAGTTAAAAAGCCAATAATAAATATGGAGAAACCCACAGTTGTAGATGAAGAGGCTTGCTAATGAAGGCTAACAACATGAAGGCAAAGCCAATCTAGTAACAAAGAATATCATGACAAGATATAAGGCCATGTCCCTTCACTATGTCGCCTCAAATAAACAATCCATTATAACGCAGCATAAGAGTTATCGTACCATATTGATTTGGAATAGGAAGAACAACAGGACCACGACAGGGAAGCTGTTATTCAAGAAAAAATCAAACTGAAACATCACCCGACGAGGGCTATGGACAATGAAGAAAGAATGGTTATAATGCCCTCCCAAGTGAGCCATGAAAGCCAATAGGCAGTATCATAAAGGCCCATCACGGTCATCGTCTGCAACAATATAAAAAGGCGAAGGTGAAGGCTCTATAGGTGCAATAAAATGATAGTTAGGGCATCTAAATGGTGCCCTATAACGATGTTTCTGTAAGCCAGTAGCGTTCCAAGGCAATACCTGGCGGAGTTTCACCTCCTTTTCTGTGATCAAAGAACTGATTTGAAGTACAAAGCTAAACATGGCAACTGCAAGGAAGAACGCTGGCCCCACAGAGGCAACTGCAGAGAAATTCTCAACTCCAGGGTGTGCAAATTTCTTCAGCACAACAACCCAACTGAACTTTGAATCTGGAAAGTGAAATATGAAGAGGCGTGCGGGTCGACGAAGGAACATGTCCAACCTCATCAAGCATGCAGGAGCATGCAGTGAAGCAACGCGAGGACGAGATACCTTCAATTAGAGAACACCAATTTCCCGCCTAGCCACAATTTGAAGAGGTATCTGAAACTTGAAAGTGGGATCCGAATATCAGGAGACTATTGAGCTATCATTTTGAGTTCAAACTTCGTCACATTTTTGGGGAAGGTAATTGGTCTATTGATTTGCTTGTCAATATTAGCACAGTGAAGCGTTTAGATACTTATAGCATCCTAAAAAGTTATTTCATGTTTTGTTTAGTCATAAAGTTAGGATTGTAGATTTTAGGCGTTAATTTTTCTTAATTTTGTGCCTTATATTTACACAAAAAGTGAGATCCTCATATATACCAAACTTCATACACACAGACAGTATTCACAATTTATCAACCAATCCCGTAGCTTTTGTACCAATAATTAAAGTTACAATGTCAAAACAAGTTCAAATTACCACCTAATTCAAAAGGCACCAACATTACTCATCATTTTTTCCAAAACATCTATTGAAGTCCGGCTTCAGCAAATGACCACGCAGAAACTTGGAGTTCCACTCCTTTCGCTTTCTAACCAAAAACTCCTGCTTCAGCAAATTCGTGGTACGACTGAAAATGGCGTGTTTCCGGGGGGAAGGATCGACGGAAAGAGATAGCCGAGTCGAAATGGGGTCCAGAGTTGCGGGAATTTACGGATTGTGCCACTGGTTGGTCTGAATGTGAATAAAGTTAGACGAAATCGACGTGATGTAACGCGCAGCTCCCGTGCGGAGGATTTGTAGCCGTTGATCGCAAGTTGGTTAGGATGGTGAACTTACGAACCTTCAAAGCATCTCCTCTTAAAGAGCTTTGAAAATTTCTTTTTTCTTTTTTCTTTTTCTTTTTTTAAAGATTTTGTGTGAGATCTCAACATCAAATCTTGTATATGTTATCCACGTTCTCTCTCTTCATAGTTGAGAATCATATATTACTCGCAAACTCTATGCAACACAGAAGATCAGGTTGAGCTAATCAATACTCTATATGTAAGAGGAGAAATTGTCGCGACCCATTTGGTGCTCTAATAGGTCGGGACATTCGCAATCATTAAAAAAAAAGAAGAAGCTAATATCACAAAAAAAAAACTCAAAATTAATACACAAAATAAATTTATACCAAATTAATATTTTACCATAAAGAATCCTAAATTAGTAATACCTATTATGAATTTATTCTCTATTGATTTAAGTTAAATTTTAGTATTAAATTCTTAAGTTAAATAACACGTTGCAGCTAACGAATGTAGTAAGTTGTGGTTTTTCGTGATATTAATCAAATTTAATAAAAATTAATAGATGATTAAATATACACTTTAGAGTTTCTGGTGGTATTTAAAAAAAAAAAGGTGGAAGAAAAGAATTTGGTTTTCTTTTCCATTTCCATGCGGATGCATACTCGTCAAAAGGCGAAGGGGTATTAAAACTTCGATGACCTGCGGGATTATTAAAATTTCCAATCGGTCAAGTCAAACAAAACAAATTTTTTTAAAATTAGGTGACGTGAGGGAACGTGGGAACGGGACGAGATCCGGGGAACACGCTTTCTTGCACAGCAAGTAGCCGTCCAATAATGTCTCGCCCGCCCTTCGATCTTTCCTTTCCTCCCCCGCCTGTCCCTGCTGGCTTCGGTTCAAAAATCGGTCAATCCCTGCAGACCGTTCAATCGACCGTCGAATTGTCATCTTCCTTTTTACAAAATTTCCGTCCATCTAGTTTTACTGGAGCAATGTCGATTTAAGTTTCTCCTCATTGAGAAGTTTCCCTTTTTTTTTTTTTTTTTTTGTTCCCTTTCCCGATGAGCAAGTTAGATGGTATCCCTCGAAACCAGGAAAGGGGGGGGGGAAACTTTTTTAGCAATTCACATGGCGGTTTTTTTATCCTTTACTTAAGCGATATCCATTCGAGTTTCTTTTCATTGAAAAAGTTCCGTTCGTGCATCGTCGCCAAATTAGTCAAGACGGTTTTAATTCTCGCCCCGACTCTCTTTTGAAGAAGAGATGTTTACCGCTGTAATCTTTTTGTGTTTTGTCAACGGGAATCGGCACGGAGGCATACGATTAATGTACTTTTGTTTTATGTGGATTTGGCATTCAAGAAAAGTCTGACAAAAATGAAATGTCGCTGTTGGTAAGGTCAAAAGTCCACGTACGTCATCGATGACGCAAAGGATGATATTATCGACTAATTACACAGGGCGTTGGGACTGGATGAAGCTGGTCGTACCAGTTAAAATTAGCTTTGGTGGAATTGTCTTATGCATCCGACCCGCTCGAGCCCCACGAGTCCCATGCCGATCGAATATGGTGGGGTGTCCACTACAGATCGTGTTTATTTTATATAGTCGGCATGTTGATCCACTGAATGTGATTCAGTGAAATCTTACAATAAATTTGATGATATTACATGTTCTGCATTGCCATGTTTATTCAAAAAGCTGGTTTCTTGATCCATCAAACGTCGTTAAGCGAAATCATATAATAAACTCGATGATATCGCATTAAGAGCAATAGGCACATCTTGGTAAGGTATGGAACATATGAGAACATCTTGGTAAGGTATGGAACATATGAGAACGCATATTCCAAATATAACCATGAAATCAGAAATAGCCAATGTAGATTGCCCAAATAATTGTCCAGGACGTGTATTTGCTTTTAAGAAGCGAAGTTATGAATCATTAAGGACATAGTATTGAGAATTTTTTTTTTTTTTTTTTTTTTTTTTTTTTGGTTCACTACTAGAGAAGTTAATTTCTTAAAGAAGAACATTTCATAGTTTAATGATTTAACAAGAATTTTTTATTCAGATGGTAAAAGAGTTTTGTTATCTTCTTGTTGTCTTGCATTTGACTCTTATTGAGAGCATTCTAAGGGTGAAAATCATGAATACATTAAATTGATGTAAGGAGAGTGCTCGCTTAAATTGACTAGAGAGTTGGATTAGCATGGGTGGGCAAAAACTAGCACGAACACTCACGAAAACTTTAAGGGGTAACAAGATCTTAAATTGAATAGTTGGATTTCAATTGTTTACATATGTTTTAGGTGTGCACTGAAACTATTGATTGTGGCTTAAAATTTATTATTTTTGAATTGGAATCAACATAAGTTCATAATTTTCGAGACACTCGAAAAGGGGGGGGGGGGAGCGGGGCGAGTGCGCGAACAAGGAGTGGCTAGGCTATTGGCAATATCCAGGCCTACACAAAGCTAGTGGGGTTCTCGTGCGATACTAAGTTGCTATTCTCTTTTTTGGTGCAGTAGTAGGGTACTCAAGACTATTCATGCAAGCGCCCAGTCCCAAATGTGGCCCCAATAAACTTGTGAGAACACTATAAAGTTTTGAGAAACTCCTATGACTTCGAGTGTTATATAAGATTGAGAGGGCCAATTAGTCCTAAATATATTGTATGGTTATCAATTCAAACCTAAACTTTTCAACTTTGCCAAACTAATCCTAAACCTTGGCATGAATTTGGAATCTAATCCTTCCGATCAATTTTTGCTGAAAATCGCTAACACGGCAGCATGCCATATAGGATGGCCATCAATGATTAGACTATCACGTCAAGAATTTCCAACGAAAATTGACCCGAATGACTACATTACAATTTTATACAAATGTATAAGACAAAATTGATCAATGAAAACTTTATAACTGAATTAGTATTCGTATAATATGATTAGGATCAATTGGACAACTACCCAAGATTGGAAGACACTTGAATGTAAAAGTTTCGAGCGATTCTTTACGGATCATAGTGAAATCATATTGATCTTGTCGATCTATCCTAGGGAATAGGCACGCACCAATAAATTGACCAAGAAGTGAATCTGAAAATGACAGGATTTTTCAAAGTTAAAAATAAGAATTAAATAATTATGGTCCAAAACTATGACGATTACGCTGCAGTACGACTATTATATTAGTCAAAGGACAACTTAGGTTTATTAAATAAAAGCGCGTTTGCATCAGAGATAAGTACTATGCCATCACAGTTGAACATTCCTACTAAGTAATGGCACGAGAAATTTCTCAATGACTACCAAATGGAAGAGGAAAGACAAATGTTTTTGACAAATATGGTCACCAAATTCTCGACCAAAAAAAAAAAAAGGTGGGGTCACCAAATGCAAACGGCTAAGCAATTGACTGCATTCTAATCTAATTGAAAACGTCGCAATTGACTGCACCAAAAATCCAATTGTTAGTTATTATCGACATGTGATCAACAACATAAAGGAATCAAAGAAAATGGAGATGAAAATCTCAGATACAACCGTCAAGATAATGGAGTCAAAAAAACCGTCAACATAGGAGAGTTTTGATAACCATTCATAACTTATGTTTGTAACTTCTCGTAATCAATAGGAAGTTATTTAACCGTTTGTAGCCCCTTTTTGTAACTTCTCTTTGTAACCTCTCATAATCACTAAGAAGTTATTTATTTGTAATAATTGTTTGTAACCTTTTGTTTATAACTTGGTAATAATCGATTGCAAGCTTTAAATAGCCACATTGTACTTTTCAAAAAGAGCACCCTCCATAATCAAAATGTAATCTTTTAATTATCTTTACTTTCATGCATTACACTTTATTTTTCCTTGGTTGTAGTTTTCCAATTCGCTCTATCGATTAAATTCCGACGCATATCTCTATCTCGGGTGTTTCGCCATCAATTCGATTCTAGCGTTACTTTTTTGTACATTCTCAAGCTTTGTCGTCAATTGAATTCGAACACAATTCAAATATGTGCATTGTTGTGGAAACAGTTGTACTTTCAAGCTTTGTTGCCGATTGATTTCCGACACGATTTGTACGTACAATTCGGTTCGAAGCTCGAATTGAAGGTTTGTAGTTATTTCTTATCCGCCTGAATATCTCTTGTCTGGAGTCACCACAAAAACTGTCTCCTCTCCTCAAAAGCCGAAAAATGACTTTTAGTGAAAAATAGTCCGTTCTCGATTAAATTCTGGTGAAATAGTTACTACTGAATTTTATGTGTTAAGGAAAGTCGGCATAATCCTCTAGAGGGGTGGACTGGAAGTTCTGGTCTTGAGAACATGTGAATGCTCAATGTGTGTTGTCGCAAATGTTGCCTCTATTGTAGAGACTTTCCGCTAAGCAAATGAAATATCTATTCAAATTGATTTGGTGACTTTGAAATGTATTCCCGTCTTCATTTCTGCTTATCTCTCCGTGTTCAGACATCATCCACAGCGTTCACCTAGTACTTTACTTAAGCTACGAGGTCCGTCATTCTACTCGAACATAATCAATGTCTTTGACTAAAAACTGCTTTCCTGGAAACTCCCTTCTCTTCCGCATGAAATGACACTCTTAAGACAACACACCTATTTTTTTTTCCCTCTCCTGAACCTCATTGCATTGCGTATGCAGCTGATATTTGACCATCATTTCTTAGCAATTAAGCAATGGTAACTACCCACCTGGTTGATGGCTGGATCACTGTCTAATCTGTTAGATATGTTCACTATTTAGGTTCTCTCAGAGTGACGAATGCCAAAGATGCTGTTATCCAATGGCCCAGTGCCACCAATTTATTCGCCTTTCGTATACACAAATGAATAATTGTTTTACTCAGTTTGCTTCTCAGCATGTTGCTGTGTGCTTCAGTCATATTTAACTTCAATTTGTTACTGAAAATGACAGGCTTATTATTCTGGCTAAAGAAAATGGTCAGACCGTCAATTGTTTCGACTTTAGACCAACGGACGTGTTGATTAGTAGTAAAGCGTGTGGAATTCTGCAAACATCACCTGAGAGTAGAAGTTTGTAAGCGATTATGCCGGAATTTACTGGTAGTTTAATGGGTTAGGTAGTGCAATCTTTGTTTTATAATTGTACGTTCATACTTCAACCCTCATATGACCTATCTAAAATTATTTCTTGTGGGTTTTAGTAAACAAGTAAATCCTTCATCGTGTCTTCCAAGAAACCACGTTTTTGCTTACCATATTCCTAGTCAACCTCATTCATAGGTGCGCTCAAATTAAGAAATCCGCCCATATCTTTTGCTGCTTGGATTGATTCTGACCATCTCCATTTGCTTATTCAACATGGTTTTTTTTTTTCAATTTCCTTTAAAAGCATGAAAAAACATACCCAAATTATTTATTTACAGAATTTATACGCCCTTTATAAACTAAGTTTATTTCCTTGAAAAACATCAAAACGCATATGTATTAATCTTTATCCATCCATTCATTCAAGTCTTTAGTCGGAAATTCTAACATAATATCTCGATCGGATTTAGTTCGTGACTACCGCTCTCCATTCATCGAATTTCAGGTCTGATTTCTGAACATTCGATTCAAACTTGGGGAGAACTCAAAGCGCGTGGACTCCGGAGGGCGAAGCGGACACTTCGCGAAGGGCAAATCCGGTACACCGCTCGAAGCAAAAGCAGTCGCTTTAGTACCAGAACCGAAATTAACGTTGTCAGGAGGGGCATATCCGACAAATGACGCCTGCGTCCCCTGTTTCCAGTCCTCTGACGCAATGGCAAGAACGAAAGTGGGTGGAGTACAGATTCTTGGGAGACTTCTCTGAAACTTGCGACTATATAAATGCGGAGACCTTTCATGAACAGCTCGTGCTGTGGAAGA
Organism: Eucalyptus microcorys; assembly: GCA_014182515.1. Lineage (NCBI taxonomy): Eukaryota > Viridiplantae > Streptophyta > Magnoliopsida > Myrtales > Myrtaceae > Eucalyptus > Eucalyptus microcorys. The sequence continues at coordinate 23,654,373 of CM024572.1, forward strand.
TCGTCGGAGGGACATGGCCCAAGATCTTTCATGAGCAGCTCAAGAAGACGCGTCCAGAAATAGAAAGGACTCTGTTTTTCCGGTTGAATTTTGAAATTCCGTTACTCCTTGGGAAGCTCTAACGGTCCGTGTATACCGTCGGATTCAATGGCGGAGCCGGCGCACGGTCCGGCGAGCTTCTGGACCCAGGCCAATGCTTTGCTTCGCAAGAACTTGACTTTCCAGGTTCGCTATCATCATCTCTGAGCGTCTTTTCTTTTTTCTTTATGCCGGTTCTTTTCCGGTGTTGAGTGGCGGGAGGGCCCGCCGGTTTGGCTGTAGGGAGCGGGTGATTAGGATCTTGAATGCATCGTTTTAAGCCTTCTTGATAGTACTTGGATTACTTCAGTTGGGACTGTGGTTGGGTGTATTTATTGTCGTCTTGATTGATGGATGATGCGCGCAGAACTGATTCTTGCCATTTCAAGTTTTGGTTTCGGGTTTGCATCTCGATATACTTAGGTTATTTTCCCTGTTGATGGTTGCTGTCTCCATTAATTTTACTACTATTTTAGTTCCGTATCTCTCGTATTTGATTATGCAGATGGTATTGCACTATTACGAATCTTCGAGTCTCTTCCTTTGCGGTACATGAATTGACTTTCTCGTGTGAGTAATAACGATGTGTTTGCCATGTTTCTTCTCGCTTTTACTTTAATGGGCTACTAATTATATCAGGATCTAGTGCTGTATTACATAGATGGTGCTTGTTCTTTGACATTTTCTATTTATCAATTTTAATCTATATAAATTCTTTCGGTATAACTGATGTGTGGCGTATAGAATCATTTGCGAGCACAAGTTGGCCCAGATTCCACAAGCATGCTTTAAGCTAGGATGAAGTAAAAATACAATGCACAACCAATGTCTGACCTTCTTATCTTCAGTTTAGCCCCCGGGAATTTAATCTTTGTTAGTTAACCCTTTTAGGAGTCCAGAGGCCAAGTCCTCTTTTACATAGAAAGTATATAGTTAATTTGAAGCCAATATGACATTCACAGCTATCGGTATAACTTCTTTACAGGCCCTGGTAAGACTAAACCAAACACATACCATGCTTTCTGTTACAGTAAGGTCCCGCAGTTTCTACTAAGGATTCGTCTGCTGACATTGTTTATACTATCCATTTGCAGAAACGGAATATCAAGACCAATATCCGGCTCATTTCTTTTCCATTTGTTCTCTGTCTACTCCTTGTTCTCATCCAAAGTTTGGTCAACCATGAACTGAACAAGGCTAGCAATAAGTGTGGCTGTGAATGTATTGACACGAATGGAGATGGGCAGTGTGAGAAGGTGTGTGGGATTCAGTACTCCACCGTTGATCAAGTGGGAACCTGTCCTATGCAAAATCCTCCTGAATGGCCTCCCCTATTACAAATACCAGCTCCACAATATCGTGCAGTGACTAATGATTCCTGCAGAAGGACGGGATCTTGTCCTGCAACCATACTCTTTACAGGAAATAATCAATCTCTTGGAGAAAGTATATTCACTGACTCCTCTATATGGTTTTTCCTTTCCTTTAAAATTAAGAGGCTACCATTTGATAGCAAGACAGATCATTTCTAAATTTTGACTTAATTTTTAACTTCATTTTTCCAGTTTTGGTGCAGAATATGGTCCCAATTTCTTCTACTCTGAATTCTTCTACTCTGAATTCTTCTGACGTTTTAGTCAGCTTAGCCCAGAATGTCCTGGTAGGTTTTCCTTTCATCTTTTTTTCATGTTATACAAGGATCAGCAATTAACATATATCTCTGCTGTTAACGTGGCTAATGTAGCTTCTGAAAATTTTCAGGGTTCTGCTTCATGGCCCAACTTGTACAACTATCTTGAGCCTGCTTTTGCCTCTGACCAACCTGTTTATGAGGTTCAACAGCAGTGCACAAGCAACTCTTCTTTTCTGTTGCTCTTCAGGAATCCTCCATAACACTTCAACAGGGTAGGAAAATTCTTTCTTTACTTCTTTTTGACATGTGTGAAATGCGTCATTTCTCTATTTATAGGAGTGGTGCCAATTCTTCTGATTCTTAAGAAAGGAAACAAAAAATTGGATGTGCATCAATGCGACAAAGTTGCAATCAGTGGAACTGATTCTAATTGCTAAGAATATACTTACGCCTGAGCACCAAGAAGAGGGAACGGGAACTTGATCAGAAGCAGGAATACTCACATACATGTGTGTCTAAACGCTCTTTACTTTCTGGACAATGTTCTAGAAGAGAATGAGTCCAATAGAAACCTATCCTGCACTGGTTTTTCTACTGACGCAAATAGAAAAAAAGTGTAAAAACAAGGGACACAGAGGAAGAAATTGAGATCTCTAAGAGTGCCTGTTTAGCTTCACTTCACTTTGTTTAGTGTGATATGGGAAACTTTGCATTCCTTCATAGAGAGTTCTAAGAGCACAGGTTTCCTACCTTGACATGAATTAAGATACCCAGTTATATATACAGTCTTGTGTAATACATCAATCCCTCGCTATGTTATGTGATATCTACCTACTAACTAATTCCTAATCCTGAATGTACTTTGGCAAAGAGTAATAAACAACTTCACATGTAACCCATTAACCTAGCGTCTTCTTTGACCAAAAAATATTGCTCCCCTTAAAGTTCCTTGAAATCCAAATGTATGATATATGTTAGACTATTTTTGCACAGTAGTTTTTTATTGATCCATGCTATTTCTGAGAAGCTTAGTTGTTGGGTAAATCAAATTAGAGCAGATTAGTAAGAATAAATAATATTTATCTAGCGAAAGCTTGTGAAAGTTTAGGTTCCTTGATTACATATCTTCTTACAAAATAACGATGAATGCTTCATTAGTGGTTTTTCCTAAAAAAATTTTGCTATTAGGACCGATTAAGTTTGTAATGTAAAGGGTGCATAAGAATGGCTAGACCATCTGGCTGAAAAGGAAAGCCCTTGAATTGGTTAATTGTTATATACTTATTCGTGGGCAGTCCGATGATACCTATTCCTCCTCCCCCTCTAAAAACAAGGGAAAAAACCTTCACTTTGATGACTGTTTATCTTTTTGCTGTGCATTTAGATGTGAGTTGTGCCCAAGGTTTACATCTGTGGAGAAACAGTTCCTCAGCAGTAAATGATGAGCTATACAAGGGCTATCAAAAAGGGAACCCAGAAAGGCAAATTAATGAAATAGTTGCAGGTCTGGTTGCTGCTTTTTTTTGCTGGCTTCATTTGCTGATTTTTCAGCATGTACAGACAATTCTAACAACAAACTTTTCTCTCACAGGGTATGATTTCCTTAATACAAATTCCAATAACTTCAATGTGAGCATATGGTATAACTCAACCTATAAGAATGATACAGGAAATGCTCCTATATCATTGGCGCGTGTTGGACGATCTGTCAATCTGGTAACTCTTATTTCTTCCTTTCTATTTTTTAATCATTTTCCTAGATGTAAGCTTGTATAGTTGTTCAGATAAACTAGGTGCGAGGAATAATCTTGGATAAACAAAAGAAAGAGGTGTTTATGGTATATATATGACTACTTTTTTCTGTCAAGGAATCAGTACATGCTTTTCTTGAATTTTGTCCCATGTTCCAGCAGTGTGCCTCTGAGTCCAATGGTTCTTCCATTTGGTTTCAGATCCACCTTGCAATTTGTTTGATTGGAGCTCTGTTGACATACTGAAACCAGAAAGCCTGCTTGAACTTCCCTTTAAAATTGCCGTGACTCTTGCATTTCATCTCCAGTACTTTGTGAAGTATGAGTACATAAAAATGTTTGTCCTAGGGAAATATCCAAGGCATGAATTACGAGCATTGATTTGTCCAGCTACATCTCTTAAAGAAAACTTTAGTTTAGGGTTGTTCTCATTTGAATCGAAATTCAACTAATGTTTCTTTTCTTGTTCAGAGACGTGAAATGTAGTATCTTCTATCATGTGCGTAACCGTTAACATATTAGTTATCCTGTTATATGTCTTTCAGGCATCCAACGCTTACATTCAGTTTTTGCTGGGGCCAGCAACAACCATGCTGTTTGAGTTTGTCAAAGAAATGCCTAAACCTGAAACTGAATTGAGGCTGGACTTGTCCTCTCTTCTTGGCACACTTTTCTTTACATGGGTTATCATTCAACTATTCCCGGTAAGTGTTTATGATAGTGTGCACATAGTTCCAATAGGAAACTTTCTGTCTCTTTCTCAGCTTGATAAATTGCACTTTAACTTGTACGACTCTTTAGTTAAGGGGCTCTTGAGCCACAACATGGAGAAGGCAATGTTAGACAGACTGAATGGGGGAAGAACTTCAGTGAAAGTTAACTCTTGTGATCATTTTTTTTTGCTATGTTTTGAAACTAGATATATGATCATTCATCACTCTGGTTCCAAGTCTGCTTCCCTTCCTGATGCAACCTTAATAATCTGGTGTTTTTTTTTTTTTTTTTTTCGTTTTTGTCCATAAATTCTACTACTAGACCCTCCTGTTATTCCCAAGCTTTAGCCTCTTGTCTTGGTTCATTTTTTTCCCCGATCATTACACCTCTCTAAGCCCCCTTTTTTTCCTTCTTATGATGCAGGTTATCTTGACAGCTTTGGTTTATGAGAAACAGCAGAAGCTGAGGATTATGATGAAAATGCACGGGCTTGGTGATGGACCATATTGGTTGATATCCTATGCTTATTTCCTTTCCATATCTGCAATCTACATGCTGTGCTTTGTGATTTTTGGCTCAGTCATTGGTAATAATCCATCCAGCTTCTTTTTTAGTTTCTCATTTTCTTGAGGTCATTCTAATTGGTTGCAATTTGGCAGGTTTAAAATTTTTCACATTGAATGACTACAGTATCCAATTTGTCTTTTACTTCATCTACATAAACTTGCAAATATCCCTCGCGTTTCTGGTGGCGGCATTTTTCTCCAATGTGAAGACTACTACAGGTTGGATGATGATGAAATTGGTTTTATGCAGTTGGTATCTTTTCATTTACCTGACGATTCCAGCTTGCATCACTGACAATTAGATATGCAATGACTGCAGTGGTTGGTTATATATGTGTCTTTGCAACTGGTCTATTGGGAGGTTTCCTTTTCCAATTCTTCGTCCAAGACACATCTTTCCCAAGTAAGTAAAAGTCGCCATGAAAAGAAAGTGCGATCTCTAATTAAAATTGCCTTTGTGTTCTGGACCTTTTTTGTGAGTGTTACTTCATGATGAATATGACTTAGTTAAATGGTTGATTTCTTAATTAACCCCATCATCCCTTCTTTTCACAGAGTTGATTCTACTTCCATATATGTATGAGCTGTTCGTATTTTTATTTTACTTGATCCCAGACCTTAGACCCCACACAAGTGGCATTTTCAGCCATATTTTACATTGGCAGAGATAGGTTCCTCGTGGTGCAACGGCACCATCTTGCCTGTGGCATGATGCTTGTGTTGGTAGTGAGCAGCAACAACTTGGAAGGCTTATCCCACCAAGTGGGATAGACTGCCCAAATCTTTTTATGACATTGTTCGATATTCTTTGGTAAATCTTATGTAAGGTCTAAGTGCTCTGTCTTTTCCTATAATTGCGTTGTCTCACTAGAATATTTAAAGACCGTCATTCCAAACTCTGCAAACAAGCTAAGTTGAGAGAGGCTTGGCATTTGTAGTAAAAATGGAACTTCTACAACAGTTGAGAGTAGTCAATTTATCTTGATGAGCACAAACTTTCTCCTCAATATTTTTGCACAAGAGTAATGTACCTTTTGTGGGAAGACCATGGTTGCTCCTAAGGGAAGGTGTTTAATCAAACATTTATTTGCACAATGTCCATTTAGACCAAGAGAAGGAATAGTTGATGCTTGCAGGATGTCATTTAACTTTCTTTGTGCAACATATCAATTATCGCATCAGGGGTTACTTCACAGTATGAAAGTCTGCAGCCCTTTTGAAGTCAGTGCTCTGATCGTTTTAACTTTGGCCACCTATTCTTTCTTTCCCTAATTAATTGTGTTGATCTTCTGCAGGGGGTTGGATTATTGTAATGGAATTATATCCTGGCTTCTCACTGTACCGTGGGTTGTACGAGTTTGCGCAATATTCCTTCACAGGAAATTTTATGGGGACTCATGGGATGCAGTGGGGTGATTTAAGTGATAGCGGAAATGGGATGAAAGAGGTTCTGATTATCATGGTTGTTGAGTGGTTGGTGGTTCTTTTTGTAGCCTACTATATAGATCAAGTTACGTCATCTGTCAGTGGAAAAAGTCCTATGTTTCTCTTTGACAGATTCCGAAAGAAGCATGCATCTTCTTTCCGGAGGCCTAGCTTGCCAAGGCAAGGCTCTAAAGTCTTTGTTCAGATGGAGAAACCTGATGTCAGTCAGGAGGTAAATAGTGCATCTCCTTTAGTTGCTTTTGGGTAGTGGAAATACTGCATATTGACATTGCTTTTAAACACTGGCCCCAATAGGCTTGATAGATAGGGGACCTTGATAATGGCATCATAGCTTAGACAGCAAATAGTCTGGCTATTTATCTCTTTCACAGGACTTCATTTGTTTTTATCATCCTACATTTGACAGTCTTTATCCTACATGCTATTTTCGACTGTTGATCATTTGGCGGTTGAAGAGATTCATCAATAATACGAAAATTTTTCTACATAAAGTGAATAGTCTTTATTGGATGTTCTCAAGTTCTGGGTGTGGTTGTTTTATTATTTGAGTTGACCTGACGATGTAAGATGATTGTTTTTCATTTGCATGATTTTTTTCTAGAGGGAGAAGGTTGAGCAGTTGCTGCTAGAACCAAGCACAGATTACGCTATTGTCTGTGACAATCTTAAAAAGGTGTATCCAGGAAGGGACGGAAATCCTGAGAAATTTGCGGTTAGAGGGTTGTCTCTTGCTTTGCCACCGGGGGAATGCTTTGGCATGCTTGGTCCAAATGGAGCAGGCAAAACCTCTTTCATCAGTATGGTAAGTGCAAATTTGATCTCTTCGGATAAATGAGACACATTGGATTAACATTAACATTGGAGCATCTCGAGAGAAATTTCTTTTGTCGAGAAGAATGTTCAAAGATCATTACATGTTGTCCTTAAAACTCAAGAGACATCATTCTATCTGTTAACAGATGATCGGCCTTACAAAACCAACCTCTGGAACAGCATATGTTCAGGGGCTCGATATACGGACTCATATGGATGGCATATATACCAGCATGGGTGTATGCCCTCAACATGAGTAAGCTGGCATTATGTTATTTTATGGAGAAATTTCACCCTTCCCTCCTTTTTCCCTTCTGATTTTGATTTATTGCACGAGTCCTGAATTCTCCTGTCTTTATTAATTAAGCCTGCTCTGGGAAACCTTAACGGGGCGGGAGCACCTGCTTTTCTACGGAAGACTAAAAAATCTCAAGGGCTCTGCATTGACACAAGTAAGCTGTTACTTTTCTTTCTCATTCTTTTCTAATGTCTGATTCGATCATTGAAAAAACAAAATATTTCCAAAGTTCAGCAATTTTTTTTCCAAAGTTCAGCAATTTTTTTTGCGCTGTCATGCAACTTCATGTGAACTAGAATAAGTACAAACAATCTCTATTAGCTGGTTATGAATGTATTGTATGTGGATGTAGAATTAATGAACTATGCCCCCTTGTTAATCGTTCATTCACTTTGCACTCTCCTTTTGTTGATCTAGGCAGTGGAGGAATCTCTCAAGAATGTTAACTTATTTTATGGTGGTGTTGCTGACAAACAAGCTGGAAAATACAGTGGAGGTATGAAGAGGAGGCTGAGTGTTGCCATTTCACTGATTGGAGATCCCAAAGTAAGTCTTAGAGCGTATCTCATTTTAGGAAGCACCAAAGACTTCAAGCTAATGCCTTTGTGCTGTTGATTTTTGCTCTAAATTTGGCAAGGTTGTTTACATGGATGAACCGAGTACGGGGTTGGATCCAGCTTCAAGGAACAACTTATGGAATGTTGTGAAGCATGCAAAGCAAGACCGTGCTATTATTCTGACCAGTATGTTTGAGAACTCCCTAACCACCCCCTCCCCCAACTCTGTCTCTCTCACTTTGCGTGCTTTCGTGTGCATGCTACAGACATGGGGCACATTTTCAGACATCGCTGTAACTGGTTTTCCTGCATGTACATTAGGCTGTGCCTGAAAGTCAAACATGTTAGATGGAGATCACAATGGGTGCATACACGCGTAAAGAAACTGAAACATGTTGATTTAGTACCCCTGGCTAAATATTCCATAGCTTTGGCTATTACTTTGATGAAAAAAATTCCATTTATATGTCACACCTTGAGAATACATCACTGAAGAACTTTTTCGCTTATTTTCAGCTCATTCAATGGAAGAGGCAGAAGTACTGTGTGATCGATTGGGAATATTTGTTGATGGAAGTTTGCAGTGTATAGGGAACCCGAAAGAGGTAAATAATGGATAATATGATGTACCATTGGACTGTTGACTTGATTTTTGCCATCATTTGAATATTTTTCCCCTTTTCCCTTTAGTGGCAATACAGAAAGATGTCATCCTTCTTTTCCTGATATAGATTCTTTCCTTTGTTTCAAATTTCTTTTTGCATCTACCACCTAAGATATAATTTTCAGAACCCCAAGAAATATCGGGTTTTTGTTCCTTTCTATCTAATATTTGTCTGCACCTGTATTTGATTTGGGTTCCTAAAAAAAACACATTTTTACTCTGCAAATTCTGTGCTAGTACCCAGTTGGATAACTTTTGAGTGACCTGTCATGACCTTGATGAGGAGGAACCTTCTGATGGCTAGTTAGCCTGCTTTGCATGAAAACACCTGAATGTACATTTTTACTTTTTATGACAGCTGAAGGCTAGATACGGAGGTTCTTATGTGTTCACGATGACAACGTCATCCACTTATGAGGAAGAAGTGGAGAATATGGTCCAGCGTCTCTCTCCAGGCGCTAAAAGAATATATCAAATATCTGGAACTCAGAAGTTTGAACTGCCAAAGCATGAGGTCAAGATTGCGGATGTATTCCAAGCAGTTGAGAATGCAAAGAGCAGGTTCACCGTTCATGCTTGGGGATTAGCAGACACAACCTTGGAGGATGTCTTCATTAAGGTTGCTCGTAGTGCACAGGCATTCAACGTGCTGTCATGATTGTTAGAAATATAATATTCTGACATGATCCAGAATGTTATACAGAATTTTCTTGTCCCTTTTCGTTGTTTTGTAGCTACAGTCACATCATTTCTCTACAACTACAATATGCATCATCTCGCCAGGATACTTCTCAATGGGCATACAGATTAGCTTGCTTTTAGAAAGTTTCCACTTTCTGTATATGTATCAATTACAGTCTTTCTTTTGTATAATTGTTACCTCCCTAATGAAAGAAATGTTTCTGTTGTATTTATGTAGTACAAGTCACATGCTATCAATGTTTTGAAATCCTAAATGAAATATCATTAATTTGCGCCTAATTTTCTGTTCTTAGCACCTAGTTTTACCAGAAGATTGATCACGGACTCTGCTTTTAGATCATATTAAGCATCCACTCCAGCTGCCAAATGGTTGTGAGAGTGAGACAGGGCTTGGAGAACAATCCTTTGGGAAGTCTTAGAACAGTTACCACATATCCGAACAAACTGCAGTGATCAAGCAGATTCCTCTTAATCAGCAATATAAGTTGTGAAGCACATTTTGATGTTACCGTGGGAATCTGAGTTTTCAACTGAATAAAGTTAGAAAAATCTCCAAAATTCTTTGCCGTCATAAAGTACAATAATCCATTCAAGACAGAACAAAAGAGTTAGCTGATTAGGGGTGATCCCAACCAAGAAAGACACAGAAGCCGGCAATTGCAGCACATTCATTGTCTACATTTTTCAAAGCTACAGGGAGCTACAGTATTATTATAGCACACCAACTCAGAGAAGTCACAATTCAAATGGTCATGACTCATTCTGAGCTGCAATGGCAAAGACTAGTTTCTATATTGTGTTTCTAGTGGAGTTATTGTTAGCTGTCCAAGTCTGTGAAGCAAGCAGGAAGCTGGAGTTTACGAGCTGAAAAGAGGGAACTTTTCTGTAAAATTCACAAACTATGGAGCCACTGTGCTCTCTCTTATCCTTCCTGACAGCACGGTGAGTATTATTTGCCCGCTTTTGAAACACTGATTAATGAATACATCTTAAGTCACCTCATTAGTCATAGCAGGAAAAAAGAGAATCTGAAGAAAATTTCCACCATGATTTCCCTTCTCTGATGCGGGATCTGCAACATCATGCGTTGTTTATATCGAAGAATGAATAAAATAAACAAAGACTGAACTTGTGTTTTCTGTATGGAGATTTCTTTTTAGGACTCTGAATTAATCAGTCTAATGGAAACGATCGCCAAACAGGGATTTAATTGGAGATGGAGAGTAAATAGCTTGATACTTTCTTAATTTGGTTGTCTGCCTCATGACTTCGATTCTAACTTCTATGCAATTCAGGTGAATTAGGTGATATTGTTCTTGGATATGATAAATTTGACAAGTACAAGGTCAGGATCAATCTCACTTCCCTTTCCCCCTTCCTCCGCAAAATTTATTTAGCTATGAGGCAACTTTGAAGCTCAAACTCGCTGATATGTACATGCAAATTCGAAAGCAAATTTACTTTGGTTATAATTCTACTTCTAAACTTGTTTTAGCAGAGCGATCTTCTTCATAAAACTGATGGTGCATTGCAGAATGATTCAACCTATTTTGGAGCCACTGTTGAACAAGTTGCAAATAGGATTGGCAGGGATCATTTCACTCTAAATGGCACTTGCTACAAGCTCTTCACTAACGAGGGAAACAACACCTTGCATGGTACTCACAACTTCCTGATCCTCATACAACACCCATCACCATTCATCAGTAGTATTGAATTTAACCAAATGAATCACTTCAGGTGGCCTGATAGGATTTGGCAATGTAATATGGATAATGAAGAGTTACAGAGAAGAGTCATGTGACTTTTGGTGCCAAGAGCTATGATGGAGAACAAGGTATCTAAACTTGATTTCAACTCCCAGATCCTTGGGGTTCTATTTTGAAATCCTGGTCTAGTTTACTTGTTGGGCATACATGATCCTTTTGATCAACTGAACGTGAAAAAGATGAATCATAAGTTCCGCTCAACAACGGTTAAAATCCTGCAACACGCCGTTAAAAGTGAAAAGTGCTTATGATTGCTATTGCCTCACTTTATCCACCAATATACAGGCTTTCCAGGTGATCTGTCTGTCTCTGTAACCTACATGATAATTGAAACAAACAAGCTGGGCGTGAAAATGGAAGCCAAGGCCCTAAACAAGGCTACTCCAGTGAACCTAGCCCTGCACACCTACTGGAATCTTGGTGGCCACAACAGTGGTGACATCCTCTCACACACTATCCAACTATTCGGTTCCAAGATCACTCGAGTCGATGAACATCTCATACCTGCCAGCAGAATAATGTGCATTGAAGAATCGCCATACGACTTCCTCCAACCACGCCAAATTGGAAGCAGAATAAACGAGCTATCCCATGGATATGACATTAACTACGTGCTCGACAACATTGGACACAGACATCTAAAGAAGGTCACGATTGTTGGGGACAGCATAACAGGAAGAAAGATGGAGCTATGGAGTAATCAGCCTGGGATGCAATTCTACACGGCTAATTATCTGGAGAATAAGGGAGGAAAAGGAGGATTTGTTTACTCACACACAGGGATTCCCAGAATGTGAATCGCCCAAATTTTCCTTCACAGATCATTAGCCCCGGACAGACTTACGAACGTTCAATGGTTTTTCGATTCACAGCAAAGTAAAAGATCTAGACAAGCACAGAAGGAATAGTTCGAATACTTGAAATGTTCATTACATTTTAGCTGAGTCTGAGGGCAAAGAGAAAATTGATTTATGTTTTGTACTGGAGATGATATGCAGCAAAATTCCAAAGGAGATCAGTAATCAAATCCAGTTTGTTTTGTATAGCTAATGTGTCACGTCCCAAACCCCGAGCACGCAACAACCCCTTCGCTTGGTCGATAGAAAGCGACGTCCTAGGACTCGTCAATGACCATTCATTTTAATCTTTCATTATGCGCAAGCAGAAAACAAACCATCTCCCAGTCAACAGACAATCAAGCAATCAAACAAGGATAGAGAGATGAACAGCAAGAACAATAGCAACTACTCATATATATACATTTTCATTGGATTAACCAACGGAAGATCGTTTCTAATTTACAAACTCAACAGAGAGGCCGATCCATCCTCTAAGCCAAACCAAAAAGAAGCTAGGCTAGGCTAATACAACTAGACAAAAAGAACCCTAGGCCTCGGTACCACTATCACTCGGATCCATCAGATTCAGACTCCATTTGATCGTAGTCAGAGGCGTTCAGGTCGATCGCTGGTGGAGCGGAGCCAGGATTCTCCACTGCACCGTCAAGAGGGTCCAGCTCCATGGGATCCCAGTCGACGTCCTCGGGGCTCCTACCAAGCGGCCCGTCAAAGCCTCGCAGAGGACCGATCAGCATATCGCCCTCCCGAATGAATCACGCCAGGAATTGATGGGTATCCATTACCCCGGTCCCTCATCCACCCAGATGATGGAGAGATATTTCTTATAAAGATGCACTTGACCCGGGAAGCGGTGGTGCGTCACAACGGTCTCCCAGTCCTTAGGGATCCCGAATCGCACCAGCGGATGCACCATTCTAAGGGCTTAAAAGTGGTTATACAATAACCAATGAAATAAAATCTCAGCGAGTCCTCCCCCTAAGCACCGGTTAGAACACCAACTCAACTCGGGATATCTCTCCAAAACCACCCCACAAACAAAGCAACGATTAACAACCAATAACCAACAGATAACAACAGCCAGGGCCAACCAACAATCAATTAGTCGGTTCGCATGCAATCTTACCCGGTATGCCATACCCTGCACGTTATATCTCGGCACAATACATGCAATGCATATGGCCATTAGATGACGCAGTTCAACAATCGCATACGAGTCACATTATAAGTGATCTGACATGGCCATTGCTACACCTTGCACACTATCGATTCATGCATGCGTATCATAAACAATGTGATCAACCCATGCACAACCGGAACCAGTGATGCCATTATTCTCATATGCTCTTGCACATTAGTGCGCCACATAACACGTATCAATCAATCCCATGGGTTTTGATTATAAGGTAAAATCATTATGACACGTCCTATTCCATGCCACACAATTTTATCCCATAATAAGGCGCAACAATCTCAACACTCATGTGTGTTCCAATTATTATGGCCTATCGGCTATGGCCAACTCCCCAATCGGCCGTCATCTGAACTCCCACCAGGCATATGATAAAAACGGGCATTGTCCCGTCCCGTCGAGCACGACAATGTCTAGAACCCCCGCTTAGACGATATCCCAAAAAGGGGTAGCGGTCCGGCCTCTACTGCGACCAGCTTCCGGACTCCTGCCGGGCATCCAATAAAATCGAGCATCGCCCCCAAACTCCCGTTGGATGACAGGATCCACTTAGTGATCACGCAAGCATACCACCACAACTCACTTTTTATCTTTGAGCATTAACCAAGGCACACAGGCTTGCATACAAATCCTCAAATCATTTTCTCATAAAAGTGGTCCATTTCAGTGTCTCTTGGACAAATCATTTTTCCCTTTTTTTGTGAAAACCATACGATTCATGTGGATATCCATGCATTTACACATCCAATTCACCTCATAGGATCAACACACATGAAATTAGACAATTTTTCCCTTATAGATGAATAGTGCGCGTGAACAATAATTTGTGAATAGTGCAATATGAACAGTATAATTTTAAAATTCAATAATTAATAAATTAAATTCATAAATTAAGCAAATCATCAATTAAGACAAACAATCAATTAATTAAGGCAAAACATGTTTAATAACACATAAACCACAATTAAGCAACATTAAGCAAGATAAAGCAAAATTAAGTTAAACTAATCTTAACCATTTATCTAACCACATATCTTAGGGCTAATACAACTTAATTAAATCTCCTAAACTAAAATTAACCCTAACTAAACCAACCCTAAGCAAGTTTACGCATTAATCAACGGATTAGGAGCTAAACTCACCCGTTAAGTGGGCCGGAGATACAGGCGCGGCGGTGGCGACGAAGGCGACGCACAGGGACCTCAACCACAACGATCCAAGGCGGTCCCAAGGCTAAAACAGCAGCAACTAACTCAGACTCCCTCTGCAACACTGGAAAACTGGACTGCCGGAGGAGGAGAAGGGCTGAACGGGCTGGCCGGAGCTCTTGCGAGCGGCTGGCTGGCGACTGGCGGCACCTGGGTTTCAAGGGGACTGGCTAGTGGCTAGGTTGGGCAGAGGTTGTGTCAAAATGGGAGAAAACGACTAAAATAAGTAAAACAGCACAGGCGGACTGACCAACGGTGGCTTTTGGCCGGCCAGCAAGTCAGCTAACGGCTCCGATCGATGAACGGCCACCTCGGTCCATACGGTTTGGGCCTTCTGAGCATGATGGCGGATGGCACAGGCGGTGATTCACACGGGAAGGCAACAAATAACTCAAGTTTTTGGAGGAAGGTCAGCAGGAGAAAAGAAAGAAGAAGAGGAAACAAAGGGAGAGAGGTGCTGCGAATTCTTGGGCTGAAGGAGGGGAGAGAGAGTGATGGGAGAGCTTGCTGTCAAGTCTCATCAAGGCCATTAATGTGGCATCCTAGAATTTCAACGATCCTCGGGTATGTGATGATTATGACCGATCGATGGAAGTATCATCGAACTGTGGCATTGATGTCATTTACGGGCATTGATTCGTATTTGTTTATTTAATTGGATTGATATGATATGTTTAGCAATGGACCGACCAACCGTGCAATAAGAGAAGTCTTTGGACTTTAATGCACTAATATTTTGTGAGCCGAATGAAGGAAATTTGGCCTTGCATTCACATCTTCCCCACCAATCATTAAACAGCATTGTTGAGTTCTCTCTCTCCATGCAAGCAATCAATTTGATGCTTATGCAATTATATAAGTTTGAGGGTTATAATTTTGAAGAAGTGGGCCACATATTAGGACCATATGGCCACGGTTTTGCTGGCCCAAATAAACTGAGACACCCTCTTAATTGTCGACTAACCAAGTCAACCACGAAGGGGCATTATTGACCAAGGGACGCCCAACCGCAGCCACGTCGCCCACCCACACGGCTACCAGTGAAGCTCGATCGTGCGTGAAGGGGAGACACGCCTCCTCCACCTGTCCATTGTTGCCCCAGCCACCAAAAAACCTGCATGCAGTAATTAGATTAATTAAAGAATTGAAAGAGCAAAGTGCTCGTGTGATTGAGAGAGGAGAGAGATTAACCGAACGAAACAACTAGCAAGTGAGAGAGAGAGAGAGAGTTCGAGCAAGAGTGAGCAGCGAGCGGTCCGAGCGAGTGAGGGCAGAGAAGGAAGGCCGCCCTCCGCCCGTGCCCGTGATTGAGCTGCCGCCGTCGACGCCAACGGTCTTCGCCGCCGTTGAGCCACGTTCAAAGACCCGCAAGCTTCCCGTTCAATTTGTCGATTGAGGTTAGGAGTGAGGCAAGTAGAAGTTCATTAATCTATGTTATGCACGCTGTGATTATCTAGTGAAGTGCTAGTAGATTTGAGAAAATGCTGAAATGGAAACTACATATTGGATTTTTTGGATGATTGAGATGAAGATTGAGTACTGTTATGTGGAGGATTAAATGTATTGTTGCTGTACTGTGTTGGATTGAACTTGATGAGTACTAGATTGAGTTAGACATCTAGATATAGCCATATGAATGTAAAAACATGAAGATAGAAATGAATTTATTGAAATCAGTACACTGTTTTGTAGAGAACAGCTTAACCTGTGATGATTCCGTGAATTTTCTGTAATTTTATAGATAGAATTGGACTTTGAACCCTAATGAAAGTTGTAGGACACATCCTTAGGAATAACATATCAAAATTTGGGAAAAATCGGACAAGATTTAGTGGGTGAAACGAATTTTCTTCTGTAGGTACTGAATCTGAAAGTTACTGCAGAATTCTGAAGGAAATAGCAAACTATTACTCTTTATACACAACGAATCTGACTTAGTGTTCTTCATGAAAATTTTTCCTTTAGGTCTTTTTTATAACATATCAAAATTTCATAATTTTCTGAGTTCATTTAGGGGTTATTCCGAAATTGTTACTAAAACTGTGTATTGTGAGATTTGAGCTGTTTTGTTCCGAATTTACTCAAATCTTGAGTTGTTCTTTGACATGATGATATTGGCATTCGGCATATCATGCAACATTGATATTTGATGAAAATTCATGGGACATCTTGTCATTGCATTGAAAAGTGTTTTTGAGAATTAAGATGTTAATTGTTGCCGTTGGACCCTCGGGTCAACAATGCCCCGGGAGTCGAGATGCCCAAAGGATCGAATGAGTCGATACTTTGTGGATGCCCGGTGGCCCTATGTGGCTGAATGTCGAAAGTCTTTCCCTGGGAGCTTCAGGATGCCCGATTGTATGCTTATCGATACATAAATCCGGATGACCAGGGTAACCATTTTCATGGAAAGCCCTTGAGGTTCCTTGTGATGCCAAGTGGGGTGCGAAATGCTTGGAGGCGTGATACGCTCCGGATGCCCGGTGGCCCTAAGTGGCTGAATGCCGGAGGCTTCTGCGACGCCAGGGTCGGGTGCGGAATCCCAGAATGATGCAAACGTTGGTCCTCTGGGGGAAGAGAAACCTTTTGAATGATTAAAACTGGTGATTATATTAAGTGTGAGTGTGGTCTGGTTATAGGACTAAATTATATGGCATGGAATGGGACGTGTCATTACAGTTTATCCCTATGATCGGGACTTGTGTAACTAGACATGATACATCTTGAGGGTTTCGAGATTGTACTTGCCATTGCATTAAAGAATTTCATGATTTTGATGCATACTTATCCTTTGATTTCATGTTTTCGTCTATCTTGCATGAATCTAGATATTGATGGTACTGCACAATATAGCTTAATGAATCTTTTACTGCTAAGTGATTGTACTCACCCCGTTTGGGGACTAACATTTCAAATTAGAAGATATGTCTCTACTACCAGTCACCCCCGGTACATTTTACAGCGTCCCCATTGACGTTGAGTGCGAGTGTTCGGAGCACCCTCATCCTGAGTTACAAGGGTTAGTTTTTATTTGAGTGCGGGTTCTAGT
This sequence comes from Eucalyptus microcorys, assembly GCA_014182515.1. Taxonomy (NCBI): domain Eukaryota; kingdom Viridiplantae; phylum Streptophyta; class Magnoliopsida; order Myrtales; family Myrtaceae; genus Eucalyptus; species Eucalyptus microcorys. The sequence goes on from CM024572.1 coordinate 23,671,670, forward strand.
CATGTATGACATCGGTTCACTTAATGGCCCAATGACTCAGGAGTTTCTGTCAGTACACGTCCGCCGTGATGGGATCATGTTGGGGATGTTGCCGCCGCCGCCAGCTGACGAACCGGGCTGGGTGTGACCGAGAGTGATGGTTAGCAGATGAAGCAAATTTTGGACCGCCGACACTAACTGATAGACTTATGTATAGGACTGTATGGAAAGAAAAGCAAAAGGGAAGTCGGGTTATCTTTTGGTATGAAGCCGGGTATAGAAAACCATGGCAAATTTTGATGTACCGACCAATGTTGTCTATCAGACCTAAGTAAATAAAAGTGTTCGGCTTGACTTATAAAATGTGTAGTTGGTGTGCATCGTTTCTAATTTTGGGATAGGGAGATGATGATTTTGCTTCCGCTATATATTTATAAATTGCGCAGGGACCGATCTAAAAGATGTAGACCCCCAAGACTTATGGACCCATTATAATTCTATAGTATCAGAGTGATATATTATCAGGACAAGTGAAAGGTAAGCAAACTGTGGCGACCCTAACGGATCGGGGGCCGTAGGTGGGGTGCCACAATTAATGGCTTGCTTCAAGTCCCATGCGCATGACATCATCTTCTCTCTCTTCTTTTGCCTTATCCACATAATATCTAGGGGCAAAATGGTCATTTCTACCTTGCACATTTCTCACTCTACCCTTTGGCTGAAATGAAGGGCGGGCCTAAGAAATGGGCTAGGAAATGAATAGGAACGAGCTCGGGAATTGGTTGGGCCTGACTCAAAGTTAGACAATGGGCTTGGAAGGTAAAATGGTTGGTTGGGCCTAACTGGCTCACTTGCTTGCCTTGAGCCTACCATGGTGGCTGTCCCACCTTGGGCCTAAGGCCCACACTGGCCTTACCCAACTCACGTCCTCATAGGCTCGTTTCCTCGGTCCGTAAATCCTTTTTCCCAAATACTCGACTTAATCGGCGCCGTCAACTATCGAATAACATCATCCAAAGTCCGTCTAGATGTTCCCAAACATTCGAAGTCCAATCTTGAGTTCTCATGCCATATCAATTTCGCTAGAATGCCATTTTGGTACAACTCGGACTAACAAGCGGCTTCGAAAATTCACGCGTAACTAACTCATGCCTAATCACGTTCAAGACATCTCAACACATGGACGTCATTGACTACATGAAATTGCGAAAGATATTTTCTTATTTCAAAGTACACGATTACCAAGGATCGACATAGGTCGTTCGCGGGCCCGATAACAATAAACGGAATCACCCGTCGTTCCATTATGTTCTGTCCACGAATCGACTTCTAGTCATCCTTGAAATCGGCCTACCTATCTATAAGATCGTCCTCACGCAAGTCTTACGGTCAAATCGTTTTCCTAGGTCAAGTTCTTTAGTCGCACGAGTTCTGTCATCATTAGCATTTCCCCTCAAAGTCAATATCTAAGGAATGATCAATTCCGAGTGAGATCAACCAACAATGCATTGACGAAATTCACATTCATTCATCCCTCAGATGGCTCGAATTTCATGATGTCACATAATGATTGACCTAACAAGCATTTTAAATAAGTGCCAAAAAAAAAAAGCATGATTTTCACAAATACACAAAGTTCCAATCCCAGGAGAGTGTAACTGATAATTCTTTTCAGACTTCCAGTTCGAAATTAATATCTTCAGTAAACCCGAGCATAGCAATGATGAGACAAAGCTCAGTAATAGAAAGAATAATCGGGCAACCCAAACGAGAAAACTTGTTTCATTTATCAAGGCACCCAATTTTGCATCTCCCTATGTACGACCCTTCAGTCAGGATTGAACTCAAAAGATGAATTGCAACCAACCAAAGCAGATGCTGAGCATCAGTTCATCAATGCAGGAAACAATTGCCCAATCAACTGAAAGCACAGAGAGTTCATGGACAAGTCAAATTCTGCCGAAACTGAAAGGAGTACATGTACAAGAAATTCCATAAAAGAAATATATAAATATATACATCACGAGCTATCTAAATTACGAAAATTCCAACATGTGAGTCTATCGGTCATTTGACAATGACGAAGAGGTATGAGCTAGGATCGCTTCAACAAAATAAGCATGACAGAATTTTAGGTGTTCCAATCCAAGCTATAAGTACGTATAATGGCAGTCAACGAGCAGTCATCGTAGCGATCTTCATAAAGATGTCTGGTTGCATCTTCACAAATTTTGATTGTGGTTAATTACTCGACGGTACGAAGACAACTTTCTTAGGGGTCTTTCATTGGTCAGAGGCCTATCAACAACCGCTCAAGTAAGATCGTAAGAGTAATTGCCACACCATATTCGGTGCTCTCAAACTCTAGGTTATCCAAAAAAAAAAACAAAAAGAAAAATCATAGGGTCTGCAAAAACAAGTGGAAGAAAAAAATTTTACTTTTCCATCCGTGGTTTTTCTTTTGGGGAAAAAAATAAAAAAGAAAAGAAGGAAGGAAGGGGGGTTGGTTTCCCAAAGGCTATTTGGGCAACTGAAGGTAAAGAAGTAAAGGGCAAAATTGTCAAAAGGCAAAGATTATTAAAAATTCAAGAATCTGCAGGATTATTAATTCGATCAGTCAAGTCCAACAAAAAAATGGATTATGATAGCAGACGCGACAATAGTCGTCCGATCAATGTCTCGTCCTTTGATCCTTTCCTCGCTCGTCTTTGTCGCTTCAGTTCAAAAATCGGTTAAACTCTCCGGACCGTTCAATCAACGGTCGAATTGTCATCTGCGCATAGCGTGGCGTCTTTTCGCCGTCAACAAAGCCCGCCATAGCGCCATTTTTTCTTTCTTTACTCTCGCTCGTTATCTTTCTTTTGCTAAATTTTTGTGATCTTCATACATCTACTTTTACCCGAGCAATGTCGATTTACTTTTCCCTTAATTGAAAGGGTTTTTTTTCCCTCTCCGATAAGCAAGTTTAATAGTATTGCTCGCAACCAAAAATAAGGTGAAACGATCCTTATACTGACTCACAAAAGTACATCCTTCGCCGGTTCGCATAACGGTTGCTAATTCATTACTCGAGTGACATCGATTCAAGTTTCTTCTAGTTAGAAAGTTTTGTTGGTGCGTTTTCAATTAGTCGAGAAGGTTTTAATTATCACCCATCTCTTTTATTCAAAACGAGATGCTTATTACTGTTTTGTAAGGATTTTTTGTGGGTTTGACATTTGAGAAAATGAAGAGGAAGGTTCATGTCCAAAGCAGCGTTGCGAAGATGAACTGTCCATGTTTACCATTTATAATGCAAGGGATTGTAATGACTATTGCACTCGGTTTTACGGTTTTAGGAATGGATGAACCGGTTGTGAAAGGAATCGAGGCTGAAAAATAGTTTGCTCACACGATAAAAATGTCTTTATTTTTTCAGGAAATTGACTTTACACTTACCTCGTACATGCATCCCAAGTTCCATATCGATTAAAGACGAACAGGGTGTCAACTTTGAATCGAGTTATTTTAGCTATTCAACACACCAAAATAAGAGTCTAATAGAGCAGCAGGCTTCAATATAAAAGTATCTCTACTTAGAGATTATGCTTTTTCCACATCGTGGTAAGGTCGAATTTGGGAAAACTTGTAACTCCAAATGCAACTTTGATAATCGGAAAGGGCAAACTAATCAATGAGGACGCGCATTTGGTTTAAGAAGCAGCGTCATGAGTAATTAAAGTGACTTGGCAAAGACGTGTTGACTTGTTTCGATCGGTTTTGGAGGATTGAAATAATGAGTTATACTTTATGGTCTGTTTGTTTAAGGAAAATTACTTTTGGGAAATTATTTATTAACTTTTAGGTGTTTTGACGATAGAAAACTAATCAATTTATGGAAATTATTTTTCATAAATCAAAACAACAAGCTTAGATTGTGGGAAAATAATTTCCCCTTCTAGCAAAAAAAAAAATGACTTTCTCTAAACCATCAAACAAATTAAAACTAAATGATTTCCGTGGAAAATATTTTTCTTTATCATGAAATATTATTTAAAGATACTTAGGTTTTTGTTAGTTCGCGTAAAATGAAAGGTTTTGAAAAATATTTTCTTAAATAGAATCATTTATATCACTTATACAAGATAAATGAACGAAAAATTCTTTGTTAGTCCACATGTGGTGTTTCGACTCATACATTGAGAACACGTGAATGCTTAATGGCTGTTGTTCCAGATGCTGCCACTATCGTACAGACTTTCGGCTAAGCAGATGAACCATCATTTCAAATTGATTTGGTGACTTAAAAATGTATTCCCCTCTGCATTTCTTGGTATACGTGGTCGGAATTTTTCGTGGTGGAGCTTGGAGTAGTCGCAAGGAATGGGCAGGATGCAGAACTTCTGAAGATGGGAATACCAACTGATGCTAGCAGTGCCTACAAACCGAAGCTTAAAGCGTTATATATTTGATCTATGTTTAGGCTATTCATCACAGATAGAGATCGATCATAGTGACCGTAATTCGTGGTAACTATGCGTGTTATCAAATTGGTGGAAGAAATCTGGAACATATTTTTGCTTTCAATTAGATTTAGTTCGAGTCACATTTTGCATCGCAACGTAAACGTACTCAAAGGTTTCGATTCAGTTTGGGTGTCATGAAAATCCGAATCAAGCCGTTAACACCTATGGCACCTATTAATTTAAGTTTTTGAGTTGTGAACATTCTAACTTATTCTCAAAACCAGATTTATTTCACAGTACAGTTCCTCATTCATCAAATTCCACGTGTTATTCCTAATTCTCATGTGGTAAATATGTAATTTAGGTACAAACATCGTATGTGGACAAGGGTATCTTTGAGTTAATGGAAAGTCCCTAGCGTGTTTCTGAACATTCGATTTAGTTTGGCCTTGGAGAAAATGTTATTGAGGAAATACAAAAGTCTTTTAGATAAAAGAGTTTTCCAAAATGCATATAATGTTTGCTAAATTATATTTTAGATATATATTAGGAACCAACTAAATTATACTTTGTAAATGACTTTTTCTACCTTATTTTTAAAAAAAACGTCTCAAATTATTTGCCGATGGAACTCAGCTATCGGCCCCCCTCAACTAAGGTTGTTGCGGTCACTCGCTGACTCATGGAAAATTGAGGCCTTCATGAGCAAGTTAGGGTTTTTGAGGGCATTATAAGCCATAGCAAAGTTGAAAGAAAATAAAAAATAAAAATAAAAGTTTATTTGCATCCCAAAAATGCTACTTTCTAAAGTACTTTTGGGCATTTGTCCAAAAGACTTTAAAGTCTCAAAATTCGTTATAAATGCCGAACCAAACTGAGCCTCATAAAGCGCGTGGACGGTGAAGTGACATTTTAAAGAAGGGCAAATCCGGCATACCGCCCTAAAAGTGGAAACAGCCGCTTTAGTACCGAAACGGAAATTTAAGCTGTAATTAGCGGCATATCCGACAACTGGCGCCTGTTTCGAACTGTGTTGTTTTTTTCCTTATCCGACGCAACGCAAAGTAGTAAAAAGTTGCAGCGGTTTGGATTCCTGGGAACCCCCCTAAAACTCGCGCGCTACATAAATGCAGAGGGACCCGAAAACTTGAGGCGACGTTGCCCTGAAACCTTTCAAGAACAGCTTCAAGAAGACGCACCCAGAGGACCCGAAAGACTCTGTTTCGCAGGTTGAATTGGGAATTCGCTTTACTCCTCGAGGAAATTTTAACGTACGTGTTTGCCGTGGGATTCAATGGCGGAGCCGTCCGATGACCCGTCCAGCTTCTGGACTCAGGCCAATGCTCTGCTTCCGGATTCAATGGCGGAGCCGTCCGATGGCCCGGGCAGCTTCTGGACTCAGGCCAATGCTCTGCTTCGCAAGAACTTGACTTTCCAGGTTCGATATTATCTCTCAGCGTCTTTTCTTTACGTGGGTCCTTCTCCGCGGGCGAGTGGCGGGGGAGGGTGGCGTCGGTTTGGCTTTGGTGAGCCCGTGATCAGTATCTTGAATGCATTGTTCGAAAAACCTTCTTGGTAATACGGAGATTAGTTCGGTTGGGACTGCAGTCGGGTGTGTTTATCCTCGTCTTGAATGATGGATGATGCACGCGGAACTGATTCTTGCAATTTCAAGTTTTGGTTTGGAGTTTTTGCGTCTCCATGGACTTGGTCATTTGCCTTGTTGGTGGTTGCTGTCGCGGTTAATTCACTACGGTTTCATTCTGTATCTCTCGTATTTGATTGTGGAGATGTAATTGGACTATTACGATTCCATTGTGGCATTTCATACCGGAATCAATTGTGTCTCCTCCTTTTTGGTGTATGAGTCGACTTCATCGTGCGAGTAACGCTTGCTTGCCTTGTTTCTTTGTGCTTATACTTTAATGGGCAACGAGTATATCAAGATCTAGTGCTGTATTAAATGGTGCTTCTTCTTTGACATTTGCATCTCTCTTGAATTACATGATTTCTTTCAGTATAACTGGATGAGTCAATAATGCAGCTCATAGAACCATTTGCGACCACAAGAATGCCCAGATTCCACTAGCATGCTCTGAAGTTAGGATAGAGTAAAAATACCATGCACAACCGTTGTCTGGCCTTCTTATCTTCAGTTTAGTCCCTGGGAATTTAATCTTGGCTAGTTGTCCCTTTTGGGATCCAGCTGCCAAATTCTCTTTTGCACATAAAGTATAGAGTTAATTTGAAGCCAATATGACCTTTATAGCTATCAGTATAACTTCTTAATGGCCTTTGGTAAGGCTAAACAGAACATATATTACGCTTTATGTTACGGTAAGGTCCAACAAATTCTACGAAGGATGCATCTGATGACATTTATATTATCCTTTTGCAGAGACGGAATATCATGACCAATATCCGGCTCATTTCTTTTCCAGTTGTCCTCTGTTTACTCCTTGTTCTCATCCAAGGATTGGTCAACCATGAACTGAACAAGGCTGACCTTAAGTGTGGCTGTGAATGTATCAATACGAATGGAGATGGGCAGTGCAAGGAGGAGTGTGGGATTCAATATTCCACCATTGAACAAGCGGGAACCTGTGCTGTGCTAAATCCTCCTGAATGGCCTCCCCTATTACAAATACCGGCTCCCCAACATCGTGCAGTAAGGACGGACTTTATACCATTTAATGACTTGCCTAATGATTCCTGCAGAAGGATAGGGTCTTGTCCTGCAACCATACTCTTCACAGGAAGTAATCAATCCCTTGGAGAAAGTATATCCACTGACTCCTTTATATGGTTTTTCCTTTCCTATAAAACTAAGATGCTACCATTTGATAGTAAGACAGACGTTTCTAAGTTTTGACTTTGTTTTTGACTTTATGTTTTCAGTTTTGGTGGGGAATATGGTCCCAAATTCTTTTACTCTGAATTATTCTGACATTTTAGGCGGCTTAGCCCAGAATGCCCTGGTAGGTTATCTTCATCTTTGTTTGACATTATACTAGGATCAGCAATTACCTTATTTCTCTGCTGCTAATGTGGCTAATGTGTCTTCTGAAAATTTTTAGGGTACTGCTTCAAGGCCCAATTCGCAGAACTATCTTGAATCTGCTTTTTTCTCTGACCAACCTGTGTACGTGGTTCAACAGCAGTGCACAGGAAACTCTTCATTTTCTGTTGCTATTCAGGAATACTCCAAAACAATAAAACTGGGTAGGAAAACTCTTTCTTTACTTCTTTTTGACATGTCTGAAATGCATTATTTCTCTATAAATAGGTTTGCTGCCAATTTTTGTGATTCTTAGAGAAGGAAACAAAAATATGCATGTGCATCAATGCGACAAAGTTGCAATCCAAGGTACTGATTCTGATTGCTAAGAATATACTTACATCCGAGGCACCAGAAAGAGAGGGAATGGGAATTTGATCAGAAGCAAGAGTACTCACTTATATGTCTGTCTGAAGTGCCCTTTACTTTCTGAAAAATGTTCTAGAGGAGAAGATAATGAGTCCAATGGAAACCTATGCCGCACTGGTTTTTTCTATTGATGCAATTGGAAAAATTGTAAAAACAAGGAACAAAGAGGGAAAAAACAAGATCCATCTGAGAATGCCTGTCTAGCTTCACTTCACTTTGTTTATTGTGATATGAAAACTTTACATTCCTTCATAGAGAGTGCTAAGATTGTAGGTTTACTATCTCAACATGGATTAAGATACCCAGTTATCTATATTTACAAAGCAAAGAGAGACAGTCTTGTATAAGACATCACTCCCTAGCTATGTTATCTGATAACTACCTACCAACTAATTCCTAATAAACAACTTTGAGTGTAACCCATTAACCTAGCATCTTCTTTGACCAAAAAAGATTGCTCCTCTTATAGTTTCCTGAAATCCAAATGAATGACCTTACGGACTATATATTGCTCAGTAGTTTTCTATGAATCCATGCCATTGCTGAAAAGCTTCATTGATGGGTAAATCAAATTAGAGCACAGTGGTATAAATAAAATTCTGTATAAAGCTTGGCAAAGTTTAGGTTCCTTGATTGCCCATCACCCTTCAAAATAAAGCTGAATGATGCTTAATTAGTGGTTTTTCCCCCAAAGAGTCCTGCTATTGGGACCAATTAAGTTTGTAGTGTACAAGGTGCAAAGAATGGCTAAACCATCTGGCTGAAAAGGAAAGCCCTTGAACTGGTTTACTGTTATATACTTATTTACAGTCATTCCCAACCTATCCCTCCTCCCCCTTCAAAATAAAAGGAGAAATAAACCTTCACTTTGATGACAGATTATCTTTTTGTTGTGCATTTAGATGTAAGTTGTGCCCAAGGTTTATTTGTGTGGAGAAACAGCTCCTCAGCAGTAAATGATGAACTACATAAGGGCTATTGGAAAGGGAACACGGAAAGGCAAATTAATGAAATAGTCGCAGGTCTGGCTGCTGCTTTTTTGGCTGGCTTCAGTTTCTGCTTTATCAAATATGTACAGACAATTCCGCATGTTTTTCTCTCACAGGGTATGATTTCCTTAATACAAATTTCAGTAACTTCAATGTGAGCATATGGTATAATTCAACCTATAAGGATGATGCAAGAAATGGACGTAGGTCATTGGTGCGTGTTGCACGATCTGTGAATCTGGTAATTCTTTTTTCTTCATCTCTTTTTTTTAATCATTTTCCTATAAGTCAGCTTGTATAGTTGTTCAGATAAAATACGTGCAAGGAATATTCTTTGATAAACTAAAGAAAGAGTCGTTCTTCCTTTTCCTGTCAAGGAATCAATACATGCTTTTCTTGAATGTTTTTCCATGTTCTAGCAGTATGCCTCTGAGTGCAATGGTTCTTCAAATTAATGATTTTCAGATCCACCTTGTAATTTGTTTGAATGAAGCTCTGTTGACATACTGATACCAGAAAGCCTGCTTGAACTCCCCTTGGAAATTGCATGACTCTTGCACGTTATCTCCATATGAGAACATAAAAGTCTTTGTCCTTGGGATATACTCAAGGCATGAATTACAAGCATTGATTAATCCAGTTACCCTCTCTTAATTAAAACTTAAGTTTAAGGTTGTTCTCCTGTGAATCAAAGTTCAATAAAGTTTCTTTTCTCATTTAGTCAAATGTGAAATTTGGTATCTTCTATCATGGGCATAACCATTAACTAATTAGTTATCCTGGTATATTTCTTTCAGGCATCCAATGCTTACGTTCAGTTTTTGCTGGGGCCCGCAACAAAATTGCTGTTTGAGTTCATCAAAGATATGCCTAAACCTGAAACTGAAGTGAGGCTGGACTTCGCTTCTGTTCTTAGCGCACTCTTCTTTACATGGGTTATCATTCAACTGTTCCCCGTAAGTGGTTACAATAGTGTACACATAGTTTCAAATGACCACTTCTGTCTCTTTCTCAGCTTGACAAATTTCGGTTTAACTCCTACAACTCTTTTAATTAAGGGGCTCCAAGCCCTAACATGGAGAAGGTGGTATTAGACAGAGTGAGCGGGGGAAGGACTAAAGCGACAAGTTAACTCTTGCGATCATTTCTTTCTGCTGACTTATGTTTCGGAACTAGATATATGATAGTTCATCACTCTGGTTCCAAGTCTGCTTCCCTTCCTGATGCAACCTTAATAATCTGGTGTTTTTTTCTGTTTGTCCACAAATCCTACTACTAGACCCTCCTATTATTCCCAAGCTTTAGCCTCTTGTCTTGGTTCATTTTTTTCCCTATTATAACACCACTCTAATCCCCCTTTTCCCTTCTTATGTACAGGTAGTCTTGACAGCTCTGGTTTATGAGAAACAGCAGAAGCTGAGAATTATAATGAAAATGCATGGGCTTGGTAATGGACCATATTGGTTGATTTCCTATGCTTATTTTCTTTCCATATCTTCAATCTACATGCTAAGCTTTGTGATCTTCGGCTCAGTCATCGGTAATAATCCATCTAGCTTCTTTTGTAGTTTCTTATTTTCTTGCAGTTTTTTTTTTAATTTGGTTGCAACTTTGCAGGTTTAAAGTTTTTCACATTGAACGACTACAGTATGCAGTTTGTCTTTTATTTCATCTACATAAATTTGCAAATTTCTCTGGCATTTCTGGTAGCGGCATTTTTCTCCGATGTGATGACTGCTACAGGTTTGACAGTGTGACATTGGTTTTATGCAGTTGGTATCTTTTCATTTCCCTGATGATTTTAGCTAACATCACCAACAATTTGAAATGTGATGACTGCAGTGGTGGGTTATATATGTGTCTTTGGAACTGGTCTATTGGGACGTTTCTTTTTCCAATTCTTCGTCGAAGATACATCTTTCCCAAGTAAGTAAAAGTTACCATAAAAGAAAAGCTAATTACTAATTAAAATTGCCTTAGTGTTCTGGACCTTTTTTGCGAGAATTACTTACTCCATGAAAATTAAGACAATTGGTTATTTGCATGGTTGATTTCTTTATCAACTCAATCATCCCTTTCTTTCTCAGAGTTCATTCTACTTCCATATGTGTGTGAGCTGCTTGTGTCTTTCTTTTGCTGACTCCAAACCCTTCACAAGTGACATTTTCAGCCATAATTCACATTGCCAGAGACAGATTCCTGGTGGTGCATGGGAAGTAAGTACAAGATGGTGCCACAGCACCATCTTGCCTGTGGTGTGCTGCTTGGGTCAGTAGCAAACAGCAACAATTTAGTAGGTTTATTCCACCAAGTGGGGTAGACTACCCAAATCGTTTATTCCTATAATGTTCTTCCAAGTCTTTTTTGTCTTCCACTAGCGCTTTTGACCTGAATATTAACCCATAATTGTGTCTTCTCACTATAATATTTGAAGGCCATCATTCCATGTGCTCAAACCACCTCGAACAGGCTAAATTGAGACGGGCTTGGTTTTTGTAGTAAAAGTTTGTAGTAGAAGTGGAACTTTTACAACAGTGGAGAGTAGTCGATTTATCTTTATGAGCATAAATCTTCTCCTCTATTGTTGTCCACGAGAGTAATGTACCTTTTGTGTGAAGACCATTGTTGCTTCTAAGGGAAGGTGTTTAATCAGACATCTATTTGCACAATGTCCATTTAGAGCAAGAGAAGGAATAGTTGATGCTTGCAAGATGTCATTTTCACTTTCTTTAAGCATCATGTTGAGTATTGCATTAGGAGTTACTTTACTGTATGAAAGTCTGCAGCCCTTCTGAAGCCAGTGCTTTCATGCCTTTTTTTTTTTTGGCCACATTTTTTATTTTCCTGATCAATTCTGTTAATCTTCTGCAGGAGGTTGGATTATCATAATGGAATTATACCCTGGCTTTTCACTGTACCGTGGGTTGTACGAGTTTGCACAATATTCCTTCACAGGAAATTATATAGGGACTCATGGCATGCGTTGGATTGATTTAAGTGATAGTGAAAATGGGATGAAAGAAGTTCTGATTATCATGGTTGTTGAGTGGTTGGTGGTGCTTTTTGTAGCCTATTATATAGATCAGGTCACATTATCTGGAATTGGAAAAAGTGTTATATTTCTCTTTGAAAGATTCGGAAAAAAACATCCATCTTCTTCCCAGAGGCCTAGCTTGCAAAGGCAAGGATCTAAAGTCCTTGTTCAGATGGAGAAACCTGACGTCAGCCAGGAGGTAACCAGTGCATCTCCTCTAGTCGTTTTTTGGTAGTGGAAATAGTGCATATTGACATACTGGCCCCAATAGGCTTGATAGATGGAGTACCTTGATAATTGCATCATAGCTTGGACAGCTTATAGTGAGGTTATATTTCCCTTTGAAAGGACTTCATTTGTTGTTTTCATCTTACATTTTAACGGTCTTTAACCTATAACCTACCTATTATTTTTGCCTGCTGATTTTTGGCAGTTGAAGTGTTCCATCAATAAAACGATAATTTTTCTACATAAAGTGAATGGTCTATACTGGATGTTCTCAAGTTCTAAGTGTGGTTATATACTGTTCAAGTTGGCTTGACTATTTAAGATGATTGTTTTTCATTTGCATTAATTTTTCTAGAGGGAGAAGGTTAAGCAGTTGCTGCTAGATCCAAGCACAAATCACGCTATTGTATGTGACAATCTCAAGAAGGTGTATCCCGGAAGGGATGGAAATCCTGAGAAATTTGCAGTTAGAGGGTTGTCACTTGCTTTGCCAGCAGGGGAATGCTTTGGCATGCTTGGTCCAAATGGAGCAGGCAAAACCTCTTTCATCAGTATGGTAAGTGCAAATTTTCTCTTTGGATAAATGAGACTCGAATTGTATTAACATGAACCTTGGAGCATCTCAACAGAGATTTCTTTTGTTAAGAAGAATGTTCAGAGATTGTCGCAAGTTGTCCTTAAAACTCAAGAGATGTCATTCTATCTTTTAACAGATGATCGGCCTTGCAAAACCAACCTCTGGAACAGCATATGTTCAGGGGCTCGATATACAAACTCATATGGATGGCATATATACTAGCATGGGTGTATGCCCTCAACATGAGTAAGCTGGCATTATGTTATCTCACGAAGAAATTTTACCCCTCCCTCCTTTTTCCCTTCTGATTTTGATTTATTGCACAAGTCTTGAATTTTCCTGTCTTTATTAATTAAGCCTGCTCTGGGAAACCTTAACGGGCCGGGAGCACCTCCTTTTCTATGGAAGACTAAAACATCTCAAGGGCTCTGCATTGACACAAGTAAGCTGTTACTTTTCTTTCTCATTAAGCTGTTACTTTTCTTTCTCATTCTTTCCGAATGTCTGATTCGATAGTTGAAGAAACAATATATTCAAAGTTCAGCAATTTTTTTTGCACCGTCATGCAACTTCATGTGAACTAGAATAAGTATAAACAATCTCTATTAGCTGGTTATAAATGTATTGTATGTGAATGTAGAATTATTGAACTATGCCACACTTGTTAATCATTCATTCACTTTGCACTCTCATTTTGTTGATCTAGGTGGTGGAGGAATCTCTCAAGAGTGTTAACTTATTTTACAGTGGTGTTGCTGACAAACAAGCCGGAAAATACAGTGGAGGTATGAAAGGAGGCTGAGTGTTGCTATTTCACTGATTGGAGATCCCAAAGTAAGTCTTAGAGTGTATCTCATTTTAGGAGGCACCAAAGACCCTTCAAGCTAACCTTTCATGTTGTTGATTTTTGCTTCAACTATGGCAAGGTTGTTTACATGGATGAACCGAGTACGGGGTTGGATCCAGCTTCAAGAAACAACTTATGGAATGTTGTGAAGCGTGCAAAGCAAGACCGGGCTATTATTCTAACCAGTAAGTTTGGAAAACTCCCTCCCTCTCTCTCTCGCCCCCACACCCCCCCGGCGCGGCAGGTGTCTCTCACCATCCGCATTTTTGTGTGCTTGCTGCACACATGTGCATTAGGCCATGCCTAAAGTTTGAACATATTAGATTGAGATCCCAACCAGTGCTTACGTGCATAGAGAAGCTGAAATATCTCCATTAAGGACGCCTGGCTAAGTACTCTATAGCTTTAGTTTCTTCTTCTTCTTCTTCTTCTTCTTGTTTTTTTCTTTTGGGCTAAAGATTCCATGACTTTAGTTATTCCTTCTCTGATGAAGGAATGCCAATTTTATCTTACACTGGAGGCTAAGTCACTCAAGAACTTCTTCGCTTATTTTCAGCTCATTCAATGGAAGAGGCAGAGGTACTATGTGATCGATTGGGAATATTTGTTGATGGAAGTTTGCAATGTATAGGGAACCCTAAAGAGGTAAATAGTACATGATATAATGAGCCATTGGACTGTCAACTGGATTTTTGCTGTCATTTAAATATTTCTCCCTTTTCTTCAAGTTGCGATACAGAAAGATGTCATCTTTCTTTTTCAGGTATAGATTATATCATTTGTTTTCATGTTCTTTTTGCATCTATAGCGCAAGATATAATTTTTGAACCCCATGAAATATCTGGATTCTGTTCCTCGCTATATAATATTTGTCTGCAACTGCATTTAATTTGGTGCCCAAAGTGATATGTTTTTACTCTGCAAATTCTGTGCTAGTACCCGGTTGGATATCTATGTGTGACTTGTGAGTAACCTTGTCGAAGGGGAACCTTCTGATGGCTAGTCAACCTGGTTTGCATGAAAACACCTGAATGTACATTTTTACTTTTTATGACAGCTGAAGGCTAGATACGGAGGCTCTTATGTGTTCACGATGACAACGTCATCCACTTATGAGGAAGAAGTGGAGAACATGGTGCGTTGTCTCTCTCCAGGCGCTAAAAGAATATATCAAATATCTGGAACTCAGAAGTTTGAACTGCCAAAGCATGAGGTCAAGATCTCGGATGTATTCCAAGCAGTTAAGAATGCAAAGAGTAGGTTCACGGTTCATGCTTGGGGATTAGCAGACACAACCCTGGAGGATGTCTTCATTAAGGTTGCAAGCAGCACGCAAGCATCCAACGTGCTGTCCTGATTGTTAGAAAATACTATATTCTGACGTGATCCAGAATGTTATACAGAATTTTCTTGTCCCTTTTCATCACTTGTAGCTACAGTCCATCGTTGCTTTACAACTACAATATCCACCGGCTCTCCTGGGTACTTCTCAACTGGCATACAAATTACCCTGCATTTAGAAAGTTTCCCCTTTCGGTATATGTATCAATTACAGTGTTTCCTTCGTATAATTGTTACCTCCCTAATGAAAGAAATGTTTGTCGTATTTACTTTAACAAATCACATGCCATTGATGTTTTGAATTCCTAAACAAAAAATCATGAACTTACGCCTAATTTTCTGTTCTGAGCATCTAACAGTACCAGAAAATTGATCATGCACTGTAATTTTAGATCAACATTGAGCATCCACTCCAGCCGTCAAATGGTTGTGAGAGTAGGACGGGGAAGTCTTAGAACAGTTACTGCGATATCCAAATAAGCTGCAGTGATCAAGCAGATTACTCTTACTCGGCAATAAGTTGTGAAATACATTATGACGCTATCGAGGGAATCTGAGTTTTTTTACCGAATATCTAGTTAGAAAAATCGCCAAGAATTCTTTGCCGTCATAAGGTACGATACTCCATTCAAGACAGAACGAAAGAATTAGCTGATTTTGGGTCATCCCAACCGACAAAAGACGCAGAAGCCGGCAATTGCAACACATTCATTGTTTACATTTTCAAAGCTACAGGGAATTACAGTATTATTATAGCACACTAATTCAGAGAAGTCGCAATTCAAATGGCCATAACGGCACTCTGAGCTGCAATGGCAAAAACTAGTTTTTACCTTGTGTTTTCTAGCGGAGTTATTGTTAGCTTTTCAAGCCAGCGAAGCAAGCAAGGAAATTGGAATTTATGAGCTGAAAAGAGGGAATTTTTCTGTAAAATTCACAAACCATGGAACCCACTATGCTCTCTCTTATCCTTCCCGACAAGCACGGTAAGTATTATTCACTCACTACTGAAACACTGACTAGTGAAAATATTTTGAGTCACATCTTTAGTCATAGCAGGAAGAAAGAGAACAGGAAGAAAACTTGCCCCATGATTTTACCTCTCCGATACGCATCTTGCGTTGTTCAAATCAAAGAATGGGAAAAAAAAACAAACACTGAACTTGCGTTTCCTGTACATGCAGATGACTATTCAGGAACTAAGCGATCTCATGGAAATGATAGCCAAACATAAATTTGATTGAAGATGGAGATTAAATAGCTTGACCCTCTGTTTAATTTGGTTTTCTGCCTTATGACTTCCTTTCTAACTTCTATGCAATTCAGGTGACTTAGCTGATGTTGTTCTTGGACATGACACCATTGATAAGTACAAGGTCAGGATCAATCTTTACTTCCCTTCTGCCCCATCCTCTGCCAAAACTTATTTAGCTGTAATGCAACTGTGGGAGATATAACCGAAAACAAACTCCCTGATGAACATGCAGATTCCAAAGCAAACTTCACTCTTTTTATAATTCTTCGGATGAATCTGTCATGGCAGAGCTACCTTTTGTTCATAAAACTGATGGTGCATTGCAGAATGATTCAACCTATTTTGGAGCCATTGTCGGACAAGTTGCAAATAGAATCCGTGGGGCTCAATTCACTCTAAATGGAACTCGCTGCAAGCTAGTTGCTAATGAAGGAAACAACACTCTGCATGGTACTCACAAGTTCCTGATCCTCATACAACACCCATCACCATTCATCAGCAGTATCGAATTTAACCAAATTAATTACTTCAGGTGGCCTGATAGGATTCAGCGATGTCATATGGACAATGAACAGTTACAGTGAAGAGAGTCATGTAACTTTTGGTTACGAGAGCTATGACGGAGAACAAGGTATCTAGACTTAATTTCAACTCCCAAAGCCTCAGTGTATACTTCGAAATCTTGGTCTAGTTTGCTTGTTGGGCATACACGATCCTTTTGATCAATTAAACATGAAAAAGATGAATAACTAGTTCCCCTCAACAAACAAAAAAATCCTGCAACACGCTGTTGAAAGTGGAAAGTGCTTATGATTGCTATTGCCTCTCTTCGTCCACCTATATACAGGCTTTCCAGGTGATCTTTCTGTCTATGTAACCTACATGATAATTGAAACAAACAAGCTGGGTGTGAAAACGGAAGCCAAGGCCCTAAACAAGGCCACTCCAGTAAGCCTAGCCCTGCACACCTACTGGAATCTTGGTGGCCACAACAGTGGTGACATCCTCTCACACACTATCCAACTATTCGGTTCCAAGATCACTCAAGTCGATGAACACCTCATACCCACCGGCAATATCCTGAACATTGAAGAATCGCCTTACGACTTCCTCCAACCACGCCAAATTGGAAGCAGAATAAATGAGCTACCCCATGGATATGAAATCAACTACGTGCTCGATGACAAGGGACACTGACTACTAAAGAAGGTTGCAGTTGTCAAGTACAGCAAAACAGGAAGAAAGATGGTGCTATGGGGTAATCAGCCTGAAGTGCAATTTTACACAGCTAATTATCAGGAGAATGAGAAAGGAAAAGGTGGGTTTGTTTATTCTAGTCATGCAGGTCTTTGCTTGGAGACGCAGGGATTCCCAGATTCTGTGAATCACCCAAATTTTCCTTCATAGATCATGGTTTTTTGATTCACAGCAAAATAAAAGATCTCAACAAGCAGAGAAGGAACAGTCCGATTAATTGAAATGTTTAATACATTTTAGCTGAGTCTAAGGGGAAAGAGAAAATTGATTTATGTTTTGTATTGGATAGGATATGCAGCAAAATTCCAAAGGAGATCAGTAATCAAATCTAGTTTGTTTCAAATAGCTAATGGTTGACCTAACAAGCATTTCAAATGAGTGCTCCAAAAAGGCATGATTTTCACAAAGCCACAAAAATCAATTCCCATGAGAGTGAAACAGATACTTCTCTTCAGACTTCCAGCTCAAAATCAGTATCTTCAGCAAACCCAAGCAGCAGCATGACAAGACAAAGCTCAGCAACAGAACGAATAATCTGGCAACCCAAACGAGAAAACATACTCCATGACTTTTAACTGTCCATATTCATATATCAAGACACCCACTTTTGCATCGCCCTAAGTATGACCCATCAGTCAGGATTTAACTTGAAAGATATATGACAACTAACCAAAGTAGATGCTGAGCATCAGTTTATCAATGCAGGAACCAATTGCCCAATCAACTGCAAGCACATCTACTGGAACATGGCATTGACAACAATCAAAAAAGAGTTCAAAAACAAGTCTAATTCTGCAGAAACCGAAAACTGTTCATCAAACTCTAACATGAGGGGTACATGTACAAGAAATTCGATAAAAAAATATCACAAGCTATCTAAATTATGAAAATTCCAACAAGCAAGTCCATCAGTCATTTGACAATGACAAAGACGTATAAGCTAGGATTGCTTCAACAAAAAAAGCATGACAGAATTTCAGGTGTTACAGTCAAAGCTATAAGTACGTAAAATTGGCAGTCAATGAGCAGTCGTCGTAGTGGTCTTCTTAAAGTCAATCTTATCGACCTTAACTTCCCCATCAATGAGTTCATAAACATAGACCACCACACGCAGGCCATCAATATCCATGAGCACAAAGCTAGGATTCACGTCATAAGTGATGCTGCTGTATGCACCAGTAGCAGAACCTGGGTTTATCACGACCCCTCCCTCATGCTTGTAGGCAGTGAACTGGTGGGTGTGACCCGTCACAAGGATATCAACGTCCAGCTGCCTCTGGAGCATCGCTAGAGAGTCCAGATCTCCCCAAGGAATAACCTACAAAGCACCGAAGGAGAGGGAGTGAGATAATTAAGATCAATACAAGAAACTTTGGTGTCAACTAAATAAGACACTTCTCTTTTATTTCGGCTCCGATTTCCAAGTTCCTTCCAAACAAATATAGTACTATGACACTAGTGCAGGAAGCGGAATTGACTTTAATCACTGCACAAGCAGCGATGAAGCTCTGTGATGGGGTGGAGATAGGTTCCACAATAATGTCTTCCGAGGAGCGAGGGAGTAAGATGGACTTCACACCATGCACTGTGATTTGTAAAACTATTTGTCCAAATCAACTAATATAGTACTATGACACTAGAACAGGAAGCAGAATTGACTTTAATCACCAGCAAGCAGCAATGATTGCTCCATGGTAGGGCAAAGATAGGTTCCGCAGAATGTCTTCCGAGGAGCAACAAAGTAAGATGGACTTCCTAATATGCACTGTGACTTGTAAAACTATTTGTCCATCTCACTCTTAGCTAGCAATAAATTCACCAGTTTAATGTCCATATTGTCAAAACAAGTTTAGAAAGCTTCCGTGCTTGCCAACTTAAGCTTAAGTTTCCCAGGGACAATCAGTATAGAGAGGCAGTGATATATCAACAACTTCCTGGTGATTAATCTAGCATCGTAATCCCTTAGGCATTCTAAACTTTACTGCTCGAACCATCTCTTCTCTGGTTTCATGCCACCAATTAGTTTCGCAATCAGTTGCGTCATTAGTGGTTGAATATCGATTAATGAAAAAGCTTCAGCCCTCAGGAACTAACACTTTCAGATTGCAGAATAAATAAATCAGATAAAAATCTTTGGGCTTTAAAAAAAGAAGTACAGATAGAGTGAAATAGTAGAAGCAGCCAACCTGATGACCATGGCAAAGTCCAAGCTTGAATTGGCCAATGGTTAATGTCTTAGTCTCTGGATATCGAGTTTCCTCATCATACTCGCCTCTAGTGATATGCAGGTCCGGGCAGAGAGTTTTTAGGTAGTCATGAACTTCCTGAAACACATTTCAGAGAGCAACTTTGAGCCGGTAACAATAAAACGTGCCCACCTAATGGAAAGATGATTTGCCCATGTTCCAACTCTAGACAGAGACCGCTAAAAAAATGTCGAAATTAGGTTAAGAAATTGTGAATACACCATTTGAAAAGGTAAAACAGGAAACTCATCTAATGACACAAACAATAATTATTGAGTATTATGGCAATGCAAATGCCAGACTCCTTGTAGACAGCAACAACCAGGATTTCAAGAAAATTGGAGAATTAATGATAGAAGGAACACCACCTCAGCCAAGCATTCACATCTGAGGGAAAGTGGTTGTTCTATTCTAAATGGGTTTACTGGCCGCACATACCAAACAGCTCATTGAGAAGGTACTTCTTGAGCTTCATTCGAGATCAAGGCAGCTCAATAACATATTTCTAGATCCCAATTTTTCATTTCCATAACCAAACTACAACATACTAGAGCTGCTATAGCTGATCTAAGTTCCTTCTAATTCATACACACCAAAAACGCGAGGCACGTGGTAACTTGGTGGTTAGACTCTTTTTGAAAGACAAAACCCTTCGTCATAGACATTCTACATGCAAGAATTCTTCATACTACAGGCAGCACCCAAAACTTTCCAATGCGTTATTTTATTAGAATTCAGTGGAAACAATGGAGGCTATGACAGATAAGACACGTTCCTATCAAGTAGCATGCCCAACACAGCTCTCCTTGCAACTCGCACGTAAGTGAACTGTCATTTGCAACACAAGCAAGAAAATTTGACACAGCAACTGCACAGCAGAAGTGGCAAAGAGCATTGTCAATTTCCACAAATCAAAGAACCGTGCAGGCCAAACAGTAATTCCACAAAGCAGCACTTGAGGTCGGCAATCAAAAAGCCTCCTCTACTGAACCCAGGAGTGCCAAGAACACACCAATCTAGTGATTCAAACAACAATTTCGAATGCATCCATGAGCCGACAAGGTAAAGCCCCATAAGTAAGGCCAGAAATAAGGAAAGGAAAAATCACCAACTGAACAATACTTGTCAAAACGCCCCCCCCAACCCCAAACCCCCACTTTCCTTACCCCTCCTGAAAGAACCAAAAAAATCCCCACAATATGCTAGACAGTAAGATGACCCAAAATAAAAACAGTAGCAAGATCAACCAACGCCATCGCTACATCACTTCATGGGGAACTGCAGCCGGAAACGAAAAAGAAAACGAAAGACCCGGCATTGACCGAGCAACACGAAATCGACAACCAAAATAAGATCGTGGGTCAAGGAATTAAACCGACACGAAGAAGGAGGAGGAGAGGAAGGAGAAAGGGGACCCACTTTGATGCACAAATTGCCGGTGCAGATGATGTGTTGGATCTTGCCGGGGACGAGCATGGACTTGAACTTGGCGGGCAGATCGGGCGCCCGGTGCGGGACGTGCAGATCTCCCAATGCCAACACCAACACCATCTTTCCTCGCTTCTTCCCCCTCCCCACCACACGAATTCGCTAATCCCTATCGATCACAGCAGCAGCGACGATGAGAGAAAAAGGGCAGGCAAAAAAACGAGAAAAGTCAGTATCTTTTTCAAACCCAAAAGACGATCCTTCCTCTTTCTCCCTCGATCGAGCTTCAAAACTCAATCTTTGTGCGAAGAGAGAGAGAGACGTTGACTCGAACATACCCTGGAACCGAAGCGGACATGGAAGAGAGACCTCCGTCCCTCGTTCTTGTCGTGCGCGCTGAAAATTTCTGTCCCCTTCGTCTTGGGTTCGTTTCTTTCCTTTCTTTCGACACTGATTGCGAATGTATGAAACAGTGGCCCACTCTCTGCGCGATACGACGTCGTGAGCCTCCACTTCTTAATTTTTTAGATAAATGTACTAGAAGTCTTAAACTTGTCACAATGCTACAATTAAATATTAAAACTTTCCAAAAATGCAATTAAAACTTAAAACTTATCATGAAAGTATCCTAAAACTTTCAAAAAGTACTATCAAATTTTAGGATTTAATCATACTTTTGAAAATTTTAAGACTTAATTATACTTTTATAACAAGTTTTAGAATTTAATTATACTTTTTGAAAATTTTAAGATTAAATTACATTTTTTTTATCGGTCTTATTCTATTCATACTTTAACACTCAGACTTTTGCACTGCCTCTTTATAGGGTGTAAGAGTCGAAACTCACTCTTGAAACTAAATCGTCTCCATCCCAACCCCTGATAAAGTGGGGATTCGAACTCCCACCTTTCCCTTCCAAGTTGAAAAGGTGGTCACTAAGCAAACCCCAATGCTTGATTAAATTACGCTTTATTAGCAATTTTTAGAATTTTCAATATTTCTTTCCTTAAAGTCAACGGATAAGTGCCTTTCTTATTAAAACTCAAAATATTATTCAAATTTTAGAACTTATTTATAAAAAAATTAGACCTCACATGCTAATATTTATATATACTGTAAAAAGTGTGGAATCAATATTTCACACTAAATCAAAATCAAAATTTATACGTGTCGTGAGAATTAAACACTTGGACATAAAAAGTCATTTTTAAATTTTTTTTCTTTCCAAGGTTTACTTGTCTTATAGTGGTACTATTTTTCCTCTGAATGCGTTAATGAATCATGGTATTTCTACGAATGAAGATATACCGACAGATGAAATGTGATTTGGAGCATAACTCAGAAGACAAACAAAAAGTGATTTGGATTATGAACCCCAAAGATATTTCAATTCTCCCATGGAATATGGAAGAAGTGAAGTCTAGCTCCAGCCCCATTCAAAATTTTCCCTCTTACATTGTTAGACTGTTACAAATCAAAAGCTTACAATGGCTGATCCAGAGTACGGGACACAGAAAATGAGAAGGATGTACATTGCTGTTAAACGTGTGAGGTACAAAAGAATCTGCCGTAGCTCTTCAGTGACGAGGCGATCTCATGGTGGAGGGCGGGGTTCTCGGCGTTATCAACGGGGATGATCCTCTTGGCGTCCTGACAGCCGGCGAAGGGCAGTTGCGTTGCAATGGAGATCTCAGTCCTGGAGATGAGGAGCCGAACTGCTGCTCCCGTCTAGCAGTGGCCGTCGACTCTTTTGGCACCGGAATCTTCTCTAGTCTCGCCAGGACCTCGGTCATTGAAGGTCGATGTTTGGCATCGCCAATACACTCAAAGGCAAGGAGTGCGGCCATAAATGCTCCCTTTTGAGGATACTGCCCCTCCAATTTCACGTCCATTATGCGGTATAGCTTCCGCTTATCTCTTAAATATGGTTTAGCCCAATCCACAAGATTTTGCTCCACCCCGACTTTTGATTTGTCGACAGCACGACGTCCTGAGAGCAACTCCAGCAGCACAACCCCGAAGCTGTACACATCACACCGCGCAGTTAAACGCCCTGTTCAACAGAAACAGTGTATATCAGGACACAGAACGAGAAAAGTTCCCCAGAACAGGAATCAAGCATTTCCATTCAGTGAAATAACCATTCATCCCTCATTCCTTCCAAGTTCCAAACTTCTATATTGATGACATTTACGATATAAAATCTGCCTCATTGGCCATGTTTGGCTTATGGATTAGAGTGATGTATGATGTTATCAACCACTTCAAGAATTTGATAAACAAGGATTTGCTAATGCATGCAGTTCAAATGAAATGCATCAGCATGGTTGCACTTTGAATCTAGTTCAGTAAACCTCCAATCACCGTCCGTGTTTGGATACAACGACACCCTATGTCAATTCTGTCCATGTTTGGATACAATGACACCCTATGTCAATTCAGAATCATACTTTCTTCAGCAGTGATAGACATGCTAAGGCCATTTAAATCAGCAACTGTAAATAATTCTGGTAGTATCATTCTGGTGATATAGGAGGAATGGCCATTTAAAACCCAGGTTTGACTTCCAAGTATTTGCATATTGCTACCATTAAAGAACTAATGCCAAAACAATAACCATATCTTCTGGAATTAGTTTAAGTATCAGTTCATGATGATTCATTAGTGAAGGATTACCTCACAAACATTATAAAAGACCAATGCCAATCGCACCTGTTGCTATATATTCAGGAGCAGCATAACCTTGAGTACCCATCACTTGAGTTGAAACATGAGTCCGATCACCAGTGGGGCCTGCCTTTGCCAAGCCAAAGTCTGAAAGTTTTGCATTATATTCCTGCATCATTGACAATGAACATTACATGCAGAACCAATTTAGCCTATAGAACAGAAAAAGGAGCAATTTCTTAATCCAGAATAAGTGGATTGTTTACGCACATGCACTCAAGCATGTGGCCAAGCACACGCATGCAACATGTACAAAACAAATAGA
Organism: Eucalyptus microcorys; assembly: GCA_014182515.1. Taxonomy (NCBI): domain Eukaryota; kingdom Viridiplantae; phylum Streptophyta; class Magnoliopsida; order Myrtales; family Myrtaceae; genus Eucalyptus; species Eucalyptus microcorys. The sequence continues at coordinate 23,695,715 of CM024572.1, forward strand.
TAGACAGAATCTCTCCGTTTGATATCAAGTGCATTGGCAGTTGCTGGTCTTTTGAGCGCACATACCAAATCCAGCAGAATATTGGAAGCCTTAAAATCACGATATATGACTTGTTGCTCTGATTCGTGAAGAAAGGAGAGCCCCCGAGCAGCACCTATAGCAACTTTGATTCTTATTGCCCAGGAAAGTGGCTGGGCACCCCCTGCATTCATATACATATGTATAACTCGATGAGCTCCAATACATCTCCTTTTGCTGAGTAAGATATGAAGTACCAAAAACATTGACTCACTCCGGAATAGATGATTTTCGAGACTTCCCCTGGGCATATACTCATACACTAAAAGTCGATTATCGCCATCCAAGCAGTACCCGATAAGTTTGACCAGATTTGGATGATGAAGTTGACCAAGGTAATTCACTTCTGCCTGCAGCAGAAGGCAACAACAGTGCTTAGAGTTTTCCAAAGAGAAAATCTAGTCCAATAAATGAACTTACCAACCACTCTTTGTGACCCTGAAAACCCTCAGGCTTTAGCTTCTTGATAGCAACAACCATTCCACATCCTGGCCTTGCAGGACCAAGGGTTTGCACATCAATCCACCCTTTGTACACGTAGCCAAAGCCCCCTTCTCCAATGAGGCTATCATTACGGAAGTTTCTTGTGGCGTTCTTAAGCTCATTGTACGTGAAAGCTTTTAAATGCGGAGATGATAGTATGTCACCTTCAGATCTTGGAGTGGGGAGACTTACAGGTCTGCACTTTTCACCTCGAGGTTGAACACTTGGACTCAAAGCAGTTGAAGAGTGGATACTGCTCTGAGTAAGGTTTAAACCTCCTGAAAGAAGAATCTTTGTTACAATTCAAAGAGTTGAAAGCAGGCACAATAAAAATGTAAAACCATTCACCCAGTGACACTCTATGGCTTCATGACTCCTTTGTCGGATGATTCGCTAATAAATGAGCGCAAATTCCCGAAAAGAAGAGATGCAACTAAAGAAAAAGATGAAAAGAACAAACCAAAAGGTCCAAAACACCAAGTCTTATTCCAGTGAGTTCTTCCAACTTTTGGCAATAAGCAGTCAATACATCTGAGCAATCGCTATAAGAGAAGCAAATTTTTTGTTTGTATTAAGAAAATGGCAGTCAATGACTAAACTTCGGTTCTAACAGAAAGCACCAACTTATCCATAATATGTCAAGGTAAAGTCTTTCTGGCTTGGACAGAATAATAGCTATATGCCTGAATGCAGACTTCCATGTCCATGCCAAAGCATGTGCAGCCCAAGATCAATGAGCAGGTGACTGTGTCTTTGTTCTAGTTGGCCAAGCAGCCCCATCTTTCGTAGACAGAACTGACTCTGGCACCAGGGATAATCAGCATATATATTGAGAATTTGCACTCCAAAAAACAAAACCGCAGGTTTAAAACATTTCTTTGTACAGAAGTACCAAAATCAACTCCAACATAAATGGAATAGCTAACTATAATTCATAGGAAAGTCGTAAATCAGTCAATTATATGCCTGTCAAACCATCTATTAATTCAGATCAATCTGGAAAAATTAAGGAAGTATCACAAAACAGGGGTAACAATTAAATTGTTTCCAATAAACAAGAGTAACCATAAATAGCTGCTAGCCTTTCAGATGTGAAAAAGTTACAAAACTGAATCAACAAAATCAATCAAATGATCTCCCAAAGCACTCTCAGCCATTTTTCTCTTCTCGAAGCAAGATAAATGATCCGTCGCCCACGGTTAATATATCCTCTGTTTTCATACTCATCAATGCCTCGTGCCGTTATAGGTGCATCAACTGCGGTACGACAAAGTACAAACATTAATCTAACACCACTCTATGAAACAAAAAGTCAACCAATTCACCAACACTGCCACCATTATCACGGCACCCTCAAGAAGCATGGGTGTGGGGGAGGCAACCTCCAAACACCAAGCGGCTATCTCGGGCAATGACTCTATAAAAATCCACGAGTCAAATCAGTACACTGAAATCTTGTTTCTAACTTGATCGAGCAATTCTCAGCTAAAGATATATATTTCTTTGAGTAATTACTTGAAGAAATTCCTCTTTATGAGCCATGTAGTGACAAACCAAGTATTGTCAACTTGTTTTGACCTCATAACAGTCCCACCTACCATAAAAGTCAATTTTATATCCATTCTTGCCAAGTGAATTTGCAATTGATTTTAAGATCTCACCAAGACCACCGTAGTGGTTGGGGGAAAAACATATTCAATGGAGCAAAGTAGGAATCAATAAGCAGGACTAAGACGGTTCAACAATATCGATAAGTGACTTCATGGGAAGAGTGCAAAGCTCTATTCAATTCTCTAATCACTAGCAAGCTCAAATCCAACTACATACTGAATATTCTTGTAGCTGCATCACTTGAATGAAGCATAATGTCTTGCCGATGGATCAAGTGATGCTGACTAGAGACCAGTAGTTCTCCTACAAACATCCAAGTCCCGCCCAACAGATAAAAAGTGATGGTAATCCATCACCAGAAATAGTTCACATGTCAAGCCAAAGGACGTTATAAATGCACATGAAAAGCTATGCTTAACAATTACAACCAAACCCAACCTGGCGATAATCGTACACATGGAAAAGCAAAAGTGCAGCCAACAACTTTGCAATAAGTGCCGCTCTGCTCTCTTTTTTCACGCATTTTAAAGCTTGGACACTTCCAAGCGCAAAATCACCGACACTCTCCTTAGCACTCATCACTCTTGGACAATAAGCACTTGATATTCGATTATCTCGATACATTCCAGTTCATTGAAGCAGACCAGAGCATAAAAGCACGGCAAGTTTCTAAAATCCATGTCGGGAAATCATCAAGATTTTAAACACCACCCCTGTTTCCGCGTATAAAGAAACGAACATTGGCCTAAAAAGCGTTCAAGTGTTTCCCAAGATTCAGAAATCGCATTGCGCTCGAAAACACCAATACCGGAACGACCACAGATAGATCCAAGAACAACCAATGCAACAACCTCAGGAAAAAAAAAAAAACTCCAAAACCCAAGTTTCTTTTGTAATAAACAAAGAAACCCAAAGCAAGAAACCGGAAGTAAAACAACAGAAACGACCGAAAGGGAAGCCATTTCTGGAGCCAAAAAATCTTGCAAAACCAAGAAAACGAGCTAAAAAAAAAAAAAAGCGAGCCCAGTGGCGCTTGACGTGAACATCCAAAGAACTACGGCGAGAATGGTTTACCGGAGGTGGCAGTTAGCGGCGTCTCCGACTTCTCTTCCTTCTTGCGCGAGCCGCAGCAATTGCCCATTTGCCAATCTGTATCTCCCCCGTCGCCCCCCTCAAAATCTGTCCTTCTTCACCAACCAAAAACAACAAAAGAACAAGAACCTCGGGAGGAGCTAACGAAGGAGGACGAACGTAATCGACAGACACCTACTCCCCCAATGGGATTTCGTAGAGGTCGATGTTGACGCCTCTCTCCTCCTCGCTCGCCTCCATCGTTCTCCTCCTGGCGCTGGAGAGAAGGAACCAACGCGACGCGAGAAGGGACAGAGAGAGAGAGAGAGAGAGAGAGAGAGAGAGAACCCAAAAAAAAAAAAAAACAAATTTCCTATTTCTTCCATTTTCTTTCACATCATTTTTTTTTTTTTCTTTTTTTTGTGATTTTTCTTTTCTTGGTTTTGTGGAAAACGAGGAAAAAATGACGTGAACTAAAAGACAAGCAGCCCCCCCACGTGTCGCGACGTGCTCTCGATGCCGGGAGCAATCTGCCCTCGCAGCGGCGGAAAAAATCGGCCCCTCCTTTTGCTCTGTATTTACGAGGCGCGCCACGGGGGCCTCGTCGTAAATAAGCGGCTCTTCCGGGGGCGAGGAAGCGAGCCCGGTTCGGCGGCGAGACGGTCTTGGGACTCGCCGGTGGCCCACGTGGCGGGCACGAGCCTCGGGGCGTTGGGCGAAGGGTAATCTCGACTATTCCAGCGCAAACGGACAAGCAAGTTGCAGCTCGATTTCGAGTGCACCCTGTTGGAACCACTGTCCGTACATTTCCATTGACTCCATTCGATAAATAAACGCCAAAAGGTGCTTGCACAAACGCATTTAATAAGACTCCCCTCACGAAATTACTAATTATTACCGTCAACGAACATGTGTCGTCACTAATTTATGATTATCATGGCCTCAAAAGTGAGTTTAAAGTATTAAGTGCCCGAACTAACTTTGACCCTGCATTTCATATTGAACCATCTCCCTTCAATTGCATCTTCTCGAGACAGCAATTTGCACCATTCAATCTCATGGTACTAGAGATATCATGTCATTTGCCAACCCATTTAATTTGATAAGGCCCACTTACGTTAGATATTGAGTTTATCTTAGTCGACGGTCTAAATATCAATAGGGTGCGTGTACTTGGACCACGATCATTGTGCACGGAGACATCCATGTCCATTTCGGAAGAGCGTGTCGAGAAGTAATTGGTCGGATAAGAGTCTACGAGATCCTGATCTCTATGGTCATTGATAATGCTTGACTCTACGTAGTCACTACCATGAGATTTCGTGTTGGATTAAGTTATATCGACCAATGGAAAAGAGGCACGGGCAAGCGCGTAATCTGACACCAAGTGGCGAGACGGGCGTACCATGCGGGCATGTCGCGTCGGCTAGGTCATGCACGAAATGAAAAACTCATCCCAGGTCCCGCCCAAGAAATTTCCTCGATGGAAAGGAGGACGGTGACATTGAAGCAACGTGAAGGCGACACTTGCAGCTGGTTGGACCGCCACGTACGCTCGTTTCCATCATTTTTATGGACCCACTCCGACGTCACTGCTAGCATATGGTTTCGAGACAGTGGGACCACAACTTCACGGTACAGTTGCCGTTATTCCTCCTTCATCCATTCTTGGAATATAACTAAATTCGCTATCGCCATCACCTTCTTCTTCTTCTTCTTTTGTATTCTTTTTTCCTTCCTTTAATTGGCTGCAAGACTAGACTTTGAGATCTAGGCTAGTTCAAATGAACTTTCGAACAACGACAAAAAAGTTAGGAAAAAATTGCAAAGCGCATTCCACGAACAAAAGAAAGACCAATCTCTCTAACATCTATAAGCAAAAGAATCATCCAAAAGAAATGTTTCCTCATATGATAACTTATCCCAAATCAGGGACACCGATAATTGAGCAGAAATTAATTGTGGGTGCCCTATTTTTCAATGGGTTAAAATTATGAAAAACTTTAAACTGATCCGATTATTACAAATTTACTTCCAAACTGGTCACAAGTGACAAATTTACCATCTATCAGTTTCTGTTAGATTTTATCATCAAAATTACTTAGTTTGATGACAATTGACAGTTGATAAATATATCAGTTTAGACTTTTACCTTTTATTTATCATAGATGTATGGTATTAATCTAATTTAACAGGAACTAACATATGGTAAATTTATCACAATTATACCAATTAACAGTTGATAGGTATATCGGTTTAGACTTTTACCTTTTTATTTATATTAGATGTATGGTATTAATATAATTCAACAGGAATTAACATATAGTAAATTTATCATAATTGTACCAATTGACAGTTGATAGGTATATCAGTTTAGAGTTTTACCTTTTATTTATCATAGATGCATGGTATTAATCTAATTCGATAGGAGCTAACATATGGTAAATTTATTACAATTGTACCAGTTTAGATTTTTTGTAATCAAAAAATTAATTTGGGGTAAATTTATCACAAATATACCATATTAGGGTTTGAGATGGTTAAAAAATTAACTTTGAGTAAATTTATCACAAATTTATTAACTTGGAGTTTTTCGTAATATTAATCCCTTTTTGAATTTGCTTAAAGTAGGAATTATTTCATGTCACCCTATACATATAGAAATTAATGCTCTAATAATGAAGATTGCCAAAAGGGTCCAATGCTAAGGAAACACCCAGGACAAAGTGGGTCGACGTCGAGGAGTTTTCCTCGGTGGAAAGGAGAGGCCTTTTTGTTTGTTTCTCTTCCTTCGGTTCTTAGAAATTCCCCGTGCATTGACATCTTTTGATAATTAATGCAAGTGCTTAACGTAGGGACTTGACTTTTAAGACACAAAAAGAGAAAAAAAAAACAGGTTTTGGCCCACAGTCTCTAAAACAAGACTTTCATTGGACGACCTTAGGACATATCGCATGATGCCCCGAATGTTTAGTAATATCAAATGACGATGTGCCGCTACTTTAAGTAGTTACTTTCTACAAGTTCATTCAAAGCACGATGCATCTAAGTATATTCAATTGTTCGATCAAAGGATGAGTTCGGTAACGTTTTGACTCGACTCTTTGCGCTCCGGAAAGAGCCTCGATTCAAAGGGTTTTCACTCGAAGCAAGTAGTGCTCGATGAGCACTATGTGAAGTGCACATTGGAAAGTGACTTTCCAAATGAGAGATGGAATTAAATACTAAACAGAAGGACGAGGAGCAGGTAGAGATGGAGAAGTGTGAACGCCATGCCCTTCCAAGAGGGGTTGCGCCACCCCAGACTGCACGACGACCACACAAACCCATGGTCAGACCTCCCCGGCCCACGCGACCCCATGTGATGCGATGCTACACCATCGTATGTTTCGTTGTGCCACGGTGGACCTACGGTCGAGGCATGTGCGAAAGCAAAAGGATTGTCATGTTGTGACGATAATATAGATAAATTGGTCTGCCAAGTTTGGTAAGCTCTTAGTCCTTTGGACAACCATTTATGAAATTATACATACATAGATATGGCGACTCTATGAAATTAGAGAAGAAACTTTATCAATTTGAGTGTTCTTTTTTTAAAGAGTTTGAAAGAGAAGTAAGGTTTTCGCGATATTGAAGAAAAAGTAACAACATTTACATATACAGAAGCAAAGGTCATTGTTAGAGTTGAGAATAAAGTGGAAAATAAATTTAAGGAATTTTGTATATATTTTTGTGTGTTATATTGAAGAGTACATGCTATTCTAGATGACTATTTAAAGTAAAATAATATTACAATATCAATTATAATCAATTAAAATCAATGAATTAAGATAATTATATGTCTAATGTTTTCCTTAAACTTAAGGTGACGCAGAAAAAGTCAACTAGTGTATGAAAAAAAGGATATTAATGGAGACAAGACGAAATGTGAGACCATATGAATAGCATGTACTCTTCAATATATATAAGTGTTATGCAATTTTTTCTTGCACTTAATGATGAGCTTGAATCTATGTGAGCTTCACTTTTACGTCAGCATCATTTACCTTACTTGAGGCAGTTGTCTAGAAAATGTTGACTAAAGAGACTCGACTTGCTACTTTAAAGGCACATTACGCTACTTTTATCAGTCTCCACTCCTACAAATACAGTTCTTGCCACTTCTACGTCCTTCTCATGGAGCAAGCCATATTGTACTCACTGTTGCCAATCTCCTCACCATGCATCCAATTGTTATCAACCACCACCTAAGCAACCTATGAGCATCCACCACTCCTTCTGCCATCGAGGATTCCCCCCGACAATTGGTCTATTATTCTATGCACAGTTCGTTTCATTATTCAAGAACATGGTACTTCTGACTCCTCTATACCTTGTTGATAATAAAACAGAAAATAGATTTGAGGAATTTTCTATATTTGCGTGTTATACTAAAGACTACATGAGCCTATTTATTGGCTAATATGAATGACTATCTAAAGTGATAGAATATTCCAACAGCAATTACAATCAACTAAGGAAGATAACTTGTCTCTAACACATTTTAAACAATGCTAATTATGATGGAACAAATTATTTATTTTTTCAGCAAAAAGAGTAGGGGTATTTCAATTCATTTTAGAAAATTAGGTAACTGATTACTGTCAAAGTAAGATGAAGAGATTAAAAAAATAAAAAATAAAACTTTTCAAAAAAAAAGTGAATCTAATTATTTCCATCTAACTTGACGAATAAGCAAAAGTACCGTGCTTTTGGTATCGCGCTTGAGTGCGATTTCATGGAAAAACTTCCCATGAAATCAGCAGAGTATAAACGCAAAAAATCTTAGACCACGCTTCGCCGCTCCACGTTGGGACTTCCGGCGGCCGATCCGTGGCCAAGTCATGCATGAGTCCAGAACCAAAAAGGGGGGTTGACTTTTGAAACGCGAGACTCCATGCGTCATGGAAAGCTACGTTTTCCCATCCACCCCTTTTCTCCAATCCGAGGAGCTCGCACGTGTTCCCAACCTCGTGTCCATATGTGGGGTGACACTGTCAAATTTCGAGACGGCTGATGTGGGAATATATAACATGTAAATCTGCTAAAAAGTCGGGGTTGTTAGGGTGGATGGCAGATGCTGTCGTTGCAAAAGAGACTGGACATGTGTCTTTAGGCGCCTCAAAAAATTGAACAGTTATTGGTAGATAAGGAAATCGAAGGGGGAAATAATCATCGTCAGCTCCTTTTCTCGACAACCCCTTCTTTATATTATCTTTTCCAAGCTTGCTTTGACCCATTTTTTCCTATCCGGAAAGGGATAATGGTACAAATAGTCCATCAATTTTGACTCAACGTATAATACCGTTTTTTATATGCAATTTCCTCTCTGAACTTTTAATTTATTCAATGCGATCCACGAACTTTTGATACATATAAAATCTAGTCGTGAACTATATCAAAATGTTCAATAATGTCCCTGAACTTGAATTAATTAAAGGATAACATCGAGCATTTCATATTGTCTAGCGACTTAGTTGAATATATATCAAAAGTTTATAAATCACATTGAACAAATTAAAATTTATGGACGACATTAAATTTGAACCAATATTTAAAGATTATTTGTGTCATTATCCCTTCCAAAAAAAAAAAAATTGTCGCCATATTTCGCATATTTTTGTTTTTATTCTTGTCTGGAAATAGTTGTTTGTCCAGGGATTCCGAGTAGACACATTGGGAAAATAGCATGCTTTCTTCCCACATTGGGCTTTGGCTACTTATTCAGTTCACAAGGGAAGGGCCCAGATATATATGGACCTACAGCCCAAAACCAAAGCCCACAACGATCGCCTCGTCGACGTGCACGGACCATCAACAGAGTCTCCACAAAGTCGAGATCGATCGTAACGTTTCTGCCATCATCATCTCACCCCATCTCCTAATTGCTGCTCAGAAGTCGTAATTATTCAAAAGGAAATCACACAAAAACCCGATGAACATCGGCAGGAGTACGCCTTTGCCCTAGAAATTATTGCACGATATCCTGGAAGTAACAATTTTTTAACTTTTTGATGACGGAATATTTCTGTAAAAAAATGCGGAGTAACTGTATGTTTCAAGCTTTTAATTTGTCACTAAGCTTGACAAGGCCCCTTTCCATTTTAGTTATTTAAATTCCTTTTTCTTAATATATTTATCAGTGGTATCAACATATTCATCGAATTATAGGGATCTTTACTGTCCAATATTATTTTTCTACTTTTATTATTTTCATTTATTAAGAAATTAAGACAAAAAGAGATATTTCCTTGGAAGGATCAAAGATGAAATACACTTTGACCCTTTGAAAGTCGGGTGCATTGCATAGGCTAACTGAAATACAGCGCAAGGATAGCGATCGAAAGTATAGGGACAAAAAACATCACCCTCAAAATCGAGGCGGCTCTCGAATAATTTTCTGATTATTCAATTTCTAGGGATGGAACGCTAAAATCGGGCATAAGAAGAGGCTTCCCTTGTATAAAATATGTCCCCATGCACTCGCACACCCTCACATTTTCCTCTGGACAGTGCTAGTGTGACAGTACTTGAGTAACGGCGCAATATTGGCCGCCCATTTTAGTTGTTTAAGAAGACGACTAGTTTCCATATTTAAAGAAGCGAATGGATGAAGTTATCGTAGGGAAAAAGAAAACCATGTGGTTATCGAGCCGTACTTTTTTAATGCCAGAGATTGGTAAAAATATGAATTTAAGAATTCACAATGAAAATTAAATGTCAAACGTAAAATTTCTCTCGATTTGAAATAGGGAATTGACTAAAGGGTGCGTTTGATAAAATTTCTGTTTAAAAATTGTTCCTGAAAACAGAAATAGAAAAAAGTATTTCTATTTCTGGGAACAATTTTTGAACAGAAAAATACATTTGGTAAATGTTCTTAAATATAAAAAGAATAAAAACACGTTTGGTAAATTTTTATAATTTTTTTATTTCTTTTAATTTTTTAATATTTTTATTTTATTTTTTCTATTTTATTTTTTATTTTTCTTATTATTTATTTATTTTTCTTATTTTTTATTTATTTTTCCTTTTTTTCTTTTTTCTTTTTCCTTTTTTCTTCTTTTGGCTGGCTCTTCCTCCCCGATGTCTCCTCGCACGAACGGTGACCCAGAGCCACACCGTCGTCTCCCTCCACCGCATCGGCGACCGCGCTCGACGCCTCCTCGCCGCCACCGTACCGGCCATTCGTCGGAGCGACCCACTGCGCCCGCACCGCGCGACGCCGGACCGCGCCCGACGGCGTCGCCAACCTCTGCGTCCCCTGGATCCGTCACCTACCGCTCCGTGTTCTCCCCTCGCAACACCAGACCTCCACCCGAAGCCTCCGCCGACAACCCAGCGACGCCGGAGCCCCAAAGACCACCCCTCCGCCTCACGCCCAATCGACGCAGGTCTCGAGCCTCCGTTCGCCACCGCCGCATCATATCTCACTGCGCCGTGACCCACGACTTCGAGATCCGCTCGATCGTCGACCCGCGCCGGCCCACGACTCGACCGGCCCATGACTCGACCGGCCGTCCTCGCCACTCCCCCGGCCGGCCGGGCGAGCTCGGCCTCGCCGGATCTAGGCGAGATCGAGCTCGCCCGGCCCGGGCGCGAGGTCGGCCTCGCCGCCGCCGGTGGAGACGCTCGCAAGTGGAGAAGCCGGATGGTCACGAGACGAGGCGGGCCGTCGGCGCCGGGGGTGGGAGGCGCCGAGAAGACGATCGCGGGAGGAGATGCTCGGAGGAGGAGAGGTCGGAGGAGGAGAGGGCGGTGGGGCTGAGCGAGAGAAACGATTTTTGTTTCTCGTTTTGTTCTTCAAAAGTTGTTTCGAAATTTTTCTGTTTCTTATTTCTTTTTTTTTTGTTTGTTCACTGGGAACAAAAGAACAAAAAAAGGAACAGAAACGCAACCAAACGCAGCGTTTACCTTTTTTTTTTTTTCGAAACAAAAAAAAGAAAAAGTGTTTAAAAACAAAAAAAAGAAATGAAAACAAAGGGGCCCTAATCTTTCTTGCTTTCGACTTTGATGCCAAACAACCAAAAAGAAAAATCAAAGTACAAGGCGGCGAAGGGAAAAGAATGAATATGAGTCTGATAACAGTCCTTGACACCGTACAACACGAGAACACCGTTCAAGAACGACAATTTGAACTCTTTTTTGTCTTTTGGAAATTTAATATCTTCAATAGTCTCTTGAGTGATACTATTTTCATGGTTGTAAATTTATTCTAGCCGTTAATTTTCTCGGGAATAATTATGTCCCTTGTTTTCTTTTTCCACATAAATGAAAGCTGACTCAATTGAAGTGGAGCAAATCCCAAGTGAAAAATTTCCTTCACGCTTTCTATAGAAATAAGTGAGAGAGTTAGCGGTGCAGATGCCACCGTCGCTTCTTGATCAATTCCCCCTTTTCCTTTTTCTATTCTTCCTTCGTTTCAGCGTGCGAATATGGAAGATTATGTTCATGGAGGATAAAGAGTCAAACAACAACTGCTCAGCGTGCTCATCTGATGTGATCTTGACCCTTTGTCTTATGCTTTGTTCTTTGAGCGCGGGAGAACAAGAAAAAAAGAAAGATAACAAGGAACGGCAAAACTTGATCGATTTATTGCGTCTGCTCAACACAGATTCTCAAAAGGGAACTACCCATCCGCAGCTACATCAGAGCCTCTTGTCTAATCTGGTGCCGAAAAAGAAGAAAGAAGAAAGAAAGAAAACCCTAGAATAAGAGCTCGGAATCGACGACAGGGAAAAACCAGGGAGAGGAAAAGCAGACAACACCCGCAAGAAAAAGGTTGACACGAAAAAGACCTTAGATAGGACTTATAGCATGCCCACCAGAAAAACTTTTAGCTCCTAAATTAATCCGTGATCTTCGTTGTTTCTCTAGGGTCTGCTACTGCATGAGTAGGTTCCTGATGACAGCAGCTTGGTCGCTGTCGCTGTTGGCCAGCAGCTCCGAGAGTCGCTCGCTCAGGTCGTCGACCTCTCTGTGCAAGCTTCTTATGTGGTTGCACGTCTCTTGCAGAACCTTCGCTGCTGATACCTGCACAATTTCATGAACCCCTCCATCAACCATCAATCAAGGATCATGCTAAAGCTTGCCGCTCGGAGCACCTTCTTGATTTTCAAAGCATTAATTGCACCGCGAGAAAAAGAAAAGGAAGCCTATTAAAAGATTTCACGTATATTTAGCTGTTTAGAAAGATCAATTATTTAACACACCTAAAGAAGTCTGATCAGCTTTTTCCAGTCTAAAGGAGTAGGAGAAAGCAACACGAAGGAGAAGACTTTCCGGACAACTACTGACTTAAAAATCTTCGTTGTTTTTCAAGGAATTAACTCCACAGGGTCTAAAGTCAGATTAGATACCTTATCGGCTTGAATTAGACTGCAATAATTTACGTTTGCCCCTATAGATACGACAGCCTTTTTCCTTTTTCCTTTGTGAAGGGAAAAGGGAAAAGATCGTGGTGGATAAACTTGGGCACTCTATTTTTTTGGGAATACAAGTCGTCTACACATTAGAAAATCCACTGCCGCAACTTTCCACACAAGCTCGTGTTCAGTCAGGTAAACTTCACCGTCTTAAAAGCCTTCATCAGGTCATGAGATGTGTGCCTTTTCTAGCCGAACAATGACGTGTATCTCGAGAGATGTCGCGGATGGGGGTTACCTTGTCGGAGCGACGGTTCCGGATTTCGGGGAGGAGTTGCTGCAACTTGGAGACGAGGTCGATGATCTGGTCATCGCTGATTCCGGAGCTTCCGGATTGTCTCGATCTTGACCTCCTGCTAGACATGATAAGCTAAATGATTCTCTTCGAAGAAAGGTCAAACTTCTAAAACTGAAGCTCAGACACCGGGTCTCTCTCTGAACTGCTGTGGTAACTGAAGCGGGACAAGTAATGGGTCGAAGAAAGCCCTTTTGTCTGAAGGCGAACGAAAAGAGCTGATCTCACTCAGGAAGCTATAGCCAAGAGAAGTGCCTGAAGGGGATGCAGACTAGCGTCAGAAGAGAGACACACATAGACAGTACCTGCACTTTAGCTTGGAGGAGTGGAGTATAGGTGGGGAGAGAGAGAGAGGCACAAGAGAACACAGGGAAGTGGGTTTTGTGGAGTGGGAGAAGACAAACTGCATGGGAATGGGATGATGCAGTGGGCTGAAAAGGTGGTATTAAATAGAAGTCGAGAGAGAGAGAGAGAGAGAGCATGGCGATGCCAATGCCACGCTGTCTTTCGCTTGTCTACGTTTCCCAGCTCGGGCGTGATTTGTTGCCATTTCCCAAGCGGGTTTCTCGTTCTCTCTTGACCATGTTTACTCGAGAGAGAGAGAGAGGTTCGTGCGTGCTTTTGTGCCAGCAATGCGGTGTCTGTGTCTGTCGGACTTTTCATGCAATATTATGTTATTTTAATCTGGTTCCAGTACTGTTGCTGAATCGCCTGTTTTTTCTAGCTAAGTCTTATTGATTATCATTAGTAAAACCCTACGAAATCTCATAGCCTATCCAACAATCTGTAATTCAAGTATTCATAATCTCGAGTTCGAGATCCTCATTGCTTGATAGTAGGAATGATAGTAGGATGAACATGAAATGGGTTATCCGTGTCTAAAAATTAGATTCGATTGATCCCGAATGTTGTCAAAAGTCATCTTGACCTTGCAAGGTCCATATTACTCTTCCTATTGTAGTACATTCAAATCCAGAACCACGCTTGAGACCCTAATTTTATTCCTTTTGATTTTTTTCAATTAATTGATATCTGAATAAAAATAAACAGCCTTACTGTTAAAGGACATACTATGCCTGTCAAATTATAATAACTACATTTCAGTATCTTGACTAATTGAATTCAGGAATTGGGTATCGGCTAACCAAATATCATATTTATTTTTTTTTTAAATAGGATCCCCAAATCCTTTTACCCGAAACCAATTATTCTATTCTTATCCAAAGGATTCGTATGTTAGGAATCAAATTTAAGCCACAACACTTTGCTATTTTCCTAAATATGATCTCTTGTTTTACTTGAGATAATTAGTCAATGACAAATCTTTCATTTTCGATAATAATTTATCTCAAAACATCATCGTTGATAATGAAATTATTTTTCGTTCATTCATTTTCATAAACAATGCAAACAATTATTTTTTAGGAAAATTATTTTTCAAATCATTTATTCACGGCGAAAATCAATAGAACAGAAAAGCATTGGACATGCAAGACTTAATATGCACAAACATCGTAACATAGTTGATCGGAGGACCGTTTGTCAGGGTGCACACTTTGGTGCATCGAGCACATATGTCGAGCTAGACACACCAAGCCAGGCCAGAAAAAAATCAAGTCGTGCATCCACGTGAAATTCACACCATCCTTGTTGACTAGGATTGGTGCATATGGGCAACTAAAGTTCCATACGAGCAGTCAAGTAGGAGACTAAAACCTAGTTTACCGCCCTTGTTTTCTTACAGCGTATAGTTCGATTTGTACTTTAATTGCCACAAATTATGCCGCAGATCCCATCTCTATAAATGCACGAGCACCGAATTCACGTAAGAAAATTCGAACCACGTTTCTCAAAAATCACGACGCTCCCCAGCTGCAAGAGAGATGGGCGTGCTTCCGAGACTGGGAAGGGGAGCTCTTGGGATTAACGTGGATCATATGGTAGGAACATGATTGTTCTTTGCCCGTCATTTTCCGCCGAAACACTTGAAATTGTGGGGAATTATTCTCTTGCCGTCCATGTAACCATCTAATCGAGACGTTCCTACGTCAATCTAGCTTGCTCACCTGATTCCGAGTCTAGCTCTAGCTCGAGCTCGAGCTCGAGCTCGAGCTCGTACGGAAGTCAAGTTGGACCTCAACAACACTTGGCGGTCTAATCGAATTCCCATTACTTATTCAAAAGTTATATGATTAGACATATTTTGTCACGGGTTCCAGAATAAGTTACAGGTTCTACCTGTATTATTAATTAAACGATTACAATAAATCATCACATTTGATTACCACTACTTATTGTTACAATCCACTGAACACAACTTATATTTAGACACACGAAAAATATGAAACGATAATAAAGTCAAAGTTACAATCATTAAATGGAAGTTTAAATTAGTAGATCCAAATTATGTTCTCACCATCGAATGTCATATGATACTGCAAGATCGCACAAGGACATAGATCAAGAAAAACACAAATCTTGTTTTAGGTTTCACAAGGAATTTAGAACCTACTCGTCGAAACAACTTCCTTAATTTTAGGAACCTAAGACCTACTATACATACCTTGGAACCTGAAACCCAGCAAGTTCCCACCGGTCTAATTCTTTGGTTCCAGATTTCACCCTAAAACCATACTTATCCCTACCGAAGACTTTAAAATTAAAAGGACTAAATATCACGCAAAACACCAAATCAGTACACTTGTAATATATTTACCATTCATTAGTTTCCATTAAATTTTATTATTAAATTACTAAGTTGGTTAACACATGATGATAGCTAAATTGAAATGGTAAGTTCACGTGAAAATTCATATATGTTTGAGATAAATTTATCACAAGCATACCGATTTAATATTTTTAGTGGTATCAACCTAAATTAACATGGTAAATTCACGTGAAAATTCATATCGATTTAGGATAGATTTGTTACAAGTGCACTGATTTAATATTTTTCATGGTGTCAACCTATATTAAAATCATATTTACAAATAAAATTTAGGGAAAATCTTCCACCCGTGCAAATGATCAAAATCACGTTAAAAAGTCAATTTTTTTTTCTGTTACGATTCGAATGGTGAGAAACGATGAACGGGCGTGTACCTCAACGCTCGACGCATTCACATTCGAAACTGAAAGGGCTGAAATGTGATGATCCAGTCTGTCGGTCGACGAATTCGACAAAGCTAGATCGGAACAACTTTCCAAATCGAGAGATTGACTGGTCAAAGCTGACTCTTCTCCTCGCACAACACGTTGCCATCATGACACGTGGGCTCAGCTCCTCCGTCCCGTCCCACCGAGCCGCATTCTGAGCAACCGGGTGACGTCGGCGATGTCGTAATGATTTCAAGCGACAACATTACCTTTCTAGGTTCCCAGCTTCGGATTAACAAAAGAGATCAGCTCATCCTCAGCGACTACATCATACATACATACATACATACATACATACATATATACATACATATATATTTAGCATTAAGACGGAAATATAAAGTATCTTTATGTAGAGAAATAAAAATTATTAAATTAGATTCTAATTGAACGGATAACACTCTAGACTATCAAGTGATTTATCATTGTCATCGTATCATTATTGCCAGGCAAGCGTCACCCTAAATCTAGTCATCAACACATGGCTACCTTTTAAACTAGATATTATCTTACGGATTCTTGATTCACACACTCAATTATCACAGGCATTGATACTTAACGGACAAACCATAGCTAGCTTGATACAAGAGTGTTAGCAGAAAACGATAATCTCCATCGTTGGCTCAAATGGCTTAAGACGTACTTAATATCTTCTTTAATCATTTGCAAGTGTTAGAATCAATCGCTGGCCCAAGTTGGCACAGACTATATAATGCGCACGGAATCACATTGCATGTTGCAGGAGGGGCGAAGGAAAGATTTTAGATTTCTTTTATCTGCAGACCGCGCGCCCCACGCAAGATCTCCCTCGCTCGAGTCCGATTAGATTAGTGACGAGTACCTGAAGATGGATTAATCATAAACACGTGCTCCTTCCTCGACCAATGATGCTTAGGGCGCAAGATTCAAATCGAGATTAGTTTAATCTCCCCCATCTCTCTCTAACCAGTGCCAACCTGAACGATCTTTTCAGAAAAAACCAGTAATAATAATGCCTTGCAAGTTCAGCCTTGTTGACGGGAATTCATTTAGTTTCGTCTCACGTCTGTGTAGAGTGCAAGAACTCTCTAATCATACCACCCACTTGCAGAATTTTTCCAAAATTGGTGGTCCCTCGCGGGTTGTAGTCGCCTTCTTCTTCTTCTTCTTCTTCTTCTTCTTCTTCTTCTTCTTCTTCTTCTTCTTCTTCTTCTTCTTCTTCTTCTTCTTCTTCTTCTTCAACCAACTATATATGTTAATAAGCTCTGCACCAGCTGCGAACTCATGCGTGTTAAGAACCTTAATTACATCTACTTGATATGTTCAAGTATACAACTCGACTTGACTCAGACAAGCACTCGTCGGGTCGGTGCTGAGCTCAAACATGGTTGATGAAGTCTGTTAATGACTAACAAAAGGATCGAATACATGGATCATGGTTGATGGGACTTCACACGAGCGAGATTCCGCGTGCATACAGAAGCGATGTAGACAAGATGTTTGAAGGGACATATCTCATAGTCCTCGCTAATGTAAGATTTTGTGAAACCACAGTCAGCTGTTTTAAAAACTAAAAACTTTTAAGACGGATCAATGTTTATTATTTAAGTATTTTCATAGATAAGACGGTCCAATCACATAATATTAGCTTATTCGTTCCGAGTTTTGGTCTCGGGTCATATCATATGGTGGGAAGTTAAATTATTTTGGAACTTTACTAAGGAAGAAATTAATTATGGAGGGGTTGCAGCGTGCATCTCGGGACACATGACCTTGATCCAATGGACAGCGAGGTCTGTGCTCATGTCACGAGGGACGCCCACTTCTTTAATCTGTCAAATTCAGTGGGCTTGTGTCTTTATTTATTAGGGAAAAAAAAAGGGAAAGAAAACAGATTAAATGAGTAAAGAAGAACAAGAGCAGTACTTCTGGCCCTTGGGAGACTCCAAGAAAGATTATAGATGGTGATATGAAAAGTGATCTTCTCAGCATATGCTCTCTCTCTTTCTGTACTTAAAAAATGAATGATGTGCAGATGTTGCTGCAAGATCTTTTCAGCATTTTGAATAAAGATTATCTCGCCACATCTCCAAGTCGGTGTAAAGTCGCCCCTTGGAACTTGGAAATGCAACTTACATGAGGCCGCTCGAGGTTTTTCTATGAAAAGGGATGCGGTATTCATGACAAAGCTCGATGGCAGTAAAACAGAGATGAGCACCGACCAAGATGGGCGATGCTTCATGTGATGTACATGATCTTTCTTTATGAAATGCGGACCGTAGAGAGAAGTAAGCCTTGTCCATACTTCGTTATCCAACGATGCAAATGTTCATTTCCGTACGAAGATGTAAGGTAGAGATATGTCCATGAGTAGATCGCCAGATCGATGGAAAAATACGCACATACGTTTGGATATTCTATGCTTTCAAAAAGATATAGCTACTTGTCCAAATTCATTAACAAAAATGGTCATATATCGTCTATGTATGGTCCTTGCAATAGCTAAATGAATCACGACTTCTGATTCATATAAAGATCGTATCTTTTTTGTGGAGCAATATGCATGACTCTGAAGTTCACCAAGATTTATGTGATTTGATTGAATTCACGTAGTTTTTTTTTTTCCTTGGCAAGAAGCTTAAGAAACTTTTGCACGCGAGTGTAATTCTCGCCTCAACGTGGTCCATCATGGATCAAGTGAATCTTCATTATAAGTCTCATGTGGGACCCACTTCATTGAATTTCAATGATATCAATTATATACATAGAATTCTCCTAATTTATCATTGATATAGTAATATTAAGTATACTAAGATTAATTTAATATTAATATACCGCCCAAAATAATTAATTGTAAGTGGATCTTTGAACAAGCGTAGCATATCTGAGATCTAAATAAATTCTGCCTTATCGCTTAATAAATTGATTTAACAAATGGATTTCTTAAACACCTAATTAAGGAAATTTTCTTATATTCAATTCACTGACTCTCTTACGTCATGTCTCGCGCAAGCAATGTATAATTTTTCTTTTTTCTTTTTTTATGGGTCTGAAAGCAATGTATAATTGAAATATATCTTTTTAAAGCGTTCCCAAATTACTTGTTAACAAGATACCATCGTTCAACCCGGATACGTCATCCTCTTGGGTACTCGCGTAAGTTTTGTCTTTTGTAGGTTCCTCCTTCCAATGTCGGCACGTCGGTGATCGTGCTCAGGCTCTCAGTTAAAGTCTCCAGCTAGCTAGCTTAGGATATGATTTCAACACCTGAATTCAGATACCATTCATGAACCTAAGCAAGGGTTTGATTCCCCGTACCAGTCGAGCTAATTATGAATTCATACCCATGCATTAATTGTCGTTACTCACCTGTTAGGACTCGAGTATTTTATCTTGGGAAGCTCTTGGGTTGAGTACGAACAATAACAAGCTAGTAAGTAATGATTTAAGTACTTTCTAAGTTTTAGTGCAATTGTAATCTTTGAATATTTAATTTGTATAATGTATTCTCTGAATTTTTTATACATATTCAACTTAGTTTTCAAACTATATCAAAATGTTCTTGAGATGAGTTGTATTAACGAAACACAAGAAACAAATATACTTCAACTGAATTTAATCGACCATGACATCTGACGAAAGTAAAAGCTTTGTCGAAATTTAATCGACACCAAAGTATGACACTGGATTTAAATGATGATGAGATATATGAAAACTACAACTAAAGTATAGGAATTGAAAGATAATTGAAAAGCAACATTGATAAAAGATCACAGTTTTTCTGTTCATTCATTGGCCTTTACTAGGAGTATAATGTGGCTATTTAAAGCCTACAATCAACATTTACAAGTGGAGGTTGCACAAATTCAAATGAACTTCCTTGTGGTTATGAGAAGTTACATTATCCACAAGGAGTTACTCCATGATATTGAGCTGTTGTTCTTCTTGAAGAAATTGATGAAAGGCGACGAGTTTGTGGTCATAAGAGTGGAAGATTCACGCAAGTAGAAATGTATTACCATACCAACAAATAAATCTTGGCAATAAAAAATGGCCACAATAAGTTTGAATTCCATCTTATAAGCCATCATTTCCTTGGCGAGATAGACACGTCCTCATTTTCCCAAGTGCTAAAGTTCAAGCAGAAACATATTTTGCATCCTTAGTTTCTTAGATAGGTAGAATGGTTTTCAAAATATTCCTTTGAGACCAAATATATTGCGAGAAAAAAGAATATACTTACTAATTTTCTAACCCGACCAAAATAATTTACAGCTGCCACATCTATAAATATATATATATATGTGTGTGTGTGTGTGTGTGTGTGTGTGTGTGTGTGTGTGTGTGTGTGTGTGTAAGGAATCCAAAGGGCAATTTCAAGGCCCGAGAAATAAAACCCAAATGGCTTTCATATTCATACACATAAGAAATCTTTGAGCTCATTCAAGACAATGTTCTCTTTAAAAATCTTAGAAGACTTATGTGGCAGTATCATTTCCATATTTTCAACAATTATGGTGGTCTTGCTTTCATACGGCAGGAGTCATTGGTTCAAATCCAATGGTCATGGTATCTAATAATTTTTTCTGACCACCTTCTCTTATTGATTCGGTATCTTTTCCATCCTATTCTATAATAGATATTGGACAATCTAGAAATAGAAAAAGCATTTCACAACCCATTTACTGAAGAATAAATTGGAAATCGTCTCTCCTTCGCTCCAGCTTGGGTATCTACCCCAACCCGACATTCTAGCAAGTTTTACTAATGTTCTCACAAGCTCTTATACATCATCCAAAGGACAAAGACTGTCTAAATTAAATGCGAAATGTGCTCCAGAAATTGAAGAAGTGGAGAAGCTCCTCAAAGTACTCAGGCAACGATAGAAAGATAATATGACGAAAAGTATTGCCGATATCCCATCCAGCGCTAACTAGCCCCTAGAAGCCACAGACACTCGCCACCTCAAAGCTCTCGAAGTTGAAAGACTCATTAGAGAGTACAAGAGGCAAAAAGATGGGGATAGCTTTGATAGTTTAGACAATAACAAACAAATCCATAAGTACGATCTATGGAGTATTTAAAGCCACAAAGAAAAAGGAGTTTGAAGTAACATGAAGATTTGTGAAGAAATCTAAAGCACCTCAGGAGAAGAAAACTAAAGCACCAAAGAAAAAAGAAGTCTAAAGCAAACACATGAAGAGAAAATAAATTATATATATAGCATAGAAACACTACTTGAACTATTCAGCACTATTTGGCACTATTTGACACTGTTTAGCACTATTCATATATTGTTTTGTACTATTTGGCATTATTTGGTACTGTAGCATAAGCGAAAGATATAAGATAAAAGTTTGCTAGAAGCAGGATCTTCGTTTGTCAATATAAGAGTCAAATAATTGGTCATTGTTGACTGCTAAAAGTCTGTAAAATTGTCTTGAGGACATTATTCTGAGCCAAAGTATTTTATGACTCCCAATTTAGAACAACCTCAATAGTCGTCAATTTCTTTTGTCTCCCATGATCATCAACATTTGTAGGGTTTGGGACTTTAGGCATATGACGGAATCGATTTTGACCATCTATAAAGTCTTCTAATGCCAGAGATGGGGCACTAGAATTGGCTCTTTCTAAAGGTGGAAAGTCTAAAGATTGGAATATACAAATAGATGGGAGAACGAGAGGAAGTTCTAGCTTTAGGAAACATGAGGGTTGTGGCATTTTGGGTACTTTTAGAGGGAAAGAGTTTTCATTAACCCATTACAAATGGGTTTGTAGAAAGGCAAGACAATTGACTTTTGAGGTAAAGGTTTCTTTTTGGTGGTGTTTAAGGAGGTGGGGGAAATTCACATGGTTCAGGGAAAGAGTTTTCCTTAACCCATATGTAAAATGGTTTTGTAGAAAGGCAAGACAATTGACTTTTGAGGTAAATGTTTCTTTTTGGTGGTGATTAAGGAGGTGGAGGAAATTCACATGGTTCAGGGACTTTTGGAGGAGGACATGGTCAAGGTGGTCCATACAAGACCATGAATTAATATTTTCCTTTGTCTTCACCAAGTGGTCCAATAGTGAAGCCTCCATCAACGTACCTCTAGTAAAGCTTGTCTTTTGGCATTTTTCTTTCTCCTGGATGGCCTATCATCTTCTTCTTTATCTGGAGGATTGGTGCAAAGAGAGCACCAAGAATCAAGATCCCAAAAACAACATCATATTCAAAGGTCTTTGTAATAATGAATGGGCCATCCCTGTTGGTGGAACATCATAGGCTTTGGGTTTGCATGGCCATCATCAGGTGGAACATCAGTTGCACAAGGTTGCATCATAAAAATAGTGGGAAAGATAGAAGACATGGCTTCCTCCTTTTTCTTATTAAATTTAATGACAATTGTGCCGTCTTTTTTCTTGGTGAGCTGGGACTTTGTGGATTGGATTGATTTAGAGTTTTGGTAGATTTTTTCATAGTTAGTTACCCAAGTGTCTGGAAGTAACTTAACTAGTTGATCTCGAGGAATCTGTTTGGATACATGGATATAAGAAGTTTGATCATTATCCATTGAAATGAACAAGGCATCTTCAAAACTAGGGAAGCTGAGGTCAATAGCATGATTGTGAACCCAATAAAGACTTTGGTAATGCAAGGTAGCAGCACTAGAATCTAGAGTTTGAGGAGCTCTAGTAATATGTAGCTGAACCTTAAGAGCTAAAAGAAGTTGTGGATTCAAGAGAGTCATATTGAAATTTAGAAATAGTGTCACAAACATTGTTCTTGCATTGAGAGTAGTTTGGATGGTACCAATGCAAGTATATTGATAATCCAAAAGACAAGTATCCAAAAGAGCTATTCAGGCAACCACGGGTAGTCCCAACCTTCCATGAAAGGATAAAGCAAGTCTAATGTCACCAAAGTAGAGGTGCATATAACCTTACTGTATCCATTGTTGTAGAAAATTAAAAGGGATTTGAAGGGTGACAAAGCGTACTTGTTGAGTAGCCGAATTAGGGTGTTGGTCAAATTTCGATGACTAAACATACTCCTTAGCCTTTCAAGGAGTATGCTTAATGAGTTGCTTAATATAATGAACAAGAGAGAAAGATGATGGTTTAGCAAAAGCAGAATCTGGATTTATAAGTGGAATGTGAGTCTTTGAAATTTTACTATCTCCATTGAGATAGGAAACCTCATAAAGATAATCGATCTTAGAGACATTAAAAGTATGAAGTTCTAATGGTGGGCTAAGGAAAACAGGGGCATTTACAGTGATTGGTGTGGAAATTTCAGAAGATTCTATCATGATATAGAAACTCTCCCCTTTCGGCATTGCATAATTAACTTAGAATTGTGTTGAAAAATGCCATGGCTCTGATACCAGAAGATGAGCTAGAGAAAACGAAAACAAAATTTATGGCAAGTATGCTATCCCACATACACGACCCTTCCTTAGCCTCGAAATAAGGACAACCTATTAGCCACCAAATTCCTTTTTCATTTTTTAACTCATATCATTGAAAATTTTAGAATAACAGAATTTGGATGCACATATTTCACATTGTGGCAAGTGTAGAACATACTACCAAAATTGATCGAAACATTCATAGTTTTAGAGAATCATACTAGGCATAAAGAAAGAGAGGAGAGAAGTTTTGGGGATTCATAGCAAATCACACAATATTATTTCTGGAGAGAGTGTGTTATGCCCCTTAATATTTACAAGCACTACCTTATATAGGCAAACATTGAAAACAATTTTACAAACTCTTAGTGGTCGACAATGGCCAATTATTTGACACTTATCTAAAATAGTTTAAGCTACTTAGTAGTTACGCATCGAAGTTGATGTCAATGTTGATGACTTCCGATCTTACGTATCCAAAAATATTGTTGCTTAGTAGTTACATTTCAACGTTGATGACTTCATCCTCAAATAATTCGCTTTCGATAACTTCATTGGTTGTCGATGCTCTTCAAGTTATCAACTACTCTTTTCATCAATGATTTTAGTTGTTCATAAAACTACTATTATCAATTGAATCTGTCACTTGTCGATTATAACCAAAAGTTTGTCACTTTTTGGTGTTAACATATGCCCTCTTAAAAGAATGGAACGATTCATCAATCATTTGATTCTTTTAATAAGATAAGAGTCATTATGCCCCCTTGTCATCAGCAAATTTTATTTTTGCATGTCGAATTTTATCTTAATTAGATTTATCATCTGAAAGTTTTTCCTCGAAAGCCACATATTGTATAAAGTCTTCATGCGGCCCTCTACTCTATTCTTAAGTAGTTGCTCATACTTGGGCACTTGTATTGCCAAATAAAATAAATCAGCAAAGTTTTGGCCTTCAAATTTTCCTCTTAAATTGAATTTCAATCCATTAAAAGCTAAATTTGTGAATTCTTTCTCTAAAAATGAAGTAAGGCATTTGTTTCTAACCTTTTTCAATTGAGTAACAAACTAATGGGCCGATTTGTTATTATATAATAGAGTATGGCCAAATTAGCAATTGATACATCGGGTATAGTTCTATAAAATTAAGAATGGAATCCTCTCTCCACCTTTGCCCAATTACACTTGGACAAAAACAAAGGAGATACTCATCTGTCCCTACTTCTCTGCACTGAGATATAAATCAACTAATGTTTTCAATAATTAATTATTCATTTTCTCTAGTACAAAAAAGGGAAATTTAGGAAATTCAAAGCATCTTGGCAAGGCGGGTTATCAATCCATTCGGGATGTGCTTTCCTACAAACATGTATGATAACAACCATGTCTAACCCCAATCGTTGTCAAACTTCTTCAACAAACTATGCTAAATTCAATAGTGGATTTGATTGGTCATTTTGCCTCATAGGCAATAATACTGGTCTTGTAGATTATCAACATCAATCGTCATGTGAGGTCTAATAGGAATATTCGCATTTGGTAGAAGTGGCCTGATATCTTCAACATTTGACAATTAACTAACCCGATGACTAGTTTGATTTACCAAATATTGTCACCAATTTCGTTATCTTGACTAACATCAATCGTTGTAACATTGACTTCAAGACTTGGGCCTTTACATAATTTTTATAGATGATTGACTACTCTAACAACATTATTGGCATCAATAAATGAAGAGAGAGTAAGAACGTACCGTCTTACCTGATTGGATAGTAGGGGTTGATTCGACAATCTCGACCTTAAAAAACATCGATAATTACATATATGCCAATTGGCTTGATCACTTCTGACATGTGGCTCACAATGTAATTGGCTATATCATTCCACTGATGTTCGAACAATCTCTTTATGGTGGCCATCATATGAGGATTTGGTACAAATTTTCTCGATTGTTCCTTAGTGAGACATTCGAGAGGTCTGCTCCCTCGCGTTGGCATTCTTTTGCCGCTCGATTAACAGTTGAAGATTTGGAGTGCACAGTCCTATCAGTGCCATTGGGATTGTTACCCTCGACATTATCAAGCTTTGGATGATTCATTGTTCTTGGTATTGAATTTCTTCAAATAGAACCACAAGTTGTCCCAGCAAATGTACCAAAAAGACGTTTCGTCAAAATTTAATTGACGATAAAATACCTTTCATGAAATTTGTTCTTCAACTTTTTAAGATTGAGTTCAGAATAGAGATGTATCAATGGAACATAAGGAACAAATATGCTTCAACTAGAAAATTAATGATGAAGTCCAATGACATAAAAAAAAACTATGCTAGAATTTAATAGACGATAAAGTGCGATGACATAAAGATACATCATTGGAATTTAATCAACAATGCATATCAGAAAACTACAACTAAGATACACGTCGTAATTAATTAATGACGAGATATTTGTTATGACTACAAGAATTTATAGATAATTGAAAGATAATAGGGTTTTTGTTGATTGATCGGGGGGTTTACAAAAAAGAACAATATAACTATTTAAAACTTACAATCGATGGTTACACAGGTGAAAAAATTCAAATAAATAAATAACTTCTTAGTAGTTACTAGAAGTTAGAGCTTAAATATCCAAAAATATAATTATTTGGCAATTACACGTCGACGTCATTTTTGTTGTTGATGTCAATGACTTCATTCCAAATAACTATTGTCAATAACTTTATCTTGTAACAGTTGCCTAAAAGATTGCAGTTAAGCATTGCATATTGATAATGTTCATGATTGTCGATACTCTTCAAGTTGTCAATTGCTAATTTGCCATTTTTTTTGTGTGAACATGTACCTTTTATTAGTACAAAAAAATTACAAATTTTTTTCTTTCGCATTATTCTCATCTTGATATCACAGCTAGATGATCCTAAAGGTGTGTCGAGTGCAAAATGCAGTTAGCGCACACCCGAGTCTGCCTTTGTGCACACCTAAGTGCACACTCCAAGCACACATTTTATCTCCATTATCAAAGTTGATCTCAACATTGTCCATCTTATTCGATAGCCATGTCAGCCTGTTTAGTTGTCGCATAGCCTGCATTATAGCCATGACAAACCCCCTGCCATGATAATAACCTACTCATCATGTCAACAAATCTCTCACCCCAACGAAAGTCTCTCACCCCAACGAAAGTCTCTCACTTGACAGCAGTTTCCCATCACAATAATAGCCTCTTACCTCGATGATAGCATCTTGAGCAACGACAACCTCATACTGCTATGTAGCTTGCATAGTACCACAACAACACACAATAGACACAATTTTCTCTTCAACACCGAATTGCTTGGCGCAATCCAACTAGTTGTTTTTCGAATCTTTATCTAAACTCAAGTTGACGACTTGTACATCACTTTATTGTTTAAGAGGATATTAGAGATATATAGGATATTTCCCTTTGATTTTTCAGATGGCCTGATGGTGCATATATTTAAGAAATTCTTCATTTTTTTCCATTTGAGCATGCATATACTTGATTGATACATCACATAAATAGTCATCTAATAAAATATTAAATAGACTCGTGTACTATTTATCAGAACATAAAAATTACATGATTTTCTATACCGCATTATTCTCGTCTATAATTAAAATTATTCGCTCCAATTTAGGCACTAAGCCCATCTCTTCAATTAACAAAGAGATGGCTTGGCTTTTAAGGGGACTGTAACTTAAAAAACGGTTGTTGAGGTTGGTCGTTAATTAGAGTTAGTAAAAAAGAATAGAAATTTTAGACCCTATGCTTAGAGTTATAGGCTTAGCAGCTTATAGGCTAGGTATAGCATGGAAACAAGAGTTTGAATTGCACAGCGCACGTGCATGGGACTTGGACCACCAAAGTAGCATCTCTCTCTCTCTTTATCCCATGCATTGAGGGAAGAGATTGATGAGATTAATCACAATCACTAATCTCCGAATAAAAAAAACTAATGTATTGATCAATGAATTTAACTTTAGCTATACTTTTTTTCACCTGGGTGGCTCCACTTATCTAGGTTGTGGATAGAAGACAAAGTTATAGGTCTTTCGAGGAGACCAAATTTCCCATGGTGCAACTCCAAGTCATGTCGCTTTTCTTACCCCTCCTATCGATGTGCTCCTCGCATTGAATCTACTGTAAAGCCAATCCTAGTTCATATTTTGTAGAAAAGTTTCTTCCTCGAGCTGGGTATGTTGACTAGCAATACTAGACATGAAAAAGAGATGGGTTCAAAGACCGAGCTAAGTAGAGAATTACAAATACCAAACAAGAGCTCATTGGGTTTTTTGTCATGACTCGACATTGTAACCTAGTTATTTGCATAATTTCTAACGTTGTTCAAGCATAATACCGTGCAATATCGCTTAAAGACAACAAAAGGGAAAATAACACATGGTCTCTAAAATTTGGTTTGATGTGCAACATCATCTCTAAATTTTAAATTTGTTCGATATGATCCGTGAATTTTAGCTCAATTTGTAATGTCGTCCTGAATTTTTAATTTGCTCAATATAATATCTTAACTTTTGGTACATATTAACATAGTTTCTGAATTTTATGAAAATGTTCAATGTTATCCTTCCATTAATTCAAATCTAGGGATAATATTGAACATTTTCGTATAAATTGAATATATACCAAAAGTCTAGGAATCATATAAAGCAAATTAAAAGTTCAAGAATGACATTACATTATATAGAACATATTAAAATTCATAAACCACATTACATATTAAACCAAAGTTCATAGACTATTTTTGTTATTATCGCCAACAAAAACCCCATAATATTTGTAGAAACATCCATAACAATTAGAGAATCAGAACCAAAGGGGGTTGATGAAGAGAATAGAAGCCGGCAAAACAGCCATTAATCAAATTCCAAATAGTGGTATGAGCACATTAGAGGCTCAGAATCTCCCTCGGTTAGGAAAGGAGCAACTAGGGCTTGGCGGTAATGTTCAAGTTCGCCAGATTGCACAACCATCAATTTTCTATCAAACTCAGAGCACAATTCCCATCACTCAATTCACCACCTTTGACTTCCATAGTTTATATAGTCTGAGCAATTTTGATGATGGTGGCACCTACAGATGCGTGGACGAATCTGGTCCCCACCCCCATCGAATACATTTTGCTCCTTCTCGACTAATTTAACCCCCAAGTTGATGTGGTTATCGAATGATTCCTCCCAAGATTCTGAAACATGAAATAAACTATGCATTAAATTGTAAAAAAAATAATCGAGGTCGGTCCAAACACACTTCCAACTTGGGAACGATGCAGTTCTGCTGGCCCTGAGAAGAGGGTGTGCACATTTTTTTGAGTTTTGTATGGCGAGTTGCGATTATTTTTCAATGCGCAAGTTGGAGAAGTACCTTCCGACAGTAGATTGCAATTGGCTTTTGAAGATCTGTGTTCAGACCCCTTCTTTATTTTCAACTATTTTTGGTGGACGGTAAAATAAAGGAATAATCGGAATGACTCCAAATTGGAAACATTCATTTCCCCTGTAACTAAGACATTGCCAACATGTTAGTTTATTTATACACCCCCAACCTCCTTCATTATAATCCTATTTGCATATACTTATTTTTAAGCGCAGCGGAAGGATGAATGCTCTTATGCATTACCCGTTCTCCTGATTGACGAAATGAAATCCTTACATAATGCTGGGAATGATTGCTGTGACATGATAAAAATAATTGGAAAAGAAATAAGAAAGTGAATTGCAAATTAACTTCATGATCGATAATGCGTGCTAGGATATTGCACGCGAGTCGGTTTTGCTAGTAAGCGGAACTCTTCCGCGTGTTGATTTTATCGATAACTAATTTCGATGAAACAAATTTAAGGTACTCGAAATTTGCCTCCAATTTTTATTACGGCGCTGTTTAATCTACCGGCACGCTCTGTCACAAGCAAAGTTAAAGAAATTGCCTACAAATCCATATTTGCTAACAACTATGAGAAAGGGCAAGCGATGTAAGCCCAAAGCCCAAATGCAGGGAGGCTCCAAGTGACCTCAGAACATAATGGGCCTGCCGGGCTATTTTTGGGCCTCAACTGAAACAATAAATGGGCCTATTGGACTCGGCTGGCCTCAAAGTCCATATGAGGAAAAGAAAATGACATAAATAATCTATGAACCGTGGGGTTTAACGTTCAATGTCGTCCGTGAATTTTTAATTTGTTTTATTAATTATTAAATTTTTTGTACATATTCAATTTAGTTCCTCAAACCATCCGTGAACTTAAATTAATGAAAATATAACATCGAATGTTTACATATAATTCGAGGACCAAATTGAACATTTATTGAAAGTTGAGGAACCACGTTAAATAAATTAAAATTTAGGGACGAAATTATATATTTAGTTAAATTTCAGGTACTATATTGAACAAATTAAAAGTTTATGAACGACATTACATGTAAGGAAAGAATCCACTCATCACGCCGGCCCACACCCATTGGGCCTATGATCGGGCCCGAAACCCGACCCGAATCCGACTCCATCATGAACCCGTCGGGTTACCTTCTCCGCGGAGAACCAAATGCTCTGTCTCTCTCCCCCCTTTCGAGTGCTGAAATCCCCCAAATCCCCGTCGCCGGCGAATCACATCGGCGCGCCCGCCGGCCTCCGTCGATGGCTTGACCCATGGATCCGACGCCGACCGCGCCGCCTCTGCCCCCGGTCTCCGGCCTATCGCGCGCCGTGATCTCCTTCCTCGACGGCGAGCTCCACGAGCGGGGAGCTCTGTCGCTGGCGAGCGGCCTCGCTGCGGACCTCGAGACGCAGTGCCGCGATCTGGACCGGAGCTTGGTGGAAGTGAGGTCGAGGCTCGAAGTGCATCTCGCGGCTTACAGTTCGTTCTCCGATCGCGTTCACGGCTCCCTCGGTGGCATCACTGCCAAGTTCGCCGAGCTCCTCTCGCTGGTCGCCGCGTTCGATCCTCTGTCAGGTTCGGCTTTCCGTCGAAATGAAATGGACGTAAAGTTTTATTATTTCTGCTGTGTATCGTATGTTGCATTAATCTGCAACTGGAAGGAGTCGCTGCATCGCTGCATTTTGTGAAGTGTAATCGAGGCGGTGATGCTGATGAAGTTGATAAATTGCTTTTGAATTTGTGCTGTCAAGTCTTCAAGAATTGTCACTGGTCGTATAAAAAGCACTATCTAGATCGAATGGTTGGAATTGTCTTGAGTCCTTTGTTCTGGCCAATTGTGTGTAGATGGAGGAGGAGGGAAGAGAATACTGGGAGAAGAGTTGCCAGCACTGGCTAAGGAGGTGGCAAGGGTGGAGACGGTGCGAGCGTATGCCGGTGAGTTTTTTCGATTTTCTTGAGATATTCGGGTGCATTCGATGAGTTTCAAGATTTCTCCATTAAATTTCAATCCCTTCTATTGATGATGGTGCGAGAAAACATGGATAACCTTATCAGGGATTTGTTATTGTAAGTTCTATGTAGCCAAAGAAGGCTGAGTTGTAGAAGTCTTAGCGGTGGTGGTGGTGGTGGTGGTTGTTGTTGTTGTTGTGACATGAATACTTTAGTACTTTCATTAGACAGATATAAGAATCTGAATTGGGCTATGTGCCATTGACAGTGACAACCAAATCCAACAGTTCATATGAGTTTATATTCGGAAGCATATGTTAAATAAATAAATCATTAAGATGAATCAGAGGTTGTTGAGTAAGATCTGTGTTCGTATTTGTTTGTTGATGTGGGATTTTCCGAATCAACATTACTTGGGATTCAGCCTCAAATCTAGGACTAGAATGGAGCCTTATCCATGGTTATCAGTCGAGCTTCAATCCCAACAACGACTGTTTAATTTTGCCCTGTTGATAATGAGCTGAGTTTCTCATCTACTATTTGACAATCAAAAACTAAAAGGATGATGAATGTTCTCTCAAAAGTTTTGAGGCCTGTTTTGTTGCAAAAAAGGTCTTGACATGTGTTTCAGACCAATAGTGGGTCTCCATGTATTTTGCTGCTACAATAGAGTAGTATGTCACCTTTGCATGACAGTATGGTTTTGGCCCTCTCGCGAAATATCAATACTAACCTGGTTTGCTGGCATCATCGTGGAATCCCTTAATTCATCAGGGCTTGCTCCTAAGGACCATTGCTGACATGAAATACTGATGTTAGCCTTTTAAAGATTGACTGTACGGTCCTCTTCAGTCTCATAATTAATGTTCTATCCAGAAGTCACTTATCAACATTGTTGCTAGCGGACTTCAGGGGCCACATGACATGGGAAAAAAAATGGGATGAAATGCATTAAAACTTCTGTAAGGCATCAATCTTTTAAGTCCTAAAACTTTTTGAAATTACACAACCATGGATATCCAGTGGTTTCTCTCTTGGAAAATGACACGTGGCATTTTCAAAGGTATGCCACATGTGATATTCACACTAGAAAAGTTGCCAAAAATACTTGATTAAACCATTTTAAAAATGTGTGATGGCTAAATGATTGATTGAAAAGTTTTAGGACTTATATATACTTTGTATAATGGTTTTAGGATTTCTAGCGCACTTCTACCAAGTAAAATGGATTGGAAACATTTGCTTCTATCAAACTTTGTTTTGCCAAGAGCTATGCAGGTAGTCTTTAGAGCATGAGATGTACCATTTGTTAAGCAGATCATAGTTTTTTGCTGGCGCTGCTGAACATTCTTCCAAGGAAAGGTCCATCTGCGGGCCTTCATGTCCAGAATCTACAAAGAGAGAGATAGTGGGAGACTGAGAGAATCTTTGTCCTTTCTGTATGGTTTTCCTGCACTTTGAACTTTTCTTCTTGGAGATGGCGGAGGGTGGGTCATTTGGGCGTAGATAAATTTGAGAAATAATAGATTGCTGCACTGATGCATGTACTTATTTGCCCCAGCTTACCAGTTTTACAATGGTGTTTCCATTTCATAAGAGCATGTCTTTTTCTTCTATTTCTTTGTTGGGCTCTTTACGGCTGGCCTTTCTATGGTCGAACAGGTGACCCTCTGTATTAGTTGGCCGGTGCATTTTATGTTATGCCAAACCAAGCAGTTCTCTCTTGATGTATCTCTAGTGGTAACACTGACATATGCTTTATGTGTTTTGTCTTCCAGAGACAGCATTAAAGCTGGACAGCTTGATCGGTGATGTTGAGGAAGCTGTTTCTTCGACTTTGAAAAGAAAGCATTCATTTACACAAAGTTCTGAAGTGAGAACCAATCTCAATATAGATATTTAATGGTGTCAGATTCATACAGAAATTATGTGTATTCCCTCAATTCGAAATTCCTATTCCAGCTCCTATAAAGTTGAATTTATCACGTGAAAGTAAGTGAAATAGGTAAAATCTTGTCATTGCAGGAAGTGCGCATGCATGCTATAAGAACACTCAACGAAATAGAAGATGTTATAACTCAAGTCTCAAAGCTACGCCCTCGATGGACACATCTTGTGTGTGCAGTTGATCACAGAATCGATCGGGCTCTAGCCATTTTGAGACCGCAGGCCATTGCAGATCACCGGGCCTTCCTCTCTTCATTTGGATGGCCACCACCTCTTTCCACTTCGACTTCTGCAAATCCAGATGCAGGGAGATTACCAGCAGTCCCAAATCCTCTATTAACGATGCAAGGGGATCTCAAGCGCCAATACTGTGAAAATTTTCTCTCCTTATGCCACCTTCAGGAGTTGCAGAGAAGAAGAAGATCTCGCCAACTTGAAGGACGTAATCAGGAAATCACTCTCCATCAACCACTTTGGGCAATTGAGGAGCTTGTAAATCCTGTATCACTTGCATCCGAACGTCATTTTTCGAAGTGGATTGATATACCAGAATTTGTTTTTGCTCTTGTTTATAAGATTACAAGGGATTATGTGGATTCTATGGATGAATTGTTGCAACCGCTGGTTGACAAAGCAATGCTAGCAGGGTACAGCTGCAGAGAAGAATGGATCGCCTCGATGGTTTCTGCCTTGTCCACATATTTGGCGAAAGAGATATTCCCCCTCTATGCCAGCCAACTGGAAGAAGAGAGCGTCACTGGTGTTAGATCAAAAGCTAGAACATCATGGCTTCATCTCATTGACTTGATGATTTCTTTTGATAAACAAATAAGATCCCTCATAGCTAATTCTGGGATCTCATTCTCTCTTATGGATGAAAGCAACGTGCAGAAGCTTTCCTCTTTATCTGTCTTCTGTGATCAACCTGATTGGGTTGAGTTATGGGCAGAAATTGAGCTCAGCGACACGCTGGACAAGTTGAAAGCTGATGTTGATAATGAGAGAAATTGGACAAAGAAAGTTCAGGGAGCTGTTCTTATGTCTGGTCCAGAAGATTACAAGTCCCCCCTTGTTTCAGATTTCTTTCTTCGACGTCTATCATCTGTTGTGGATCGCTCACGGTCACTACCCGATGTTCCTCTCAGGTCTAAGTTTCTCAAGTTAGTTGGTGCACCTATAATACAGAAGTTTTTGGATTGCTTGCTTGTCAGGTGCCAAGAAGCTGAAGGATTGACTGCATTGACAGATGACAGTGCCCTTGTCAAAGTAGCCAATTCTGTTAATGCTGCGCGCTATGTTGAATCTGTTTTGAGAGAATGGTGTGAAGATGTCTTTTTTATCGAGATGGGGTTGGGGGAAGGTGATGAACCTGGAAAGTCGCAAGCAGAAGAGGCTGATTTTGATGGAACGGTGTATGGACCAGGAAGTGGTGTTTTCGACAAGGAGATTAGGAAGTTGAAAGAGTTTGGAGTCGAATGGGTTGAGAAGATATCGGTTGTTGTCTTGAGGGGTTTCGATGTTAGCTCTAGAGATTACATGAGAAACAGGAAACAGTGGCAGGAAAAGTCTGAAGAAGGTTCAACAGTGTCTAGGACTTTGGTTGATGCCCTCGATCATTTGCAGGGTAAAATGTCAGTAATAGAGGACAGCTTAAACGGGATGGACTTTGTCACGGTGTGGAGGAAAGTGGCTGAAGGGGTGGATCAGTCTATTTCAAATGGTCTTCTACTGAGTAACATGAAATTTTACAATGGAGGTGTGGAGAGGCTAAGTAGCGACATGGAAGTCTTGTTCGGGGTATTTCGCACTTGGTGTCTACGCCCTGAAGGCTTTTTTCCGAGAGTATGTGAAGGTTTGAAGTTGCTCAGGATGGGAGAGAAACAACTGAAAGATATCCTATCAGGAGGACTCGAAAGGTTTAGGGAGGAAGGCATTAGTCATTTGAGAGTCTTCGAGGCAGAAAAGATTGCGAAGAACCGGGTCTTCACGAGCTGAAGTTTATGAAGCACAATCTCTCATCAACCCATAGCATTAGAGAAGAGACCAGAACAATGTATTTAGTCAACGACACACACTCTTGTATCATATTCTTTGAATTCACTCATTGTTTTCTCGAAGAAGTTCAATAAAAAACCGCTCGGCAACGTGCTATTTCGTTTGAACTATGGAGAACTGACTGCGCTTGAACAGAGCTAGCATACTTTGATGGGTTTTTGCTTCTGCTCTCTCCTGACGTTTGATGTTATTTATGCTCCCACATTCTGTGCTTTGATGGGGAATTCGTTGATGCCCGAGAGCTTCCGAAGTCGGTCCAAGATTCACCCCAGAAAAAGCTGCAAAGTGAGAGATTAAGCTATGACTTCATTGTGATTAGCTTCAATGATCTGTTGAACCTGCCATTTTCTTTAACTTTGATAACGTGAATGCCGATTTCTTCCCCGAATTATGAAGGGCGAACCTTCGTCATCAAACTTCGGTGCTCGGCTCTACTGTCGCAACGCAAGAGGCCCCTGAAACGTCGTGGTCTGGACAGCAGGGCCACGTCTTTTCTCACACGAATTTCTTTTGGCCCGGCCTGTCCATGTCAACCAACACAGGGAACAGGGGGCGTGACGTGTCGGGGGCAACGCACCCCTCGGAGCGCGCCACGTGGCGGGTCAGTCATGTGGCCTTAGGCGCGACAGGTCCCCGAGAATTTCGGGGCGAGACGGGGGTGGTTTGGTAGATG
This sequence comes from Eucalyptus microcorys, assembly GCA_014182515.1. Taxonomy (NCBI): domain Eukaryota; kingdom Viridiplantae; phylum Streptophyta; class Magnoliopsida; order Myrtales; family Myrtaceae; genus Eucalyptus; species Eucalyptus microcorys. The sequence goes on from CM024572.1 coordinate 23,731,285, forward strand.
AGGCCAAGACCTCCAATTATTGGGCTTTTCCCCATAAAAAGCCTTTCCGTGTGCAGGTTTAGTCACTCGTCTGCTTTTCCCAGATGCATTGTCACATCCCCAATTTTTTCTTTAATTTTCATCGGATTCAAAAGGTCCATAAAAGATGACCGGCCAAAATTCAAATGTGTCATAGCGATGCAGAACTATCTGTACTTTAAAATCGCCTTAATTGAGCCAATTGCGTTCTTGTTTTGTACCATCTTTGCTCAAATCTCTTTCTTTTCACTATGCAGTACTAGGGACCGGCAAAACCGAAAGCGAAGTTTCATGTGTTGATTTCTTCCCCTGGCCCCGAATCATCCGGATAATTGTGCTTTATATTCATGCGATCCAACCAAGATGGACATATAGGGGCTAGTTCTTACGGAAAAGGGCATGGGAAAACAAAAGTTGTCATTAGTCCCTTTTTTAAAAGGGTTAATATCATGAAAAATCCAAAATCCATACACGTATGATAAATTTATCCCAAACTAATTTTTTGACTATAAAAAACTCTAAACGTGTATATCTATGATAAATTTACCCCAATTGACTATAAAAAAAACCCCAAACTAGTATATTTATGACAAATTTATTCCAAACTAATTTATTTAATCTTCAAAAGTCCTAAACCGATGTATTTGTGATAAATATATCATCTGTTAAATTTGATTAATACCACAAAAAATCATAAAAATTATATAATTATGATAAACGGAGAGTAAAATTGTAAATCGGTACATCACCCAACCTGTCATGTGTCATTCAATTTAATAATTTAACAGTAAAATTTAACGGAAATTAACATAAAGTAAATTTATCACAAATGTACCAGTTTTGGGTAAATTTGTCAAATGTATATTAATTTAGGATTTTTGATAGTCAAAAAATTAATTTAGAATAAATTTTTTACAAATATGCTAATTTAGGATATTAATCATTTTTTAAATGGGTTTCATCCAATCATGACGGCTACAGGAGCTTCAAACGTGAGCTCTTTGAAAACCGCTACTTTAAAAGCGACTCTTCGGACGATTTGTCAAAATATATGTAGCAGAGGTTTCCCTGTTTCAAATTGAAGTTTGGGAAAGATTCTCTATTTTCCAGGTGTGCTGGTATACGAACTCCTTTGTCCTCATCCCAAGACTCGTTTGTCCTCATCCCAAGTATTGCGAACCGTAATGACTATTTCAATATGTGCGGTCGTATTTGTGTGAAGAAATGGCCAACGATGGCACTGTGCAGTAGAACAAATGGCATTGGACAAGAACCAAAAGTTTATATAAAAGATTAACAAGAAAGCTATGCAGAGACCGTGTCTCGACCCTAAACAAATGCGAACATGCAAACAAGGTATCTTTTTGGTAGCATGTAGACATCCAGACACAAATTAGATTGCCGAACTTAAGCTCACGAAATGACACGTATGCATGCACTGCAAATTATAAAGAGGTGACCTTACATTAGAACATGCACTTGAGTGGCTTTCTTGAGGGCTTTTGTCTGATGCCTGAATTAGCAAAATCTGGTGGACCCGTTTGCATGTCAAGATGTGAGACAAGTTGGGCCCTTCTCAGGTTTCTTACTAATACTCACCTGTTCCTGGTGTGATGTATTTTTCCAACTACCATCAGTCTCTCTCTCTCTCTCTCTCCCTCATCACTCCCTTTATAAGCTTCCCCCTTGCTGCCATTTACACTTCCCCGGTTAGTATCTGAAGCATTTGTGAGAGGCTTGAGTGAAAGAAGAGAGTCGGGTTCGGGGGTTGATTAGCGATCGGTGATCATGTCCACGAGAAGATCAAGAACCTCTCAGTTCACAGAAGATGAGATCCGTAATCTCATCTTCAAGTTACAGGCTATGCTTCCCCAGCTCGAGCAAAGGAGAAACGATGGAAAGGTATAGGACTATTAGGACTCTTTCTTCTTCTTCTTCTTCTTGCTTGTTTTTTTCTCCCCTTGCCTTCTACTTCTAATTCCTTGTTAGTGCCCCAGTTCAGAAATGAAAATGACTTATGTCTTGAATTTTGCAGTAGCACCTATCTGTCAACACAAGTTTATCTTTTCCTTTTCCTTTGCTTCTGGTCAAAATTCGCAGCTCTGATTTTAGTTTAGATGGGTCAAAAACACCTTGTTGACCAGAAAAAGGGCCAAAAGGAAAAGGAACAAGAAAATGGAACCAAATAGAGAGGAAAACAACCTATGGAAGAGGCAAAAGGTCGTAATTCAGCTGCAATAATGCCGAGTGCAAGAAAGAGACTATAATGATGAGCAGCTTCAATGAAGCATTTAAGTATGATGTGAAACTGTGTGCTTTCCATGCAACTGTTCTTGGTTCTTGGTTCTTGGTTTATATATACAATGATCATTAACTTTTGGCACGAAAAAATTTGTTTATTGTTTCCTCTTCTCTTTGGTATATAACATAAAAGGTTTTTTCTTTTTTGTTTTTTCTTTTTTGTTTTTTTTTGGGTTTGGCCACAGGTAGCCCCATCAGAGGTTTTGAAGGAAACATGCAGTTACATTAGGAGCCTACACAGAGAGATGGATGAGCTGAGCGAAAGACTGACTACACTGTTGGATAATATGGAGATATCTAGTGTTGATGCACAACTTCTTCGAAATGTTCTTCTACAATAAAGCCTCCTTGTCTTGCTTCTCTCTCTCTCTCTCTCTCCTCTCTCTCTCTCTCTCTCTCTCATATGTATGTTGGTTGGTTCGAAGACAACTCTTCGGAGAGAGATATTTTGTATCTTCTATCGCTAAACTTAAGTTCCTTCTTTCGCCAAACTTTCAGTCTGAAGTCCACTTATATCTGATTTCATATCACACCCGCTCTCTCCACCCAAAAATAAATAAATAAAGTAAGTAAGAGCAGAAAGAATGAAAGAAAAGCTCAATCTTCTTTGTCGTTTATGTGTTTTAGATATTCTTAACTGGTACTAATAGTCTAATAGTTGTGATATGAAAATTGAAGCTTACCCAACATTGTTCCTTGAAAGATACAGTTAATGACCAGAAGCATCCTCTTGTGCGAATTGATAATTATAGCAGTCGGGTGATATAGTTTAATGAAATTTTAGGTAGTGAGAACACTAGCAGACAAAACAAAGAAGGCCAACAGAAGAGGCTCGTTGATTAAAGGACTAAATTATTCTGCAAAGCGGTCAACTCAAACTACAGCATCCGCCCCTTATGCCTTAATGTACGCAATGACAGCCATTGAGAGTGCTGTTCTTCCAGCTACAGAAGCCAAAACCAAGACCTCTCACTCCAACCAAGCAAATTTACTCATCCATGAAATCACCAAAGAGAAGTAAATAGATAAGATTAGAATACGAACTTCGTGTCTGTGAAGGTCGTCATGATAATCTACTAAAGGATGACATAACCATTTATTCCAATCAATGCCATTTCACATAGGGTACTCACTACATCGCAAACTTCCACCTTTTCTGCAAATCGTATCTCATGCTGGATATTGCAATCATTAGTTTCGTGGGACAAAATCAGAATGATATTTTAGGCCTAGTGATGTAGCATGTAAATGCAAACAGTAAAAGTTGGTGGCACATCTACGAAGGAGACCGCAGGAATGGTTCTAGATCAGGTCATACCAAGTAGTCGAGAAAAGATACGCCATTAACTGACTTCAAATGAAGATGATGTTCCTAAAGACAATTTCAACTAAAGTCTTTTGAGCAATTCTGGTCAAAAGGGGAAAGAGGAGTTACTAAAAATTTAATGGAATAAACTCGACAAATTACAGCGCAAAAGGCACGCAGATTGTACAAGAAATTCAGAGAGAGGGAGAGGAGAGAGAGGGAGGGAGGGAGGGAGGGGAGCGTGGGGGTATGTCTTCAGAGTGAGTACTTTGCACCCGTACATGTCTTTTGCATAGAGAGGGGGGCATGGCCCGTCTGAAGTAAACAAACGAATCCTCCCATGTTCTTCAGCTAAAAGTCACAACAAACTACTCAGCAATCACTCTGTATGGTACTAAGTCAATCAACCATGTTGAGATCCATGCACACTGCTTAACATGGTAAATCAGATACCTAACCACAAACAGGCCTTAGTTAATTGTGGAACTCAGGAGACATCACCACAATTCAACTGCCCTCATCTCCCAAAAGCAAGTGGACCAAACAATATTTTCCCAATCAAAATTCTCAGCCTCTATTCTAATAATTGAAATATCTTTCCAGAGTACAAAAGTTCAGACCACAAATAAGGTGTAGGATCTTGAAACAAGATGACCCGGCACTTGAAGTCACATGAGTAATCAGCCAAACATCAACAAAACTCAAGGTTCTCAAACTAAAGCAACAGCACTTTAAGCAAAATAAAAATAGAAGGACAAGGATGGGCAACAGATGATTCACTAAGCACCACTCGTTCTAACAGAAAAGCCCCTAGTTTAATCCTCATCCTCTTCATCTCCATCGCCACCAGAAGCCTTCTTGGTAGCTGCCCTAAGGTTCTTTCTCTTTACCCTTCCAGGTCGGCCACCACCGAATGGACTAGTCAGCGAGAAATCAATATGTTTCTGTGAATCAACCCTCACCATGAAGGACGGGATGTTCACCACTTGCCTACCAACCCTGTCAGCCCAAAACGAGATCCAACATCAAGAGAACAAAAGCGTAGTCAAAAGCATGATAGTAGGCTGAAACACTGTGACAAATAGGCATTAGTCTTTTCATTTCTTTGACAAAAATAAAAAACCTACGGCATATACCACAAAAATAACACAAGCCAGATAATTCTCATCACAGTCATAGCTCTAGATGGGCATGCCCAATAACCACATCAACTGAGAGAAATACCAGCACTTCAATCTAATTGACTAGTCAAAGCTACTAACATCATCATTTGACCAAATCAAAAGCACCTTGCAAAGCATGCGATGTTAAATTGCTTAACCCAGTGGCATCAAAGGACATTGACAGGAAGCTTCAGAATTCTAGACTCTAGAGCTGATAGTAAGCCTTTTTTGTTCTCACCAGAGGATCGTTGCCATTAAGAGCAAGATCCAGGATCATGGTAAAGTCAAAACACAAGCTAAAACCAGTGATAGGAACATATCGGCATGAATTAGCATCACGATCTGTCAAATTATCCACGCATACAGCATATAACACAACACTAGCATCAAGATACGTCAAAACAGCTTTACCTGATATGCCTCTGCCTAATGAGCACCCTGGCATGGTGGATGGATTTGGCCATACCCGACTTGAACACCAATGTCTGAAGGCGGCGCTCGAGGAAGTTCTCCACAGTCAAGGCCAAGACATAATCGAGCTTATTCTGGCTCTCGTCCAAAAGCCCATAGCGGTTCATCCTACGAAGAAGGGCCTCGCCTTCGAAGATACGGCGAGGGTTCTTCTCATCGAGGGTCAGAAGCATCCTGGCGTTGTTACGGATCCTACTCAGCACGTACTGAACCCTCCACAACTCTCGCTTGCACCTCAACCCATACTCACCGACAAGTTTCAGCTCAGCATCCAGCCGCTCCTTCTCGTACGGACGGCGAGGCTTCTTGAACGTCTTCCCATCTACACCGAATCAAAAACAGCAGCACCCACAAACCAAGCATCAGCCCACACTTCAATCATCAGTCAGCAGCAAAAGAAGACCTTGTGAATTCAAATCAGCAGCACCCCAACCAAACAAACAGAAGCACCAAACAGTTCATCTCGACCCCGCTCGTCCTTGAAATCAAACTCAAAAGATCGCTTAAAAAAACGAACTTTCTCACTGATCCGTCGACAAGCACAACGTCTCCGCTCAGTCGAAGAAACGCGCACTCCAGAAATCCGACACTCATGCCCAAAAAGCAAACAGAGCATGGCGTCACTCGATATGCCAAGACGGTTCCCCCATAAACCCTAGAAACACGCACGTCCTCACAGCGGAAGGAAGCTCAACCTCCGCCCCCCAAAGACACCCGAGACCGCAGAATTCACGTCATTCCAATCGATTCTCGGCCCCCAGCAGATCCCGGGCGTAAAGAGCCGCGATCATGCACAAGCGGGTCCATCCAAAGAACAACAAGCAAACCCACGAGCGAAAGGAAGTGAGGAAGAGAGAGAGAGATAGAGAGAGAGAGAGGAGGCTTACAGTTGCGGTAGAAGGAGACGTGAACCATGTCTCTGGCTCGGGCTCTGCTCCGCCGGCGGCGCCTCCTCCGTCTGGTACCTTCGTCTGCCTCCGCGGAATGAAGGGGAAGGAAGGGGAGCTCTGGCGGAAACCCTAGTAGTAGTTATTCGCTCCAATTCTCGCTGGGCCTGCATAGAAAAGGGCCTCCTCTCACACATGTTGGGCTCGGCCCATTTTTTTCAAGCCCAAGCCCAACTTGGGCCGCCTCTTTCAAAGCTGGTCCGGGAGCTCGCTAGAATCATCTGCCGATAATATGCGTGTGGGTGTGATCAATGCTTTGAAAAATAATATAGTCTCCAAAACTTCTAATTTGTTCAATGTAATCTCCATATTTTCACCTAATACTTATTATGGTCATTAAACTTCTAATTTATTTGATTTGATGTGATCTCCAAACTTTTTATACCTGTTTAATGTAGCCCCTAAATTGAATGAAACTGTTTAATGTAAAATTCAAGTTCAGCAACCACAGTATTCTAGCGATTAAAGTGAATATGTACCGAAAATCTAAGAACTACATTGAATAAATTAAAAAAGTTACGACCATATTGTATATTGAACTAAAGTTCATGAATCATATTGAACAAATTAAAAATCCAAATACCACATTCCCCATCAGACCAAAGTTTATGGATCATTTGTGCCATTGTCTCTTTTTGAAAACTAAATATTACCCTCATTTATCTTTAAACAAAGAACAGATAGTCTTTACTAAGTACGTTTTATGAGTGCCCTAATTTGATGATTAACTCAATTAAATACCAATTCAGGAAATAGAAAAAGGAATTGCAAAATTCCGGCTGTGATCGAATTATGTGTCCCCACTCTCGAACGACGACGACAGACTCGAAATCAAACCAAACCACAACGCTTCCCAAAAAAAAAAAAAAAAAAAAAAAAACCTGTTTTCTTGCCGGGCCATCTCTTGCGCCCCAAGGTACCCAAGATCGAAGACATACAGATCGCGATGAGCTCGAAATCTTCCATGTTAACCCTCTCCGTCTATCCACCTAGAAACATCAACTAAAATTGCTTGATGCCGAAAGAGGTAAGAAGTCGTGAAGGAAGACTGGGTAAATTCTTGCTAGTTTTCTGCTGTCAGCACTGCACTTTTCTTTTTGAGTACCGCAACAAATGACCGTGCTGTGTAAACAAAGTTGCAAAGGTACACAAAAACAGCTCAACGAACATGTCATGTTGCTTGGCTAAGAGTGTACCATCGAGTTTAGAATACAGCATCAAACATTTGATATCGATCTGTGCTGTGCATAAATATGAGCCTTAAGGGGAAAATGACGATAATTCTCGTTAAAACACTCGGCAATCCACAGAGAAGAAATTACAGAAAACGAAAACAAAACGGAGACTCTTACTCGCTACGATAGCCACTAAAAGACCACCCTTACCCATGTCCTACTATAGCAGTAAAATTATACTAATGTATGCCAGGGGAAGCGCACTTCGCCATCTCAGTCCTCATCCTCCTCTTCTTCGTCTTCATCGTCTGAGCCATCACCGTTTTCCTACAAGTTTGGAAACAATTCAGGAAGAGTTCATGTGACCTTGTGATATGGTGCCATAAAGAACTTAACTATCCCATTCTCTTCAATTGTGGGAACAGACAGAAATCTTAGATTAGGAAGGGATCCAATCTTCCGTACACTCATATAACATGCCTGAGAGGATCCATGCATCTGCTTGATGTATTAATGGGAAACAGCCAAGGGACCAAGGTGGTTTTCACCTCAGACATGATTAAAGCGAGATACAATGCATCAGAAAGGCAGGTCTCAAGCATATTTAGTGAGATGAGGAACCACTTAGTTTCAACTTTCATGATTGAACTAAGGGATTATCCCATTTACAGAACAGGAAATGGTTCTTGAAATTTAGAAAACCTCACATTGAACTCGCACACAAGAACTAGTCGAGGAATTGTGAGAGATTCTGTGATTAATAGCCCGCCAATAACAACTATATCATCACAGGTCATATTCCCCCAGAAAAATTTCTTATTTAGAAGAAAATCAAGATACTAAAGAAGCATATTTACAAACAATCGGAAAAAGGTGTGGGACAGAGTGGACAGGAGGGACAAAATAGCCAGAAATAAAAAGTATAATTATAGAGTAATGCCAGATATATCCATTGGGAATCTAATACAGGTTCATTTACCTCATCATCATCGTCTTCACCATCAAAATCTTCCTCATCAGCATCCTGCGTCAGAGCATTCGCAAAGTACCAAACAACATGAGAGAAGGAATAACAGCTTTGAATTATAATTGGGAAAGAGACCAGCAGCAACGTGAGTGAGGTTAACAAAGAAAGGGGAAAAAAGAAAGTTACGTTGTTGAAATAAGTAAGCGGATTGGGCCACAAGTCCTCCTTGATGATCTCAGCTATCTGCAATAAGTCAAATCAGTTCCCATTCTATAGATGTAATGCCTAAGTGAATTGGGAGTTGCCAACCTTGACAAAATAAAGCTTCCACATAAGCCAAAAGAAACTCACCTCATCACTTATGTCCTCCATTTCCTTCTGCTGACTATCAGTAAACCAATGAAAGAAGCTGCACACAGGATGGCAATTGCAGATAATTAGTAAGAAAGCAATGGATGAAGTCATCCAGAGTAGGTCTTTCACTGAAAGAGAGGTCATTTTGTCATGAATTCGATGATTAAGAAATGCAAGGGCAAATAAGAAGAAAAATTAATACCTACACTAGTGCACTTCTATATCTCAGTTTTCATACCCCTATTTGGAGCAATGGCTTGGCCCAACTGTGGTCCAAGCTCACCAGGATTAAGATTTCTCAGGTTCAAGTCTTACCCTCTCCATCACACTCATAACAGTATGTTTAAAAGAAAAATCTACTCTGAACCAGAGCAAACCAGACGAGAAGGCATGAACATAAAGCAACTTCCAAACTATTGTACTTTGGGACGAGAACGCAAAACCAATTTAAAATGAAAGAATAATGAAAATATTTGTCAAAACTAAAACCACTCGAATTTAGGAGGAAGATACATCCCGCACAGGGTTCATCTTGTAACTAAGGAATATTCCAAGGAAAACAATTTAAGGAAACTGATCACTTTCATTCAAATAATTGATACATAGGAGTACAAGCCTTACCTTTCCTCAGTCATAGGACGCTTATTTCCTTTCTTTTCATGAGAGACGCCATTAGGCAACCCCTGTAAATCAACAAGGACTACTGAGAAAAATCACAAATGTAAAAGAACACTCCAGAAAAAAGTACATGCATAAGTATGGACATCAAGACTTGCGAGCACCTACCATTCCCTCCTTCCACTTAATTGGGGTAGCGGTAATTTTTGTTCCTTCATCATGGAAGGTAAAAGTCTTCGTAAGCTTGGCATCTTCAAAATAAGGATTGGGATTGAAGTTCTAAACAGACATTGAGAAAAAAATTAGCTAAATCGTCAGAAAGAAAAACAGGATGCTCTTCCGAAGTAAAATGAAGAGCAAGAAGGCTGAGCAAACTCACAAAGGTTATAGAGTATCCCGATTTTACGTCCTTAAAATCCTCCACTTCAAGGGAGCTTAGATACTTGAATATCTATAAGGGGAAATGACAAAAATCGACTATGAAGTCAGCAGCGAAAAGAAACAAACAACGGTTGAGACCTCAATAATCAATACTCAATCTCGCTAGTCCTGAGGAAAATTGCATCCCAGAAGCTCATAAATTTCACTTCTGATTTTAAGTCTAGAAAGAATGCAAGACAAACCTTTTGGTCATCCTCAGTCAAAAGTTCAGAGAGTGCAGGATGACTCAGAAACTGCAAACAAAAACGGGTACGTCAAGACGAGACCCTTATACATGTAATGCCAACACCATATTGTAGCAAAGACAAAGTTCGGGAGAGATTACTGACAGCAGTCAGCCAGAAATCAGGAATTGATTTTATGATCTCGCCCCGCTTATCATAGACGGGCCTCCTTATCTCATTATACTTCTGCTCGACTTCCAAAACTTTGTCACTGGCCTCCTCATTGATCTGCAAACGTTAACATGAGAACAGGTGAGAAAATATGAATTAGTTCTGCTTAGACGGGTTCTTGTCGGACTGACAAACTGTCAAAGACTGAATCAAACGGCAGTAACAAACAACTTCCCAGAGACAACCCTGTTTCTGTGAGATAACCTAAAAATAGAGGTAACCACAGCCTACATAACCCGAACGGATACAAAGGCGCGAAACCAGCCGACTAGATAACAAGCAGGATATAATCCAAAATCTACAAATTGAATCAGAATCAGCCCATCGTAATCTAAAAGAAAAACAGAAACAAGAAAAGCACACGGAAATCTCATATGTAGTCCTCGCAACTAAATTGCCTAATTAAAAAGAACAATTCTTCCTTTCCCACGAATAATTAAAAAGGACTAAATCCTTTTCATCTCAGTCTATCCACACTAATCCAACCCTATAGAAAGAACCCCTGCGAGAACCCCCGACGAAAGATTCCAAATTTCTTCACATGCCAAGAAACCCGAAACTACCCAGATCAAACACGCAAGAACCGGAAGTAAAGGCGACATCTTTAGGGACGCATTGACCTTCTCGAGCTCGTCCTGGATCTCCTGGAGCTTCTCGATAGAGACGACGAGCTCCCCATCAATCTGCTCCGAGTTGTCCTCCGACCCTTTCTCCCCGACCTTCATCTTCTTCCCCTTGTCTGCAACCATCCTCGCCGAACCCTGAAACCCCCCCGCCTCCCTCTCTCTCTCCCTCTAAAACGTCTGGAGAACTGAATTTGCTTCCGGCGAGTGGCACACCGTTCTCAGCTCTGCCGAGAGGAGGAAGAAGGAGAGAGAAAGCCTTCAGTCAGGAGCAGTTTGTGTTAGGGTTTTTGGTGGGTTTATGTAACGAGGTTGAATTAATTTTATTTTTTTCTTTTTTCTTTTTTTTTCAACTTGCAGAGGAGCGTGATCCAAATTTTGATCGAGGAATAAAATGTAATTTACACGTGGACGGACGGATGTCCGACAACGCAGACGGAGGGATCTTGAACTGAGTCGTGGAGTGGTCGGGGTATTCTCGACATTTCGGCGGCGTGGCCCTCATCTGGTTGGTCGGTTGTAGATTTTTTAGGGGAAAGCGTCCTCACGTTAGTGAATCTACTCGGTCGGAGTTATCTCGGCTTTTTTTTTTCTTTTTTTTAATGATTATCGTTATTTATAAGCAAAGGACAACTGCCACTAGCTAACTCTTTTAAGTGTCAGAAAAAATATCAAATAAAGATCCAAAATGGCTTTATTTTCTTAAATAAAAACTTAAAGTTTGTTTCAAATAAAGATTGAAAATAAATATTATTTCTAATAAGGATTTGAAATGAATATGCCAATCTCAAAAGACCTCAACCAACTGATCAAAGGCATTACCGTCATCTAAATTTTTTATTTTCTTTCCTTTTTCCGTTTTTTTTTTCTATAAAATATACAATCTCGAAAAATAAACATAAAAAATGCAAGAACTCAACTAAAAAAGGAAAAATCATTGGCCCTCTCACTGATGGGGCATTGGCCATGCCCAACTAGGTGAGTTGCCAATGCCTTGTCGAGGACCGTCAACTAGAGGTGATGGTCGCTAGTCCTAGCCCCAATCTGGGTGAGGGCAACACCCCACCAATGATAAGGTGACGGCCATAGGCCGAGGAGGGCAACCCTCCCCGCTTGTATTTGTTTTTTTTCTATTTAAGTTGTTGTCTTTTCTTTTTCTTTTTCTTTTTTGAGTTTATTTTTCTACCTGGAGAGAAAAAAAAAGAGTAAAGGATAAATATGCCATTCACTAGTCGATGAGTTCGAGCCTTTTTTTTAAACTAATATTGCTACTTTAGATCGATATTTGAAACAAAATCCATTTTAGTTATTTATTTTAAAAAAATAATAGGGTACTCTAGACACTTATTTGGAAAAAATGATAGCACTTCATACCCTTATTTAAAGTATGGTCTAGTTCAAGCCTTTATTTGAGAAGATGAAAGCATTCATATCATTATTAAAAAATTTCCCTAAGTGTTGCACATGTTATGAAAATTTTTTATTTAAATCGTAACTATTACTCTAATAATACAAAGACCACAAGATTATGTATACTATGACACACATACTGGAACTTTTTCTATGTCAACAAAGACACTAAATTTCCCAATTGTGACATTAATACCCTATATTTTTTTTTGGCATAACGAAAAAATCCAAATTAATACATGTGTTACACTGGTGCAAGAAAAAGTTTGGAGTATTTGTATATTAATGGGTATAATTTGAAGTTTTTTGTGACGTGAAAAAATTTGGACTCCCCAATTTATAATTATTACTTTCGACCAAAAAAAAAAAAGAATCATGACTACTTTGCATATCTCAAGACATAAAAATTTAGGTTGGCAAGCTCATCACTATTACTCTGTTGAAATAATTGTAATGAAAAAGTCTCATCACATTATGCAATGTACGTGGGACCATTCAAAAATTAATGAGAATTGAACTCGTTACTTTATGGATAACGAGTGACCCATTTATTATTACACAATCACCTCAGTAATGAAATATATTAGTTGAGGTAAGTTCTTCATATGTAATACATTCCGGCAATTCTAGCATGTCATGCACAATTAGTAATTCATATTTTTGTGTCATGTCGTAATTGTATCATTTTAAGTTGGGATTTGGCTCAAACTCGACACGTTTATTGTTTGTGTTGAATTTTACGAAGAATATCAACTTTCCGCATTTGCTCCCTTTCTATTTATAGTCAAATTTAAATGTAACTCGAACGCCACACGGAAGCAGGGCAACTTTTCTTACTGATACTGGGTGTATAATCCTCCACCCACTTTGACTTTGTTGCGAATTATGTGCAAGTGAAATTTTCGCGAGTGTATGTCACATAACTAAAATAGGCTTATCCTTATATAAAGTCAATATGATTTTATAATGCTACTTAGATGATGGCTGAGTGGTAAACAAGTCACTTTTTCATGAGATCACTAATTTGATTTATGCTGTGAACGGACATTAGGATGGCTCGTGCGGCGTTGCTAAATTGCATTATATGGAGAGATTTCCTAACTGCTAATGCATTGATGGCCTTGTTGGCATGTTGGCGAGTATAACAAAGTAACCATAACTAAAATCAAACACTTCATATTTGATGGTGTAAATCATTAGGATTATGCCTACAAGAAATCTTTAGCATTGATCGATCCTCCACAACCTTGTTACCGATATGCCTTTGTAATAATCATAGTGGATGGGTGAGGACTATCATGCCTTTGCGGGACTAATTAAAATTGGAAAATGCGAAAACATGTAAAAGACTACCTTTTGATAAGTGCAACGGAAATTGCAAAACTCACTAGAAAAGTGTTCTCGAATTATTAAAAAGTGTACTCAAGTTTTAAAATTGATCAAATTTATATAGTTAATCATGTCAAATTTAACTAACGAAAAATTATGATGTGGTTTTTTTTCCTCTCCTATGTGGTGTTAAGGTTAACTAAGCTCTAAAAGAAGTCATTTTGATCAGAATCTTAATCTTTACACAAATTTTAATTAACTTAGGTTAAAAATTCTCAAATTTTTATCTAAGAAGAAGACAAACTAAAAACCCAAAAAAAGAAGCTCTAAAATAAGTCATTTTGATCAGAATCTTAATTTTTACACGAATTTTAATTAACTTACGTTAAAAAATCTCAATTTTTTTCCAAGAAGAAGACAAACTAAAAAACCCAAAAAAAAAAAAGTTAAAAAAAAAATTAAAAAAAAGCATAGGAAGTTCCTCGTTTTCTTGTTATTAATGGTGCCTTGCTAAGGGCCAGCGACCCTCACCCATCACTGGACCATCACACCTTGACTAAAACTAAGAGAGGGGCCTTCAAGCAGACATGGGTGAGGGCTTTTGATCCTTGTCCAAAGCAAATCCTTGCCTATCGTGGGCGAACGTCGCCAATGCCTCATCAACAATGGGAGGGTGGTTATTGGTTAGGCCCTCTCATTGGTATTTGTTTTTCTTTTTACAAAATTTTTCATATTAATTTTTTAATAAAATTTAACTAAAATTTAGGGTTTTGTTTATCGAAACTAAAATTCAGGTTAAAAATTGAGATCTTGAACAAAACGTGGATGCCACGTCACTTATCCCTTTTCTTTTTAAATTTTGAGAGGAAGACCAAAAAGGGGAACGAAGGATGTGGAGAGTGGGATTTGAACCCACGCCCTTTCGGACCAGAACCTTAATCTGGCGCCTTAGACCAACTCGGCCATCTCCACCCTGTTGCGCCTATTTTTCAGATAATCCTATATCAATACTCCTTATTTCGTACACATAAATCTTCGTCCTCCTTGTAGCAGTCTTCGCTTTCGTTTCATGAGACCTTCGCTGTGCCATCATCAATGGCTGACCCCTCTCCTCCACCATGCGAGAATCACTCTCCCCTCCGTCCCACACCAATCCCATCTCTCCACTTCAAGCCCATTCCCTCACCTCCGTCAAGGCCTCTCTCGCTTCGCTCTCTCCGCATCGCCCAGACGCGGCGTCGCCAACGTCCCCGTCCGAGCACCCGGCGGACCCACCTGGAGTTCCACGGTCCGGAACATCGACCTCGAAGAGGACCCTCTTCGGGTTATTTCCTTTTTCAGCGACGCCCAAAGGTTCAGGCGAAGTGGGTACCTCAGGGACCCTTACGTGTATGCTTCCCTGATCAAAGCCTGTAACAAGCTGTCCGCCATCCCGTTGGGAAAGTCGGTTCATTGCTGGGTTTTGAGGCGTGGCTTCGGCGACAATGTGAATGTGTCGAATAGCTTGATGCACTTCTACATGAGCTCGAAGAGGTTCGCGGGTTACGCTCGTGCGCTGTTCGATGGAATTCCTGAGAGAACTGTTGTCACGGTGAACTGCATGATTTCCGGGCTTATGAAGAATGGGGATTTCGCTGCTGGTTTGAGTTTGTTCAGACGAGTTCTGGGTTGTTCTTTTGGGGCGGTTTTGAGGCCAAATCATGTCACTTTGGTGACTGTGATAGGCGGCTGTGTTGAATTCGGGCAATTTAAAGTGGGGACAGTCTCTCATGCATATTGTTGGAAGGTGGGATTGGTTGTGATGATCGAGGTATCTAATGCTCTTATGGATTTGTATGCAAAATCAGGGTTTATGGATGATGCGGACATGATATTTAGTACTGTGATGTGCAAGGATCTTGTTTCGTGGAATACTATGCTTGCAGGGTATGCTAGGGATCATAACTTCACTAAAGCTCGGGCTTTGTTCAAAGAGATGAGAGCCCAATACATGCTGTGTGACAAAGTGTCCTTGATTAGCATTCTCGTGGCCTGTGCTAATAGTAGGAATTCTTATACAGGGAGGGCAATACATGCTTTTATCAAAACGAGGGGAGTAGAGGTGTCAGGTGCTCTTGGGGCCGCACTAATTAGCATGTATTCAAAATCTGGATTGATAGACTGTGGTAAAAATGTCTTTGATGAATTATCGCATCATGATCTCGCATCTCTGAATTCCATGATTCATGCTTATGTAGAATGTGGACGAAATCTCGAGGCAATTAGTTTCATCCATGCTATTCGTTCTAGTAAACTAGAACCAGATGAAATGACAATGCTAGGTCTTGTCTCTGCTTGCCGAAATTCTGGAGAGATGTGTCACAGTATTGACGTGGAATCCTTTTTCAATCAGAATGATCATCTCCACGGAAGTATTGTACTGCAAAATGCATTGATAGATATGTTTGCAAAATGCGGCTGCATGCCTAAAGCTAAATCTGTTCTCCGGAATATGGTCAAAAGGGATATTGTCTCGTGGACATCAATTATATCGGGTCATGCCATCAATGGTGAAGGAAAGGAAGCTCTTGCTGCGTTTCAGCAAATGGTTGCTGAGAATGTAGTGCCAAACTCTGTTACATTCATCACAGTTTTGTCGGCATGTGCCCATTCTGGCTTGGTTGATGAAGGTCGAAGGTTGTACGAAACTATGCGTCACAAGTACCATATTGAACCCGAGATCGAGCACTGTGGATGTATGGTTGACATGTTTGCACGAGCAGGTCTGTTGGAGGAGGCATACAAGTTTGTGACCAACATGCCTGTAGAGTGTAATGCTGTTATTTGGAGAACTTTAATAAATGGGTGCAGAGCTTATGGTGATTTTGATTTGGGGGTAGACTTGGTAAGTAGGCTTATGGATAAAAAGGCACAGAAGGATGCTGAGGATCATGTTGCTTCGTCTAATATTTTTGCTGAAGCAGGGAGATGGAACGATGTTCTCAAGGAGAGAGGCTCAATGGCTGCACGAAAAGCTCATAAAACGCCAGGGAAAAGCTTGGTACCGAGTTCAACATAGGTGTACACATGATGAGCAGAGGTGGTCACGGTGAAGTAGTAGAAGGGTTGTGCTAGTGATTCAGTATGCTTATCGAGATCAACAGTGAGCGCTACCAACTTTCTACGAGCAGCTTACATACGTTGTGTTCAATGTGCAAGAGCTTTTCCAGACGCAGGAACGACCAATGCACTTGCTCGGGATGAGGACTTTTAAATGCTTTCAAAAGTTCCATCCGGAAAGTGTAGATGTTGGGTAACGAATTTCAACGGGCGACCCCATAATCTGCGGTTAGCTTGCTTGAACCAGCGCAAAGAGTGACATTCCATGGGAGGAGGAAACGCCATCAAATGCATATCGAAGAGTTGATCATGTTCCCCTATCTTAGTTCATGGAGACAAAATGATAAGTTGCACCAGATTACAGAGGATTTGTATATTTGCGACTCGAGCAAACATCACCGTTGAATATCTGACATTTTCCAGCACTATCTCAGTTTCTCGCTGATTAATGTGTTGAATATTGCTATAAGTGAGCAGAATTCGGTGTGATTGTGACACGAAAATAGGAGAAAAGACCGCTCTCTCTATGCTTGAATCTTTGTAATGGATTCCCGAGTAGAAGGAGATAATGCCTTTCTTGATTTCTTGATTGCAAGTACCACTTTAATCTCTTGAAAAGGAAAATGATGCAGTGAAGGCAACTTATGCGCAGAACTCGACGTACGGATCCCCTGGATTTGAACTCTGTTAAGAAGTGATGAATGATAACTTTGGACACGCGAGGCCTATAATTTTGCTGAAAATAAAATTATACGTTCTTCACATATTTAAACAATCGGGTGGCGAATAGTAAATGAGATGATGTTGTCGTTTTTGAGCACTTTTTTTTCTCGGGGTTTACAACTTTTCAGCATCATCGTTCTTTTAGATCCAATGAAGCAAATGAGATCTAATTACAAGTGGGTTTAAATAAGTAAGATTATATAATATGAATACGACCCATTTAGCATCAAGTCAAGATGGCCGAGTTGGTCTAAGGCGCCAGTTTCAGGTACTGGTCCGAAAGGGCATGGGTTCGAATCCCATTCTTGACAACCCTCTATTTTTTCTTTTTTTTTTTTTCCCTCCCTCTTTTCTTTTTAATAATAAAAATTGTAATTATAATGATAAATGCAGCTTTCTCAGTACAATTAACGGAGCAATGAAAATTTGGCAACAAAAGGTGATATGAAGAGCTCACTTTAATTCCTTTTGACCCTTTTTAGTTTTTTCTTGCCGTCGTTATGGTTTGCTGTCTTTTCTGGTCTAGAATGATCTCCTCCCTCATCAACATAAGCACAGCCACCATTGTCTGGAAGTTCTTGGCAAAATGTTTTTATCGAATTACTTAGAGGAATAACGATGAGGAAAGGACCGCAAGATCATAACATTAACATATGCGATGGATTTCATTTTTTTTTTCAAAAAGAATAATTGTACAAATGATTTTTGAGTTTTGATTTAATGTGTAATATTGTTCCTAAAGTTTTAATCTATTTAATATGGCTTTTGAATTTTAACCCAATGTACAACATTATTTTTGAACTTTTAATTTATTCAATATGATTTCTAAACTTTTAGCAAATATTACATTTAGTCCTTAGATTGTTATATCTCTAGATTCAATTTGATCCATGAATTATCTTATCAAAAAACTCAAAAATTAAATTAAATATGTACAAAAAGTTCAAGAGTTACGTTAAATAAAGTAAAAATTCATGAACCATTTATGTCGTTATCCTGCCGTTTTATTAAATTTCTTAAAATCTACCAACCAGTTTTCAATATTCTTTCCATCGAAGTTACACGAAAGTTCTTTTTATTAGTGATCACAGTTCTCCTTTCTTTTTCTAGTCTTTCGCGCAAAAAGCGTGTGCAATTTTGATTAGTTTACAGTCAAAGTCGAAGTTGAAAGAGTGGGAGCAATTTTGATTAGTTTACAGTCAAAGTCGAAGTTGAAAGAGTGGTAATCCCGTGGTACTCCACTTCCCTCAATGATTGCCACACCGCAATTTCTCGATAATCTTTTTTTTCTTTTCTTTTCTTCCAATTTGGCAAATTTCTACGCTCGATGGATAACAACGACAAGTACCATCGATGCAAAAGTTACCGACAATAATTTAAAAAAGAAAAAAAAAAGATTAAAGACAAGTAAAAGCGGAAAAGACAAGAGAGGAGGGAAGCATCACCGTCGGGGGGAGTGAGCGAGCTGGCACAAAGGTTGACTTTTGCGGGCCGCGAGGTGGGCAAGGATTAAATGCGCCCACCCCCACAAGTCAACACCTCCTCCCCTCTAACGTCATGCCCGCATTCACTCGCCTGTCGGAGGGCCGGTCCCACCCCGACATCGACACGTGTCGCCCGCCGCGTGGCCCGTGCATGATCCCGATCCCGTGGCTGTCCATTATCGTGATCATCATTATTTTTAATTATCATTTTTCTCTTGGTGGGGGGCGGCAATTAATTAGATGTCAATTAGACTGCCTAATCCCAACGAATCCACCTCAATTGTAGACTAAACCCTTGTTCTGTAGTATTAGGATCAAAATCTCCTCCCTCCATTAATGTCACGCATGCGCTAATTCATGATGATCCGATTGATCGTCTAAAATGACCGGCAATGGACAATCGACGATTTCATGACTGATGATGACTATTCATGAAGTATCTAGGGTGAGACACTCGGCTTCACTCTCATCCATCCATTCGTGAAAGGCTCGGCAATTTCGCCAAGGTTTTTCATGTCACGATGTCATGGAGTAGGTCGAGCAACTTTTATCTTGAGATAGCGGTCTTTAGGTGCTTATTAAGCCATTCAACAAAAGAAGCTTTAATATGCAATCAAAGCTCGATGTTTCCAGCTTCATTCATTCGTCAAGGTGCACGTCCTTGACCACATCCGATTAGCTCGTACGAGATGAAGATTGATGGTACACAGCATATAAATCGGGCCTTTCTCTAATGATTTAAGTTATTGAGACAAAAAATTGGTTGTACATTCACTCGTCTCTTAAGACGAGCCGTTGCACAACTTGTAATCTTTGAAAAAGACGATTATGCACTTGAACAAGTGGAATAAGTACCTCCAATCGGCGTGAATCCATCAATTCTTTGTCCCTGAATTAACTATAACCGAAAACAATTCCTGAAGCTTTCGTCCTTGCTTGTAAAATCCTAAGGAAAAAATTGGTGGGCACATTACCTCGATCGTCCGCGTCTGCATCAATTTTCCCGGCCAATAAATACCAATTGCAATTTGCAACCCATTTTGTGATCAAGAAACAGTCATCCCTCGTATAAGTCAGTCCTCTAAAGAATAAGCACAATTAGATACAAAGCAACTACACTCTACTAGTCCTCCTCTAGTAGTCTATGGTATCCTTTTTGTACGTTGTCCCCACATACGTATAAAATACTTCACGAGCTAAATAGGAATGTATTTGAATATAACAGATCTCTCGATTATAACTATGTATTCAAGATGACCTATTTGCACAATACACAACCATGCCTCGATCCATAAGCATATTAATGTTTATATGGATTAACCGTTGTGAACATGTGACATTCATGCGACGCTAGATATCCTATCGGAATAAAAGATCTCGTCGATAAAGACTTCGAACTACCAATTAAATTGTTCAACCCCCCTCCGTTTATCTTTCGAAGGTTGAAAATTTGGCTCGAATTTCCTCTCGTTGATGTAACTCAGTGGACTAAAACCAACGATGATTTGAAAGAAGTCGGGCCGACGAAAGCTCGTCTCGTTTCTTTCTTTGACTGGAAGTTGATATGAGTCGCGAAAGAGATAATTAGTCGATTCAAGTAAATTCCATCAATCACCGTAGCCATCGCTAGAGGACCGTGAAAATATAAAGCTAAGATAAGCTTTAAGGACGCCGGCGATAACTTCTATTTTATAAGGTGGGTTGCCGTTTGGTCACATTTATGAAATGATACGTGTCTGATATTTGAAAACCAAAGGAAAAGAAAACTATAATTTTATGCGAAGACAACATTTGGATGATCATGGGTACAACTGAAAACTTTTGTTTTGGTACTCGAACGTGTGATTCCATTTATATCCTATAGTTCGGATTTTTAGGAGCCTCGACACGAAATGAATTTTCTTGTTCCATTTCTTTCACGGAAAATAAATGATTTTGAGGATGTTTTTCTAAAAATGATTATTTATATTGTTTATAAAAATGAATTAACATAAAATATTTTCATCATCCAAAAAAATATTTAAATATAAAGTGTTGTCTATAATAAAAATTATATTTATTGGCTAATTATTTTAAACAATACATACGATTATTTTTAGGAAAATATATTTTAGATTGTTCAATTTTCAAAAACAAATGGAGCCTAATTGCTATGCTTTTTTTTTAACTAAACTCATCAACTTTTAAGTGAATGTTAATGAATATTGTTTTTGCTCGATTCTCTCCCCCCTCCCTCCCTCCCTCAAAAGCCCCTAAAAAGAAGAAGTTCTAGTGGACTTTGATTCAGCGATAGCAAATGATAATTTAAAATAATTAAATATTAAATTATCGCCTCTACCTAACAGTTTAAATTTTTAGAATAATTGTGATGATCTCATAAAATCCTTCATAGTATTAAAGTAGGATGCAAAAAAACAAAAAAAAAAAACGAGATGAAGCGTAAGGGGGATTATTAAAATAATTAAATATTAAATCACGCTTTCATTTAATAATTTAAAATTTTAAAATAGTTAGTAGTCGTCACACAAAATTTTTTATGTAAACGTGTGGATTCGAAAACACTCGAGGGAGGCACATTTGGGATGATCCGACCGCATATGTCTGGCAACGAGACAAGTGTCTGAAACACGTAGGAAAAGATGAAGACAAGAGGTGGAAGCAGAAGAAAGAGACGGGATGGGACTGGTTCGGAGCCATTAATATCGGGGGAGGGGAGGAAGAGAAAAAGTTGGGTTTTGACAATAAGTGCCAGCGAAACGCCCTCGAGCGAGCGCCACACGGCTTGTGGAAAGGCAGAGAAGAGGTCCAAGCCAGGCTGACTTCTTGCAATCCCCGAGTAAATGCACTTTGCTGTCCTCTTTTGACTCCTGTTGAACTTCCTCCTCCTCCTCCTCCTCCTCCTCCTGCTTTTCTCAGCCGTCAACATCCGAACAGGCCCCTACGATTAGCCATTTAGCTCGTTCTCCTCCCTTCCCTTCCTTCTCTATATTTAGGAACCACGCAAGCAGACAAGCGAAAGCCTTGGCTCCAAGCTAATCTCAAGTCTCATCGGTAGCAAAAACCAACGAGAACTACTCGTGCTCAAAGACATCGCAGATAGGGAGAGAGAGGGAGAGATGGGAAGACCGCCGTGCTGTGACAAGACTGGAGTGAAGAAAGGGCCGTGGACACCGGAAGAAGATATCGTGCTGGTGTCTTACATTCAAGAGCATGGACCTGGGAATTGGAGATCTGTTCCTACTAACACAGGTTATTACTCTACTTTTTTAGAAGAATAAAACACATGGTCCTCTTTTCTCTACCGGTTTCGTTTTGTTTTTCTCTCTCTTCTGGGGTTGGGTTCTCTTTTTGCTGGTTGGTTGAACCAATAAATTGCTGCCATCAATATATGTCCTGCACTAGCTAAAGCTAATTCATGTGGTGGTCTGTGGCCTCTGGGTCGGTTCTTTCTTATCTTTTCACCTTTTTCTTCCTGATATCCCTGAGCCTCTTGCCCAAATTAATATAGCAGATGTACTTCATATTCATTCACTCATATTCAAATATTTCTAAGATTTTCAAGCGTTTGTGTGAATCAGGTTTGCTCAGATGCAGCAAGAGCTGCAGGCTCAGATGGACTAATTACCTCCGTCCCGGTATCAAGCGCGGTAGCTTCACAGACCAAGAGGAAAAGATGATCGTCCACCTTCAGGCTCTTCTTGGTAATAGGTATGTACCCCGAAAAATTGTCCATTCTTTTTAGGGTATCCTTTTAATTTTTGTGGCTTAGAAAATTAGAAACTCTTTGTATGCTAAATGAAAACTATATTTTCCACCGACAGTGTATAGAATAAAAATCTTGATTTTTTTTACATTTATACACGCATAAAGATCTCTTTTTGTGGTGGCATGGGCAGGTGGGCGGCCATAGCTTCGTACCTTCCCCAGAGGACTGACAATGATATCAAGAACTACTGGAATACCCACTTGAAGAAGAAGCTGAAGAAGCTTCAAGGCCAAGCAAATCCTGATGATGATGACCATAATCATAACCCACAAGGGTTCAACGCAACTTCACACTCCATTCCCAAGGGCCAGTGGGAGAGGAAGCTCCAAACCGACATTCACACGGCCAAACAAGCCCTCTATGAAGCCTTGTCATTGGACAACCAACATAGCTTTCTGAATGAAGCGACGACAGCACTTGGTGACGGCGGCGGTGTTTGCAACAGATCGCCACACCAAGAATCAAGCTACGCATCGAGCACCAAGAACATAGCAAGATTGCTCGAAGGATGGATGAAGAACTCGCCCAAATCAGGGAAGATCAAAGTGGAAACTGCCGCCCGCTCTGCAAATGTTTCTAACAAGATGGCTGCCGCTGCAGGTTCGAGGAGCACTAGCGAAGGCGGCGTTGCTGGCGTGGCAACCCCAGAGTGCTTGGACTCGCTCTTTAGCTTCAACTCCTCGAACTCTGAAGTGTCTCAATCGGTGTCGGCAGACGAAAACAACGTTAATTTGACGCCGGAGACGAGCACGATTTTCCAAGAGGAGAGCAAGCCGCGCTTGGAGAGTAATGATAATCATCAAGTGCCAATAAAGTTGCTTGAAAAATGGCTGCTTGATGATGCTGCAGCTCAGGGACTACAAGATGATTACCTCATGAATATGGCATTAGATCAGGATGTTTTGTTCTAACTCAAGCTAGATCTCAATTAGGGAAATGATCAATTCTTGCATGGACGAGGTCCAATTGAAAGGAAATTCCAGGTTTAATCATGTTCCTGTGATTGATCCGGATCGCATTGGACCTAGTCTATGCAAGAATTTGGCTAGTTAGGAAGACTCTTTGTTTGTCTGTTGATGTTTATCATATAGGTCTCAAGCTGTTTTTTCTGACTGAAATCACGCTTGTTCTGAGCCGATAACTGTGATAAATATTCCCTTTCTAGAAGAATAACGAAGCAAAGTGCAAAATTGATGTGTAATGTAATTTTGTTCACTTATTATCAATAGGAGACAAATAAGTATGTGCTTTTACATCTGATTATTATATATGCTCTCTCTCTCTCTTACAAGTAGGTCCGTTTTGTTTCGAAGTGTTGAAAATATGAGTTCGGACTTCTGCAGTAAAATAAAAAGATGTTTGATAATAGATGAAATGAAAATAATATATTTTTATTTCTGTCTACTGAATGTGGAATATTGAGAATTATTAGAAGGTTTTGGCAGAATGATTGGTGAAATTTTTATTTCGATTGAACATTTTACCACTCTGCCAATGAAATAAGTCCTTTCTTGTGCGTCACAATAAATGATTTTCAACTTTAAACATTCAATCAAGTTGTGGACAGTTAAATGTTTCCAAACATACCCTCTCTCTTTTTTTTTTTCTTTTTTTTTTAATTGAAGAGGGTTTGGACAATTTTGAACCTATCTAACCCACCGCTCAATATTAAGTACAAGGCGTCAATAAAACACCGAGTCCTCATTGAATGAGCCCATCCCCTGATGATATTAAGTTCTGTAGTTTAATTTTTAGCTTCATGCGAGTATCGACTATTGGACACGCCCCTAATTCGATAATGAAATTACGCTTCACTTCTATGTTACTATATATCTTGCGACGTGGGCTTGAGTAAAAAGGGTAAAAAGGAACATGCATTAATTGTTGGCTTGAACTTAGGACAATATGAAAGCAACAAATATGACATGACAAATAATTATGGCCCAACGCATGTGACCTGAATTCGAGTACATCTATAATGAATGGAAAAGTCATCCAGAAAGTTCTAAACTTATTACACTTTTGCCAATTTAAACATAGGTAACTTTATATTTAGATTTAGAACTTTCTTGACAATTTTTTCGTAATGAATCAAGGCAAGGAAACAATGACTAGGGTTCCTATCCTCTTTTCAAACTTGGTGCCATGCAATAACTCCATGCGTCCTTTTGATCCAGGCTTCTCATGATCAGGGGTCACCCACATCGGCATATGCAGGACATGACCGTTCGTATCATATGGCTGAATCCACGATCCATGCGCAATCATTAGCTAGGGTTTTCCCTGCCACTTCCATTCCTTGTCGATCTCTCGGGGGAAAAATATGCATGCCCTAAAAGAAGATAGATTTCCATATATTTGCCTTTGAAAAGTTGCATGTTTTGGGGGAAGAGGATCATAAAAAATCAGCACTCGACTATGACATAGAGTCGGTCGCTATTAATGCTTTATCTTCCACCAAAGTATGGTCTCTATTAGTATTTCCCGTCGGTGGGGGAAGCTGAAACTAAGCTCCAAGTTGCTCATTGCAAACGAAGTTTCTCGATTCATTTTCATGGGAAATCAATAATTCGAAAATTGTTCTTTAAAAATTAAACGTTCGTAATATTTAAAATAATTCACGAAAGAGGAATATTTATTTTCCCTGTTGGTGGGGGAAGTCGAAAGCAAGCTCCAAGTTGCTCATTGTCGGTAGTTTGTAGATTCATTTTATGAGAAATGGATAATTCGAAAAATGTTCCTTTAAAAATAATCGTTTGTATAATTTAAAATAATTACTAAAAAAGTAATATTTTTGTTATTGACACCCGAAGATTTTCATCAATGACGGATCGGTATTTTTTTAATTCATTTTTGTAGGTAATACAAGATATCACTGTTGAAAAAACTCCCGATCAGTCCTTCCAAAAAAGTCGAGCACTTTGCTCCTTCACAGTGGTTGAAAGCTTTGCATTGCGACCTATCTTGTCACTTTCTCGAAATGATCTGACTTGGTGAAAGTTACAATTTACACAATTAAATACTTCTGGTCATGTACTATTCCTGCATTGAAAGTCTCTTACCATTCTAACTTTCTCAACTCGGGTCATTCACGAAGTGAGTAAACCGGACAGGGAACAAACATTTCATCTGGAGTCGATCCACGATATTTATGAGTTGGACATAGGGGGTTAAGATTAATTATTGGAGCCATGAGATTAAAACCTAAGTCGAGGGTCGATTTATTGTGAAATTATTTAATGTGCAATAGGCTCCATTTTTGGTCAGAGAACACGTCTTAGAAACAAAATAGCCCTCGGAAATATGCAAAAGATGACGCCTCAAATGCGAAACATGTGAAAAGGATCTTTGACTACAAGTTCTTATTGCTTGGATCATGCACACCTTGCGTTTTTTAACTCGAATTGGGCAATAATGACATCTAAAGTTTCGCCGGATATGAAACAATTGAATTCCAAACATCATGTGTGTCGTAAATGTGCAAATTAATTGAATTTTATTCATCTCAAGATTTCAACATCATGTAACATTGACTAATATCTTCCAATAATCTTAAATTCCATTATATTTTGGAGGTCCCGTCAATTGAGTTTGATTGGAGTCGGTGTTAATGGCACGCCATCAGAAAATTTGTAAAAATAGAAGGGCTTTATTCGATAAATTAAAAGCTCATATGTTCGATAAGAAAAAAGCGTGAAAGCACAAGTAATTTAAAAATATATATATCAAGGACCAGAAAGTCAATGTTCTAGGCTGAGACAAGAGCCAGCTTTTTCCACCAAATCATCAATCAAGCGCATACGCATGGGACTGGCACCGTCACAAATCCAAATCGGCAGAGATTGTTTGCACATTTAATGGACAAGTCCATTTTCTAGTCAAGAATGACAAATACAGCTGGCCCTCCAATTTCATATTCTTTTATTATATTTTAATTTTTGGTCCCCCATAAATTCTAATTTAAATAATTTCTCAATGATTGTGGAGTTAATTTATTACACATATGGATCATGGAATGCCCATTTTCACCAAAAAAAAAAAAATTCAAAAAGTCCTAAACATATTACATTTTTGTCAATTGAGTTTTAAACCTTTTAATTTTATCAATTGAGTTTTAAATATTTTCACATTTTGTCGACTGAGTCCATCCGGTCAATTTTGATTGGAATTCGTTGATGTGAATATGGCTGGTGTTGTGTAAATAATTTTTAATAATAATTTTTTTTTAATCTTTTTTTTTTCCTTTTGGTAGCCAGGCACTGGGAGGTTGGCCTCACTCGCCGTAGGCAAGGCCTATCGAGCGAGCTCTAGCTAGGGTCGACCTCGCTCAGGCCAAGCAAGGGGAGCTAGGACTGATCGGTTCCTGATCTAGTTTGATTTTGAGGTGGAACTAGGAATCGGACCGAGAGGACCAGTTCCAAAATTCTAGGACCGGAAATCGGATTGATTGGTCTTGAAATTGGGAGCCGGACCAACATACTGGTCTGGTCCAGTCTGGCCCGGTGGAATGGATCATTTATTGCTTGAAGGCAAAAATAAATTTCGAAAAGGAAGCTCTCTGCGGGTGCCTAGCTTCCAATTCCAATCAAGGCAACCTCGACACTCAAGGTACGCTCCTTGTCCCTCATGGAGATGCTAGTGCTATGTCGAGGGAGACAAATAACATTTCTGGAGTCGATGAAGTGGCTTGTGGCCGTGCTAACATGGAGAACTCAAGTGGCATTACTGGGTTTGACTTATCTAAAGAAAGTGTTGAATGGTAAAGCAGAAAGCAAAATGGGAGAGGGGAAAGCAAAACCTAAAAAGGGCAAAGAGTTTTTTATTTTATTATTATTATATATCAACCGCTCCAGTTCGGTCGGTCCAATTCCCATCTTGGAATTGAGAACTAGACCGAGTGGTCACCAGTTCCAAGAATGGGAATTGGGAATCGAACTATCCTCTTTGAGAACTACCTATAATAGGCCAATCCGGTCTAGTTTGAGGGGTTCTCGGTTTGGGCGGTTCCATTGCACAGCCCTAAGGGGAGCCCTTGCCTTGGCCAGGGCAACGTCACAAGATTAGGCAAGGGGAGCTGTTGTCGAGGCTTGCTTGGGTGGCTGTCGGGCAAGGGCAACCCTCGCCCAAGTGGGGCAACTTGGTCATCGCCTATAGTTGGTGGCCGGCCACTGACAAAAGGAAGAAGAAAAAAAAAAAAAAAAAAAAAAAAGAAAAAAATAACAACAAATTGAAAAATTATGAAAATATTATTAAAAATTATCCATTTAAGTATCAGCGATCATGTCTAGTATCTCCAGCATCTACGCCAATGATTTCCAGCCAAAATTAACTAGATTGACTCAATTGGCAAAAAATAAAAAAGTTTAGGACTCAATTGACAAATCGAAAGATTTAAGATTAAATAGGTAAAAATACAATAAGTTTAGGACTTTTAATTTCACAGACACTTCCCTTTCCCCAGATTTGGACACTCACATGCTCTCGGACAAGAACCACATGCATGATCGACATGTTAGCTAAAGTTGGTGTCCCCTTGAAAACTTTAGTCCATGTGACAAAAATCATAAAACCTACCATGCACCCATACGGCTTATGTACGTCATCTCACCATTAAAAACGAGAAGATGTGTCCTAGTCATTGGTCCCAGACGGAATGGGCAATTATGCATTAACACGAGATATTGTATTGACGCACCATCTGATAAAATAGATTATCATGACGACTCACACTATTCTAAATATTTAAAACTCAATCGCTATGTAAGTATAGGTCTCTGAAGTTTCGCCGCTATAAATCCTTTTGTTGATTGATATTGTAACCATAAGATATTGTGTATCTCATTATCTTTGACTATAGTTATCATAAAACTTTTCTTTCATTGACTTGTTTGGATGGATGGTAATGCATAAAAACTTATTATGATTCTTATGACGAAGAAACCATCATAATTTGACTCACATACTCTTATAAATCATGCATGTTTTTAGATATTTTTCTTTTTTGGGGAGTCAAAAGGTGGCTCCAGATGCATGCTTTTATCTGAAAAAAGAAGGGAAGAAATAGAGGAGCTCTCCTCGATTTAAGAAAAAGAAATTAGAGAGAGGCCAATGAGGTTATATTGGGCTTGTTAATCGCCCAACTACGCATCTTAGACTAAACCAAGATTCAAACCTAAAGAGGCCGCGATGGGCTAAAAAGACAATTCTTCTATGAAAAAGCCCAAAAGAGGAAGCAATAATTTTGACAAAGATAATCGAGTGCACCGACAAAGTATCAACAGCAAATGCAGTTGGATAAAGTTGGAATATGTGGAATTGAAGCAATGTATGAACTTGAATGGTGAAGGACCTTGTCTGGTGCAGCTGTTTTTGCTACTTCTTTGTCCAAGGCATCGGCATGCAATTTGATTTTGATTTTTGAGCCGTTCTTGCACGGGTCCAGGTGTTCTCATAGTTACTATCTTGAGTGGAAACAGGCCCACCATGCAGCTGTCGCCGTCGTCGCCACCTTCTTCTTTATTAGGGCCGAAATGAACCACAAAGCAGAACTGTCGAATCGTGTACAGATTCACTATCGTGCAATTGTGATCCTTTTTGCTAGAATCTCTACGATAAATTCTAAGTAGGACGATCGTTTGGGGGAAAGAAAAATCGAGTGAACTTCGGTGGGTTTTGATCCATGAGCTCTGGGCGTAAACTCCCAAGACAATTGAGTGTCCTTGTGATCTAAAAAATGATTGACATGGTCTATTAGAAGTTGGTTTGAAGATGGGTTGGAGTCGATATGGTGCGATGCTATTGGTTAATTTTGGTTCGTGGGGACATCGATCTCTCTAAGTACACTAGCAACAAACTGATCTTATGATGCACATGCATGTTGGAGTCTTTGTCAAGAACCCCAATGGCTTTAGAGATCCCATTTTTCAAGTTCAATAATGCAAAGTCCCTCTCTCGCTTCCATGTAACCCACTCACAATCCATGTGTCTCTCTTATTATTCGGTACACTAGTAGATAAGAGGTCCCAAAATCCCACTTTGATTCTTGACTCCAAATCGCTTCGAGTCGTCGTCTTCCTCTCATTTCCCTCATCAAACCCTCTTTCTCAGCAATGGATAACGATATCAAGAGCTCTCTAAACGTGGTTGTTAGGTCACCATGCCAAAACACATGTGGCCATGATCATTGGAGTGGGTATGTTCTTGCTTAATGTCTCTAATGGCCATCGTCTCCTAACTTGGACTCATCCGTGGTAGAAAAAGTTTATCTTTTTTTGGAAAACTTTTTAATATAACTTTGGATATGATAACTTGTATCTTGATCGACATTTAGGGGAACACTAAATTTGGATTTGTCCAGACATAATCTGGCAAAAAATCCCATCTAGGGATGGGATATACCTAGCAAGGATGATGATTAAAAAGAAAAAGAATAGAAAAATGTGAGCCAAAAATAGAGGGGAAAGGATTTGGCGAAGAGAGAATGAGCGAGCTCCATCGTCATTCGACATTGCATTGTCGCCTAGCTATTGTCTACCTTTATCTCATGGGCGCATTCCGACGCTCTAAACCTTGAATCAAAGGCTCGTGACCTCAGGCTCATGGTAGTCGGTCTTAGGGGATCCTAGATCTTGGGTCCCCAGAGGCTAGGCCTTCACCTTGGCACGATTGCGAGCTTACCCTCTCTTTTTTTTGGTGGAAAGTTATAGCCACTTTCAATTGCTGAAAAATTTGCAAGATTGAAATTGAGTGGTTTGGTTTTTCTGTTAATTTCTAGATATTGGTATTAACTAGAGAGTTCAATATCACAATTCTCCTCTTGTTGTAGGTGAGGCAAGCTCATCTTTATTTTCCGAAGTATTCTAGATAGTGTAGTTGGATGAATTCGAGTTTGGATGGCACAGGCACCTCATCTTCATCTTTGGAGTAGTTTAATGGTTTCTTATTTAATGGTGACAATTGTAAAGTTATATGATAATAAGTTTTATATAACAGTCGACGGTTATGAAAATTGTGACGAGGCATCAGGCAAGCAGTTATTTTCATGTTCAAAGCATGGTGACTTGATTAGGGGTGTTTATATCCATATAATTTTTGGATATTTACCAAACACTGCATATTTATCTATTTGATGTTATTATATGTGATAAAAAGATCCAAACAATTAAAGAAAAACAATATGGTACTTCAACAGAAGTTGGGCCTGCCCCAATTGGCCCCTATTTGTGTGGCCCACAAGGACAAAAATAACTTTTCTTTTAATGATTGGTGGGTGGCTTTGAGTCACCCCCTCTCAACATGCAACTGAAGTGAAAGTTCTTTTTAAATTTTTTTCCTTTTTTAATTGGCTAAATCTGTCCTATTAAGGGCCCTCAGCCCAAGAAGAAGTTGAGCCCATAAAAAGAATCTTAGTCCCCTACAAATGTGGCAAAAACTAAATGACACACTTTTTTAATTTGATGGTACCCATGAACCAAAATTGACAAAAGTAATATAAACAAAAATAAAGAGAAAAATAGAAAAAAGAACGTGTGGTAGTACTTGATATGATTGATGGGCACTTGGGCCTTCCGCCCACCCAATGCAAGCAAAGATAGATGCTCTATGTCTCCACCTTCCCTTTTTTTCTTCCTCATAATCTTTTTATCGATGCTAACATGTGGACCCTAATTTTGCTCTAGACAAGAATAATAACAAATGAGATAATCATATTGATGGAGCACAAATTCACTTTGCCCCATCAATTTTATTTTAAGTGAATGAGAGAAAGTTGGAAAGGCAAAAGAAGATGAGGACCCCCCCCCCTCTCATGGAGCTAAGAATTTATATTTTGAAAAGGTTAGGACCCATTAAAATTGGTCCTCTCTTGTCAATATGTTGAACATCGAATAGGATATTCCTTTTGTTTTTAGATGGATCATGAATGACCTATCACAGACCACCCCCCCCAAAAAAAAAAAAAAAAGCTCCATGAACCATAAATGATTGAATCTCCTGAACCATCCCAATCTGTTATAATTTCTCGATAGGTTGCTATCTCTTCAATCGGAAGTTTTCGCAGATGTCATTTTAATGATTCAGTCGATATCCATCAAGTAAAGATGACACATCCATTCAAGCGATATTTTCCGAATGCTCCAAGTCTTTCAATCACCGCTAGAGGAAAAATACATGTAAGGAATCATATCCAAAACTAATTTGATTGGGTGCTATAGTTACCTATCAAATGGTTTTTACGAAAATTCGAAAAAATGCATATTCTATTACCCATTGAGAAATCATCAATATATTCCATTTCCATAGACCATAGCTTTCATTATCAAAGAATGATTGCTAGCAATCTACATCATGAGAAACCCCCCGGTTATAGCGCTGAAAATTCCTCAAAAATAATGCATGCATTCATATCTTCTACGTGAAGTGGACCACTAAATCCACCACCAAAAAACAACAAAAAATGTAGGTCTCACCTAAAAGATTAATTCCATGTGTGTGTAAGTCCAAGTTGGCTCTCCAAACTCTTTAATGTGAGTATAGATTGGTTCAACCTCTTCTTCTTGCGGTCTATATAAATGCTAAATTGGAGCAATGAAGGTCACCTAACATGCACCGACTTGACCAAGCTCACATAAAATGGCAGCGAGGGTTTAGTATTGGCGAGCTCTCGTAGTCGGAATGTTTCATTCGGTTCACAGTTATTTACTAATTTTGAGCAAGTTCGTCGCCACCCCATTGAGTAGGAGGAAAACCGAACCGATCCCTATGCCTGGCCCATAAGCGAAACTTATTCAGTACATGCATAAAGATGCATTCTCTGATAAGGAAAATGTCGAGAGACATGTTTCTTGCCCTTCCAAAAAGGAATGCATGACTCAATATTAGAGAGCAGATTGATGCATTCAAGCCCTTCTCTTGGTCTACATAGAATGCTGAAAGTGACAGAGCCATTGGTGGGGTTCATGGGATATGCAATAGCAGAGAAATATTACTCGGGTTGTTTCGTAAAAGAGACTCATGTCGACTAAATCAAACTTAGGACATCGGATCTATAATATATCTAGATGACTCCGAGAGCTTTTGATGGATTATCAACACTAGAACTATCAAAATGGGTCAACAACCCATTTATTGACTCATATAGATGTTAAATGGGTTATAAATAGATTAGTTATATTGAGCAAATTGTTCATAAATGGGTTTTAACACAATATGAGTGGTAAATGGGTTATAAATAAGTTTACAACTAATTTAGTAATATGAGTTGGGTTGGATATAATGGGTCAAAATAGAATAAATAGATCTATTTTTGTCAGGACCATTTATAACTCAACCCGACTTGACCCGACCCACTTTCTCGATGGGTCTAATCAACCCACAATCTCTTCTTTCCACATAGTTCTTCTCTTCTTCAATAAGTCAAATAAAATACAAAAAAGGAGAGAGAGAGTTGATTAAGGAGCGAGACCTAATCCCCCAAGGTTTAACTTGCCACCATGAGGAGCGCATGCTTGGGTACGGTTGGTGAGTAGCAAAAGGTCTTATCCTAATCACTTCACTTGCGCTGCCCAAATCACAATCGCTCTTTAGACTAAATCTTGCACGTCCTTGTCAATTGCCATCTCCTTTCAAAGCGGTAGTTGAAGTGGCTTTCATTATGTGCAGTAAGCACTTCCATCGGGTGATTAAGATTGAATAATATCTTTCGTTTGTGCGAAAGTTGTTACTAACACGTGCGCTCAAGATTCGCTCTGATTCATGAAAAAGGAAGCTAGGATGTTGAGGTTCTCTCCTGCCTAAGTAGAATTTATGCTTCATTTGCTTTATTTTTACAAAACCTTATGCTCAATTTTCCTCTTAAAAAACCTTAATATCGCCTTCCCATTTTCCTAAATGAATTATTTACCCTTTGACGGGACCTCCTCTACAAAATTACACGTTAGATAATGCATTATAGTTTAAATGAATCTCTAGGTAAGCAAGTTATATTGAGTGCTTATTTAGAGTTTATCGCATTATTTAGTATGACACATATCATAATAAATTTTTAATAAACTTCAGATTTTTCTCTGTTTAACTTTTTATGATTGTCCACTCTATTCATCATAGAATATTGGAACATACCTAATACAATATATGGAAATCTGATCTTCCGTGCTTCCATATCCTAACAGCAAATTCCACAAAATCTTTGACAATACCCTTCTTATTGCTCAAAAGAACTTTCATTGTTTTGACTAATGCCAACACGATGGAATAGAAATGTTGCCCCTTGAAAATCACACTTTAAAGGCAGAAGTAAGGGGAAAAGTTTTTGTTTTATATAAAGAAAAAAGAAGGAAAGTAAACAGAGAAATAATATAATTTAAGTGATCACATCAATATTGACAATTTGATATGTTGACACGTTGATGTTTTGACGCCCACACGTGTTTGTGTCCCCTCCTATTATGCGTTCACGAGCTCAAAAACATAAAGCACTCGAACCCATCTGATTGAATGCTAATGCCCGTACCTTTCCCTTGCTTTGTATGTTAAATTTAAACAATCCATGAACTAATCTAGTCCCATATCTTACAGCTAATCAGCTCAGCATAGCAAAATATATATAGAGAGCCGTCGGAGTGATCTCCTCATGAAGAATCCGGAAATTGCGGCACGAATGTTCTTGGTGGAGAATTTAATGGACTAATTGATGCAGCTTGAATCTTCTTAGGGCGAGAAATGGCCTCTGAAACCGTAAATGAGACCATCTCGAGGGCTATTTCTATGAAGCTCCAGGTCAGTTTGGTTAATCGAGTTAGCCTCTTTTTGGCAAGGGAATGAGTAGGGCAGTTATTATGCTTCAGTACGGGACCAACCATGATTACCATAAAAGGAAAACAAGCAAGGGAAGGAATGATGCCAAGTCCATATCGCAGGTAGCATGAGGAAATCACGTATTGCCACTAAAAGTGATTTTTCAAAGTACACACATTCGACCATTTAAAGAATTGATTCCGGCGACAGCAAATGACCTGATTCCGACTCTGCCTAGCATCAACGAAGGGATCATTGCTTACGTATGGAGTGGATAAGATGCGTTTGATTCAACCGAAGTGCAAATTAGGTCGGCTGCTAAAGAGTATCCGGAACATCATGCTGCTAGGAAAGGAAAAGAAAGCTCTAGGATGTGGATATCTGCAATTCGTAAAACCAATAGCATTTTCATTCAAATGTTATGGTCAAACCAACTTATCCCCAACTAATACATAAATGTTTTGAGTGGATGACATATGAACCATTTCCATTGTTGACAAAAAGGAAAAGTTAATTGGGTTTTTTGATGTTTTTTAGAACCCCAATGAGAAGAGCATCTCGCCCTACCGCCATGATGAATGAACCCGAACGAAAAGAAAGAAACAAAAAGATTAACAAATCGGCAAAAGCTTAAATGGGTCAGTCCTGTTTCCTTGTTAATTGGATCCTCTCACCAGTATCGAGTACCTTCTTCGCTCTCTCATCATGGAGGTTTTCAGCTCAAGATCAATCCAATTTACTTATCCGTTGTTTTTGGGAATGAAATCTTAATCCGACGCAATTAGATCATTTCCGTATATCTACAAAGATTACTCAAATGAAAATTTGAGTACCATATCATGCAATGAAAGGATAAACCTCAATTGTTATTAAATCTTCCAACTTGCCAAATCATGACAAAGATCAGTCTTTCTTCTCAGTCTTTCTTCCCTCTTGTCGATGAATCTCGAGTCCTCCACCCAGGCCTCGAGTTCGGTAAAAGCTGATTCGATTTTCTAAAACCATTTTGACCCAATAGAAAAAACGGGAAGCGTATGTCCAATGTTTGGCATATAGTCATTGCATGTTAGAATAATTCTGCAGTAAAGTTTTGGAACTAGAAGTTGCTGCAGGATTAAAATTTTCATTCTAGGCTCCATTCATGGTGGATGCTTTCTCTTTCTTTGCCATATAATTATTCGAATCTTTAGGTATAGAGACAAGGTTTGTTGTCACAGTACCCATGAGGGCCACATCAATCAGCCTTTTTGGTGTCAATTTGGACCCACAACCCCATTTTAAATTAGAATCCCAGCTACTCTTGCCTTGTTCATCCTTTAACTAATAATGAGCCCTCTTACTTGCTGAAAAAGAACATCCGTGATCTTCTTTGTGCATTGTTCTTCTATTTCCTTCAAATTCACTTCACTGATGCCGTGTGAAAGACAATTAATACTATACTCATTAACTCGAAGTGTCGAGGGTGTGTAAAGATAAAATTTATTCTCCACTTTAGCTTCAGTTCATAGGTTTTCCGCAATAATCTCTTCTACACGCACCATTCAGGCGTTGCAATCTCCATCGAGAATAATTCAAGAGTTTTTCTTTCTTTTGCGAAAGTTGTACCTAATTCATTGTTTTATTATAGCAATAAAATAACTCAAGGTCCAGAGGAAGTGACTTGACCTGTCATGATTCGTTGACAAAAGGCAGTGAGACTACATGGTTTTCTTCTCCTTTTTTTCTTTTTGGAAAATAAATTTATCTGCCTTTAGAACAAGGACATGAATAAAATGATAAAGGAAGGAGAGAGAGAGAGAGAGAGAGAGAGAGAGAGAGAGTTGATCTTTACCTTTTCTACATGCCAAGCGATATGGCACTAAAAATCCTATATATATAAGCTAGGGTTAGGGTTAGATAGGCATCAACTACCCATAAAGCTGCTTATAGCATTTACTCTTCTTATTTTTATTTCCCCTCACCATTTCTGCTTTCTCTTATACATCTATAATCAGCATCATCCGAATCACAATCTTGATCTGGTTCAGCGCGAAACAGGTTCACCAGAGAAGCAAGAAATTGATCATCTGAAAGAAAGAAAATTATAACTAGGGTTTCTTGAAAAGAAAAGAAAAAACAGAGAAAAAGAAAGTCATGAAGAAGAGGCAAGTGGTGGTGAAGAGAGATGGGTCGACTAGGAATTGCACAACATCGTCATCGGCAGTCAGGAGTGTTCGATACGCGGAGTGCCAGAAGAATCATGCGGCCGGTATCGGAGGATACGCCGTGGATGGTTGCAGGGAATTCATGGCCAGTGGCGAGGAAGGCACAAGTGATGCCCTCACTTGTGCTGCTTGCGGATGCCACAGGAACTTCCACAGAAGAGAAGTCGAGACAGAGGTCGTCGGTGAGTACTCGCCGCCTCCTAATTCTAGTCACCGATAGTTGAAAAACGTGTGTGCTTAATTTATACAACACAACACTCACAGCATGTAAAGCATCTCCTTCTGATTTTAGTTTCACGAATGTGTGACATGGAGGTACTCCTAGATTAAGGTTGTAAGATCATTTCTGGATGAAGTTCTCGATGCCCTCTGTAACAGAAATGCCGAGCGATCACTTTAACCACAGAATGTCCAACTATTGATGATGAGATTTCTTCATGTGATCTTCTTTATACACTATCGGGAATTTTCCGTAGTTAGTGATTCGATTAGAATTAAGTTTCTTGTGGAAATGAACTTTATGTTCACATAAAGAGTTTTCAATTTGAAGAATGGCAAGTGTGTGTACATATAAGTCATGGAGGTGAAAGTAAAGGGGAATAGGCGTGTGGTCAAATTGAGATGACAGCAAGTTCTTCAATATATAAGCCTTGACCACCAGTTGTTAAATTCTTCTTGAGAACAATTTTAATCGCCATCTATATCTAATTCCTTTGCAGATTTTGTGACTATTGTTTGACGGATGAATCAATAGCGGCACTTCTAAATATATAGTGTGTAGGAATATTACCTGTATTAGGGCATTAGCTAACTGATACAATAGCTACGTTTAATGAATTGATTGTTGTATAAGTATATTAGAACCGTCATAAAATCTCCAGCAAGCATAGTGCAATCAAGGTCTTTTGTTGTCATAAATGTGTTTGTTTCTCCTTGAACATATTTCAAGCACCTTCTCTCGTACATAGTTCAGGACTCGCCATTGCTAATTTAACTTCTGTTTTTTCCCATCCCAACTTCCCCCAAGGACATCCACGAAAAGGTGAATTTGCTTCACTATCAGACAAGCCTTTTCGACAAGCAAACAGAGTTGGATGTTATCTCAATGAAAAAGATAGATTATCTTGGTTTACAATCATATGATATTCTTGCGTTGTCATATTTTCATCAGTGGCCCACATCCAATCATGTCATCTAATATTTTTTGAAACCCCCTTTCATTGAATTACCTTTGGTTGAAAAATTGTAGCCAAGAAGAAGAAACATATTGCAGATTCCAATTGTTGTAGATATTGGCCCTCTTCTCATTTAGTCAGTCGATTTGAACATCATCCTATATAGCAAATAGAAGCCATCTTCGCAGTGATTTGCTTTGATGAATCAGTTGGAGTTAATAAGTTTTTGTTGAGATCAGTCCTTTTTCTGCTGTATCCTTTCGATCATGGGACACTAAGCATTGTAAGTGGCTGAACTTCTCAATTAAAGATTCATCGTCGATACCTAACACTTAATCCCTAATACTAGTCGCTCCTCTTTCGTACCACTTTTCATTTGATGTGTGGCAAGAGATCTTCAAAGTATATGCAGTTCTGGGGACTTAATTTAGTTGATATAACCCACGAGTAACTGCATGGGAAGCAAGTCTGCATGCTTGAGTAAGTGCACGATTATATGCTGTGATTGATCTCCATCTATTCACATACTCATTTGACACGGAAGTATTTTGCAACAATTCTTTTTGTGTTATAAAAAGATCATCTCTAGGTTTAGTAACCCCATCTACCAGATGAATTGGGAAACTAAAGTTGCAGGGTGCCTCATCAGTTTCAATCTACTAGTACAATCTTATGATTCAAGTAAAGCTATTTCTGCCACTTAAGTGAAACAGCTTCAGATATGGATAGTCAGAAGCACGTCAATTCTGCATCTTATTAGGCTCGTGAACTGTGTCAAACTAACATAAACACGGACGGCGTCCTAATTCTCATTACTCGTTTTCTTTGTAGGAACAGAATGAAAAATGGTTTTGACAGCGCGACCTACATGTTCTTGCCCAATCTCTCAACATGTACGTGTACGCATCTAAGAGGACTTCTCGTCTAGATCATTCGAGCTAGTGATGTTCATTCGATGACATCTGGATGGTAGGAAAAAGAAGGAAAAAAACAGCGCGAAATGCCAAAACTAAAAGGCAAGATTTGATGTCCATATTGTACACACCAATCATTCACATTAAGCTGTCATCAACCCTCCCAATCATTCAACTTCTGCAATAAATCTCTGGGATCGCTAGAGATGAGGCTTTCAATAGTTCGAACTCGAACCTGTTCTTTTACACCCTATCGACGATCGAATCCACAAGAGAATGTGCACTAGTGGGGGGGACTAGAATCCCACTCAGTGCCATCATCGATTTACGGCATGAGATTGAGTATACGAAAAGCATACCGAGCGATCGAAAAAGGGGGAGGTACGAAACTCATATTGTCGAAGTGCGGTGGCGAATGGCTATTGTGGGGAGGGGGGTAGGCAAAGAAAGAGACAAGAGGCGATGAAAGGATGCATGTTGTAAACACAAAGAGGAACATTACGGGACTAAATCGTGTCCTTTCAATTTGACACCTCACCGAATCTTACAATCATGCCCTTCAGGACCCTAAAGTCCTTGAATTCCACGAGTTGGATTGGACTGTATTAACGGCATCCCACGGCACCTTCTCGTTCCATGCTTCATGGGCCAAGGCCAGCCCTCGAGTTCCATTTCTTTTCTTGAGCTTGCAATCAATGAGATTCCACCTAAGTTTTGTACTTTGATTCGAAGCTTCAATGTGATCATTCATCCGGTGACCTTCCTACGTGTTTTGTCTAGAAAATGTTGTAAGGAGAATTTGTCTAAAAAGTGTTAAATCTATTGCACTTTTACTAATTTAGTCATAAATATTTCCATTTTACCGATTGAGTCCATTTGACCGATTTTGGTTGAAATTCACCAATGTGAACACCGGCCATTTTAGTAGAACATGAAAAAAGCCTATGTGATGGGTTTGACTATAGCTCCATCTACTAGATTAGGTTCTTTCCTTGCTTTTAGTAGGTATCCACTTCACTTTACGGCATGGCTAATGCTGACATGAATAATTTTTAATTTTTGATTTTTTTTTTTTGTTCCTTTCTTCTTCTTTTTGGCTGGTGATTGGGGGGTTGGCCTCACTTGCCATAGGCAAGGCCTAGCAAGGGGAGCCTTGATCTGGGCGAGGGTTGGCCACACCAAATTTGGTGAGGGGAGCGCTCGCCTAAGCTAGATCTAGTGAGGCTGGCCCTTATTAGGTCTTGCTTGGGCGACGTCAAGCCTTGTTGAGGCTTGCCACCTGGCCTTGGGTAGATCTAGTGAGGCTGGTCCTTATCGGGCCTTGCTTGGGCGAGGTCAAGCCTTGTTGAGGCTTGCCGCCTAGCCTAGGCCAGCCAGCTCGGCCATGGTTAGTGATTGACCTCCAACAAAAGGAAGAAGAAAGAAAAAAAATTAAAATATTATTAACAATTGTCTATGTCAATAGCCACCATCCTACGTGTTATCTTGAGCATCCACATCAATGCATTTCACCCAAAATTTGCTGGATAGACTTAATTGACAAAAAGTGAAAAGATTTAGGATTTGATTAGCAAAATTGAAAAATTTAGAACTGAATTGGCAAAAATGTAGATTTGAGAATTTCTGGACAAATTTCCCTCGTGATGATATCCTCAACGTTGGGCTTTTGTATACATACTAAGCTTCTCCAAGAGGCTCTAGGTTCGACTTACTTGCTAGGATTGGCGCGACGGTTGCTAACAGCATTAAACTAGGGTTTATTCTGCTAAGGCTGACGACATCATCTAGGAGATTCCGTTTGGCTAAGATTTGTGTTCGCATTAGAAAGTCGAATGAACATAAAAGGGAAAAAAAAAACATTCGACGTGAAGATTTGGGGAGCTCAATTGCTTCTAGTGCTGTTTTTTTTTTTCAACTCCACGCATGGTCGCTTTGCAGCTTCCATTGTGGAGGATGTACTTGAGCGTAGCGGCCGGCGAGCTCAAATGAGGCCGCCTTGTCGCGACGGATTGCACCCCCAGTGACATTTCCACATCTGAAGCCATCAAAAGCTATCAGTATGCTCTCGTGGATGACGTACGAGAGCATGACACGTGGCCCCTTCCGGGGCAACCATGTATTCCAATTCCAATTTTGGCACCGGCTAAAAAAGAAAAAAAAAAAAAAAAAACCTTCGTGCCGGTATGGACTGGCCCAGCCCCAGGCCGGACCCGATCGATTTTGATTGGAGTCGGAGCCAATGCTTCACCCCAAAGTCCGGCCCATGTGCACACCTCGAAAGATAAGAGAGACAAAAGAGAAGACCCTACTAAAGAAACGTGTTTGGAGGGAAGGGAAAAGAGCAAGACCTTAGTCGGACCCGTGCTGGGCCTAAACCCCTTTCAAACATTGCCTCGGACGCAACAACCAAATCAAGAAGATACAACGTTAAATACAGTACATTCACCCCCATCATGAATAGTCAACACCATAGATTTTTAAACAGGTGATATTTCCACTAATGCCAAAGTTGATATCTCCAGCGACGTGACGCACTCTCTAAACAGGGGAGCCATGTTCAATTCGCATTAACGACACGGCATATACCATATCGATTTCATTAACTGACCCCAGCATCTCTAATATTAAAATTTCCCTTCATTCTCTCTTTTCTCTTCCTTAACACAAAATGCAGAGAGAGAGAGAGAGAGAAAGTGTACAGAGAGAGGAGAGAGAGAGAGAGAGAGAGAGAGAGAGAGAGAGAGAGAGCGCAGGGGATGCGCGTTGCTGTCTGGGATTGGACGCAGCTTTTCATGGAGAGGGGTCACATGTGCAGCGTGCAGATCCGCCTCCTCCCCCTTCCCTTCACATGGCCTCTCTCAATTATTATTTGCTTCTCTCACCTCCTTCTAACTCCCACTACTCGTCCACCACCGCTTCGCATTCCTTAAATAAATCACCCCCACTTCCCCGCCTGTCGGCCCCGATCCCCTGTCTCCCCTCCTTCCCTGCACCCGCTCCCACGTCTCGCCACGTCGCCGTCCACCCCCCCCCCCCCTCCTCACCTCGGTCGTGGGGTCCTGATCGCGGGTCCACCGTCCTTCGGGCGCTCGACAGCAGCAGCAGATCGTTTCCACTAGGGGAAATGGGAACCATGCATGTCTCCTCCTTTTCCTTCCATCCCCCCGAAAAAACCAGAAGGGGGACCGACTAACTGTCCCTGGGGACGTACGCGCACGCGATCCCCTTCGGAAACGCGCCTCCGACCCGAGTCCGGTGGATCTCTCGTGGATGGATGACAGTCGTTTGATTGCCCCGGACCCACGTGATCGACGGTCGCAGTCCCCGTTCATTACCGTAGGACCGTGTCTTTATCCAACTCCCCACGTTGCCGTCTTCTCCATTATTCGCTTCCCATGATGTTGTCCGGTGAATTTGTCTAGGAAAAATTACTCCTTTCTGGATTCGCAGCGAGAGCCGCTTCTCTTCCCTGCCGCATGCATAATGCTCGTGTAGCTTGTCAGAGTAGTAAGAACAGAACAGAACAGAGAGGGCGGTGGAGGGTCAGTCGAGATGTGCGATGAAGACAGCGAATGCCCTCTTAACATAATGTGCTCGCTTTGATCTAGGAACTTGCGGAGAAAATTATTAGGGTCTGAACAACCGAACGAATGAAGCAGGACAGGCAAAGGATTGAGCAGGGTAATAAATATTACAGAGGCGCAACCAACAAAACTAATAACTGTAAATGTCTGCGTTGCTGTCTTAGGATGTTTCCTCTGTTTTTTTACATCTCTTTTGGCTACGAATCTCCAATTTGATTTCCTTAAGAAATCCATCTCGTGAAGTCTATAAGATATCTAGATACCTCCAGCACATGGCAGATCTCAGTCGGCACACCACAATGCTCATGTGAATGTGCCGTGGATAGATCTGAGGCCGAGCGGCGAGAGGCCGTACCCCGTTAGGTACAGCATTGAGATCGAGAGCGAGAACTGGCGCGTGAACCGGGCACACATGAGGCAGCCTGATTTGTGGGGAAATTTGGATCGATCTCAATCATTTTGGGCCCGGTGGGTAACGTGGGAATATACTCCAAGATGGGATTTTTTTTTTCCCCCACTTCTTTTGTTAAATAGCGGATCGTACGAGCTGTTCCATTAAAAGTCTAGCAGAGGAAACAGTTAAAAAAGTAAATTGCGGTTTTTATTAGGCCGGCACCGAGTTCCAACTCGAGGGTCGGCTCATCTATTTATAGCCCTCCCTCCCTCAGAGCTCTCGCAGCAATCCAAAGCAACCCTCGCTTAGCCTCTCTACCTTTAGGCCATTTCTCCAGCAAGCCTCTCTTTAATCTCTCTCTCTGCGAAAGGGGGGCTTGTCTTACCCGTTAGGAAAATGGCCATGGCTAAGCTTGCTTGCGTTCTGCTCCTGGCTCTGCTCGGGATTTCCATGGTTGCGACCCAGGTTAGTTTCTGCACAGACCCACTTCTGCAAATCTGCCGTTAGCCCAGTACCCACTTCAAGCAACGTTTGATGAGCTCTGTGTTTATTCTCTCTGTCTATTGCAGGTCACGGCAAAGGAAGCCCAGTACCAACTTGACAGTGTAAGTTGCTACGCTATTTTTGCTCTGTAGATGGCCTCCGTTTGTGTCTCTTTTTTCCCCTTAAGAAATTCTACAATGTACCTTATCGTGACAAGGGTTTTCGAATTTTTATCATTTTGCAGGCATACGGAGGTGGAAGTCTTAAGAGCTATCGTAAGTTACTGCCAGGATAAGTCACCTTTTAATATCTTTCCTTTTCTTTTAAAAACACTTTCGAGCCTCTGAGGGGCGGATCTGAACTCTTGAACTAGAAATTCTAAGCAGCAAGATTCAATCTTTTCAAGCCTATTTGATCTGCATCTCCGCATGATCTCAAGCTCAAACCATGTACATTTGTTTCTCACCGGGTTTAGGAAGGTTGTGAAAAGAAAATTTTTCCTTGGTCGAATTGTGAAAAGAAACTTCATAGGTGGCAAAAGGTCAAAAATTTCGGCTTTCCGTCATTTCATCAAACGCATAGACATGCTAAAAGAAGAAGCCATTGAGGCATTTTATCAAACATGGAAGCGACATGAGTATCTAGCAACTTTCCGATGACTTTTTGTCTCTAGATCCACACATTTGACAAAATATTAAAAAGCAAGCACCTTTGAAGCATCGCATCTCCTCTCTCTTTCTGGGTGGCTCACGAGATTGAAGGGGACTAACCGAAGGCATTTGATGAAATTGACAGAGTGCGCGGGCCAATGCCAGAGGCGATGCAGCCGGACGCAGTACAGGAAGCCATGCCTGTTCTTCTGCAACAAGTGCTGCGCCAAGTGCCTTTGCGTCCCACCAGGCTACTACGGCAACAAGCAAGTGTGCCCTTGCTACAACAACTGGAAGACTCAGCAGGGCACTCCCAAGTGCCCTTGAACCGCTCCCGCTCAAACCCAATTCGTCCCGATACCATCCACTACTAGTTTTCGCCATCTACTAATAGATTCGTCCAAAAAGGTCACGACTTTAATGACCATTCTGTTTGTTCTTCAGGCTGAGCAAGTGTTTTTGTGTTTTCCTTAATCCATGGCTTTGGCTCCATTGGGGTTTGGAGGGAATGGCTGTGTGAAACCTTCACCCCCTCCCCCAAGTGAGAGCTGTCTGTGGTTAAATTACTATGCAATGTTGACCCATTTAATGTAGCGGTCAATGGGTCCTTCCCTCTGATTTTGTCGTTGAACGATGGAACGTCCTTTCAGTTTGCTTCTGATGAGAAAGCGAAATTTCT
Organism: Eucalyptus microcorys; assembly: GCA_014182515.1. Taxonomy (NCBI): domain Eukaryota; kingdom Viridiplantae; phylum Streptophyta; class Magnoliopsida; order Myrtales; family Myrtaceae; genus Eucalyptus; species Eucalyptus microcorys. Next base: position 23,775,751 of record CM024572.1, read on the forward strand.
GGCAAAAGTTTGACCGGCTGTGATGGGGGGAATGATGGGCCGTTAATGCACATGGCACCCTTAAAATATTTTCTGGGGTTTTATGAAAATGGGAGTTGGTTCTGTCGTGAGTGCATATGCTAAAGGAGGCAACTGTTTCCATTAAAAACGACACGAGCATGTGCAGCACAGGAGAGGCTATTGTGTTGAGCAAAAATCTGATCTGACACATGGAATTGATGAGGCCGATCTGGGTACAGCACTTCACATAAATATCGAGTGATGAGACACACTCCGTGAAAATACTGGGTTAATCGCTAAAGTTCATGCTCGTATCGGATCGTATCGTATGCATACCGTACGCACGTATGTGTGTAAGTCCTGATTTTTCCATGCATACCAAAATTTGACTACGGGCGTATTGAGGGGGTGGCAAGAATTTACTTTATTTGGGCTCCAGAACGAGAATATCCACCGGCACGAGAAGAGGCCCAGAATCGGCCCACTGAGTTATTCACTTGCAGTTTGGCATCGTGTCTCGGGCTAAAGAGGGAAGTCCAATCAGTAAAGAACAGGAGAGAATACGTAAAAATTATGTATGCGGTGTAATCCTTAAAAAAGCAACCATGGAGTAGGAGTTATAGATTTTACGCCCCCCTTCCCTCCCCACTAAAAAAAGGGTAGGAGCACTAGTCTCTTGGTTACAACCCGACAAAAAAATTTGTACACACATTAGCGCGTTTATATTATGTTTTACGAAAAGTGATATCTTCAACTTATGTTTAATGTTCCATCCCAAAATTCAATCGGTAAAAAATGTGGCATGATCATGCACAGAGTTACCATGATTTGCGGGAAAAAACACTCGTGCCATTGGCAGTTTAAGTAGGATCATGTGTTATTGCGTGGCTAGCCATGTTGTAAATCTTATTCGCAATATAAGGTATTTAAACAAAACTCGATTAGGATATTGGTATGTTCAAACACAAAAGAAATGAATCTCAATTGCATCTGGTAAATTTGTAGCTAATTCTTATTACAAACCTTAAAATGCTTTAAATGTACAAACACATGTCCTTTCACATGAAAGAATTGCTACTCTCTGTCCTCAATAAATTGGCTTAATAAAAGTGGCCGCTTGATTTAAAAACGGTGAATCTCATGTTTGAATCACAACATATTCTATCGAAAGAGTGATATCGGGAGAGACAATTATCATCTTGTGCGTGAATCCAAATATCACTTTAAGAAAACGAATCGCAGTCGTAGTTTAAACGTAAAAACTCTTCTTTTCTGGTAATTCTGTCAAGAGGGATACATGTGATCTGTATAGAAAGAAGGAAAAAGAAAAGGAAAGAAAAACAAGAAAAAAGAAAAACCAGAGGATACACTTGGGATGTGAAAGAGCCACCAAGCAACCTCATCCTCCCAAATCATTCAGGTGAAAGCCAGAATAGACTGTTTGACACCCTCTGATCAAATATATGCAGTTTCATGAAGGATGGTGGTGGCTGAGCAACTTTTGCATAACCAAAAGCTTCAGTTACAATATATCTCAGGGGGAGAAAAAGAACATAAAAAAAGGTTCAAGACAGACAGAGAAATATACGCAACGCTTCTCCTCGGCTTGATTCGGTTGCCTTTTCCGTGAAGAAACAGAGCATCATCTTCTTCAATCAATCTCATGCCTCTAGCGAAAGAACAAAGAACAAAGCCCCATGCAAGTTTCACTGTCCCTGTTTCTCACTGTTTGCTCGAATGTAGTAAAATCTGCGCTTCGCTTTCAGCACCTATTGTGAATGGGGTCTGATCCTCTAGGAACTCTTCTCTTCTGGGACTGGTTTGGGTCGAAAGGCGCCACCGTGGGAGTCGGAGCTAGGCTCTGTCTCTCGAGAAGATCATCCACAACAGCTTCTTCAGAGAGTAACAATCTGCGTGGCATGTTCTTTACAAGAGGGAGCTTGTTTTCTGTGTGCCATCTCAGGGCAATTTCTCTGGTTGTGAGAGCAGAAACGTGAGGAACAAACACCAGAGCTTGTAGCGCGATGAACAGAAGAATCAAGACCCCATGATTGGAACAAGAACAAGAGCAAGAACCCATGAATTGACTTGAGAAAACTTTCATGAAACGGTATGGGCGAAGATGGAGGAGTGCTCCCGTGGCACAATTCCTGTAGAGATGAGCTTCTTGGGCTGGCCTTTGTTTATGGCGTTTGCGTGATGACGAAGGGTGGGTCCTAGAGCAAATCCAGAGACGTTTTCAAGATTCCACCACCTCTGTCTCTCAATCATAAGCTTCCTGCAACGGAATCGAAGCTTAATATAAGGCAGCTCTTTAGAATAATGAAGACGCTCTCTCTCTCTCTCTCTCTCTCTCTGACAAGTTTGAATGAAAGTTGATGGTTGGTCGCTCTCTCACTCCACTTATTGGCATATAATCCTCGGGAAGCCAAGCATCTTTTTCTCTCCATCTCGTTAAAGAAAAGCGGGGAAAAAACAAACATCTCTATCTATCACCCATCATTCCTCTCGCTTTGCTCTTTTTTACCGGACCAAGACCAACCACGACGCAGTCTTTTTGAATCCATGCCCGAAGTGCCACATCACGGGCCGTGCTGACGTGTCGTCCTGCCTGCGTTGGGAAAGGAAGCGCTGGCCTATTGCATCCAATCCAATGGCTAGGGGTGCAGTAAGCAAGCATACGATGCGATCCTAGCCCTAACGAAAAAGAAACTGTCCCATGCAATGTTCCCATGCATCTCGTCTGCGGATCAATCGCTAAATCTGTCTGCAGAACACGCCAGAACCGATGATCTAAATATATTTTCCATTTAGCATATGATAAATGAAATTACCAAGGCAAAATCGAAGAAGCAAAAGTGGCAGAAGCCTCTGTCAAAAGATGGATTATTGGATTGCAACAGGAGCAAGAAAGCGGCCCCCATGAAAAGAAGAGACGTATATTTGAGAAGCTAGGGTTATTGGGAAACGATACCCCCTTCAAAAAATTGAATAAAAAGAAAAGCCCTAAAAAGAACATATACATACGCACACTTTGGCTTTACGCTGCATGCATGAAATGACTTTTGGAATTCCAAGCTCTCCAATCCATGCAATGCAACCCCCCAAAACCAGGATTTTTGGTTTCTTGTGCTTGATAATATTAGGGTTCCCCCTCTTTATGCCTTTCTTCCTTTCTTTGCCCTCCACAGTATCTTTGGATTTGCCCTCGCCTCTCCCTTATAGCCTACACAAAACTAAATACCGTCGTCTAATCACGATGGATCAAGTTGATTACATCTTGTCAAAAATGAAAATCTGAACCAAGCTTCATAAAAGCTACATGTTTCGAGGTACTTTCATGTGCCGCATTTGATCCGGTCCATCTCTTCCTAGTTCTCTCTCCATTTTTTGATGTGTTTCACTTTTGGTTATTTTGTGGTAAGATTAGCCAAGGAAATCCGTATTTGGGTAGGGGCAAGATGGGAGAGACCGGTCAAGGGTCCAAGCCGAAGACCAGATTCTCGGAGTGGAGCCGTCGAGCTTTTAGCCAAACGGATTTAAAGCGAAAGGAGTTGAATGACTTGTTGCTTTCCAAAGATATCATCCTTCCACATCACTCAAATGACTTTATGGAGTTATCACTCAGTGCGATGCATGTCCATGCAATCGCATAGGCATCATCACATTCTCTTTCCTTTCACTTTTGTTTCTTTTCCAAAACAAAGTGCAAAATAAAAAATCAAAACAAGAAAACAAAGAATTTCCTTATGGGCAAAGGAACTTGTATCCCCCAAAAAATAAAAATAAATGAAAGGACAATTGGGATTAGTGGTGCTGAAATGGCCCATTGGGCTTGGGTGGGGGTAGGGTTCTTGTCATGTAGCTTAGGCATTGTCTAGCACAAAAAGATTGTGGCTTCAAAGAAGGGATGGGCTTGCTTGGACCATGCCAAACTCCTTTTCTTGTCATGTAGCTTAGGCATTGTCTAGCACATTGGAAACGAATCAAACTGACTCATCCGTAGCTCCTCAAGAACAAGAACTCGAGGAACACACGGAGTCATCGAATGAGGTCGCATCTATTATTACTTATACATTTGAATTCTAATATGAGAAATTCAAAACAAAAAAATAAAAATAAAATAATATAGTTATTTTAATTTAATCTTATTTTTACTTATACGTTCGAATTTAATTATATTTTAGAATGTAAAAATATAAAAATATATTTCTATTTATTACTTATTTTAGGTATATTAGTATAGTTTACTTTTTAATAAAATTTTATTAGAGAATGATAAAAGGGGAAGAAAGACATAACAAAAAATTAATTTAAACCAAATTAATTAAAAAGAGAGTTCGAAAAGATATTAAAAAAATTATAAAAAAAAGAAAAAAAGAGAGGAAAAAATATTTTAAAAAAATTATAAATAAAGTAGGCAAAAGTGTCGCAAGAGATTTTTAATATCTCTATTTATAAAATTTTGATTCATTTTATACTAATATGCTATTTATACTAAACAGTGTACATGATATGATGTGAATATATTATACTGCATCAAACGCTGGATAGAATATAGTAAAATTTTTAGATTTCATATCCTATCTTGTCCAGTCCTATCATGATTATAAATCCGGACGACCAAATACAACTTTTGTAAATCATATATTTTTGCCTATCGTGTAAATGACGGTGTTTGTTATTGCTAAGCATTCATGGATTGTGGTTAAGGTCTAATTAGAATATAAGAACTTTTAAGTCATATTCCGTCAAGTTTTTCACTCACTCGACAAAGTCCGAAGCACGCTCAATTCTCGTAATCGTCCTATTGATCAAGCACGTTTTATTTTTACTCACATTGACTCTCTTTGTGTTTCGATTCGACTTCTTCTCAATAGTTATACGTATGTAGTTTAGGAGAGTTTTTGGTTAGAGACCAACGATAACAATCAAAATAATTTGGAACTACATAATACTTGTGGAATTCTCGAAAGCGATGGCATGTTTTGTTTCGTTTGATTTACAGTCCATCGTGTAATTAATCCGAGGGGGCCGTCCGTTGTGGAGATAATAAAGGGAACATAAATCATCCATTAAAGAAAAAAATTGTAGCCAAATAAACTTAATCAATAATTAGCATTTGCAACCATATGTAAATGGCCGTAACCGATCACACTTAGAATAATTTTCATTGAATATTTTTGTTGGCTCTTTATTTTTATTTTTTTGAGTTTTATCTTCTCGATCAAAACCCTTGCGGTAATCATTAAGTTGGGTAGCGTCACCTCGCTAATTAAGATCTTAATTAATGATTATCTTTTTGGGGAATGAGAAGCTCAAAACGGCGAGTTCCTTAATCATGATTGCTGTTTTCCAATGGAAGACTCAAAGCCAAAGACGTGCGACTATTCATGGTGGCGCAGAAAACAACGTGGTTCTTCGCGCAAGCAAGGAAAAAGAGAGAAATCTCAAAATACTATGAATTTGGCATTATGTATTTGTCAAGTGATCTCGCTTGTAATTGGGTCATATTAACCAACATCGCCAAGATTCAAGCATACTTTTCGAAATATTAATTACGTGTTTCGTTATAAAAGGTTAGGGTTCTAAACTTAGTGGTTTTTCGTCATTTGATTACTTGATACAATGTCATGAGACGCTATTTGACAATATCTTTAGTAACAATGATGCGCAAAAATGGACACTGGCCAAGGGATTGTCATTGATTTTCAGCTCATTACGTCGATCCGTGATATGTCCTACGGTGATTGCTGGAAGATTTAGGTTTCAAATCGATCTAGCCGGTGCGTCACGTGGCATAGCGAAGACAATGCTAATAGGTGAAGTCAAAATGATGGTGGACCATCATATAGGTTTTTCAAGTCATGGAACTTTAATTTCTCAAGATGACCCAGTACATAAACTATGTCCCCACCTCCAATTGTTTCCATGGTTTTCATGGTATTGGTTTGGAAAAACGATTACCTACATTGCCTTCGGAATTGCAAATCACCCCACATATTTTGGAGTTATGATTAGCAGTGAAAATTTCTCAATCAATCCTACACTTATTATACGAATGTCAATTTGACTCTTAACTTTCCAAATTTTTTTTAATTTAGTTCTAAACCTTTGTACGAAATATCAATATGGTTATTTCCGTCAATTTTCATTGAAAATTACTGCTGTGCCTCAACCAAAAGGATTATTTTGGAATTTCTTGAAATGATGGCAAAATTGAAAAACTTAGAACTAAATTGACATCCGTACAATATGTTTAGAACTGAATAGACAATTTTATCATGATTAGCCTATTCTACATGGAGTCCAGAATGAGGTGATGGGTGATTTAGTGTTGTATTTCCATGAGAAAAACAGAAGGTTTGATTAAGAATTGATGACGGAACGTGGCACACATGCATGTGGATACGTTAGGGGCGAACCCTATCTCACGTAACCAAGAACCATCGTAATCTACCTGCATGATACCATCACGTGAGCAACCCAAGTAATCTATGAAAACAGCAATCTTAGAATGCCAAAGTGATTCTTTGCACTGGAGATCCGATGTACAAGACTCTCTCGCCGTCGTGTTTGGCCGTCGTCATTATTACCAAAGATTCCTCGTAATCTCTCTCTCTCTCTCTCACTCTAAAGATGATCATCATCGTAATCTTGTAACTCCCGGAGACATTTGCGATGATGCGTAATGAATGAAGGTATCGATTCGCGCACGGCCCGACGGCGCGCGCGATAGCCAAGAAGATTTTAATGAAGGTTCATTCACGACACAACGACACGAATGCATGTGTGCGTCTCATCGTCTACTCCTTCAACGTATGTATTTATGCAGTTGCCCACCCCCACTTCCTCACAATTCGGATCTATTTAATATGGTCATTACGTGAAGAGATTAGCTGCGTGTATTCATCGGAGATTTTCTTATGGTTTGGCCATGGCAAAAAGGTCGCTCAAGTCCTGGTGCAATTATGAAGCACTTGCCAAAGAAGAAGACGACCCTTTCTTCTTCCCAACCCTCCTCTCCCCCGATTTCAGGTACTATATTAGGTCCTGGTTTTGCTTTCTTGTTCGTTCTTTTTTCCTTGGTTCTTTTTGACGGTATTCGATTGTTTCTCTAGTTCTTTAGCTTCATGATACCATATTTTGCAGTGGAAACGGATGTTCAGCACTGGATGGGAACTTTTATTTGCCATATGATTATCAGGAGAGCCTTTGCGAAGCTCCTCCTCTGATCACAAGCTTCCCGCTCGATCCTTTGTGCCCACAAATTCTTGATTTTGAGCACAACCCTCATGATACTATTCAAGGTAGTGATGACGTTGAAACGCTGATTACTCTGATCTAATCCTCCTCCTTTTTATTTGATTCTGTGCGGTGGCTTAAGTGCTGATGTTGCAGAAGGTCTTGATGTTCAAAATTATTCAGCAAGTGGGACTGTGATCTTCCAGGAGATGTGTGCACGGAACGAACCCAAGAAACGTGGTCTGTTACTCCATAACAGTGGTCAAGATAATTATCTTAGTGAAGTGGGTGGCGGTGACGAGAGACGCGCGAATGAGAAGAGCGATAGCGACGGCAATAGCAGGATGCTGTCGAGGGAGCAAATATCGCGGTACTTCTACATGCCGATAACTCGAGCGGCAAAGGAGCTCAACATCGGGCTGACCCTCTTGAAGAAACGGTGTCGAGAGTTGGGCATCCGCCGGTGGCCCCACCGGAAGTTGATGAGCCTCCAAACTCTCATCAAGAATGTCCAGGTTTTAATTTTCATTCGCTTCCTATTTTTTCTTCTCCTTTGACCTGTTGCATTCAGAGAGATTCAGTGGTGTTAGACTGTAACATACATAAATCGAAGCAAGTACGTCGCATCTATTCGAGGAATTCTAGCGAAAATATCGGTTTCAAAAGTGGACACGAATTAGTCCCGCTTCAAGTTGATTGTACTTAATTGAATTAAGAGTCATGTAAATACGCTTTGCATTCAGATAAGAATTCGCAAATGGCAATACGAAACCTGCCTGTTTACACGTGAGAAGACGAAGCTGACTTTAACCAAAGGGAACTCAACCTAAAACCACATCGCGAGAAAGCTGCCTTTTCAGGTCTCCCGATGTTTTATTTCGTGGGATGGCTTTGGATGCGCAGGAAATGGGAGGAGACCCGGAGAACGTAGAGCAGCTCAGGAAGGTGGTGAATTTGCTTGAGCTAGAGAAGAAGCTAATGGAGGAGTTCCCTGATGTACAGCTTGAGGATAAGACAAAGAGGCTGAGACAAGCTTGTTTTAAAGCAAACTACAAGAAGAGGAAGCTGGTTGGACCGATGGACTCAGGAAAGCACTTCTCCTAAAAGCAGCCCAACTGCAGAAGATGAGGGCATGAGCACGGGAATGGCATATGAGGAGGACGTGAGATCTCTCTTGTTTGATGACTCCCCTTCATGTAGTAGCACTATATGATTATCCTAAATCTGAGAAAAGACCCTGTTTGATCCGGTATTTTGCTGTACAAAAATGTCAGGGTAAAAGAAACTGGGCTGTCCACCTCAGTCCTGCTAACAATGATGCAGCGGTTGCTGTTATAAAACAATCATATGCATGACTAGCAATCACCAGTACCGAACATATGATATGCTCCGCAACTATCTCTAGGCCTTAAAAAACCCACATTAACGGATCCCAAAAGAGACGTCAAGGTGGTCAATGTGAGTCGCTAATAACAGAATTTTGAGAACAATAAAACGGGAGAATCTGCAACACTTTGTAATGGAACTCCCCTAAGGGAATCTGGCTGCTACCAGGATTTCTTATTCTTGAAACTTTCGAGCTCCTACATACTCGTATAACCAGAGTACACGGCATCTATGACAACAGAAAATTCTCGAGAATATGAACGAAAATAAACCGCTCAAACAACAACCCAAAAGTCCCGGATGAATCGACATAAAACTCAACCAGCTGTATTAGTTTAGTTTTATCTCCAACGATTTGGTATAGTGAGAAAATTTAAGCCCTTCAGATCTGCGATCTTAAGCAGCAACTGGTTGCTTGTGGATAAATGAGATGCCCTTCTCAATGCTGGCCTTCAGTTCAGGCTTCAGTGCTTCCAAGGCCTTCTGCTCATACTCCGTCAGCCCCTGGAGGTCAGAGGAAATCAGTGCTTCAACCCCTTGCTTCCCGAGCTTAACCCTGGACGCAAAAATGGAAGGTCAGGGAGATCTGACTGAACAAAGGCACACTCGTAGACATCTCCATCTCCATCCAAAGCGCGCAGGGAAGACTCCACGAATCGAGCAGCAGCATATGCCATGGAAAGTGTGGCTGACCCTGCGCCAGCTTTCGCCTCCACCACTTCAGTCCCAGCATTCTGGATCCTAACAGTCAGCTGCTCCACTTCTTCATCTGTGAAGCTAACCGAAGGCTTTGTCTTTGAGAGCAAGGGCAAAATGGTGATTCCGGCATGTCCACCCACAACCGGGACATCCACATCAATGAGTTTCACGTTCTTCTTCTGAGCAACAAAAGTATTTGCTCGAACGACATCGAGTGTAGTGACACCAAATAGCTTTTTCGGGTCATAAACACCCTTCTGCTTGAGAACTTCTGCTGCGATCGGCACAGTTGAGTTAACCGGGTTGCTGATGATGTGAATGAAGGCATCAGGGCAGTTATCTGCTACAGCCTCAACAAGGGTCTTCACTATGTTTGCATTTATGTTGAACAGGTCATCACGGGTCATACCCGGTTTTCTTGGAACACCAGCTGGAATGACCACTACATTAGCGCCTTTTAGGGAATCGGCCAGTTCAGAGGCTCCGGTGAAATCCAGAACCTGAGAAGGAGTATTACAGTGGCTAAGATCAGCTGCAACTCCCTTTACATTAGCTATATCGTAAAGGTGAAGGGCTGAAACTAAGGGGGACATCTTGACTAGAAGTGCCAGAGGTTGACCTATCCCACCAGCTGCACCAAGAACCGTCACTTTGTAAGATGCTTGTGGTTGGAGTTGATATTGGAAATTCTGGTTTTGTTTCTGCGCTTTCAGTGCAAAAGATTGTCTTAGAGCTGAAGTTGTTTCCTTGCCCAAGAAGGACGAGTCTGCTTCGCAGCTCACAGATTTTGCTGCCTTGAGGCCGCTAAAACTGGTGAAAGAATTCTGCGAGCTGATTTTCACTCCAAATGGTTTTGATTGAGGAAAGGGACCAGTTTTGCTGCCAAAAGAGATTGCCGATCCAATTGACATGGAAGCTGCTGATGATGCTGCCATCTTGCACTCTGCCAAAGATTACATGTCATTGCACTTTCCATTGACACAAAACAAAGCATAGCTGAAGATGTGCTACTACTAGGCGCAATCAATCAGTCTTAGAAGGCTATTAAGCTTTAGGTAAATATACAAGGGCAAAAGAAGTGACCATAGGTAATCTACTCCTCCAGAGGCTGCAAATGAGTCAGCCTACTTTGGAAAGATAGAAATTAGCATGAGTCATACTCAGTTTTGTGATCTAGGCTAGGCTGTGTCCATCAAAAGCTAAAAGGATAACCAATTAGGTATCACGGAAGCGCCACCACTCTATTACTATGTAACTAGTAAATGCTCGAGATAGAGTAAATGGTTATCGTATATCTCAATTAGTTTAATCATTCACGGAGTGGCAACATTGTATTGTGGTAATATAACAGCTCTCAAGCAGGAATCATATTGCAAAAAGTTCTCAGGACATTCAGAGATGATATATGCAATATAATTGTCGAAAGAAATGCGAAAAAGGGAAGGTAGATCCAATGATCCAACAAGTGTGCTCTCGGTCAACATGAAGGAAGATATACAGACTGATGAAATTTCGTGTTCTCTTAAAACCAGTAAATCTCAAGGGAGAGAAAGATATAAAACGACTAGATTTAGTTGAAGTGAAATCTCCTTTAGATTGGTGAACAAATAAGGTTGAGTAGAAACCTTCTAGCGTAACTGCAGCCAGGGACTTCTAAAGTTTGTAAATGAGATATATACCTTATGAAAGATAAATACTGTATAGTGCTTGAAAAATTATCATCAAAAGTTAGGTAAAAAGAAATGCGGTCAAACTATATCAAAAGCACTGCAAATCCCAAGGAAATATTATTTCCAACAATCCAAAGGATGTAAGATATACATCCATATTATCTCACGTAATCCTTTACACTTTTCTTTGGGTGAACCTCTGAAACAGGAGCAATCCTTTACAGCTTGCTTTTCCGCCCAAAGAAAAGAGAGAACCATATAAACCAGACTGGATGTGTTCGCAGTCAGAGCAAAGAGGATCAACGTTCAGTCAATACCACTAAACATAACCAATTCGGCAGACGAGACGAATACCCAAATTCAAAGAAAGGCACGACGAGCGTTCAGTCATTTACAACCTCACATGCACCTATCAAGAAGACCAGACCAACAACGAAAATCCCACGAAACAGAACAATGTAGCAGGACCCTATACAGCCTTTCATTCTTTACGGCAGCGAAAGCAAGATTCTTTCAATCCTATAAAATGAAGAAAACTCCGAGTTCAAGCCAATAAAACACGAGTTCGAAAGAGGCGAAACCAGATCTGCAAGAACGAAAGCTCCTCGATCCGGACCGCACCAGACACGCTCATCAACCATCACCCAACAAAAAGAAACATCAAGATCGCCAGATTTCATTACCCAAAACCAATAGAGCTAACTAAGATGGAACCCTGGCAAAACCAACCGAGCGGCGACAAGGCACGAACCCAGAATCTTGGTCACGCGGCAATTCAGGGCCGGCGAAGTGAACCTCAAAAACAGGGGCGGAGAACCCGAAATTCCACCGGAAACCGCGAGAAAAGGCCGAAAGCTTCGATCTTTCGCACGACCCAGAAATCTAAATGGCCCTCTACACACACCGAACCGACAAAAGAGGGGGACGGATTAATAAGTAAGACTCACCCGGCGTTTCCTTGGCGTTTGGCCTGCAGTCTCTGAGTTTCTCCGCCGGAGAGCCTCGAGGAAATCAAGACCCACTTTCGACAACTACCCCGAAAGAAAATATAAGCCTATAAAATCATAAATGCGTATAGGTGTGCGTATATATATATAGGTACACGAGCCGCCCCCTGCAGGCTCTTTCCGCTTTTGTATTGCTGAATTCGTAGGCATCTGCTGTGTACGCCGTCGCTGTGCTGACCTGAGGAGGAGAATCAGAGAATCTACCTTCCTTCCCCGTTCTTATATTCCAGCAGATCTGAGCCGTTTAGTTTTCGGGATGCTTTTCAACGGCTATAATTCCATCTTCACTTGTCAATTTCTTCCTTCAGTTAGCACGACAGTTTAAGGTTCCAAATTTTAATGTGATTCGTCGTGGGGTTAGGTTGAGATTACCGAACATGATTGACGGAACAAAGGTGTTTGATGTTTTTGCAGAAAAATGAAATGAAGGGTACATCATCATCAAGAGCATTCCTCCGGCTAAGAATGACAGATAATAAGATTTGATATCGATGGATTGGATAAAGAATTAAAGGATTTAAGATTTACCATCAACGTGAATTGAATAAAAAACCGAAAAGATTCGCTTACTTGAGGGTATTTTTTTTCAAGTATTATCAACTCAAAACTGCATGCTTGTGATTGAGACTGGTAAACTAAACTAGGAAAGTTTGACCAAAACTTAACTTAGGAAAGACTAAACCAGGAAATCTAAAATTTGGAAAGACGAAACTAGGAGACATCACAGTAGGATAAATTAAACTGGAAAACATTAAATTAGGAAATCTAGAAAAATTGAAAAAATCTACCCAAAATAGAAAAGCAACTTGAAATAAGAAAAATTTGACTCAACTAAATGAGTCTTTACCTTTTAAATTTCTACAAACTTCTTCTAAAGCTGCAATCATTTCATGGAAAATATTTTCTAAAAAGCTATTTTTCACAAAAATAACAATATTATCTCATTATTCAATTGAAACTTGAAAATAAATAAGAAAATATTTTTCTTCATTTGGTATAATTTTTTTTTTGATTTGATCTCCGTGCACTCCTTTTAATAAATTTTTTTAAAAATAATATTTTTATTTTATTTTATTTTTTCTTTTCCTTCCCCTTCTTCGTTTGTTTGCTAGTCACAGTACTAGCTAGTAACTAGTCACAAGCAAGCTTGAGCTCACTCAAGATCGATGAGCCCGAGGGTTGCCAATTCGGCACCAAACTTGAGCTTGCCCACTTGCTGACAAGTGTAAGCCTTGCCATAGGCTCGTGACCGGCAAGTGACTGAAGAAGAAGGAAAATAAAAAATATAGAAAAATCAATTTTTTAAAAAAAAAAAAGCGAGCAAGAAAAAAATAAAAAGAAAAAAATAAAAATAAAAATAAAATAAAATAAAATATTTTGGTGAAAGAAATTAATTGGTCTATAGGTGAAAGAAAGTGCTTGGTCTAGAGGTGCAAAAAAGAAGATGAAAAATATTTTCCGCTTTTTGAGGAGGGAGAATTACACATTTTTTAAAATGTTTTTTTTTTCCTATTGGCGGAACATGTATTCTGTAACTAGTTTATTTTCCGTAAATCGAATATCGAAAATTTTAGAAAATGTGTTCTTGGAAGTTATTTTTCTATAAAAGGAACGGAACCTAAAATGTTGTCTCATCATTTTTGAATCGGCCAAACTCGAGCAATTCCAATAAATTATATTTCCGATGGTCATCGTACCAATGCTTTAATTGAATCGACTGGTCTAGTTGAACTTTCAAAGAGCTCGGTGATGGCATCAGTTGACATCGACGTACGAGAAGTCAGTTTCGCCCAATGCACCGTAGGACCAAAAAAGGTGCATGAGTAGTTTGGTCCTTGTTTCAAGTATTTCCTTGAGTTGAAATTAACAAAAGGTCGAGCGTGCGCAAGATGACCTAAGTTCGATCATACCCTCATGCTTCGAAGAGCCAAATTTGATTGGCCACGTTCGCCTCCTGAGAACACTCTAGAGTCGTGCAAAAGCGTGCATCATATCTTATATTAGATCGAATTGCATTTAATTCATTTGACTTAGTCATCCCAAAACTCATTCTTCTCTGGTCATAATGGTGGGAATCGTCGACTCTCTCGTGGCTTCAGAAGAAGATCGAATAAAGAGAGACTAGAGAGAGAGAGAAAGTTTCCAAAGTCTCCGAATTCGAGAATCAAACTTGGGCTTGGGCCGATGCTGACCCACCCGAATGACCCAAAACTGCCCGTCTCAGCAAGTTCTTTCGAGCCCTTTAACTTTTCTTTATGGATTGGATGCTGGATTGACGTCGATGGCCCATTGGGCTCAATACAATTTCGGGTGGATGGATCCGCCGATCGGGGCAGTCGACTCCAAATCAACTGCAATCGCGAGTCTTCTCTTCTTTTAGCTACCATGCTTTCCTGCGTTTCTCGTCGCAAGAAACGTTCTTTAACCCTGCCTTTTTGATTGACAAGACACGACTTATGAACCATCACTCCCGGACGAGTGTAACCGAAATTGAAAGTGTGGGGATGCCCGAATCTGTAACTTATCGATCGGATGGTTTTTATTTGAGAAAATTTCCTTTGATCCCGATCGGGGGTAAAGAAAAGCATGGTCAATACCCTTTTTACTTTGGCATTTCCTATTGCCATCCCTTTCTACCTAAGATTGGACTGAAGCACACAATCTCTTGAGATAAGTCTCTAGTTTGAGAGAGTTTCCTAATTTGAGTAGGTTTCCTAAAATAGATTTCCTATTTTAGATAGAAATAATATATATTATGTATATTACATATCTATATATTTCTATACTATGATATTAGATATAATAGGGTAAGTAAGGAGAGTATAAACTTTTTTATAACTGCCAATTCAGTCCTAAATTTTTTAGTTATATCAATTTAATCTTAAACCATTTAATGAATTGTCAATTTTGTTCTCCTAGTTAATTTTGGTTGGATATTTTTAAAATGGTGGCCCAATTAGCGTTGACCATCCTACATGGCGTGATTATTATTTTTTTTTTAAAAATTCATTATTTTTTATATTTTTTATTTTCTTTTCTTTCCCCTCTTTTTATAGAGGGTTGGTGGGGCCACCAACCATTGAGCAAGGGTCGGCGACCTTGCCAACCCTTGGACGAGGGCCATGACCCTTGCCAGGCCTTGGGGGAGGGCTTGCAAGCCACAGTGGAGGCAAATCAACCCTTGCCCACCCTTGTTGTGGTAGCAATGGCTTGGCGAGGGCTCAACAAACCCAATGAGGGCTACCACGCCCTCACTAGATCCAATGAGGGTCGCAGGCATGGTCATCGACCCTTGATTAGTGGTTGGCAAGGTTGTCGAGCCTCTATAAAAAGAGGGAAAAAATAAAAAGAAAATAATAATAAAAAAAGAATCAATAGAATATTTATAAAAAAAAAATTCACATCAGCTCTAACCACACCATATAGGATGACTAGTGTTAATTCTAGTGTTACTTCAGCAATGTTCGGTCAAAATTAGCCAAAAGAACTAAATTGACAACTCGTTAACAATATTTATAACTTATATGGCAAATTGTTAAAATATATAGGACTTCATTGGCACAATTAAAATGCTTAGGACTTAATTAGCAAAATCGAAAGGTTTAGCACTAAATTGATCACCGTATGATATGTTTAGGACTTTTTAGACAATTTTCCCTAGAACTAATGAACATAATTATATTGGAGAGAGCTCACTCTTTATTCTCTAATGCTAGATTAGATGAATAATTTTAGGTCAAAGTAGTAAATATTGCTTGTTGGTTAACGAATAGATCATCTTCATCATAGACAATTGATTGGAAAACTCATGAGGAAACATGGTCGGGTACGTTTGCTGATTATAGTAGACTAATAGTATTCACTTGCCTTGCTTATGCTTGTATGAGTGCTAGTACATTGGAGTGGGGGTAAAGAAGTGCATATTTCTAAGTTATGTAAATGGGTACTATATTTTCTCTCGATGATTAGATATAGTAGGGCAAATATAAGAGGAGTATTGGATTTTTCTCTGTGAGATTTTTGTGAGATTGTAAGATGATACTTGTAAGTTTGCTTTGGACTAGGTGTGGAAAACACTCAAATATACAAACTATTGTAACTTTATGATTCTTTGATTATTATTGGATTATTTACTAGAAGCTCTTTCCATAAAATAGATATTGACACTCGAACCAAATCATGTAAATCCCTAGTATTGTTTATTATTCCTCATTCATTTTTCCAATGAGTTCACATTAATTTAATTACAAGAAATGGTCAGTTTCTGTATTATGTTACAACATAATCGATCAATAACTACCACGGAGTTTTTCGGAGGTGGCTTTTTCCGTGGATGCATTGTGACATTTTGTTTTTTTTTGTAATTTTAAAATAAAGAAAGATTCATAATGTATGAACGCGCACATACAGATTCGTATTAACTTTTTTTTTTTTCCCATAATCTTTCATTTTGACGGGATAAGTAAAGAAATGCTTATTATAAGCCATAACAAACATGTGTATTAACAAGTGTCCACGCACTCGTTTAGAAAGCCTGGCCAAACACCTTTGACTATCGGAAGCGTGCCATCCTGGGGAGAGGAAGCTACCAGCACCCGACCGGAAAATGCGCATCCATGAAGATTTTTCTCTTTAGTCTTTCGTAGGTGCAGACATCGTGAATCTTTGCGGAGCTGTAATAACACGTCAGTCATCGCCGCGAAGAAACCAGCTTTGACCTCATCATGCACGTAACGCTTATATTGTTAGGTGAACTCACCATTCCCGTTTCGCAGAGACGATACCGGTACTTTCTAGACGTGTTCGAAAACCCTGAAACACCTCACGTTAGTCAAACCATTTCCTCCATCTTTGTGCGGCCAGGTCAAGCGCAACCCATGACCGCACACGTCCTTCTTGTGCTCCTGCTGCGTGCTGGCTGCTCTCATGTATGGAGAGAGAGAGAGAGAGAGAGAGAGAGAGAGAGAAGTTACCAGGGCGATGTTCTTGTGGGGTAATTGGTAATAGGGGCATGCACCTTTTCTGTTTCTCATTGCAACAAGTAGATGCAGTAGGTTTGAATAATCATACAGTTGGTTCATCAACAAAATCTTTGAGGCGTTCGTTTCCCGGTTTCTTGTCAGAATTTGTGTGCACGGATCATTTATAACCCCCCATCTTCAATCTTTCAGAAACAGGTACCGAACAGACGAGCATCGTTAAGATATCTGAATTCTTGAAAAATCTGTTTGAGTATGGGGTCTGTTTTGGTACTAACGACGCTGATAGTGACCATCCTTGGGGTGTCACTTAATGGATGCGATTCCAAGGTGGTGCAGTTCATTTTCGGGGACTCTCTTTCGGACGTTGGCAACAACAACCGGCTGTCGAGAAGCCTTGCCAAGGCCAACTTGCCATGGTACGGCATCGATTTCGGCAATGGACTCCCTAATGGGAGGTTCTGCAATGGCCGCACCGTTGCAGATATTATTGGTAACAGGAGAAGACACTTGTCCTCTGAACTTCCTTAAACTAAATTTAATCAGGTTTTCTTGGCTGTACTTGGTTTAATTCATGAGCT
This sequence comes from Eucalyptus microcorys, assembly GCA_014182515.1. Lineage (NCBI taxonomy): Eukaryota > Viridiplantae > Streptophyta > Magnoliopsida > Myrtales > Myrtaceae > Eucalyptus > Eucalyptus microcorys. The sequence goes on from CM024572.1 coordinate 23,793,318, forward strand.
ATTGATGTGAATTTGTGATCTTGCCACAGGCGATGCAACGGGTCTTCCAAGGCCGCCTCCATTTCTTGATCCGTCTCTAACAGCGGACGTGATTTTGGAAAATGGAGTGAACTATGCCTCAGGAGGTGGAGGGATCTTGAATGAAACAGGGACATACTTTGTAAGAACCTGACCGCTGTTAAGACATATTTCCTATATTTTTCTCCAAAAATTTGGACTGAATCACATGGCTTCTGGCAGATTCAAAGGTTTTGTCTGTACAAGCAAATCGAGCTCTTCCAAGGAACACAGCAGATGATCAGGAATAAGATCGGCGTGAATGCAGCTCAGAAGTTCTTCCAAGAATCCCAGTATGTTGTTGCCTTAGGAAGCAATGACTTCATCAACAATTATCTGATGCCAGTTTACAGCGATTCGTGGAAATACAACGACGAGGCTTTCGTCAATTACATGACTGAGACACTCCAGGCACAACTTGAGGTAACAGTCTTCATTCTGAAATCCAGTTAACGTGATACATAACTTCCCTTTCATTTCACAGTTGATGAGATTGTTGACTTGGAAATGTGCACATTTCATAGTTATTGCACAGCTTAGGGGCAAGGCAGCTAATGGTGTTTGGATTGGGGCCAATGGGTTGCATTCCGCTCCAAAGAGTGTTAAGTTCATCGGGGGACTGTCAAGATAGGGCGAACAAATTGGCGCTCAGCTTCAATCGTGCCACAAGCCAGATGCTGGAGAAAATGTCAGGCAAACTCGCCAATGCCAACTATAAATTCGGCGATGCTTATGATGTTGTCAATGATGTTATAAGCAACCCGCAGAAATATGGTCAGTTTTGCTCTCCTAATTGTCTACAAAATTTCGCCCAGTCTATTCTCTTTTACCTCGTCCGTAAAATATTGAGTGTTGCTCTTTCTAAATTGTGTAGGATTCAAGAACTCGGACTCGCCTTGCTGTTCTTTCGGAAGTATCAGGCCTGCCCTCACGTGTATTCCTGCATCAACATTGTGTTCAGACAGGAGCAAGTATGTGTTCTGGGACGAGTACCACCCAACTGATACCGCTAACCAAATTATCGCCAAAGAGCTTATCAAAAAGTTTGGATTTTCGCGTGTGAATGGCAGCGATGCTCCTTCCAGTGCACCAGCCATTGCACCGACCTTTGCACCAGCCATTGCACCATCACCGCGAGGTTAAGTCTTTGTTGCAGTTGCAGAGAGGCCTCTACTGACACTTGTTCCATTGTTCAGTAAATGGAGAACCGCATTTAGTAATGTTCAGCGGTCGAGATCATGCTAAATAACAGTACATTTTTGGTACTAGTGTGCGTGTTTGTTTCAAAGTGTCTTTTCCCAACCTGTTATAAAGGGCTTGCTGATCACTGCCTTCTTCATGCAATTTTCTTTCACGATTTTCAATCTACCGCACTGCTGGTCCATTCTTCTGCGAAAGGCTTTATCTCTTAGCAGATACAGATTATACTTCGGATTCTGCCATTGCTTCCATTTCCAACATGGTAGAAGCTTCATATTTTGCCTTTTCAATTGCTAGCTAATTAGTTGATTAGTTCCATGGTGACGCACGACAGGGAGATTCGTATTAATGGGCTTATTTGCTAGTTGAGAGCAATGTGTGCTTAGCTATTGTTCTACTCTGATTAGCACTTCATTAGCTTGTTGATAGCTAGTCAATTCGGTAGTGGCCCATTATGAGGAGCATTCCTGACCTTATTCGTTTCAATTGGCATTGAAAGCAATCTGTGCTATTTACCATCTAGAGACGAGCTGAAAGAAGAAAAAAGAAAATGAAATTATGCAAAACAGTGTCATTGAGTGGCCATAAAAGTTATCAGAAAAAGATAATAGAAATATTGTCATCAAGTGGTTTAGTGCACCTCATTTTCCACCGTCTGCCTCCACTGATATCCAAAGTCCACCCTCCAGAAACTTTCAGGAGCTTTTTGGTTTGTTTACCTAACACTTCCACTTAAGGCTTCAAAGACAAAACCGATCATTTCGTGACCTTTGCAAAGCTCTTTCCTGGTTTTGACGATACGCTGCTTTGTCTTGCGCAAGAAGAATTGTTAAGACACATGGACGGACGGGTCATTTTATGCAGAGAAAAGCAAAACATTCCAGATTGCACGACATCTACGGGCATAGAAACCTGCATTTCTGTTTTGCTGGTTTAATGCTGTGAGCGAACACTGTCCGTTCATTCAATTTATTCCCTATTTTTTCCACAGAGAAGGTAGTTCAACAAAACCTATCAACATGATCCATTACGGTTTCTCCAATTCAGGAGTACCTTGTGGAGATAAACACACGGGGTCAGAAAATAGCTACAAAGAACATTTTTATACAGGCAAACCCATTGACATTAACGAACCCGTCACTAGTCCTGCGACATCAAGACTGGAAAATTTCTCGACATGCCTTCTCCAACTTCTACACAATATCTCGACAACAGAAACCCACTGCTACCCCTTAGAGCTAGAAGCAATTTCTACAGCAACATAGAGAGAGAGAGAGAGAGAGAGAGAGAGAGAGAGAGAGAGAGAGAGAGAGAGACGGTTATGTCTACAACTGCACTGAGATATACGACAATGTGTATATATCCGAGGACTACATCTAAACCTACTAGCTAAGGCATTTTGATTCAACAGTCCATGCATCCTCTCCCAAGTTGTGGCTTTGGCGTGTGGCGATTATTGGCCCCCGATCCTGGATAATCATTGACCTCGATGTCCATCCTTCCACCGATTCTTGCTAGACCCAAAACTCCTCCCGGTACTGGCCTCTGAGGATTGTTAAAGGGACCAAAAGAATTGCATCAGTTAATGTCAAATAGACAAGTCTTGGTACATGTGCTACTGTTTCAAGAACAATGAAAGATTTCAGTGTCTTTCAAGTTAAATTTTCTCCTACCAACTCGAACCGCTTGCGACTTGATGAACTCGAGCCTCTTGCACTAGGCTTCCTATTCCTGTGCGCGCAGAGTGCAAACCTCACGTGAGAAAAGAAAGGAAAGAGGACGACAGGGAGGAAAAAACAGTGAAAAAGAGATCAAGCTAGGAATGCTCGCAGTATTACTTGTAACCGGCACTGCATGAGTCGAACAGATGATCCCAGATATGCCGAGCAAAACGACAAGCAGCGGAAGAAGAGTGCCTGCCCTGAAGGTCTTCATCTCCAAGAATCTGTGAATGCTGTACTCACTCATTTGTACTCGAAGCAAGCACTGAATTTATAGTTTGACATGGCAGAATACCCTAGATGGCCGCGATCTTCGCGGCAACTATCACTGACCCTCGAGTCAAAAAGGGCGGTGGAGAGCAGCTGCCGCGAGTTTGGGGAGGACTTGACTCGAAATGTGCCTACTTCAAAATCTTTTCACACATTCTGTGGAATGCAATCAAAATCTTTTCATGTGCAAGGCCACTAATGGGTTGGTGGGGTAGATCATGGAAATCCATTTCTATAAGTCAAGTTGGCGAGGAGAAGGTTGGAGCACACTAGTGAAAGTGGAAGATGACAGAAGATGGTAAGTCCGAAAGTGGACGATATTGGTGGATGCATAAAAATATTACTGAAACTGAGGGCGGAATTCTAAGAAAAGACTAGACGATACGATTCTACCTTTTGATTCTCATAAATGAAATTTTCTTTGCCATGATAGATTTTTTAAAAACATCGATAAGTGCCCAAAAAAAAAAAAAAAAAACTGCTGGTACAAAACGTTACTGATCACCTAATTTTTCGGCGATTTATTGATAATTTACTGACATTTCCATGAAATTACTAGATTTCTTTTTTCGATTTGCAAATTACTAACTTTTATTATCTTTTATTGGGTTTTATTAGTCTTTCTCGCCAAAGCCTTGAATTTAGTAACTATCATATGAATTTACCAATTTTATTTGAGTGATTTAAAAACCTTTTTTTTCTAATGAAATGACTACCTAAATTTGGGTTACCAATTCTCATTTGAGTTATTTATCAGCGTTTGATTTTTTTGAATTTATGAACTTTCGATTATTTTTTACCTACATTTTTATATTTCTTATGAATGTCTTGAATATGTCAAATTCCTCCATGAATTTACCAACATTTGCTGCTGTGACTTAATAATATTTCTCTCGTAAAATTGCCCCTTAACTTTGTTTTACCAATTTTTATTCCAGTTGCTTGTCAATGCTGGCCAGAGCAAGTCATTTCGTTTTGGGCTTGGCCCACTGAAGTCCTCTCGTACCCGATTCAACAGTTATATAATCACAAGAGGGCCCCTCTGGCTATTTTGAGGCAACAATGAGGCCTAGTTTCTCATGGGCTGATCCAACCTGCTCCATGTTGAAACGAGTCTGATTTTTGTAGGGAATTTGAAAGGATCTCCTTAATCAATTTCATTATCCAAACTTAAAAACACTTAAAGCCTGAAATCATTCGATTGGGATTCATCAAGATATTTGCGAGGTGCTAGGTTCGACTCTCCATTGGACCGCCTTCCTTATGTGCGAGGGTGGGATGAACCTATATATTTCGGGTAGCCTGGTTTTATCTTGCAAGAGACTGTTGTACATAGCCGCGGATTTTCTCATCGTTTAAAAAGGAAAAAGAAAAGATAAGCATAAGGGAAAGAATCTAATGGGCCTCCCTGTTGGCCCAAGTGTGATTTTGTCTCCACATGGGCTTCAATCACTTTTCTAAGCCCAAAGAGGGTCCTCCGTCCTCAGGCTAGAACACAACTCCAATTTTGTTGTTTAGAACGCGCATAATAGCCATTCTATTTTTTTTCGTTTTTCTATTTTTCTAGTTCCCATGAACATGTTTGAAACAAAAATCCGTTTGGTAATACAATCTCATTTTTATATTTTCGAAACAAATTTTTAGTCCAGAAATAGGTTGAGAACATAAATGAGAAGTAAGATTTTTTTAGTTTTCTATTTCTAGAATAAAAATGAGAAATAATTTTTTTTTCTCATAGCTCGCTCTTACTACTAAGTTACTAATTGCCCACCTGAGATTGCTCGTTGCTCACCCGAGAGGAAGAAATTTTGTTTCATTATTAAACAAATTTCTATTCCAACATAAATTTTGTGTCGTCATCAAATGCCTATTTTTACTCAAAAACTCATCTAGGGAGTAAAAATAGAAAAATCAATTTATATCCCATAAATTGATTTTTCAAAAAGAATGATCATTATTTGCACCCTTAACCTCCTTCCAACGCTTGCTCTAAAGTAAAAGCATGCAAAAGAATTGGGAATTGCTCGAATCAGATCAAACTTGCCGGATCCGGGTTGTTCTAATGGGAACCGATCCAATTTCACATGCCAAAAAATTGAAATTGATGAGTACTAGTTTAGTTCCTGATTTTAGGTTAGAACTACCCGCCTAGACCAAATTGGTTATGTCTTGAAAAACCTAATTCCTAAAGCTCTCTCTCACGATCGTCACTCCTCACGCATGCTCCCTCTCAAAAGAAAGAAACCCTATTGCAGAATCACAATACTCGCCTTATCTCGTTCTCAATCCTCACCCCTCCTTGCATGATCCTCTCAACTCTCTTGCCTCATCTTGCTTTTGATCACCTCTTAACCTCCCAAGACACGGTTGATTCTATGGACCCACCCAAAAACCAAACCGAACTGATGTCCAGTTCTTGGATGGGTCCAAGACCTAATGGGCAGTTCTTGGTTTACATTTTACGGAATGGATACTTAGTGGGTGGTTTCTAATTCTATGGCAGGAACTATCCATCTTAAAACCGATCATCCCCACCTAGGAGTTGAAAGAAAGTCATTCCATTTATCCGTTTTCAAGTAATAGTATAAATTGGGATCAAGTCAAATTAAAAAAAATTAAAATTATTTTTAAAAGATAAACCAGGTTTCTTGATGTAGTTTAATTCGATCTTAATTTTAGTCAAAAAGCATTTGGCTTGGGTTAAAATTTAGATCTTTCTACATGCATGTTGCAATTCTCATTAAAGTCAGGAGATTAAATACCTCCACACACGATGCAATTTACATGACCATAGTTTGAACATAAGCAAAGATTGTCAATTTATGTGGAGAAGGGTGTGGGTTATAGATTGCACATACTAAGTCATGGAGAACAATCAAAATGGCATTGTCCGTAACGAGAGACGCTTTTCGTGTCTTTAACCGTCATCATTTCATCACATTTATCCGTTTAAAATGGATGAAATTTTTCTCAACCAATGACAACACAACGTTTGTGAGTTGTGTTGAACTTGTGATTCGACGCTATGGAGATTTGTTACTGCAATAATATAAGAATGTTGGCTATCAAACTTTATTTAGTTGTGCATATCGCGTTCAGGTTAAATCCAAAGAACCATTATAAAAAGTCACTTTAACCGACCACCAAGCCATCCTCCATTATCAAAGCAACTTTAGGTACGAAGATAATTAATATTCTAATCACCCAAAGTTTGTTCTGACCAAAGTGTCTTTTTTACAAACGTTAATTTACAGGATTAATACGAGCATAAGTCGACCTTTTTGCCCTAAGACAAGGAAAAGATATGCTCCCGGCTAGCTTTTCTATCCTCCACGTGGGACGAGGATATCTTTTTTCGCGGAAAGGGACGATCGCTTTTCCCTTTCGAGGGGACACGTGTTTAGATTCGGAAGGCGGGGAGGAAGAATTTTTGGGCCTTGTCGATGGAAGACACGTGTCCACAAGGGGCAGGTGTTTGAAATCCGACGGTTGCTCGGGTAGATTTTTTCGAATCGGCTCGTTTGAAAAGTGGGCTTCTGTCAGTGGGCCCCGCGGAGGGTGCGTGGAGCTGATGTGGCCGGAGAGATTTATCTTATTCTAATAATCTCCGCCTTTGAAAAAGTCCTTGTTTTTTTTTTAAAAATCATTTGTGCAATCCTACGAACTAATCTGTTTGCTTGATACATTTTATTGACATCGATTTATTGATGTATCTTAAAAATTACTAGTACCAACTTTTATTGATGAAAGATTAATGCAACTGTGGAAATTACTATCCCAAATTAGTAATAAATTTCGAAAATCTTCACTGAATATCAAAAATTACGAATCATGGAGACTTATGTGTACTACCATCTGTTAAAATTATCATATGCTGAACAGTTTTAAGGATATTGAGAGTGGGTATTAGAAATAGCATGTATACGGACGTAACAAACTCTTCTTGAATATCAAATTTTATTGGGGCATAAGTACTTAATTTATTTACAATTACATACTAAAATTTTATTGCAACGGGGCCAAAGAGTCTCCCTACAACCCAATCCAATGCATTTTTTTGGGGCATAAGTACTTAATTGCCAGGATACCATGATAATTTTAAATCCGTTTATGCAATTTGCAAGCAAAAATATTATACTAATTAGTCTCCGAAGATAACACAATAGTGATAGATGAGTTAGAGGATTGCCCATGATGAAATGCGCCTCTAATCTCTGATCCACACGGCAAATTCCTATCAACACGGCTTGCTCCATCGTTCAAGGAGAATGTTAATGCCTTATCCATCAAAAAGTTGTGCGACACACAAACTAATTCAAAATACATCATCATCATCGGTGGGGGGGTATTGGGTTCTTTTTTTCATCGACGTCTTTTCATATAAATACTCGGGTCGTGATGATGTGTACGCGGGAGTTCGAAAACGGCAATAGATATCAATCCTGAGGAGACACGAACCGACACGGTTGAATTAAGTGATTTTGACAACCCTCTTCCTAGGGCGCACACACACACACACACCATCCACGGCCACATGATTCAAGGTGCATCAATGGACCGGTACATTCACCAAAGCTCTCTCTTATTTTATCCTCTAATTCCGTTTGGTTTGATCTCCACTCCACGGCCTATATCTCTCGAGCCAAGACAAAAAGACAAAACTGGAGTAGCACGCACTTTCTGTGCACCCTGGTGGAGAGTCAAAAAAGTTGGGTGACAGAGAGAGAGACAGAGAGAGGGGAAAAAGGAAAAAATCTTAAAGGCCACAAGAACATGTGGCTGGAAATCGAGCCACCGGCTGACGTGGCAGCGACCCCCCACTGAGGTTGGAACAGGGGAGGGGATCAAAAACTCAGACGACAAAGCACCTGTCCATGCCAAGCGGGCAAAACGAGCATCTGCTGTGCTGCACAACAAGCCTCAAGTTCCACAGAGAGATAGAGAGAGAGAGAGAGAGAGAGAGAGCAAACCCCGGAGAAAGATTTCTTAGCTTGACTTTGGCGCGGAAAAAATGCAAGAAACCCACGACCCCGCCATCAAGCTCTTCGGTGCCAAGATCCCCGTCTCCTCCGCCGCAGACGGCGCGGCCCTCGCGGCGGCGAAACCGGAGGAGAGGGAGGATGGAGGCGGAGGAGGAGGAGGAGGAGAGGAGGAGTACGATGAAGATGGAGGAGGAGGAGGAGGAGGAGAGGAACAAGAGGATGAATATGCAGAGCAGGTATGCTTGGTGAACTGAAAAGGCGTTTTTTTGGTGATTGCCCGTGTTTCTTACCGGTTTAAAGATTGATGGGTCGATTTTGCTTTTTTGCGTTTTTCGCTTGGTTTCTTGCTTTGGATGCTGCTCTGTCTCTGGGAGTTTCTCTGTTTCGGGTATCGTTGGTTTAGGAATACAGACAAATGTTGGTGGCCACTTTCTTGAATTTACTGAGTATTTTCTCCATATACCGTGAAGATTTGAGCTTCTTTCTTTGGAAATATGGACTAGGGGAATTGCAGATTGGGTTCAATACAGTTTGATTAGTTGCTTTTTCTCATGTGTGATAACTTGTTAATTCAGACTGTCTCTTTTTTTCCCCCTTTTGACATGTCGTAAAGGCCTTTTCTTTTTTGGGGGGTTTCGTGTGGGAATCAACTCTTCTGCAATCTGCTAGAGGTTTCTCTCCCAGCAGCTCAACTGATCTTTGTCATTGTCCCTTTGTTTTGGCCCTAAAAACTATGGTTTCTTGTGCAATCGGGATACATCTAGACGTGAAGCTAGAGGGTCAATGAAGTTTGTAACTTTGTGATTCTAGAACCTTCTGAGTTTCAGATGATAGCATTATACCTTCAAGGCAAAGTTTCTATAGGGACCTAAAATCAAAAGAAAAGCTTTGAAAGTTGCAATTCTTTAGGCTGATTGCCCTTCATTCTCCTGCTGTCTGCATACTCGTTTTATATAGTAATCCACTGATCAATCTTACTACTTTCGATCCTTTCTTTTCATATTAATCCTGATTATGTTTTCACATGTGAAAGTTCCAGAACGCTTCACCTGAAAAGGCTTCTGAGAATATGCAAGAAGAGGACGAACCACCTCCAAATTCTCAGGAACTGGATCCCTCCGGGACTTCTCCAGATGCTGTGAACCCTATGACACCCTCTATTCAAGAAGAGAGTGCGAAATCGCATATCACTGAGACTGGAGCACAAGAAGAGCATGGCACATCCAAAAATTCGCAAGACAAAACACTGAAGAAACCAGACAAGATCATTCCTTGCCCGCGATGTAACAGCATGGACACAAAATTCTGTTACTACAACAATTACAATGTCAATCAGCCCCGGCACTTCTGCAGAGCCTGTCAAAGGTACTGGACTGCAGGGGGTACTATGAGGAATGTTCCCGTGGGAGCTGGACGGCGGAAGAACAAGAACGCTGCCACACGTTATCGCCCCATCACCATCTCCGAGGCTCTCCAAGCAGCCAGAGTCGATTCCCCAAATGGGGCTCAACTCCCCCATTTGAGAACCAATGGAGCCGTCCTTACCTTTGGTTTGGACTCCCCTGTGTGCAATTCTCAGTCCCCCATTCCAAACATCTCCGAGAAGAAGAAAGTGTTGAATGGTTACAAAAATGGGTTTCGGGACATTGAAAATGGGGATGATAGCTCCACCTCTTCCTCGGTCACAATATCGAATTCCATGAATGAGAAAGGCCTAAATTTCCCACAGGAACAGGGGATGGGAAATGTTAATGGATTTTCTACGCAGATACCTTGCCTTCCCAGCGTCCCTTGGCCTTATCCATGGAATCCCACAATTCCCTCACCTGCCTTTTGCCCTTCAGGATGTCCACCGATGTCATTTTACCCTGCAGCCTTTTGGGCTTGTGGTGTTCTTCCTAATGCCTGGAACATTCCTTGTTTGTCACCTCAGTCACCCTTTTGCAACCAAAAGGCCACAACTTCTGGTCCAAATTCACCGACACTGGGAAAGCATTCGAGAGAATCTGAGCCACTTAAATCAGATATTTCACTGGAACAAGCGGAACCCCCAAGACAGAAGAATGGTAGCATTTTGGTTCCGAAGACTCTGCGTATAGATGATCCCAGCGAGGCTGCCAAAAGTTCAATTTGGGCGGCCCTCGGTATTAAGGCCTTCGAACCAAAGTCCAGAGAAGGCAAAGTTAAAGATGCTGAAACCTTGCCGCATTTGTGTGCTAATCCTGCTGCATTGTCTCGTTCCCTCAATTTCCATGAGAACACTTGAAAAAGCAGCTCATGACTGTAAATTGAGGAATTGTGTGGTTTTTGAGGAGCAGGATTCTGTCAAATTCACTGGAGCAACGATGGCGGAGCCTTGGGTGTTATATTATTAGCCCACAAAATGGTGTGCTCGTTGCTTAGGACTTAGAACAGATAGAGAAGATTCCATCCACAGAGCTCTTAAGTGGATTAGTTTTGTGATCTTTTTAACCTTGGAAACATCTGCCTATGCTGAACGAACTTAGCCTGCTTTTCTTGTGTTCTGTACATTGATAGTGTCTGCAACTTGAAGCTGTGAATGTATAGAAGATATGGAGATTTCCGTGACACCATAATGTCCTGAATCATTATAAATAATTTCAGATTATTGCTTCTTTTTCCCTTTCTGTTGCCTTTTTCTCTGTTGGAAGATTGACACTTAAGTAAATCCGTATTATTCTCATTTAAGCTTGTCTTGCTCAAAGAGCTCCTGCCTTTTGCGTGGTTAAGCATGGACCAGTGTTTATCCGACAATGCTGTGGGTACACAAAAGAGTGATGCAGTAGTTTACGGTGAGAGGCTCAGAAAAAGATTCAGATCAGTCGAAATGGATAGTACTGCCCAAACAGAAGTCGTCATCGATTGGCTACATCAAGGATGAAGCAATATTAAATGTGCTAAAAGGAGAGATGGACCGGACGGTGACATGTCCAGCAACCATCTAACTCCCCATTGATGGCGAGCTCTTGCATATAGCGAATGATCAATATCAACTCCTAAGTTACTTTAGTTCTTGAGCGGTTGAAGTTATTGAGTTAATAATGCTAAGACTTTCACCTTAAAGAGAAATCGGATGTTCAATCCGCATGGAGAATATTCATCAATATGAAGTCATCACAGCTGTGGATAAATCCAGTTTAATTCATGTAATTCGTGCTCACACATTCGAGAACGGCCTTTCTTTTATTTGGCCAGAAAAGATGAAATTCAGACAGATTCATAGGTGACCAACCTAGCAAGAAAGTAGAAAGTGAAAACTAGGAGAGGCCAAGGTTCCCTATTTAGGCTCCATGAGCCAAACAATTTGCAGAGTAAGGCATGAATAGCGAACACAAAGATATAGATTTCTTTGATATTTTTGCAGTTTTCTGTTGTTCTTGTTGTTTCCATCTTGAGCCAAACATGAACCACCCAGATGGTCCTTTCTCTAACAGAGCTGTGACCTGGGATTTTGGATATGGCCAACTTGAAATTTGTCCACCGAAATTTCTTTATGAAGCACTTTTTATAGCTTGCATTGATTTTATCTCCTGCACGTGTCCCTCCTTTGCTCAGCTGCAAGCAAACACTCTGATATTTTGTTGTCTGCAAGACGATATTAGCCACAACTTGGATGTAAGGTAGGGCCCTGTTTTGGGTCCCAAACTCAATCAAGTAGCTCCAAATCTTTTACTTCTTTCATTTGCTTTCTCTCTCTTGTTCTTTTGCTGATAGATGGCCTTCTCCATCTGACCTTTCTTCCATGGGACAATTAGCCTTTTATCTTCTCTGCCTAGCCTAATTTCAGTTAAACCGGCATCAGTACAAAAAGAGGGATGGTGTCTCAAGCAAGCAACTTAAATAAAAGTGGAACAAGAAAGGGAAAGAAGCTCTTGCCATCCACTTCTTTCGGCAGCTGAGCTTGCTCTGAGGGCCTCTTTTCCTCCCTCTCTTCTTTTCATTTGACTCGCTTTAGTGGAGGGACATTAAACATCAATAAATTCAACGAGGGAAGATGGGCATTGGGAATTTCTTAGTACCAGGCACCTCGACAAAAGAATTCTGTCGTAGAGAACTTTTCAGAGGAAACATTTAGTCTAATGTTTAACACGATGGGAGATGAGAACAAGGTGGATGTATTTAGATATAAAGAATGCTAATTATCAAGCCAAAAAGGTAACTTATTTCTGCAAGTTGACATGTTGCGCAAAAGTGGGCACTCAGTTTGATCGGTTCTCTGGGTCAATCTTCCTCTGGGCTGACCCGTTGGAACTTGCTAAGAAGATCCCACTGAAACACGACTCTAAATCATTTTCCACGCAAACACAAGTAACTCTAAATCAATACTTTTTCATACAATTTGACAAATCCTTGTGCAAATCCTGAAGTTCATTCCATCACGGTGGCTTAATATAATTTTAATAACGACACGAGATGCGAGGGCTAACGTTGGAAGAGATAGGGCGAGTCCAATTGATGCTGTAGGCCACAAGGTAACTTGGCCAAAAAGAGAGACAACCATAAAGTCAAGAGATAAAGGGTGTAATAAAAGTTGAAAAGCTGACTTTGGGTGTCATGCTTTGGTCAATCACCACACAAAAATTTAGGTAGGGACGCGTGGATGGCAACAAGGCATATGAGTTGTAGCTTTCCATGGTGCTGCTTCTTCTCCTTTTTTGGAACACAGTGCTTCTCAAACCCGAAAAAGTAAAGCGACGGATATGAAAAGCAATCTAAAGAAAGATAAATTGTGGGTGAGAAAAGTCCTCGCTTTTTTCAATCTGAACGGAAAGGAAAAGTGGGAAAGAAAGCAAGGATTTGTCATTTGTTTTTCACATCCTCCGTGATTCTGAAAGGTCCACCATCATGAGGTTGATCAATGAAGAAGAAAGATCCACCAATCGTGTGGAGCGTTGGGACGCATGGCTGAACAGTAGCAGTTGGATAAACACGAACCCTGTATATAAAAGTCACCTAGACCACATAAAGCCCACAAGTCACACCAAATGCAGAAACCATTAGAAATATCGAGTGCGTGCTCCCGAATCCATCTACCCCGCTACATGGGAAAAGCATCTTAACGGATAGACTACGTGACGTTTTTATCATAGGGGAAATTTCTTTCTGTTCAAACTGAAACTTCATAGAATGAAGCAAGTTGGGCAAAATAACAAAAACAATTGCATCTCATTTCATTTCGAGGAGAATTGCAGTTTTCAAATACAGTATATACCTCCAAGGAACTTTTACAAACAGAGGATTTGGATTCCACCATAATCTTAAAACTCCGGCATGCCGGACAAATTGGAAACCCAGTTGCACAGTGTAGAAAGGTTTGACCAACGGTAGAGATCAGTCACTGTATTCTGCATCCACCAGAATCTTGGTCCCGGCGAACATTGCCATAAGCGGACAATTCAAGAAGATCCATGTCACGGTCTGCAATCAGGACAATGAGCTTTAATTACTGATCTTGATTGCGTCTATGCATGCGAGTGGATATTTGCACAAGCAACAGAGGAAAGTGAATGAATTGAAGTCGAGCACTTCAGTCCAATTTGTAAACTCTAACATGAAAAAGCATACCTGAAACTCGGCAATAAGAACTTCTCCTGATGAGATCAGCTCTAGTAATCTCTGTCTGATTTCCCTTTGATCGATTTACAGTTGCCTACAATATCAAAACAATTTCCAGTTTACTTCAAAGAAATGACGCCTCTTGTCCACCAGAAAACACATGCGAAGACTAAGAACTCAAAAGAACGCCCAAAAAGGCACTAAAGCAGAAGCCTTTTCCTTTTCAATTTCTAAAAGTGGCCAAAATTTCAAACCTGATGATGCAGCAACTACATATCACTGCACCTTGAAATATGAACTACAAGCAAATGGATTTGCAAAAATAACATAAGCTACATGTGGCACCGCCTGGGAAGATCTTAAGAAATTGGAACAGCTATGCATACATAAATGATCGAGCATTAGCCGAACAAGTTAAAGGATCAAGAAAGAAGCTAGATGCACAAACCATGCAAGTGAGGTATCTTGAAGTCATTACTATATGTATTTGCATATACAGAGAATAGTGGACAACCAATTACCATAAAGTGTAAAGGTATACAACTTTGATCTGCTGTTCTATGAAACGACAATGAAGATGGCTTAAATTCTGAAATTAGCATCTCGCCTTTCATACGTCGTATTTAATGTTAGGTTCTCCTTTCTTTCAGTCCTTCTCATCATAACCTTGAGAAAAGGCTCAAAATATGATTATTATGCTCAATCTCTTCTTGCCAATCAATCTGATTCACACAGCTGAACTTTGTTTTCCGATGGGCTGGAAGGCCATCGAGTAATCAAGGATGAAGGAGTGCATTTTAAAATACTGTTTTCATATTGAGAGCACAGACAGGAAGATCTCAGTATGGCAAAGACCAGCGGCACAAAGAAATGCTGCTAGACCAGGCATTTGACAAGGTCATGGAAACAGTTTAGCAATGATGTTGAAAGAGGAGACTATTGTTGGTTGGTGTGAGAGAAAAGTGTATTGTATTATTCAATAACGTTCAATATATACAGAAGATAAACCCTAAAGTTCCTAAAGACTGCTTTACCCTTATACTCTAACACTCCCCCTCAAGTTAGAGCATAGATATTAATCATGCCTGACTGGTCACAAATATAATCTATCCTCCCATTACCCAGAGATTTAGTAAAAATGTCTGCAAGTTGTTCACCAATTCAAATATGACTGGGAAGAATCAATCCATTTTGTAACTTTTCTCAAATAAAATGACAATCGACCTCAATGTGTTTTGTTTTCTCATGAAACACGAGATTGGAAGTTATATGCACTGTTGTTTTATTATCACACCATAGGGTCATAGGTACTAAAGCTTTAAAGCCTAACTCAATTATTAACTGTTGAATCCACGCTAATTCATGCGTCACTTGTGCCATGGCTCTATATTCTAACTCAGCACTAGAACAAACGACGATACTCTGTTTCTTACATTTTTTTATAATACCAAATTTCCTCCAACCAAGGTCCCCTGTCATTGACCTCCTACCCTGCCCAATTAACATAAAAAAATCCCTCAACTTTGCCATGACCATGCTTCTAGTAAACAATCCTTTTCCCCGGAGTCTTCTCCAAGATCACAATATTCGAACACCTACATCCCTGTGAGATGTACGGGGGGAGGATAGAAACTGGCTTACCACACTAACTAGAAGGTAATATCTTGACGAGTAACTGTGAAATAATTCAACTTATCTACCAATCTTCTATATCTCTTAGGATTATCAAAGATCTCCCCTTCCTCAGCGGCTAGTTTAGCCCCTTGTTCCATAGGTGAATCAAAAGGCTTTGATCTCAACATACCAGTCTCAGTAAACAAATCCAAGACATATTTTTGTTGTGACAAGACAATACCTTTCTTTGACTGTGCAACTTCAATTTCTAGCAAATACTTCAATTTTCCTAAGTCTTTAGTCTAAAAATGATGCTGAAGATAGATCTCTTTAGCTAAGCTATACCAACCAAGTCATCTCCCGTAATGATAATATCATCAACATACACAATCAAGAACAATTTGCCTCTCCCTAACTGTTTATAAAAGAAAGAGTGATCATTTTCACATCTCGATAGTCCAAAAGGAAGTATGGCCTCAAAAAATCTTCCAAACCATGCCCATTGGGATTGCTTCAAACCATATAAAGATTTTTAATTTCCTAGAAATCCCATTATGAAACTTCTCTCTCGCACGGCTTGCCCAGCTCGCGAGGCACCCTCTTGTGGCTCCCCTAGTTCGCACGGCTCCTTGGCGCGACTCTTGTGGCTCACTGGTTGCTGATTTTGGTCGCTGGGTTGCTGTGTCACATCTAGTGTTAATTTTTTGGTCACTGATTTTTGATTGCTGGTGGCTGATTGCTGGGTTGCTGGGTGGCTGATTTCTGTTGTCTCTGGATTGCTGATTCTTGGTGAGATAACAGATCTGATGAGTTGATTTGGTCATCAGACTTGGTCGCTTCTTGAGGATGTCTTTGGGCATATGAGTTGCTGATTACTGCAGATATATGAGTTGATTTTAACATATTTGCTGATGTTTGTGGGTAATGGAGACTCTTTTACGCGGTGATATATTATCAATTTTGTTGGGTAATTGATTTGTTGGGGCGGAGTTTTCTGAAGGAAGCTATTGTGAGAATTTTCTTATTGTTCTTGGAGAATGAGTGATACTACGACGGGTAAAAGAGAGGATGATCCTGAGAGAAATAGTTCTGTGATGATTGAGGTTATTTCCTCATCATCTAATAGAATTACTTATAAGAAGCTTGAAGACAGTTCTAACTTCCATCAATGGAAAAAAATTGTTAAGCTTACTTTTGACAGGCAGAAATCGGCAAACACTTAATTGAGTCTAAACCCAAAGATGATGCAACTTGGGATTTTACAAATGCATGTATTCTTGGTTAGATGTTAAACTCTATGGAGAGTAATGTAGTTGATTTAATAACACATTGACACAGTCAAAGAACTGTGAGAGTAGTAGGATGTGTTATATTATGGTTAAAATAACCTGTCGCGGATTTATGAGTTAGTGCAAGAGTTTAACTGATCTGAAAGGAAGGACACTCTATTACACAGTACTTTGTTGATTTTAAGAGAATATATGAGGAGTTGAATAATGTCTCCCTATTTCAGCTAATGGTCAGCAAAGGCAACTTCAGAGAGAAGTTTCATGAGGGGAAGTCACACGTGAGGAGGTGTGAGAAAGTACAAACGACGAAGACCAGCCAAGACAGCGACTATTTCGGCAAGTGGCCGATGGTGGTGAGTTACTGTTTTGTCATTTAGGGTTAAGCCCTAGGCTCTAATACCATGTGAGAGAAAAGTGTATTGTATTATTTAATAATGTTCAATATATACATTAAATAAACCCTAAAGTTCCTAAAGACTACTTTACCTTTATACTCTTAACAGTTGGCTAATTTGGTAATAGCAGGATTGCCAAGTATTTACGACAGCTGAAAACCCCTGAAATGTTCAATGCACTTACTCATATATCATTTCCATGTTGATCAGAGTAGTCATTATATCATCAAGCAGTGAAAATTTGAACTTTAGACAGGAATCAGATGTACATGCAACAGATAGTGCCTGGTAATTATGATCTCTCAACCTCAGGTTAAAAGCCAGTGGCCAGATGACAGATGGATCAAACATCTTACATCATCTTCCATGAGAGTAATCACAATTGGACACTCATCACTGGAGGATTGCTGGAATTCTAGTAAATATTCACTGCTCTTCTTCCGCTTATTATCCTCCCTTTTTTGATAAGTAGAGTTGCAAGTAAATTTCCACACAATTATAGCAAAAACAATTAAGAGATATCATACAAACTCTCGATCCTTTTCTAATTAGCTAAGTATTTGCGGCCAACTTACAATGAAGCAATGAGAATATATTAACCACAAAATCTTCAAACCTTTTACACTCAAGAGTAGAATGAGAAGGAAGAAAAAAGAGAATCGCAAGTACCACCCAAATAAACTGACATTAAAATTGGAATCATGTGCAGAATCATGAAACAAAATAAGTCATGCATATTTTTGTGTATTATCCCATGTATAGGTCTCCATTTTTTTGTCCAAAAAGTGCCTAAGCATAAAAAGATATAACAGAGAGAGGATTGATGAAACTCCTACCTGTAAAACCTGGCAATTTTCCAATGTGCTCTTCCCTCCCTGTAAATTAAAGGAAAGTCTTAGTAATCCCAAGTCGAAGACAAAAGTGATTTGAAAGGAACAGCATAAGTCTAGCCATAGAACTGACAAAGGATACTACATATCAAAGAAACCTAGGCAGCATTTGATGATCTCATCGAACATGCATGAAAAAAATAGAAACATAATTGCAAAGAGACTATGTAGCAGGTAAAGGAGCACTTTACTGTACCGGGGGGAGGCTATTGCACTAAACCTTTCAGTCACTTGTTCTTTTGGCCCAAAGTTCAAAGTCACTAGTTGAAAGATGCAAAATCCAGGTGGCAACGTGAGCAAACTGGTAATCCATACAGCAACAAGTGACTTCCAGAAAATGTGGGGACAAACAACAGATGACAGTTTCATTTCTTCGGATAATATAGGCACATCAGTGTGAACATTCTCAAAGTTGAGAGATAGAGAGTGGTGGCTCCAGGCAAAGGCAGACATCAGCAAAAGGAAATATTACAAATTAGGAGAGGTGACAGAAAGGCAGTAGCAAAAACCATTGCTGTGATCTTTCCTTCACTAGGGGGTAACTTCCAAGACTTTTTATTGATTACAGAGCCATATACATAGTATCTTCAAATTCCCATACATTATAATGAAACTCATCCAACATTTGTTTAACCAAGAACCACTTCCTTGAACATTACTCTAAGTATGATACAAAAGTTTTACTTTCTTACCAAACATTTTTAGGAAGAAAATAATGAACGGTGGAGTGGTGTTCAGTTCCACTGATCATAAGTTTGATACAGACATTTGAAAATATTTGTGTCCCTCGCATCATTTGAAGCTACGCTCAGCTTATGGATCCACCTCACCTCTATCTGAATACCCTCCCACTCCCATAAAGCCACCTTCAAATTGACTGTAAAGTCATCATCATTTCAATTGAAGCTAAATGAACTGTCGAATGATAAATAAAGACGAGGCCCTGCCTTCAAGAAACTACACAAAACCAGCCCTTTTTACTTTTCCCAGCCATAAAATACAAAGCATACCGCAACTACATATAGCCTTCGCTCTGCTCCAGACACATACTAAAGACCATGTGACTTCCAAAAACCGTTGCCTCGAAATTATTCTCAATAAAGAGAACCAAAATTGGGTGAGTTTCTTATTATTGAAAATTAAGTCATTGTACAGTGAGGATAAGTTTTCAAGGAGAATTTGAAGTTAGTTCCATTTAGTCTCCAATCTACACATTTAGCATAGCTTCTGCTCCAATTACAATAAAAAAATTGTGGAAGCACTTCGTGAAATTTACTTCCATTAGTATAGCGAGCGATGAAGAGGTACTAATGGCATTTCCAATTGCAGAGTGGCCCTGAAGTTGCAGTTGCTTCATTAAGCAGATTTATCTTCGAGAACAGCACGCAACGCTGGTAAAGAAGTGTTCTTGATACGTCTCTCTGTTTCACCTTCGATCAAGAACCTCCGCTAACGAAACAAGGCATCAAATTTACCCGAAAATTTCACTCCAAGGATGACGAAAAACTTCCCCGAGAAGTCCAATCATCATCGTCAAACAGACGCAATCCTCAAGCCACAGCCCAAAATCTCCAAACAATAGTCCCGGACAAGAACAAGACAGGAACTTGAATCGAATCCACGTACCTTAGAGTAAGGCAAGATGTGATCGTAATCGTGGCAGAGGCACCCGGGGCAGCCGACGAGCTTGCGGAACACGACGTTCCCGACGGCGTCGCGACGCCACCGGTCGGCATCGCGGCCCTTGATCCTCTCGGCCTTGTCCCAGCACTGCTGCTTCACGCTGTGAGGGAAGCTCCTGGGGTTGTTCGGATTAGGGCTCGCGGGGGACGCGGCTTCGTCGAGCGAGGTTTGGAGGCTCGCCAAGAGGAAGGAGGAGGTGTCCTGGAGGGTCTCGAGCTCTTGGTCGATGAGGGAGGTCGACGGGGTGAGACGGCGGCGAGACGAGGGCAATGCGGTGGCGGCGGGGGCGGCGGCGGCGCGTGGGGGCGGCGGCGGCGAGGACGGGGCGGAGGCGGGAGGCCGCCGCCTGGAGTGCTTCTTGTTTGGGAACATCTTCCTTAGATTTTTTCTAAGAATGAACAAAGCAAAAGCGGGAGGGGGAGTGGTGGAATGATTAGGTAGAACTCGTGTTAAAATCTCACTCTATTCATCCGCAGACACGTGTCGCTGGGGCCTATCGCGATAGAAGCCTTTTTCTATATCTTAATTTCAATTTCAAGAGGAGAGACACTCCCTCTCCCCTTCGCCTTTCTCTCTCCAAGCGGAGGCAGAGGCAGAGGTGACGGCGGCATGGCGGCGGCGGCGGCGTGATTGATCGGGCGATGTTGAGGGCAAGCCAAGAGGCAGACGGAGAGAACACACAAGGTTGTTTGATGTAGTTTCATCGGACGATGAAGGCGAGTTGATATGGAAGTGGCAATGTGGTTTGTTGAACGATAGGCCCCGTCGTGCTTGTTGAGCTACGGAGATGACGGTGAGGTGGAGGTGGAAAACGATTCACAAGATGAAGTCGACAATGAATCTGAGTCGAGGTGAGGCGTTGCCATTCCCGACAGAGTGAAATGAGGAAAATAACAAAAAATAAAAAACGGCAATAATTGAAGAAAGAGAGGATACAAGGGTTTTCCGACATGTGGACCTAAAAGTAATACATGTCGGTAATGGACTTTTGTAAAATTGACATGTTTAGTACTTTAGTACCTAATATTTTCTCCGTGAAAATATCAAGTTTCTATCTCATCTCTTTTGGAGCGTGCTTCATATTATATAATAGAATTTCTCCTTAATATATCCATCTCTTGAGAATGCATGCCGACATGAGTTTGGAAGGATAATTTGGGAGGCAAGATTTCGACATAATCTAATTTCGTAAAATTTGATCCTGAATGCCTTCCAATCAACCATATTTTTTTACCTTCTGGTGTCGGGTACTAAAGAAAATGCATAGATATCAAAAATTCGATCACACGATTGGCTTAAATTTTGGATTTTTAATGTCGTGAGAAGACTGAAAAGCGGGGCGAAAACGATTCGGGCTTTTCCACGAGCGTGTCCACAATCTTTCGAGGAATCCGTCTCTCTTGAGTCTCTAGAGCCTGCACCTATCAGATCAGAAAGCAACGGATATCAAACCATGGACTGAAAAACTTAACGAGCTCCCGTTCGAGCAGAGATCAAGTTCAAGTTTTTTTTAAACGTTACGACGCTTTCGACGAGGATCGTAAGGAAATGGACGTGATCATGATGCGTCATGACCGGGATGGATCCCTGAATGATCGTAGAAGGGGCCTGCCATTAGTGAAGTACGACAGGTAATGGAACTTCCCGGAAAAGCAGAGCAGGACTTGCTTTTCCGCCCGTTTTGCTTGTCGTACACACCGGTCCAGAGTCCACCCTCCAGTCTTTGTCTGACCCTCTTGTGAAGGCAAAGCCCAATTTAAAAAAAGAAAGAAAGACCCATTAAAGTAATACTATAGCGTCAATCCACTCCTGGGCCGACCAAAAAAAGAAACCATTCACTTCATGGGCACTGGCCTGCACTCGAAGCGGAATTCTGCAGTTAGGACGTTCGTGTGTTCCCCACGCGCGCAGACAAGAAAGTTTCACATTCTTTAGTTCCAATGTGGAAGAAACTACCGAGAGAATTGATGGCGACCGACCCCGGAAGACCAGCGCAACGTGTTTCGCAATTTCTGCCTGTAAAATACCAGGAAACTGTCACCCAGGAACAGAGAGCTACATTGCACTCTATGACAGGGACAAAGTTTCAAAAAGATTTCTCAGCTTTGGTGGAGTCTCTTTGTGAAGGGGGAACTACATTTTCGTCACAATTTCCACGATCAATCTCGAATCTCTTTTGGCTCGCTACATATACCTGTGGCTATTGATGTTCAAATTGCGCCATCACTAAATTGAAGTCTCTTTATTCTTCTTTCTTCTGTCTATACAGGTTTTGCTCTTTTTCTGATTGCCAAGTCGTTCACAGGTTGTGCGCTTATCCTAATTGCCAAAGTTACAATGGAGCAACCACTGGGAATAAAATCTATTACTGTCTTATCCATCGTTGCCATGATCAGAGCAATAGTGCCACTAGACTCAATCATATTATTACTTAATGTCTTCTACTCGGACTTCAGACTCTTAGTCAAGACTGTGCGTGATGTATATTCAATGGTGAGTAAGTTTTTCAGCTACGGTAAGAACCAAAATGCAGAAGTCCCGGCTCGTCAATCTCCGGCCCCGCCAATCTGTGTGAGTTGTGAAACAGTGGACAACATGGAGCTGTCCAGGCCGGAGGTGGAAACGGTGATGGCGAAGCTGGGGATCTTTGGGAACCTACGTTGCGATGACGACCATGATGAGGTTCAAGAGAGAATAGGGGTCAGGGAAATCGCAGCTCTTTTTGAGGAGGAAGGGCCGAGTCTGGAGGAAGTGAAGGAGGCGTTCTATGTGTTTGATGGGAACTGTGATGGGTACATTGATGCTGGAGAGCTGGGTGATGTCCTCCATAAGTTGGGCCTTGTGCAGCTCTGCGAGGTCGATTGCAGGAGGTTGATTCAGGCCTTTGATGACAATGGGGATGGATTGATTGATTTCAGAGAGTTCAAAAAACTTGTGGAGAAAAGCTTCTCTTAATGATCAAATGCCAGGGGGGTGATCTACTTCTGGTGAAGAAGCTTTTGGTCTCTAAACAGTTCATGGACCGCCCCTTTCAAATACATTTTGATATTTTCTTCTTTATCCATATCTATGTTACTTTGTATTATTACAACTGGACTTACTAATCGAGTGGCGTTGTGTCATGTGGAGATAAATTAAATCGATTTGTGAGGTTAAGGTTTTTCATTTCCATTTCATGTCTTTGTAATTTTACAAATAGTCTGTCCATCAAACCAAAATTGACTACTATTTATTTTCTAAAGTTGTGTTTGGTCGTTTAGATCTCAAAACATGTTATAGCATATTATATGAAATTCAAAAATGTTTTTATATCATATTCACTATTTGGTGAATCGTAGTAATAAAGTAGGATATTTTTATATCCTAACATGGCTATTATTTAGTAGGAACTAATATCCGTGTAAATAAACCAAAAATATACAATTCACTACTAAAGAAACCATATATAAACAAAAGGAGACAAACTCTAGCAATCAATCCATTGTACGATATAAACCTTAAAGAGCAAAGTAACTCATTGTAGCATTATAGAGCTATAGGTTCAACTATGACAAGAAATGTAAATGGGCTACAATAATATAGACGAGATGTGGTGCCAAATCTAGTAAGAGAGAAAGCATGATTGTTCATCTTTATGATGTAGAAAATTATGATACTTTGATTCTCTCGCCACTTTTATGAAATTTCGGCATGAACGAGACAGTTACAAAGAAGATGACTCTTGCCTCGTTTGTAAACCTTCGACATGAACTAGAGAGCTACAAAGGAAAGTGAGTTTTGACTATCTCATTGTTTTTATGGAGTTTCGACGTGAATCAAAGAGTTACGGAGGGGAACGAGAATGAGAGTTTATGGTTTATTTATTTATTTATATAAATCTAATTGCCCCTCATTTATTGAGAATTAGAAAAATTCCTTTTTTCAAATTTAAATTTGTTCATTTAAAATATGGGTTATTGTACTTCATTTTTATTTACATATTTTTATTATTATTCTCCCTCTTTTTTTTTTTTATTTTATTTCTTTCTTTATTCCATTCCATCATTCTTTAATAAAATTTTTATTGAATAATAAACTATACTAATATACCTAAAATATGTAATAAATATATATTAATTATATTCAAAGATTATACATTAGTGAATGGAAAGAAACTTAAAAATGTAAATAAAAATAGGAATGAATAAAAAATGAAAAATCGTTAATATTTTTGTTTTGTTATTTTGAATTTTCTTTTTATTAGAATTTAGATATTATTTATATTCAATTTTTATTTGAATTTATTAGTTAAGAAATTTTGTTATTTATGAAAAATAACTTTTATGCTACGAACATAAAAAATCCTATCTATTTTTATCTATCTCATTTGGGATATTTTTATTCAGTTTATATTCCTTTTATATCTAATGTTGTCATGTCTGCTACCAAACGCAAGCATAATATTTTCTAAGACAGCTAAAATTTCTTTGTTTGAGCCCATCTAAACTTATCTTAATCATGATCGAACCTTGGCCGATTATGCTTTCACACTTGCTAGTTCCATGATTAGATCTAATAATATAATTTTTCTTGGCCGTTTGTAAAAAGGAAACTCTAACTCAATATGCTTATGATAAATTTATCATGGTTAATTTTCGTTAAATTTTACTGTCAAATTATTAAGTTGCATAATATATGCTAGTTGATGGGTATACCTGTTTGAGATTTTATGCTCCATTTATCAAAGGTGATTTTTCGTTGTATTAACGTAATTTAATGGAAATTAATAAATAAATTTATTATAAATATATCAATTTGAGATTTTTAATTAAAAAATTATTTTTAAAATAAATTTTACATAAATATATTAATTTAAGTGATGTGATGCCTCCGTGAGGATGTTCGTGAAGTTGCACTTACACCCTCAGCTGGTGTCCTAATCAACAATATAAAATTGGGAAAGCAATAGGTTGGAGCACGATGACACACACTATCCACTTTTTTGGGCCCAACCCAAAACCCCGACATCATTTCTCGTGGGCACCTTCGGTGCCTGCCATCACGAGGCATCCACGTCGGATCCTCGGCATCTGATAGATCTACCCAAGGGAAGCGAACCATTCATTCCTTTCATGCTCCAGTGGAAGAAAGTGTCGAAAAAAGTTGCAAGTTAGGGCCTACCTACTTCTCCCGGGACTGCTTTAAAAAATAAAATGAATGAACAAAGTGCATTCCAGATTTTCACTAAATGAAGACCCCTCGGTGCGATTCTCGATCCATTGGTGAATCATGATGTGGTGAATAGAACCAATATTTTAATATAAGCCGAGTCGAAATAGCATGTAAACCATGTACCCTTAATTATTGGGGTGGAAATGAGCCCGCGTAAAGACAAATTTGCAAGCTTTTCCGCCTCAACCACTACTTTGATTGCGAATCCACCCGGTGCACCATCAACTGTCTTTCTTAAAGTCAAGAACCGGATAACGTCCGAATTCAAGCATGAGCTGGATCGATTGAAATATCTACTAAACAAGATTTAGCTTCCCAACCTACCAACTGTCGCGAAAACAGAGGTCGACCCGGAAAAATTAAAGTTTTACATTCGAGGGATTAATCGAGAATTCCATTCAAAGTATTGCACAGATGGAAGCAGCCGATCCTAAACAACACAAGAATGACCGTCTATTGTGAACAGTTGCCACAATATGACAAAACATAAATGGTTTCTCTTGGCAATCATGGGTCAGATCATAAACGATTCTCGATCTGAACCTCATCCTTATCCAGATAAACAAATACCAAATCCAGAGATCCAGAGATGGAACTGACAAACAAAAACCAAGCAGGGCTCAATGACAAAAAAGAACACAAGCCCTGTGCTCATGGGAAAGACCAAATGATGATAAAGATATTTACGATGACAGCCTACAAATTACCAAAAAACAATCTTGGGCTGCTCATCTCACAGCAACACTCCAATCTGAGAAGCATCCTTCAAACTATTATCAAGGTACTCCCTGTCTTGAGTTCCCATCCTGGGGACTGCTGTATCCTCAGATCCACTCTTCTCTAAGCTAGTCATGACAATGTTTCCCATCGTGACAGGCAACTGCAGATCTCTTGGTATCTCGCCGCACTCCGCTAGTCTCATGAGTTCGGAATCATTTAAACCTTTCGCTGGACCGATGCTACATCGCTCGACCCTGTGCTTCGCCATCGCATCTTTGAATTTCTTGATCTGTAAGTCAGTGGGTTACAATTCATAAACAAAGCTGATTCTTTCTGAGACTTTTAACTCGGGGAAGTTGATATAGGATCAAATGTATAACTGACTTACAGTTGCATTAGTGCAGCTGAAGCTGCATAGCTGGCCTTCCGAGCCCCTGTAAAATCTAAAGAATGGAAGGACATGGATATGGAGGCACTGGCACATGGTTCTGAGTTCTTCATAATTAACTTTGAGAAAGATCGCGCCCGGATTCGACTCCGCCAGCTGACAAATCTGATTAATAATCGCAGAAAAAGAACCACACTTACTGAATTATCCAAACAATTTCGAAGGGATTTCATTCTTTCAGGAAAAGAACAGACCTAACTCTGCTCATCATATATGACAAAGCACAACTACTCCAAAAAATTAGAAAAAAAAAAGGGCAAAAACAAGATAAAAAAAAAAAAAAAATAGCCCTCATCAGAATTAGTACCTTGGGGTGAAGAGTTTTGCAACCACCACAACCAGGTGAATAAAAATCAACCACAACCAATCGATCACCAGCATTCAACAATGAATCCACAAGTTCTTGAGCAGAATTGATCTCTACCATGTTGGGTTGAAGAGTCTTCTCCCACCATCTCATGGCCCTGCTCACGCAAATCGATGCTTGTGCCTAGAAAAACAAAAGAAACAAAGCAAGTTGTTCTTTTCATTATGACTGCACCACAAAATTCAAAACCTCACATGAAAATAACAGAATCTGATTCAAAGAGATGATCCACATACACGCAAAGAGAAGCCAGAAGGTGCTTTCATGCTCCAATCACCTAAAGCCCTTTTATCCGAGAGAACCAGCTGCTTTCCCATGAAATCGATCCTCAAAGCAGGAAACTTTCTCTTCTCGGGTTCTCCAAAAGACAGAAAACCAGAAGAGGAAGGAAGCCCGAGAGCCCCTTTGGCTTTCGAGCCAACAACAGCAGCCCCATTGAACCCAGCAATGCTTGTCCCAACCTTAGCAGAACAGGACATGATTGCATAAAAAAAAATTCAGAGAGACTTTTGAGGAAGAAGGAACAAACCCCAAAACCCAGTGTACGGGAAGGAAAAGATGAGAATCTCGGAAAGGAAGGAAAAAACAGAGGAGAACAGCTAAAGAAGAGAATGACCCACTTCCTCTGGATTCTCGAGAGACAAGCTTTCGAACTCAAAAGAACCAAATAAACAAAGTAAAAAAGGTCTCTTTTTAAACCAGGAAGAATTGTTTTTTTCTTTGGCTCTGAAACTCTCAATGGCAAAGCGAGACAAAAGAGGAGAAGAGGAGAATCAAAGCATCAAACAAACAAGTAAAGGAAGAATGGTGCTTGGAGAGCAGCCAAAGAATAGAATGACCCACTTCCTCTGGATTCTCGAGAGACAAGCCTTTGAATTCAACAGAACAAAAAAATTAAAAAAATGGCTCTTTTTGACCAGGAAGAACTGCTACCTTTTTGGCTATGAAATGCTCAATGGCAAGAAGAGGAGATCAAATCAAACCACATCAAATGAGCCAAATATAAAGGAAGAATAGTGCTTGGAAAAGGGGGTGGGTACGCGGGTTCTCCATGGTTTTTTCACACTGCTTTTATTTTCAGTTGTTTTGGATAAGGGCAACGAACCTGAACCTGAACCTGAACCTGAGCACCGTCTCGTCCGAGTCATATCTTATGTGTATAGTTTAAGCGGTTTCGAGGATCGTCAGGCCTCGTTTTCCGTGATAATCTCTCTCTCTCTCTCTCCATATAATTAATAAAAAATTTTAAAAAGATAATCCCAAAATTTTAATATACTAAACGTGATCCTAAAGAATTAAAAAAATATGATTCTCAAATTTTATCCTAATATATAAATGAGTGCACGAAGTAAATTGAATATATATTAAAAATTAATGGACCATATTTAGCATTTTCATTTACTGGAAGGACTAAATTGAATAAGTTTAAAAAATTCAAGAATAATGTTGAATAATTTAAAAGTTTAAGAATTATATTGCAATTATGTTAAAGTTGATTGATTACATCAAATAAATAAAAAATTTAAGGATCATACTATACATTGTTTCAAAATTTAGGGATTATTTATTCTAAATTAAAGTTTCACGAGGGGCTTTATACACTTTTAATTAAAAGAAAACATTATATATATATATTTATATATATATATATATATTTTTGAAGCGTAAAAGGCGAGGGGTCGTTGCTAATTGAAGGCCCCTTTGATTTAATGCGAGCCTCCGCCCTCGTTTTCAACATGAAGTTGTCAAAGGAACCGAATTTGACTTTCGGATTTTAGGTATTATATCCGAAATTCAAACGTTTTTTGATATATTTTCCAAGTCGAGCATGCTTGAATGTTCTGCTTTGCCAAAGAACATGTGTCAATAGTATTTTGCTCATTGACCTTTTGTTATGTAAGGGGAGAGTGAAATCCCTGTCTTTTTAGGTACTATTTCATTATTATTTTTCTTCTTAAAATAGCATTAGTTAAGTATAGCATATACACAATGGTAAATTTTAACGAATGACCCTAAGGCACTTTTTAGGTCTTATTAAAATCAGTTTAAAATTTAAAAAATTGCTATTTAAAGTAAGTGAATGTATTAAAATGTAAAATTCTTGAATTTTCAATTTACTTTCAAAATTGGTATTCTCACTTTTAGTTGAGTGAACTAGTGCCCTAGGGGCACTTGATGATAATATTCCAAACAGCAGAATTTACATATTCATCTATTATTTCCATCACTATCCATTTCTTTATCCATCTCAAGATGTTGTTTTTGTGTATTGATCATGTTTTCGTAATCCCATTTTTCAATTATTAAAATTTGATATACCACCTCGAAACTTATTTTGATTTAACGGATTATGTTCACAAAAATCTGTAAGTTGTTTTGGTACCCATCAATATACATGTAAATGGGAAAAAAATTTGACGATGTAGATATGTTTAAAAGATCAAAATGGATATGAACTAATTGAGGGTTTTTTTTTTGGTATTCTATCTCAACTACCATATTAGGGGTGAGAAGAAACTTATCTTAATTTCAGGGATAAATTATCCACATACTATATGTATCTAAATATCCGAACAAGATAAGTTATCCACAAATTATCCAAACTTATTTGATTCGAAATGCATTGCCAAAAATCATATAAGATCATATATACATTTGATCTTATCTAGAATATTATATATCCATCAAATAAGATCCTAAATGGATGAAGATATTCCTTTTCCTTTTGGGGTCCTTCTTTTATTTTTTATTTCCGAAGAAAAATCACAGGAATCGCACGATTTGAGAAAATCACATGAACATTGATTGCGCAAGTTCAGCAGCATGGGTGACCGAATCGCAAATGATTCTGTTCTTTCTCAGACATTATTATAATATGCCCCACGAGGCTGCTTCGTGGTTGGTGCAATGCCTTGGACCGTCTGGCGGATCACGGTGAATTTATTAATCTAGGTATTATTTCGATGCAGACAGACGCCCAATACACCAAAGGATATCTCAATCGAGATTATTTCTTGATTTTCTATTCTTCTTCATGGATTTCTTGGGTTCTGTGATTAATCCCTGCTTGCTTGCCTTAAAAAAATGTCTCATTTACAGTAAGATTAACACAGAGGGCCAAAAGGAAGTTGCTTTTCGAAGCTCAGCACTCTGGCTAAGAGATGTCTGCATGGTTTTCGATTCGTGATTTACTTTGTGGACAGCGCTTGCTCATCAATGGAGTTATACCTCTCAAATGAGAAGGTCGACAAAGGAAAGAAAAGAAGAAGAAAAAAAGAGAATCGACCGATACTGCGATAAAGCACTTGGAAAAACGACACTGCAAATCTTATCTCCGAACTTTTGAATGACTTCGGGCTTCGAATTATTTGTTCTTGAAGTCCAGTGAATGGTGGGGGAGGGATTCTGGATAGAAAAGTATGGAGCGTTGTGCAGTGACAAACTAGGGAAGCATCCAAGATAGGTTGCCCACTGGTTTTCCCCCAAAACCATGGGAACATCAAGTCTCCCTTTTATCCGAAGACAAAGTCCAAAAAGCTAAGGCCATTTCTTTGTTTTCTTTGTCGATGTCACCTTCTGTTTTTCTTTCGTTTTCTTGTCCCCACGATCCTCAGTCTCCACGTTGCATTTATTACATACTGACAATAGAGGGTCCGATCTATTTCTGCGCATAACATCGCACCAGATTGGCTGATTTTCAGCTAGAAATAATCAACTCTCTTCTCTTCCATCAACATTTTCCTTTCAACATTTTCAATCTTCAATTTTTTTTATGTGTATTCTTGTTAATTCTGAAAAAGAATCCGATTTGATCTGGTAAAATCAGAAACCGACTGCAAAGGGAGGCACCTCGAAGGCATGGACAGAAACATAGAAGCTAAAATGGACTCTTTAATCCTCTATCAAGGGTTATTACTTCGCTTTCTCAGCAATCTATATATGCATACCGATGCTGAAAGTATCACTCGGCAAAGAAAATTAGTCCTAGATGGAGAAAGGATCATCTCTTCAAAACCAGAGACTAGGCAATAAAGCATATCGTTTTCAATGAGTACTTCCTTGAGCCTGGTCATTTACCTTTCGCAACTGAACGGCAGTAAGGTCACCGCGCACATCCTCCATGAATCTGAAAGGTCCATCATCCTGAGGTTGATCAATGAAGAAGAAAGATCCACCAATTGTTTAGAGCGTTAGGACACATGACTTCACAGTATCAGTCGGATAAACATAAAACTTGTCCAAAAAAGTCACGTAGACTACATCAAGCTCACAACCAAATGCAGAAATTATTAGATATATCGAGGGCATGCTCCCCAATCCATCGACCAGGTTAGACTGCGTGACCATTTTATCAAAGGGGAAATTCTTTCTGTTCAAACTGAAATTTACAAGCTGGGAACACTGAACACTCATAGTATGATGCAAGCTGGGCAAAATAACAATAGCAACTGCATCTGATTGCATTTCAAAGAGAATGGCATTTTTCAAATACAATATATACACTGTGAGGAACTTTTACAAATAAAGGATTTGAATTCCATAATCTTCAAACTCCGGCATGCTGAACACATTGGAAACCCTGTTACAAAGTGTATAAAGGTTTGACCAGCAGTAAGGATCAGTCACTGTATTCTGCATCCACCAGAATCTTGGTCCCAGCAAACATTGCCATAAGCAGACATATTGGAATATCCATGTCACGGTCTACAATCAGGACAATGAGCTTCAGTTACTGATCTTGATAGAGTGTCTATGCATTTGAGTGGATACTTGCACGTGCAACAGTGGAAAGTGAACGAATTGAAAGTCAATCACTTCAGTCCAATCTGTAAACTCTAACATGACAAATTTGTTAGGAACGCGAATCTTTGAAGAGAAAGATAGAGAAGAAAACAAGCGAGTTTTTACAGGAAAACCCTTTCCAAAATAAAATAAAAAAAACCACAGTACTGTACCACGCAATCTCTCCACTGTCACTATCAGTATAGGCATTACAAGCTTCCGCATTACAAAAGATATTGTCCCAATATAGAGCAGCAGTCTAAGGCATATATAATTAGGATGGAAATTACACATATGCCATTAGTAGCTATTAAAGCTCTATTATCTGCTTTAACATGAAAATTACATATATGCCATTAGCAGTAAAAGTTATGTGCTTGAATAGTACTTTCTTCTTCGACAAAAAAATAAAAATAATACTTTCTTCTATCAGACTCCACAACTCTATCAGAAGCATACCTAAAACTCTAGAGACCTCTGTCTGATTTCCCTTTGATCGATTTACTGTTGCCTACAATAACAAAACAATATTCAGACTTCAAAGAAATGACGCCTCTTCTCCACCAGAATACGCATGCGAAGAGTAAAAACTCAAAAAAATGCCCAAAAAGGCACTAAAGCAGAAGCTTTTTCCTTTTTGATTTCTAAAAGTGGCCAAAATTTTAAACCTGATTCCATATT
Source organism: Eucalyptus microcorys (assembly GCA_014182515.1). Taxonomy (NCBI): domain Eukaryota; kingdom Viridiplantae; phylum Streptophyta; class Magnoliopsida; order Myrtales; family Myrtaceae; genus Eucalyptus; species Eucalyptus microcorys. The sequence goes on from CM024572.1 coordinate 23,825,205, forward strand.
TACTACATATTACTGCACATTGAAATATAAGTACAAGCAAATAGATGTGCAAAAATAACAGCCAGCCTATGCATACATAAATGATCAAACATTGGCTGAATAAGTATCAAGAAAGAAGCTAGATGTACAAACCATGAATGTACTATATGTATTTGAATATACAGAGAATAGTGGACAACCAAGTACCAAAACTGCAAAGGTACAAAACTTTGAGCTACTGTTTGACGAAATAACGATGAAGATGGCTTAAATTTCTGAAATTAGCATCTCGCCTTTCATATGTCGTCGTTAATGTTCAGGTTTCTCCTTTCATTTAGTCCTTCTCATCATAACCTTGAGAAAAGGCTCAAATTATGATAATTATGCTCAATTTCATCTTGCCAATCAATCTGATTCAAACAACTGAACTTTGTTTTCCAATGGGCTGGAAGGCCATCAAGAATAGTGGGTTGAGGAGTGCATTTTAAAATATTGTTTTCATACTGAGAGAACAGACAGGAAGCTCAGTATGGCTAAGACCAGTGGCACAAAAAAATGCTGCTAGAACAGGCATTCTACAAGGTCATGGCAATAGTTTAGTAATGGCGTTGAAACAGGAGACTATTGTTGGTTGGCTAACTTTGTAATACGAGGATTGCCAAGTAATTATGACAGCTGGAAACCCCTGAAATGCTCAACGCACTTATATCATTTTCATGTTGATCAGAGTAGCTATTACACCATCGAGCAGTGAAAACATGGAACTTCAGATAGAAATCAGATGTGCATGCAACAAATAATGCGTGATAGTTATGATCTCTCAACCTCAGGTTAAAAGCCAGTGGTCAATTGACAGATGAATCAAACATCTTACATCATCTTCCATCAGGGTAATCACAATAGGACACTCATCACGGGAGGATTCCTGGAATTCTAGTAAATATTCACTGCTATTCTTCCTCTTATTTTTCCTCCCTTTTTTGATAATTAGAGTTACAAGTAAATTTCCACACAATTATAGCAAAAAAATCAAGAGATATCATACAGACTTTCGATCCTTTTCTAGTTAACTAAGCATTTGTGGCCAACTTACCAGGAAGCAATGGGAATATACTAACCACAAAATCTTCGAACCTTTTACACTTAAGAGTAGAATTAGAAGCATAAAAAATGAGAGAGAAGCACAAGTTCCGCGCAAATTAACTGACATTAAAAGTGAAATCATGTGCTGAAGCACGAAACAAAATTAGTCATGCACATTTGAATGTACAATCCCATGTATATGTTTTTACTTTTTGTCCAAAAAGTGCCTAGGCATAAAAAGATATAACGGAGACGCGATCGATGAAACTCCTACCCGTAAAACCTGGCAATTTTCCAACGTGCTCTTCCCTCACTGTATCTTAGAGGAAAGTCTTATTAATCCCAAGTCTAAGACAAAAATGATTTAAGGAACAGCATAACTCTAGCCATAGAACTGACAAAGGGTACTCGATATCAAGAAATCTAGGTAGTATTTGATGATCTCATCCAACATGCATGAGAAAAGTAGAAACATAATTGCAAGGAGACTACGTAGCAGGTAAATGAGCACTTTACCGTACAAGGGAGAGGCTATTGCACTAAACATTTCAGTCACTTGTTCTTTTGGCCAAAAGTTCAAAGCCACTAATTAAAAGATGCAAAATCCAGGTGGCAATATGAGCAAACTGGTAATCCATACTGCACAAATAACTTCCAGAAAATGTGGGGACACAACAGAGGACAGTTTCATTCCTTCAGATAATATAGGCCCATCAATGTGAACATTCTCAAAGTTGAGAGATAGAGAGAGGGGGCTCCTGGCAAACGAAGACATCAGCAAAAGGAAATATCACAAATCGAGAGAGGTGACGGAAAGGCAGCAGCAAAAATCATTGCCGTGATCTTTCCTCCACTAGGGGGTAAATTCCAAGACTTTTTATTGGTCACAGAGCCATATACATAGTATCTTAAAATTTCAATAAGTTATAATGAAACTCATTCAACATTTGTTTAACCAAGAACCAATTCCTTGAAAATTACTCTAAGTACCAATTCCTTGAAAATTACTCTAAGTATGATACAAAAGTTTTACTCTCTTACCACAGTTTTAGGAAGAAAATAATGAATGGTGGAACCGTGTTCAATTTCATTGATCAAAACTTTGACACAGACATTCGAAATATTTTTATGTCCTTTGCATCATTTGAAGCTACGCTCAGCTTATGGATCCACCTCACCTCAATCTGAATACCCTCCCAGTACCATAAAACCACCTTCAAATTGACTGAAAAGTCATCATCATTTCAATTGAAGCTAAATGAACCGTCGAACGATAATTAAAGATGAGATCCCGCCTTCAAAAAACTACACAAAACCAGCCCTTTTTACATTCCCAGCCATAAAATACAAAGCATACCGCAACTACATAGAGCCTTCACTCTGCTCCAGACACAGACTAAAGACCACGTGACTTTCAAAAACCGGCGCCCCAAAATTATTCTCAATAAAGAGAACAGATATTCAGAATTTCTTAGTATTGAAAATTACGTCATTGTACAGTGAGGATAAGTTTCAAAAGAGAATATGAAGTTAGTTCTATTTAGTCTCCAATCTACACATATAGCATAACTTCTGCTCCAATTACAACAAAAAATTATGTGGAAGCACTTCATGAAATTTACTTCTATTAGTTTAGGGAGCGATCAAAAAGTAGTAACGGGCATTTCCAATTGCAGGAGGAAAAAGAGGCGGACAACAAAAGTATATTTCCTCATTTTCCACCGAATATGAAGACCCAAGACAGAACGACAACCGAAGTGGCCCTGAAGTTGCAGAACAGCACGCAACGCTAGTAAAGAAGTGTTCTTGATGAGTCTCTCTGTTTCATCTTTAATCAAGAACCTCCGGTAACTAAACAAGGCATCAAATTTACCCACAAATTTCACTCCAAGGATGACGAGAAACTTCCCCGAGAAGTCCGATCATCGTCAAACCGACGCTCCTCAAGCCACAACCCAAAATCTCCAAACACAGTCCCAGACAAGAAAAAAGACAGGAACTTTTATCGAATCCCTGTACCTTAGAGTAACGCACGAGGTGATCGCAATCGTGGCAGAGACACCCGGGGCAGCCGACGAGCTTGCGGAACACGATGTTCCCGACGGCGTCCTTGACCTTCTCGGCCTCGTCCCAAGAGGAAGGAGGAGGCGTCGAGCGAGATAATGCTTGGCATTATCCAATAGAATCTCTCTTGCGACGGGGAAACGACGCTGAGTCAAGGATAATTTGGACAGTATATTCCGACATCATCCAATTTCGTAAAATTTATCCAAAATACCTCTCTACAACTAACATTTTTTCTTGTCGGGTATCCAAAAAAAAGACATGGATATTAAAAATACAATTACATGAAGGGCTTAAAGTTTGGATTTTCATATTAATCGGAAATAATTAGGGATGAATATCAGTCTAGGATCAATCATAAACAATCCTGAACCAACCCAAGATTCTCAAGAGTATCGGGTCAGTTTTTGCTTTTGGGACTTCTGGATTATGCACTTTATGAGTTGGTTCTTGATTTCGAAAGTTTAGAGTTGGTTTTGAGTTGACTTTAAAACTGAATCGAATTGTTTGATTCTCGATTCTAAACTCAATAAAGTCAGTCTTTAATTTAAAAAATTAAGGACTAACACGGTATGAATTAATCATTGAATTAGATGTTGAATCAACCTTATCCGAACCATGCTCAACCTTAGAAATAATTTCGTGACCCAAAAAGAAGACAGTAAAGTAGAAAAACAGTATGGCTCCTGCATGAGCGCGTTTATAGTCTTTCCAGGAATCCATCTCTCTAAAGCCTACACCTCTCGGATCACAAGGTAAAGGATCTCAACCATGAAAGGAGAAACTTCCGAGCTCCCGTCCAAGTGGAAACAAAGCCCTAAGTTTTGCAACATCATGACGCTTTCTATACGAGAATGTAAAGAAATGGATGTAACTAAGGGTGTGCAACTGGACCGGATATACCCGAGAATCAGACCAATCCACTCGAAAAATAGGGTCGAGAATCGGTTCTCATTAAAATCGGTCCGGAAATCAGTTTCCAAAATTTGGAATTGATTTAAACCGGTCCGGGAACTAGTTTCGAGCGGTTCCCGGACCGGTTTTGAAACCGTTTTTGTAAGTAGAAGTCCAAAATCCTATTTTTTCCCTTGATTTTTATTCTTACTCACGTAATCACACAATGTTTTTCCTCTTGGCTTTTTCAAACACACACGGCACTCCTCCTTCGTCGTTCCTCTTCCTCACTTGCTTCCCTCCCTCATTGCCTCCTTCTCGCACCGTCTAACGGACATACGGTGTTTGTCGCCGCTAAATTCTTGTGTATCACGTGAATTGGCTTGCCTAATTTCTTTTTTGTAGGATGAGTTATGCTTGTATAAATGAAACTTCATGTAATAGTTGTGAGGATAAGACTAATATTAGACCTATGTTTGTTGCTAATTCTTTGCCTTATGATTTTATTTATTATAATTAGTTACGTGGATCCTTAATTTTTCATTTAGTCAAAAAGTTCACGTATTTATTTATTACAAGTGCTTAATGTTTCAATACAAATTAAGATGATTACGTTATTTTCTCGTGTATTAATATAAAATTCGAAATCTTATAGAATATTGGGAGATTGCAAAATAGATTCCAATATAAATAGAGTTGACCCTAGAATCGAACCGAAAAAATAATGTGAGTTAGGTACAGGGTTCAATACAATAAGATCGGGTACATGGTCCATAAAAAAGGAATCGGTTATAACATGGTCAGATATAGGGTCTAAGTTTAGACTATGCCCACCTTGGACCCGATCACTCCTAGACATGATTATGACGCGTTTTGAGTTAGCACGGCAGGTAATGTAACTTCTTGGAAAAAGCAAAGCAGTCCCGTCGTATCCAGCAATCCACCCTCAAGTCTTTGTCCGACACTCTTGTGAAGGCTGAGCCCCAGAAGAAAAACACCGGCAGACCGAAAAAGATATTCACTCCCTGGGGCATTGGCCTGCGATCGAAGCCAAATCTGCGGCAAAGACTCTAGCGTGATCCCACGCGCGCAGACAAACATGTTCACATCCTAAGTTCCACTTTTGGAACGAAACTACCGAGAGAATCGATGGCAACACAACCGGAAGACCAGCGCAACTTGTTTTGCAAATTGACCTCGTAAAGTACCAGGAAACTCTGGTTGCTATCATAAAAAAACAATAAACAAAACACATTGAATTGTGGGATACGGAAAAAATTGCAAAATTTCTCAGCTTTGTTGGAATCTTTGTGAAGGAGGAGGAACCTCACCTTCTTCACAATTTCCATGCCAATCTCGAGTCTCCCTTTCGGCTCACTACATATGCTTGTGGCTGTCGGTGTTCCAAGCGTGGCATCCCAAATTGAAGTCTATCTCTGTTCTTCTTTCTTCTGTCTCTATAGGTTTTGCCCTTATCCTAATTGCCAAGTCTCCACAGGCTGTGCTCTCATCCTTATTGCCAAGTTACAATGGACAAAGCACTGAAAATAAAATCTATTATTGTCTTCTCCCTCGTTGCCATGATCATGGCACTGGTGCCACTAGACTTAATCATATCACTTCATGCCTTGTACTCGGACTTCAGACACCTAGTCGAGACCGTGTGTGATTTCTATTCAATGGTGAGTATGTGTTTTGGTCGCTGTAAGAACCGAAATGCAGAAGTTCCGACTCCTCAATCTCCCACCGCTCCAATCCGCGCGACTCGTGAAACAATGGACAGCATGGAGCTGTCCAGGCCGGAAGTGGAAACCCTGATTGCGAGGCTGGGGATCTTCAGGAACCCACGTGGCGACGACCATGATGAGGTTCAAGAGAGAATAGGGGTCCGGGAAATTGCAGCTCTTTTTGAGGAGGAAGGGCCAAGTCCGGAGGAAGTGAAGGAGGCATTCTATGTGTTTGATGGGAACTGTGATGGGTACATCGATGCTGGAGAGCTGGGTGATGCCTTCCATAAGTTGGGCCTTATACAGCTCTGCGAGTTCGATTGCAGGGGCTTGATTCAGGCGTTTGATGACAATGGGGATGGATTGATTGATTTCAGAGAGTTCAAAAAACTTGTGGAGAAAAGTTTCTCTTAACGATCAAACGGGACGAAGTGGCCCAAATGCCAGGAGGGTGATCTACTTCTGGTGAAGTAGCTCTTGGTCTCTAAACAGTTCATGAACCACCCCTTTACATTTTGATATGTCTTTCTATATCCATGTCTATGTCACTATGTAGTACCTCAACTGGACTTACTAATCGCGTGGGATTGTCTGAAGACGAAATAGAGTAAATCTATTCATGAGGTTAAGGGTTTTCATTTCCATTTCATGTCTACATAACTTTACAAATAGTCCGTCCGTCAAACCAAAAATACTTTTATACATTTCCTAAAGTTGTGTTTAGTCGTCTCGATCATTAGGATAGAATTTGATAGAATATAATATGGAATTCAAGAATTTTGTTGTATCCTAGACTTGTTTTATTCTTTCATGGAAGGGAAAGGGTTACCCATAATTACTTGAGTGGCTCTTTTGAATCGCATTTATAAAGTTGGATATTTTCATATCTTAAAATATATATTGTTTGATAGGAACTGCATATCCATATACATAAACAAAAAAATACAAATTGATGTGATAAGAATCTTTGACGATTCATTGCTAAAGAAATTGCAAATGTACAAACAAAGACAACCTCCAGTAATGAATCCATTGTACGAAATAAAACAAAAAGAGCAAAGTAACCTATTGCAATATTGCAGGGCCACAGGTTCGACTATAAATGAGCTACAGTAACATCCACGAGGTCGAGTGCCAAATTTAATAAAAGAGAAAGCATGATCATTTACCTTATGATTTAAAATGTATAGTTGTTGCGGAAAGCGAGTGATTAAACAATAAAATAAACAAAATAATAAAATAAATCGGACACTAAATTTACGTGGTTCGGTCATAGAGACCTATGTCCATAGGAAGAGCATTGGCGGATTCCACTATAGATTAAGTGATATAACGAAGATTATACACTTAAGTTATTTAAACACTCTCAGTGTTTCTCTAATCCCAATTACACTCAATAACGCACATAGTATTTAATCTCAAAATTCCTCGTAAAATAATTTCTCAATCTCACTAAAGAATTATACACAAATTGTTACTATAAGAATTTAATCGACTTGAGGGGATAGAACTAGAGGTTATAAAACAAGTCTTATGGTATTTTGAGTAATGATGGGCATGAGTTGAAGGTAGAACTAGAAATTGGTCATAGGAACCAAACTGGTAGGATTTTAGGTTCTTGTGGTTATCGATCCAGTTCCCGAATTAAAAAAAAAGTGGAAACAATACTATGTGGTTCAATTCCCGGTTTTCCCATTTCTTAGGTGAGAACTTAATAGGGAACAAGAACCAAATAGTTGGACTAGAAACCGATAAATCATGATTACGTGTTTTGAACTATTTATTGTTACTATTGACAATTGGGGATTTTTTTTTTTTTTTTTGGTTACATTTAATTATATTTTGCTTAACTAAAAATGAAAGAAAAAAAAAGTGAAGAAAGAAATGAAACATTAAAAAAAATAATAATAAAATAAATTAGCTCGTTCTCGGATAAATCCTAGAACCATCCTTGCAACTGATTGATAGGGTAGGTTTCAAAATACGCATAGTAAGTTTTGTTGGTAGATCAAACTACAAGTGCCTTGTCCAAAGTCGAAAGGATGTGAATGCATATGTGAATGAGATTTGACACTAATCAACAATCATAATTTTTATTTATTGAAATTCGAATTCATTTTTATAGAAAAATTAACCATAGTGTCATGTTAAAACAATGCGACTATTCATGAAGGAGTTACGGTTATTTTTTATTTTTTATTTATTTTATTCCGAATTTTATTATTTCTTCCAACGGTTATTTCGGAGATTATACCTGTTCAGACGTGACTTCTTAAATCTTGGAAGGTTGTGTCTATTCAATATAACTTCTTATTTTTTGCTATTAAATGCTAAACGTGTCTATTTGTTCATATACAATTATTATTTCCAATTATTTCCTTTGAAAGATTTTGGAGAAATACTAAAATTATTATATAGTATTTTCAATGGAGACTTTGTTCTATCGTAGATGAAATTTTTTAATGACCATGAGCAACGTTGTGAGGTAAATAATTCTTTAAAGAAAGTGATCCATGTCTCAAAGTCTGACTCTATTATTTTATCCAATTCGAAACAATAGTTCTTAAAAGTTTTAAATTTCAAAAACTAAAAAATCGGTTTCAATAGGGTAGGTTTTAGGTTATAAGTTACGTTTAAGACAAATTGATGACCCCGAAAGAGAAGCTTTTCGGCCCGAACCGCCACTTTGATTGCCAACTGCCCAACGTACGAACCTTCTTTCTTAACGTAAATAGCCGGAAAAGATCCAAATTCAAGAACCGTTCCAATCCCGTCGGTGCCATAACTTGCATGAGCCGGAACGATTGACATCTACTAAACACGATTTAGCCTCTTGATCTAACAGCTGTGGCCGAAACAGAGGTCAACCCTGAAAAATTAAAGCTTTCCAATCGAGGGATTAATCAAGAATTTCATTCAAAGTACTTGCATAGATGGAAGTGGCTGGTCTTAAACAACACAATAATCACTCTCTCGTGCCACAATGTGACGAATCTCATCCTTGGCAATCATGGATCAGATCATAATTGATTCTCGATCTGAACCTCATCCTTGTCCAGATAAACAAATACCAAATCCAGAGATGGAACTAACAAACAAAAACAAAGTAGGGCTCAATGACAAAAAGGACACAAGCCCTGCTCATGGGAAAGACCAGATGATGATAAAGATATTTACATTGACATCCTACAATTACTGAAGGTCAATCTTGGGCTGCTCATCTCACAGCAAACACCTCAATCTGAGAAGCATCCTTCAAACTATCATCAAGGGACTCTTGTCTTCAGTTCCCACCCTGGTGACTGCTGTATCCTCAGATCCACTCTTCTCTAAGCTAGTCATGACGATGTTTCCTGTCGTAACGGCAGATCTCTCGGTATCTCGCCGCACCCGGCTAGTTTCACGAGTTTGGAATCATCCAAACCTTTTGCCGGACTGCTGCTACATCGCTCAGCCCTGTACTTCGCCATTGCGTCTTTGAATTTCTTGATCTGTAAATCATTGGGTTACAATTCATAAACAAGCTGATCCTTTGAGACTTTTAACTCGGGGAAGTCCATACAGGATTGTTTTCTTGTCCCTGCCATCTTCAGTCTCCACATTACATTTATCACATACTGACAATGATCTATTTCTGCATATGACATCGGACCAGACTGGATGATTCTCAGCTAAAATTAATGAACTTTCTTCTTTTTCATCAACATTTTTCTTTCAACATTTTCAATCTTCAAAATTTTTTGTGTATTCTTGTTAATTCTGAAAAAGAATCCGACTTGAATCTGGACAATCGAAACCGACCGCAAAGGAGAGGCACCAAGTAGGCGTGGACAGAAAAATAAAAGCTAATATGGACTCTTTCATTCTCTATCAATGGTTAATACTTTGCTTCCTCAACAATCTATATATGCATACCAATGTTGAAAGTATCACTCGCCAGAGAAAATTAGTCCTGGATGGACAAAGGATCATCTCTTTGAAACCAGAGACTTAAGCAATAAAGCATATAGTTTCAATGAGTACTTCCCTGAGCCTGGTCATTTACCTTTCGCAACTGAATGGTAGTAAGGTCACCACGCTCATGATCACATTTGCTTTAAAACTGGATAAAGGAGAAAGGAAACTAGTCCTACCAGAAGAAGCCCATCAACAACCCTCTGCTCAGCACCTTCACAAGTGAGTCAAAATCACGGTGGTGTCAATGAAGCCTAGTTGTATGATTATTCTGTATGGTGCAATCTTCTTGATCATATGCTGAATACCATAGATTTCTTCATTCTGCCCAAGTTTAAAACTTTTGAGACTAGTTATGCTGTTGTGAATAATAGAAAATCATATCCAATACTGTTACTGTGAATATGATAATCTGCTGGTGTGTGAAGTGACAGTACCAGAGGAGTCAAGTAGCGCCGTGCAATTGAATTTCAGTGAAACTTCAATTGTTCATCAGATGTGGTTGCCGAAGCTTAGTTTACAGTCAGTCTCCAAGCCTCAAGTTAAAGCTCTGCCCTTCCTCGAAACTCAAGAAATTAGAACTTCTGTCCAGGCTTTTAGACAATTGAACTTTCTTATCAATGTTGCTAGTTTAATTGTTGCCAGATGGTTGCTTGTAGATGTGCATATTATTCCATCTCACATCTTCCTCAGTCCCCATATCACGTTTTTTTAATCTGTTATCGTGCTGCTGATCATGATCTTTGTAGTATACTCATTGATCATCCAAAGATTGAACAATATATACAATGATATCTGCAAGGTGTGAATTTAATAGGAATCGCTATAACTGGATTGGGAGTATGTCATGCTGGGAAACTCAGATTACAACTCCTATTTTCTTCCAGCTTCTTCCAGCTCTCGAAGCCCTCCTACTTTTTGTTCAATCTCCTCGATCAGCTCCTCGCGCCATAGCTCTGCTCTGGCTGATTCTTCAATGTCTTCTTGCTGCATAGCACAGAATTCAGTGAGCAAAAATATTTCATTCAGCTCCTCAATGAAGGGGACAATGAACTTGTCTAGATCCGAACATGCGGTAATTTAATACCAAATCTCAGATTGAAGATGACCAATCTTACTGCAATTGCAGCAATGAAATCCAGAAAAAAAGAGAGGCCGATTCTCTCTATCTTACTGACACTTTACCATACTGGAAATGCAAGCTCCTTCACTAATTGGTCATTACTCGGCTGGCAAGTTAAGCAAGGGAAACCAATGCTGTTCTAGTCTAGGTAAAGATTGTTCTAATCTGGAGTAGCCTTTCACCAAAGATGATAATTAACTCTTCAATTGCTATAAGTCCTTTGCACTCATGATCTGATGCTATCACCCTTGTGAACTGCAGATATAATGGCCTTTTCTTGATCACTCTAAGCATGTCTAATGTGAAGTTCATTTTTCAGCTTCCCACTTGTTCTCAGATGTGGAACATTGGAAGACAAGGAGGAACCTTTTCTGTCACCATATGAAGTAGGCAAGTGTTGAGCTAGCAAAAACGAGAAAAAAGGTGATCAATCAAGATCAGTGGTTTAAGAGTAGCGCACCTTTTCATAAACCCAGTGACCAGTACCATCTCCTCCATCTTTCCTGTATTCTTCCGAATCATAGTATGGATCCTAAAGAATTCTCTCAGGACGTCAGACGTGTATGTCAAAACTCAAAGCATCAGAAAAGCGAAAAAGAGAAGTTCTACTTATAGAGTATCTTACTTTTGTGGAGCCAAAGAACAAGCATCCCCAACAAGTGAACATGATGTAGAAAGTATCTACAAAATCAACGGCAAATAGGAAGGTATGTAGAAGTAAACAATGACAGAAGATACAGATGAGTCGAACTTGAACTTGAATGACCTAGAAACACTCACAAACACTCTTCAGGGCTTTATCACTAAGGTGCCATATTGACTTGTTGGTAATGAATTCCCTCTGGCCTTCAGCCTGCTCGACTAGAACTGCCATCAGAGTCCAATCTGGGAAGGCATTCACTTTACAAAGAGAGGCCCTTTTGCTCCTCCTCATTTCAAGCTTCAAATTCAAGACCCACAACTACGTCAGAACAATGAAGAAATCTCCTAAATCCTGGTCGCCCAGATGGCCAGTCTCACTAACTAGTCGTTAACTTTAGTTCCCGGCTCAATCACTGCCAAACCGGAAACCCAGAAAATATCCGACAACTTTGGCATATAACTTCCAGATATCAAAAGGTAAACAACGTACCAGTCTTGAAGATGGGTTCATGTCCAATCTTCTCTTCGGGATGTGACCGTGAAGGTGCGTCGGATTGGCGATGGTGAAGCCCCTTATTGCATCCGCCATTTTTTTGATGTTCCTACTTGAATCCAGAAGAGTGAAAATCGTATCGTTACTACGGCCCCTTGTGTCAAGCCTGGCACCTTATGATGTCCGGGAGAAAATGGATAAGGAGACCATTTGCGACCACCCTTCACAACAGCAGGAGTGGCAACGGATATATAGCACTTTTACTGAAGATATAAATTGTCTCGGTAGCTTGAAGCAACAAGGCCTATTAGCTCAGTTGGTTAGAGCGTCGTGCTAATAACGCGAAGGTCGCAGGTTCGAGACCTGCATGGGCCATCTCAGTCCCCTTTTTGTCCTTTCATTTTCCCTTTTATCTTCAAATTCACATTGAAATGCATATATGCATATATTACAAACTTGAAGTTTCAAAGCCTAGCAGGTCAGGTGACAACAAGATCAAAAGGAAAATGTGCCAATTTACATCTTATTCCTAGGTAAATTTTCCATTTCTTAATTAGTGAATTGGCTTAAGTTTTATTGCTGAATCCTGAAAAGATGAAGTGTACTATTAGCCAGCGAGTCCCAACTCCAAAGCAAAGCCCACATTTGACCTGAGTGACTTTCTTAATCAAAGGCGTGCAGTCCTTGTCGCTTGATTTTCCAAACCAATACATTTGACTCTTCAAAGAGAAGAAGTTATTGCACTCGGCATAATTTACGCGTTATTCCGATCGAGGGACTAGAGTGGATTGGCAATTGCGATAGACAGAAGGGAAAATGACTGAAATGGTTAAGTCAAGTCTTTGGGGATGAGGTCCACCGGACAACTTATTGGAATATTAGTCTAATTAGTTCAAGCAATTTCAAACTCCTTTGCTTTCTGCTTTATTTTCTCCTTCTTGTTTCGTGACCTCTTTCTACTTGAGCTCCGACAATGAAATTGCACAGCATATGAAGGTGTGCTGTTCCACAGAATCTTATGTCTTCGGACAATTGAAATCTCGCGTCTCTCTCTGCCTCTGCCTTAAGACCACTTAAAAACTTCACAAAATGGTGAACTTGTATGCAACATTGAGAACATCTTGGTAACTTCCACATGCGCACTAAACAGTATCTTATCACGAATCGATTTCTTACATTTTTATGGGTGATGTGCCCCTCACAAAAGATGATAAGTACAGTTGGATGTTCAGTGGGGTCAAGTCAACAACATCGAATTAAACAAACACGTTGGTAGCAGGTGGCTGCTGGGTATAACGCAGAATATAAAAGAGAAGGGAGGTAAAAACCAAAAGACAAAGATCAAGCACCAGATTAAAAAAAATAATCCATTATTTTTTGGGGTAACCTTGTTGGAAGGTTCTTGGCCAGCTCATTTCCTGCAATATTCTTCCATCTGGTTGTGCAGCTCTACTCTATTCCCGTTCACACTGCTTTATTACGCAACTTTGCGGGGAGCAAATCAACCGCACCAAGTCCAGATTTGAATTTTGCTTCGTCCAAGGTATGACGCCAGCCGCCAAATTGTCCTGCATGATGTCTGAAGCTGCGTTGCCCACCGCGACGACCACGTAGTGGGGGAGCGCAAACCCACGTCACATGTTGGACCACGTTGATTCGCCTTCCCAATGAAAAAAAAAAGGGGGTACTGGAAAAATCATTTCTTTAAGGGATAAACAGTAATTTTTTACAGCAGGGTCTTGGAAATTCGGAAGAGCAAGAGGGCAACATTGACTGTAAATAGTCGAGTTTTACTCAGTCAAGAAAATGATGTTTCGCTTCGTTTATCACCACTCTCTAAGGTATAATCATTGACCCCGAAGTCCAAGTCTACGCAGCTAAAGTGAGAGAAAACGATGAAGCATGTGATGTAAGCTCGAGCGAGAACAAACTAGAAGTAGTTGGAATAATCAACATGCGGGTCAGGTCGTACCATTCCCGGGTGCCGACGATTATTCAAACTCTCACACGCATTTTCCCCATAAATAAATAGCCAATCCGAACATCCTACCGAACGACCATGCGCAGCACACCACCACGACACAGGTCGCTGGTTTGACCCTTTGACCACACTTGTTGCTAACGATACTTGATTTTGACCGAAGCAGGTGCATGGAAAAGAGGGCCTTGCACGGACGGAGCAGATCTACAGCTAACTCCCGATCGACAATCCAGCGTGAACGAAAGGAGGAGATGTCCATAGACAGCGACAGCCATTTACTGAGTTTATTATCAAGAACTTGCGGGACTAGAAAAATCAAAATTTTCCAATATAATTTCCTTTTTGTGATCTGACGTAAAACAACATGTAAATGACTTTATGAAAATATTGGAGCGTCATGAGAGCAAGCGATCCCACAAATCAAAGAGAATTGTGTGATCTTCAAAATTATAAATGTATTACAATATTTGATTCGCGCGTTTCCTTGATTTCCGAAATGTCACGAATTTCAAACTCATTTTGTAGATTTTTTTAGTTGTGTTTTGATAATTTTCCCTTTTATCATTATTTTATCCTTAATTTTGTTATTCGATTTTAGTTATTTGATTATTTTCTAGATGGTGACCTCTCTATAAATAGACGATCTGCATTTCATTATTTAAAATAAACATTATCTTTTGAAATCATTTCCAACCAACCATAACTTTATCCGGGTCGTGATCTAAGCTATGGACGGAGGCTGTCAAAAAATGTCTAAAAATTTCGTCATGATCTAAGCCGTGGACGGAGGCTGTTAAAAAAATTCTAAAAATTTCTAAAGCGACCAGTAGATGGTCCCTATAAAAAGCGGCCAGCCTCGGCAAAGCTTTTTTCATCTTCGAATCTGCGGTTGCTTTGGTCTCTGGTATTGCATGCAGTCCACCGCCTGCCCTCTGCCTTACCCTTTTGCTTTCTAACGCGGCGCACACGCCCACGCAAGCCCGCACTTTCTCCCCTTCTTTTTAGCACCAACTTTCACGCACCCGCGATCATCAATCTCTCCCCCAAGAAAACACTAGAACGAGAAGAAGAAGAAGAAGAAGAAGAAGAAGAAGAAGAAGAAACAGAGAAGAAAGAGAGTCGCTTCCATGGGGATCAAGGGCGTGTTCGATCTCGAGAAGCACTACGCGTTCTACGGGGCGTACCACCTTAACAGGGTGAACGTCCTGATGCACACCCTCTTCGTGTGGCCGCTCTTCTTCTCCTTCCTCGTCCTCTTTTACTTCACCCCTCCCATCTTCAGCCTCTTCTTCAGCCTCCCTCCCGAGAACTTGTTGACCAGCCACGGCCTGCTCCTCAACTTCGGCTTCCTCCTCGCCCTCATCTACGCCGTCACCTACGTGTGCCTGGACTGGAAAGCCGGGTCTCTGGCCGCTCTGCTCTGCTTCGCCTTTTGGGTCGGAGCGAGCCTGCTCGCGCAGCAGCTTGGCTTCTCTCTGGCATGGAAGGTCCGTGACGCTTCTCTCTTTTTCCTCCTTGCTCTGCTTGCTTGCTTGATTCCTTGTGGTCAATAATCACGAAACTCCGTCTTGAGTGCAGTTCTTTCTGGCGTCGCAAGTGGTATGCTGGGCCGGTCAGTCCATAGGCCACGGAGTGTTTGAGGTGAGTCGTTTTACTTAGCAGTATCTCCCTTCCTATTCATCGTCTGCAAAATCACGGACGTCTCATCGAATCGGTCTGCAGAAACGGGCCCCCTCGAGCAACATGGCGCAAGCATTCGTGATGGCTCCTTTCTTCGTCCTGCTCGAGGCAAGTTTCTCTCGCTCTTCTTCTTTGTACGCAACCGTCGATCTCCTTAAGTTCACAGCTCTCAGAGGGTGTTCTACAAAAATTCGACTTGCAGGTTCTGCAGACGATCTGTGGGTACGAGCCGTATCCGGGGTTCAACCGAAGCGTGGAAGGGAAGAAATTGGCCGAGATCAAGCAGTGGCAGAGCAAGGCACCGAGCAAGAAGGACGCTTAGCCGACAAGGGTCAGATCGGCTCCTCCGTCGGAGCTCGAGTCAACGCTAGTCCTTTAAAGATCGTATTTTTATTATGGTTTGGTTTGTATGGAGCTTGACTGAAGAGTCTTTGTCTTTGAATAAAGATGAGATGGAGTAGTTGAATCTGCACGTCAAGCCTCATTTCTGGAATTACGCCATCCCATGACTTTTCTATCGTTTCTTCGTTAGGTTGTGACGCAGCAAACATAGTAAATGCTATAAATATATCGACTGTTGTGTATAGTCTTTGCTTTCCAACATTTGAATGTTTGATTATGAGGCAGCAACCTTCCCACCCCGACCATAAGGGTCAACGCCTTCGTCTATCGATGGTAAATAAGGGGAGTAAATTAATTGCACAAATCAAGAAGATCAAGACTCGGGGCGATGGGAGTTGTTGGATCTACATCTTCGTTCTCGACGACTAGAGTACTATAGGTAGATAGATTGACAAATGGGATTGCAAAGTATCTTGTGCCTTTTCTCTATAATTTGCAAATTCTGTGCACTACAGTGAGTATAATTGTAACTACTGACATGTATTTATAAGGTAATAACTTAAGCTAAAATGTTATATTGATCTAATGAAAAATCGGTCGAGAGCTTACACCTAAAAACTACAAGATCTCACCTTGGATATCACTTTGATAGCTCTTTGGAAGGACTGTTACTCTTAGAAGATGGTTAACTGTATAAATCAAGAAAATCAAGGCTTGAGGCTTCCAATGGAAATTGTTGGGTCTACATTTTTGTCCTCAACGACAAGAGTAGCATGGGGTAGATTGATAAGTGAGATTTTAAAGTAACTCGAGTCTTTTTTATGTGATTTATGAATTTTGTGCAGAAGCGACCATTGACATGTATATAAAAGGCAGTAGACAAAGTTGAAATGCACTTGAATTGAAGGTAAAACGGCTCAAAGCTTTACACCTTTAAAGTACAAGGTCTCATATTGGATGTCTTTTACGATATTTCAAAAGGTCTGTTGCGCTTGTGTAGCAGTAGTAGTAATAATAATAATAATAATAATATTGACAATGATGTACAGAACAAAATTCTATTTTTGTTGGATATTCCAAAGATCCACAACCTTTTCATGGGCAAGAAATTGACTTCCGAAGTCAGCAAGACCGCCTAGGCCAACCGGTTCAGATAAAGCAAACGACCACCACCCATCATTTTGACACGTGTCAAGGACATAAGATCTTCGCTAAATTCCTTGGACGTGTTTTTTACTTTCTTCTGCCACTTGTCTTCCCTTCCCCCGAATGATCGGTGCAGAAGCGGGAGAGAGAACGAAGAGGGGGAGAGGGAGAGAGAGAAAGAGAGAGGTTGAAACTTTCTCCAACGACCCGACCGTTGAAGCATTGTGATTCGTAGACCATCTAGAGAGAGAGAGAGAGAGAGAGAGAGAGAGAGATGTCAATGTCATCTTCTTCGCTGTGTTCTTCGACGACGCTTCAGGCTCGGACCAGCGTCAATGGTGGGGGCCTTAAGCTTCAAAGTCTATCTCTTTATCAGCCCAGTTCGCTCACCTTCACAAGGTACCGTACTGTTCTCTCGAGTCTCAACCATCAGAATATAAAAGATTCATCCTTTCTGGGCAGAATCAAGAATCAAGATCGTTGTATAATTTGCCAAGTGGATCTATTCTTGGCTTTAGCTTTCTAAGGACTGTTCAAGACTCGTTCTTTTTAAGCTGAAACCTCAAAATTACGCTAACTTTCTTCACATTCCGGTAAAATTTTGATGATAATTTGCGATTGCTTTGGCTCTGTTTCTTTCTGATAACCAAGGGTATGGGATTTTGACTAATTTCGCAATATGGTAACAGAGATTGGCACCTATGTCGATGTTGTTTATGTGCCAACATGACTATCATTTTCTTTCTGGAATTTGATTTAACATTGTCGCTGAAATGGACCCATAGATATGTATACGCTTTCCACGTTCTTGGAGCTTCAGGTTTTAAAGGTCGTGTGCTTTTGGGGGTTCGTTCATGCTTTTCATTGGCTGATGTCTTTTGCCACTTTCTGTTGTGTGTAGGAGAAGGATCCAAACTGTAGTAAGGGCGACTGCACGAGTAGATAAATTCTCGAAAAGCGACATCATTGTCTCTCCATCGATCCTCTCAGCAAATTTCGCTAAACTAGGAGAACAGGTTCTCCTTTTATCTTGAGTTCTTATGGCAGACACTTCCATTACTGAGTTATAGCAATAGACCACTGCATATGAGTGAAGATAGCATGATAAATTTTCCTATTTTGGCGGCTAAAATGTTATCTTTCTAACATCTTTTAGGACTAGGAAATTGCTTTGACGTACTGAGGTTGTGTGATTCTATCTCTTCGTGTGACGCTGTTCGGACTGGTGTATTGTCTAGGTAAAAGCAGTGGACGTGGCGGGCTGTGACTGGATCCATGTCGATGTCATGGACGGTCGTTTTGTTCCGAATATTACCATTGGACCTCTTGTAGTAGATGCCTTGCGCCCCGTGACAGATCTTCCTCTAGATGTGCATTTGGTATCCTCCCTAATTGTGTTTGGGAACTTTTCCAAAATTGAAACGAAAAAGGGAACAGGAAGTGAACGCTAAGAAGATCATCATTGCAGATGATCGTGGAACCTGATCAGCGAGTACCAGATTTCATCAAGGCTGGAGCGGACATAGTCAGTGTCCATTGTGAGCAATCAGCCACCATACATTTGCATCGCACACTCAATCAAGTGAGAACTTCATCTCATCATGTTTAGCACATGTCGTGCAGATGGAAATTGAACTGATTAAAAGAAAAATCACGCTTTGAGTAATCTGCATAAATGGTATCCATAAAATTCTTTGGCGCTCTCTAGCCTCAATCTCCTGTCTGAGCTCTGTTTTTGATAATTCAGATAAAAAGTCTAGGCGCGAAAGCTGGAGTTGTTCTAAACCCTGCCACGCCATTAAGCGCTGTGGAGCCTGTCCTTGATGGTGAGTTCACCGTTTACATTTTCTCTTTCTTTATGGTTCCTTTTGCCTTGATATCTGGAGGTGAAAATTCAGAATGGCTGCTTTGTCTCGGGAGATCATGATTATCAGTTTTTGATGCGTGTCCAGATTCTTTCTTCACTTTTGTGATAACCAAACTGAAGTTGCCTAGTCAACATGAGAAGCCTATGGTGGTATTAAGAAAATTCTAGTTATTAAAAGTGTTGATTGCTAAAGACCCCCAGATTATATGAGATGCTGCATAAAGTCAAATTGACAATTTAGGCATCATTCGATGTGACAGATTCATTTGGAAGATATAATGGTCGTGTTTCATATGGTAATTTTGCGTCAAAGGACTTATGTGTACACAATGGTGCCTTGAGACTACACATTACTTTCTAGTATGTTCACATTCTAGAGGATGACAATGACAGAAACATTGAACTCTTGCTGGAAGAATTGAAATGTCTAACTTGATGGGGCACATCTCTCTGTGAAACAGTCGTTGACCTAGTCTTGATCATGTCGGTGAACCCTGGCTTTGGTGGGCAGAGTTTTATTGAGAGCCAAGTAAAGAAAATCTCCGACTTGAGGAGACTCTGCTTAGAGAAGGTATTGCACACCGTCACAGTTCTTTTTGCGAGCTCTATTATTTACTGATTGCCATTTGATTGGGATGTGCTGCCAAGTTGATGATGGACTGACCTGTGCTCTCTAACAGGGCGTCAATCCCTGGATCGAAGTAGATGGTGGTGTTGGCCCATCAAATGCGTATAAGGTGCTCCTATTGAACTTCCGATCGTTTTCCTAATGTGTTATATCGAGTTTTCATCCGAATACTCCCTGCCAAGGGCCATTGCCTGAAACATTTTAAGGATAACCAAAAGTTGTAATGTGATTAGTTTAAACCCATCACAGAAGATTCCCTAGATAGGGAGTGTTTGATAAAGGAAAGTAGTCAGGTTAGTAGAATAGTATCTTAAACTCAAACTGAGCGTCTCTTAATCTTATATGTGAGAATGATTTTACAGGCTGCCTCTTTCTTGTTTCCCCTTGAATAAGTTTTGCAAACTCAGTATATCTGCCCTTTTGGCTGCTAGGTTATTGAAGCAGGAGCTAATGCTATCGTTGCTGGTTCAGCTGTCTTTGGAGCTAAAGATTATGCTGAAGGTCGGAACCTCGGACCTCTTCCTCAATCGGAAGTTTTGTGTGTCCATTTTGCTTCATCTACTTCCACTAATCTGATGGCTTGAAATAAACCTCTTACAGCTATTAGAGGGATCAAAACCAGCAAAAGGCCTGTAGCTGTTGCCGTCTGAATAGACATTCTTGAGATCTAAAGCAGATTATGGAACCTGAGCATTTTAGCTAGTGTATGCTCCATTCCATGTCATCTATTTACCCACTACTCTTATGATGATTGATCTCTGAAACTGTTTAACATCGGTATCTTCTGAGAGAAAGTACTTCATATATGATTGCCTGGGATTCGCTTTCTTTCATTGACATAACTAAATGAACGTTTTCAATCTCCTATCTGTTTGGTTTCCCCATCTCAATCTGCTATGGTCATGCGCAGCTCAGGATTTCAATGCGATATACCTTACATTGATCTTTACTGATTTTACAGGAACACAGCAGATATTTATCAGCTAATGTGCAGCTTGTAGCATCAGTTCATCAATCAAATATAAGTCATATTGCTGGACTTGCTGTGGACAAGAAGTAGCTCAAGCCAAGTCCAACACCAGATAATATCTTCTGTTGTGGTTCAGTACGACAATAGGGATAATGCATATCCCCTGTTGAAAATCATACTAAAAAGAATTTCAGTTTCTCTGTCTCATTTCTTCTCTTCCGTAATCAGAATTTGTGGTACGAAAGTTTTATGAGGGAATAGTTGTATTCCTGGCCTTGTAACTGATTCTGTTGCCAAATTGCCATCAAAGCATGGAATAATAATGTTGTGCAACTGTATCTTGAATTTAGTTAAGCGTTCCTTACACCACAAAAATACAGTAGCATTATATACTTCTGCAAAATTCTGAGAAGCTACACATTGGCATAGCTAGTAAAATCCCTCGTTAATCATATCGAGGATCATCACTATGATACCGATTTTTTTAATGCACAATTGCCATGTAATCCAGCCATTGCAACAAACATTAAAGCATAACACTTTCATTACAAATATGGTTCCAGCTTTGCGACTGATCTCCTCAGGCTAACTAGAGAGCTAAAGATTCTTGATGTATTACCATCTACAAAGCAGTTTGAAAAAAGCTCCTGCAAAAGTAGGAAGCCTACAGAACACGTCCTTGTGACTTCTCTAGTCTCTACAAAGAGAAGGAGGGATATACAGATGTTAATCTAGAAATGTAATATCTTCCATAGACATTCATCCATTATGCAAGAACTGCCATGATGGAGCAGCCACATCACAGGACCAAAGGGCAGTGCTGCATGAGAGCGCTCATGAAAACCACCAGTTTTACCACAGCAAAGGCCTCAGGCCTCCACAAGTGCCTCGATTAAAGCACACTAAGCAGGTAGGTGTTAAAGTTTTGTCGTCCGATCCAAATTACATCCTCTATGAGATGCGAGGAGCTTTACAGTTAACATTCTGTCTGCAAACAGGGCATGAACCACACCTAACAAGCCACTTGTCAACACATGTCAAGTGAAACATGTGGTGGCAACGGGGTAAGCTCCTTACAGTTTCTCCAACTTCAATATTCTATGGTAGGACACGAGCAATAACTGCGCATTAAATAGTGACCATGCGAGCAATAATCAACTTTAACATATATATCATATGAGAAACTAACCTGCAAACATATTGCACAGCAAATGCTTTGCATTGTCTTCATGTCTTCCATGATGACCTGAGATGGCAGTCTCTTAAGAGCATCTTGTGACAATCCTCTGAATACTAACTCATCATATACATCACGAATTTCAATGAAGCTCCTACTATCACCATCCACCTGCTCGCTCCAACAAAACAAGTTCGCGGATTTAATCTCCACCATATGCATTAGTTAAGCCCCAAGCTCCCCAAACATCAGTGGGACTAAGGCACTTTTATCATAAGAGCTTTCATCTAAGGATGGAACGAGGTCACAAAATCTGAACTGCAACTTTTATAGCCTAAACAATAGGCGCTAAAATCACTTAACAATGCGAAACAACTATTGCAAATCCTTTCTTCCAACATTATGAGATGGCAAACAAACGGTATGTTGTTTTCTTATGAAGTGTTCTCAATAAACCTAATTATCTCAATAAATATTCCAATAACTTAGCCATGATTATTACATCAGAATTACTGCCCATCGTTCCTAATAACTGTTGCTATGCAGCCGCAACTTAAGAGAGGTTTTGCCTGCAAAGATGAATCATTTTTTAAATTTATTAGGAAGGTTTACCTGAAATTTACTTGTACAACTGACCCCAGCTAAAAATTTTTAAACATAAAAAAGAAAAAAAATACAAGCCATTCGATTATGTGGGCATGTGTCCATATGTCGAGATTATTCAGATGCATATAATATGCGGCAATTTTTGCTACACAGTGGAAAGGAGAGGGAAGACCTGCCAATGGTAAGGAGTTAACATTGCTGGTTCAAATTGATCCTCTACAAACCTCCCACGGAGTAGCTCCTCTATGAAGTCAGCCTGGACTCAAAAGGTAGTGCAGTTGATCTAACTAGTTATGCAAGAGAATGCTACCTACCAAAAGACTTAATTAATGCATCTTTCAGCTCTAGAGAGAGTAGGGAAAAAGATGTTCATCGTGAAGAGTATGTTCTTTCAAAAACAAAGCAGCTTTTGCAGCAAGCGTGCAAAGCTTCAAGAGAAGATAATCACTGTTGCACATCTTAATTGACTGCTGATCTTTCTTTGGACACACAATTATATTCCCAATGTACTAAGTTAAACATAATGGAGTACCAAGATGACTAGAACAGCAAGCTAGTGAGCAAAGAATGCGGGCTACGTAACCAAGAAAGAAAAAAGAACGGATAGGAATGACTGGGGAAAATTTACAAAGCACGACCAGAGAGATTTGATAAGGATGCTGATTTTATCAACTAACCATAGACGACGTGCCGCGCACACCTGTTTGCTCTTGATACCAATAGGCACGGGACGCTTCCAAAGCTTCCAATGACAATACCGCTCCAGCAATGGCTCCTAATATAGCTCCTCGTATGAGACCGCGATTAGATGCTCGACCAGCTAAAGCACCCGCAATTGCTCCAATGAAAGCTCCACCTGAAAGTGGAATACAAGCATGTCAAGCCATCATCAAAGTTTTCTTTCTTACCCCCTTCCTATCACAAGATTCAGGGTTGAAGTCATTCGAGAGGCACAGAGGACACGCTGGCCCTTAAAAGTTTTGCCAACAGAGATGTGCTAATAGTTGAAAAGCGGAAAGCTCGAGCAGTTTCAGTTCTAGCAACATCATGACGATCAAGGGCATGGTAATCAAAGATTCAAAGTACCTCAGAAAAAGAACCCAAAGCTGCGGCGATGAACAAGTCTAGAGAAGACATCATGAGCTCAATTTGAACCAAAAACCGCATCACGCAAAGTTTTTCGCTTCGTAAACAAGCAGTACTTTAGTCCAGCGAGCACTACACCCAACCTGCCTCACTCCGTTCCAACACAGACCATCCACGACGAGACCAGGACTGTATTCTATAATCCCTCACGAAGGAACTCAACTAAACACCCAATTCAAATGATACATACTCACCAGACAACTAACTTAAAGAAAAGAAACCATTTTTTTCCTTACCCAGAGCGAAGAGCCCAACGAAAGCGCCAAACAGCGCGGCGATAGCCAACCGGAGCACATGCCGGAAACCCCAGGCCCGCCCGAACACTCTCTCCACGGCGGGCCAGCCGTGCGGCCGCCCCAGCGACGGCGGGGAGCCGCCGCAGAAGCTGCAAGAAGTCGCCGCCGGGCCTGCTCGGTAGCGGGAACAGGTGCAGCGAAAGGCCATCTCCATGGAATCAAGACAAGCTCAGGAAAATTGAAAGAGGACCCAGATAAAAAATAAAATGAAAAAAAGTGATCTTTAGCACAGGCGATCGCCAAAGTTCAGAAATTTAGGCCCCCCATCCCGTCGTGGGAATGGATTGATGGGTTCAGGCCAAGCACCGCCAGAGGTTGAGACCAGCTCTTTGATGAGCATAGAGACAGAGACAGAGAGAAGATCAGTTGAAGAGAGAGGCAGAGAACGAGTAGAAATAACAGGTGTCGGCCAATAAAGAAACGAAGAAGAAGGGAAGACAAGATCGGTTTTTTTTTTTTTTTTTTTTAAGACAAGATCGGTTGAAGAGAGAGGAAACAGCGGTGAATTTTTACAGGATTCTGGTGAAATCCCGTTGATCACTCGTCTGGTCTACGGACCAAATTAGAGATACGACATCATTGTTGAGATTTACAGGGATTTTGTTTTAAAAAAAACAGACGTACCCATCATGCCGGCAAGATTTAATACGTCACTTTTTAACCCATACGTGCACTCAATGCTTACAAGATCGGTAATTTTTAATTAAATAAGGCTGACACCGGTTGACCAGTTCCTTTGCCGGACACACCATTAATTCGAGCCTGGTTTTAGTACGAGGACACTGAAGCAGTGTCGTTCTTTTTCATGAATTCAATAAACCCACTCGTGGGTTCATTTAGGTCAAAAGGATTAAATGAGGAACTACTTTTTTCAACAATAGAGAGGGAGTCCTTAAATACACATGACCCAGCCGACTGGGGCGTGTCTCCCTCTTTGATCAGACCTACCGTTTCTTATGGAAGAAGCAAAACGAATGTGACTTCTTCTTTCTTGCCACATGGTTTTCTTCCACATTTTTGCACTGCAAGGTAGAGGAAACTCGTGTTGATTCTTTAAAAGAACCTTTTCCAGCCGCATGCCTTGTGCAGCACGAACCCAAAACAAAAAAGAAAGAAAGAATCAACAACAGCAGCAGCAGTCGCTCACACCATCTGACTCCGAGGCACAAATCCTACCTCCAACTTTTATACCAAGATCAACACCATCTACACTCCAACTTTTATACCAAGATCAAACCATCTCCACGCAAGCTACAAGTAAAGGTGAGTATGGTATGGATGCCCACTAAGGACCAGTTCCAAAAGAATGGAATCGAGAACCATCCGTTGATTCCATAGATCTACCAGATAATCGGATCGCTCAATCCAATTCGCTCAATCCAATTCCCAAGTTGATTCATAGAATCAATCTCGGCAAACTTTACACGTCAACATTGTATTATGCAACAAAGAATTACACAATGGAATTACCTCATCAAAGACACTCCCAATTAGAGCTAATGAGCCAACGATATTAAAATGTTAGGAAGTATGTAAGCAAAAGAGTGCACACACCAAACTTGTTATAAGTGGGCAAAAATAGACAATTATCTAACATAAAAACTAGTAAGTAGCCTAGGGATTTAGGATTTATGATTTTTTTATTAAAGATTAAAATATATGTATTATATATATTATCGGTCCAATCCAATCGTGATGGATGGGTGAACAATTCCATACTTAGAATCAAGAACTGGACAGGTATCCGTCAATTCCAATTATTGGAACCAAGAACCGGACCGGTTCCCTACTAGTTCGTGAGAGGTCCGATTCAATTCTTAGCGGTCTAGATGGTTCCCGATTTTTTTTTTTGCATACCCCTAGCTACAAGCACCTACTTCTACCTTCTTTTAGAAGCTCAGCTCTGCAACAGAGATATGACGGGACCACCAGAATCTGAATCTATTGGTTTCGGCTCTATATTCCTCCCCGGTGCTCATCATGCGACATTGCACACATTCATCAAGTATGACCCATAGAGATCACAAAATCATGTCATTGGCAAACTAACATCAGAGTGGAATCTTGTCATTTCGTCAAACTGCAATTCCTGTGAGTGCTGCATCGGAACTGACAAACGCATCCAAACAAGGGTTTCATAGACAGGATTCAGAAAGGGGCAAAAGCTGTTTGTAGGACAAGAAGAAACAATAAAAAACGAGTCAATACAAGTAGAACTGGGGCGACAATTCATTAGACTGCACAAGGACGCTTGATCTAGGACACAATCCTATTAGGCTAATCGAAATATTAAGCCTTACAAGGACAAATTCAGCAGAAAGATGGACCTCAGACTGAGACAAAGTACAAGAGGATATGGTTACACCAACCCAAGCACATGTACACTAGCAAGGCTCCAAAGACTACACAACTTATCCAGAGCCTAAATCCGTGATCCCTTCTCAATGTTCTTCTAAGCCCCTGGTGTCACGATCTTGTCAAGGGAAGCATTACTGCAATCATCATCCAGTTCAGAGGGCTTTGAGGCGAGAAGCATCTAAATTCAGCAAGTTTGGCCTTGCTTGAGGCAAAAGAATGTCGATTATAAAAGCTGTATACTCCACAATGTCGTCTATAAGTCCCGATTCTTACTCATCCGGGCAATTTGGATATCAAAGCTTTGTGCCGTGACAGCAGCACCTCATTCATCTGAGCAATTTGATGCAGGAGACGGGCGATTTTCTGCAAATGAGAGTTCAATGAGAGTCAAATCCAATTTCCTAAATATCATAACACAATAAAATGGCAAGGACTGAATCCATCAACCTATGCACTCAAGTTGTTCCACACAACATAATTATGCCTTGGGGAAGGAATAGAATTTGGGCGATCCAAAGGAAAACATATATCACAATTCGACGCTTGGCCCACGCTGATCCGACCCATACCATCCTCTCTAATGGGAATTTCAACAAACACTTCACATGTAACCAAACTAACCTCATCTCGCTCTTTAATCACGAGCATCAAACCATCCACTCTCTCGCTGCGTCTCATCCGCAGCAAGCGGAATCGCGTGTATACCCACAACAGCATCGCCGCCGCCGAAGCAACAGACAACCAAAACAGCCCTCCCCTCGCAGAGCTACGGCCAAAGAAGGAGCTTACAGCAGCAAAAGCCTTCGACCCCAAAACTCTAAACCCGAATTCCAGCAAGCCCGTACGTCGACCCGGTTCGCTGACCTGGACCGCGGAACCCGACGGCCGCGGTTCATCTTGGAGCTCCTCATCCACATCGGACGACGAAAATGAAGACGAACACGAAGAAGAAGAAGAAGAAGCGGACGACGGCGACGAAGTGAAGAATTGCGACGGGGAGGAGAGCGAATCGGGGGACGAAGCCAAAACCGGAGACGGGCCTCCCTCTCCTCCGCAGGGCCCGGAGGGGACGTGCAGATTTTCATGGTCGCTCGGAGGGAACACGCTCAAGCTTCCGTCTTTGCCACCGTCGCGGCCGCCCCCGGCGGCGGCGGCGACGGAGTCTCTGATGACGACCATCGACCATTCCCCGGAACGACCCGCCGCCGGAGCCCCCCGCGGCGGCTCCGGCGGACCCCCATTCGGTCCCACCATCTCTCGCCGAACCGAGCGGCCGACGACTCCACCGGAAGACCGCACTGTGGAATCGAGAAAAAGGACGGAGAATCCTGCTCGCGATGATGGAGGAAAGCTTCTTGCCGAGATCGACAGCGCGATCGCGAGATGTGGGAAAGCTTCGAGAGAAGACGACGGAGTCAGAGCAAGCCAGGCAAGCGCGCCACCCGAATCGGCCGGCCGGCGTTTCCGTGTAAATGAGACGACCACTCATCGTCCACGAGGCTCGGGCCCAAGATTGGTTGCTAGAATGGGACCGATCCGAACTCGGGCCTTTTGGATGTTGGACTTTCTCAATGGGCCTATGCCCAAAAACAGTGGCCCAATTACATGGGATCCGCTACATTGGGGGCTACTAAACGAGAAGCCCAAGACCAAGCCCAATTTGAATGTCGTTGCTTTTCATTCGGGGGATGCAATCGCTTTTGTCCTAATAAATTGTGCAATTCGGCCTTTTTCCTCCGATTCATGGGGGAAGACTAGGGGTGGTAAATGGGTGGGTTGGGTAGGGTATGGGTCGAGTCAAAAATGGGTCAATCCATATTTGACCCATTTAACCTGTTTGACTCATATTCTTGTAGTGTAAATTTAGTGACCCATACTCGACCTAACCCGTACTCGACACATACCCGACCAGACCTGTATTATTAAAACCTATTAATATTCTTGGAAAACCCACTTCTACCGTGCTAATTGGATTAAAACTTCAAATTAAATTAAAAATAGTAAATGAAATAAAAAAAGTTTAAAAAAAAAACCTATAAATTGAAATATTTATAAAATTTTTTAACTAAACCTAAAAAGCTCATTTTTATGATTTTTTAATATAAAAAAAGTATTGTTAAAACATTTTTATGCAATACAAATTTTTTTAACAATTTTTATACAATACAAATTTAATGGAAATTTTTTATAATTCTTTTTAAAATATTTTTAAAAAATCAAAATTTTAAATTTTTAAAATATATATTTTAATTTTTAATAATTATTTTTCTTTTTCTCTTTTCTCTTTCTTCTTCTTCACCCGACCGTCGGCCACGACGACGCTGGGCGATTGGCCATAAGCAAGATCGAGCTCGTCGGCGTCGAGTAGGGCTTGATCTCGCTGATCCGGCGGGGCCTCGAGCCTCACTAGTCATCAGCGAGGTTGAGCCTCGTCGGATCTAGTGAGAATCGAGCTTGCCGACGTCAGGCAAGGCTCAATCTTGCCGATCTGGCGAGGCCGAGGCCCTGCTCGACGCTAGTGAGCTCGAGCCTCGCCTACCTTGTCGCCCGTCGACCTCCGGCTAAGGAAGGAAGAAAAAGAAAAAATTGAAATATGAAAAATAATTATAATTTATATTTTTTATTAATTTTTTTTTTTTTATAAAAGTAAAAAGGCCATGGGTTTAAACTTTAAAGTGGGTTTCCCAATAACCCATTTAGATTCATTTTTTTTTGTGTTTTATTTTCTCAGACCCATTTCGACTTATATTTAACTTTTATTTGACCTATATATGACCCATTTAACTAAAAATGGGTCATAATATGGATTTATGACCCATTTTGCTAGCTCTAGGGAAGACTCCCATTTTGACTTGAATTTTGTATTTTGGACAGCCAATCGATAGGCTCTTCTTCTTACTTTTTCCATATGGAGGGGGGCTTGTTCGACTTGAATTTTATTTCATTCTGAGCAGCCAATCGATACTCTTCTTGCTTTTTCATAAGGGAGGGGTGGGCTTGTTTGACTTGAATTTTATTTCATTTTGGCTGCCCAACACTTTCGAGAAAGAAATATTTCAAATTGAAACAGCCAATCGATACTCTTCATGCTTTTTCCATAAGGAGGGGGGTCTTGTTTGGCTTGAATTTTATTTCAATTTGACTGCCCACGACTTTCGAGAAAGAAATATTTTCCTGGGCAAGCAATTTTAGTAAATATAATTTCATCCCAAAATGAAAGAGCTGAAGCGTCGATTGTATCGCGACAATCCACGTTCTAACTAATATTCATTGATGAAGGCAACCCACCAACTGAAAAGCATCAAATCCAATCATTTGAGATTTTTTGTATTATTAGTGTGGCGTGAGCTTTTCTTAAATTAGCACGTGTTTTATGATTAATTAAGCAACTTAATTTAATTGTTCAAAGTCAAAAACTAGCCGGGTCATATAAACACTTAGGGTCTGTTTATTTCTCAAAAATAAATAATTTAAAAATTATTTTCTTATAAATAATTACTTATATTGTTTACAAAAATAACTAAATGGAATTTTGTCGCCTTTCACATAAATGTTTAGATATATATTGTTGTTGATATTAAAAATATTTTTCATTGACTAATTATTTCAAATAATACAAGTGATTATTTTATTTTTTTTCAAATTATTCATTCTCCGTGAAATAAACGAAATCTTATATTTCGATCTTCTTCGATCTTCTTCTCTTTTTCTTTTTCAGATGTCTTCACTTATCTTATATAAATCCGCATTCATGAAAGATACATAAAATAATATTTCTGTTTATCTCTCACATGTTTTCATAAAATTCTGTACCTAATTTATCCCATGATGATTTTCTTTAAAAACATAATTTAAAATCTTGAAATACATTTGTCCACAAATGCACAAAGTAGTTATTTATACAATATGTTGCGGTCTGTAGTTGCTTCCTTGGAATGTCTTTGCTTTTTTCTTTCCTTTTGTTTTTTTTTTCCTTGATTTGGCCGTCACAGCAAATCTTCTGTCTTAGTAAATGGTGTACCTCGACCTTTTCCTCCAATTAACAAGGAAGGATTTCTTATCTTGAATTGAAATTTCTATTTTGAACAGTTGACCGAGAGATTTGTACTTTTCACAACAAGGAATATGCTAGACTTGAATTTTATTTTAGTTGAATTTAATCTCAGACTGCCCATAACTTTTAAAGATATAAAATTTTGTTTTTTCACCGTGAACTGAACTTGAATTATCTAAAAGTGAAGAATACATAGATTCAAAATAATAATCAAAACATAACAACGTTAACCATTTAATTTTTTTTTGTTACCTGGTGTCCCTGCTGAACCAGACAGAAATACAACTTGCTCAATTTCTTCTTCTTCTTTGTGTGTGTGTGTTTTTAGGTTCGACCTTTTTGAAGTTAGAAGGTCACCAAATCCAGATGCATTGATGGGTTAGTTAACCTGTGGAAAGAATACCAATTGACCATCATTGGAAGCAAACGTGGCTATCCATTCTATTCCTTCCTACCCACAAAAATCAAAAGGAAATAACAATAATAGAAAAAAGACATCATCGGTTTTTGCAAACTGGAAACGCCACGTTATAAATACCAGTTGGGTCAACAATTCTTGGATTCCTTCT
Source organism: Eucalyptus microcorys (assembly GCA_014182515.1). Classification (NCBI taxonomy): domain Eukaryota; kingdom Viridiplantae; phylum Streptophyta; class Magnoliopsida; order Myrtales; family Myrtaceae; genus Eucalyptus; species Eucalyptus microcorys. The sequence continues at coordinate 23,855,984 of CM024572.1, forward strand.
TGTTAACCCATCTATTTTCCTACCATCAGAATCGTTACAAACCAAGCAGTTCTCCCCCACTTTTCTTCATTTTCTATTACTGTTATTATTATAATGGGTCAACAATTCTTGGATTCCTTCTTGTTAACCCATCTATTTTCCTACCATCAGAATCGTTACAAACCAAGCAGTTCTCCCCCACTTTTCTTCATTTTCTATTACTGTTATTATTATAATAACTATTATTGTCTTTTTTTCCCCCTATTTTGCTGTATCATCACAATGCTTGATTGAAGAAGAAGCAAGCCGACATCAGATGGGTCTACAATCTACGCTATTCTTATTCACGTATCCATCCATTCCATTCCCTTTTTATCTTTCATTATTCTTGAAGGCTAAGGATCCATCACTCCACACAAGGAGCTCTGCAAAAATAGTTTTGAGCCATGGACCCTCCCACCCACTTTTGCATTAGCGTGCCCATCAAATCACCATCACCTTAAAAGGAAGGCCATTGCGTTTTCTTTTTAATTGCAAATTGCTCCATAAACCAAATATTATTGCTTATTGCCAGGTCCCGCTTTTTTAATGATACTTATCTGAACTTTCCCCGATAGATAATTTGCGTCGTGGTATAAACGTTGCCTTCCTGCTCTTAAGCGCTTGTTTTCATGATAAGAATGACAAGATGGTCCAATTAAAAAGTGAGGATGAAATGAAAATTCAGGCTTCCCTCATGTCTTGCTGTATGCTAAACACGAGAATGGTGTGTACAAGCAACGTTGTAAAGAGAAGATGAAAGGGCTTGACCTTGGAGAGAAAAAAAGAAGAAATGCCCTAACAAGAAATGACCTCTAGAAAAGTACTTCGAAAGGGAAAGCCATGTTCATTTGACACCACCTCCAGCTCAAGAGTTGGGTATACCCAGGACCCGACCCAATGGAAGAAAAAAAGTGCAATCTCAATGCCTAACCCCATGTCAGATTTTTTTTTTTTTGGGGGGGACAACTTATAAAATGGATTTTGGAGAGGAGATCTCAAAGACAGAAACCTCAATGAGTCCAAGGAAGTCACCTTGTTAATCACAATTCTCTCCCCCCCCAACTTCTTTTAACTCTTGCGGATTTCGTTAGTTTTCAGTTGTTGGCCTATCTATTCCTCCAATGCACCAACCTTCCTGATCACCCACCATTAACACATACTACACAACCACATCAGAGAGAGAGAGAGAACGAGAGAGAGAGAGAGAGGGAGCGATTTACTTGAAAAAAGGGGGAAGCATCAAGAGCCTTGCAGGGCTCTCTCTCTCTCTCTTTTCACGCATTGAAACGCACAACGCCCACCCATTTCGTGCCTTCGTCCTAACTCTCCTCCTTGGAAGAGGCACCAGGAAGAACGCCAATGGCCTCCACAAGGAAGATCCTGAGAGGATCGATCCACACTTTCCTTCAAAACTACCACTACTTCACCTCGACGTCCGCGCTGCTTACGCTGCCCTTCTCGGTCTCCATCCTCCTCTCGCAAGCCCTCGTTCCCGCCTCGTCATCTCTCGCCCTGGCGATACACTCCCGCCTACGAGACCTCTTCGACGCGGCTGGGTTCCCGCCTTCATCTGAATTCTTCGCCCTGCTCAACTTCAAGCTCTCCCAAACGCTGTCCTCTTCGGTCCTCGCCCTCCCCTTTGCCCTCTCCTTCCTCCTCATCGCCAAGTCCTCCGTGATTCGGTCCCTCGCCGGGACAAAGCCATCCGTCCCGTCCTCGCTCTCCTCATTCCTATCGATTTATAGGCCGCTCCTCGCCACTTACATCTGCAACTTGCTTGTGATCCTCTCCGCCAACTCGACCGCCTTCTTCCTCCTCTTCTTCGCATTCAACTGCCTTGGGGGAGCTCAGCCCAGTTCCTCGAATTACAACCTCCTGCTCTCGGCAGCCGGCGCAGTTGTCTACTCCATCATCTTAGCGCATGCTCTGGTGATATGCAACTTGGCACTAGTCTTATCAGGTATGGAGAGAACTGGCGGATTCGTTGCGATTCTAAAGGCATGCGCCTTGATCAGGGGATCAACTTCAACTGCTCTTTCCCTGGCGGTGCCCGTGAATTTGGCCCTGGCCGGCACAGAAGCATTGTTTCAATTCCGGGTCATGAGGGCTTACAGCATGAAGAACGGGCCAGTATTTCCAGTGGCCATGGAAGGGTGGCTCATCGCCTATTTGTATTCGATACTCATCGTTCTTGACACAATCCTCACCTGCATTTTCTTCAAAAGCTGTAAGAACAGTTCCATCATCCGTGGCGGCGAAGATCAATGCTACTTCCGGATTGAATTAGGTGATTACGACGACAACATCAGAACTCCCGAGAACCTGAAGAGTTCAGAGTCAGGACAGATACTGAAGTTGGAGTTTTGAGGGGCCGGAGAGGGATTGTCCTTCTTGCTTGTACATTTCCGCCGACATGCGATATACGTAAAGCAGAAGAATAAAAATATAGGGCTTCAGAGACTTGCTTTTTTTCGTTGCTAGAAGAGAGGACTCAGGCAAACAGTCAGGATCATCAAAACATAAAAAGATCCAACTCGTGCCTTGGATGGGAAGCGTAGAGGTTTAAACAAAGAGAGATCCCACAAGTGGAGGAGCCACCAAAAGCAGGAGACTCTTTTACAACATCTCACGTTTATTTCACCTATGTCGACATGGCTATTACCTTGGAGAAATAGGCTTTGCTACTTCTCAGGAATGCGTCTCGGGTTTTTGCTCTTGCTGGGTTTGTAATTGAGTGAACATCAAGGAGCACTTTGATTAACAATTGACCAAAATGATAAATGCACAGAATTTTTTAATCTTTTGGGTTAAGACTTGCTCCGTGCTATTGACAAGACAACAAACCAGGAAGGCGTGGCTACTGGCTATATTAAGAAACATAGTTATGGGAGTAGTTGTTATACAAGCTCCACTCAACCACCAATCTTGCTCCGGAGAAAAAGAAAAGCGAAAAAAAAAAAAAGCACCACCGCAAAATCAAGCAATTTTCAAGGATCATATCCATAGGATTATGAGAAATCCTCAAACCAAGTAAAGTAAATCCAGACAGAAGTTTCGAAGGAGAATCAAATGAAGTCAAATCAAAATACATCCTCGTGGACGTTTCAAATGAGAATCAAATTGAATCAGATGCATCTTCACATACGTTTCAAACGAGAATCAAATCCAATCAAAGTGAAATTTTCTAAGTTTGCAAGCTGAAGCAAAATTCTCCAATGTAGTTTGATTTTAACCCTCCAGTCGTATTTTAGAAAAGCTCTAAGATACTAATCTGTTTTCAAGAGTAAGCCATCATTTCTAAACCTAAATGTGTTTCCGTGGAAAAGAAAATCGCAGTGAGCATTTACAGTGGGCGAAATGCTTATGGAATGTTACTAGTTAAAAGATATGCAGAGCAAGATCGGTGAGTTTCCTTGTAAATGATGATAGAGCGCGACATGAAAACCCGCCACTGTTCGAAACCGGCATTTGGCGACAGCTCAAACAGATCATTCCAGCAAAAAAGAACAACACGATATAAACAAGAAAGACACGCAATGGCCACGGGAAAATCGATTTTTGTGCTGGATGAGAAACATTCTTCACTTAATTGTATCATATAATTAAGAAACACATGTATACCTACCGTCTGATATTCTCCGTCTCCCACCTCCCTTGTAGTTGTGACTGAGCTGTCGAGTTCGACCGTGACCAACAGAATTTCCTGAGGTCGCATATAAGCACAAAGCAGGCAATAAAAGGGCAACTTTTATTTTCAGCCAATAATTGATAAGAAAAGTCTAACCTGAAATACGATAACATCGTGAAAGAAATCAGTCCCATAGTCCCCACTGGCAAACTGTCCCCCCTCGCATTATGATCGGGTCACACCCCATACATTGGCTAATCGATGATTTACAATTTTGTTATCTTTGTAAAGAGTTTCTTGACCAGAGAAAAAGCCGAAATTGGGCCCATAATGATCCACTAATTCAGGCCTTCAGCTTTCTGCGGTGTAGATTATAGAACTACAAAATCATTCAATTGCCAATTGTACTTTGGTAAGAATACAGAGGATGAAATACGTTGCCTTCGTACGCATGACAAGGAATCGTTAAGTATCTAAATGCTTTTTTGGGTAGCGCCCAGAAAGAACAGTAAAGCTTAACCCAGCTACATAGGCAGCGCACCTTAAAGAATCTTGGGAAATAACAATCTCTAGCTCTAAATGAGTAAAGCGGTCGAAAAGAACCAAATAAATAGATGAAAGCGCAACAATTAACAAAAGTTTGATTCAACTCTTTGGCAGATTTGCCCATCTTGTTACAGATGGTCATCAGCTGAATAGTAACCCGACACCATGCATTCCAAAGCAAAGTATCTTAAATCTAGTACAGGTCTCACCTCAAATACACTTCCACAACCAGAATCCAAAAGAATATAGCACCTTAACATGGAATCTATAACATCTTTGGCAAAATTTGCTAGAGAATCGATAAATTAAAGTACGAAGAGCACCATGCTGTTATTACTTTGGGCCAATGTCCTTAAGAGCACAGATCTGTTCTTCTCCCATGGAAGACATCACAGACACCACCAGATCCTTTCCATCAGTAAAACCATCCTTAATCTGCAATCACCAGTAGAATGACCTGAGATCAGCACAGATTTTCCGTTGCAAAGGAACAAACAAACAGAGATGTAGATGATAGTTCCCCATTGCTAAGATGACATAGATCAGTGGGGAGAATATCTCATCTTGCATTTAACACAGTGTTTGCACCACTCACTCCTATCTAGCTAAAACTAGCGAAGAAACTTAGATTGGGCAGTCTGCCAAATAACTAACCTGAGACAGCAAATTATCATCAGTTGGGAGCCTCAGGTCATCCTTGGTGTTCCCATTTTCAGTTAGCAGACTCACCTGAAGAAAGTAATCTAGTCAACGCCTCTTGCAAAATCAAAGCAAAACAAAATAATAAAGGTAGGGGGGAACCAAGGTAGCTCATACAAATCCATCCTCAGAGATGTCAATAAGCTGGTAGTCGGTACGATTGACATGGGGAACCTGCAAGATGCAAAAAGCCATGAGCCCCTCTAAAGAAAAGTAGCAAAACAACCAAGTTACCCGATAGAGGGAATGTTTAGAAACATACATCGCAGTTGTGGGATGAGGGGACAATATCTTCAAGCTTTTTTCCATTGAAAATATCAATCGCAACAAAGTGACACTTGGCGTGACCGTGCTTCCCAGTCTTAGATGTGGAGACTTCAACGACCTTCAAGGGAAGAAATTAGTTTCACCCTAGAAACCAATACATGCAGCCGAAAATCTACCGTAAAGCAAAGTGTACGAATGTAGCAGAAAAGTACTCCCGAGAGATCTCAAGGAGCGATGTTTCGTGCTCATATCAATTATATATTATCACTAAACATTGACAAAATCCACTAGCAACGGACGAAATGTCGACACAAGAAGAGAGAACTAGTTACAAAAACAACGAAAATCCTCCGTAATTTAACACCCCAACAACATGGTTCTAATTGAATATTACCCATTCACTGAAATGAGCACCATCCGATGAGCAACAATCAGACTGGAGATGAAAGAATCTCTTCCGAAATCATACAGCAGGTCAAAGAGAAAAGGAACACAAAAGGGGCAGCAGAGTTCCCAACAACAAGAGTCCCGAACACAGCGGAGACAACACCGTCAGTGCGATCGCGCGAATATCAAACAAATTGAGACGCCAATTAGCACGAATCCCGAACAGAAGCTCGCACCAGTAAGCTTCTCACGGCTAAGATCGACCAACAGCACCCAACCAGTAAGGACAGATCCATTTCCCTCGAATTTCAGGCGCAACGCATACGCATATTCATTGACCCGGCGTCAATTTCAGGCCACAAAAAACAAAAAAACAAAAAAACTGGCCCACCGCTTCAAGCACTCGAGAAAAAGCACCCCTCTTCGCCATCAAATCCCGCGGAGATATCGACTCCCAAGAACACCACCGCATCTCCAGCACCAGCGCAGAAATCAAACGACGGTCAACTAGCGAGGTTTGAGAAGCCTAACAGATCTCGATCGGAATCACTAAAAAAAAAAAAAAAAAAAGAGAGAGAGAGACGAGCGACGCATTTCAACAACCTATCGGAAGTCACTACTCGCACGAAAATCTCCCGATCTAGCCGCACCGCAGATCAGCATCACGGCGCAGACGATTACCTTGCAGGGACGACCCTTGATGACGATGTACCCGCTCTTGCGGATCGTGCCGGCCTGCTGGGGATACGTCTTGGAGGCGCCGGCGTCGCCCTTGGCCTCGAAGTGGTGCTCCTCGTCCGACATGGCGGCGGCGGCGGGTCGGGTGCGGGTCGGGTCGCTCTCGGGCGGGTCTAGGGCGGTGCCGGCGCGTGGTTCGCGGAACCCGAGAGGATGGCAAGAGAGAGAGAGAGAGAGAGAGAGAGGACGGGAGGGCGACGGGAGAGGGGGTTTTATATGTATGCGTCAAAATCGTACGGCTCTCGAGGCTGATCGGGGCGCTAGGGTTTCGTCCCGGGCGGAATTAGTGGGGCCCCCATCGGTCCTCGGCCGTCGGATCGGGTCCCGAAAGTCGTGATCGGATCAGGATGAATATAAGCGGGCGCTTCGCGTCTTCAGGACGCTACTACGATTTGATCTCGTGCTTATCGAGAATCGAATTCGAGTACAGACTTGATAAGCGTATCTCACCTAGAGAATGGTATGACTCCAAAGTCCACACGGGCCAAAATATCCACTAATTTTTAAGTCATTCTTTAATTTTGATTTAATATGTAATATAATTACTGAATTTTTAATTTATTTGATATGATCCATGGACTTCTAGTAACATGTTTATATCTCTAGTCAGAACTAATGATTAAATTAAATATGTATAAAAAGTTCATAAACTAAATTGAAGATGTATCAAACTAGACTAAATTGGACAAATTAAAAATGCAAGGATCACATTAAACATTAGGTTAAAGTTCAAGATTTATTTGTATCATTTTCTCAATTTTCAATTCATACGTCACAAATGACAAATTCTGTAATTTATACAAGAAAGATGAATTCACCAAAATTGATAATCGATCTACTATGCTCGCCATTTTACCGTGCAGTTCGACTAGGAAAATTTCAAAACTCATCGACACGAATGGCGTCGCGGGCCATTTCGTACGCGTCCCTAGGCCTCGGCTTCTTGACGCCGGCCGTGAGCCAGATCTTGTCGGACTTGTGGCTCTCGACGGCCACGCTGGTGACCTTCACCCACACCAGGACCTTGGTCTTCATGCCTTCAATCCCGGCGAGCTTCCCCCTGGAGAGCGTCCCTTTGACACGGTTCGCGTACCTCACGACGGACCCGTCCTTGAAGCTGGCTTCGCAGGCGGAGGGCAAGTAGACGACGAGCTTCGAGCTGGCCGCATCGAGCTCGTAGCACGTGACGTTCCGAGGGAAGAGGCCTGCCGGGAGGTTGTGCTGCCGGAGGAGGTCGGGCAGCAGTTTCGGCGGCTTGCCTGATCGAGGAACAAGCAAAGGCATCAGCAAAGGGAACAGCAGATGCAGGGCTTCTTGAAACTCTCTTGTTGGATTCAAGAAACAGTCGTATGATATCTGTCAAGGACTAAGAGTTGCAACCGAAATTGATCTGGGCGGAATTCAAGACTCATCAATCCCGCAGATGCAATAAAAATACAGCAGCATGAAATAGCCAAAGCGAAAACAGTTCAGTACCTTTTAGCTTGTTGATGACCCACTTCGCCTTCTCCTCGACCGTGCCCGATATAGACTGCAAACACGCGCGCATTCATGAGAAAGAGTGTCAGGAGATGAATATGCCGGGTAATGCAAGAAGCGTGTTTCTTGGGATCGAATAACCATCTGTCTATGCCTAGAAATGTATCAACATTTTACGCTTATGATTGTTCAGTTACTCTTTGGACCGCCCTCTTTGCGACTGATACAAGAAGAGAGAGTATTCTCGAGTAGACACTGATTGAGAAATCAGACGAGTGCTCGACAGCCAAAGCTAGCCATCTGCAGTGAGAGGCAAGACACAAGACCAAGCATATGCGGACCGGGAGAGATCCTAAAGGCACCTCAACATGAAACCGGCAGTACGCAGGGAGGTAACATAAAACGTCAGATCTATAATGACTTAAGGGAGCTGCATTCGTTTGCAATTCATGCGCATCGACGACCCTATTATGCAATGATACCACAAATAACAAAAAGGACCATCGAACAACCTTAATGAACAAGGAAGCTTGTTGTTAAGTCATTACCAAGACGCACACAACTTCCATCTGCTAAGAAACCATTGCAGACCTTGACATTACTGGTTCATAGGACAACAAAATTCATGAAATCAGACCGATGCAGATGCCATTGAAAGGGGAAATTTTTCAAATAATTGCGAATGTGACCGTACTGAAAGGTCGTCGGCGATGTTGGAGAACTCTTGCTTGGTTTTCTTGGCTATCCAAAACGTCCCAACCTTTGTCATGGCTTTCTCCATTTCCTCTGTCTTCACTCCCTGTGACAGGACCTAAGAAGAAAAAGAAGAAGAAGAAAGAAGAAGCTCTCAGGCCAAAACCCCACCTTTGAAAAATCTCTCTCACTTTAATGCGCCACCAAATGACATTTCAACCACTTGCCATTATCAAATAAAAATGAGAGCCCCACTAATTTCCATTTGATTAATGCCCATATGATGACCCAAAATGCATGCAAGAGTTCAAATTATTATTTGGATAAAAAATTCCTGATGGGTCGAGAAAGCATTGCCAATTCAAATATATTTCAATTCATGTCGCTTGTAGAAGATCTCGACACATATTTCTTTACTACTTGTAAATTTAACTGCAAATTTCAATAAGGCCAACAGCACATGTCAACGTGTTATGCATTCGACACGGATCGAGACTCCATGGTAAAATAGAGCACATATGCATCCTTCAAATGTTACCTCACTTTGCTCACATAATCATTAGCTTAAATAATCTTGAGAGGCACGCTTGATATTTAATGGACTCCCGAGTAGGTAAAGGGTCTGTTATGCCAATTAATTGCAAAATTGGGTCCAAGTGTTGTGAGAGGTTTTAGGCTTTACGTACAATTTAAGACAGTAAAGACAGCTACAACACACCTAATACTTCCAACACTTCTCATCTTTTACACAAAAATTAGAAAAAAAAATCTTTTGGGTGACTCTAAAATTTTACGTTTAAATAATTTTAGGTTGGTGAATTGTATATAAAATTTCATTCAATTAACCAATTATTCTATAGTAGGTGTGAAACTTTTATGATAGTTTTAATAGCTCTGGTGTAAAAAAGGACAAAAAATAAAACCCAAAACTGAATCGAAGGCCCACATTTTTTTTCTTCAATGATGAAAAAGTCATTGCGACACAGGATCATTTTATCATCCTCGAAGAATAAGACCAAGAAAGGTTTTCTCTAAAAGGTGTGAAGAGTTAAAACTCAATATCATTCTAAACCTTAAAAGGCGTCATCTAGAGTTTAAATCCCAGTACATATTATTTTCTTAGCTCACTACAATTGTACGACTTTGCTAAGATGTTATGGGCATGACCCGATATAAGTAGTCGTATAGTTTGAAAGATAGAAGACACCTAATGTTAGCAAAAGCAAAGATGGTGGAAGCACATAAAATCTCCAAGGATTGAAGTTCTCTTTCCGATTACAAACTTCAAGACTTGGCCATTATTTCCTTCCTTCCTTTGCATTTCTCTTTTGGACCAGAACCAGACTAGATCAACTGAGTGTTTTATTGGGCCTCAATATTAAAGCCCATCTCCTCGGTTGGCTTGAAATTCCTCGTTGGGTTTTCGAATTAAACTCCAAATTAGACATGCTATCAGTTAAGATTATTGTTTTATCTACTAATTTTTCATTTCTCTTTGAGAAAAAAACGAAACCCTTGTCACGAAAAGTCGTAATCTGTCTCTCCATATGAATATCGGCTCATTATCAATAGAGAGAGAGAGGGCCCTTTTAAGTTACTCTGAATAGCTATGAGACGCATATAAGAGTTGTAAAGATTGAGGAAGCAAAATGATAGTGAATAAAATGTGATAAAATATTTTATTACACCATTATCACACATCGTTTTGTAAGTTGTCCTAAAAGTGTAATTAAGTCCTAAAACTCATGAAAAGTACAATCAACAAATCATAAAACTTGTCAAATTGGTACAATTAAGTTTCCATTAATTCCGTCCAATCTAGCTGATGGAAAATGTTGACATGATTTTTTTAAATATTTTATCTCTCTTATGTGGCGATAACGTGGCTAAAATGATGTCGTCTTGGTCCAAATCTCATTTTTAATACAAATTTATTTAAATTAAATTTGAAAAATAAAAAAAAAGTTTGAGAACCGGATGGCCACAGTTGTCCTTGCTGCTACTACCCCACCATTGCCACACCAGCAACAGCTAGCAAGGGTGGGGGATGGCTGGAGGGGGTTGTAGGACCCGGGACAATGGCCAACAACCCTTATCGATCATAGGCAAGCATTGAGGCCCTCTCTCGGATAGGGCGAGGTCCGCTACTGGTAGCCAAACCCCACTAATGGTGGTGCTCAACTAGACCTGGGCACATACTTAAAATAACTTTCTTTAAAGCAATGTTTACATATTAACCAATTTTTATTTGTATAGGCACGTATTCAGAGCTTGATTCATATTTGATGAACTTAAACCGTGTAATATGTGCTCAGACTTCATGACATTATACTTCACTTGCATTAACTCGGTTCGCATGATATCTTATTTTCTTTTTTAATGCTTAGTCGAAAACAATCTGCTCATCACTTTCAGAAAAAAAGAAAGAAGAGGAAAACAAAGGAAAATAATTTGCTGGAAAGCTCACACTTGAAGACAAGTTTGTCCCAAGTTATAAGACGTAAATCTTTGCTCGTCATTTGCTCATGAAAATAAGCCCTCGGCTGAATCACATAAATTTCTCACGTTCTCTCTAAAATCTCGATTATGTTATTAATACTTGTTGATAGCACAATATTTTGTTTTAGAGACTCCGTTTGTTGATGATACTACTTGAGTTAACATTCTTCTCTTGAAGAAAAATTATTCAATGGAATATAACATAGCACATTCTTTTTCTCATGCCTCATATGATGTGGTTGTCGTGTTAAATTCAATGTTATTACCTGCTAAGTCGCCATGTCTAATCATTGGGGGTTACTTTAGTGGCCATCATATTCACATAGGAAGGGAGAGGTGATGAGTTCAATTCTTCATTTTCTCAAAGGGGCTAGAACTGTAGATGCTTTCGATCTCACGTTTTGCAAAGAGGCACGATAAAAGTCTAAAAGTGGGTTGAAAGTTAAAATAAGACATACAAAAAAAAAAAAAAAAATCGTCGTGTCTTGTGAAGTCTATACATAATGAGCATGTAAAATTGTGAAATTTGCTAATCAAATGTATCTGTCTCATTCTCAACCCAATTTTGACATATCTCATCCCAATGTTATATCTTCCGTAGATGGCATCTTATCATTCACATGTTGATCCTAACTTCTCAGAAATCTGTACAGCAAGATACTATTAAGATTTTATGTTAATTCAAATCTTCGCAGCATGTGTCGTGTTCCGTGTGAGGGGTTAGCTTCCCTATGTGAGATTTTGTATCCACAATTCGAAATTCGTGCGACATTTTCCCCCGACCATCAAACTAAAGCATTCGATAATTCACGTGCACACCCGAAGAATGCATGTTTTTTCCTCATGGCAACACGATGCAATGTTCGGTTGCTTTCATCGCAGCGTGGACGAGTCAGCCGAATTTTGGACTATGTATCCCTCTTGCTGACTACTGCTTTTCCTATTTTGTAGCCAGCCGATTGATGACGAATCGAATATTGTTTGTCGAAACTCCGAAACCACATACCAAGCACGTTGTTTGGCGAAAGCATATGGTTCAGCCAAAAAAAAAACGAAAAGAAGAGAAGAAAGGAGAATTTTATTAAGGAATATCCCGAAACTTATTGAACATATTTCACAGAAAAAGTTTTCATTAGTCAAAATGCACATGTCGGTTGCTTTAACAAAAAAACCCACGTCAGAAATTCGGTGCAATTTGGAGTAATTAATATAGCATAGTTGGCCCAAATAACTTATTAACTTAAACGTTTTATTGAAGGTAGATTTAACAAGGTACATTGATGGGTGAGATTAGAGCTACCGTTTTGGTGATCCCTCGGATGTTAGATATGAGGTTTTCATTTGCATCATACGAGTGGCATCAGAACCAAGGGAATATTAAAAATTAAACTTAATTTTATTTAAAATATTCTAAAAATAAAAAACCTAAAAATTAAAAAAACTTAAAATTAAAAAACATATAATTAAATTAAAAAACTTAAAATTAATTAAAAAACTTAAAATTAAAAAAAATTAAAAAAATAAAACTTAAAAAACTTAAAATTTAAAAAACTTAAAATTTAAAAAAATTTAAAAACTTAAAATTTAAAAAAAATTTAAAAACTTAAAATTTAAAAAATAAAACTTTTAATTAGACAAATTTAGTCATAAACCTTTTTTAAAAAACTTAAAATTAAGTTAAAATTAAAAAAATTTAAATTTAAAAGACTTAAAATTTAAATATGGAAGTTTTTAAATTTTAAAATTAAGTTTTTTTTTTAATTTTAAGTTTTTTTAATTTTAATTTTTTTTAATTTTAAGTTGTTCAATCCGTTTTTTGAATTTAATTTATGCAGGAAGTTATTGATGTGGATGTTGATCGTGTCATGTAAACCTTTTAATTAGACAAATTTAGGATGTGGACGACATGTAGGACGACCGGCGCTAATGTGAACATTTTTAAATAATTTTTCAATTTTTCTACTTTTTTTTCCTCTATCCTATGGTCGGTATTGGCATGGTTGTAGGGGAGGGTCACCCTCACCAAACTCGATGACCATTGAAAATTAAAAAGGGAGTTTTTTTTAAAAAAAATAGCAAAAAAATTTAAAAATTAAATAAATAAATGTCTACATCAACACGATCGTCCTATGTGGAACGGCTGGCATACACATCAACGATTTCCAGTCTAAATTGGCCAAATAAACTGAATTTGTACTAATATAAAAATGTTTAAGATTAAATTAGTCAAATTAAATGGTTCATAACTAAATTGATCATAATGCAATATGTTTATGACTTTCTTATACTTTTCCTTAGAACCAATGGTTGGTTGGTGGGTCCCGAATATAATTCTGCGTTTGATGCAATATCTCGAGCAAGAAGTTGCAGTCATCATCACGATTGTTGAGTGCCATCGTGATTGAGCTCTTGAAGAAATCGTTAGTGAAGGATCCAACTAAATATGGTGATGAATCCAACTAAATATGGTGATGAACTCATACTTGAGTTTTGTTCTTTCTTGACAATCTCCCTAGACGAAGGTAATTGAGCTTTTGTTATGCATCCTGACACTATTTACAAAGCATCAATTACAAATTTCATCAGACGATAATTAAAATACCTGCTAAAAATATTATAAATAAATAAAAGTGCGCCTACCTGTAAGGATAGGGTCATGAACCCATCGTTGACAAAACACAAAAGCAATTCTCGGAGCCCTCTGGGTACTGATGAACAATTGAATATGAGATTTCGCTGAATCGTCCAGATTGGAATCGCAATTTCCGGCGCGCTGACACCGCCGTGCATGCTATAGCCAATGATGTCCCTCTCTTTTCCTCCACGCCACTTCTCCACAAGATAGCAATATAATTTGTCTATTGATTTTTCTTTTCTCTCCTTTTCTCTTCGATTATTTTTCATGTAAATTCATGGAAGAAACTCGATCCACCGCCGACGCTGCGATGGACAAAACTAGTTAATGATTTGACACTAAAATCGTCCTTCGAACGCACCCCGTGCCTAGTGAGCTTAGAATTCCTGCAATCCAAGAAGTTTGACACTCGCATGAAGTTTCTCTTCTAATTACACGAAAGAAGGAAAAACACCGTTACGAAAGCTCATCAAAAAGTGTAAGTGCAAAGCCAATTAATGATGGATTTGAAAACATTCATCTCAAGCGTGCCGTGCCCTTCCGACATGATTGACGGTAATTCGAAGCGATAATCTTTTTAATGTAATCATGGATTAAGGGGGAGGCAATCATTAATCAATTCTTCTCATTTGTTGCTTGTTGCCGTAAGAAATTGCACGATCCAAGTGCGCTGTCTTGAACATGAAAAGGACTCGGACAAGGAAGGAGATCTCATAGGTAATATCTAGCCAAAGGCTAGTTTGCTGGCTACATTTTAGGACAAGGAGGATGCAGGTGGGAGTGAGTGACATCAAGTCATGGGAAAGAAAATAAGAGATAGACAGAAACCTGTTCTTTCCCGGCGGCCCCCCTTGCACGCGCTCCTCGTTTTTTTTGTCGTTCGACGAGGACACTCAGAAGTGCTTCTCCACTCACCAAAAGGGTTCACCTACGGTGCCCGTGTTATCGTGTTGGGGTCGTAATTTTCCGTGAATGATCTTGTTTTCGTCATGATCCATTACACAGTCAGACTTGATTGATCAGTGGATTTGGACCAAACAATTCATTTTATCTTATCTAAATGTCCCGACTTAAATCTGAATCTAAGACGTAACTTAATGATAGTATGAAAATAAATCTGGTTTGATAGTTAGGAAATTGTCATGTATATCTATATGGGGTGTACGCATAGTATCATGAGTATTATGATGTCTAAACAAATTTCATTGTAATTACTTTCATGTCATCATAAATAAACAAAGAAAAGCATTTTGTTTGTTTCATAATTTCCAAAAAAACAAGAACTCTCACGCATAGTATCATGAGTATTATTCATAAATAAACAAAAAAAAGCATTTTGTTTGGTTCATAATTTCCAAAAAAAAAGCTCTCTCTCTCTCTCTCTCTCTCTCTCTCTCTCTCTCTCTCTCTCTCTCTCTCTCTCTCTCTCTCTCTCTCTCTCTCTCTCTCTTGTTGTCTTTAAATTGGGATGTGCATGGGCCAAGTGAATTTGTAGTGTCTCTTGCAAAGGCCAAGTGAATTTGTAGTGTCTCTTGCAAAGAAAGAAGAGAGAGGGAAAGAGAGAGAGAAAGAGAGAACGCAATGGAGAGTCCAAATGGTCAGGAGTTGATCTCAAGAAGAAGCAACAAGGATGTCTCCCTCCTAGAGCTGAGAGACAGGTTGGCAGAGTTTGCTGCAGTTAGAGGATGGGATAAATTCCACAGCCCCAGAAATCTTCTCTTGGCATTGGTACACACACACCATACATCAACACATCTCTTTAATTTATGGCGTTTTCTTTGTCGATTCGAGTTTCCAGCTTATCTCTTTCTTTTACATAAGGCGAGTTTGAGATACTTGTTAATTTTTGGCTACCTGCGCTAGTTTATGGAAGAACGCAATGGTCGTACCTGTAGAAGAAAACTTACAAGATCAAAACCCATATCAAGACTACAAGAGTTAATGACAAAACAGGTGACTAACTGATTGGCAATGGATGATGCAGGTGGGGGAGGTGGGAGAGCTATCGGAGATATTCCAGTGGAAAGGGGAAGTGGAGAGAGGGCTCCCCAACTGGAGCTCCAACGACAAGGAACACTTGGAGGAAGAGCTGTCGGATGTGCTGCTCTATCTGGTCCGGTTGGCCGATGTTTGTGGGCTCGACCTCGGCCAAGCTGCTCTCTCCAAACTCATCAAGAATGCTCGCAAATACCCTGTCGTCAAACCCTAGTCAATGAGCCTTTTCCATAGACAATAAGACGGAGAGAGAGAACGATGGCATCTTTCTTTTTTTTCCCCACCCTTTTATGTTAACTCGGAGCGTGAAATCTAGTCGAGTTTATCTGAACTGTCGAATGGTCTATACAGCCGAATTCGACAAAAATCATATTGATGAATCTTGTAGGGTTCTCCGCAATCAATGGAATAGGAGTGCGTTCGCAAGAGCATGCAATGAGGTCGCTGTTAGGTTGGGGCCAGGTAGCTTTTTACTTTGTATTCATCTCATGGATGAAGTGATTCTCATGTGGAGTCCGTGGACTTGAGAGGGTCCACAATCTGATGAATGCAACGCGAGTTCATGCTATCGTGAGGTCCAACTCCTTCTGTCGAGTTCTTGAATTGTACTTTTTGAGTTTCATTTGTGGAGTTCGTGGTGTCGTGGAATTGATGAATCCTATCGCACGCGGTAGGGAAAAGACAGCATTTGAGGAAGTTTCTTATGTCCTTGCAAAGATGTAGCCCATTACACAAATGGAAATATGCAAACAACTTCAAATGTAGCAATGATCTGATCATTCGTACCACCACGTGTTTATCTAAATAAATCAAAGACTCTTGTGACATGAATGCGTACTGATTTAACATTTATAGGACTGTCTAACAATAACGTTCACGAATGAAATCTACCCCCTAATCTCAAAATAATTTTAAAAAAAAAGAATAAGAAAAATCTTACTTGTTAAACAAATCGTAAGTCATTTAACGACTACAAGTGAATGGTTCCAGATTCTGTACAAGTTCGACCTATAACTTGAAACCTACCCATTGGAATAGGTTCCTCATTTTTTTGACCTTAAAATCTACCATGTCACATGTTCTAGGGTTGGTTCCAAAGTTTAACCAGATTCCACCTATATTATTAATTAAATGATTATTAATTTATATTTAAACACATGATTAATATGAACATTAATAAAGTAAAAATTTTAGTCATAAAATGAAAACTCAGGCTAATACTTCCATATTATACATTCATCATCAAATGATATGGAATATCAGAGAATCACATAGAGAATGAACTAAGAAAAATATTAAAATTTGTTTAGGTTTTCGGCTCCAAATTCTTACAACTAAAAATCTAGAACCTATCCGTTGAAATAGGTTCTTTATTTTTTGGAATTTGAAACTTATTACACATACCTTAAAACCTAAAACCAATAAATTCTTACCGATCCAATCCTCAAGTTCCAAATTTTATTCCGGAATTATGTTCACGCTTATCAATGGCAAGCAACATACGACAAATCAACGGGTCAAAGCTTTTTTTCCGTACGAACACTGTGCATCAGAATTTGGGTAGCTGACAAGGTCCGATGTTACAACTAAATGGAGCGAGTCTCGATACTTTTAATCAAGATCCAATACCGGGTAATTGCTCAAGCCATGTGGTCAGTGGAGTTGATGATTAGCACGCATTGTCAGAACTCCCAATCAGTGGGGATCGATGCTTGTGGACGATCCCTTCAGGTGGCTTTGAGTGGCGAGCGGACTAATTGCAAATTTCGTGAGGGCCGGAAGGGGGCAACGCTGCCAATGATGACCTCGGTGGAACTTCGTGTCGTCCGACCAAAACTGTTGGACTCTATCATTCCATCCAATGTCCCCTACACCGCCCCGTACATCGCCACTTGTTGGGCCTTATATTTCAAAAAGGAAGTCGTTCTATTTCCACTCTAGTCTTGTCCACTTTAATAGAATGTACAAGTGGATAAAACTTGCGCGACATTCAAATCACGTGTCACATTTTCGCTCGAGCTTTATTTAACAAGTTGCTTTCAATGGTTACTTTAACAAATCTTTAATTATTAAAATTCGTTGTGTATATAGATGGTCGATTCTATTTTACATTTTTGACAGATATCTGATTGTTCTGCACATATTATTTATGCATACGTAGATTTTATTTTACACTTCAGTAACTCTCTAATTCTAAAGCATATGTTGTTTATGGTAGTATTAATTCTAAATTTGCACTTTAGCATGTTGATTTTTAAGATCACTTTTGCATATCTCTATTAATATTTCGAATGAATATGATATGTTTTTAAAAGAGTTTAACAATATGGGGTTACCCATTATAGAAATGTTATTAAAAGGTTAAAAAAAGAGAGTACATTTTTAGAGGGTTCATCACATGATTGTATATATTTTCAAAATAAGGTATAACTAAGTATATCATAAGTGATCAATTTCACAATGAAAAATGCGCCCGATATCCAGCCTGACAAGATTTTTTGTCATATTTCACAAGTAAATCATTTTAATAAATAGGTAAAAAGAAATTACATAAAGTGATAGCCCAAATTTAACAAATTAATAGAAATAACTAAGAAAACCTTGGTTAGCAAAGATTGGTAACAGAATAAATAAAATTTTGATGTAATATTTAAACTATAAAAATAATAGATAATTAAATAAGATTATCAATAATTGATTTGCATTTTACCTGAAAATCTAGTGACTAGTAACCTTTTTACAAATACAGGTTTTTAACATTGATCAACTCTTTTGTAAATTTGCCTACACGAAAAAATCCATTCTCTCTTTTGACAATACAACAGAATCAACATCCTGACATTCTCTCTCACATGCATGCTTTCGCTATAACTAAAGAAAACCTAAATCATGCAAACACACCTAACGGATAGATACAGGTATATATTATAAGAAATTGCCAATTCAATCAGTCAAATTTACGAAGGGAAGATGCAGAATCGAGGAAATTGTATTAGCTTAAATAGCGTACACAGGTTTTCTATTTGAAAAGAAAAAGTTCATTAGAAGTCTGTACTTTTCTTAACTAGAATCTGAACCTCAAACATCATATGAAATGCAAAGTACAGACTCAAATCTCCAGTAATTAAGTCTGCTCGGCTCTCAACGAGTTCTTTAGAAGGATTCTTCTAATTTTTCCCATTATTCTCACCTTATTATTTGAAAAGAAAAAGTTCATTCTCCTTCCGCACGGTTTGACCACGAAGGGCGGCACGCCTGAGCTGTTTGATGGACCTGTTGCCGATGGAGCATGGCCATCTTGTTGAAGTGTTCCATGTTCATATTCTACAGCGAGTATGAACAGTTACATCCCAAGCATAATTGATACAATGTTAGTGCTAGCATATGGATTAGTCCCATCTCATTACTTGATAAACTCAATTTGACATTAAAGATTACATGAATCGAATTCGACACTATGCATCACTTACTTGTGCGAGATAGGCACAATAAGGGTCCGGCATGGGCAGCACCGGAGCGTTGCTCCTGCCCTCCGGATTCACTTGAGCTTGGAAGTGCTGCGCAGCCACAAGTGGGGGCACCATGTAGGGCTGTGGCATGAATGCGGCTGCTGCGTGCGCCATGGGATTGACGTCGAGCATTCCGAGCCCGACCCCAGCTGTGCGCGCCGCGAGGAGGGACATCTGGAGTTGCTGTTGGTGCATCGCCAAGTTAGGCAGTATCATCTGGGGCATGTTGTTGCGGAGGCTCATCATCTGGACTTGCGCCTGGAGTTGCTTCAAGTACTCTATCACCTCGTCCAGCATCGAAGCCTTATCGGTCTGCATGTTTCATTTTAACACGTTTAAGTCATGCGTCAGAGGTAAACAATATGTTTTCTGCATGAAAATTTCTTTGCGGAGCACTTTGCAGAGATTTTTCTCACCTTGCTTGCTTTGGGCACCAACCTCTGCAGGGCCTTCATCTTCTGGTTTATCCTATCTCTACGTCGCTGCAGTGACCATATTTACAAGTTGCATTAGGAAAAGAAAAGGGAAAACGAGAGAACATCTTCTTCTTTTTTCCCCGTAGCTGATTGGTTTTAATCTAGCTTACTTGAACGCATACTTGGTTTGCTCACTAGGATAAAGCATGAGGAGAAGCTTCCTTATGTACCCTCGGGCCGAGAAATTATTTAGCGAGTATGTTGCAACATGCATCATAAATCTAAATCGCCAGGTTTGACAAGATTCCCATGAGACCCATTTAATCTGTTGATACCATGATTTTAGTAAATATTAGATGTTCACAAATACTTTCTTATTCCTTTGAAATCACGACTCATAAACCTACGAACGGAATATCTTACATTAATCACATAGGACTCCTTTACCAGTGAAGAGAAGTCATTGTATTGTTTATAAACCATATGGACCATAAATCGAGCGGGTCCCATCGTGAGACTCGCATCATTAGCAATGAAGATGAACTTCACTTATGTGGTCTGTAAACCGTGCTATAATTTTTTTTAGGGAAGACTTGTTCCATTAGATCAAGTCGATCATATTTTAAGAATTCTATTAAAAAAATATAGATTTTATGACTCCTTGAATTAGATTCCAGGTATGGAATTGACTTGATCTACTTGTTCAGATGTATTATACAAACATGACTACTCAAGCGTGGAAAAATACAAGGCTTGATATGAGAAGAGAGATCTGGGCTTATATCTAGTACCCGCTCTGAGAGATTATGAATCGTAGAAGCTCTACTTCTCCTGGTTGATTGTGGAGGGCCAATTTCACCTTTGTCCTCATCATCTTCATCTAGATTTTCCTGTGAAAGCATCAACCATAACATGCGATTAATCACTTTATCAAACAAGGCTAATGTTTCCTTAAGCAAATCGAATTTCTTGAATTCAACTACATATATTTCTAGGAATTCTTATGTTTAGGGTTCATATCGACTTTTAAATCAAGTGGGTCTCGCATAACATCTATTAACCTATCCAACAACATGACGAAGATTCGATAAACATGATTAGCCCCGTCCGTTCGGGTGGCTCTTTTATCGAATTAAGTAAATGTCTGCAATGCGTGTTCTGTGACTAAGGAGAACTCATGTACCGATTCGCCGTGGGAAGCCGAGTCGTCGTCATCCGTGGTTTTGTTCTTGAAGCTCACGGGAGATTCAAAGGAAGCCCACGTCGTCATCGTCGCGTCATCGTCCCTGCAAATCGTCGCGCTGGCGCTACCACATATGCTGCGTTCCCCTCTAGCGGTACACCTTCCGACGCCGTTGCCCAAGTTCTTCTTCACGACTGGGACGGGCTCAGAGTCCGACCGCTTCCTCTTCTTGACCAAGTGATTGTTCGCCGGACATTGCTGCCCGGCATGGCTCTTGTCCAATATGCCGCCCGCTGATGACGATAGTCTCACGCGATGCAATGACGATGGTGGGGGTTGGTCGTGTCGGGGAGATGGTGGGTTCTTCTTGTGACACGTGGCCTGGTGGACGATGGACTCTAGAGTGTCACTGCCTCCCAACGGGGGCTTCAGTAGGCCGTGGCCATGCATGGCTAGCTGCCCATTCTCCAGTGTCAGCTCTGCTACTCCATGATTTGACCTGGCATGCATGTTCAAGCTCTTCCTATGCATTAGTCTCTCTTCTGGGAGCTACAAAGCAACGGATCCCATGGAATTGATGCATGTGCATGTTTATGGATCAACATTATAAAGATGGTTTCATACAAAAAAACAAGATGAATTTCTCCGTGAGAAAAAGTTAAGAGATATGTACACATATCGATTGACGCGTGAACATAAGCATATCAAGAAAAAGTAGCGGAAGAATGTCGTGACGAAGCCGTGAATTAAGACAGGAAGAGATGAGACTCATCAAGATGGTAGATGTTAGAGAAATTAGAAGGGAATGAAGAGAATGTTGCATACATGGAAGGAAGAGAAGAAGAAGAATAGTGAGGATGAGGATGATGATGATGGGGATGAATCTGGGGGATCTGCACGTGAGAGGATCTATTACTCCCCTCTCCTCCTTCGACTTGTTCTTGTCTTTGTTGCCTCAGATTCCAATCTGGTGCTGCGCAATGATTCATATCTCTCTCTCTCTCTCTCTCTGATCTGTGAGAACAGGAAGTCTAGGAAAAGATTTTTAAGTTGGGATTCCCAAGTGCTGTTTCCTTATCCATGGGGTCCCTTTTTCGGTGTAGTGACTTAGGCTTGAAAGCGATTTTTCGCCACAAATTATAGGACATGCAAGAAAATGAAAAGAAGAAGAAGAACAAGGAGAAGAAAACTTATTTATAATTGGTGGCCAGAAAAATGGTCCATGAGGGTACGGTTATGCTTTGGTTGATGTACCATGGATGACAATAACATTGGATATAGCTACAACTAGATTGTAATTGCATCGTGTCGTGAAATGCTATCTTATGTTAAAAGTTGTAGCACCTCAAAATTGGATGAGACAGCTTCCTAAAAGCTGCTATAAACTACGGTCATTTCGAATGTGAACTCACGACTTGCGTTGTAGATAGAAGCAGTTTGTAAGTATGGATTGATTTTTTAGTGTCTGTATTTTCAATAGGGATGTTGTGATTGATGTGGTCCTGTGCAATCATGAAACTGTGTGGTTGTTGATGGAATTGAGAGAGTGGAAAGTATGCCAAGGATGAGGAGAGGAAGACATTGACATGGCATTGATTGGTATCATTCTGAGCAGAAAGCATGAGTGGTGGTCTCGTTGTTGAGCTGATCTGCCCTCCTTGACATTAATACATTCCCATCCCCAAAGCATATGACAACCTCAAGATCAGATCCACCATAGCTGGTTCAGGTCCACAGTTTCCTGGTCAATTTTTTTTTTTTGGGCACACACCGAGCTGTGTTTGTCATTTATGACACTGAGAAATTCTGAAAAGAGTTTAAACCCGCATCGAAAATGACATACAGAAAAATGTTAACAAAAAAAAACTCAAACCATCGTATCGAACGAGATATCAAAAATCTTAGTTTTTATTTTATTGCAATTGTATCTACACCTTAATTGAAGAATCAAACAATTGATACTGTTATTTAATGTAAATACAAATTTTCGGTGTCTCAACCGCAAATTATTGATGAAATTCATCTATCGCTCACATGTTTTAAGTACCAATCACCGGAGTTTCAACATTTGTTAACAGCCAATGTTATTAACATTCTAAATACGATACGCGTTTACTAACATGGTATGCTCTACTGCGTTAAATGTAATGTAATGTAGAGTGATTTCAATCATTTTAGTCGTCAAGTGATTGAAACAATCTATCAAGTTTCTTCTCAGCCAGACATAGTGTCTGCATGTCCAACGAACACGTAGCGACCGCCCCCTCCATGCCGCGTGGAGACTGTCCATTGGATCTAGGGCTGGTCCTATGTGGCCACCACGTGTCAACATCAATCAATTTTTCTCTTCGATCGCTGTGAACGCACGGATACGTCCATGACCTCTTTTCTCCTATCTTCGACGTACGGTGTCGGCCAAAAAGTCTTAGGCCGTCTTGGGCTTGGGCTTGAGCTTGGCCGCCTTGGGCTTGATCTTGGGCTTGGGATCATTTGATTGCAATTTGTTGGCCCACTCAATAATCGGTCCACACGATCATTCAATTGCGCCTTGCATGACAATGGACTACTATTATTATTATTATCATTATTCATTTTCAACTAATCACTATTAAATTATACTCAA
This sequence comes from Eucalyptus microcorys, assembly GCA_014182515.1. Lineage (NCBI taxonomy): Eukaryota > Viridiplantae > Streptophyta > Magnoliopsida > Myrtales > Myrtaceae > Eucalyptus > Eucalyptus microcorys. The sequence continues at coordinate 23,879,302 of CM024572.1, forward strand.
TATCATTTTTTAAAAAAAAAATATAACTATTTATGTTTCTTAAGGGAGGAGGAGGAGCATCCAATTTAAATTACGTTTGGGCTCCATTTATTTTACAGAAAATGAATAATTTAGAAACAATCCCAATAAATATGGTCAATGAATGATATTTTTATTACTAACAATAATTTATATCTAAACATTTTCGTGAATGATGAAAATATTTTTCCCTTGTTCATTCATTTTTATTAGCAATATAATGAATCATTTTTAAATAATTCATTTTTCGCGAAACAAACGGAGTCCAAAATACAAATCGTATCTAAACATAATATGTTTATATTAATAGTGGGCTCATATGTTACATAAATAAGCTTAAGAGATCCTAGTACATCTGCGCCTTACATGACAGCGTACCTATCATTATTCATTTCGGTCCCAATCATGGACAAATCATATTTAATCTAAGTTTTTTAGCCTAACTGTCGACAAATTATACTTATTGTAAGTTTTTCTTGAGTTATTACATTATTTATGGTCATAATAAGTTCTCAATAATAGAAACGTATAAAATATTTGAGGCCAACCTATAGAACGACAATAATATGCAGAACCGCAATATACAAACAATAAATGCCAGCAATAAATTTCGCATGATTGGAATGATCTTCTTCAACTCGTCTACACAAAAGCATCGCAATTACTCGTGATATAATTTCCTGTCCACATATGAGTTTCAAAACAATTAAACTCTAAGCAATGGGAAATATTATCTAAATTATAGATATCGAGGACAAGTTGATTGAGTTTTCGTGCAACCATGTTTTTATACGTTAGAATTCGCTTACGAGTTGAAACTTAAAATTCACTTAACAAAAATGGGAATTAGCAAAATAAAGTGCCAAAAAAATGAAAAAATAAAAGAAAAGTTAAAATTGGATGCATCGTATAGTAATTTTAGAATCTTTTTTGAAGCAATAAAGATAAGGGAGTAGGTAAAAGAAAGCAATCCAAATTCTAAATCCACTCGTTAATAAAATTCATATTTAATAAATTATAGCATTTAAAGCCACCCCCAAACTTGTCGTGGATTTTCAAACGATCAAGATATTCTTCATATTTTGGTGAAGATTTTGAAAGATTATCAGCTCCAAAGGACAACCTGGTTTCTCCCTTCAACTATTGCAAAAGAGAAAAAGCGACGAAAGAAGACAAATTATGCTTGAACTCACGGGGAAGCAAACATGAGGATGCTTCGTGGGACAAATCCGGCCAATTCGATGCCGACCCACTTCACAGGGCGAGGTTCTCATGTCATATCAAGGCCACAGAAGCATCGCGATCACCGAAAAAACGCTCCTTTACAGCGGGCGCACCCCTCTGATCACGTTATATATGAAGACTCCAGCAACCAGTAACTAGTAAGCTCCTGTCTGATGGCAATTTCTTCACTCGATTCACGGCCAGTGGTCTCTGTCTGAGTCGATTTCTTCACTGGGTTTCTCTTAAAAACCGTCACTTGTATGTGTTTGGTTCTGACTTCGTTATGTCCTGTTTTCGGTTCAGTGTGTGCAAGTGGTTTGATGGGGAAGTGGGGTTTGGTGGGTGTTTGATTTTATATGTTAGTTGCTATGTATCTGTCATGAACTTGATGAGGTGTGACTCTTTTGGCTCAAGTGGCTCACGTACCTGTGGCATTTGCACGGCTGAATCATGAATCTTGATTTTGAAGCTTCGTTGACTTTTCATTTGCCTGTTGCTGGTAGCAAACTTTTGTAGTGGCGTTTCTTCTACTTTTGGTCTCTCTACCAGATGCAATCATTCACTCCCATATTTCTGTTGGTATTTCCTAATTTGCACTTCATAACATCCTAGATGTTCTTTTCCATAGTTGCTGTCTGCTAGTTGTTCACTCTGCATCTTGGATCTTCTTTAGGAAACCATTATTGCAATTGTCTAGAGTAATGTAATTTTCTGATGTGAATTCTTTCTATTCTAGAACTGAATGCACCTGTTGGTCTGTGTATTTATGTGCTGTTACCGAAGAAGTTTTTGTTTTTCAAAGTCTGCAGAAAGTTCTGAACTTTGTCCTGCAATTGCTCATTCTTGAATTTCTTTATCAGCTGGAAGATTAGAAAATCACGTTTTCACGGACCATTCTGTCTTGCCTGGTCAGGGGTCAAAAGAGCATCAACTAATCTGTCTGTGTTAGTATCTTTAAACTTTGAAAAACTAGGCAAATTGCAGCATGTTGACATATTATAATCTGCTGTGTTTCCTTCTATTGCAGTTTATTGGGGTAAATTTGTTCCGCGAGTGAGATATCCTCTACACATCCCAGCTAATGGGAGTGTTCTGCCTCTCCTTGTTTGTCTTGTTATCTTCTCTGTCCCCGGGTTTTGCTCAAAAAGTTGCATATTCTAAACTAATTGTGGATGGTAGCAATACTGTAGCCCAAACTGATGATAATTTCATCTGTGCAACTCTTGACTGGTGGCCTCATGACAAGTGTAACTACAACATGTGTCCATGGGGATACACATCTGTGATAAATCTGGTGAGAATCTGGAAGTTCCTTTTGTCGTGGGGTTTCAATTGTCACACTAAAGTTTTTAATCCATTCGAGTCGCTTTTGATGTTTTTCAGAACTTATCTCACCCTGTTCTTGGGAATGCAATCCAAGGTTAGTCTTTTTGCAAAGCTTATAGGATTTATTAAGCTATATGATTGTCTCTAAAGCTAGGCATGGTAGGATGAAAAGCCCAAATCACCTCTAAGAATTGCACTGTTCAAATATTTCCACTCACAGAGTGTGATGGACATTATGTTTGTTGAGGATGTCGTCTAATGCTTACCATTGCTAATTCATCATGTGGCGTGATAGCTTTTAAGAGATTGAGGATAAGGATTGGCGGCTCTTTGCAAGATCAAGTGCTATATGATATCGGAAAGTTGAAGTATCCGTGCCATCCATTTGGAAAAGAGAAAGGCGGCCTGTTTGGCTTTTCTACAGGATGTTTACGAATGAACAGATGGGACGAATTGAACCATTTATTCAGCAGAACAGGGTAAGCTTCAATTGGACTGCTCCTTAATGGGCTAAATTAGCACAATTTCTTGTTATGCTTATACTTGCTGCAAGATCCTGGGGCTGTGCATAACTTAATCTGAATTTGGGAGAAGTAAACCTTCAACTTATGCTTTTTTATTTGGTTATTCCTTAAGTTTCTTTATTGCTTTCTCAATGAAGCATGGGTGTCACAATGATAGTTATGAATATTCTGGTTTTAGGGCCCTAGTGACTTTTGGCCTGAATGCACTATATGGACGGCACCAGATCAAGAAGGGTGTCTGGGGAGGAGATTGGGACTTCAGTAATGCATATGAGCTCATAAATTACACATCTGCGAAGAAATACCCAATAGATGCATGGGAATTCGGTATGCACTGTGCTTAGAAAATTTCCTATTCCATATGAATATGCCTCACCTCCATGATTCTATCTGCTCGAAGGAAATGAGCTTAGTGGAAGTGGAATCGGAGCAAGTGTTGGGGTTGAACAATATGGAAAAGACTTGGTATCCCTCAAAGCCATTGTCAGTGAAGTGTACAAGAATGCTCGTTCAAAACCTTCCCTTGTAGCACCAGGGGGGTTCTTTGATCAGGATTGGTACAGGAAGCTTCTGCAGGTTTCGGGTTCCGGCGTGATCAACGCCATGACACATCATATTTACAATCTGGGACCAGGTTTTGTACTGATGCTGAGCTATTTTACTGCATTTGTCGTATTATTCTAATATGATTGAACCTGCAGATCATGTAAAGATTCAGTAGGTTGTGCTTATCTGAATTCTTCTGATATCTTCTGATAGCCAATCTATTGAATGACTCAATTCTTCTGTCAAATGGAAGAGAAATTTCAGAGAATCTTCTAAAATTTTTCTCTCCTCAAATATTCTCCTGAATTCGGTGTGCATGTCACTTGAGCTGGACTTGATCCTCTTAAGATGATCTGATAGCTGGTATTCTCCCATTTTCAGGTTCCGATCCCAATCTTGTGAGTAAGATTTTAAATCCTAATTACTTGAGTCGGATATCCAAAACATTCAGCAATGTTATACAAACTATTCAAGAAAATGGTCCTTGGGCCTCTCCTTGGGTTGGTGAATCTGGCGGAGCTTACAACAGTGGTGGTCAGCATGTGTCGGACACATTTGTAAATAGTTTTTGGTAATCTTGTGACACCCTTAGTGTAAAGTCCTCATTTGATCAACTTCTTCGATCTTCTCAGTCAAGCATGAATAACATGTGATATTAAAGAGCATGAGCCATTCCTTTGTTATGTGACATAGGTACTTAGATCAGCTTGGCATGGCATCCAAGTATGGTACCAAAGTATACTGCCGGCAGACTTTGATCGGAGGAAACTATGGACTCCTCGACACATCAACATTTGAGCCTAACCCTGATTACTACAGGCAAGTACATGTCGAGAGTGTCTCAACCTTCATTATCTAACAATGAATGAGGAAAAGATTATTGTTTTGCTTGTTCCTTGGAACACTAATAGTGTATGACGGTTCTGAACAGTGCGCTCTTGTGGCATCGGCTCATGGGGAAGGGCGTTCTTGCCATTGACAGTGATGCATCCTCATTTTTACGTTACTATGCTCACTGTTCAAAAGGGAGGGTAAGGCTTCTTCACACTTTAGTTTGTTCAAGTCGAAGTAAGAACGTAAAGACAATTTTCGATCAATTTGATAGCTCTTCCTGGTTATCAAGATATAATTAGATTTTACCCGTCTCTGTCCAGTACTGAAATGTTTGAAAATAAAAATGTCCCAGGATAGTATGCTTATGCAGTGAGGTTAAGCTTTATCTAGGACGGTAGAAGTTTTGTCATGAAGCATTTGTTTTTTGAAATGGAAAAGTTAGTTTTTTCATTAAAGACTTTAGGGCAATGTAAAGATTGATGTAGCTGAATATATGCCGTCGGGGCAATTATAGAATAAACAGCTGTATTTACGTATGTGTCAAGTCCCTGATCCTTTTTGGATACTTTGGTACACAGGAAGGCATTACCCTACTCCTGATCAATTTCAGCAACATAACTTCCTTTTCTATCAGTGTACGGAATAGCAAAAACTACGGATTGCATAATGAACGATCGATTAGCAAAGAGAGCATCTTCATTCGCCGGTTGAAGGAAACAGTATCATTTGTTGGGTTGGGATCATCGGATGGACAGTTGTTCAGAGAAGAGTACCATTTGACTCCTAAGGACGGAGTCCTTCAAAGCAAAATCACGTTGCTAAATGGAACTCCATTGGAGCTAACAAAAGATGGGGAAATCCCAGATTTGAAGCCTGCCCGTGTCGACGTAGATACACCTTTAACCATTGCTCCTTTGTCTATTAAGTTTGTAGTTTTCCCCAATTTCGACGCTCCAGTTTGTGCTTAATTTGTTGTTTCTGAATACCGAAAATGGCATAGATGTATTATATGTTATAATTGTAAAAAGTATGGATTGGTGGTTTCCATTATATTAATTCTTGCTGGCTTCTCTTGTATGTTACCTGACCAACCGATAATTATTGAAGATTACGAGAACATGAACTTTGGTACAATGCTCTGGAAGACTTAACAGACCATCTGTGTTCAATTTAAATGTGCATAGAGAACAAAAGTAATAGAAATGATCCGAGCATTTGCTTGTATATCAGACTAGATAAATGTTTGGCAAAGAAAATTGAAGAAAATGTGTCGAAAGTTGGTTAATAAGAGAAGCAAACAATGAAAGCTCCAATTCTACTTCCCAAGCAGACGGCGACCACGCTGACTAGCCTGTTTAACACGGTAACCAAGCTCATCTGCATCAACATCGAAATGATCCATAGCTTTGTTTTGCCTGCAATGATTAAAAAAGTGATTTGTTCAGAAATTGTTTGTGTAGCACTCTCCCTGATTCTGTTCAATCGGTGAAATTGAGCTGGAGCAGTCTACAGTAAATGGATCGAAGGTTCAATACATGAGAGAACAGAAAGAATGAACAAACCTCCATATCATCCCAGCAAGATAATTCTTACATCACATTTTTTAAATGCAGCAGTGAACTATTATGACATCGATCATGAAAATGAACAATGAACAGCTTTTTGTTTACTTTTGACTTAAGGTATATAGGGTCAGGTAATCGCGATCTTTTGCAAAGAACTAAGCAGCATACCTCTCAATTTCGGAGCCCATGTCAACAGCCATTCCCTTTAGCTCACCCAAAAGATCACTTAAATCTGACAGAGCATCATCCTGTTTCACTTTTTCAACCTGGTTTACAAGAAACTTTTTAGAAAAACTCAATATTTGGACATAACTACATGTCCGAATGGATGTCCCAAAAACATGACTAGACAAAAAGAGACAAAAGTTGGGAAACTTAAATGTGAAATTTCCATGTACTCTCTTCATTTTATTGAATTGTACTAACTTCTCTCTACTCAGAAAGCCTACCCCTTTCACCTACTTGGATGTTATGAAGATATCCTCGGTTTCACTGAAAAAAGGTGTTTTTAGACCTGGAGTGTATTACATACCTCAACTTTCTCTAATGCATTTGTTGGCTCGGGAGGCGGCGTCCGTGAGTTAGATTGATGCTTAGTTGCACTAGTCAAACCCAGCTTCTCCCTCTGCTCCAGGTGGTTGCCCTTCCTCTGCACATCCTCTGTTCAAGAAAACAATCATGCTTCAGATATAATGGTTCCTTAACACACAACTACAGAAGAACAAGCTTTAGGCAGACAGTCCCTCAAGTTATAATCTGCATCTTCCAAAAGCAACAATATCAAGGATCAATTATTGGACGAGCAAATTAACTGTGAAGTAAAAGACAACCTCTCATGATTACAGGGCCTGATATTGGACGGTTCTTCTTTGGCTTCCATGTTTTTGAGAACATGCCACCAAGATTTCCCAGAAGCTTCTCTCCCTGAAACACACATCAGAAGATCGAATTCAATGCACTCCCTATAAATGGTGTTGTCAATTGTTAAACACATTAACCATCATAATCACAATTAGCCATATAGTCAAACATGGTCCTGCACGGTCCTTGCACGTTCCCAATGTAAGTCAACCATCCAAAACGGAAACCATACATTCTTGTAAGGATGCATTACACGGGAAAGTCCACAAGTATAACAAAATAACAGAAGGATGGACAAAATAAACAGCACAAATGAAAAGTGCGCTTTTCATGTAGGGCATATAGATTATTCGGATCACAAGTAACCATCAACATTCAGTTTAGGAAGGACCACAAAGTAAAATGCCCATTCCTGCTTTACAATCTGACAAATCATGTATTAGCAACACATTGCATCCAGAAAACTTTTTCTTGCTAATAAATGTGCCTTTGCTTGCTACTTTATTGTGAAAGGGATACCCATTTGAAGGAGCCATACCCGGCTAAGATCATGGTCAATATCGGCGGCAGCCATGTGCGTTCGGGTGAGTTGCTCACCCTGCTGATGCAAGTTGACTAAAGTCTTGGTTGCGTCCTCCCTTATGCCCTCTGCTATTTTCAAGCAATTATTTACGCTTTCCGTAGTCTCCTCAGCCCTGTAAACTGCATAGTTCTCCAATTCTTGTACGGATTGGTTCTGCAATCCCCCCGAGTCATGGAAATCATTTCTATACTTGCTTCTGGCAGCAGAGTTAAGGGCATTTGAATGTGATGAAGAAGAGACCCCTTTCTCCTCATAACCATCAAAGAGACTATTGCGGGAATTCTGAGTCAGGTCAGGCTGAGAAGCCGTCCTTTTAGAGGAATTGGGCACCTTCTTATTATCAAACTCATCGTCAGAATCAAACGGGTTGGATCTAGAAGAATCCACATACCCAGATTCAGCAGAGTTATGCTTAGCAACCTTCACAGGAGATCTCTTTGAACTAAACATTTGCTTCAGCTGCAAAAGTCGGTATAAAAACTATGCGACGGTTACCTGCAGAAACCCGAACAATTGGGAACAACTCTCATATTTCTACAGATACAGAGCAAATATCAAATGAGATTGCTAGCAAGGAAAGTCGGCATATTACACGCGGAAGGAGGTATATATATTAAGGAGCTTCGCGTAATCACAATAAAGTCTTCAAGACAAAGAACAAGGAAAGTAACAACTAATTACCCAAAGACACTGCAATAAGGAAGGACAAAAATCTATGCACCAATTTCGAAAAGAAAATGGGTACAAAGGCAAATCAGAAACGACGCTGCTAGCAATTGGGTTGGAGGCAGGATTCACAAACAAGGCTTAACCACCACATGGGGCAAAACATTCAGCAAGAAACTCTCAGAACAACCCAAAAGTCAACAACCATCAAGAAACAAAACCCAACAAGCCGATCGACTCTGGTTCTCTCGAGGCCTTTATCAAGAACTACAGAAAATCAGCACGAAGACTTCTTCGCCCAGACAGATTAAAACACTGGAAGATCTTGAATTCCGAACCGGCAGCACACGACGCCCGACAAAAAAAGCGGGTACGACTCAAAAACCAATCAGCCTATCGACCAAGTACCTGGAGATGCTGCAAGACGGAATCAAGAACTCGGAACAAAGCCAACCCAGAGACAATCCCAAGAATCTACGAGAGTCCAGATAGAGAGAGAGAGAGAGAGAGAAGTACGAGTCAAGAAGAAGGGAAGGGAAGGAGACTTCGGGCCGTCGATGAAGGGAAAATGCGAAGTGTTGGACGGAAGGAGGAGGAAAGAGACGCGCTTAAGCCACGCCAACGTCACAGCACTCCTCGTTTGAAAACCGAAACTCGCAAGGAAATTGCAGGCCGAGGACGAGTCGTCATCCTTCGCTTTCTGCCCTTTTTAGTTTATTTCAAATTTTTATGATGTCCATATTTTAATCTATTTTACCATAAGAAGAAAATGACACAAATGATCCATTTTAATTTTAATTTAATATAAAAAAAATTTAACTTAATGTGCAAAATTTGATTCTTGAACTTTGGATAAATGTTTAGATTCAACTACTATATGGAATAACTACGTTTTTTTTTATCGTAGAAATGACAATATTAAACATGTATCAAAACTTTAAAAATCACATTAAATAAATTAAAATTTCATGAATAATATTGAATAAATTAAAATTTCACGGATCATATTGCATATTGAATTAAAATTCAAGAACTATTAGCATCAGTATCCTCTATTATATATACTTGAAACTTACCAAAGTAGGTTCATAGTCACAAGTAAATTTGGATAATATGTTCAATTTTTTTGAATGGATATTAAAAAACAAAAATTGCTTCTAACTTCAAAAATCCAAGGAAACAAGCAAATGATTCAATTTAATGGGCAAGCCATCGTTCAGATCCGATCGATGCCATAGACAAATTAGGCGGACTTGAGAAGTAATCTCTTTTTAGGACTTGACTCGTCCAAACCTGTCAATTCTAAATAAAACAAGCTCTAAATCTAATAACATAATTGAAGCATGACGCTAGGCCTCACTCAGTAAACTAGCCATTATTTTGGTGTTATTTCATTGTATATCTTTGATCTAAGATCCTGACCGTGAGGTTAGGTTGGTTCGAACTAATAAACTTACATATTATAATTTATTTACAGTAAGATAATTAAGTTTGATTACCGTGATTTCCTTCGATTTTACGTCGAAAATAGACTCAAAAACCTTACTTTATATTGAATTGACCGACCCTCTTCATATAAAATCATCCTCTAATATTTTTAAAACCGATTCTGAAATCATCAAAAAATTAATTGGATTAACTATTGTGGACGTGCACGTCCTTTGATTATGACCCTCATAAGGCAAAAAAAGTCCACTAGCAACGTATCAGTCGGGGCTTTTGGAATTGGCTCATGTGGGCTGTGCTCAAATAAGTTATTTGTGGCCCACGAATTATTTCCACGGGCAACCTCATTCGTCCGGCGTTCGCTATTCCAGCGGACCACCACATCGAGGAGGAAACACTTCAAGAGAAGTACGTATAATTCTACGACACGGCCAAGCTTGATCAAGGCTCGGCGTGGCTCGATCGTAAGGTCAAACCCTTCACCGATGTCCTGTCATCTCGGTTGGCCTGCCCATTCGCGAAATCTAACAAAGGACTAAGCTAAAATTCAGTACTGTTGTTATTGTTGGTGTCTTCGATGTCTCAAGACATTGGCCCCAACATGATTTAGAGGTGGGATGCACATGCAATCATCCACGACCAACATTTCTTTCCACTCAGGAGAAGAAACTGTCTCCTTCCTATTTTCGTTGCATTCTTTGTAATGATGCATTCCTAGATGGAACAGCAAAGTCTTGTTGCTCAGATTTGACAAAAGCTTGCACCTTTAACAATGGCGAGCGGATTAGAATGACTTGCTGACTTGCGCACTCACTAATACAGAGTAACGACCAAGTCTAATTGCAGTTTAATAAGCCAATGTCTAAAGTGTGATGAGTCCATTTTCGGTTGACCACTGCGATAGTTGGCCTAGTGGTGCAAGACTTGCTCTCAAGTGATTTGAGCCCCGGTCATAGCACGGGTTCGAAACTCCCACTCACTCCTCTGCCTCTAGAAACCTTGACCCATTTTTAAACAAGACAATTTGAGCGATCCATACCCGGCTCGTACCTGTCCCGATTCAGGTTCCATTCTCAATAATTTTTGTTCTTAAATTATTGCCTCTAAAAAATGTGCGACTCCATTTTGCTTGAATGTTCAAGCTAGCATACCTGAAATTTATAAAATAGCATAAAGATGAACAAGGTCAAGAAAAGGAATCGTTGTGTTGTTGCAGATCCGTCATTGACAATCTGCAACACCTCTCGCGGCCACCATCAAGCTGCCGTCGCCGCCGGATCATTGCCATGGCAAAGCTTTCGCAAAGCCATCATCGTGGCCGACTCGTCACCAAGCCACCACCTTCGTCTTTACAACTGGTCTCTCACTGTCTAGGTATATGTATTATAATTATGCAAGTGAAATCGGTTTTCCTGAGTTTAACTTGAAAATACTTTTAACATATAAACAGAATGCGCGAGTTATTTTTATTTTCAGATGAAAAGCAATTCTTATACCAAACAGACGTGGAAGTATTTTAATAACTGCATAAATATGAGAGGACGGCTTAAAAATTCAATGCATATTGATATCATTTAAAGACTTTTTATTTTGGTGCCAAAAAAAAAGACTTTTTATTTTATTTTAAAAGAAGTCGCATTCTGTTTGCAATAAAATAGGCGAAAGCAACTCAAGAAGAGTAATAATTCACTCTAAGGATCCATTTCTAAAAGAATGAATGACTTGAAAAATATTATCATAAAAACAATCGCTTGTATTACTTACAAAATTGAATGAACGAAAAATATTTTGATTGTTTATAAAAAATTTTGGGCATAAATTATTATGAATAATGAAAATATTTTTTATTGGATAATTATTTTAAAAATACAAGTGATTGTTTTTTGAAAAAAAAATATTTTGCAAATCATTTTTTTTTTGGTGAAAATAAACAGAGCATAAATTGATGGTTTTTGAGCATGATATAACCACTTCAAATGATACCTTGTAATTTTTTAGTGAGTTGCGTTGCGTGTTTAGCGAAAATTGATAAAATCATGATCATATGAATATTTTCATACACTAATGCTTGCTCATTTATAGGAGATAAATATGCTGGAAATGAAAATTATCGTACAAGACATAACCGGGATTGAAGGGAACTGAGAAAGGGAGGCTTTGGACCTGTTCTCGAGGGCGCTTTTCCAATAAGCCAATTGAAAATGAGTTCTTTCCGAACCCTTCGGAACCCGTCGTTATTCGGGTTTTGCTTTATTGGACTAATCTCAACCTATATTTTCAAATTTTATGCAATCTATATAAGACCAAACTCATTAAACATAACCTAAAAATATGAGGTCCACAACCTATTTCGCCTCCTTCAATCGTAGATTTGATCAAAGCGATGGCCTAAGATAATCCCGTCTCTACTCTAACCAAGGTTGGCCGACGGAGACGTGCTAGTAGTGACCGTGACTCGAAAGTAAATATTCGGATGCCGGCGTGGAACCTCCATAGCAATGCCGGGTCCATCTCTTTATAGCGATAAACAAAAAGTACATTGTCGCTCGGCCACCCTAAGATAAAAGAAGAAGAATAAGAAAAACGTCACGAATTCAGATCATGCTCGGTTTTGGACCCTTCCTTTTCACGCATTTTGCGCCGGGTGAACTTTTAGAAACGGGCCGAACCCTACATCAGACCCCACTTGCGCCTTAATCCCAGCTTCAATGAATTCATTATTGGAGATGGGAGTTCGTACGCAACGCTTTTACTTATGTTACCAATGAGCAATGGCGATTCGGATTTTTATCGATTTGTTTTGCGGTGACCAAAGCTGTTTGGATGTCAAAGAGGAGCTGCTGGGGCGGTGTTTCGAATGCGACATGTGGAGGCGACCGAACAGAGCTCAGATGGCATCTGCATTGACCCTTATTATATTTGCACTATGCGCTCATGACTTTTTTAGCACCTCCCTCATGCCTCTTTTGAGGCAAAGTCAAGATGATTGCCGACGCCGAACACTGTGCTACTGATTCAAGAAAAGTTGCAGCTGGTGCTGTGGGGAATGAGAGGTCGAGAAGAGATTAAAAAAAAAAAAAAAGGTGTTCAATGCCGAATTAAGATTACAGGTTCAATGTACCGCAAGAAGAGACAAAGACTTGTTCACAAATGATGGCTGCGAGGATCTGGATTCCACTTCTTCCGACTGGGTATATGAACGTTTGGAGGATCGTGAATAGGGAAGGGAAGGAAAAGTTAATGTCAAGAAACTTGCCTGTACACTCTTTGAATCTTTTTAGGGGTCAAGTCAACACCAGGAAAGATCTATCGGCAGTTGAGACCAGTGAGAGCCACATGATTGTTGGGGTTGCTTCCCACCCACCATGAACTGAAGCTGACATGGCTGCTACCTTCTTCTTCTTCTTCTTCTTCGTCTTCTTGATGGTTTTTATGGTCTTCTGCTGGAGCTGGAAGGTTGAGATCCAGGAAGTCCCGAATTTCCGGGATCGGTTTTGTAATGACAAGGGACCGAGCGTTTGTAGGCAGTAAATGAGATCTTTTATGACCACCCAAAGCTTGACCTGATGAGAAGATCTTGAGGCAAACTGGACACTCGTGCTGCTTCTTGCACTTGTTCAACCCATTAAAATCCTCAACTTTCTGACCAGACAAATGAGTCATGCCATCGGCACTTCCCTTCTCAATTTTGCATGATTTCACGAGCTTATCATCGCTGTTACCGATTGGGGCAGCTACCCTGCTTGCGCTGCTTTCTTTCCTGGCAGCAGAATTTTCCTTGGTTTTGTTGTGGCTAGCTTTATGGCCTCCCAGAGCTTGGTAAGAGTGGAAAATCTTGTTGCAGATAGTACACTCGAATTTGCTCTTTTCACGACAATCTAGAACCTTCCCAGATTCCGGAAAACCATCAGTTAATTTCTTCAAGGATTTGACCCTCAACTCGGGATCATCACAGTCAGAGAATTTCCTCTTACTTTTGTCGCACTTGAAGGACTTCTTCTGGATCCGATCAAACCCGGCTGCCTCGGCCGAATCCTTCGCCACGCTAAGCTCAGGAACCTCACGCTTCGATTTGTTTTTGGCCTTAAACTTGTGAATTTCATTCGAATTGTCCATCCTGGACCTGTTTCTTGAACTTTTCCCCGAAGAAGAAAGTTCTGTTTTCGATTGATCCAGTAGAGGCAATTCACCACGTCCTAAAGAACCAGACTCACAATTGTTCTCTTTCACTTTCTCCAACTTCAAAACTTTCTTAGGATCAGAGGACAGATTCTTAACGTCGCTCCTACTTCTATTGTCAGATGACTCAGCAACAAAATCTAAAGCACCTCTATTATGACCAACCACATCCCTAGAGAGCATCATCAAGCACATGGCCACCTCTTCTTGTTCTTGCTCAATTTCGGAAACACAAGAAGGAGCATTGGCAAAAGATAAAGATGAAGAAGCCGTAGCAGTTGTGACGATGTACCTCTTTCTCCTCTCCGATCGCCTCCTTCGATTTGTGATGATGACTTCACCATCCGATTCGCTGTCCATAGCCAACTTCCGATCATCGCTAGTCCTCGAATCTCGATCCTCCAAGCTGTTGTCTGCGGGAACTCTCTCCTTCTCCGAGTGGCGCTTCATGTGGCCAAAAAGGGCCTCCCAAGAATTGAACCTTTGTCCACACTCTCTGCAGAGCTTCTCATGAAGTGAAGTGTCTTCGCTCAGTTCAGAAAGCCTCCATGTTTTCTTGGGATTCTCCCTCAGGCCATAACCACCGTTATTGCTGTTCGTGGGAGTGAGAGCACCAGTGCTACTTATGGATGATGAGAGCTTCTTTGTGTTGAGGCTGAGCTGCTTCTCATCCATTTCAGCTGGACTACTGTTTGTCGGATGAGACCTCATGTGACCTCCCAAGGATCTACCACAAGGAAAGCTCTTGCTGCATAATTTGCACGCGTGCTTGAATTCTGGATCTCCTTCCATTTGGTTCTCGAGAAATCGCAAATGAAAAGGAGGTACCCCAGATCAGAGGAGCGAAGAAGAGAAACTGGATTACAAGCCGATGGACGAATTCAAGACTCTGCAACAATTCTCGAGCGTTGACATCATTCACTTGAACTCAAGCCGAATGCTAATGGAACAGAACAGGACCAACCAGACGGAGGAAAGAACAAATAAAAGAAAAGAAAATGAGAACAACCCAGACGACAGAATCAAGAAAGGAAGTAGAATTTGATGACCAAGCTCCGTGAGAACAGGTGGTTCACGGTTCTTGAGCTGACCATGGTATGGCGCAGAACAGAACTATGAGCTACTACAGATCTGACTAGGGATTGAGGAGGAGGAGAAGGAGGAGGAGGAGGAGGAGGAGTAGCTTCCTCTCTCAGTAGCTTCTGGGTTGTTGGAAGAGAGAAAATTTCAAGAAAATTATAGAAAGGGAAGAGTGAAAGAGAGGTGGGTGTGTGTGTTTCTTTTGTTTCTAATGATGTGGGAAAACAAGTCACAAGAAATTTTAGAGAGAGAAGTGTGTTTCTTCCTCTCTCCATCAAGAGTCTACAATGCAAACTCTCTTGCACTAGTCAGTGTTTTTCTTTTTCTCTCTTTTATTTAATTGGGGAGGAGAAATCCATGCACGGAAGCAAAGATAAAAAGAGGCAAAGGAAACATGTCAGCACGTGTACTCTCAGCTGATAATCCTACGCCATCATCGATCCAACGGCCGGGATCCTTCCAGCTAAGCGTTCCCGTGGGTCAGTGAGAACCTACCCAAACAACTAACTGCCTTCTAACTATTCCTTCCTTTGTCTTGCTACCAAGCAAAGCCACCTCTCTCTCTCTCTCTCTATCTCTCTCTCTCTCTACAGTGAGAAGTTCTACTCTGTGACGGTTTGTTCTTTGTTGAGCTTCTCTCTCTCTCTCTCTCTCTCTCAATATGCAATTGAGGGTACATTACATTTGTGAGTATTAATTGAGCCGCTTTCCTTAGATTGATCTGAAAGGTTCGATTTGATGCATTCGTGTATATCAATCGAGCTGAAGTTCAAGTTCCCTTATGTGGAACTTTCACCGTGAATCCATCATCATCTTTCTACACTAACATTATATTTCTAATTAGACAATCAATAACCACTTCGATGCACCCGTTTCGTGAAATTAACTCTTGATTAAAAAGAACATTCCGTATGAGCATCGCCAATTGCATAACATGCCAAATGGTTCGGATTTGGCGATCGAATTTTAAATTCATTTAATAATATGACATTCCAATTTCATGTCAAGTAAAATAGGTCTCCATTCATAAGTAAGAACTGCTCTTATATACTCATTACCTTGAGTGATTATACCTAAGTACTCCTCTCGAAAGCTTAATCCACAAAAATCAAGCTGTTTCCACAACTCCAAATTATATAAGCATGGTTACTTAGCATGTCATTTCTATCTTTGGGAGTAGCAAAATCCAAGTGCTTTCGAAACCTGGCAATTTGATGGTAATATAGCCAATATGCCCTGTCAAAGAGAAAGTCATATCAGCAAGCAATAATTCAGCTATAGTAACTATGATTTTGGGCTCTTTCGTCAGTTGAAGGACAAGGTTTCAATGGGAAATCTTAACTTCACGCATCTTAATGATGCTTTCTGTGGAATTGATTTTTGTGTGATCCAAGCAATGTATCACTCCCCCATCACGTTCGAAAAAGGGGTTGTCGGCTCGAAGCTTTTTCATGCAACAGCAACACTCACCGATCAACCAAAGTCGCTACTGATTTTGGGAAAATAATAATTCACTCCTCCTCTTCCTCCTCCTCCTCTTTTTCTTCTTCAAAATCTACCGTTTCAAGTTGAAACTTGCCATCACCATTGTTGTTGTTCATGGGTGAACTCTAGGATGCGTTGAGCTTAGACATACTTTCTATCTATTAACAAGACATTACCGACTAAATGAAGCAAAATTATGTAGGATTAAAGATAAAAAAAATCAGTCCGAGATCAAAGCCTCTCTTTGCTAACTTTGAAATCGCCTATTTCTTGTCTGGACCTCAATTAAAATTCGAAAAAATTTGAATTTCTAGATTAAAAGTTAGGAGTTATTGGAGATGTGTGATCGCACGAGGAAAAGATACAAGAGTGTGGTCCCCAAAGTAAATTAAAATAAAGAAAAAGGTCCCCATTACCGATTTTATAATTATACAACCTGTATGAGTGATGCAGGAGCCCAAGCTGTCTAGGGTTTGAGTTGTTCTTTGTTGGTTTGTCTCGATGAAAAGGAAGCTTTTGGATGTGATTAGTTCCTTGATCAAAGGGAACTATGTATGCATAGCCGGCATTTTTGGTCATGGATAGGGCCGGCTCTCTCCTAGAACCGACCGCAACTTGACTGCGTGTGAGCCATTATTGTTATTTAGCAGCTAGTGCTAGATTAATGTAATCTAATCTAACCCATGTTTGCATAATGTTGTTGTACTAAATCCCCTCTTTTGCGCTGCCTTTCGCCGGCAGTGAACTGCTTTGGTTAGCTGTTAACTATGTATTGATTAGATTTTCCATTTCCATTTTTTTTTATCGGTAATGTACATGAGGGACTAATTAGTGTTTGGTTCTTGGGGAAATTAAACTAAGAACGTGAAGGATGATCATTGCTTTGGGACGTACGTGCTGGCTAGTCTTAATGTTCATGGCAGCCATGCCAATTTCTTCTTTTTCCTTTTTCGGTCAATTGGGTCCTTGCTTGGCCGCTGGCTTTTTAGCTAATTGATCGGCCAAGATCGAGCTTTGACATTGATCAAGTGACATTAAGATAGTTCAGCGTTTCTGAGACTTCAACGGAGTTACATGATGAAAGTGATGACAATTATGTGCCCAAATATGTGGTGGGTTGGGGATTAGAAGAGTCGCCCAACTACTAGCCTTTGTCTCACATCTAATCTTGTTTGCCAAATGGGATCTTGGAGCAGTACATTGATATGAATATGTTGACATTTATGTGCCCAAAGGGTTTTGAAAGATCAACCAATGCATCTACCAAGAATGTCCTTACATACCCTTCAATGGTTTTTCTTTTAATTATTAAAAAAATAAAAACTGAAGGGATATAATTAATTGAACGTTTATATCCATGACAACTGTATTGATCCTGTCACCACAAATGTTACTTTGTAACCAGCGGGCTATGCTTGGCATATACTGCTACCCATCTTCCTGTGATGCTCATGGAAACTTCACTTGAAGGCTAAGAGTAGTTTTTGGCCCATTGGAAGTGGCTTCATCCCAATTGACTTGGTTTAAATATTCCAAGAAAGAGAGATATAGATCATCACCAGCCTCTTTCTTGTGCCTATTGCCTGGTCTTTAACTTATGCAATGGCTGAGATGAGATGTCTCTTCCATATTTAATTTGGTGGAATTTCACTTATTTGATATAATAAATGTCTGCAGTGAGAGCCGAACTGAATCAAAGACGATACAAAGAATGGCATACAAACTTGCTTCAATGGCACTCGTAGTAGGGCCCTCATGATTTGTTTACTATTAGGGGTCTAATTTATTACTTGACCAACAATATAAAGCCCTTTAAGGAATTTTCTGTCAAAACCCAGAAGGTATACACACTTAAAGGAAAATTGATTTGGGATATCATTTAAAATATAATAAACCCTTGCTCTCATAAAAAGATTAAAAAAAAAAAAACCGTGCTTCACTCACAATAACGTCATACTTTTAACTGAATTGATGTGTGTACCATAACCTTGGGACTCGAGCATCGATGTTGAATGCTTGGACTTTCTTGGCTTTTTTATTATCACAATTAGGAACTTGAAAATTGAAAACTTCCGAATTATATCAAAGTTTGTGAACCTAATTGGAGTAAATAAAAACATTAGAGAAAGCAACAACAATGATCTCTGGAGCACTACTAGCCCTAAAATTGTACAGTGTGTAATTAATTTGTAGTTGACTTCGATCATCTCGCCTATCCTTCTATAAACTTCTACACCTCTTTGATGGACATATTGATATGACGAACAGAAATTAGTATTCACACAAATGAGTCATACTCATGCTATCAAAAAAGGGTTTTCAACGTTCCAAAAATTTCTGAAATCAATTCTATGAATCAATTTCAGTATCTCTAAAATTGTTCTCCTGATTCTCCGCTACGAAGCTCAGAGAAGCAGCTCCATCTTCTAATCCAGAACTGGCAATTGCCTGTCATATGTCAAATAAATGCCATATGGTCATGTGGGTCTCTTTACTAAAACTACAAGCAAAAAGCCCGCTCACTAAATTCTCGGGAACGTGCATCACCAGCTACTTCCAAAGGTGCATAAGGAGCTGCTTTGCTTTGATTGGTCGGTTAAGATCTAGCCGACGCCAGGTACTGGTGATCATTAAACCAGATAAAGCATGATTACAGAGTAGCATAAACCAGAAGCATAATTCACGCTTTAACCGGACGACAGCCTCTGGCTTTGGTTCTGCCTGACTGCTGGGGAATTCTCACTCAGCTGCTTCAGAATAAGATTCCCATGATCTGGTTTGCTTGAAAAAGATAAAGCGATCTAATTAAAACTAGAAAAGATCTTGATAACGAATCGCTCACGTCAAGTTTACCGGAATCAACTTTTCAAGGAATTTCTATAGAGCATAGTACGTTACTTTGATCTTGATGTGATGAAACAGGAAATCCATAAAGCTCCGTTTTACATTTTCAAAACGGGGTAAATCTTACCTTGATAAATGCTATAAGGACAATGGTGACGCTTTATATTATGAATGTGGGTCATGAGATCAGTGGACCAGGAGTACATTGTTTCATGGAGTTATTGCTCATAAGACCTGGCCATATCTCAGTAGTACGTCCCTTTCTTTACATTTTTGCAGTTTCAAGAAAGATTACTCATATGAAAAAGAAAAACAAAAATGTGCGAAAGCCAATTGTGCTCATGCAAGCAAAACCGGTGGCCAGCCTTGTAAAAGAGCGATTAAAACCAATATTAGCTTTAATAAACTCATGAAACGCCAAAGGATCCATGTGATCTTTCTATTGGCCATAATGATTTTGTCAGGCAAGGATAGCTTCTCTCACCTTCTACACTTTTTACTCAAAAGAGCCCGAGAATATTCAAAGGAAAAACGAACTCGCCATAAAGCATGAATGAAACAAGACTCGTCACGTGGCCATATCTAGTCTATGACTCTATAATGGATGAAGAGGTGGTTAGGTGGCTTAAAAGCTAGGACTCACAATAATACATAAAATCACACAAATCATGCCATGAGGTGAACAATCCAGATAGAGAGAAAATGTGGATATGACACAATGTGGCAGTCTAAATGCGTATATTTACCTGAGTGCAACCTGACTCAATCTTAAACTCCACGGTAATGAGCTGGTGAAAACCTCGAAAAGACAACACCTCAGAGAAGTAAAGAGCAATGAAGCAACTGAGTATTGCATTTGTTTTAGATGGTAGACTGGTATTAGGATCCCATGCGCCCGTTGGCTCAGTCCATGGATATCTATGCGGGATCACAGTTGACAATTCGATTATAATGGTCTAGCAAGTCTAGCAAGTCATAAGTTCCAACAAAACCGTACACCGTCTTCTACCGGAGCACTCATCAAACATATCCATTACCAATGGAACCAGGTTTTCTATGGTTTTCACTCGGAACAGATGCGCACTCAAAGCACAGAGCATTTACAATATGTTGGAACCTCCGTGGAGGAAAGTGAATTCTCAGAGAGCTACACCAAATTACCCACAGAAAAGACTCTGTCACAGAAATGCACCTTTTGTCGAGAGGCAAAATGAAGCGTATCATGTTCCATTCACAAAAGCAGCTATACAATTACACCATGGAACATTATACGTTTGTCTGAGATCTGCCAACGATCTCTCTTTGAAGGCGAAATGCCTACAAAATAGTCGACAAGAGACTGAAGGGAAGATGAAAAAGGATTATACAGCAAGAAAGCAGCTTAAAAAGATCACCCTTGAGAGGCAAATAAAAAAATTTATCACCTTAACAAGTGAAACCTGCTGACCATCTATCTCTATCTTACAAAGAAAGCAGGACTTCCATTATGGTAATTATACCATGGAAAATTGGACAGTTCCTATTTTCAACAAACTATTTTTCATGGTGGCAACATTTGTCTAAAAAGGCCCAGTCATCACAAGCAATGACCTAGGCGCTAGCTAAAGCCCTTCTCATCTGCCTCACAGTTCCAAGATCCATCTCCAAAGACCTCTTCAATCATACTGCAAGTGGGCAAGAGATCAAATTCCGTTTTAGGGCAAGCTATATAGCCAGCATCCCAGAACTTAGTATCACAAGTATCCAAGACATAGTCATGATGACCACCACCCCCATTCAAACTGTGCAAGCTATTAGGCAAGCGGTCCCCATTTTCACGCTTCAACTGGTATCCGGAGCTGTGGCAGCCAAGCTATCGAAAGATGTACATGAATCATCTTGATCTCCCGTGTCATCCCAAGATTTATTCCTGAGGTGAGAAGTGGGACTATCTATCCATTTCTTCGAGCATGCTTCTGCAGTATCAGAGACAAACTCTCCCACTTTCAGAGTAACATGCTCATCACCTTCGCAAGTTTCTTCAGCAATTTCCTCGTCTACTTCATTTATTTCTTCCATGTTCCTGTCACAACCATGGCCAACCCCATGTTCAAGAGATTCAACAATGGAGTCCTCCTCTTCCTCATCACTTGCCTGCCATTCATCATTATCGCTGTCAATGTTCATGGGATCACATCTGTTCTGTCCAGCCCTCTTCTGGAGCATGTAAACATTGAAATAGTAACTAATAATTTCCCTTCTAGTTCGTGAAGGAAATCTGAAAGATAAACTATTCCAGAAGTTTCTGCCCCTAGATGACGGGTTGGAGAAGACAACTTCATGGAACAATTGTTCTTCCTCATCACTCCAGTTCCCAGCAACTTGTTCTCCCATGTCATGGCATCCAGACTCCATAAATCCTTCATCTCCAAGTTCCCTTCTGAGCATGTCTCTAGCTTCAATGATATGTTGCCTAACACATCTCACAGAACCTTCATCCAGGCAGCTACAACCAGCACGACCGGCTCCAACTTTGTCGTCATAGTTATCATATACGTCAGAATCAGGCAATGGAATTACACAAGTTCCAGCAAATTTTATGTCATCTTCATCTCCAGCAATAATATCTGAATTTGAGATTGCAATGGATTTATTCAAGTAACTCAAATTGGTCATGGCATCCCGTTGGCTCCAGGGTGACAGGTCAGCTTGATAATCTGATCCAATGGGAACTGGTTTCTGTGGTGGATGCCGTAAAAGTAAAGAATAGATATCATCACGACGACTAAAAGCTGGAGCCGGATGGTTAGAAGTGACATATTCGGGAGCATAAGATGCTTGAAAATGTCCTTCTAGTTGGAATTCTTCACTATGATGTGCATCCTCCACATTGCTTATAGGAGGTTTTGTCATGCTATCATCAATGAGCTTTTGATCAACTTCCAAGTTTCTCTTTGTTGACCACTCCTCACCTTTACCATTTACAAACGCAGGGAATCAGGAATAAAAGAGATCATAGATAACATCTATTGAATTTGTAAAACTCTGGTCAACATGTTCCTCTTATCAACATGTTCCAGACCCACTAAAACTGATATGTAAATATATCTGCAAAACTCTTCAGTGAAAAAGAGCAGACAACAAACTGCACGTGACAGTCTTGTGATCAAGCAGATGAAACAAAATTTTCCTTAAGCATCATAAGTGCCTTTTTTTACCATATCTACAAATACAGATTAAAGATTTGAAAGAACTATAATTAGCATCAAACTATCTGGCATGACTCCATAAGAGTTAACATTTGAAAAAATTATTCAACTCAAGGGGAAAATACATATTTGATCAAGCCACAGCCAACCTCAGCAAAGATCGAGGCTTCCTAACCTGGAGACTCAGCCAGCACAAAAGAATGTTCAGAAGAATCAATTCCAGGTAAAGCATGTAGTGGACTATGCTCCTCTTGTCTTGGTAGCTTATAGGAAACTTCATATGATTCACCATCATCAAGAGGGCGTTTCAACACCATCTTTTAACTGCACTGTATAGAGGAGAATTAAAAAATGCACTGAACAAATGCAAACTAAACAAGCTGGTAAACTACCAAAACCCATGCATGCTGGAAGGTAGTTTCAATATACATAACCTACAGAAGGAGCTTTTGTAGCAACGCCGTGAAGAGAAATCATGATATCACTATATACTAATATAGTAGGTTTGATATTTTTCACTATGCAATGAGTACCCAGAACGGAGGAGGAAGTACACATGGTAAAAAATAACTAGCAGGTTCAGTGTAGCAGCAACAGAATACTAGCTCTCATCAGGCCTCGTAATACCAAACCTTCTGAACCTTCATACACAAATATAAATAAACTTCTTGGTCGGATGTCCCCAAACCAGCACATCTCCAAGTTCATAACATTTTGACAGCGATAATGCATAATTTTATTTAAGTTTTCCTATGCGTATAAACTCACGGTTGCGGTTACAAGTCAAAGTCCTTCAATCGGCCGCGAGTCAAGGAAACTGGCATACCTAGTAAACTTTCCAAATCTATCTTATAATGGCATACTATAAAGGTCACTCAGAAGACTGTCTGACTCTAGAATGTGGCTCTCTTTTGCCCCTTGTCCATACCATATCAAGAAATACATGCCTAGAGACTTTCCTCGCTAGGATGAGTCAAAGCCCTTCGAGTACGAATTTGCAGAGCAGGCAACTCAAGAATAAAAAGCTTTTTATCTGTCGTTTCCTTACCTAGAAAGATTTCTATTCCAAGATTGGACAAAAGGAATGGTGGGTCCAGGGACTTCAATTTTTTCTTATTTTCAGCAACATCAGGCACCTAATTAGAGGGCAACTAATAACCGAACTAGACTTCTGTGAAAGATCTCTATTGTCATTTCATTTTCCGGGCCTGAAATATCTACAGGCACTAATATACACAATTAAAGCTTTCCCAAAAATAAATGGGTTCCCATGTCTCATCTAAACAGGTGAATTACAAATTTCATCATTGTTTAATATAAATGTAATAAGTATATTTAAAAATTCCAGTTAACAAGGCCATATTTTACGAAAAATTAAAATAAGAGGCAGGCTTTACCTCAACAAATTGTTCTCTTCAATTGATGCAGCAGGTCCCTAACTAGGTCCAGAATCCCTCGAATTAAGACGAAGCAATAGACAGAAACGCGAAATGTTGATGTAATCGTGCTAAATCCCACCTTTGGCCCAAAATCCCCAAATTCGACAAAACCCTAACCCTAGATTTTTTTAATGTCTCCGAAAATCGCCAAATTCACACGAGCAAAGGAAAGATATCAACAATTACCCTCGTAAACACCCGGTGAATTCACCGATCTACAGAGGAAAGAACTCAAATCGGACCCAAAAAACCTCGCGAGCAAAACCGTCGAAACCCTAGAAAAGTCAAAGCCGATTCTTTACAAAATCGAGGCGCGCAAAACCAGAGAAACCAAGCGCGACCCCAAGACCATAACTTTCCGACAAGACCGTCACAGATCCGAGCTCGCCATCACAGATCGAAGCCTCGAAACCCTCGAAACACGATCAAGACGCGGCCGAGCCTGAAAAAAGGTATGGATCGATAGAGGAGAGCGAGAATCGAAAGAATAGGACCTTGATTTGTGGAGAAGGGGAAGGGATCCGGATCAAATCGGGAGGGACGAGGCCGAGATCGAAAGGGGGGAAAAATTGTTAATGACAGAAAAGGGCACGGGCAGGGGTTTGGAGTTTTCTGTAATTAAACGACCCGGGGAAGGAAAGTTCAAAAACGGCACGTATCTGACACTAATTACGGCGTACAGAGGAGACTGCTCCGGGGTTGGTACGGTGAACTTAAATTACATCGAAATTCCGACGCGTTCTGTAGTCTTCATGAAATTCACACTTATTTTTATACTCTATTTATTTTGCAAAAAATAAATAATTTTTAAAAATATTTTTTCAAAAATAATCTCTTATACCATGTAAAAGATTAGTTAACAAAAATGTTTTTCATCATCAGCAATTTTTGTACACGACGAAAATATCGTTTGTTAATTTATTTTTACAAGTGATACAACTCATTATTTTTTAGAAATAAATTTTTCAAATCATTCATCTTTCATGAAAAAAAGTATACTTTAGTATAAAACCATGTTTTACGTCCCATAAGAAATATGGTTCGAAATATTTGGTACCACCTGCAATCAATAAAAAATATATATATATCAATTGACGAACCATTTTAAAGTTATCTTTAATCTTAAATCATTGAATTTGTAACTATTCGAATAATGGAAATTACATATTGATATGAAAAGCTCGATTTCTATAATATAGTAAAACTTACTTTTGTGTATGGAAAAAAATTGACGACTATATTTGGAATTTATTTTCTAATAGTTATATAGTTATTTTTCTAAGTAATGACACGATCATTAATTACTAATAAGAGAAGCCTACAAATTAATGTGAAAAACTTACTTCGTATGCAATAATTTGATTCATCTTTAATGAAATCTTAAAAGTTTTATCCTATATAAATGTCCAAGATATTGCGTTGGAACGCAATTAAGTAAAATTGGTAACTACAGACAAGTTTTAAGTTGCTTTCAATTTAGGAAAAGTTACTCTAGATGTAAAAAACTAGCAAGCATTGAGGAAAGGCCACCTATCCCGATAGTATTCCCACCTAAGAACGAAGGCGGCTTCGTGAATTAATATCATTAATATCTCAAAATCAAAATTTTTTCTAATTTGGTGTATAGTTTGATTCATTATTGCCCCATTTACCATCCTAAAAACTTATTCCAAGATCACTCATTATCCAAACCTCTTTTGACCCAACGACCCAACCACTCTCCACTCTTGTCGGACCGGGTCATTACTAACTTCTGCATGGTTCATCCACGAACCACACACCTATTAGGAGGGGGTCTAGCTCTTTTACCATATTGTGACATTTCCAGATTAATTCACTAAGGTACTGTTTGCTTTAATCAATTCCATATTAAGCCTTACTTTTTGGGTACGAGTGGGCACATTTTTAAGACATCATCTGTCCTAGGAGTGCTCCCCTAATAAGGCTTAACTTTGGAGTTTCAAAATTAAGCATTGTAGTTATGTCAAAAAGCACCTACGTGTGTTGATTGCAATATACATATTCGTAATCATTCTCTCCCTATTTAGTGCACAACTCAAGTTCATTTTTGCCCCATTTGTCATCCTAAAAGCTTGGCTTCTCTCCCCGACAATTACTCTCCACCCTTGTCAAACCGTGTGGCGACACCCACATTGAATAATTAGTGTGATGTTGAGCAATTAATATATCATATTTGATCCATAACTTATTAACTTAAAGTTTAAGTTAACTTATTAGCTTTAATTTTAAGTGAAGATGAAGGTCCAACTAGATATGTCGACAGCTTTGTACTTTGACCCTCTCTTGATAAAAATATTTTGTGTGCTAAAAAAAAATGATATTAAACCTTTAGTCACACGTGAGTCGTGTTATGAAAATCTCAAATCGAATAGTTATTATAGTTTAGAGCAGCTAATATATCATAATTGATTGATAACTCAAGTTTAGACTTAGGCTTTCCAGATGAAGGTGTCAAACCTTCGCTAAAAGCTCCTAACACATATACATCTTTCAACCTACAGTATTTGTCTTGTATATAGTTATCAGAGACAATAATTCTTAATACAAAGCGAAGAACGGATCCTAGTAAAAGCCAGCTAGAACCCCGGATTCGCATGTTCAGATCCCTTTAAATGGCACGAAGGTTTATAAATATTCTGAAATTGTATTCGTACCATATAAATTCTAGTATAATATCAATTTACAGAAGTTGATTTACATATACAAATCCTGTCGTTCATGCACTTATGCCGTCAAAGAAAGAGAGAAGCTATCATATGCACACAAACCAACTTAAACTGCGTGATCAAATATCAAATGTCCTATCCAAGCTGCAGCAACGCTTGATGAAAGTCTACTGGCTGTCCAGAAACATCACGTCGCAGAGGGCTACAAATTCTCTGCAAGACGATTTGTGGAGTCAGAACAAGGCAAGATAAGCAAGAAAACTGCACATATAATTCAAACAAGAATTGGCTTGGTGGAATTGAGGAGAAACTATAGTGATTTCGTTAGACTAACACAACAACGTTTAAGATAGAAACTATCCCTCTTAAGTTCCATCAGAAGATATTTGACCCAATTGAATGCAAATACTTCCAGATGGAGGCACTCCTAATCAGCTTATCAAAAGTAAGATATTGGCCGCCATATATGCATGCATCTTCAGTTTGTTTTTCAAGTCACATATTTTACTTGCTCAATACTTTGCAAATGACAGGTAAAGTAGAGAAAGTGGACAACTAACATCAGCACAGTTACCAAAATGATGAACCCAAAGAATCCAACAATCAAATAGCATAACTCAATACGGACATTTTGGGAGTAACAACAATTAGCTAATGAACAACCTCCACACCTATCATGGAATTCCATTAGTTATGACTTAAAATATTATATCTCCGAAGTTGTGCAATGTGCCACACTTGAGTTGAATTTCATGGAACTTACCTTTTCCTCTATTGGTACGAAATTATCATAAGTCAACACCCTCATCTAGGCCTTTGGAACTAATCATCACATTTGAGTCAATCTGCTTGTCGAACTTCTTCTTTCTCCTTGCTTCAAATTCATGGAATCCTTCCATCTACATATTTGGGTGAAAACTTGTGTCAAGGGCATACAGATTTGGGATCGCATTCTCACAAGAACTAAGGAACAACTGCAAGAACTTGCCTGCTGAAACTGGTCCATTAAAATTGGGTTGTTGTGCAAGGATACATTTTGCAGAGATCTACAGTCTTTCAACAGATTTGGAGTAATCTGTCAGGCAAGAGAAACGAAATCGATGAACAACAGGTTATCTCATAAGAAAATTCTACATATCCTAAAGAGGCACATAAAATTTAAAACTACAGTAATCTAATGTAATATATTGTAATCAGTTTGCAATGTTGATTGAGAAGCTTAGCAAACTTAGTACTTAATAGTTCCACATCAAGGACACAGCTGTCATCTGCATTTTGGGCCAGGTTGATCCTGGGCAGAACACTTATGATGATAATAAGACTGGCTTTTCAGTGTGATATTTAAATGATATATATGCTAACAATACTATTCTTTCAAAGTTCTTCCAGTGGAAAGTCATCCAATGCTGTAGCTGCTTGTGCATGACAGAAAACAATAAATTCATGGCTTTCAAAGATGCGGTAAAGCTAAATAATTCATTTCAGCAGATGAGTATCAAATTAGTGACAACAATTGGCATGAAGAAGTAAGTACTTGTTGAAATATTGCCCCATATCACTTGACAACAGATCCTAAATGCTCTTTATATTCATGTGGTATCCCTCAACCTATCAGCCTAAGCTTTTGGGTTGCACTTTTTAACATGGTATCAGAATCAGTTATCCCTTACATGAAGGTGCATAGTAAAAAAATTCCACATGAATGTGCCTAGTCAAAATTCTACGTGCAGCTCATAATCCGACTTGCACGTGAGATGGGATGTTGAAATATTGTCCTATATCACTTGACAACGGATCCCAAATGCACTTTATATTCATGTGGTATCCCTCCACCTATCAACTTAAGCTTTTGGGTTGGACTTTCTAATAGTACTAAAATCATTTGCATATCCCAAGAGTGGTAGAATTAAAAATCCATGCTAGTGTTCAAGATTCCCTCCAGATGACCTAGTTTAAAAGGAACACAATCCTCATCATCCCGCAAATGAAGTGACAATGTGCACTCATCTTAGTATTTCCTTCATAAGCTAGCCTAGTTAAAATGCAGTCATATGAAGAATTGGTTTTAAAATATGATGTCATGACAACTAGAATAGCTTGATGATCTCTATCAGATGAATGTCCTTGGTAATACCTGGTTCACATTGTTGTTGTTCAATGACAGCGACTTCAAATTAATGAGATTGCAAAATGATGAAGGAATGTCTTCAATAGAATTATCTGCAAAATTAATCACAATGAAGAAACAATGAATCCAAGTACTGATGTTCAGAAATTTTGAAGTAGAAATTACTAGATAAGCTTATAACTTCAACTTTCAATGGACACAAGATCAGTCCAGTCATCACATTCTCCCCAATATAAGAAAATGAATGCTCCATGAAAAGCATAGAACACTCAACTCTTTTATGCACCACAATAAATTAAACTGACTCAAGGATCTCAAAGAAAACTTATCTAAGTTGCATATGAAGTACAGTCCATCACACAAGGACCGCAGATAAAACATTATAAGCTTCAGTTGGAACAATCATATAGGATATGCAGATTAGAACTCCTAACAGACCTAGCAAATGCTAAACATACATACTCTACACGTGAGAAAAGCAGGAGACTTTTACGAGGGATCATGCATTTCAAATACAAACCTCTTGCCACCTCAGAATTCATGCAAAAATGATTTCACCTTTGAGGGCATTCTACTTGCCGACTTTCATTGCCACTTGGTAACAGATTGCAAATACTCAAATGATCTGATCCCAGAGTAACAATGATTATGTTGACCCTTACCCACAAGATAAGTCAAGATGCTTAAATGATCAAATGCATATCCTTCAATTCTAAAGCAGTGTGACTTGACAGAGATAATTTGCTAAGAGAAGCATGGCTAAACAGGGAAACAAACCCATCTGGTGGAAATTAACATCAAACATCTATAATTTCATATAACGGTGCCCCACAGATTTGAATGACGATCACGATTAGTAGGGAAGCATAGAAAAGAAAAAAAATACCATCTGCTCGCAGCTCTTCCAAAGAGAAGCAACTTCCTATTGACTCTGGAAGTGACTTCAATTTATTATTTGAGACATTCAAAAGCAATAACTGCAGGATAAACAACAAATATAAGGCATATCCTGTATAAATTTAGTTCCACCATCTCACAGATCGATTCTTAATGAAAAAGGAAAGAGCAATGTAGCTCTAAAATAGCAACAACTACATTGTAAACAACACATATCAGAAATATGTCAGAAAACACTTAGTTCCAACTTATCACAGATCAATTAGTTCCAACTTATCAAAGATCAATTTCTTAACAAGAAAAAGAGGACTGTGGCATTAATATAGCATGAATGGGTCGAAAATTTTATCCATGCACTGGCTCAAAGTCAGCTAAAACCAAGGTTTTCTGTAACTAACAATCATCAGTTATCTACTAAAACCAATCCATGCATTGAGTAGATACTAAACAACAAAAATATATTGAGAACAGTTACAGACAGACCAAGGGAACTAAAAGCAAAGGTTCTTGATGAAGCAGGCAAACAACACCAGTCTTAATGTTTCTTACCTTTTACCAAAAAAAAAAAACACCAGTCTTAATGTGAACTTTAATTTTTTAAGTTATATAACAGTGTTTCATTACATAGTTTGTCCAAGAAGACTTCCACAAAAGAGAACGACGTTGTAGTATGGCAACTAGGAGGACCAATAATACCAATCAGAGAAAATTCTCCAGTCAATGCCACAAAACAGTCTTCACAAACTAACTTTCCTTTGTCTCTAAGCTACAAAAGAAAAAAAAAAAAAAAAAAAGTGAGCCAATAATTGGATTCACATAACATGTAAATCACTTACATTGCGCAAGCTCCCAATTGTCTCAGGCAAGTAAGTTAACACATTTCCTGAGATAGATAACTGCTCAAGCCTCACAAGCTGTCCCACTACATAAACAATTGCATACACATAGTCAAAAGATGCAGAAAAACTTTGTGCAGGTAATAAAGGAATTTACAGAAGTTAGCCATGCCCTTGGTTTGAAGAATAATAGGGTAGCAAAATGCGAGATTAGACACAACTTTCTCTTATGTAATTAGATGAGAAAATTACATTCATCAGGTAAGGTGGACATTTGATTTCCATCAAGTATCATAACTTTCAATGACTGAAGTTTCCCCAAGCTTACTGGCAGCCGCTCAATTAAGTTTTCAGCTAGAACCTGCAAAAGATTGCTTGGTTTGTTAAACTAAGAAAGAAGCATCATCAACAAAACCTGATACATCAAATATCTACTGCAATACGGAATCCATTTTGTAGCTTTATTGACTGGTAAACCAAGCCCCCCACCCCCCCCAAAAGAAAAAAAAAAAAAGTCAACCAAGAAAAAGGAAAAAATGTGCAGGGACCTCAAGCTATGATCCTTAAACCAAATCTCCTATTATTCCCCACCATTTCTCATAATGTGAACGACTCCGAGGTTAAAGAATTGAAAGCATTTCAGCTTATAGAGGATTGCGATGCCACATAAACATAATATAGAACCACAAGAATCTTACCAGGCGTTGCATATTGATTAGATTGTCAATCTCCAGAGGAACGACAACTGCAGGAACAAAAATAAAAAGGGCAGATTAGATTTAATTAATAGGGTGCTTTCAACTAATTAAGTATCAATATTAGTTTGCTTCAGAGGCAGGATGTCATTACCTAACCTGTTATGAGTTAAATCGAGAGTTCGTACAGATCTACCCAGATCAAGAACTTCATCCGGGAATGACTGCACCAAGAAATGCATAAATAGGGCGTTTGTGAGGGAATGAACGCATCTTTTATCATAACAAGAAGCTAAAAAGCTATATATGGCAAAACACGCATATTCATTCCGAACTCTGTTTTCTTTCGCTGACTTTGCATCTCTTCCTTACTCGGTAAGTATTGTTCCACCTAATTGTCAACTCTACACCCAGATTTCTTTCAACCAGGATGGTTTGCAACCACAAGGTGATATCTTAGTATCGATCCTTCACTACTTCCCTGCAATGCACGACTAAAAAAGGGTATCTTTGCATTTCTTCTTCTACTATTTCGCATGAAGAACAAGATGCAATTTAGACGTTCCACTAATCTTTTCCCGTAATGCATGAACTGTACGCTGAACTCCCCACGTGTTCATGGACATCTATCAATCTATTCACCCCGTAATACCATCTTCTTTCTCATCAACAACGCCTATTCACGACCCCCTGCCGAGCGCCGACTTCCTCAATGGTTGAGAAAGCCGCACAGCTTGCGATTCCTATACCGTCATCGACCTACGAGACAATCAGCAGCCTATGATCGCGACGAAGCAGCGGCAATTCCGTCCCGACAGCCGATCAAAGCTCGCCATAAACTAACACCGACAAGGCCAAACAATCGATGAACGGAGATAAAGAAAAAAAAAAACATGCACGCGCATTGAAACAAAGGAGACGACCCTCAATTTGGAGTCGCGCAGGGCGACAATTCCGGTCGATCGCCAGCGAGCGATCCGGCTCGCCTTGGAGTCGGCGTTCTGGCTCACGCAGCACCCCATCCGCCTCCGCCGCAGCCGCCGCCGCCGCCGCCAGTCGCCGGTGCCGACGTCGCGATCCTCTCGCTATGCGACTCTCTCTCTCGATGCGGAGAAATGGAAAGACAGTCAACGAGGAGGAGGAGGAGGAGGATATTCCGTGTCGCTTTTCGGGTTCGGATGGTACGAGGAAGATTGGCGAATTTGGATTGCAGCACAAGCGCGTCGCGCTCCTTTTTTGGGAGTTGGCTTGGCTGGCTCAAAACTGCCTTTGAGACTTTCAGAGAATGCCGGCTTTTGGGGAAGAAAGAATTGCCAATCACCCCCTCAGCTCTGGGTCAATTGCAATTTGCCACCTGAAATCTTTGCTCTTTCGATTTCCTTGCCGAAAGCTGGCGCAAATCTTATAAGCCATAAATGATCTTGCGACTTGTCCTTGGTACTGCCCCTTAACGGATAACCGTTCGAGCTTTGATACCAATAGCCTCCAATCATGCTGGCGATGACCCCAATGAGCCATGGTGCCTGTCGGCACCGACCATCTCAATCATTGACTATCGATTACGTGAATTGATTGACGATTTTGTCATGTTCTGATTCACAAATGGTCATTGAGATTCTCATTCACATAAAATCACCACCCTATTTGAATAATATATTTTGACTTAGAATTTATTCATTTCTATATGTTAAGGAGTATTGCCACGTGCAGTTTTTTTTATCTGCAACTCATTTTGATGTCAAATTATCTTTTTAACAACGATACGATATGATTGAAATAAATCAAGCCTAAAATGAAGTTGCGTGATTCATAAAAGTTACGGATAAGTTATCACCGATTGATAGTTGAAGGGGGCGTTTCACAATCACGAAAAAGGAAAGAATCATTTCAAAATTCGGTTGCCTAATAATTTCCACATTTGCATAAATATAGAAGGGAATTTGCATAAAATGGAAGGGAGGAAATTACCCAATCTACCCAATCAATCTTAAACCTATTGAACGGATACTAATCTAGTTCAAAACTCATAAATTTTATTAATTTAGTTCTAAATCTTTGTACAAAATTTTATTATTTATCGAAAATCACTAACATGGCAGTCAACAATTTCTAGCAAAAATTGATCAAAAGTAGGGGTAAGTACGGTTTGGATTGGGCCGATTAAACACCTAACTCAGGGATCAGCTTGTATAGTATTGGTCCTTAATTTTGGAAATTGAGGACCGACCCTTTTGAGTCTATACTCGTTTGGGTCTAGTCTGGTTCTAGGTTCAACTCGGGATCAACAAATAAATTTTTTGTTTCGTATTTTGTTTTCCCTAAAAAGGTAAATCTACTATTTAAAATTATATATACATTAACAATACGGTGTTGATCAACCAAATTATAAACATTAATATATATCCAACATAGATTCAAGATAACGTAATAGTAGAAATTTCACACTTGTTAAAAGTAACAAAGTATGAAAATGATCAAGACTACTCATGGAGATAAAGTGTTTCCAATGCTAGAGCATGCTATAATTCCCTTGCTTTTGATTTGTCTTTGAATCATTTTCTCTGTTTGGGAAATGGGATGAGATGGGAAGTTCAATAGAAAAAAATTATAGGCTACAATGCAAGTGAAAACTTATCCGTGGAATATAATTAAATCATGAAAAGATAAAAATACTTAATATAAATCATTAATATACAACTCCACGTCTTGTTAATTAGGGATGGGCATGTTCTGGATTGGACCGGTCTCACTCAAGGCGAGGGGCAAATGGTGAGCAACGAGTGAGGAGAGCATCAAGCGTTGCTCGTGAAGAGAGTTTCTAAATTTCTAATTAGGGCTTTGTTCTTTCTAATTTACTGGGCAAAGATAAAAAAGAAAGAAGAGGACAAAATAGAATGCTAAAGGAGGACGACTAGGTAACGTTAAGTTACGGTTACAGACTTTAGAATAGATAAAAAAAAATATTATATAGAACATATTGAATATAGATATATCTAATATATGTGTGTGTGTGTGTGATATTTACATGTTGGTCCAAGTTAAATCAATCCTAAACTTCCAAGATTGAAGACCAACCCATATAGGGTGGGGTCCAAGGGTCTCAAGATTAAGGACCAACCTAGTCCTCCTGAAGACTGGACTAGGATCAGCTGGGTTGGTTTGGTTCAAAGTTGGTTCAAAGTTAACTCTCGACTGATACTCACCCCTACTCAAAAGGAGTATAATAGAAATTTTGTGTAAAGATTTATGACTAAATTAATAAAAATTAAAATTTTTAAATTGAATTAACATCCGTTCAACCAGCTTAGGACTAACCGGACGATTTCTTCGAGTGGAAGGACATGATGCTAATTCCATTGGGCCTCGTAATTTGAGAGGGCGGAGAGAGAGAGAGAGATCTCTTTGCTTCCCTTCGCTCAATTTTAAATCTCGATCCAAAGGTCTTCACTTTATCAATTTTTTTATTTGACGATCATAATAATTTCAGTAATGATGTGTAATGACGTGGCAACTAGGTCATAAAATTCTTGTCCATGCTTTTCGTTATGTAAGATTGTCAAT
Organism: Eucalyptus microcorys; assembly: GCA_014182515.1. Taxonomy (NCBI): domain Eukaryota; kingdom Viridiplantae; phylum Streptophyta; class Magnoliopsida; order Myrtales; family Myrtaceae; genus Eucalyptus; species Eucalyptus microcorys. The sequence goes on from CM024572.1 coordinate 23,913,914, forward strand.
GGCGATTTTTCATTTAGTTAGCTTGCTTTAATGTGATTGGTGAGTTTCGTGTACGTTGGAATGACTTTCAATATGTTTAGTAACTTCTACCATAGGAAATTAAGAAACTTTGTTGTTAATAGATTTTTGGGATATGTCTAGTGAATATCTTAAAACTCATCACGAAAGTGCAATTAAGTTTTAAAATTTATAAAAGATATAATCAATTCATAAAATTTATCAAATTGATATAATTGAGTCATTTCGTTAATTTCGTCAATTTAGACTAATAAAAATGCTAATGTGCTTTTTTAAAATATTTTCTCACTCTACATGGTGATGCGTGGATTAAATTTTAATTTATTTAACCAAAATATCAACTATATAAAATAAAGTGAGTAGTTGAAAAAACACAAGAAAGAGGAAAAGAAAAATTGAAGGTTGCTGCCCTTGCCATCGCCACCCTTGTCATCGCCACCCTTTGTCATCAAACAGAACTGACGGTTTCTCGGTGAGTGCTAGCAATGGCCGTTGGCCATTTCCGGCAATGGGGACGGCATGCCCTTGCCATTCTCTTTTTCGTGTGTTTTTTTAAATATTTATTTTATTTTATTTAATTAAGATTTTGACTAAAAATTAGAATTTAATACAAAATGACATCGATTTGGGTTTGTGTTTTATATTATATTTAAAAATTACGTCATCATTTTCTGTTAATATAAATGAATAGAGTTAATGAAATAACTTGATTGTATTAATTTGATAAGTTTTAGAACTTGATTATACTTTCTGTAAGTTTTACGACTCAATTGAATTTTTGTGACAAATTTTAAAGCTTTTACTATGCATATTCGTAGTTTTTTCTTACTAGTAACATCTATTTCTTTTTAGTTGAAGATATTATTTGCACGTCGGAAGCGGATTTTCTTCTATCCGAGGCCAAATGAAAGCCATTGGATTTTGTTGATCTCTTTGTAGCCCGTGACTACCTGGCTAATCCCCCAAAATCATTTTGGAATTTACTTTGCTCCGAGTTTCTATTATGGTGTTGCACACACTTGGCTAGTAATGAAATTTCCTGTTTTCCGACTGAGAAAAATATCCATTTCTTTTTCCGACTGAGAAAAAATCCTTTTCTTTTACTAGTAATTTTATTTCATAAGAACCTTTGTTATACCAAAATGAAATATTCGATAAGATGAGTAACTTTCCAATTCACCCATACGTGTCATTTGTGTCTAGTGATTCTTAGAATTTACAAAAATAATATTCAACATGTCTAGAAACTTTTACAATGGGAAATTAATAAATTTTTTGTGATTAATAACTTCTATTATACCTGGTAGCTTCCACAATGGGAAAGTAACAAGTTTTATGGAATTGAGCATTCTTCATTTACAAGAATATTCATACGTGATTAGTAATTTGATTTTCGGATCAATATATTAGTAAAATTTCAACAAAGAAAAAAGTATTAAGAATCAATGTGATTTGTACTTTTCAGGTATTAATAACATTCGTAATTGAACAATTAATTTTCGCATATATTGGAATAACATTAGGTATATGTCCGTGTCGGTTTTCTGGGCACGTAAAATTCGCAATTTCTTGGTGTTCTATTAATCGCTGCCCGATTAACTGCAGAAGCAGAGTACCAAATTGGAAGAAAGGAGCTGCCCAGAGAAACCTCTCAGTTTCCTCGCCGATCGCCCCCGCGCCGCGAAATCCACCGGCCTTCTTCTCGCCGGCGCCGGCACCGCCGCCGTCAACGCAGCGAGCAGCCGAGCCTCCTCCCTCGCATCGCCGGGCAGGTCTCAGGTCCGGCCACCGTCTCTCTCTCTCTCTCTCTCTCTCTCAAATCGCGATTCCTTCCCTCGCCGTCGGTGAGGGCCGGTGCTCTAATTGCCGAGCTTCTCGGCTGAAGTTGCTCGGGAATCCTGTGTTGCTCGCCTGCTGTTTTGAGTGAATTCTCGAACCACGCCGCGACTTCTGTTCTTGATTTTTCATGTCAAGCTCCTTCGGTGGGCGTGATGGTAGAGCCGTTTGCTTCTGAGCGAAAATCTGCATTGTTGCTTTGTGTGCGGAATTCTTTTTCCGCTGAGTTTGATTTCGTGCTCGCTCCTGCTTGTGATCCTCTGGTGCAATTTAACTTCCGTGGCTCCGGGATTCCGTTTGGTCGTCGGCATGTGTTCTGTAGGTAACAATGCTTCGCAATTCTCTCGTGTGCTGATTTCAGTTGTGTCTATGTTGTTGCAGACTTGTACATATCTCGTAACTATTGCTGCATTTGGCCATGGGAAGTGAGAGCAATCTCAAGACCTGGGTCTCGGACAAGTTGATGTCGCTATTGGGGTATTCCCAATCCACTATTGTCCAGTATTTTATTGAACTAGGTTTGTCATCTCTCCATCCGTTTGTGTTCGGTATTCCTGTTTTCAAGAAGACAGGCATTGTGCACAATTTCTGCGCAATAAAAGTGGTGAATTTGTGGTTGCAGCTAAGCAGTCGTCTTCGCCCACTCAAGTGGTGGACAAGCTGGTGGAGTTTGGTCTATCGTCGTCGAGTGAAACCCGTGCTTTTGCGGAAGAGGTTTTTGCCAGAGTACCCCATAAAACAGCTGGTTTGAGTGTGAGTTGTTGTAGAAGCAGTTTTTATTTACCCTGCATTTCAGCAAGCATTTGTATTGTTATCTTTTGGTCTTAACCTGCTTAATTCACTTTTTGTTTTGTCCTTGCCAGCTTTATCAAAAGCAAGAAAGGGAAGCTGCTTTGTTGGCAAGGAAACAGAAGACTTATGCAATGCTGGATGCTGACGACGACGACGACAACGACGACGACGACAGCAAACCTAATGTCAGTCAAGGAGGCATTGACAATGGGTCTTCTAGCATCACGATTTCAGAGACTGGCAAAGGAGCTTCTCGTAAGAAACGGTTTAGGAAAAAGAGTGGAAGTCATGAAGATGAGGATGAGGAGGTAGGTGAACAAGTTGGTCTTGGTTATCTCTTTATATTTAACAGTTATGTCTGGTTAAATCAATTATTTGTCTAAATGCAACGCTGCAGTCCATTGCTCATGTTGATGAAGAAAGAATGGTCAAAAGACGGGCTTCTTACGACGAAGATGGTGGCTCTGAGGTATCTTTATTTTTTGGAGCCTGTTTCCATTCCTTTGTCTACCTGAGAAGTGTTGTTTGAAGGATGAGGAAACTTTGATAGTTGTGCTAATTGGTCTTATAGACCCAATGCGTGATCTTTGGCTTGTCTTTTTACCTACTAGAATTTGAGTAATGATGCAGTGTTTGGTTACAACCTTTCACCTTAATGTTTTCAGATTGTTGATATCCAAATAGTTTCATTAGTGATATCTGGTAACCTGCCTTCTTTTTGTTTATGTTAGAGAAAGGATTTTTCCATCTTGTTCTTTGGTTTATCCAGCTTGAAACATTCCATGTTTATGTTTTTTCATCTAGTTTTTACAATAGTTTTTTCTTCAAGAAATTAAGATATGGTTTCTCCCTTTATCATTATGCAGTCGGAGGAAGAAAGATCACGTGATCAAAAAGAAAGGGAAGAACTGGAACGACATTTGAAAGCACGAGATGCAGCGGGAACTCGGAAGGTACAATTATACCTCTGAAAACGAAAAACAGCGTTTGTATTGGTTTTTTGGTTACCTAATTCTTTTTCAGGGCAATGACGCAATGAATTTGATCAAACTGGGGTTCATTTTGTTAAAAAAACCATGCAAATACACATATACATGTCCCAAGTGTGTGCAAATAGAGAAAGATAGTGTTTGTTGTATTTTGTTTCGTTGGTGTGTGTGTTCTTTTTTGGTGGAGGGGGAGGGGGAGGGAGAGGGAGAGGGAGAGGGCAGGGAGAAAAATGGAAAAGGAGATATTGCTTGGACACATGTGCATTAACTAGCTTTATATGTTGATTCCTACAATGCACCAAGGAGAAATTTGGGTGCTGTGTGTGTTGCAAATGGATTTTCTCACAATTATTGATTTAAATGGCACAAGCAACAAACTTTGTTCACGAGTACTGTGATTACTCCTGAGAGCTTTTCTCTTGATGTAGGAAATTTGTGACAAAACACAGAAATCCTTTTTTCCCTTGTGATCTCCAATATTTCTGTTTTGTTTTTGTTTGTTTTTGTTTGTTTTTTTTTTTTTTTTTTTGGGGGGGGGGTTGGGGTTTGGGTGTGCCTAGTGGAAAATTGAGGGAGCTGCATCACATAGAGAAGATGGGATGCTTTTGTGAGCTCACCTCAGTGAATTGGTTCTTTTACTAATTTATCGCATTTGAACCAATTAAAGTTTTGCATATGAGTTCAAAAGTGAGCATCTGTCACTGCATAGATGGCTAATGTGAAAGCTGTGGTTTTTGTGCTTTATATATATGTGTGCAACCCAAGATTGGTTAGAGTAAATTGAATATATGGATGGCTTTCAAGTGTGGAAACTCTGGGATTGTTTTTTCCAGATTTGGCCATCATATTCATTATATTTTGTACTTGTTATTTTTATTTTATAGTGGTTTATTGGTATAATTCTCACCAATTCCTTGTATTTTATGCTTCAGTGTTTTTCTTCTTTCACATTCTGACTGCTCATAACTCTTTGATTTGTCTACAGCTAACAGAGCCAAAATTGACACAAAGGGAAGAAGGTAATGCATCTCAAAACTGTGCCATAGTAGTTCATGAACAGACAAACACATTCCTAATATTTTAAGTAATTTAAAATGCTAATGCTTGGACATGATCTCCAATCTCCCCTTTCATTGCTCTTTTGATTTTGTAGAGGAGGCACGTCGAAGATCAGATGCTCAAGAGCGTGATGATTTGGAAGCTTTAAGGTACATTATCATTTCTCGTTTGACTCTAGATTTTGTTCTTGCGGCTCATGTTATTTTAGGAATTTTCGACCTTGGTATGAGTTAAGATTTGTGTTTTGTTTTGATTGTGTGAGATTAAATTTGAAAAACTCAAGAAGAAGGCATATAATATGTGAAATTGTCTCCCAATGATCTTGTTGGTTGTATAAATAGTTTGTTGCTATTACATGTGGTAAAAAAAATGCTTCATGCCTTTTCGAGATGATGAAAAATGGTATTTAAATATTCTAGAACTTTGGTTATAACGAGTTTTGGGGAAGAGTTTGCATTCCAAATTTATATAGCATATGCTATGTACTACATTGTCTAACCTAACATGAGATTACTGTTGTGATGAAGCCGGCGTGTGGGCAGAAGTGAAGTATTTAATGAACAACCTTGCTTAAGAAAGCGTTGAGAATATACAGCTGCTAGATGAAGCAGTTATATTGGCATGGGGTAATTGTTTGACAGAAATGAGTTACTGATGGCCATTCCTATCCTTTTTTTTTCCCTTTTTTTGGGGTGTTGGGAGAAAAGAAAAGGGGGGGGAATTCATTGTCGGGGTTCTCCTAATTATTTCTCCATTATGTAGACTTCGATTTGTGGAGATGTTTTCTTACCAGTTGTTGCGGCGCCTTTTAGGAAGTAGTGACTAGTAATTAAAAGGGTAAGCCGAATTGGTCCAATCGGGCGAGTAAGAAATGGAGGAGGCAAAGAGGTCAACATTGAGGAATTTGGAGCTGTCAAGAAGTTTTATTTGAGTTTGGGAAAAATGGGATGATCTTACCTTAGGGGTTGACTACATGAATACAATTGTGCTGTATGTATTACACATTTGCCATGCATTTTGGGAAGTTTTGTGCCAGCTATGAATTATCTGGGCTTGGGGAACGACAGCTGGAAACGGCTGCAAATGTGTGATTTCTGCTGGGCCTTTATCTTTTCAACCCTTCTACCTTAATCCAGTCTAGGACCAGCAAAGAAGTAACTTAGACAGATTAGGAAGGCCATTGCGTATTGATTTTTAAGCTGCTCCTTCTACTTATTGGTATTATTTCTCTTTTCATTTACTTAGTAGGACGAAATTCTTTTTGAGTGCATGAGGATGCTCTATATATTTTATGTTTTCATGTGCAGTTTAACAGTGTTCAGTCATGTGATCTCCTCACATTAGTAAAACTTATCTACTTCTTTTTAAATAGTATCATTAACTATAGAGACCCTATGATTTCTCCCCAGTTAATCAAAAGTGTGTTCATGCTCCTGATTTTTGTTGGCATGTTTCTACACCAAACCACTTGGGCTAGTCACTTTCTTGGCAGGAATCGCTCGGCCTTATGTTTTTTATTTTCCTTTGAGGTTTTATCTATAAAGCACCTAGAACTCAAGATTTTCTTTGGTTGAATGTATCATCATTGTGGAAGATTGTATGATATTACATTTAGGTATAGGTATTCCATTATTTGATGGGTTTTGAGAGGAGGGCCCTTTTAACAGAATGTGTACAACTTGACATGCCCTGTTGTAGAGCTAGTTTTCTAAATAATTTTGATTGGTTCATTGTTTTTCTCTAGGTTGAAATTGTCATGTTTGTTTACCATTGCAATTGTGCCATTCATCATCTATGCTGATCATATTTTGTTCCTCATCCCAGAAAAGTTTCAAGACAAGAATATTTAAAAAAGAGAGAGCAGAAGAAGTTGGAAGAAATCAGGTATGATTGTGCCATGGATTTATTCTACTGATCTCTAGGTGCTATAGCTGGACTCCAGTTTCTATCAGGTTTCTCTTGTTAGTGTTGTGGTATGCCTCACCACTTTTTATCATCATATTAATTTCATACAGGGACGACATAGAAGATGAACAATACTTATTTCAGGGTGTAAAACTTACAGAAGCAGAAGAACGCAACTTCAGGTAACTATTCTCTTTTACACATTCTTTGATTCATAAATATATTTTTTACTTTTCTTTCAACCTTTGTGACGAAACTTATCCTTTGACCCTTCAAATCATTGATATTGATTTGTGAAGGGCTGGTCCTGCATTTCTGCCAGAGTACTACGATAAAATTAGCGGGTTCAACAGATGGAAGTGTTTATTTGCTGTGTTGATGCCTCTTAGTTTCTGTCATTTTCAGTCTTGAAGCCTAGATTACCTAGCAATGCTTTAGTCGTTGCTTCTCGATGTTGAGATTGAACTAGAAACAAGCTTGTTTTCAATCACACTGTTGGACTGTAATTGTAATCTAGTCTAGTCTTTAGAAGCTCACTGGTCTTTTTAGCTGTAGATTTGTTGGTGGAATTAACTTCTTCTTCAGAAAAAATATTGTGAAAATTTTCTTTGCACTTTTTTTCATCCTCCAAGCAAAGCACAAGTTGCTAAGATGCTGTGACCTGTCAAGTTTGGGTTCCTTTTGAAATAGACATCTGCTTTGTCAGAACCTGATGATCATGGTTTCTTTCCTCGTGGGTGCTTATGCTAGCCTTTTCTCATGTCAGAGGAAAATTAATTTTTATTTGTGATAGTTTACTCTGTTGGCTGTGAATTTTTGTCTTTTCACTTCGACTATGAACTTTATTCAGTTAACACTAATGTAAGATGTAAGTTCTTGCTTTTGCTTCACTGTTCAGAAGGTAAATTTATTGCCGACAATTGAGGGTGTCTAATGTCATCTTTTGTGCTTGGCAGATACAAGAAGAAAATCTATGAGTTAGCAAAAAAGTATCAAGAAGGTGATGATAATACAGATGAAGTAAGTTACCCATTTTCGCTTTATAAAGTAATTGGCACTACCTTTTATTCACTTTTGATTGATCCTGTTTCAAAATGATTTGAAGTAATCTGCTGAAGAGCTCTCTTGTTCATGTTTGCAATGATTGATTTAACTGGTAAATTATGACCTAATATTGCAGATATTCTGGTGGGTTCTGCTTGAGTTTACTTAAATTTGAATGTCTTTTTAGGGAATTATGTGGCCACTGCATGCAGAATTAGTGGAATGGAGAACTGAACACGATCTTGTATCTTTGTCACTGTGTGAATATCTGATTGTGAATGTATACCCTTGCTTCTTCTTGGGTCACAGTACAGGATGCCAGATGCTTATGATCAGGATGGGGGTGTAAATCAGGAAAAGAGATTTGCTGTGGCTTTGGAGCGCTACAGGTTGGTACAAGTCGCATTTCAAGCGTCTCATGTCAAATGTGCTGTATGATGCTTGAGAAGCTTTACGTGCTTCATGCATTGTGGTCAGTAATCCGAAGTTTAGTTAGTTTCATTAGACTAATCATCTTCCGATCTGTAGAGACCCTGGTGCTGCTGAAAAAATGAACCCATTTGCTGAGCAAGAGGCTTGGGAGGACTACCAGATTGGTAAGTACTTGGTATTGAGCATCCAACTATTTGTCCTAGTCTTATGCATGTGTAACACTAGATCTTGGTCATGCTCCCTGGAAGTGTAACTTGCAGTTGCAATATTGCAGGAAAAGCAACTCTCAAATTTGGTTCCAAGAATAAAAAGCAAACCTCTAATGACTATGAGTAAGTTAATTCGGTTTCATCCTTCTATCTGAATGTTGTGCTTGTTTGTCATTGTTGTTTTCGACATCCATCTCGGCTATATCAGTTTTCGTTTTACACTCTAATGGAAGGATATTTTGCATGTATGATTCCTTATTATAAGTTTTTTTTGTATGTAGGTATGTTTTTGAGGACCAGATAGAGTTTATAAAGTCAAATGTGATGACTGGGGAGAATGTATGTCTTTTAATTTCTTGAATTACTCTAGTTCGTTTTGGCTTAAGAGACTTATCCGGAATTCACTTTCTTATAAGTAGTTTGATGAACCACATGCCGAGTCAATCGAGGAGTCCAAGGCAGAGACTGCATTGGAGAAGCTCAAGGTGTGCAATTATAGTCTTCTGTTCCTTGTTTCCTGTTATTCAAGTATAGTTTCCCATAATTGTGCATTGCTATCAAGCTCAGATAAGGTGTATAGAAGTTGGCCACATATCGAGTTCCTTACTGCCATAATTCCATGGATATTTGATTACTTTCATCAAAGGATTTATCTGTGAAATTGTGAAGTTCCATATGGCTGAGGGACCCTTATTTAATGCATAAGTTACGTTGACTGATTAGTTAGAATTGATCAAGGTCTTGTGAACGGGGAATATGATAAGAGTTTTCAATGCGAATATGGGTGTAATGAGCCATGGGGCTGGGCTTCAAGGAATTTTGGCCTGGCCCCAAAAAGACCTGGGCTACCTTTTTTGGGCCCAGTATGTTGGCCTTGAGTGACCGGGACAGTTGGGCCAAACCCTAATTTTTAAACTAATTTTTTTCAAAATTTTGTTTATTAATTATCATATTTCAAGACTCAAGAATGCCATGATCAAATATTAACAGGAAATTCTGTCAAAATACACTGTTTCAGCATGTTTTCAGCCTTTTATCTGAATTTGACCTGCAAAACCACTTTTTTTTTTGGCCCATGTGATTTTTCTATATTAAATTCTGCTTGTTTATGGATTTATCCGGGTATCTAAAAAATTGAGGAATGTTCTATTTCCCAATTTTTGTTTTTTGAAAGTTTTAAAATGTGTTATATTTCTAGATTATTCTGGACTGTGTGAGCTGATCCGGTTTTATTTGGGCCCCAAAAATTGGGCCTGTCCACTTTTTTCGAGCTTCCAGTCTCTTTTCATGCCTCGCATGGGCTGATCCTTTTAACTACTTATTTGTTGCACAGTTAACATTTTAATTATCTTGTTGTTCATTTAGGAGGAGAGAAAGAGTCTGCCTATATATCCATACAGAGAGCAGTTACTTGAAGCTATTCGTGATCATCAGGTCCTTAAATTTTTCATCTCATTTCTTTTCCAGGCAGCATTGTTGTTGATTTTTGGAATTATTTTTTATTATTTTATTATTATTATTATTATTATTATTATTATTATTTTTACAGTTTTGGCTTATGATTGACTTCTGCTTCAGGTTCTTGTAATTGTTGGAGAAACTGGTTCTGGGAAGACAACCCAGATACCTCAATATCTGCATGAAGCTGGGTATACTAAGCATGGAATGGTATGGTTGTCTTTTAGTTGTTTATACTGGCTGTCGGCATATTTCCATGGGCATCTTCAGCATTCTTTTCTGTTGCAATTATGGTTACTCCAGCATTTTGTTTTTTTCATTAATAAAAATTGGGGCTCTCGAAATTTTATTGAAGGAATTTGCGATTTGGCATTTTCTTTGGATCAATTGGTAGTATTTATTGTAAATATCGATCTTTACTGATATATGTGAACACGTAGATGTTGGATCTTTTCCAATATTTGCAAATACGTAAAATTGTCTCTTTCAACTTCTTTCAGTCCTTTAACTTTAGACTGATTATAAGATGAATGGAGTGAGGCCTTGCTTTGCATTCTTATTTTTGTGTCCTTCAGATTGCATGTACCCAGCCACGTCGAGTTGCTGCAATGAGTGTCTCTGCTCGTGTTTCTCAGGAAATGGGTGTAAAGCTTGGTCACGAGGTATGTATCTCTGTTTGACGCACTGTTAATTAACTTAGAGTCAGAAAAAGAATGTGAGGCAAAGGGCAATTCTGCCCTTGCATCCTTTGTATGCTGTCTCGAGTAGTTTTGATATGCTTCACTTTGATAAGTCTGTTGCTATCCTGTCTTTGGTTTGTTATGCGGATATTCTGGGGATTTTTTCCTATTTTTAAGATAAGCAATATTGCTATTAATGGTTAAAATAGCATAAATTTCTTGTTATAATCATGTCACGGCAACTGCATTTGTTAAATGACTTATGGGATAATAATATCACTTGGGCAGGACTAGTTTCTAGTACCTTGTTTTTCTCCTTTCTGATCTTTTCCCGATTAAAAATATTGACAATTCTTTTAACTTTTCTTTCTGATGCTTATCTGCAACTGGAATTCACCTGCTTGATGTGCTAGAATGACTTAGCTTCTCGTCAGGAAAGAAGCCTACTTGCTTCGGAAATCTCAGTTTTTGAAGTTACTTTCTAAGTGAAAGGCATGTCATAAGTCTGTCTATTAATTTTCCATGCAATTAACAGGTTGGCTATTCTATTCGTTTTGAAGACTGCACCTCGGAGAAGACAGTATTGAAGTACATGACGGATGGAATGTTGTTGCGAGAGTTCTTGGGTGAGCCGGATCTTGCTAGCTATAGGTATGCTTGAATAGTTTTCCTCTATTATGATTTTTTGATTTGATGCAATTCTTAGACTTTCTCATCTTTCAGTGTGGTGATGGTTGATGAAGCCCATGAAAGAACGCTTTCCACAGATATTCTTTTCGGATTAGTAAAGGTAAGTCATCTCCCACTGAATTAATTTTTAAATTGGCAGATTATGCTATATTTTTGAGCCGTTAGCGAAGGAGCATTGTATGACTAAAGTGTAGACTTTTCCCACTGGACGAAAATTCAGTTCAGCTGTTTTCATAGGATAAACTTCTGCTTTGAGAAATAAATGTAGGTTTTTGCTACCTTTTTATCAGTTTCTGACTCCTATGGTTGTCACCTTATAGGATATTGCTCGCTTTAGGCCTGATATCAAGTTGCTTATTTCAAGTGCCACACTAGATGCGGAGAAGTTCAGTGATTTTTTTGACTCCGCCCCGATATTTAGATTTCCAGGAAGGCGGTATCCGGTCGAAATTCTTCACACCAGTGCACCTGAAGCAGATTACTTGGATGCAGCTATTGTTACTGCTCTTCAAATACATGTACAGCAACCACGTGGCGATATTTTGATTTTTCTTACTGGTCAAGAGGAAATTGAAGCAGCGGAAGAGCTTTTGAAGCATAGGATAAGGGGTTTTGGCTCCAAAATTGGTGAACTCATTATATGCCCGATATATGCTAATTTGCCTACAGATCTTCAGGCAAAAATATTTGAACCCACGCCAGAAGGTGCTCGTAAGGTGGTCCTTGCAACAAATATTGCTGAGACATCATTAACAATTGATGGAATAAGCTATGTGATTGATCCGGGTTTTTGCAAGATGAAATCGTACAACCCAAGGACGGGAATGGAATCGCTGCTAGTAACTCCAATCTCCAAAGCATCAGCAATGCAGAGAGCTGGCCGCGCCGGAAGAACTGGTCCAGGAATGTGTTTCCGGTTGTACACGTTACACAATTATCAAACTGATCTAGAAGATAACACTGTACCAGAGATTCAACGTACCAACCTTGCTAATGTTGTCTTGACACTAAAAAGCCTTGGCATTAGTGATTTACTAAATTTTGATTTCATGGATCGACCACCGGCTGAATCATTACTCAAAGCCTTAGAAGTTCTTTTTGCACTTGGTGCATTGAATAAGCTTGGTGAGATGACAAAGGCAGGTAGACAAATGGCTGAATTTCCACTTGACCCCATGCAATCTAAAATGATAGTTGCATCAGATAAGTACAAGTGCTCAGACGAGATAATCTCCATTGGTGCTATGCTTTCTGTTGGAAATTCAATATTTTATCGTCCGAAAGACAAACAAGTTCATGCTGATAATGCACGGATGAATTTCCACACTGGAAATGTGGGAGACCACATAGCTCTGCTTAAGGTTGGTGGTTGTTGTTGTTATAAAGTATTTCTTAAGGTTGGTTGATAATCTTTGTGTTCTGGAATCAATGGACAGCTTTTTGATTATCTGATAGTAGTTTCCACAATGCATAATGGTAAACATTATCTCACGCCCATAGTGGGCTATTCTACTCCATTTTGAATATTGAATATATCCATCACGGGACATGGTTCTCTTGGGACTATGGAGTTACATCTTTTGCGTAACAGTAAATGTAATCTCATGCCCCATAGTAGCATATCCTACTCAGTGTTGAGTACTGAATTTATCCATTGGTGAATATGGTTCTCTTGGGACTATGGAGTAACATCATTCGCATCCAAGAAATCGTCTGTTTATTGCTGCACTTTTGAGTAGATCTTTCTTAAAGGGGGGATAATTAGACTAGAAAAGCTGATACCTATTATATATTTTGTTTATGTTTCTGTGCATTTCTCTGTTAGTGACGTTGCATGATTCAAACGAGTAGTGCTTGTTACTATTGAGAAGTCACCACCGTCATCTCATTTCAGGTATACAATTCTTGGAAAGAGACTAATTACTCCACGCAATGGTGCTATGAGAATTACATACAGGTAAAGTGACTTTATCGCTTAGGTTAGTAAACTATTCTGCATAAGCATGTCAAGTGGTTGTGTGCCATCAGATCGCATAACTTGAACTCTTATAGGTCCTGAGGAAAATACTATTTCTCCTAGATCTCTGAGTCTTAATAGGACTGATATATGCGAATGTTATGCTGTTGCAAAGATAGTACTTGCTTATAAACACACACTAGATACTGAGGTATTGGTTCTTTTGGGCGATAATAGAAGATAGGATTTGGCTACGGTAATTAAAACACTAGCGGCATAAGTAAAGAATAGCGGGCATTAAGTAATGTGGAAGAAATTATCCAGTGATCTTGTGGGGCCAGGCTCACTTGACAGAATTATGTAACCATTTTAATTAAGTCATGTTTTGCGTTAGTATCTTGTTCGAACTCATTTGGTTTCTCTCTCTCTCTCTCTCTTTCTCTCTCTCTCTCCCTCCCTCCCTCCCTCCCTCCCTCCCTTCCCCCTGGACTAATGTTCCTTGTCCTGTCAAACTGACTTAATCCAAAGGTGAAGCTGTAGATGAATATCTGATGTAATATTTAAATGCTCCTGCTTATGTGTAGGTTTAAGCTAGTACTTGAATGCATGATTTATTTAAGTGCTCGAATTGTGACATTGAATGCACTGGAAAACTTAGTTTTAACTATTTTCATGGATTTTCTCTGTTTTCTTGCGCTTTCTCACATGGTTTATATTTTTCTGCGTGATAAAGTATTTCAAATCTGCTTATAAGTTCATCTGTTGATAATTTATTTGTTTTGTTCCTATCCTTTTTCTTTGTTTTTGAGATTGAGAAGTTTTCTCGCTTTGTTCCCCCCTGCGAATTTGGTTGTAACACTATTTCCTAATTTATGATGCAATGCATATTCTGTTTAGGCCATTTAGTAATGTGCACTTATGCTTTTGTTCTTTCCAACCAATGCATTTAGGTCAGAAGTATGAAGCGTGCTAGAGACGTCAGAGACCAGTTGGAGGGGCTCTTAGAGAGGGTTGAAATTGAACTTACTTCTAATATGAACGATTTAGAGGCAATTAAAAAGGCTATAACGTCCGGTAAGACGACTTTTCTTATACTTTAAACGATTACAAGGTGGCAATACCTTTTTTCTCTTTGGTGTTTGTGCTTCTTATCTTGGTCTTCTTTGATCAGGGTTTTTCCCTCACTCGGCTAGACTACAGAAAAATGGATCTTATAAGACAGTGAAACATCCGCAGACAGTTCATATACATCCAAGTTCAGGGTTGGCACAGGTATGCATATTAGAGGGTATATTTGTCTGCATTATTTAATTTGACATGACTCGTAATAATTTTGCTTGTGACTTTAAATGAGGTCTGTTTTCTATCCCTGAAGGCTGATAAATGATAAAGCTAAGAGTGGCATAACATTTCCATACAGAAATAAAAATTTGAGGTGTTTTAACATGCAAATGATAATGCTCTCCATATTAATGGAATTAAGACGTGGAGTTATTGGCCTTGGTCATGTTTATGCTGCTCTTTCTTACAGGCACTTCCGAGATGGGTGGTGTATTTTGAATTAGTTCTAACAACCAAAGAATACATGAGACAAGTAAGTCCTATGTACTCCATCTAGGCCTTTTCATTGCAGTTGCAACTCAGGGACTTTGCTTGCCAATTTTTTTGCTTTTTATTAATTGCTGGAACTAAGGGGTCCTTTGCAGGTCACTGAATTGAAGCCAGAGTGGTTGGTGGAAATAGCTCCCCACTATTACCAGCTCAAAGATGTTGATGACTGTAATTCTCTCTCTCACTTATTGATTATTTACAACACTAGCATGGTCTATGACCAATTGTTGGAGCGACCATATTCCAATGATCTCTTTTTCTGTGGCAGCTGGATCAAAGAAAATGCCTCGTGGAACAGGACGAGCATGATTGGATTATCAGCTGGTCACCAAGGGTCGGGGAATTGGGAAACTCTGAAGATGTTTCCGAAGATGATGAGGGGATGATAAAGCAGCAATGTGAAGAGTACTTCCGTAAAACCCAAACATCTCTGTATGAAGATCACTGGGTTATTCAATGCTTACCAACAATGCCGACAGCCTTAGGCATACAAAGAGAAGTTCATATGGTGTTTGACTGACAATTACAGTTGTACAGATCCCTGTTTGGGGTTAGATTAGGCTAGTGCAATTTTGTAAACTGTAAATTTTCTGAGAGTTTGGTGTAGCATAGCAATGGCATTGCTGGGAATTGATTCAAGCAAAATTTTCTTAGTAAGACATCTGCTGACGAATAGCTCAAAACTCTTTTCATATGATATCACAACTTCATGTCCCACCAGTGTTCAAAGACTATTTGAAAATCTTTTCGAGAGCATCGCAAGACTGCTGGACTATGGACGGTGCGATAAGAGCAAGGATGCTCCTGATGAATTTATCTTCTCTGTGATGTTTCGAGATGTAGCCGTAGATGAAGTTAGAATTTCACTGCCAAATTCTTGTTGTGTGATTTCCTGTGGTTGCAGTACTTTCGCACCCCCTCCTCAGCATTAAAAGTGGCTATGACATATTATTAAGGTGAACCGACGCTTGAATAAAGGTATGACAATGAACGAATGTCTTCCCTGAAGTACTTTGCGACCCCTGATGTGAGATTAATCCATCAAGTCACATCGAAAATTGGGATTTTTTTAAAGTAAACATTAGTTGATTTGTTTAAAGAAAATTATTTTCAGAGAAAATGTTTTTTGATTTTCTTTAGTGTTTGGATGATTAAAGATTAATCGATATTCAAGAACGTTTTCTAATAATTGAAGACAATGACATAAATTTGAGGAAAACAGTTGCTTCTTCTAACAAAAAATATAAAATTAAAATCATTTTTTCAAACCACTAAACAAGTAAAACTATCCATTTTTCTTGGAGATGATCTTTATAAATTATTTTTTTATCATAAAGTTTTTATTGAAACAAACCTCCTTAAGACTTGGAGCGAGGAACAACATAATTTTGGAAGGAGCGTCCTCCGACGAGATGGTCTGACGACATGGTCACCTGGCTCAAGTCAAGAACTGGAGAAAGCTAATGTGTAAGCTAGAAGAGACAACTGGTCGTCAAATTTCTCTCATTTATTCAAATTGAAAGCAGCAAAAGCATTACAAGTATGGTGATTTAACTAGTAATCAAAATGATTTTTCTTCGGCCTATACGATTGAACATAAAGAACATGAAATTCTCCAGGAAGACATTAAAAGAATCGAATGGCAGCCTTAAAATGCTCCAGGACTCATGCAACAACAGCAGGCATGTCCTTAAGCCATGGATCCAGCGGCTTCCCAATTGAGTACACAATAAACCCGATTTCCCTCAACTTCGCAGCATCGACGACGTTACGGCCATCAAATACAAATGCGGGTTTCTGCATACTGTTAAAGATCTTCTGATAATCGAGCTTCCTGAACTCATCCCATTCAGTAAGAATGCAAAGCCCATGTGCATCCTTGACTGCCTCATAAGCATCTGCAGAGACATCCCAGATCTGCTCACCGGCTGCAGGGACTGTCGGCTGAAGCTGAACCGGGTGGTCCCATTCGAACTTGCTCATCGAGAGATCCCGCTCGATCTGATCCTTGGTGACCTGGGGATCATAAATGCTCAGCTTTGCCTTATCGCCCAAAAGCCCCTTGCACACATCGATGGCCGGAGTTTCCCTTGTGTCACCAGTATCCTTCTTGAAGGCGAACCCCAGAATCGCGATTTTCTTCCCGGAAACCGTATTGAACATGGATGAGACAACCCTATTGACGAATCTGCTCTTTTGGTAGTCATTCACCTTAACGACTTGTTTCCAATAGTTTGCAACTTCAATCAGGCCATTGCATTCACAGATATAGACCAAATTAAGAATGTCCTTCTGGAAGCAAGACCCTCCAAAACCAACACTTGAATTAAGAAATTTAGGACCGATCCTCGTATCCTTTCCAATAGCATGGGAAACTTGTGAAACATCAGCTCCTGTGGCCTCACAAAGAGCCGACATGGCATTAACAGATGAGATCCTCTGGGCCAAGAAGGCATTGGCAGCTAGCTTTGAGAGTTCAGCCGACCACAGATTGGCTGTTATGATCCTGTCTTCAGGAACCCACTGAGAATAAACATCTTTCAGTGCTTTTATAGCCTTGCTGCCTCCAGGGGTTTCCCTCCCTCCGATGAGGACTCGGTCCGGGCTGAGGAGATCCTGAATGGCTGTCCCTTCAGCGAGAAACTCCGGGTTTGACAAAATCTGAAAGCTGATTCCCTTGCTATTGTGGGTCAGAATTTTCTCAATGGCCTCAGCCGTTTTGACTGGGACGGTCGACTTTTCCACAACAATCTTATCAGACTTTGACACATCAGCAATCATCCTCGCCGCGCTCTCCCAGTATGTCAAATCCGCAGCTTTGCCAGCTCCAAGGCCCCGAGTTTTGGTTGGGGTGTTGACGGAAACAAAGATTATGTCGGCCTCAGAGACATGTTTCTCCACTGACGAGCTGAAGAAGAGATTCTTTCCTCGGCACTGCTTCACCACTTCTTCAAGGCCAGGCTCATATATTGGGAGCTGGTCACTGTTCCAGGCTTTGATCCGGGCCTCCGAGATGTCAACCACAGCTACCTCAACCGAGGGGCACTTGAGAGCAATGACTGCCATGGTAGGACCCCCGACATAACCAGCTCCAATGCAACAAATCTTCACCATTTTGTCCAGAAATCTGAAGCCTGAAAAGAGAAAAGATTGAAGAGTTCTCAGACCATCTTCAATTCTTCATGGAAAAACAATCTCAGACCAAACTCAATCATGGCATATATATGGAGAGAGAAAACAGAGCAGAGGCAGAGGTCCAGTATGTAGCATGAATCAAATGCCTTGAACGTCCACGATCACTTGGTTCTGGTTCTCTGCATTAAGGAGTTTACAAAAGGGACTGATATCTTCGTGTCACAGAAAGAACTGGATCAATCATTCACTAATTCTGATCTAACATGAAATTTTGTGGTTGGGAGTTCCATTATTAAATGGAACTAAGAAGTACATGCATGACATCCTAAAAGGTGACCATTCCATCCACAGTAATAGGCACAAAGATGCTCATGAAAGACCAGAAATATCCATTCCAGGATAAACAACACAGAGATGAAGAAAACCGAATGTCCACAAATTCACCAAGCTGTTTGCGAGAGACGTGGGTTGTTCTTAGGAAGGAACAAACATCGTCATAACATCTCAGAGATAGCAAGGAGAAAATACACTTAAATGCGCCGTAATGAAAAATTGCACATGCAAATAGATCATCAGATCTTCAAGATAATTGACCAAGGCTCTGTAAAATTTGAGTGAGTACCTTCTCAATCACCAACTGGGACTTGAGGAAATCAGAACCCTAAGGAAAAAAGACTAGAAAAAGATTGGACCACCAATCAAACTCCTCAGAATAGACAAGAGAGGTCACCACCACCTTGGGGAGAAAGAGGAGACTCAGAGCCCGCTTAAATACACAAACCCCTACCTAAGATCTAAAGGGCTACGGAGGATGGTGGTACTTTCACAAAGCTAAGCAAAGTCAGAACTGTTAAACGCTCAACGCGTCTTAAAACATGCACCTTTCAGTAACAAACAAGGGAAATTGAGCCGCAATTCCTTTCATGAGAGGGAACTGAAACTTATTTTAGAGAGAGAGAGAGAGAGAGAGAGGAGAAGATTTTCTACACTACACATTTCTGACTTCTCTTGTCGTAAGTTAGGTTAAAAGAAAAGGAAATGCTTCACAAATTGCCGTTTTTCGACAATAGCCCTTAAACCCATTGCTCATTACCAGGGGCATGACTCTAAACAACAAACTTGGACTCTGTTTTTTACGCGCTTTCTGTTGAGGACGCATCGAACAATCGCTTTCATCGGCCAACTTTTCAGAGAAAAAAAAAAAACAACAACGTCATGTGCCTCTCGTCCTTATAGAAAACTGTTCAGAGATTACATATTCCTACAAAAAAAAAAAAGAACTTTCGCCGAAAACAAGGTAAAACCAAAAAACCCAGGTTCCAAAGTTTCACGTTGCTAAGAAATATTCCCCCTAGCGAGGACCAATTATTCCTGTCGAAGCGCTTTATATATATAAACCCTCCTAACTTCGCAAAGACAAGGTTTTGGACTAAACCCATATTTCCGAACGAGACAAAGGAGAGATCTTTGAGGAAAATCCAACAAGAAAAGGGCCCCTCCTCTTCTTTTTAACCTTTTTAACCTTTTTAACCCCATCATTGACAAAAGATCTACCAGTGCTGCTAAAAAAGGTGGAAGCTTTAAAGCGCAGAAACAACGTGACCTCGGTGGGTTGGAGGAGGCGTGGGTGTTTGAGTGCGATCAAAGCCAAAGCGAGTCTCATGATTGTGATTTCCCTTATAAACAATTTAACAAAAAGGTGAAGTGCGAGAGAAGATGACAACAACTGGCCCAGAAACGCGAGATTAACGTGTCGATACCTGATGAAATGCCTGCAAATCAGCACCCCCCCCAGAAAAAAAAAGGTTGGACGCGACGGCGTGAAGTGCACTGCAGAGCGGAAGGTGGAAGGACGGGCCCCAAAAAAAAAAATATTCGTTTTGAGGGACGGAATCCAAAGAGTCGTTTTACGTTTAAATGGGCAGGAGGGTTTCCCGGAAATAGAGATGGATATGGAAATATCTTTTGACGAAAATAAATTCTGGATTTCGGTTGTTCGGATTGTGCAGGACTTGTCCACCTTGGACTTTTCTGGACGTAACATGACCGTAACGACTAGGCTGCTGCTGCAGCACGATCGAAGGTTGCCTCAGAGGCGATCACTGAATTGGAAAATGGTGGTGATTTACGAAGGGAACTTTGACTTTTTTTTTTTGAACAGAAACGGAACTTTGACTTAGATGAGGCAAAAGTTCTCATCTTTCCTTATGCGCATGGCCTAGTTTGGTAGTTGACTTTGTTTGAAGATAGATTTTCTTTCCGGTTAGAACAGAGTCCTTTTTAGCTTTTTCTCTGCTTAGTTGGCGCTTCGGGATTACAGCTTCGTACAAGTCTGACTTGCCAATTTGAGCATTCGTCCAACTATATTTTGCAGCAATTTTCACGATGTGTTATAAGAGATTGAATGGTCCGATTCCCCTCAAAGGAATCAGCAATTTTAACTTCGAATTTCAATTTGAGCTCGAACTTTTTTTTGTCTCTTATAAGACCATCAAATCTAGCTTGAATCCCTATTATGGCTTAGTTTTTTTTTGCCTCGTAAAAAAGCACCAACTTTCAATCGGTACTTAAATTTGACTCTCATCAAATTTCTATCCACTTATGCTTTTGAATATTTGACGTGTCGTTCGTCTTGTACACGAAGGAAATCTAATGGGGTACCAACTAAAATTTGGTACTTTCTCTAAGAGATAGAAAAAAATGTGCCATAAATGAGATTTGAGTTAGAGGTAATGCTTTTTTGCGAGATAGAAAAAAGTTTGGATCAAAATTGAGTTACGAGCTAAAATTGGTTTTTCTATGAGATTAAAAAGTTTGAATTAGAATTGAAATTCAAGTTAAAATTTGTGCCTTTCAAGGGAATTAAGCCGAAATGAAAAATGGGCTTCATCAATTTTGTTTCTATCATTATTTTAGCCGTTTACTAGAATAATTCATTATCTATAGCAAGGAAACGTATGATATCAAGTCTGTTATTATGTCAAGAGACGTGATCATTCATATTAAACTGAAATTATTATGATAAAATCAATTTGCGCTGATCTTCCGGAAGCTGACTCATTGAAAAATAATTGCAATGGCTTAACCTTTATTTGACTTCATAATCAACTTCTTGTCGGCCTATTATTCCGTCTACTGGCAGAAGAATAATATAATAGAGCTTTCATTAACCCCAAATGACATAATTAATTAACCAAAAAAGAAGAAGAATATATTCACTAACATGCTGATTGCTTTCTCGACCAAGAAATCAGCGTGCGTAGTGTCCGTGGATTTGAGCACACCGTGTTAATCTGATTTATCATTTCATTGTATACATACCAGATGAGCTATTTATTTACATTTTTAATTCACATATTATATGATCCATAAATTTAGTAGAATATGTTATGATTCAATCGAAAGAAGTACCAGAGGAGATTATAGCCGGATCCCCTTTTACGAATGAAATTGGAAAATTTTCAAATAGGTGGAATCGAATATCTTGATTTTGACTAACTGGGGGAGGACAGAGGCTTTTATAGCAAATTAGCCTTATGGGCTTTCACTCGTTTGATTTGTTAAAAAAATCAATTAAATAAAATAATCCATAAACTTCAACTCAATATACAATACAATTTTTAAATATTTAATTAATTCAATATAGTTCATGAACTTTAGTTTAACGTGTAATATCGTTCATACATTTTTAATGTATTTAATATGATCCATAAACTTTTGGTTCATTTTCAATCTAATATATAAATTGTATGAAAATGTTTAATATTATTCAAAAAGTTGAATTAATGAAAGGAATTATCTCCAATCATCCTGTGAATGTTCTTCTTTCGAATCATCGGAGAAATTTACATCTACGTGTGTGTCTTCGAAATTAGACGGGTCGCATGAGTCGGATGCATCGCTGCATCCGATGAGATTAGTCAAATCGACAAAAGGAATTCTACACTTTGCCGAACTCGCCAAACACGTGTTGACACTTCCTTAAGAGTCATCCTCGATCTGAAAAAGGGCGCTTCTCAGCTGGTAATCGAATCTCAAACCCCACATTTGATTATTCCGGGGAATTAAAGTGGTAATTGACAAAAGAGGTTGGTAAAGGCGGCTCACTGAAAATGATGGATCCCGGTTGATGACGGAGTGGCCGTTGGAATGCGTTGAATGAAAGCGACGTCGTTTCGCCGGGTCTACCTACGACGCTACGTTGGCCCCCTCCCATCGGATTGCGAGAGTCGGCTCGCCCTTAAATCACGGCCCGCTTCCTCCTCCTTGATTCTTTTCTTTTCGTTCAGATTTCTCCAGAAAATTGCAACTGCAAAGAGAATTTACTCTCTCGTGTTGAAAAAGTGGAAGGAGAAAGGTCGTCAAATGAAGCTGATTTAGCGGGGCCCTTTGCTGACCTCGTGGGAAATTGAGGTCAAGAAAGAATTACTAGCAAGAATTGCACAGCAAAAAGCGTAAATCTTGGCCCTCCGTGTGGACTCGAGACCTTCGGTACCGATATAATCTTCAAAGTTTTGATCATTGAATTTTCTTACTAGAGCCTAACTCCCACCTCAAGACTATTCTTCATTAGGAAAGGCTTAAGTTTCTTGATGTTCAGACCCTACGGTTGCCAAGTGTCGGCAACCCAATAGACCTAGCGAATAGGATCGAGATACTAACCCTACCATCTTTTACCTTTTGACGAAGTCCACCTACGTGTTAGAAGGTGGGAATATATTCTCCCAAACCTGACTAATCGACCCATTCCTCTCTTCCTCCAGAAGATATTACACCAGTCGAATTTCTTTTGGGACAAAGACGCTCAGAAAGATCAACCGACTTTTTGAATCCCGATCTTACCTTTACGTTGTCGACATGTTATGGGACCCCAATTGACGGAGCAATTCTCTCACGACCACATCCCTCTCTCTTTGCGTACATTAACATCGCAATCACATTCTAATCGAAGACTCGGACTATCGATCTCACGCCTTTAACGTAGGGGACATAATTCCATAAAATAAGAAGATAGAAGAAGCAGACAAAGTCTCCTTCGAAGGAAACGGTTGGTGCCGACGGGCTGCTCCCAATGCCAAGGCTTACAAAATTAGCAGAAAGAAACGACAGGACAAGCAAATGATGGTTCACAATCAAACAACAAACCAAGCAAGTTCCGTGACGGACCCAGAAAAATTTGCCTATGATGGTACCGTGTTTCATTCAGATCTTGTCGGACGTGTTAAGTATAATCTTTTTATGAGCAGGTTTGAACTGCAAGAACACAAAAAAAATTGTGGTACATTGATGAGATGATACACACAAACATGTGAGAAAAGCTATTAACATGGCAGAAATAATAATAAATTTTCTAAAGCTACCGTGTTATGTACAAGAACGCCCTTTCCGATGCACATTAGTGGAACAATTTTATGATAGCCTCAGCGCCATTTCTTGAAGAAGGGCTCGCCTCTGTGAGGAATTGATTACTTGATTGATCTCCGCATTCTCGAGAACGTCAGCGATCACGGCAGCTGCATGACCGAGAGGCTCCTCGGCCGTCCTTCTCAGCATGAAGGCCTGCCCAATACATCAGAAAACCATTCGTCTCAAAAAAAGCACACACATCAAATGACAGGCACTACCACAGACTTGATGGTTCCAAAGAGGAGGGCAAGAACTATCCGAAAATATTTTGATCCGACGGACTCAAGGGAGTTTTTGCTCTTAAGCTAGAGTTTGGCTTTGAATGCATGGGCCAAAAAGCATGATAAGGTTTGATAAGCCTTATTAATCCGAATTTTGGCGAACACTTCAAAGCACCCTCAAGTTTTGTATATTCACAGAAAGTTTGTTACCTATCGTGATATTGGCTCCTTTAGATGTTAGTGCGCTAGCATGCGCTAAAAGAGTATTGTCCGAGTGAGGAAGTTACTAACGTAAGAGAGCCCATCCCTTCGGTATAATGTTATCCTGGCATGGGCCCAGCAAAATAATGAATGGGCCACATATGATACATTCGATCTCCCAAGTCCCAGTTGAGAAATTTTACACCGGTGTCGAAGGACCATCCAATAACCGGTAAGCGTTCCTTTGCTGAAGAGCTACTAATTACCTGGGGATCTTTAGAACGCCAAGTTACATGTAAGTTGAGCGGGCATTTCCTTCATATGAAAATCATGGGAAGGAAAGATAGTCCCACTCAAATTATCCATACATCCTTATTGACTGCATGATAAGTTCTCTTCCTAGATTTCCAAAAGTCCCATTCATAGGATATTCAGCTGGTAATCTAGATGCGTAAGGTCCACTGTAGTTAGATCAGTAATCATGTCAATGAAAATATCTAAGGCGATGCATGTCTGCCCCCAACTCACCTGCAAGCCACATGCAAGGTGGACCAATGGATGTACTAATCTGTGCATTCGAGCAGTGAGCGAGCGTATTTGCACACGTACACACTTGGCAAAACAAATGCAACATGCTCACACTTGACAAAACAAATGCAACCGACACCAACACAGAAAGGAGGAGGAACAGAAGAAAGAGGGGGGGGTGGTTGACACAAGAAGGGCAGGGAAAGGAAATCACCTGTCCATGATGAGATATGGCCAATGTACATGGTGGCTGAAACCAAGGCTCCCCATCAATCTGAACAGGTAATGCTGCAAGGAGCTGTATCTTAATTGACTGCCCTTGAGCAAGTCTTTGTGCACGTGAAAGACCCACCTAAAAAGCAGCAACATAAAGGATCACTGCACTGGCTAAACGTGAACAGTCAAATTCACCATTATCACTACTTATGCCTTTACATAACTCTGCTCAACATTTATTGTTTTTTGTCACTCTGCAGGATGCGAGTTCAAGTCATAGTAACATGTATTCAGTCAATTTACATTCTTGCCCATGGTAACATGCTCAAAATCAACCTAGACTAAATCACCACCAAAATACTTTCCATGCATTCTCAAGTTGTAAAGTCATCTGTACTCAAATTTGGACCTTTTCCAAGTTACTGAAGTGAACACTTTCCTCACAATCTCAAGAGGTAAAGCCATCTGCACTCAACTTTCAACTTTTCTGTTATTACCAAACTGAAGATTCACAGTCAAATCATAATTTCTGTACAGGGGCCGCAAATCCTCTTCTCTAAAAGGTTTTTACAGAATATTATTCATCAGAGGAGAATCTGATTTGTTAAAAGCGAAATTGTTTAAATCCACGAGATGGAACTAAAAATCAAGATGAAGCTTCCCAAGATGCTATGTGATTCATTAAAAGGCAAATCAGTTTAATTTACAAGGTGGAACATAAAAACTACCTGAAGCTTCCCAAGATGCCATGTTCCTGATATGCTCACGACCTCTAGTATTTTATCATGCATAGATTGTGGATCAAAGTTATCACTAGCTTCCTCTTCATTTTGCCACAGATCCACACCGCCCATGTAGCTTCTGATGTTGGCTACAAGCACACCTTCTGCATCCTATGAACATCATAAAATCATTATCTAAGCAACTTAAACTAGCCTGTGCTTACTGGATGAGAGATGCTCAAGTGCTGCTTAGCTCAATCAATAAACCCCCAATAAAAAAGAGAAGTACCAAGCCACATGTTGATATATCATGCAAAAATTCACAGTACACAATACGCACCTCAGGGACTTCTACCTCAACGCCATCTACGACAAGGCGAACTTGAAAAGGAAAATCTGCGAGTGTCCGGTCTATCATACTCCTGGCACCTTCTCTTGCATAAAGAACTTTGTTCATAAACTGAAATAGTAGCAACAACCTCTAAGATTAAAATATACATTGACAAGAACATGGTTAATTCTCCACCAGAAAATATGATTCCAATTCTTGTTGAGCATGCTGAGGCTGGAAAGCAGCAAGCAGACGACTCCCTTCTATATGGCATGTTATAAAATTACTATTACTACCTCATGGAGCTAACAGAAGGTCATCTCATAAGAGGAGGGCCTTATGTATGTAAAGTCACATAGAAGCCTCAACAATCAACAAACAAAAGATGCAAGAAGATGAGTTCTACTCACCCAGCAAGTTAACAATCTCAACAAAGGAATATCGAGGAATATGATTTAGTGTGTAAGTCCATGACATAGTAACTAGTTCCCACAACAGCAAGGCAAAAGTTACAGCAAAAATCCATCTCCATTACAAAGAAGCCAAACATGTGGAAGTGCTTTTAGCCTCTTGTCGAGGCTCTACCATTAATGGTGCACATTCAAGATACTTCCTTTTATAACATAAACCATCTTCTTCCGTCCCTATAAATTCCAAGCGCCATAGCCACAGAACTTGCGGGAGCTATATTTTCCAAACCATCAACCAGCAAAAATTGAGGGAATTTGCACAAAAATGCATTTGTTTGTCTCACGATGCCGAGAATTTCCACCACTTAAAAAGAGGAGAAATATAAAAAAGACTCCATAGGATGAAAACCATAAATAGGATATGTTTACTGATAAACTCTCCCCTAGCACTCAAACCAGCGCTACAATCATCTTTCAGCCACAAAGCAACTACTACTGCCAGAAAGTAATGGAAACAACACTAGATCTCTCTATACATGCTTGACAGTCAAAGCTTAAGGCAGCTCCAACAGCTAAACAGGCAGTGCAGCACATCAAATGAAAGATTCTCTCTGAAACATAAAACTCTTCGTAATCTCAGCAATATCTTAAGTTACCTGATTGTAGAACTTCTCTGGGTTCTCCTCTCTCAAATTATGTATGTCCAAAGCAACCTTTGCATCACAACCAATTCCTGTAAACCACTCAAGGTCAGCAAATATATGTTCTTGTGTGCCATTATACATGACATTCCAATAAATGCACCATACAGTGGCACAAAGCAACCTGCGACCATAATTTCAATTATGTACTACAAGAAGATATTCACTATGTTTCCAGTAACACTTCTTTTTACATCAAACCTGAAATTTGAGACTTGTATACGATCCACATCCCTTAAATTGAAGAACAAACTCTCGATTTAAAAGAAGTAATCAGATCATCCTACTTACTAGCAGATATCTAAAACTCCAGATGTCCATAACGGATAACGGGTAGGCAACTCCACTGGTGGAAGATGCCTACTTATTGCTGTCATTCAACTATGTTAGCTTCATCCAGTGGTTTGGGCTTGGGGGGTTCAAAACTGATTGGTCATTGTTGCAATTCAAGATGAGAGAAGAATGCAATATGCCAATACATAAAACCATGGTGTACTTAGTCAATATAAATGGCATGGAAAAGAACAATGAAAAGGCTGAAAATATGGCTTTGACTATCCAAATGTCAGAGCAACTGCCGGAACATGTCCAGCGAAGGACCTACAGCTGATCAGAAAGGTCCATCCCGAATGCAAGCATGCAGCCGTATAAATTGTCCATGAATTAATTGAAAAGAACCTCTGCTTAGATGCATGCACACGTACCGATATAATTGTTCATAAACTTGGGTTTTTGAAGTTGTTTGCCCTGTTTATTAACGATCGATACCTTCCATCGGTCAAGAAGAGTAACTGCAGCATGTTCTATCTCATTTAACAAGGCAAATAGACCTCCTTGTCTCTCCACTAAGCCTAACCCACCTCCCCAAGACAATACCCTGGCCAGATCATTTCCAGTTCCTGCTGGAAGAATAGCTACCGGAGGAGGAGAATCAAAATTCTGCATGTCAATCTTATCAAGAACCCAGCCTACAGTGCCATCTCCCCCACACACGAGGACCCTAAAATGAGGCACCTTCCTGAATAGATGAAGACCAACTTCTGGTCCTTGTTTGGAGCTCAACTCGAAGACCTAAAATTTAACAACCTTGTCAGAAAGAACAAAAGAAATAGATGAACCAATAGAATCCCCGAAAGAATTAAAAAGAACAGTCTCCATAGTCCATACCAACAGGATGACTTCGCAGCTATCCACAAGAGAGCCTTACTAAAAGGGGTTCTTACACTTTACTAATAGGATTTAAAGTCAAGGCTACTCTTATGTTCTACAAAAGAAAACGTCCTCCAGATTGAACTAGCACAGTAACAGATGATTTGAGATATGGACTTTATACTATGCTAATGATATCTCCTTCTTATATAAAAAAAGGCTCAGATTTATTTGTCTATTCTTTTTACTTTTGTTGTACTAGAACCCTAGGCTGCACCAAATCATACTGCACTAGACCTCCTTGCACTGGGTCAAAGGACTGCAGCAAGAAAGGAGCCGTGCCATGCTCAACTGTCACTAGAAGTTCGGCATACTCCTGCATTTGTTAGAATAAAGTGATACCCCACTCCCAAAAGAGCGGATGGAATGACAGCACACAACTTTAAACAAACATATCTTCACTCCTTTGGATCATACTCAACTTCCAAACAATCAGAACAAATGATATACCATTCGGCAAATCATAAACAGCTTTTATTTTGCCTTCTTTTATCTTATACTTGCCAAGCAAACATAAAACTTTATATTGCCTTCTTTTATCCTATACTTACTAAGCAAACATAAAATATGAGTTCTGATACAAACTCTGTACTTCTCAACAATCAATTACACAACTTATTCGGTTTTCCATATTAGTACTGGCATTGAAGGAGCTTAAAAAGTTGGTAAAGCTACAATTGTTAAGCAGAATTCACTTCATATAGAGTTCATAAATAATCTAGAAAAGACATACTGCTTAAGAGGCACCAAAAAAGACCAAGCAACAATATCGGGATTGTCCATTGCTGCATAAGGAAGCCTTAGAAGGAAAGAAGAGATATGCAGACCTTATCATTATGTGACTGTTTCTTTGTGATGTATGGTATTCACTTCAAGAGTTATTGTGTGACCATCTCAACAATTAGAAGAGGGCGAAGGATGGTGAAGAGGGATAACAGAAAAAAAGGAAATTAGATGCAACCATTAGAAGTTGGTCAAACTGATATCGAACCTGAACAGGATTGAGAAGAATGTTCATTCGTTGTCTAAGAGAGTTTCCCCGCTGAGCTCCACTCTTTTTATTGGTGAAAACTAAAAGAGGTCTTGCATCCGGAGGCAAATCAATTAATACGTATCTTTGTTTCATGCCTATCATCAGATCATCATCTTTCTGATCAGTTGTTGGTCTACTTGTGGAACTGGGTTCTCCATGCAATTCTTCGTCTACTTTACCATTTTGAAGAGAAACATTAGTGTCCACTTCCTCACTGCAATTGTTTCCAATCTTCTGAGAAAAGTCTGTCAACAAACTTGTATCAGCAGTGCTTTCAGCTGTTGTGTCACCGCTACTCACACTATTTCCAGTATTAGTGGAAGATCCACTTCCGTGCCTTGACTTCTTTCTTCGAGTCCCAATACTTGCCCGCATTGTAGATGCAATCTCATTGGCCCCATGAGTGATTGAGCTAAAAAATCCACCAGAGGCACTGTGGCTCAGTTCTTTAACATTAAGAGGGGATAGAATAAGTTTTCTAAATTGGCCTAAATCACAAATATCACTGGATACACTATTGTGGCAGTCAACGTGCACAAGTCTTTGACACCAAAGGCAACACCACAGGGGGGATCCACCAAGAAACGACCCACTGCATGGCTCTTCGCAATAACTACA
Organism: Eucalyptus microcorys; assembly: GCA_014182515.1. Taxonomy (NCBI): domain Eukaryota; kingdom Viridiplantae; phylum Streptophyta; class Magnoliopsida; order Myrtales; family Myrtaceae; genus Eucalyptus; species Eucalyptus microcorys. The sequence continues at coordinate 23,943,325 of CM024572.1, forward strand.
AAAAATTGATTCCTCTGGATGATCCGTTAATTCAGCCCACCGCAGAGTCCATTGGTGAATCACATGGTCATACCCAATCATTGACGTGGACTTGCAGTCCTTATGAGCTGCTGAGGAGCAGCTTGAATGAGCCACTGTGCCGCAAGCGCTGCATAGATAGATGGAACTGTCTGAAGCAACCATAGAGCCCAGCGCCTGGGAAGTAGACATGGACTTCAGACACACAGAACAGTTCGAACCACGTGCAACAGCCTCTGATGTCCATTTATGAGGAGCTTGGGGGACCTTTTGCCTGGACTTTGGATTCTTTTTCGATTTGGCTATGGCTTTCATCCAACTTAAATTGATGTTCCGTCTCCATTGGAAAGCCGTGTACAGTATAGTACATATCCCCACTAAGCCGCCGATGAAGCACGAAAGGAAGAGGAGATGGGTCTCGGCCAATTCTATCCTTCCAAGGTTCTTCCACCTAGGAAGCAACATGCCGAATTCACCATCCTCAGCCATTCTCCAAACTACTAGGTCTTCATTCTAGAAAGAGACATCTCGGACTACATCCGACCCCAATAAATTCCTCCACCCGTTCTTAAATACCGACACCCAATCAACACACTCACTTCAAAACGGAAACTTCCTCGTTCCACCAAGCTCCACACACTGTACCGTTTCAATTTCCAGAAGCTAAGTCCAGGTATGTCCCCTGACGCAGAAGCCGCGAAACCTCGAGGCTCGAACGGCAACGAGGACCTGAAGAGCGGCACACATCGAGTTTTCATGTCAAATGGGGGATAAATGCAGAAAACGGAATTCAAATCCGAGCCACATTGAGCGAGCTAAGCTCGGTCTCCCCAGTCACAACACAGAACCAACGAGCGAGCAATCCGAAATCCACAAACTCCACACCGAAGCAGACAAACCAGAAAATAACCAAAAAAAAAACAAAATCACCAAATCAACACGCGGAGAAGATCATTCACATTCGCGAGTTTCAACGAAACGAAAAAAGGAGCGAAAAAGAACGGCAAGAAGTTCCGAAGCGGTCAAGAGTATCGGGAACTCACGGACGAGCGGCGCGTCCGCCGCACCGAAGATCCGGAGGAAAACTTACAGCAACGGACTCCCGATCGCCGGAAAAAGGAAGAAGAAGAAGAAGAAGAACGATCACCACGATCCGCGCAGAGAGAGAGAGAGAGGGAGAAATGAGAGCCTGACGTCGCTCGAGATCTGCAAAGCAACGGGCGAATGCGAAAGCAGAGGATTCGATTCCCGACTGGGAGGGGAGAAGATCGATAAAGCTCCGAAAAATTACTTCTTTATTTTTTATGTCTCTTGCTTTCTCGACGGGAGGGGTCGAGAGATTCTCTTCTTCTTCTTCCGTGTAATGGGGATTCTGTAACGGGGGGACGGGAAGAGCCTCCGAGATACGAATCTTGGCCCCCCGGGGCCCCCACTTTCCACGTGGCGAGACGAGGGCGACGGGATTGGGGCCGTGGGACCTACTCCGCGGTGACGTGGGCTGCCATCTGGCGGGACACGTCACCCTGGTCCCCCGCGGGGCGAGTCGGTGCTGTGGTGACGTCGTCTTTGATTAGGACGGCTCTTCTTACTACAAGACGCCAGCCGGCTTTTCAGCCCGTTCCATTTCTTCAGCACTCGTAATCAAGTACGTAAATTCCATAAAAAGAAAAACTTTGATGGTTCATGAAAACCTATTTTCGACAAATACTTTCAGATTCTCCAGCGTCTAGATAAACGAAAACTAATTAATTTTCGAAAAACATTTTTTATGAACTAAAACAAGAATTTGGAAGGAGGGAAAAACGATTTCCCTTTTTAGCACGTTTAGTCAAAAACTAATCGTTTTCATTTTTATAAAAAAATGTTCTTTAACTTGGGACAAACGCATCCCGTTCAGTACATCGAAATAGACACAACGTCCCAGGCACGATGAAGACTTCTCAATTATTCCGCATTTTCCAGCTAACACCCTTCGATCGCGTCCGACGATCGATCATGTCACGTAAAAAAAGGCAATGATGCGGGAATACTCTCACTCCTGTTCACCCTCCCGAACACGGTGCAGGTAACCTCTTAAAAAAGCTGAGGAATTCGCTTGTCTATCACAGATCAATCATTAATTTCGACTGCTTGCACTAACATTAATTCGACCATATCACGAACTAATTACATAACCGGCTTAGGTGCACGATTGCCTGTAAAGTACGATTAATTATCATATGCTAAGCAAGATATTAAAGATCAGACCCAGACAGAACTGCCATGAATGACCACCTACGCTCAGCCATCAAGAGAATTTTCACCTTCAAACAGAAGAATCATCCCAGACAAGAAGAAATGGGAAACACAACCAAGGTAATACAATAAGTGACAAATTAGATTGCTGAGGACGTACTTTTAAAGGGATTCGAAAGATATCAATACGTCTAAAGCCATTTTGAAATAATTGTTCAAGCACTTCAAACAGAGTAAGCAAGCACAGTACTAAAAAGTTGTTCTATCAAAATTCCTCCCATTGGAAGCGAATCCTAAGTTCCCCAAACTTCGCATCCGATCCGAAAACAGATCTCTTCTCTTACTGGGCAACAACAATCCTTCCAGCAACTTGGTCAAGATCACGCTGGCCACTGGATGTGATTCTCCTTCCCCTGCATCATAAGAACAAGAGTCTCAGTTATCATCCCAAGTCTGAGACGTGCAATTTTTCCTTGATAACAAGAGCTACTGCTTCACAGCGACCAAAGTCACTGATCTATGCTAGCAACTTCTTGAGACAGATAGAGCCACCAAAACAATGGTAACACTATACAAATCATCAGTTTCAGTAGAGCTTACCCTCTCGGGTCAATATCAATGATGTTCACGTTCTGCAATTGCTGCAAAATGTGGCGAGCTATAGAACCGCTGCTCTTACAGAAATGTGGTGGGCGACTGCCATTCCTCTTACTACCACCATAGATCCTGCGGAAGGCTCCAACACCAAGGCCTCCCCTGAGATAAATTTTCCTCGCCATAGAAGCTGAAACACAAAAAAATTTCAATCAATCAACATCAAGCTGCATGGGTTTTTTCTACATGTACTCTAATGCAAGTGTTCATATGCTCTGTCAGTGTTTGGCACGCACGAGAGAGAGAGAGAGAGAGAGAGAGAGAGAGAGAGCATACCAGCTCGAATATAGTACCAATCAGGGTCATAAGGAGCAAGCTCTTTGAACGTACCAGTCTTCACAATGTCAGTCCAATGGGGAAGTTCGACCTAAAAGAACAATATATAAAGTTAGAAAACATACAAACCAAAGTAAAATTTTGACTTTGGGACATAAAGAGGGATACATGATACAATGAAGTGAAAAGATAGTATTGAATGCCCGCCACTCACTGCTTAATCAAATCCCCTCCACTCAGACTAAGACACACACATCCTTTAAAAAGATGTTAACTTCAACAACAAAAGCTTCCAGGGCAACTAGCTGTCACTCAACCACATAAAAGACACCAACTAACCAGAAAACGAGCCAGTCCAAAATGAGGACGGTCCAAGACTTTCAGAAATCTATTCTGCTGGCTGGTACACAACTCTCATTCTTGTTTTCGAACCTTCAGCAGCAATTAGCGCCACTGCCCAAGTAATCAGCCCAAAATGCTTACTTTACAGGAAAAGGAAGCGATTCCAGAGACAGATCAAAGCCTAATGACCCCAACAACAACCCAACCCTCCACATGTGCAAACAGCATCAATCAACTCCGACAAAAATCAGTAAACAGCTCTCGTTCCATGACCGCCTCAAAGTCACCCGACGGAGTCATGGAAGCATAACGCCTAAAAAGAACCTGAACCCCCGAGCCACACTCTGTGCAGCACAGATATCTTTCAACAACAGACACCTATTCATCCCTAATCACAACAAGCAAGCAACCAAGAGGACGGTTCTCTCATACAATATTAAAGCAATCAGAACCCTAAACGACCGTCGCTTCCAAAACACCATTTCCGAGACCAAGCACAGTCCACGACTCCGAAACAGATCCACAATCTGCATATCCAGTCAACCCTCGAATCGCACAGGAGCGTTCCACATCACGCATCAAACGCCATCAAACAGCTCGAACAGAGAAGCGCATGCGAGATGCCGCGCTACACGAGTAGAGAGAGAGAGAGAGATACCTTCCCGGAACGCTTGAGATGCGCGGCGTAAGCCTTGACAAACTCGTGAGGGGAGACGTCCTTCACCGTCCTCGCCGGCGCCGCCGCCGCCATGGTTAGCTCCACCTGAATCAGCTTCTGCTCCGAACGGCGCGGCTGCTGCTCCTACCCGAGTTCTCTTTCTCTGCCTGTAAGAAGAAGGATAGCGTTGCGAGCTAGGGTTTTAATTCCGCTCGCACGTGGGGGAAATGCCGTCATTGCCCTTCTTCTTTTTGGGCCGTATTTTAGGAACGGTAGTGATTGGGCCTTCCTTCGAAGGCCCAAATTATTTTGGCCCAACTCTTTTGCCTGAGGTGTAAATCGCATCGTGCTACTTGGAGCCTCTGTAGCAGATCTCCTACGATAAGCAACGTCGGGCTTTTGAGAAATAAAGAAGGTTCATATACTAAAAGTCTCAAAACTTGTCAAGTATAATCGAGTCATAAAACTTGTTACGAAAGTACAATCGAATCTTAAAACGTTCGAAAAATATAAACGAGTTATTACTCTTGTCATGAAAGTGTAATCGAGTCTTAAAACTTAAAAATAAATAAATCAAGAGAATAACTTGATTAAAGCAAATTCACAAGTTTTAGAATTAGATTACACTTTTTGAAAGTTTTAGAACTTGATTGTACTTTTGTGATAAATTTTAAGATTTTATTGCACTTTTTAAAAGTTTTAATATTCAATTATACTTTTATGATAAGTTTTAGAACTTTTGATATACTTATCCAAAAATAATATTATTAGAGTCAAAATAACTCTTTACTTTCTTAGAAATCACTTATGTCACTTTGAAGTTTGGTCTCTTATAAATTAGTTCAAGATATGCTGGAACTGAATTAGTTGTTCAAGGGGACCCCCACTTTTTCTTTTTCTTTTTGTCAGGACTACTTGGTCATGGGAGACTTGTTTATATTAAGAAATGATGCCAACAACAATGTTGTTCAGCACATATGAACAAACTCCGAAAGGGGTTTTTTTCAGGGATAAATCTCGGCCTCGAGTTCTCATTTTCCCACTTCCACAATTAGCTTGTCAAAGCAATGCGTGCTGAATATGATTTAGGGTAGACTCGAATGTTCTTAGTAAGAGTTTCGCTTTAAGCACTAATCATCTGATGCATTAAAATCAGAGTCCAATCCTGAGCACTTGAACAGAAACAAAATTCCTCAAACACGAGTTCTCTACTAAATCTTTTTTTTTAAATGTCCTCCGTCACTTTCTTCGTATGGTGTATTTTTACCAACTATTTCTTTTGATTATCTAATGATTCGAATGTAATAAGTAATTTTGCTTATTATGTAAATGCATATAGAAGCATTTCTAATTATCTACAATAAATAAAACCTTATATGAATCTTTACGAATTTTGTGGTATTTCATATTAGATATGAAAATAAAATTAGAATCAAAAGATACAACGAAACATGGGGAGAAAACTAGTGCAATGGTTATGTCATGTTTACTAGATGCAAATAACATCTTTTACATTATAAATTTTCAAATACAAATTTCTTTTGTTCCCCGAATAATGTATATATTTGTTAGAATGTAGAGATTTTAACCCTTTTGAGTATTATTTAAATTGTCTTACGAAAAGACGAGTGACGTATTAGATATTATACAATCATTTTGAGTTCAATTTACATTAATCAATTACCAGCCAATTGCCTTCATTATCAAGAAGTGTGATATGAAGTTTTAATAAGCCTAGAGGTACACATCTGTTTAGTCCTCATTCCACAGGCTTCCCCTGCGACGCAATAATTGGGCACTCGCTATTAATGAACAGATTGGGAGAGCTCCAGGAATAACACTGCAAGCCGATGCCTCGAGTTCATGGAATGAATTGTAAAGGAACAAATTTGAGCGTGTGCTGTGATGGAGGATGGACAATGCGTTATCTGAAAATTATTTTCTGCTTCCTCGGGTCTTCAGGGCAAACTCCAAGTGAGGTCAGTGCTCTTATAGGAAGGAAGGTCCTTCGAGGTGCCAAATTAGTTTAACTTTTACACTACCTATTCCTACAAGCATATATATTGTCAGCGTGATAAACGTTGTAGATTCATCTCTTGTTGGTGTTTGTCAATAAAGCAATTGAGAGATGGTTACACTACTTATTTAGGCCTCATGATACTGATTGTCAAGGGTACTAGATCTGGTCCCTTACCAACGTTGTCTATGACTCCAGCCTCGATCAGCTTCGGTATATGAAGATTCAAGGCCAGAGCGGAGACTGATGCAGCCCAAAACCCGGCTCACTTGATTCCCATCCTTTCAGCAACTTCCAACGCCCATCCAGCAGCCAGGTCTGCAATCATGAATCTGATCTGCTCATCTTCGTTGCCATTTGACTGCTCCTTCACTTTCTTAATCAATTCCTGCAAATGACCTGGCATTGCCCTTGACATGCTCTCCAGCCGCTAAGTGGAGTCTCTTCGTTCCTTGTCAGTTTCAAGACCATTCTGAATCGCGACAAAGTTTATCCGATTCGATCCCTCATCCAATCCAGGGTTTGCAGCCATCACTTGTGCATAAGTGGACTCCATGTTAACAAATGTCACCTTGACTCCATAATCAGCAATACAGTGTGAGAGTTTCAGGAGAGGAGTGACATGACCTTGTGCAGGAAATGGTATAACCAGGGCATGTTTTAACTTTACCAGTGTTGACATAGAACCAGGGATAGCTCCTTAGCACACCTTACATTGGCTAATTGAGCTCGGACTCTATTCTTTACGATGCAATTCAGAGGGACTTTTGCTCTTGGCTTTGTAGTTTTATCTTTGCCTTTTGCAGGCGATCGGCACATACAGGCATGAAAGGGATGGAGCAGAAGCTGTGGTGGGAACAAAGATAATACGCAACCGGTTATCAATTTGTCTATGGCTTGTGCTCTCATGTCAACGTTTCTTAGCAACTAGTGCAGGCTTTTTTTTAGTTATTGGTCGTCCCTCGTCCTGTTGTCATATTCGACGAAAAGCAAATGTGCTGGAAAGATGCTGATGCCTTAAGAGTTCATGAAACTCAAGTGAGTGTAAATGAAAAGTATGATACAAGCACATTGATTCTTCAATGTCTTATGTTTTTGTTTTTTCCTTAGTTTCTTGCTTGTCTAGTTTCCCATGTATTAACTCCACGCTTGCCGTTGATTTAATTTGATTTATATCGTGACGTGGGGGAGCATCAAACATGATGGATGGGTGAAGCATTTGATGGCCTAAGAAATATACAGTCTCATTATGTCTATTTGACTTTTCAACATGTTCTATAGATTCGAGGCGTATGAACATTTAATCACTTATATATAATAGATTGAGTACGTTTATCACGTCTTTACAATAATCTATAAGTCATTAAAGATGGAACGTCGTCCCAAACCTGTCCCCTTAACTTTCCATTATCCATGAGCCCATCTCAAATTCATTGTAGGTTTTGATACTATATCCCAAACTCGTCTCTATGTAAAATAGTTAGGAACTTGCAACCCACAACAGTACATTATAATAAACAATAGTATCATGTTAAATATATAATAAAAAACCTTATATTTGTAAATGTAAATATTAATTCGAAACTCGTGTACAGTCAATCTCTAATTAGAATTCTACAAAGTTCCAAAATATAATTGTGGAAGATTTAAAGGTCGACGATTATAAAAATCTAAGTTCTAATAATAATGAGAAGCTAGGCATAAAATGGTGGCCACCATTAAAAAATCTTATATTACTATACTGTATTTCGTTATTAGCATTCAAAAATTTTTATATTCAGTATATTTGAGAGATTTAACAGAATAAAAGTAACTTAAAGAATCCCAAAATCTGTAATAAATTCTAATAGATTTCATAATTATATATACTTAACTAATTGAGAAATATAAAAGAAACCGAAGGCATTTTTATAGTCATACATGTAGGGTTTCCCAACTATAAATTAAAAAAAAAAAAAAAAACTATTCGGGACCCGGGATATTAGCAATTTATAAAAGAATAAAACAGAGTTCATTCTTGGGCACTAAACAGGAACGGGAAGAACCCTCAAGCCTTCACGAGTTCGATGAAGCTCTGCAGATTCTTCTGGGAGGACCCTCCTTCACTAATACTCTTCCTGGCCATCTCCTTCACCCTCAGGCAATTTGCCCTTATCTCATCACTCCCAAGAACTGCTAACACCTTTTCTCTCACTTCATGCCTAGTTATCAATCCATTTTCATCAGAATCAACTCCTAGACCCACCTTCCATACGTCACATATTAAGCTCTTGTTCAGGAACTGATCTGTGAAGTAAGGCCTGCAGATAAGTGGGACTCCATTGCTCAGGCCTTCCAGTGTGGAATTCCAACCACAGTGAGTGAAGAAGCATGCCACTGAAGGGTGTGCCAGGACCTCCTCTTGTGGTGCCCATTGAACCACCTTCCCATAATTCCTCACCCTTTGGAGGAACCTGTCATGGAACTCGGTGACCGGCCCATCAGTGAGGTCAGGGCGTACGACCCACAGGAATGGTCGGCCGATCTGTTCGAGGCTGAGGGCAAGCTCATAGAATTGTTCCTGGCTGAACACTGTTGTGCTTCCAAAGGCGACGTAGATAGCTGACTGGGCTGGATGTTGGTCTAACCAATTCAAGCAGGTCGCGTCCTCACTCCACAGGCTTGCTCTGAGATGGAATAAACTGGCGCTCGCTATTAAAGGACCGATTGGGAGAGCTCCAGGAATGACACTGCAAGCTGATGCCTCGAGTTCATGAAATGAATTGCAAAAGACTGATGTTGAGTGTTTGCTGTATCCAGGGACGGCCGACATGCATAGAAAAAAAAAATTCTGCATCGTTGGGTCTTGAGGGAAACTCCAAATGAGGTCATTGCTCTTATACGGGGGAAGGTCCTTCGATATTGTGATGAGATCATTCTTCAGAGCACAGCCTGTATGAGTTATCAATGCCAAGTTAGATCATCTTCAGGCTACCTTTTCCTACAAGCACATATGTTATCGGCATGATGCAAGTTGTAGATTCATCTCTCCTTAGTGTGGGTCAATAAAGCAGTTGAAAGATGGCTACACGACAAATTTATGCTTCATGAGACTGATTGGGAAGGGTTCTACTTCCGGTCCCTTACCTTTGTTGTCTATAACTCCATCCTCGATCAGCTTTGGAATATGAAGTGTCAAGGCCAGAGTCGACACCGAGGCTGGCCAAAACCCAGCTCGCTCGATTCCCATCCTTTTGGCTACTTCCAGCGCCCATCCGGCGGTCAGGTCCGCAATCATGAAGTTGATCTGCTCGTCTTCATTGCCTTTCGACTGCTGCTTCACTTGTTCAATCAACTCCTGCAAATGACCAGGCATCACCCTGAATAAGCTATCCAGCATCTTAGTTGGGTCCTTTCGCTGCTCGTCAGTTTCGAGCCCATCCGGAATTGCGACGAACTTAATCCTATGTGATTCGTCGTCCAATCCAGGGTTTGCAGCCATCACTTGTGCGTGAATGGACTCTGTGTTCACAAACGTCACCTTGACTCCATATCAGCAATACAGTGTGAGAGTTTCAGGAGAGGAGTGACATGACCTTGTGCAGGAGAGGGTATAACCAGGACATGTTTTAACTTTGCCACGGTTGACATAGAACGAGGGACAGTTCCTTAGCACACCTTATATTGGCTAATTAAGCTCGGACTCTATTCTTGACGATGCGATTCAGAGGGACTTTTGTTCGAACGGATGCTTTCTTCCCTTTTTATCTCTTCCTTTTTCTTTTTCTTTGACTTTTCAACTCCGTTTTTCTTCCTTCGTTGTTCTTTTCTCCCCCTTTCTTTTTCTCCTCGGACGCATGCTTTCTATGACCAAAAAAATAAAAAAACATGCTTTCTTCCTTTTTCTTTTTCCTTCTTTGACATTTCAACTCTTCTTCTTCCTCCTCCCTTCTTCAAGCACGTGCTTTCTTTTGTTTTTATCTCTTCCTTTTCCGTTTCCGTCTTTGACTTTTCGACTCTTTCGTCTTCTTCTTTTTCTTTTTTTAACCCTTGCGAACCACTCTTTTAGACTAAGTTAAATATTACAGTTGACTTGGCCCTTTGCTTTTATGGTTTTATCTTCCTCTTTGCACGCCATTGGCATACTTAATTTAGGAAATACAGATCCTCCCTAAGAGCCTCCATGTTGGTGGCAGACATCCCAACATATGTTCAATACATGCTCAACAAGTAACGGAAAATTTGACACGTGATTAACTCTCTCGATATCTTCCAACACGCAAGTCTAGAATTTCAACAATCGATTTCGACACACACGAGTTAATTTTAAAAAATTTCAATAAATAAGGGGCCCGAATGTAAAAATATAAAAATATATATATATATAAAATGAAGGGGGAAAGAAGAAAAACCATAATGTTTTTAACGTAAATTCATTATATACTCTTTTTATTATTTATTTATTTATAAATTTGAATCAAATTAATTATAATTTATTATGTTTATATAAAAATATTCATATTATATATAACGTGTCTCAACATGTCAAAATTCTCTACCTTTCGAAAAATAACGTGTTGAAGTATCGTGTCGTGTCGCATATCACGTATTGGTATTAGTTCTACTTAGACCATAAGTTGTGGCATCAACAAGGATAACATGCAATTGACTGGAAATTTCTATGTAGACTGTGTTCTCACGTCTGCCTTTCTTATGAACGAGTACTGGCTCTCTAGTTTTAGGTTGTCCTTGTCACAAGGAGAGAAAATAAATTGTATTCGAATAAAAGCAAATCTGCTGGACAAAAATGCTGATGCCTTGAGTTCATGAAGCAAAGTAAATGTTAATGAAAAATTACTCCCAATCACATTGATTACTTAATAAGTCTAATATGTATTTTCTTTTCCTTACTTGGTTTTTTGCTTGTCTCATTCCCATGTCATTCATATTTCTGACGGGAGAGAGTGTCTCACGTCGTAGACACGAGGAGTATATAATGGTCTAAGAAACATAGTCTCATTCCATTTAAAAATTTGAAACGTTGGATTGGAATTTTCATCAAAAAAAATTATTCAAAAAGTCTTAAATTTATTGCAATTTTACCGATTGAGTCCATCCAATTAATTTTAGCTGAAAATTACTAATGTGGACATCAATTGTTTTAGGTGACATGCCAATGCTAATTTAGACAATTTTTAATAATATTTTAATAATTTTTAAAAAATTTTTATTAATTTCTCTATTTTTATTTTTCTTTTTCCATTGTTACTTTTCTTCTCTTTTTTCCCCTTCTTTTTTTTTTTTTTTATAAGAGAGCCAACCATTGGGCAAGAGTAGGGAAGCCCCCATCGGCTATCAATGAGGGTTGCAACACTCTTGCCCATGGCTACCAAATCTTGAGCTTGAAGCTACTATAGCTGCTTGAGCTTCAACTCTAGCCGCTACATATTGAGTTTAGCTACCTCCCTATTTTGTTTGTTTGTTTGTTTTTTTTTTTTTTACTTGTGGCCAATGAGGGTCGCAATGCCCTCACCCAGCCTTGCGGCTACAAGTGATGCTAGTCTCACTGTTGACAACTCAATCTTGGGCCCGCTCAAGCTCATGCTCTAGGTCTATGGCCATGGTGGCTATGAATCGACAAGGCTGCCTCACCTATGGCTGCTTTAGCTCAAGCGAGGCTATGTAGAGAGAGAGAGAGAGAGAGAGAGAGAGAGAGAGAGAGAGATGCTGATGAAAAACTTCAAATTGGTACACTCACGATAATTCATATTTTGATTGCCAAAACCCTAAATTGATACACGTATGACAAGTTTATAAAAAAAAAAAATTATTGCAAAAATTTTAAATTAATTGCGACAAATTTATCATTCATTAGTTTTCACTAAATTAGATTAATATTATGAAAAATCATAAATCGATACATATGTGACAAATGGAGGGTAAAATCTCAAACCGATATATCAGTCAACTACCATGTCTCATCCAACTCGATAATTTGATAATAAAATTTAACAAAAACTAGTAGAAAATAAATTTGTGACAAGTGTACACGTATAAGATTTTTGTTTGTCAAAAAATTAATTTAGAGTAAATTTGTCACATGTATACATATTTAGAATTTTTTGTAGTATTAATCCAATATAAAAACATAATTATCAAAATGTCTTGCTCTCCTGCTCCGGGTCACCTAATTAAAAACTGCTTTAATAAGCTTTTAAATATGCATTTGCTCATTCTGAATGGCAAATAGCCTGCTCTTTATCCTTTCTAACAATACCAAGAACTTTACACAAGTGCTGCCAACCTAGTCTTGCTACCCACGTAGTACCAAAACTTCTCCAACATATGAGAGTCTTCACTTTTGACTTGACTTGCATTTTCTTGCATTTCACGTTCACTGTTGCCGACTTGTTCCTTCTCCATTAAGTTAGTAGTTTCTTGATAATTTTAGAGAAAATGGATCACAATTTCCAACAATAACAATCAATATAAGTCAATGGTGGGATAAATAGGACCGGGGGCGACATGAAAAATAATGCACAACTTTCCCTGATCAAAGATATATGTGACATCCCAAATTTCTGATTCTGTTTTCAATTAAATGAGACGGACTTTTCATCGACGCGCTTATGGTTCAATTCTCCGAGCTGATCACTCACGAGATAACTAGTCTATCAGGTGAAGCCATTAAGGAATTTAAATGCAATAGGCTTGAGAATCTGACCATGAACCGACTGTTCGATCGTATAAATCTGCAAGGATCATTACGACACTGTCAGAATCGAACAGAGATCAGTAATAGGTTGATTCGACTGAGATATGTAATTAGAGTGTGGGTGATTCCACCTGATTTCAATATCCTCGTTGACCGGCACTGAATTGATTATTCTGTCGTTTTGGGTACCCTGTGTCCGTATTTGAAATCTCGAGATTTTCACGACAATCGAGAGTCGACAATGTGTCGAAGATTATTTCGTGGCTTGAAAATAATCAACCACGGGTCAATTGCACTGAAAATTTCCTAAAAGCTACCCGGTAGATTAGGACACGCTCAAATCGCGCCAGATTGAAATTAACCGTGATTTTAAACTCGGATTCAGAAATTGAAAGTTCTGTCATGTCACAATTCATTTTAGGAACGTCGACTCATTTTCAGAAGATTTTTCTACAAACCGAGATTTTGGCGGAAAAGCAAAGTAAGGCCGTTTTTGTTCGGGATTGTCAGAGGGCCGTTTTTAATCGAATCTTTAGAATGCAAGTTAGATCATTTGACGGGGAAATATCATGAGAAGACCGATGACACATGGGTTGATTTAATTGAGCTTCAATTGGATGGAATTGAGAGAGAATTGAATGGATTGAATGGGGGAATGTCCAAAATTCGTAGCTCCCATGGCACACCACATTTTGCACCTATTGCCAAGCTTGTAGAGGAAGATTGGAGGAGAGAGAGTGGCTGAGGTCATGTGGTGTCATGGTGGGGGCAAAGCCAATGAGAAGATGGCAAGTGTTGAGCTCTAGAGAGCCCAAGGAGACCCCCCACTCTTCAGCAGCTTCTTCTCCCTTAATCCAAGGCTTTCTCCATTATTGTTGAAGGAGAGAAGCTCAGCAAAAACCAGAGGAACCGAGCAGCATCAGCCCTCCACCATCGCATGCCCATCGGACCCCATTTCCTCCTCTGTTTTCCCCTCGTTCCAGTTTCTGCTCCAGCCGACCTTTCGCCAAAGATCCGAGTAAAAGTTAACTTCCCAGTTGAATCAGCAAACGAACCACCCATCGCCACGAAGAAGACATCCAGACCGTTCCGGAGCACCTCGCCGCTCGCCGGAACGATTCTCCGGCCATCCCGTACGGCCGCCCGAAGCCACCGCTCGCCGGACCGTCTGGACTCGCCTGGTTCCGCCTGTTTCGCCCGTTTCGCGGTTTTCAGCCATTTTCTCCCCATTTTTACCCTACCTCCACCCATACCAACCACCAGCAAGATCCCTTTGACCCCCGGGAGCCGCCAGTTGCAAACCACCCGCTCGCCGGAGCTCCGATCGGCCCGTTTTCGCCGTTGAAGTTGCTGGTTTCTTCTCTGCAGTTCAGCCCAGATCAGAAGCAGAAGACAGCAAGAAGTTCCAGACTTCGAGGCCCGTTTTCAGTGTCTTCCCGACCTCCGTTGGTGTCGCCGCTTCAGGGTTTATCGACCGCCTTAGCGTCATGGTCGCCGTGAACTCACCGGCGCGGAAAACCGGTGAGTTTATCCTCTAAACCTCGCTTAGCAAGTTAATCATGCTTAAGGGGTGTTTAGATTAGTCTAATTAGGTTTAGGTGGTTAGATTAGATTATTTTAATGTAAATTAGATTAGTTGTATGATTAGTTTAATTGATGTTTAATTAGGGCTAATTGTATGTTTAAATTAGTGTAATCTAGTTTAAGCCATAATTAATTATTTTTAATTAAATAATTATTTCGAATTTTATAAATATTATTTTAATAAATTATATTATTATAATATAATATTTAATTATTTAATTTTCGGAATTAAATTTAATTATTTAATAATTTCGAAAATTTTGCCGAGATGGCCGGTCGTTAGAATTTCGCGCCGATCGCAAAGAATGCGGTCGGTTTGTGCTAATTATATGTTAAATTGAGAAATTGAGTGGAAATGATGATTATGGTTAATTATTCCTAAGTGAGGAATTGAATAAAATTGGAGAAGTTTTGGTATTTAACTTGAAAATACCCGGTGTTAGCTTCTAGTACCGTGATTGGTTTGTATTGCCAGTTTGAATCGATTGGATTTATTGATTGATTTAATTGAAGTATGGATTAGTTTATTATTGAATTATATATGTTATAGCTTTGGTGAGCTATTATATCAGTTACAGCTTTGGTGAGCTATCTATCTATACAGCTTGAGCGAGCTACCGTCTATATATTACAGCTTTGGAGAGCATATGTCGTATTAACGACTTTGGTTTGATTGACGGTATTAAATGATAGATAGTATGGAGTGGAATGGAAAGATTGATGGTATGATTGAATTGAATCGTTGGATCAATTGTTTGATTTGAGAAATGTTCGAATTGTGCGACGTGCGGGAATGGACTGAGGCGAGGTAAGTCCTCCATCCTCTTTGTATGGCTAGAGCACCTTGGGGCTTATTTTCTTCCTAATTGGGTTTTAGAGGGTAGGACTCGGCGAGACGTAGTCTCATCCCGGTTTGGGGAAAATATTTCAGTCCCTAGATGGCGGATCCTCCGGAGCTTTTTGGTAGACCAGGTGAGGGTCGCCGAGAGGATTTTGACTTCGCCGATCCCGACCAAGAGCTGGCGAATGGACCTGTCTAGCTGATCTTAGGATAGCTTAGTTTTTGAGGACTGATCTTCTATAGATCTTTTTGTAAATAGCCTAATCCTGTAAATGAACTGGTTTGATATGTATAAAAAGTATGTGGTTGGTTTTGAAAATGTGATCCTGCTTTTCTATCCCAATTGAGTTTTGTCTGGGGATTATTTATCCGCTTCCGCATGTGTAATTAAACGAATGGGTCGGCGACGTGTCCTGGGTAGTCGCATTTCTATCGACCGCAGTGGGATGTGCGTGTGCTCGAGGTTCGGGGCGTGACAATATACACGAGAATTGCGCAATGCAAAATCGAGAGGACATCTAGAGGCAGGAAACGCGGTGGCCACCATCTGCGCCCTCGCTCGTACGGTAATGGCAATCGGTCCCAATTAAATTGGTAACCAGTTATTTGCACAAAACAAGCCATATGCAGGAACACGAATGAGAAGTATCTTTGTTGCTTCTTCGTCTTCTCTCGTTCCGCAATTCATGATCTCCATCAACAATGGGGAATTCAATGTCGAACACAGTTTGCAAGCCAAATTACAAAAAATAACTCCTAAACCCACCCTCCCGAGAACTGTTAAAACCTTGTCTCTCACTTCATGCCCAGTTATTAATCCATTTTCCATCAGAATCAACTCCTAAACCCACGCTCCACACATCACATATGAAGCTCCTGTTCAGATACTGATCTGCAGAGGAAGGCCTGCAGAGAAGTGGGACTCCCATTGCTCAGGCCTTCCAGTGTAGAATTCCAACCGCAGTGAGCGAAGAAGCATGCCACTGAAGGGTGTGCTAGGACATCCTCTTGTGGTGCCCATTGGACCACCTACCCATAATTCATCACCCTTTCGGGGAACCCTTCGTGGAACTCAGTGACTGGCCCGTTGGTGAGATCCGGGCATACGACCCACAGGAATGGTCGGGCGATCTGTTCGAGGCTGTGGGCGAGCCCAAAGAACTGTTCCAGGCTGAATACTGTCAAGCTTCCGGAGGCGACATGGATAACTGACTGGGCTGGGCGTTGGTCTAATCAGTTGGAGCAGGTTGAGTCCTCATTCCCCAGGCTTCCTCTGCGATGGAATAATCGGGCACTCGCTATTAAGGGACCGATTGGGAGAGCTCCAGGAATGACAGTGCAAGCCAATGCCTCGAGTTCATGAAATGAATTGTAAAGGAATAAATTTGAGCGTTTGCTGTGACGGAGGATGGACAATGCGTATCCGGAAAATATTTTCTGCTTCCTCGGGTCTCCAGGGCAAACTCCAAGTGAGGTCAGTGCTCTTATATGATGAAAGGTCCTTCGATATCATTATGAAATCATTATTCAAAGGGATGCCCGTATGAGTCATTGATGCCAAGTTAGATTTAACTTTACACTACCTTTTCCTACAAGCATATATGTTATCGGTGTGATTAACGTTGTAGATTCATCTCTTGTTAAAGTGTGTCAATAAAGCAATTGAGAGATGGTTACACAAATTACTTAGGCTTTATAAAACTGATTGTGAAGGGTACTAGTTCCCGTCCCTTACCATTGTTGTCCATGACTCCAGCCTCAATCAACTTCGGTATATGAAGATTCAAGGCCAGAGTGGAAACTGATGCGGCCCAAAACCCAGCTCGCTCGATTCCCATGCTTTCAGCAACTTCCAACGCCCATCCAGCAGCCAGGTCTGCAATCATGAAGCTGACCTGCTCATCTTCATTGCCATTTGACTGCTCCTACACTTTCTCAATCAATTCCTGCAAATGACCCGGCATCACCCTTTACATGCTCTCCAGCCGCTTAGTGGAGTCCTTTCGCTCCTCGTCAGTTTCAAGCCCATCCGAAATCAAGACAAACTTTATCCGATTCAATCCCTCTTCCAATCCAGGGTTTGCAGCCATCACTCATGCGTGAATGGACTCCATGTTCACAAATGTCACCTTGACTCCATAATCAGTAATACAGCGTGAGAGTTTCAGGAGAGGAGTGACATGACCCTGTGCAGGATATGGTATAACCAGGACATGTTTAAACTTTGCCATTGTTGACATAGAACAAGGGATAGCACCTTAGCACACATTGACATAGAACATGTTTCTTTATGACGTGATTCAATGGGACTTTGGCACTTGGCTTTGTAGTTTATCTTCGTCTTTTCTGGGTGTTCAGAATATTGTGGCAGGGAACGAAAAGAACAGAAGCTGTGGCGGCAACAAAGATAATATGTGACTGGCCAGCAATTTGTCTATGGCTTGTGCTCTCATGTCTGCGTTTCTTATCAACAAGTGCAGGCTCCCTCTACTTATAGGTCGTCCCTTGTCATGAGAAGAAGAAAGGAAGTTGTCATCTTCGAATAAAGCAAATGTGTTAGACAAAAAAGCCGATGCTTTCAGTTCAGGAAACAAAAGTAGGTGTCCATGAAAAGTTACAGACAAGCTCACTTATTCTTTATTAACTCTAGATTTTTCTTTTCCTACTTGCTTCTTGCTCTTCTTATTTCCCATTTGTTAACTCCATTTGAGTAGTTATTCACGGTGGACTCGCGAAGGATATAATTGCCTAAGGAACATATAGTCTCGATTGGACTTCTCGACCTACTCCAGTAATTCCATCGCATATTTACACGTAATAACTAGCGAAGACCAACACTCAATACTTCCATCAAGGGATCCCAATGACTTCAATGCTGCACGCCAATGCCAAAACCGTAAACCCCACAATCCTCTATTGAACTATAATCCGGATTCAAGTAATCTAATAGGAGGCAGACTGGCAGAATCCTTTGTTTGTTAGCAGATTTATATCCCCTCCTACCAAACAAGTGACCATGGATCCTAAAACAAAAAGAACATTTTACCAAATCATGGCCACGGAGATCTGTTTGAGATACATTCTCCATGTTTGTCACATTTAGATCCTACGCTATCTGAGCTCTTCAATATCTCATCATCACAATGCTGGATATTCCATATGCAGTCAATTTTGTCAATAAATTCATGCATCATACTATTGTGAGTCATATTCAAATTGTGAAGCGCATTTTAGTTGATATCAGTGACACAATAGATCAAGATATGGGAATCTTGTCCAAGTCAACTTGGACTTGTATGCTTTTTGTGATGCAGCAGATTGAGCTGTTTGCCACTTGACTCAATGATCGACTATGGGATTTTGTACCTTCTTAGGTAGCAATTAATTATCGTGGGGTGCTCAGAAGCAAAGATCGGTTGCTCAATCTAGTGCCAAGGTAAAGTATTGTGCAATGGCATTGACAGTTACAAAGATTACTTTTTTCTTTTTTTTTGTCAAACAGTTACAAAGATTACTTGGATATCATTCCTTTTGAGAGATTAATGTATTCATTTCTCTAGTCCCCCAGTATTATTTAGCGATCATATAGTGTGCTTTATATGTTAGTTAATCTTGTGTTTCACGCAAGAACTAAACATATCAAATTGGATTATCATTATGGGCAAGAAAAAGTGGTTCTCGGAACACCTGTGGCCAAGTGTATTATGCTTGCACATCAAATTGTTGATCTCTCCACAAAACCATTGTCCAAAAATGCCTTCAGAAACTTATGTCACAAATTAGGAATTTGGGACTCCCATTCCCAATTTGAGGAGGAGTAAATGCACTAATTTGTAATCAAAGAAAGGAATCCAGAGTTGCCAATCAAAATCACCAGCAGATTCTTGGAGATACTAAAATCATGGGATTGACAACTCTTGTAATATAGTGATCTTTTTATTTATTATTTTCATTGTAATAATGCTTCCATATGAAGTGTAACACGTTATGACATTGCTAAATAGTGAAAATCATCTCAATAATGGTACGTTGAGATTAAGAATGAAACACTTTTGTTCTTCTAGATTTCTATATCACCTTCTCATAAGGTAGATCACCACGGTCGAATCACGGTTACCCTATGTTCGTATTATTCCTTTTCTATTTAGTTTATTGTTGGATCGCTTGCATTTCAGAACAAGTAGATTTGTAAAAGAGTAAAATAGATGACAATCTTAGGGACTGAACAGGAACAACAAGAAGAACCCTCAAGCTATCATGTCTTTCATGAAGCTCTGCAGATTCTTCAGGGAGGACCCTCCTTTATCGACACTCTTTCTTGCCATCTCCTTCAACCTCAGGCAATTTGCCCTTATCTCATCACTGCCAAGAACCGCTAGCATCTTTGTCGTCGCTTCATGCCTTCTTGTGACTCCATTTTCATCACTATCCACCACTAGACCCACCCTCCACACATCACATATTAGGCTCCTGTCCAGAAACTGGTCTCCAAAGTAGGGCCTGCAGAGAAGTGGGACTCCATTGCTCAGAGCTTCCAGTGTGGAATTCCAACCACAGTGAGTGAAGAAGCATGCCACTGAAGGGTGTGCCAGGACCTCCTCTTGTGGTGCCCATTGAACCACCTTCCCATAATTCCTCACCCTTTGGAGGAACCTGTCATGGAACTCGGTGACCGGCCCATCAGTGAGGTCAGGGCGTACGACCCACAGGAATGGTCGGCCGATCTGTTCGAGGCTGAGGGCAAGCTCATAGAATTGTTCCTGGCTGAATACTGTTGTGCTTCCAAAGGCGACGTAGATAACTGACTGGGCTGGATGTTGGTCTAACCAATTCAAGCAGGTCGCGTCCTCACTCCACAGGCTTCCTCTGAGATGGAATAAACTGGCGCTAACTATTAAAGGACCGATTGGGAGAGCTCCAGGAATGACACTGCAAGCTGATGCCTCGAGTTCATGAAATGAATTGCAAAGGACTGATGTTGAGTGTTTGCTGTATCCAGGGATGGCCGACATGCATCGAAAAAAAAAATTCTGCATCGTTGGGTCTTGAGGGCAACTCCAAGTGAGGTCATTGCTCTTATACGGGGGAAGGTCCTTCGATATCGTGATGAGATCATTCTTCAGAGCACAGCCTGTATGAGTTATCAATGCCAAGTTAGATCATCTTCAGGCTACCTTTTCCTACAAGCACATATGTTATCGGCATGATGCAAGTTGTAGATTCATCTCTCCTTAGTGTGGGTCAATAAAGCTGTTGAAAGATGGCTACACGACAAATTTATGCTTCATGAGACTGATTGGGAAGGGTTCTACTTCCGGTCCCTTACCTTTGTTGTCTATAACTCCATCCTCGATCAGCTTTGGAATATGAAGTATCAAGGCCAGAGTCGACACCGAGGCTGGCCAAAACCCAGCTCGCTCGATTCCCATCCTTTCGGCTACTTCCAGCGCCCATCCGGCAGTCAGGTCCGCAATCATGAAGTTGATCTGCTCGTCTTCATTGCCTTTTGACTGCTGCTTCACTTGTTCAATCAACTCCTGCAAATGACCAGGCAGCACCCTTAATAAGCTATCCAGCATCTTAGTTGGGTCCTTTCGCTGCTCGTCAGTTTCGAGCCCATCCGGAATTGCGACGAACTTAATCCTATGTGATTCGTCGTCCAATCCAGGGTTTGCAGCCATCACTTGTGCGTGAATGGACTCTGTGTTCACAAACGTCACCTTGACTCCATAGTCAGCAATACAGTGTGAGAGTTTCAGGAGAGGAGTGACATGACCTTGTGCAGGAGAGGGTATAACCAGGACATGTTTTAACTTTGCCATGGTTGACATAGAACGAGGGACAGTTCCTTAGCACACCTTATATTGGCTAATTAAGCTCAGACTCTATTCTTGACGATGCGATTCAGAGGGACTTTTGCCCTTGGCTTTGTAGTTTTATCTTTGCCTTTCGCAGGCGATTGGCACATACAGGCATGAAAGGGATAGAGCAGAAGCTGTGGTGGGAACAAAGATAATACGCAACCGGTTATCAATTGTCTATGGCTTGTGCTCTCATGTCTGCGTTTCTTAGCAACTAGTGCAGGCTTTCTCTAGTTAGTGATCGTCCCTCGTCCTGTTGTCATATTCGAAGAAAAGCAAATGTGCTGGAAAGATGCTGACGCCTTAAGAGTTCATACAACTCAAGCGAGTGTAAATGAAAAGTGAGATACAAGCACATTGATTCTTCAATGTCTTATGTTTTTGTTTTTTCCTTAGTTTCTTGCTTGTCTAGTTTCCCATGTATTAACTCCACGCTTGTCGTTGATATAATTTGATTTATATCGTGACGTGGGGAAGCATCAAACATGATGGATGGGTGAAGCATTTCATGGCCTAAGAAATATACAGTCTCATTATGCCTATTTGACTTTTCATATTGAACTTTTCAACATGTTCCATAGATTCAAGGCGTATGAACATTTAATCACTTATATATAATAGATTGAGTATGTTTATCACGTCTTTACAATAATCTATAAGTCATTAAAGATGGAACATCATCCCAAACCTATCCCATTAACTTTCCATTATCTATGAGCCCATCTCAAATTCGTTGCAGGTTTTGATACTATATCCCAAACTCGTCTCTATGTAAAATAGTTAGGAACTTACAACCCACAACAGTATTTTATAATAAACAATAGTATCATGTTAAATATATAATAAAAAACCTCATATTTGTAAATGTAAATATTAATTCGAAACTCCTGTACAATCAATCTCTAATTAGAATTCTACAGAGTCCAAAATATAATTGTGGAAGATTTAAAGTTCGACGATTATAAAAATCTAAGTTCTAATAATAATGAGAAGCTAGGCATAAAATGGTGGCCACCGTTAAAAAATCTTATATTACTATATTGTATTTCGTTATTAGCATTCACAAATTTTTATATTCAGTATACTTGAGAGATTTAACAGAATAAAAGTAACTTAAAGAATCCCAAAATCTGTAATAAATTCTAATATATTTCATAATTATATATACTTAACTAATTAAGAAATATAAAAGAAACCGAAGGCATTTTTATAGTCATACATGTAGGGTTTCCCAACTATAAATTTACAAACAAAAAAAAAAAACCATTGAGAACCCGGGATATTAGCAATTTATAAAAGAATAAAACAGAGTTCATTCTTAGGCACTAAACAGGAACGGGAAGAACCCTCAAGCCTTCACGAGTTCGATGAAGCTCTGCAGATTCTTCTGGGAGGACCCTCCTTCACTAATACTCTTCCTGGCCATCTCCTTCACCCTCAGGCAATTTTCCCTTATCTCATCACTCCCAAGAACTGCTGATACCTTTTCTCTCACTTCATGCCTAGTTATCAATCCATTTTCATCAGAATCAACTCCTAAACCCACCTTCCATACGTCACATATTAAGCTCTTGTTCAGGAACTGATCTGTAAAGTAAGGCCTGCAGAGAAGTGGGACTCCATTGCTCAGGCCT
Organism: Eucalyptus microcorys; assembly: GCA_014182515.1. Taxonomy (NCBI): domain Eukaryota; kingdom Viridiplantae; phylum Streptophyta; class Magnoliopsida; order Myrtales; family Myrtaceae; genus Eucalyptus; species Eucalyptus microcorys. The sequence goes on from CM024572.1 coordinate 23,966,139, forward strand.
TCCAGTGTGGAATTCCAACCGCAGTGAGTGAAGAAGCATGCCACTGAAGGGTGTGCTAGGACCTCCTCTTGTGGCGCCCATTGGACCACCTTCCCATAATTCCTCACCCTTTGGAGGAACCCGTCCAGGAACTCACTGACTGGCCCGTCGTTGATGTCCGGGCGTATGACCCACAGGAATGGTTGGGTGGCCTGTTCGAGTCCATGGGCGATCTCATAGAATTGTTCTGGACCAAACACTGTCGTGCTTCCGAAGGCGACATAGATGACGGACAGGGCTGGATGTTGGTCTAACCAGTTCAAGCAGGTTGAGTCCTCGTTCCGCAGGCTTCCTCTGCATTGAAATAATTGGGCACTCGCAATTAACGGACCTATTGCGAGAGCTCCAGGAATGACACTAAAAGCTGATGCCTCGAGTTCATGGAAGGAATTGCAAAGGACTGAGTTTGAGAGTTTGCTGTAATGCGCCACGGATGATAGGCATTTGAAAATTGCTTTCTGAGTCGCTGGGTCTTCAGGGCAACTCCAAACGAGGTCACTACTCTTATATGAACGAAGGTCCTTCGATATCCTGATGAGATCGTTCTTCAGAACATAGCCTGCATGAGTCACCGATGCCAAGTTAGATTAACTTTAAAATACCTATTCCTACAAGCACATATGATATCGGGGTGATAAATGTTGTAGATTCGTCTCTCCTTAGCGTGTGTGTTAATAAAGTAATTGAGAGATGGCTATATGACATATTTAGGCTTCATGAGACTGTGAAGGGTTCTAATTCTGGTCCCTTACCATTGTTATCTATGACTCCACCCTCGATCAACTTCGGAATATGAAGTGCCAAGACCAGAGCCGAAACTGAGGGTGGGCAAAACGTGGCTCGTTGAATTCCCATCCTTTCGGCGACTTCCAGTGCCCATCCAGCCATCAGGTCCGCAATCAGGAAGCTGATCTGTTCATCTTCAATGCCATTTGACTGCTTCTTTACTTTCTCAATTAACTCCTGCAAATGACCAGGCATCACCCTTAACATGCTATCCAGCATCTTAATTGGGTCCTTTCGCTCCTCGTCAGTTTCGAGCCCATCTGGAATTGCGACAAACTTAATCCTATGTGATTCGTTGTCCAATCCAGGGTTTGCAGCCATCACTTGTGCGTGAATGAACTCTGCGTTCACAAACGTCACCTTGACTCCATAGTCAGCAATACAGTGTGAGAGTTTCAGGAGAGGAATGACATGACCTTGTGCAGGAAATGGTATAACAAGGACATGTTTTAACTTAGCCATTGTTGATGTCACACCCCAAATCCTAGAACAAAATGAGATGACACAGCTGCCTTTTCACTCAAAAGACGTAGCCTAATACTAAACTCAAAAGTACATCTTCAAAAAGTCCAAATCGATATCACTCTCGCTCTATTGATCACTAATTGAATACCTGAAAAGATTGGAAAAGAGATAGATAAGCAACCATAGCTCATTGAGTAGTACATAATTCTTTTAATTGATCGAATAGCCACTATGTGTCATAATCCAACAATTCATCAAATCATGCATGAGTCAATTCTTTTCAATAAGTTTTATATAATTCAAAAAATACTCATTTAAATCATCACAAACATCAATAGTTAAGTCTATTAATTGATCTCTATCATAACCACATCAGTGGCCCATCCATTAATCCATCTCATATCAAAACACACCTTAATAATCCATCCATCGACTAATCCTTTGCTAGATATCAAACCACGGTCACGACACAATGCTAAGAGACAAGGCAATCAAAATTCCCCACTTGACAAGGTTTTCACCTACAAAGGAGGATATCATAAATTCGATATGCATACCCACAAGCCCCTCAATGGGCTCACAACGATATTAAGCATAAACATCACTCTATAATAATCCCAAAATCAAAACCATAATCATCTCATAAACTGATTTCGCAAACCGAATCAAATCAACTTTCATAACTCAATTTATCAAATAGAATGCGTTTCATAAAGCATTTCCCAAATCCATACCCATAGTTTTTTACAATTCCTTCACAAAGCAATTGATTAAGGCATTTACAAATAATCATTTCAAGTTATTTCAAATAATGCCTTTTTTCAATTTCTCATGAACCAAAACATATTACATGTAACAAAAGAATTATTTTCATAAAAATTTCCTCCATCAATTTTACAATAATTGAAACATAACTATTTTTAGAAATGCTTTACCATTCAAATGATCAATAGTATAGTAAATGCTCGATCCAGATTTTTGTAGCAATCATGTTTTAAACTTCACTTTTTCCATTTAATAAATAAAATGTCGTGCCATGTCTTTCATACTCATGCAATATTTAGATCTATATCACTTTTAATAAATCATGAGCTCATAAATTCATAGAAGAAAATAGCACCACTTATCTGGGAATGCCTATGACCAAACAATAAATGTTACTCGAATCGTCGATTTTACAATCCTATCAAATAAGTGAGAAATGACGTTCAAATTGAGTAACGTGCTGCCTCAACTATGAAACCGCTATACTAGGCCAAATTGCTAACAACACGACTCATACGTGCTAATAAATCACATACCCAAAGCGATTATTCAAACTATTTATAATGCGGAACTTGAGTGCGAAACTTGATTACGCCATAACTCTCTCTAACAAACCTGTTTCAAATGTACTTACGATGAATAGAATGCCCTTTCAACATATTACAAGAACCTCAAGTTGGCTGATCCAAAATCAAATTGAAAATAGATGAAAAAATACTTTAAAATTTTGTTTCAGGCTCAAATCAAGTTCCATAAAATCCTTTAACTCCACGACAATCTTAACTATCATTATACACAGCTTAATGACTCATTAATCGAATCTCAAAGCTCAAAATCAACTTAACCTCGAATTTGTGCCTTAGCTCCAAAAACTAATGCGATTGAAAAAATGAGGGGTATGAGCATTTACAGGGCGTTGCGAATAAGCTTGGTGAGATGCCCGTGATGTGAATGCACAAAGCCCTCTCTCTTCCCTTTGTTGTTGTTCTTCTTCTTCCTTCTTTCTTCTTTTCTCCTCTTTCTTTTTATGCTCGAACGGATGCTTTCTTTCCTTTTTATCTCTTCCGTTTTCTTTTTCTTTGACTTTTCAACTCCGTTCTTCTTCCTTCGTTGTTCTTTTCTCCCCCTTTCTTTTTCTCCTCGGACGCATGCTTTCTATGACCAAAAAAATAAAAAAAACATGCTTTTTTCCTTTTTCTTTTAACTTCTTTGACATTTCAACCTTTCTTCTTCCTCCTTTCTTCTTCAAGCACGTTTCTTTTGTTTTTATCTCTTCCTTTTCCTTTTCCGTCTTTGACTTTTCGACTCTTTCGTCTTCTCTTTTTTTCTTTTTTTAACCCTTGTGAACCACTCTTTTAGACTAAGTTAAATATTACAGTTGACTTGGCCCTTTGTTTTTATGGTTTTATCTTCCTCTTTGCAGGCCATTGGATACTTAATATAGGAAATACAGATCCTCCCTAAGAGCCTCCATGTTGGTGTCAGACATCCCAACATATGTTCAATACATGGTCAACAAGTAACGGAAAATTTGACACGTGATTAACTCTCTCAATATGCTTCGACACGCAAGTCTAGAATTCTAACAAGCAATTCTGACACGCACAAGTTAATTTCAAAAAATTTCAATAAATAAGGAGTCCGAATGTAAATATATAAAAATATATATATATATAAATGAAGGGGGAAAGAAGAAAAACCCTAATGTTTTTAACGTAAATTCATTATATACTCTTTTTTATTATTTATTTATTTATAAATTTGAATCAAATTAATTATAATTTATTATGTATATATAAAAATATTCATGTTATATATAACGTGTTTCAACGTGCCAAAATTCTCTATCTTTTGAAAAATGACGTGTTAAAATATCGTATCGTGTCGCATATCACGTATCGGTATTAATTATACTTAGAACATAAGTTGTGGCGTCGACAAGGAGGACATGCAATTGACTGGTAATTTCTCTGTAGCCTGTGTTCTCATGTCTGCCTTTCTTATCAACAAGTACTGGCTCTCTAGTTTTAGGTTGTCCTTGTCACAAGGAGAGAAAATAAGTTGTTTTCGAATAAAAGCAAACCTGCTGGACAAAAATGCTGATGCCTTGAGTTTATGAAGCAAAGTAAATGTTAATGAAAAATTACTCCCAATCACACTGATTACTTCATAAGTCTAATATGTTTTTTCTTTTCCTTACTTGGTTTTTTGCTTGTCTCATTCCCATGTCATTCATATTTGTGACGGAAGAGAGTGTCTCACGTGGTAGACACGAGGAGTATATAATGGTCTAAGAAACATATAGTCTCATTCCATTTAAAAATTTCAAACGTTGGATTGGAATTTTCAACAAAAAAATTATTCAAAAAATCTTAAACTTATTACAATTTTACCGATTGAGTCCACCCAATTAATTTTAGCTGAAAATTACTAATGTGGACATCAATCATTTAGGTGACATGCCAATGCTAACTTAGACAATTTTTAATAATATTTTAATGATTTTTAGAATTTTTATTAATTTCTCTATTTATCTTTTCTTTTTCCATTGTTACTTTTCTTCTCTCTTTTTCCCCTCTTTTTTCTTTTTTATATAAGAGAGCCAACCATTGAGCAAGGGTAGGGAAGCCCCCATCGGCTATCGATGAGGGTTGCAACACTCTTGCCCATGGCTACCAAATCTTGAGCTTGAAGCTATTATAGCTGCTTGAGCTTCAGCTCTAGCCGCTACATATTGAGTTCAGCTACCTCCCTCTTTTCTTTGATTTTTTTTTTTTTTTTTACTTATGGCCAGCAAGGGTCGCAATGCCCTCATCCAGCCTTGCAGCTACGAGTGAGGCTAGCCTCACCGTTGACAACTCAATCTCGAGCCCGCTCAAGCTCATGCTCTAGATCTATGGCCATGGTGGCTATGAATCGACAAGGCTACCTCACCTATGGCTGCTTTAGCTCAGGCGAGGCTATGTAGAGAGAGAGAGAGAGAGAGAGAGAGAGAGATGTTGATGAAAAATTTCAAATTTGTACACTCATGATAAATTTACCCCAAATTCATATTTTGATTGCCAAAACCCCTAAATTGATACATGTGTGATAAGTTTACTCCAAAAAAAAAAAAAAAAAAATTATCGCAAAAATTTTAAATTAATTGTGACAAATTTATCATTCGTTAGTTTTCATTAAATTAGATTAATACTATGAAAAATTACAAACTAATACATCTGTGACAAATGGAGGGTAAAATCTCAAACTGATATATCAGTCAACTGCCACGTCTCATCCAACTCGATAATTTGATAATAAAATTTAACAAAAACTAGTAAAAAATAAATTTGTGACAAGTGTACTAGTATAAGATTTTTGTTTGTCAAAAAATTAATTTAGAGTAAATTTGTCACATGTATACCTATTTAGAATTTTTCGTAGTATTAACCTCATATAAAAATATAATTATCAAAATATCTTGCTCTCCTACTCTAGGTCACCTGATTAAAAACTGCTTTAATAAGCTTTTAAATATGCATTTGCTCATTCTGAATGGCAAATAGCCTGCTCTTTATCCTTTCTAACAATACCAAGAACTTTAAACAAGTGCTGCCAACCTAGTCTTGCTACCCACGTAGTACCAGAAACTTCTCCAACATATGAGAGTCTTCACTTTTGACTTGACTTGCATTTTCTTGCATTTCACGTTCACTGTTGCCGGCTTGTTCCTTCTCCATTAAGTTAGTAGTTTCTTGATAATTTTAGAGAAAATGGATCACAATTTCCAACAATAACAATCAATATAAGTCAATGGTGGGATAAACAGGACCAGGGGCGACATGAAAAATAATGCTTTCCCTGATCAAAGATATACACGAGAATTGCGCAATGCAAAATTGAGAGGACATCTAGTGGCAGGAAACGCGGTGGCCACCATCCGCGCCCTCGCTCGTACGGTAATGGCAATCGGTCCCAATTAAATTGGGGCAAAACCAGTTATTTGCACAAAACAAGCCATATGCAGGAACACGAATAAGAAGTATCTTTGTTGCTTCTTCGTCTTCTCTCGTCCCGCAATTCATGATCTCCATCAACAATGGGGAATGCAATCTCGAACACAGTTTGCAAGCCAAATTACAAGAATCAACTCCTAAACCCGCCCTCCCGAGAACTGTTAAAACCTTGTCTCTCACTTCATGCCCAGTTATTAATCCATTTTCCATCAGAATCAACTCCTAAACCCACGCTCCACACATCACATATGAAGCTCCTGTTCAGATACTGATCTGCAGAGGAAGGCCTGCAGAGAAGTGGGACTCCCATTGCTCAGGCCTTCCAGTGTAGAATTCCAACCGCAGTGAGCAAAGAAGCATGCCACTGAAGGGTGTGCTAGGACATCCTCTTGTGGTGCCCATTGGACCACCTACCCATAATTCATCACCCTTTCGGGGAACCCTTCGTGGAACTCAGTGACTGGCCCGTTGGTGAGATCCGGGCATACGACCCACAGGAATGGTCGGGCGATCTGTTCGAGGCTGTGGGCGAGCCCAAAGAACTGTTCCAGGCTGAATACTGTCAAGCTTCCGGAGGCGACATGGATAACTGACTGGGCTGGGCGTTGGTCTAACCAGTTGGAGCAGGTCGAGTCCTCATTCCCCAGGCTTCCTCTGCGATGGAATAATCGGGCACTCGCTATTAAGGGACCGATTGGGAGATCTCCAGGAATGACAGTGCAAGCCGATGCCTCGAGTTCATGGAATGAATTATAAAGGAACAAATTTGAGCGTTTGCTGTGACGGAGGATGGACAATGCGTATCTGAAAAATATTTTCTGCTTCCTCGGGTCTCCAGGGCAAACTCCAAGTGAGGCCAGTGCTCTTATATGAAGAAAGGTCCTTCGATATCATTATGAAATCATTATTCAGAGGGATGCCCGTATGAGTTATCGATGCCAAGTTAGATTAACTTTACACTACCTATTCCTACAAGCATATATGTTATAGGTGTGATTAACGTTGTAGATTCATCTCTTGTTAAAGTGTGTCAATAAAGCAATTGAGAGATGGTTACACAACTTACTTAGGCTTCATAAAACTGATTGTGAAGGGTACTAGTTCCGGTTCCTTACCATCGTTGTCTATGACTCCAGCCACGATCAACTTCGGTGTATGAAGACTCAAGGCCAGAGTGGAAACTGAGGCAGCCCAAGACCCGGCTCGCTCGATTCCCGTGCTTTCAGCAACTTCCAACGCCCATCCAGCAGCCAGGTCTGCAATCATGAAGCTGACCTGCTCATCTTCATTGCCATTTGACCGCTCCTTCACTTTCTCAATCAATTCCTGCAAATGACCGGCATCACCCTTGGCATGCACTCAAGCCGCTCAGTAGTCCTTTTGCTCCTCGTCAGTTTCAAGCCCATCCAGAATCGAGACAAACTTGATCCGATTCGATCCCTCTTCCAATCCAGGGTTTGCAGCCATCACTCATGCGTGAATGGACTCCGTGTTCACAACTGTCGCCTTGACTCCATAATCAGCAATACGGTGTGAGAGTTTCAGGAGAGGAGTGACAAGTCCTTGTGCAGGATATGGTATGACCAGGACATGTTTAAACTTTGCCATTGTCGACATAGAACAAGAGATTAGCACCTTAGCACACCTTAACACTGGCTAATTAAGCTCGAGCTCTATCCTTTCTTTATGACGTGATTCAAAGGGACTTTGGCACTTGGCTTTGTAGTTTTATCTTCGTCTTTTCCGGGTGGTCAGAATATTCTGCCAGGGAACGACAAGAACAGAAGCTGTGGCGGCAACAAAGATAATATGCGACTGGCTAGCAATTTGTCTATGGCTTGTGCTCTCATGTCTGCGTTTCTTATCAACAAATGCAGGCTCTCGCTAATTATAGGTCGTCCCTTGTCATGAGAAGAGAAAAGGAAGTTGTCATCTTCGAATAAAGCAAATGTGCTGGACAAAAAAGCTGATGCCTTCGGTTCAAGAACAAAAGTAGGTGTCCATGAAAATTTACAGACAAGCACATTTATTCTTTATTAACTCTAGATTTTTTTTTCCTACTTGCTTCTTGCTCTTCTTATTTCCCATTTGTTAACTCCATGTGAGTAGTAATTCACGGTGGACTCGCGAAGTATATAATTGCCTAAGGAACATATAGTCTCGTTCCACCAATTTAAACTTCCGACTTGGACTTTTCGACCTACTCGAGTAATTCCATCGCATATTTACACGTAATAACTAGTGAAGATCAACACTCAATATACTTCCATCAAGGGATCCCAATGACTTCAATTTGCTTCACGCCAATGCCAAAACCGTAAACCCCACAATCCTCTATTGAACTATAATCGGGATTCAAGTAATCTAAAAGGAGGCAGACTGGCAGAATCCTCTGTTTGTTAGCAGATTTATATCCCCTCCTACCAAACAAGTGACCATGGATCCTTATGGCCACGGAAATCTGTTTGAGATACATTCTCCATGTTTGTCACATTCAGATCCTATGCTATATGAGCTCTTTAATATCTCACCATCACACGGCTGGATATTTCATATGCAGTCAATTTTGTCGATAAATTCATGCATCAGACTATTGTGAGTCATATTCAAATTATGAAGCGCGTTTTAGTTGATATCGATGACACAATAAATCAAGATATGGGAATCTTGTCAAAGTCAACTTGGACTTGTATGCTTTTTGTGATGCATATTGAGCTTGTTGCCACTTGACTCAATGATCGACTATGGCATTTTGTACCTCCTTAGGTAGCAATTAATTATTGTGGAGTGCTCAGAAGCAAAGATTAGTTGCTCAATCTAGTGCCAAGGTAAAGTATCATGCAATGGCATTGATAGTTATAAAGATTACTTGGATATCATTCCTTCTGAGAGACTAATGTATTCATTTCTCTAGTCGTCTGGTATTATTTTGTGATCATATCAGTGTGCTTTATATGTTGGTTTTTCTTTTTGGTCGGTATGTTAGTTAATCTTGTGTTTCACGCAAGAACTAAACATATCAAATTGGATTATCATTATGGGCGAGAAAAAGTGGCTCTTGGAACACTTGTGGCTAAGTATATTATGCTTGCACATCAATTGTTGATCTCTTCACAAAGCCATTGTCCAAAAATGCATTTGGAAACTTATGTCACAAATTAGGCTGGGACTCCCATTCCCAATTTGAGGAGTAAATGCATTAATTTATAATCAAAGAAGAAAAATCCGGAGTTGCCAATCAAAATCACTAGCAAATTCTTGAAGATACTAAAATCATGGGATTGACAACTCTTGTAATACAGTGATCTTTTCATTTATTATTTTAATTGTAATATTGTCTCTATATGAAGTGTAGCATGTTGTAACATTGCTGAATAGTGGAAATCATCTCAATAATGGTACGTTGAAATTAAGAATCAAACACTTCTGTTTTTGTAGATTTCTATATTAACTTTCCCGTGGGGTAGATCACTAGGGTCAAACCACGGTTATCATATGTTCATTTTATTCAACGTTTGGTTGTCCAGATTTCTAATCGGGATAGGACTGGATAAGATATGATATGAGATCCTTGGATTTTTTTATATCCTGTCTATTGTTCGGTGAATCGCAGTATTAAAGTCGAATATATTCACGTCATATCATGTACCTTATATATATATATGGTATATCATTATAAATAAACATAAATGTTCATAAACAGAGATGGTGAAAATCTCTTGTAACACTATTCCTTAATTTATTTTTCCTCTTTTTTATATTATTTTCTTTATTATTTCTTTTTTCCCCTTTCATCATTCTTTAATAAAATTTTATCGAATAGTAAACTGTACTAACATACCTAAAATACAAAAATAACTAAAATATATAATAAATATAAATATTTAATTTATAGATTGAATGTTTATTATAAGATAGAATTAAAGTTGAAAATATAGATTAAAATAAGATTAATTAAAAATAATTTTTAATTTTTAATTTTTAATTTCTTAAATTAGAATTCAAATATTATCTATATTGAAATATAATTTCAATTTTGTTAATTTAATAAGTTTGTTATTCGAGAAAAATAACTTTCATATTATGAATATTATAAATCCTATCCACATTTATCCTACCTCCCTTATGTGATAATTTTATCCTGCCTATATCCCCCTTATATCCGACTTTATCCTATCTTAAGCAAGCACTAAACGTAGGATATGATATGATTTATCCCGACTACCAAACACAACAAATGTTTAATTTATTGTTCGATCACTTGCATTTCACAGCAAGTAGATTTGCAAAAGAGTAAAATAGACGACAAGTCTTAGGGACTGAACAGGAACAACAAGAAGAACCCTCAAGCTATCATGTGTTTAATGAAGCTCTGCAGATTCTTCAGGGAGGACCCTCCTTTGCCGACACTCTTTCTTGCCATCTCCTTCAACCTCAGGCAATTTGCCCTTATCTCATCACTACCAAGAACCGCTAGCATCTTTGTCGTCGCTTCATGCCTTCTTGTGACTCCATTTTCATCACTATCCACCTCTAGACCCACCCTCCACACATCACATATTAGGCTCCTGTCCAGAAACTGGTCTCCAAAATAGGGCCTGCAGAGAAGTGGGACTCCATTGCTCAGAGCTTCCAGTGTGGAATTCCAACCACAGTGAGTGAAGAAGCATGCCACTGAAGGGTGTGCCAGGACCTCCTCTTGTGGTGCCCATTGAACCACCTTCCCATGATTCCTCACCCTTTGGAGGAACCTGTCATGGAACTCAGTGACCGGCCCATCAGTGAGGTCAGGGCGTACGACCCACAGGAATGGTCGGCCAATCTGTTCGAGGCTGAGGGCAAGCTCATAGAATTGTTCCTGGCTGAACACTGTTGTGCTTCCAAAGGCGACGTAGATAACTGACTGGGCTGGATGTTGGTCTAACCAATTCAAGCAGGTCGCGTCCTCACTCCACAGGCTTCCTCTGAGATGGAATAAACTGGCGCTCACTATTAAAGGACCGATTGGGAGAGCTCCAGGAATGACACTGCAAGCTGATGCCTCGAGTTCATGAAATGAATTGCAAAGGACTGATGTTGAGTGTTTGCTGTATCCAGGGATGGCCAACAAGCATCGAAAAAAATCTTTCTGTATCGTTGGGTCTTGAGGGCAACTCCAAGTGATGTCATTGCTCTTATACGGGGGAAGGTCCTTCGATATCGTGATGAGATCATTCTTCAGAGCACAGCCTGTATGAGTTATCAATGCCAAGTTAGATCATCTTCAGGCTACCTTTTCCTGCAAGCACATATGTTATCGGCATGATGCAAGTTGTAGATTCATCTCTCCTTAGTGTGGATCAATAAAGCAGTTGAAAGATGGCTACACGACAAATTTATGCTTCATGAGACTGATTGGGAAGGGTTCTACTTCCGGTCCCTTACCTTTGTTGTCTATAACTCCATCCTCGATCAGCTTTGGAATATGAAGTGTCAAGGCCAGAGTCGACACCGAGGCTGGCCAAAACCCAGCTCGCTCGATTCCCATCCTTTCGGCTACTTCCAGCGCCCATCCGGCGGTCAGGTCCGCAATCATGAAGTTGATCTGCTCGTCTTCATTGCCTTTTGACTGCTGCTTCACTTGTTCAATCAACTCCTGCAAATGACCTGGCATCACCCTTAATACGCTATCCAGAATCTTAGTTGAGTCCTTTCGCTCCTCGTCAGTTTCGAGCCCATCCGGAATTGCGACGAACTTAATCCTATGTGATTCGTCGTCCAATCCAGGGTTTGCAGCCATCACTTGTGCGTGAATGGACTCTGTGTTCACAAACGTCACCTCGACTCCATAGTCAGCAATACAGTGTGAGAGTTTCAGGAGAGGAGTGACATGACCTTGTGCAGGAAATGGTATAACCAGGACATGTTTTAACTTTGCCATGGTTGACATAGAACGAGAGACAGTTCCTCAGCACACCTTATATTGGCTAATTAAGCTCGGACTCTATTCTTGATGATGCGATTCAGAGGGACTTTTGCTCGACTTTGTAGTTTTATCTTTGCCTTTTGCAGGCGATCGGCACATACAGGCATGAAAGGGATAGAGCAGAAGCTGTGGTGGGAACAAAGATAATGCGCAACCGGTTATCAATTTGTCTATGGCTTGTGCTCTCATGTCTGCGTTTCTTAGCAACTAGTGCAGGCTTTCTCTAGTTAGTGGTCGTCCCTCGTCCTGTTGTCATATTCGAAGAAAAGCAAATGTGCTGGAAAGATGTTGATGCCTTAAGAGTTCATGAAACTCAATGGAGTGTAAATGAAAAGTGAGATACAAGCACATTGATTCTTCAATGTCTTATGTTTTTGTTTTTTCCTTAGTTTCTTGCTTGTCTAGTTTCCCATGTATTAACTCCACGCTTGCCGTTGATTTAATTTGATTTATATCGTGACGTGGGGGAGCATCAAACATGATGGATGGGTGAAGCATTTGATGGCCTAAGAAATATACAGTCTCATTATGCCTATTTGACTTTTCATATTGGACTTTTTAACATGTTCTATAGATTCCAGGCGTATGAACGTTTAATCACTTATATATAATAGATTGAGTATGTTTATCACGTCTTTAAAATAATCTATAAGCCATTAAAGATGGAACGTCGTCCCAAACCTGTCCCCTTAACTTTCCATTATCTATGAGCCCATCTCAAATTCGTTGTAGGTTTTGATACTATATCCCAAACTCGTCTCTATGTAAAATAGTCAAGAACTTGCAACCCACAACAGTATATTATAATAAACAATAGTACCATGTTAAATATATAATAAAAAACCTCATATTTGTAAATGTAAATATTAATTCGAAACTCGTGTATAGTCAATCTCTAATTAGAATTCTACAGAGTTCAAAATATAATTGTGGAAGATTTAAAGGTCGACGATTATAAACATCTAAGTTCTAATAATAATGAGAAGCTAGGCATAAAATGGTGGCCACCGTTAAAAAATCTTATATTACTATCTTGTATTTCGTTATTAGCATTCACAAATTTTTATATTCAGTATACTTGAGAGATTTAACAGAATAAAAGTAACTTAAAGAATACCAAAATCTGTAATAAATTCTAATAGATTTCATAATTATATATACTTAACTAATTAAGAAATATAAAAGAAACCGAAGGCATTTTTATAGTCATACATGTAGGGTTTCCCAACTATAAAATTTACACAAAAAAAAACCATTCGTAACTCGGGATATTAGCAATTTATAAAAGAATAAAACAGAGTTCATTCTTAGGCACTAAACAGGAACGGGAAGAACCCTCAAGCCTTCACGAGTTCGATGAAGCTCTGCAGATTCTTCTGGGAGGACCCTCCTTCACTAATACTCTTCCTGGCCATCTCCTTCACCCTCAGGCAATTTTCCCTTATCTCATCACTCCCAAGAACTGCTGATACCTTTTCTCTCACTTCATGCCTAGTTATCAATCCATTTTCATCAGAATCAACTCCTAAACCCACCTTCCATACGTCACATATTAAGCTCTTGTTCAGGAACTGATCTGTAAAGTAAGGCCTGCAGAGAAGTGGGACTCCATTGCTCAGGCCTTCCAGTGTGGAATTCCAACCGCAGTGAGTGAAGAAGCATGCCACTGAAGGGTGTGCTAGGACCTCCTCTTGTGGCGCCCATTGGACCACCTTCCCATAATTCCTCACCCTTTGGAGGAACCCGTCCAGGAACTCACTGACTAGCCCGTCAGTGATGCCTGGGCGTATGACCCACAGGAATGGTTGGGTGGCCTGTTCGAGTCCATGGGCGATCTCATAGAATTGTTCTGGACCATACTTTGTCGTGCTTCCAAAGGCGACATAGATGACAGACAGGGATGGATGTTGGTCTAACCAGTTCAAGCAGGTTGAGTCCTCATTCCGCAGGCTTCCTCTGCATTGAGATAATCGGGCACTCGCAATTAATGGACCGATTGCAAGAGCTCCAGGAATGACACTAAAAGCTGATGCCTCGAGTTCATGGAAGGAATTGCAGAGGAATGAGTTTGAGAATTTGCTGTAATGCGCCACGGATGATAGGCATTTGAAAATTACTTTCTGAGTCACTGGGTTCTCAGGGCAACTCCAAACGAGGTCACTACTCTTACATGAACGAAGGTCCTTCGATATCCTGATGAGATCATTCTTCAGAACAAAGCCTGTATGAGTCACCGATGCCAAGTTAGATTCACTTTAAAATACCTATTCCCACAAGCACATATGATATCGGGGTGATAAATGTTGTAGATTCATCTCTCCTTGGTGTGTGTTAATAAAGTAATTGAGAGATGGCTATATGACATATTTAGGCTTCATGAGACTGTGAAGGGTTCTAGTTCTGGTCCCTTACCATTGTTATCTATGACTCCACCCTCGATCAACTTCGGAATATGAAGTATCAAGACCAGAGCCGAAACTGAGGGTGGGCAAAACATGGCTCGTTCAATTCCCATCCTTTCGGCGACTTCCAGTGCCCATCCAACCATCAGGTCCGCAATCAAGAAGCTGATCTGTTCATCTTCAATGCCATTTGACTGCTTCTTTACTTTCTCAATTAACTCCTGCAAATGACCAGGCATCACCCTTAACATGCTATCCAGCTTCTTAGTTAGGTCCTTTCGCTCCTCGTCAGTTTCGAGCCCATCCGGAATTGCGACAAACTTAATCCTATGTGATTCGTCGTCCAATCCAGGGTTTGCAGCCATCACTTGTGCGTGCATGGACTCTGTGTTCACAAACGTCACCTTGACTCCATAGTCAGCAATACAGTGTGAGAGTTTCAGGAGAGGAATGACATGACCTTGTGCAGGATATGGTATAACAAGGACATGTTTTAACTTTGCCATTGTTGTTGTCACGCCCCAAATCTTATAACAAAATGAGGATGACGCGGCCACCTTTTCACTCGAAAGACGCAGCCTAATACTAAACTCAAAAGTACATATTCAAAAAGTCCCAAAGATATCACTCTCGCTCTATTGACCACTAACTAAATACCTGAAAAGATTGGAAAAGAAAGAGGTGAGCAACCACAACTCATTAAGTAGTACATAATTCTTTTAATAGATCGAATAGCCACTATGTGTATATGACCTCATAATCCAACACTTCATCAAATCATGTATGAGTCAATTCTTTTCAACAAGTTTTATATAATTAAGAAAATACTCATTTAAATCATCACAAACATCAATAGTCAAGTTTATTTATTGACTCATTAATCAAATCTCGAAGCTCAAAATCAACTTAACCTCGAATTTATGCCCTAGCTCCAAAAACTAATGCGATTGAAAAAATGAGGGGTATGAGCATTTAGAGGCCGTTGTGAATAAGCTTGGTGAGATGCCCGTGATGTAAATGCACAAAGCCCTCTCTCTTCCCTTTGTTGTTGTTCTTCTTCTTCCTTCTTTCTTCTTTCTTCTTTTCTCCTTCTTCTTATTTCTGCTCGGATGCTTTCTTTCCTCTTTTTTTTTTTGGTAAGGTATTCCTTTTTATCTCTTCCTTTTTCTTTGACTTTTCAACTCTGTTCTTCTTCCTTCTTTGTTCTTTTCTCCTCTTTTCATTATCTCCTCAAACGCATGCTTTCTTTTCTATGACCAAAAAAAAAAAAAACGCATGCTATTCTTCCTTTTTCTTTTTCCTTTTTTGACATTTCAACTCTTCTTCTTCCTCCTTTCTTCTTCAAGCACGTGCTTTCTTTTGTTTTTATCTCTTCCTTTTGCTTTTTCGTCTTTGACTTTTCAACTCTTTCGTCTTCTTCTTTTTCTTTTTTAAAGATCCGTTCGTTTCGCGAAAAATGAGCCATTTCTAGAAAATATTTTCTCGAAAGTTATTTTCCAGAAAAATGACTATATTTTTCAATGTTAGGTGAAACTCGAACTTTAAGCGGAAAATATTTTCCACCGTTTGATAGTTAATTTAATTATTTGAGAAAAATTATTGAAGAATTGAATTTTAATATTTTTGACTGACCAAAAATTAGTTTTTTTTTTAAATTGAATTTTTAATTATTTATATTTTTAAAAATTCGAAATTTTTATTTATTTATATTTATTCTTTCTTTTCTTTTTCTTTTTCCTTTTTCTTTTGCTTCCTCCTTCCTCCTCCTTCTTCCTCCTCCTTCCTCCTTTCTCCGCCGCTGCACGCCTGACGATGGCCGGCTACTTGGTGGCCGACCAAGACCCGATTGCTACATCCGACGAGCTCGAGGCTCAGCCAATCTCGTCCGAGCTCGCTTGAGATTCGCCGGGCTTTGGCGAGCCGCGAGCTCGTCGGATCTGGAGACGGAGCTCGAGCTTGCCTAGATCGGGAGCCCGAGCTCCGCCACCAAATCCAGGGAGCTCGTGGCTCGCCAGAGCCTAGCAACCTCCGGCGAGCTCGAACGAGGCCCGAGCCCCGCCCAACTCGCCGGATCTGGCGAGCCACGAGCTCCGAATCCGGCGAGCCGTGAGCTCCGCCTCGCCCGATCTGGCGAGGCCCAAGCTCGTCGGGCTCGGGCAAGCTCGGCTTCCCCAGATCGAGCTAGGCGGAGCCTCGCCGACTTGGGGCGGAGCTCGAGCTAGCTTGCAACTGATCGTCGACAACCGGCTAAGGCTAAGGAAGAAAGATGAAAAGAAAGAAAAGAAAAAAGAAAAAGAAAGCATAAAAATAAAACAAAAATGTATTGGTGAAAAGAAGCAAGGTAGTGACCACCCTTCCAACTTGGAAAGGGGAGGTGGGGGGTTCGAATGTTTCCCCTTGTGGAAAACTTTTTCCTCATCTGTGAAGGTTGTTTTTTCCAATGATGGAAAACATTTTCCTTAAGTAGTTTATTTTCCGTGAAACAAACACCGGAAAATCTGAAAAACGTTTTCCCGAAAGTCATTTTCCGTTAAACGAACATAGCCTTAGACTAAGTTAAATATTACAGTTGACTTTGGCCCTTTGATTTTTTGGTTTTATCTTCCTCTTTGCAGGCCATTGGCATACTTAATTTAGGAAATATAGATCCTCCATAAGAGCCTCCATGTTGGTGTCAAACATCCCAACACGTGTTCAATACGTACTCAACAGGTAACGGAAAATCTGACACGTGATCAACTCTCTTGACATACTCCGACACGCAAGTCTAGAATTCCAACAAGCGATTCTGACACACACGAGTTAATTTTAAAAAATTTCAATGAATAAGGGGTCCAAATGTAAATATATAAAAAAAATATAAAAATGAAGGGGGATTTAAGAAAAACCCTAATGTTTTTAACATAAATTCATTCTATACTCCTTTTTAGTATTTATTTATCTATAAATTTGAATCAAATTAATTATAATTTATTATGTATATATAAAAATATTCATGTTATATATAACTTGTCTTAACATGTCAAAATTCTCTACATTTTAAAAAATGACGAGTTGAAGTATCATGCCGTATCGCATATCACGTATTTACATTAGTTCTACTTAGAACATAAGTTGTGTCGTCAACAAGGATAACATGCAATTGACCGGTAATTTCTCTGTAGCCTGTGTTCTCATGTCTGCCTTTCTTATCAACGAGTACCCTTGTCACAAGAAGAGAAAATAAGTTGTATTCGAATAAAAGCAAATCTGCTGGACGAAAATGCTGATGCCTTGAGTTCATGAAGCAAAGTAAATGTTAATGAAAAATTACTCCCAATCACATTGATTACTTAATAAGTCTAATATGTTTTTTTCTTTTCCTTACTTGGTTTTTTGCTTGTCTCATTCCCATTTATAAACTCCATGCGTGTCAGTGTCTCACATGTAGACTTGTCAAATCGGTGGGTTGGGTCAAAATGGATCGATCCATATTTGACTCATTTAACCCATTTTGATCCATATTCTTGTAGTGTAAATCTAATGATCCATACCCGACCTAACCCATATCCGACCTGACCCATATTACTAAAACCCATTTATATTCTAGAAAAACCCACGGTCACTTTAAGCTATATACTAATTGGATAAAAACCTCAAATTAAATTAAAAAATAGTAAAAAAAAAAATGTTAAAAAAACCTATAAATTGAAATATTTATGAAGAATTAGACTACGCACATGCTTCTCTTATTTAAAGTGAGCATACTATTGAGCAACTGAAAACTGCAACGTGAAACTAAGTATTAGCTATTTGAACACTATCTAATGAAACATTTGTGAAGGCAAGAATGAAAATGGTCTTTCACAAGTTGGATTTATGCGAGCTTCACCAAATCTAGAATTAGATGTTCCTTTGAGCAGTGAAAGTAAATGCATCAAGAGACTTTGAAAAATTTGGCAGCAAGAACTCAACTCATTTTCCGAGGGACAACCAAGTGCTAAACATGACCAAGTCCCAAATATGATGATATCTTCAATTCTGGAGGTAGAAAATTCTAAACCTAATACCAATTACAATTACAGTTCATCTTTTAACAGTGAGATGAAACTCTTCTTCTGATTAACGCATAACTTTCTGATTAATGCATAACTTTTCAGCATAACTTTTCAGGGGAAGAAAATACTTGCATATGCCTCCCCAACCTGCAAATCCCCATAAATCCTCTCCCCCTCCATGTCATAATAATGAAACAATGTAAAAATGTTCACATGGACTAATTAAGCATAGTACAACTTGTTTATGGTTGGCCACCCCTAATCAGCTTCCTAAACTGTGAAAGCTTTTACAGATATCTGCAATTTACCAAGAAGTCAACTGCCATATCAGAGGAAAACATGGGTACAAGTACAGAGAAGGTACCTTGTAACCAAAAAGCTCACAACATGCCCGTCGAAACACTGAAATTCGGTCTGCAAAGACAGTCTTGTACCTATGCCATATTGTATCATCCATGAGACAATGAATATGGAATATTGAGAACAAACGTATCATGTAACACAAACCGCTTCTCAAGTGTTGCAATTTGTTCTTTCAGCTGAGTTATCTTTTCAGATATTTGGCAATCAACAGATTTTGCAGCATTGCCTACAGTTTACATGTGCAGCAACACAACAAGAACAAAAGAGCATTTAGTTAGTTATGCACCACCAAGCTATAGTTTTTCAAATAACGTAAAATCATTTACAACCCCAAATCGAAACTTCATCATACGGAACGCAATAG
The DNA here is from genome assembly GCA_014182515.1 of Eucalyptus microcorys. NCBI lineage: Eukaryota > Viridiplantae > Streptophyta > Magnoliopsida > Myrtales > Myrtaceae > Eucalyptus > Eucalyptus microcorys. The sequence goes on from CM024572.1 coordinate 23,985,320, forward strand.
GCACATGAATTTCATTATTATGTTGCATCAGCATTTAATGTTCGGATATATATATATATACCGTGTGCGCACATATATATATGATCCCTAAGCATTTTCAAGTGAAATCAGCAATTCCATTTTCTGCGACACAGATTAATGCCACAATGACTGAAGTGATGAAACAAACAACTCAACCATTAGCAAGAGAGACAAATCTACAGTTCCAGGTTACTTCTGTACCAAGACGAGTAAAGGTGTCTATACTCAAAAGTTCACACATAAACTTTCACATAGAGCTGAAATGCATGCCAATTGCAGTTACTCCAAGCATCAAGTTTTTATCACAACAGGCAAAAACCCGACTGAGCACTACAACTCTTCATCCCCGAACCCCTCCAAATCCAAAAGAGATGCTCCACACTCAACCTTCTCACGCGTTACAGAAGGCAGACAAGATTTACGTCCGATTTCCTCCAATTTCAAGCAGGCGTCAACAAGCTAGCAAGAGACGAGGCCGCGCGAGAGAATCGAATTCGCAGATTCCTTACCAATCAATGAGGAACGCCCGAGGAGCGCTATTGAGGCAAAAATCGACAATGTCCTCAGCTGGATTTTCACGAGGTGAGGCTGAAGCTCGTCGACCTTCGGGGGAGTGGCGGAGGCGAGCCTCAGAGGCGGGCGGCGGAGACGACTTAGAGACGAGGGGCGGAGGTGGCTCGGAGGAGAGCGGCGGAGGCGAGCGGCGGAGGTGGGTGACGAGACGACTGACGAAGGGTAGGCTGGGTAGCTTAGGAGAGAAGACTTTCTGTTTCTTAGGTTTTGGAAATGGGTCACGTATGAATTCAACTCAAAACATTTTTGACCCCTTTTAACTGGGCCATTGTCTCTTCGTAACCCATCTACAGCTCATTAATAAAAAATATGAATCCAAAAATGGGTTATAGACCCATTTTGCCACCCCTAATTGTATCTTCATAACTCATATACAATCCATTAATGAAAAATATGGGTCCGAAAATGGGTTATGGACCCATTTTGCCACCCCTACTCACGTGGTAGACACACAAGGAGTATATAATGGTCTAAGAAACATATAGTCTCATTCCATTTAAAAATTTGAAATGTTGGATTGGAATTTTCAACAAAAAAAAAATATCTTAAACTTATTATAATTTTATCGATTGAATTTATCTGATTAATTTTAACTAAAAATTAACTAATGTGGACATCATTTTAGGTGACATGCCAACGGTAACTTAGACAATTTTAAATTATATTTCAATGATTTTTAGAATTTTTATTAATTTCTTTATTTTTCTTTTCTTTTTCCATTGTTACTTTTATTCTCTTTTTCTTTTTTGTATACGAAAGCCAACCATTGGGCAAGCGTAGGGAAGCTCTTATCGGAGGGTTGCAACACTCTTGCCCATGGCTACCAAATCTCGAGCTTGAAGCTGCCATAGCCGCTACATATTGAGTTCAGCTACCTTCCTCTTTTCTTTGTTTTTTTTTTCTTTTACTTGTGGCTAGTGAGGATCGCAATGCCCTCACCTAGCCTTGCGACCACGAGCGAGGCTAGCCTCACCGTTGACAACTCGATCTCGAGCTCGCCTAAGCTCATGCTCTAGGTCTATGGCCATGGTGGCCACGAATCGACAATGTATCCTCGCCTGTGGCTACTTTAGCTTAGGCGAGGCTATGGAGAGAGAGAGAGAGAGAGAAGACCATGGGCGAGGTTGCGCATAGAGAGAGAGAGGGAGAGAGAGATATATTGATAAAAACTTTAAATTGGTACACTTATGATATATTTAGTCAAAACTCATATTTTGATTATTCAAAATCCAAATTTGATACACGTGTGACAAGTTTACTCCAAACAAATTTTTAGTTTTCATTAAATTAAATTAATACTACGAAAAATTACAAACCGATACATTTATAACAAATTGAGGGTAAAATCTCAAACTTATATATCAATCAAGTGTCACATCTCATTCAAACGTACTTACAATCAATAGAATGCACTTTCAATATAAGAATCCCAAGTTGGACAACCCAAAATCAAGCTGAAAATCAATGAGAAAAACTTAAAAATTTTCTTTTGGGTAAACCATAAACTCAAATTAAGTTCCGTAAAATCCTACAACTCTACAACAACTTAAACTATCATTATACACAGCTTAGCGACTCCTTAATCGAACCTCGAAGCTCAAAATTAAATTAATCTCGAATTTGTGCCATAACTCCAAAAATTAATTCAATTAGAAGAACGAGAGGTTTGAGCATTTAACAAGCGCTACGAATAAGCTTGGTGAGGCACCTGTGACATGATTGCGTAGATCCCTCTTCCTTTTCCTTCTTCTTCTTCCTTCTTTTCTCCTCTTTTCTTCTTCTGCCCGATCGTGTGCTTTCCTTTTACCTTTATCTCTTCCTTTTTTTCTTTTTCGCCTTTCAGCTCTCTTCCTCCTTTTCTTTTTATTTTTTTAATCCTTATGGGCCCCACTTTTCAAAGTATAAGTCAAATATTACAATTAACTTTGGCCCTTGGTTTTGTGTAGTTTTATCTTCCTCTTTTGGAGGCCGTCCGCATTATTGCTTATAATCTAGGAAGCATAGATACATTTTAAGTGTGACAGCCTGAATTTTCATATTTCATTTTCGATTAAATAAATCGAGCCTTTCCTCGACGCACATATATTTCTATTCTCTGAGCTGATCACTCATGAAATAACTAAATTATCCGAGGAAGCCATTAAGGGGTTTTAACGCAATAAACTTGAGAATTCGACCAAGAATCATTGTGTCAATCTACAATAGTTATTACGGCACCGTTAAAAATCGATCAGAGACCGGAGATAGGTCAATTCGATTAAGATATGTGATTAGTGTGTGGGTGATTCCAAAATTCTCGTCAAACGACACTAAACCGATTTTTCTGTCATTTCTATACCCGGTACTCGTATTTGAAATTTCGAGATTTTCACGACAATCGAGAGTCGCCAATGAGTCAAAGATGTACAATGTAGCTCGAAAATAATTGACAATGAGTCATTTGCACTTAAAATTCCAAAAAACGACCCAATAAACTAGGTCACGTTAAAATCGCGTTAAATTGAATTTAACTGCGAATTTGAATCCGATTTCATAAATTGAAAGTTATGTCGTGTCGCAATTCATTTTAGGAACATCAACTCGTCCTCCAAAGAATTTTCAGAGATTCCGAGATTTATAGGGAAAATCGATTCGGACGGTTCGGAAATTTACGAAAATTTGGATGGGCCAAATTGAATGGATTTTTGGTCTCCTTACCGAGCTTTCAAGTGTTGGGAACATTGCAGAAATTTAGTAGACTCTTTCTTTGTCAAAATTGGACCTCAATTTGGGGAATTGAATGAAGAAATTGAAGTTAATTTGGTGAAATTCGAAGCTTGGTTTTGGGGTAGCAATATTGGGCTTCAATTGGTTTATTTATAGGATTTTATAAGCAAGAAAGAAATGGGAGACATTAGACCATCGCCCGTAGTGGCCGCAATGGTTAGAGCTTTGCTCCCCCACCGAAAGGGGAGGGGTTTGAAACCCCGCATCCCCATTGCCCAACTCACCTGCGGCTGGGTCTGTGGTAGTGGCTCAATCGCCTCGGGTTTACCTCGCTGGCTGCCGGTTGTACGGGAGTTCCCGAGTCATCAAAAAAAAGAAAAAAGAAATGGGGGACATTAGGATATACTTTAGGACTTTAGGGGGGACCAATCAATTAAGTGGATGGATAATGTCTTTGACTTTAAGCCTTCCAAGCTTACCGAACACACCACCAGCTGCCCTCCCGCCGCTGCCCTCCATCTTCGTGCGTCCTCTCTCTTTCTCGACCCCTCTCCGTTCTGCTTTCATTTTCATTTTCCTCTGCATCTTCATTTTTTTTATCTCCACCGAAACACCTTCAGCAGCCCCCACCAAATTTCCTCTCCCACACGGCTTCAGTCCATCGAAGCGCTACCAACTCGCCACTGCTCCACCATCTCTTGTTTTCTTCGGTCAATCTTCAGCAAAATTCTCTAAGCGAAGCCCAAGTGTTGACCGAAGCTCTCTTCCCCATCTTTGACGCCAGCTGTTCCCATCTTCTCTCCCACGTGCGGACGCCAGCAAGTTCAGTCGGCCAATCCGCGCGCCTGTCTCCACTGCTCCATCTACGACCACACGCCAGCGAAGCAACTTCATCTTCGCGTGTCTTCAGCGGATCAAGTTCTCCAGCTGCTTTGGTCTTCTCTCGCTCGTGCCAGCAGCCCAAGAAGCCGACCCACGCCAGCGAGATCAGCCTGTCTTCGGCCCAGCAGCTCGCATTTCCAAGCCCACGCAAGTCAGCAGCCTAAATCCCTAAAGAATTCAGCCCATTTGGAGCCCAGCAAGTTGTCATTTTCAGCAGCCCAAGCCCACGAAGCAAGCCCAACCCAACTCAATAAAAAATCTCAGTTTTGGCTGAGATTTGTTGGGCTGATTTTAGGCCCGGTCCAAGCCCATTGGTGTCGCCGCGAACCCAAGTTTTAGCCGCCATCGCGGTGATCCGGTTTTCGCATTAAACCGGTGAGTTTATGCACTAAACTCTTCTTAGTAGACTAATGATGTTTAAGGGATGTTTAGTTTTAATTAATTAGGGATTAGGTGGTTAGTTAGATTAGATTAGTAATTTAATTACTCAATTATGCATGTTAGGTGGTTAGAACGGGTTAATTAGGGACTAAATAAGCTGTATTATTTATCTAGATTGGTTTGGTAATTTTCCGGGCCCGTATCGGTATTTAATTAGGCATTTCTGGCCTAAGATAGTATTTTTAGAATTTAAATTGATTTATTTAATTAATTTCTGTAATTATTTAATTATTAAATATTTTCCGGAACCGGAATAGCCGATGACCAGAATTTCGTGCTGATTGCAATGGTGTGGTTAATTTCTACAATTGAGTGTTAAATTGTACAAATTGAGTGCTGATTGGATTTTTGGTTATTTATTCCAAAAATTTGTGAATTTCAATATTTATTCAGAAAATCCCGGGAGTCGAATTTTAATACCGAAAAATGGTTTTATATACTATATAAAAAAGTGGGATTTTAAATTGGAAGATATCACTTTTTCTGGGTCAAGTCGACCGTGTACCCACACACGACTATTTTACCATGTTTTTTTTAATACGAAAAAAATAGGCCAGGTTCACATTTTAATGGAGATATTTGAGTGCAATGCACGGTGCCCTAGACCATAATTGAGTGATTGTGTGTTGGTTAAAAGAATCCGTCTCGGGCCGTTAAGTAGGACGTTACCCATATATGGGACGCCCCTAGACAACGAAAAGCCAATCGCAGTAGATTCTGAACTTGTGCTCTTTCGGGAAATCCGTCTGATGGAGACGTGATGTGCTCAATAGGGTGAGACGATGCTTGGCAATGCCAAAAGACCGCCGAACAAAGAGTATGTTGTGCTATATGCCGAAATTAAAACTAGAAACGTATGATTAATTGAATTGAATGTATCGGATTATGAGACAAAATTATGTGACACGGTATGAGATGTGTCATAACGATTTGGCCCTATAATCAGGATCCCTATACTTATTTGAGAATTGAGCATGATGTTCCAGTTGTTGGAGCTTATTTTCTATTCATCTTTATGGCTATCTGTGATATAAATTATACTAACCTGCAGGGTGGATCTGAGACGAGTTAAGTCTCTGTAATTATATGAGTGTGTGGTTAGGGCGCCTCTTGGCGTATTTCATTCCTAAACGAGGTTTAAAGCATGAACTCGCTAAGAATTATATCTCACCTCGTCGTGGGCTAAATTTTTAGGACCATAGAGCTGCTGACCTAGAGCCGTGCTGAGGTGATTTGAAGTGTGGGTCAGTTAGGACTGCTTCTTTTTGGAAAAATAGTCTTTTGTAGTCTTTTGATCACAGACTTTGTACATGACTCAATATGTTTATAAAAGCATGTTTGTTTGTAAATTTGTTGTCCTACTTTTCTATCTCGAAATGGTTATTATCAGGGGATTTAGTATTCGCTTCCGCATGTATAATAAAATGAAAAGGGTCGGCGACTCGTCTTGAGAAGTCGCAAATTTTATCGACTAGAGAGGGATGGACACACGTTCAAGGTTCGGGGCGTGACATTAAGAGCTTTCGTATCGGTGTCGGACATCCCAATAAATGTCCGACACATAATCAATAAGTGTCAAAAAATCTAACACGCAAATCTGGAAATCTGACACGTGATTTTGACATGTATTTAGTCAATTTTAAAAATTTTCAATAAATGAGAGGTCAAAATATATAAATAAAAAATAAAGGGAGAAAGAAGAAAAATCCTAATGTTTTTAGTGTAAATTTAATTTATACTCTTTTTATTTATTTATGTATTTATTTATTATAAATTTGAATCTAATCATAAAAGTGATAGTCATAATGTGTTTTAAAGTATCAGAATTTTTATCGATTGAGAAATAATGTGTCGACATATCGTGTCATGTTTTATATAATGAAGTTAGTGTTACTTAGTCTCTAATAAGAAATAAAATTTAAAAAAACAAAGGATAGAAGTTGTGGCTACAACAAAGAAAACGTGCGACTGGCTAATAACCTTATTTCACGTGTCTGCCTTTCTTATCAACAGGTACTGGGTCTCCAGCTCTAGGTTGTCCTCGCCACGTGAAGTTGAATATGTCGTATTCGAATAAAGCAAATCTGCCGGACAAAAATGGCAGATGCGTTGAGTTCATGAAGCAAAGTAAATGAAAAATTACTTCCAAGCACATCGATTACTTAAAGTCTTAGACCATTATATACTCCTCGTGCCTTTCTTATATGTTTTTTCCCTTACTTGGTTTCTTGCTTGTCTTATTCCCATTCATAAACTCCATGGGTGTCATTCATGTTTTTGACGTGAGAGAGTATCCCATGTGGTAGACACGAGGGGTATATATTGGTCTAAGAAACATATAGTCTCATTCCATTTAAAAATTTGAACCGTTGGATTTGAATTTTCAACAAAAAAAAGTATTTAAAAAGTCTTAAATCTATGTAATTTTACTATTTTAAACATAAACTTTCAAGTTTACCACCTAACCGTGGGTAGTTGTGTTGGTTGAGAGTCTCTCCTTCATCACCGAGGTCGAAAGTTTAAAACCCGCAGTTGCTATCCGTTGTAAGTGGGGGGCCATAGTGTTAGGGTCCTGTACTAGTCTCCCCATAGGTATAGGGGCCCCGGCCCTTCGATGTCGTCCGAGCACGGGGGCCCGTGGTGGAGTCCTCGATTATCTAAAAAAAAAAAAAATCAAGTTTACCAATTAAATCATAAATCTATATATATATTTTTTAGGTGGAAATTATTGACATAAACGTCAACCATTTTACATGACATGACTAGGGCTAACTTAAACGATTTCTAATAATATTTTAATGGTTTTTAGATTTTTTTATTTTTCTTTTCTTTTTCCATTTTAACTTTTCTTCTCTTTTCTTTTCTCTCTTTTCCCATTTTTATATACAAGGGCCAACCACCGAGCAAAGGCAACAAAGCCTCCATCGGCTATCGATGAGGATTGCAACACCCTCACCCATGGCCACCAAATCTCAAGCTTGCAACTATCATGGTTGCTCGAGCTCGAACTCTAGCTACTACATGTTGAGCTCAGCTACCTCCATCTTTTCTTTTTTCTTTTCTTTTTCTTTTTTAACTTGTGGCTAGCTAGGGTCGCAACGCCCTCACCAAGCCTTGCGGCCACAAGCGAGGCCAACCTCACCCTTGGCAACTTGATCTTGAGCTTGCAGCTTCCATGGCCGCTCAGGCTGGTGCTCTTGGTCTATGGCCATGGTGGCTGCAAATTGACAAGGCTGCCTCACCCATGGCTCTTCTAGCTCAACATGCGACCATGGGTGAGGCCGTGCAAGGTGAGGATTGTCCATGTTAACAATTTTCAACCAAAATCGGTTAGATATACTCAATTGACATAATGTAAAAATGTTTAAGATTAAACTAGTAAAAATGCAATAATTTTATGACTTTTTGAATAATTTTCCCAACTTTCAACATAGTATATTAATTCCATCACATACTAACATTTGATGACTTGACTAAAATACGATTCGATACGTTTATCACCTCTTTGCGGCAATTTAAATATCATTATGAATGGGAGCGGGATAACTTCTTGTTATTCCAAAACCCATCCTATACCTTTGGGGATTTGATGTAATATCCCAACTCAACTTGATAAAGTAATCAGGTTCTCACCACTGCTTGCGGTGGCCCAGTTGGATAAGGCTCCCATAATCCTTTGCGAGGAGGAGAGGAGTTCGAATCCCGCTGGCCGCACGGGATCTTAAGCGCGACATCAGGGTGATGGGTCCTCCGCTAGCGTCGCCCCAAAATTTGTCCACCGGCTATTGGCTTACGGGGTTTCCTGGGTCATCAAAAATAAAAATAAAAATAAATAATCAGGTTCTCGCAAATTGTCACGATATTGTAATAAATAATATTCATATTTAATATGTAATAAACATCCTCATATTTGTATATATAATTATTTATTTGAAACCCATGCCTTTTAAGTCTCCAATTAGTCCAAAATATAAGAATGGAAGAATTTAAGGTTGAGATAAAAATCTAACATCTAATAAATGTATAGAAGCTAGGTGTGAAATGGTGGCCATCATTAAAAAAATCTTATATTATACTAAATTTTGTTACTAGCATTCACAATTTTTACAATTAAGTAATCTTGGAGGGTTTGACATTGTAAGAGCAATTTGAAAAATCCCAAAAACCATTAGAAATTCTAGAAGAGGTGCTAATTATGTTTACATACTCAACCACTTGTGGAATATAAAGGAAACAAATAGCATTTTAGGGTGCATTTGGTAACATTTCTTTTTAAAATTGTTTAAGGAACGAAATAGAAAAAAGTATTTCTGTTTCGGGGAACAATTTTTGAATAAAAAAACATGTTTGGTAAATCTGTTCCAAAAATATAAAAAGAAAATAAACACGTTTGGTAAATTTGTATAATTTTTTTTTATTTCTTTTAATTTTTTAATATTTTATATTATTTTTTCTATTTTCTTTCTTATTTTTCTTATTTATTTTTCCTTTTTCTTTTTTTCTTTTTTTTTTTCCTTTTTTTTTTCTTTTGGCCGGTCGCCGGCCTCGGCCATGGCGGCGACCGGCCGACGAGGGCCAGCGGCCTCACCCGGCCACGGCGAGGTTCGCCGGCCCCCGCCGAGACCGAGCCTCGCCGTAGCTAGGCGAGCTCGGCCTCGCCGGATCCGGGCGAGCTCGAGCTTGCCCGGCCAAGGCGAGGCCGAGCCTTGCCGGGGCTGGCGACGCTCCGGTGAGGTCGCCGGCCCTCGACGGCCCGTCGCCGGCCATGGCCGAGGTCGGCGACCGGCCAAAGAAAAAAGAAAGAAAAAGAAGAAGAAAAGAATAAGAAAAAAAAAGAAAAGAAAATGAAAAGAGAGAAAAATTGTTCCTAAATTTTGTTCCGAAAACAAGAAATAACTTTTTTTGTTTTTTGTTTTGTTTTTAGATGTGATTTTGGGAAAAAAACGCAACAAAAACGCAACCATCTTTTCCTTTTTGTTTCCAGGAATAAAAAAACATAAAAAGTGTTTAAAAACAGAAAAAAATAAAAACAAACGCAGCCTTAATAGCCATATTGGCTTTCCCAACTATAACATTATGAAACCCGTCATGAACCTGCCATTTACGTCGCATTAGGTTTTGGGAAGGTTGGATACCCTATCATCCTTGTCCCACTTCCATTCCTAAAAATAATGGACTCAGTAGGACCGGAACATTAGACAAGCAAAATGACTAGGTAACCGCAAGTCTCATGAGGATGATATATAAAAAGGTTAATACAATAAAAAAATAAAGAAAAAACTCCAAATCGATATATTTATGATAAATTTATTCCAAATTTATATTTTGATAGCCCAAAATATTAAATTAATACACGTGACAAATTTAATCTAAGTAAATGTTTTTACCGCAAAAATCTTAAACTCATTGCGACAAATTTACCCTTCGTTAATTTTCATTAAATTATATTAATATTACGAAAAATCACAAACTAGTACACATGTAATAAATGGAGAGTAAAATTTCAAATTGATATATTTTCAATTGTTCGGTCGGTAAAATTTAATGAAAATTGACGAAAGATAAATTTATCATAAGTGTATCAATTTGGAATCTTTGCTTGTCCAAAACTTAATTTAGAGTTAATTTATCACATGTATACCTGTTTGAAATTTTTTTGTAGTATTAATCCAATATAAAAACATAATTATCAAAATGTCTTGCTCTCCTGCTCCGGGTCACCTGATTAAAAACTGCTTTAATAAGCTTTTAAATATGCATTTGCTGGCAAATTAGCCTGCTCTTTATCCTTTCTAACAATGCCAAGAACTTTACACAACAACCTGATACTTAACTATGAACTGCCAAATTAGGCAGGCATGATAATTATCAGTTTCAGCGATAGGAGGTTAAACACCGGCCTCTGCTCACGGAACTGCCTTAATCAGCCATCATGAGAACACCAATTTGAAGAAGAGAAACAGTGACTTTGTCATAACGTTTGCAGACAATTTACAGAGGAAAAGAAGAGAATGCAACCTTAAAGGTAATTTGCGATCAACGTTTAATTTTCACTAGTACGTCCTTAGGAAATAATCACGTAGCCTTAAACTGAATGAAAATCCAATGTGCCAAGGTATATCTGTCTACGCCTCAAAGAAGAATCTCACTTAACTCTCAAGCTAAGGAACAACCCTCCAAGCATATTAAGCTTGTCCTTAATCCGAATTTGATGGCCTCTCATTTCGTCGGTGCTGGACGAGTAGGGCCAAAATAGTTTGTCACCAACCCCATAATGGCAAACCTGACAAGAGAGAAAGATGTAAATGCAACCATCTAATTAACAGTGCAAAAGAGCCAACATGATATGATGATACAATTGGAGTGAGATGATCCACTACAGGGAACAAAAGCACCTAATTTCCCGTTCGCCGTAACTAACAAAAAAAATAAATAAATAACGGGGTCATACTGTACAAGAATTCACCCACAATGTCACATATTTTGCAGAATCGTTCTCAGAGAACCAGGCAGAAAAAGAAGAACCAAAATAACTATAGCCAACATCTGGGGCATCGGACAAGTTCCGAATGCCTCACTCCTCTCAATTATCTGCCTCAATCAGAAAAACAGTAACATGACATATGGATCGTCACTTTGTTCAAGTTTCTAATGGTAAAGAGACCACAGAGCCTTGAAGAAAAACTATCAGTTGCTATGGAACAAGAGTGTTTTCTTTAATCTCATCATTGCAAAAACAAATCTAACCTCACACGTCCCATGTAAAATGTGAATCTGTGAGGGAAATGGCAATGTGGATTCCACAAGTGAAGACCACATCTAAATAAACTCACGCCGAGATGCCAATGACTTCAAATTGGCGCACTACAAAACCAACACCATAAACCTCACAATCCATCCATTGAACTAGAAATCGGGATCAAGAAGTCTAATAGGAAGCAAAATGGCAGAGTGGTGAGGGAAAAAAAATCCCCTCACCTGCTACCAACATCTGTTTAGTAGCAGATTTTGATATTGAGTCATGCTTCCCCCCTATCAAACAAGTCACCATGGTATCCTAAACAAAAACGACATCTTACAAAATCAGGTCTTATATTTTGGCCAGACAATCTTAACACAACAGGTCAAGATATGCTGGACATAGCAACTAAAACCCCTACAATACCCAAGAAACACCATTCCGCTTCAGATATTGATGATCAGATGAAAATCCATCTTGTTGATAATTGCTTTTTATAATTCAGAAAAGTATGGCAAAGGGTATGACAGCACCGCTCCATTCTTTAAAAGAACAATTTTCTTAATCTAACTTCTTCGTCTAATTTTGTCCAATCTATTCATCAAGTGAAGAGCCATTATACATACTTTTGTGAAAAGAATGATGCATAGAACCCAACTAAACACATCAAACCAACCAAAGATCTTTCCATTTCAGTTCAATATGGATAAATGCCAAAAGCCACCTTCTAACATGCAATATTCATAGCTGGTCAAGGATATTGTTATGTGAAATGAAGAGCAGATTTACGCAAGTTTGTCTGCTAAACGAAATATGAGCTTCTGATGCTGCAGCTTTCGGGGTCTAAAATGGACTTGTGTAATATGTACGTGTCCAGAAAAATAAAGAGGTTCACATCAACTGAAGCACATATCAAATATACACTCACATCATGGCCATGGAGATCTGTTTGAGATCGTTCTCCATGTTCCTCATGTTTGCTAGTGACTGGGCACAAAATATGATTGCGATCCATGAGCTAAGCTTGTACTGCAAAAACACAACAAATAAAGGGAAAAAGAATTAAGTAATTCGACGCGTACATTTCTTGAGCAAAATGCAAATGAACAGAAAAACCTAAGGTACTATTTTCCCCTATTAATAAGTGACGTAGGACGACAAGTCCCACAATAACAATAAATCTTTAGGCTTCACACTGAAAGCTCCCTAAGCATCACACTTAGAGTTTCTCATGCATCACACGTAACAGAAGAATTGCATCACACAATGCAAAAGCATATATTTGCAAAATTCAAATAATGATCAAGTCCATTGAAAAGAAAGAATTATAACGATCTTTGCAGACTCTCTAAAGCTCTACTCCTAGGTGAAGTAGGAAACCTCTAAACAACAAACAAAATAAAAGTGAAACCACTAAAAAATGAAATATAATACCCTACTCAGAATAGAAAGACAAAACTATATAGAATTCCTAGTAGATAATTTACTAAAGAAGAATCTTGATACTTCCAGCACTCATGTTTGAGTTGCAAAGTCCATCTTTCCCAAAACCATGTAGAGACCTAAATATTTGGACAAATATCATCTTGCATGGATTTGTTGGCTGCAGAAATAAATACCCGAAACATGACACCGGCAACACCAAAGACAACAGCAATGAATCCTGAATAATCGACTGGCAAATCTTGGGGAGAAACCAATGGCGGTTTAAATGGTTTGACCGCCGAGGGCTGCCTTGGGTCATTCGTAGCGCTATTACTGCTGTGTGACATCTCCAACACTCAGATTGCTGTCCCTGCAACTGCCAAAGAATGTGCCAGTTCATTTCCTCATTCTCAATCGCAATCATACTCAGTCAGTGATTTGATAAAATCTTTTACAAAAATTTATCGAAGAAAAATTCATGAACTTCTTGACAAAAATGAACAAATATGCCAGGCTCCCAATAAACAACATTAATAACAATCAATATAAGTCGACGGTGGGATAAACAGGACGAGGGGGCGACATGAAAAATAATGCACAATTTTCCCTGAGCAAAGATATACACGAGAATCGCGCAATGCAAAATTGAGAGGACAACTAGCGGCAAGGAAACGCGGCGGCCAACATCCGCACCCTCGCTCGTACAGTAATGGCAATCGGTCCCGATTAAATTGGGGCAAAACCAGTTATTCGCACAAAACAAGCCATATGCAGGAAAAAGAATAAGACAGATCTTTGTCGCTTCTTCCTTTTCTCTCATCCCGCAGTTCGCGATCTCCATCAACAACGGGGAATTCAATCTTGAACACAGTTTGCAAGCCAAATTACAGAGAAATAAACGGCAGGCGGGTCGAACGTGCCAAAGGGCCACACAAGCAAACACATGTCATGGGAGAACAGGCCGAACAACGCCAACCCATCCGAAAACCAACAAAGAAGCGATCGAGAACAAGAAACGGCAGAGACCCACTTCAAGGGACACGGAGTGCGGTACTCGGAATCTCCCGACCGGACCCGCATCTTGTTTTCTCAGCACGGATCGCCAGAAGCGACCAATTTCAACAGAGAGATCGATGAAACGGTAGGATTCACCGTCATCCACCCCAAAAGAACAAAGACAGCACAGATCATCGCAGAGAAAGACTCACCAAGCCACGCGACCGAGGAATCGAGAGAGAGAGAGAGAGAGAGAGAGAGGGGAGAAATCCGTGGGAGATCGAGTGAGAGGGGAAGGGAGACAAGAAGGGTGGAAGCTACTTCAACTCGGTCGAGCCGACCGGAATCGCCCGGTCCGGATGGCGATCCGATTGGGCCGGGCAGGGGTAGAAATCGGTAAGCCGACTGTACTACTTCCCAACCCTTTTTTCAGAGGGACGTCCTTCTCCTCTGATTTTTCGTACTTTCTTTAATTAAGCGATTGATAGGAATGAGAGTCTCGGTCTGGTCTAGTCGCTCAACTTATTCACTCGTGGAGCATTGGTAGTGCATGGTAGTTGCGTTAGTCGAGAGTCAGCCTCTTGTTCTCCTTCCGTCAAATCAACCTCTTTGGTTTGGCTTTCGAGTAGTACTATAGTGACGTATTAGTAATTGCTACGGCTTTGTAGCTATTCTTGTCCATCAATTCAATTGACGGTATGAAAATTTTTAAAGCTTCAAAGTCAATGCTCCTTCCTTTCAACTAGCACCATTCAATTTGGGTACCAGTGTAGTTAAGCACTGAGGCCTTCCCCTAGGAGTGCCCTGCCATCAAGAGGGGAATCGAACAAAATTCTTCCACTAGGGGTGGATTTGGACGAGTTCGAAAGAACTGTTGGTCCAATTCTACCTTCTGTTGAAGAGCTTGGAGTGCCACCTATGACTGGAAACCCTCACAGCCCAGGCACAACGACGCAATTATCAGGGGCGCTACCTTGGAAAGCGCAGTTTTAAGTGAACGGATGGAACGAAGGAACCCTGGATGTCCGCCGCCTCTAGCCGATGTGCACTAGAATGAGTTCAAATGCTTTCGTCTTGCCTTTGCTTATATGAATGATAATTCACCTCCGGTGGGTGCCGATGTGCCTTCCAGAACCACTCTTGCTCATACTCGTACCACTTGAAGGATTTCCTAGTTTGAAACGGGACGAGGACACTAGCTGGCTTAATAGAGACTTCATAAGAGACCATTTGAGCTGCAGATCGTAATGCTCCCGGATAGTAGGCCTTTGGACCGGCTCTGCAGGCAGGTGATCGTGGCCAACTGAGAAGTGACAAATAGCAGAGCGGGGTGTGTGATTGATACATGTGTACGTTTTACAAGAGCTCAGATGACTAGATAATCGCACGCACACATCATAACTAGGATTGTTGCTTGAATGAAGAAGACACCCGATCGGCCCGACTTTCCCAAATGCCCACCACCGGCCAGCCCTTGAAACCTACATATCGACCGGGAGCCCCTCCAGTCTTCTTTCTCTGCAAAAACGAGTCACGCGTGATTTTTTATTTTTGTAAAGGAAAATTATTATTTTCAAATTAAGATTATTCTACTCTTGCATCCATTTTATTGATGTGAGTAATCTAGGTTGAAGATGAATCAAGTGGGAGAGTATCCCTTCAATTAGCTATCCACTTTCCTTCAATTTAACTACTTGCCACTATTGGAAGTGATGGTTTACGGGCTAGGTGATTGAATTGGGATATGAAGCTTTTCAAACATGAGATGAGAGGGTCTTTTGGCTTCCCCGAATCTCCAAGGTGCCATACGAAACTGAGCTTGATTTAATAGTCACACGTGATGATATAAGTTCGGGGTAGACATAAGAGCTAGGTAAATTGATAGTGCAGCTCAGGTGGTGATACAAATGCGTGGTGAGTGTAATAACCTCCTTGGGCATGCTCCTTATACAACAAAGCAAAGAGCTAGTAAGGGCCAAAATGACAGATCATATGTAGCATAGAAGCAGATCTAAAACTCTTTGTTAGGATTGGCACAAGTGACAATTGAGTGATCACAAGCTTAGCTTAAGCACTTAACTTGTAGTTAGCTCAAAACATGTAAGAGCATTTTGACAACTTTTGAAAAGGTGTCCCATATCTTGTCTTTAGGAGTATATGTGATTTGTCAGTCTCAATGACAGACTTTATTGGAAAACCCCAAAGAAAGAAAAAAAGTTGTTATTTGCCATTAAAACTTTTAGCCATGTTTTGGAGCCCGAATATTCAAAAAAATATAATCATTTCAATAGTCCTTTTAGCTACGCATAAATTAATAAACAACCAAGCATGTTACATTTGATAAGGCTAGGAAAACTGGTATTCTTTAAAAATATAGAGAAATTAGAATCAAGTAGACCAAGTCATGTCAAATCAATCGAGAACAAGACGATTTGGATGAAAAGTTCTCGCAATAGAAGTTACATGCCACATTATGATAGCTACAACGTCCGTATAAAAATGCGTAACGACTTGAAAGGTACTTGCAATCTGCCGCCATACGCTTGCAGATTTCAAATTAAAAAATTCGAACTTGAAGAATACCTTTCGAATAACGTGGACCGTCTATGCGGGCACACCGAGTATTCCAGTCGGCGGAGGGACTCTAGACGGGGGATAGAATAAGTAGGCGAGCACGACGAGACATCCCATCGAGCGTTCATGATTAGACCGTATCGCTTTCTTTATCAATGCTTAGGTCTAATGACATGGCCCAAGCGGCACAACAGAACCGACTCCCAGCCCGCCATAGCACTTAAGAATTTCAAATTATTATGGATGGAATAGATTTGGTTGGGAATTTACTTTAATCATATGGTGCCCGACTGATCCGAAAGCATCGTTCCCCGTCATAAGTTGCTGATGTACTACTTCTACACCGAGTCCTCATGAGAAATTATTGTGCACACATCGCGAATCGCTTCATCTAATGACCAGAAGGTGCACCTACGTATACAGCTCGCGGTACGTAGCACATGCTTATATTACTCAGCTTTATATTTGTGATTTATGGATCAACTTATTAGGAATGTATAATTCGGATTTCATTATTGATGCTCACCACACGTAGTCTTAGATACTTGACGAGGTCGGGAGCAACAACAATGAAATGTTTCGGAAATCACATGTGCCAGTAAACAGAAAATCACCAGCATGTTATATTTGACAAGCTTGTAGATACGATGAACATCGGCATCGCCTTTTCATGACCTGCCTGTACAAAGTTATCACATTTTGTCCAAATTTTAAGAAGACATTCTTAAGTATTTACTCTATGTCAACAAGAATGACACACGGATGCAGCACTTGGACTAGGACCCTAACCGATGCTTCATTATAATGTGAGAACTTCAACAACCAGAAGTTGTTCAGAAGCTAGGTAAAAGTAAGTCCATGGGTAGACGGGAATTGCAATTCTAGCACACACATCCAAGACTGAAGTCTAGGATGGAACAAAAAAATACGTTCAACTGATTTGATTATTAAAGACCGAGTCATTCAGAGCTAAAAAGTATGCTCGCATCCGGTAGCACCCACCAAAACTTCAAAACACCCACCAACAATCAACCAACTTTATCTGAGTACCATCAATGAAGTGTATAAGATCCAGGTAGCAAGTCGGAGAAATATACACATTCAAAACCAATTGAGGTCAAGGAAAAAACTCAATGACTTCAATCTTAAAGAAATCGAAGATCCAATGTTCGACCAGTCAAGGATGAATAAGGCATGCAGCTAGCGTCATTATCAGTTAATACCACGCTATCAAAGTGGTGTAGGGAAAAACAGAGACAAAGAAGTCCCAGAAAGCCCACTTTGTGTAAAGAACTAGGAGAACCTTAGTCAAAGCCATCTTCTTGCTTCCATAGTTGCTTCCATAGAGCATGTACATTAACTTCGAATAAATAGCGTAAGTGGAAAACCCATGATCATCGCAAAAATGTCGAGGATTCACACATGTTGGAAAGAGTAAGGGTAAGTGAACTACAAAACAAACAGCATCCATGGGAAAGGATGACATACCCCTCATATGATGACGGTATCTCAAGCAAATTAATCGGAAAGCACAGATTGTGCTTTGCACACAGGATGAGGTTAAATCCACTATACTATAAAAACAATCTCAAAAGGATGGAGTATACTAAAGTTCTGAATGTAACAAGAAGAACAAAGCTATCCAGTTTTAGTTGGACCCACGATTTTTATCGCAAGCTCAAAGCAGGATAAACAGTGCAAGTCCTGCAATGCCTAGTTTCGTTCTTGTTGATAAACTTTCCGGCTAAGTCAAGTTTATGTATCTGTATTCTCCCGTAATATCCCAAATTCCTGCTCTCAAAACCTGAGTCAGAATTTTCATACCGCCGACATTTTATCAAGATCATTGGTTTCACACCCACAGTAGAATCTCAGACAATAGCAACCAGTAAAAAGAATCAGATTGAAAAATGAAAGCAAAGTACCTAGGTGATTCCAGCGTCCAGACGAAAGTCATCTAATTCACAACAAAAACAGATTAGGGACAAAAGGAAGGAGTGAAACAGAATGCTAGGCCCTTTTTTTCGCTTTTTTATTTCAACTCAAGCTGATTCACAAGCAAACGAGCCTCGCCAAATAGCTGGAACATCCAACACTTACAAGAAGTGAAAATCTGCTGGTGCTTCTTTCAGTAAAGATGACACTTCCTTGCCAATCTTCTTCCCCTTCTATGGAGACAGAAGCACAATGTTCTTTCAGAAACAGATGGAATTCAAATAATGAATGATAATTAGTCAGAACTTTGGCGTAAATAGAAAATCGTGTATATTGATTTTTTCAGTTCACTGAACAATTGGCAACCCCAGAGAGAATCTTCTTCCCTGCTTTCTTAAGTTGGATCTTCAATTCATGAAATTGGAATACTATTTCAATAAATGAGAAAATTACAGGGAACTTGAACTATGCGTAAGCAATTTTCAACCTGAAAGGCAGTTCTGTCCTCACCATTTACAGAATTAATGATCGGGCATCCCAGCTCCTTTCTAGGATTTGACTGCAGTATTCCAATATTAGCTTATATTTCTCAGGGAAGACATCAATGGCCTATACGAAATTATCTAACAGGCCTCCTGTTAACTTTTTGAATCCGATCCGCAGACTTCTTTAAAAATGATTCTCGTGGTTCTATCCAGTCAACGCACTGCCTTATAGAATCTGCAAGAAAGCAAAGGAGATGGCAAATTGACCAAGAAAATGGGAATACTCCACAGCCAGTCGATCAAATTGAAAGGCATTGCACTTTGTCAGGGAGGTTTCTCGGGATTGGTAATGCAGTGACATATCTCTGAGGGCAGACTCTCAGAGCACTAGAAGCATCAGAAGATGATGTCCCAGTTCCATCAACCTGTCCCCTGCCATGGAACTTGGCAAAACGATTTATGACAGAGAATTTCTCCAGATCTTGGCATTCCACTCGCAAGTCAACAATCGAAGATCTCTTGTCCAGTCTGTAAAATAGAGAGGAACACGGAAGAATACTGTGAGAGAGCATATGATAAGAGCACGGATTAGGAAGATAATATCAGCTAACAACAACTCCAACGACATAATACAGACAAAAGTCCTTTACCATATACAAAGTAGGATAAATAGGGCCAACGGTCATTAAACTTAGAAGGACATTGCAAGTTTATGACCAGCCAGAAAATTGACCAGGTTCAGACCAGCGATTGCCAAAAAATTAAAAATTAAAAAAATTAAAAAATAAAAGTTCAGTGCATTGGGTAATTGATATCAAAGTTCAATTGCGAGATTGTAAAGTCCACCAATGGTGCGTTTATTTTACAGAAAATCAATGATTTGGCAAACAATTTCCTAAAATTAATTGTTCGTATCAGTTAGAAGAATTAGCCGACAATTATCACCCCTATCAAATACCATAATATTTTTTGTTGACGATGATAATATTTTTCGTTTTTTCATTTTTGTAAGCAATACGAGCAATCATTTTAGGAAAATGTTTTCCAAATCGTAGATTTCTGTGAAATGAATGCACCCTAAGTTTGATGACCATCAGCACAAATTACCCTCAAATTGACGATATGACAATATCATCCACAGGACTCCATCCTAGCACTACCTCCTTTTTGTCCTTTTGGGGAGGGGAGTACTCATTGTTTCAACCTCTCAGCACACATTTTTCATCTATTGAAACCAAATTCTGAATGCCCCAAGAATTCACAGTACCTTCTAACATAGATTAGCCCCTCAAGAACATACTTGTTTATTTACATTTGATTCTCATTATTTTAAGTTGATAATACAAACAACAATCAGAGAAATGTCCTATGCTCATGGAACTTTTATAGGTAAACATCAGTGATTAGTGAGAGGAGGTACCCTGATAATTCATTCTCGAGGTTCCTTGTCCTACCAACCAACTTGTCCACAGCCTTTGCCAAACGCTCATCACCATGATGCTCTGCTTCTTTGGCAGTTTTGAACAGGCTACTATATTACAAAGCAGAAAACTCACTATATTAGGAAGGACATACCCAGGAAACAAGCAAACATATAACGCTTTAATAAAATCGAACAGCCATAAACTGAAGTTGCAATTTCGAACTACTTTAAATGCACACTTACGAATTTTCACTTTTAGGGGACAAAACAGGACCACTGCTTGAGCAGGAGATTACGCCACATGCATCCCCCAGTGTTAATCTACTCGTGAAATAAGCAACGTTCTCGTACTGTAGAGCAGCATCTGCAGTGACAAAAGCAGCAGGGGGAGGCCGAAGAATCAGTTGCATCAGTTGTGTAGTCAAGGATAGCCTTCTCTTAGGTCTACGCATTGGCAGTCCATCTTCATTCATGTCAACCTCACTGTCAACCTAGAGGAAAGTAAAGCAGAACAGACACATAAAATTGATGAAATGCACAAAAAGAAAGAAGCAGAGATGTTAATGAGGCTAATTATCTATATTCACACCTTATCGACCAGCACATTAGCAGCCATGGCCCAATCAACTTCCGCCTCACTGCAGACAGACCTCAACAGGTTACAGAAAAATCACAACAAATAACATTTCAGAAAAAAGTACATATATAACAACAGATAAATAGTGCAAACTATTAGGCATGCATCAAAATGGAGGAAACATCCCTCCAGATTAAAATTTATTACTTTCCATTTTTCTTTTCCCAATTTTTCTTAAAGAGGGGATATTGAATGTCAAAAGAACATGTGAGATAGGAAGGAGAAAGAATCAAACCTAAAATCTTGAATACTTCTAGCACCCTCCATTACTTCTTTATGCCAAGAGAAAGTTCCACACATGGCGTGTTTACGTTTTTTTGGTTTCATTGGCATTTTTGAAGCCATGGCTTCTGGAGGCAGTGAATGATGTTCACTTGTTGTTGAAGAGGGAGCCATACTATTGCAGACACTACCAAGTGGACTCGCACCAAAGGCAGCAAGTTTCCTCACATCATACGTTTGCAAGACCTGACCATTTTTCAAGGTTCCGTATTGCTCAAACCACGATGGTGCCATTTGAGGACTAATATTAGGATGATCACTTCTAATAGCAGCTAAGTTGCTGCTAGTAGAGAAACTCTGCGTCTCATTTCCGTGAAATGTGGCAATATCAGGGGAAGCCGCAGCAATGCCCTGATTATCCCCCAGCTTTACTGAAAAGCTTAACATCGCAGTATCCCCACTGAGAACTGGGGTGTGACCAGCTGAATTTTCTACTGCCAGAGGACCATATCCATGGGAAACATGCTTCTCTCCCTTCAGACTGACTGGCTGAGAATCCAGACAATTCTCTGGACCCTTCAATCTTTTTGCGCTCCGCTCATCATTATCAAAATCAGCCTCTGTGCTTTTTGTAGCCTGAACCTGCTGCAATAAGGAGTACTTTCTGTTTACAAAATCATTAGGTTTCAAATAACGGCCAAATGCTTCAATCTCTCCTTGAGATGTAGCAGGTTTGGGAAGAGATGCATCAGAAGCACGCATCGTTAAAGCTTCGCGCCCCTGCAATGAACTCTGAACAGAATCAGGAATCTCAGATGAACATTCTTTCACTGCCTGCTCCTCTGGAACTAGGCCTTCCAATTTTCCAGAAGACATGCCAGAGTAGCTCGACTCCACCTTACTGTTTGATTTAAGACGTGACTCCAACAAACGTAGGGTATCATTTCCAGGTACAGAGCTTAGTAACTGTTGCTGACTTGAGCTGCCATTCCAGAGGTTGGGCAACACTTTTGAAGATGGAACCGATTGAGCGAAGCCAAAGTTAACAGAAGATTGAGATGATGACACTGCCTCCAATGGATTGAACTGCTGTTTTGCAGCATAAGATCGGCCTCCCTCAGCAGCAAAAGCATTGTTGGTTTTTGAAGCACTTGCCGAAATGTTTGGATCTGAAGGAAGATCAGATTGACTTAGTTGAGCTCCATTCCCAGAGACATCCGTCCCTTTTGGATGCAGAGGAAAACCATCAGAAGATGTGCAGATGGAATGACCTGCAACTCCACCAGCACCAACATATTGATCTTGAAGATGACTTCTCGAAAAAGGTAATCGCTGATTAATAGGCACACCGAAATTTCCCTCAATGTTAGATGGAGAAGCTCTGCTACTAATCTGTCCTAATGTACCAGGAACATTACTCCTATACTCTCCTTGAGGTGTTCCCCTGAAGGAAGCAGACTGGATCAAGGATGTTGAAGCCAGTGATGAAAGACCCATTTCTCGAGAATATAGAAAAGCGCCCTGTGCAGTGAGGGCTGGTGACGAGCTCTGAGAATCTAAAGCACGATCAGAATTCTTCAGCCGTTGAGAAGGAGGGGCCAGCTGAAGACCAAAACTTTGAGAAGCTGGAGATTGGCTTTGCTGAAGGTGACTGATCGATCCATCAGAAGTTTCTGATTCATTTGCTTCATTCCTGTCAGAAGAGCTGAAACGTGATGCAACACCATGCTCCCTCGATAGATCCACCTTATGCAGAAGTTCCAGCATTTTTTGACTACAGAAAGTTCACATTGCAAGTTCACTCACACAAGACAAAAAATCCTTAAAAGAGGTGGGAAACAAAAACTCAAATCACAACAGAAGTAGCACGCCAAATGATCAACAGCCAAAAACTATCGAAAACCATTCAAGCAAGTCAATGACACAATTATACAAGCAAGGAAATAGAACTGGAGAAATTATGGTGATGCTGAATCAATGGGACTAGTAAATCATAAGTAGTTTTCACTACCTTGATTGAGCATTGTTATTTGTAGGAGTACCAACAGATCTTTCAGGAGGGGGTACTCTATCAGGTGTATAGACCGAAGTTCCTTTTAGAACCGCCTCTCCACTTCTTGGGTCGACCTGAACCAGGTATATAATCAGTTTAAGAATAATAGCAAATAGATGTTTTTTCTTCTTTTAAAATTTGAAAGGGCTTGAACAAGGTTTATGAACACTTCTTATCAGAAAGGTATAGCTTAATTATCACCTTAGCCATTCCTGCACTACTCCTATCAGCCCGATCCATGAAGTTTGAATGTCCAACTTGCCCAGGACCTGGACTTCTAATTTCCCCACAGACCTGCTGAACCATAGGCCTTGAAAGTGCAAAATGATTTGTTCCATAAGCAGATTCTGAGTCTACATCCAGATTACCCATAGGATGATACTGAAATTTATGAATGCCAGCAGGCCTTTGACTATGAGCACCCTGACCAAATTGGTTTTGCTTGTCCTCACGTGAATTTCGAGACTCACCAGCATCTGTCCAGACATTATTTGCAAAAGTACCGGCGGACCTATGGGATGCATTCAGACGAAATCCACCAGCTAAATTATCCTTTTTATCTGAGTTCTCCATATCATGCATTCTGTTGTTTACCAGAGATTCTGAGACCTGAACACTTCTATCGATATTATTACGGTTATTTCCCTCAACCTCGCTTCCTTTGCTTTTCACTGTAGAATCAACGGGTCTCCATAAATCAAAACCATAACTTTTAGGGTGTTGTTGAAGACTTTCTCTAGCATCCCTCCTGTTGCTTGAATTAGATATGCCAGCATTCTCTAAAGTAGAATCTTGCTTATCAACTGACTTTACACGCTCGAATGCCATGGCAGGAACTTTGTCAGGTCTAGAAATAGCAACCTCCTGACCAACTTCTTCATTCATGCGTCTGTTACGATTGCCATCCTGGAAAGACATTAATGAGTATTCCCTAGGATGGCTCTTTGTATTAGCATGCTCACCAGGCAATGTGGAGTCAATCACATTCCAGCCGTTTGGTCTACTATGTCGATCCCCATGACCTGATGAAAACATGCTCTGTGGATCAGTCCAAGATCCAGAGATGGTTTTCTTTCCTTCGGCATCCGAAGCATTGGAAACATTTCCACAAATCTGACTACCTTCAGAAAAATGCCTTTGCAGATGGCTCCGCTCGACCAACCTGTTTCCATCTGCAAAATCATGAATCACTTTCTGAGAATCAGCTTGAACAGAAGAATCTGTTCGCATGTTCTCACTTTGTCCGTGGGAGGCCCCCAGATCGGATTGCCACAATCTAGAAGCACCAGAGGAACTGCCACTCTTTGCAATATTTTCAGATAGCTGCAATGGTCTTGAACTCGGAGAGGTAGTGTGCATGATATTATTACTCCAAGCTGATTGCTGCCTCATACCATCATTTTGTGTTACAGGCTTTGAATTCCTCCTATTTGAGGGTCGAGCATTCTGACCACTGAGACCACTCCATTCTTCCTGATCTATTTGATTATCGCTAGAAGTTTCTGCCAAGGCAGATTGCATAAGTGCACTCCAACTCCCACTTTGCACAGAGGGAAATCCAGAGACAACCCCGGTACTGTCACCCATGCTGAAGCCTGCTGCAACTGTGTTGGTTCCTTCACCAAAGGCACCCCAAACATTGTCATCTGCACCAAACAAAATTCTCTCTTCAGTGGGATCCAATGTAGCAACGTCCTGAGAAGGAACAACTGATGATGAAGATTTCCCTTGTGTTGCATCAGACAAACGAGCAAACTCTTGCCTCCCATGGAACTCCTCCACTGCCTTATTTCCTTGTGGAGAGTTCGCTTGACGCAGGTTATTCGAGTTAAATCCACTACTTAAACCATGACCCACATCCTCTGACTGTTTAGGAACCATTGTTCCATCCTGGACACTACCCTGATCTTGTAATGAAGAATAAAGGCTACCTGAAAATGAATGTACATGAGAAGATATCTGCGGCATTGCAGAGTTATCGACTTCAATTTGAGAGATTTGAGTTGGATTTTCCCTGAACCCAGAGTGAGGAACCCCATAAACAGATTGATCAACCTGTTGGGAAACCAATCCCATCATACGTACGGCCTGACCTTGTTCGCCAGATGGGGCAAGACTGCCAGAGGATCCTTGCAGAGCTGCAGGTGCACCACGTTGCACCCAATTGGCATTTGCTGAAAGCCCAGGTTGCCATGAATAGTTGGACCCATCGTTTACAGGAATACCATTGAGGGGCATAGATGAATGGTTTGTCAAAGCTGGTTTAGCCATGGATAAAAGGGGATTCGAGGAACTCTTTCTCAAAGTTTCTTGTTGCTGT
Source organism: Eucalyptus microcorys (assembly GCA_014182515.1). NCBI lineage: Eukaryota > Viridiplantae > Streptophyta > Magnoliopsida > Myrtales > Myrtaceae > Eucalyptus > Eucalyptus microcorys. Next base: position 24,010,752 of record CM024572.1, read on the forward strand.
AGCTGCTGCCTTTGAGAATCTTGTAATTGCTTGAGCATCAGTTGTTGTTGCAGCAGCTGCATGTCACTAATACTAGTTTGTTGGCCATGAAAAGATTGCAACACTGCAGGATGATGCACTCCCATATGTTCTTGACGTCCCAAAAGCTGAAAATTGACAGGAGTTTCAGCATTTAGAGACTTTACAGGATTCCTTTTCTGAAGCTCGGTGTCTCTCCCTTGCTGGGAATCAAGAACAGGTAAGCCCCTAGATCCCAAATTATGCTGACCAGATTCTGTGTCCATGCCCAACAAGTTTGCTTCATTCTGGCCACCTGGAAAAAAATGATGCCCTTGTATATAGCCATTCAAAGATGGCAGGTTTTGGAATGGGCTTCCATTAAATTCAGGCTGCAAGTTTGGCTGTGCAAAACTCAAGCCATGTGATGCCTGGAAAGAAGTCCCATGTCGTGCATCAATATCTGCCAGGACCATACACAAGAACCGTTATCAGTTGCATTTATAGCAACAGTAAAAAATCAAGAGAAATGGACTCACAAAGTCAATGTATGTACCAATTTTTGTTAACCATGATATCATTACACAGGAATAAAACGGACAAGGATAACCATAAGCACTAAACAAATCATGTTCCAAGAGGAATTCCATTCAAAACAACAGGAAACGCTCAAGAAACATTTGAAGAACTGCACCTGATTGCTGCACAGCATAATTCTTTAAATCAGGATTAAGAAGAAATCCACTTTGTCTCTGGCTCCCAGCCAAGAAATTGTTGCTTAGTCCTGGCCAGTTTCTGTTAACAACGTCCAGGCGACCCTGACCCTGGGATAAGTTTTCTTGGCCAAAAAAATTGTGATCTCTGTCTCCAACTCCGTTGCCAGGCATAGATGAACCGACCACAAAATTTTAGCAGGTAATATTTAAAAGGATCGCCTAAAACAGCTTCAAATGGACTCTGGTTTTTCCACATAAATAGGGTTTCATTTCATTGGCATCAAAGTAAGTGGAGCTTTAATCCAACTACCCTGGCTTCACCACTCAAATAGCGTCCTGCAACCAAAATACTACATTACTTTTGTATATACCAAAAAAGCAGTGGTTTGTAGCCAAGATACATTAAAACGAGAAAGAAAGAAACCCAATGAGGTACTGGAAATGTACTATCTAGCACGTTCTTTCAACTCTCTTGCATCAAAAGATCAAACAGAAAACCAAAGAGCAAAATCTTGAAAGTAATCTCCATGGCCCCAAAAGTCAGATATTTGTACTTCTTTTACGCTTGGCATGTCAACATTTGTAATTTAAAAGAAAAAAAGGATGCAAGGAGAGCAGAAAAGAAAGCATCACAAAGCAAGATATCGCACAAGCAAATCAATGGTCAAACTCAAAAGCACAAGCAAGGTAGAATCAGTTCATAAGGTAAAAACACACACAAAAGAAAAACTAAAAGAAAAGGAGCTGATGACAGACAGAAACATTTATAAATTCAATGATAATCCACCTAGGAATAGTGCCAAAACCAAATAACTCATTTATAAGCGCAAAAAATATTTAAACACCAAGGCTACGTTTGTTAATTGGATACAGGTATATCCTATGGTTGTTTGGCAATTGACAGAATAACGCATGGATACAGGTATATACTATTCAACTGAGTGATCAACCTGCGCATGAAAATCCTAGATTAAATAAGTAAAGATTTGAAAAAAAAAAAAAAGAGCTCGGCATGGTTAAGTCCACTCAACAGTGTGCCACACACGACCGCCTTGCGGCAGCACAGCCTCTGCAAGGTGGTTGACGTTTTCGCACGATCAAGACTTGGCGCAAAGAGAGAGGTAAGGACAGACCGGAAGCATACGACCACGCTGTGGTAACCGTCACCCGGGACTACCCAAGTAAGGTGATTGTTGTCCACAATATCCCAAATCTCGTTGAAGGGAGAGAGAGACAGAGGTCACCAGAGAATGGCAACTGCCATCCCTGAGGCACTACGGTGGTTGCCGTTCACAACTGCCCTTGTCATCGCTGTTCTCTCTCCTCCCCTCTCTTTATCTTCAAAGCTTTGGCTGGGACGTTTCATTTTTCTTTTAATTTCATTTTCCTTTTCTTCTCCCCAATAAGAGGTATCTCATCTGGGTATATCCCACACCCTAGGAGGGATATCTTTTCCGGGCTATGTCAGCCTATACACAGATTGAGTGTCACACAAACATCGGATAGGATAAAACGTATCCTATCCGGAGTTATATTTGGCCCACCAATCAAGTACCATGTAACCAACTAACTACAAACTAATCATTGCTCAACCAAACGACGGATACAAATAAGAAACACCATAATATCCACGGTAATCGAAGAGCTTGAAATGAACACCAAGCAAAGAAAGTGTGGTTATTTGTTATCACAAAATCCCAAGAAGCGCCTATACATCTCTCGAATTTAACCTCAAACACTGTTTCCCCCACTTAACATTCAGATAAAAAATGTCTGGTCGATGAACCTTCAAAAGTTTCCCACAAACATTCTGAATCATGACAGAACTTTATCAGAAAAATATAGTTGAAAGTCGAGACACATGCTTAGAGAAGGAAATTTCCTTCCATGAGTCATGGAGCCTCCCACAAGTATATTAATCTTTTGGTCGTTCAACTTTTAGTTACTTTTAGTCAGTCAACTTTCAGTACTTTCAATGGATCATTATACTCAGAGAATGGTTCTTGCTAGCTTGTCACTAGCGCATGTCTGCTTTCTGCCACTTTTTAACTGGCATTTGCAGAGCCAACTCATTAAAATTACTTCAATAGTATAGTGATCTTTTTGAAAAATTTGAAAGTTTAGTAACCATAATGGTGAGTTTGCCCCAAAGTCAAGTGACTGCCCATAGAACTTACCCAACCATCCACATAGACATACAAAAAGCCTATGAGTAGTCTACCGCATCACAATCCATCACTCTTGATGGTAGAAGGGCCAACTCCCCAAGTCAAAATATAGCAGACCTTTGAGCAACATGAGATAACAAATTCAATGGCAACTTATCTATTTCCAACTTCACCGGTTAACAATTTGGGAGCTCCTTTCATAATTCCAAAATGACTTGAGTGAGCATGTGGAAAAGCCTCAACTCATCTACAACAGCAAATAAACTAAGAGAAGTTCATTTGCAGAAGAGAATGTAAGGGTGAATATGGTTCCTGAGAAGTTCTCCAATATTCATTTGCACCAAATTTCAAAAGAAACAATTTCTTACTTTCTTTTTTTTTTTTTTTTTTTTTGGTTGAAACAATCTCTTACTTTCATTTCCTCACTTTCTGGAACTTGAAAAATATTCATTTTAATTTACTTTCACTTTTCTGAAATCATATTTGCATAAAATTTTCACATCTGCTTTTCTCTTCATGTTTTATGTCCTAATTCTGGTTTAACATATATATGAAAATACCTTCCTAAACTTGTTTAATTATTTCACTTAGACAATAAGTCAAACATGAAAAATCGCACTTCAAATCAGCATTCTTGTTCTAATTCGAAAGCAGAAATAACATTTTACTTTATGTCTAGTTTTCTACAATATAATTTCCAAATTTCAGTATATTTGATTCAAGGGAATCCGCCATACGCATTTTTTTGTTTTCACAAAACAACTTGAAAACTTTTAGACTAAAGGAAAGCACAATATTTCAGTAACTAACATAATAGGCAGAAGAAGATTCGCCAAAAGCCAAAACTTTCAAAGAAAGGGCGATTCTTTTAAAAATGACGATGAGCCCCTTATTTACTTAAGTAGCAATGAAGGTAGCACAAAAGGAAAGGAATAAAGAGCTGGACATGATCAATTGATCATATTTTACTTGAGTACATCTATAAAGTAGAAGAGAAAGGCAGTTGGCCCATTAATGGAATGGTTGTACTCAACCACTCACGAAATCTGATTACAATATCTCATTTACAGTTTCATTGTAACATATAAACTTAATTTATACACTATTTATGTTTCTTACCCATAACTTTTCCTCCTTTTGGACAAATTATTTGCTGTACTTCTAAAATTTGAAAACACCAGGTTTTGCCGATCTGAGTAATTCAATGATTCTAACCAGGTGTATCATGGGACGTTGAATACAGAATAAATTCTCAATTGAAGTTACCAATCAAGCCAGTCATTAAACATGGGCAAGAACACAGCAAACTCTAGCAAAGAGTCAACAAATAGAGCAAGCCAACCAGATTCACACATTAATCGGGTCCTACTGCACAAGTGCAATGTGATTTTGCAAAAATAGTAAGCCATTGCTTTGTTTTTCATTGTCTCACATACTCTCATAAGCATCAAGGTCCAGTTAATCATCCACCATTCGAAATCATTAAAAAGCCACATTTTGAACTCATGGGAAAGTGAAATCCAAGCTAGGAGGATTCAACATCAAATAGTTACATGGCATATTCCAAAGCCCCTCTACCAAGAAATTTCCAACACTCTTACCAAATAATCAAATAATCTAACCAAGAGTCCCCTACTACACTTTAATACCAAAACATCCAGAGCTGAAATTTAAATGAAGTTTGGCAAGAAAAAGTCCCTACCAAAATCAGATAGAGACTCAAATTCATGGGGGTGCTCTCAATCATGATAAGGACTCTCCAATCACAGTTGCAGCTGTACCGCAGGGTGTTGCAAGAGAGTTGGAACTTCTAAAGCAATCCAATTAAGCCATAGCTATTGGAGAACCTCCAAATATTGAGAACAAAATCTCGTATTCTAAAGCTGAAGACACACAGAGGGTGACTTCTAAAAAGTGGCATATGCACACTTATCATGGAACCAAGAGAAAAGACCCATCATGACCTTAACTTTTGAATTCCTGTTACACTACCGATGTTGTCCAGTCAAGAGCAGGTAATACAGATATGTGCAGCTCTCAATGTCACACTTGTTTAAGAGTTATCCTGAAAAGGTTTACTCCTCACTTTCCTTCCCAGCAATGCCTCAATATATATTAATTGCTAAACAACTTTGAAACCTATCATATAGATTTCACAATAACAGCACAGCTTAAACAGTAACTTGGAAACTTTCCATACTCCATAAATGACTTCGTTTCCATTGATGCAGTAGAATTAAGCACAAATAGATCGCCACAATGCAATTTCTTTTCCCCAGCAAAAAGTAAATCACATCAGCCTCTTAGAAAGTTCAGAAGATGAGTTTCCCTCTACAAGTCTTACTCAAGAAGTCAGCCAAACTTCTAATCTATAAGCTATTATAGGGTAAGCAACTCTAAGGTATTGTCATCCAATAGCTTCTAAACCTCCGCATTATCATCAATAACAGCAAAGCAACTAAAAAGGTCAAACAACATTGCACAGAAACTACACACTCATTTTCATGTAGAAAAAAGACACCACTCATCATTTAATTATTATTCATGTATCAAACTAGAAGGTAAGACAAAATTAACACTTGACTTCTGATGTTTGAAACAACCGAAACAACATTCTTTTCAAACTTTAATATTCAATTGTCTCCTGTCAAGGCTTCTAATGCAGCTATTATCCCAAAAAAAAAAAAATACTTTAAGAAAGAAGAGGTAGAGCAATTCTAGTTCACGCATTTGGCAGTGGGCACTATCAATTATCTGAGATAAGATGTGACAAGCAGAAGACGCAAGCATTTCATATTGCCCAGCTTACCTTCACCAAGATCTCTTTTATGGTACTTCTTGAAGGAAAAATGAAGGAGAGACTCGTTCCTCACTTATTGCCAACTGTTGATTCACAGCACCATGTATAGGCGTACACCAGTGAGATAAAGTGCTTATACTTGCCAGATGCTCCAAAAGAATAGAGAAAAATTGAACCTGTGATTAGCAAAACAAAATGGAGCAGTGAGCACGAAATGCGTATAATCAAGAACTTCATTTTTTGGCGGTAATGAATCAGGAACTTCCTTCACAGAGCAACAAAACAAGTAATTAAACTAAAACTATCCTAGTAAAAGCACGTGACTAAAGCAGGAGTTCCCATCGAGATTATGAGAGCATCAAAACGTTCAATTCTTGAGTACTGGCCGTCGCCTCAGAGCGCAACAGAAACTCCAGAGTTCCAGACACAGAGCACGGACCTCTACAATGACACGAGGCAGGAGAAATCTAACTCGCAGGAGCTATTTGCCCCACTTCCTAAAGAGAAAAAAGCTACGATTTTGGAGCTCAGCCTACAATCGACCACATTACATCGTTCGACAGCATTCGACGAGGACACTATCCCTCGCAGCACCAATTTCAACACGCGACTGACACGAATCGCCGGCCTCGCCTCGAAATCCCGAAATCCCGGTCACGCACACACACCCCGAACCACTACCACCCGAGCTCCACAAGCAAAGCTCCCGCCCCTCCCTCTTCAATTCATCGGCAGCGGAGGAGGGAGTGATAAACCCAGAAGCCGCAAACCCCCCGACACACATACGCATTCCAAGACGAGCGGCAGCTAAAGATCGGAAACGCCGCCCGCGCAATTACACCCTTCCCGCGACATCAAACGGGATCAGGAACCGAGGGGGACCGGCTCGGAAGACGACGACGGCCGGCGCCGGAGCTCGAAATTGGAGCGAGGATTCGGCGCGCGAGCGGGGCGAGGGGTCGCGCGCCTCGCGCGGGGAGACGAATTAGGGTTTCTAGACGAGGGCAGGGGAGATGTCGGGAACTCACGCAGATCCGCGAGGGCGGCGAGGGAGCTTCGGGCCGGTCCGGCGAGTACGGCGGAGCGCGGCGGAATTCGCGACGATGATTGAATCGACGGCTGCGCAGGGAGGAGCGATAGAGAGAGAGAGAGAGAGCGAGAGGGACGACGGAATTGAAGGGCGCAGCGTGGGGGAGAGAGAGAGAGAGAGAGAGGAAGTGAACACGAAGTGTGAAATTTTCAACGAACGAAGGGGAGTAGCTGAGGTTCGAGCTCCGAGGCTCCGGTTCGAGGGGTGACGAACCGGGCGGTTCGGGTTTTGAGAGGTGCGGGGCCTAAAACCTCCCCACCCACCCCGAAAAAGGAAAGAGGGAAAAAAAGAAAGTTTTATTTTTTATTTGCCATTTGATTATATTATACATCCAAAAAAAAAAAAAAAAAAAAAAAAAACATTCTCGACTCTTGAGGTCAAATCGTAATTTCCTCCGACGATGATTCGCCTTCTTGTTTGGTAACCAGCAAATTATTGACTATTTTTATTTTGTTCCCTAAAAAAAAAGAACAGAAATCCGTATGATAATATTAACTAATTTTTGTACTTTTTGGGAACAGATCAATAGTTAAATAATAGATTTAAAACAAAATCAATAAGTACAAAAAGGTTGTTTTTATTTCGGGGAAGAATTCTTCTTTTTCTTTTCTTCTTCTTTCTCCTCTAGCCGATTGTCAAGCTCGACATTGGCTGGCAACCAACCAAAGACAAGATCCAGTGACCTTACTAGTGGCTAGGCGAAGCTCCCCGAAGGTTGATGAGATCACTGGCTCTCATCTGGCTGATCATCGGCCATTGTGAGACCAAATGCATTTTTTTTTTTTCTAATATAGAAATAAAAATTTTATATAATTATCAAATGTGTTTAAATACTCAAAAGCTTACGCAATAAACAAAATTACAAAAAAATTATTTCTGAGTAGAAATTGTTCTTAAGAACAAAATGGTTATCCTACATTTTTATTCTCGAGAATAAATAAATAGTTTTTTTTATTCTCATTTTTATTTCAAATTTATTTCTTAACCACTTTTCTACGGATAATGTTAGTAAACGGATTTTTATTATTTTTCTTCTTTGAAGAACAAAAGAACAAAAAAATTAAAAAATCATGATGGTTACAAAACAAACTCTTAAGATTAGGACTCTTCGTTAAGAAAAATCATAACTTGACAGCCTCGATGTCAATCACGAAAAGTATTTTCTGCTTCCAGGGTATCGATAATCACAAATGTAAAAATCGATTGAGAAATATTTGGTGCAATCGTATTATTTGTTGATTACAAACCATCAAAGACACCAGGTCTCTCATTTTTCTTCTTTTTTTCTTTTTGTCATAAACGAGGTCTCCGTCGGTTGATCTAGGAATCTCACTTCTCTTCTAATCCTTTAGGAATCCGACCACAGGATGAATTAACCTGCGGCCGAAAAACTCTCCTCGTGTGCTGATCATTTCTTCCTCATAAACTTAGCAATCCATTATGATGTTTTGCGCTCTCAAGAAAAAGGATTAAATGTAAGAAATCGAAATTCCACGTCCTCGCCGTCACCAATACTTCAACGCCCCCGAGGCCCTTGTTCACCAAGATGGGCATCCAATAATTGATGTGTCCCCCAATTTGTCCAATCTTTGTTTGCATTTATTGCTTATCTTGAAGAAGAGATCTGCTAGCCTCCGGCGTAGCTTGGATCAAGCAGCTCATTTGGTATGGATGAGGCACGCAACACAAATTCAATTCATTTCAGCACAAAATGCAAATACGTCCATATGTTTGGGCCACACTTCTAAGTTTTAGCTCTTATATTACTTTATCCATGAGATTAGCAGAATATTTCATGAGTTCGAAAATTATCCATCTAAAATAGCTTTCCTCTTATTAAAAATAAAAATAAAGAATGCATCTTCATAATTCAAGTCGTATGACATTACCTCCAATGTTCGAGATACAAATCTATATATATATCCACTGAAGATAAGGCATGCACAATGTGCAAGCTCGAAGCTGAGTTTGCTTCGTACAAATAGAAAAAAATGTTTGTAGTTATCAAAGGAGGTGGATGAAGTCGATGATTACTAAATATAAATTGGGACCGTGAAGAAGTTGATTATTCCAGAAGAAAGCGGATTATTGCAGAAGTTGATTACTCAATTTTTATCTTGTACTTAATTTCAGATTGAGACTAAGATCATATAAAGAAATGATGGAACGAAATAAGCACAGAAATGGAGTAATGACTAGTATTGACCCCATTAGCCGAATCAACCCCATGCCAATCTTTCTCCCCATAATGGAATATAATATATAAATTAACCTCATAAAAGGAAAAAATAAAATGCCATTTTCTTTTTTAAATTCGCAAGAACTATGGAGTATCATACCTTTAGGCCAAGTCTAGCCTCTGAGATTCTGTAAATGTTCACAAGAGGAGGAAAAAGGATTAGCAAACGCGGGGACAAAAGAAAGATTCCCTACAAAAGGTCAAAACTTTGAGATGTGCTGCGGTGCATGGAAAATGCGGAAAGTGCGAATAGTTAATAACTCTTTATATGCTACTTTTCTGTTCAGGGATCGAGTGAAAATTGCTACGTAATGACAATGACACACGTGGATTTGGTCTAGGACGTGGATTTTGAGGAAAAAGAAATGGCACACGTGGAGATTCAGACAAAAAAAAACATAGAAAACCTGCAACCTTTTCACAGCATATAATCATTTGGCAGATTCAATGAGACAACTGGCCCCTCTTCTTTTTATTTGACGGGAGCTCGAGCTCGCAATAGACAACGACAACGGAGGTCATTGTCTGGGAAGATCGTATTGTACTTGCTGGTTTGGACCACAAAGAAAAACACTACCAGATAGTCCCATGCTGGTTTCGCCCCCACAGGTTCTTCGCTACGGTCTTTGAATGATCCTTGTATTAACATTGATTCTGACCGCAATGGTTCTAAGGTCAGTTATCATATAATATAAGTTCTTCGCCAATCAGGAAGGTGGTTAGGCGATGAAAAGCAAGCCGGCAGCACGCATGAACACTATTTATCTAAATTGCCTAGGATTAACTTTACAAGACTGGCCCTACCATTTGTTCTTGTGATTCTATCTAGTCCTTGCCACTGCCCTCGTAGGATTTGTCAGAAAGCAAAGGACACCGCGCATTGACCAACAAAATGTGAACACTCCGCTGGTTATGGATCAAAGTGAGAGACACTGTACTCTGTCGGGGAGATTTTTAGGCATCGGAAGCGCAGTGACATATCTCTGAAGGAAGACTTTCTGAGCGCCAGCACCACCGTCGGAAGACGAGGACCCAGTTCCATTGGTGGCCTGTCCCCGGCAGTGAAACTTGGCAAAACGATTGATGACAGAGAACCTCTCCAGATCTTGGCATTCCACCTTCAGGTCAACGATCGAAAAGCTCTTGCCCAATCTGTTCAATGGAGGGTAGCGAAAAGCAAAAAATCCAGGTCAACTAGGGAAGTAGAGACATAAGGCAAAGATTACAATCAGAGCGAAGGATTTGCTGTTAAATGAGAAGCTTCATAGCTTCATAGGTGAGACTGATGGATGGGTGGAAGATACCTTGACAATTGAGTCTCCAGGTTCTTTATCCTACCCACCAACTCGTCAACAGACTTTGAAAAAGAGCTGTCATCAGTCCTCTCCAATACTTCGGGCGTTCCAGACAGGCTGGTAAGGTACAAAAAAATAAATAAATAAATAAAAGAAAAGAAAAAGAAAACATTTGAGGCATGACATACCCAGAAATCTGCAAACTTAAGTCTAAAATCCTTCAGCAAAGTTCAACGAAAGCAGAGTGCAATGAAGCTCCCAACTACGGTAGATGCATTGGGCAAAAAATAAATTAGCTAGATGCAAACGTACGTTTTCTCACTGTTTGGGCAAGAGATAATGCTGCATGTGTTCCCGAGTGTTAGCCTACCAACAGAATAAGCAATATCCTTGTAATGAGAACTAGAATCTGCAGTGAGCAGTGCTGCAGGCGGAGGCTGAAAAAGCAGTTGCATCAGTTGTGTAGTCAATAACTGTCTTCGTTTGGGTCTATGGGCTGGCAGAACATGTTCATTCAGGTCACTTTCACAGTCAACCTACATGAATGCAAAGAACCACGAGGTGAAAAAAAAACGATTATTAAAAGCATAAAAAGAATAACCAGAGAGAATAAAGTAATGAGGCTATTCTGTGTTCCCACCTTCTCAACCAGCATATTGGTAGCTGTAGCCCATTCTTCTTCAGCCATACTGCACAGAGCTCAACGAATTATACAGAATCGTTGAAATAATTTACTGGTTAAGTCTAGAAACTGACACGAATACACTACCATACATGCACTAAAAACAAGCAAACAACCAGTCAATTTACACACATTTTTCCCCGGTCACTTTCCCCCTCTTCATACAAGAAGGTACATTACATTGTGGAAAAAACCAAGTGATATAGAAAGGAGACAGCATCAAACCTTGGCTCATGAAGACTTCTAGCGCCCTCCACTACTTCCTTATGCCAAGCCAGAGGTCCAGATATGGTACTTTTACGTTTCTTCGGTTTCACAAGCAACTTTGGATCCATAGCATCTGGAGGTAATGAATGATGCAAAGACATGTGTTCACCAGCTGGAGTTGTGCTACCGCAGATGTTACTAAGTGGACCAGCAAGAAAGGCAGAATGAGCTTGACCCACTAAATGGGGATGTTGCAGACCATCAGCAGGCTTTTGAGCAATAACTGGCTGTTGCATAGCCTTTACATTAGCCATCTGCCTTGCCTCATACACTTGCAAGACCTGACCGTTTTTTGGGGTTCTGTATTGCTCGAACCATGAGGATGCTGTTTGGGGATATTGGTTTCGCTGTACATGACTAATTGATCCATCAGAATTTTCTGCTTCGTTTGTTTCGTTCAGGTCAGATGAGCTCAAATTTGATGCAGCACCATGCTCCCTTGATTGATCCAACTTGTGAAGATGCTCGGGCATCTTTTGACTGCAGAAAGTTCATCATAGCAACTCACATAAGTCACATCTTCAGAAAAGGAAATAAGTTACAAAAATAACACAACGAAATGCTTGTTTATCAAATAACAAGAACTACTCAATATGCCTATTTTATCACCAGGGGGAAAGAATATCACAACATCTAACTATAGTCGACTAATAAAGTGCCTATTATCCCAATCCATATCACAGATCAATGACAAATTCTCAACAAGCAAGGCAGCATTAGCTGAAGGAATCATGGTGACACTGATCTACAGCACTAGCAAATCATAAAATTAATTTGGGCTACCTTGACTGAGCATTTTCATTCAAAGGTGATGAAACAAGAGATCTTCCAAGAGAGAATAGATTATTAGACGAAGCAAGTATTCCTGGTAGAGTTGCCTCTGTGTCTTTCAAACCAACCTGAAACCATGGAATAACCATTTTAAGAACATTAGTAAAAATTACAGACCTTATTGTTATTTAAGGACTTGAAAGGGCATGAGAAAAGGTCAATATTCTTAAAATAAGTTTACACACAGTCATCACCTTTTCCATTCCTGCATTGCTCTTATCAGTCTGAACAATAACATTTGAACTGGCAATATGCCCTTGACCAGGGCTTCTAATTGCTCCGGAGACCTGCTGAGGCATAGCTCTATTAAGTGAAACATGATTGGCTCCGTAAGGGGATTCCACGTCTGCATTCAGATTACCCATAGGATGGTACTGGAACTTATGAATACCAGCAGGCTTCTGAGCACCCTGACCAAATGGAATTTGTCTGCTCTCTCTCAGATTTCCAAACGCATCAGCATTTGACCACTCATGTTCTCGAAAGATACCAGTGGACCTATGAAGGGATGCATTCAAATGAAATCCACTAGCTAAATTCTCCTTCCCATTTGAGTTTTCTCTCTCATACATTCTGTTAATTCCCAATGATTGCATTGTTTGAACACTTCTGTCCATATTGTTGCAATTCCTCCCCTGAACTTCACTTTCTTTGGTGTTCATCGAAGAATCAACAGGCCTCCAGAAATCAAAACCATGACTCTTTGGAAGCGGTTGAATACTTTCTCCCTGGGATCTTCTGGTGGTCAAAGTTGATAAAGCAGCATTACTTAAAGTGGAGTTTTGCCTATCAATCAACTTGGCATGCTCTAATCCATCAGTGAGAGCTGAGTCAGCATTAGAAACACCAACTTCATGACCAACTTGTTCATGTAAGCTCCTGTTATGACCGACATTCTGAAAAGATAGAATTGTGTTCCTGCTATAATTATTAGAAGCTGCATGGTCACCAGGCATCACGGACTCGATCACATTCCAGCCACTTGTTCTGTTATTCTGTTGATCCCCAGGAATTGATGAAGACATGCTCTGTTGAACAGTCCAAGATCCGCCCATTATTCTCTTTTCTTCAGCATCTGAAGAGTTAGCAATATTTCCACAAATTTGACTACCTTCTGAAGAATTCCTTTGCAGACGGCCCCGCTCTAACCACCTGTTTCCATCTGAAAAGTCATGAATAGTTCTTGGAGAATCAGCTTGCAGAATCTCAGATCTCCCAGAAGAAGCAGTTTTCACATTCTCACTTTGTCCATGAAGGGCCCTTAGATCTGATTGCTGAAAACCTGAAACACTAGCAAAACCACCACTCTTCACGACATTATCAGCCAACAACCCAGATCTCGAACTTAACAAGTCATCACCCCAAGCTAATTGTTGTCTGGCGCTTTCATTCTCTGAAAGAGGCTTCTGATTACTAATTGAAGGTTGAGCACTCTGAACACTGAGACCACTCCACTCTTCCTGAACTATTTGATTATCACTAGAAGTTTCTGCCAATGCAGATTGCATAAGTGCACTCCAACTACCACTTTGCACAGAAGGGAATCCAGAGAGAGATCCTGTACCATCACACATACCATAGTTTCCTGCAACTAAATTGGTTGCTCCACCGAAGGCACCCCAAACATTGTCATCAGCACCAAACAAAATCCTCTCTTCAGTTGGATCTAATGTACCAACACTCTGTGAAGACGCAACTGATGATGACGTTTTTCCTTGAGGTGCTTCTGATAAATGAGCAAACTCTTGGCTGCCATCAAACTCCTCTAACGATACATTCCCTTGTGGGGAGTTCACTTGCTGAGAGTTACCTAAGTTAAACCCACTACTTAAGCCATGACCTACATCCTCAAACTGCTTAGAAACCAAATGTCCATCCTGGATACTACCCTGATCTGGTAATGATGAGTATAGGCTACCTGGAAATGAATGTACATTAGAAGCTATCTGCTGCATTGCCATGTCATCGATTTCCATTTGAGAGATTTGACTCAGATTGTCTTTGGACCCGGAGTGAGAAACCTCAAAAATAGATTGGTCAACCTGTTGGGGTGCCAATCCCATCATGTGAGACCCCTGAACTTGTTCAGGAGAAAGAACAAGACCACCAGAGGATCCCTGCAGAATAGGAGAGGCACCACGCGGCACCCAACTGGTATTTTCTGTGAGCCCAGATTGCCATGAGTAGCTAGACGCATCATTTACAGGAATACCATTAAGTTGCATGGACGGATGGCTTGTCAAGGCCGGTTTTGCCCTCACTGACAATTGACCTGCGGAACTCTTTTTCCAATTTTCTTGTTGCTGTAGCATCTGCCTTTGAACACCTTGTAATTGCTTAAGCATCAATTGTTGCTGCAGCTGCATTTCACTGATACTGTTCTGTTGCCCATGAAAAGATTGCATAGCTGAGGGATGCTGACCACCCATTTGTTCTTGACGGCTTGAAAAATGGAAACTGCCAGGAGCTTCGGCATTTAGTGACTTTACAGGATCGCGTTTATGAAGCTCCATGCCTCTCATCCGCTGTGAATCAAGAACAGAAAAGCCTCTAGATCCCAAATTATGCTGATCTGATTCAGTACCCATGCCCAAAAAATTTGCTTCATTCTGGACAGCTGGAAAGAATTGATGCCCTTGTATATAGCCATTTAATGATGTTTGTAGGCTGTGGAACTGGCTTCCAGATAATTCAGGCTGCATATTTGTTTGCGCAAAGCTCAAGCCATGCGGCACATGGAAAGGACTCCCATGCCGTGCATCAATATCTGCCAGAACCACAAAAAAAGGGCGGTCAATTCATGCATTTTTAACCAGCAGATGTACAAATAAAATCATAAGACGTACAAAGTTTCAAATTAAGGGACCCTTAAACGGAAAGGGAACACAAAGAGAAACATGGGCACATTAAATTGTCAAAGGGAACTCATTTAAGAGAAAAGAAACAGCTCTAATGACATTTGAAGCACTGCTACCTGATTGCTGCACACTGTAATTCTTTAGGTCAGGAACAAAAGGAAATCCACTTTGTCTTTGACTCCCAAGCAACAAATTATTGCCTAAGCCAGGCCAGCTCCGGTCAACAACATCCAAGCGACTGTGACCTTGGGATAAGCTTTCTTGGCCAAAAAAATGGTTATCCCTGTCTCCAACTCCGTTCCCAGGCATAGATGAACCAACCACAAAGATTTAACAGGCAAAATTTACACAAAAGGATCACCAAGCACAGATTCAGATGGATTGTGGACTCTTTGGATCAACCATCAAATGTAAACTTCTTTCCCGTAAGTGGAGCTCGTCTCTGACGATCATATTCCCACCCGTCAAACTCTGATCCTGTAGACAAACAGTACATTAAACTAACAAACACCAATGGAATTTGTGGCCAGAATTAATAATGACAACAAAAGAGCAATATAGACACAACCACAACGAGCACCAGATAATGAACTGTACTCTTGTCGCTCCCCGTATATATTACATGTTGAATAAATTAAACAGCAAAAACTCCGGAACAAATCCATGGGCCAGAAGGTCGCTTGATTGAGCATTCACCAAAGAAACTGGAGCAGATAAAAACTAAGTGTTCCAAGTGGCTACTTTTTGCTGTTAAACTCGTTTATGGATAAAATGGCCATAAAATTATGCAAGGAGCACACGTGTCAGGCGAGAGAGAGAGAGAGAGAGAGAGAGAGAATTGTGAAGCATGACATCTTTTTTTCTGCTAGCACACGAAGCAGGACATCTAAAAGCCAGATCAAGGGGAAAATTCAGGAGCGCGAGTAAAGGAAAAACTTGAGACACTACGAGAAGGAAACCAGCAAGAAAGCGGCAGCCGATAGACAGACAGAAAGAGGCATGAACTCAGAGCTCCAGCCACTCACGGACTCGTCAAACTATGGACCCATCAACACAACAAAAAATCTCCAAAAGCTTCAGACACAGAGTGAGGACCTCTATCCTTGCATGAACCAGAAGAAATCCAACTCGAAGCAGCTAATCGCTCCGCTACGCAAAGAGCGACCAAGAGGAACTACGATTGCAGAGCTCGACTCACGCACGACCTCGTCCGGCAGTAGAACAACCATATATTGCACCTCGCGCACCTCGCGCCACCGAATTAAGCCGACGACACCAAACCTCTCGCCTCATCCCAAGACTTCGCTCACTGAAATCGAAGAGACAGATAACGAACTACCGAGCAAAGTTTTCCCCTCCCCCTTCAATTCACGAACCAGAGACTCCGAACTCGGGAACAATCCTCACTCTCGCTCGAAATGCGCACCGACGACCAGAATCGGAAGCTCCCGCCGGCGCAATTGCAGCTCGACGGCATCCTACGGAATCAAAACACCGAGGGAGAGCAGCGGAAGTACCTGAGCTCGGCCTCGCGCTTCGGAATCCAACCGAGATTCGACGCCCGCCGAGAGCGAATTAGGGTTTACGGAGAGGAGCCGCTCGGACGGGAGCTCGGGACGAGTTCGGTGAGTCGGCCGAGTCGCGAGTTCGCGAGTACTGAGTCGGAGAGCGAGTGCCGGAGGGAGAAGCGGAGACTGACACAGGACGAGAGAGCTCGGGGCTTTAGAGAGAGAGAAGGGAGCGAGAGAGCTGGGATGGAGTGAGCGAAATTTTCCTACGAACCTGAGCCCCGAGGCTCCGGTCCGGGTTCGGAAGCTAGGTCCGGATGTACGGACTTTTGGGCGTGTAAGAGGACCCGAACCTAGAACCCCAACCACGCCCCCCCAAAAAAAAGGAAAAAAAAAGGGGGAGAATTTTCCGATCGCCACCTCCCCCGGTGTAATAAAACTAAAAGCGTGTTTTTCTCTCTTTTTTTTACGGCGCCCCGGCGGAAAAAAAGAAAGAAAAAAAGAGAGAAAACAGAAAAAGGAAAAAAGGAGAGAGGAAAAAGGGAGCACGTCTCTCTCTTTCCACGACTCTATCAATCGTTTGGGCAATAGTAAAAAATGAGGGACCCGCCTATTTCCACACCGAACAGTAGCAACGGGCGCAGCAGCTTTCCTACAGGCAGCTGGAGTTATTTCTGTGCATGTCAAGTGGACCATCGATCACGTGGTCAATCGTAATTGGAAATTAAGTTACGCGTACTCATGAGGATCTTGTTAGAAAGCTCCCTCGACCTGTTGATTTGATTAGACACGATTGCAAGTTATAAAATTATGGTTACAAAACATTAATTGATTAAAAGAGTGTTTCTGGCATTAATTGGCGCAAAAGTCATTGAAATGTGATCCACCCACGTATGGCTACGCAAATTGAAGCGTAGCCCCTGAATTGACTTCAAATCAGTCCGGAGTTGTCACAACTCTAGAATAGTTATGTGATTTAAGCGAAGGACTCCGGTGGTGGGATGCTAGGTTAGTCCCCTTGACGTATAATCAATGATCTTCGTTGGCTGATGTCCAGCGGGGGCCACGAGCACTCGTAAGGTGTGCCAGACCGGATTCTCGGTAAAAAAAGAAGAAAAGGAAAAATAAAGTCATTAAAATGTGCAAATTGTGTTTCAAATTCAACGAACTACCATCACAAGCACTTGCTAATAAAAGGAAAATCCACCCATCCGTACCTATCAGTTCCTACTAGATAGGACTGCGAAACCAGGTTATAAGGAGCCTTAAATTGTTTAAACTCGTCAACATGCAACAACATGCTTCCAAGGTCGATTTGGTCCTTTCGTTGGAGAACAAGTAAATGTTTCTTCTCTAAACTTGCATTCTTTTTTTTTCCCTTTTAATGCGGTTCTCGAACTCGTGACTTGTGTAGTAAATTATCGAACTTGTGAATTCTATTGATCAAGTCCGTGTATGTTCAAAACTCGACAAAATGGAGTTGATGTATGTATTCAAAAATGCAGCACGAAAAAACCAAAGTGATAATGAGTAATTAGTTTGGCCCAATAAACTGCAAGAACATTAAATACAGGATAAAAGATGAGGGAAGTTTTCATTAATCACTCCACAACGACACTCCAATTAAAAGCATGGTTTTGGTCCATCGGAATACATGATGCCGACGGTAAGGCTTGATTGGAATATCATATGAGTTGAAGGATTTGATTAATGAAATACAGTTTTTATGACCATGATGAAATTAATGCAGTTACATAGACTAATTGTTGAATGAAAGAGAGGGGGGCCAACGAGTTGCCCGACCTCGAGAGATGTGACCACTTTTAGTGGCTAGCCTCGAGCTAGGGGCATGTGACCCTCACTGGATATTAGGGACGAGCATGGTTTTAAAATAAAACCTAAAACTAAAAAATTGGACTAGTGGAAACTTGTCAAGTTCCAAATATAAATTCCAAAATATGCAAAGTAAGTTCCAAGTTCAAAAAATTGGAGAATTTGTTTCAATAGATAGATTTTACGTTCTAACGTGAAACCTTTGATTTAAAACCTGAAATAAGTTTTTATATATTTTTTTTGTTTATATTTTCATCCAATCTTGCAATATTCCATGACATTTGATGATAAATGTATAATTTTGAATTACTTGTTTGAACTTTTATTTTATAATTAAAACTTTCACTTTGTTGATATTTTATATTCTTTGTGTGTCTAAATACACACTATAATTAGTGGATTATAGTAGCAAATAGTTGTTGTTAAATGTGATGATTTGCTGCAATAATTCAATTAATAATCTATGTGGAACCTGAGTATAAATCGAAATCGACGGTGAAACCTGTAATAAGGTAGGTTCAAAGTTCCAAAATATGCAAGGTATGCTTTAGATTCTAAAAAATAAGGAACTTATTTCAGTAGGTAGACTATAAGTTTTAAGTGGAACATTTACATAATTTGTAATTGCTTACTCCTACTAGACACCATTGCAATTTTACTTGCTTGCTTGTCTCGCGTTTCTAGCCACGTGGCCAAACTCATTAACAAGTAGTTTAAAAAATCCACGTATTTTACACACTGTGATGAACAAAAAACAATTACGATATCAATTTATTCATAGCTATTGAAAAAATTAGATTAAGTTCATGAATTGTATTTTTCCGTACACAGGATATAATATAATAAATTTGATCGAGAAAATATCATCATACTTCCCTTTAACGTGTTTTATTACGTTTGCATAGTAATATGAGATCGTTTCTCTACTTATAACGCTTACCAAATAGCATGTTTTCGTAGATTGAGAAATTACCGTTCGTGTAGATGTGCGGTTACTAACTCCATTGTAAATTCGAAAAGTAGAACTTTGTTTGTTCGAATTTGATAATCAGAATTTAGAAGCAAGTGAAATTTATCCTCGTCTACGAAATAAGCCAGACATTTGACATTACGAATTACCAAGAGCTTAGGGAACTTGGCCTTGTCATGGAAGATGTTGCGACAAGATATAATTTGTTAATAATTTGATTATTCATTTGATGACACAAAATTTGGAAGTTGCACTCCGTGATTTCAATAAAGACCAACTAATAAAGAAAAAAGATTTCAATAAAGGAATTTTTTTTTTTGAAATTTTAAGTTGACTTGTTTACCCTCGCATATTTGATTGGTTCTTATTGTATAAATTAATTAAACTTTTCTATTTCCAAAATGAAAGTAGTCAACTTATTCCAAACATTTCCCCTTTTCAAAAAAATAAAACTTTACTCTTTTGCTACTAGCGTTTTTTTCTTTTTTTTTTTGATCGGAGATTTTGCTACTAATGTTAAGGCACATGCTACCCGCAAGTGTACATTATTGCACGATTAGCATAAAATAAAGTGAGCGGGGGATTGGTTTGACTAGATCCCAAAGATTTTCTCTACCTTTAAAAATTGTCATTAATATTCCTAACTCATTCATCGAATCACCATTTTATAAGTAAAATTATTTTAAATTCTATAAAATAGAATCAATATTCTGAGGGCTCGTTTTTTAATTCAACATTAGTCAACTCTGAAAACAAATAGAAAAAAATAATGCTTGAATAAAAATAAATAAAATAAAGAATTACAGAAGTAACACCAAGTAAGGATTTTTTCATGAAGTGATTGGTCTAAAGAAGGGAAGTGGGTTAAACTTTCACTGATGAAATAAGTGGATACAAAAAAAATATTACAAGACCAATTCAAGAAAAGAAGGTGTGAGGGTATTTAATTATTTACGAAATTATACGAGAAAAAGAGATGAAGAGTAATTAAGGATGCCAGCACTTAATATATTAGAAGAAATAGAAAAGCGATGCGCAATTCTCTAGTTGGGCTTAATATATCTGAAAGAAATAGAAAAATTCAGATAATTGTCTGTTTTGCTAACTTATATTATATATATATATATGTAGGCAGTTCGACGAGCTTTGCTTCGTCTCCAACGTTCGGTATTTGAAAGGCGATTCGAGCGACAGCGAGCTGTGTCACTTCTTCCAAGCAGAGAGCAGAGATGGGTGGCGAGGAGAAGAGGCATCAGATGATGCAAAACCTCTTCGGCGATCAGTCCGAAGAGGAGGAGGAAGAGATCGATTCCGAGCACGAATCAAACCCTCAGCCGCCGGAACCGGACTACCTCTCCGTAAGTCGATCGATTTCTCTCGCCTTCTCTTCTATCTCCAGTCGCCGCAATTCGCACTCGCTCGTGAGAATCGGGACGGGATCGAATGCTTTTTTCTGAGTTAATCGGCGGTCCGTCTCGTCTGCAATTGGAAGATCGGTCGTCCTTTGTCCTCGTGAAAATGGTTTATTCTCCTTTTGGAGGTGCTAGGGTTTGGAGTTTATTGCGTACCGGGTCGTTTCGATTTGGCCGTAGCCCTGGTGGCGCGACGTGCGATTCAAAGATTAAATGAGTCGCGGCGTAATAGGAAGTCCTTTTCGGAAGGGACGCACTAGGGCAGTCATGGTCTTGTCGCTTGTCTAATGTACGGTCTTTTGTAATTGGCAAACGTTGTTACCGCGCAAGGAGTACAAAGAAGGTAATAAATTGACATAAAAAAGCGAGGATTCCGAAAGAGGTAAGACTGGACGGTCAAGAACACGGAGAGTAGTTGTTTATTTTTGTATCCTATAAATGCACGGGAGACTTTTTGGTTAATTAAAATTGAGGGTATTAGGAAGTTGTTTTGGCTACTGATCATCTGCATGTCTTTCATTCTCACGCCTCTTAGACGAGCGTCGATGAATGAATTGAAAACTAACGTGTGACAGCAGTTAGTGTTGGTACTATATGCATATATCAACCCTCGCTATGACAATGTTTGTAGGATGAAGCAGAGGGAGGCCTTGAGCCTGAAGGTGAGGGAGAAATTGATGTCGAGGGCCATGGAGAGGTTGATGTGGAGAGTGAAGGTGACCTGCGTGACATTGATCCTCATCCGGGAGAAAGTGAAGGTGAGAGAGATCAAAGTTCGGAGGAAGTTATACCTGGTGAGAGGGAAGACAGTGGAAGGAAGGAGACAGACAGTGACGAGAAGGAAGAGTACGGTCAAAGAGTGGTGACAAGCAGGAGAAGGGATGTAATTGAAAGTGCATCGGAGAGGTCCGAGGAACATCATTATCTTGACGATGAAGATGAAGAAGTTGAGCAGGCAAGGAGTCCGAGGTAATTGGGTTCCTTCTTCTTTCTTGAATAATCGCTATATTTGCAGATCCTCCTAATCATGCAGCCCCCTTCTTCCTCTGATAATTATTGTAAGAAAATCCACTGTCTTTCACTGTCGAGCAATTTTCATCAAGTAAAGAGGCAGTAAAGTTAAAATTCTTGTTAATAATTCTGAGGAAGGAGGTCTTCTGTTACATTAGGTATTGTTGTGCCTCAAACCATGGGGTTCTGTTCCCCCACCTTTCACTACCTATTCCCCTCTTTTCTGATGAAGAGTTTGTCTCTCTTTTGGCTTTTTTTGGCTCCCTTTTTAATGCGCTGAAGATAAATGAAGAGTTCTCGTTTCTGGAGGATATTTCTGCTTGAAGAATGTTCTCCCATCTCTTTGAGGATTTACTATGTTCCCCTTGAGCTGACTTTACTGGATAAAAGTGCAAAATTTCTTGATTATTTTTTTACATCCATTGTGGTTGTGATAATTCGCACTAAGCTTCATTGGAATTCCAATTAATTCAGTAAGCGGCCAGATGAGGACAAGGATGAAAATCTCCCTGCAAGTTCGGCCCCAGAGATACGTGATGTGTTTGGTGATTCTGATGATGAAGAGGAGGAAGGCTATGTTGTCCAAAATGAGATTGAGGAGGACACAAATGTGAGCCGTTCGTAATTGTATTTAGTTTCCAGGCTTTATCTTTGCTGTTCAACATACATGCTACTTTCACATGGCTTGTGGGCTGATTATTTGGCCCTTCATCATAGCGGTCGCCAATGGAAGATGGGAGCTATGGGAGGGGTCTCAGGCCTGAAGACATGGTACCTGATGAAGATGCTAGATATGAGTCGGAAGAGGACAATATTGATGCTAAAGTGAAAGAGAGGCCCCTCGGTCCCCCTTTGGTGCTAGAGATTCCTTTACGCCCACCACCGGCTCATCCAGAGAAGGTTTATCTCTCTTAAATATTTTTATCTGGCATCTGATAAGTAACAGGCCCATTGAATCAACAAGTTAGTTGCGTCTTATAGTAGTTCATTCATTTTTCATGTGCCAGCCTTATGAGTATGGGAAGCAGCAGATAATGACGGACAAACAAAAATTACATTGAGATCGCTTCTTGCAGATCTGTAGTCACATATTTTGCCAGAATATGGATAGATCCACTTTCTTGTTTTGGGCGGTACTTATTCATTGAGTGTCATGAGAATGAGCATAAATTTGAGCACCATTGCTTTAATTTTATTCATCTTCGAAGCTGCAAGCTGGTTGATGTGTTGTTCCCTCTTAGCGGGAGCTTGGTGCTGCTTACAAATATGTTAAATAGTATGCTCTACCATTTGCTGCATATATGTATGCATTTTTTGGGCATTCATAGATTGATACTTTTTGTGTTTTTATTCGCAGATGAACATGATCAAAGTATCAAATATCATGGGCATTGATCCTAAACCTTTTGATCCAAAGACATACGTTGAAGAGGATACATTTGTGACAGATGAATCTGGATCTAAGAAACGCATTCGCTTGGAAAATAACATTGTGCGTTGGAGAAAAGTTAGAAATCCAGATGGCACTTCATCTGTGAGTGCGCAATCCCTTACCTCAATGTTTGTTCACTGTTATGGTTCGCTGTGAATATTATGGGGAAAACATGGAATGTTCTCCCACAAACGCCTTTGTGGATGTATGTGAAATATTCGACATGATGTCATTATGTTTTGGCTTGATTCAGTTCTTTGTAGGAAGTTAAATGTGGATGTCATTGACAGCAATTTTTAAATTTCTATCAAGCTGTAGAAGATGGCATCTGCTGTCGCATTTGATTTCCTCCTGTCCAGATGCAACTGAGGCACTGCATCAAGATATTAGATTTGTGCTGTCGATAGAATATAGTAGTTGAATTGAGGATCTCATGGTTAGGAAAGGCAAAAAGCTATAAAAATATGCTTAAATGAAGTTAAAATCTGCTCTTATGAGGCATTGCCTGATTGTATTGTCACTTTGGCCGTACATAAGGTTTGGCTGCCACTTTTTATGTCACTTGGATTCTGTTAAATGCATGAAGTTGACTATGATGCCACTATCTGAAAATGGAAGTTGTGTTTTGATGAACATATTGCTGTGCCTTGAAATGATGCATATGTTTGGATGTAAATGTAGATTAATGTAAATCTCTGCATCGTGTGGTATAAGTTCTCCGGGACCATTGAACAGATAAATGATGGAGAGCAAAGATGCAATTGAAGATATGCTTCACCCCTTATACTTCTATTAAGTGGTAAAAGCTGCCAGTGTTGAGTTGTGAGATCTGTGGTTATGCAATTTTTTTTTACCTCTGTGTTTATTTTGCATTATGTGTTGAAATGGTTAAGAGTTTTAAAAATGGAATCATTGATTAGTGGAAAGTACAAATCTACCAATTCTTGCACTGTGAAGGTCTTTGTCTTTTGTCCCTGATGACTTTTGCTTTGATTATGAATTCCAACAGTATTTTCACTGCAATTCAATTTACAGAAGAAAACATGGATATGATCAATGTGTCAGCATACCCTCAAATCTCGTTATTTATTTCCGTTCTTTCCATGCAGTATGAAAGCAATGCTCGCTTTGTGCGATGGTCAGATGACAGCTTACAGCTATTGATAGGAAATGAAGTTCTTGACATATCAGTGCAAAATGCGCAACATGACCAAGCACATCTTTTCCTGAGGCATGGAAAGGTGACTTCTGGTGACTTTATGATCTGGGAGAATATTTATGATTGTTCGAACTTGGACCGTTTTCTTTTTTGGGTGAATAAATATTTAAGATTTTCTAGAAATGGTCAAGTCAATGTTACCTGTGTGAGCAGTTTTAAAAATGTGCAGCCTCTTCCACTGCTCAGTCGTGTTCTTGGTGTGTGTTAGTGATTAGACAAGGAAAACATCTTTGATTTGGATTGAAAGAAAATAACCATAGTAATAGAGGGAGCATGAGCAAGGTACCTCATATCTTTGTGTAGGCTGCAACACTTGTGAGCTTTCTGAGGTATTATGTGGCTGACAAGGTTAAGATGGGCAATGATGACCCAAATTATATATATTTAGCCTGGGACATTATGCTCTATTTAATTCATGACTTTATTGATAGCCACAAGGAACATGGGGCACACTATCTTCGAAATTCTAATGGGAATGCACCATATTGAAGGAACTCTGTTGAGGAATTACTTTTTTATTGTTGACACTATCCTTTTATGAATGGTTATTGTACATCTTTTCAAAAGCCTTTTATTTGTTTGCCAATTGTCATTTAGATTCTTTCCTGAAAAACTTTTGGCTTGTTTGGTGACAGTCCAAAATGAATCAAGCTGTGGATCAATTTGTGATTTAATAGTTAACCTTTTTGGTCTTGGGAAAGCATCCCTTTCCTGTCCTCTACCGTGCTTATAACCCCTTTTTTTTCTCTCTAAACAAATGGACCCTTTCCCACTGTTTGGAGGCAAAGAAAATGGGGGTGAATGAAAATTTGGGTGGAAAATGGAGAAGAATTTAAAATTTTGTGAGAGAGAATGAAGGGAAATTTGATATTAATTTCCATCCCCATTTAATCCACCCTACACTTCAAAACACAGCATTTGGATTTGTATATTACATATCTAGATATTGCTGCGCATTTATCGAGAAGAAATGGTAATAGTTATTTCTGACGATCATGTATGAAATTTTTCCTGCTCTTGACAGTCCTAAAGCTTGATTATCCCAAGTGGTATGTGAATATTGATTGTATACCTGTAACTTAATGAAGACAGCATGAATGAATACAGTGTCTTGGGTACTTCAGGGCCATTGGTAGTGAAGTTCTTGTCAGACACCATGCCACAGATGTTCAGCTTTAACATTAAATTTTTAACCTGATTGTCTGATTGGTGCTTGACAATGTATCGCTATTTTCTGCGTTGAGGCTGAACTGTGAGATGGTTCATTGTAATGGTCAATCTTTGGGACTTTTGCGGAAGTTTACCTTTCTATTAAATTCCTGATCATATATCTTCAATATATTTCATGTGCTCATTTTTGGTGAGTCAATTTCTTGAAGACTAATTGGTGCATTTTCTTGTGCAATGGTCTCAGGGATTTCTTCAATCACAAGGGAGAATTCTGAGAAAGATGAGATTCATGCCATCTTCATTGACATCAAATTCTCACCGATTATTGACTGCTCTTGTTGACTCACGTCATAAGAAGGTCTATAAGGTTAAAAATTGCATAACCGACATTGATCCAGAGAGAGAAAAGGAGGAAAAAGAAAAGGTGATTAGTTGAACCATTGATAGCTTTCTCTTGCGAGGGATAAAGTTTTCATTTGACTTCTCTCCATCTCAGGCTGCAAATCAAAGTATCAGAGCTAATTTACTTCTTAGTCGGAAGAAGGAAAAGGTAAATAAGAAGTATGCCCCAGCTGTGGACCGGAGGCGCCAGCTTTCGCCTGGTTTCTTAGAGGATGCTCTTGATGAGGTGTGTATTTTTGGTGCTTGCTACTTCATTTCGTTTTTTCTCCCTTGGGGGTCTAGTACCTTATTTTCTTTGTTGATGCTATACTGGTAATTTGACAAAGGATAAGGCACTTATTGATGTCTGAATTGCCATTATCTTATCCTCGTAATACTCTAAAAGTGGAAAATTAATAGAAGGCTAGATTCATTGCCGTCAGCATCTTTCTAATCCAATCTCTCTCTAAAATTGTACTGCTGACAAAGAAAGATGGGCGGGTCATGGTTGGATTATGCAGACCTCGCCACACAGTAACGTGCTGGTCGACAATGTTTAGGGCCTTAGTTTGACCTATGAACTAGGCTTTTATCTCTTTGAATCTGATTAAGGAGACTCCAATGCTAAATCAGGATGAAGAAACAGATTACCATGACTCTCGTCGGTCCCGCCGTCGCTTTGAGGATGACCTCGAAATGGAAGCTCAGGCAGAGAGACGCATAATGAGTGCTAAGAAGGTTTGTCATTCTTATTGGGGTTTTGTGCTTTTCTGCTTCTAAATTTACTTGGTTTTATATTGATTATCCACATGAAATAAATTCTCCAGGGACAAAAAGAAGCCCCTCGCAAGTCTTCTGCACCTCCTGTTAAATCGTCAAGGCGCCAAGTAGCATTCTCAGAGAGTGAACGAGAAGAGTCTGAGTATGAAAGTTATGGGGAGGAGGTTGAGAGGTCCCCCCCTCGCAGAAGAGCTGAAGTTCCTGAACAAGAATATGAGGAGGATGAGGAAGAAGAAGCCGAACCTGATGAAGAGGAAGCCGAAGTTAATGGAGCATCTGAGGAGGAGGAAGAGGTGGAGGTAATGAGGTCTTCTTTACTTCTGGTTTTCTCGTGGTTATCAAATACTCGCAGCCTCTTTCAGATGTTCTTCCATGTGTAGTGGCTGTTGGCATCAAGAGCTCAGTATGCTGTTGATTTGGAAACGCTTTTCTTGAATTCTCTTGCTAGTTTGACTACCTTAATGAAGTATCTCTAGTCTAAAATCTCAATTTTGTGCGTATGATGCCCCCCATTCAGGAGCCAAAGCGAAAAGGGAGAGACTACGGCTCCGGTTACAAGCGCAAGGAGATCGAGTCAGATGAGGAGTCTGCGCCACGGAAGGCCGCGGCACCCCATCGCCGGATGGCAGTCGTTTATGATTCTGAAGAGGAATGAGTGGACGACAAAGTCCCCCCCCAAAAAAAAAAAAAGTCGGCACCGCCACAGTCTTGCTGCCTAGTGTTTTCTGGTTGTGTCCTGGGGAACAGCTTTAAGATTTGAGCCCCCTTTTTTTAATGATGTGGAGGTGCACTTGCACAGGCACATGCTTTTTTAAAATGTTTTAGGGCTTAACTCGGGCAAATTGATCTTAATCAATTTGTTCCGACACCTTCTTAAGATAAGATACGTATCTTGTTGATTTTCTTAGCAGATGCTAGTGTGATATTCTGTTGTACACGTGTTAGAATCGTAGTGAAGGATGGAATATAAAAATGGAAAAAAGAAGCCAGGCACGAATAAGGCAGGGTAGTAGGTAGGAGCCGTGCCTGCTGTCTGTGGCCCATCTCAAAAACCAATAATTAATAAAATTATGTTGAATTAAATGGGAACAAGAGCCCATTTTTGTCTCGGGATAGGGACGGATAATTGTTCGTTTTAGCAAGAAAGGGTTGGATTTATGTTTTAGTAGAAATAAAATCGAAACTAGCGCATAATTTCAATTAACTATTAGCTTTAACGTTCATGAGTTTTTACAGATTTGGCAAGCTTAATATGAGATGAAAGTCGAATCTTAAGCATTCAAAATATAAATCGCAAGTCGAAAGGAAAAATAATCACTGGCGAACTGATTTTTTTTTTCCCAAAGGTTTTCCCGTCTAGGTATTGCTCTTACTCGCTTTGATGGATAATTGAACAACCATCATGGTTTTAAAATAGTATTCGGAGTTGAAAAATGCTGAGTTGACTATCTCTGTAGAATGATGGAGTGACGATCAATGGACCAAGGTCTGCCACAAGACTTTTTTGAGGAAATTGGTAAACTTCCTCGGTCGGTTTCAAATTTTGACTTTACGCCTTTTTTTTTTTTTTAGATTTATAGGAAAAAAATATAAATATCATAATTTTCGTACAATACTCACTTAAGTGTCGTAATTATTTTTTCGCTCATTTAAGTGCCACATCGAATTTTTTTTTATCATTTGAGTATCATTTTCCTGCTAATCATCCAACGCGGATTTTTTTTTTTCATTTTTTTGTTTGTTTTTGTTTTCCTTTTTTTTTCAAGGGAGGCGAGGTGCCTCGCCTCACTAGCCCCAAAAAAGGGCAAAAGATGCAAAAATAAAAAAGCAAAAACGAATTTAAAAAATAAAAAATAAAAACAAAATTAAAATTTGTTTAAGTTAGCACTGGCAAAGCCACGTATGGCAATCAACGTCCATAAAGGATTTTTCAGCAAAGAAAATCACTAATGAGTGATTGATTTTTCAAATTTGTGACACTTAAGTGAATACAAAGAAAACTTATGGTGATCAAATGAATTCCTTACGAAATTATGGCATTTTCACTGTTTTTACCTCCAAGCTCAGATTGAGAAACAAAATTAGAAGAAACAAATTAAAACAAGTTGATGTATGAAGTAACAAATCAAAACAATTATATTCGAATAAAAAGAAATATATGAAGAACTTAATTGCAATTTTTAAAATAGTAGATATTATTTTCTGGCCAAATAAAAAGATTTGTGGACATTGTTCCTAGATAAAAATAACATAAGGACCTAAAAAAATAGGAATGTAATTATCTTGTACATTTTGAACTTCCTAACTCTATCTTTGATTTGCGATTAAGAAAAAATGATATAGGGTTAGGTGTATCGCGGTCATGCGAAACTTCTCTATGATCCGAATGTTTAAGCTATATTAGGTACATTTTGTATAAAAAATGATCAAAAATATATATATTTTTTAATTTAGCTTTGTCTTATATGATCTTAGGGAAAATTCCAAATAAGGGCATGAAGTGCTTTCATTTTCTTAAATAATGACCACGAAATCATCTCAAATAAAGGTTTAAAGTATAGCTTATATTAGATAAGGGCTTGAAGTAAGTATATTAGTCTAAAAAAAGAGTCTAACTCCTCTAGCTAAAGGGCATTTTCATTTATCTTTTGAAATTTTTTTCTTTTCTTTTTTCTTTTCCCTCTTCCCTCTGCTATTGGACTCAAGTGAAGGTTGCCCTCGCCCTTGGGCAAGGGCTGTCCTCACTTGATGCCGCCCAAGATGACCTCCATCGGCTGTCAACGGCCATGTTCGGGGAAGGGAAGAGGAAAAAAGAAAAGAAAATAAAAAAGTATAAAAGATGAAAAAAATAAAAAAATAAAAAAATATAGTTACGATATTTTTACGAAAATGCCCCTTCTCCAATGGCTGGAGAAGTCACCACCAGCCAAAGGTTCTTATTTGAGACAATTTGTCCACTTTAAGCCTTTATTTAAGATAATTCGGTCACTTTAAGTTTTTATTTGAAGCAATGTCTATTTTGGGCCATTATTTGATAAAACTAAGGCACTTCAAACTCTTTTTTGAAATTTTCCCATGATTTTAAGATTGATATAAAATATTTTAGGTCCCAATACATCTTCATTTACAAAATTTGGATCAATGGGGAAAACTCCTACTTCACTATTCTTGTTTGATTTTTTTTTTTTTTTTTGTTCACTTCATTTGTTTCATGCATAATTGATATCACGAGTTTTGAGATCTGATTAAATATATAAGTGTTTTAATAATATGAATCGAATAAAATTTGAATAACAAAAAAGTCGAATGGATTAAATAGGTTAACTTAGCTATGACCATTTTCGATTTGATTTACCAGTTTGATGGGTTTAATTACAACAATTCTAATTAATACTTACATACCGACCGAAAAAAATAAAATAATCCTTCCATAAATCCACGCTTCTCGAATGTAGGAAATCGGGCTTATTGCATTTTTTTATTTATTTATTAACCATGGCAAAAAGTGGAATTTCAAAAAAGAATTTGGCCGAAAAAGAGCCGGGAGAAAATGATTCGTCTTTCCCCAAGCCGATCCTACTACCGCCGAGGAGAAGGTGCAGTTCACGCTCCAATAGGGCGGCGAGTAGGCGAAAGGTCGAGGCGATTCCAGGAGCCTCTTCCCACCAACCGACCCGATCGGGGAAACCGACACCGAATCCCCCACTCGCGAGCGCCGCGACTGGTGCCACTCGCGAGTTTTCCCACGTGTGAGGGGAGCAGAACGACACCTGAAACCGGAAGGCAGGAGCAGAATCTAGTAGTTTCCAGCGCCACGTGGCCGTGGGTTCTAGATGTCTCTCGGCCCTCGTCTCTCTTCTGCTTACAAAAGGGCTCGGACCTTCCCTCGTCTCTCCAAACACAACGCCAGAAAATCTCACGAAACAACGTAGCGAAAACCAAAGAAGCCAGATCGACGTTCGGAAGCGGAGCGAGTGAACTGCGACTCGTCGAAGCTTTTTGCCATTTTGAATCTTCTTTCGTGGCCTGGGAGCGGTTACTGATCAAGTTTTTTCCTTTTTCTTTGAGGTGCGTTTTCTTCTCTGTTTTTGTTCCTCTCGCGACTGTACTCTGATGAAATCTTGAGCGGGCATCGTTCCGTTTCGTTCGTGCGGATACCTTGGTTTCAGAACCATTCGTTTAGGTTCTGTTCATGGCGAAGGTGATTTTCGCGGCATCGTCAGTTGCTCTCTGGCGTCGTGCGTCAGTGTTTTGGGTAGCAAATTCCAGAGAGAGGTTCTTAGGGACAGAATCCTATCTATGGTGATGATGTGATAGGATTGGGATTGGGATTGGGATTGGGATTGGGAGTGGGTTAGATGGTTTGCTAGAATTTTGTTAGAGGGAGACCGTTGTCGGTGGTTGACACTGCTGATTTGCAGAATGGGATTGTTGCTCGCATGAGTAGCGAACTAGCGATGGTGAATGGTGTCTAGATTGATTTACGGTTGTGACTGTTCTCTGTGCAGGTATAAGAAGGCATTATGAATCCTGACAAGTTCACCCACAAAACAAATGAGTCTCTTGCTGGGGCACATGAGCTGGCGATGAGCGCCGGTCACGCGCAATTTACTCCTCTCCATCTTGCCGTGGCTCTGATCTCGGATCCAGCTGGAATTTTCAGCCAAGCAGTCAGGAATGTCGGGGGTGAAGAAGCCGCGAAGTCGGCGGAGAGGGTGTTTAACCAAGCTTTGAAGAAACTTCCTTGTCAGAGCCCGCCTCCTGATGAGATACCTGCCAGCACTAGCCTAATCAAAGCAATTAGGCGTGCCCAAGCTGCCCAAAAGTCTCGTGGCGACAGCCACTTGGCGGTTGATCAGCTGATAATTGGCCTTCTCGAGGATTCACAAATTGGGGAACTGCTCAAGGAGGCCGGGGTTGCTAGTGCAAGGGTGAAATCAGAGCTCGAGAAGCTTCGTGGGAAAGATGGGAAGAAGGTGGAGAGTGCCTCTGGTGACACTACTTTCCAAGCATTGAAGACGTATGGAAGGGATTTAGTGGAGCAGGCTGGTAAACTTGACCCAGTTATCGGGCGGGATGAGGAGATCAGAAGAATCGTAAGGATCCTGTCAAGGAGGACTAAGAACAATCCAGTTCTTATTGGAGAGCCTGGTGTCGGCAAAACTGCTGTTGTGGAAGGCCTGGCTCAGAGAATAGTGAAAGGTGACGTGCCTAGCAACCTTGCCGAGGTTAGGCTTATTGCGTTGGATATGGGTGCTTTGGTAGCTGGAGCGAAGTACAGAGGAGAATTTGAAGAGCGACTGAAGGCAGTTTTGAAGGAGGTTGAGGAGGCTGAAGGAAAAGTGATCCTGTTTATTGATGAAATTCACCTCGTTCTCGGTGCTGGGCGTACCGAAGGATCCATGGATGCAGCCAATTTATTTAAACCCATGCTTGCCAGAGGACAGCTGCGATGTATTGGTGCTACGACACTAGAGGAATATAGGAAGTATGTAGAGAAAGATGCAGCATTTGAAAGGAGGTTCCAACAGGTTTATGTGGCGGAACCTAGTGTGCCTGATACTATAAGCATCTTGAGAGGATTGAAGGAGAGATATGAAGGTCACCATGGTGTTCGAATTCAAGATCGGGCTCTAGTTGTTGCTGCACAGCTGTCCAGTAGATACATAACTGGTAAGTTTTGCAGCCACTTGATTTAGCAGTTCCGGAAGTTCTTTATCTATTGTTGAGGTAACTGACTTTCTCTGGTTTATTTCAATGCAGGTCGTCATTTGCCTGACAAAGCCATTGATTTAGTTGATGAAGCTTGTGCAAATGTGAGGGTTCAATTAGACAGCCAGCCAGAAGAGATCGATAATCTCGAGCGGAGGAGAATGCAACTAGAGATTGAGCTTCATGCATTAGAAAAAGAGAAGGATAAAGCCAGTAAAGCTCGCCTTATTGAGGTAAGTCTGAAAAAATCCATAGAGAAATTTTCTTGTCTTTTTCTGCTGGTCGAAATCTTTCATTTAATATTTGTCTAACATTTCATTTACTTGATAGGTTCGTAAAGAGCTGGATGACCTGAGGGATAAGCTTCAACCACTCATGATGAAGTACAGAAAGGAAAAAGAAAGGATTGATGAAATCAGGCGACTTAAACAGAAGCGTGAAGAGCTCTTGTTTGCATTGCAAGAGGCTGAAAGAAGATATGATCTGGCCAGAGCTGCGGACTTGCGATATGGTGCAATTCAAGAAGTTGAAGCAGCCATTGCGCAGCTGGAAGGTAATACTGAGGAGAACTTAATGTTAACTGAGACTGTTGGACCTGACCATATTGCGGAGGTTGTGAGCCGCTGGACTGGCATTCCTGTCACGAGGCTTGGCCAGAACGAGAAAGAGAGGCTAGTTGGACTGGCTGAGAGACTGCATCAGAGAGTAGTTGGGCAAGATCAAGCAGTTAGCGCCGTGGCAGAGGCTGTATTGAGGTCAAGAGCTGGGTTAGGGAGACCCCAACAACCAACTGGCTCTTTCTTATTCTTGGGTCCAACCGGAGTAGGCAAGACCGAGCTTGCCAAGGCCCTTGCGGAGCAGCTCTTTGATGATGAAAATCTTCTAATCCGGATTGATATGTCGGAGTATATGGAGCAGCACTCTGTGTCCAGATTAATTGGTGCCCCTCCTGGGTAAGTTTGGTAATTTATGATTCTTCTTTCTATAACACTGTTGCACAAATGTTTGTGGCAGAATCTGATCCTTGTCTGTCGTAATTTATAGTTATGTTGGACATGAACAAGGTGGACAACTAACCGAGGCTGTGAGGAGGAGACCTTACAGTGTGGTGTTATTTGACGAAGTGGAGAAAGCGCACATAGCTGTTTTCAATACACTCCTCCAGGTTCTTGATGATGGCAGATTAACTGACGGTCAAGGCCGAACGGTTGACTTTAGGAATACTGTAATCATCATGACCTCAAACCTTGGAGCAGAGCACCTCCTATCAGGCCTGATGGGCAAATGCACGATGCAAGTTGCTCGTGATCGAGTCATGCAGGAGGTAAGGCATGAGTTTCCCCTCTATAAATCTGTCCAGCCATCTAATTCTTCCTGGGGTCATAATAAGAGTACTGACGTATCTTTTCAATGGAACAGGTGAGGAGGCACTTCAGGCCAGAGTTGCTGAATCGGCTTGATGAGGTTGTAGTGTTTGATCCTCTCTCACATGAACAACTGAGGAAGGTGGCTAGACTACAGATGAAGGATGTTGCAAGTAGATTGGCTGAAAGAGGCATTGCTTTGGCTGTCACCGATGCGGCTTTGGACTTTGTCCTGGCAGAGAGTTATGATCCGGTAGGTTTTCAGTACACAGATGTCTGGTTCTCTACTTATTTGGTGGGTCTGTTGGGAGTCATATTGCTGACTTGTCTCAATTCCATTACAGGTATACGGTGCTCGGCCAATCAGGAGATGGCTTGAGAAGAAGGTGGTGACCGAGCTGTCAAGAATGCTCGTGAGGGAGGAGATAGACGAGAACTCGACCGTCTACATCGACGCAGGGCCCAGCGGGCAGGATCTCGCCTACCGCGTGGAGAAGAATGGAGGATTCGTGAATGCTGCCACTGGGCAGAAGTCAGATCTGCTGATCGAAATTCCGAATGGGCCGAGGAGCGATGCTGCTCAGGCGGTGAAGAAGATGAAGATTGAAGAAATCGAAGATGATGATGAGATGTATGAGTAAATGCCTCTGAAGTCTTCCGAGAGAGGTGTAGATTCTCCAGCAAAGCTGTATCTTTTGCTGGTTCTGAAGTAATGCCTTTTGCCTTTATTGTGACCAGTGGTCACTGACCACCCCTTTCTGTTGGTTTTGTATGACTTGTGAACCTGGTCGGTTTTTCTTTTTCTTTTTTTCGGTCAAAAACCTGGTGGGGGGTTCAATGAGTGTAACGTTTGGAAATCGATAAGTGTGAAGAAAATTTCCCGTCTCCAATATTGCAAGTCCACTGCTTCAGTATTCTGTGCAAGGACTAAATAAATAATGTTTATTCTTATTTATCGATTTTGTTAATAAAAATTATTAATTATGTTTTGAAACATGTGTCCAAATCAACGAAGTAGCCAAATTATAGAAAGCATAGTTACTTTAAACCTTTTTTTAAAAGAAAAATCATTTTAAATTTTAACCATACTCGAGTGGATAATCCGTTAACCAGATGAACAGGATGAATTTGAAGGAGACGTTTTCATTTCTATTCTCCTTTCTTTTTCTCTTTTTTTGTGTACAAAAATGAAATTCTATTATGTAAGAAAACAACTGAAAAGAAAGTGAAAAAGAAATTCTCAAGATAAACCGCAAGAAAACAACTGGAAAAGAAAGTGAAAAAGAACAAGAGAAGCTCACAAATGAAATTCTCAAGATAAACCGCAAGAAAACAACCCAAAAGAAAGTGAAACAGAAAAGAAAAGCTTTACGAAATTCGATAATGTGGCGTGCCATCATGATAAAGCAGATGATTATATAGAATTGTGGTGATTAATTGTGCCCGACAAGTAAAATGACAAACCAAATTAATCCTTCCATTAATCTATGCATGTCATGCATAATACAAAAAGATTGAGCTTTGTTGTATTTTTATTAATCATGAAAAATAGTGGAATTTTCAAATTCTTAGGTAGAAAGCGCAATAAATTTAGATGTGCTGTGATATTTGTATTTATAAAAATTATAGCTTCCATGTTTATCATTGTTGGATGAGTTATTTTTAAGAGTGAAAAGGAACATTGAAATGGTCTTAATTCTTGCATGTTCAAACGTTAAAATAAGAGAAAAAATAATAATATTGAGATATTTTATCAATTCTATAGAATTTTTCTTATTTGCTCGGATAAAAGATTCAGTCAGACCGACGGGCGATTTCCCCTTTTAAAGGATCTTTTCCAAAATTTTTTAAGGTATTTGCATAAAATAAAAAAATTTAGTTTGTTATATCAACCTTTTCTTTTCTTTTTTTCTTGTATTTGAGGGTTAAATATAATCAGGATCACACTGGTGATATTTTAGAAAAACCCACCTGCAGAAATGAGGTGGACGGCCGGATTGATCTTTGAACGGAGAAATCTCATTCATACTTTTAATTGACAAAAAACGATCAAATCTTACTAGTTGACCAAATACGCCACCAGAAGAAGAAAAGAAGATGGAGAAGCAGGCGCGTTGAGACGGAGCCGGAATTGGCTTCGGGATTATCCGAACTGTGTATCGATCAAATAAAAATCATTTTAAAAACCAAAATCACATGGTTGCCAGGAAGCTTTTCATTTCGACTCCTCCTTCCACTCACACACGCCTCACCTAAAGAGCAACACAACCAAAGGATATGGTTATTAAAGAATTGGAATTGTGGTGATTAATTGCACGACAAGTAAAATGACAAACTGAATTAATCCTTTCATAAATCCATGCATGTCATGCAAAAGAATCGAGGTTCATTGCATTTTTATTAAGCAAGAAAATACTGAAATTTCCAAATTCTTAGGTGGAAAGGGCAATGAGTTTTGATACGCTGCGGTATTTGTATTTATAGAAGTTGTAGCTTTCGTGCTTGTCGTTGTTGGTTTAGCTTTCTTTCGGGTGAAAGAGGGCATTGAAATGGTCTTAATTCTTGCATATTCAAACAATAAAATAAGTCAGAGAAAAATTAACATGGGGATATTTTATCAATTCCATAGAATTTTTCTTATTTGCTTAGATAATTGAAGGTTCAGTCGATTCGAATCGACGCAACTACCTGCTTTCAAATGGGTCAAAGTTTGACTGTTGAATCTACCCCATAAGCGACAACCGTGTTAGAAAGCAGCGGGCCCCAACGGCAAAGATCCTCTTCCTCCTCCAAGCAACCGGTTCGCCAGTTATCGGACGTGTAATAATTTTGATTGGAGGAAATTCTAAAAAGGACCCAAATGACGAGTGCAGAAAGGAAAAATGGCGCTTTGCTGCCACCGAGCTTCTGGAAGCTTGGCAACTAAAAAAAATCAAAGAAGCGAGCTGCTAGAGGAGAAGTAAATCAACTTTCGGAAGCAGAGCCACTGAACTCGACTTGTTGAAGCTTTCCATTCGGATCTTCTTTCGTGCCTGAGAACAGTTGCTGCTGAAATCGCCGACGAACAGATCGAGTTTTTCTTTCTTGAGGTGCGTTTTCTTCTCCTCTATGTTTTCTCTTCGCGGTTGCACCTGAGAACGTTGTTCTGAGGTTTAAGCTGTGTATTGGCTTCTCTCCTGCGGGCAGAAAATATGGGAGTTTGTTTCATTTTAGTCTGCCGGGATACCTCTGCTTAGTTTCGGAGTCGTTCCTTTGGGTTTTTGTGATTGGGGGTCTAGGTTTATGTAGTTGGGTTTGGAAGCAAATCACGGAGGGAGATTCTTTTGACACTTCTAAGCATTGGTGAAATGAATTTGATTGGAATTGGGTTATGATCTTTTGCTAGAATGTTATCAGATGGAAACACGGCTGATTGCACAATGTTAATGTTGCTTGGCATGAGAGATAGAATAGTATCCATGGCTGATTTGACAGTTGTAAATCTCTGTGCAGGAACTAGACGCCCTATGTGTCCTGAAAACTTTACCCACAAGACAAATAAGGCTCTTGCAGGGGCCTTAAGCTGGCAAAGGATGCCGGTCATGCACAAATTGTTCCTCTCCATCTTGCCAGTGCTCTAATCTCGGAGCCAGCTGGAATTTTCCGTCAAGCAATCAGCAATGTTTGGGGTGAAGCAGCAGTGCAAGAGGTGCAGAGAGAATTTCACCAAGCTTTGAAGAACCTTCCTTCTCCGAGCTCACCTCCCGACGAGATCGGTGTGGACACTAACCTAATAAAAGCAACCAAGCGTGCCCAAGCAACCCAAAAATCTTGTGGCGACAGCCAATTGGATGTGGATCAGTTGATATTTGGCCTTCTTGGGGATTCACAAATTCGGAATTTGCTTAAAGATGCTAGGATTGCTAGTGCAAAAGTGAAATCAGAGCTCAAGAAGATTCGTGGGAAAGAAAGGAAGAATAGCACTTCTGGCGACTCTACCATCCAAGCGTTGAAGAAATATGGAAGGGACTTAGTGGAGAAGGCCGATAAACTTGACACAGTTATCGGGCGGGATGAGGAGATCAGAAGGGTCGTACGGATCCTGTCAATGAGGACTAAGAACAATCCACTTCTTACTGGAGAGCCAGGAGTGGGCAAAACTGCTGTTGTGGAAGGCTTGGCTAAGAAAATAGCGGGGGGAGATGTGCCCAGCGACCTCGCCGATGTTAGGCTGATTAAGTTGGACATGGGTGCTTTGATAGCTGGAACGAAATATAGAGGAGAATATGAAGAGCGACTGATGGCAGTTTTGAAGGAGGTTGAGGAGGCTGAAAGAAAAGTGATCCTGTTTATTGATGAAATTCACCTCATTCTCGGTGCTGGGCATACCGAAGGATCCATGGATGCGGCCAATTTATTTAAACCCACGCTTGCCAGAGGACAGCTGCGATGTATTGGCGCTACGACACTTGAGGAATATAGGAAGTATGTAGAGAAAGATGCAGCATTTGAAAGGAGGTTCCAACAGGTTTTTGTGGCGGAACCTAGTGTGCCTGATGCTATAAGCATCTTGAGAGGATTGAAGGAGAGATATGAAGACCACCATGGTGTTCGAATTGAAGATCGGGCTCTTGCTGTTGCTGCACAGCTGTCCAGTAGATACATAACTAGTAAGTCTTCATACCATTGAGCATTCTCCGGAAAATCTTTATCTTGCCTTAGGAGATGATTCAGGAGGTAACTGGTAACGGACTATTTATGATTTATTCTAATATAGATCGTCGTCTGCCTGACAAAGCCATCGATTTAGTTGATGAAGCTTGTGCAAATGTGAGGGTTCAGCTGGACGGCACGCCAGAAGAGATCGATAATCTTGATCGGAAGAGAATGCAACTGGAAGTTGAACTTCGTGCACTAGCAAAAGAAAAGGATAAAGCCAGTAAAGCTCGCTCAGTTATGGTTAGTCTGAGGCTGAAAAATCAGTTGAAAACTCTATTATGCTTATTTTGCTTATTAAAATCTTTCATTTAAGATTTGTTCTGACGTTTTATTTTCTTGTAGCTTCATATAAAGTGGCATGTCTCGAGGGCCAAGTTTTGGCCACTGAAGAAGTACCGGAAAGAAAAGGAAAGGGTCATCAGTCCAGTCCAAGCTGCAGAACTGCAAAAATGTGGATATCACAATGTCGAAGTAGCCATCGCGCAGCTGGAAGGAAATATTGAGAACTTAATGTTGACTGAGACTGTAGGACCAGAACATATTGCTGAGGTGGTGAGTCTCTGGACTGGCATTCCTGTCACGAGGCTCAGCCAGAATGAGAAAGAGAGGTTACTTGGACTGGCTGAAAGACTGCATCAGAGAGTAGTTGGGCAAGATCAAGCTGTCAGTGCCGTGGCAGGGGCTGTATTGAGGTCAAGAGCTGGGTTAGGGAGACCACAACAGCCAACTGGTTCTTTCTTATTCTTGGGTCCAACTGGAGTAGGCAAGACCGAGCTCGCCAAGGCCCTTGCTGAGCAGCTCTTTGATAACGAAAATCTTCTAATCCAGATTGATATGTCAGAGTATATGGAGCAGCATTCCGTGTCCAGATTAATTGGTGCCCCTCCTGGGTGAGTTTGGTAATTTATGATTCTTCTTTCTATGACATTGCTGTGCAAATGTTAGTTGCAGAATTTGATCCTTGTATGTTGTAATTTATAGTTATGTTGGACATGAAGAAGGCGGACAACTAACGCAGGCTGTGAAGACGAGACCTTACAGTGTAGTGTTATTCGATGAAGTGGAGAAAGCGCACATAGCTGTTTTCAATGTACTCCTGCAGGTTCTTGGTGATGGCAGATTAACTGATGGCCAAGGCCGAACAGTTGACTTTACGAATACTGTAATCATCATGACCTCGAACCTTGGAGCGAAGCACCTTGTATCAGGCCTGAAGGGCGAATGCTTGATGCAAGATGCCCGTAATGGAGTCATGCAGGAGGTGAGGCAGCTTCCCCTTTATAAATCTGTCAAGCCATCTAATTCTTCGTGGGGTTATAATAAGAATACTGATGTGTCTTTTCAATGGAACAGGTGAGGGGGCACTTTAGGCCAGAGTTACTGAATCGGCTTGATGAGATTGTAGTGTTTGATCCTCTCTCGCATGAACAACTGAAGATGGTGACTAGTCTACAGATGAAGGATGTTGCAAGTAGATTGGCTGAAAGAGACATTGCTTTGGTTGTCACCGATGAGGCTTTGGACTTTGTCCTGGCAAAAAGTAGTGATCCTGTAGGTTTTCAGTACATAGATGTCTGGTTCTCTACTTATTTGGTGGGTCTGTTGGTAGTCATATTGCTGACTTGTCTGAATTCCATTACAGGTTTACGGTGCTCGGCCAATCAAGAGATGGCTTGACATGGAGGTGGTGACCGAGCTGTCAAGAATGCTCGTGAGGGAGGAGATAGACGAGAACTCGACCGTCTACATCGACGCAGGGCCCAGCGGGCAAGATCTCGCATACCGCGTGGAGAAGAATGGGGGATCCGTGAATGCCACCACTGGGTAGAAGTCGGTCTGCTGATCGAAGAAATCGAAGATGATGATGAGATGTATGAGTGAGTGAAGGCTTTATGAAGTCTTTTGAGAGTCCGACCAAAAAAAAAAAAAAAAAAAAAAAAAAAAAAGGAAAAGAAAAAGAAAAAAAAGAAGTCTTTTGAGAGAGCTATATGGTTTGTCTGGCAAAGCTGTATCTTGCTGGTTCTGAAATTGTGTCTTTTGGCTTATGTTGACCCACCCCTTTCTCTTTGGTTTTGTAGTAACTTGTATAGTCTGGTGAGGGGGGTCAGTGATTGTAATGTTTGGAAATTTATAAATGAATAAGTAGTCTTTAAATTTATTACGAAAATGCAATTACGATTGTATTTTCGTAATAAATTTTAGGACTTTATTACACTGTTTTATTAATTTGTGTAAGCACTAATGTGGCTGTAAATAATGTTTTAGTCTTCTTCTCTATCTATTTTGTTAATAAAAAGTATTAAAGTCCAAATCAAGCCAAGCTTTGAAATGAGACATGTGTCCAAATCAGCCAAGCAAATTATCGAAAGCATAGTCACTTCAGAAGTTGCTTTAAAATAAATGAAATATTAATCATACCTAATTATAAATTAGAAATTTCGAATTTTCACGTCCCGCAAAAGCCAAGCTAAGCAATATTAGCTTATATGAGCTCTGCGGTCTGATCATGCGCGAATTCTGGTGAACGAGATTAAATTGGAAGAAGCCCTTTTCATTTCCATGTCTCCTTTCTTTTCGGACAAAAAGTATTTTACGTAGGTGAAGTCAAATCGAAATTCTCAAGAGATAAACAGCAAGAAAATAACTGGAAAAAAAAAAAAAAAGATGCGGGGAAAAAAAGGAAAAAAAGAGAAGCTCTAAGAAACTTCATAATGCGGGATGACGTGCGATGACCGAGAGGAGAGAGAAGAATTTCAGAGTCCGAGCTGATCTTCGATGATGACAGGAAGACGACAATGGCGCAAACCCTAATCGGATAGACGATTCCTCTCTTCCGTTTGCCAGTCGGCGCAAGCAAGCCTCTCTCTGTGTCTTTTCTTCCCGGATTCGGACCCCTCGGTCTAGGGCCTCCCTCCCGGATCGCGAAATGCCATCGATTCTGGACCGGAGCACCAACTCCTCGCCGTCGTCGCCCCCGCCTCTGCCGCCGGCCCCCGTCGTCGTCCCCACAGCTCAGGAACCGAACGCCACCTCCCCGACTTCAGCCCCGTCTGCCCGGGCTTCTTCTACGACGCCGTCCTGGTCGTCTCCGCCGCGCTGTTCGTGCTCTTCCTGGCGTACCACGCCAAGAGGAACTTGAAGAAGCTGTACAATGGGCGGTCTCATGTCATGATCTCCTACTACGCGCTCCTCTGGGTGGTGTCGCTGCTCAACCTCGCTTGGTGCTCGCTTCAGGTGTGCCTTCTTTGTTTACTCGTCGGACGGACTGGGTTTGGGCTGTAACTTTTTGATCTTTCGGTTCATCTGACTGATTGACGAGGGAAGTTGATTACTTTGTAATGTATTTCTTTTTTCGCGACTTGTTTACCTGAGGAATCATGGTAGTCGGTGCCGTGCGATGGTTGTTGCTAGATGTATTCCTTCTTGCTACACTGATCTTATCTATAGTGCCGCAGGCAATTTTATTGTTTTCGTTCGTTATCTCGAGTGGCTGGCTGATTTCTGTGCTCTACGGGAGCTCTTGTTGATGTTCGCTTCTGATAATTTATTGTGAAACTAACAGGCTTGGCAATGCACTCCCGGAAGCGAGACTGGCTGGAACATCTTGTCGCTGTTTACCACATCGGGGCTGCTATGTATGGAGATCAGCTTGGTAGCTTTTCTGCTCCAAGGAAATTATGCAAACGGATTGGAAGCTTTGTCACGAACCTTCCGGGTCACGGCGATTATCATTGGTGTTGATATTCTTCTAAAGGTATCGGTTCTTCAATGGCTATCTATGTATGCATGGTTTTCTGTGGACGCTGGGATTTCCAATGGATCCTGTTATTTATACCTCTTGGTAATTAAGGCTTGTAACTTTTGTCATTCTCATATGGCGAATTCCATTTTGTGGTTCATGTTTAAGTAATCAGTCGACAACTTGACCAGACAAGTGATGAGGGATTCTTTGTAGTCAAGAGAAAAATGATCCTAGTTGTTCATATTGTTCCAGCATTGTGCATAAGCAATATACTTTGTTAAATGCCTTCTCTTTGAGCTCAATGTTTGATGAGCTTGGCTGCCATGGAGTTTGAACACGGTGCTGAATATGCTGACTCTACTGCAATGCGCAATGTGCATTGGATACAGAAGAGTTTTCACTTGCGTGGTCTCTTGTTTTCTGATGCTACTTTGGTTACGTCTATGGTTTGTACACTTAAGTTCAAGTATATGTTAGCATTGAAACTTCTAACAGGTTGTGAAGAAGTCAATGTAGTAGTCACAATCATGGAAATCAGCGAATCCTCCATCTTTTTCCCCCACAAATTTCGTTTGGGATATATCGGTCTGGGTAGACGAAGTGCAACTGACATAGAAATGGGTCGTAGATCTTCTGTCAATGTTTTCATGTGAGTGACCTTTCTGTTGGCATGATTAAAAGACTAGGATGACGAGTGAGTTTAAATTTAATGAAGCGGTTGGCAGACCATATTGTATACTGATACTGTGGATCTGTTGGTGTGGACCTCTTGTATGTTAGCAAAACATTCAGATTGAGCTGATTCAAAGGCCTTGGGGGCATGCATTTTCGGTATTGTGCTAGCAGTTCTTATAGCATACTTCTTATCAAGAGTCTCATGTGAAAGGCTCATG
The DNA here is from genome assembly GCA_014182515.1 of Eucalyptus microcorys. Classification (NCBI taxonomy): domain Eukaryota; kingdom Viridiplantae; phylum Streptophyta; class Magnoliopsida; order Myrtales; family Myrtaceae; genus Eucalyptus; species Eucalyptus microcorys. The sequence continues at coordinate 24,053,820 of CM024572.1, forward strand.
GAAGTGAACTTTTGTTTAACAGGCCCAAAATGGGAAACTTCCTATGTTCTCTCTTATCTCAGCTTTACTGCTGTTTACATCACATACCACTCTAGAGCAGGCTATTTATGCTTCTCTGCTAAAACATTTTGCTTATGTGGTTGGATTATCCTCTGGTACTTTCGAAACATTGAGTAATAATCTAAGCACTTATTTTTGGGTATAATCCTTTCAGGCTGTTTATGTTTTTGGGTTCCGGGTGCCATTGTTCTTCGATGTTGGAAGCACACATAGAGTGAAATGGGCATTGTGGAGTATCCATGAAATAGTTATAACTGCAGTTTATTCCTTTGTGCTGTTCATAAGATTCTCAAAATGGGCCGAGGAGTTGCCTCGTAAGTACCAATCTCATCTCAAGTTCATCCCTAATCCATGAAAAGGTGGTGACTTACATGCCATATTTTCCGTGCAGCCAGACCAGCATTCTACAGATACATTGTTGTCATGTTTGTCATCAATTCAGTTGCTTTACTAGCCTGTATGCTTGCTGGAATTGGAGCTGGCTTTGGCACTTGGTACCTTTAGGCTAATCCTTTCATTTTGAGTGCTTTGTCTACTCCTACATAAATAGACAAATCAAGTATTTCTCCTCTTTATGCAGGTTGTACAGTTTGATAGTGATCTGCTATCATGCGCTCTATCTTCCCTTTCTCTATGTGATTTTTCTTGCCGACTTTTTCAAGGTGATTATGGATCACCATTTGTCACTTTTTTTTATTATTCCATCTTAATATATAGTTTGCCTGTTTGAATTTTGACTTTTGAGCTTTGAATTGTGATGCTTTTAGGAGGAAGATTTCCTTCTGGACAATGCATACTACTCGGAAATGAAGGACGCTGGGTTCTTTGATGCTGACTGGGATTAGTAGAGATTCTGGAATGTCTCTAGATGTGTACACTGTATATTAATGTAAATGATTCAGGTGTAAGAGCAGTTGAAATGAAAACGCGACACGAAAATTGTAGAGGAATTGTAATGATGGTGCAAAACTTTTTTCCTTCATACCTGTTGAACTCTCATCATGAATTCTTTGCCAAAGAAGACAATTGGAAGGTTCTTAAATGCTAAATGTTGGGAACAAAACTGCATGGAAGAATGGCGATAAGTCAGTGAATTGCATTTCTTTCACGATGTGCCTATGACCAGCAGAGAAGGATTTGTGTTATTTATGTTATTGTCTCATGTAGGAAAACATCCCTTGGCTAGAGATCTTGTGATGAGGGTTCTGGTCGTGCTTGGACGTTGGCATGGATAAACACACATGATCCATCGATCCCTTGTTAATGCATTCAGAGTGTCTCTTCTAAGAAGTATGTCTAGTACACATTCTTTTTTAGTAAAGGTGAAGCCTCTAAAGGCAACTTGGGTCTTGCCGATGGAAGTGGGTAGTTTTAAGGATGATGGGTGAGACTGTGACATGGCTTCACTGCTAGTTAGTGTTTGCAAGCTGGATTAGGGACCCTTTGGCATGATGGCTTCACTGTTAGTTAGCCTTTTCAAGTCCTTTTCTTTTTGCTTGTCAATTGTCATTTAGAGACTTTCCGTTCTTTTCTGAAAAAGTTTTGGCTTGTTTGGTAACGGCCAAATGAATTAGCGATGGATCAATTCGCGTTTGAATTATTTTACCATTTTGGTCATTGGGAAAGCATACCATTCCTGCCTTCTACAATGCCTGGTAACCATGTCCTTAAAAGCCCTTTTCCTCTGCTTGGGAGGGGGAGAAAATGGGGGGAAAATGGGGGTGATCAAAATTTGGGTGGAAAGTGGAGAAGAATTTAAAATTTTTGTGAGAGAGAATGTAGGGGAAATTAACGTCCCTTTCTATCCTGTAAACTAATTCTCTCCTTCCGCAGCTCATCATCAGGCACATAAATAACCTGGAAACTTTGTTCCGTGTTTAATTTCAATTCTAATTTTTGTATCCGTTAAGAGTCTCTACCAGAAAGGTCAATTCAGCTGGATGCATCCCCAAGTGCTGTTTTGCCCCGTAAGCTGCAACCTGATATGCTGTCAACTGTTCATCGAGTTATGTTTGTGGAATATGATAAATTCTCTTCTCTCTTTCTTGAAGATTTATCTGAAATTGCTTTTATCATCGTGGAAGCAACTTTGGATTCTATGTCCTTTTGTAAATACGAAAACAGTTGCCAACCTTATACATCTCTGAGTCACGGATCAGAGTTTTATTGTTCCGTTTGAACTTTCTGAGAAACTAGTTAATGTTTGTTTGTCATACTGAATGGTGAGAACTATAAAGTTTGGAAGGAGTTAGTTCTTCTTCAATTAGGGTGGATGGACATTGACTATGCTATAAGGAAAGACGAACCACCTGCTCCTACTGATTCGAGCACTGTAGCTGAGATGGCCCTTTATAATCAATGGGAGCGGTCCAACCACATTTATGCTATGTTTATAAGGGTTAAGATATCTCCTAGTATTTGTGGTTCAAGTTCTCAGCATAGCAATGCTAAGGCCTTATTGGAGGTCATAAATGCGCAGTTTGAGAGTTCTAAAAGGCGCATGCCATGACCTTAATTATGAAATTTTCATCATTGAAGCTCACTAGTATTAGAGATGTGCATGAGCATATCATGCAAATGAGGGATATTGCAGCTTAGCTTAAGAACTTTGAGGTTAAGATATCTGAATCATTTCTTGTGTATTATATTCTGAACACTCTCCTGCAACAATATGCACATTTCAAGATCTCTTATAATACACATAAGAATAAATGATCAATTAATGAACTCATGACCATGTGTGTTCAAGAGGAAGAAAGATTGATTATGGAATTGAGAGAAAGTGCTCATTTGACAACACAAGGAAAGAATGAGGGCCATGGCAAGTATAAGGGAAAAGGTAAAATACCTCCCCAAGCTGACATTAAAAAAGAATCCAAATGTTTATTCTGTAAAAGGAAATGGCATATAAAGAAGGATTGCGTCAGATTTAAGGCCTAACTTGAGAAGAAAGGTAATCCAACCTCTTGTGTTTGTTATGAATCTAATATGGCTGATGTAAGTCACAGCACTTGGTGGATTGATTCTGGATCTACAATCCACATTTCGAATTTCTTGCGGGGTTTTCAAAATCACAGGAAGCCAATGGAAAGTGAACAAAGCATCTATTCAGGAAACAAGATGCGTTCGCATGTGAAAGCTATTGGGACATGTATACTAATTCTCAATAGTGGTTTTATTTTGAATTTGGAAATGACTTTTTATGTTCCTAGTTTCTCTAGAAACTTAATTTTAGTTTCAAGACTTATACCTTTGGGTTACTCTTTTAACTTTTCATATTTAATCTTTTGTTTATCGTTTAAATTTGAAATTGTTGGGAATGGTACTTTGTCTGATGGTCTTTTTCGAATTAATTTATAAGACAATGTCTACTATAATGCGATGCATGTTCATGATAACGTTGGTATAAAATGATGTGTTGTGAAAGAACATTCCTCTATGTTGTGGCACCGGAGATTGTGACATATCTCCATAGAAATAATTAAGCGATTGGTAAATGATGGAGTACTTAGTACTTTAGATTTTACTAATTGTGATACTTATGTGGACTGTATAAAGGGAAAGTAGACCAATAAGACGAAGAAATGTGCCAAGAGAAGTATAGAAATATTAGAAATCATACATACGGATATATGTAGTCCGAATATGGGCTCATGTAGTCAGAAATACTTCATCTCTTTCATAGATGATTACTCATGTTACATGTATCTCTACTTGCTTCATAATAAGCATGAAGCGTTAGATGCATTTAAAATATTTAAGGCGGAAGTAGAGAAACAATGTGGTAAACAAATTAAGATCGTGAGATCAGATAGATGTGAATAATTCTATGGTAGATACACTGAAGATGGACAAGCACTTGGTCCATTTGCAAAGTTTCTTCAAGAGTATGGGATAGTTGCCCAATATACTATGCCTGGTTCTCCGAATCAAAATGATGTAGCGGAAAGAAGAAACCGAACTTTATTGGGACATGGTGTAAAGTATGCTTAGCGGCTCCAAACTTCCTAAGTCCTTGCAGACTAAAGCACTTAAGACAGCTGTGTACATTTTAAATCGAGTTTCGACCAAGGCTGTCCCAAAGACACCTTTTGAGTTATTTAAAGGTTGGAAATCGAGTTTGCAACATGCACGTGTTTGGGGATGCCCATTTGAAGTGAGAGTTTACAATCCACAATAAAAGAAGTTGAACCCAAGGACCATAAGTGGGTATTTCATTGGATATGCCGAAAGGTCCAAGGGATACAAGTTTTATTGTCCATCTCACACCACTAGGATTGTGGAATCAAGAAGTGCTAAATTTCTTGAAAATGACTTAATTAGTGGGAGCAATTGATCGAGGGACCTTGTTCGTAAGAAAGATCATTCAGACACTCAACCTTCCACATCAAGTTTAAGGTTGGTTGTTGCTCAAAATGCCCCTTTTGTTCAGTTGGCTATTGAACAATCAATCGTTGAAGTTCCACAACCTGCTGATATTGATATGGTAGATCCAGTTATTCAACAATTACCAGAAACTATTGAACAACCAGTTGAACAACACGCTCCTCAAGAGAATGTTGATGCAACATTGAGAAGATCTACTAAAAGAAGGAAATCGGCAATTCCTAGTGATTATGTTGTGTATTTACAAGAATCTAACTATAATATTGGAGCTGAGAATGATCCAAAAATGTTTTCACAAGCCATGGATAGTGATAAATCCAATTTATGATACAATGCCATGAAGGAAGAGATGAGTTCTATGGCATCTAACAAAGTCTGACATTTGGTTGAGTTGCCTGATGGTATGAAGGCCATTGGTTGTAAATAGGTCTTCAAAACTAAGAAGGATTCATTGGGTAACATTGAAAGATATAAAGCTAGACTCGTTGCCAAATGATTCACTCAAAAGGAAGGAATCGATTACACGGAGACTTTTTTTCCTGTATTTAAGAAAGATTCTCTTCGTAATGTTTTGGTATTGGTTGCCCATTTTGATATGGAATTACATCAGATGGATGTGAAAACAGCGTTTCTCAATGGAGAACTAGAGGAGAAGGTTTACATGAAACAACCTGAAGGATTCTCCTCTAGTAAAGGTGAGCATTTGGTGTGCAAGCTTAAGAAATCTATATATGGCTTGAAACAAGCATCCCGCCAATGGTACTTAATGTTCCATGATGTCATCTCTTCATTCAGTTTTATAGAGAATGTCATGGATCAATGTATATACCAGAAGGTTAGTGAGAGCAAAATTTGTTTCCTTGTGCTATATGTGGATGATATTTTACTTGCAACCAATGATAAGGAGTTGCTACATGAGGTGAAACAATTTCTCTCTAAGAGTTTTGACATGAATGATATGGGTGAGGCATCTTATGTCATTGGCATTAAGATCAATAGAGATAGACCTCGAGGAATTTTAGGACTATCTCAAGAAACCTATATTAATAAGGTCCTAGAGAGATTTCAGATGAAAGATTATTCACCAAGTATAGCACCCGTTGTGAAGGGTGATAGGTTCAATTTAAACTAATGCCCAAAGAACGACCTAGAAAAGGAACAAATGTACAACATTTTATATGCTTATGCTGTTGGAAGCTTGATGGATGCTCAGGTTTGCACTCGACTTGACATTGCTTTTGCTGTGGGAATGTTCGAAAGATATTAGAGTAATCAAGGTATGGACCACTAGAAAGCTGCAAAGAAAATAATGAGATACCTTCAAGGTACCAAAGACTACATGCTTATGTATAGACAGACTAACAACTTGGAAGTAGTCGGTCATTCGGATGCGGACTTCGTGGGCTGCGTTGATTCACGAAAATCAACATCTGGATACATTTTTATGTTAGCTGACAGAGCCGTGTCATGAATAAGTGCCAAGCAGACTTTGACTGCTACTTCCACTATAGAGGCTGAGTTCGTTTCTTATTTTGAGACTACCTTGCATGGTTTATGGTTGAAGAGTTTCATTACTAGGCTTAGAATTGTTGATTCTATTTCTAGGCCATTAAGAATATATTGTGACAATTGGCTGCGGTTTTTATGGCTAAAAATGCCAAAAGTGGCTGTCGAAGTAAGCATATTGACCTCAAATATTTAGCCATAAGGGAACGTGTTAAGAAGAACAAAGTCATCATAGAATACGTTAACACTGAATTGATGATAGCTGATTCTTTAACTAAAGGCATGCCACTAATGAAATATAAGGATCATGTAACTAGTATGGGAATATGTCCCATCATGTGATTTGTCGTCATATAGACGATTTCTGATGTATGAAACTCTTATTCTGTTGTAATGTTGATTCTCAATTTTGGTGTACACATTTTGTTGTTTATGATAATAACATTTATCCTTGGTTCTAGAATAAACGTGGGGTTTATTCATTAAGATATGTTGTCACATATAGGCCGACATTAAAGAAATAAAATGCATTGTGATACATGGAAAATATTACTCACTCTTCTTAGAGGACATGTCGCCATGATCCATGTGTTTTATTTCTTTTCTTGAAGCATAAAGTTTTTCGTGGAATTAGTTAAATAATTCGTATGATGAAAATGGTGGGATCAAGTGGGAGAATATTATTTATTTTTGTGATCCCACATTTTCGGACCCACATTTCCTCTTTAAAGTGGCGGTTATTCAACATGTAGTTTTTCCACATTTCGTATCTTTTCGTGATAACCGCCCATTTGGTAATCGTCTTGATGGGAGACGGTATATAAAGGAACGATCATTCATTTCTACTGGGGCAATTACAAGGTCTAACATAAACCCTCTATTTTGGAATACACCATCAGTAAATGTGAGGGAATTGTGTTAGTAGCGTGTGCCTAATATTTCTTTGAAATTTCAGGATTTTCCGACGAACGTGAATACAAACAATGGCTGGAGGTTTGTCTATAATCGATCTTGGCTTCCACATATAATTTTTATGTCTTACAGTAATGTCATCACTGAAGTGCCTGCTTCAAACATCGTTCCATTTCAACATTCGGTCTATTTGATTCCATTCAACAAACAAACAATCCAAATCTTTCCTGTAATGTCATCTAGAAAGCGTCACTTGGCTTGCACGCCGATGTTTTCCTGAAAGATAGGTTGATTGCATGACAAAAATGAAACTTTAGTATATCGGGAAATTAGAAATAAAGTTCAATGACCTGACTACAAAAAGCAGCAAACTGTTGAGTATGCCAGGATGATATATGCCCTTATCGTCACAATTTAACATAGGTGGCAATCTCGGCTTCGGCTTTTACAAGAGGGAACACAGGAGCCCAACTAAACATTTTTTCTTTTGCTTACTTAGTGGTATTCTTCATGCCCTAACCGTAGGTGTGATTTATAGTGAATCAATGCCTAGTGACGCTGGCGTTTGCTGGAGTGGAAGTGAACCTGGTGCTGTTCTCAAAGTTGGTACTGAGGCAAACGAACGAGGAGGCTGCCAACACGTTCAGCAGATGGGATGGAACTACGGATCTCTGCTCTCTCCTGGGAGCTTTCCTCAGCGACTCCTCCCTGGGCAGATACTTCACTTGCGTAGCCTTTCAAGTCCTCATCATTGTGCGTAATGCCCTTTTTATCAGCTTTTTCTAAATTGATTACTTCTCACATGCACATCGATTATCATCGAAAGGAAGGAATCTGTAATTTGAAATGATCGGTCTGGTCAGTGGCACAACATTTTCTTTCCTTGGTGCTTCCTTGAGATCTGGCAACTTCGGTACTAAATGTTCGACTAGACTTGGTTTTAATTTTGGTTGTGGTAGGGATTATTGGCAACGTCCCTGTGGACCCGAATCTTCTTGCTAGAGCCCCATGGTTGCAGCAAGAAGGGAGAGTTATGCAATCCTCATGCTCCGGCTAAAATCACCGTCTTCTGTGGGTGCACATGGCAACGTTTCTATTCCGGGGAACTATTTCTTTTTAGAAATAGTTTTTTCTATTTCTACGCTGGGAATAATTTTTGAGTAAAATAAGGTGTTTGGTAATTATACAAAATTTTATTCTTGGAATAGAAAAAGAATATAAATGCATTTGGTAAAAATTTATAAATTTTTATATTTATTTGTTTTTTTTTTTTTTTACTCACGGACCCCCGCCCGCCCGCCGCACGACCGCCACACGATCACCCATTGTCGCCATCGACTGTCGTCGCAGGATTGCTGCCTACAACCCATTGGCCACGAGAGGGGGTGGTGGCTAGTGAGTTGTGGGCGGCAGTCCTACAGTGGTGGTCGGTGGTCGTGCGACGGTAGGTGGTGGTCGTGCGGCGGTTGGCCATGGCAGGCTACCAGCGTATGGTGGTGGTCGTTGGCCGGTGGGCTGTGGGTGGCGGCCGGTGGGCTACGGGCGGTGGCAACCGTTGCTGGCAGTTGGCTACTAATGGTGGCCGCGGGCAGCAGGAGGTGGCCAACGGTTGGCAGGCGATCGGCAGTGGTTGCAATAAGGAAGAGGAACAAAAGCAAAATAGAAAAGAAAAAAAGAACTTATTTCTAGAAATAGTTCCCGAGAACAAGAAGCTAATTTTCTGTTTTTTTTTTTTTTTTTTTCAAATCTATTCCCCAGCCACTTTTCTATTTCGGGGAATAGAAAAATAAGTTGCGTTACTAAACAGATTTTTGTCTTTTTTTTTTTTTTGTTCCCGGGAATAAAAAAACAGAAATCGAGAGAAATAGAAACGTTACCATGCAGGCCGTTATAGGACCAAGAAAATTGGAAGACAAAAGAAGAACTATTAACTGGCTACAAAAGTATTGTTAACAAACCTGCCAAAATGCGTAATAACCTCTCCGTTCGTGTGCATATATGAAGAACTCCTTCTCGGGTCCACAAGGCCAGAACTTATACGGAAACTTCAGGTAGATTTTCGTGTACACCATCACGTCAACCTTCTCTATCGCCTCCATCTTCCATCTCTGTTGGGCGTTATTTTACAAAACCAAGTAAATTGGACAATAGATCAAACATCACGAGGCTTCTTTTGGGGACCACTAATAAAGAGAACTTGTAATCATAATTGTTGCTTAATCCTCTAGACATCATTAAAGAAAGTAAATTTTCAAATGGACACGCGTAGTTGTAATTTTTATGTTTTATCCTAAAGAACGGCAAGTGTCTTGGCACAGGACAACATCCAAGAATTCGTAGGTCCTGAATTATTCCACGAGGAAACGGTTCTATTGGGAGTCAATAACAATTGTGCATAATGTCGATATTGGATTCTAATTGATACCGCTAGTCTTCTAAGAATAATTAACTACTTTAGTAGAGCAATTTGGATACATTAAATAATCAAGATATTCCAGTAAATGCAAGGAAAACAAGGATGGCCCTATTAACCGAGAGATATTTTTCAGTGTATTTACAGGTTCATTCAATCAATCAAAAGCGGGAATTTGCGCAGAAGTTTTTCACAATAGTTATTAGGATCTTGTCCGGAACTTTTCACATATTAACTGTAAGGCGCAATAATTCCGATTGCACTAGTTTTTTTTTCATATTATTCATGTGATTTCAGTGCACTCGATGGACTTCTCAATTAGGAAAACAGAAAAGGGAGATAGACAGAGAGAAATAAGAATGAATGAAGATGTGTTACGGGCATGGATGGCTGGAACGATATGAGATCACTCTGGAGGACCCCAATGCTAACGGACAAAATCGCGTAATTGGCATCATAGACAGAACCATCCTCCGTAGTAATAGTCACTCCGCTTCTCGAGTGTTGTATTTTTCGAACAACCTGCCCAAATCCATGCTTAGATAAACAGGCCGAAGTGAGAAAGCAGTGCATTCATACAAAATAGTGGTTGGGATTTTTCCACGTACTTTGTGCTCCTTTGTATTAAGTGAAAAAGTCACAAAAAATTTTAAATTATGTACATTGCATCACATTTACCTAAAGAAAAATTATGACATAAAAATCCCAAACTATACCCACTGTAACATATTCATGCTAAAATTTTTCTTATGACATCAAAAATCTCCAAATTTAAAACCGTATCATACATTTACCCTTTAAAAAGATCCTATTAAATGATATTCCAGTAAAAACGAAATCATTTATTATCAAAAATACGTGGGCCCCATGGCTTGCTAGCTTTCGGTTGTTCACGTACACAAATTTTTACTAGTGCTCATTGACGGAATTTGTGTCTCACAAGTATAAGTGTGGAAATTTTAGGGTTTAGGGTAAAACTATTTTATTTTTCTATTTTTGGAATAAATTTTTACTCCATAAATATGTTTGGAATAGAAATCAGAAATATTTTTTTTATTCTTTTATTTCTAGAATTGAAATGAGAAATAAAAACTCTTCTTATTATTCGTCATCACTACTAGTCCGTCGTCCATCAATTGTCGCTAGCCCCATTCGCCATCTGCTGTTGCCGTCGATTTCTGCCGCCATTGGCCATCGTTGCCACCCCCACTTGAGAGGGAGAAATTTTGTGTCGTCACCGAACAAATTTCCATTTTGAGAATAGAAATTTTGTGTCATTATCAAACATGTATTTTTGCTTAGAAACTCATCCAAGAATAGAAACAGAAAAATCTACTTTTCTTCTAGAAATCAATTTCTAGCTAGAATGATTATCATTCATGCCCTAATTTTGAACAACGCTAAAAGCTTTCATTCACTCATCGCTAATACATAAGGGAAAAGGTGATTTCTGACTATTTAGAACCTGTTGACACCAAAATTACCCCTGACGTCACATGTTGGCTGTGAGAGGATAATAAAAGCAAAAGGCCCCATTTTGTTCATAGAAGTTAGAGATAAATAGAGTTCATGAAGGCTACTTGGGTTGATCGTCGATGGAATTCTAGAAGCAAATTTTAGAGTTGATAGCTAAGTGGCTAATTGCCGTGTGTCAAGCAATGAGGATAATGCACCAGATTTGAAGTTCAAGTAAAATTAGCATCAGATCACAAGCGAGAATAGCCACTGTGTGAATTCACATAAAAATAGAGAGCTGTTATTCACTTGGTGGGTAAGCCATGCAAGTATCATCAACAAGTCAAAAAATAGTTACTTATGAATAAGGGTGCTAAGAAGAAATAAAAAACGTGAAGAATGTTAAGAGTAGCGCTCAAGGAAGGGGTAACTGACCAATAGTTACCAGTTTGCTCTATAAATGCTGCAGCCTATTGAACGAAAAGCCCCTTGAACAACACAACATCTATCTTTATTACTTAATCTTTACTTTATTACATTTTTTTACTGTGGTTTCCAGATTCCTGTAAATTAAATTTCAACGTACATCTTTATCTTGTTCGACATTGTCAATTAAATTCAAGTATTGGTTCCAAAAGCCTAGAGTAGTTGATTAAATTCCAACGTTGTGTTTCTTATTCAAAAGTATTGCTGTTAATTAGATTCCAGCTTTACCCTTAAACAAGCCATGTCGTAGATTAAATTATGGCATAGTTTGAATTTGAAATGTAGACTATCCAGCTACGAGTGTCCAAATGACATCATTGATTAGATTCTGGTGTAGTTTGTACTCTAAAGCAGTTAGTTTTTGAGCCATCTAAGTATCAATTATTAGGATGTATACATGAGTTGAGAATAAAATTTTCCTTTGCATTTGACATTTTCTGTCCAAGCTCAACACAGAACCTGAGTCTCCTATAATAAAATCAAAATGCAACGTTTGGTAGAAGATTTTTCATGGGAATCAAAACTGGTGGAATAGAACCATAAGCAATTTTGTCTTTCCTTTTCATGCCTAAATGTTATCGTATATGGGGAATGTTCATAATTGAGGTAAAAACATATAAACATGATGAATTTTAGTAAAGGGTGTCCCCCTTTGATTCTCGTCTATATTATATTCACAAGGAAATTTGTTCAACCCTACATGTAAAATTGAAAATCGAGATTCAAAAGCAAACTTTAGGTACATAATGAATTTCATGGATCAGTGCACGCAAAGCCAATACGGATGAAAGGGTATTGGATCAACCGACGGTCTAACCACCAATTAATATGATACAATTTTAGTGCCGCATTAGATTATAGGATTGTGTTGTTGAGCTCAGCACAACACTTGTCAATCAACCAAATAAGAAAGTATTGAATTTTTCAATGCACTTAGCTTCATAATACATTTATGGTTTATACTTGGGAAATCAAGCGATATGTACTAGTAATTAGTATGTATTATATTCATCACTAACAGTACTTAGAATCACTTACTTTTAATTAACCTGGGCAGGACTTATTTAAAAAGTTGCTAACATAACCATAAATAAAAATTAATGGATTCTCATCATGTGAAGTATGTAACTACTTGCACAAAATTGACCTCGAGAAGGCGTATAATCAACTTAATAAAAATGTATTATATTCATCAACCGGATCTAGACTTGACTTCCCTAGGTCATTAAATAAAAGTGTTAGATATCCATATTTCCTTACAACTTGTTAGGAAACGGTGCACAATGTATATCTAGCATATCTGTTGCTTTTAGACAAATATATCTAGCATCAATCACTTTAACAAAGAAAACTGAAGCTTTTAGAAACAGATCCTAAATGTAAGTCCAGCCCATTTCTTAACAAAGAGAAATTTTTCTGCTCTAACTGAAAGTTCACTCTAATGAAAATTCCCACCTCAATCCCATCTGCATTACAAAAGAATGGAGCAGAACGTGCTCCAGCATGATGCTTTACGATGAAACTTTCTATCAACTACAATGGCAAGGCATAAGCTTCTTCATGACGAAACCCCAATACTTAAACACTAAGATGCAATCTAAAGATGATTCACATCGGTGAAGGAGTATATCAATTCCATAATCCCGAAGACAAATGCTAAAACAGTTCAGATAAGGCATTTACGTGGACAAGTGATGCGCAGATTACCACTAGTCACTCCACAAGAATGCTTCTGCCAAAAGCAAATGGTCCTGCGATTGCAACAAATCATAGCCTCACGTTCAATAATCCTTCCTGTTTTATTATTTGCACAGCCCCATGTCGAAACCAAAATGCCTGTAACTGAGACCCAAATGTGTTTTTCCCCTGGAAAGACTACCCCGGTAAAGAGAGCCCTTTTTGCAGGATGAACGCTTCAAGAACTGAACTACTATGAGCATGAAGTGACACAGAACATGATTGAGAACATTATTGTAACAGCTCAAAGAGAATGTACCTGAATCTCTAGAGGATAGCCATGAATTCCCATGCGACAAGCAATCATGCAAGAACCATCAATAAAATGTTGGGAACATATCAAAGCCATCAGCTAGGCATAACTTCAAGATCATTTCGATTCCAGTTTGGACATCGACTCTCTCTCTTGAACTGAAAGATCTCTAAAACACTTTCGATATGCCCATAACAATATAATCCACTAGAGCCCTGAATCAACTGGTGCCACACGGACAATAGCTGCTTCACCAAAGTCTGGGTTTGATATCTCTTCAGTTGCAGAATCATCGCCATCAAGTGGAACAATACGAATCTTAAAGTTGTCAAGCATCAAACCTTGGCCAGGGCTATCGCTATCCATGGTTTCCTCCCAGCTCTGTTCATGAAATGACAATGTAAGGTGCAGCATTTTAGTTCCAAGTACCAGGGGAATAATGAAGAGGAAAGCCTGCAACCTTTCTAACAGCCAGGGGATCTTATCAATCTAATTGAATCATTCCATTCCATCAAACCTGTAAGTTTGAGCAGAAATCATCATTACGTTCAAAATCACATGTAAATTAGGTAAAAAGATGAAGACAGACTGTCTGATGAGCAAAACTTGCTGGTGACATTAAATGCAAGAGTTGCCACCACTTTGATTATTAACAAAAAAGAAATTAGTACCTGCAACTGAAGAGTGTGAAAGATGAAATTCCTCACAAAATCAAACTATCCCTTCAAAAGTAAAGCTGTCCAGAAGGGACAAAATCACGAACGAAAACTTGATTATGGTTGAGGATGCTTGGGCAGCTTGGTCGTTTGCAGCAATAGTACCGAAGGGATTGATGCAGTAAAATGCAATGGAATCCCTCATAAAATCCCAAGCTTCATCTTCAATTGATTTTGAGCTGATCTTTGCGCCTTCTCTCTAGTTGCTTCTGACTGCATATGCACTCCATATGGCGCTAAATCTTCATTTCAATTTTTTAACTTTTGTACTGTCTCAAACTCTTCAATAATTGATTGCCACATGAACTTATTATGTCAACTGAATTATTATCATATATCATCTAACTTAGTAATTTCATAATAGAATTTGATAAAAGCTAATGGACGATAGAAATGTCGCATTTATACCGGTTTAAGATTTTTAGTAACCAAAAAATTAATTTTCAGTAAATTTATCACAAATATATCAATTTGAGATTTTTCAAGATATTAATACATAAAAAATAATTAGTCAGGATTTTCAGCTTTTTACCGATGTCAATTTTATCATTTTGTGTATCATCAGGCTTGACCAGAGTTGGCCGAACTTAATCACTGCAGTGACAAAACTTCAGGATCTCATTCATCCGACGAAGGCGTGGTGGTGTTTGAACAGTTCGCTAAAACAAAAGAATCAGTATCATATATTTCACTAATTCACTTCCAATCTTGCCCCTAAGATTCGCAAGATTCATCTACCAGTACTGAGAAAAGTGGGCCGTATTTGAAGAGAATGGACATGTGTGAATTATGTTGCTGCGCTGACAAATTATCACCAAAACGCTACCTCAAATCAAAAGGTCCAATTTCTATGATATAAAGATGACAATGAGTGTCTCATCGATAATGGTCTCCATTCTTTATATTTCCACTATATTTAGCATAAAGATGTCTGTCCGTGTAATATCAAACTATTACATCAACTGTAGCAGCTTTACAGAGGTATGCTTCCCTCGCAACATCTGCATTCCCAACAATTCGTGCATGTGGAGACCTACAGCTTACCCATTTCCTGAAGTTGTTCCTGCACAGAATAGACCAATGAATATGGCAAGCATCCGAGCTGTTAGAAACTAACGCTGGACAAATAGGAACAATTAGCAACAAGTTCTCTTAGTATCCTGCATGAAAATCTAATTCATAATCTGAGAAATTGAGAGATGCTGGCAGATGCCAGTCGTGGAAAGTTCTTTCACAATAAATCCAAGCACAAGTGCAAACAATTGAGGTTGATCGCACTATCAGTGGATGAAAAATGTCACTCAACTGGAACTTACCAAACAACACACTGACCATTTCAAATGCTAGGATGAAGACAACCCTATAACTTAATTCTTACTGCAATCCATAGAAATGTTACTTGTGGAGCCAAAAGTGGAAGTGATCATAAGTGGGGCCCGGGTATGCACTATGAAAAAGATAGCCAGTTAGAGAGCAGTGACATTCGGAAGCAGAAACTATACTAAGAATTTGGAAAAACTCACTAACCTCAGTCACGAAGAAGGCATGGAATCCATAAGGAACCCTATGGGGTAATTCAACAGCAGCAACAGGATCAGATGACATGTTTTTTGCAACAATTACATTTACTGCCGACTTCCTGCAAATTTATTGAACAAACATCAGTTCATGTTCTCATCATCCTCCTTAAACTATAGTGGTCATTGTTTTCTTGCAGTGCAGCACCAGTGAGATTTGCAAAAACAGTGGGAAGTCTAACAAATAACAGGTTCAAGGGCGAGAAAGGGATGAGCAAAATACCCTGTGCTTTCATCATGGACAAAGAATATCAGGTACCCATCATCTTCTAGAAGTGATGCCAGGCTCTCAAGGGACAAAAACAGCTTCAGAACCAAATCTACCTGGTCCTAGGTCAAACACACCTGCAACATTTCCTCCGACCTCAATCTTCTTTTTTCCTTCCTCTGGCTCAGCATGCAGATCAAACTTCACAATTCCAGTAACCTTTGCAATGCTATCCAGAATGGTTCCATACACATACCTTTGTTTCCTGGACACTCAAAAGATGGTTGAAGTAAGAAATACAGAAATGGAAAAACACTGACTGACAAAAATAATGACAAGATTTTCTACAATGATTTATAGCAGATATAGGATTTCTCGACCTCAGTTTGCACTGATGGCCCTTCAGCTTTTTCTCGCTCATTGCAAACATTCGTGTTGCTTTGTAAATCAAAATCGAATTATCCTTAAGCAACCATTCATGGACCTGAATTAAAGCTATACCTGCCAGTGTAGCACTCATTTATCCTGGGAAAATCGACCGAAGGCGCTGACAGCTTCTTTTGTGAAGCCAGGCCAGTTTTCATGTTGAATCTCATTTCATACCTGATTGACAAAAAAGAAAAAAGAAAACGTTGATTTTTAAAAAAAGTCAGAGAATTTAAAAAGAGCATTTGGCCGGACATAATCAGATCACAACGTTTCTTACAGTTCATTTCCAAAATTCTCGAGGTTTTCCTTGACAGTCCCACTGACCATGTCCAGATCAAGATTCTCAAAGCGGCATGTAACCAAAACAACTTCATCTTCCTTCTCCCATACATTGGCTGGAAGTAAGCAGCCAATTTAGTCAATAAGGAGAAGGGAAAACCAGAGTTATGGTATAAATAAACTACTGGATTTACTGATAGCAGCAAAACACCATATAATATACAACATTGCTCATGCCAGTGGCAAAATAACAACATTAAAAGGAAAAACTTGGCTAGAATATAAGTTTCAATGACCTAACTAATTAGTCCCCACCACCATTGCGCTACTACAATGTGCAAGTTAATGCCAGAACTTTCAAAACTCAAACGATTTAAGGAAAAAGTAGAAGGTAAACACACAATGCCTTTACATATCTGAATGTCAGATTAACTGACTTAACAGCCCGTAAACATTCTATCCAAGCTTTTCCTCATGCAGTACAAGAATCGACCCAAGATCCATGACTCCTAACAAACAAGAATGGCCTGCACGGTTTATCTCGATACAAAAGACAAGGATGGTCAAGAAGATGCACCATTGTGAAAAATGAAGCAGTTTGGAAGCTCAAACCATCTGATTTGAAGCTCGTTCTTTGCATATCATAGAAGTACCCCAAAGCGAGATTTTTTGGTTTTATCAAATGTAAATATTAGCTTGTTATCTTTAACCATTTCCTGTCAACATAATCAGAAAACATACAGTCATAGTCATTTTCTATGGTAAGCAATATATGGCATGTATCATACAAATAGTATAGCAATTTAAGGCGGGGCATTAGGAAACATCACATAAAATTTAAGGGGAAAAAGATGACCTAACTCTTGTGATCAGAAATACTCTCCCCTGATATTTGAAAAGAATCCAGAGAGTTTAGATCAATAGATCTCTTCGATTTTTGCTCTCATTTTAAGAACCAAGTTTTTTCTAAGTTTCATCTGAGACCCATTATCTGCTGTAAGTGGCTTTTGTCTGAGAAGTGATTTTCATAAAGCTTTTGTACTTATATGTTACCATACCTTGGGCCTGAAATAAAGAGGAAGATCCATGAAAATTGCATAATTCTCTGTAATGGCAAAGTCATGCCTCATGATGGGATCTGAAATGGTAATTGGTACTGGATCATGCATGAATCCGTCTTTTGAAATAACCCTGTTGGTGATATATGGCGGTGTATGCGAATAGCCAAAGGTGAACATCTCTCCTGCACCAATAATCAAAAGTTACAGCTCTTGCCCTGAATAGAACAAACTGATTGGACTGTTAGGAGCTCGGAATTACCTGTGAAAGGATCGACCTTCGGATGGGCTGTAAAAGAATGAGAAAGTCTCTTATCATAATCAAGCATTCCAAGAGTTTGCAAGTCACCATCTTCCAAAACCTTGAGGACATCTGCACAAAATCGCAAACTTTAGCTCCTCACTGTACACTAACAAATGTCACCAATGGAAGGAGGAAGGGTACAGAGAATTAGAGTTTTACAAGGTTTATCAGCCTCTGAAAGCGCCAAGAGTTTTCCATGGTGATATACGAGTGCAGTATTGCCTGGAATCGGGCAAAAAGCAGTTAAATTTCATATATCTAACAGAAAACTGCATGGATGTCCCCAACTAGGCATAATTGTATGGTTCCAAGTGAGGCTCTATATGTGTTTTTCGATCAGGAAAGAGTATAATGCATTGTAGCATACAGAGATGTTTGTTCTTTGACCACCAAAGGTAGAATTGGCAATAACCATGGACATATGATGATGGCACGTGGACATTTCTTCAGTGATTAGGACACTCAATTATTTTATTTTTCTTTTTGGTTAGTTTTCAACGAGTCAACATCAAATCAAACTGCATTAGTAGTCATCCAGAAGAATCAACTAACATATGCATTGAAGCCCACCACATATTGCACCTTTTTCACATGCGAACATTTAATGCTTATCATATCATGCTCGAAACCGCTAACGAAACGCTCTTGAGAGGTCCTCCTCAAGTTACTAGAAGATTTTCAGAGCAATGCACAGGTCTCAAGAGTTTAAAACCCTACCTGTCCCTGTTCCATATGAAACATCTAGTATTTTCAGTTTTGCTCTCAGCATTTGCATATTGACCATGAGTAAACCAAAAGGCCCTTTAAGGTCTCCAATCTGCAAATTGGGAATTAGATGAACAATGGATAACACTTGGGAAACAAAAGTCCGCAGAAAGAATCCTAGCACATCTTTTGCCTAGTGAGAATAAAAATCGCACCAACTCCTGTATACATAGCTTTTGTCACTTCATAAGGAAACTGATGTTTTGTTCATTTCAAAATTCTCATCCTAAATTTGAGGCCACCCAGAACTGCAGACGGTTTGTTGATTAACATTATAATCTTCCATCTGCATCGCAATCGACATGTTCTGACACATGGTTTTCATTTTGGCCAAAAAGTGTTGATGCGTATCAACATTCAGAGAGAGCATGCCACATACTATGAAGTTTCAACACCCAACCGAACTGAGATACTGACTGTTATCATCCAACATCCCAAACCCGTGTCTCTGCTCCTCATTAACATACCTTCATAAATTTAGCTCCCCCATAGTACTCCTCTTGCTTAAGTCTCAACGTCCTCACATAGCGAGAGACGTAAGTAGCTTTGCCATTTTTTATCCGCATCCCATGAACCATGCTGCATGGTAGAGAAAAGGGAGGACAACGAAATGAAGAACCAGGTAACTGATTCAGTGACCATTCACATATGCTAAAACTGAATTTAAACAGACACGAGCTCAATTTGAGGAAACAGGCAATCAGATAAATCCACAACACTCCCTAGTCTAACTCCGAACAAGTCCAAAAGAAAACACACACTGAAGAAAAAGAGCATGAACGATCGCAAATTAGAGCTAAAAGGCGACCGTCAATTCTCTACTTTAGTGAAACTTGGTATGAACTAGATGTGCTTCGGCTAATGCAGTACAGTGCAGGCTCATGAATACGCACCCATCTCCATCAAACCTGCACGGACAGAAAAACAAACAGAACCCAGTTAACAAAAACAGTGTATCTAGGCCCTTGTTTTTTTTTTTTTTTTTTTTTTTGGTAAAGTAAGAATATATTGAGCTTAACTAAAACTATACAAAAACAGTCCGGCACCAAAAACTTACACTCAAAGTGACAAACCGTCGGAATCGACAAAAACAACAAACAGACGCCACAGGCATCAGAGAGCCCTCAAGGGAACAACACGGCAGCCAGCCAGCCAAACAACGGCTACAACAAGGAGGGGGGCTCCTAGACTAGGAGGCCAAACAGCCAAGCATCACACAGACAGCCACAGCAACAGAACACCGCAACAGCCCGAAGCGGAGAAGCTGCCAGCCAGCCACCAGTAACGAAAGAAACAGCAGGCACCACAGCCCTTGTTTAAATACAATAAAAAGAGAAACCGAACCCAGAAAGTTTCCACAAGAACGAAACTTGGAAAAGAGAGAAGAGTACCAGTGGTATCCGGCGACGGGGGCAAACTTGGGATTGGGGCCCACCTGAACGAATTCTCCATTCAAGCAATCCTTAAAAAAGCAAAATTTACCCTCCAATGAATCGACGATGGACAGAGCTTACCCACTTTGCCAAGAAAACAAGAGAACGGAAGGCGGAGAGCGAATGGGAGGGAGATTACAGGGAGATGGCCGACGACGGGCAGGTCGGTGACGGAAGGGGCCTCGTCGGCGACGGGAGCGAAGTCGCCGGCGAGGTAGTGGTGAGGCTGAGAGGAATCGTACATGAACTTCACGATCAGCTTCTCAATGTTGTCCACAACCTTGGCCGTCACCCCCTTCTTCAGCTTGGGGTTCACCTCCACCATCCCTCCGCCGCTCCCCTTCTTCATCATCTCGTCGTACTTCCCCTTCTCCTCTCTCTCCGCCATCTCTCTCTCTCTCACAGAGAGAAGAACTCAGCGTGTTGCTGTGATTTAGTTCTGTTCCGACTGAGAATGTTCCGAGTTCGAGTTCTTCTCTTGTTTCGAGTTTGAGTTATTCTCCTGTCGTTCCTGAGCGTGCTTTTCCGATGGTACCTGAGGTCGGGCATTTTGTTTTCTCTTCTCCCCTCTCTCTGTTGTGGTTCCCAGTTTGAGCGCGTGATCGACATCCGTGCAGGTATAAAAACGCACCATGAGAAGACGCCCTTTGAATCCTGACAAGTTCTCCCCGCTGAACACATGCAGCAGACTTAGTAGCGCAGGCCAGCCAGCAATTTTGACCCGATAATCGGGCGAGATATCGAGATAAATAGGGTCATTAAAATCCTGTCTAGGAGGGTGAAGAACAGCACTGTTCAGCCGGACGTTGGCAAAACGTCTATTGTAGAAGCCGTGGCCAAGAGAATAGATCCTGCAGATGTGCCCAAGAACCTTAGGAACGTTAAGATTATGGCGTTGGATATAGGTACTTTGGAAGCTGATGTACAAAGCAGGGGAAGTCCCGAGCAGCGACTGCGGGACATCTTGGAGGAGGTCAAAGGGGCTAAAGGAAAAGTCGTCCTATTTGTGGATGACATTCACCTTCTCCTCGGTGCTAGGAATAGAGGAGGAGGCTCCTTGGACGCAACCAATCTGTTCAAACTGATGCTTGCCAGAGGAGAGGTCTCATGTATTGGCGCCACGACACTTGAAGAATACACGACACTTGAAGAATACAGGGAGTTCATGGACAAAGACGCAGCCTTCAAAAGACGGTTCCAGCAGGTCGACGTGGAGGAACCTAGTGTGTCCGACACTATATCCATCTTGAGAGGCTTGAAAGAGAAATTGCAAGTGCACCATGATGTTCGCATCCTCGATTGAGCTCTTGTTACTGCTGCTCAGCTATCCAGCAGATACGTAACTAGTAAGTCTTGCACCCGGTCGATTCAGCAGTTTTTTAACTCTGCAGATAATTCATCCTCTGTGATTTGTTCTAACGTAGGTCACAATCTTCCTAACAAAGCCATCGATTTGGTGGATGAAGCTTGCGTAATTTTAAGGTTCCAGCTGGACAGCCAGCCAGAGGAGTTGGATAATCTCATGCGCAGGAAAAGCCGGCTACACCGTCATCGTCAAAGAGCTGCAGAGCGACGGCCTTGGCAAGCTCGGTCTTGCCAACACCGGTTGGACCCAAGAATAGGAAAGAGCCTCCTGGTCTTCCTAACCCGGCTCTTGCCCTCAAAATGGCCTCCGCAACAAGGTTGACTGCTTGGTCTTTTCCAACCACTTTCTCATGCAACCTTGTGACTAGTCCAAGCAACCTTTGCTTCTCATTTTGGCCGAGCCGGGAGATGGGAATGCCGGTCCAGCTGCTTACCACCTCGGCAACATGTTCCGGTCCCACAGTCTCCGTCAATAATAACTCGCCACCAGTATCTCTTTCAGTAGCGCAATCTCGGCTTCCACTTCTTGAATTCTTCGGCTCTGTGAACCCCGCAGCCTGATCCAGCTCTCTTCGTTTAACATTCTTTTGCTCCAAAAGGTACTCTCCCAGTTCCTGCTTAAATTAGTTAAACGCTTCAATCCTTACCTTCTTCTTCCTGAACATTCTTATCCGTGGCTGAAGCTTCTCCCTCAAGTCATTCAACTCTTTCGCCTACAAGTAAATGAAATCTTAGAAACTATTACATGAAAGATTTCGATAGGCATAATAAGCATAAGAGAGTATTTTCACCTTTTTCTTCAGCCTCTGACCGATCTCAACCGAGCCGGCCTTAATGGCTTTGTACTCGCCATCCCAAAATTGCAGAAGCTCAGCAAACTCAGCTGATCCGTCCTCAATATTTGATGCCATTTCTCTGTACCGCTCTTCTTTAGCGGCGGCCAAATCATACATTTCCCCAACCTTTCGCAATACGGACGACAAATCTTTTTGCTCCTGTTTAAGGCGTTTAATTTCATCAATATTTCCTTTTCTCTGGTGGTGCTTCGTTGACAGATAGTCATGTTTCTTCTTCAAATCATCCAACTCTTTACGAACCAATGAGTAAATGAAATTTTACAACAAATATCAAAAAAAGGATTTTAACAATCAGTATAAGCATTCGAGTGTTTTCCAGCTCAACCTCAGACTTACCGTGTTACTGCCTGGATCCACTTCTAGAAGTTCACGGTCTAGCCGGCTTTTCCTGCACATGAGATTATCCAACTCCTCTGGCTGGCTGTCCAGCTGGAACCTTAAAATTACGCAAGTCCACCAAATCAATGGCTTTGTCAGGAAGATTGTGACCTACGTTAGAACAAATCACAGAGGGTGAATTATCTTCAAGAGTTAAAAAACTGCTAAATCGACCGGGTGCAAGACTTACTAGTTACATATCTGCTGGATAGCTGAGCAGCAGCAACAACAGCTCGATTGAGGATGCGAACATCATGGTGCACTTGCAATTTCTCTTTCAAGTCTCTCAAGATGGATATAGCATCAGAATCACTGGAACCGGGCTGCATCTTTCTCCACGAACTCCCTGAATTGAGACCTCTTTTGAACAGATTGGCTGCGTGAAAGCCAAGGAGCCTCCTCCTCTATTCCTAGCACCGAGAGTTAAAATGACTTTTCCTTTAGCCCCTTTGACTCCAAGATGCCCCGCAGTCACTGCTCGGGAAAAAGCACCTATATCCAACGCCATAATCTTAAGTTCCTAAGGTTCTTGGGCACATCTCCAGAACCTATTCTCTTGGCCACAGCTTCTACAATAGACGTTTTGCCAACGCCTGGCTTTCCAATAAGAACAGCGCTGTTCTTCACTCTCCTCGACAGGATTTTAATGACCCTATTTATCTCGATATCTCGCCCAATTATTGGGTCAAAATTGCTGGCCTGCGCCACTAAGTCTGCTGCATATGCGTTCAGAAGAAAGAACTTGTCATGATTTAAAGGGCGTCTTCTCATGGTGCGTCTTTATACCTGCACGGATGTCGATCACGCGCTCAAATTGGGAACCACAACAGAGAGAGGGGAGAAGAGAAAACAAAATGCACGCTCAAACTCGGAACCACAACAGAGAGAGGGGAGAAGAGAAAACAAAATGCACGCTCAAACTCGGAATCACAACAGAGAGAGGGGAGAAGAGAAAACAAAATGCACGCTCTCAGGTACCATCGGAAAAGCACGCTCAGAAACGACAGGAGAATAACTCAAACTCGGAAACAAGAGAAGAACTCAAACTCGGAACATTCTCAGTCGGAACAGAGAGAGAGGGGAGAAGAAAACGCAACAAAATGCACGACCTCAGATACCATCGGAGAAGCACGCTCAGGAACGAAGAACACAAACTCGGAACGAAGAAAACACGCACCTCGGATCTTCTCTCCTCCTTGCTAAAAAAAAATTTCTTCTATCCTCCTCGCTAAGAAAACACAGAACTTCTCTTCTGCTTGCTAAAGAAAAAGTTCTCTCCTCTTGAGGTGCCGAGGATATTGGAAAACTCCAGTAGTAGCCTGTCACCTCCGGTCGTCTCAGAAAGAACTCCAGTAGTAGCCTTTTCCCTCCGGTCGTCTCAGAAAGACGAAATGTGTACTCGTTCCCTAGTGAAAAGACCGAATCAACCTTATATGCATGTTTCTGTTCAAAAAAATAAAAATGAAAAACCTTATATGCATGCTGTAATGTGTAGACAAGTGGGACGAGTTAGGACTCCTCAAAGCTTAATGTTCTAGTCCTATGGGTACATGAATGGTTTTTCTTTTTCAATGGCAGCTTGCACGTTTAATTGACTTTGTGAAGATGGAAACTCAGGGTACTCTCATTGTCAATTGTCGGGGAAAAAAAATGAGATGGGAAGCTGATAATGAGTAGGGTGTAGTTACTCCAGTTGAGGTATCGACTAGTGGCTCAAAAATATTAATCCATGTACGGTGTGTGTGCGTGCGTGCTAATCCCTTTAAGAGAAGTGGCAGTCCACCATGGCTGGGAAGGGTGAAAGACCATCACCGCCGCAGTGGATTCCATTCTTAAGTAGTAGCACCACCTTAAGAATTTCGTCATCAACCTGATTCCTCAAACGACCTTTGCAAAGTGGTTGCACTTATAGTCTCGTCTTCCTATTTCTTGACATATTTTTGCTATTTTCATTTAATCTTATCTTAAGTCTACTAGCTCGCTGGGCATAAAATGTTCGTCCTTTACCCATAATTCCCAACAAAGGACGCAAAACAACTCATCCTATCTTATCCGACTTCACACCATGTGTGGCCAGTAGCAACAGCCTCGAATCATGTGAAACCGACTCCGAGGGTATTGGACAGTGAATTCAACCCCTCCAATTCACGTTAAAGTAGACGGGTCGGCTCTAGGCAACAATTTCTTCACTCTCCAATTTGTTCTCTGACCATCTACACTTGCCATTATTACATTAGCTCAAGAGTCAACAGCATAAAGCTGATCTGGACGCCGCCCTGCGAAGCAGCCGGCTGACAGCATCAAAAAGCATCCAGCATACTATGGACCGAGTTGGGTGAAAAAGTGCACAAGTACAAAGGGAACGTATGAAAAAGATTGTCTTGGCAAAAATTACATTCTTGAAAGTGCAAGAATTTGGGTCTTCCCAGTTTCGATGGTCCAAATCAAGGAAAGCTTTGTTATTTAATAATTAAACGTTGGGGTCTTACGTTAATATTTTGGTTATTCCTCACATTTACTTAAAATAGCATCTTATTGCTTATTTTGGAGCAATGAAAGAAATCTTAGAATGGCATCTTGGTCTAGTGGAAGCAGCTTTGCTTTCTATAATTTGCTTGCTCGTTGATATTTGATTGGATCTCTCAAACTTTACGTTGAACCGGTTCTATTGTAGGCCTCGGTTCTATTGGGAGCTAGTTTGACGGTTTAGTTTACCGGTTGAACGATCTTTTAGAGAAAAAGAAAAAACACTTTTGTATACATGCAGAATCAAACCATTATCTTCAACATGAATAAACAACAGTATAGGGCACTCATTTCCAAAACTGGCCATTTTGATTCTCAATGCCAGCTTCCAAAACCGGAGTCATAAGGTCAATTTTCACTTCTAGCAGGACTAATCTATCCGAGAATCGATGACTCCTTTCTTTTCTTCGAAACAGCATGCAATGAAAGAGAAGATAATGATAAAAGATTGTCAAGCTCACAATATAAAAGTGTCTACTTTCTTTGGAGCTAAATTGACGTCATATGTTCACAGCAACAGCCCATTAGGAGTCGATGGAGTGAAATCAATTTCGTTGTGTGCGGCCATTTCAAGTTATTAAGAAGCATCCCAAAAACACCTGACATCAATCAAAGATACAAAGAACAAATTTTAATGAAGATTAAATAGCATTGAAGTTCAAAATTTCACAACCATATTAGTCCCTAGACAATGTACTGAAACAGTCAATCCCAGATTCTACATAATCAGGAAAAGGGGTCACAATAAGGCAAAAGACGGCATAGAACCAGCTAAATAAAGCTTTGGAGGAGAATCCATAGATCTCTCACGTCTCATTCCTACGTCCAGACTTCAGAGTCTTCATTCATACGTCTCATCATCATCTGCGATTTCGTCCATCTTCATCGGATTTCTGCCAAGTGATGGCATTTACAAAGCCTCCATTCTTCTCCACATGGTACGCAAGATCTTGCCCATTGGACCCTGTATCGATGTACACGGTTGAGTACTCATCTATCTCCTCCATCAAGAGCATTTCCGAGAGCTTGGTCACAAACTTCCTCTCGAGCAATCTCCGAATTGGCCAAGCACCGTAAACCTGTATTGGAATGACACAGGTCAGCAGTATAATTCCCGGCAGACCCAAAAAGTAGGAAGAGAACCACACGCCTATATACTAGAAAACCTACCAGATCACAACTCTCTGCAAGGACAAAATCAAAAGCCGCATCACTGACAGCCAAAGCAACGCCTTTTTTAGCCAATCTCCTTGCCACATCCTTCATTTGTAGTCTAGCCACCTTCCTCAGTTGTTCATGCGAGAGAGGATCAAACACTACGATCTCATCAATCAGACTCAGCAACCCAGGCCTAAAGTGCCTCCTCACCTGTTCCATTTAAAACATAACCAGTCAGAATTAGAAGGCTTGACAGATTTATAAAGTGGAAATTGATGCCTTACCTCCTGCATGACTTGATCATGGGCAACTTGCCTTGTGCATTCGCCCATCAGGCCTGACAGTAGATGCTTTGCTCCAAGGTTCGAGGTCATAATTACGGTATTCCTGAAGTTAACCATTCGGCCTTGGCCATCAGTTAATCTGCCCTCATCAAGAACCTTGAGCAGTTCATTCATAACAGCTATGTGCGCTTTCTCCACCCATTCAAGGACCAGAACACTGTAGGGTCTACCCCTCACAGCCTCGGTTAGTTGCCCAACTACTTCATGCCCATCATAACTGAAAATTACAGTGAAGGCAAGGATCAAATTCCACCACAAACATTTGCAGCACACACCTTATAGAAAGCAGAAATACCTACCCGGGAGGGGAACCAATTAATCTTGACACAGAATGCTGCTCTGCATACTCCAACATATTGATCCGAATTAGAAGATTTTCATCGCCCAAGAGCTGCTCAGTGAGGGCCTTGGCAAGTTCCGTCTTGCCAACACCAGTCGGACCCAAGAATAAGAAGGAGTTAGTTGGTCCTTGTGGTCCTCCCAACCTAGCTCTTACCCTAGCTCTTGACCTCAATACAGCCTCTGCAACAGCACTGACCGCTTGATCTTGCCCAACTACTTTTTGATGCAGCCTTTCAGCCAGTCCAGCTGACCTCTCTTTCTCGTTCGGGCCAAGCCTCAAGACAGGAATGCTGGTCCAGCTATTCACGACCTTGTCAATGCGTTCTAGTCCAACAGTCTCAGTCAACATTGAGTTCTCCTCGGTATTTCCTTCCAGATGCGTGATGGCTGCTTCCACTTTTTTAATTGCAAGATATTGCAAGTTTTTAGCTCTAATCAGCTCGTCAAGTTTAACAGCCTTTTGCAATGAAAGGAACTCTCCCACCTTCTGCTTAAATTGCCTGATTTGATTGATTCTTACCTTTTTCTTCCATAACATCACTATCCGCGGCCGAAGCTTGTCCCTCAAGTCATTCAACTCTTTAACCTACAAGCAAATGATATGTTGGAGCGAATATTACATGAAAGATTTCGATAATTAGAATAAGCAAAAGAGAGTATTTTACCTGATTCATCAGCCTCTGACTAACCCTAACCGAGCCAGCTGTAATGGCTTCATACTCACCATCCCAGAACCTGACAACCTTGGAACTATTTCCAGGTCCCTCCTCCATATCGTCTTCAATTGCACTATATCGTAATTCTGCATCTCTAGCTAGTTCATACCTTATCTCAGCCTCTTGCAATTCAAACAAGAGCTCTTCCCGCCTGCCTAAGTCGTTCGATCTCATTAATCCGTTGTTTTTCCTTCTTGTACTTCGTCATCAGTGGCTCGTGTTTCACCCTCAAGTCATCCAACTCTTCACGAACCTTCAAGTAAATAAAGTTTTTGAACGAGTATTAAAGAGGAGATTTCGATAAGTAGAGTAAGCATAAGAGAGTTTTTCAGCTGATTCTTCAGAATCAGGCTACCTCAACTAGATGGGCTTGACTGGCTTTATGCTTCTCTTTCTCTAGTGAATCAAGTTCAACCTCAAGTTGCACTCTCCTCCACATGTGATTATCGATCTCTTCTGGTTGGCTGTCCAGATAATGCCACGTCAAGTAGCATCGACACAGATACACGATGACACGTCATTTCTTAAAAAATAAAAAATTCTAACATATTGAGAAACGTTATATATTAAATTTAAATTCACAAATAAATAAATAAATAAATAATAATTAGGATTTTTCTTCTTCCCTTTTATTTATTTTTATTTTTTTTATATTTACATTTGGACCCCTCATTCCCTCATTTATTGAAAATTTTTAAAATTGACCCCGTGCGTGTCGAAATCATGTCTAAGAATTTTGGACTTGCGTGTCGAAGCATTTCTGTGTCAGAGCATATCTATTGTCTGCAGACATGACACGGAAACTCTCAAAGAGTATCCGTGCTTCCTAACTGTCGATCAATCTAGATAACATTCAAGCATCACTATACAAGGAAGCAACATTCGTCGTTCACATTGTGTAATCAGTGCACCGGTTTCCTTCTAATAAGAATCTAGCAGCGATCCAACCCAATCCCAATCCAATCATCATTTCACCGATAAGTGGAACTCTCTCTCTCTAAGAACCTCTTTTGTGATTTGCTACCAAAAAACGCTGACACGTGACACCAACAAACAGCGACAATACCATGAAAATCACCTTTCACAGTGAACAAAACCTAGAAGCCCAATCATGTAAACCTAAACGAATGATTCTGGAACAAACAGCGACAATACCACGAAAATCACCTTTCACAATGAACAAAACCTAGAACCCCAATCACATAAACCTAAACGAATGATTCTGGAACTACGGATAAACATTTGCCATTCACATATCGCACAAAAAGATCAAATTTTTCTTATGGAGTGCATGCCAAAACGCGCCATCTACTAAGGAAAATTTGTCCAGGAGAGAAATTTTACATGAACCTCTCTGTAGCCTCCGCCCAAACCAAAATTCGAGACAATTGAGCATGCAGTCCTCAGTCTCCTTTGAGCTCCTGGTAATGTCACTATGGCCAATCTGGAAAGTCAGGAACAAGTATGTTTTTCGGTCCCAGAAGCCAGATTTCAAGCGAACCGTGGAAGAGGCTCTTGCAATGCTGAAAAACCAATCCCCATGCCTCCCTGCTAAAACCAACAACCAGAGGTTTCCGCGAGCTTCAATCCGCAGTCATGGAAACCACCACAACAGGGTTATCTCAATATCAACGTAGACCGAGTGACAGAAATTGAAACGAAGTGGAGAGGAAAACTGGAGCTTTGTATTTCTGTATATCTCTCTTGTACACGTTCATTACACTATTTGTAATAGAAGGGTAAAGTGTAAAACAGGAAAGAAATAAATAAAAATATACATCGATTCCAATTCCCATTTTACCAAGTCAATTACCGATTAAATGAATCAATCATTGATACTCAGGGTCGATATTTCCTAAGTTATCAAATCATATTTTCAACACCGAGCTTACCTCGATGGAACAACTGATGGTGTAATTGCGTGTGTTTGTACAGACAGATCTAGGCGTTTGGTCGACGGTTATGCTCGATAGATCAAACACTGGTGGAATACTTCATTCCGATATCTTTTTTTTCCTTTTTAGTCAAAACTTCCAATTTCCAAAAAAATGGAATTAGATATCTTGATCTGATGAGTGGCCTCAAGTCTCTGGTCAGATCAGTTGGGATGTGAGCGCCCATATCAGCAAAGCCCAAAACTTTAAGACCTATTTCGAATCTCAATTTCGGCCATGTCGAGAGAGAGCCCGACAAAATTGTAAGTTGGATTGTGAAAGGCAAAGAAAAATAATATAACCTAACACGAAATTGGACCTCCTCTTCCTCTACCCTTT
This sequence comes from Eucalyptus microcorys, assembly GCA_014182515.1. Classification (NCBI taxonomy): domain Eukaryota; kingdom Viridiplantae; phylum Streptophyta; class Magnoliopsida; order Myrtales; family Myrtaceae; genus Eucalyptus; species Eucalyptus microcorys. Next base: position 24,083,756 of record CM024572.1, read on the forward strand.
GATTGTTCCGAAGCACAGATTTGTACCCTCCATCCTAATGAAATATTTCTGACAAAAAAAATCTGATAAGTTTTTCTAAATAATTGTATAAAAAATTAATATAGTCATCTCAATCAATTCTCGCATGAAATTGTGAAGATAGCCGTCTCCTCATCGTCGTCGTCTTACATATCGAGACTAGCGATCCTACATAAATGAAACATGCTTTTTCTTTTTGAGTTTTTTATTCTCTTTTTTTTTTCCTTTTTCCTTTTCTTTCTCTAAACATGTAGACTACTTAACGTGGGCTATCAATGGACTTGTTATCCCATTTTTTTTTTTTGGCAGGATGATATTGACTACGAAATAGAATACTGAAAACAAGATGGGCAAAAGTCATCAAAAACCCCAAACTATATATACCGGGTGACACTCCATGCGCAATTTAGAACATTGGCGGAGGCTTTCCCTAGATACAAAAATCTAGTTAACGGGATGTCGAACGGAAAATTATACCCAATCAAAATTTGGCCAAATTTGTGCAAAATATTACATAATTTTCAAAACATCAAATCAGGAAAATTTCTTTAAAATGATATGTGTAATTTTTATAGCATTTCAAATTATCAAATTGGGAAAATTTTTGAAGATATTTTTGTAACTTCTACAAAAATTTAGCCATACTTTGGTCGGACATTTGTTCATAATTTTTGCACCCACGGAAAACTTGTGACCAGTGTTCTATGAAGCATTTCAAATCATCTAATTGGAAAATATTAAAAATTTTGATATTAATGTAATTTTTGCACAAATTTGGCAAAACTGTTATTGAACATAATTTTTCCGTCCGATAGCCCATTTACTCAATTTTTGCACATATGGAAAAGCTCGTGTCCAATGTTCTAAATTATGGTTAAAATTTAAAATGTTTTTTTTTTAAAATTTTAGAAAAACTTTTAAAATTGCTCCAAACGAGTTACGATATCATCTTATTTTGGAGCAATGAAAGATATCTAGAATGACATCTTTGTGTAATAGAAGCAACTTTGCTTTCTATTTTCTTACTTGTTACGTGCATCATTAATATATGATTGGATCTCTCAAACTTTATAAGATTTTGATATTGAAAATTATAAAAATAATGCCTTCAAAAACCACACTTCCTGATATTGGTTCTTTTTAGGGTGAACATCGAGTCCGGTTCAACCCAAGAACCAGATTGAACTGGTCAATTCAAGGCCAGTTTTAAGGTGAACTAATCAAATGCTCGGTACTTTATTGGTTCCTGTTGCAAGCCAGAACTCGGAACCCATGATCTAGTTTCACGATCCTGTTTACAAGTTGAACGGGTTTTTTAGAGATAAAAACACTTTTGTGTACATGGAGAATCAAACCATGTCTTCAACACAAACAAATAACATTTCCAAAACCGGCCGTTTTAGTTCCCAGTTCCAACTTCAAAAAAATTACATTTCGAGTCACAGGGCAATTTTCACTTCTAGGTTGGGACTGACCCATTCAAGAAATGATCATCCATAACTCCTTTCTTGGAAAAAGCATGTAATGATGGGGCATAACTCTAAATAATCATATATATATAAAACATATATAAAAATTTAGCCAATTTCATAGCGTATTTGCGAAAACATTTTCACCATATGAAAGTCAAATTAGTAACCACGCTTGTATTTTAATCAAATATAGTGAGATTTCAAAGGATTCCCGAAAAAGTGATTTTTTTTTTAAAAGTTGCTTAATATGATTAAAAAAAATGGGGTTCTACGAAAATAAAAAATCAATGAGGTAAAAAAAATTGATTAGGAAAAAGAAAGGACTAACGAAATAAGGCGACACGGGCAGAAACTGGAAGAGCTATTTCGGGCATCTTCGGGGACCATCGCGGGGAAGAGACACATGAACGAGGGAGTCAATGTGCATATCGTTAAATTTAAAACCATCGAGAAATCAATAAGACTAGTAGATACACATATCTGGAATTACTATTATGCTCTTCAACACCGTGATTTCTGTCCATTACGGAGGATACATTGTTTAAATGAAAAAGGCAATCGCATCGTGCACATTATCAGTTTCCCATCTCAAGAATTTTTTCCTAAAAAAGGCAAGACCATATATTTACAGCTGTCTTGTTAAGAAGTACTCTCAAGGCATTGATAAAACAAATGTAAATTTGTAATATTATGCTTACAAAACATTGGCGATGGAATACTTGGTTTCCATCATCACAAAGTCATTGCAACGGGCAAGCTGCCATTCAAATCTTGCCAAACTAATCACAAGCACTCACTGAAAAAACAAGATAATCCATTCATAGATACATTTGTTCCCACTAGATAGGACCCCAATATTGGACTTCGAGAAGTCCTAGGTTTTACACTTATGTACACATGGGAAAATGCATCTGAAGTCGATTTGGTCCTTTCATTGAGGAAAAGTACTCATTTCATCTTTAAACTTGCGTGATTTTTCAAAATGGGTTTCCTAAACTCATAAATTGTGCAACAAGCCATTAAACTAGTGAAATCTTTTAATCAAGTCTATATGTCTCAAAATCCAACAAATCAAAGTTGATGTGTTTGTTCAAAAGTGCAACATGTGGTGTGACAATAGGTGATCAGTTTGGCCGTGTAAACTTCACGAACATTAATATAAAATAAAAATAAGAAAAAATTTCATTAATAGCCATTCCACGAATTATTTCCGTACGAGATTTTTTTGTCAACAACGGTGAGAGCTGTTGACATCTAAAATTTAGGTTTTACTCTTGTCATTCATTGTATAGAAAATTAGAGATCAAATTTGACCCCTAAACCAAAATATCAATATGGAATAATTTGGTATCAACATTACATTTAGGCAATAGGAGCATTTTCATTTGGTAATAACATGCCACATTAAATAAATTTCATAGGTTATATTGAAATTCGCCTAATATGCTAAATGAACTTGGAAATAAGAGAGAGGTGAGGACCTAAACTCATATAGGAACCTTAAATTGAGAATTTCGGCCATTCCCATTACTTCCCTTGCTTCAGTCGAATACCGGGATTCTAAATTAAGAAAGTGGATTTTTGACAAAGCTTGCTGAACAGTAGTATGATCTAAAATTGCTTCATTTAGTTTCAAGTGGGTTCCATGCTCTATAAAGAGGCAGTATAAAAGTCAAAAGGAGAGTTAGAGCAGAATAGAACAAAAAAAAAAAAAAAAAAATTACACAGAGATCTTGAGGATTCAGCCACTAGCATGAATGAAAAGGAATTTTTTGAACACGAAAATCCCCAAATTGGTACACGTGTGATAATTTTACCCTAAACTAGTTTTAAAACCCCAAACTGGTATTTTTATAACAAATTTACTCTCAGTTAATTTTTGTTAAATTGGATTAATGCCACGGAAAATCACAAACTGGTAAACATGTGACAAACGGATAGTAAAACCCAAATCGATATATACAAAACTTGAATTCTCAATGTAGATGCTACATAGTTGGTTCTCATCCTTCCGAGACTACAAGTGTAATAGGAGCATCCGTCGACAAAAGGATCAACAATTTGCTTGTGTAGGCGGAGATCCGGTATTTTCTTAATCCTTATGTAAGAATGAATCAATGAAATATTTCTTGGTCTTCACTGCTAACTTGAGTAAGGAGTAGATATTTGGAGGTTTTTCGAGAATTTGAAAGAGAAAACCCCTTTTTTATTTGGTGTAACTACTTGAGCCGGTTCTCATAAAGACCAAAAATATCTATTTACAATTCCAATTTTTTTTACTTAACTTACTTAAGAGAAAAAAGACTTTTTTTTCATTGTACAACGAACAATATCAAAAATAATAATAGGATTACTTTTTGATTTTTTCTTTTATTGATGAAAACTATTGATAAAAATAATTAGATATACCGTTAACTGCCACGGGTCATCTAACTTAACAATTTGACGATGAAATTTAATGAAAACTAATTTTAATGGAAACTAAAGAAATGTAAATTTGTCACATGTATATCAGTTTGAGTGAGGGTTTTTGGAGGTCAAATAATTAACTTGGGATAAATTTATTACATGTGTACTAATTTGAGATTTTTCGTAATATTAATCTTTAAAAAGAGTATTATATACTCAAAAATCCACGAAAAGAGCGGAAATTTGATTCTCGGAATTTAATTGTTTCCATAAAAGGGACATGCCTAACCAGAGAGGAGGGGACGTCCGCCAATTCCATACAAATCGCTTGTTCACTTCAATATTCGCTCGGCCGCTCAACCCTCCTTCCCGGCGTTCCACCGCTTCACTGCCCGGCGTTCGGTCGTCAAGTCTCCATCCCCGCGTCCTGTCTCCTCCACGGTCTCCATCATCGGCACTGTGACCTCTTGTCCGCACCTCCCTGCGCCACTCTCTCCGGACCTTCGACCGCTACCTCACTCTCTCTCCGGCCACCCTAAGCAGTCCTCAGGCGAGGTTTCCAATTCAAGGGTATGAGTCCTAATCCCAATGAACTAGACTTTATCTTCAATTGATGTCTTGAATGTTCAAGATTGAATCTTTGGTTGCAAGATTATGATTCCGCGCAAGGCAAGATTGTTGCAAGATGAGGGTCACGTCCATAGAGAAGGGATATTTAAGGTCAAAGATCCAATCTTTACCTCAATTTGTTCATGCGTAAATATTGATCAATTAGAGAAATTCGTCATATGATTAAGAGTTTCATTGACTTTGACTTATTATATAATTTTTCGTGATTTCTAATATTTTCAATTAATGTTGGTGATTTTTAGTTATTCCTTCTAATTTTGGAATTTTAAGTGATCTTCAGTTTTATATAACTATTTTTAAAAAATTCAAAAAAATCTAGATGCATGATGTTTAGGAAATTTAGATTAGTTTTTGATATCTTTAGATAATCTTTTGACTTAAGTTATAATTGGAGATCTTTGTTACCTTTAATTTAAATTAGGTTGCATTTGTTTCACTGAAAAGTCAAAATTTTAAAAACATTTTCCCAAAAATTATTATTTGTATCATTTGTAAAAATGAATGAATGAATAAAAATACTTTCATCACCCATGCAAGTAGCTAGGCATAAATTGTTATCGATAATGAAAACATTTTCTATTGACAATTTTTTCCGAGTGATATAACCAATCATTTTTCTTAAAATATTTTCTAAATCTTGAGTTTTTTTGTAAAATAAACACATCTTGGATTTTGAAATTTTTAGGTAATCTTTAATTTGGAGTCGATATTCATATCCCTGGATATTATTTAGCCTATATTAGCTTTTGGTTTCTTCAGATAATCTTTAATTAAAATAGATTTTGATGATTTTAGATAATCTTCAGATTATTGCAGATTTCAATATCTCTAAATGATGTTTATATTTGATTAGATTATGGTATCTTTAGATACTCTTATTTTATAGATGACACAATTGCAAAAACAAAAGTGTACCGATCATTATATAATTATTACCCGATATGGTTTTATTTTCCCGCATCTTATTTACTACTCCTGTTTTATTACTGTTTTTTGGTTGCTGGTTGTTTATCTTTACTGTTCTCACACCCCAGTATGATCATATTATTAGTGGCTAAGGATAATAAAATTGATGGAGATCACATGTGAATGTCTTTTTCGAGAGAACATATACCGAAATAGTCTTAGACAAATCTAGTGGACTTATGATTCTCTAGTTCATGGGAGTAAAAAGATTGTCGTTTCTTACTTGGGGCTTATGATTGACTCATAATAAATTAGTGAATACTCCTAATTTTAAATTCTTCTTTCCACGTTTCATTGTCAAAAAATCGATTGAAAAAACCCATATAACTTTCACGCAATGATGGCCTAAAAGATGTAGGATTGGAATAATTTTGTGAATTTCATGTTTTTCCACAACCATAAATATTAAATAAATTTGGATTGAGAAATGTCTAAAATCTGTAATATTATCATTTCTCTGCCTGTAGGGCATACCAATTGGATAATGTACTTCTAGATTGAGAAATTATGGGTTGTGTACACATATATTTACTTAAACTATTATAAATTTAAAAATTAGATCGTTGTGTGTTTGAATTTACTGATTAGAATTGAGAAGCAAGTGTAACGTCTACAAGGTAAGTTAGAGATTAGTCATTATAAATTATCGATCAAAGGGAATTGGGCGTTGTCATGAGAGATGTTTCCAAGTGATATAAATTACAAGTGATTCAATTTCTCAAATGACAATATAATAATAAAAGGCTGTGAAATTTGATTCTAATATGGGCTTATTAGGAATTTTAAATATGAAGTATTTACCCTTGGAAATTTACTCAATTCTCCTTGTACAAATCGATGAAAGGCGCGCTACACGCGCTGATATATAAAAAAAAAAAAAAAAAAAACAAAAAAAAAAGGAGAAAAAACAGTTAAATCATTCTAAACATTTTCCTTCATTGGAAAAAGAAAAAATTCATATTACTTTGCTTTCATTTTGCTACTAGGTGTAAGGCGCGCTACACGCGCTGATATAACTGAATAATTCAAAAAAAGAAAAAGTGAGTGATGGAATGGTTTTTCTAGACCTGAAAGATTTTTCTGTCTTTCAAGATTGTCTTCAACATGTGTCATTCCACCACAGGTTAATGGCGGATGGTCAGTCAGGAGATGTCTCGAGGACAAGGTGATGACCGAGGTCGCGTTAATGCACATGAGGGAGGAGATCGACGAGAACTCAACCTTGTACATCGATGCAGGGCCCAATGGGCGAGATCTCGTGTACCGTGTGGAGAAGAATGGAGGCTTTGTGAATGCCGCCGCTGGGCGGAAGTCGGATGAAGATAGAAGGAATAGAAGATGGTGATGAGATGTCCGAATGAAGGCTTTGAAGTCTGCACGTAGGAGAGGCTGGAGAGAGCTACGGATTCTCCTGCGAAGGCTTTACCTTGCTGGTTTTACAATATAGCTTTTGCCTTACAGTCGACCCCTCTTCTTGATTTTGTGGAATCTTGACGTCATTGTGTAGTGCATGCTCTTTCCAAGAAAAGAAACGAGCAAAGAAAGTGCTGTTTCCGGATAACATTATTCTTTTCTTTTCATTTTTCATTTTTATATATTGAAATCCAATGAAGTTTGAGAGAACCAGTCAACCTTTGATGATGCATTAAACCAGTAAGCAAACTGTAGAAAGCATAGTTGCTTCCACTTAAGAAAGACTGACGAGATTTTCTTCCGTTGCTTTAAAAGTGAGATGATATTCTAACTTATTTGGAGCAATTTTATAAGTTCTTTCTTTTAAATTAAAAATCAATTGAGATTTTAACCACATGTAGTATTTTTATTTTATTTTTTATTTTTATGGGTCAGAAACCTTTGCACGTTGAAAACTAACAATTTTTCTTGAGATTACAGCAAGGGAAAAACTGGAAAAAGTAAAAGGAAATAGAGAAGCTCTTGGAATTTCATAATGCGGTATAATGAGTGATAGCCTGGTTGTCCCCATTGTCTTGTTCGTGCTCTTTTTGGCATTCCACGCAAAGCCGCGCTCTTTTTGGCATTCCATTCAAAGCCAACTATTATAAAAATTTAAGTAATTAGATAAATACGTGATTTATTATTTAAATATTTTAATACTCTTATCATATTTAATTTGAAAAGATTTAAACTCAAGACTTCTAACTCAGATACCATGTAAAATTTTCTGCGACCATAACCAACTATTCTAAAAGTTTTAATTGTTAAATGAATGCATGATTTATTATTTAAATATTTTAACACTAGAAGTAAGTTTGGCCGGAATCTCTTTATGGCCATCTACCAAATTGAGGCAGCTATTTTGGAGATGAGCTCGATTGCTTTTCTGCTCCAAGGAGATTATGTCAACGAACTGGATGCTTTGTTAGGATCTTTCATGGTCATAAGGATTATTGCTTTGCATCATACCAATCTTAATATATGGTTTGTCGCATTTCTTCATCTTCTCTTTTTTCACTTTCGAAAATTCAATGCTTCCATTTCCATATGGACAATACATGCAACTTGGAAATAAAGATGCCAGGTTTTTATGCTGTCTGGGATTAGTAAAGATGCTGCAATATCTATAGTTGTATGCACAGCAAATGAACAAATATGATTCCGGCGCAAGAACAGCTGGACATGAAACCGAGGTCGGGGCAATTCTTTTTCCCCTTCGTACCCGTTGATGTGTCATCACGAATTCTTGACCAGTGGAAGACTGGCCATAAAGTCGGCCAACCGTATACGTTTATAGTTTTTCCCAAGTACGTGCCCAGGACAAGCAGAGAGGGATTTTTGTCTTATTCTTATGATGTTGTCTCGCGTAAGGTACGTCCCTCCGTCAGGCGGGAGTTTATTTTCAAGCAGAGGACCAAAAAGTCACCGACCAGGCCGCCCCTGTCCACGTGGCGGGATCTCGTTCGCTCTTTGCGGTTAATCTTTTCTCGTTCTCCATTCGTCGATTCGAACTTCCTCGTTTTCTGTTCTCCCTCCTTCCTTCCTCTCGTTGACCAGCCGCGAAGAGAGAGAGAGAGAAGGGCGCAGGGCAGCGATGGAAGCTGTGGAGTCCGGGAGCGACGGCGCGAGCCGGAGTCAGCGAAGAGTCGGGATAGCGTACGACGAGAGGATGTGCAGGCATCACACCCCTGACGATGAGCCTCACCCTGAAAACCCTAATCGCATCAGAGCCATCTGGAACAAGCTCCAAGCTGCCGGCATCACTCAAAGGTTCCAACTTCACGCTTACACATGCGCACATCCGTGTTTCCTCGGCATTTCTTGGCTTTACCGTGTTCGAATTTTCATTTCCCCTGTCGATTGCATATGAGGTGGCGGTTAAATGATGGAGTGTGTTTGATCAGTGGACGAAGAGGTGTTTAGAGTCTTTTTCTGTGTTTTTTTTTCTTTTTATCTGAATTTGGTACTGACGTAAAGGGTTCGTTTTTTTCGTATGATCTTTCGTTTTCGGGAGGTGATCGATGTTCATATGGATTGTTGAGCGAATGGAGGGTGTGTTCGCATTTGCCCGGACTGTGCTCAATTTTAAGTGGAGAAGTTTGATTTGAATTGGGAATTTTCTTTTGGAGTTGTCATATTTGGTAGAGTGATGATGATGGATTTGAAGGAAAGATTTTCTCTGTGAGCGTTTAATCTCCTGGATAGATTAGATGGTGAATTGGCATGGTTTAAGAGTAGTCCCCACTCATTCACTGTGGAAGTACAGTTTTACAAGATACTTCTATTAACTTTAGAGGTAAGAATACGGCGGCATTATTAAGTTTCGGTGTTTGGATGTATCAATTGTGGAAAAGATACTCTCATTTTCAAATGACACTTTCGGCTTTTGACATTTATTTCTGATTTTGTTCTTTTTTCTAGACTTAATGAGCCAACTGAAGAATTAATATAAGGGGTGCAATTTAATTTTTAATGGGTACAAAAATACATGATTCTTAGCTCATTACATGTTTCATGCTCGCTTTGTTTTGGAATTTCTTTTTGTTAATTCAGTTGTGGGGCATAGTGAGTAAATTTTACCAGTGATCGCTAATCTTTAATGGGTATTCCATTTGCGTCAATTAACTTTGGTCTAAATCATCGGTTCGCTAAATTTTCATATCTTTATAATTGATACACTTTGACCAGAATTCAACAAATTTTCTCGTGAAGTGTTGAATAAGAGACTTGTGGCCACAATATGGTGTTGAATATTTTGCCCTTGTGTTGGCCAAACTAGCATTTCTCCAAAAAATGGGCTGGATTCCAGTCAAAGTGCATCAGTTACGATGAAAAGTAAAGCACATTGTATGATTAAAAATCAAAGTTCAGCTGCTTGATTGTTTGATGAACTAAAGTCAGCAACCATTGGTGAATTTTACACGTGTTATAGTGGTAGCATAATGGTACGTGATAAAAGACCAGTCATTGCTCTGTCATTTTAGTGTATGATTTACTGCTTCTTTTTATCCAGGTGTGAGGTTTTGAATGCCAAAGAAGCAGAAGATAAATATATTCTGTCAGTCCACGGCAAAAGTCATGTTGATCTGATTAGGAACATAAGTTCCAAACAGTTTAACTCTCGCAGAAATAGAATAGCTTCAAAGTTTAATTCGATATACCTGAATGAAGGGTCATCAGAAGCTGCTTATCTTGCTGCTGGTTCTGTTATAGAGGTAATTTTTTTTAAAAAACCTGCATGCTTATTGATTGCCACCCTTTTTAGGCAGTGAGTAATAATTTTCCACTGCTGCAAAGCCTCAGAACTGCTGTATGAAATATTGGGTAAAACTGCCTGTAATGTTTACAATACATCCGCATGCATGAAAGAACCTCCATAGCATAAGGTCTGTAATTAACTGTATTTATCTGAGCATATACAGTTGGCTGTATATAGTACCTTTTTCCACATGCACTGTACTAAGTATGTAAGGAACTCTATTATCAATCATGTAAGACTGTGCATGAATATGTACTTACCCTATCCCTGAAAATTGTAGAAGATTGTCTTTCTCCATTGCCTAATAATCAGGGTTTGTCTCTTGACCAAAATAGAAGTTGCAGGGTCCTTCCATGTTTGCAAAAGTATCTTTAACATGGTCAACTGTTTTACGGCCTTGATGTTCTTACTGCTTGAAGCCTGATGTGTATCCAGGATATTCATCATGGGGAGATTTATTTTCTTGGCAGAACTTTCACTTGAGTTAGACCTACAGAATTGTTTGACAGCAGACTTACTGGAATTTCTGAAAGTCAAGCAATTTTCTCTTACAAATTAAATGAATAGCCTATCTAATCTTTTGCATGATGACAAACATTCTGGATTGCTGCAATCCATCTACAACAGTAATATTTACTTCTGCTTCCATGATCATGTGATTGCATCTTTCAATTGTGAAGGTTGACCAGAATAACTATCCCTATAGGTTGCTAAAAGAGTTGCCAAAGGAGAATTAGACTCTGCTTTCGCTATTGTAAGGCCTCCTGGACACCATGCTGAACATGATGAAGCAATGGGATTTTGTCTCTACAACAATGTTGCTATTGCTACAAATTTTCTTTTAAACGAGAAAGTGAGTGCTGGTTTCCTAGTACCTTTCTCTGACTAAGTAGGTGTCCCCTCATGTAGTTTTTACTCTTTCCTTTTTTTTTCCTTTTGCAGGAATTGGGCATCAACAAAATCTTGGTTGTTGACTGGGATGTTCACCACGGTAATGGTACTCAGAAGACATTCTGGAAAGATCCTCGCGTTTTGTTCTTCTCTGTCCATAGGTAGAGAAACTACAGCAGTTTTTATGTGATCCTCATGTCTAGGAATAATAGCCTAGAATTTTTTATGACTTTTTTCTGAGGATAAAATTGTATTAGGTGAGCAAGTACTAAAATGTTGTTTTGACTGTGATTTAGTATCTCTTTTTCCCTTACATGGACTCTTTCCTCATTATAATCTTAAGCTTGTAGACAAGCCCCAGGTTAATGGCTTAAGCTTGAAACTCACTGATGTGCTCTCACCATTGACATTTGATCCATAACTGGAAGGTATCAACCTCATATTTCAGGCATGAGTTTGGGTCCTTTTATCCAGCCAATGATGATGGTGACTATACAATGATTGGAGAAGGTCCCGGGACTGGGTATAATATAAATGTCCCATGGGAGAATGGTCAGTGTGGAGATGCGGACTATCTAGCAGTATGGGACCACATCCTGATCCCTGTTGCTAAGCAATTCAATCCCGACATGATACTAATTTCTGCGGGTTTTGATGCAGGTCTGTTATCATATATCTGATGAGCAATTTTTATCTATGAAGGGTCATTTTCATTTTTCTTTTAGTTTCTAGGTTCTTCCAGTTTTTCTTTGTACTTTAGTTTAAGATATGATTTTGGTGTTTCCACAATTTTTTCCTCATTTCATGTTAATGCACTGGCAGCCTTGGTGACTAGAAACGATGTGATGTGCTTGGCTTTGTGAGACAGTTTCTTTGACACATGCATCAATGAGTGGTTTTCTTTATTCACTAGAATTTCATAGAGGAATTAAATAACAGATGGTATAAAAGATTGTAGCATTTAATAAAAGTTGCATTGGTTGCAGAAATTACAATTAGTCATAATAGGTGGGAGCTTATATTTGGTTCAGAATGTGGTCAGTGCTTTGGGAATGTAGGATATAGATCATACTAGATAGCCATATAATATGCCTACTTAGTCTGTGTCCACAGAACATTTTGTTGGGCTCTTTCGAGGAGGAAAAGCATGTAAAAAATTGTTGTAATCATATTGTAAGATGAATAGATGAAGCAAAAGTTATTGTCATGTTTCGTTCACATGACCGAATATAACGCCTGAGATTGAATCATAGGCCAGAATTTGAAATTCATGAGATTATCTTTATGTCATGTATTAGTTTATTAAGGCCTATTTGAAGGTTGATTATGCATATTCTACATCTGTAGCTTTTACTACATGATTAGTGCATGATAGGTGAATTTCAAAGGGGGGTGTTGCTGCATTGGCTATGCCTACCCACCTTTTCTACTTATCAAAAAAAAGAAGAAGAAGGGGGGTGGGGTGTTGGGGAGATAGAAGAGTGTAGGAAAGCAGAATCCAATGCTCATGGGCTTCAGTTCTCTATCATTGTTTCACTTATCCTTGTTGAAGAAAGATAATTATATAAATTCCATGATTACTGCCTAAATGGGTTAGCATAAGAGTCTGAAGGACTCTTAGCAACTCCAAACTCGTGATGGTCGCTGCTTTTGGAAGGTATCACTTTGATTGATTAGTATGTTTCGGTTCATGTGTATTTGAGCTATAAAAAGAAATGGCGTGCTTGGATTTTGCTTTTTCTGTTCCCGTACTTCCTCTATATAGTATGTATGACGGTGACTACTTAGCTGTGAGTTCTACTAATTTATTAATTTAATGCTTATAACAGCTGTTGGTGATCCTCTGGGAGGTTGTCGTGTCACTCCATATGGATACGCAATGCTGTTGAAGAAGGTTAATTTCTGGATAAGTTTCTCTCATTTTTTTTGGTAGCTGGAATCTGTCTCCATCCATTTTTTGTTTGAAATATTGTAAATAATATGTAACTAAGTAACATAGGAATTCATCTTCTCAGGAAATCCTTTTCCCTTGTTTACTTTGTGTTATTGTCATAAATAGCGTTTGATCAGCTTAATTGGATCCTTACAAGGCATTAAGCATGTTGATGTTACTTTTCAGTTGATGGACTTTGCACGAGGTAAGATAGTATTAGCATTAGAAGGAGGATACAATCTCGCCTCAATTTCAAATTCAGCCCTTGCATGCATGGAAGTTTTGCTGGATGACAAAACTGTTGCTGGTTCCACCAAAGCCTATCCTTTTGAGTCCACATGGCGAGTAATACAAGCGGTAAAATGTTTATCTTCTGGGTGTTCTGGCAACATGTCTCCCCGGAATTTAGCTGCATCATTATAATCAATCAAATGATAGTGTGCTAATAGCAAGCTAACTTTCTCAGGTTCGTCAAGAACTAAAAGCTTTTTGGTCAGTACTTGCTGATGAATTGCCGACCAAGTTAACAAGTCAAAAAGCACCCATTCCGGTGAAGATTCTTTTGCTTTTTACTTCTATGCAAGCATTCTTATGTCCTGAAATCTGGATGCTAGAATACTTATGATTCCTAGAGGCTGATTTGACCTCTCATTTTTGCTTTTATCAAAGATAAACCTCTATTATTATCTAGAGATGTAGTATGTTACTAACCGGGTCCTGTGACAAGCCGTTATTTTATCTTTTACAGGGCTTATGAAGTGAGCTTTAGAAGTTAATTGTTCCGTTTTGTTTTATATCATTATCATAGTTCCCATTACTAAAGGAATCACTTTTTTTTTTCCCAGCAAATTCTCATTTCAAGCTCTGACTCTGAAGCCGAAGATGTTGAGGAGCTTCTGCAGGATGTCATTCGACCTCTTTCAACTCTCAGGGTTGATGAAGATCATCACGGTAAAGAAACTTGCCGTCAGTGGAATTGTGAAAAAGTAGATTTGAATTCTGTTAAATTAATACAATCTTTAAATCGAATGGTAGTTCTTGCAGAATCTTCTTCTGTGTCCTGGAGATCAGATCTTTCGAAAATTGACATCTGGTATGCCACCTTTGGATCAAATATGTGGAAGCCTAGGTTCTTCTGCTATATTGAAGGTGGACAGGTAATGCACTTTATTATTACCTTTTTCAAGCTTTAGAACATCAGTTACCTAACATGCTGATGTTTCATGACATACATGATGATTGTATTGTGGTCCTGTCCAATGATTTCAGGTGGATGGCATGCAAAAGCCATGTTCTGGCTCAATGGACAAAAGCCCGCCTAAGGAGATTTTGTGGAAGACCTTTCCTCACCGATTATTCTTTGGCAAGGAATCCACACGCACGTGGGGTTTGGGAGGAGTTGCTTTCCTTCATCCCGAAAGCAAGAATGAGGATATTGTGCACATGTGCCTGTATAAGATAACGTATGTCTTTGTCATGTTTTTCTCCTTTATGTTTCCCTGTCTCTGTTGAAGAGAATACTCTCTTGAGAAGGATGGAGTGAATATACTGCAACTATGACCTTTTGTCTTTTTGACTTTCTCTGATCAGGTTAGAGCAGTTCAATGATGTCTTACTTCAGGAAAATGTTTCCAGCTATGACATGAGTTCTCCTTTGTTTGATCTTACATCTTTGGACTGCAGTAAAGAAAAAGGATCCATCGACTTGGAAGCTGTCAAGGTATTTCCTTTTGATCTCATCCAAGTACTGTCTTGTGCACCCGATAAAGCCTCGACTTTATCTCGTTCTCTTTCAGTTATCACATTCTGATCTCTAAAATTTCAAGCTGGTCAATCTATTTACAGAATGGTTGGTACCATAACGTTGTTTACTTGGGAATGGAGCAAGACATCCCCATACTCACAATGACGTAAGCATATAAATTACCTTGCCCTCCTCTCCTTGAAGTCACACATGATCTCGAGACTATCAGCCAAATAGACTTCTTGGTCCACAGAATTAATATGATATACCAACTTGCTGATCTATTTAGGTGCAACATGTCGGAAGTTGAAAACTTCAAGTCGGGGAAGGTTCCTTTGCGTGCTCCGAGTGAAGACTATGCCAACACGTTGATAAGAGGCTTGGTCGAAGGAGGGCAGCTCTCGGAAGAGGAAGCCATGTCCTACATCAAGGACGCTGCTAGAAAGCCCTTATAGAATGCAAACATTACTTATTTGCTCTCCCCCTTTATCGAGGATGTTTATTCTTCATTTGCAACCTTGCTAGATTCTCTGGAGCAAGAGTGACACCGACCAAAAAGTCTGGCCTCTTAGGTAGCGCTTTATAATTAAAGGAGACTAATTTAGGCTTGTGTATAATCCCATTAAGCGAACTTCTCTTGTATATAGTCTCACCGATCCTGCTGAAGTGGCTCCAGCCAACTTCTTCAGGGTTGATTAGCTTGTAATTTTCCCTCTGCGCATTGATTTTTTTTTTTTTTTTTTTGGTCAGACTATGCGCATTGATTCAAGGACCGTGTTTGTCGTTTGAGAAGTCTCATGCATTCTCAAGACTTTCAATTGCCACTTCTGGTTCTCATTAGGAATTTTCTGCTTGTCTGTTTCCCCTCATTGAAGGTAGTAAACCGGTGGATTTCATACACCTGCCCAACTCTCGTCCACAGACAGACGGAGGGAGCTACGACAATTTTGAGAAAGACTCAATAGCATTATCGTGGTCAATAGAGAGTGGTTAGAATTTTATTCTCAAAAGTGGGTGCCTCTATTATATTTTACCAACTCCCCTGGGCCTACTTCGGTGGTGGGTGCACAGCTGCAACACTGCCCTCCATGCAATGTGAAGTGGAACAATGTAGAAAGAGTAGATTTTATCAATGAGTTTTTCTAGGGCAGTCGACAGATTATAATATATTTGAAAGTGTACAAGAAAATATATAATTTGACAAGGTAAAATGATCATTTTTGCTAGGGCCAGCGGCTTTCAGGACAGATAGATTTTAGATTTGGAATCTGTTTTATTAGGACAGGTTCCTAGTTTTTAGACCTTACAATTTATCCTGTAAATTTTGGAACCAAACATGTTGATTTGGTCCTGTTCTACAGTCTACATGGAAAACGATTGGTTCTTTTTTTCTTTCTGTGGTTTCATTAGTTAAAAGCTATTTATAACTGGCGGTCTACACGATTTCAATGCTTCGATACTCCATTATTGATAAACACTGTTTTACCCACTAAACAAATTAGAAAAATATGAACCTCGCCCATAAATTTCGCGTCTCTCACAAATAAACATCCTATTGGCAGTTTTTTCTGATTTCTTAGCAACCTTCTTTATGTAGCCATAGTTTATTTGACTTTAGAAGCAGGAGTTTTCTTCGTTTCAGAAAAGCATGGACGAAGCAACCATGAAATTCCTTAACAGGACAAAGCAAGGAAACAGAAGCAACAACATGCAAAGCAAGAGTGAAAAGAGAGAATCAGAGCTACTCCAGTCTAGATTCCCAATTCAATCTGGTTTTCCTATTTGGTCCGATTCCACACCATAAACTGGGAGTTGGACTGATTATAACTGGTCCTAGGGTTAATCCAGAAATGATGCTCACCCTAGACATCTTGTATTGTTAACTCATTGAAGGGTGCAGGAACTTTGTATGCTCATTTCTGATATGTTTTAAACATGTTTTTAACCTTAGAGACACTTGACATGATTGTGTGAGCGCTTTAGAAAATCTTGGAAATACTTCTTCAATATTTACTACTTCTTTATTTCATTAAACATTTTACTCACTTGATTCCCACAAAAATGACCTGTTTTTACAATAAAAAATAATGAATTTATTTGGCACTTGCAAGTTACCTCATAAATATGATTCCATTTTATGCCCAAAAACCAATCAATTGTTGCCTACTTTACACATTTCAATGAACACTTCCCTATTCTTTTTTTTTTGGATGACCGTAGAATCGCCTCACGGCCAACAACAGCTACTCGTAAACCACGGAAGTATTAGCGTAGGGACCCACCTCCCACGACTTTCCACTTTAGTTGAGCATCATGACGAGTTGGGGAATCAAACTCCGGCCTTGCATGTGACCAACGTGCGATTCCACCAACTTGACCACCATAGGTAGGTAACACTTCCCTATTTGATTTTCCCATTTTCACTAAAAGCACTCACTGTACATTATCCTTTCTTCTGATACTTCCCATTTTCCCTATTTTTCTTCTCATTTGAATTCCAGAATCGGCGAATATAGCTTTTCATTTTTTTCCCCATTTTTCCCAAAAAAAATTTTAGATATCTATTTTCTGTAATTCCAGTAATGCTGACAATTTTGGAGTTTGGACAGCAACAACAAAAAACAGGCAAAAAAACCCAACCAAAAATTAAAAAAAGGCCTCCTAAGTACTAAACCTTAAAGAATATCTGGCAAGAAAAGTTTCACTCGCTTTCCTACCACCAACCTCAAACGCAGATCCGAATATCGCAGATCCGAGAACAAGAACGCCACCGTAGGAAAAACGTAAAAGCAGAGGAAGCACTCGACGATCCGGCGAAGCCGAAAGACCAGCGGGCGTGAATTGCGTCGGTGAGTTTCGCGCTCGTTCTTCTCTCGGCGTTTCGATTCGTTCCGCTTCGCGATGTCTCGAGTTGAGGTGGAAAGGCTCGGGAATGGCAGAAAAATCTCGACTTTAGCATTCTGGATCGTCCATTGAAGATGTCGCTCCTGTTCTTGCATTGCCCTTGAATGTTTTCATTCAGATGGTTGCTCGAGTTTTGTTTTTTCATGTGAAAAATGGTGCCGTTGTCATTCCCATTTCGCAGTCTCTTGCTTATCTTCACCAAGTTCTGTTTTTTTGTGGTTTTGTTTGCATTCTGCTCGTGTTTTATGTGGTTGGCTTTAAGTGGGTTGCTCGTGCTTGTTGGTTTAAGCTCAAGCATGTTGTGTGATGGCTAATTACATGGAGGCAATTACGTTGGTGGGAGCAATGACACCATGGTGGTGCTCGAGTTCCATTTCATTCATTTCTTTGATCTGCTGGGAACAGATAACTTCATGGAAGGTTTGAAGAGCATGCGGAGCGCACCGGTTTATACTTGCAGAATTCGGCATCTCTCACCTCTTGTCCGGGCATCTAAGTTGAGATACGTGAAGGCTCTGTACAGAAACAGAGTGTCGATGACCATGAGTTCGAAGTTATTTAACTCGGTTTCTGCTTCCATTAATCCACTGGAGGCCTCAAAATTGAGTCACTCTGACAACACGTTGCCATCTAAAGGTTATATTACAGCAAATGGCGGTATTTACAGAAGTCACAGTTGAACTTGAGTTGATGCTCAATTTATATTAATCTGGTTTATTAAGTCATTGTTTAGGAAGTGAGTTAAGGGAAATTGCTCGGTTGCGTCTAAACTGCGTGCTTTTGCTGAAAACATAATTGGGGGAGTCTGAAGCTTGTAAATAAATAGGTGAACTCTCAACTTATTTCTTTTGATGATTCTGAACTGTGTTGTGTGTACAGAAGTTCTTGACCTTTGGAGAAATGCCAATGCTGTATGCTTTGATGTGGATAGCACTGTGTGTGTTGATGAAGGCATAAATGAGCTTGCAGAGTTCTGTGAAGCTGGAAAAGCTGTTGCAGAATGGACTGCAAGGTAATTTTGTTTCTTATCGTTATCGTCGTTCATCCCTTATAATTTGTATTTTAGTATTGATATTTCTGCATTATCCAAATATTCTAGAGCAATGGGTGGTTCAGTTCCTTTTGAGGAGGCCTTGGCTGCGAGATTATCTTTGTTCAACCCTTCCTTGTCCCAAGTTCAAGATTTCCTAAATAAAAGGCCCCCGAGGTACGTTAACTATTTTTATTTGATCTATTGCTCCTACCTAGATGTCTATAAGTCTGCTTGAGGATATCCTTTTTGAATATCAACATTTGCTGTGTCTGTCAGGCCCCCAGTGGAGTGAGGATAACTTTAGTTGACCTATCATGCAAGACTTATAATGACCATAAAGCTGGATGTAATATTCCAGTTTTCCGAGTCACAATATACGAAGCAACATTGGCAGGTTTCAGACACTCAAAATCTTATGCACTTTGAGATATCTGTAACATCCCAATTTCATGGAGCCTAGTTAAAATGTTAAAATTATATACAAACTACCTGTATTTGTAGTCAGATGTGAACTTAATGTTTCTGTATGCTTTATGGGAATTTTTGCTCGATCCATCAAACGGATATGCAAATTAAAACTAGCAAGTGTGCTCCTCAAATGTTATGCGCACCATATATAGCTGACAGCTGACGTGAAAGTGTGCTCCTTTCTGTTTGTACAAATGGAAAACATAACAATGATCCACCTGTTAAGTCACTGTTGTTGGTTTGATGCATCTTGAAATAGGTTTTGCTAGATGGGTATATCTTGGTGCAGATAATTTGAATTTTTCTCTTTCATTGGAACCACTTTGAAGCAATAGAACTTTTCACTTTTACGAATGAAGTACGTAGATATCATCATTTGGCTTTCTATTGGAAGGATTTCTCCTGGTATAGATGAGTTAATCGTGAAGCTAAGGCCAAAAAAACGGATGTTTATCTCGTCTCTGGAGGATTTCGCCAAATGATCAATGTGTGGTACTACTGCCCACTGAATCATCTTGAGGGAAAATTATGCACTTTCTGCTGATTCAGTGTCTGTCTCCCTGTCTTTCTTCACTCTTGCGTCTATTATATCGCAAGAAACAGTATCAAATGCTGTGCACAATGGGAGCAGATGAGTTTTGACTAAGGGTATAAATGGTTATTATTAATAGTAGATCACCTGTCATGTTATACCATCAAATGCCATGCTCAATTGTGATGGGTTACAATCAATCATCGAACTTGCATAGCTTCATATGTTTTGTCTTTTCCAGTATTGTAAGGCAACCCTATGGCCTATATAGTGAAGCAAAATATGCAGGAAAATGCATTTTCTGATTCTCTGAGCAATTCTTCTGCAGCCTGTTGCCTCAATTCTTGGGATTCCTTCTGAAAACATTTTTGCCAATCAACTGCTATTTGGAAGTTCTGGGGAGTTTTTGGGGTTCGACACCAATGAGCCTACCTCTCAGAGCGGTGGAAAGGCCACTGCAGTACAACAAATAAGGAAGATCAGTTTCAATAGCAACAGGTATGTTTAATTGTATGGCTTACTAGTAGCAAACCTCAATTTAAAGTCTTCTTGACAGGCCAATGGATACAAAGCTTTAGTCATGATTGGGGACGGTGCAACTGATCTTGAGGTTAGTGACACTGTATGCGTTTCTTCAGTTAAAAAATATGAGGAAACCAGCAAAGACATTCTCCTGTTTGCCATGTTGAACAAATGTTGAATTTTTTTTCCCATTGAATGAATTTGGCGAACTCCTTCACTTTATGTTTCATGTATTTTCTTGTGGATTAGTAGTTTTGTCCTATCGGACTGCAAAAGTGACCGAAAATAGGGAGGGAAACTTACTAAATGAATTGGGGAAAAAAAAAACAGCAACCTGCAATTGTGGTTGTTTTTTGGTGGATTGGCCTTTGAATTTTATGCCTGTTTTCTTAATTTGTTTCTGTTATTCTTTTCACAGGGCCATAAGCCAGGTGGTGCGGACTTGTTTATATGCTATGGAGGCGTTCAACTTCGAGAGGCTGTGGCAGCTAAAGCTGATTGGCTGGTGTTCAATTTTAAGGATCTGATCAATTCTTTGGACTAAACCTAAGTTGCTCCAGGGGATGCATCTTCATCTTTCACACCTCTTTCGGTTATTGCGATAAAATGTATAGATTTCATATCGGAAGATGATGTAGAGCGACAGAATATCACTCTCTTGACATTCTTTCATCAGCTCGACCTGGTGGTGTTAAAAGTGATTCTATATCAATTTCTTCTTGAGGACTATTGAGTTTACACTCGTCAGAGATATTTGTTCAACTAAATTAGTGAGATTGAGATTGGTATCCTTTTGCTGTGGAATGAAATGTTAATAAGCCCATAGGAAGTTTGATGATGGCAATGATCAATTCAAAGAACTGAGTATCTCTCTCTAATCCACCAAAGAAATTGCAGAGATTCCCGAGTTGCTTATATTGCTAATGCGAATCGACTGAACATGCCCAATGTCTGGAATCACTGAGAACGTCAAGCAAGGGTTGTTAGAAATTTCTTATAATATGGGCTTACATTAATTAATTGATTTTCTATTTTAAATAATCGGGTTAATAGATATTTCAATATTTGTTGAACCTAAAGTGATCTAATTGAATTGGGTATTGGCACCTATTGATAATGGGCCTAGTTGAGCAGCAAAGTGTAAGCAATTGTGTTTAACTGAAACTCGTAATGGGAAGAGTCCAGTTGACACGCTGTTGATTAGGGTTTGCTAGGTCCCCTCTCTAGCCTATAAAATGATATGTTATACCTATCAGTTGCTTTAATCTCATTGAAAGCTGTTATATCGAAATAGGTCATAGAGAAGAAGATCTGGTATTCTGATAAATCCCAAGATAATCTACTTTTCAAGTGAAGCAATGGTTCAAATAGGTACGCTTTAATTCCGCTGTATTTATTGATCTCGGTGTTTTATAATCATATATAGATCTGTTTTTCTTGATTGATTAGATATTTATGTGAATAAATTTTCTACAAGGGTAGCATTCAAAACCCCTCAGAGAATCTTGTCTACTTTAGTCCCGTTTTGCCCTCCGTACCCGTTTTTTAATTAACAACAAATCACAACCAAGCCACCCAACTGCTAATGGCTAATAGTTCATTCAAACAAGATACCAGTAAGGGCTAATACTTGCAACAGCTAGAAATTGTTCAAACACAACCATAGAAATCGTCAGCTAATGCAGCATGAAGATATCCGTCTTTGCCAGTATCCAAATATTGCTTCAAAAACTCTGAATGGAGAAATTCTGACCACATTCTAAATGACTAAGATGGAGAAAACAGGACGAGCTTCTGCTAAACATCAATTCATCCTATCTTATCAAATCCAGGGTGTGATATGGTTCCGAAGGCATAGTGACTCCTATTGATCATCACACAGCCATAAGGTCGCCATACTGCCGCATCAGGAAGATAGACCCTGCAAACAATCCACCAGCTCGCAACAGTTTCTGCAAGAAAGGGAGTACAAACCAACTTTAAGATGCTATAAACTTACTGAATGGTGAATCCCCATAGAACATATACTTTTACTTTCTTCAGAGGAAACAAGCAAGTAGTAAGTGCTATTACAAGTATCTATCGACAAAACTATAAAAATACATACATTAGACCATAGTCTGTCCATTGAAAAATAAGCAATGCATTTAAAGCATGAATATCTCATTAAAAGGACACAGACCTTGCAAATAACGATGAGTCACTTGATTATTCATAAACCATACTATTCAGTGGCGTCAGTCCTAGATTTTATCAGAAAACACAGCATTGCGCACCATAAAGAGAGTGATAGGCAGCATATTAACAGGAAATGACCATCAATCTCCACCTAATAAGTTCAGTCAGCCTTCAGTACACAAATGCCAATCTAAACAAGAACATGAAAGCCAAAAGCAAAAGCATCAGTCAATCGGTCATTATCAATTTCATAATTCTTTTTTTTCTCTGAGTCAGAAACAGAAGACCAATTAACCACTCATCAGAAGTTCCAAATCCAAACTACATCTTAAGTAACTGCGACCATTACCATGGATCTTGTTACCTGAAAAAGATTAGTTGGACTCCCGTCTGAGAACAATATATATACTCATAAAGTTATGAAGATGACACCGTATCGATTGCAGATTAAAAAGATGGTATGGCTACAAGATTCATCAAGAAAAATCATAACACTCATACCACCAATTATCCAAAAGTACAAAAAGGAAAACGGTCTATTACATAACGCAATTCCCCTCCTCCTTGATCACCCTCTATTTTTAACCTCTAATTGCTCCAGTCATAAAACATGAGAATGTGAAGAGTTTTTTTTAAGTTAAAAGAACATGAAGAGTTTGGGGAATTTTGTTTTTAAGGAGTTTTATTTTTAGGGTTTGTTAATTTGTATCTATATTTTTTTGGACAAAATTACTTATATTCTGGCCACCGGAGATGTCATATGCTCGTCGGCAAGTGGGTTAAGTCTTTTTTTTAGACTTGTTAGTCATTTCAAGTTCTTATTTGGGACAACGGTCATTTCGAATTCTTATTTAAAAAAATACTCATTTTGGTTCTTTATTTAAATTTTTCCCTTTTCGTGGCGTTCGTTTTCTCGTGTAAGGTACGTCCCTCCATCATGGGATCACGAGCCGAACCAAACAGGAAAGCTTGAGGACCAAAAAGTCCCCGACCAGGCCGCCATGTCCACGACCACGAGGCGGGATCTCGTTTGCTCATTGCGGTTAATCTTTTCTCGTTCTTCATTCTTCGATTCGAACTTCCTCGTTTTCTGTTGACCAGTCGCGAAGAGAGAGAGAGAGAGAGAGAGAGAGAGAAGGGCGCAGTGGAGCGATGGAAGCTGTGGACTCCGGGAGCGATGGCGCGAGCCGGAGTCAGCGAAGTGTCGGGATACTGTACGACAAGAGGATGTGCAGGCATCACACCCCTGACAATGAGCCTCACGTTGAAAACCCTAATCGCATCAGAGCCATCTGGAACAAGCTCCAAGCTGCCGGCATCACTCAAAGGTTCCGACTTCACGCATACACTTGCGCATAGATGTGTTTCCTCGGCATTTGTTGGCTTTACCATGTTCGAACTTTTCATTTCCCTTGTCGATTGCATATGAGGTGGCGGTTAAATGATGGAGTGTGTTTGATCAGTGGACGAAGAGGTGTTTAGAGTCTTTTTCTGTGTTTTTTTTCTTTTTATCTGAATTTGGTACTGACGTAAAGGGTTCGTTTTTTTCGTATGATCTTTCGCTTTCGGGAGGTGATCGATTTCCATATGGATTGTTGAGAGAATGGAGGGTGCGTACGCTTTTGCCCGAACTGTGCTCAATTTTAAGTGGAGAAGTGTGATTTGAATTGGGAATTTTCTTTTGGAGTTGTCATATTTGGTAGAGTGATGATGATGGAATTTGAAGGAAAGATTTTCTCTGTGAGCTTTTAATATCCTGGATAGATTAGATGGTGAATTGGCATGGTCTAAGAGTAGTCCCCACTCATTCACTGTGGAAGTACAGTTTTACAAGATACTTCTCTTAACTTTAGAGGTAAGAATACGGCGGCATTATTAAGTTTCGGTGTTTGGATGTATCAATTGTGGAAAAGATACTCTCATTTTTAAATGACACTTTTGGCTTTTGACGTTTATTTCTGATTTCGTTCTTTTTTCTAGACTTAATGAGCCGACTGAAGAATTAATATAAGGGGTGCAATTTAATTTTTAATGGGTACAAAAATACATGATAATTAGCTAGTTACATGTTACATGCTCACTTTGTTTTGCAATTTCTTTTTGTTAATTCAATTGTGGGGAAATTTTACCATGGATTGCTAAACTTTAATGGGCATTCCATTTGGGTCCATTAACTTCGGTCTAAATCATCGGTTCTCTAAATTTTCATATCTTTATAATTGATACACTTTGACCAGAATTCAATAAATTTTCTCGTGAAGTGTTGAATAAGAGACATGTGGCCCCAATATGGTGTTGAATGTTTTGCCCTTGTGTTGGCCAAACCAGCATTTCTCCAAAAAATGGGCCGGATTCCAATCAAAGTGCATCAGTTACGATGAAAAATAAAGCGCATTGGATGATTAAAATCAAAGTTCAGCTGCTCGATTGTTTGATGAACTAAAGTCAGCAACCATTGGTGAATTTTACACGTGTTATAGTGGTAGTAAAGTGGTACGTGATAAAAGACCAGTCAATTGCTCTGTCATTTTAGTGTATGATTTACTGCTTCTTTTTATCCAGGTGTGAGGCTTTGAAAGCCAATAAAGCAGAGGATAAATATATTTTGTCAGTCCACGGCAACAGTCATGTTGATCTGATTAGGAACATAAGTTCCAAACAGTTTAACTCTCGCAGAAATAGAATAGCTTCAAAGTTTAATTCGATATACCTGAATAAAGGGTCATCGGAAGCTGCTTATCTTGCTGCTGGTTCTGTTATAAAGGTATTTTTTTTTTTTTTTAAAAACCTGCAAAGCCTCTGAACTGCTGTATGAATTATTGGGTAAAACTGCCTGTAATGTTTACAATGCATCCGCATGCATGAAAGAACCTCCACTGCATAAGGTCTGTAATTAACTGTATTTATCTGAGCATATACGGTTGGCTGTATATATTGTACCTTTTTCCACATGCACTGTACTAAGTACGTAAGGGACTCTATTATCAATCATGTAAGACTGTGCATGAATATGTACCTACCCTATCCCTGAAAATCGTAGAAGAATGTCTTTCTCCACTGCCTAATAATCAGGGTTTGTCTCTTGACCAAAATAGAACTTGCAGGGTCCTTCCATGTCTGCAAAAGTATCTTTAACATGGTCAACTGTTTTACGGCCTTGATGTTCTTCCTGCTTGAAGCCTGATGTGTATCCAGGCTATTCATCACAGGGAGATTTATCTTCTTGGCAGAACTTTCACTTGAGTTAGACCTACAGAATTGTTTGACAGTAGACTTACTGGAATTTCTGAAAGTCAAGCAATTTTCTCTTGCAAATTAAATGAATAGCCTATCTAATCTTTTGCATGATGACAAGCATTCTGGATTGCTGCAATCCATCCGCAACAGTAATCTGTACTTCTGCTTCCATGATCATGTGATTGCATCTTTCAATTGTGAAGGTTGACCAGAATAATTATCCCTGTAGGTTGCTAAAAGAGTTGCCAAAGGAGAATTAGACTCTGCTTTCGCTATTGTAAGGCCTCCTGGACATCATGCTGAACATGATAAAGCAATGGGATTTTGTCTCTACAACAATGTTGCTATTGCTACAAAGTTTCTTTTAAACAAGAAAGTGAGTGCTGGTTTCCTAGTACCTTTCTCTGACTAACTAGGTGTCCCCTCATGTAGTTTTGACTCTTTCCCTTTTTTTTCCTTTTGCAGGAATTGGGCATCAACAAAATCTTGATTGTTGACTGGGATGTTCACCATGGTAATGGTACTCAGAAGACATTCTGGAAAGATCCTCGCGTTTTGTTCTTCTCTGTCCATAGGTATAGAAACTACAGCAGTTTTTATGTGATCCTCATGTCTAGGGGTAATAGCCTAAAATCTCTTATGACTTTTTTCTGAAGATAAAATTGTATCAGGTGAGCAAGTACTAAAAATGTTGTTTCGACTGTGATTTAGCAGCTCTTTTTCCCTTACATGAACTCTTTACTCATTATAATCTTAAGCTTGTAGACAAGCGCCAGGTTAATGGCTTAAGCTTGAAACTCACTGATGTACTCTCACCATTGACATTTGATCCATAACTGGAAGGTATCAACCTCATATTTCAGGCATGATTTCGGGTCCTTTTATCCAGCCAATGATGATGGTGACTATACAGAGATTGGAGAAGGTCCCGGGGCTGGGTATAATATAAATGTCCCATGGGAGAATGATCGGTGTGGAGATGCAGACTATCTAGCAGTATGGGACCACATCCTGATCCCTGTTGCTAAGCAATTCAATCCCGACATGATACTAATTTCTGCGGGTTTTGATGCAGGTCTGTTATCATATATCTGATGAGTAATTTTTATCTATGAAGGGTCATTTTCATTTTTCTTTTAGTTTCTAGGTTCTTCCAGTTTTTCTTTGTACTTTTAGTTTAAGATATGATTTTGGTGTTTCCACAATTTTTTCCTCATTTCATGTTAATGCACTGGCAGCCTTGGTGACTAGAAGCGATGTGATGTGCTTGGCTTTGTGAGACAGTTTCTTTGACACATGCATCAATGAGTGGTTTTCTTTATTGACTAGAATTTCATAGAGGAATTGAATAAAAGATAGTATAAAAGATTGTAGCATTTAATAAAAGTTGCATTGGTTGCAGAAATTACAATTAGTCATAATAGGTGGGAGCTGATATTTGGTTCAGAATGTGGTCAGTGCTATGCGAATGTAGGATATAGATCATACTAGATAGCCATATAATATGCCTACTTAGTTTGTGTCCACAGAACATTTTGTTGGGCTCTTTCGAGGAGGAAAAGCATGTAAAAAATTGTTGTAATCATATTGTAAGATGAATAGATGAAGCAAAAGTTATTGTCATGTTTCGTTCACATGACAGAATATTAACGCCTGAGATTGATCATAGGCCAGAATTTGAAATTCATGAGATTATCTTTATGTCATGTCTTAGTTTATTAAGGCCTATTTGAAGGTTAGTTACGCATATTCTACATCTGTAGCTTTTACTACACGATTAGTGCATAATAGGTGAACTTCGAAGGGGGTGTTGCTGCATTGGCTATGCCTACCCACCTTTTTCTACTTATCAAAAAAAAAAGAAGGGGGGTGGGGTGTTGGGGAGATAGAAGAGTGTAGGAAAGCAGAATCCAATGCTCATGGGCTTCAGTTCTCTGTCATCGTTTCACTTATCCTTGTTGAAGAAAGATAATTATATAAATTCCATGATTACTGCCTAAATGGGTCAGCATAAGAGTCTGAAGGACTCTTAGCAACTCCAGACTCATGATGGTCGCTGCTTTAGGAAGGTATCACTTTGATTGATTAGTATGTTTCGGTTCATGTGTATTTGAGCTATAAAAAGAAATGGCGTGCTCAGATTTTGTTTTTGCTGTTCCCGTACTTCCTCTATATAGTATGTACGACGGTGACTACTTAGCAGTGAGTTCTACTAATTTTTTAATTTAATGCTTATAACAGCTGTTGATGATTCTCTGGGAGGTTGTTGTGTCACTCCATATGGATACGCAATGATGTTGAAGAAGGTTAATTTCTGGATAAGTTTCTCTCATTTTTTTCGGTAGCTGGAATCTGTCTCCATCCATTTTTTGTTTGAAATATTGTAAATAATATGTAACTAAGTAACATAGGAAGTCATCTTCTCAGGAAATCCTTTTCCCTTGTTTACTTTGTGTTATCGTCATAAATAGTATTTGATCAGCTTAATTGGATCCTTACAAGGCATTAAGCATGTTGATGTTACTTTTCAGTTGATGGACTTTGCACGAGGTAAGATAGTATTAGCATTAGAAGGAGGATACAATCTCGCCTCAATGTCAAATTCAGCCCTTGCATGCATGGAAGTTTTGCTGGATGACAAAACTGTCGCTGGTTCCACCAAAGCCTATCCTTTTGAGTCCACATGGCGAGTAATACAAGCGGTAAAATGTTTATCTTCTGGGTGTTCTGGCAACATGTTTCCCCGGAATTTAGCTGCATCATTATAATCAATCAAATGATAGTGTTCTAATAGCAAGCTAACTTTCTCAGGTTCGTCAAGAACTAAAAGCTTTTTGGTCAGTACTTGCTGATGAATTGCCGACCAAGTTAACAAGTCAAAAAGCACCCATTCCGGTGAAGATTCTTGTGCTTTTTACTTCTACGCAAGCATTCTTATGTCCCAAAATCATGATGCTAGAATACTTATGATTCCTAGAGGCTGATTTGACCTCTCATTTTTGCTTTTATCAAAGATAAACCTTTATTATTATCTAGAGATGTAGTATGTTACTAACTGGGTCGTGTGACAAGCCGTTATTTTATCTTTTACAGGGCGTATGAAGTGAGCTTTAGAAGTTAATGTTCCATTTTGTTTTATATCATTATCATGGTTCCCATTACTAAAGGAATCACTTTGTCTTTTCCCAGCAAATTCTCATTTCAAGCTCTGACTCTGAAGCCGAAGATGTTGAGGAGGTTCTGCAGGATTTCATTCGACCTCTTTCAACATCCGGGGTTGATGAAGATCATCATGGTAAAGAAACTTGCCGTCAGTGGAATTGTGAAAAAGTAGATATGAATTCTGTTTAATTAATACAATCTTTAAATCAAATGTAGTGCTTGCGGAATGTGCTTCTGTGTCCTGGAGATCAGTTCTTTCGAAAATTGACGTCTGGTATGCCACCTTTGGATCAAATATGTGGAAGCCTAGGTTCCTCTGCTATATTGAAGGTGGACAGGTAATGCGCTTTATTATTACCTTTTTCAAGCTTTAGAACATCAGTTACCTAACATGCTGATGTTTCATGACATACATGATGATTGTATTGTGGTCCTGTCCAATGATTTCAGGTGGATGGCATGCAAAAGCCATGTTCTGGCTCAATGGACAAAAGCCCGCCTAAAGAGATTTTGTGGAAGACCTTTCCTCACCGATTATTCTTTGGCAAGGAATCCACACGCATGTGGGGTTTGGGAGGAGTTGCTTTCCTTCATCCCGAAAGCAAGAATGAGGATATTGTGCACATGTGCCTGTATAAGATAACGTATGTCTTTGTCATGTTTTTCTCCTTTATGTTTCCCTGCCTCTGTTGAAGAGAATACTCTCTTGAGAAGGATGGAGTGCATAGGATGGAGTGGATATACTGCAACTGTGACCTTTTGTCTTTTTGACTTTCTCTGATCAGGTTAGAGCAGTTCAATGATGTCTTACTTCAGGAAAATGTTTCCAGCTATGACATGAGTTCTCCTTTGTTTGATCTTACATCTTTGGACTGCAGTAAAGAAAAAGGATCCATCGACTTGGAAGCTGTCAAGGTATTTCCTTTTGATCTCATCCAAGCACTGTCTTGTGCACCCGATAAAGCCTCGACTTTATCTCGTTCTCTTTCAGTTATCACATTCTGATCTCTAATATTTCAAGCTGGTCAATCTATTTACAGAATGGTTGGTACCATAACGTTGTTTACTTGGGAATGGAGCAAGACATCCCCATACTCACAATGACGTAAGCATATAAATTACCTTGCCCTCCTCTCCTTGAAGTCACACATGATCTCGAGACTATCAGCCAAATGGACTTCTTGGTCCACAGAATTAATACGATATACCAACTTGCTGATCTATTTAGGTGCAACATGTCGGAAATCGAAAACTTCAAGTCAGGGAAGGTTCCTTTGCGTGCTCCGAGTGAAGACTATGCCAACACGTTGATAAGAGGCTTGGTGGAAGGAGGTCAGCTCTCGGAAGAGGAAGCCATGTCCTACATCAAGGACGCTGCTAGAAAGCCCTTATAGAATGCAAACATTACTTATTTGCTCTCCCCCTTTATCGAAGATGTTTATTCTTCATTTGCAACCTTGCTAGGTTCTCTGGAGCAAGAGTGACACCGACCAAAAAGTCTGGCCTCTTAGGTAGCACTTTATAATTAAAGGAGACTAATTTAGGCTTGTGTATAATCCCATTAAGCGAATTTCTCTTGTAGATAGTCTCACCGATCCTGCTGAAGTGGCTCCAGCCAACTTCTTCAGGGTTGATTAGCTTGTAATTTCCCCTCTGCGCATTGATTTTTTTTTTTTTTTTTTTTTGGTCAGACTATGCGCATTGATTCAAGGACCGTGTTTGTCGTTTGAGAAGTCTCATGCATTCTCAAGACTTTCAATTGCCACTTCTGGTTCTCATTAGGAATTTTCTGCTTGTCTGTTTCCCCTCATTGAAGGTAGTAAACCGGTGGATTTCATACACCTGCCCAACTCTCGTCCACAAACAGACGGAGGGAGCTACGACAATATTGAGAAAGACTCAATAGCATTATCGTGGTCAAAAGTGGGTGCCTCTATTATAGTTTACCAACTCCCCTGGGCCTACTTCGGTGGTGGGTGCACAGCTGCAACACTGCCCACCATGCAATGTGAAGTGGACCAATGTAGAAAAAGTAGATTTTATCAATGAGTTTTTCTAGGGCAGTCGACAGATTATAATATATTTGAAAGTGTAAAGGAAAATATATGATTTGACAAGGTAAAATGATAATTTTTGCTAGGGAAAGCGGCTTTCACGACAGATAGATTTTAGATTTGGAATCTGTTTTATTAGGACAGGTTCCTAGTTTTTAGACCTTATAATTTATCCTGTAAATTTTGGAACCAAACATGTTGATTTGGTCCTGTTCTACAGTCTAAATGGAAAACGATTGGTTCTTTTTTTCTTTTTGTGGTTTCATTAGTTAAAAGCTATTGATAACTGGCGGTCTACACGATTTCAATGCTTCGATACTCCATTATTGATAAACACTGTTTTACCCACTAAACAAATTAGAAAAATATGAACCTCGCCCATAAATTTCGCGTCTCTCACAAATAAACATCCTATTGGCAATTTTTTATGATTTCTTAGCAACTTTCTTTATGTAGCCATATTTTTTTTGACTTTAGAAGTAGGAGTTTTCTTCCTTTCAGAAAAGCCTGGACGAAGCAACCATGAAATTCCTTAACAGGACAAAGCAAGGAACCAGAAGCAACAACATGCAAAGCAAGAGTGATTAGAGAGAATCAGAGCTACTCCAGTCTAGATTTTCAATTCAATCTGGTTTTCCTATTTGGTTTGATTCCACACCATAAACTGGGAGTTGAACTGATTATAACTGGTCCTAGGGTCAACCCGGAAATGATGCTTTACCCTAGACTTCTTGCTCATTTCTGATATGTTTTAAACGTGTTTTTTAACCTTAGAGACACTTGACATGATTGTGTGAGTGCTTTAGAAAATCTCAGAGATGCTTCTTCAATATTTACTACTTCTTTGTTTCATTAAACATTTTACTCACTTGATTATGAGAAAAATAGCCTGTTTTTACAATAAAAAAACAATGTATTTATTTGGCACTTGCAAGTTACCTTATAAATATGATTTCATTTTACGCCCAAAAACCAATCAATTGTTGCCTACTTTACACATTTCAATGAACACTTCCCTATTTGATTTTCCCATTTTCACTAAAAGCACTCACTAAACATTATCCTTTCTTCTGATACTTCCCATTTTCCCTATTTTTCTTCTCATTTGAATTCCAGAATCGGCGAATATAGCTTTTCATTTTTTTTTTCCCATTTTTCCAAAAAAACTTTTAGATATCTATTTTCTGTAATTCCAGTAATGCTGACAATTTTGGAGTTTGGACAGCGACAACAAAAAAGAGGCAAAAAAAACCCAACCAAAAATTAAAAAAAGGCCTCGTAAGTACTAAACCTGAAAGAACATCTGGCAAGAAAAGTTTCACTCGCTTTCCTCCCACCAACCTCAAACGCAGATCCGAATATCGCAGATCCGAGAACAAGAACGCCACCGTAGGAAGAACGCAAAAGCAGAGGAAGCACTCGACGCCCCGGCGAAGCCGAACGACCAGCGGGCGTGAATTGCGTCGGTGAGTTTCGCGCTCGTTCTTCTCTCGGCGTTTCGATTCGTTCCGCTTCGTGATGTCTCGAGTTGAGGTGGAAAGGCTCGGGAATGGCAGAAAAATCTCGACTTTGGCATTCTAGATCGTCCATTGAAGATGTCACTCCTGTTCTTGCATTGCCCTTGAATGTTTTCATTCAAATGGTTGCTCAAGTTTTGTTTTTTCATGTGAAAAATGGTGCCGTTGTCATTCCCATTTCGCAGTCTCTTGCTTATCTTCACCAAGTTCTGTTTTTTGGGTTTCGTTTGCATTCTGCTCGTGTTTTATGTGGATGGCTTTAAGTGGGTTGCTCGTGCTTGTTGGTTTAAGCTCGAGCATGTTGTGTGATGGCTAATTACATGGAGACAATTACGTTGGTGGGAGCAATGACACCATGGTAGTGCTCGAGTTCCATTTCATTTATTTCTTTGATCTGCTGGGAACAGATAATTTCATGGAAGGTTTGAAGAGCATGCGGAGCGCACCGGTTTATACTTGCAGAATTCGGCATCTCTCGCCTCTTGTCCGCGCATCTAAGTTGAGATACGTGAAGGCTCTGTACGGAAACAGAGTGTCGATGACCATGAGCTCGAAGTCATTTAACTCGGTTTCTGCTTCCATTAATCCACTGGAGGCCTCAAAATTGAGTCACTCTGACAGCACGTTGCCATCTAAAGGTTATATACAGCAAATGGCGGTATTTACAGAAGTCACAGTTGAACTTGAGTTGATGCTCAATTTGTATTAATCCGGTTTATAAAGTCATTGTTTAGGAAGTGAGTTAAGGGAAATTGCTTGGTTGCGTCTAAACTGCATGCTTTGCTGAAAACATAATTGGGGGAGTCTGAAGCTTGTAAATAAATAGGTGAACTCTCAACTTATTTCTTTTGATGATTCTGAACTGTGTTGTATGTACAGAAGTTCTTGACCTTTGGAGAAATGCCAATGCTGTATGCTTTGATGTGGATAGCACTGTGTGTGTTGATGAAGGCATCGATGAGCTTGCAGAGTTCTGTGGAGCCGGAAAAGCTGTTGCAGAATGGACTGCGAGGTAATTTTGTTTCTTATCGTTATCATTGTTCATCCCTTATAATTTGTATTCTAGTATTGATTATTTCTGCATTATCCAAATATTCTAGAGCAATGGGTGGTTCAGTTCCTTTTGAGGAGGCCCTGGCTGCGAGATTATCTTTGTTCAACCCTTCCTTGTCCCAAGTTCAAGATTTCTTAAATAAAAGGCCCCCGAGGTATGCTAACTATTTTATTTGATCTATTGCTCCTACCTAGACCTCTATAAGTCTGCATGAGGATATCCTTTTTGAATATTAACATTTGTTGTGTCTGTCAGGCCC
This sequence comes from Eucalyptus microcorys, assembly GCA_014182515.1. Classification (NCBI taxonomy): domain Eukaryota; kingdom Viridiplantae; phylum Streptophyta; class Magnoliopsida; order Myrtales; family Myrtaceae; genus Eucalyptus; species Eucalyptus microcorys. The sequence goes on from CM024572.1 coordinate 24,117,453, forward strand.
CTAGTGGAGTGAGTATAACTTTAGTTGACCTATCATGCAAGACTAATTATGTTGATATAATGACCATAAAGCTGGATCTTTCCACTGTAATATTCCAGTTTTCCGAGTCACAATATACGAAGCAACATTGGCAGGTTTCAGACACTCAAAATCTTATGCACTTTGAGATATCTGGAACATCCCAATTTCATGGAGCCTAGTTAAACCGTTAAAATTATATACAAACTACCTGTATTTGTAGTCAGATGTGAACTTAATGTTTCTGTATGTTTTATGGGAATTTTTGCTCGATCCATCAAACGGATATGCCATGTTAAAATAATTAAAACTAGCGAGTGTGCTGCTCGAATTTTATGCGCACCGTATGTAGCTGACAGATGACGTGAAAGTGTGCTCCTTTCTGTTCGTACAAATGGAAAACATAACAAATGATCCACCTATTGAGTCACTGTTGTTGGTTTGATGCATCTTGAAATAGGTTTTGCTAGATGGGTATATCTTGGTGCAGATAATTTGAATTTTTCTCTTTCATTGGAACCACTTTGAAGCAACAGAACTTTTCACTTTTACGAATGAAGTACGTAGATATCATCATTTGGCTTTCTATTGGCAGGATTTCTCCTGGTATAGATGAGTTAATCGTGAAGCTAAAGGCCAAAAAAACGGATGTTTTCCTCATCTCTGGAGGATTTCGCCAAATGATCAATGTATGGTACTACTGCCCACTGAATCATCTCGAGGGAAAATCATGCATTTTCTGCTGATTCAGTGTCTGTCTCCCTGTCTTTCTTCACTCTTGTGTTTATTATATCGCAAGAAACTGTATCAAATGCTGTGCACAATGGGAGCCGATGAGTTTTGACTAAGGGTATAAATGGTTATTATTATAGTAGATCACCTGTCATGTTATACCATCAAATGCCATGCTCAATTGTGATGGGTTACAATCATCGAACTTGCATAGCTTCATATGTTTAGTCTTTTCCAGTATTGTAAGGCAAACCCTATATAGCGAAGCAAAATATGCAGGAAAATGCATTTTCTGATTCTTTGAGCAATTCTTCTGCAGCCTGTTGCCTCAATTCTTGGGATTCCTTCTGAAAACATTTTTGCCAATCAACTGCTATTTGGAAGTTCTGGGGAGTTTTTGGGGTTCGACACCAATGAGCCTACCTCTCGGAGCGGTGGAAAGGCCACTGCAGTACAACAATTAAAGATGGTCAGTTTTGATAGCAACAGGTATGTTTAAATGGCTTACTAGTAGCAAACCTCAATATAAAGTCTTCTTGACAGGCCCATGGATACAAAGCTTTAGTCATGATCGGGGACGGTGCAACTGATCTTGAGGTTAGTGACACTGTATGCATATCTTCAGTTAAAAAATATGAGGAAACCAGCAAAGACATTCTCCCGTTTGCCATGTTGAACAAATGTTGAATTTTTTTTCCCATTGAATGAATTTGGCGAACTCCTTCACTTTACGTTTCATGTATTTTCTTGTGGATTAGTAGTTTTGTCCTATCGGACTGCAACAGTGACCGAAAACAGGGAGGGAAACTTACTAAATGAATTGGGAAAAAAAAAAAGAAGCAACCTGCAAGTGTGGTTGTTTTTTGGTGGATTGGCCATTGAATTTTATGCCTGTTTTCTTAGTTTGTTTCTGTTATTCTTTTCACAGGCCCGTAAGCCAGGTGGTGCGGACTTGTTTATATGCTATGGAGGCGTTCAACTTCGAGAGGCTGTGGCAGCTAAAGCTGATTGGCTGGTGTTCAATTTTAAGGATCTGATCAATTCTTTGGACTAAACCTAAGTTGCTCCAGGGGATACATCTTCATCTTTCACACCTCTTTCGGTTATTGCGATAAAATGTACAGATTTCATATCGGAAGATGATGTAGAGTGACAGAATATCACTCTCGACATTCTTTCATCAGCTCGACCTGGTGGTGTTAAAAGTGATCCTATATCAATTTCTTCTTGAGGACTACTAAGTTTACACTCGTTAGAGATATTTGTTCAACTAAATTAGTGAGATTGAAATTGGTATCCGTTTGTTGTGGAATGAAATGTTAATAAGCCATAGGAAGTTTGATGATGGCAATGATCAATTCAAAGAACTGAGTATCTCTCTCTAATCCACCAAAGAAATTGCAGAGATTACCGAGTTGCTTATATTACTAATGCGAATCAACTGAACATGCCCAATGTCTGGAATCACTGAGAACGTCGAGCAAGAGTAGCATTCAAAACCCCTCAAAGAATCTTGTCTACTTTAGTCCCGTTTTGCCCTCCGTACCCGTTTTTTAATTAACAACAAATCACAACCAAGCCACCCAACTGCTAATGGCTAATAGTTCATTCAAACAAGATACCAGTAAGGGCTAATACTTGCAACAGCTAGAAATTGTTCAAACACAACCATAGAAATCGTCAACTAATGCATGAAGATATCCATCTTTGCCAGTATCCAAATATTGCTTCAAAAACTCTGAATGGAGAAATTCTTACGACATTCTAAGTGACTAAGATGGAGAAAACAGGACGACCTTCTGCTAAACATCAATTCATCCTATCTTATCAAATCCAGGGTGTGATATGGTTCCGAAGGCACAGTGACTCCTATTGATCATCACACAGCCATAAGGTCGCCATACTGCCGCATCAGGAAGATAGACCCTGCAAACAATCCACCAGCTCGCAGCAGTTTCTGCAAGAAAGGGAGTACAAACCAACTTTAAGATGCTATAAACTTACTGAATGGTGAATCCCCTTAGAACATATATTTTTACTTTCTTCAGAGGAAACAAGCAAGTAGTAAGTGCTATTACAAGTATCTATCGACAAAACTATAAAAATACATACATTAGACCATAGTCTGTCCATTGAAAAATAAGCAATGCATTTAAAGCATGAATATCTCATTAAAAGGACACAGACCTTGCAAATAACGATGAGTCACTTGATTATTCATAAACCATACTATTCAGTGGCATCAGTCGTAGATTTTATCAGAAAACACAGCATTGCGCACCATAAAGAGAGTGACAGGCAGCATATTAACAGGTAATGACCATCAATCTCCACCTAATAAGTTCAGTCAGCCTTCAGTACACAAATGCCAATCTAAACAAGAACATGAAAGCCAAAAGCAAAAGCATCAGTCAATCAGTCATTATCAATTTCATAATTCTTTTTTTTCTCTGAGTCAGAAACAGAAGACCAATTAACCACTCATCAGAAGTTCCAAATCCAAACTACATCTTAAGTAACTGCGACCATTACCATGGATCTTGTTACCTGAAAAAGATTAATTGGACTCCCGTCTGAGAGCAATATATATACTCATAAAGTTATGAAGATGACACCATATCGATTGCAGATTAAAAAAGATGGTATGGCTACAAGATTCATCAAGAAAAATCATAACACTCATACCACCAATTATCCAAAGGTACAAAAAGGAAAACGATCTATTACATAACGCTCTTCCCCTCCTCCCTGATCACCCTCTATTTTTAACCTCTAACTGCTCCAGTCATAAAAGGATTAACTGGTCAACATTTTATTGTCAATCTGATTGCCCGAACATCCAATCCAGCTCAGCCCAGGGATTTTTTTCAGTCTCCCATCTATTATCTCATCTCTCAGTTTCTTCACATCAGACCATCTTCCATCACTAGCATAAGTTTTCGAAAGCATCACTCTGTAGGCACCCTTGTCTGGCTCCATTTGAAAGAGCTGCTGAGCTACTATACCTGCCATTGTGGAATTACCACACATCTCACAACATGATAGTAGTGCACCCCAGACTCCAGGATCCACTGGTTGTGGCAAGGACTGAATAAAATTGAATGCTTCTTCCAACTCTCCAGCGGTACCAAGAAGCTTTACCATGTAAACATAATGCTCAGTCCCAGGTTGGAGGCAGAACTCATCTTCCATTCTCCTGAAAATTTTCTTTCCATCTCCTATAAGGCCAGCATGACAACAAGCACAAAGGAGAGCAGAGAAAGTACAATGATCAGGATTTACTCCAATGTGAAGTATTTCCTCAAATAATTGAAATGCCTGGGAAGCTAGTCCATGGAGCCCAAGACCCAAAATGATGGAATTGTACGTAATAATATTCCTATCCAACATATGCTCAAAAATGTGCATTCCCTCATCCAAGAAACCACACTTTGAATACATATCTATGAGGGCAGATGAAACCATAATATTGGATTCCAATCCACGACGGAGAACTAAACCATGTATCTCTTTACCAGGCCTTACATCCGCTAATTGTGCAATTGCCACGAGCACACTGGAGATCAAAACATGGTCTACCATCCTACACTCAATCGTCAACTTTCTGAAAACCAGAAGCGCCTTTTCACCATCTCCACATTGGCAATAGCCCATTACCAGAGCTGACCATGCAACTAAATCAGGCCAAGACAAACCTCCAAAAACTTTACATGCCGAATCCATGCACGTGCATCTCGCATACATACTAACTAGAGCAGCGCCCACATAAGCATCGGAATCTAGACAACTTTTCAAACACAGTCCATGAATACTTTGCCCAACACCTATCGAGCTCATATCTGCCAAACCAGAGATCAACCCAACCAAAGTATACCCATCAGGTAACCTTCCCAGGCTTCTCATCTCGCTAAACAATTTCAACCCCTTATCCCACGCACAAAGATGCCCATAACCAGAAATCATGGAATTCCACATCACCAAATCCTGATGAGACTCGGACATAGCATAAAACACTCTACTTGCTTCATCAACATGGCCTAACCTCGAATAAGCAGTCACGAGGGCACTACTGCAGATAGAGTCCCAACCTAAACCAGAAACCACAGCCCCTCCATGTACAATTTTCAGTCCATCTAAATCAGCCTCATCACAGCAAGCCCGCATGAGACAAGCATACGTGAAATTATCCGGTCTTATCTCGCTCCTAAGCATCTGCCCGAACATCGAAAACGCCTCATCAAAGTCGTTCGCGCGTGCATAAGCACGGATGATGGCGTTCCACAAAAAGATGCTTCTCTGAGGAGTTTCGTCGAACACCCTGCGGGCATAGACGGGGTGGTTGCTCAGGGCGTAGGCTTGGACCACTCTCGTGGCATAAAACGGGTCGCCGGAGAGGTGGGTCCTGGTTATCACGGCGTGCAGTTGCTTGGTGGACAAGAGCGTCGGCTGCGACCTCGAGAGCGCCGACAGAATCGACCGGAAGTCGATGAACATCTACGTATGACAGCGGCACTCGCATGTCCTCCTGCAACTGCTACACTCGAGAGCCTAATTCCCGGACTTGAATCGCGACAAGAGACCCCCTATACTGGACCTTGAAGACATGCGCGACAACGATCATACGAGCTAAAGCTACAATCTAGCAAATACTTGAGAGAGAGAGAGAGAGAGAGAGAGAGAGGGATTACCATGTTGAAAGCCCAATTGTCGTCGTCCTGAACCTGGGAACGCCAGAAAGCCTTGAGCTTGTCGAGGGAAATCGGGGAGTCCGCCATTGATGATGAGCTCAGACGCAGAGCTTAGGGCAATCAGATTGACGAGATTATAGCAGGCTCGCGAACATGCCCGTGTTGACCGGACTCGCGAGGGCAGAACCATAAAATAACGAAACGTGTAGTTTATAGTATAATCCACCATTACTTTTATTTATCTACTACGCAATTTTATTGATTAAGTTGGTAGAAAATGAGGTCAAGTCATTTTTTATTTATTATTGTTTTGTCGATTGTCAGATGGCGCCAGCAAATGTGAACAAGCGTTGCATGTACCTTTAAAAAAATATTTAAAATATTGATTAAAATCACTGACCGTGAAAGATTTGAATATATCAAAATACACAGCATAAAGACATTATATCACTACATGAGAAATGAGAAAGTAGAATTTTTTAGTGACATATTTATTCATGGACATATTACTAAAAAAGTAAGTAATAAATGATATTTGAAGGGAAAAAAAATGATCGAGACCCTTAAAAATTAAGACATTTTCTTTGTTTTATATAATGATATTAATGATTCGAGTTTCAAGTCAAAACTTGTTTATATACTACCTTAACTAAGATATTCAGGACTCGAAATTTTTGAAATTTTATCGAATACATATACCATGTTTCTTATACGAAGCAAATAGAATTTTTTAAATCATTATAATATTGACGTGCGAATGTTTTGTTGCTTTTTCAAGTTACAACCCTTCGCTTTCCTTGAACAAAACAAAACGAGCATAAAGAAAGCAAAGGGCCCTACAAACCGAAGGCGAAAACGACTGCAATTCTCAGAAATAAAAATAGAAGCGTTAGCAATCGTCACGGGAGGATGAATATCAAACGAAATAAAGGCGATAACGACGATACTTAGAAATCAAGATGGATGCATTGGCTATCAATGATCATCAAGGGAAGATGACTATAGTCGAGGGTCAATCACAAAACTCAATTGAAGTCTCGCATTGATCAAAAAAGATGGACCTGCTAGCAGCCAAAGGTTTGTCTACAAGGTATGTACCGAGCAGAGAAACCGCCGGCGGCCAAAAATATTGCACGAACTGCAATATTACCCAAATGACTATACTTTTGTTAAAAATCGAAACAAGAAAAAACCGCGATGAGCGAAAAGAGGTCGATCGGAACAGCTCTCTACTCTCAAAATTGCTTGTCTACTTACTACTGCTGTCTTGTCACGTCAATGTTACTTTATGCAGCGCCAGCCATTCGATTTGCACCTTCACGGCTGCCCCTTGCATTCCCATTCTGATAAGCGCGTTGATAGCCGTCTCCACCGCGTCCCATTGGACCCCTCGGCGAGAATTCCCCTTGATCTCGGAAGTCATTCCTTCCATAGCCCCGACCACCGCCAAAGTTCCGGCGGCCCCTAAAGCTGTCATTCCTGAATCCGCCTCTTCCCAAAGAATACCTCCCTCTTCCACTGTTCGCCACTGAACAAAAGACCGGAGGATTAGTTAGCTTTCAACATAGGGAGAATATTAGGGTTCAAGATTCTAAAGCAACACTAAATTTGCCTCTAGGTCTATATCTACGCATTTCACCTTGGGTAGTAGTTCTCTTCTCTTCGATTAACGCTTGATGACCCCCGATTGTTATTGGCGATGCCTGCAAATTTAGTGTCGAGTACGTCTGGTTAAAGACAAGTATGTACCAAGCAATGCCTGAAGTAATCCATCTACTATTGATGCCACTTTAGTTTGCTCATGAACTGACATACAAAGTTCTCCACTGAATATTCATTCAGGAAATTTGGCACATGAACTGTACAACAAAGAATATCATACGGCAAATGCTCGAGAGTTTGACAATGACTCACAAATTTCACAAGCAATTGGTGCCTTGCCAACAAAAATCTATGAAGCTAACTAGTGCAGCACTGCCAAATAAAGTGCAGTCATGTTTCTTTCCCAAAGTTTCTGCAGGAGGAAATACCTTAAGAGCACTTTCCCTGGAACTTGATGTTTCAAACTCGATGAAGCCAAAGCATGAACCTTGCTTTAGAATGGAAGAGAATACGGGGTGAGAACACTACGTTGAAAAAAATAGAACCTGAGGAAATTACAGAATAATCATATATCTCACCTTAGAACTCCTAACTTGAATGCCATTACTCTTGATAGGCCCAAATTTTTTAAACTCCTCCTCAAGCTGTTCAACTGTTGCGTCAAAAGGCAAGTTCCGGATGAATATCGAACGACCCTCTGCTGCTGGTAAGAACAAAACCAATGAATTAATTAAAACAAAAAAAAAAGAATTTTGACATTTATGCAAATAACAACATCAAATTCAATGCTCTTTAAGAAATCTTGATTTTTCTAACTGGATATTTTTTGTTGACAAAAGGGAATCGACCCAACTCTAAAGTTGGTAAGGGCGTGACCAACACTTAGCATGACCAAAATTGCAGACCTGCTCATTCCATTCCCACATCAATTGCCTACATGTGTAAGCGTGCATCTGCATGTGCAGTGTTAAAACATAGCAAAAGAAGAAAACTTAAAAGAGAGCTATAAACCTTCTTCATGAACATCGCTGCTTTCCGGGGCAATGTCAGTGCTAGGGTTGGGAGTTATGACAGAAGCTTTCTTAGATAGCTGTTGAGTATCGCTTGCAGGTGGTGGTGGAGTCCTTTCTGTCTTGGAAGGAACAGTTACTTTGCCGGTCACTGCATGCCCTTGCATTACTTTGACCTATAAAAGAAGCATAAAGTTTCTTTCTTAAGCAAATCAGGGTCCCTACCCAAGAGAAAGAAAAGTTCAAAAATAAGATTTAACCATACAGACTTACAATTGATGCATAAGATTTCTTTGGAGCATCCTCCTCACTTGCCAAGCAGGAATCAATCTTATGAGGAGTGGATTCAATAGCCTTGTCTTCAATCACATATCCTCCATTGCCAGAAGGATTAAGAATCTCGGGTCCATTATTAAGCTCTTCCTCCTCTACCAAGGGAGTCGACAGCTTTGCTGCAAGTTCATCAGGAACCTTGGCAGGCTCTGTGCACCAGAAAATGACCCCCTTCTAAATAAAAAGAAGATTACAATAGATAAAACATATTTAGAGAATATGTCCGACCTTGTTCTAGAGGCAAGGTAGCTGTTGCAGTGGCATTACTTATGCCATTGTTTGCAGTAGAATGGATTGGTATTGGTTCATTCTCCTCGAGAAACCTAAAAACATCGTTCAAAACGAAGTATCCTTTTTCTTGGGGAGCTAGAAAGAATGTCTGAGTGAATTTTCTCCTCACGTGGTCCTTTCCAGTTAAGCATCCAGTTACCAAAGCAATCACACCATTACCATAGGACTCCTGAGCATCTGCGGTTTCTATCTCTGCTGTATAATCCTCATAGTTCAAAGACAGTATCTTTTCGTTGATAGCCTGATTCAGTAAATGAAGGTGGAACAATGTGTTAGCCAACTAATTTCTTTGCATGTCAAGCAAGCTACTTGGTTGAAAAATTGATGCGGTCGTAATGTGTCTCACTATATTAGATGCCACTTCTTGCTCAGTAGGAGAAAGAGAGAAAACTTGCATACATCATACTTCAAGCTAATTTTTCCACAATGATCAAGAAGTTGAATGTACACATATATGAAGTAATAATTAGTTTTCTGAGAAATTAATAGCTCGCTGAATTTTCTCCTCCTTGCATATGTCATGGCAAAATGTGCATTGCAGATTTATATCAGATGCTCTTAAAATCACATCCTTAAGTGAGTTGTTCCCCGTAGTTAAGATCGATCAAAGGCTTTTCCATGCACGTGCCGGGCACGTAGCATGCATGACTCGGGTTAAATGAGTAAGGCCCAAGCAGAAAAATTTGAAAGAGAAGGAGAAAGATTTTGAACCAAAACCAGAAGAAATATGATGAAACTTGCATCTTTATATGTATCAATGACATCAGATATGGGAATAATGCCTAAGATTTCTCAGCAGCATTAATTATGGTTCTAGATGAAATGGAAGCAGTCATCCCGAGTGATGCACTTACTTGCGTTGTTTTAACCGTTGTTATGTTGCCACCGACATCTGGCCGACCTAGGAAACTCGAGTCCTGGTAAAATCTATGTACCAGACCAGGAGACTGGTGAAGGATGTGGTAATACTGCTCCACAAAGGCATTAGCCACAACTTGCGCGCCGGGAGTAGGGGCTGAACCAGCTTCTTGCGCCGCCATCTAACGATAAGAATTCGACCACCAAACTTCCCAGCAGAAGTCCAGGCTAGACAAATCAGCTGTAAAATTGACCCAGCAAGCCTCCATTACAAAAGGTACCAAATGATACTTCCAACAATCCCTCCTATTGCAGCATACAGAAGCTAATGGAGAAACGACACTCCCATTAAGAAAACTAATAAAAATGTTCGTCAAGAAGAACCGGTTAACCTTTCTAGCTAAGCAATGCCAATACATCCAATACCGAAATTTACGAGCGCAAGTATGCTAAAAGCCAACAGGACATTAGAAGTCACGCTTCAAATCAAAGAGGGTCACAACCGTTCACCAAATCCAACCACATGGTTAAGCGAAGCACGGCATCGGCAGCAATAGGCATTATTCCTAACAAACAACAAACGAATATCCATAACAAACAAAAACCACATCGAACGCTCGAGACACCTCGCGCAAAACCCGGCCGGCACGCCGCAATGTCGAACCCACTGGCGAACAAATCAAGAAGGGCAGAGACGGGGAAAACCTGCCGAACAAGATTTCAATGCCCACGACCGAGTCAATATCCGGGTCACAGGCAAAACGGGCAATCTCGAAAAAAAAGAATTCACGGTCACTCCCAACCGAAGACGAGAACGACGCGAAACCAACGAGAGACCTGCGAGGACGAGCTATAGGGCGCAGGAACGCGCGCGAGCAAGAAAAACGAGAGCCGTCTCGCTGGCGAAAGACCAGATCTCGCGCCCGAGCAAGAAAACGGGAAAGACGGGGAATGGAGACGGGCCGAGGGGGCAGCGAGAGAGAAAGCAAAGTACCTCGTCGTTGGTGATCCAAAGTAAGCTCGAGAGCTCGAGATCTAAAGTGGGGCGGTTGCTTAAAGAGGAGAGAAAGAAGGAAAGGAGATGCTGCTGCCGGTGGTGTCGGAAGAAAAACCACAGGACACTACAAAGATGCTGGGAGGAAGAAAAGAGGAGGGAGGCCTTTCTTTTTTTTCTTTTTTTTTTCCTTTCTCCTTTTTGCGTATTTCGGGTTTTGATTTGATAGCGATGATGACTTCCGCCGCTGTCCCTCCTCTTTTTCTTCTTTCCCCCCCCACCCACGTGTTTATTTATTTTTCCTTTGATTTATTGATTGCTGCTGTTGTTGTGCACATTTGTCTCGTTTACGAATTCTATAGTTGTGATTATTTATTGCCTGGATTTATGGCTTCATTTGTTCAGTAGAAATTTAATAATTTCAAAAATATTTTCTAAAAAGAAATCGATTATAGTTGATGAAAAGTATTTTTCATTATCGATAATAATTTATGTGTAAATATGTTTGTGAGTGATAAGAACATTTTTCTTTCGTTTATTTTTGTAAGATGAATAAGTGAATCATCTATTTTCCATAAAATAAAAAGAGTTAAGTGATTCACTTTTTTTCTCCATCGATTATAAGTAGGAGTGATCGGTTTCAAAGTAAATCGATTCCCACTTTAAAAAGGGAATCAACAATGGGACCAAAAGAGTCGGCCCACTTGGTCCGGTTATCAAGTGTGTTCCATAATCAATGGTATCTCCTTTTTTATCTTTTTCTTTTTTCCTATTCCCTACAGGGCTGCAAAGGTTGTGGCATAATCTAAACTACTACATAAGTTTTGTTGATAATACAAGCTCGTGATAAGCTAAAAGTGAGCAACTAATGTAATTGAGTTGCAAGAAAAGAATGGGAATTAGGCTTTTAGAATAATGATAATTAAAATATATATCGGTATAGTCCGAATGGATGGGTCTATGTGAATTGGATTGATATTTACTGGTTCCGGATTTTAGGAATTGTGAACGTTTCAAAATTGATCGGTTCAATTTGGTTCAATTCAATTCAATTCTCCAATCCATGCTCAGTTATAAGGAAGACTTGGGAATGGGTGATTGCTTCTATATAAATGCTGGGCTTCTATTCGAGTCTTAATCACTTCACATTTGAGTAAATTATAACCCCACTAAATGAGAGTTGATTTGGAGCCACAATGATCTTACACTCGCCTCCAACGAATCAAGATTCTTCAACGTGGATGGACAATTGAGACCTAAACTCGTGTCTAAGTAGACTATTAAGCGTGTGAGAGTAAATATTCAACTAACTCGACTATTTAGTTTTGTGGTAAAAAGTCAAGGGATTTAGAATGCAAGTAAGTTGGTTTTGGGGGGTTCTAACACGTAACGAGATTCACGATCGAAGTGGTCAATTTGAAGAAGTGAGGTTTGAGATAAATGAAGATCATAGATTATATGTAACATATAGGTAATTAATTTAAGAAAAAAAAGTCATAAAAAATCTCAAATTATACTCATTATAACACATTTACTCTAATTTTTTTATGACATCAAAAACCTTAAATTTGTTTACCTCAACCCTTTTTTTCCATGAGATCAAAAACCTCAAAATTGTATCCATATAATATATTTATCATAATTTTTTCATGACATCAAAAATCCAAAATATGTACTCCCGTGATGCATTTACCGTAATTTTTTAAAAGAATTGTCAAAAAGTCTTAAGCATATTTCAAATGTGCCAATTCAATCCTAAATCATTCATTATTTTTTTTTTGTCAATTGAGTCATAAATTGTTTACATTTGTTAAGTTAATCCATTTGCCCAATTTTGATCGATCGATGTTAATGCGACATGATCAATGCCCACATGGACAATTCTTATTAATATTTTAATTTTTCTTTAGAATCTTTCATTTTCTTTCTCTTTCTTTTTTTTTCTTTCTTCTTCTGACTAGTCAGCCACTAGCTAGAGACAAAGGCAGGTGAGGTTGCCCTCAAGGCCGACCTTGCCATCTTTAGGCGACGTTGAGCCCATCAAGCCCTCAACATCAATGGGCAATGCTTGACCTTGCCATGGTTGAATAAATTTGTGATAGATATATCGATTTAGTGTTTTAGTGGTTAAAAAATTAGTTAAGAGTGAATTTGTTCTAAATATATTAGTTTTAAGTGAATTTATCATAGGTAAAAAGAAATACGTATCTTTCTTTAGTGTAGAAAATACGCCCATAAATCCATCCAATTAGTTAGAGCAAAATTGTCAAAAATTATGAATGGTTTTACGGATTTGAGCGAACCATGGAGAGTTCGAGCACGATGATACACGTTACACATTGGATTACATATTAGGAACTTCAAAAAAACAAAAAACAAAAAAAGATTGCACCAAAACGACGACGCCTCTCCACTCTCACGCATCCACCTCCACCTCCACCTCCACATCTCCCGCAGTCTCTGCATCTCTCTGTGTCTCTCCATCTCTGCAATGGCGAAAGTCTTGCAAACCCTAAAGCGCTACATCAAGAAGCCGTGGGACATAACCGGCCCGTGCGCTTCGCCGGAGTACCAGCTGTCCATCACCAGGGCGACGGATTACCGCGTCCCCAGCCCCGCCACGTTCCCGATCGAGGCCTGCGTGCCGACGTCGAACCCGGAGACGGTGTACGACATCAAGTACTTCGTCCGGGACCAGCGCCGCAACCGGCCCCCGATCCGGAAGACCGTCCTGAGGAAGCCGGACGTGGAGAAGATGATGAAGGAGAGGACGGGCTTCTCCCCCGAGGAGTTCCCCCCGGTCTACCTGACCGCCGAGTACGAGGAGGATATGGACACGATCGGCGGTGGTTACCAGAAATAGGTACGTCATTCGAGCTTGGAAATTCGAATCTTGCGAGGTTTTAGTGGATTTGGGTGTTGCGAAATGAAGATGGAATGTTGGATTGAATGGGCGAATTGCTTCTCTCCGATATGCGCTAATATGGACCTAACAATGAGATAATTTTGGGATCGGAAACTGATATGGAGGGGCGCTGGAATCGCATTCGTGCGTGAGCGGGCTTTGTGGTTTCATGAACTTCTCTTGTTTAAGTAGTGGTGCAATGAAATGTGGTATGCGAATGGTGGTTTTAGATGATCTGTTTGTAGGGTAAGAATAGGATATTTTTCCTTGCTTTAACAATTTATGCGAGGATGAAGCTCACTGAGAATTGTTTTGTGTGGAGGCCTACGTGGGTTAATCCGAAGTGTGATTTGTTTTAGATCTTGCTTGGTCTTATCATTGTAAGGAAGATAAATAGTCGGTGTGAATGGTCTCCCTTAGGCTTCTGGTTGTTTGTTTGGGATTGGTTCTCTCTCTGTGTCTGTCACCGAGGCGACTTATTGCCAGACATGACCATTTAACCTGAAGTAATCGATAAAAGGAAGCTCTTTAACCCATGTGATGTAATAGTTATATAGTTTTCACTGTTATCGAGGGTTGGGGTGGGGGACACTTCTCCTTTGTACCATTTCACTGCAATCGGGAGAATTGGCAGGTTTGACTACCGTAAGAGGGAGATTAGCATAGTTTCGAAAAATCAAGTGATGTCTTATGTAAATAACTATTTGACTTTGATGATCTCCTATTATATCTGTAAGGATTCGGGCTGCTTTAAATTCAATTTTCCTTAGAGAAAATGTGAAGTTGGATGCTTCAAGATTTGTTCTTTGTTCAGATATCACTTGGGAGTTGAGGATTGTTTCATTCTTGGGATATCTTATATGAAAATGAACTGCATTAGATTACTAGGAATCTGTCTGCCTTGTGTGGGGAAAGCTATCATACAAGAAATGTGACAAATGAAGAATGAATTATCATCTGGATTGTATCATCAACTCTCTAGCATTTCGACCTTTTTACCTATTGGGATTTGTACAATCACCAGCGGAAGACTAGCAATTCTTCAGAGAAAGAATCCTTTTTTTATAGCATATGCATGGAACTCATTAGCAGAGTTGCTAAGGAGCTCAATATGGCGTTTGTGTATGCTTGAGGTTAGAAAAAGTGCTGCAGAACGTCTAAGGCTTGATTGGATGAAGATTTTCAAATTGAATGGTGGCTGGAAATAGAGAACATATGTTATTGGAAAAGTTAGACTTTGACAGAAAGGACATGCTTAATATGCATCTCCATTGTTTAATAGTGGCTTGACTTGGAAAGTTCTAATTCTCCATCTCAAGTGAGGTCAAAATCGTGAATCTGAAAGGAATCTAGAGAAGGCTGGTATTAAGAATGCAATGTAGGCTTGTGAATAGGGCCCGATTCACACTTACTCAAACAGTGCAGGGGCTGGAAGTTCTTTTTAAAAAAAGTTGTGTTGTGATGCATTGAGGTTTTGTCTAAGTCAATTGGTTGCAGACTGCAGTGTGTAGTCCGAATTTCACTTGTGGAATGTTAGCTGTGGATGACACTTGGTGTCCCTTATTTGATTAAGTCAGAACAGAAGCTGAATGATAATACCTTGTAGACTAATTCCTATTTTCTTTGTTACCTCATAGACTAACCAATAAACTTAGAGATGATGCATAGGACTCTTAAAGGCATAAAAAGATTTCATGCAATTCTGATTCGTTAAGACAAAGAGGTTTTGC
Source organism: Eucalyptus microcorys (assembly GCA_014182515.1). Taxonomy (NCBI): domain Eukaryota; kingdom Viridiplantae; phylum Streptophyta; class Magnoliopsida; order Myrtales; family Myrtaceae; genus Eucalyptus; species Eucalyptus microcorys. The sequence goes on from CM024572.1 coordinate 24,132,614, forward strand.
CTAAAGGCTTGGATAGAAATTGTTTTGGGCCCTCACTTCTATTAAAGCTAAATCAAAAGCTTAATAGCAATTTTACCCCTGTTGGTCTCTGCTCTCATGGAATTAAAGCGATTTATTACCAAAGGCAGTGTTAGAAGATAAGAAAACTGCTTTTATAATCTGGCCACGTTACAATCATCATTTGAACTTTTGTTTACATCGATCCTGCTTTTTGACTAGCTACCTTGACATAGCTTATGTAGCTGATTTTTGTTGAGGTAGTCTCCCTGGTTAATGGGGCATCTGTGGTCAAGTTTTGCTGTTAATTAAAAATGTAAAAACTGGATGCGTAGCAGCCTCTTAAATGATGTATGTGTTAGTTTGGATCATATTTTTCCGATTCAACATTCATGTCACAGTTGAGTAAATTAGCACAAGTATGGGAATCGGTTTCCCTGTTGTTCGTATATAGGAAGCTCCTCATCTGGTCTCCACTGATTCATGACAAAAATTTTCCATAACTCATCCATTTGGGGGCTCATGGATGGATCATGATGTAAATAATGTAGTGTTTTCCACATTAGGGGCCCCATCTCAATTTTCAGAGAACTGATTATGCATGTCATGGGAGAAAATTCCTCATTAGTTGATTGTTTAATGAGTTTCCTAAGGGCACTCTTTTACACATTTATATACTGGTATTTGTGTGGCTGTGGAATATTTTCTTACGTGGTAAAACATGTTCAAGTCCAAATTTCTCTACTTGGAGCAATGATTAAAGTTGAAGACAATTTGACCGAGTGATCAGATATTTTTTTTGTAATGTTGTATAAGTAATTGAATACTTGATAATGAAAGCTGGCACCTAGTAGATAATTAGGTGGGCCCGGGCTGAGCCAAGCCCATTGGTCGGGCTGAAATTGTTGCTCGGGCCGACACTATAGACCTTCTAGACTATCTAACCTGAACGGAAATTAATTACTCTTGTTCTAGAATGTCAGAGAGAAAGATTTAGCATGTGATAATATATCAAAGCATTTCCTGTTCTGCAAGTAGGAAGATTTATGTTTTGGTCCCCTATTTGCTGGGAGTTTAGATAAGGTAGTTATGCAGAGACCAGTGGAATTATATGGTTCTTTAGTTAGAAAATAAAAATTTAGAAGGCCCTAGGCTTGGCTCATACTTCATTCCATTTGTTTAGCGGAAAATGAATGATTTGGAAAATATTTTCTTAAAAATGATTATTTGTATCGTTTAAGATAATTAGTCAATGAAAAATATTTATTAACAATAATTTATGTCTAAATATTTTCATGGACAATGAAATTTTTATTCATTCATTTATTTTGTGATCAATATAAGTGTTCATTTTCAGGAAATTATTTTTCAAATCATTCATTTTTCGCGAAACAAATGGAGCCTTGATTCTTCTATGCAATTTTCCTAATATCCGGCTATGCGTGTATCTTCCTGTATGAACCTTTCTGGATGATCTATCCTCTTTTCTATATGCCTTGGTCATTCTCCTCCTGTAATTTGACTAACAATATATTTGCATTGCTCCGTAGATGGCCTGGAGATTTGTGCCAACAGATTCCAATGTGCTCGTTGCGGTTGTTGTTAATTTCCTTCTCCTTGAAGAGCTCCGAGTGATATAAGTTGATCGAATTGTTTTAACTTCAATAATGGGAGTTGATGGGACAAATTCAGACTGTGGCTAAAATTTTATTGTTATCCAGTACTTGTATAAAATCCAAATGCTTTTTGCAGTTTGGTCATGGACGATGCAGTTGTTCCAGATCTCTGAGATTTTCTCTCTTTTGAAAGTTACTGATCCGCAGTGGCAGTTCCTTTTTCTGACTCATTTTAATTGATCAAGTTCCCTATTATTATCTACGACAAAGGAGCTGAGGTCGAAAGTTTCCAACCTATTTCTTTTTCCCTACTTACGCAACAATTATGTATGGACGCACCGAACACTACAAATTGAGTCGATGAAATGTATGAGACTGGCTAATAGAGTGAGGGGCAACTTCGTAGTTGGTTACTGACCTTGAGGTCAGTTTTAAGCTGGAACTTTTATTATGCACTTCTTTCTTGTCGACATATTTCCTCCTTAAACTCTTCCTTGAGCTATCACATCGAGATAAAACTCGGATCGATACAGGACACACTGGGAGCTGAAAAGGGTTGTGCTACTCATGAGATGCTGCACCACTAGGCCGCTGAAGTTGTGTGTCTGCCATTTGTTCCAGAAAGGAAGAAGAAATGAATGGTGTAGTTTATACTGCGTGGGGTGTGGAATGGCTGGTGAGTTACCGAACGGGCAAAAGCATTGATGACACTGGAAGAGAAAAGAGAGACTCGATGCGTAAAAAAAAAAAAAGGTCGTGATTTCGGCCTTAATGCGCTGAGTCATCTGATCTGACAGTAAGCAGAATGGGGAAAATGGTACAAGCAGGAGGACTGGGAGTTGCTCTCCTGTTCTCTCTCTGATGGCTCTGTTGTCCGAGTAATGATATATGGCTCTTGGAGTTGCACCACACATGCTGGGCAATCACATTAACTTAGCTGCAGAATCTGTCAAAGTCCCCAGACATCATTTCTTTGTTTGTCAGACACTCCTGATACGGTCAATTAGGGCTGTTTAAGGAATTTTGAAGCCATCAAGTTGACCAGTGATTAATATGCCGGTCTGCGTCGATTAGCTTGTCAAACTTCAAAGCCCTAAGAGTTCATACCGTGAAATCTGAGTTCTTGGTGCACGATTTTTGGGAAAGTGCGAATTCTAAACTCCTCTTCTGGGGCCGTGGAATTAGATAGAGATTGATGGTTATGTGTTCTTGCTAGCACATGACTTTGCAATGTGTTCTCCTAAACGGTGCCGTGAAACCGGAGTTGGATGTCAAGTTAAACAATCTTCTCTCGAATTTCATGCTTCAACAATTAGGTCAAATTTTTGGGAGGGAATCTTAGTGAGAACTTGGGTAAAAGCCAAAAGTTTCGGGGTTCACACGGTTCTTTTTCCCTGCGTCTCTACATAATTTCCTGCCCACTTTGCCTGTGTTTCCTCTTCTTAAAAGGTATTCGACCAGTCGCTTTCTGGGGCAGGAGTGAAATAACTTCATCCGTCAGAAATCCTCAAAAGGCCAAATCAAGAAGAAACTGAGCCCGCGCATGAATTACCTCTTGGATTAGGGAAATTCTTAGGATCCGCATAAACACGCACGCAGACACTTGGCGGTCTTAGTCTTAGAAGGTATCATCCTATATGGCCCTCAAATACAGGACTTAAAACTTCTCGATTTGATTTCATGACCGCTCTAGTAATCGCGACTAACTCGTAAATTGCATAAATTTAGTGTATTCTCAGTAATGTTGTGCAGAAGAGGGAAACTCTCTATTTACATTGGAACCGTATTCTAGGATTAAGGTTACCCTCTCAAATAGTTGCGTTGGTGCCGAAACCATAAAGAGAAAAACTCCGTTCGTTTTGATGAATTTTTCATAAGCTGACCCGGAGGCTTCAAGATCATAGACTCTCTCTCTCTCTCTTCCAAACACCCCAACCCCCCCCCCCTCCCCCGGCGGGGTTGGCTGAGCAAATGCATAGTTCAAGGGCTCAGAAGAAGACAAGTTTTAGGGTCAGCTCTACATTCAGAAAGCCTGCTGTTCTCTGCAGGTTAACTTTGTGAACCATGCAAACATAGCCGGGGTAAAGTAAGTTCAAAGGTAAAAGGAATAAAACCCTAAAAGATGGTTGGCTTCCCAATGAACTTAAACCAGCAAAAGAAGAAGGAAACAGTTAATGAACTAATCCGCCAGGGCCAGAACAATTATATAAAACAGATGGTTAAATCGAACGAATTGCACTGTCTAAGTCCAAATCTCACTGCCATATGCATGTGGTCTCTCTCCTCTGAGTGATAATGCTTTCAAACGGCCTTGCCCTTGGGTTCTTCCACAACATATAGTACCACAATTTCCTCTTGGAAAAAAAATATTTGTATTAGATTTACCCGCTCTTCCATTTCATGTGGTTGATACCAAATAGGTCAATGTCTACCGCGGGCTGTTAATTGCCATAATCAATGAAAATTTGGCAGCCGAATCTACAACATTCTTTTGTAAACTTCTCGATGTTTTTGAGTTAGGGTTTGGTAAGGCGCACAATGTGAAATCGACATCTACACGCATAAAGCTATCTACCATGTAATTGTTGATAAAGCCGACAACCCTTGTTCTTTGAATGGTCCCCAATTTTATTAGATTTTGTGGTTTCGCTTGACGACGAACTCTTAACAGTAGATAAAACACGTGGACGCTAAAGTGCCTTACTTTTCCTTCTCCCATCACCAGAAACCTAGTTTTTTTCGGTGAGACCAGAGACCTAGTTTCACTGGTAAAAGGTATTGCCCTAATGAACCCTCAATCCCAAGCACTTTTCTTTCAGCTTTCGCTAGATTGAGAGAACTTATTAAAGAGAAGGATTTCATGGCATGACATTTCCTTCTCTAATACTGTTCCAGAACACGCCGATCTGTCACTTGATGCCTTAGATTCTTTGCCTGCAGAAGCACTGAAGTTCTTCTCTGGGTAATTGGTGTATACTGGATAATGAGGTAAATGATCATTCATTCTTACAAGAATTAGACAAGAGTGCTCCTTTCGTTTTCGTGGAGTTTTTCTTGCTCGCAAGGTTAAATCAAAGGAAAACCCTAGGTTCGACCCTTTTATAGGTTTTTCCAGTTGCCCTAAATTTCAGCCCAAGCTCCAGTTCAGGATTTTTTTTTTTTTCAAGAAAAAGTTGTGTTGTAACTGATCATACGATTAAATTTTTTATGTAGGAGAAAAATAGGGAAAAGGTAACAATTAAACTCCTATTAACTATAGAACTAATTATATGTCTTGGATTCAGCTAAACATGTTGCAGCAAGAATATGAGACACAAGTGAGATGATCACCAGCTCAAGAGAAAAGAAAAGTGGTTTTCAAGCCAAGGAAGTAGGAGAGAAAGGCTGTAGTCAGATCTCAAAGGTGGCGCCGTCAAGTTCAAGTCGTTGGTCATTGGAACTTCGGAATAATCCAAGGGTTGTTCGCATCCCACGCACTTTTGGATGTAAAGACAGGCACAGCAAAGTCCGCACTGTAAGGGGTTTGAGGGATCGGCGAATTAGGCTTTCTGCACCGGCTGCGGTTCAGTTGTATCATCTTCAAGATATTCTAGGTCTGACCCAACCGAGTAAGGTGATAGATTGGTTGATTGAGGCTGCGAGGCATGACATCGAAAAGCTTCCACCTCTCCAAATTCCTCAAGGATTCAGCGAAGTGATCAACCAACAATTGTTGTTTCCTCCGGAATTAATGAACCCCTCAAGGTCACTATTCTTTGACGCAAGTCTTCCATTCACAAAGCATGGACTAATTAGTCCTAGTCTCACATTACTAGCTGGCAGCACGAAAATGGAGGCCAATGAGGATTGTGTTTGGAGCGCAGATGATAGAACAAGGCTGAAGTCAAAGTACTATTGGGATGGGATCTCAAAGTTGAGAGAAAGAAGCAACGAGTTTGAAAGAGGGTGCTTTTCCGAGAAGAGCAAGCAGATCGATCTGAATGTTCGAGAAAACCAAGAAAATATCAGTTCCTCTGGAACTCGGCTGGTCTCAGATCAAAATCTCCTTCCAATTGGCCTGCTGAACAATACCATTGGATACCGGCACTATATTCCTGGTAATTATTTGGAGCCCTCTTCCCACAATTTATCTTTATCCCCATTTGGAAGCTATGAATCAATATCACAAAGAGCAAACCTCCCCAACACCATTGACGCTTGTTTCTTTCCATCTTCGTCAATAGGTCTCAATTCGGAGAATCAATTTATTCTCAGTCCATCTAACATGACAAGCCCTTCTTTGATTCCTTCATGTTCACCGTGTTGGACTGGTGCTGGTCCTATTGATAATGAACACAGAAAAGTGAACCATTTCCCTTTGTTCAACTCAGGCTCACAATTGCCTAGCTTCACCCCGGCTTCACTTAACCTTTATTATGATGCCCTTGAGACCAAATATTCTCTTCTTTCTCGAGATGAAAGCCAGGCAAATGACAACAATGGTAACTGTTGAAGTTAAGTGTTTGGATTCTCATGTCTTTTGATTGACATATTTATTCGGATAATGTTTCTTCAGCTTTTTGTTGTAGTTCTTCTATGGGAAGCACGCACTTTAAGCATAGATTTGGCAAGCCTGTTTTTGCAAATTAATTTTGTGTACTGGAGTCAAGACTGCAGTTTAAGCAGAAATTAAAAGATGTGCTATTGTAATAATTTCAATCCAAATAAGTCAATCAGTTCAAGTGTTTTTTTTTAAAATATATTATTTATTAGTATCCGGATCAGCTGGAACTTCCAGTTGTTGCATTTAATATCTCTAGTTCCATGTAAGCCTTTTTCTCCACAAGGGATGGTAATGCCTGTCTTATGGAATTTGCAAGTCTCTTCATTAATCCTGTTTATGGTGCATAATTTTGTGCAGTTAATTTAGGTGTTGGCTCTAAGTTTCAAGATGGGAACAAGTTAAACAGTGTAAAGCACTACTCGAGCTTTTATTTTCTCATACATTAACTAAGCCAAAGTACAGGTGACCAAGGTAATCATTTTTTGAAGTATAATTAACTTTAGGTGAAAGAACAAATGATCGCGGTGTTCATAGACTCTGATCATGAGAGAGCCATCTCATTCAATTATTAGTCCTATTGTCGTCTTGTAACGTCTAATTATGAGGAGCCTAATAACCCACTTGTTCATACTTTCATCAGATTTTAATAGCGCAACTCTATCTTGCTTAATTAGAAATCAGCTAGCAGAATAACGGTAACTACGTGAATCAGCACTTCAGGAAGTTTGTAAAAGAACAACTTCATTGCTGGACAGGTTACATAAGATCATAGAATGCAGTTTATACGGCAAATTGATTGAAAATATTGAAAGAAGCAAAGGCTAGAGGTCTAGCTAGTGTGGGCGATCAAGAATACTGCTGAAAATCCGGCAAAAGTTGAATTACTCACTAGAACTAATTCTGAGAAATCATGTCCTCTAAACAACACTTGAAGTTTAGTGCTTGATCTTGAAACAAACACGAATTTGCATGATCCTTAAATAAAAACCCTGCAGCTATAGAGTGTTTTTGGAATGAAAAAAATGAAGATCCAGATAAGTATATGACACTGCAGCAGCACAGACAGAGGATCTCACTGTCAAATTGTCTAAAATGGATCCAAGAAAATTCCAAAGAAGGGCAACACTAGAAGCAGTATGGTGGTTAAGGAAGAAGCGTTTTTTTTTTTATCAAGATAAATAGATGGCATGTACATAAAAAGACAAAAGAAAAGCTTGAGTCACTGTCATACCTAGGGATCCTTAAAAGATTAAATGAGCATTACCCCATAATTGTGAATGCCATGAATCCAGATCCGGTTCAGACATAATTGTTGACGAGTTACAGTGCACGTGAATTTGTCAGAAAATTATTTTTTATATATAACCGTACTGTTTTTCTTATATGCTAAAACTCCAAAAATCAAAGTAGATAAAAAAGGAATCGCGCTATTTTCATATCTTTTATGACTAAATTCGCCATTTTTTTAAACTAAAAAGGGAAAATTACCCTCAATCATTCAATTACAATTGAAAGTGGTAGCCTCAAATTTATTCACTTTCTTTCTTTTTTATTATTTTTCCATTTTTATTTAGAATGCAGTTGCCATATCTAAACATTGCACATATTTTATATTTGTTTAATGTGGTTATCTCGTGTTTATTAAAGGCATCATTATTATTATTATTTTACTTCTAGATATTGCTTCTATAAAATAAGTTTTATCAAAAAGAAAAATTTCCGTGAATTTTAATTCTTTTTTAAGTTATCGAGCAAATTTATGGTTTAATTGTCTAGTAAAATCTAGAGATTAACATAGATAATTTTGTAAAACAAACTTATCTTCATAAACTTTTACTTTTGTTGTGCATGTCACCATCAACCCTTTGATATTTTCTCTAAAAGACTTCATGTATAAAATTGTCAATCCGGAATAATAAGAATTGATTGGCATTTAAAAAATCATTTCTTATTTTATGAATGTTGTGATTTAATTACATTTCATCTTTAAAAGTTTCACATAGGAGAACATAACTAGGATTTTATTTTAGAAATTCTTTATAGAGGTTTTACTTTTTCATCGATCATCCCGTTATATGTATATAAGCATAAAAGACAGCTAATAACAAAGAGTTTGACTATAATATACACAAAAGATATGAAAGTTTATAAACAAGTGATTGCATCAAAAAAATGTTTATGTTAAAAATTTTCTAGATTCTACTTGTTTATTAATCCACAAATTTGTCCTACAACCTTAAAATAAAATTGGGTCTTTTGACAATCTCTTATCGGAAAAACTAATTTCTACATAAGTAATGTCTAACAATAAATCGAAAGGCATAGTACCTTTAATACAAATGGGATACTCGCAAGAAAAAAAAAAACATGTAATATCTTAAAGTTGCAACTGCATCCTATATGTAGAAATAGAAAAAAAAAAAAAAAAAAAAAAAGGGGAAAGTAGATAAAAGTCAACAAAAATGGATGGAAATAAAGCCCCCAGCGAGGATCGAACTCGCGACCTTTCGCTTACGAAGCGAACGCACTACCACTATGCTATGGAGGCTCAACGATTACCAGTTTATATCCAACTATTTCTAATAAAAAATTATGTTTTTTTTTACAAAAAAAAAAATCTCAAGTAGTAGAGCGTCCGCATTGTGTTTTACATCATCAGACATGAAGATGAAATCACTTCTGCAGAAAGAAAGTGGCCTGGGCATTTTCTTTTTGTCTATCTCTTGTTTCGTTTCGCACTTCGTTTTTGTTTTCATTCAAAATATCCACGGTATAGTCAGATGATCAGGAAGCAAAAGGAGCAATTGTTATCAATAGCATCGTGTCAAATTACAGTGGACTTCGAGGTGAAAATCGAATCAGATTCGGCTCATTGAAATGATGGGCCAAAGTTCACATCCATTATAAGCTAACAGGTGAAATTTGAGTAGTTTGCAACGGCATCCGATGTACAAGTGAATCACCTACGACCACGCAGTGTGCAAACTACTGTTTCTCTGTAATATCGGTTCCATTATCAACCGCCTCGATCGTCTTAATCTCGCTCTTGGCGCCTTGTAGCTGTCTCCGGACTAGTGCAGTGTAAACACCGTCTTTGCTGAGGAGATCCTCGTGAGTGCCTCTCTCGACTATCTGGCCATCGGAAATGACCGCCACCGTGTCGGCACTCTTCACTGTCGATAGGCGATGGGCTATCACCAGCACCGTCCTTCCCTTCATTAGAGAATCCATCGCGTCCTACATCATCGGAAGCCGATCAACCAATGCAGTGAAAATTTTTGTGTCTCGATCTCGAATTACAATACCGAACTTTAAAAACATATGAGAACTTCAAGAGAAAGATATTGCTCATATATATGTCATGTGCTTACCTGAACCAGGTATTCACTTTCGGCATCGAGAGCACTTGTGGCTTCATCTAGCAGGAGAATCTTTGGGTTCATCAATAAGGCCCTCGCGATCGCTACTCTCTGTTTCTGACCACCGGAGAGCCTCACTCCACGCTCTCCGACAATGGTTTGATATTTCTCTGGGAACTCCGATATGAACCCGTGGGCATTGGCCATTTTCTGCAAAATTCACATCATTATAATGGCGAGTTTCGAAAGGTCGAAGTTTGTAGTGAGCCAACTATTGTAAAGGGAGATATGTCAGTCTTACGGCTGCATTTTCCACGTCTTCGCTGCTGATTTTGCCATCAAAGCCATAGGCTATGTTCTCCTCTATGGAGCAGTTAAAAAGGACAGGCTCTTGGCTAACTATACTTATCTGCGAGCAAATTATTAGGATGTCAGCACATATCAGTTAAAAAATAACGATACCAGGGATGCAACAATGGCATAATATGGTAACTATGGTACATCTGCATCCAAATTATGACTTGTACCACCGCTCATTGGACATGCAAATGCAAAAGATATAACAGACGAAGACCTTTCGGTGGAGATGTTCATGGGATACTTCTACCAATGGAACCCCATTTATCAGAATCTTCCCCTTGATAGGGTCATAAAACCTCTCAATCAAGCTTGCTATTGTGGTCTGCAGAGCATGTAGAAAAAGTTAGTATTGCAGGCTGAACAGTATCACCTGGAAATTGTTATTACTCTGAAAGCGGCAAACTGGGTTCAAGAGATTAGACTTCCCATAGGATGAACCTACCTTTCCACCTCCGCTAGGACCAACTAGAGCAACTTTTGAGCCCGGCTGCAACTTTAATGTTATTCCCTGAAATTTGCAGATGTATAATGTTCTTTACAGCAGCAAAATGCGAGATCGATCATACTATAAAACGAGAAATTCATTACCTTGAGCACCATGTGGCTGGGACGGGAAGGGTACGCAAACCACACATCGTCTAACTCCACCTCTCCATCTTGGTCCCTACAAGACAAAACACAGTTCATAGTGAGGCGTATCAGTCTGATATTTACATTAATTGCATGTTCTCATGCAAAATCTCTAGTAAATAAGATTAGTGGTACTTGACTTCCACCACCACATTCACATTGGCGTAGAAGATGCGACTTCCATTTTTATTTTTGGCTGTTTTTTAACATGAAATCTCAAAAGACTCCAATGGAGTAAGAGAGAATAGAGGAACTAACCCCAAGGGACACTTATCCCCTGACATAGGCATGGATGAAACACGGTCCAGAATCTGAAAGACCCGCCTGCTGGCTCCTGCAGCTTTCATTGCTACAGTGTACAACCCAGATAATCCGGAGACCGAGGATCCCACTGCAAGAACAAGCCTAAATTAGACATTTTGAGGAGTATCTGATATGTAAACTCAATTATCAACTCCTGAATCTTGAAAGACAACAGAAAACATAATTTTTATGTTGGCATTTTCAGCAAATAGACCAAGAGAAATACCGGTGAGGCTATAGAGAATGAAAGAGGTGAGAGCACCGGGTGACATATGACCCATGATGGTCAAATTGGCTCCATATATGACAACAACAATCACTGACAGTGTTGAGGCCGCATTTAGGCTTCCGAAGAAGATGCCAACAACCCTCTGTAGCGGAAAGACAGGTAAAATTAGAAGCTTTTGAGAGTGAGGAAAACTGGAGGGAGGGGAAGAACGAGGAGGAACTCACAGCTTGTTTGATTCCAAGGTTCAGTGTCTCATCAACTTTCTCGGAGTAGCGTGACACTTCATATCCTTCCTGGGCAAAGGATCTCACGGTGCGTATCGCACCGAAAGACTCCTACAATATTCTGTATATAAGCTTCCAACTTTCTTGGGTAGAAAGGTAGAACAAAATGATTATGCTTCATGTTTTTCAGAGTATTTCTACTCAAAGCACTAAAAATTCTACAGGTACATACAGCATCCAATAAAAAGCAAGATATGCAGGTCACTAGGGTAACTTTGGACATTAAGATTGTCAGCACACGCCTATGGACAAAAAGAAGATCGATTGACAAATTTTAGCTGAACGAGCGGAATATCTAAATTCTTAATGCTAGCACGTCATACCTCAGCAATTGAGGAGGCTACAGCAGCCGCAGCTTGTGTTTTATGGGAAAGTTCGCGAAGAAAGCGGCCGAACTTACGAACAGCAACAGAAATAGCAGGCACAATGGCCAAAGACAACACTGTAAGATAAACAGAAAGAATGGCACAATGTCAACCAGCAATCAGTGCATTTCTCTAAATATATTCATATGCACTTTAAGGAACAATTACGTGTCAACTTCCAAGATGTGGTGAACATGAAGCCAAGGCCAATAAATGCAGTTGATAGATTTTTCAAGGCCTCGGACAGATTGGTGGTTGCAGCATTTTTTATAATCTGAGTATCCTCAGAAAGTCTGCTCAACAGCTCCCCTGTTCGAGTGACATCAAAGAATGCTATTTCCTACAAAAAAAACTTTAATTAATAAGTTGGGCACAGAGCAATTAGAACAGTCGCCTTCCTATAAATGAAGCTCTAGGTCTCCGCAACTGCACTACATGGTATTCATACACTAAATCATTGGATGAGATATACCTGATTAATAAGGTGGCTGAATAAGTCCTTTCTCAGTCTAGCAACGACTCGTTCACTAGCAGAGGAGAATAACCATGCTCGGAGTGCTGTGCAAACAGAACTGGAAGGTCGACAAAGAGAGAAGCCTCTATTAGGGAGAAAGTAATCTAAATTGTAACCACCACAGAATCTCACTAATTGTCAGTTCAGAAGGGAACAGTTAAAAAACGTCATGATTTTCATCATAAGAGAACTTAGATTCTAACAAATTTGATCGTAATTTTGTCGCCATTAGGAGGCAAATTCTGCGCCAGAACGGTATATAATGAAGCGAGTGCAAGTCCTTACCCAGTCACAACAACTAAAAATATCTCCAGTATGGTTCTGTTGACAGCCTCCAGTGCTTCAGCTCTCTGTTCAGGTGATCTCATCTCTCTTGACACAATATCTATTATCATCCCACCAAATTTTGGCTGTGAATAATGGTCAAACACATTTCAATTAATAGTCCAATTTCTCAAAATGTTTCTTGCAACATCAACGCTAGGACTCCAAAAGGGAGAGAGATTACAGAACCTACAATTAGTATGCTTGAAAGGGATGCAACCAAGAGAGCAATCGTAGCTATGATCAACTTCCCAGCATCGGGCTTTGCCTGTGAACCAATAGAATACCATTATCTATTTAATTGTTGGATCCGCCCAAAGCGAGTACTCAAAGATCAAAGAACAGTTTAAGCATAGGGGAAATTTACCAGTGAGAGTACTCTGCCAAATCCCACATTTGCAGCCTAAGGAATTAATGAGAGGAAAATTGTATCATGAACTCGAATCTCATTAGATGTCAGTAAGAAAATATGAATAAGATGGCATTCTCACTGGTACAGCATCTCCATGTTCCAGGTCCGTCACATGACTGTTGATGAGAGAATCATCTCTCTTTCTTCCTCCCTGCAATAATATTGGGAATAAGATCACATGATACAACCGAAAGTACAAAAACACGAACATTAAAAGGGAATGAAGATGAAAAAAGTACACCGTCAAGTCTTTCTTTCACAATATAGCCAACTGGGCGAAAGCACCCAGGAATACTTCAACAATTCTTAAGCTTTCAAGAACTGAACATTTAACCAAGACTGGACTGCAAGATGACCTAGGCTAGAATTTTCTCGCATCTGCTCATGGAATGATCACCAAAACCCAAGTGAATTCACTCTTTCCATCACTCTTTTCGGTGGAAACGCAGGGTAAAAGTTAATGTTCAACGCCAAGCAACAACAAATTAAAGGAAAAAAGAAAAGGGAACCCAATTTAGCTTAAAACCCATGCATGGAAATTCCTTCTAAACAGATTGGACTTGACTCCTTAAACTGATATAAACATCTCTTTCCTTAAGCAAAACTACCACAAAGATTCCACTCACTTCAGTATTCTAAAAGCATCATCTATTCAAAGTGGACAAACACGCGTGGAATCTTTGAAGCCGAAAAGGTCCAAAAGAAAACTGAAAATTTGCCCAAGATCTTCATCAAATCACGAAAGCGAAAAGGAAATCCCAATTCGAAAAACATACTCCTCGTTGCAGCAACGGGGCTCTCTCGCTTCCGACGCCGTGCATCCTTCTTGCCCTTCGACCAAGCAACGAGAATTAGTGCGAAACAACAAAAAAGACCAAGGAAAGAAAAACGGTGGTGGGTCTTCTTTGCCTCTCAAGATAAAGTTTTCGTTCGACTTGCGCCCCAAGACAGGGGAGGGAAACACGAATCAGAGGCGACGAAGACGGCGAGCGAGACTCGCCAAGTTTTACAGTCGCGACGACTTGGAGAGGTCATTATTAATTGTCGGTCCCCCCCATAGTGACGGCGACTCTTTAGGCGGGTTTTGGACGAAGGATTCTCCTGCCCTTCGCTACTCTGTCAATTGGCTTCCGTCACCGCATGCATCATGCATCAGGCTCCCTGTCATATCATCTGATCCGAGGATCTAGGCCGAAAGTGGCCACAGTAATTCCACCCTCCTTGGATCGACCGGTCTTTCTTGGAGCGTCTGATGAGCTGATCCACGTGCTCAGCGGCAAAGAAGGAACGAGAAGTCGGAAACGTTTGGGGTTTCAAGAATCCATATCCAATATATGTTCACATTGACAGGCAACGCATAAGTATGTGTAGGCGCACGTGCACGCCTCATCATGGTGAGCTTGACTGACGGTTAAAGGTCGTTTTAACTCCCGCAGGTTTGTTCATACTTGCAAATAAAACGATGGGTAGTTTATATATAGATATATTATTTTCTCGCCAAAACTCACAGTACTGTTCGATTTTTAGAAAACTAAAAATAAATTATATACGAATCCACGAATCGATATTTAGAGTGCTGCCAATACGTGAGTATTGTGCAAGTTTTGGAAATTTGGGATTAGAAAAAGAAGTCAAGATGTGAGAACTATAAGATTTAAGTTAGTTGAAAAACAAAGGAACAGAAGTCAGGAATTACTGAATACACCGATCTTTTAGTACTAAGTAACGACAGACATTTGGTAAGTATAGTTAAGATAATGCTTAAGGCCGGCACCTGATATAGGCCAAAGTTCAGATCAATTATAAGCTAACAGGTGAAATTCGAGTAGCTTGCGACAGCATCCGATGTACACATCAATCACCTACAGCTATATGCAGTGAGCAAACTACTGTTTCTCTGTAATATCGGTTCCATTATCAACCGCCTCGATCGTCTTAATCTCGCTCTTGGCGCCTTGTAGCTGCCTCCGGACTAGTGCAGTGTAAACACCGTCTTTGCTGAGGAGATCTTCGTGAGTGCCTCTCTCGACTATCTGGCCATCGGAAATGACCGCCACTATGTCGGCACTCTTCACTGTCGATAGGCGATGGGCTATCACCAGTACAGTCCTTCCCTTCATTAGAGAATCCATCGCGTCCTACATCATCGGGAGCCGATCAACCAATGAAGTGAAAATTCTTGCGTCTCGATCTCGAATTAGGATAGAATAGACAAGTTTAAAAACATACGCAAACTTGAAGAGAACGATGCTACTCATATATATGTCATGTGTTACCTGAACCAGGTATTCACTTTCTGCGTCGAGAGCACTCGTGGCTTCATCTAGCAGGAGAATCTTTGGGTTCATTAACAAGGCCCTCGCGATCGCTACTCTTTGTTTCTGACCGCCGGAGAGCCTCACCCCGCGTTCTCCGACAATGGTTTGATATTTCTCTGGGAACTCCGATATGAACCCATGGGCATTGGCCATTTTCTGCAAAATCCACATCATTATAATGACGAGTTTCGAAAGGTCGAAGTGTGTAGCGACGCAGCTCTTGTAAAGGGAGATATGTCAGTCTTACAGCTGCATTTTCTACGTCTTCGCTGCTGATTTTGCCATCAAAGCCATAGGCTATGTTCTCCTCTATGGAGCAGTTGAAAAGGACAGGCTCTTGGCTAACTATACTTATCTGCGAGCAAATTATCAGGATATCAGCACATGTCGGTTAAAAAATAACCACACAGTGGACGCAACAATGGAAAAATATGGTAACTATGGTACATCTGCATCCGAAAAACAAAAAGGGATTTATGACTCGAACTACCGCTCAATGGACATGCAAATGCAGAAGATCTAACAGACGATGACCTTTTGGTGCAGATGTTCATGGGATACTTCTACCAAAGGAACCCCATTTATCAGAATCTTCCCCTTGACAGGGTCATAAAACCTCTCAATCAAGCTTGCTATTGTGCTCTGCAGAGCACGTAGAAAAAGTTAGTATTGCAGGTTGAACAGTATCACCCGGAAATCGTTAACTGGGTTTTGAGAGATAAGACTTCCCATAGGATGAACCTACCTTTCCACCTCCACTAGGACCAACTAGAGCAACTTTTGAGCCCGGCTGCAGCTTTAATGTTATTCCCTGAAATTTGCAGATGTACAACGTCTTTTACAGCGGTAAAACACGAGATAGATCATATGAGATCATACTATAATTCGAGAAATTCATTACCTTGAGCACCATATGGCTGGGACGGGAAGGGTACGCAAACCACACATCGTCTAACTCCACCTCTCCTTCTTGGTCCCTACAAGACAAAACACAGTTCATAGTGAGGCGTATCAGCCTGATATTTACATTCATTGCATGTCCTCACGCAAAATCTCTAGTAAGTAAGATTCGTGGTCCTTGACTTCCACCACCAGATTCACATTGGCGCAGAAGATGAAACTTACATTTTTATTTTCGGCTGTTTTTTAACACGAAATCTCGAAAGACTCCGATAGAGTAAGAGAAAATAGAGGAACTAACCCCAAAGGACACTTATCCCCTGACTTAGGCATGGATGGAACGCGGTCCAGAATCTGAAAAACACGCCTGCTGGCTCCTGCAGCTTTCATTGCTCCAGTGTACAACCCAGATAATCCAGAGATCGAGGATCCCACTGCAAGAACAAGCCTAAATTAGACATTTTGAGGAGTATCTGATATGTAAACTCAATGATCAACTCCTGAATCTTGAAAGACAACAGAAAACATAATTTACATGTTGGAATTTTCAGCAAATAGACCAAGGGACATACCGGCGAGGCTATAAAGAATGAAAGAGGTGAGAGCGCCAGGTGACATATGACCCATAATGGTCAAATTGGCTCCATATATGACAACGACAATTACTGCCAGTGTTGAGGCCGCATTTAGGCTTCCGAAGAAGATCCCAACAACCCTCTGTAGTGCATAGACAGGTAAAATTGAAAGCCGTTGAGAGCGAGGAAAAATGGAGGGAGGGGAAGAACGAGGAGGAACTCACAGCTTGTTTGATTCCAAGCTTCAGTGTCTCATCAACTTTCTCAGAGTAGCGTGACACCTCAAATCCTTCTTGGGCAAAGGATCTCACTGTGCGTATCGCACCAAAAGACTCCTACAATATTCTGTATATAAGCTTCCAACTTTCTCGACTAGAAAGGTAGAACAAAATGAATACGCTTCATGTTTTTCAGAGTATTTCTACTCGAAGCATAAAAAATTCTACAGGTACATACAGCATCATATAAAAAGCAAGATGTGCAAGTCGCTAGGGTTACTTTGGAGATTAAGATAATCAGCAGATGCCTACAGACAAAGGATGTTTGATTGACAAATTTTAGCCGAATGAGCGGAATATCTGCTAGCACGTCATACCTCAGCAATTGAGGAAGCTACAGCAGCTGCAGCTTGTGTTTCACTGGAAAGTTCGCGAATAAAGCGGCCGAACTTGCGTAGAGCAACAAAATAGTAGGCACAACAGCCAACGCCAACACTGTGAGATAAACAGAAACAACGGCACAATAGCAACCAGCAATCAGTGCATTTCTCTAAATATATTCATATGCGCTTTAATGAACAAATTACATGTCAGCTTCCAAGATGTGGCAAACATGAAGCCAAGGCCAATAAATGCAGTTGATAGATTTATCAAGGCCTGGGACAGATTATTGGTTGCAGCATCTTTTATAATCTGACTATCCTCGGAAAGTCTGCTCAACAGCTCCCCTGTTTGAGTGACATCATAGAATGCTATTTCCTACAAAAGATTACCATTGTAATTAATAAGTTGTGCACAAAGCAATTAGAACACAGTTGCCTTTTTATACATGAAGCTCTAGGTCTCCGTGACCGCACTACATGGTATTCATGCACCAAATCATTGGATGAGATATACCTGATGAATAAGGTGACTGAACAAGTTCTTTCTCAGTCTAGCAACGACCCGTTCACTAGCAGAGGAGAACAACCATGCTTGGAGTGCCATGCAAACAGAACTGGAAGGTTGACAAAGAGAGAAACCTCTATTAGGGGAAAGTAATCTGAATTGTAGCCACCGTAGAATCTCGCTAATTGTCAACGCAGAAGGAAACAGTTCAAAAACGTCCTGATTTTCATCATAAGAGAACTTAGATTCTAACAAATTTGCTTGTAATTTTGTCACCACTAGGAGGCAAATTCTGAGCCAGAATGGGAGATAATGAAGCGAGCATAAGTCCTTACCCAGTCACAACAATTGAAAATATCTCCAGTATGGTTCTGTTGACAGCCTCCAGCGCTTCAGCTCTCTGTTCAGGTGATCTCATGTCTCTTGACACAATATCTATTATCTTCCCACCAAAATTTGGCTACGAATAATGGTGAAATGCATTTCAATCAATAGTCCAATTTCTCAAAATGTTTCTTGCAACATCAACGCTAGAACTCCAAAAGAGAGAGAGATGACGGAACCAACAATTAGTATGCTTGAAAAGGATTCAACCAAGAGAGCAATTGTAGCAACGATCAACTTCCCAGCATCAGGCTTTGCCTGTGAACCAATAAAATGCCATTATTTAATTAATTGTTTGATCCGCCCAAAGAGAGTACTCAAAGATCAAAGAACAGTTTAAAATGCAATTACCAGTGAGAATACTCTGCCAAATCCCACATTTGCAGCCTAAGGAATTACCAAGAGGAAAATTGTATCATGAACTCGAATCTTATTAGATGTCAGTAAGAAAATATGAACAAGATGGCATTCTCACCGGTACAGCATCTCCATGTTCCAGGTCCGTCACATGACTATTGATGAGAGTATCATCTCTCTTTCTTCCTCTCTGCAATAAAATCAAAAATAAAATCGCATTATACAACCAAAAGTACAAATATACAAACATTAAAAGGGGATGAAGATGATAAGTACACTATCAAGTCTTTCTTTCACGATTTAACCAACAGGGCAAAAGCACCCAAGGACACTTCTCAAACAATTCTTAAGCTTTTACGAACTGCACATTTAACCAAGACTCGACTGCTAGATGACCTAGGCTAGAATTTTCTTCAATCTGCTCATGGACTGATCACTGAAACCCAAGTGAATTCGCTCTTTCCATCACTCTTTTCAGTGGAAACGCAGGGTAAAAGTAAATGTTTAACGCACGCAACAACAAATTAAAGGGAGAAAGAAAAAGGAACCCAGTTTAGCTTAAAACCCATGCATGGAAATTTCTTCCAAACAGATTGAACTTGACCCCTTAAACTCATTAAAACATATCTTTCCTTAGGCGATACTACCACAAAGATTCCTCTCACTTCAGTATTCAAAAAGCTCTATCTATTCAAAGCGGACAAACACACGTATAATCGAATCAACTCCAAGAAATTCCAAATTCGAACCCCAAAAAGTCCAAAAGAAAACAGAAGTCTTGCCCAAGATCTTCATCAAAATTACGAAGAGAAAAGGAAATCCCAATTCGGAAAACATACTCCTCGTTGCAGCAACGGGACTCTCTCGCTTCCGCCGCCCTGCATCGTTCTTGCCCTTCGACCAAGTAACAAGAATCAGTACGCAACAACAAGTAAGCCCAAGGGAAGAAAAACGGTGGTGGTCTTCTTTTCCTCTCAAGATAAAACTTTCACTTGACGTATGCCCCAAGACGAGAGGGAAACACCAATCAGAGGCGACCAAGACGGAGAGAGACTCGCCCAGTTATGCACTCGCGATGACTTTGAAAGGTCATTGTTAATTGTATTGTCTTCCCGGAGTGACGGCGGCTCTGAACTTTCTCGGTTGGTTTCCGCGACTCTGTGGATTGGCTTCCGTTAGCGCATGCATCAGGCTCGCTGTCATAACCTTTTGATCCGAGGATCGTAGCCGAAAAGTAGCCACAAGAATTCCACCCTCCCTGGATCGACTGGCCCTTCTTTCTGGCAGTGTATGATGAGCTGATTCACGTACACGAAAACGTTTGTAGTTCAAGAATCTATAATCCATATCATGCAGACGCGCATGCACGTTGGGCGACTCGTGGAAAAAGCAGTGCGTCTCATCATGGTGAGTTGACTGGAGGTTAACACTTAAAAATAAAACGATGAGCAGTTTATATTTTTTATTGTTATTTTCTCTCCAAAGCTTACAACATTGTTCGATTTTTAGAAAATTAAAAATAAATTATGTACGAATTCACATATCAATTACTTTTTACACCGATCTTAGTACTACGTGACGACAGACATTTGGTAAGCATAGTTAACGAGGAATGCTTTGATTTTTTAAGAATTGATTACATAATTCTGAGAAAACACATAATGCAAACCTACAAACACTCCTTGTTTAGTTGGTTCTCGAGTGTTTTAGGGGCAAATATTTATGAAATCATCCTATGATAAGGTTTTCTTTACAAGTATCTCACGAGCACAAATGCTAAAAGATTGAACTTCCTTCATTGTGTGTTCAACCAATGCCCTAAGGTACTCGTCAATAAGATCCCTCTATGCTATATTGAAAGGATAGCAAAACATGCAACGCAAAGCATAAGTGCATGAGAGCATAACGACACTACTAATTGACCAAAGCATTTTCATGTTGTATATTCTAATTAGAATTAAAAAGTCTCCATACATGATCCTCGTAAAAAATTCTTTCCCTCATGGACTCCATCCATGTGAATCAAGCAAATCACAATCATTGGATATCTTGGGCATTGAGGGTGGCATGTGAAAAACATGTAATCCTTAGACTCCGTTTATTTCACGGAAAATGAATGATTTTCAAAATATTTTCATAAAAATAATATTTCGTATTGCTTACAAAAATAGATGAATTGTCGCGACCTTCCCGAGGGTGAATTATCTAAAGAAGGCTAATGGATTACTAAGTCCGAAGACTTGGCACGGACTCTCCCAAATCCTACCAATCGCGACTTGATACTAAGAAATTAATCTATTTAAACATGCAATTATACTCAATTCGGAGCCGCCACTAACCAATTAGGGTTGATTAGAAACCCAAGTAAAGTATGGGAGAATGCTTTACTTTTGCGAACCAGAAATTCAATAAGTCCGGAAACATGGTTACGCTAGATTAATCTAACGCCATTTCGGTACCTTTTATTTTAATTTCAAAAATATTTTGCAGGCAATGTTGATTAATTTTAACTTAAGCTACTAACATGCAAATGGTGGTCATGTGGGTGCACAATCAATAAAATAACATTCAATAAAAATGCTAATAAAAATGCATGCCCTAAATATGATTTCTAAATGACATGATACCTAATTTTTCTTTTTCTTTTAAAAATGTTAATTATATGCAATCTTAATTTAACTTAATATGCATGAATTTATTTTAATGACATGCGAGATGCAATTCATATGGTATGACTTAAACTTATCACTATATATATACAATCTAATTTATATAATCCTAAATATGCATGTGCTACGTGATATGGGATGAATGACATGGTATTTCTACATGCATGCTCTTTTTATGATTTTTTTTATTGATGATTCATTCATTTTTTTTTAATGCATATATGCAACCTATGCTAAATAATGATGATATGAAATGAGATTAATTATGAATTAACCTATTAACTAACCAAGGAAAATGATCTTTAGTTTTTTTTTTTTATGACATAATGTTTTTTATTGAAAAGAAAGTAACTTAATGGTGCAATGATCATCTTTTAGCATTTTCCTTTTTATAAAAAAAAACAATTAAACTATAACTCATATGGCATGCATAACATTTTTTGTTCCTCTTTTGTTTTACTAAATGAAAATTGATTTAATCTAAAAATATCTAGGTGAGTTGCTTTAATATGAAATGTGTATGGACCTAAGTACCTAAGTTCTAGATATGACAATATTTTACTAATAAACAAATTCTAATTAAACCTATTATGCAAATTAATTAATATGTACCTAATATTTTTTTGAGTTCTTTTTATTGAAATTCGGATTAAAAAAACTAATTAGACTAACTAAAGTGAATGATATTCTAATTTATTTTAGGAATCAATTTAACTTAAACTATATCTTATCTTAAAAGCTATATAAGAAATCAAGACATGCCAACATTATTTAAAATTAGCCCTAACAAAAATCACCCATTTAAAAGTATAATCTAAAAATTATAATCCTATAAATGCAATTCTAATTTACTAACCCTAAAAATACAGTCCTAATTTACTAAACCTAAATGCTCTAATGCAATATTTAGATTTTTATGTACTTTTTGATTTTTTTGATTTTTTGATTTTTTTTTAAAGATAAGTAATAAATATTAAATCTAAGCCACCAACGAAATAAATGATTAAAATAATCGAAAAAATAACATGTTGCCTCACAAGGTCAAATTAACGATTATTATAACCCTAATTATCACGACAAAGAGATCAAAATAATTAAAAATCTGATCCGAAGTCTTACGGATCAAATTAATAATTACAATGATTTAATAATTAAAATTCTACCAAAAGCCCAAAAATTAATATAATTAAAAAAATAATCCGTTGTCTCTCGATTAAATTAATAATTACATTAATTCCGGACAAAATCCTAACGGATAATGTCTACAAAATGCACAAATATTAACATTGAAAAACCATACTCTAAATTAAACAATAATAACAAAATTTAAAATGAATAAAATAATAATAAAAAGAATAAAAAAAAAAAAAACTAACTAGGGAAATTTAGAAAAAGGGAGCAGCGGCAGTGGGTGGCGCCGGAGGAGAATGGCCGTCGTCGGAGCTCCGGCGAGGGCGGACCAGCAGGAACGGAGCGGCACCCGGGCAGGAGGGACAACCGGCGGAACAGGGGAGGCAGCAGGTGGCGAAGCTTGGGGCGTTGCAGCGGCGGGCACAGGCGGTGCGGGGCTCCGGCGAAAAGCGGCGGACGCACGGCGAGGTGGCAAGCTGCTGGTTAGATCTGGCGTTGAGGAAGAGCAGCGCACGAAAACTGAGGAACTGTGGCGCGGTCGCGGACGGTGCAGGGCTCCGGCGAAAGGTAGCTGACGCGCGGGCTACAGGCGCAGGCGTCGGGGGGTGGAGCGGCGAGGCATCCGGCGGCTGAGTCGGCGAGGAGGACTCGCGGATTGGTGCGTCGAAGGCGTCGGTTCGACGTCCAGCAGGGCAGCAGCAACTCGGCTTAGGACTCGCTGGCGTGGAGGGGCAGTAGGGGCTCGAGGCGCACGGTGGTGAACGGACAGGGGCTGGAGCGGCAGCGTCGGGTGTCGCTCGGGAGGGTGAGTGGCTCGCGGAGGCGGAGGCGGAGGCGGAAGCTCGGACGAAGCGGACGGGTCGGACAGCGTGCGGTGGTCGCGAGCGTGGAGGAGTTGAGCAGATGCAGCTGGGACCACAGGAACTCAAGAGGAGGAAGATGAACAGTGATTCATCTTTTCTCCTTTTTCTTTTTACTTTCTGCTTTCACCTCTCTCTGATTTCTCTGCACTCGCGTCTTCAGCTTTTTCAGCAAAAGGGAAGGAAACTTTTTGACTTCTCTCTCCCGAAACTCTACTCTGTGAATGTTTCGAAAACTCAGTTTAAAAATAAACCGCACGAACCCTTTTTTGCTAATTTCCTCTCCCCCGGTTGCGAAACGATCCGGCGATATTCACTCAACTTCTTCAACAAAAAAGTTGCTCCAAAATCCAACTGTTAAATTCTTTTGAATTCAAAATATTTTCAAAATTTCCTTCTAAAAAAAAAATTATCTTCTATTTCTAAAAATGAATTTAAATTAGGTGTCAACATGAATGAAATTAAGTTTCATTGTCCACAAAAAGTTTAAACACAAATTATTGTCAATAATGAGAAATTTTTCCCATGACTAATTATTTCAAGAGATACAAACATAATTTATAAAATAATGTTATCCAAATCATTCAAATTGAAGCAAGAACCAAACTTTGCCATCGGGATCGCCACTGTCACTCTCTCCCTCCCCTTCGCCATCTCGCAATGCCGCCATCAAAACCCGTCATGGCTCAGGACCCTCTTCCTTCTTTGCTGCCTCTCTTCTTCTTCTCCTTCTCATTCCTCCCGGTTCAATGCCGCTGCCTCCTCCACTCGCCTCCCTCATTTCACCAAGCTCCAAAATGAGCGGAGAAGACATAGATCAATGACCACTCCACTCTTACATGAACGTCGCCAGTTAAGGAATCCTAGTTTCCAAAAGCCCTCGTTCCTTTCCAGCCGAATGCATCACTGATCATCTCCTACTCAAGGAGCTTTAACAGCTAACAGGCACCAGGGGGTGCGTACTGATCAGTCCGATATGCTACGGAAAGAAAAGCTCCAGAGCATCTAGCTCCTCCTCATGGCTCTTCTGTCGTTCTTCTTCAACTACGTATCCTCTCATGAAAAGAATCTTTAGCTGTTCCCAGCAAAAGTAGCGAGCTATACTATACTCTCTTCGGTAGAATCAAAACCACAAAACACTCGCGTTAGTCATCGCCATTGCATCGGCAAGAACCTTCTTCCATCCGCTTTTCATGAAAAAAGAAGCATCGTCGAATATCACTAGGTCGTACGAAAAGCCACGCATGCAAGTGCACACTGTTTTGCTTTTACGGTTTCTGCAAGAAATCGTAGAATTAGTGACGGTTTCTTTAGTATTCGCCACTGATATGTCGTCGCCAAAGCCAAGTGCGCTGGTGCCTAGAGACCTGGGGTGAACTTTTTAACAAACCTCTAATAAGATTTCAAAGATCTTGTATCAATTTTTTTGTTTGAATATTAGCGTTCGATATTACTTTAATATTATATTCAGGTGCAATTTTTTTTGTTGCTTTCATAAAACTTTTGGGAGAACATAAAACATCTTATCGTATTTTCACAAATTAGTATAGTATTGCTATCTATATAGTATTATTCTAATATTTGAATGCGATTTATCAATTGGGCTAAAGCAAAATGGCATATTTAGTATAGTTTCTCACATTTTATTTTCATTGTAACTCTAACAGTTTCCCACTTCTGTCTCCTAATCTTCTTCCCAATCAGGCAAAGGCCTCCTGATCAGGTTGTCGCCGCCCATCGCCTCTGACAAAGTTTGGTTAAGTTCAGTTGTCCTGATCTAGAAGGAAAGTAAACTCTGTAAGCAAACTTATGTCTCTTTTTGCTCGAAATAGTCGCGGTATAGCTTAAAAGATAGAGGGAAAAAAGTTACTGAAAACAAAAAACTTTATCCAACGTGACAAATTCATCCCAAATTTTTTCTTGTAATATAAAAAATCCCAAACTTTGTCTTTACCCCAAAATCTTTTTTCGTGACATAAAAAACTCCAAACTTATACTCTCGTGGCACATTTACCCCAAATTATAAGGTATTTTTGTTTTTTTTTTTTTAACTTTTCTTTTTTTTTTTCCTTCTCCTCTCTTCCCAAGGAAATTGGACTCAAGCGAGGGCCCTCCTCGCCCGACCCAAGGGACGGTGGCCCTCATCACTGCCCTCGCCAGATCTAGCGAGGGCTGTCCTCCCCCAACCCAGGGGAGGGCGGCCCTCACTTGAGTCCGGCTTCCCTCCGCCGGCCACGGGGAAGGAAGAGAGAAGAAGAAAAAGGAAAAAAAGAAAATAAAAGAAAAAGAAAAAAATTGATGAAAATGCCCTTCGGCTATAGAGTTGGGGTAAATGTGTTATAGTTGGTAAAATTTGGGGTTTTTTGTGTAAAAAAAAAAAAAGCTTATTGTAAATTCGTCATATTGAGTAAAGTTTGAAGTTTTTGGTGACTTTTTTCCAAAAAAAAAAAAAAAAATTGTCATTAATCACATAACATTGAATTACAATCGATTTTGCAGGGAAAACTAAACCAAACACTGCTTGCCAAATAAATCACTCGGCTGGCACCAGATATAAGATTTCAAGGATCTTGTATTAATTCTTTTGTTTGAATATTAGCGTTCGATATTACTTTAATATTATATTCAGGTGCAAATTTTTTTTAGGTGCTTTCATAAAACTTTTGGGAGAACATAAAACATCTTATCGTATTTTCACAAATTAGTATAGTATTGCTATATAGTATTATTCTAATATTTGAATGTGATTTATCAATTGGGATAAAGCAAAACGGTATATCTAGTCTGGTTTCTCACATTTATTTTTTATTGTAACTCTAAGGGCGCGTTTGGTAACGATTATATTCCTAGGAATAATTTTTAAGCATTTTAAGCCGTTTGATAACTGTCCAAAATTTTTGCTTCTGGAATAGAATTGTATTTGATACCATACTCATTGATTCTATTCCAAATCAATTTCTTTTAATTTTTAAATATTTTTTTCTTTTTCCTTCTTTTCTTTTCTTTTTTTCCTTTCACTCTCATGTTCTTCTTCTTCCAGTGGCCGGTCACCGGTTCGGTGCCGACTCTCGACGAGGCCAGCCCTGACCTCACCCAAGCCTCGCCGAGGTTGGGTGAACCTCGCCTGGCCACTGGCAGGGCTGGGCGAGCCTCGTCGGGGGTAAGCGAGCCTTGTCGGGGCTGGGCAAGGCTCACCTAGCCATCGGTGAGGCTTGCCCAGCCTCGCCGGTGGCCACCCCGGCCTCGCCAAGGTTGGGCGAGCCTCGCTTGGCTATCGGCAGGGCTAGGCAAGGCTCGGCCTCGCTAGATCGCAAGGCTTGCCCAGCCCCGGCGAGGCTCACCGGTGGCTGGGCTTGCCTCCAGTGAGCTCACTGAACCAGGCGCCGTCAACGACAGCGGCGGTGGATAGCAATTGGGGGATGGCAGTCGATGAAAAAGAAGAAAAGAGAAGAAGAAGAGAAAATGGAAGAAGAAAAGTTGGCTTTGATTCTTAGATTTGTTCCCGGAACAAGAATCGACTTTTTTTATTCTTGATTATGTTCCAAATCTACTTCCGGAAACAAAAATATAGAAATTTTTCTCGAAACAAAAATTTTATCAAACACAATTCTATTTCCAAATTGATCCCTAAATAAATCGAATCGAGCCTTTGTTTGGATTATTACCAAACAGTGTCTAACAGTTTCCCACTTCTCTCTCCTAATCTTCTTCCCAATCAAGCAAAGGCCTCCTGATCAGGTTGTCGCCGCCCATTGCCTCTCACAAAGTTTGGTTAAGTTTAGTTGTCTTGATCTAGAAGGAAAGTAAACTGTGTAATCAAACTTATGTCTCTTTTTGCTAGAAATAGTCACGGTATAGCTTAAAAAATAAAGGGAAAAAAGTTACCGAAAACAAAAAACTTTACCCAATGTGACAAATCCATCCTAAATTTTTTCTTGTAATATAAAAAATCCCGAATCTTTACCCCAAATATTTTTTCGTGACATAAAAAACTCCAAACTTCTACCCGCATGGCACATTTACCCCAAATTATAAGGCATTTTCAGTTTTTATTTTTTAACTTTTTTTTCTTCTCTCTTCCCAGGGAAATTGGACTTAGGCGAGGGCCCTCCTCGCTCAACCCAAGGGACGGTGGCCCTCATCACTGCCCTCGCTGAATCTAGCAAGGGCTGTCCTCCCCGACCCAGGGGAGGGCAGCCCTCACTTGAGTCCGGCTTCCCTCCACCGGCCACGGGAAAGGAAGAGAGAAGAAGAAAAAAGGAAAAAAAAATTGATGAAAATGCCCTTCAACCATAGAATTGGGGTAAATGTGTTATAGTTGGTAAAATTTGGGGTTTTTTGTGTAAAAAATAAAAAAAATTATAGTAAATTCTTCGTATTAAATAAAGTTGGAGATTTTTGGTGGCTTTTTCTCAAAATAAAATAAAATTTAATCACATCACGTTGAATTATTCTCGATTTTGCAGGGAAAACTAAACCAAACGCTGCTTGCCAAATAAATCACTCGGCTGGCACCAGATATAAGCCAAGGTGTAGATCCATCACAAGCTGACAAGTGAAACTCTCAGCAGTTCGTGCCGCATTGCCATGTACCATAAATCACCGACGACGTCTATGCAGTGGGTAAACTACTGTTTGTCTGCAACTTCAGTTCCATCATTATTAACTGCTTCGATGGTCCTAATCTCGGTCCGGGCGCCTTGTAGCTGTCTCCGGACCAGTGCACCGTCCTTCCTGACAAGATCTTCGTGAGTGCCTCTCTCGACTATCTGGCCATCGGAAACGACCGCCACTGTATCAGCACTCTTCACCGTCGATAGCCGATGGGCTATCACCAAAACTGTCCTTCCCTTCATTAGAGTATCCATCGCGTCCTACATCATTGGAGACCAATCAACAGATGAAGTGAGAAGTTTGTGTCTTGATCTCGAATTAGAATATCCTGCTTTAAAATAGTATGCGAAATTTCCGTGAGAGTTGATGCTCATGCGCCACCTGAACCAGGTATTCGCTTTCGGCATCAAGAGCACTTGTGGCTTCATCTAGCAGGAGAATCCTCGGGTTCATTAGCAAAGCCCTTGCAATGGCTACTCTCCGTTTCTGACCACCAGAGAGCCTCGCCCCACGTTATCCGACAATGGTTTTATATTTGTCCGGAAACTCCGATATGAACCCGTGGGCGTTGGCCATTTTCTGCAAAATCCACATCATTGTCATGATGAGTTGCCAAAGGTCGAAGTGGTCAGTATCCCTACTCTTGTAAAGGGAGATATGTCAATCTTACGGCCGCATTTTCCACATCTTCGCTGCTGATTTTGCCATCAAAGCCATAGGCTATGTTCTCTTCTATAGAGCAGTTGAAGAGGGCAGGCTCTTGGCTAACTATACTCATCTGCACAAGTAAATTTATCGGGATATCAGCACATATTGGCTAAAATTAACCATATTCTGGTTATTTAGGCATGTCTTCATCCAAAGAAAAGATCGTTTTTATGACTCGAACTACCGCTCATTGGGCGGGCAAATGCAAAAGATCTAACAGACAATGACCTTTTGGTGGAGATGCTTGTGGGATACTTCTTCCAAAGGAACCCCATTTATCAGAATCTTTCCCTTGATAGGATCATAAACGAAAATTCTCATCAGAACCATCCGATTTTCAGATGATCAAAAATAAATTGTACATGTGTTCACGTATTTTTTATTTTTTATTTTTGTGACTGAGGAACTGCCGGAAAATCCACCCCTAGGATCCCCACTTAAGTCATGGAAATGCAAATGAAAGGTTTCGAACTCTCAACCTCGGCGATGAGGAAGAGCACGCACACCATCTACGCTGCCTATGAGTGGGTTGTATTCACGTATTAATATTTGAGTTTTGCCAATATGTGAGTGTTGTGGAATTTCAAAAGTTTCGCATTAAAAAAAAAAAAATCGAAATGCTTTAAGTGCGATAATTATATTAATTGCAAAATAGAAAAGAAAAGTCAATCCGGCTAACCCAACGAATTGAGAAGTAGTGTTTTACTACCGATCTGGAACTCCAAAGTCAGTCTTTCGAACAAACTCATGAATGGAAGTCACCAACTACTTTTTACACCAATTTTTTAACTAAGTAGCAGGAGACATTTGTTAAGCATAATAAACGAGGAGTATTTCAATTTTTTGAAAGAATTGATCACATTAACGAAAGAAAAAATGTCATGAAAAATCTAAAATATTCCTTATTTGACAGATGAAATTTGAAACATTCCTTAAGATTTTGTTAACGAATATCTCGTGAGCACTTATTAAGTCGTTAAATAAAGCAAATTTGTAATTTTTCAAAACGTTATTTCTTTTGTAAATTATGCTTTGAAAATTGAAATATATTTTATCAAACGTTTATAACTAGTGCCTTAAGGAACTTGTCAACATAACCGCCCTATCGTTAAGTGAAAAGATAGCAAGCAAATCATTAAAAATTAATTTTCCGTATCCCTTATAAAATTGAGTGAACAAAAAATATATTTATCATCCATAGAACCATTTAAGTATTAACATTTTTCATTGACTAATTTTTTAATAGATATAATCAATAATTTTTTTGAATAATATTTTTTTAATTATTCTTTTTTTCGAGAAACAAACGGACGCTTGATCTCAGGTCGGAGCAAGACTTTTGCATCGAGTGCATCACCAACATCATAGTCATCGGTATCTGTTTTGGGCTCCAATTAATTCCTGGCCCAATCATAAAGATCGCCTTAGGCCCATGAAGGCCCACGCTTCACGCCAAATTTGGGCCCACTAAGTTTGTACAGCCCTCCCTCTCTCTCTCTCCCTCGGCGTAGGGTTCTTCACTTCTCACTCCCCAGCTCCAATCCCTGCAACCGGCGTCGCCACCGTCGCGCACTACCTCCGCCGCCGTCTCACGAAGCGATGCCGCCGTTAAGACCGCCGCAGCTCCGGTCCCTCCTCCTCCTCCACCGCCTCTCTTCTTCTCCTCCTCCTCACCCCTCCGGCGCCCAATGTCGCCGCCTCCTCCTCCTCCCCCACTCGCCGCCCTCATTTCCTCCCCGCGTCGCGCCGGCCTACTCTCCCCGGCTCCCTCGCCTCTTCGATTTCTCGCCGCTGCGCCGGAGCTTCTCGTCCGCCGCCGCGGACGCCGTCGACCGAAGCGGAGGTCGGGATCGGGATCGGGATCGCGATGAGGTCGCTCGGTCTATCTCCGCGGAGCTAACGGCGGAGGCGGCGGTGGAGGCGAGGGCGGAGGCGGAGGGGGAGGGGGACGCGCTTTCCGTCGTCCAGCGCCTCGCGCTCAACTTCTCTCACGTGGCGCCGGACCCTGGCCTGATCCTCTCGACGCTCAATCTGTCTCCGGATGCCGGCCGCGCGGTGCTGGGATTTTACCAGTGGCTGGCTCAAAACCCTGATTTT
The DNA here is from genome assembly GCA_014182515.1 of Eucalyptus microcorys. Classification (NCBI taxonomy): domain Eukaryota; kingdom Viridiplantae; phylum Streptophyta; class Magnoliopsida; order Myrtales; family Myrtaceae; genus Eucalyptus; species Eucalyptus microcorys. The sequence continues at coordinate 24,163,269 of CM024572.1, forward strand.
GCCCACACGGATGAGACGCTGTCGATGTTCGTGGATTACCTAGGGCGGCGCAAGGATTTCAAGGCGATCGACGAGCTAATGAGCGATGCCAAGGATGTAGCGAGTTCTAAAACCCTGGAATCTGTTATTGATAGGTTGGTTCGGGCAGGGCGGCCTGTGCAAGCAGTCGAGTTCTTTGAGAGGATGGAGAGGGATTATGGGCTCAAACGCGACAAGGAATCGATGAAAATGGTGGTGGAGAAGCTTTGCGAAAAGGGTTATGCCAGTTGTGCGGAGAAGATGGTTAAGAATTTGGCTCATGAATTTTTCCCAGATGAGCATGTTTGTGATATGCTGATTAAGGGGTGGTGCGTCGCTGGAAAGTTGGACGAGGCCAATAGGTTGGCAAGAGAGATGTACAGGGGAGGCTTTGAGATTGGTACAGCAGGTTATAATGCTCTTCTCGATTGTGTTTGTAAGCTCTGTCGTAAAAAGGACCCGTTTCAGCTTAATTCGGAGGCTGAACAAATTTTGGTCGATATGGATTATTATGGGGTTCCAAGAAATGTTGAGACTTTCAATGTGTTGATTGGGAATTTGTGTAAAATTAGGAAAACAGAGGATGCGATGAAGTTGTTCCATAGAATGGGAGAATGGGGCTGTTATCCTAACGAAGAGACGTTCCTTGTGTTAACTAGGAGCTTGTATCAGGCAGCAAGAGTGGGAGAGGGAGATGAGATGATTGACAGGATGAAATCTGCAGGGTACGCCTTGGATAGAAAGGCATACTATGGTTTTTTGAAGATTTTAGGTGGGATTGAGAGGATTGATCATGCTTTGACTGTTTTTAAAAAGATGAAGGCCGATGGCTGTGAGCCAGGTATTAAGACATATGACTTATTGATGGGAAAATCGTGTGCCCATAATCGTCTTGACAAAGCGAATGCACTCTTCAACGAAGCATTGAGGAGAGGAGTGCCAGTGGAACCTAAGGCCTATAGATTAGATCCCAGATATACGAAGAAGCCCAAGGCTGAGAAGAAAGAGAAGAAGCGTGAGACATTGCCGGAGAAAATGGCTAGAAAAAGAAGACGTCTTAAGCAGATTCGTCTAAGTTTCGTTAAGAAGCCAAAACGAATGATGCGAGGATACTGATCCACTTGAAGCCTTGTGCCCCACAAAATTGGATGGAAGTGTGGCAAGGCAACTTGAGGTTCTTTCTTGTACTACACATTTAATCCTCTGGATTCAAAGATTGCTGCTGCCTTGGTGTTCAATGGGGGAAGGATCGAAATTTTAGTTGCTATAGGGCTCTGGAGGTTAGGTAGTAAGGGTTCGCTGGGGTTTGCTGGATCATGTCGATCTTCTGTTTGAATTTACAATGGCAATAGTGGAAATAGTGAGAGTAGTCTTATCGCTGCCAATTTTGCTTCTGGGTTTTGCTTTCCATTAGCGAATTCAATTTTCTAGGTTATGTAATGCATGTCAAATAAATCTGATGTTCACTAAACAAATGCTGGCATTTTTCTCAATGAGAACACGGGCTTATACTGAACAGGGAACAGTATCGCATGTGGCGGAAGTCCTCTTTCTCTGCTTGTTATTTATGTTTGGCTTGAAGCTACTATGATCCTTGCTAGTGATGATTTAATTGCTCTCCTTGGACTGAGAATGCCTTTTTCAGTCCTCTGTAATTCAGTCCTTTCCTTTTGCCCGGTGAAGAGATCCTTGGCATGAATGACGGTTCCAATCATTTCTGTCTTCGACTCTACACATTTACAATTCTTCCGTTTTCTCACATTCAAATTTCTTGCTCGGGATTCATACCAACTAGCAATTCTTTTGCTGAATTTTACTGGAAATTGATTCTGCTGGAACATACATAATTAACCCAGTGGGGTCAACGTAAGCTTGTATCATCTCCTCGCTGGATCGGGATGTACCACAGACGATGAGCTTGCTTGGCTTAGGCAAGGTAACGTTTCTATTCGTCCGAATTTCTGTTCTTTTGTTCTCCGAAACAAAAAAAGAACAGAAATCTATTTAGTAAATTGTTTTTCTACTCCCCGGAATAGAAAGTTAGCTCGGGAATAGATCTTGAACAAAAACGAGAAACAAAAAAAGTTATTTTTTATTCTCGGGAACAATTTTTAGAAATAAACTAATTTTCTTTTTTATTTTTCTTTTATTCCTCCCTCTTGCCACGGCCACTTCCAACTGTCCAGAGCCACCACCGCCCACCGCCGCCCGCCGCCGTCGCTGCACGACCGCTGGTCGCCGACCGTCATCGCCGACCGCCGCCGCAGCCCATCGACCGCCACCTCCTGCGGCTGCCCATTCGCCTCCAACGGCCGATGGGCTATGCGACGGCGATCGTGCAGCGGCGGCGACGGGCAGCGACAATCGATAGTTGGCGGTCGGCAATCCGTGAGCAAGAATAAAAAAATGAATAAATACAAAAAAGAAACTGTTGCGTTACCAAACGCATTTCTATTCTTTTTTCTATTTCAAAAGTAGAAATTTTGTATAGTTACAAAACGCGTTATTTTACTTAGAAATCGTTCCCTGAAATAGAAATAGAAACAGAAAAGAAGAAAAAAAATCCCTTCCCCAACTAAGAAACATTGTCATACGCATCAGTGGCAGAGAAGTTTGTGATTGTCAATAAGAGCATGTGAAAGGGTAAATATCGGTGAGCACTTAGAATTAGTGGCCGTAGATTTTAGCTCACAAAGAAAAATCAAGTTGATGCCATTTCTAATTAACTTTTTTTCCAAAATTATGTTCTGTAGAACGATGATGCCTCGGGCATTAACGATGCCTAGATACGCCAATGGTCCGGTGCGTATGCTTTTCTGCTAATAAATTGGAAATTTATGCTTATCATCTGCAGTCATCCGAGATACTATATACCTGAAAATTTGTAGGTCGTCCTGACTTTTATTTGCAACAAAAGGAATTTGGTAAAAATCTGGGGAAATTACGCAGCACTCACCCAAACTTTGGTGTAGTATATGTTACATATTACCCTCCTAACCTTATAATTGTTATGAAATTTGCAACGGATGTTATACATTCGCAAAACTCGAACATCAAAATTCCATTAGAGGTAGGATATAAATTATTGACAATGTCCCCTCGAATACCTCACAAGTTCCTTACAAAGAAGGAAAGAATTTGTGGAGGGCGCAGTGTATGGGGCCATCATCCTTCTGAATCAAATTGTGATCACTTCTAAGATGTCCGAGGCTGCAAATATCACGATCATCTCCGTAGATCACCCTAGAGAGTTTCCTTCCAGAATCGGATCGATCGGTCAGTTCCACAGGATACAAAAGCTGCTTCTGTGGGTGAGTGCTCAATCCAACGAGGAGGGCCATTATGGTTGGATGGCCATCTTGCCACTTTTTCTGCTGTCATGGCATCCCAGACCACTATCTGCAAATGCAGGAAATTCTTGGCTCAATCCTGAGAGGATTAACCACTATAATATGTTTTACAAAACAAGAAGATTTCACAAACCTCATTGCTCGGTTCATCAATGGATAGAACAAACTCTTCTGTATTGTTGAAGACAGCCTGCAGAAGGACAGCTGGTAATTTCTTCGGTGTTCATTGGGTTAAAGCAGAAAGAAATTTAATGACATTCCCCAGTGCAACTTATAGGAGCGATGTGCATTAGCTATTGAAAACCATGTCTTAAGACTCGCTGCAAAAAATGACTTGGATTCACTCCCAGTGCAGATCTATATATGCTTACTAGGAAAAATAGCATGAAGAAAAATGTTGAGTCATATTTTATTGATATCTAGGTATTTCAGCTAAGACCAACTGTGACCATGTATACACCAAAACAGAATTTTAAGCCAGCATAAGAAATACCTGGCATCGCAACTGCATGTGAGTGGCTCCAAGATATTGTTTAACCAATCTTCCTGTGCCAACTTCCCAGAGTTTCACAGTAGAGTCCTTCCCACAAGAGAGTACATATCTGGAGCATGATAATCACTGCAATGGTTAAAAACTGTGCATCCAGTTTAAATGCACTGTCAGTCTCCTTCAACAGCTGCAGTGCTTATAAACTCCACTGCCATTAGACTAACTCTGGTAGTGGCCAATATCTCTCAATGCAATATTTACCCCTTCAAAGTTTAGATAAAGGTGAGAGACCCGTGCGTATCCACGCATACATTGGAGCGATTGCATTAATTTTAGAAGGAATCAGCACATAAGCACAATTTTTCAGAACCCCTTTTTCAAGACCATGGTAGTTGTGAACTTTAATATCCAGAAGCAATTAGAAGAGTTTTGCAAAACACAAGTCCCAGAAGACCATTTAAACAATTCTCTAGTCTGTACCTCTGATCCTTCGTGAAGTTGGCACTAGTTACTTCAGCTGCCCCGTGTGCACCCGCAATGGAGCGAATGCAGTTAGCTGATGCCCCATCCCAAAATCGTATAGTACCATCTTTAGATGCTGTGACATACATGCCGCCACTAGATGAATATCTTACCTACATGAACATGAACTTAATATCCTTAAGGGTCGGCCATTCAGCACACAGTACAATAAGAAACTATAAGAAAGAAAAAACAAAGCAAGGGATCTACCTGGTTTATCGCTGCATTAACCGCAAATTCTGGGGCATTTGCAGAAAGATAGCATTGGAATGTGTTGACATCATACAAGTGTGGAATTGGATGATCAGTCCCTGAGATATTATTTAACCAAACTTTTCAGGTAACATTTATTGGAAAGGCACTCATTAACTTGTTATTGGAGTGATGCCAGTATCATGCATAACACAATAAGCAGAGATTTATTAAAAGAAAAAAAGAATGGGTGATAAATTCGCCATGAAAGAACTTATTGCCCTACGTATCTAGTAAAACTTCTACAGCTACACGAGTACAGAATCACGTGTCAAGGTATCAAAATAAACAATAAACATTAAAGTGAGAAGATAATCACCAGCTAAAAGAAAGTCGCCAGAAGGATGGAAAGCAACTGAACGTACATTGTGAGTATCCTGAATAATTAAGATCAAGGATAAGATGGCCACTTAAAGGATAATATCATATTGATACTACCGAATTTAACAAATGTTTCCACAATCAATGATAAAGCAACGAAATAAACCTGAATAACTCTGAATGCTCTCTTTGCTGTAGCCTTTGAATAATCAAAGAACCTGAAGAGTGACACAAGTATTACTAAAATACCACAAATTCTGCCCGCTATCAAATGGTTGCTTGTACCATACACATTAAATCAGCAAATAACACTAAGGATCAAACTTATTTGTTGAAGTCAAACTACAAAAAGAGAGATAGACGTACTTTACTGTATGGTCTTTGGCTGCAGATATCAGGACAGTATTTTGAGGATGAAAATCCAAGTCATTTACAGGCTGCGATCATGTTGATGAAATTAACATGGAGAAAAATCCTCAAAATAACAAAAAAGAACAGAGAAAATATGACACGTAGATATGGTTGGAAATGGAATCCCTAAGTAGCTATGGGAAAACATAAGTTCCTTAACACATTGTTACTATTCATACAACAGCAGAGATCTGCATACCAGAGTTAAAACTTTAATGTTAGATCAAATAGCTGATGGTGTGCAAATAATGAGCAGCTCTTGTAATAGAAACTTCCCAGTTTCGCCGTGTAAGATTTTCTTGAAAAGTCCAAAAAGAAAAACTGCATACAATTTCACAGCACCCCATCCCCCCCCCTTTTTTCTTTTTTTATAGTACACTACTGAACCAGGTATGTAGGTCTTTGAGCAAAAATAAACAGGGAGATTGTTCAGCTAAGAAGTTAATTGCAGATATAGCAAAACTCAACCATTAACTTCGAACATAAATACTGCATGTAAACGAAAACTCAAATGGTGATTGCCATCAGTAATATCACAGCCATGTGGGAGCGGTATATTTACATGTGTATGGTCATAAAATGTCCGTATAACAGCTCGTATAGCGCCATCTGTAGAATCTGGTAGCATCATTTGCTTTATTTTTGAGACCTACAAAATACAATACCTTTAGAATGTGGAGGCCAAAACTAAAGTTTAAAACAGTATAAATCTGACCTCAAAGAGCTTAATTGAAGTGTCTGCACTTCCTGTTGCAAAAAACCTTCCATCAGTGCTAAACCTTGCACATCTGGCAACATTCTACAAAAATTTTACCTATTAAGTCCAAAGATAGTGTTCGATAACAAAGTAAAACATGAAAAAAAATTGTCATCAATTCGCTATCTCCTTTTGTCATGCTGCTCAGTACCTTGTGGTCTGAAAGATGCCTGGTCTCATGTTTAGTGAAACTCTTGGACATGCCCTTTGTGTCTCGCAGAGAACTGGTTTGATAAGCAAATATTAGTTCTAATAAAGAAAGAGGCTACAAAATGCCTTAAGAATGGAGATAACAATTTCTTTGCATCCCGCACAAGCAAAGTGGAATGAGCAAATTCAGCATAAAAGTCAACTCCCAGAGGGCCTCTACGTGTGGTTCTTGGATAGGAATGGGTTAACTAAAAGGACAGTGAGAAGAAAGACAGTTCTGTCTATTAAAATGTGTCCTCCCAAAGACGACATAGATCAAGGACTATCTATCTCAAATGTATCTCAGCAAAAGTTGCAGGAAAAAAGTGCAGATTGGCAACTTAAGAGTAAAATTCAGACTGTAAGAGGTCGGGAAAAGATGTAATTGAGCAAGACAAAATTAGTTAGGCAAATACTGCCTTGTATAGCTCCAAAACTAGCATTAATGCACCCAATTTTTATGGTTCTTACATACTCTAGAAAAATTTTATATACTAGCGGGCAGACCACTCTTAGAGTTCAAAAGAAGAAGGACAGTCACTAATATCTCAAAGTAAAACTGTATAGAAGTCCAAATACACATCCAACCATTTATATAGCACAAAAAGTAAATAACATTGCCTGACCATCATCATATGTACTTTATCCTCTCTACACCATGAGTCCCCCCTCTCCCCAGGCTCTCTCCCTCTCTTTCATCAAATCCCTTACTAACTCACATCGCAAATCACAAAAGTATCATGAATCGATCATACATGGGCAGTAGCCAACAACATCAGCCCAATGACAATCTCTTCGGCCACCATTGTAGTGACACATTCAGAAGCTGCATTTACCTGAAATCAATAGTGGTCCAAGGAGCTGGAACCAAGCCATATGAAGCAGGTATTGATCCACCCAGATCATTTTTCCCAGCATGAGAAACACCTCTCAATAGTTCACCCTTTTCCACTGCGAGACCCTGTTAGTACCTTAGCATTCCTTTCATTTACATGACTACTGAAAAGAATAAACTATGAAATAAATCAAGCAGAAACCTTGGCAACCAGCTCAAGGAGCCTATTTCTTGGGGCTTCAACATTCAAGGGCGTCATCGTTGCTGAAGCAACTGCACTTGCTGCCTGCAAAAGAAGGCATTAAGAGTTCTAAGGTTCATTGTTTCCTAATAAAAGATGAGGAAGGCAAGTGTCCAAAAGAGATCTAAATTCTGTTACAAATACAGTGAATTACTCAATGAAGATATCAACTTCCACTCAATTCTGGTGGCCTACAACTATGTACATATTTGAAGTAAAAATCAAGGACCCTGATTACCATGCAAACGAGGACAAAATCGAAAGCTCTAAGCTTTCTATTCTAGAGAACACTTTAGTAACCCACCAGGAATCCTTACGGATCAGTGAGCTTCCTTCCAGACTAAAAAAGTAAGTACATCAGTATAGAACACCGGGAACCTCTTAGATTCGAACCAGAGGAAGCCATCGAACCAATGGCCAATTCTAGTCTTCTTCCGCAATTTATCATAAATTGAAGAACAGTTTGGAGGCAGTCTTGGTTATCGACCAACATCATTTTCTTTCCCCATTCCTTCTCCGGACAACATACAAATTCACGGAAAACAATCATCTTGAGACCCTCAGGAGTGAGCACAGTAAAAAAGCGAATTTTGTCCTTAAAAATCGTCGCTTGCCTGCGGGAAGTTGTGGTCGCGAAGATGAGCGACGATGAGCGAATTGAGCTGCCTGTAAATCCTCCCATCTTGCAGCGTCTGCTCCAAATTGCCGTTGCTTTCCATCTTCTGCACCGAATCAAAACCCTAACTTCCAACCGCCAGCTAAAAAGCCCCAATTTCTCGATTAAAGACAAGTTTTTTGCTCTCGAATTGGGACGATCAAACCCTATAATCGAGCTCCGTGCGCATGGCGAGGGAGAGATGATCGATTCTCGTGGACGTTTCCGGGGGTATGCTGAAACCCTAATTGCCTGCGGAATGACTGCCGCCATTTTCTAGCAGGTTCAAACTCTTTCCATGGCGTTTGCCCCAAAAGCAGAAAAAAGAAAAAGTTTAAAAAATGAAAAGAAAAGAGGCTTAATTTCCTAAAAATCTTCAAACTTTAAATTCAATCCCAGATTTGCCTAGACTATTTTTTCGAAAAAATATCTCTAGCTTTGTTTAAATTTCAAATATATCCCATCATCCGAGTTACTATTAGTCATCCAACGTATGGCAATTCAATTTATTATTAGTTATTTAGCATGATATGTTATAAATGAAAAAAAAAATTGAGAAAGATAAATAATAAGAGAAGAAAAGGCAAAAAATAAAACTAAGAGAGAGAGGCGACCATGGCCATCTATTCTTCTAGCTCACGACGACTAGCTTCGGGCTTGCGGTGGCCATGGTCGATAGAGTCTCAAGCTACGAAGCTCACAACGACCATGGCCACTAGAGTTTCAAGCCACGAAGGTTGTGAAGGCTATGGTCACTCAAACTTTGGGTGTGGTAGCCACGATCGCTTAACATGATGTCTAAGTGGAGAACACAAGCAGATAGAGCTTTGTTTGCGCTTATTATCTAGAGAAATGAACTCTGTTTTTGTTGTGATTTCAATTGGTGTGTTGTGGAATTTGATTTGGAAAATGCTCGAGAGTGTGTTCCAACATTTGGGGTTCAAATTCAATCCAAGTTAACAAGTATATTTCAAGAATGTGAATTGGATTTAGGGATTAACTTGCAATAGAGCAAAATGATGGCATCCCTCTCGTTTGCTTACCTGCCACCTATCTTAACCCTCAAGAGAATTTGCCCAAAGACTATTCTAGCTTCCAGTGGCTTTGCTCTAACAAATTGGGCTTCACAGTGGCGTCTCACCTTTAAGGTGTACCTGTAATTCTGAGCTAGCATCTTTCCAATCTTAAGCGGCTTACTCAGCGCGCCAATCAAGCTTGTGAGCTTTTGGGTGAGTGGTGCCTTATGACCATGGTCGTCGGCGCCCATCTCTCTCCCCTCCTCTCTTGTCCTCATCTCTGTCTGCTCGCATGCTCTGCTTGGTCATCACATGCTCGCAGCAACTATGGCCATGGCTGGCTAGCCAGCCATGGCCGCGTCTCCCCTCCCTCGTCCCCCCTCCTTATCATTGATGTTGCCTAATGTGGCTTTACATGTGGATGCCACCTTGGACAACTAATGATGATTTGGATGACGAGGATAAATTTAGAACTCAAATGCAAATTGGATATTATTTGGAGACAAAGAAAGGTTCGAGATAGATTTGATATTTGAGGCAAAGTTGGAGTTTTTTTCAGGGAATTAGGCCAAAGAAAAGATCTATCATTTAGTTGTCATGGTCCCGAGGTTTTCAAGACTCCATGTACCAAGAAATGATCAAGGGAACGAAATAAGCCTTAAACTACTAAATGCCTAAAATTTCTTGAAAATGTATATTTGCATTCGAGATATATCTTGTATTTAAACAAATTTATGATAGTCTTGTATTTAATAGGATATATGGTGATTGGCGCAGTAGTAATTGGAAGGCCCCATGCATAAATAGAGGTGCTCTCAACGTTATTTGTATCACCTAGCATTTAAGCAATAGAAGAACAGTATTTCCCATAACTTCTTTCTAAACACTTTCTCGCTCTAAGGATCACGCAAGTTAGTAAGCAAAAGATCGATCCTTGAGAAAAAGGCTTGGCTTAGGTGACCTAACAAACTAAAAGAAGTCTAAGTTATTGCACGGTTTCAATCTTAAGAAGTGGCATGTGAGAAGTGGTGTCAAAGCCTCGTGTAAGAGAGTTTGTTCAAAGAGATCAAGGAGCATATCAAGGGGTCGAGAAAATGTCGAACCAAGAAGTTGCTGATGTTGCCATCGTTGATTAGGCCTCCCAAGAGAAAGTCATCCAAGAAAAGAAGACTCATGGTAGAGCCAAGAAGAGAGATGTTTCAACGAACACCATTTCCACTCTTGAGAAAAGGTTTGCTAGAATGAATGCCACTATGGTGAAGTTTGTTATGAAATTGATGAGGTGAAAGAGCGAATTGTCAAGATAGAAGAGACGCTCTGCCTCAAATTCATAACCATCATGAACAAATCCAAGGCCTCCTTGCACTTGAAGGATGAATCCCTCGAAGTCACGATTGAGGCTTTGAAGATGGAAATTTTAGAGCTCAAAGAAGACAACTCCCACAAAATCAAAGTTGGAACTTGGAAGTTGGAGGTCCAAGAGCTTAAGACTGAACTAGCCTTATGTAAGATCATTATTACGAATGGTGCCATACCCGTCACACAAGGTGAATGAGCTAAAACCTAAGGAATTCAAGGGCAATCGATCTACCATACCCGTCACACAAGGTGGATGTGCTAAAACCTAAGGAATTCAAGGGCAACCGGTCTGCTAAAGAAGTGGACAACTTCATTAGAAGCATGGAACAATACTTTGGCGTTGCTAACATTCAAGAAGTGATGGCCAAGGTAAGAAACTTTCTATGTTCGTAATCAATAATGCCATTCTTTGGTAGTGAAATAGGTGCGATAAGACCAAGCGAGGTGCCATTGATCCCATCAACACATGGGATGACTTTGTCAAAGAATTTCGGAATTACGTCTTTCCCATGTTCACCCAACAAGAGTCTCATAACAAACTTCATCACCTTGAAAAAAGGGTATAGTCTGAGAGTATCTAAAGGAGTTCACAAAACTCCAACTCCAAATTCCTAACTTAGGAGAGAAGGAAGCTCTTAGGGCATTCACGGATGGTTTGAAGCTTTGGGCCCAACTCAAGCCGAAAGGATTAGACGTCTGAACCATCTCAAAAGCACTCACCATAGTTGAGTCTTCGGCCATTTTCACCAAACTTGAATCATGCAAGTCCAAAGAAAAACGGTGAAGAATGGATTGCCACTGCAACGAAGACAAGGATGGAGAAGTTACCCATGGTCAAAGACATTGACGAGAAAGATCATAACGAGAAGCTCCTTCCGAACAACCTAACCAAAAACCGACCCTAAGGTGACTCCCACAAAGAAAGGGAGAAGCCACCACCGTCCCCTTACTTCTTATGCATGGTTCCCATTGGTCCTGAGATTGTCCAAAGAGGAAGTAACTCATGGTATTGCTCACCATAGAGGAAGAGGAAGAAGCAAAGCAAGAAAAGAGAGAAGTTTTGCACGGAACCATAAAGATACTCAACTGCATAAAGACTCAAGCACCAGCCAGGAAGCCTTCAAGGACAAGTTTGCCATTCGTGGAAGTCAAGGTTAGTAATACAAAACACTACACCATGGTGGATACGAGTGTGTCGAACATGTTTTTGTTAAGCAAAGCAGCCAAGAGTTTGGGAACTTGAGTGAAGCCAACCGGACATCGATTCAAAGCAGTTAGTTCATATGATGTATCGGCCATTGGCATCGCTAGGAACATGGAACTACACATTGGTGATTGGAAGAGCAATTTCTCTATTAAAGTAATTATGCTTGATTAATGTGATCTTATCTTGGGTTTGGAATTTTTTGATAGTGTGAATGCCATGATCGATATGAGAACCAAGTCAATTATTATCACCATCCCACAATGCCCATCAATGGAACCGATGATCTTTGGGTTGATGAAGACAAAGAGCATCTCCACATACAACTCGTGGATAAAAGGTTGAGAGTTGAGGAACTTGTAGCTAGGTCAAGAGTGAAGCCCCAACCTCTGGAGGGACCAAAAGTGGAGTTAGGGCAACCTATGTGAACTCAAAGTAAAATGCCGATCCATGTACTTTTTTCTAAAATGGAGAACTTACAAACTAATATGGATATGGCCGAACCAAAAAAGGAGCTGCTTGTGCAAGTTGGGATTCAAGAGTTGTGTAGTTGGCAAGTCAAGAAGAGAAAGTCTGAGGGGGCATCGGAGATAGAAGAATTGCCAACGTTTGAAAAAAAAAATCAACAATCCAAGGGAAGGATGCGTTTGGGAAAAGAAAAGATTGAGAGTTGAGAGCAACAAAGGCATCGCTTGAATGGGTGGGGGAAAATGTTACAGCCAGTGGTTTTCAAGGCTTGATGTATCGAGATATAACCCAGGATGATAGAATAAGTCTTCAACTACTAAATGCTTAGGGATTCTCAAATATGTATATTCGCGTTCAAGATATTTATTATATTTAATGAGATAGATGGTAATTTTGTATTTAATATGATATATGGTAGCTCAAGTGATAGTAATTGAAAGCCCTCATGTATAAATAGGGCGCTCTCCTCCTCGTTTGTATCACCCAAAATTTAAGCAATGGAAACACATTATATCCCAAAACTTCTCTCTCTAAACACTTTCGCTCTCTACGAACCGAACAAGTTAGTAAGCGAGCAATCAATCTTCAGATAAAAAAGCTTAGCTAAATTAACCCAATCAACCAAAGGCAATCTAAGTTGCCACATGGTGGCCCGTGACAAAGGGTCATGAGTTATTAATTAAAAATCACTAAGAATAATAATAACAGAATCAACAGATTTCAAAATTTAAGTAAAGATGTTCTTTAGAGAAAATCGCCATACTTCAAATGGTAATTCTTTAACAAGCATCTTGTGAATTCTAAAATTTATCCCAAAAAATCTCGCCATGATGGATTACTACTTTTGTCAGCTCGAATCGGAGAAAATACCCACTTCAAATAGAAATATCAAACACAACCGACAATCTTCAACAAGCTTCTAATGAAATTTAAAATTTTCTCAAAATATCTCGATACTTTAATTAGCTCAAATTTTGGACTACTTTAGTGCCCGCAAGGCACCTAACAAATCTTTTTGAGAAAGGGAAGATGCGACCCTGTTTGTTTGCGTCTGTGTGTGTGTTAGAGAGAGAGAGAGAGAGAAATAATTGGTACGAGCCAATAATAATTTTATGAAATCGTTGTTTGATTATGTTAATGAGGTGGTTGGATGGCAAAGGCGATTGGAGAAAAGCACAACACGTCCCTCTCCTTGCCAGTACACTCTCTTTACTGTACAAGTCATTTCCACGGAGAGAGAGAGAGATTGAATTATTGACTATGTTTTTTCTTTTAAATTAAAAGGCATCAATTATATTCGTATTGTAATGCCACCGACAGCGTCGGAATTGCCCACGTTGCCCGCTGTCTCTCCCTTCCTCATTTTCAGTCCGAGTCCCTCTTTTTGACGTTAATTAATTCGACGGGGCTTTGTGTTTTTTCTTTTTCTTTTTTTCAGACCGTCGCTAGTTGAATTGCCATAATTATCCCTGTCCGTCTTCGGTCGGAACCCTAAATATGCTGCTGCAGTGAATCAACCCAAAATGCGGAAAAAAGAAAAGAATTCAGCCGGAGCTTGTAAGAAACCCAAGATGGAAAAAAAAAAGGGTAAGTAAATTGCGAACCATCTCAATTATAGCCACAAAGTTGCAACCCTAGAACGAAATTATCCCGAGTGATTACAAATAATTTAGTCTAGATCAGAAAGTACGTCGGATCTGAACAAATATTATAGCACGTTTTAAAGCTTCAATCTTTTCTAGGATGCTAAGAGCAAAGATAGGTGGTCGTTTGCGTTTTCTATGGCGGTGATGATGATGAGACTAATCACCATTTTAATGACTTTTGGTGTTAAGATGGAATTCCAAAATTCAATGATGGGAGGGGGAGAGAGAGAGAGCAAGAAGGGTAATCTTGGAAACCAGACGGCGACTACCTGTGGCAAGAAGACAGCGGTAATATTTATAACTGTCACACCTCTGTCACTCCTCTATCCTCTCTCTCTCTCACAGACTTTAACAAGTCCACTCAAACTCAACAAAAGCTTCTACTTGCCATGTGAAAGGAAAAGCCAACGCTCTCTCTCTCTCCTCTGTCCATCTCTCTCCATATTTGCTGTGCAGATCTTGAATCGGAGGCAAGAGTTCTGCATCAAGAATGGAGTCTTCTTCCCTGCACTCGACCAGCGGCTTCATGTCCAAGCTCAGCGGAACCATCGTCTTGCTTCTGTTCTTGCTCTCTTGCTCCTCTTTCCCGTCCGCCGGTAAGTGCCCCCATTACGCTCCTCTCGCTTCTCTTCTGCAAAATCTTGTTTCTTTAGGAGCTTCCTCTTTCTTGTTTCCCCGTTCCCTCTTGCGGTTGCCGTCCCTTGATTATGTCTCCAGCTCCGAGAGAGATGCGGAAATCAGGGTAATGCGCATCTGGGTTTGTTTCTTGATTCCCCCATCTCTCGCTGTCCTTGACCGGCTTTTGAAGTTAGTTGAAATCGAGTTGCCCTGCGATCTGAAGAGCCGTGTAATTTCGTAATTTGTTTCCGTAGTTAGTTCTAAAAGTGGCATATTGGGTAGTTTTTGGTAATTAGACGGTTGCGGTCGTTAGGAATTAGATTATGTGTTTGTAGATTGTGTTTCATTTTGAATTCTATCTTCAAGATCTTATCCGGGGCAGTAGTTAAGAGGAAATGAGCAAAGGCGTCTTTTGTGTTTATTTATTTCCTCAGGTGGTCTGTGTGCTCTATTTCACTGATTCCATATAAGCTGATAGTGTCGCTTGATGTGACTAAAATGGCAGTTTACGCCCTAAATTTGTGAAATCTTGTGATTTTTCTTTTCATGACTTCTTGGTGTGCCGTGTCATACTTTCAAAATTAACTCGAGTACATGCTCTGGACTTATAACTTTCGGATTGATGTCCATCGTTTTCTTCTGATGCCTGATTTTGCAGAAGCCTACGATGCACTTGATCCTAATGGGAACATCACAATCAAGTGGGACGTAATAAGCTGGACTCCCGATGGTTACCTGGTATGCATTAGTTGTTAATGTGATCTTCTTTACCTTATGTGCGTTGTTGTGAAAAAAGTAGCTTGCTGTCATTGTTGATCCAAGTCCTCGTAAATGGCAATTTGAGGGGGCATGAATTATGAAGAGCTGGAGGCTTAGCCATGAAATATTTTCCTATCACAAAGAGTTTCTCTTTTCTTTCCCGGCTCAAGTCTGGCTACAATCCCACCTGTCTCATGACATTTTCTGGTTGCGTTGGGCAGGCTGTTGTCACGATGTTCAACTTCCAACAATATCGCCATATACAATCTCCGGGATGGACATTGGGGTGGACGTGGGCAAAGAAGGAAGTTATATGGAGCATGGTGGGCAGTCAGACCACGGAGCAAGGTGATTGCTCGAGATACAAAGGGAACACCCCTCATTGCTGTAAGAAGGACCCAACAGTCGTTGACCTGTTGCCAGGAACTCCTTACAATCAGCAGATAGCGAATTGTTGCAAAGGTGGAGTTTTAAATTCGTGGGTCCAGGACCCAGCAAATGCGGCAAGCTCATTTCAGGTCAGCGTTGGAGCTGCTGGAACGAGTAACAAGACCGTGAGGCTTCCCAAGAATTTCACGCTGAAAGCACCGGGACCTGGATATACTTGTGGGCCCGCAAAGATTGTCAGACCGACTAAATTTGTTTCTTCTGACAAAAGGAGAACAACCCAAGCTTTAAGTAAGTTACTCGCAGGTTTTCAAAGCAATATTACATGGGCACGATAGTCTTTTAAACAAAAAATTGAAAATTTTAAGCACGACACAGTGGTTGCATATGAGATGCATTTTAAACATGCAAGCAATTCTCCAAGATAGTATCATGTATTTGCATGTTTATAAAGTATCAAACATGCAAATGACTTTTCCTTCTTCTGGCCCTGAGATATGTGAGTAATGCAATGTGCGCATCAATTGTGGTATCTTTCTGAAGTGTGAACAATATCTAGCTGTTGTACATTGGGGAACTTATTAAGCCTACATGTGAGTTTTGAAATGCGGACAACAATTGCAAGTTTTGATATCTTGCTCTGAGTTGATTAAATTTCATTCAAGTAGACAATTATCTAATATTCCCTGACCTTAGCTGCTTGATCTTTTGCAGTGACATGGAACGTTACTTGTACATATTCACAATTCTTAGCTCAAAAGACTCCAACCTGCTGTGTCTCTCTCTCCTCATTCTACAATGACACAATAGTACGTTGCCCTACTTGCACTTGCGGCTGTCAAAACAATGCTACAGATACTGGCGGCTGCGTAGAGTGAGTTCTATCACACTTAACATGAAAATTTAGTTATCTCTGAACTTGTCTTATAGAGTTCTCCTTCATTGTTATGTGGAAACAATTGATTTGTAACCATATGTTTCTCATCTGGTCTTTCAGGGCAAATGCTCCACACTTGGCTCAAGTTGTAGCTGGCTCTGGAAAGTCTAGCAGCAACACACCGCTAGTACAGTGTACTAGCCATATGTGTCCAATTCGAGTCCATTGGCATGTGAAGCTCAATTACAAGGAGTATTGGCGGGTGAAGATCACGATCACAAATTTCAACTACAGAATGAACTACACCCAGTGGAATCTCGTCGTTCAGCACCCCAATTTTGATAATCTCACCCAACTTTTCAGCTTCAACTACAAGTCACTGACTCCCTATGCAGGATTAAGTAAGCAATGTTTTACCTGATTCACTTATAATGGGCCTGTTGCATTTGCTGCTTTCTTTGATCATGATGTTGCAATTCTTGTTATTTAATTGCAGATGATACTGCCATGTTATGGGGAGTCAAGTTCTACAATGATTTTCTCAGTGAAGCTGGCCCGTATGGGAATGTGCAGTCTGAGCTATTATTCCGAAAGGACCAATCCACCTTTACATTTGAAAAGGGATGGGCTTTTCCACGGAGGATTTATTTCAATGGCGATAACTGTGTGATGCCGCCTCCGGATGCCTACCCATGGTTGCCAAATGCCAGTCCTCGGTCAATTTTGCCTGGACTTGTCACATTTGTGCCAATTGTGGCATCTACTCTGTTGTTTTTGGCTTTTGTGTGAGAACCTCAGGGACGAATTACTAAAATGGCTGCTCTGCTATTTTTATCAGGTTTACACTGCACCACACCAGGGTTATAGCATGATTTGTCAATGCAAATTGTAACACGTTCTTGCCACAATAGCAGGTGTGAGTAGAGACAGAAACGGGTGCTAAAAAATCTACCACTACTAGGTCCCTTCCTCTTAGCTTATTTATACGTCCGGTGATAGAATCATTTGTATTTCCTTCTGAATAATCTTCTGCTATGTTATACCATTATTTGTGTGGATCAATGTGTGTTTAAAGTATCCGTGACCAAAATGTTGTAATCTATTTGACTTTGAAGAAATGAAATAGAAGTACCATGTTTGTCAAACCATACAGAATATAGAAATGGACAGTTAAGGTTACCTACAGAGCTTGAGAGGCTTGTGAGGAACAAAAGCAGTGGTACTCAGTATTGCATGACAGAGACGCCCAAAACAGTTACTACTTGAGAGCGAGCTTTTGCATGATTATTTTTACAAGCTCGTTCTTTTTTTCTTTTGCTGACATTACATGAAAGCCGTGTCTGGAGAGGGTCCGGAAAGTTTGTATGATATTTACCTGATGAGGGGCAGCTTACGTCTCAAATTGCTTGCATATGTCCTTGCTTTAAAAAATTTTCTGAAATGCATCTGCTTCTAGGGAGATTTCTGAATAAGGAGTATCGATATAGCCATGGAGGTCACGAGTGTTGACAAGGCTACTAGATTCACTTGGGCGGAGTTCGGCAGAAATGGGTATTTATCAGGTGGGGGAAGCATACATTCATCTCCATTGAAGTATACTTTTCTTGGAAATGCCCATCCTTGTTTAAATGTAAATGTGTTTTTGTCTTTCTGAAGTAGCACTTCGGACTGTACATTTCCGTCTGGCCCTGCTTCCATCAGTAGATCATTGTAAAACTTCATTCCGTAGAACATGCCCGTATCGTCTGTGCAGTCAGAATCACAGATTGATTAGAAAGTTAGCCTGGCTCTTGCCCTGATATTCCCAATAAGTTAGGTAGAAAAGATTGATGAAGTGTAGCCTTAGCACTCACTTATGGATTCGTAAGCGATGACAGGCTTGTAGTCGAAGCTGAAGACTCGGGTGATGCTGTTGAGATTAGGGTGCTGTGCGACAAGCGTCCACTGGGTGTGGTTCAGTCTGTAGTTGAAGTTCGTGATGGCGATCTTTACGCGCCAGTAGTCCTTGTAGTTGAGCTTCACATGCCAGTGAACCCTTATAGGGCACATGTGATGGGTGCACTGCAGAAGTGGCGAGTTGTCCTTCCGCGGTGTGTTTACTCCCGCTTTGTGTAGTAGTTTGGAGTCGCTCCTGGCAACAACAGGTCATGAGCCTCTCTGTTTTATATGTTTTTGAGAAATCTACAAGGAGATCTTGCACGAACCGCTTATACAAAATTTTGATAAAGCCGTCACCAGGTGTATGATATATTTTCCGACAGATACCACACAGGTGTATAACCCGAAGAATAAAGGAAAATCATGGAACTTACGGAACGCAATTTTTCTTGTTATGGCAACCGCAAGCACAAGACGGGCAAGGGGTGATCGAGTTGTTGTAGAAAGATGAGAACGAAACGCAGCAGCTCGGGTTCTTAGAAACCAAGAACTGTGAATAAGTGCAGGTGACATTCCAAGTCACTGCATAAAAAGTATGATCACGAGCAATGGAAAAGGAAAACACAGCATTGCCAAGTTAATTAAACAAAAGCAGAGTCAACTTGAAAAAGAAACATACTCATAGCTTGAGTCTTCCTCCTCCGGTCAGGTGTTAAGTACACCGTTGAGGGCACGACTTTCGCAGGCCCGCAAGTGTATCCCGGTCCCGGGCCAAGCAGAGTGAAGTTCTTGGGGAGTTTGACCGTCTTATTGGAGGTGCCGGCTAGCCCGACACTGACCTGGAAGGCAGAGACCGAGGAAGTCGGGTCCTGGCCCCATGACGAAAGGACGCCGCCTTTGCAGCAGTTGCTGAACTGCTGGTTGTAGGGGACTCCGGGGAGAAAGTCAACAACTATCGGGTCTCTCTTACAGCAATGCGGTACATTGCCCTTGAACTTGGAACAATCTCCTTGTTCTGTAGTTTGTGCTCCGACCATTGACCATATCACTTCCTTCTTTGCCCAGCTCCATCCCAGTGTCCAACCCGGAAGCAAAATTGGCCGGAACATTTGGAAGTTACTCATTGTGACCGAAGCCTGGTTTTAATTTTATTAACAGTCAACGGTATATTCTACCATATTATTCCAAGATATAATCTTCAAAGTACGGCAATTATCAATCAAAAATGAGCGCGCTCACCACATAGCCATCAGCAGTCCAGGACACTACGTCCCATTTGATCGTTATGTTACCATTTGGATCTAGAGGGTCGTACGCGACTGCAAGTGTGAAGTGAAGGAAAAGAGAGAGTTAACTAACGCTGGAATTGTGAGGCGAAAGAGTTTGAAATCCATGTATTTAAAACATGCTGGGTAAGGCCAACCTGTATGAGGAATCATTAGCATAAGAATGGCTGCCAAGAGCATGAGCTCGAGTCTTGGGGACAATAAGCCCTTTCCATCTTCACGAACTTTCCCTTGACAAGTGATGAGATCTTCAGATTCCATTTCTGGTGCCACCAGATACACTCAGTCTTCAGCCAGCTCACAAGCGATGGAATGGTTTGTGCGAGGAGTGCGTTAAATCTTGTATGGAGGAATGATGAGTCTATGTGATGTGTCACCTACCAGTTGGTAAGCTTTTCTTTTGAATTTTTCAAGTTTCGCTCTCATGCACAGTAATTTCCCTTGTTCCTTCAATTCTGTTTCTGCATCTTGAAGCAATATGCAGGTGAGAATGATGGCAACGCTGGAGGCAGATTTTTGGATGAACATAGCATGTGGGCAGTCAGTTCCTCGTCTGCGATCGTAGCCAAAATGTTCCCTTCTCTATAACTTTAGGGGACTAATTATGTATATAGCCCTTTCTCATCTCTTCTAAAAAATTATTGGCAAAATGATCTTGCAGAAATAAATTGGGTGTTGGAGAATGGATCCGTAGCCTTAGTTACAAAAGTTCTGAGTTAGGAAATATGGGTCCAGCTTACATGGAACGGACTCAGGCAACGTAGTTGGTTAAAAAGATTTCAAGCATTCCAATTGGAAACTGAAATCTGAAGCTTTTTCAATTCCATACCAAATAATTGTTTGCCTCAAATGCCCCTTAATACTAGGAAAATCAAAAAGGGATTTATGTTCATTAAAATACACATCTTTTTCTCAATCTCTAATACACGGGCATAACTTAGCTTGGACCGTCCCACTTGATGCCAGGACAGAGGAATGGCCCTCTTACTGTCTGCTCAAATTTGTGGCTATTCTTGTAACTTTAAGGAGTTCCTTATTCAACCTTGCCTTTTCTATGTTTGTTCGCTCTGATTTTGCTCTACACGCTTTTCTTCTTCACGCTACCAAGAAAGAGTAAAGACCATCAAACTTAATATACACCCAATGGCTTCAGCAATCTGATAGTCAAGCCCATCTTGTCAGCTGATTGACACCTTCCTATTTCTGTCTTATGTCTTCTGTTTGTTTCTTGAGCTCATTGATTTGGTTGACTCTCATCTTCACGTACCATACCAAGTTGCTTTTTATATCTATGAATTGCTGCTCCACTCTGCTGGGTTGCTTAGAAATGCAATGCAGGGACAAGTGAGATCAGATCTCTCTATCCGATAAATAATTTCCATCTGCCAGAGCTAAAGAAGGTGGCTAAAGGTTATTTATCTTGGACCTAAGTGGTTAGAAGACAGAGTGCAAATTGGTGAAAGAAGATTCCTATGGCTGACTAGAATCTCATGATTTGATAGGATTAGAGCTCAGGCACGACTATAAAATACACTCTGCAAAGTAAAATATGCTAGAACATGACGCGTACACAATGATGGTAATAGAATTTAACTTGATGATAGTTCATAGAAGATTTAGAAAATTAATGGAAAGAATTGAACAAGTCTCTGTATTGACTTATTCATAACTTAAATCGGTTTTTACAGACACTAGGACATTGATTCTGAAAGAAGACTCTTTTCCCATTACTCATCGCTTGCATATGACATTCCACACATCTGTTGAGTGATTTTGCCGCTGCGCAAGTTGATTTGGTCACTAATCGCTGTTGCCTTTGAAGGACCCATAGGGTTGAATCAACTAGAATACTGCTATAGGCTATATAGCACGTATGACTTGAGCATGATTGTTTAACCTAAACCGACTTCTGATGAAGACGTTCATAAAAAGTTATTTTACCCTAGATTGACTAGGTAAAACCCATTGATTTGCAAAGATTAAGCAACAAATTGAATGGACTTGTTGCCTTTCTACACGTCATCCATGGACCAAATTTGCATTTGGCCGACTTCTGCAACAAGCTCATAAGGTCTAAACATTATATTATGCCAAATGCTTCTAGCAACTAGTATCTCACAAGATTCCATTACATATTAAGCACATTTTTCCAAGCCGTTTGTTATTTTAATTAGGATAGCCATATGTATCTCACATACTTGTCTTCCTGGACCTTTTTACAAATTTCACCGGTATGTACACATTTTGACTATAGAGTCAATATCATATACACTGTACGGTTTTCATATATATGCTTTTCCATGAAAAACCTTTAGGCTATGTTTGGCAATCAAGATAAAATTTATTATATCCTATACAGAATAAAATTAGTTATAAGAAGAATATAGGTTGGATAAAATTATCTTATGGGGGAGGTGGGATAAAGATGGATAAAGCTTTTACTATATATAGAAGTTATTGATTTTGAATAATAAACTTAATAAATTAATAAAATTTGAAGTATATTTCAATATAAATAATATTTGAATTCTAATATAAAAAATTCAATATAACAAAAAAATAACAATTTAGTTTTTTAATTTAATCTTGTTTTTATGTTTATATTTGAATTTAATTATCTCTTATAATATAAATTCAATATATAAGTATAAATATATATTTATATTTATTACATATTTGAGGTATTTTTGTATTTTAGGTATATTAGTATAGTTTACTATTTAATAAAATTTTATTAGAGAATGATGGAAGGGAAAAAAGAAATAAAAATTAAAAAATTTAAAAAGAGGAAAAAAATGAAGTAGGCAAGAATGTCACAAGAGATTTTTATCATTTTCGTTTATGCAACTTGTAAGTTCATTTATATTGATATATCTTTTATACCAAATAATATATATAATTTAATATGAATATATGAGACTTTATTAGTGTTATTCACCAAATAGTAAACATGATATAATAAAATCCATGGATTTCATATCTTATATTATAAATCCTAAACTAGAAATCCAGAAGAACAAACATTGCCTTAACGTTTCCTTTTAGAGCTACAAACCTCTCTGTATGACCGAGCCGACTGACCATTGCAATCATCTCAGGTGCGAGTAGATGGAGATGAGTATACATGCTGCAGTTTCCTTCAGAAAATCAGTGGCATCAGTACCAAGATCAGGAAGAAAGCCAAGGCCAAAGCCAAAGAAAGATTTGAAGGAGCTATGCTTGGTAGAGAAGGGTATTTATCGGGAGGTGGCATCATGCACTCGTCACCATTAAAGTAGACTTTTCGAGAAAAAGCCCAACCATGATCCAATGTAAAAGTACTCTTGTCTTTCCGAAGAATCATCTCCGTCTGAGCATTTCCTTCTGGCCCTGCTTGCATTAGTAGTAGGTCATTGTAGTACTTTATGCCATAAAACATCCTGGTGTCATCTGCAAGCAAGGGAATCATGAGAAACGAGATTACAATTTTATCAAGTCTATCGACTCACCTACTTATGACTACACGATGTATTCTAATCTCTATTAAAGTGTTAAGTAGTGAGAGCATTACTATATCATGTATGCGGCTTGACTGTGTTCACTTATCACAACAACGGGCCGATTTGTTGAAGATCAACGTGCATACAAAGCAAAAATTCAATTACAAACCATGACAGCGTCCTTTTCTATTAAGGCCATGTACTTACTGAGGGAACCAAACGCGTTGTGTGGCTTATAGTCGAATTTATAGACTCGAGTGATGTTGTTGAAGTTTGGATGCTGCGCGGCAAGTGTCCACTGCGTGTAATTCATCCCGTAGTTGAGATTGGTTTCCAGTATTCTTTATAATTGGCCTTGAAGTGCCAATGTACCCGGATAGGACACATGTGGTTCGTGCACTGCAGCAAAGGCGCGTCACCTTCAATGGATGGTTGTGATCCCACCACACTCTGAATCTTGCCCTGGCTCCTGAATCACATCCCAGTATTAGAATCAGTGTCCTATATGCAATCACCTGTGGCGAACGCTTTTTAAGTAAAAGCTGTTAAACACTAACCCGATGCAGTTAGCTGTTCCGTCGCTACCACAGGCACAAGACAGACAAGGCGTGATCATAGGGTTGTAGAAAGAGGAAAAGGAAGCGCAGCAGGTTGGGTACTTGGAAACGATCATTTGCGAGTAAGTACAAGTCACGTACCATGACACCGCAACAACAATTAGAAGAGAATTCAGAAGATGGGCATGACTTTGGAATCAGAGTGAAAGAATTTATTCAGCAAAAACTTTCGATGTTCACGAATGTAATGCTTTAGACACTGGGAGATGATTGAAGGATGTTCACCTTCAATCCAGCAAATGACGACAGACACATGGAAAGTCCGTCAAAAGCAAATAGTTCTTAAACCAAGTAGTCATTATAGGACTCCAAATTGAGCGCCACCAGAGAAACAGAAAATAAAAGCCTCCAACTCACTCATGGCTCGATTTTTTCTCCGTCCATCAGCTGAGAAGAGCACCGAGGGTGGCATGATGGTTGCACCGCTGCATGTATAGCCTAGTCCAGGTCTGAGCAGATAAAAATCCCGGGGAAGTTTCACGGAGGTGCTTGAAGTACCCGAGAGCCTGACACTGACCTGAAAGGATGAAACTGCAGCTGCCGGGTCTTGACCCCACGACGTGACGATGCCTCCTTTGCAGCAATCTGTGTACTTTTGATTGTCGTGCACTCCTGGAAGCAACTCGATGATAGCGGGCTTCTTTCGCAAGAGTGAGGGATCTTTCCCTCGAATTTTGAGCAATATCCTTGATCGGTCGCCTGCGCTCCCACGATGGACCATATAATCTCTTTGCCTGCCCGTGTCCATCCCAACGTCCACCCGGGGCTCGGGATGTGCCTGAACATTTGGAAGTTGCTCAAAGTGATGACTGCCGACAAGTTATCACCTTAGATCTAGTCAGTGCCTTGGATATTATGTTCAGGATCGGTTCGATGCCCAAACTTACAGAACAAGAAATTCAACGAAAACACCAATCGTTGACAAGCTTTTGGAACAGCGATTCTCACCTCGTAACCATCGGGCGTCCACAACATGACGTCCCGTTTAATGTTAATGATTCCAAGTGGACCGAGCACATCGTAAGCCGCTGAAAAGGAGACGAGAGGAGTTAGAAAAGGCGAGAGCATCGGTACATGACAGTCTCATTGCTAGGAAAGAAAATTGTCGTCGTCTCCACAGCTAAATTCTTCGAGCTAGAAGCTCACCCGTTCGAGCCAATGCCGTCATAAAGAGAATGACCGTGACTGCAAGGCAATTGAGGTTGTAAGGGGACATCCTCAAAGTTTGCTGTTATCGTTTGGAGGATGCTGAAGATGCAAGGATCACTAGATCAGCGAGGTCCTTAATATAAGAACTAACTCAAGGCGGCATCAGAAGGCATTAGAATACAGTTCAAAAAGTACAAATCCACATGACTGAAGATTTCTGTACAAACTCTAGCCACGGGTAGCACGGAGATAAATTCGGGTTCTTAAACACTCACGGCCGGCTGGAGAATTAAGCCCTCGTAATGTGTAGAATTAGAGGGAAAATTTTAGTAAGGTTACTTTGCATAAATGGAATACAGTTCGCCTATTAATGTCCTAATATGCTTTGATCAATCCATGGAAAATGGACGAGGGAATCAAGAGGTCGTGATTTTGTACTAGAAATTTCTACCCGATGTCCGATTAGCACTTGCTATCTTTTACTGAGAAGTTGAAGTTGGTCACACATAATTCAAATAGAAAACATTAGAATGGTTTTCGTGTGTAATATGGTATGAGCATCTTTTCACTGTGATTCTTCACTAAAGTAGAAAACACCCCGAAAATAAAATGTACCTAACTTAGCTAAGTTGACTTTGGTACCGTACCATTGTCATGCTAATCTAGCTTACCCAGTCGAATTTAAAAACCCTTATTACTAGAGTCATGTATCTACCCATTTCTAGATAGCTATTCGAACATATAACCTCGAGTTCCAATTTAGGTTAGGCTCAATTGGACTTTATTTTAATCTTTGTTTATAATCTACCTTTCCTTTTAATTAAATTATACTTCGAGTGGATCAAGCTACTCACATACAACTAACGTTAGACTTGCCCATAAGATCTCGACATGATATACCAAATTTAAGTAACCTAACTTTCACGATAATTAATTCAAGAGAAAACAAATTTATTTGAAGGAGTTGACTCTATGAATAGGCTCGATTTTGTCGCACTCTCACCAACTCAAGCCTAGCCATGCTTATGTTAAATTTTTCCGACCTAAAACTCTTTGTTAGATAGGAGTGATCAGTTCCTAGTCCGATCCAACTCGGAAACTGGACCGGAAGGACTGGTTCACAGTTTCTAGAATTAGACCACCTGATCCTAGAATCGGACTGAAACGGTCCGATTCCCAAGCAATCTAATGGAACTGATGGACGTTGAGCTTGTTGGCCATGGGAGGGTTGGGGTGGGAGGCGAACCACCTGGCAATGTGGAGGAGGATGCGGAAAGTGGAGGTGATGGTGTGGCGAAGGTTGGGAGGCGGCAACGAAGTGGAAGACGATGTTCGTGGGGGCAAGAAGCATGCTGGAGGATGGAGAAGACGCCGGCGATGGAGCCCTAGAGGTACGTGGCGTCGAGAGTCATTGTGATGTGGATGGTGTCATCGGCATCACCCTGATGTGAGCATGTTAGCCATTTCATTTTGGGGTACTCTCTGCCGTTCTATAATGCGAGGACTTCTCGAAACTCTGGGAGGTTAGACGATGGCAGAGGAAGCAGTGGAGATGAGGAGGAGAGACAAGAAGAATATGGAGAGAAAATGGAGGTATTGGTGAGGGGACGGAGGCGTGGTGGTGGTGGTGGTGGTGGTGTTGGTGGCAGGAGGGATCAAGAATTGGGTCTAACGGGGGTGGTTGATTGGTGTTGATGAGAGAGAGAGGGTCTTATGGAAAATAAGTGAGTGAGGTTTGTCCTCTTGTGGTTTTTGGGATGTGTGTGCCAAGCTAGAAAAGACAAACCCATCTTCATGTCTGAATCTGAAGAAATTGGTATGGTATGAGTAATCCGATTCCTACCCAGAAACTAGGAACCGGATTGGCCATCACTAGTTTGAATTTTGTGGAACTGAAAGCCACACTGGCACCCCTTGGAAACCTTTCAAAAGTGGCTGATCCGATCTGATCTAATCCTAACATTTCCCAATTTGATCAATTCCCGCTACACACCCCTAACATTATATGTAATTCAAGCTTCAATCATAATTTTTTTCATTCATGATTGAGCAAAGTTTGAGCGTACAAAGTGTTTCATCAAAGAAAGCTCGAGCTCAAAACTCGAGTTATATCAAATTTATAAATAGTATCGAGTCTTGAGTTTTCTAGCCTATGGCTGTCAAACTATCTCGAGTCCGGCATCAACTTCACTGGACTCAATTACGCCACCTCACTATATCCAAGTATCCAATGCTAATCCCCGCTCGATGCATGGGCTCGATGGCCCAACTAAATGAGGCCCACAATACCCACAAAGAAACAATTCAATTAGGCCCAATAAGCACTTATTGGGCCTAAATAGAATAGACTCAAATGACTTCTCGACGCCCATACATAAAGTTTATGGGTTGAATAGGCTGTTATGTTTGGCCCATGATTCTTGAATCATTTTCTTTTTCCTGCCCCATGTATACAATCAATACGTACGTATGGATTTCTCAAAATCTGAATGCGTCTCATGACCTGAAAGAGTTCGTAGGAGGAGCCACTATAGAATTTTTTATCTAAGTATATTAAGTAGTTCTGCCTCAAATCAACGCGACTTGTAACTCCAAAACATGCCATAAACAAATAGTTCTTAAACCGAGTAATCATTTTAGGACTCCAAATATTAGAGACTCTCAACAAATTGAGCACCACCAGAAACAGAAAATAAAAAGCCTCTAAGGGCGCATTTGATAACGTTTCTGTTTAAAAATTGTTCCAGGGAACAGAAATAGAAAAAAGTGTTTCTGTTCCTGGGGAACAATTTTTGAATAAAAAAACGCGTTTGGTAAACTTGTTCCGAAATAAAAAATGAACGAAAACACGTTTTGGTAAATTTGTGTTCTTTTTTTTTCTTTTAATTTTTAATTTTTTAATTTTTTTCTTTCTTTTTTTTTCTTTTTTTTTTTTTTTTCTTATTTTGGCTCGTCGCCGGCCTCGGCCATGGCTGACGAGGGCCGACGGCCTCACCCAGCCACGGCGACGCTCGGCCTCGCCGGGGGCCGGCAACGCTTCAGCGAGGTCGCCGGCCCTCAACGGCCGATTGCCGGCCATGGCCGAGGCGACGACCGACCAAAGAAAAAAGAAAAAGAAAGAAAAAAAAAAAGAGAAGAAAAGAGAGGAGAAATAAAATTTGTTCTTAAAAATTATTCCAAAACAATAAATAAGTTTTTTTTGTTTTAACTTTTACATTCCAAATGTATTCGAGAACAAAAAAATAGATTTGGAATAAAACGTAAACAAACGTTTACATTTTTTTTTTTTCTCCGGAAAAAAAAAACAGAAATTTTGTTCATAAACAAAAACAAAGAACATTAAGCCCTAACTCACTCATCGCTTGATTTCTTCTCCGTCCGTCGGCCGACAAGAACACCGAGGGTGGCATGATGGTTGCACCACTGCATGTATAGCCCAGTCCAGGCCCGAGCAGATAAAAATCCCCGGGAAGTTTCACAGAAGTACTTGAAGTACCCGCCGAGAGCCCGACGCTGACCTGAAAGGATGAAACTGCAGCTGCGGGGTCTTGACCCCACGACGTGACGACACCTCCCTTGCAGCAATCTGTGAACTTTCGATTGTCGTGCACTCCTGGAAGCAAGTCGATGATAGCGGGGCTTCTTTCGCAAGAGTGAGGGATGTTTCCCTTGAATTTTGAGCAATCTCCTTGATCGGTCGCCTGCGCTCCCACGATGGACCATATAATCCCTTTGCCTGCCCACGTCCATCCCAACGTCCACCCGGGGCTCGGGATGTGCCTGAACATTTGGAAGTTGCTCAAAGCGATGACTGCCTACAAGTTATCACCCTAGATCTAGACAGTGCCTTCGATATTATGTTCAGGATCGGTTCGTTGCCCAAACTCACAGAACAAGAAATTCAACGAAAGCACCAATCGTTCACAAGCTTTTGGAACAGCCATTCTCACCACGTAACCATCGGGCGTCCACGACATAACGTCCCATTTAATGTTAATGTTTCCATTAGGATCGAGCACATCGTAAGCCGCTGAAAACGAGACGAGAGGAGTTAGAAAAGGCAAAAGCGTTGGTACAGGACAGTCTCATTGCTAGGGAAGAAAATAGTTGTTGTCTTCGCAGCTGAATTCTCTGAACTGGAAGCTCACCCGCTCGAGCCAATACCGTCGTAAGGAGAATGACCGCGACTCCGAGGCGATTGAGGTTGTAAGGGGACATCCTCAAAGTTTGCTATTATCGTATGGAGGACGCTGAACATGCAAGGATCATTAGATCAGTGAGGTCCTTATATAAGAACTAACTCAAGGTGGCATCTGAAGGCATTAGAACACAGCTTAAATAGTACAAATCCACTGAAGATTTCTGAACAAACTCCAGCCACGTAAAGCACGGTAATGGGAAAGAAAATAATAAATTCGGATCCTTAAGCACCCGCGGCCGGCCGGAGGATTAAGCGCTTGTAATTTGTAGAAGTAGAAGGGGAACTTCAATGAGGTTACTTTGCACAAATGGAATGCAGTTCGCCCTATCTGTCCTATTATGCTTTGGTCAATCCATAGAAAATGGACAAGGATATTGAGAGGTCGTGATTTTGTACGAGAAATTTCTATCCGGTGTCCGATTGACACTTGCTATTTTTTAACGAGAAGTTGAAGTTGGTTACACATAGTTCAAATGGAAAACATTAGATTGGTTTTCGTTTGTAACATGATACGAGCATCTTTTGTCTGTGATTTTGCACTCAAGTAGGGGACACCCGGAAAACTAATTGTACCTGACTTAGCTGACTTTCGTGCCGTAGCATTGTCATGCTAATCTCGCTTACCTAGTAGACTAATTATAGAAGGCTAATCGAATTTAAAAGACCCTCATTGCTAGAGTAATGTACCATCCCATTTCTGGGTAGCTATTTGAACATACGACCTCGAGTTGAAGCTCGTGGACCGTCCTCCGAGAGTTCCAATTTAGTTTAGCCCCGATTGTACTTTATTTTAATTTTCGTTTATAATCTATCTTTCCTTTTAATTAAATTATACTTTGAGTGAATCAAGCTACTAGCCTACAACTGACGTTAGACTTGCCCATAAGATCTCGGCATGATTCATACAAAAACTTTCACAATAATTAATTCGAGGAAATACAAATTTATTTGAAGGAGTTGACTTTATGGATAGATTTAGGGGTGTGCAACGGGAACCGCCCGAACCGGGAACCGGCCGGACCAGACCGAACTGGCCGGTTTTGGGTGATTCCCACGGTCGGCGGTCCGGTTCCCGGTTCCTAGTCTTGGAACCAGTGGCCGGTCAGTCCGATTCTCGGTTCCAAGGTGGGAAGCGGACTGAACCGGACCGACCGGACCGAACCAAAATTTTTAATATATAATTTATATACATAGAATTAATAAAATATATAAACATGATAACTTCTTACAACCAAAATTGCAATTTGAGGTAGGAACCTCTTATGTAGCCAAGAGACCATTAAAACCATTTTTGTTACTATTTTATTTATAGAAAAAATCTCCTTCTTGACTAAACATTCAAAAAGCATAAGAGAGATTGTCTATAAAATTTAAGCCAAGCCCAACCTTTAGCCAAATTGTTCATGGCCTTCATGGTTAAAGTTAAGTGTGAAACACATGAAGTATGAATCACACAAGTGAAGTTTGAATATTTTGCACGTGGGAACATGTGTGATTAGTTTTGTTGAATCGCTTGAGAATCGAATTGGATTGATCCGCGGTCACTCTTTAGTGCAAAAAAGTAGAGTCGATTTTGTTGGACCGGATCGGACCGGACTGGAACCGATGGTCCGGTCCGGTCCACGATTTGCAATTTTGGGAACCGGTGCTCCCGGTCCGGTTCCTGGTTCCAAGGTGGAACCGGACCGAACCGGGAACCAATCACACTCAATTTTGCCACACTCTCACCAAATCGAGCCTAGCCATGCTCATATAAAAAATTTCTAACCTATAACTTTAGGTTAGATAGGGGTGATCAGTTCTCAGTTCGATCTTATCCAGAAATCGGACCGGAAGGACTGGTTCATAGTTTCTAGAACTATGAACCAATCCTTCCAATCCGATTCTCAGGCAATCCAACGGAACCAATGGATGTCGAGCTTGTCAGCCAAGTTGAGGGTCTAGCTAAGGAAGAATTCGGAGAGGATGGCCACAAGAGGGTTGGGGTGGGAGGCGAACCACCGGGCGAGAGGGAGGCGAAGATGAGCGGAAGGTGGAGGCTATGGTGTGGCAGAGGTTGAGAGGCCGCAAAGAAGTGGAAGACGATGTTCTCAAGGCAGCAGGCGTGATAGAGGATGGAGAGCTCACTAGCATGTCGACGCTCATTTATGGCCATTGTCGGCATCATTCAAGCATGCAATTGATCCCCAGGTATTCATCTTTCCCATCCAGCCCTGGACAATGCTCACGGCCAACCATGGACGACTAGCTCACGAGCGACGCCGATGTTCATCACAAGTCGTCCGCCGCCCCCGCTACTGCCTTTAGTCCAAGAACAAGCACGCCAAGCCTCCCGTCGTCCGCAACCCCGAGCCCTCCCTCAACCCCTGCACCCCTGAGGCCCCTTGCGACTCTAATGTCGTTACCTCCTAAACCCTGCCAAACCCAGCAAGGACGGACCTCACCCTGCCCTCGAGGGTTGAGCCCTCGCCAGATAAGATGTGCAAGGTTCGCGACACCCTTGCCGATGTAGTCACCTCCCAAAAATCCTTGCCAAATCCACTGAAGGTAACCCTCGCCCTAGCCATGAGGGTCAAGCCCTTCCCAAATTCGACGAAGGCGACCCTCACCAGCCACAAGCGAGGGTCACAACACCCTCATGGGTCCTCACTTTTGGTTGGTCGCCAAACATAGGTTAAAGGGAAAGAAAGTTAAAATAAAAAAAATAAAAAAATAAAAAAGGAGAAAAAGGAAGAGAGAAGGGACTGGTACCTTTTCTTAAAGGTGGGCATGTGTCGCTCACGGCATGGACCAGTGCATTGCTGAGGTGGTTACCCAAATTGGTTGATGGAGGGTATTATAGAAAATAAGTGAGTGGGGTTATCCTTTTGTGGTTTTTAGGGATGTGTGTGCCAAGCTAGAAAAGACAAACCCACATATGAAGAAATCAGTTCGGTCCGAGCTATCTAGTTCCCATCTTGAAATTGGAACCAGTTTGAGCAGTTTTTAATTCGATCGGTTCTCATTGCACACCGCTAACATTATATGTAATTCAAGCTCCAACCATAGTTTTTTTCGTTTGTAATCAAGTAGAGTATGAGTGTAGCAAGCGCTTCATTAAACAAATCTCAAGCTTGAAACTTGAGTTTTCTAGCCTATGGCTGTCAAACTATCTTGAGTCGAGCATCAACTCAACTGGACTCGATTAAGCCCCCTCACCATATCCGAGTATCGAATGCTAATCCCAGCTCAATGCATGGGCTCGATGGCCCAACTAGATGAGGCCCGCAACACACACACACACATGAAGAAACAGTTCAGTTAGGCCCAATAAGGGCCCATTTGGTTCAATTTTGAGGAAATGGCTTCCATTTCTCCAAGTATCTTTGAGTGAAGGGCATTTTGTGAAGGCAAGTATGTTTGGTTGTGTATATCTTGCAAAGTAACTTTGAGGTGAAAAGAAAATGGAGGAGGAGATGCAGCTGGAAAGGGGAAAATCGTGGGGGGCGACTAGTGGCGGTGGTGGTGGGGGGGAGGCGGCTCACCTGAGGTCGCCGACCTCAAGCGACGCGCAGGGTCGCGCAACCCAGCTGCTTGGAGGCGCGACCTCAGGCGCCTGAGGTCGCAAAGGCCAGATCTAGCGGCCTGAGGTCTTGCGGACCCAAGCGACGCTGCTTGGGTCGCGAATCGCACCACCCCTAGGCGGTGGTCACCGGAGATGCGCGACCCTCAAGCGGCAGTGGCGGCTGCCGGAGAAGCCCAATGGGCGAGAAAGAAGAAGACGAAAGGGGAAAAAAGATGAACAGTGTCACGGTTGCATTTCCAAAATGCCCAATGCTCAAAGCACTCCTCCCCAACATTTGGCTTTCAGCATTAGGAATGCTCACATTTGGCAAATGAGCTTTCAAAAACATTTGCCAAATGCAAAAAAATTTCTCCAATAGGCTTTGGTACCCCCAAAGCCCCTCGGGAAAGTCGAACCAAATGGGGCCTAAGTACATGTTTGGACCTAAACACAATAGGCTCAAATAACTTTTCAATGCCTATGCATGAAGTTTATTGGCTGAATTGGTTGTCATGTTAGGCCCATAATTCTTGAATCATTTTCTTTTCCTGCCCTATATATACAATCAATACATACATATAGATTTCTCGAAATTTAAATATGTCTCACAACCCAAAATAATTCGTAGGAGGAGTCACCGTAAAAATTTTCCCTTCGTACATTAAGTAGTTCTACTTCATAACAATACGGCTTTTAACTACAAAACATGCCAATTTTCACCATCGTAGGGATTACGAGTTGTCGTGTCAAGCGATATTACGTCTATAATCCACCTCTCTCGATAAAATTAATAGCTAGAAATTAACACCACCGAGAGTAGAGTGTGATTTTTTATTTTTCTTTATCCGGATGAATAAAAAAATGAAAAAAAAATCTCCTCTTTTGTTGCATGGCATGCTTGATATGTCGGTGGAGCTGTCCAGCCACACAGCCAGTTGGGGCTGTCGGTGAGTCCCCTTGTTTGGACTTATCACATGTCTCTTCTTTCGATCATGTTCTAATTATTGTCCTTTTTTTTATTTCCTCTTTTTATTTTTTCCCTTTTTATTTTATTTTTTTACTTTTATTTTCCAATATAAATTGGCTGTTCTTGACAAGCAAAGTAGCAAGCATCACTGGACGTTCAGCTAATTAAGAAAAGAAAATAGAAAGTGCTTAAGATTGACCAAGATGAGTGGCCTTGAATCATGAGCAAGTGACCCCTTTCGCCGTACGTAATTTGATCTCCATTCATCTTGACCAGTCCAATAACTTTTTAGACACACATAATCATTTTTTTCACCCGAAATTTCCGTTTTTTCCCCTACTTTGAGCAGACATCATTTTGCAGGGTCTTCACCAATATTAACGCGTGAGATCCTTCATTATTTTCATCTTGTGATGGGCAACTGGACGTTGATTTTCCGATCGAAACAAATTGGCATTACCCCCCCCCCCTTTTTCAAATTTACTTATCAAATAATGCAATGCATTGTATATATATATGCATCCATGTTATGAGCAGACAAAACGTTCAAAAAAATCAGTTTAATACGTGAAATGAAATCTAACCCGATATTTGCGTCCCAAATTGATTAGACAAAGCAGCATTTTCTTCCAAATTGGGAATATGCTGTGACCAAATAATGAACTTCCCTGTTCAAAAAAAATAAAACTAATGAACTTCCATTCCGCCTGTTATTTGCTGTGCTCGTGCTGCCAACTGTAACCTGACAACCTTGTACAGCATCCTCGCCAAAAGGGATTCGAATGAGCTCAGCCATGGCCCCAATGTCCCACGACCAATAAAAATCTCCTTTTTACCGCTTTGCACCGTTTGGGAGCATCCAATTATTCCTTGCGTTAACTTTTTCGATTTTGAAAAGGGTCGGTCCTTGAAGCTTTTAATTTCAGCCAGCGGACTTAAATTGGGGGAGACAATCGGAATGTTCTGAAAAATTTAAGCATAACGGTCGGGACGTGCCACATATGATGAAAGGAAAATCTATAGATGGATCAGAGTGCAGAGAATCAAATATGTATACTAGAATCTATGATCGTATTGACATGAAATCGAGTGTGGATAACATGGATTAGAGAGACCCAAAAGTGTTAGAATGCAGGATGGAGCATATTTTATAGGCGAACTAATTCGTGTTTATCAAATACAAAATTAGTCAGAGCATTAGGACTAAATAATGAGTCTGCTTCGAGTTGCTCGATTCAAATAACATATGACATAAGGCACGAGGCTTTGAGCTTGTTCTCTTCACAGTTCTTTCTCTTGCCCCCTTTAAAACCTGGGATTTTGGAAATTTGGTCTTATATGCACCATCTCTCTTTTTTTAATTGCATCCTCTCCTTCCTTCCCAAGTCACTGTCTAGGGCTACAAACCCATCTCTATGACTAGACATTTGACCTGATTTGGAGGACATGAATAAGTGATCTAAACATACGACTATATAGAAAGACGCGACAAAATTAAAATGCCACAAGTGTCGTCATGTTCTTCTTACGATATGTATGATATAAAATTTCAAAAATACTATGCATACAAAGCATTCCTGCTCTCTCCTCTTCCCTCCCACCAATTTTGTCCAAATCCTTGTACTCTTTCGAGAAAAGGAGAGGATGAGGATCTTCTTTCGATGTCGAAAGAATTCAAATTATCAAGAAACCCCTTTAATTCGAACCCCGGTAGTTACGCGAGCACACGACGGGGCCGTATCGATCGTCGGAGACAATCGAGTCTGGGAATTCGAATATTATATGCCGTATGAAGAACAAATCAATGTAAAAGAAAGGGACCAAAGAAGTTAGTGGGGCAAGCATTTGGCAAGTAGTGGTCCCGTAGTGGTGGCCCCATGATACAGAGAAGCCATGTTCCTTTGCATGTACAGTCTGCTGGCTAGACTCTCAGATCAGGATCCATCGTGCTAATTGTTAATTGACTTTGCAATCGATATGCCTGCGAATATGCTCTCGCCAGTTATCGTCGTCGTCATCATCATCAAGTCTCCTCTTTATAATAATAGTAGATGGCGAAAGACCAGAGGGAGATGTTACCACAAGTAGCAGATGCTGGACAAGAATCAAACCGGTGGCGGTCACGTTACCATCAGCCGATGTGAGCCGCTTAGCTTTGGAATCCTTAGAGATTTTTTTATTTTTTATTTTTAGATTGGAATCCTTAGATTAATATGCCCATTATCGAGCGGAATCAATGATTAGCCACATGCCAAAAGATTTGACTATAAATTAGTACTCTATCACTAGGACACCGCATTTTTCCACGGGGGAAGTCCCCTACCCACCCCACCCTTCACGATGGAAAAAGAAAATAAATAGCGAAATCAGTCTTGTCATGTCGCATTGGACTCTTTTCTCGGTACTGTTTCAACCGGACGCCATAGATTGTCCGCCGTCCGAAAACGTCGGTGCTGTCTTTGTTTGGAGGGTTTCGAGATAAGTGAGGTACCAAAAAAGTCTTAAAACGTGTCAATTTAATCATAAAATTTATAATTTAATTAATTTAATTATAAATATTTTCATATTAATATTAATTCAATTTATCTAATCAAGTTTGGTCTGTCAGCTAGCGTTAACATGGATGCCGTCCGACTAATAAATGCTGATGTGATAATTTTAAAATAAATTTTATTTTTTTTAATTCTTTTTGTTACTTTTTCCCTTTTCTTCTTTTTTTTTTTATTTATTTTCTTTTTCATTTTCCTTCTTCTCCAGCAATGGGCAAGCGCAGTGACCCTCACTCAGCCTCACCTAAGGCCGCGGGCATGGCAGCTTAGCCTAGATCTATGCAAGGCCAATCTCGCGTTGCTCACAGCCTTAGGCAAGGTTGAGCAAGGGCAACGACCCTTCGTCAGCCACTTCAAGGAATCCAAGGAGGAAGAAGGGAAAAATAATAATAATAATAATTACAAATTGCCACGTTAGTGTTGGCCAGACGGCTAGTGTCCACATCAGCATTAGATAGTTAAAATTAGTTAGGTGGACTGATTTGATACCGATGTGAAAATATTTATGATTGAACTGATATCAATACTATAAGTTTATGATTTTTTTGGTATTTTTCCCATTTCAAAAGAGAAGATAAAGGATTCTAAGGGCCTATATGATAACTAGTCAAACATTAATTATTTTTGTTCTTTTGTTCATCAGAATAAAAAAAGAATAGAAATATGTTTAGTAAAATTTTTATTTCCAATAATAGATTTAGAATAAAGTCGAGAAGTAAAAAATAAAAATAACTAAAGAATTAAGTTATTTTTTTTATTTTCTTTCATTTTCTCTTTCTCTTCTTCTTCCTCTAGTCGTTTGCTGACCATGGCGATGATCGGCTACTGACCAAACGAGGTTGGCGAATAGCTAGAGAAAGAAGAAGAAGAGAAGGAAAAAAGATTAAAAAAAAAAGTAATAAAATTGTTAAAAATTTAAAATAAATTTTAAGTTACAAAAAAAATTTGAGGATCGTACCAAACACGTGTCTATTCTAGAATATAAATTTTATATAGTTATCAAATGCATTTAAATGATCGAAACTCATTTAGAAATAGAATTAAAATATATATTTCTAAGCAAAAATTGTTCTTGAAATAGATTGGTTAGAGAAATTGAAAGGATTTCATACATAATATGGAATTCACATCCTAGTGCATTAATTTCACTTTTTTTTTCCCATGCTAGCATCCGATCAATGTTATAATTCAATCCCTAATCTTCTTTTTCCTTCGTCTTTAATTATCTAATCCATTCCTCTTATTTTTAGTCACTCCATCCATGTCGAGTTTAATTGAAGACAACATTGATACACGGTATATTATCATGCCTTCGAAAGTTCGCTACTACATTAGGTAATTGGGTAAGTTCAACGCGTGTGTTTCGAAAAAATGAAAAGATATCTACCTCGTCACACTATTGAAAAGTAAGTTTTATAGGTAAATTGTATCTTAATCATATACACAATTTTAAAAAAAAGATATGTGGAATCTCCCAATAATCCCTAATGCAATAGTGGAGATGATATGATATTTTGAAGTAGCCACATAATGGGTGCAGACCATTCCGGTAGACATTGTCCTTGGATTTCAAAAATGAGAAGTACACTCTGAGAGATACTTAAGACGTAAACAATCGTACGAGGAAACACAGCACAGTGCAGCAAAAGCAATAATTACTCATGTTTTGCTAATGGACCCGCAACGTGATTTGTCTTCGCAATGGCATTTAGAAGCATCCGCCTCCTTTCGTCAACTTCACCGACGATCAAATTTGACAAGGAATCAAAGGGATCCCTCTTGCCCCGATAGTTAGGAGGAATTAACCGATTCCACATTCCACCCACGTTAATCCTTTCCCGAAAAGACTGATTTTTCAGTTTTGGAATCTCTGACCACAACATTCACGCTAAATGAAAAGCACATCAAAAGTGACAAAATCGACCCGTCAATTACTCATGCTAACGATCACATTCACTCATGGAATCATTCACATTTACGGACAACGACCCCGTGCCCCCCCGTCCCATACGTTATAGGGCCGTTCCGAAGTCACGTTCCAAATGCGAGCGGCCTAACAAACGTGGTCTCGCCATTCGTCGGTCCGATTCGATTTGAATTTTGACCGCCCCCCCACTCATTTCTGGTCACCCACCCAACACCCCTCCAAAAGTTCTTCTTACTTTTCAGGCGCTGATGGAGGTGGTCCTCTTCACGTTGCCGCCGCGACCCTGTCCAAGGGACACGTGTCGACCGCGGAGCGGACGGGGACCCCACCGCCGGGTCGTGCCTCGTCCCCGCCCCTCTCTCTCTTCTTTTATTTTTTTAATAAATTTGTTCGTTTTTTTTTTTTTTTAAAATGTCGAAAGGCTCCAAGAATTTAAATCCGAACGGCGACTTTGAAGGAGCCGCCCCCCGCCCCACGAGAATTTTCTGCTCCCCCACCTTCGCGACGCGGCTTCTCTCTCGTGGCGACCCCGTCAGATCTCACGTGCCCCGACCTTCTCGGGTCTTTTTCCCCTTCTCTCTCTCTTTTTTTTTTTCCTTTTTTTTTTTCTCATTATTTTTCGAATTAATTCAGACGAGGAATTTTCTTTGGCCAATGCGGTCGCGATGAGGTTCGAGGATGCGAAGCCGCCTCCTCCCCTTGTTGACTTCTAGCTTTTTTGTCTATGAGCTCTTCTTCCGCGCACAAAACCATCTCCCATAAGTAGTGTCATTTTGATTTTAAAGATATCAACTTCTATACCAATAAGGATTGGCGAAATCTTTATCGATTTCGTACAAGATTTCGCTATAAATTTTAAATGAATAATTACCTAAGATATGGAGCATACTAATTGAATTTGGAGACTTTTTCATTGTTTTCAAAATCGGGCAATTTTTGTTGGCGGGAATGCCTATTGAAGTGATGATAAAATGTCATGTGATTACAGTGAAAATTGACAAATTTCGCAAGTTATTTATAGTAACAATATATATTGCCCTAACAAAGCCTGTGCTAAACAATCAATTTGGGAGTAATGCTAGCTACGGTGCGGTTGCTCCAGGTTGCCATTATTCTTTCCCTTCTTATTCAATGGTGTTTCTTCCTTAAATTCTTATTATTTATGTTAATTTTATTCATATTCAGCAATTTTTTTTTTCATGCTATAGTCATACTCAATTTTTTCTAGTCACTTACTGCTGTCCACTTTTTTGTTTTTACAAAAATCAACGTAGGGGAGATAATTCTATGGAAAAAATAAGACAAGAATAAATAGATATATATTTGTTGGTATGAGGTGAGAATCTATATTTACTCCTTAAGAGTTACATACATTACATGTACAAATATAATGAATATTTAGGAGATGACATATGATTTAAGAGCAAATATACTAGGAAAATAATGCAATGTGTAATGTGATCATTGAGTCTTTAATTTATTTGACGTAATCCATAAAATTTTAATTTATTCAATATAATCCTTGAATATTTGAT
Organism: Eucalyptus microcorys; assembly: GCA_014182515.1. NCBI lineage: Eukaryota > Viridiplantae > Streptophyta > Magnoliopsida > Myrtales > Myrtaceae > Eucalyptus > Eucalyptus microcorys. The sequence goes on from CM024572.1 coordinate 24,202,776, forward strand.
CCATATTCAATATAATCCATAAAATATGCGAAAATGTTAAATGATGTCCCTAAACTTGAATCGATTAAAAGGCAACATTAAATATTTTCATATAAATCAAGAAATAACTTAAATATATACCAAAATTTTAGGGGTTATATTGAACAAAATAAAAGTTCATTAATCACATTGCACATTAAATTAAAGTTCGCACATTATTTATGTCATTACTCAAAATATCTTCCACTATAAATTTATGGCGATTTTGTATAATCTCCCCAAAAAAGGAAATCCGATCGCCCTTTTTTTATATTTAATTCTGGAGAGAGAAAAAAAAAAAAAAAAAAAAAAAAAAGGGAGAAGAGGTACGTCAACGTGGCACCAATGAAACCCCGTCCACAGCACGACGCTTAGCTGGACCATACCGCATTTAATCCCACCCCCTCGCACGTGCCACCGCACCCTATATATAAACCCCCCCAAACCCCGTCTCTCTCCTCTCACTCTTCACCCATCATCTTCCCCTCACATCACACCATCCCTCCGAAGCTCTCGACAATGGCGTCGGCCTCCGCCTCCCCGCCGCCGCCCCCGTCGCCGCCTCCGTGCCGGCGACGCCGATGCTGAAGGACGAGCTGGACATCGTGATCCCGACGATCCGGAACCTGGACTTCCTAGAGATGTGGAGGCCCTTCTTCCAGCCCTACCACCTGATCATCGTCCAGGACGGAGACCCGTCGAAGACGATCAAGGTCCCCGAGGGCTTCGACTACGAGCTCTACAACCGCAACGACATCAACCGCATCCTCGGCCCCAAGGCCTCCTGCATCTCCTTCAAGGATTCCGCCTGCCGCTGCTTCGGCTACATGGTCTCCAAGAAGAAGTACATCTACACCATCGACGACGATTGCTTCGTGAGTCTTGCCCCCCCTCCTCCCCCTCCTCCTCCTTCTGTTGCTTTGGATTTCGATCGTGGTTGACCGCGACTAGTTGAATCGAGAATTGCTGGAACGTTTCCTTTGTTTTTGCTTGTTGTTTTTTAGCGTGGAGATCTAGTTGTGGTTTCGTCCGTTCTGTGCCGATCTGGTCACTGTGAATTTGTCGGCGGTTGTTTGGGCGGGCGGATCTGTGTTTTGACTCAAGTAGCATGTGGGAGGAGGTGCTTTAGTCTTGATTAGCAGACTTGAGTAGTTGATGTCAATCTAGGTTTTTTCGAGGGCTTTGTAGTACTGTTCTCGGTCCTCTGAGTGTTGGCGGGGAGTTGGGAAAGGTAGATCTGTTGATTTTCCATCGATTGAGCGAGTTTGATTAGGGACATTGTGGTAATTCCCCTTGTTTCTGTTTAGATTTTTATTTTTCCCTTCCTGTGGACTTAGATCCTAACTAAAAATCACTGCTTTGCTGTAATTTTGTACTTTTCCTTTCGCCATCCGCAAGATCTAGCCTTTTCTTTGTTTTATCTAATGTCCTAGGCTGCACGATCTGGACGAGGTTTGTCGCTGAAGTATGAGTGAAACTATCGGCATGCTTTTGTCATGCGGATAACCCATAGAAAATAAGCGCATTGCTTCTGATGTTGTGGTGCATCGCTTCCTTGTTGTTGAAGTTGGCGAGTCAGGGTGAAAATTAGTTTCTTTGTGGCTTTATTTATGAACTTTTTTGGTGAATGATGGCAGGTTGCTAAGGATCCTACTGGCAAGGACATCAACGCGCTCGAGCAGCACATCAAGAACCTTCTGACTCCATCGACACCGTTTTTCTTCAACACCCTTTACGACCCATACAGAGAAGGCGCCGACTTTGTTCGTGGGTATCCCTTCAGTCTCCGCGAGGGCACTCCAACCGCTGTTTCCCATGGCCTCTGGCTCAACATCCCTGATTATGATGCCCCCACTCAGCTTGTCAAGCCTCGTGAGAGAAACACTAGGTTTGGACTTCGTACTCTCTGATCTGTGTCTTCATAAGTGGAATGCACGCTCCTTCATGGGATTATGAATATTCTGTGCCTCTGTATGCCAGGTACGTGGATGCTGTCATGTCCATTCCAAAGGGAACTCTCTTCCCTATGTGCGGAATGAACTTGGGATTCAACCGTGACTTGATCGGCCCTGCCATGTACTTTGGCCTCATGGGTGATGGTCAGCCAATTGGGCGCTACGACGATATGTGGGCTGGCTGGTGCATGAAGGTAGTAATGTTTCATACTGTTCTCGTAATGTGTTTTCAGAAGTAGCTTGACAAATAAGATTTGCATTTTATCAGCATCCGAGAAATGAGTCTGGACATTATTTGATTTTGATTTTCGTCCACCTGATTAGAGAAGCTAAGATCACTCATTTTGATGACTATGCAGGTTATCTGTGATCATTTGGGATTGGGAGTGAAGACAGGACTCCCCTACATCTGGCACAGCAAGGCTAGCAATCCGTTTGTGAACCTCAAGAAAGAGTACAAAGGCATCTACTGGCAAGAGGAGCTGATTCCTTTCTTCCAGTCCGTGACCCTTCCAAAGGAGTGCACCTCCGTCCAGAAATGCTACATTGAGATCTCCAAGCAAGTGAAAGCCAAGCTTGGCAAGGTTGACGAGTACTTCAACAAGCTGGCAGATGCCATGGTCACATGGATCGAGGCATGGGACGAGCTCAACCCAGCCGGGAAAGAATCTGCTGTTGCACCCAGTGGCCCTGCGAAGTAGAGATTTGTTTCTTTGACGGGCATTTTTCTCTCGAGTAGTGCTTATCCTGTACCTTCAGTCTTATTATTTCCGTCCTAGTTTTTTACCCCTTGACTTTCAGAGTATCATTTACATGGCGGGTTTGAAGCTTTTTGTCTTATTTATTCTATTTATGTTACTATGAGATTAGAACAATAAGTTTTTTAGGGATTCTGTACTGAATTAGATTGGGCATTTTGATGAGATTTGATTTAAATATGATTGAGATGAGATGAACCGCCTCTTTTCTGTTTCTTCTTTTCTTTGGTTTGAGTTGTTGCTTAACGTCTGTGGTTCTTCCTTTTTAAGGGGCCTTTCTAGTGGTCATTGCACGTTGACTCGGAGTGTGAAGTTTTGACGTGGGAAAATGCTATGGATGGACGATCCGCGTTTTTATAGATCCTTTGTTGTATTTTCTAAGGCGAATTTGAAAAAGTGAAATACCTGACCTTGGTCGGTTCGATGGCAAAGTATATGATTCTGCTTTTCACAGTGTTTGATTAGTTTGTCTATGGTAATTGCCGCATTTATCTGCGCACTTCCATGAACGTCGGTAGGACCTGGAACAAGGATGTAGGTCTGGTCATTTTGGGTCCCCTGACTACATTCCTTGGGCATATGATTAATGTATTGAAAACCTAATATTTCCTTAATCGATGCGGAACAAGTGCGGCTTTCTTGTCTCCTATCGAAGTTTCCCTCTCTTAAAAGTTTATAAACCTAACGAAATTTTCGATAAGTTAACACATACGTTAGGTGTTATAACAACCTCCAGTGGAAATTGGAGAGGAAAGCTGCACAAAGCCAAAGATCTACCAACTGGATGCTGAAGAATCATTGGTATCGACGAATTCTTTTGTCCACAATAGAAAGACGCTAGACTCAAACCTAACTGCTGCTTCGGCTCTTTCAGAACAAATCACCGCCTGCACTCCGCAATTTCCATGTGCTGTCGGTGTCGGTGTCCCATGTGCAAAAACCCAACAGTATTTCCAACTCTCCTTTTGTCCCCCCTTTCTACAGATTATAAATTATGAAAGCATGTGCAAGCACCAGTGCAAGTGCCAGTTTCAACAACCGCAAAACGCCTTCCGCAGTACAGTAGCTTAAATGAATCTGTTTTCCCTCCCCTGTTGACTATGAAGAACTAATGACCTAAAAATCTGTTCAGGCCAATGTCCAAAAATTGTCAAGATGAAAAATGCCCTTGCATACTGGGCCTTGCAATTCTTCTGCATGGTTGCCATAGATTTTCGGCAATCGAAGCCACAAAAACAAACCGACACAGACACAGACACCACATCAATGGGCAATGCAAGACAAGATCTCCATGACCGAAGTGATGGAGAAGTCGGACCACCATCACCATCAGAAAGCGGGAAGAACAGAGGTCTTAGTAGTAGGCTATAAAACTGAATTAGCGGCATTACACCCTTTCGCATGGGGATTTTTACCCGATCCTTGATTTTTCCTAATTGGACCGCCATTACCAACACCTTCGCAGACTAAATTCACTACTCTTTCCTTGCTTACTGCTTGGACCAGAAAAATTGCAAAGTTAAATAAATAATTTATTGCTCAATTGGGTGTACCACTGCCTTCCGTGGCCATCTAAGAAAACTGATCTTCCCTATGCTACTACCATTCACCTCTCCCTCGAGAGAAATAAAAGCCAATCTCAGCCAATTCTCTGTTTCGGTAAGACAGGATCATTAATTCCAGCCAGACCAGCAGAAGAATTGAGAAACAATACAGAAAACATGCAAAGCTTCGAACTGCTTGTCAATTGTAACTGCAATGAAAATGAGAATGCATATGTCACTAAGCGAACTGAACTGCAACATCAAGTTCGACAGCAGCAGATGAAAAGAAAAGAGGAATCGGTTCCAGATTTACTTTTGCCTGCATTAGCAATCTTGGCCTAAACATCCTCTCATATCAGACAGGGCAAGTTGTCAGTCTATATACAAACAGAGTCAAGAGGTGACAACTTTGCCGAGAGAAGGACGAAGTTTGCTGTAAAATTGACAACTCCATGCAATTGGGTGGCATAGCGAGTAAGACACGCTCCAGTTCCAGTAGGGACCAGATTCTTATTGATCAGCTAGAGCCTAGCGCAACTTAATACTCAGTGCTAAGACAGAGTTCAAAGAAAACAACGTTGCCAAACAACATATCATCTAAATAAGCACAAGAAGCGGGAAAAAAAATTAAATAATTTCTCCTCTCATAGTATATACAGTTGATTTCCAATAAAGCGAATATTGACAAAGCAAACTGAATACGAGAGAAACATAGGCGCTACCTACCCATTGAGCAAATGAAGGTTCCAAGGATTTCCTTGTATCTTGTCTAGGAATGCTCAAGTGATGCTGGGACAACCGAAAACATCATTTGGCTCCTTCAAATGGATGGATTGCCTTTGATCCTCCACACGTTGAAGTTGCGATGACAATTGAAGCAAGTTCATTGTAGTACTACCACCTTCAGGAGAAAGATTGTCTTTGGAGTTTACAAAACCTGATCCCCCCAGAATCCCATCAGAGATCTCCAAATCAGAAACCAAGGGATGACCTGGGAGGTTTCTTTCTGCAGAGTCCATCATCGATGAAGACAATTTTTTTAACTCCACCCCTATGGAAGCATGCGAACTCATATCCACTAGCTTGTCGGTTGCTCCGCACAGAGAGAAATGATAGTCAGTGCCTGCCATGACCAAAGACTGAGCCATGGGAATTCGGGAGTGGCTTGAAGAATTTTGAGATAGAGATGACAGAAGAGAGAGAGCACGGCCAGATTCTATGATCCCCGATATTCCTTGTACAGTTGATGCCGTGTCGAAAACAGCAAAGTCCTCACTACCGAAGGAGGTGTTTTGAAAAGAAGAATGTGAAGAGTTTTGCCCACCCAGCTCACGTGGAACCTGATTATTTTTACTGGAAATGCCAGATGATGTGGATTTTACTCTGCATCCATCAAAGAAGGCAAATTGTCTCTCAGATTTGTAAGGAGAGATCAGCGATATTGCATTCGGATGCCTGTTTGGGGTGGGAATAGCTGATGGAGGACCAAGACCAATTCCATCTTCAGCTTTGATGTGCTCATACCAATTATTCATTCCATATAGCCCAGAATTCAGAAACTTTTCGCCAGCGAGTGTATCTTGGCAGATGAAGGAGGATGGCGCTAACAGATTTCTCTCAAGCCCGCTACCTGGAGTCATGCAGTCATTTACAATGTCATTACAATGCATGCATAAAACAAATTGGAGGAATTCTTTAACACAGAAGCGAATTTCTGATTAAGACATACTCGGCAAGCAATTTTTCCGATTACAACAGGCAAGATTCACACTAAGTTTAGATTAGGAAACATGACTGGTTTCTCAATATTCATGGTTTTAATCACAAAGCAGCATTATTCAGGTATGCAATGAACAGTGAGAACTGTCAGTGACCAAGCCAGAGATATCAACAGTAGAACTAAACACATCATAGGGCTTGTACAATGCCATAATCCAGAGTTCCAATTCCCTCCCATGCAGAGAATGGCACCCGTTCCTTAACAGGACAGCCTGCATTTCTCTTATGGGATTTAGAATATTTAGATGCTGCACAAGTTGCACCTTGAAAATTAATTGGCAGATAGCTTATGAAACTGCCATCCTGTAATCTTCCATGTAAAGGAACGGGCTAATTCCATCCAGTTTAAAGCACCATGTGAAACCATAAAAGCGAATGGGAGTTGGAACTGTGAGTACAATCTAGTCCATTCCCTTTCTATTGGGAACATGTGATAATGTTAGCTGAGAATTATGCAGAGAAATTTTGTGCTATCTTAGTCTGTAGGACAGGCAAATCTCGAGTCATTTACCTTATTTTAGCTTTATTCTAGTGCAAGCTAGAGCATACCAAACACATTCATTAGAGATTAGTATACATTGTAACTTCTGACATAATTCAAAGAGATTTAAGAGAATCTCATTTTTAACATTTCTTTCACAACCTCAAGTTATCTTGGAGAGCCAGAGCTAGTTAAACCCAATCAGAAGACTGATCTTCGTGGCACATACAAGTAGAGCCATCGGGATAGTACATGAAGATAGCTCGTTCAGTTATATTAACAGGGGCTCTAGGTTGCCCATAGCTTAAAGTGGAAAGAGCGGATGTTCAAAGTTCGATAGTCTATATCAGTTGCCAAACATAGTTGTAGCAATGGAAGAAAGCCAAATATATACATCATAGGCATGACCCATCTAGGTTAAATAACGTGAAGGAAGAAGCATATTTTTAGTAGATTTTGGAGGGAGGTAGAGTCGACCATAACCTGGTAAACGGGTGATTTTGAATTAACAGACAATGCCAGAGTTGAGTATCCTGAAACTCCTATTGCACATTTAAAGCCAAGACACAGTACACATTTTCAATCTAAAAAAATAAAAAAAAGCACATGACTAGGGAAACCTGCAAGCATGTGCTTATTCAAGATTGTAAGCAATAAACATTCATGACAGACACTCAATCTAATGGCCATGTCCTGGTGACTTTTGCAAACCAGTATTCAATCATGGCAACAATTTGGAAGTAACTTCAAGTCACATGGTAAAAGAATGCGAGAACTGGCTTTGGATAAGATCCTCCGGTTGATGAAAATACAGACCTCCCAACTCAGAATGCATATGGTAGTTCTCCTTTATAGTTGAGAGGAATATATTCAGTCAAAGGGAAAACCAACCCCCTATCTTAAAAACATGACATGTCATTACATAACAGAGACTAAAACAAGTAGCAGGAGACAGCCAAAGGAATCAGTAAATTCTCGAATTCAAGAGATCACATCTCTCACTTAACGATGTTTTGAAGTGCATAAGGAACTCCTCCAATATTGGACAGACATCCATTACCGTTCTGCCTAAAGTAAGTCATGCACCTCCTTTCTAGATTTACTGCAAACTCAGTTTAGACATTAAGATAGACTATTCTTGACCACAACCATCCACAAGACAATACCATCAAAAATTGCAAATCAGTTACAATGGTGAAGAAACAGATCAATTTCTGAAGAATATACATCTGCTATGCTAAGTCAACTACCTGCACTCGAATATGTCACACTCTCACCTGTGCACAGGCGCGTGCACAGAGAGAGAGAGAGAGAGAGAGAGAGAGAGTATAAGTAAGTAAAAGCTTTGCAGTACCATTGTATGACTGCAACATCCTGCCAACACTACCAGACTGAACGCCAACATGAGGCTTCCGGCGCCGCTCATTGTGGACACTGAGACGTTTACGACAGCTGCGCTTACCATCATCGAATTCAGCTAGCAAATGAAATCTGGATGGTCAAGTAGTGGAACAAAAACTATCAGTAACAAAGTCAACATCGAACAAGTCAAGGTATCTTTTTCCTTAATCTACTATCAAATTATATTAACACAGTAAGATGGTAGAAAAATCTTGCGAGTTTGCCAAATATCTGGGCTCAAGCAATCTTGTAAAGTTATCTTTTCCTCCCCGCTCATTCTATGAAGCTTTCCGCGGAATTGGTCACGATGAGAGTATATCCAAAGGTAAGCGTGATGGGAGATGACAAACCTGCTACATTGCTGGCAAAAACGCTGTTCAACTCCGTTTACAACCACTTGGGCAGTCTTTGAGTGAACCTCACACACTTTATGCCTCTTATGGTAATCTTTTGAAGAGCTAAGATCTTTGTTGCATCCAAAAACTTGGCAATAAGGGGTATGGCAATTCGCTCCAACAGATCGAGCTCGCTTGGGAGGTGTCGATGATTCAGAAGAAGATAAAACCTTTTTTCCTCCTTGAGGGAATTTTGCGCCGGGAACTTCCCTGGATTCACCAAATCTTCCCAATTTCAAGTCAATGAGCAATGAATCTTGGGTATTGGAGTCAACCCCCGAGACCGATAAATTTGAAGTGGACTCGTCTTCTCCCCCAAAAGAATCCAAGGCAGCCAGAATCTGATTTGCACCATTCCCGTCATCAAATTTATCAGTCAAGACATGCCTGGGGGACTTTGGGTGAACTTGCTTCCTGATTATTTCTTGAAAACCAAGTTGACCGAAACCGTGGCCAACATCTGCTTCTTGACCCGAGACGGCTACACTATTGCCAAAACTAGGCGGACTCCTTAGTTCCCAATTCGTGACAGCATTCTTGCTCCTTCCAAGCAAATCAAATGGCGAGACAGGCTCATCTGATACAAGAGCCTTCCCTTCAGAAAAATAGCTCCACGACTCCATTAAAAGAAACTCACTTTCAGAATTAAAGGATTCATACAAAAATTCTACCCCAACCCCACAAACAAAAAGCCTTACTGCTAAACTAAAATTCCTCCTAGAAATTAAAGGAACCCACTAGCCAGCTGAATTAACTTCTCGAGCACTGTAACAGTAGCTTCCCTTCCCGAAACCCAAATCCAAGAATCTTCAGATCCTGGACAAGATTATTGTTCAAGAAAAGGACCATGCGTCCAAGAAACAACACTCCGAGCTCACGGCTTCAGGCCTCAGGAAAAAAAAAAAAAAAAGGGGCACGAAAACCAAGATGAATCTCTTGAAACCCACGTGAACCCAATCTTGAAGTGAACCTGGTGAGAAGGGGAAAACAAGGGTAAATTCAAGAAGAGCAGATGAGAGCAAGAAAAGGAAGAGAGGGGGGGTTGGTGTGGTCGCAGTTCCAAGAACACAGTGAACAGGGAGGGAGTTCACAGTTCTGAGTGGATCAAGAAGAGGAATAAATGCAAGAAGCTGTTCTCAAATGATATTACTGAAAGGGAGTTTCGTTGCACTTTACCAATCGGACCTAGCTTGACGCGTACTTGTGGCCGACAGAACCCATTGATGGAAAGTTTAGCAGACTCCAAACTCCATGGGAGAGTTTTTGAGAGCCTTGGTGAAGTGCTACTTCTACAGAGAGAGAAAGAGAGATAGAGAGAGAAAAGATGTTTTTCCCTTTTCTTTCTTTTTCTTTTTGCCCTTCGTGTTTCTGATGTTTTAACTTCCTTTTGCTGACTGTTCGAGTCAATTTTTCAACAACTTTTAACTTTTTATGTATTGCACCAAAAGTAACTAAAGAAAAAAGTATTCAGGCTTTAAAAAACTGAGAGAAACATGTAGAATACTTCAATTATTTGGTAACCATACAAATGTAACAAACAAATTATTCCTAAAATTGAAAAAAAATATTTGAAAAAAAAATTAAAAATCACCTTCGACACCACATTTTTCAATTGCTGATTCCACCCCTCGGTTTACAACTTCCAGGATTTATTGGGGTTCGTTTCAAACTTTTTATTCTTTACCTTTTACTTCTTTTAACATTTGGAGTTTTTATATTATTTGTATTGCACCTCCCAAGCCGTTAAAATACTTTTTTCTTAGGCTTTGTCACCTTTGAAAAGAAAGGAAAAGGTACTTATGACTTTTCTTTTGAAAAATTTAAATGAAATATCATAATATTATTCAGCAAATCAATATTCATAAGATTTTGAGTCTTTAGGTGCTTAGAATCGATAGATGTTGAAAATCAAAGATGTTACAAATCATACCAAATATTCAACTATCTTCTAAGCTCTGAGGAAAAAAGTCGTTGTAAATTGACATATACTAAAATCAACTGGTGGGTCTATGGTGTGATATAACTAATCGATATTTTAAAAGAATATCATGGAAGGATAGCTTCGACCGTCTTAGCCAATTCATCATGACGTGTTGACACTTATCATAGAAAAAAAAAATAGTTGCATATATATATATATATGTATGTATATAAATATGTATAAATATATAAAGTCAGTGCAAATAAAAAGCTACAGGAGGACGTCTCTCAATTATGTCGGGATCGAGAAGACAGGCCCCCACTCCCCCCCACTCGCATTCACTCCTTCTCAGACCGTCTCTTTCTAGTTTCTACTCCTCTCGCCTTCCGTGCAAAGGTCGTGCTCTCCACGCGCGGAGCCCACGCGTGGTTCTATCTTCGCGCGAGGTGGTGGGGGGCGCGAAAGAGGAAGCTTCCCATGGCAAGACAAAACTAAAGGTTGAAAAAGACGGGTCCTCTCCTCCCCTTCATTTCCAGCTCACCACTGTCTTGACTTTTAAAGTCATTCTTTAATTAAAATAATAATATTAATAATAATAAAAAGAAGAGAGAGATGCCATGCCTTTTAAATTAGATATGATTCTTGTTTATTATGTGTCTTATGATTTTAATTCAGAGCAATTCGGTCTTAAAGATATGATTTTTTGTAATCCCTCCTACCCAAACTAGGAAAAGGAACAAATAGATCCAATAATAAGGTGCGTAATTCTCATGTCTTCTTCTGTGGATTTAGTATGAAATATGAAAATTTCCTCAAATGGCATCTTGATTTGATGAAGTGACCCGACAAAGTATATCGTCCTTGATCGAGATGGGAGAAATATTTACACGATCACAAATACTTCAATGAAAAATTAGGACAAGCGACTTGGTACATAAGCTCTGTGGGGTTCGAACTCCCTTGAGCAAATGCAAATGACGTTTAGTAAATATTTGGGAAGTTCATTTTCAAAGGCTTTCTAACCTAAAGTGAGTTTGGAGGTACTTCGAGTTTTGAGCAATTTGGAAAAGAAAATAGATTTTTCTTTTTTTATTTCCAATTTTTCCATCGCCATACTTTCATAATTACAAAGATGTCATCAAAAATCCTAAAGTTGTCGGCAAAGGTCTTAGCCACCTACAATTGACCCTAGGCAACATGGTAGTACCGTCAACAGTCGATTTGGCTCGCTAATGGCTGAGTTTCATCGGAAATGTTTGAGAATTTAAAATATATATATCAAAAGTCCTTTAATATAGTCTTTGCAAATAACATTTAAGCAAAATTACTTCTCAATGTGTTTTTAAATTATAATTTACTAGACATTACTTGTATTTTGGGAAACTCTTTTTACCTAAAAACCTTTGCATTTTTCTAAATGCTTTTCCTCAACCGAGTACTCCCTTAATATGTTCAGCACAACCAAGGTTTGACTTCCATGCAAACTCCATCTCGCAATTGGCTCAGACGTAGAGTCAACAATCATCCATTTCAATCCCGAAAAAGATTCATCAATCTCGAAAGCCCTTTTTTCCTCGTGAGCCTCTTATCGAAAAAAAAAATACATTTGGAACAATTAATAGATCAATCAATTATCCGATCATATCTTAGTGCCCTGTACAAAAAGACTTCGGAAAAACCCAGGACCACTTGATAGGGACGATCACGTTTTTTCAACGTGAGAATTCGGGCATATGAAAGAAGAATAAAGACGCTCCAACCACCACCCAAAAAAAAAAAAAAAAAAAAAAAAAAAAACTACCGCAAAATTAGACTGAGTGGCAGCTCAGATGACGTCAAAATGCCAAAAAAAAGAAGAGAGATTAGATACCATAATCATTGCAAGATTTCCCAGGTATCTCGCAATGATTAGCCCTTAAAAACTTTACAAATAGCATGGAATAATTAATCTCGGACCTTATCGAAAAGTACAAATTCCTCTGCTTCGTTAAATATTAAGAATAATAGTCAGCATTAATCGACCTAATCCGCATATTTCCCACTCGTGGCCAAAAGGAAGTTTGGTTTACACAGGATAAAGTAGGCAGGTTTGTAACAAACACCCAAAATTTGTCTCAATCAAGATGATCATAAACACGATTAAATCTCAACTACTCCATCGTCATCGTAGGATTAAGCACGCGAGCCACCAAAATTTCTACTAGAAAATTGCGCACGTGCCACTTTTCCTTCCCTTGGCCATCTCAATTTGGATTGGAATTTGCGAAGACTGCGATTTCGACTTTGATGTATGAATGGCATGAACATGGTCAGCGAAGCAATAGAGTGGACAGGTTCATTCATTGCATCTTAGGAACTCTTGCCCCACGTGAAAGAAAAGGAAAAGATACAAGCACGATGAAGGACCATATAGGCTTGATTACTACTCCAATAATTTTGCGAATCATTTTATAAGGAAAAAAAAAAAAAACTATACGCTGTAGGGGCAAAAAATAAAGTAATTTATTGCCACCCTTAATGAAAAATCGTGCATGACAGCTCCATTTCACCAAATTCACCAAGAGCTATATATATGTCTTGTAGCCAACTGCCCATTATTGATATGGTCCCCAATTAATTTATTACCTTTATACTTTATTATAAAATGCGTGGGGGGCTGCCCCCACAATTTTTGCTCCTCGTAGTGGTTAAGGTTAGGGCTTAGAGATTGTAAACCTACTTTGCATGACGCCATTTGTTCCAGTCTCATTCATTTTTCCAATTATGGATGCGATTGTTTAATTAAAAATTTATGATAAAACAAAGTATCTTCTATGAAAATTTTTTATTAAGAAAAATGGTTAATTTTCATTTAATTCACGGTTTAGGGAAAGTGATTAGAAGGAGAAGTCTTTTCTTCCTCAATTTAAGCTCATTGTTTTCGATCCATGGCAAACATTTTCCTTAGATCGATTAATTTTTCATTATTCAAACATCAGAAAGTCGGAAATCAATTTCCCAAAACCAATTTTTCTATAAACAAACTGATTGTGCATTGACACTGAAGTCCAATCTAGGTCAATGTTGGGCGAAGGGCCCTTCTTTGGTTGATGACATGGGTCCTTCGTTAGCTAGCTTGAACATAGGGGAATTCCTTAATCTAAAGCCGTTTGAGCATTGCTTTGTCAACACCCACCATTGCAATTTTCATGTTGCATGACTTCAGTTTCTCCTTTTAGGAAAGTGCACGTGCAGGCACCGCATTGGGAATGTGGAAGAGAGTAGTTCTAGGGCACTCAACAAGACTCGATTTGGAAAGATTGGGCGGTGTGGGAGTTGATCTAATCCTTGTCTAGAGCGGCGAACACCTTTCGCTAATCAAGTCAAGGGATGGTGAGGGCAACTCCTAAAGCAATCAATCTCGTGTTCATTAAGCAATGTTCGGCTGAAATCATAATTACTTTCCATTGCTCGTGAAATCCAAAGTCAACGAGTTCTCAAATACAGCCCCGTTAAAGTACCGGTGATTATAATTATGGGATGTCTAGTTCGCTTTGGTGGATTTAAGAGTTCGCATGCGCTTGGCACACGTGCATTCATCAATGGTAGCACTTGTGCCGGATCCATTGCATATGATAAAGACTGTTTGTCGGTGTTCATTTGTGAGGACCACGTCCCCCCGCAAGTACTTTGCCCGCAATTATGCCACAGAGAGCATTTGTCCTTATAAAATCACTTCGTCTTTAGCACGAGCCTCCAATAGAATGGGAGATCAAGACCGTAAGGATAAACGGGACTCATCATTGAAGGTGAGATTAGGCACCTACCACTACCAATCAGCCGGCCGCTGCCGAGACGACTTCATCGGCAAAAAGTGAGTGGTCATGCAAATATATTCCATTCTCTTTTAGAATAGTCTGTCCATTTCAATTTATTAGGTCTAGCCAAATTTTATATTACAAATTTAATGATATATGAATTGTATAAGCAAATATGGGTCAAGATTTTTATCTTAGGTACCAAGTCAGACTTACTCATTAGATAGCATCTATAATTTTTCATCGTATATAGCTAAAAACATGAGAGTGGACATTACCTAATCAATTCTTTGGATCAGTTGAATTGGCAAGGCACAATCAAGACATTTTGCATTTTAAGAAACACGATATATATTCTGTTCGATTCCCGTTCATCGTAATCTCCTAAAGTTAGGACATAAAATGAATGCCCTTTAATTATAATTTTTCCTAATTACTTCTCCTAATCTGTTGGCCAAGCGTGTCAGATGGGAGAATGGGTCTCACCTCAAGTGCAATGATCGTGCACCGGGACCTCCATGCAGATTTACATGACAAGCGGTCCAGTTCTTGTCCACAGGTTCAACTGCAAAGGATAGCAATCATTCAAAACGAGAAGATCGTCTTGCCCGAAAGAAGACAGAAGAGCAACGGGCTTGCTTTTGCTTTTTTCCTCACTGAGAACTCCACGTGCTTGTCGGATGGTGGAGAGACTACGGAGTCCAAAGAAGCCGTGCATCATGCTTTGCGGGTGCACATTCGACCGCCCAAATCGACGTCCAAACTTCGGCGAGTTTCGACCGTCTTCTCGAGCAAGTAAAGATCTGAAGACCATCCGAGAGAAACCCTAGTTTCATGCCTTAGTTCCTTCTCGAGGAGGGATTCAATCTTATGAACGAGAGAGGTCGAGAGAATGAATTGGCTTTGAAGCCGACCAAACTTTGACCCAACCATCTTTCAAGCGAGACCCACGACCAAAAGGCCAAGCCAGTTGGGAGAGATTCTACTTTCGTATTGTTCAGTCATTTCGATTGTCCACATTGATCTTATTACATTGACATTGCATCTAAGCTTTTGCCTTAAGATGCTATAGAGGACAGCTTTGTCATCTTACCTTGTATGATTGGTTTTATATCTTATGGAAGAGAATATGGAAAACGTGAGGAAGCTATTTTCTTTCCGGTTCATATCATATGATGTGCTGGCACTGATTATAGTTCTCCCTTAAAATCTCAGGGAACATTTACAATTGCTCGAGATAAAGTAAGAAAGCTTAAAGTTAAAAAGAGATGTGACGTACAGCCATGAAATGAGCAACATTATCAACATCGTTTGGGCGACTGATCTTTATGTTTCGTTCACATTCGACATGTGAATGAGATCTTATGAGGACTCCAAGCGCCAAAACCGCGTCATTATAAAAGTACGTCTATTCAGCATATCTCTTTTCAAGTATTCGGCTCGGCTGAAGATCCCAAGTGGATCAAGTGACACCACGCCACTTTGCAAAATAGAGAGAGCAGCTTCGTATGTATCATCCGGAAATGATGGTGTCGGACTACCGAGAGGCTAAATCGACTCGATTTATCCCCCTTGGAATCGACGTTCTTGGCCGGATTGCATAGTCGGAGTTTGCTTACCGGTTATCGAACTGGCTGCTTCGCTCTGTTGAATTCCGTTGCTTAAATTGCTCCTCAAGAACTCGTCTCCAATGGGCTCAGACTCATTCAAGGGCCATGATGCGTGAGCCCGAAGGTCAAAGAGAAAAAGGCCTTTAACAGCCCAATTGCTAGAGCATCGGCCGCCTCTCATGAACGGGCCTTAATCAGGACTCTTGGAACAAGGAAACAGTTCATTTTTTTTTCCTTTTATATTCAACGGTTTAAATTATATCAATTTAGAGGTTTTTTTTTTTTTGGTCATAATCAATTTTTTTTTTATCAATTTAGATGGTCGGAAAAAATGAAATTTATGGCAATTGAGGAAGTGGGTCTTTTCTTGTGGTCCGAGGTCAACCTTCTTTAATGGGTCTAGAGAGCATTAGCTCATGCAGATTAAGAATAGGATGGGCCACGTTGAGTAATTAGAGAATGGACATCGAGCCGCCCCTATTAAAATCCATTAGCAGCAGTTACGTAAAGCTTTTGCACACTCCACCAAGGTGTCCAATGCGTATTCGACACCATATTGAGGTTGAATTATTGGGGATTATTAACTTCTTCTTGTTGTTGTTGTTTTATTTATTTATTTATGCCGGGTGAATTGTGAAGAAAGACCTGATCCTTAAGTTATGTGATGGAATGGGACAATTCTATAACAATTTTTTTTTTTTTTAATTGGACCAAATATTTCGTGAAAGAGGGACGTTTTGTCTCTTGTTATTCTATGTAGAAGTAGATAATACCTCATTCCATGTGATTGGCATCTTGAGTCTCGAGAATTGTGATGTTTCACGTTTGGATCATCTTAATGAATTGTCTTATCCCAACGTGGCTTGTCTTTGATTGGATCATAAAGAATCAAATGATATCTCCTTACACGGTTGACTGATATGTACGTGTCACGGATGCACTACTCCGTTATCATGCGACGCGGGACAAATCTTATCAAGGTCGTTTTCTCAAATCACAATGCGTACATCCATACACGATACAATACGACTTCAGGAAGACGAGAGTCCTTTCGTAGGTGATCTACACACAATAAAAACCCTAAGAGAGAGACCAATGAAAAGACGAATGAAGGAAAGTGAATTCCCCAAATGCATCTGCTACGCGCGTCGTGCTGGGGCACCCATCACCGATTTGACATTTACGGTTTCATAGTCATCAGCAATTTTGAAAATGGAAGGATAAGTTCCCCCCCACCGACAGCACACCAACGTTTTCTAAGTGCTAATGCCCCCATCGATTGATGATTGAGCTATTGTCGGCTAAAGCGACCGGAATCGAACCAAATTCCGCGGCGAGGATAATGATGATACGGGTCATCGTGCCCAAAAATCTAAAATCGCCCTTTCCGCTTTTGCCCTAATGGCGGGCAAAAGAGGGTCGACCTTGGGAAAAGATGAAGAGGACAGCTTCCAAAATTGGGGAGGACAAGGAGTGTTGTCCATGCCACTTGAATCCCGGGAGGCGCACTTGAATCCCGCGAGGCGCTCTTATCGTCCCAAGCTCAAAAACCACACACGTTCCATCAACTCCATCGCCCTCAGCATGACACCTCCAATCTAGAGTACATCTTCTCTCTTCCCTTTTCTTTTCTAAAAACAAGAACAAAAGTAGATATGGGCCTCCATAAATTAAGATAAAATCGGGATTACCCTAGAATCAAAGTAGAGAAATTAAGTTGATTCTAGGGAAAAACGGTCGACTAGGAAAAATCGGGGTGCCCTTAAACCACACAGTTGTCAGAAGTAATTTGTTTATAGAAACGAACCCGAATATAGAGATTCTTTTTTCAATTTCTTTATTACAATACCCTCTATAAATTTTTGCATCCTTTGCTATTAGAGTGGTTTTTATATTCCTTTGACTTTATGGTTAGTGAGACGGTGGATGGTTTCAACCCTCAAATTAAGGATGGATAAGGCAGTCTGAGTAAATGTTACATGTATAAGTATGCATAAGTTGAGAAAATTAATGGATTAAAAAAGGCAAATTTTCCTTAATTAGATAATTGTTAACAAGATATCTATCTCTCCTAGAAATAAATAAATAAATAAATATATGTATGTATGTATGTATATGTATATGTATGTGTCTATGTGTCTGTGATTTATGGTGTTTAGACGTATAGTCATTGTATTATTTGCGGAATGATAGGCTCTGGCTACGAGAACGTCTACTTTAGCCCCATTGTTGCCATTTTTTTTCGGTCATACCATTGTCCCCATTTATTACCCCATTGTGTAGTTATTTGTAGTCGATATTCAATGCTCAAAACACTTTTTTAATATATCTTTGTGCGGACTTCCTTAACTCTCTTAGATTTATAGGTTTCGTTTATTTTGTGAGAAATAAATTATTTGGAAAATATTTTCTCAAAAATGATTACTTGTGTCACACGAAATAATTAATGAATGGAATTTTTTTTTTTTTGGTGACCGAGGAACCGCCGGAGACCCCTTACGAGGTCACACTACCCTCCGATGCCCGGTGGCACCGTCGGATGTCATTGCAAGTCACTATTTAGACGTAAAACCTCATGGGAGACTAGCACAGTAACCCATCGCCAGGGCCCCCCACTTAAATCGTGTTAACAACGAGGGGATTCGAACTCTCGACCGCAGCGTTGCAGGAGAGAGAGCGAATATCACTTGCGTTGCCCATGAGTGGATGAAAATATTTTCATTTTCATTACCAATAATAATTTATATCTAAACATTTTCGTGGGTAATAAAAATATTTTTCGTTCGTTTGTTCATTTTTATAAGCAATATATATATAATTATTTTTAGAAAAAAAACATAATTAAAATCGTTTGTTTTTCACGAAACAAAAGGATAGAAAAAGATTATTTGTCGACATTCAAAATAGAGCCAGTTATCTGTTATCCCCCAAGCAAATAATAATAATAATAATAATAATCATTTCGATTCTATTAATTTTGCTGGCGTGCTTTCAAAACCCTAGTTTTCTCCCTCCATGACATGCAGTAATGTTCGTATTATATTTTCAGCGGCTAATTAATAGTTGTATTTGGGATTGGGGTTAACATCACAAAAAATTCAAAACTATCCTTACCGTGACACAAATACCCCTAACTTTTCTTTGTGTAGTAAAAAAAATCAAAACTTATACCAGTGTAATAAATATATTGTAGATGAAATTAAAATAAAGGATATATATATCACATATATACAAGTTTGAGTTTTCATAACATAAAAATGTTAGGCATTTGTCTCGGAATGGGAAAATTTATGCTTTTGTATGACAAAAAAAAAAAAGTTTGGGGTACATGTAGCTAACGTATTTCACTTCTAGATCCTATAGTTCTTTATCTTCCACGGTTAATAATAATGTTAAAGTATAAATCACTTGATAATCGGACAACATAGAGAATAAAAATGAGCAATTGTAGATATTGATGTCTAGAAAAGGTAAAATTTTCGAATCATACCGAAGTGCATATAGTACGTGGGTCTATTTTTTTTTTTTTTTTGCTGTTATTTTGAAAATATTATTAAAAAAAGTACAAAATTTATTATGTGGATGCTAATTCACTCATAATTTTTTCAATTTTGCCAATATAATTTTCAATCTTTATGTAAAATTCTAATTTAGTCATCCTAGTCAATTTCTACTAGAAATTGCTAACATGACAATCCACTTGGTGTTAGAAGTCTCAAATTGGAGAATTGGAGTTTTGAAGGGCAATTAATATATTATAGTTGATTCATAACTCATAACCTTAAGTTTTTGAGTGAATGTAAGTCCAACTATATACATTAGCTCACTCGACTTAGGCTCCCTTTTAGTGATATCCTCAGTGAAGGTATTGGACTTAGAGCTAATGGTAAATTGGTGGCCCCAATCCGTTTTGATGTTTGGTGAATATATTAAAAACGAAATCTGATAATCAACGCTTGTTCAAGTGGAAATTGCTATCATGGTTGGTTTGACAACACAAGATAAAGACCATAGGTGATGCAATCTTCACTTGATAGTTGATGATAATTGTTGAGTGTTGCATTAATCTTAATTGGTCCGTAATTTTTTTTAAAGTAAGAGCCCATAACTTACATACTTAAGCTTTTGAATAAAAATTGGTCAAACTAAATATTTTAATGAATGTGGATCTAGGCTGTCTTTTAATAATATTCTCTGCTAAGTTATTGGACTTCTTACGCGCTTTCCTAACACGTGGGATGTCGTTCCAAGTAAAGATTTCGACGTCAATCTGTTGAATAGAACGATCAATGATAACCAAACGCCATATTAATTATTTTCGGTGATAATAAGCCGAAATGACTATTTTGGAATTTTCGCAATAGTTTAAGGTGGCAGTGGTTTACGATCGAAGTAATATTCGTACGATGGATCAGAAGCAATTGGGTAATTAATCCAATTTTTGGTATTTCTGTACTTTCGCTGTATATGCAGGTCCAGCGAAAGTACAGTGTTCGCGGAATACACCGACAAGTCGCAAGCGATCGCCAGGGGTGCAGGCATTTTACTGCCGGTCCATGCGCTTCCTCCAACTCCGACACGTGTCGTTTTACGGAGCGTTTTTCCCTGTAACCAAGGAGCCGTAAATGATTAAAGATTAAAAAAGAAAAGGGCATTCACTATTCACCAGTCCCGCTCCCGCTTCAAATTCACCTGCACACTTCCCGAGCAGATGCGTGCTGCTCAGCCCACTCACCCGTCGACACGTCGCTGGCCGACTGTGACTCTGTACCAGCGTCTGTTTGACAACTGAGAGTCTGGTCTGAGATGGATGCCTCCTGGGGTTAGATTAAAAAGTCCCCTGGCGCCATGCACGCCCGCCAGAGCCCGAGGCGACGACAGGTCATTGCACTCGGCTTTTGTCGTTTTCTATTTCGTCTAATTATATGGGAGAAAGATTAATTAAGAATATTTAAAACTGATTCACAAATTTCATTCACGAGCGACTGTAATTTAATGACTAGTTTAGTTGAACATGCGAGTTGCATTTAGGATCCGGTCATACTCCGTCATTACATCAGTTTTTAAGTTAATTTTTGCAAACCATTTTTAGTGCAATCGAACATTTTAATGAACGTAAGTGATATTAGGTGTTGCAATGTATGATCTAAAATATAAGAAACTGTGACTTTAACAATAAATCGACCTTCGGACACATAACTAGCAAATCACAGTGGATGGAATAAGACTTTCTTCTATCATGAAAGCCTTACCCTTATAACTACTCTTTCAAATGACATATCTCTCGAAGGATAATTGTTCTAAAAGTCCTGGACCTATTTTATGGCAACTAATTTAGTCGTAAACTTTTTAATCATACCAATTTAGTCCTAAATATTTTAACGATTTGTCAATTTTGTTCTAAACCTTTTAATTATGCAAATTTAGTATTAAACCTTCCTATTATTTGGATATTTGATTGAAAAGACTACATCAACAAATCGTCGAAATGTTTATGACTAAATTAATAAATCATTAAAATTTTTATGACTATATTGGCACCATTGAAATGTTTAGCTTTGAATTGACAAATCGTTAAAATGTTTTATTAAATTGACACAATAAAAAAGTTTATGATTTAATTGGCCTCCTTATAGTAGGTTTAGGAATTTTTGGATAATTATCCCTGTCTCTATGTGATAAGTGAAAATGAGAGTTTTTTAAATAATTGAAAGTCTGTTATTGAATCCCTCTGCATTGAGATATGTCTCCTCATTAATTTGCCAATACAATGAATTGTCAGATCATGCATGCCTTCGGCTGCGTTAGAGTTTCTTGATGAGTTGGTAGTGATATCAAAAGGCCTTCGTGTTAAATAAATGACCGGCTTGACTATTTAAGATGCAAATTCTTGCAGAATTCAGTGCATAAAGAAGTTGCCTTATAATTAATTCCTAGAGTAGGGTAGGATAAATAGTACCAAATTAAATTTCAAAATCCACGAGTTACATCGATCAATGTCGAGAAAATTCATCTCTCCAATTTGACCCCTTATAGCTAGTACACACTTGCCCTCCATATGCATCGATGATAAATCGCCTTTCAAAATAAATGCAACTCCTTGCCCAATCTAGTAGACCTTTAACATCATGATGTGCAGGGGCAAAACCGTAACAGTGACGTTGAAAAAAATTTTAGAGGGGAAAATTTTGTTCATCGCCCCACATGTAGATAATTTAGGTGAGCATATTTCACGAAAAATCAATAATTTTATTAAAATAATTGTTTGTATCACTTAAAGAGATTAGTCAATGAAAAGTATTTTTATTATCATCAATAATCTCTGCATAAATGTTTTCGTGAAGATGAAAGCACTTTTTGTCAATTAATATCATTAAGCAATATAAGTAATCATTCTAAAAAAAACCATTCTCTAAATTGTTGATCTTTCTACTCAAACAAATACGACAATGACTATAATTTGCTCGTGGAAGAGAATAATTTATTAACCCCATTCATACTTTACTTATGATTAGTCAATGTCAATCTTCAAAACTTATTTGGAAGATATTGCACACCCCATTTACCAAACCCTAAGTAAGAGTATTTTTTTTTTTCCCACATTTGCTAGGGTTGTCGTCTAGTGTCTCCTACACTCGTCAATCTCACTTAATATAGATTTTTTTTTTTTTTCAAATGCTAGTTGAACATAACACAATGACGTATTACATAGGAAATGATAACATTTTTCTATCGAGGTGTTTAACAAGTAAACAAACCTATCTCCTATAAAGATTGGTAAAGAAATTACACAATGGGGAACAATAAGGTCAAGTCTTTTTGAGAAATATCAAAGTTAGCATTAAAGGATGGCCCTTATTTGAAAAGTTTGCACAAATTTTGAGTTTTTTTCGAAAGCTCCAATTATTGGAATCGACAATTGATGGCCAAACAATCATTGAAGTCTAACTATATAGCCAGTCGGCGTGGGCCTTTTGGGAAAATGAAGTGCCATCAATGGCAACCATTTTTCCGGTTTTTTTTTTTTCGGATCATCGATGAGATTTTATTAATAAATGCTTAGGAGATACTTGTTAAATTTTCGAATAATTTTTTTGGTCAATTCCAAAGCGCTATTCTTTTTCTTTTTTTTTCATGTTTGCACAATAAATTTTTTTTTTTTTTTAATAAGTGTCATGTTTCCTTAATAAATCCTTTATCAATATTACTGAATTTCACAAAAAAAAAAAAAAAAAAAAAAAACGTCGTAACTTAGCAATAATTTGACTTGCACATGCCTAACCTACATAGTCATCCAAAATAAAGTCAATTTTAGTGATGTACTATCTATGAGATGAGATGTTGTTGCACATGCCTTGCACGGAGAACTAAATAGATCTAAGAACACTGTACCAAACTCACCTCATGTCCTCAACAAGAAGAAACAAAGGCACAACAGAGAAGAAAGATCAGAGTGTAGTATTTTTTAATGTACATTATACGTCTCGATTGTAAATGTGATTCGATTTCAACAGACATCTCTGAAAATAGATTTTTTTAATTGAGATTTCAAAACCGGCATACGTGATCAAAGGGAAATTTACCCAACCAGTCCTAAGCATAGTGCTAAATCTTTGCACGACATTATGATATAATCATTTCGGTCAATTTTGCTAGAAATTACTAACGTGACTGTCTGTTAATAGACATTTGTTTGATGAACATCGATCTATCAAGTTGTGATATTTTTCCTTTTTAGTGTGCAGCATCTGGGCTGATTAATTTTCTTACTTAAACAGGATAAAAATTCTCTCCCCTCTCTAGGAGAAGAAAGACTAGCACCTTGTTTCATAGGCAATTAAGAAAACGATATTGAACGCTAAAAGCAACCTAATTAGGCAAGTGGAAGAATTAGATCAATGCCACCCCCATTTATGCCTACTTACAAGAATGCTGCCCTAAGAAGGCATGACATTCGACTTCACCAATTAAATAAGGGAGTTAATGATTGTAAATGCAAATAGGAGAGAGAGATTTATTTGGACTTTTATTGTAAAGGGCGGTGCTGTTAATGAGTACTCTCTAGGCACTTATTAAATGTATTTTAATTGCAATAATCCAATTTTCAAGGAAGGCACTAATTGTGAATAATACGAAAGCAATTAGTGTATTGAAAACTGTTGGTTTCCTTAATAATCTCTAAACAAATGTCCATATGGCACTTCCGCATTTGGTTTGGCTTTGGAAATGAGTGTGGGGAAATATAAAGGCTTTTAACCTAAAGGGTTTTGGGGAAATGAAATTCAAAAGACCATACACGAACGAGCCTTTATACATGTTGCGAGGGACTACATTTTGTATTATATTCACTTGTGTAATTTTTTTTCTTTCTATATATGGAGTACTAAGAGGAGCGTGAAAAAATGCACACATAAATACATTATTTGAGTATGCTTGTGGAAATTAGTAGAAGATAAAAGTCCTTTACTAGAATGAATATTATTCTCTTGCTAAAATAAAATACCTGCTTTTATTTGTGTAATTCTAGTTCAAAGATACGTGAAAGATTAAGTAATCTTCTCATGTTGCACAAGTCAACATGCTAGTTCGCTTTTGAATGTACTAATCTTTTTTACGAACAAGAATACTGAATACATAAAGATTGATTTATAATATTAGTATATATATAATAGCAAGATATTTCATCCATGTTTTTCCTTTCCTCGTGCGCGCACTCCAGGCATTTTTGCCTGGCACCTTCATCACCTGTACCTGCCCCCACGTTTAAGGAGGGATCGGCATCGCGGGCCCCAGTGGGGCCCCGAACCCTTCCCTTGTGGGGTTGGGTATACTTTTATTGATTGTCAGATATAAATCGTTTGCTTATTATGATTTACCTTTTATCACATCCCTTAATAGTTCGATTTACCGAGTACACCCTGGCGGCTCCAACGAAAGGGGCAAACAGCTAGAGAAAAGATGACACGTACAGCAGCCTAGATACTTCTCTCCTCAAGTCGACACGTGTTCCCCCGACCCAGGTCACTTTCTAAGGTTGCCTTTGAAGTCCGGTGGGTATTGCCGAGTAATCTGTGTCTTCGGTCAAATCAATATGAATTATCATGACAATGACAAATAAACCAAGCTTATATAATTAAGGACTTTTTTTTTTTTTTTTTTTTATGGGTAACAAGACTAGGAGACAGCTGACTATTAAGCATCGATATTCTCTAGAGCACATCGGATACTGCGACACGTGTTCCACACTTTTCGACACTATTCAATACTCTTCGAAATTCAGTCAACACATATCGAAAAATTCGACATTTGGTCAACTTTACCAACACTCTCCGACACTCGAGTTAGGTCAATTATAAAAATTTTCAATAAATGAAAAGTCAAAATGTAAATATGTAAAAAAATAATAAAA
Organism: Eucalyptus microcorys; assembly: GCA_014182515.1. Classification (NCBI taxonomy): domain Eukaryota; kingdom Viridiplantae; phylum Streptophyta; class Magnoliopsida; order Myrtales; family Myrtaceae; genus Eucalyptus; species Eucalyptus microcorys. The sequence goes on from CM024572.1 coordinate 24,227,844, forward strand.
TGGAAAATAAGAAAAACCTAAGTTTCTCATCTCTTTCGATTCTCACTTTTCGAGACACACAATTCACTTCCCAATATTTTCTTTTTTTTATCTTCCCTTCTGATAGTCTCTAAAACGCGAATCTAGAATGTGGATTACTTATTTTTTTCTTCCAATTTTATGGATTATTAGAATGGAGTTGAATTTTTCAAATTGAAATAATGAATCATATTAACAAATGATCGATTAATGTTTTTAGTGTAAATTCATTATATAATATTTTATTATTATTTATTTATTTGTGAATTTATATCAAATTAATTTGATTAAAATAATAATAAAAATGATAATATATCATGTATATATAAAAATATACATTTAATATACAACGTGTCTCAACGCGTCGGAATTCTCTATTTTTTGACAAATAACGTATCAGCGTGTCGTCGTGTCGCGTCGCGTCGCGTCGCATCAGGTTGCATGTCAGTATCAGTGCTACTTAGGCGACTAGTAGTATGGCCATCTCCTTAGACGTTATTATATTAGTTTTATATTTGTAGTGAGAATATTCAATTTTTGAACCATAACTATTATTTATTTTGAATTGTTCAGCACTGCCGGATGTGAATTGGAGTAAAACAGAAGTGATTGCGAAATTCGAACTTGTGATCAAGGGAACTCCAAACCACTTAGGAGTACCTTAACTAACTCAGCCAACCACCCATATGGTAATTAAGGGTCTATTTTGAAGGCGACAAATCCTACATTGGGAATACGTCATGCCTACTCAAAATAATTTTTCGACTATTCTGCGGCTGAAGTCTCATACAATGCATGTTGAACAAGCAATTTGTGCGTAATTGTTGCAATTAATTAGGTGATTTTTTTTTCTCTTTTGATTCTCCATGTTATGGAAGAAAGAAATAATGAGAGAGAAAGTCCTAAATTTGTTGTTGTCTTTCGAATTAGTTTTTTTGTCAGCTTCCAATTGACAAAAAAATCTCAACTGGCTTTTCATTATTCGTCCACATGGCCGTCGTTTAATAAACGACCTTGTTAAGGTTCGGAACAACTTCGTTCATCACAAAAAATGCAGTCTAACACAAAATGATGTGGTTTTGTATCAAACTGCAAATTTTGATGAAATAAAGGCAAAGTTCTTAAAAACGGGGGGAGGGGATCCCCAAGAGGATGAGTGCAAGAAGAGGGCGGCGAGCCCTCACCGGAGACCTCAAGTGCCCTCGCTTGGTCGTGGCCACGGCTGTCCTCACCGCTATTGAGTGAGGGCCGCCCGGAGCTGGCGAGGGCTGCCTTGGCCTCCAATCAAGGGTCCCCAATCCTTCGCCGACAACAAAGGCACACCCTTTCCTGTCCTCACTCTCTTATCTCTCTCTTTATTTTCTATGATTTTTTTTTTTGTTTTTTTAACCTAATTTAGCACCATATTAGTACTATTTTACCCACACAAAAAAGAAAAAAAGAAAAAAAGAATATATACAAAGATGCATATAGATTTTCCGTCCAAGAAAAATCTACGGAAATAACTATTGCGAAGAACAACTTAAGTTTTAGGACATAATTGAATTAAAAGATTTCAGAATTAAAGTGACAAATTGGTGTAAATTCTAAGCCTCTGGCTGTGATTACCCTACAAATGCAAACGAGAGTTTGTGGTCAGCTTTTTGTTTGGTCGATATTCTTTTGTTCTTTTGCCAGATATTTGCTTGATACAACAAGAGAAAGGTGTTCAACATCAAGCCATCGTGATGGACATGAAAAGAGGATACGGTGGAAACCCTGGTTTGTCAAAGAGTGTTACCGAGCAAAAATGCCTACATAATCCCCAACCACGCAGTTTAAGCCATATTAGTATTTTGTCATATTCACCTTTATTGTTATAAATTAGGTTTACGATGAGGATTTTTATAAAGTTTGGTATCAATGTAAAAACCAACTTGCTTACTCATCATTAGATGATGGACATGTAGGAAAATTCGATTACAAAACCAATTTCAAACACACATGTTAATTATCCAACGGTGAATATAAGTCCTTTTTAACATTGACAGTGGACCTCTCAAAAGGGAAAATCCGTGTTGTTTTTCTTCGTAAACAAAAGTCGATGAAATAATATGTATTGTTACATTATATAAAACAAAATCGCTCGTGAACATTGTCAAATACTATAAGGTATAGACAAGTTTATGACTCACAATTACAAAGGGGTCTAAAAGCCGAGAGGGAAAAGGTAATGCTAGGTATAGTACATCTAGACTATTAATTGATATAATAAGTAAGTGGATCATGTTCAATTTCAGATAAAAATTTCTATGTCACGTTGTTTAACATATAAATTTAATAATTGATTTTATTATATTATTCTTTGTCATATTAATTATATTGTGGATATTTGGCGATTCTCATGAGAGAAAATTGATCTTTAATTAATTTTAAAATACCATGATGAGAAATCATAAGAAAACTCACTCTTCCCCACACGCACGCCACATCATGCTCTAGGTTAAATAGAGATGTGATCTCCAAATTTTTTGTCTGGAGCAATGCTAAAGATGCTAAAAAGGTTTAGCAAGTAGGATGACTAGTTGAAATGGGTGGTCAATTAACCAAGTCTAACGATCAATTGCTGCGTTACAAGTAATGAGAAACATTTCAAGAAAATCTCTCTATTTATTGTGGTTACATAAGTAGCCTACCTATTTGTATTTATGCAAATTAACCTAGGACGAGCCATATATGCATTCGACATTCAAAAGACTTTATCGTTTGTGCTTCCGGAAATAGCTTAGAAAACCACATACACTTTTCGTCAAGACTAATCTGACAGAAAAAAAGGAAAAAGAAAAGAACACCATCAAGACTAATGTAATGAAAAGAAAACCCTATTACTAATTTTGAGAGTTTTCTTGTAGACCCATCACATCATCCATCTAAAACGATGCAATGCACACAACTAATGACAAGGGAACATGTTAATATACAGCAAACCTACCAGGGTTTCCCCTTCCTTCATTAGAGTATAAAAACTGTTCCCTTTTCTATCTCCTTTTTGTACCCTAGCTTTTGAGCTCCTTAAGAAAGTTTGCTCGGCTCTTAACCAGGACTAGAAAAGATCAGAGAGAGAAAGAGAGAAAGAGAGAAAGAGAGACAGAGATATGGGAAGAGGGAAAATAGAGCTGAAGAGGATAGAGAACAAAATCAACAGGCAAGTAACATTTGCGAAGAGAAGAAATGGGCTTCTCAAGAAAGCTTATGAGCTCTCTGTTCTCTGTGATGCTGAGGTTGCGCTCATCATTTTCTCCAACCGTGGCAAGCTCTATGAATTCTGCAGCAGTTCTAGGTACTTTACTTATCTACTTTGTCATCTCTTCTTTCCCCCCATACTGTAAGTGAATTCTGTCTCTCACTCTCTCTCGCTTTCTCTTTCCTTGTTTCGTTCTTTCTTGATGGATTTTCTTTTTTCTTGTTTCTCCTTTATTTTCCTGTTTATGAATTAAGTCATATCCTGCAAATTTTTCTGTTTCTGCCAGGTCTCATGTTAATCTTGAGGGTCTTTCTGGGTTATTCTTCCCTTTTTTGTTGTTTCATTTCCTTTTTCCGGAACCCTATTTTCCTGAGGATCTGGGTATTTCTTGGTAAACTACATAATACTCTTCTTGCTGCAACTTGGCGAGTTTTTAGGCTGCAACTTGGCGAGTTTCATGTCAGCAACATATCTTAATTTTTGCCCCAAAAAAGTCTTCAAAATAATGAACTTTTGAGTTTTAGTTCTTCTTTTCTTTTAGATTGCCTTCGATCTTCATGGAGTTAGGTTTCTGGTTTCTTGTTTTAGGGCTAGCTCTGAGCGTTGCAAAGAACATCTTTAGTTGTAAGCAGACAGAACTAAACAATCTTGTAGCATGGTTTTTCTTTATTTTCCTCTTGTTTGTTCCCCTTTTTGCCTTTTGATTTGTCTTAAAAGTTTCTTGTGCGTTCCATTTTGAAGAGAGGATTCCCAATTATGTCCATCAGTCAAGAAGCTGCCGTCCGGGAAACTGAAGGACAGAAGGCAGGAGCAATTAAACTGAATTAGTGTGTTGTTGATGGACTTATTAAAAATAAAAAAACAGAAACAAGAAAACTGAAATTTACTGTTATGATATGTTCCCCGGAGATGTGATGTCTTGCAGGGAGAGTCTGCTGCAATTTTGGTGCTGCAGTTAAAGGAATTTTCCAAAAGAAAGAAAGAGAGAGAGAAAGGCTGCTGTTACTTATTTCCAAAGCTGCTAACTTTCAAATATCTGAAAACCCTAAAACAAATAAAAACAATATAGTTTTCTCTGTCAATTTGTTTATCATGGAATGTACGTCCTTTCAAAATTTTCCTTATATTTCGATTGATCTTTTTTGTTTATATTTTTTAGAGTGCGCATTGGAATGACTTTTAATCCGTTTTACAGCCGACAAACCCTCTTGACACCTGGACAACATCTCTACTCATAACACCTCAACTTAGGGTTACGTTGAACTAGTATTTTCCTTCCAATTCTTATGAGGGGCTATCTTCAAAATAGGCTGATTTAACCATCTTATAAATATATATTGTTCTGTTTCTCATGTTTTTTTTTGTGTAGAACATAATAGGAATCAATAAAGAAAATACTTGGACAATTTACTCCATGATAAGTCAATCAAAAATGTTGTCAAAAGGGGACATCCCATGAATACTAACGGGCGAAGAACAAATTAGCAACATTGCTTACAACTTATAGAACGTGTAATTTGTATTTGATGACCATACATAATAGAAAGAGAATCTACGTTTTATCAACATGATCTTCTTTTTTTTTTTTTTAAACTCGAGTGCACATGTCTTGCCTACCGTCGGAGCCACTCTATCATTCATGACACTGATACTTGAACCAGTCGACCTTGTTTGCAAATGGCATACATGACAGCTTTAGAAGCTATACGACAATCATGCATAATTTGTCCGTTGGTTTATGAAGTTATGAATGCACAATAATGTGAAAATATATTATTAATTGATACGACTATTACAATGTATATCATGCAACCTATGCCTTCATTGGCTCTCGAAATTAATTAATAGTTTCTCATTAAATCAACAGCTACTTTGTAAAAGCTACTTTATGGGATAATGAATTCTCTGAAGGGCTATATTTATTAGTTGACCAATTCTGCCTAGTTAGTTTTATGCATATGCAAGTGTCACCGTTTCTCATCTCTTTTCTAATGGGAAGATTACCCAATTAGTTCCAAACTATGTAGGCCATTGGCAATTTTCGGCAAAAACTGACCCGAATGACTATATTGGAATTATGTGCTAAGGTTTAAGACTGAATTTGGAAATTTTTCAAAAAAATCAAACTCAATTAATATCTATACAATAGGTTTAAGACTGATTGGATAATTTTATCATTTTCTAATGTGCCCGATCAACTAATCATTTGATTGCAAAAATCATGATAGATCAAGTTCTCGAATAGAAGTAGCTCGAGCAAAACCGCCTAAATGTTTGCACTTATAAATTATCATTAGCAGTTTTACAAAGTAAATATGAATGAATTTGCTGAACATGGCTAACAATGGCTATACATCTACATGCACCTATATCAATACTAATATTTATGTGGAAATGAGATTGCTAAATGCTTGAGGTAATTTAAAAATTTGTGTGTATGTTATTGTTTCTTCACTTTTTGTGATTCCTTTTTGGGTCATATATCTTATGGTCTCTCTTCCCAATTTGTCTCTTGGACATTCTTAGCATGATAAAAACAATTGAGAAGTACCAGAAGTGCAGCTATGGTTCACTTGAGACCAACTGCTCCCTCAATGAGATGCAGGTATAGCCCCCCCTTTTCTTTTAACTAATTAATTATGTTTCCGTCTCTAATCACTAGACTAATTACCGCCATTGAACTTAATCATTTCCGCCTTCTTTGAAATATATATTATACGACTCTTCTTATAGCTCCATCTTTTTTGGCTTAAACAGAACAGCTACCAGGATTATTTGAAGCTAAAAGCAAGAGTGGAGGTCCTCCAACGATCTCAGAGGTAGTTCTCCAGTTTAAATTGTTAATCAACTCACAAGTTCATGCTGGTAATTAATCAACTACAGAATCGGTAGCCTTGAACATTTCTGTCCCAAACTAGAAATGAAAAAAAGGGTTTTGGTGTTTCGGTTGGCGTGACTTCCTCAATGAATTTTGATGTCCTGAGTAAAGGAGACGACGTAATAGGATCCATGAGCCGGACCTGGATTTATGAGATAACACTTGATCATTGTCATCACCTTTATGATGCTCTTCGGGCTAACACTCAATTTCGGTTCATTAGAAACCTCCTTGGGGAAGAGTTGGGTCCCCTAAACTCGAAGGAGCTGGAGCAACTTGAGCACCAGTTGGAGAATTCTCTGAAGCAAATTCGGTCTGCAAAGGTGATGAACACAGCACTAAAAACTCGACGTTCAAACGTGTAATTTGCTGACTACTTACACGAGATAAAAATCTCGTTGACCGTTCGTGTGTTATATCCAATGCAGACCCGATTCATGCTTGATCAACTGGCTCATCTTCAGCACAAGGTATGTGTTGTATCTCGTGTGATTATCACCACGTTTTCTGTTTTATGAAATTACGTGTAATTTAGGTTGTTGATTCTTTTCATCTGTACCCAGGAACAAATGCTGGTTGAAGCTAACAGAGAATTAAGGAAGAAGGTAATATCGTTCCCCAAAGTTCATCTACACACATGTTGCAGCGTTGCACACGTTCAAATATATACGGCATTAGTTTCTTAAGACTGTTAGATTACAGCTAAAAAATATCGAATATCACATTTATGAAATTAAATCATTGACGTTCATGAGACTTTATAGTTCAAGCTAGAGGCAGAAGTCTGCATTGATGATATTCACAGAACTTCGCATCTGTTAGTGTTGCCGAAGCTCATTTTCCTATAGATCCCATATTAGCTTCAAGCCTCGATGCTGTTATTGAATCTGCTCTTGGACTGACTATATTGTTCATCAGTTGGAAGAGGGCAATGCAAGAATCCCTCTCCGCCTTGGATGGGAAGCCGAGGATCACAATATTATTTCATACAGCCGTCTTCCCACGCAGTCGCAAGGATTGATCTTCCAGCCCTTAGGCGGCAACCCGACATTGCAGATCGGGTAATTCGATCTTTCACACATGGATCGACACTACATTTTGAGGGTTTTTTTCCCACTCCAAATAGATCGTGCCATTTCGAAGTTGTGACGTATCTACTTTTCTAATTCGACAGGTACAATCCTGCAGGCTCGAATGAAGTGAATGTTTCGGCTGCCGACCAACATCCCAACGGATTCATTCCCGGGTGGATGCTCTGAATGCTCTGAATCGTTACGCAAGTGAACTGCTTGCTGGAAGTTCCATATCAAGTATATTTTCCGGTTTTTGCTATGATATATGACTCTTCTTCTTTTGGATGACCTATACGAAGATCCATCATTCGTGGAATATATCCATGGACGTACCCTAAAAGGAAGGACAGTATGAATCCAATCTAGCTTACTATTTTGTATAAGAATAAAGATCTGTGCTGCTGATATTTGGAATTCATCTATGTTATTTAATGTATGGAATCCTTTTTTGATTGTGAATGTTTACATTTGCGGCGCCATGCATGTCGTGTAGTTGCCTTACTTCAACTTTCCAAATGTCACCCAGCATATTTGTGTGTGTGTGTCTATATATATATATGTGTGTGTGTGTGTGTGTGTGTATAAACATATATAGAGTCATGGTACCAAAAGAGCCTTTACCTAACCTACACGTGTTATATAGTGATTAAGTTAAACTTGAGAAATTTACCTAATTAGTCCTAAATTTAATTATACGGATATCTATTTAGTCATAAACTTTTAAATTTTGCCAATTTAGTCCTAAACGTTTGTGTCAATTCTAATGCAGTCATTCTGATAAATTTTCGCTAGAAATTACTTATGTGGCGATGTAGTTATTACCAGCCATAAGGACAACATTGAAATTTTGTAAAAAAATTTAATACTGAATTGGCATATGTTCAAACAGATTTAGGACTAATTAGATAAATTTCCCCGAGTTTAATTCAGCCTATCAAACTTCTTTCTATTGACTTTTATAGCATGCACCGGTACAATTAGAAAGAGTCGGTACATAATATTTTCCGGATAATTCCGTCCACTGTCATACGTTAAAATTTTCTTTACATCGGCAATGGTTTTGTGATTTCCGTAGTTGCCATAGTTACATTGATATATACATGCACGATGCGATCAACAGTGTCTCATGTGGAAGAAAGACTTTCCAGACCGATGTGTTTCCTTTACACTCCTGCTTCCACCTATGATAGAATGGTTTAATGAGGTTTAACCCGTTTAAGCAAGTTGATTAAGGTGGTTTGACATGTACACGCGCACATACATGCTTGAAAAACTCTAAAGCGTCCGTTCAAACTCAGGTTTTGTTTATTTTACGAAAAATGAATGATTTGGAATACGGTTCTCGAAAAATGACTACCTATATCACTAAAAATAATTAATCAATGAAAAATATTTTCATAATCGCCGATGACATATGTTGATATATTTTCATGGATAATGAAAATATTTTTTATTCATTCATTTTTGTAAGAAATATGTGATAAATTCTAGAAAAAAATATTTTCAAATAATTTATTTTTCTCGAAATAAATGGAGCCTCATTGTATTTTTTTTTTCACCTAATCTCTAATTTTCCTAATCATAAAGCATCAAAAGCTTAATATGAACGGGAAGACATTATAGAGGAATCTAAATTTCTTCATGCATACTTGAGAAATATTGTAGGAATATTAACTATAGCATTTTGAAAATAAGATAAACAGATACTCCCAAACCATAAAAGATATTGACAAAGTTAACAGAAATGAATTTCGTGCTGGGACAATGATTAACATTTTTAAATTGGTCGAGGAGCATGATCCTCGTATGGTTTTTGTAATCGTTTGTGTTAAAGATATTAGGAGATCTACTTGATTATAAATATCTCTCAAAATTATGCATATATCTCATTTGATAGTGCATATCTTTGAATATGTTATCTTCAATAATCATCTCATAAAGCCTATAAATAGGCTGATGTAATCTTTATTATGAATTATATTAAATTATACGGAAATTCCTTAAACTGCATTCCACATTATTATTCTCAACTTGGTATTAGAGCCTCATTTCCTAAGACAATCCTAGAGCAACGGGTGCACTTTAATGCACCTCGTAAATTTCCCAATTCTATTTTTTCCTCTTTATCATTCTCAAAGATGCACCCCTACACCCCAAGCAAGCAAATCCATCCCTGCTGCTCGATAATGTTCACCCAAGTGCATCATCTGTGTCTGAGTAAGCACTATGATGGTTGTGTTATGATGTCTCTAAGATGTCGCCAAATTGAGTCCGCGAAGACGCGTCTTCACATAGTAACTTTTCCCTCAACAAAGCTTGGTTTATTCCACTTGTTGTAATCATGCCAGCCATATCGATCATGTTTAAGTTACTATTTTGATAGCAGAATCTACTACAAAGGATGCATGATGCTCAACTCAAATATCTCCAATTCCTGACTTTTCACTCCTCATTTCAAAAGCCGACTCCACCACCAAATTCGTTGTTGTTAGACAATAAACATATTGAAACCTTCCTATCAATGAAAGCTGGAGTCATCACATGCACCACCACTTGTCACCTCGCCTTAGATCTGTTGAGCTCATTTGTGATATTGTTCAGATTGTTTTATTTAAACTCAAGTTGATTTGTTTCAATTCACCTTGCGTTTGAAGGGATGTTAGCAATATTAGGAGATCTACTTGATTATGAATATCTCTCAATATTATGTAAATATCTCATTTGGTAGTGCATATCCTTGATTGATATGTTACTTCAATAGTCATATTATAAAATCTATAAATAAGTTGATGTAATCCTCATTATGAATATATTAAATTATACAAAAATTCCTCAAATCCGTCGTCTACATTATTATTCTCAATTGTTTTATTGGAAAATCTTAAGAGATTTCAAATCACAATTTTATCCATTGAGAAAATGAGACAAATGGTCAGTTTAATTTTAATTTAATGTGTAATATCAATCCCGAACTTATAATTTGTTCAATATAGTTCATGAACTTTAGCCAAATATATAATATCGCCCATGAACTTTTACTTTATTCAATGCGATCTCCGAATTTGTTTAATACACATGTAGCTTTATTCTATGTGGATATCTTATGTGGATAATTCACATGTACATTTTTTTTTTGTCCTACATTCGAATTCAACTGATTGGAAGCCAAATGAATAAAGTTTGTTAAATTTAATTAATGGAATGATGATATTGGATGTTTTCATACGCTCTAGAGATTAGATCGAATATTTATAAAAAGTTCAAGGACTACATTAAATAAATTAAAAATTCAAGGATGTCGTTGCACGTTGGGCCAAATTCATGGACCATTTGTGTAATTATCTCTCTTCCATTCAGGTGAATTATTGCATGTCAAGTGTTATCAAATTTCTTATATTTCTTGTAAATTGATAGCACTGTAGGGTGGATGGAAGTGAAGTTCGGAGATAACTGGTGTTTTTATCATTTGGGCCTTGTGTGGTTTTTTAGTTATCATCAGGCCCATTAAAATCTGTTCTGGGTTGGTTAACCTGAGGGTCCAGGCTTTGAGCCCACATTGAGCCCAATTAAGCCCATAAATAATTGGGGCGAGGAGAAACAGAATCATTGGGCTTCTAGAAAAGATTTATAAGTTCTCTTCATGACCTTTGACAATTTATTTTCATATGGAAAAGGGTTAAAGTAGAATACAAAAATTTATCGTTGTGAATCTACTATCCCTATTTTATCATCTAATAATACATGAAGTAAACCTGTAGGAGGTAATGAGAAAAACTAGTGTTCAAGTGCTCGTCAATTCTAAGATTAGCAAGCCAATTGGTACAGTAGTTTCCTTCCTAAAAGTATGTTGTACATTAAACTCAAAATGAGAGGGCAGTAACCCTTTTAATATCTTTAACCAAAGCATGGCCAGCATCAGGGGACATTTTGACATTTAATTTAACCTTAGAGTTGGAAACTCGGGATTCGATTTATGAGACATTTCCCATCTCGAAAAAATGACAATTAAATTCATCTCAAATTGTTATAATAGATAATTAGACCATAGTTTTTTGCATTTTCACTGGAAATTGAGACGGAAGGCTTATTTTGATAATACCCTTTTTGCCAAACCAAACATGCTAGGTTTTTCTGACGAGATTCTCGAATTTCAATTCCTCATTCGACCAAAAAAAAAAAAAAATCGTTTTCCTTTCTCTTTTTTCTCTTTTTCTTTGGCCTATCTACTTGTTATTATTATCATTTCCGAATACCCACCTAGTGAAAAGACTATACTGAAACAGAAAAGGAAAAAAAAAAAAAAAAAAAAAGAACCAGATTTCGGGCTTAACTCACCATCAACATGTGAAAAGCTAGAGGGAGCCATGGGACATGAAAGGAAGCCGACTGCTGTGACGTCGTTTTCGATACCTCTTTTCAATGCCCGATTTGGCCAATCAAAGCGATCCATCTATCGAGATGAAGAGTTGGAGACCCAACTAACCCACTCGATGTGCAATTATTACTAAATTTACTCACTTATTTTTATTTTTAATTTCGAGGGTATCCATTGCTGTCCGAAAGTGAAAAAATCTACCACAAATTTCAGTAAACTCTTGCATTACTATATATATACACACACACACTTTTTCGGGTCGGTATATGCGCACGGATTGTTGCCCTGATTCGTTCTGTGGAAAACGAGGTGGTTGGAGCACATTGTATTCTGGTTTTGGGTTGATTGCCTTTCGCAATTGAACCGATTGATGCAAAATATGTGGCCAAGTACGTGCAAAATGTGTGGACATTAGTGAATTCACTTCTTGACCGGAAGAAGGAGCTTACAGGGTACAAAATGAAAAGACTGCATGATTCGTAGACCGAGAAGAGGAGTTAACGAATCAAGACGTTTGTATTAGATTTTCTAACACGATATTAATGTTAAACTTCATCGTCTTTCCCCACCCGTTTTTTCTTTTTATTTAGTCATCCCAACGCAGGTCCCAAAAAAAAAAAAAAAAATCATCTCCCAACCATCCCTATTACATACAGCTATTGTCAAAATACGACCGAAGAACAATGCAATTTAAATTGAGACCCATATTGGGATGACTAAATAAAAAGAAAAAAAAGGTTCGGAGATGAGTTTGGGATTGGCTATCTCATCCCAAACCCAGCCCACTAACTCCTAAGTATCTTCCAATCTCATCCCCTACCCAATGAGGTTATGCAAATGTAGTCTCGAAACTTGTCGCATTAGATCAAGTTATAAAGTACCCATCGAGTACCAATCGAGGTCTTGAAACTCCTACCTTTATTATATTCTCATATATGGTTTTTCGTTTTTAAAATCTTGAAAAACAGAACCTAAATTTTTGTCTATAAGATAGAGATACCCCAAGACTGTTTTTTGGGGGGTTGCTAGGCGCATCATTGCCACATCGCTGAATTTCCCATCCAGGCAAAGCTCATGCGGCACAATATGCGGCTGCCAATGTCGCTCTAGACAAACGAATTAGTGAAGAAAAGTGGCGCAGTGATTTTCTAAAGTGAGCGTGAAGTGGAGTAGTCCCAATTACGCGGAACCAGAAACAAAGGCTGTGTTGGGTTCAGCATTTCCATGGGATCCCTTGGGGAAATGCTAGACCATTTGGTTCAACTTTGAAGTCGAACTTTCAATTTCAACTTTTTCAACTTGCGCTTCAAGTCTTTGAAAGCCCAAAGCTAGTAGGGACTAACTTTGGGCTTTCAAAGATTCCGCTGAATGTTGAAATTATTTTTTCCCTTCCAAAACTACCCTTACTAATTCTTCATATTTCCAGTTTGTCCTTGATTATTATTATTTTAATTGAAAAAGGAGGCATCCCTTCGCCGGACCGGCGAAGGGCTACGGCCGTTGGCGAGCCAAATTTGATGCTGGCGGTCGTCGGCTAAGGTCGCCCGAGGTTGGGGGACCTCAGGCGGCCCTCAGTTGGGTCGCGCGACCCTCACCGGCGGCTGTAGCCCTTCGCCAGTACGGGAAGGGTTTAGTTCAATTTTCAAAAAAAAAAAAAAATATATATATATATATATATATATTAATATTATATCCATCAAAACCCATTGCGAAAGTTTTTTTTACCAAACACACATTCAACTCAAAATCTATTTGCAAAATTTTTTTATCAAACACAATTGTATTTCCCTAAGTAGTTTTGAAAGATTTACATCGCGTTTAAAGGGCTGGCTTTACAAATGTTGAACCAAACACAGCCAAAGTCGTTTGGCTTTTGCTGATGTGTCCGTGGCCCGTGGCGTCTTTTGGCTCTTGCGGATGCGCCTTTCTGTATGCATTAGCACCGTTAGCCATGTCATTATTTGCCACGTCGGCTCCAAAGGACGAAAAACTTAACGGTGTGTTTTTGGTCCTCCAGTGAAAGTTCGTAGATTTCTTTCATGTGTATACAAATACATTTGGCTGTTTTTCTTAGAAAAAGTGATCGAAGACCAAATAAACAACCAACAATATTTTGATTGCGTATCTGCAATACAACCACTTCGATTATAAATTCTTACGTAAAATCTACGCATCATAAAAAAAACTAAAATATTATTGTCGAAGCGAAAAGAAAATTGTAAATGGAATAAACAGTTTTTTTTTTTTTTTGGGGTACATAGAACTTGCATCTTTAGAAGAGTGATTGGTAAAATTTGTGTTGGGTTTGAAGGCTCAGGCATCACAAGTCAAATTCCAGACGTGTCCCAAACACTATCATAGGATTCGTAAATGAACTTCTATTGAGCCCCCAACCCACTGCCAACCCTTTTAAAACTTAAAAACAAAGGATTTGCTTATTCAAGAAAAAAGTTAGTCTCCCATAGATTAAAAAAATGGGATAGGGTGTGTTCCGCTCAAGAAAAGTTTGGGACGTGTGAGCTGCCAAAATTCATAAAAAGTAGAATCCAGAAACAGAAATCACTCGAAGGGGCTTAGCTATCGAGGTAACAATTGCACGAGAATAGGATATTTAGCAAATCGAATCTGCACTAGCCAGATTCCACGGAACTCACTTAGAATCTGTATGCGATTGCGATATATACGGAGCCGCCCCCAAGTTTGCACGTATTGGGTTCATTTAATAATCTCTCCTACTTTCAAGTTGACAATTTACTTAAATAAGCGGGTTATATTGACGGTTCACTACGTTGCTTGCTAAATTGATTGTATAAATCAGCATGAGCAAACTTGGTCTTTACCTCTAGAACCTCTTCCCCCTTCGGCGTGCTTTCCCGTCAAAGAGAAGAGCAAAATACTAAAATATTTAATGCCGTGACAAAGTTTCAATGTGATATTGAAATAAGCAAACCCCTAATATCTTTAAAAACACAATAAAATGAACGGTCGCATCACTTACTAAATATAGTTAGCTTGGCATTGTTTGTAAAATAATTAACAACCTCCGCAATAAGAACACCCCCACCGCAATAGCATCTTCAATAGCATCTTCAAAAGAGGAAGAGAAGACAAAAAAAAGGAGACGAGAGGACTCATTGGACGGGCCTGATTGGGCTTGGGCCGGGCCTTGTTGGGCCCCATCCGGCCACTTTTTTTTTTTTTTTTTTTTTTTTAATTCTTATTTTTAGATTTTCAGCTGAAAATGTAAAATGGAATTGGAGAACAAATGAAAAATAATTTCAGATCTTCCTCATATTCTAGTTTATTACTTTACCTATCAGTTTCGTTACCAGTCTTCTCTAGCATATTAGAAACTTAAGCTTATCTTATCCCGTTATATGAATTATAAATATCTAGGTAAACTAACAATAGAATATATTCTGTAATTTTCAAAAAAAATATACACCGAGCGTAAAAAAAAATTCAATTAAGCCAACGGGCTGACCACTATTAGGTCTAACTATTTAATCTTAGAAGGGATAATGACATATATAGTCCATAAATTTTTATCATGACTTTTAATTTATACAATGTGGTCCCCGAACTTTCTTCTCAATGTGTAATGTGATTTTTAAGACTTTCGATATTTATTCGATATAATATATGAATTACATTAAAATGTTCAATTTTTTCATTTGAATAATTCAAGTTCAACGACAATAATAAACATTTTCATATAGTCAAGAGATTAAATTGATCATTACAAAAAATCCACATTGCACATTAGGCTAAATGTTCATGGATTATATTGAACAAATTAATTTTTTTTTAAGTTAAAGTTTGTGGACCATTTATTTAATTTTCTCAATACAAGAACATAAATTTTTTAATGGTTAAAATTTGAAACTGGTATACTTTTGACAAATTTACCTCAAATTAGTACATTTGAGATAAATTTACTTTTTACTAGCTTCCATTAAATTTTACTGTTGAATTGCTAAGTTGAATAGAAAGCGTCAGTTTGAGATTTTACTCTTCATTTGTCATAATTATACTAGTTTTGTGATTTTTTGTGATATTAATTCAATTTAATCGGATAATATATTTCTCATAAATATATTGGTTTGAGGCTTTTAGAGGTTAAAAAATTTATATTAGGGTAAATTTATTGTAAATATACTAATTTGGGTTTTTTTAATAGTCGTTTAAAGTAAATTTGTTATAATCGTACTAGTTTGGAATTTTTCGTAATTAAATAAAAAATTAATTTGAAATAAATTTATTAGATGTGTATTAATTTGAAATTTTTTTCGTAATCCAAAATTTTAAAAATAGAAAGAAAGAAAGAAAGAAAGGAAGGAAGGAAGGAATCCTCAAAAAAAGAAATAGTAAATATGGGTGTAACCGTGAGAGAGGAGGCGCGGCTCGGGGAAGGCAGGATGACAAAGGACAAGTACGGGGCGGTTCTCCGCCAATGAGAGCTCGACAGCATTTCCGACAAAACCGCTCTCTGGTTTTCAATACCACCATCTCTCTCTCTCTCTCTCTCTCGCTCTCCTCCACTCTTCTTCGTCTCCTTCGTCTTTATTTCCATTTGCGTATATAATCGCTTAACGAACCCGTCCCTCTCCACTCCTGCTTTCTTCATTCAGAAAGGTAGATCATAGGCAGCGAGAGAGAGAGAGAGAGAGAGAGAGAGAGAGAGAGAAAGATAGAGAGAGAAGGGCATTCGTTTCATTAATTCATGTCTCCGCTCATCTCAACTCGAACAGTTCAGAAAGACAGATAGATACATACACAGAGACATCGATTGCATCATCTTCTCTACCTCATTGTGCGTGCGGTGCGTGCGGTGCGTGCTTTATATAGACGCTCGCTCTTACGTTGTTCTCGTCCGCCCGGTGGTGTGGTGGTTGGATAGAGAGAGAGAGAGAGGGAGTAGAGAGAGAAGGAGTAGAGAGAGAAAATGGGGAGGGGGAGGGTGCAGCTGAAGAGGATAGAGAACAAGATAAACAGGCAAGTGACGTTCTCGAAGCGGAGATGCGGCCTGCTGAAGAAGGCCCACGAGATCTCCGTCCTCTGCGACGCCGAGGTCGCCCTCATCGTCTTCTCCACCAAGGGCAAGCTCTTCGAGTACGCCACCGACTGTTGGTATGTTCTCTCTGCGCGTTACATCTGCTTCTCTCGTGATTGATTTGTCGAATTCTCCTCCTTCTCCTTCTCCTTCTCCTCCTTCATCTGTTTGCTCTTATATTTCTGATCTATATCTTTCCCTCTCATTTCTTTCCTTTCTGCTTTTGTGTATAATTTTCTCTTTGGTCGCGAGGTTCAGTACCCGTTCCTTGATCTACACGTTATTCTGATCTCCAACCCTACCCTTTGTTTCTTTTTACTATTATTTTGGAAAGCTGCATTTTTCCTGCTAAAATTCTCTTCTGGGTGTCGATTCTTTTTTCCGTTTCTGGGATCATCGTCTGGATTTCTTGGCAGTGACTTGACTGATCTCTTCCCTGTACAGTAGGGTTTATCTCTCTCCTATTTTTTTACTGCTCCTTTTCCTAATTATCTCGTAGAGTTTATTTGTTTTCTGGATGGGGCTGAGATGCGTTGTCTTCTTGTTCTTCTTGAAACATCAATGAAAATATTCCAGCAAAAAAAGATGGATAATATGCTCATAAATCTGTAAAGTGAGTGCTGCTTATTCTTGACAAGCAGCAAAATATCAAGACTCTCTCTCTGCTTCTCTCTTTTTTTTTTTTTTTTTTCTTTTTTTTCCCAGAAGTCATTCTTCTCTTCAAGCGCAGATACATACTGGAGAGAGAGCGTACATCGTTTAATTTGGAAGTTTTATGACAAGAGGCAGAGACAGAAAGTTTCATACGCACCTACTCCTTTTTTATTAATATAAAAACCATTTTTTTAGCTCCTTTTCTCTCGGAAATGGGGTTGGGGACCTTCTTGGATAATCCATATTACGACATTTTTTTATACATCTATTCTCAGGTAAGAACATGCGCGGCGTCCTGATTACCACATACTCAGAATTACTCAGGATTATAATATGGGACCGTTGGTACTGACCACGCTCAGAAGCAAAGCCTGCAGTTTATTTACTGACTAAAACTAAGCACGCACCCAAAAGGAGAACCCTTTTTTTTTAGAAAGAATAAAGTTAGAATCTGCTGCAAGAAATCAGAGGAATAGTTTCTCATGGTAGGGAAAACGAAGATTCTTCTGCATGAGCCGATCAAATCAGGAGTTATGCTTCAAATGAATTCCTCAGATCAAAATCTGGTTTTTCATACGGACAACATGTCATTCGATAAACATCTTTTCCTCTTTCGATGAGTTTTTTTTTTTATTTTAAAAAAGATGTCTTTTCCAAGTTCTCTATGTTTTTTTTTTGCCCAAAAGAAAAAAGAAAAGAAAAGAAAGCTTAGTTGCGTTAGTGTGTACTGCTCATGATAATAGCATGGTCTGGTCTAATCACATCTTGATTGCTGTTCTTTGGCCAATTAAACAAAAGATACATCGACTACCTTCTTCGGATGGAGCATCACAATGGGATGCACAGTCATGGACATTACATCTCCTATAGCTGCGAAAAGACTCACCAAGATTGAATTTTCGACAGCATTAGAAGTCTTTCGATGCTTGTGGAACCCTTTTCAATGTTCTTGTCCAACTTGTTATTTCTGAAAAATGGGATTTGCTAAGTAGTGTAGGACAATACATCTCCTATATTCATTGCACTTTTTAAGCGCTTGTCATCGAAATATCAATTCTCTTTTAGTTGTAGTATGTCAGTTCATGAATTAAATGAAATATGATAGAGAACAATCTCATGGAAATTTTTACTTCCCGAAAGCAATCTTTTGATTGTGAAGCCTTTGGTACATTTGCAAATTAGACTTTACCCATGTACGATTGCTTATGGATACAAAACATTCTACTTGGTGCACGTAATAAAATGTCCACTGTGCATATTAACAGTACTCTCGAATATAGTTTGTTCTATACAATTTCACTTCAACTAAGATTGTAGTTTTATTTGTCGTTTCCTATTACTAGGTTTCGCCTTCAAATCAAAGCCACAAATATTTTTAAGAAATAGTGGATAATCTTCATAAATTACTAATAAAAGATTTGAAGGAGCTAGGATACAGAAATGATCATATTCAAGAAAAAGAGGCCATATGTTACTATTTCGCCTTCTATTTCCTATATTCTAAGATTGCTTCTAGTTCTTTAAAAAACAAGACGAATATTGTTTTGATGCATACGACAAATAATATTAGGGATGGTCATTGTTCTATTAAGCTTTTCTTATATCGCGTTTACAATGGTTTGATTTTCTTTTTCGAAATTTTGAAAGAACTCATCCATTAGAGATTGCTTCATTATCAATGAGACTAAAGTTATTAGGTTTGCATGACAAGAAAGTGGGAAAATTCCGAGAGACTCTATAAAAATATGTAGCATGCGTTGACTGATTAATCACCATGTATTTACTACGATAGCTCCATATATAAACATTGCCTGCTTAGGCTTTCACCGAAAGCTAATCATATTACTTAGTACCCAAATACCACCTTGTGTATAACTTCATGTACCCTGACTATACCTTTGTTCAAATTTCCTCTAATTAATTATAGCTTGATTAAGATGTAATTTTAGCATCAAAATGGCGATATAAAGTAACATGCCATTAGTCTAACCATACTTATATTTCTTTTTGGCAGCATGGAGAAGATCCTCGAGCGTTATGAGAGATATTCATATGCAGAGAGCCAGGTTCTCACAAACAATGCCGAAACCAATGTATGCTTTCCAATTCTAATGTCAAATTCATGATGTTCGATTACTCATCAAGTTCATTCTAGCCAATTAATGGTTCGAGCTTCATGTAGCTAGGAGAAGATTTTCATTTCCATATGTGCACAAGTGCATTTTCTTTTCACTTTCACTCATCTTCATTTGATAATCTATGTAATTTTTTGCTTTACTAACACAGTAATCCGATATGCAACTTCTTATTTTAGGGGAACTGGACTTTGGAACATGCAAAACTCAAGGCCAGGGTGGAGATTCTGCAGAAAAATCAAAAGTAAATTCATTGTAGTAAGATACAATAAATTTCTGGGCACTACAACTTTTTGGAAGAGCAGAAAACTTCACTGATTTTTCGAATCCCTTACAGGAATCTGATGGGAGAAGAAATCGATTCTCTAAGCCTCAAAGAGCTTCAGAATTTGGAGCATCAGCTTGACACTGCTCTTAAGCACATTCGGT
Organism: Eucalyptus microcorys; assembly: GCA_014182515.1. Lineage (NCBI taxonomy): Eukaryota > Viridiplantae > Streptophyta > Magnoliopsida > Myrtales > Myrtaceae > Eucalyptus > Eucalyptus microcorys. The sequence goes on from CM024572.1 coordinate 24,247,682, forward strand.
CTAGAAAGGTAAACATTTTGGTGCGCACTTGAGGCCTCAAATTCTTGTAGAGGTGTGAAGATTCTCTCCACATGTAAGGGTCCGTTAGAGGTAAATTGACATCTTCGGTTCATCCCTTTTGACAAAATTGACACGAGGGTATCCGAATATTTAAGTCTGAAATCGCAATGCATCAGCTAATTATCCTAAACAACCAAAAAACCCCGGAGAATCTCCCTTGCTCCCTCTCCCTGCATCCAAGGCCCCGGCCAACAGCAGTCGCTGCCACGCCTGGTGCTGTTACTTTGTTGCACTCCACTGACACCAATCTTAGATTGTCGAATTTCCTAGCAAACACAGACAATGCTACGGTGGCAATTGGGTAGTAGAGGGAGGCAAATATTTGGGGGGCGGAGGACACCGAAAGTGCTGAGGCAAAGGCTGAGTCCGACAACCTTTGACAGCGATGGGAATATTATCTTTTGCCTATGGTTTGAATAGTGAAAAGAGATCAGGAAAAAAGGAGAGAAAAGGAAATAACAAAGAGAAAAAGGGAATATCAATATTGATCTATGAACATTATACTTGATATTGATATGTGTCGGTCTCTCAATAGAGTAAATTAGAGTCAATTTTATCCTTCAAAGGGAGACAATCTCTTTCTTATGAGATCGCCACCCAGTTCATCTAACAAAGGTGGACTCTAGCACAATATGTTACTTAAAGATTATTCTCCGATTATACTCTAATTTTTTTTTGTCCTCCTCATACTTGCAGAACCAACTCATGTATGAATCCATCTCTGAGCTTCAGAGAAAGGTGAGTCCTGTAAATGCCATGATTTCTACTTTGCCGCAGATATATGCCCCCAAAAGATCACGGGTTTCGAGATTTATTATATTCCATATCCTGCATACACGCACGCACGCACACATCAATATATCAATATATGAGAAGGGCACGGATTCTATTCCGTGGACTTGAAGCAAAAGGTACAAACTAATATTTTTCAATTTGAAAAGTGATAAATGATATGACACGTTCAAAACACTTTATCGACATATATGTTTCTGCTAAATTTGCTTGATGTGAGATTATGATTTTCCATGCCAATGCGTGTCAAGCATTCATGATGAAGTACGTGGATAACGTGTGTAGACGGCAATTTGGAATCACATTTCCCTTAAATCAATATTATTACAGTCTGATCGGCAGTGTAAAAGTATTTTGTGTATCTATTATAGTGCTGATACCGGAGAGTAATCAATTGAGTTTTCTTTTTTCCTTTCGTTTGGCGATAGGATAAGGCGCTGCAAGAACAAAACAACATGCTGGCAAAGAAGGTGATGTTTGATGATCTTTGTTCCGTGATGTAGGCAAGATCGTATAGCTTTAGCATAAATAGGGTTGCTTTGCATGGCCGTGTACCTAATAAAGGAGAGTTTTGGTGCTGAACAAAACTAAATCAGGTGAAAGAGAAGGAGAAGGCACTGGCACAGCAAACTCAATGGGACAACCAGCAAGATGATGGCCTCACCTCTTCCTCGGTTATTCTCTCTCAATCTTTGCAGCCTCTCAACATTGGGTCCTCTCTCACTCTCCCTCTCTCCCTCTCTCTCTCACTCTCTCTAACACACACACACACCCCTTTATTATATAATACCTAATATATAACTGAGAGTCTAAAAATGTATATATTCGTGGGACTTCACGGACGACTCGATTTATATCATATATATCAGAAGTTTTCAGAATAAAAACATGATGGTTTCCAGCTTATTAATGAAGCATATCATTCACTTATACGATACACATGATTTTTCGGGTAATATAATATATTATATATGGTGGATCTATTAGATATGGAAAGACTTTCTTTCAATTCCCTAACCAAAGATGATGTTCATCTATAGTCGCTATGATCTATTAATGATGCTCGTTAAATGCAAATTTTGTATGGATAAGTTATTTTATGATGGGGACATGGATGCTACCTGTTTAAATCTTGTTATTGTTTATGTATGAATGATGTCTACAATTCGGCATATTAAGGAAAAATCAATAATGTAATCTTAAACTAAACATAACGATATGAAATGATAAGTCATCCTTTAAATTAGTCCACTCAAATGATACATATTAGAAATATATAGATACATAATACAAAGAAATGAAAAACTATATTTTTTTTCTTCGTTTGTTTGAGGTTATGTCTTATTAATATTATGAATTTATGATTGGAAAGTTAAGTGGGTATGTGCATTTTTTCCAATTGGCAGGCCTTACCATCCGAGTGGAATTGAGGAGGGAGCGGCCCTCGGTCCACCTCAACATCGTAATGCCACCCTTCTTCCTTCATGGATGCTTAGCCACCTCCAAGAATAATGATCCAATTTATTTGCATGGGAACCATATATAACCAATATTATCTAATGCTTCTTATCGTATATATCCAGTCGATATGTAACCATAATGTAACATGTCTTAGTACATGCATTGTGGGGATACTTGCAAAAACCTTGTTTACATGATATCTATCAAAAGAGAGATTTGCTGGGGACATATGCTACGGTACGAACTGGATGAGATTGTAAATAAGATCCTGAGTTGGGGTCATAATTGCTAATTATGATGTAATCTATGTGATTATATTTTTCTTTGGTCGAAATATATGTAATTTTGACTAGTGTGTTTCTTAAGGAATTTTTCGAGTGTCCACTTGATCAATTAAAAAAGGAAAAATGATACAAATAACCCTCTTATGTTTGATCCAATGTTTAATGTGATCATGAACTTTTTCCCAATGCGTAATGCGCCTCTGACCTTTTAAATTATTTAATATGATCTTATTGTTAGAACTATTTAATGTCTTGAATTATTTAAGGATTAAATTAAATATATATAAAAAGTTTAAGAATTTTATCGAACAAATTAAAAATTCAAGAATCTGTTAAGGTAAAGTTTAGGAACCGCATTATGTATTAGGTTAAATTTGATAGACGTCATTGATTACGAAAAGACAGTGTCAACATATGATTTGAGATGAAAGGTGAAGAAAATAAAATAAATGAAAAGAAGAGAGAGAGAGAGAGAGAGAGAAGGATCGATGACGTCGCGCCGACGTCGTTTCTCCTCGACAGTACGGAGTCAGTCGCTCTCGCGAGAGAGCTTCCCCGCTTCTCCTTCTCCTTCTTCGAGACCTCCTCGCTCGACGCTCGGATCGGGTCGCGAAGAGTCCGGTCGGTCGGCGCGGCTCCCTCGCGGCTCGGTTCGGCTCCGCTCCGCTCCGGCGCGTTTCCGTCTTGGCTCGGGAAGCCGGGGCATGAGATCCCCGACGATCGGGCCGTGAGCGGCGGAGGATGAGGCGGCGGGCGGCGGACTTCCGGCGGCCCGTGCGGCGGAGGTTTTCGCGCCGGATCTGGACGCTCCTAGGGGTTTTCTTCGTGGCGGGGCTGGTCCTGTTCGCGCTCCATCACAATCACGGCGGCGACGAGATGAGGAATCCGGCGACGGTAACGGCTCTCGACGCTTTTTTTTTTTTTTAGCTCTGTTTCCTGATTGAGTTTTGACAGGGGGAACCCGACTTATTCCTTTCGGATCGAAAAATTGGAAATTTTGAGTGAACTTTCGTTTTCTAATCTGGATGTGGATCTCGTCTCTGCATAATGAATTTTCGTTATGCCTGTTGATAGCGACCGATGAACGTGAAATCGGGAAGATATAATCCGTGCCTCGAGCTGTGATTTCCAATTGAATCGCTTGCAGAGTGAATTGAAGGCCACCTGATTTTATGAGAACCTGTCGCGCCGAATTCTTGTTCTCGGCTGAGCTTCACATTACTGCTAGATCGTTTAGAATAGTATGACTGTAGTAGTTGGTTCATGGACTTACGGACCGCAATTTAAGGTGATGCTGGTGCTCTCTCCTTTGCGGGATAGAGCTCGTTTGCTATGTCTTTAGGCTTTGTGATCTACTTATCTATCGTCAAGAACAAGATTTTCTGCTGTGAGGGTGCATCTGTGTTTGCTTCTGCAGTGAATGTGTTTGAGCTGCAGGCCCTCAACGTCGAGAGAAAAAGATTTGCTTTCGAGTAGATATATTACATCTTTAGTTCATTGGAAGGAAAGTAGGCAGTCCAAATTAAGCCATTTGCCTCCGTTCTGCCATCCTATCTGGGATTCTAGATGTGTGGATATGCATTTGAAATGATCCAATTTCCTATCGAGAGTGTATATTCCTATGTTTCCCAATGCAGCTCCGATTCGTTCTCAGTAACTTGTTAACCCTTTGACGTGATTTTGAGTGAACTGTTCTATCATTTGGCAATTTATTCTTGGGTTTAGGCTTCGACTTAGAACTTTGTTTTTTCTTGCTTTTGTATTTTCAGGATAAAAGTACAAGCTTATTAAAGGAGAGCCATAGGAATTCAAATTTTACAGAGCAAATAGTCAGCGCCATGTCATATTCTAGGCAGTTGGCTGAGCAAATGATCCTTGCAAAGGCTTATCTTATTGTAGCGAAAGAACACAACAATCTTCACCTAGCATGGGAGCTGAGCTCAAAGATAAGACGTTGCCAGTTAGCACTCTCAAAGGCTGCAAAGAGACGAGAGCCCGTCGAATTAGAAGAAGCAGAGCCATTAATTAAAAGCCTATCGTCTCTGATCTTCAAGGCACAGGACATGCACTATGACGTTGCAACCACCATAATGACCATGAGATCCCATATTGAAGCCCTGGAAGAGCGTGCTAATGCAGCTTTAGTTCAGAGCGCTGTGTTTGGACAATTGGCAGCTGAAGCACTGCCCCAAAGCCTCCATTGCCTAACTGTCAAATTATCTCTGGATTGGCTTAAGAAACTTCCTCTGCAAAAACTTGCTGGCAACACAAGAAATTATCCTCAACTTGTCGACAACAATCTTCATCATTTCTGCATATTCTCAGACAATGTTCTTGCTACCTCCGTAGTTGTCAACTCTACTGTCTCTAATGCCAACCATCCAAAGCAGATTGTTTTCCACATTCTCACAAATGGAGTAAATTATGGAGCAATGCAAGCATGGTTCCTTAGTAACAACTTCAAAGGTTCCACCGTTATAGTGCAAAATATCGAGGAGTTCTCTTGGCTGACTTCTTCATATGCTCCTATACTGAGACAGCTTTCTGATGCAGATTCTCGGGCCTTACTATTTTGGTAATCCTCTAGATGTGAAAGATGAGCCAAAACTACGGAACCCAAAGTACATTTCACTTCTTAACCACCTTAGATTCTATATTCCAGAAATCTATCCTCAGTTGGAAAAGATAGTTTTTCTTGATGACGATGTTGTTGTCCAGAAGGATTTGACGACGCTCTTCTCAATAGACCTGCATGGGAATGTAAATGGGGCTGTGGAGACTTGTCTTGAAACCTTCCATCGCTACTACAAGTATCTGAATTTCTCCAATCCAGACATCAGCTCAAAGTTTGATCCACAGGCATGCGCATGGGCATTTGGCATGAATGTCTTCGACTTGGTTGCTTGGAGGAGAGCAAATGTGACTGCAAGGTATCATTACTGGCAAGAGCGGAACTCAGGCAGGACACTGTGGAAGCTAGGTACTCTGCCACCTGGCCTTCTAGCTTTCTATGGACTGACAGAGCCACTCGATCGGAGATGGCATGTGTTAGGATTAGGCTATGATACAAACCTAGATGACCGTTTGATCGAGAGTGCAGCAGTAATTCACTTCAACGGTAACATGAAGCCGTGGCTGAAGTTGGCCATTAGCAGGTATAAACCTCTCTGGGACAAGTATCTAGATCAGCATCATCCATACATCCGAGACTGTGCTGTGAGTTGACATGCGAGCCATTTCTCGGATGAGGTTAACTTATGAGACTTCTTTTTTTTTTTTTGGGTCACTGCGGAACCTCAACATCACTGCTACAATGCCAAATAGAAGTAGAACAGCTACTTTTATAGGACAATTTTTGATTCTCCCTTTCCAGTGTAACATCTTTCACGATTTGATTCTTACACATTGGATGGTCAGAGAAAGTGTATTTATCATACAATGAAGAGGCATGGATAGTTTTTTTTTTTGGCTGGCAGGTTTGCGGTTTTATCTTCTTCAAGCTGTGGCGTACTTTGAAATGAGAACTTTGTCATAACTGGTCTTATCCGGATCTGGAAACCGAAAATTCTAATTATCGCGTTTTTTCTTTAGTACGTTTTGTAGCTTTTCCCCCTAAGAAATTGTTTTGAGTTCCCCTTGCTTGGAGATCGGTTAATTGGCCCGATATGCGCGACACTATCCCTCATATTTGTAAAGATTCGATACGCATCTTTCGATTTCTTCAAGTCATAACATATGTTAATAATGCCGTTTCTTATCTTAGTCTATGATGTATATTGTATTCTAAGGGTCTCGCAAATACGAATTGAATTCCATATAACATATAAAGTTGGTAATTTGATATAAAAATCAGTAACTTAAGTAGAAGTTGGCAATTCAGTATCGATCAAATAAAGAATGGTTAGTGACTTAAATTAGTTAGTAACTTCATCTTAGAATAGTTGGGGATCCACCTAAATCAAGATTGGTAGTCTTGTATAAGAGTTGGCAAATTGCATCGGTAAGCTACGTTAATAAAAGTTGATAATTCATTGGAAATATTGATGATTTCAAAAAAGAAATATGCACTAAAATTTGAAATGCATTATTGTAACTATACAAACAATTTAGGCCTCGTTTATTTCGCAAAAAATGAATGATTTAAAAATATTTTTCTTGAAATTATTGTTTGTATTATTTAAAAAATATATATTTTTTCACCATCTAGGAAAATATTTAGACATAAATTATTATCAATAATGAACACATTTATCATTTACTAGTTATTTCAGGCAATGCAGAAGATTATTTTTAGAGATATTTTTAAAATTATTCATTTTCTACGAAATAAGATTTTTTTACCGAGCTTTTTATAAGTTTACCGAAATGAAAATTTTTCCATATCTTTCCCAACGGAACGCTAGAATTCTGCGAGATAGCACGGGAAATTTCGGGGACCTTAACGTGCTCTTAATCTAGACATGCAATAGGTCACCTAATTTCTATATAGTATAAGATGATTAAATTGTGAATAGGAAAATGATGATGTGGCCTCTCGAAAAAATTTCCAAGTATGTTCAACCCATCTACACATGAAAAAACAAAAAAATACGAGATGGATTTTGCGAGACGGGATTTCAAAAGCCAAAAGGGAATGAAAACCATGAACAATAGCGCAATAATTATGTACACTATGGATCGATACGTGACAATGCTTATGTAATTGAAGATATAGTGAATATATACATTCCCATACATATTAAGGTCTGACGTATTTTTTCTTTGCATAGTAAGATTAATGCAAAAACGGTCCCCTATAGAACCTGCATCCCCTGCAATGGCTCTTCCCTGTTGTTTTCTGCTCTCTCCAGACTCAATCCTCCTTTAAGAACGACCTAAACTACCTGGAGATGACCGACGACTTAACAGGTCGAATGAATATGATACGATTTACACCTACATCTTCACAACAAAAATGACGACCGTATTTATAACTTAAGAGAACCGACTCAATTACATCCCTGCAAAAGAAAGTCGTCCAGGTAGGCGTACTGCTACATTTTATCCGCATGTCAAAGTGACTATCGGAAGCCACTGGCTCTACCTTAGTCAAGAATTTTTGGGGAGTGTGCAGAATGCCCAAAATGAGATTTCTCTGCATCCAGAACACCCTAGACGACAAAGGCAATTAGTCAGCTACTCAGTTGTGTCGTGAGATCATAGAATAGAGATTGAAACCAATGAGCTCAATGACCTTGATGATAATAATAGCAGCATCCTTGTGTAGGTCTTCGTTGTACTCGTGACAAGCCATACTCTGCATCATGCAAGAGTACATTGTCAAATTGAAATTTTAGTAAATGAGGCTTATACGAGAACAGGTTCTTATCCCCCCAGCTGAACTGACCTGGATGCATTTAGGGCAGCCAGTGTCTCCTATGCAGCAGCAAGATGAAATAACCTCCAAAGCTACAGTTAGTAGCTCCCGGAAATAGGGACGAACCTGTAACACAAGGCATCTTCATTTGAGCAGGTGATCAGCCAATTAGCAAAATTATGAAAGAGCGAAATGGGTGCTCTGCCTGGAGTACTTGGTTACTTTCTTTAAATTTACACGGTTGAGTTTCCCATTACTCACTTGCAAAGAAACACCAGTTCCTCCAGGATGCTTGTCATACAACAATATCCGCTCCTGAAAAGACCGTGAATCATACGGATTTGAACACTCTGGAGCCAAGTCAGCTGAATTGCATATTATGCATCTGCAGGAAAGAACCATAACTTTTAAGACATAACAATTAAGATGGTGCATGCGACAATTATAACATCCTCCAGTAAACATGTCTACCCTTGGTTCTTCTCAAACCACTTAAGTTACTCTAATATTATTCACCTATTGACTTTGATTCATCATCTTTTGTCAATCATTGTTATCTTGAGAGAATCAATTGCTCCATTTATTGAACACAATATGAAAGTTGAAGGGAACTCAAAGCCAGAGCTTGATGAACAAAGTGACAGATAAAATGTAGATGAAGGTAAACAGCACAAACTTTGACATGCGGGCAGATAAATATTTCTAAGTAGAGGCAACATCAAGGGATCTTCTGCAGAGGTGAAATGATCTTGCACCTGTAGCCATCGTAGTACAGCACAAGCCTATGACTCAATTAAATATACTTAAAGAAGGATCCTTGTCATATATGTCCATATGAATGCATACTTACATGTGATAAGTCTGTATATCTAAATACACATAACCAAATTAATATGTTCACCAATTAGTTGAACCTGAGGGAGGCTAATGGCGGTTACAATTTCCTTGGCGCCAGATGTTCACATAAACTTTCAGATGAAATATCCATCAATATGTTTGATTAAAAGTATATTTAACAGAGTTTCCTATCTTACAAATGAGGATAACCCCTAACCAAGCTCCACTGAGAATTAAGAGGTTGCTGTCACCTTTACAACACTGAAAAGAAAGATATATTGCATGGAACACAACATTAGCAAACGCATAACTAAATATTAACTACCGTTGTCATGTGATGAGAATATTTTGATGAGCTTTGCATTGATTTGACAAATGTCTAATAGGGAGTATAGCCTAAAGAATGCTGCCAAGCTGCAAATCCAAGACTTACAAAGGCACAACATTTAGAAGAGCATGTGAAGCAGCATGTAAGCCCGCACGGAAAGAGAAACTTTTCATCTCAACAGCTTCTTTGACAGTTTGCGGAACTGAAATCCATACTGCCTGTTTGCATGTGCAAGGTTAAAATATACTTTTATGTAGGGAAAGAGTTGGAGGAAACAGCAATTGTACTAAACAAGTGAAATTGATATCGCAAGAGCACCTGTGACTGATAGGAATATTTGGGAAGTGAAAGGTCAACTGTATCCAAGACTTGACCACTGCCTCTGCTTATTCGACGGAATCCAAACCAAGTCGTAATCACTTTACAACTATTAGCCAGAGCAGTCGTTTCTAGAATTTTACTTGCTCCAACATTTGTACTTGGAAAATTGGACATGGTCACCGGATAGGCCTGAATAACAGCAGACAGTAAGATCTCACTTCAGAAACTATTGATAGGAAAGAAAGCAGAGATACAGGAGACATGATGAGAATTAGGGTAAGGAAATAGTAGAAATCTAAATACAATAAACTTCAAACATATTGACTAGATATCGACCAAAGGATGGGAAGAATACTCTTGAGAGAATCAGTATTGGCCAACACAATTTATCCTTTCTCTCCAAACTCTTCTTCCAGTCTTCTAAACAATTTTTTGTTACTTTAAGACTATGCATCTCATTTCATGTGAACGACAGTGCTTGAAGCCTTGTATAAGTTACAATGACAACATCATCCCATACTTGTGAAGAATTACAATTGCTCATCTAGTAATAGAACTTTTTATTTTTTTTTTCCGGGAATGTCCACCCCATAACTTAAAAAATCAATGAAGCAACAAAGTAAATCGTTTTCTTAAATGATTAAGCACTCTCAATGAGATTCAGCTGCTCTAACTGAATCTGTCCCAATTTCCTCACACCCCCTTAATTTTGTTCATAAAAGAAACCTAATAATGGCAGGTAACTTCTAAAGGATGTACTTCTGTGGACGGCTTTCTTCACGATGTCACACACAGACACAAACACAGAGAGAGAGAGAGAGAGAGAGAGAGAGAGACATACTATATCACCTCCAAGGACCTTAATGTCTGTGTAATCACGAGTTTTTGTGTAATACTTTAAATCTGCCTCCTGGCACCAAGCAGTTTTAGCTGACACATCCAAATCTTTTACCAGATAGGTCTTGCCCTGCCGCATGTACACGGCTCCTTCATGTACCTGCTTTGAATATAATCAGTCAAAAACTTGACCTATATTTCACATCTAAAATGTAAGCACCCTACACAACTAAAAGAAGAATTTACCTATGTCAACTCAAGACTATAATCATGAACAGATTAGAATGAAGACTGCGCCCAAACTTGAGTTTGAAAAGAACAACTATGGAAAGGCAGTAATACCTGAAAGAAGGCCTTGCTTTCCTCAATTTTCTCTAGGACTTCATTTTTTTGAATATCCATCACTAGATACGTACTAGTCTCTATTGCTCGAATGTTGACAGCATCTGAAGGCTTTTTCTTAACATAGGTCACAGATAAGAAAAAAACTATAATCAATGATAACATAAGATAAAAGACCAACAAAAGAACCACACGATGTCTCAACAGGACACAAGGATAGTTCAGATTTTTTGTTTTCTGTTGATGAGTCAGAGTTGTACCTCACGCCCAATATAATTCCATATTCTAGCTGAGGAATCACAGGATGGATCGGAACTAACACATCCTCTATTCTTGAGAGTTGTTATGGCACTGCTGAGACCATTACCAAAAACTTCTCATCATAATGCAAACTTAACGGGTGTTCTATGGCAGCACAGCTCAAATGCTGCTCAAGAACCTGGAACAATGAGCACCAAAAAGGGTAAGGCATTGAAGATCACAACTCAAGCTTAACTTTTATATAGGGAAATTTTAAGTATCCGATGATAACAACCAACTGATTTTGGGCGTCTATACTGCAGCACTCTATTGGACTCTTGAAAAGTTTCTCCGGATGCTTCATAAAATATTGGTCCAGTGGCCCTCCAAATGCCACATACACTGCAAGAGATGGTTTTTCTCTTCGTCCAGACCTTCCTGCTTGTTGCCACAGGCTATAGCCAAATACAGATGCAAATGATGCTTAAAAGGACAGTAGAAAATCTCTTTTATGAGCAAAGCAATTGAACAATTGATTGCCATACCTAGCAATACTACCAGGAAATCCCAAATGCAGAGTTACGTCAAGATGTCCAATATCAATACCCAACTCAAGAGCATTAGTAGCAGCAATTCCACGTAGCTTCCCTCCAAAAAAATCACTTTCTATTGCCCTCCTGATCTGCTCTAATAGTCAGCCCATATAAAACCTTGGTCAACATTGAATTGCTAATGAACATTTACAGTTTTCATATGTAATAAGAGGCAAGAAGAATGGACAAGAAGCACTGAATTTGTGGTGTGCATTATCCTGTACCAACAATGGAAATGCAACATTAATTTATAGCCAACTTTTCTGAGGTTTGCGTCTATTCCTCAGTCAATTATACAAAGCTACAAGAAGTTCATCCCCAAGATGACAAAAATGTATCAGGAAATGCAAGTGACTTCAGCCAAAAAAGAAGACATAAAGAATTAATCTTATACCAGGTTCGTATAGTTTAGGGCTAATGAGTTCTTTGCATCTTCCTCCACTAGCAGGTTTTTCAGAAAACTAGCAGGATCACTATAATTTACTCCATTGAGTTCCACACCATGCTTTGGCACAAAATAAACTCTGTTTTTCTAATTTGGCATAAAATGAATTGTTTACATGTACGGGGAATTTAAATTTTCTTAAAAAGCCGAGAAAATCCAGAAGCTTGGACTTCTTACTTTCACGCTCAAAAAAGTCAGAAGGAGAAATGAAGTTCTCTAATTCACCAATGCACATGTTAAGACCGGATGGAAAGGCATTGGACACAAAGGCATCTCCCATGTCAAAACATTATTGACAATGAGTTATTTCTTCTATGGATTCTCTGTAGTTCACATCATGCTCCATTGTGTACAAGACAACTACCAACAGAACAACGAGAAAACATAAAAATGTAACAAGCATAAAATATGACAACAACAATAACAGGATTTATGTTAAACTGACCTCAGCAGTATATCCAGATCGATAAGAACTTATTGAGTCAACCAGATTTGGAGCTGTCTCACGAAGAATCTCTTGCCTATAAGATAAACAGGTAATGAGAAAAAAAAATATTCCAGGCACCTGTTAGTCCATTGTTCTTTGACTTGATGATAAATTTTACAGCAGCCTTAAATGCTGGATTAGATAAGGCCACAAAAGTGCTAATAGATAATGCTTATCTGATGTAACTTACGTATAGGACAAAACGAGTTCACAGAGTTTACGTGATGTACAAAAAGCTATACATCTTAGTCCATGCTGAACCATTTCCGCAAACAGACGAGACACTTCCCAAATCGGACTGCAAGAGTGAATTAAGCGGATAAGGATACAATGTGATGATCTATGTACAACCAATATATGTATGACTTCTGGAGACAAATATGTATAAATTGTACGGGCATATCACGGATTATAAATCACACTCACTAAGAATATCTAGAAAAGATGAACATACTATATTCACTTGAGCGAAACAAAATCTGAGTATAATAAATTATCAAATGAACAAAAGAATATGAAGGCTTGCCAAAAAATGCTCAATACGTGTTGGTAATTTGTGAAATATGAGGACAAATTCTTATATTTTGAAGACATGTACAGAATCCAACCTCGAACCCTTATATGCTGATTTATGAGCATCTACACAGTTGTCATCTTTATGCAGGCTCTGCATCCGAAAATTACTAGTGAGCAAGAAAGTGGCAGACAACCTTCAATGTTATAGAATAAACAAGGTACTGTTCTCACAACCGAGGAAGAATTCCATAAAACAAAAAACTTCTGAGCAGAGGGACTCCCGTCATTTTGAATTAGCTCCAATGATGGTAGATTTGCAAGTTCCTAAATCATCAAAGGTGTCATAATTCTATTTCACCTGAAATACCCAACAACAAGAAAGGATACCATAATTGCAAATTTGCAATTATATTCACAGTTATTGAAACTAAAAATGCCACAGTACATGATGTTGCTTTACGGGCTAATTTCTAAAAGAACCATCAACTATAATTCAACCTTTTTGGTGGAAACCTAAAGAGGCACTCTTCAGCATTGTTCACTCAGATGATGATGAAAAAAAAAGATCAGCAACTATACATTGGTAGGTGAGTTCACACTAGGCTATGGCAGCTGTCTGCCAAGAAAAGGAGTACTAAACAAAGGAACTAATATGTACTAGAGAACATCATCATATAATGACAGCCTCAAGCATTCTTTCCCAAATAGAAGTCATAGTATTGTACAAAATCTCACCATGCAATGCTCACGAGGGTTTCCAGAAGTTGCCGTTGAAAAGATGAACGAAGGATCACTGCCATAGACTATACATGAAACAAATAGTTGTTTAGACCCCAAATTGCATAAAGATAGCATCAACATCAAAAAAGAGATGTTATCTCTTAGCAACCGTTTTTGAATAAAGTACCATGTGAGCAGAGCCGTCGAAGCCTCCTAAGAATAAGAGCAGTATGACATCCGAATGCTCCTTTGTAGTAATGAGCTTCATCAATCACGACATACCTGATAAGAAGATATGAGAATTCAGTCCCTGGGATAGTTAATTTCTACCACATTAGTAGCAGTGCCAACAAGAAGTTGTGCTAAAGCACAAACTTAATAACAGTTCCCAGTTCTTTTCAATACTGGTAAAGTTCTTCAGCTTCTTTTTTTTTTTTGATCAGTAATGATTTCCCATTCCAATTGACCTCTAGATACGCAAGGAGAAACCTGGAAGGCCCAAATTGACAACCCAGCTAAAATATCAAAGCTTAGCATCTGATCCTTTTACATTCTTGATCCTTCAAACAACCAAAACTAACAACCAAATCAAAACCCAAGAGGCTAATGATCAGAAACCCTAAAACTGACTCAGCAGTCAACTTCCTTTTTCACCCACAAACCAGGCTTTGCTCCTGATCTACAAGCTATCCGTTGTCTGACATATAGAAGAGCACGTCTCAACAACTCCAGAGGCCCTGGATTCGCTATGACCTTCAGATTTTAGGTTGGGAAATCCTCAAGCTGAACCTCTTTGGGCCAGTTTGGTCTTCAGTGGCAAATGGAACAGAGCCACCCGTGGTTTTCAGCATCAATGGAACCAAACCAAATCGCTTACAACATCACCCTAAGCAACACATAATGCTAGAAGAACAAATGAAGCCCATTTCCTTATACATTCTCAAAAAAAAGCACCAAAATTACATACCTAAGGTTTGATAAAATCCGCACAAATTTTCCATGGTATGGCAATACTGATTTATGAAGCATATCTGGGTTCGTGATCAACTGTAGAAAGATGCCCAACAATGTCGATATAAAACTATGCAAAAATATTTGAGGGGGGGAGAGAGAGAGAGATGGTATCCAATCAGAATAAAAGACACAAGACATACCAATCTAGCATTGTCACGGAGCCATGTCCTATCCTCCTTAAGTGTATCACCATCATATATTCCAATATACAGGCCAGCATCAATTCCTTCTATCATACGTGTCAAAGCTCTAAGTTGATCTTGAGAAAGAGCCTGCATTAATTTGTCAAAACGGTTGATAAACCAAAAGGAGTACCAACAAGATGCCAAATTCACAGGATCCAGATTGAGATCAACATGCCCATCACTCTACAAATTTGCCTTTATTAAAAACTCAATTTGCAGCACTATGGTCATGGAGACTCATATCTACGTAACTTTTATAATTCATGATCTACGTCCTCGCACATGCAAACATTAACCTTTGTCGGAAACAGATAAAGAGCACATGAGGATGAATTCCTCAAGAGCTCCTCGAGAACTGGCACATTGTAGCAAAGGGATTTCCCACTTGATGTCATTGTTGCCACAGCAACATTCTTCCCAGCAAGAGAAGCTTGTATTGACTCTGCCTGGAGTAACAACAAATCAAAACAAAATCAGACAGCCAACTTTTCAAGAAAAACGTCAGCAGTGTCTATCGGGAGCACATTCTAACCTGATGGCTATACAATTTAGCGACTTTCATACATTGAAGTGCATGCTTAGTGTCTTCTGAGAGATCATTTGGGATCTCCATATAAGTTGGTTTTCTGCCTGAAATCACTTCAACATGCACGATCTGCAGCAGAAGAACTCTTTAGCACTTCAAGAAGCCTCATAAGAAAGCATTACTGATACATTTGCACCTCTCATAATGCAAATCCAAAGCTATGACTAAGTGAGCAATCCTGTAGTCAAGAGGAGACTCAACAGCTTCCTTTACTAGTATCTGTGTCCCTACACAATTACCACTTGTAGTACATGACAAAGAGCACCTTGCTTCTAAAATAAAGAGGAGCAGCATGTATCAGATTCCAGACAATACGAAACCTGTCAAAACCATGATTGATGCCCAAACCCACATTTTACAAGCAAAGATCAAACAAAAAAGTTAAGTGCAACTAGCAGTTGAGTGTCTACAGATACATTATCAAGATTATAACTATTCTAGCAATATACCAATCAACTTATAAAGTGAAAGACCATTTGATACTTCCACATTTTACAAGCAAAGAGTAAACTAAAAGCCAGTGCAGATGTATTAATTCTTTACACATACATTATCAAAAGTATAACTATTCCAGCAATATACCAATCAACCATAAAATTTTATTGAATAAGTTGAAATACCACTTGATAGTAGTTAAATAATGTAAAATACTACTTAATAGTCCATAAAGGTATAATCCAGATAACTCATTCTCCCTATTCTAACGAGCAAGAAAATAAGTACTAAAAGAGTTGAACCAAACCTGTCCTTGAGAGCCCACAACCTTGTGGAGATGTTCAACCATTTCCGCCGGCAGGAATGCATTGGTGTCCTGTCGAGAGATAAGTAATATATAGCATGTCACTATCACCCTGAAAAAGAGGATTTAAAACATGAAAACATGGGTAGCATGATAAGCTAGTGGATATTCTTTGTAAATCTTTCAAGCTACTCGCTCCTATTCCACGCATTTGGTTTATTTTCTCTCAAGCAACTTCTCAAAGGAACAGATTGCTTTGCATTCCACTCAAATTGACAGACAGTATTGTTCAAGTAATTTATTAACAATCTGACATCATATGATTTCTGCTTGAATGGCTAAAGTCACCTAATTAACTGACCTGATCTGAGAGTATATAATTGTTTATCTCAAGCCCCAAAGAACTAAAAATTTATAAATGTCTATCTCAAGCTCAAGAACAAAAATCTAATCAATTCGTACAAAGTGAAACTAGCACTAACATTTAAAGAATTGTAAAAGGGTATAGATATAAGACAGATGCGTACATGACATTGATTTTTTGCATGGTTTGCTGTCGAAGCTACTCTCCTTGCCTGCTTCTTCTCGATTACACTTCCTGAATCCTTATTCTTACTAGTAGAAACATCTCCTTCTCTTGCAGACATGAGTAGATCATCCAAGGACAAAAATTTGGTATTCCCATTTTCATGTTTACACTGCATCATAAATCCTCATGAGCTCAATAGCCAAAAAAAATTGATGATTCAGAATTCAACTAGAGAGGCTGCCCACAAAAATAATGAGACATTTTTAGCAGCTATCTAGTTGCATAATTTTCATGAATGATCTTCCACCTGTGTGAATATCAACTTAGAATAAGGCCCTACAAGTCAGCCGATAGCGCTATGCCATGATCGCCATGTCTGCCACCATAATACTTTAAACAACTACCAGGTATTTGCAATAGTGCAGGTTACAAACCCTGCAAGGTACAGTCTCTACATTGAAGTTTTCTAGCTAAACACAGAAACTCAACTTCCAAACACCAATAAGAGAAGAATTTTATAGATAGAGACTAACAGTATATATGCAAGGCAAGACTCAAGAGTTGGAAAAACAGGTTCCCTCATAGAATGTGGGAGATTACATTTATCCAAAAAGTCTACTTTGTTTATTTTTATGGCTGAAGCTGTTTCTTGCACTAGGTATAATACAAAACAATAGCAGCAGAAATCATCTGAGATTAATCTATCTTCTACTGAATAAACAAAAGAAAAGAATTCCACATACCATTATTGATCTGATAGTATATCTGAAGGACCTTTCTCGTCTTTCCATTAAATAGAAAAGCTTCGACAAGGAAACCTTCTTTTCAGCTGCAGGCGAATGATTAAGTCAAGCAAGACTTAGGAAGCGGCAAAAGCAAACATTCTTAGTACATACCAATTCTAGGGATGTCTTCAAATTGATCATCCTTCTCCGTAGGAGACTTCATAACAACAAGAGCATCACCGAGTTTCTTCCTTTCCATACCATAGTCAACAAAAGACACCACCTACTAAAGAGATGGCACATATTTTGATTCCACAAATATTGTCAGCACAAAATCATTTCAATAAGCCATTTCTTTTCCATATCCACACCTTAATGCATGAATGACAATAGAATAAGTTCCTGCATTCTTTTCTCATTCTGGTATTATCGATCCCAACATAGCTTTAGAGTGAGAAAATTCATTTAAGAACAAAAATATCACTTGTGTAAAACTGCAAACAGAATACATCTTGTAAATGAGCAAAGCAGGTTGAACCCGTAAACACCACCTTTGAGGAAATAACTGTGATAGGCTTTGTTCCAAAATATATGTACATGGCATTTTGGCAAAGATGTCACAAAAAAAATAAAAAATAAAAAATAACCATGCATGACACTAAGAAGCAAACTAAGTAAACTGGCTTCGGGTGAGGTGGGGAGGGGAACCAATGGCACTGGAATGCATAGCATCTTTGTTCAACAACCTAGGAAGCATACTGACCACATCATTGGCTAATGCAACAGTAACACCTTAGATGAATAAGGGCAAACTCTAATGTGTAGATTCTCAGACATTAATAAGTTACCTTAGGGCAGAGGAGCGAAAGATTCTCGATGTCCTTCATATTGACTTTGATCCCAAACCTCCCAATCCAGCTTAGAGCTTTCTTTACACGATTTGTCGTGATTCTTTCCCGCCTAAATTTTAAAAAGACTTCATAAATGTTTAAGAAAGTAAATGCCTTCATTATTGTCAACAACCACGGTGGGCACAAGCATGAACTGATATTCTCTTTCCACTCTCCAAGCACGCCTTCCCTTAAACTGCCTTTACTGAGAAACAAACAGCTTCGAGTATCTGGATTTTGCAGGCAATTAACCGACTCCAAAACACTAAGAAGTTTCTCGTGATTCCCCTCGTCCAGCATATCCTCGCTAGAAGACTGCAGTATGCTAAGGACAAGATCCTCCGGCCATCCTTTTGCTTCGCCATCCGAATTCCTTCTACGCTTCCCAAGATAAGAACAAGACACGGTATCTTGCCCATCTGTTTCCGGTTCAACT
The DNA here is from genome assembly GCA_014182515.1 of Eucalyptus microcorys. NCBI lineage: Eukaryota > Viridiplantae > Streptophyta > Magnoliopsida > Myrtales > Myrtaceae > Eucalyptus > Eucalyptus microcorys. Next base: position 24,266,405 of record CM024572.1, read on the forward strand.
TCAGGACTTTTGCTCGGTAAACCTTCGCGTGCTCTCTCGTCCCGACTCGTCACATCACGAATTTCTTGAACCATATCAGACCACGCAGAATCCGCGAATTTGGAAATGGGCGTATCGTTAGGGCCAGCAACACCAGAACCACAAGGTGTCCGCGCCTCCGCCTCCGCCTCCGCCTCCGCCGACCGTTTCTTGACGACGGGGACGAAACCCACCACTTCTCCGACATCAATGCAGTAGCTACTGATCCGATCCTGCAAGCTCAACTTGACACCCTAACGCACAATGGCCCAAGAAACACGCATGAGCGACGAAGAAATACTCGCGGCTCGTGTTTCTCGCCGGACAGAGTGATCGGCGAGATGCGAAAAGGGTAAAAAAGGAAAAGGCAAAAAGCTTCGAGAGAGAGAGAGAGAGAGGAGGGACCTTGTGATAGAGGTTGAAGTTAGGGTAGCGGGCGGCGAGAGGGAAGGTCTGCTTCAGCAGATGCTTGAGGTCGCGGACGGTCTTGTCGATCGGAATCGAGACGGCGGTCGATTCGCCGGTTAGGGCTCGGACCTGGATCGATCGCTCTCTTTTCTCCATTTCCGGCGAACTCGATCGGCCGATGATGATGATGATGATGATGATGATGATGAGCGTTGGGTTTGATTCGAGAGAGTGTTTTGGGAATATAAAGGGGCGCGCGCGGTGGCGGGGAAATTCTGGTCACGTGCCTTGCAACGGTTGCTTCCAGCACCGGCACGTGATGGGGTCTTGATTTTCCCTTTTTTCTGTTCATGGTCATTTTTTTTTTCGCAATCTTTTTTTTTTTTTTTTTTTTTGGTCTTCGGCGTGATTATGAAAATGAGAAATCATCACATCAACAATGAACAATCCACTTGTGTTTAGGTGTTTAGTACTTGTTAATATTTTTTTGCTTCCTGCTAAAATTCAAAATCTCATTCAAGTTTTAAAACATAGTGAAAATTATACATGTCAGAATTTATACAATTTTTAGCGTTTGGGTTAGGAAAAGTTAACATTTTAATTCGATAGTATGTATTTTCCATTGATTATGAGGGTCGTTGTGGGCATTGTGTTTTATATTTTTGAATATAAAGTGCATTAATTTGTTGGTTGTTAAATAGAACCGACATTATGGTGAGAGAGTTGGCTTCTATTTTGTTGAGCGAGAGAATAGTTTATCAAATGCCTTTTATTGCGAACTCGCTTGAGGTGAACTCAATAATTTATATGAGTTAATTTTTTGATTGACCAAATTTATATTGATACATAATTAGACACCGTAGGTATGTTTTCTTGCATTTGATTAGATTAAATTGATTACAAGGCATTACGCACCCTTACTTTGTAATATTCACAATTTGAGAGTGTCGAACGATAATCAATTTCAAATTTAATTTGAAAAAGTAAATTTTTGTTGTAAAATATTGCGTTGCGAATATATAATAGAGAAGAGATTGAGAAGAGAAAGCAAGTAAACACTAGAAATAGTAGAGAAAGCAAGATGAGAGAGCTTTATTTCTAGTATCACACTGTTGTGCTTCTGTTGTGATTGTTCTTGTGTGTTATTATTGTGCATCAAAACTAAACTCCTATTTATAGAAGAACAAGAATGTACTTATCATTAATATCAATGTATCGAATGATACATGTACTGGATATGGGAGATGAACGTTCATAGGAGATGTACTTAGAAAGTATGATACAAATGTACCATAATAAGTACATTAGATAAGATGAATATAATGAATATTCATTCATGTATCTCATTCATTCATGTATTTCATAACACTCCCCCTTGAATATTCATTGTATCCATTATAAATTGTGCATCGAATGATACTGCCTCATTAAAAACCTTAAGCCGGAAAAACCTAGTGGGATAAAAACCGGACAAAAGGGAAAAAGAGTGCAGAGCACAAATGTTATGATCTCTCCCTTTTATGGATGCATTAATTGCCTCATTAAAAACTTTAAGCCGGAAAAACCCTGTGGGAAAAACCGGACGAAAAGAAAAAAGAGTGCAATGCGTATATAGCCACTGCTGGGGCTAATCATTCTTGCATCTTATATCAATGCTGCAATGCATAGTTCATAATATCTCCCCCTCAATTGAGCTATATAGCCACTTCTGAGGCTAATCAATCTTGCATCTTGTGAACTCGCCGCATACCAATGCCATATACTAATTTCTCAAAACTTGATGTTGGCAATGATTTAGTAAAAAGATCTGCAAGATTGTTTATGGATCGAATCTGTTTAACATCAATTTGTCGACTTTCTTGGAGTTCATGAGTATAGAAAAATTTCGGCGAGATATGCTTGGTCCTATCACATTTGATATATCCTCCCTTAACTTGTGCAACACAAGCAGCATTATCTTCATAAATTATAGTGGGAGAATTTGTAACCGGTATTAAGCAACAAGAATTATGAATATGTGTTATAACGAATCTTAACCAAACACACTCTCTTCCAGCTTCATATAAAGCAATAATCTCAGAGTGGTTAGAAGATGTAGCTACTAGCGATTGCTTTGTAGAACGCCAAGAAATAGCGGTGCCGTTATAACAAAATAAATACCCGTTCGAGAGCGAGCCTTATGTGGATCGGATCTATATCCAAAGATCGCATATCCAACTAAACCGAGTTAGTGGAATCCTTGGAATAATATAATCCCAAATCTATGGTTCCTCGGAGATAACGGAAAATATGTTTAACTCCATTCCAATGTCTCCGAGTTGGCTCGAGAACTAAAACGTGCCAATAAATTTACCGCAAAAGCGATATCTGGTCTCGTACATTGTGCCAAGTACATCAAAGCCCCAATTGCATTGAGATATGGTATTTCAGGACCAAGTATCTCTTCATTTGATTCTTTAGGACGAAATGGGTCCTTTTGGGGATCTAGAGACCTTACAACCATAGGGGTGCTCAATGGGTGAGCTTTGTCCATATTGAAACGTTTAAGCAATCTTTCAACGTATGCTGATTGATGGACGATTATTCCATTTGCTTTATGCTCAAGCTCTAGACCAAGACAAAGTTTGGTTTTACTCAAATCTTTAACTTCAAACTCCCTTTTCAAATATTCAGCGGTTTCAGCTAACTCTTCCTGGAGTTCCAATTAAATTTATATCGTCGACATAAACTGCTATAATAGCAAATCCGGTTTCGATTTCTTAATAAACACGCATGGGCAGATAGGATCATTCTTGTACCTTTCCTTAATTAGGTACTCACTTAGGCGTTGATACCACATGCGACCGGATTGCTTTAACTCGTACAAGGATTTTTGCAATTTTATTGAGAATAAATTGCGGGGAGTGCATGCTTCAGGCATTTTGAATCCCTCAGGAATTTTCATATAAATATCAGAGTCTAATAAGCCATATAGATATGCCGTCACAACATCCATAAGACGCATTTCCAATCTTTCAAAGATTGCTAGGCTAATAAGAAAACGAAATGTAATCATATCCATCACAGGTGAATATGTCTTATTATAATCAATCCCAAGTCTTTGAGAAAATCCTTGGGCAACGAGTCGGGCTTTATACCTGATAATCTCGTTTTTCTCATTTCGTTTTCGGATAAATATCCATTTATATCCAACGGGCTTTACATTATCGGGGATACGAGTTACAGGTCCAAAAACCTCTCGTTTAATTAGGGAAGCTAATTTAGCCTTAATTGCTTCCTCCCACTTAGGCCAATCTTGCCTTTGACGGCATTCAATAATAGATTGCGGCTCACAATCATCATCCATAATTTTATAAGCAACTGAGAATGCAAAAGCATCATCAATGATGATTTCATTTCGATCCCAAATTTCATTACAATATGTAATGGAATTCTCAATATTCCCGGGGCTAGTGTTCCTTTCATGGGTTTGCGCCTCTTTAGGGGCAATAAGCTCTTCGGGAGCAAGCACAACGCTAGGCTCTTCTGGAGCGAATTCATGATTCTTTCCCCTTCGTTTTCGAGGAGCAGTATCCTTTGATCCTATCGGTCACCACACTTCAAGTGCGGGGGATTTTGATTCATTTTAGCCTGTCCTTCGGGAACAGCTATCCTAGCTGGAGCATTTGCAGCTGGAATATGATAATAGTACAAATAAACGTGCAAATGCGTCATTGCGCGTAGATAATAGGCAAACATGGGACCATCTACAGGATGTGTCCACTAATACCATAAAATATCGAAATGGTCCACTTGGTGGTTGTATTGGTCCACAAATATCACCCTGAATTCTTTGCAAGAATAAAGGAGATTCAAAATTAACCTTTGTTATAGAAGGTTTGATAATGAGCTTTCCTTGTGAGCAAGCCTCACAATTATAATTTTTGGACAACAATACATTTATATCCTTTAAAGGGTGCCCTTTTGTATTTTGAATTATCCTACGCATCATTGAAGCGCCAGGATGACCAAGGCGATCATGCCACAATCCAAACTGATCAGGGCTTACCAATCTCCAGGATGTGGTGGCGTAGGTTTTAATAGCCTTAATCATGACACAATACAAACCCACAGAAGAAGTTTTTAGCTTCTCATGGATGGTCTTCAGGCCCATCTTATAAGAGGAAATGCTAATATATTCCTTATCTTGCTCAAAAATAGTTTCAATATGGTACCCATTACGGCGTCCATCTTTGAAACTGAGCAGATTCATTTTTGATCTAATACTCAAAAACGCATTCTCAATATGCAGGATTGTGCCATTTGGCAAAATAATTGTGGCATTCCCAAAACCATCAATAATCGGAACAGGACCGGATATTGTATGGATTTGTGCCTTACGCAATGTCATACTCGAGAAAAAGTGTCTACTACAAAATATAGTATGTGTTGTTGCACTATCAAGCAAACAAACATCTTCCTTTTTCTCGGTATTTTCTATTTGCATTTATATTGACAACTTCAGGTGTCAAGTATCATAAAAATTGCATGTTAGTTATATAGTCGAAAAATAAATAAATATTATATAAGGTTCATAAGCATTTCATAAAGAACAATAAAAAAGTAATACATTTAAAGCGAAACAACATAAAATTCAAAGTTCAAATTATCATCCACCAATCTGATTCATCAAAGTAATCAGAGGTCCTCAAAGAAATCAAAGACATCCAATGATGCATTTGCTACTTCAGGAGCAAGAGGAGTCCCACCAACGGAGATATTGTTGGCCTCAACAGTGGTTATCGCAGTAGGATTGATTTCAATGGCATGAGATTCACCACGCTTGCCCGTATTCTTTAAAGATGCCTGGTATGGGTCAACAAAGTGCCTTGGCGTACGACAGGTACGTGACCAGTGCCCAGTCATGCCACAACGATGACAAATACTTTCATTGATCACCTTCTTTGGCTTCTTTTCTTTGTCATGATTTAGGCCAAAGTTTGATTTCCTAGGGCGGTTAAATTTCTTGCCATCCCTTCTAGGATTATGTTCTTGCCTGCGCTTATAGCCCTTAAAATTGCTAGTATTTTTCTCAAAGTTAGCATGTGCTTCGAGCAATGCTTTTGAGCCAACGGTCTAAGATCATGATTTTTGAGCAGCAATTCATTAGTTTGCTCGGCAAAGAAGAAGCACAGAAATTAATTCAGAATATGTGGCAAACGACGTTGCCGTATTACTCGTTGCAATACAATATTCGAAGCATGAAAGGTGAGAAAGTTTTCTCAAGCAATTCTGCATCGTGAGTTTGATACCGCATAACTCAAGTCGAGAAACGATATCAAATAAAGCAGAATTATAGTCGACACCGATTTAAAATCTTGCAGTCTGAGATTTTGCCAATCATATTGTGCTTGAGGGAAGATAACATTTTTGATATGATCATACCTATCCTTCAACTTCCTCCACAAGATATGAGGGTCTCGAACGGATAAATATTGAGTCTGCAGCTCTCATGCAAATGGCGGCGAATAAAAATCAGCGCATTTGCTTTATCCTTTTCATTTGAGATTCCATCCTCTGTAATTGTATTAACGAGACCTTACTCTTGGAGGTGCATTTCCATGTCAAGGTACCAGGATAGATAATTATTTCCACTCACTTCCAGGATGTGGAATTTGGGCTTCTCAATATTTGCCATAATCCTTGCAAAAATAAATCCTTAAATTAATTAAAAGGATTTCTAAATATCCACCGCTACTTCAGGAGCAGAAGGATACTTTTAGATTTGAAATTTGGTTTCGGGCCAAGAAAAATAAAAATGAAGAATTGATAGAAGAAGATGAAGTATTTGATTAATAAAAAGAATATCCACCTTGCAAAACTTACTTACTCAGTACCCACCTCGCAAAACTTACTTACTTAGTCAGTAGATTTTCGTGCTGATAACGTGTTGTAAAATATTGCGTTGCGAATATATAATAGAGAAGAGATTGAGAAGAGAAAGCAAGTAAACACTAGAAATAGTAGAGAAAGCAAGATGAGAGAGCTTTATTTCTAGTATCACACTGTTGTGCTTCTATTGTGATTGTTCTTGTGTGTTATTATTGTACATCAAAACTAAACTCCTATTTATAGGAGAACAAGAATGTACTTATCATTAATATCAATGTATCGAATGATACATGTACTGGATATGGGAGATGAACGTTCATAGGGAGATGTACTTAGAAAGTATGATACAAATGTACCATAATAAGTACATTAGATAAGATGAATATAATGAATATCCATTCATGTATCTCATTCATTCATGTATTTCATAACAATTTTCACTTTCCAACTCTTTGTAAATTAGGCTCGACAACCTAAATCTTTTGTCCGATGATCAAATGCAGAATCAAACTCTTCAATTTAGTTTTGAAATTGGAAAACACAAGAAAAAAATTAAAAAGATTTTAATTTTTAATATAGACCAAGTATACATTCAAAACTTAAATAAATAAATAAAATCTTAAATTCCCGTAAGTTTGAAGTTGCAACGACTTAATATCAATAGCACTAAATTTTGATTACAATCAGCAAAATTCAAATATAAATCAAGTAGATTACTAATCAAAGAGATGCCAATGAATACATCCGAATGTAAGTTGATAAAATCGTTAAATCATATCTCAAGTTTGAGCCCGTATGCGAGCTCAACGCGACTGGAGAACTGGGTAAGTTTGTCAAGAGAAACTAAACCCTAGCAAGACTTTCCTATTTAAATTAGATTTCCTATTTGACAACAAGCTTGGATTTTTCTTCAACGGGTCAATACAGCGACATCTCTTCCTTCTTCAGTATAAAATGCGCACAAGAAACGCAAGAATAGAATGGGGTGGCTCTTCATTGAGCCCATGCAAGACAAGTTAACTCCTCAATTTGGAAGCACGCCTTCAATGACGAACGAACAAATTCCCAATGATATCGGCACGGCGATTCGGAATTTACTAGGTTGTTTATCATCTCTTAGGAATTACCTACCACGCGTTTATGTTGGATTTTATGACCGCTACCTAGAATTTTGTCACGAGGGGCTTATATTTTTGCGGGGGCGGTCCACGTCAGCAACTTGCGTCCAGAGGCATCTGGAGCCTCTCAACCGCCGCCCGGCGCCGGAGGATGGTGACTCTGGTGGCGGCGACCACCGTGGACCCTGGTTCCATCGGGCCGGTGTCTTCCCTTCTGGCCATGCCCGGTTGGCACCCAGGCCCCACCGTGCGGGTCCGCCATTGTCGTCTCCGCATCCGTCGTCAAATTGTGGGAAGAAAAAGTTCAAGTTTTTAGTTCTTCTTTGTTCAATTCTTCTGTAGCCATTAGGTAGACTATCATCGCATTAGCGATGTAGCTTCTGCATGTACCGTTCTCAGCTAAAACGCTGTACTGGCCCCTCTAAGCAAATTAGCACATGATGTTCTTGAACTGACTATGTGCTCTAGACGAGTTTCTGAGTACTCAACTTTGTTGTCCTCTTTGTGTTTGCCACAATTTAAAGGCAATGCTTTAGCAAATCATAACACCGAAGCCCGTTCTTTTCGGGGCATGCTGAGTTTTGTGAATGAAAAGTTGAGGCTGTTAAAGCTCGAGAACCACCTTGTGAGAGAGGATCACCTGGACAAGCGTTGGGAGGAGGCGATGGGTGAGTCAATCGATGAAGTCATTTTCCTCAGCAGGCATGTTGTTGTGTCTAATCGTCCGGCGCTCACCATTCATCCAAGTGGTATGATATTTTTTCATTGGTTGGAAATTTGCATTCATTCCTTTTGGCCTTAATGTTGTTTAACGAACATAGGGCATTGTAAGGCTATTGTTATGCATTACATTGCGTGTCCTCAGGTACACCGCCTCCCTCTTCGTCTTCGTCTTCATCTTTGAGATTCAAAATCACTAGAGTGCAAAATCGTTTAGTTGTCTCTAGTGGATTCAGAATCGCCATTAGAATTTTGACGAGATTCAGAATTGTCACGCTGATGCTGTTCATTGGGACGCTTTGCTAGCTGTCCTTGTCTCGCCGGATTCTCTAGAAGATTGAGGACTCGCTCCATTTGTTGTTGAAGATTTTGGATTGCACAATCTTGCCTTTTGTTGTGCGCTTGCTCCAAAGTCAAGTCTCTTGGAACTTGATCATCCATAAGGAATTTGCAATGAAGAAAGAAAGGAATCACTCAAATGAGTTGAACCTTGAGCTCTGATACCAATCTTTTGATGCGTGATGGAGTGAGTGATTCTAGAATGGAAATTTTTCAGAGGGGCTTTTTGTGGTTAAGTGTATGGAGTAGTGTATTCGGTGAAGAAACAAAGGAATAAGAAAAGATAGAACGAACTCTTTCCAAGGTATAAAAGCCACGTTACCAATCGAGAATGAGGATCGAGATCTACGAAGTTCACCACCAAGGCCTAAAGCTTTCACTAGCCAAGGATAAAGGACTTCGGGATAAGAAAAGCTCACCACCAAGGCCTAAAGATTCCACCAGCCAAGGAAAAAGGGCTTCTTGGCTCACCATCAAGGAGTGATCTACGCTCCAAGGATAAAGAGATCAAAAGAAGTTATCCACTCTCCGAAGGAGTTCACTCAAGCAGAGGAAATCTCACCATTTTCATTGATCAAATTCGTATCTCCCATACATTGGATAGTTTTCCCCTATTTATAGGAGAATTTTAGCCTTAGGAAATATTAAAAACAAACTTTAATGACCTAGGAACTTAAACCTTCGACTCTTGAGCTACATAAAAATAACAACACCTAGGAACTTAAGAAAAGCCTTTATTAACATGGGAACTAAATGCCTTTAATCTTCGCCCTTCCACATTCTTGAACCTTTAACTTTCCGTACCCTTGAACCGTATTCTTAAACCTTTGGCTTTCCATATTCTTAAACCGCATTCATGAACCTTTAGCCTTCCCAAAATTCGTGCTCCTCCCTTGACCAGAAAATAATCCTCCTGAAACTTTATCACTTGGTCATACATGACATCTAAAATGGCCTCCCATTAATAGTTATCGATATACCACAAAGTACCGATAAGTAATTAACATTATTCATTCAAAATGATCCATTGAAGCACATAATGCCCAATTTCTTTATTGGCTTGGATAAGCATCAACGGTTCTGAATTGGTCGATGGAGCTATGTTGGATGCTCCCGCATCATCTATGGAATCAAAACTTTTTGCTTTAGTCTCAGCCGACAAAGAGGTCGAGTGAATAAAGAATCCGATTATGGATATTCCTTTGACTCGGCTAATAAGCCTATTCTGTGATAATCAAGCAGCTGTCCAAGTCATTAAGAATGCTCTCTTTAATTCAAAGAGAAGACATGTGAGACTGAGACATGTGTTGTTGAATTATCTGAGGAACAAGAGCTTATCACCTTGATCGATGTGAGATCGAATGATAACATAGCCGATACTCTCACCAAAGGTATACCTAAAGATCGATAATTCAAAACAATGAGGGAAATGGGGTTAAAGACTATATAGGCAAATCTTAACTACTATTTACTTACCTTCTAATTATATGTTTTGAATTATCGAATCTTTCTTTATTGGCTACAATGATAAGCACAATTTATATGTTTCATCGATGTTCACAATTGCTGACTAATTTGAAGAGGGTGAGTTGTCTCATTCCAAACTTGATGAAGATGACTTTAACCTAATTCAAATGTTCTATCGGGAAAATTTGTGTCATTCCAAACTTGATGATACAATTTAACTAGATTGGACTATTCTTTTGGTTAAATGATTTCATTCCAAACTTGTTGCTAGATTATTTAACTTTAAGGAATCAGTAACTATGGCATTCCAAATTGAAATATAGAAACATTTGTTTACATAAGAAGCATGTTGGTCTTGTTCTTAATTGAAACTTGATATTATATGACTAGGTTATTGTAAGTGGCTTGACTATTTGTCATGTTCTTTAAAACTAGATAATAGTTATTCTCCTACAAATAAACTTAAGTTGATGGCTCTTTATAAATCACATTGTTTAGGTCTTGCTCATAATATATGAAACTGGATTGATGCTTATGAACATGATAGTATGATGCTTTATGACATCATTATATTTTCTTTATTGTCTGATGGAATAATGCTAAGTTTTTATTCAAATGATTGAATTCATGATAATATGAAATTCATATTTGACATTCTACAGGGGATAACAAAAATGGAGAAGAGCTTAATGAGTGGGATCCCGACCAAGATGACCTACTTGATGAATGAATATATATCATTTAGAGCGTGTGAGGACTTAACAGTTTACTTGCTATTGCCTATTTTGGTGGAGTCCATTTACTTGAAACTTGCATTTTATTATTTCTATTTTGTGAACATTATTATGCTTGTTTCTTATATTTATAAGGTCTTGGACTATTTTGACTGACCTACTTATACTTGACTATTATGCATATATTAGTTGTGAACTGAGTCTGAGATTTATTTTGGGATTTGGATGAGTTTAGACTGAATCTAAAACTCCTAATACTTATTTTGACTTGTTGATCTCAGAACAAATTCATGATAAAAATGATTCACTTATTTAGATTGCAAATGATGATTGAGTTTAATACTTTACTGCTGAAAAACTCTTTGACCGATCCAAGTTGATTGTCTTGGACTGAATGTGGATGATTCATGTTTGTCTGAACATTACACTGACCATCTTATTGGATTATGTTCTATGGTGAACATAAGAGGAGATTGTTGGATATATTGTTAATATAGTCCAAAAATAAATATGTTCACATACAAGCTCAATAGGTGAAAGCACGGTTATTTGTGTCCATATGGGCCGGATCCCAATAACTTGCATATAAAAACTTTAGGGTTTTCTTTATCTGGAGGCAACACTATTGAGCGTTCCAAAGTTGACCTCTCTTAGTGTAATACTTCAAACAACCGCTTCTTCTTTCTCAAACCTATAACCTCAAACAGTTCATTGATAAATTGATCCATCGCTATTTGAGGCTGCGTTTGTAGCAGAATGACAGTACTCTCTTTTACAAGTGATTTGACATATTGCCAGTATGCCATTCTGCAGATACAAGCCCACATACGATCCAGCTTGGCCATTCAATATGCTCATTATATTTGACCGACATTTTGCACGTGTTCCGATTCTTATAATGCACGAGGAAGAAATCTAAAAGCAACACCGTTATGGTCCAAGTGGTTGGCTGAGGCGTGATTCCGAAATCCAGATGTTCTGCCACCTCCAGGAGTTCTGGAAGTTGGAAAGTGGTGCTAAGGTCTTCTTTGCGGCCATTGAAGGTTGCCTTCTCAGAATCTTCGAACAGTGTAATAGATTAAGCAAATTGGCGAGATACTCCCTTACTGTATGTATATGGTATTGTGTCTTGAACATGGGCACACACATCACTTATTTTTGCTGGAAAAAATAAGAGGGAGGGAGGGAGGGAGTGGCAATTTTTGCGGGGTGACCGTAGCAAAAGGAGCTCACGTTACTGTTACATTTTCAAAAAAAAACTGAGGAAAGCGAAATTATTTCTGTTGGCAATGCACGATGTGACGGAATTGCTGTCGCTCGATTGCCGGCCCGGGCCAATCCCTTCTCCGCCCACCCAGTTATTATCAACCCTAGATACTAGTACATAATAAACGAAAAGAAAGATTTCACGATTCGTGAAAATATTTAGATACAAATCGTTGGTGTGAATAATGAAAAAAATTCTATCAACTAATTATTTTAAGTCACACGAACAATCCTTTCACCATGCCTGAAAGCCTTTTGAAAAACGTCCGCGACCTTCTCATGTCAGGCCGCCCAGCCACTGCTCGTGGCCCCGTCCACGTCGAAAGCCCTGCCGGCCCTCCAAACCTCCGCGAATCCTTAGTCAACGGGCTTTCGTTTTTCTATTTTTTTTATTCCCTCTCTATTATATTTGTCGTCAAACTCAAACGTTACCTATCACTTATTTTTTCTGGTCTTAGAAAATTCTTTTGGCCTCTCCTATTGTAAGAACATTTAAAAAGGTATACTCGTGTTTTGTCGTCGGAAATGAAATGGACCATTCCATTGTCTAATTTCCTGTAGTTCAAGAACTACTAAACATAAATGTGTTGCCATCAAAATAAACAGAAAAATAAAAAAAATTACTAAATATCAATTATCAGGGCAAGTACATCGTCCGTAATGGTCAAGAAAACTCTCCACGTCTCTCCTCTTCTTACCATGTTGGGAATGGTAACCGACCGTGTTGTTTTCAAGCATTAGAGAGAATATTACCTAATAAATCTCTGGTCAATGAATTGCTCTTTTCAAATTCGAAATGGCCGTGCCCTGTCTCATGATTCAAACCTTCGCTTCTTCTACGCATGCCATCTCTTTCCTTTCTCTGTCTCCGCTCTGTGGAATTTCGGAGCTGACGACGGAACGCGGCGTATTGAGAAACGTGCACGCACGACATGGACTGTGTGACTAAGTTCTAAAGGCATCACATGAGCCCCTGGGTGTCGTGCTTCTGGTCGTTTGGGATGAACGCAGGTAACAGAAATTGTAATTGGAAGCTTAGAGCATTCGGATTGATATTCATGATTCAAACATGAGATCCGCCTCATCAAACCAAACGCCTAATCACTTGACTAACTTAATTTTTTAGTGTGTAGTTATATCGATCATAATTTGATGGTGTGTAGATATTGTTCTAACATCCTCTTTTCATTCTTGTATTTCGAGGAGAACATACAGAAACCTATTCCCCTCCGACACATCCATTGGCAATCAGAAATGCGAGAATCGACTCTAACAACCGGCAATACAGACGACGCGATCAACAAGAAGTTCTCCCGAAGCAGGACGACCGACATAGTGAGATTGTTGAATAACCGCACCCTTCCGACTTCAAAAAGGGCACCGACCAGGGATAGAACTAGTTTTGCAGAGAAAGATTTCATTGCGTTCTCCATAAAAAAAGATGGGTCGTTGGATATAGCTAAAGACGGCAGCTCACGGACATCCGATCGCCGGGATGACCACGGGCTCAGGAGCTTAAGATGTGTAAACATTGAGGTTAGTGATAGATTATTGATATTTTGTGGCGGAAGGCAAGAATCATTCAAAGAGAACTTGAAATCCTTGCTTGTTTATCATTGTAAAAACAGCTCAAATCTAGAGGTAAGCAAGAAGCATCGGTCCAAGAACGTAAGGAAGAGACATCGACTGGAGGTTCACGAGTTTTCATTCCTTACGATGAGGTAGAGCTTGTTGATCTCCTTATGACTTATCCTGTCTTGAGCAAGAAAAGATATCCTGATTTTGCTGATTAAGCGACGATGAATCTCTGTTCCTTTCGTTAAGAGTCACCAGTATCTTCTCTCTAACCTCTCTGCCATAGGATGACGAAGAAGATGACAAAGAAGAGAGCATGTCCTGGGAAGAAGATAACCACTTTGGCAGCGTGAGAACGGAATTCCGAATGGAGGAATACGGAGGTTGCGCCCGAGCATCAACAGAATCAAGAGAATCTGGCCAGTCTGATGGAAGCACCGACTCCTTTACGTTTCCCGAGTAAGTCGAAAGCTTGTCAACCTGTTTTCTAAAACTCGGCCTGGATTACGTATGAACTTCAAAAGTTTGGCTTTATTTGGTAACTAGTTTTGACAACGATACAGGCTACATGGGCAGTGGATTGGTAGTCCAGTGAAAATGCCAAGAGGAGAAGACCTCTCATTGGGGAAGTCAACAGCAAGTTGTGTTGGTTTCAAGTGCTGTAAATCCTGAAAAATCTTCCATCGCCCTCCCCATATTTCAAAGTGGTTTGAGTGATCATAAACGGCATTTCGACTGTCGTGCTTAGAATTTGTGTCTGATAATCTGCCTAGAATACTTGTTCACGGAGAAGGGGGAGGCAATAAACTTTCTGATCAGTGTCCAGGACTTAAAGATGGCCAACGTAGAATTTGCGTCTGATAATCTCCCTAGAATGCTTGTTCACGGAGAACGGGAGGCAATCAACTTTGACATATTCTTTCTGATCAGTGTCCAAGATTTTACAGATGCCCAACGCAGAATTTGCGTCTGATAATCTGCCTAGAATGCTTGTTCACGGATAAGGGGGAGACAATCAACTTTGACATATTCTTTCTGATCAGTGTCTAAGATTTACAGATGGCCAACGTAGAAGCACTGAATATTTTTAGCATTAGTCATTCGGTTTCTGGCAAATAGAAATAAAAAAGGAAAAGGATTGGATGTTTCAGTTGACGCAAGGTTTTTCTTTATTGTCATGCACAAGTAATTTATGCATTTTCCTCGTACATACGGTCAGGAACCTCGCTGGTATAGATCAAGTTATTGAATATTTAGGACAAATCCCGAAATTCAAAACCATCAACTATCCATTAAAGACCAAAATTCCTAACAATTAACCAAAATCACCTACACGATTCATTACAGACATGCCTTTCAACGAGCCATCGCCACACCAAGTCGCATGGACCAAAGATATATTACTAGATAAGAACAAATTCCAACTAATTCCCAATATAAAAATTAAAAAAAATTAAAAAAAAAATCTGTATCCAATTGGAGCTAGTAGTAACTAATCCCGACATGGAAGTATTGAAAAAACTCACATAAACAAAAAATCTCAAATATCCTTGATCACGAGACAAATAAGGTACAGGGCAAGAAAGTTACATTTTGCTTGCAATCTCGTGTTCAAGGGAAAAAGACCAGTGCCTCCATATAGAAATCGACTCTTCAAGAAAGGTACAGCGACTATCTCGCATATCTTGCTTGCAATCTTGTGCTCCAGGAATTCAACTCTCAATAACACAAACGAGTAACATAACATTACATCAGACCCAGTGGAGTTTTACAATGAGGGATTGATCGACATGTACATAGCATCAATAAGCATACAGCCAACACAAACAGACAGCCCCGGAGATACTTTCCCAAAGAAGAAAAAATAAAGAAAGCCAAATCTCAGTGTTAAGCATGTTCCCATCCGCATTCGAATTCGTCATCACAGATGTCATCA
This sequence comes from Eucalyptus microcorys, assembly GCA_014182515.1. Classification (NCBI taxonomy): domain Eukaryota; kingdom Viridiplantae; phylum Streptophyta; class Magnoliopsida; order Myrtales; family Myrtaceae; genus Eucalyptus; species Eucalyptus microcorys. Next base: position 24,281,857 of record CM024572.1, read on the forward strand.
GTTCTAAAAACAAATGACTGCAGATATGACCTTGCTTTGGCTGCAAGGGCCAAGGATTCTTCGTCTTGCTTTTCCTTTGCAGTGGCCACAGCAAGGATGTAAGCTTCTCTTGCTTCTTCCATTTTCTGTATCTTAGTGGCATCCAAATCTTCCTGCGTGTTGAACAAACTTGAAAATTCAGACTCAAGTTTTAAGGGTTGAAACAAACCCACAACTCTACATCTCCAGACACTAGGGTTCACGTCCTCAAAGCAGCTCAGAAGACAGTAGGTGATGCCTACATAGAAGTTGCATTCTTGGAGACAGTTTGACTATGGTGGTTTAAGCATTCATGCATAATTTTTACCAGTACTCTATCAAAGAGAACTTCATAAAAGAAAGATTTCTCTTGACAGTTTCTATAGACAGTGAGCTGAGTATGGAAACTGTGACTATCAGTCACAGCTTCAAAGGTTGAACTTTTGACGACACATTCGTAAACTGTTATGGTGGCATTCCCAGGAACAAGCCCCTAGGACACAAACTAGAGAGAGACAGTTTTACTGGTAACCAGATCAAACGATATTTACCATTTCTGAACACTCCCTCATATTCTAGTTTCCTCAATTAGTAACAACACTATGTTTTCATAGTCATCCTTTTTTTTTCCAAAATCGCATGAATAATAGATAGATTTAGCTGGAGGTTTTACACAAGCAACTAGCAAGATTAAATAGTTGCAACTCATTAAATGTGCACCTGCACAAGACCTTTTAAGTGAAAAAAATTACAAAACACTGTGTTTAGTGCCAAGAAAAAAAAACACAAGAAAAGAAAATCCGTAAAAGGTTAACTTTTGCAGAATCTTACTCCATAAAAATTAGGACCTAACAGGCGTGATAGTGCCAAGCATATTTTCCTAATAATGTGCTAGATTAACTGCCGATATTACAACAAAAGTGGCTCTGACAAAAATCACTCTTGCTTCTTACAACTAGTAGGTTAATTTTAAAGTTCAAAGTTCAACTTTCATCAGCAATCCTATTAGAATACCCTGTCAATTATAATATCTTTGGACAATTTTGATGGATAAAAATGATGCTAATTTGCTCAAAAGTCAGTATATTACACGGGTTTCCCATGGTTACCTTGTAATAATTAAGAGATATATTCACATATACAAAGCAAAAACAAGAAACAACAATCTGGTCGAGGAAGGTATCTTACCATCCAAGGAAGATCATCTGCACAGCATGGTGTGATATCAGCATCTCCACTATATAGAGTTGCATCATTCTCTGTCAAGCCCTCAAAAAGTGACATGATTAATGAAACATCACCCTGAATGGCAACAAGCTCCTCTTGGAGCTTTGCTACTCTTTTGTCAGATGTCATTGCTTCCCATTGCGTCTTTTCTAGTGCAGCTTGCTTATCTGCAAGTTTAATCTGAAAAGACATATAAGTAATAGTATCAGTTAACACTGTAAGTAATGTTAGCAATGGTCAGGTCCCTGCCCCCAAGGGTAGTGGAAGTTCCATGGATCATTCATAAAGAAACCAGTTGAACATAGAAAAAAGCATCGCCTGTTAAAAGTGTTTTGGCACACTCATGTCGATATATCAACATAGAAAAAATAAAGCCTTTTAGTTTTTCTTTTATTTTGAACAAACTCAATATGGTTTTGAGATCTCCACCAGCTGTTGCCCACCCAAACCATTGAAGGATCTTAAATGGCTCAAACAGCAGTTTAATACCCAATTTTGACAGATCCAGCACAGGCTCAGGTTTTTGGAGTGCTTCAGACATAATGAGGTTTCAACTCTGTGATACTTATAAGTCATTAGATACTGACCATAATCCTGCTCGGAACATTCACTATGTTCCTAATCAGACTAAAAAAATAAGCTCAATACCTTTGCATCAGAAAGCTGCATCTGGATTGACTTGATAAAAGAATCTTTTTGTGAAGCCTCATGCTTCAACTCTTCAAATTGTGCATGGACAGAATTCATCTGGTTCTTGGAAACTTCTGCTGACTTGAGAAGTTCTTCTTTCTCCAATAATTTTCTTTGAAGATCTTCCACTTGTGCTCTTAAGAGCACCAACTCTTCTCTTTCTGCTTCCAAACCTCTTGAGGAGTAAATTGAGAAGTTGTCGGCATCTTGGTTGTTGCCACTGCCATTCTTACCTTGTTCTTTATCAACAGTATCCCTTCTCTTCTTAGCAGGGATGGACTGAGCCACATTTCTGACTTTTGGTTCATTTACCTTCATCACATACAATGGTGACCATTGGACATCATGTTTTCAAGGACGTAACAAGGTATTTGAAAGTACAAAACTGAAGGGCATCATGACACGCGCAAATTGAAGTTTGGCATTAGCAGAAAGAACAAAGAATACAAGGTCAATAGGTAAACAAGACTAGATGTTGACTTCCATCTGCGTTCAGCAAGAATGAGATTTTCTTTTAAATTGCTGTAGATTTTCTGGCAAAGCTTGTTTGTTTGTTATAGAGAAACCCATAACAGAAAAATTCCCCCGCATTAAAAGGCTGGATGCCTCAACCAAGAGCACGTGTAAAAGAGAAGCCAACACTCCATAGTCCACTCTTGCAGTCAAGATATATGTTTGTTACATTGACCTTCCCTATATACTTCAAAACGACTACCATGGATTCAAATTCAAGGTTCAAGCTCATTGAACACAGCGGGGTAAGCACATTGACCAAGACAGGAAAACACCACGAGGTAAGCACATCAAAACTTTGTCGCGTTCTTACTTTTCTGGACAGCGATTCTCTGGAAGGCGTCTTAGTGTACACCATGGATCCCCGCCGTGTGAAAGAACTGTTCGGTTTCCGATCCTGACAAAAATTAGGACAACGGAAAATCTCAGCCAAAAAGAACAAGAAAAGCAACATAGAGACAGCAAGACGGAGAAAGAACGTTAAAATTCAGGACCAACATCGCGCTCAATTGGCCCCAAATCAAGAACGAACAACACGAGCAATCCACGCATTGCTCGAGACACGCACTCGACCGTTAATTAATCCAAAATCCAAACACGCGATACAGCCTCCCAGCTAGAGAGAACTCCCAAGAAACCCGCCGAATTCAAGATCGAAGACGAACCGAGCGGCAAGAAGTTCAAGAAAGCGAAAGAGAGAGAGAAGGGGGGAGGAGAGTACGATGAGGGACTGGACGAGAGGGACGATCTCGACGAGGTCGTTGAAGAGGACGCGGTCGACATTGCTGGCGCCGCCGCCGCCGCCACCGCCCGGGAGGCGGGTGGGGGACGAGGCGGCGGAGTTGGCGTCCCCGGAAAGCCAGAGGTGCTTCGGATCTCCTCCCACCGCCAGGCCCGGGTGGTGGCCCTCCCCCCCCAAATCCACGAACCCCTGCGCCTCGAACATCTCCTCTTTTCTCAAGATCGAACGAACGAACGAAGAAAGGAGAAATCTTTGTCGTTCGAAACGGAGAAAATATGGAGAATTTGAAGATAAAGAGGAGAGAGAATGGCAATTTTTTTGCAGGGTAACCGTAGCAAAGGAAGAGTGGGTACTGTGTGAAGAGGAAGGAAGTGAGGTCACCGTTTCTCTTTTCAAATATCAAATAAACAAGGAAAGTAAATATTATTTCCGTTGGGCAACGCGCGAAATGACGGAATTGCCCCCATCCGGATTGCCGGCCCAGGCCGCTCCCCTCTGGGGCCCACCCAGTTGCCATCGACACCAGAAACTCTTACATAAATAGACGGAAAGGGACGTCATCTTACACCCGTCTTCAAACGGAAATCAGCTTTTCTCTTTCTGTGAAGATGAACAAGAAATGTTTGAGGAGGAATTGATTTTATTATTGATTCTGATTCTAATTGTAATATTCGAAAATAGAATAAGAAAATATAATCATATTTAGGTTCCATTCGTTTTCACGGAAAATAATTTTCGGAAAACATTTTCCAGGATTTTCCACGTTCGTTTTACGGAAAATGAATTCCTTGGAAAATATTTTCCAGAAAAAAAGAAAAAAGTTTTCTAAATTAGAGAAAAATATTTTTCACTTTTGAAAAGTGAAAACATTTTCCTCACTTGATCTCTTTTATCTCACACCTCTACAAATCCTCACTTCCTCCTCCTATTTCTTCTTCTTCTTTTCTTTTTTTTTTATTCTAATTATTTTTTAATTTTCTTTTTCTTTTTAATTCAAATTATTTTTAATTTTCTTTTTTTTTCTTTTCTTTTCTTTGTTTCTCATCTTCTTCTTTCTTGGCTAGTCGTTGGCCGTTGTTAAGCGAACCTCGAGCTTGTAGATCTCAAGCTCGCGCTCTGCACTCTTGCTTATCATTTTCTTTATTTACTCTATTATGCAGTTGTACATTGTTCAAGCAAATGACTTTACATACTTTGCTTCTTTTTTCTTTTGTTTATTAGAACACAAAAGACGCAGGAGAGAACGGGCCACTCAACTGGAAGATTTTTATTAGGGCTATACATACTTTGCTTCTTTTCTCTTTTGCTTCTTTTTAAAATTTATATGAACATTTTTTAGAGTAGATGAGCATTTGGCGACAATGAAAGAACAGAGATATGAAACAAGTTTACTCGGATTTTGATGAGTTTATAGTCGATAAGTGATACATGCCTAAATGGTAAAGTCTTAGAAAATATTTTCCTTATCGAACACCGAAAAATAATTTTCCAGAACATTTTCAGGTTTTAGCCGAACACCAGAAAATTGTCATTTTCCTGGAAAATGACTTCTGGGAAAATATTTTCTAGAAATGACCCATTTTCCGCGAAACAAACAAACCCTTATTCTTTCCTTAATTCTCTTTTGTACTATAAATACAAGCATACTTGTATAGAGAATATACAATGAAAATCATATTTTCCTCCGAATACATATCGTCTTCATTTCCTTTCATGATATCGAGCAACATTGCTTCTGATCTAACTTCCACAAAAATCCATTAGAATAGCCCTCGGTAGTCCTTCAATTTTTTTTGTTGTTGCATTTTCATCCTGCAAAACAAGTCGACACACCAAAAGGGAATTCATTCTTACTTGCTTATGATGGAGGAATCATCCAACAATAATTCTCTGGATCAAGTTGATCAGATCCAAATTCAACAAGATGTCCAACACTCGTCTTCGAATCAAGTTAGAATACCTGTTTCAGTGCAACACACTGGGTCTTTAGCTCCAATTTAGTGGCTACGAATATAGTGGATTCCAGTTCAATGGGCCAGCGGACAACGCGGCTCACTCGGAGAGGAAGCAAATTCCGGACCTCATCCCGACGGGTCGAGTTGGCTACCCTCTGTCTCTACTCATATGCAATTCCGGCAGCCGCTTACCGTACGGAGCCCAGCGATCCATTATATACCTCGACGGCCGACGAATTGGAGCTTCGGCTCATCTCCTTGCAACTCACTAGACCCAACAATTACAACGCTTGGGTTCGAGATTCCGGAGAGCCCTCGTAATCAAAGACAAAGAGGACTTCATCGATAGTATTGTGCTCTTCCCGACCAACGATCAAATGTGACGATTTTGGCGTGAATGCAACGATTTTGTCCGCACTTGGATCAAGAACGTTATAGCTCCCAACATCGCTACCAACCTCCCTCCAATAGAAGACCCAAAAAGAATGTGGGAAAATATTCGCAGGATGTAAGGAAAGTTAGACCGTGCGAAACTATTCTTGCTCACTCAGCGAAACTATTCTTGCTCACTCAAGCCTTGTCGGAATTGAAGTAAGGGAATCTCTCGATTACTACTTTCAGAAATTATAAATAAATAAAAAATTGAAAAAAAATGTCAATTTCAGCCCTGGCTGTGCCATGTAGAATGATTGGCATTCACATGAGCGATTTCTTATCAAAAAATTAGCTGGAAGGGTTATATTAGAAAGAGTCAAATGGTTTATAACTGAATTAGCCGCCGTACAATTTATTTATGATTTTTTTTAATAATTAACCTGGCTACGCAGAGATAAAATAAGACATTGGAATCATCGACCACCTAGGACGTGCGCCGGTGGGATTCATCCGCTCAAATACCATTTGAGTTGAACCATAAGTCCAAAGGCTCCCGAATGTCCAAAGCCAAACAGAAGAATGGAGAGTACAAGAAATCTTTTTTTGACTTAGATGAGGATGAATAAGGCCGAGCACCAGAAAAAGCTAAAGGTACATGAGCCTATGGACTGCCATTTCCAGAAGTGGAAACAATCAAACGATTCGTCACTCTTTTGGAAAAGACGACTTATATTACACAATATGCCTTCAAAGTTAAGAGCGACTCTCTCTCTCTAGTCTATATACTTCTAAAGCTATCTCACTCTCTCACTCTAAATAAACTAACATAACCCTATATTTATAAGCCGGAGGGCTCCACCGCCATTGTCTTCAATTGCAAGAGTTGAAGCAACTTTTTTTTGGTTAAGAGTCAAATCATTTTGATCGTGCCAGCCGAAAATTTCTCTTTCCTCCGTGCTCTTTGAAGACTCCAGCAGCCATTATAATAATATTTTAATATGTGCCCATTCATTCCTTCATGAATTCGCTGTCCACGTCCAAATTTCATTTGGACTCAATCGAGTACGGGCCCCAGTACGGGCCCACACGAAGTTGGTAAACGTTGAAAATATGACCTCTCGTGGGCATTTTTTTCTTTTAAGATTAATGCTACCAAAAACCTCAAATTGTTTTACTAATGTCACGTTTACTTCAAATTAATTTTTTTCACAAAAATTCTAGAATCAGTACACATTGTGCCACATTCACATCAAACTAATTTTTGTGTTACAATAACTCTTATATCGATATATCCATACCACATATTCATGTCACATCTGTGCATACTAGTTTGGAATTTTTTGTAACATAAATATTAGTTTGGAGTAAATGAGGCATGGGTACCAATTGGGAGGTTTTGGTGACATTAACCCTTTTCTTCCTCTCTATGGATATTTTAATTTTTAACATCTTTGATGTTTCATGGTGTGGTGTGTAACTATAGTAATTTGAAGGAAAAAACCACCAAAAACTCCAAATTTTGTCCAAAGTGACAAATTTTACCCAAACTTTTTTTTTTCACATGAAAAACTCCAAACTTTGTCAACCGTGACACATTTTTGTGACATAAAAAACCCCGAACTTCTATTCGTGTAACATAATTACCCTAAATTATAGGGCATTTTGGTCTTTTTACTTTTTAATTTTTTTTTCTTTTTTTCTTCTTCTTCTCTCTTCCCTCTGCCATGGCCGGCGGAGGGAAGCCAGGCGTCCAACAAGGGCAGCCCTCAGCTGTTATATTAGAAATTCATTTGACATATATAATTCGAATGACTCATTACAGAGTTCTATCAGTGATTGACAAATCCCGACCAGATGAATAAAGCATGAATCGTGCTGCATGATCCCACTGATTGCGATTCGAGTTCAAGTGCTCTAAAACAAGGAATGATCATAATTACACAGACAATGTGCAATGAGTCGCAAGCTTAAATGCAACTCATCATTCCAATGTCGCGCAAGCAGGCTCCGGAGGGTCGACGAGGAATATATCGAGGAGCCGGTCGATGGTGGTGTACTCGATTTCGGGATACAAGCACGAAGCTTCAAGGTCGTCCTCGTCTAGGTCGAAGCTCATCAGATCTCCCTTGACGAATACGGAGTGCACGATGGACACCGCTATGTTATCCGGACTCGGCAGGCCTGCACATATCACAACTAAAATAGTTATTTTCCGCGACACGCCATCAAAGAATTTGAAACTCAGATGGAAACCCTGATGCAGTGTATGATAAGTCCCCACTTACTCTGAGAGAGCTTGATCAGCTCATCCTCCTGCACGCATACCTTCTCGAATCTCCGACCCGTTTTCTTTTCCCACGACGAGATCAACTCGTTCTGAGAGATTATGTTCCCCGGCGGACGGTAAATCACGACACGGTTGCGCGTCCTCGGGTCGTTCGCCACTTTGATAGTGTATTTGGCGACGTCTTGCTCCCAATTAAGCACAGCTGACAACACAGTACCGTAGATTCAGTGAAGCATTAATGCTAAGGAGTTATTACTAGCTGCCTAGGATACGATTGCAGATAAGCATTGTAGGAATACCCTTTGCCTCGCCAGTCCCATAGACAACGAGGTCTGGTCGTGGGTCGTGAGGGTGAAGCAGAAGATTGATGAAGTACGCGGCGTAGCAATTGGCGGAGACGAAAGTGTAGGGAATGGTAGATGCTTCGACGAGCCTCCTCATTTCCTTCTTCTCCAGTAATGCTTCGAATGGTGGGAGTGGGGTGATCCTGTCCTCTTCGCACCCGAACTCGGATGGTAGGAACCTCTAGGACAACAAAAACGCAAGAAGAAAACTAAGCCCGGCTCGAAATCTCTTGCTAGGAAAAGAAGGCTGTTTACCTCTATGTTGCCAGCTGCGATTATGGCATCGATTATTTTGATTTGATCGGGGATAGCGGATACCGGAAGCACGGAGATCACGATATCGACCTGTTTGAGAACGGATACCATCTTCTCGTGCTCCTCCAATTCTCCCTGTTTTTATGCAATTTAATTTTTTACGTCACAAATCCAATATTGTTTTGCTAAGTTCGTGGTTGTCCGAAGAATAATTGCATAATGACTATTTTTGTTTCGACAATCCTACCATTCCATGGTTCGTGTATTGGAAAAAGCTCGATAGAAGGTTGCATACAATTGATAATCTTTTGAATATTGCGGAAGGTAACGGATCTTAGAATTCAAGACTAACACAAGCAAAATTAAATTATTAGAGAATTCAATTACAAATGATAAAGACTCCAGATATTTGGGTGATTCGGTCGAAATATTGGAAAATTGTTCAAAAGTTACTAAATCCGTTGCATAGCACCTAGTTCAGCTCTCAAACTTTCTACTTTGACCAAATGCAATTCTAAGCTTTTTTACAATCTTACAATGTCCTTGGCAACAAACAGAGGTAAGAAGATGAATAGTAGAGAAGGAAATGGGGAAAAAAGGGAAAAAAAAAAAAAGACAAAATAGAAAATATTAAGAAAAGTTGCACAACAACATCATTTCATTTAAGATCATTTGTATTATCCATCGGCCATCCCATATAAGACAGTTGATGCTAATTGGATCGTCATGTCAATGACTTCCAACTTAAATTGAACGGGCAGGCTATATTTAAAAATCGTGAGAAGGTTTAGAATTACATTAGCCAGCTTTGAAAGTTTATGACTCAAATGGCAATTGTACAGTAAATTTAGAAATTTCTTAACAATTTTTCCATTGGAGTGTCAATACATACTTTACAGGAGAGCAAAGAAATCCACTATAAATTGGAAAATTACAAAGTTGGAGTCACTCAAGTTTTTCCCAACCCTACATTATATTTTCAGCAAAACCCACGAGTGTTATCTCACAATCTCTCACAAAAAAAATAAAAACCTCACTCTAAAAATTCATAGAGAAAACACCCTGACACTCCTCTTATATGCGCTTTTCGTATTTATATACGTGACTTGCTGACTCAAACTACAGATTTACTCAAATTAGGAATTCAACTCCAGCGTGGAATTTAGTTCAATATTTCCAGCTTGCTCAGATGTTAAACCATAAAACTTACCATGATTCACAATTTCTGCTGTGATCGAGTTTTTTCCTAGGCTCACACTTTGAAAATGGGTGACTTATCATTCATCATTTATAAAGAGAAGACCGATGATGATATATCATACTATGCAGAGAGTGAGAGACCTGGACAAGGGTAACACCAAGAGATCGAAATTCGCGACGAAGGCGTAGACTGGAGGGAGGCATTTGAGGGGTGGCCGGTCGAACGAATACGAAGGTGGGGTGGCCGAATAACGCGCTAGCCCTCACGACATGTTTGCCCAGGTAACCAGTGCCTCCAAAAACGAGGATCTTGCTCTTATTGCAACTATTGCTCTTGATTTCCATCTCTCTCTCTCTCGGTGGATAAATGAATAGATTCAATATGTGTATACCCCTCTCCTTGTCCTACACTACTTATATAAGATCACATGCACAGCTGATCCACCTCGACTGCACCACGTTATCTTCACCTGGATAAGATGGTATACGACTTCCCTCGTGCTCCATGCGATTAATTTATAAGCAATTTGGTCCTACATCAGAAGAAACGTAAAGTAAAAGGTACAACCAACGTCTTTGGGAAATGTTAAAAAAAAAAAAGGCAAAAAAAAACAAATAAATTAAATGATGCTCCTAAGGTCCTATTTTTCATCCTAGATGTGCTCATAAGGGAAACCAAAAATAAAAATAAAAAAATGAAAAAATATGTCCCGTGGTGTCGAGAAGAGTATGCTCTATCACGTCACCCCTCCAATAAAATGAAAGTAAATAATTGCAAATGTGACAGATATACCTTCAAAAACAAAGAACTCGTGTTAATAAACAAAGGAGACCAAAGGTCGCTTGCGTAGGAGAAGTCTTCAAGGTCGGCTTATCAATAACAGTCACATCTAAAGACCTAAATCTATTAAAGTAAAAAAGTTAATAAAAATCCTAAATTGAAACACTTTTATGATAAATTTATCTTAAATTAATTTTTTGACCATTAAAATTCTAAATTGATACACTTTTGACAAATTTACCCCACTAGTATATACTTTATTAATTTTCGTTAAATTTTACTGTCAAATTATAAAATTGAATAAGACTTGACAATTGATCGATTTACCAATTTGAGATTTTATTCTCCATTTGTCACAATTGTACCACTTTTTATGGTTTTTTGTAGTGTTAGTCTAATTTAATGGATGGTATATTTATAACAAATATACAAATTTTGGGTTTTTAGTAGTCAAAAAAATTAATTTAAAGTAAATTTGTGACAAATATACTAGTTTATGATTTTTTATGGTCATTTGGAGTAAATTTATCATAAGTATACTAATTTGGATTTTTGATAGTAAAAAAATTGGTTTGGTAAATTCGTCATAAACATACAAGTTTGGAGTTTTTCAAGATATTAACCTAAAGTAAAATAATCTTACCAAAAAAAAAAAAAAAAAAAAAACCTAAAGTAAAATGAAACTCATCAAGGCCTGTTCCTAGCAACTTTTGCTTCTTCTTTGTTTTTTCTTTTAAACTACTTAGACAAAGAAAAACGTTTTGGATTTCAAAGAATTATAAAATAAAATAAAACGTATGTAATGTTCAATATGTTGAAATCTAAATTACATACTCATATATTTTGGAAGGTTTCAGGCGTTTTACATTCAACAAGAATCAAATGAGAAAACCATAGGGTTGTAAAAATTAAAACATAAAAAATGGAAGTCACTCCAAACCGGTCGAATAAAGAAATATTTTTTGGTCATATTAACAAGCGTTCCACCACTCAATAAGGAAATGTTAATTTTCAGAATATTGATTACACACGTATATATTATGAGAAATATTTGTATATTGAAATATTTAATAATCATTTACCTGTACGTATCATTGGCTTCAACAAGCACACTAGCTCCAATTACCAAAATTTAGAGTCGAGAGGGATTAGATGAAAGAAGTTAATAGATCAATTAAAAGATCAAAATGAATTAATAAAAATGCTCAAGTTCGACAATCGATAGAGAAATCCATCTTTTGAGTCCTTTTAGGTGAACTTTGTTAGTTCTACGAATTAGATTATTTTTTATAATCAAATTTTCAATTTAGCATGCTTTGTTCAGGAAATAAGAGAAAAGAAGGAAGGCCAAATCTTTGAGTAGGAATTTTGGAATTTTGTAAGAAGAGAGAAGGTACTTTAAATTTAGGGCATTTTCTTCTTTCAATAGCCATTTTAATGTAGCATGCTGTTTAAATAAAGAAAATGACACAAATCGTCACTAAATCTTGATCCAATGTATAATGTGGTCCCTAAACTATTATTTTATTCAATATGGTATCTAAAATATAGCATAATGTTTAATGTGATTCATGAACTTTTAATTTATTCAATGCGGTCCATGGATTTTAGGTACATGTTCAATATAATCTCTAAACTATATGAATATATTCAATATAATCTTTTAATTGACAATATGGAATATTTTCATATAATCGGGAATTAAATTGAACAAATTAAAAAATTATATACAACATTGCATATTAAATCAAAATTCAAGAATCACTTATATCATTATCCCGATCTGAAATCTGCTTATAGCAATTGTTGTTCTAGTTGCCTTCGATTTATTATTCCTCATCTTCATAATCTTTTTTTCATTTTTATTATTTTTTTCAAATTTCTTATTGGAAAATTGCCATTGGTGTTAAGGACCACAATGCCCTTAAGGGCAGCAATACGATACCTGCTAGAAAAAGACGCATCAACGTCCCATCAACGATGGCTTCGTGTCACGGCAAAGAGCTTGGCGTGCGTGATTTAGGCGATCGAGTCAATTTGCCGAAGCGGTCCCCCCCGGGAATCTTCCACGTGAAACAAGTGTTCTCTCGTCATTGGACGGGGCTCAAAACCCATTTACAGGTTATTGATTTCTAGCTAAAGCAAATTGTAATGATTGGGGCGAGTTGACATTACTTAGTCATACAAGAGCGCAGTAGACGTAACTCAGTCACAAATGCTCGATCAGTAACATCACGAATGGCTCTGACTGCTGCAACTCTTCTTTCCACTGTAAACATTCTACGTAAAGCACGGCTGAAGTCAACGTACATTCTCAAGTACATGCATGTTATCATGCTCTGGAGCACTTGGGCAGATCATGTTACTCCAAGAAAATGTCGATCAACGGGATCCGAAAGGCATGAAATGGCTAACTCGAGAAAGAATTTACCAGCTATTTCAACAATCCCATGAACCAAACATTGGAAATTTTATAAACCACAAATGGAAAAATCATACTCAAAAGAAATTTAAAAAGAAAAAAGAAAGAAAGAAGAAACCTATAGAACAAAGATGTTGCTAAGCCAAAATTAAAGCAGAGGAGAAGGAGGAGGACAAGAAACCAACATTGTGTTTCACCGCTAGAAAGCCAAACTGGTTCAAGACTAGGTGAGATGTGAAACTCTCCAAGAGATGGGATTGAAGAATGACTATGAAAATTGAGAAATGAATGCGTGGCAATCTTTGATCTATGTGAGAATAATAATATATTCTTGACCATAAAAATTAATTAATAAATAATTATAAATTATTGCAATGCTCACACTTTGAAAAATTTGTGATTCATAATAAATCATTATTTTTACAGTAAATCAAAGATTGTTATGCTAATAAAGTTCATAGAAATTTGAGCACGAGAGAACGAAGAAACGGAGTGAGAAGAAATTAAATGAAGTCGGGTCAAAACCTTACAAGTAAACGGCTAGGGCTTTGGTGCCCCCGCCTCGCTGTGCGCAAAATTCCAGCCATAAGTTTCCCAAAGTTTCAACACACGCACACACTCCACGAACCGGGAGAACTGGCCAACTCACCCGCACTAGACATAGAGAGAACGATGAGATAGGGCACGAAAAAGAGGGAGGCGATCGAATTGCTGGGGTACCTGAGGTTCGGCGACGACAACATGTGCTGCGTTGGTGCGGGGTCGCTGCCTTTTGGGAGTTCGACCATGGTAGCAAGTGACGAAAAACGGATTCCTGAAAAATAAATCAATATTTGAATGATCGAATACCTAAAATAAGCGCAAAAACTGGCCTGAGAATATATATAATACCAATCGAAAGGCATATCATAAAGATGAACATACTTTAATAGTCACAAGTTAAGTACTCGTTACAGTTTCAAAGGAATTAATCGAAACCTTGGAGTTCCGTTTGTCGAGAGAGTTTATTATCTTCAAAAAAGAAAATGTATGTTCTATCTTTGTAAAAATTAACGTTCCCCTTGTCATTTTCCTTTTATATATAATAGTTATTTTTACTTAAAAAATAACTATTCTTTCTCTCTTATGGGATCTTTCTTATGAGCCGGATTAGGCCTAACATGGGTAGACTAGCCTGACTTGGCCTAACCAATAAAAAACCCATCAACAAGCAAAACTATGAGCTACTGAGCGGTGTTTTTTCTTTTTTTTGGTCAGTCATACTCTAATTCTCACTCTCAGACTTTTATCCTGTCTTCTTTGAACCTCTCACCTCAACATTCTCATATGGAAAGAGTGGCCACTGTGGTTGGGCGGGTCTTTGTTGAAGAGGCATTCATTTAAGTATTCAAGGTTATAGCAAGAAGAAGCAAAACTTGTTATGACATAAACTAAAAGCTCGATCCGTATGGTAACACTCTAATTTTTATGTTCTTTTGTTCTTTTATTCCATGGAAAAATAAAAGAACAAAAATCCATTTGATGTTATTAGTTAATTTTTTTATTTCTTATAATAGAAAAGTGGCCAAGGTGTGACATCAATATTTTTGCTCAAGTCCCAAATGCTTAACGGTCGACGCCATGTCACTGAACTCATCATCGGACCATACTAATTGCACCACATCGAAGACTTTCAACCTCCGCTCATTTCCTTCATTGCTGAGCCACCTCATTCCCTCGCCATGACACCTCCCCATGCCTCCTTGCAACCTCGGCCCGCAACCACCAGCGCCACCACCGCCTTAACCTCACCGCAACAACGGCAATTCACGAACCCCAGCTGGTGTGTGACCCTGCTGAGAAGCCAATTGGTCAGCAGCTCATGCCGAATCCTTCCTCTTGGCACGACGACCATAAGCCGCAGAGGAGAAGAAGACCAGCGCCTTTCCTCGTTTCTTCCTCACACCGTAGAAAAAATCCATCGCTACTGCCACGTCTCTCCCTTGGGGTCAACGCGATGACCAGCTTCCTCAGCATTTTCTTCAAACAGCAACACCTCAACAGCACGCAGAGAAACGGTGAAGACTGAGTTGGAAAAAGGAGAGAGAAAACGAAGCTATTCGTCCATTCTTGCCTTCACCGCCAGTCTTCATCTGTCTCTCTGGTTTTCTTCTTTTCACTCCTTTGCCACACACAGAAATGAACAGCAGTAACCGCTACACTTCAGCCCTTTCCTCCATCTCAGTCCGTCTCCGTCTTTCTCTCAAATTCACCCAGCCTGCACCAAGAAGTAGCCGCTCCCTCTTCAACGCGGTTTTTCACATTGTAAGAGTCTTCCTAATGTAAACTACATTAATTAATATTATAATTTACCGTTTTACGGGGTTGATCTAAGATGAGATAGAAGATTTCTTAATTAATCTAATATGGGACTGACTAGTATGGGCCAAGTTGAGCCTAGTCCGTAATGAGAGGGCCTAATTGAAAACTCTATAAATAGTGCTCAAGTGTCTCCTCTAATCCTAATTCTCACAAATACTCTCACAAAAGGAGCATTAACCTAGCGTTTAAGGATGAGGGGCCGTCTCATTGAGCCAGTGATACAAGGCAATAGAGAAGAATGACTTGTGCGTGAATCATTGCTTTTCCGCTTTCGCATCAAGAACGATGGATTTCAAAACAGATCCGTTAATCTTTCTTCTTGATTATCTATGTTCTTGTTCTGGTTATGGAGATCATGGGATTGCCTGTTTTGCATCTCACACACGTCGCCGCCATCAACCATGCCATCGCCCCACCGAGCCGCAACCACAACCCTCTAGAATCTGAGGCAAATGGATATCCTCCGTTCTATCCTATATCAATCAATAATTGTGTGGCAAGGAGAGTTTCCTCAGAATGTCTCCGGAAGAATGTCTCGAATTTTCGTGATTCCAGAGACATTCGCAACTTGTCACAAGTTTCAGAAAAAAAAATATAGAGCTAAAATGTTTGAAACTTTAGTCATTGGGTTCGAACATGTGTCATGGAAATATTATTCGTTGAATCTTTGTACATACTCGGATGGAGATACCAAAACTTGAGCCAAAACCGGGAAGGATTTTCCAAGTCAGGTTCGGTTTTGGTACGACTAGGTTTTACTAATTTTATTCTGACTTGTGTGATGTGAATTCCATAGGATGTTTTTCACAAATCGGTCCTTATTGATTGTTCTAAGACATACTTTAAATTCATATTTTTTTAGCTTCGTATGATAAAAATACATTTGAAAAACGATCAAGTGTGTAATCTGTTTTTACTGCCGCTGAATTAACCTCTCCCGGATTACCATTTTCCACAGAGTTTTTGGTCAAGAATTTTAATGAGCGTCCTTCATAAAAGTTATAGAGTATATCCTAAACTACCACATATCAAATTTCCAGAATTTCTTGAAATCATTTAGTTGGTGAAACAGTGTCATTTTGGGTTCTGTTATCTACCAGAATGCCCCACTATTTCAGTCCAGTCTTCAAAAAAATTATATAGCTTCTTATAAATTGAATTAGACTTTGATTCCTTCGCGGAAAAGTTCCTTTGAATCTTGCCTATCTTATGTTAAAATTTCACAATTTTTTAAACTCATTTACCTAAACAATAATTACAATTTCCAAGGGCACTAGGAATGTATAAGCGACTAAAGATTCATTAGATTCACTCTTG
This sequence comes from Eucalyptus microcorys, assembly GCA_014182515.1. Lineage (NCBI taxonomy): Eukaryota > Viridiplantae > Streptophyta > Magnoliopsida > Myrtales > Myrtaceae > Eucalyptus > Eucalyptus microcorys. Next base: position 24,298,344 of record CM024572.1, read on the forward strand.
AGTTTCCTTGGTAATAATAATGTCAATGGCATTTTTTTATTGAATTATGGAATTGTTGCATCATAGTATGGATGTGTGATTGGGAATGCCATCGATCCTTCGGACGACGACGATGTCCTAGGTTGTAGTAGAAATGCTTGGAGAGGTAACAGGGTTCCTTCAAATGCCCACGGGTCCTCCAAATATTCTCGCAATGCCGAATGGATGCAAGATGCCTCGAGGGATGACAGGGTTCCCAGAGGATGGTAGCAGCATGAATTTATTTTAATATAGCCTGAATACTATCGAATTTTATCTAGTTACTAATTACTTTTTGGAAAAGCTACTGCTCTTAAGAATCTACTATGTTTGTTTTGAAATAGGCTCTCAGGCAAGCTGATTTGGAAATGCTTTCCCATACTTTATATTGAATGTTTTCCTTATCAGTAAAGTGATTGGTTTATGTAGTATAGACCTGTAGACTTTCTGCTTGCTAGGTTTAGGGTTAGTGGTTGTTGATTATTCTTTTTCAGGTCTAGAGAAATTATGCCGATCCTTCCTGCTTCTACCTCCATTAGCTATGGGGTATCCATGGACCTCACCTAGCATTTTTCTAAGCTCGTGGATCTGGATTTTTCGAACATCACCTTCATTCGGTGCATAGCGATATTGTCCACAGACATAGGAGTCTCGACAAGCCCCATACTAATGGGTTTCCTCATGTATACGCGCAAGTAGGAGGATAGCTCATCAGGCCGATCCCATACCCTGGTGACAATGGAGATGGCGATGGTAGTAGTAAGATCGACTGTGGCAGGGGGAGGAAGGTGAAGCCACATTTTTGGATCCAAGTGACGACTTTTGGATATACTAGCATTGGAAGATAGGTGGCAAGGCATGTACAAGCTGTTCCAGGGTTGGGGTAGTACCATGGGTGTATGTTTGACGTACTTTAGGAGGACCAATTTTTTGAAATCCCCAATATACCAACCATGCCGCCTAAAGTAAATAAATAAGGAATGAAATGCGTTAGCTTTGTTTATATTCCACGTGCGTTCTTTAAGTTTCCCATGCTCTAGGTTATTATTGATTTAAAGACGCTTCCGCATGCTCAAAAAGTGAAAAGAATTGGATAACGACATTAGCCGCGACATGCTCGAAGAAGGGAATAGATTTGGAACAAAAATAATGAGTAAAAAAGTAACTTCTTATTATTAGGAACAATTTTAAGAAATATGTAATTTTCTTTTTTTTCTTTTCTTCTTCTTCCTCTTCTAATCGATTGGTGGAGACTCGCTAGCCACCGCCAATGTTGGCCCCCACCACCTACTACAAATCATCCGCCACTACCATCGACAACTAAAAAAGAGGAAAAAGAAAAAAGGAAAATCTAAAAAGTAATAAAATATTAAAAGAAATTCTATGGCATAAAAAAATTTGTAGGTTATACCAAACGCATTCCTATTATTTTTCTATTTCAAAAATATAAAATTTGTATAGTTACCAAATACGTTGTTTTACTTAAAAATTTGTTCTAAGAACAAAAATAGAAAAAAAAAAAATTTCTAAAAAGAAATTGTTTCCCAGAATAAAATTGTTACAATTTGGTAATCATTCTGTTCTTTGGTATGGCCCTTGATTTTTTTAGACTTAAAATTTCTTTTAATTTTTAATAATTTTATTATATTTTTCTATTTCTATTTTTAATTAATTTATTATTTTATTTATTTTATTTTATTTATTTATTTTATTTTTAATTTATATTATATAATTTTATCATATTTTTAATATAATTTTATTATTTGATTTTATTATTTTTTAAATATAATTTTATGTTATAATTTTATTAGATTTCTCAAAATTTTCTTTTAATTTTTTCATAATGTCATTATATAATTTTATTATTTTTTAATTATTTTATTACTTATTTTTAAAATTTTGTTATATAATTTTATCATATTTTTAATATAATTTTATGTTATAGTTTTATTATATTTTTCAAATTTTATTTTATTATTTTAATAATTTTATTATATTTATGCGATTGGTTAGAGGAAGAATAAGAGAAAAGAAAAGGAAAAGAAGAAAAGAAAAGAGAACAAAAAAAAAAAAAAAGAATATGATTTGGCTTGATTCTTGAGTTATTCCAAAAACAAAAAAAATTTTTTTATACTTCTTAATTTTACTCCAAATCTATTCGGAGAAATAAAGATCTAAATTTTTTTCACTTATTATTTCCGTTTTAAAATTTATTCCCTAACCACTTTTCTACTCTGAATAATTGAAAAACTAGCCGATATAATCAAATGGAAACCTATTCTTTTTCCGTTTTGGGGAACAAAACAATAGTATAATAGAGTCGGAAGGGATTGATGAAGTACGCGGTGTAGCAATTGGCGGGGACGAAAGTGTAGGGAATGGCAGATGCTTCGACAAGCCTCCTGATTTTCTTCTTCTTCTCCAGGCATGCTTCGAATGGTGGGAGCGGGGTGATCCTGTCCTCTTTGCACCCGAACTCGGATGGTAGGAACCTCTAGAGCAACCAAAACATGAGAAGAAAACTAAGCCCAGTTCGAAATCTCTCGCCAGGAAAAGAAGGCGGTTTACCTTTATGTTGCCATCCGCGATTATGGCGTCAATTATTTTGATTTGATCGGAACATCAGAAATGGGAAGCGCGGAGATCACAATATCGACCTGTTTAAGCACGGATACCATCTTCTCATGATCCTCCAATTCTTCCTGTTTTTATGCAATTCAATTTTTTACGTCGCAAATCCAATATTGTTGTGCTAAGTTCGTGGTTGTTCGAAGAATAATTGCATGATGACTATTTTTTTGCTTCGACAATCCTACCATTTTGTGGTTCGTATATTGGAAAAAGCCCAATAAAGGTTGCGCACAATTGACAATCTTGGGAATATTACGGAAGGTAACAGATCTTAGAACTCATGACTAACACAAGCAAAATTAAATTATTAGAGAATTCAATTACAAATGATAAATACTATTATTTAAACGATTCGGTCGGAGTATGGGAAAATTGTTCCAAAAATTTTAAATCCGTTGTATGGCACCAAACTCAGTCCTAAAATTTTCTAAAGAGAAGACAATGGTGATATATAACACTATTCAAAGACAGCGAGGGAGGGAGGGAGGATGGGAGAGACCTAAACAAGAGTAACACCAAGTGATCCAAATTCGCCACGGAGGCGTAGACTGGAAAGAGGCATTTGAGAGCAAAGAAAAAGGTGGGGGTGGCCCAACGTCGCGCTAGAGCCCTCACAACACGTTTCCCAAGTAACCAGTACCTCATAAAACGAGGATCTTGCTCTTATTGCAACTAATGCTTGTGATCTTCATCTCTCTTTATCGATAAATGAATAGATGCAGTATGCATACACTGCTCTCTTTGCTCCTCCTACACTGCTTCTATAAGATCACATGCATATGTCACGAGCTGATCGATTGGGATCGTGACTGTGCGACAACTCATGCGCTTTTGAATCACCTAAGCCAAGCCTTGCTTGATCGATCGCACACTCGCTCGCTTTACTCGGATCGTAGAGAAAAAGCTTCTAGAAAGAGGAACTCTAAAAAGAAATAAGCTTTAATATTACTGAAATATTTGGATGATTACAAATGAGGAGAAGGGCACCATTTCTTATACTAGAGGCTCTCAGATTACATTCATTGATTGACTCTTTATCCAGCGGACGAGATCGCACCGCCTTACCTACCGACACTAATAACATCTACCAACGACCGACATAAATAACTAGAGATTTCTAGAACTTGACGTAATGACGATGTCGCCCGCTCTTGGAAAGTTCCAGAATGAGTCTTGTTAGGAAGCCAAGCGAGCACGGGAGGTACTCCATGACAAGGCACGGCCTTTAGCATCGGAAACCTCTTGACCATGACACATAGCTGATCTATCTTTGCTACACCGCATGTCTTCACCTGGAGAACATAATGTACGACTTCCCTCCTGCTCGATGCGATTAATTTATAAGTAATTCCGTCCTACATTAGAAGAAACGTAGAGGGGGTACAATCAATGTCTTCGGGAAATGTTAAAAAAAGAAGAAGACAAATGTTTAATGATGCCCTTAAAGTCCTATTGTTCATCCTAGATATGCTTTTACAACGTACGATTACTCGGGAAGCAAAAATAAAAAATGTGTCGCGTGGCGTGTGGTGAGGGAAGAATATGCGCTATCACGTTGCCACTCCAATAAAATAAAAATAAATAATTGCAAATGTGAAAGATATTATATTTCTTCAAAAACAGAAGCACGAGTTAATAATCATAGGAGACCAATGGTCACTTGCGTTGGCCGGTCAATAATACCCTGTTTAGTAACACTCCCAAGAATAACTTATTTTATTCTTTTATTCCTAAAAAAAACAGTAATCTGTTTAGTAAATTTTTTGTTTCTAGGAATAAATCCGTGTTTTTGTTCTCAAGAATAGATTGAAATAGAATCAAGAAGTAGAAAAAAGTAATTTCTTATTCTCGGGAATAATTTCATAATCAAATCCGACTTTTTCTTTTTTCTTTTTTTTTCTTTCTTTTCTCCTTCTCTCTTCTTCTTCTTCCATGGCCACTATCGCCAGCGGTAGCCGATGACCAGTTAGGCAAGGTCCAGCAAGCTCGTCAAAGCCTCATTAGGCTAGGGCAAGGTCCAGCATGCTCATATACCGACTAGCGAGGCAATCTAGCAAGGCTCGGCCTCACCCGGATCTAGTGAGGTCAAGGCTCATGGTGGCCGACGACCGGCCACAAAGAAGAAGAAGGAAGAAGAGAATGAAAATATATATATAATATAAATATATAAATATATATAAATAAAAATATATATATTTAAAAGTATTAAAAATTAAAAGAAACAAAAAATTTTAAGAATCCTAGCAAAATTTTTATTCCGGGAATATAAATTTTGAACAATTATCGAACACCTTCAAAAACTCAAAAATTATTCCCGAGAGCAGAATGAAAAAAATCATTTATGAATAAAAATTGTTAATCGGGAATAGAATGGTTATCAAACGCGTCCTAATAATCAACATCTAAAGACTTAATCTATTAGAAAAAATGAAACATGCGAAGGCCCGTTCCTAGCAACTTCTGTTTCTTATTCTTACTTTTTTTGGTAAATATTCTTATTTATTATTTCTTTGAAAAATACGTAGACAAAGAAAAACATTTTCAATATCAACGAATTATAAATAAAAGAAGAGAGTATGTAATGCTCAATACATATATCACGTACTTATATATTTTGAAAGGTTTCTGGCGTTTTACATTCAACAAGAATCAAATGCGAAAACCATAGGATTGCAAAAACTAAAACATGAAAATGGAAGTCACTCCAAATCGTCAAATACAGAAGTATATTATTTGGTCATATTAACAAGCGTTCCTCCACTCGATAAGAAAATGTTAATTTTCAGAATCTTGATTAACGTGTATTTATTATGAGAAATATTTGTATATTGAAAAATATAATAATGCTTTACTTGATTACACGTATCATTGGCTTCGACGAGCACGCCAGCCCCAATTACCAGAATTTAAAGTCGGGAGGGATTAGATGAAAGAAGTTAAGAGATCAGTTAAAAGATCCAAATGAATTAATAGAAATGCTCAGGTTCGAGAATCGAAAGAGAAATCCATTTTTTGAGTCCTTTAAGGTGAACTTTGTTAGTTCTACAAATTACATTATTTTTTGTAATCAAATTTTCAATTTAGCATGCTTGTTTGGGAAATAAGAGAAAAGAAGGAGGACCAAAAATTTCAGTAGGAATTTTGGAAATTTTGTAAGAAGAGAGAAGATTTTTTTAATTTAGGGCATTTTCTTCTTTCAATAGCCATTTCAATGTAGGATGCTTTTTAAATAAGGATAATGATAAAAATTGTCCCTGAATTTTGGTATAATATGTAATGCATTTTTTGAACTTTTAATTTGTTTAATATAATTCATAAACTTTAGCCTAATATTCAGTGTGGTCTTTTGTTCAACATATCCTTGAATTTTTGTATGCATGATCAATGTAGTCTTTTAAGTATATGAATATGTTCAATATAATCATTTTATTAATTCAAGATCAATGACAATATTAAATATTTTCATATAGTTCAATGACTAAATTGAATATGTATCAAAAGTTTAAGGATTACATTGCAAAATAGGTCAAAATTCATGGGTAATTTGTGTCATTATCCTGAATGAATTCTACTTGTAACCACTTTTTTTCTCATTGACTTCAATTTAATGTTGGAATTGCTATGCCCCGTCTTTATAATCTTTTCCCTTTTTATTATTTATCAAAATTCTTATTTAAAAATTGCCATTGGAATTAAGGACCACAATGCCGTTAAAGGCAACGATACTAACTAGAAACGATGATCACAACTCCCATCGACAACAGCTTCGTGTGGCGGCAACAAGGCTTGGCATGCGTGATTAGGCGATCGAGTCGATCTGGGTCGGCCGAAACAGCCCCCCGTGAATCTCAACGTAAAACGGTTCTCTCTCGCCATTAGACCGGGCCGAAAACCCAGGTGATTTATTTCTGGCTAAAGCAATTGTGAAGATTGTGGTTGTATACAGGCAGCACCGCGCGGATTTCATTCTGCCAAAGTTTTGTGGCAAGTCGACGTAACTCAGCAAATGCTCAATCGGTACATCACGAATAGCTCTGATTGCTGCAACTCTTCTTTACACTGTGAACATTCTGCATAAAACACGGCTGAAATCAACGTACATTCTCAGGCACTTGCATATCACCATGCTTTCGAGCACTTCGGCAGACCACGTTACTCCAAAGCGATGGAGGGCTCAAGGCTCTAATCTCCATCGTCATTTTCTTATTCAGGGACTGAACTAAGAACAGGCAAGAACTATCTCAGAAGTCCAGTCATATCCTGCTGGAACAATTACAATATTTCTGCAAAAGCAAACCTTCAAACGTAGCAGCAATAACACTCAAATTGGATGAAGTCCCAAGAAAACGTTCTCAAGCTATTTCGACATTCCCATGAACCAAACACTAGAACCTCACGAACCATCAATGGAATATCATCACTCAAGAGAAATTAACCATTAAGAAGAAGAAAGTTTCAGAACACCGGTGCTGCTCAGCCAAAAGTTAGGCAGAGGAGAAGAAGCGACAATGTGTTTCACGGCTAGAAAGCCAGTGGTTTCGCGCGCAGACTGGTTTGAGACTCGGCGAGGCATGAAACTCTTGAGGACACGGGATTTAAGAATAGACTGCAAAATTTGAGCACGAAAGAACGGAGAAACGAAGTGGGAGAAATTTAATGAAGTCCGGGGTCAAAACCTTACTTGCAAATGGCTGGGGCTTTGGTGCCCCGCCTCACAGAGGCAAAATTTCAGCCATAAGTTCCCCAAAGTTTCCACACACACTCCACGAACGGAGAGAAATGGCCAACTAACCCACGCTAGACAGAGAGAGAACGACGAGACAGGGCACGAGAAAGAGAGAGACGATTATGTTGCCGGGCTACCAGAGGTCCGGCGAAGTTGACAAGTGCTGCGATGGTGTGGCCGCACTGCTTTTTGGGAGTTCGACCGTGGTGGCAAGAAAAGCTATGAGCGACTGAGCGGGTCCTTGTTGAGGAGGCGTTTGTTTGAACATTCAAGGTGAAAGCGAGAAGAAGCAAAACTTGTTATGACCTGAAAGCTTTGCTCTATTTGTTAACGTTTCCATTGCTCTCTTTTTTTTATTCTTTTATTCCCTGAAATAAAAAAAATAAAAAAAAAAGAGTACAAATCCATTTTCAATTTCCCATATTAGAAAAGTGACCAAGAAATAGATATGGAATAAAAATAAAAAATAGAAAAATGTTACTTCTTATTCCCAACTAAGAAATACCGACACTCTCTAAAAATCTTCATGTCGTGTCGGACACCTCAATACATATTCGACACTTTCCAACATTCTTGAATACTCTTCAACACTCGGTCAACATGTGTCAAAAAATCCGAAACCTAGTCAATTTTCTTGATACTCTTTGACACTAAAGTTGGAATTTTAATATGTGAATTTCCGACACGTGATTCTAACATGCGAGATCAATTTTAAAAATTTTAATAAATGAATGGTCAAAATGTATACATTTGAAAAATCAAAATAATAAATGTAAACAAAATAAAAACCTAGTCTCTTCTTCTCTTTTGACTTTCAATTTCTATGATACACAATTCACCCCAAGATTTTGTTCTCCTCTTCCGACACATCTGACACGCAAGTCTATAATGTAAATTGCTTCTTCTTTTTTCTAAGTTTTATGGATTATTGGAATAAAGTTAAATTTCTCAAGTTGAAATAATGAATGATATTAATAAATTATGGATTAATGTTTTTAGTGTAAATTCATTATGGGCTTTTTTATTGTTTATTTATTTGTGAATACAAATCAAATTAATTTGATTGGAATAATGATAAAAATGATGATTTATTATGTATAAAAATAAACATTTAATATATTACGACATGTGTTGCGGAATCCTTTATTTTTTTAAACGACATATCAATCGGCGGATCGTGTCGTGTATGTGTCATATATATGTCGGTGTCGGTGCATTTCAATGCAACATGCCTTTAAAATGTTTTAATTTTAAGTGAAACGTCATTTTAATATACATGTGATTAGTCTTATTTTTATTTTATCTTTTTGGCGTGCCACACTCTTCGGGGACACTCACACTTAGCAAGGACAAAAATGTGTAGCCAAAGGCCCACCGGTGGATAAAAAGTGGTTGGCCATTATGCAAGTGCATCTCAAGTGCATCACACACTTTCATATGAAACACGTGATTGCGATTATACTACAGTAACAAAATTTATGAAAAGTTTCATGCGAATCACGTGGTTATGACCATATGATAGTAAGAAAACTCACGATATAAACTTTTCATGATTTGAATGCATCCACTAGCACATCGAAGATATTTGATAAATCGCCAATCTTAAGTAATTGGATTTTGTATTTTAAACCGAGATGTTACATCTAATAAAAGAGTGATCGGAAGTTCTATTCAAGCAACTATCCTATCAAAGCAAACATCAAATCAACCAAAAAGCAAAAGAATTGCATCCAAAAGGAGTTAGCACAACTAGTAGCACATTACCAGATGCTTCTTAACCAGTAAATACACATCGTTAAGTCAGCTTTATTCACAGAACTAAGCCCTCAAACAGCAGTTTCCATTCCCCAAAAAAAAAAAAAAACACTTGCATGCCCGCTGCTTCCTCCGCAGCGAGACGGCTTCTATCTACAAACAACCCCGTCTCGAGCGATACGATCACTCGAGCGTTCCTGCTAATTGCTTGATTGCACTGTACAGCTTCCGCCGCGGCCCGACGGCATGCACGCCCATTTCTTTGAGGTCCTGGAGAGTGAGAAGAGGCAAGGCTTCCACGTCCACCTCGTGCATTTCAAACATATCGGCATACTTGCCGAGCCCCAATTCCTCTAGCCATTCCGTCACGCTACTCGAGCCGTCTCGTCCGACTTCAGCATCGTCCTCTCCGTGCCCGTGCCCATGCCCGCGACCGGCGTTGGGGGAGACATTCCCATCCTCGGTTCCTTCTTTACTCGCCATTGATGTTTCGCGACCCGACAAATCATTGAATTGATCGGGAGCAGAATTCTCCACGAATCCAACCGAAACCTTTCCATCCGATTCATCAGCAATCTCAGGACTATATGTAAACCCCAACCACTCGCGAAAACCCTGTTACTCCCCGCCGCGCTCCGGCACCGGCGCTTCATCACCCGACACTTGCGAGTGACGGCACCGAAATTCAGCTCGAATTTGGTCATCCCCATTTCCCCTGAACTCTCTGCTTCAGAAGCCGGGTTCTCATTTTCTCCTCGCTGCAGCAGAGGATCGACTGAAATCCCCGGCGACACGGCACGGTCCAAACCCAAAGACTCCGGCGGGGCCTCTTTCGAAACGGACCTCTTTCCAGGATCAACGACGCGGTTCCTTCTCTTGCGAATCGAATTCGCCCCGTATCTATGAGAGAGCACGCATGCAAAGGCAGCAGGGAAATCTCCCACCTCACCTAATCTAACATTTGGCCGTCTCTCTCTTTTCGAATCCATGCGCAAAATCAGCATGCTTCAACGAGGACCCGCGATGATTCGGCACCTTAACAACTATCTTCAATCGAAACCAACGAGTCGCACTCAAAACCACGAACCAACCAAGAATCAGGAGCAACCAAAAGAATCCACACGAACTAGACCGAACACATTCGAGATCATGACTAACTACCGCAGGCAGAACCCATCTAATCAAACAAATTCGCAGACGGTTCTCATGCAGCAACCGCAAGAACAGAGCCGCTTAAGGAAAAGCCGGGCGGACTAACCTTGGAGACGGCAAACGACTGCACATCAAATCTCGAACGTTTCGCATGCTTTCCCAAAATTGGGTTCCTTTGAAGACTCCTTCTCCCCCACAGGACTACCGCCCACCACAAGGAAAACCGCTGACTTCCTCCTGCTGGGTCTTCCTTTCGCTTTAATATTATAAGGACAGCAGATGGGCCAGGTGGATTTTTTTTTGGATTTTGCAATTCGTCTGTGGGCAGCAAATTCTTTCTCGCTGTCGGGATTGAGACGAGAACACAGACGACGGGGTCGTATCTTGGAAAGCAAAAGGTTGGGAAGCAAGCGAGGTAGGTCCTCTTTAAATTATTCCGGGCTGTCGGATCGACATTGAGAAGCTGAGGATTGGAATCGTCAGATGGTGTCCAGCACATAGAGAGGCGAAAACGACAAGAGGGGGAAGACCAAAACGTGGCGCGTTGGGAAGTGCGGAGACGGAGTAGTACCAATGTATCTGAAGTGCTTCTGGGACACGTAAGGGTCAATTCCTGTCCTGAGGACAAGATGGGTTGGGGTTCTTTAATCACTTCAATGCCCTTTTTTTTTTTTTTAATAATTAATTATTTAAAAAATGATACGGGTGTTCCTAAATTTTGACTACATACGAAATTTAGTCCCAAAATTTTTGCTTATTCAATATGATTCATAAACTCTAACCTATCATATAATATAATTCATAAACTTTTGATTTATTGATACATATTTAATTTAGTATATAGATTATTTCTAATCGAATCTAGAGATATAATAATTTAAAGAGTAGATTAAACGTTTATTAAAAGTTCAATAACCATATTACACATTAGACTAAAGTTGAAGAACTACATAAAATAAATTAAAAATTAGATATCACATTACATACCGAGCGAAAATTCAAGGGTCATTTGTGTAAATATCTATTAATTATTTCGTAAAAATAAATGATGAAAAAGATTATTTTTATTGTTTAAAATGATCAATTAGTAAAAATATTTTTATTATTAATAATAGTTTATATCTAAATATTGTTTGGATGATGTGAATATTTTTTATTTATTCGTTTTTTTTTACTGATGCAAGCTATTATTTAAAAAAATTAAATTATTAATTTTTCACCAAACAAACGAACATGTTGTATGAAATATGTTTGATCTTTTGAGGTTATAATATATGGGCACTAGGTTAGGCAAAAAGTAAGAATAAAGCAATAAATCGAAAAAAAAGAAGTTAAAATCATTGAAAATTCATTCAATAAGCCACGTCGCCGTTCACTATTCACACGTATATATAATTAAGAAAAAGATGCACTTAGCGGGCCGTTATGGGCTCAAGCAGCCCAATACATAGACTCAAACCCTGTCGGGGTGGGCTTGCACCGGCGGTGATTCACTCGACGAAGCCCAAAATGGTGGAAAGCGTTAGAACCAGAAAATGAATTAGCAAGAGCTTCCGACGTCGGTAGGATTATCATAAGAGGAGCTACTTATATTTTCTTAATTCAGAAAAATAACGTCAATTCTTACCAGAAGTGAGCAAATTCAGATTTTTAAAAGGACAAATTAAAATATTGAAGGAGCTGACGTTATCTACATGGACAAAAAATTATGGATAAGCATAATCATTTTTCTAGTTATGGAAAGAATAAACTATCAGCTTTGAAAAGAATAGACCGTGTTGATTTTGTTTTAAGTATTGAAAGAAAAAAGAGTTCTCGCCACTTTGCTTCTATCCCGTTAGGGACGCGATTAGGAAGCTCTATCCCGGCAAGGTCTTTCCCTAGGAAGTCAAAGTTTCCTGCGTCTGGTTTTGATTAGATCAAAATATTTTTGGTCGAGAAATACATTGAAATTGAACCCAGTTACGCCACAAATAAATAAACAAATAGATCCCTTCACTCAGTCTACATTGAAATAATTAAACTCAATGATGATTTTTCTCAGGTCCATTCGTTTCATAGAAAATATTTTTTAGAAAACGTTTTCCAGATTTTTCGGTATTCGTTTCACAAAAAATTAATTGACTTGAGAAAAATGAAGGGAAAAAAGTCTTCTAAAATGGTGGGAAAATATTTTTCACTTTTCAAATAAAAGAAAACCTTTTTCTCACTCACTCTTTCCTAACTCACGCTCTTACTAGTCCTTCTTTCTCTTTTTTTTTTTATTTCGAATTTTTTATTATTGTTCTTTTTTTTTTCCTTGGCCGATCACTAGCCATGCAATAGCCAACAACTAGCCAAAGGCAATCTCAAGCTCACCGGTGAGCTAGCTCGCTTGCCGATCTAGCGAGGCCTGAGGTCAGCAAGCGAGATGTCAACTATTGAGTTCAAGCTCACCGGCAAGGAAGGGCAAATTTTTTTAAAAAAATAAAAAAGTATAAAGAAAATTTTAAAATAAAAAATCAATTTTTAAAAAAAATTATTAAATTATTAAAATTATTAAAATGAGTGCACGGAGAAAAATCGAATTGAATTTTCCAAACTAAACGGCAGAAAATATTTTTAGTTCCCTTTCAAGTTTCAGTTGAAAACCGAAAAAAAAAATATGATTATTTGTTTGGAAAATAGCTTTTTGGAATATATTTTCTATAAATGACACATTTTTCGTGAAATGGACAGAGCCTCAAACTCCACTCCAAATTCCATCTATTGAAAGAAATAAACCAAATTGATCCTCTAAACCGTAAATGAATCTAATCTCATCGTCACTTTCGTAAACCAAAAAAAAAAAAAAAAAGTAAAGGATAAATGCAACAAAAAATCCTAAACTATGTTCATCGAGACACGTTTATCTTAAAAAAAAATTTATGCGACACAAAAAAATCTCAAACTTATAATTGTTAAAAATTTGCTTACATGGATGTTGGAAAGCAAATGGTATCGACTGAAAAATCGTCTAAGGGCTTTGGGATTTTCACACAAGTACAAATTTTGGATTTTTTTATGTCACAAAAAAAAAAATAGAGAAAATGCGTTACAATATTGTAGTTTAGATTTTTTTATGACAAAGAAAAGTTGAGAGTAAATATCATCAAGGGTATAATTCGGCATTTTTTATTGCTTTTTCCCAATATCAAACTTCTAGAAGGCATTTTTACCAAAAAAAAAAAAACTTCTAGAAGGCATAATTTTTTGGGAAAATTCCAAACAAGGACCCGAAGTGAATCTATTTTCTCAAATAACGACCAAAAGTGAAGTTTGTGTCAAATAAAATCCGAAATAAACTCATTGTCTTGAATAAGGACCCGAAATAATCAACTACTCTATTGAGGACTTTAGCTCACCGGCAAACATTTTCCAGCGATTAAAATAGGGGCAATTTTGTTAGCAATTTATGATTGGAAAAAATTCTAAATTAATTAAGTTTAGGTTATTCATTTAGATGTTTATGTTTTCTTCTTTCTTCTCCCTCGCCGCTCCTCAACCAAATCATTGCCTGATCATTGTTACAACTTGATTCTCATCACTCCTCGCCTTGCTCAATTCTCATCGCTTCTCACCTGCCCCTCACAAGCATCGATCTATTGTTCACCATTGTCTCTTCTTTCTAGGGTTTCGGTGTCAACAAGCTTCAAATTCGTTGTTCGAGTGCATAACTTGGGTGACCACGACGGCAAGGGGTTGTCTCTCTGGGAGGCACCTCCGTTGGTAGCAATGGTCGGTGACCAGGTAAGGTGACTAAATTTTAGTCGCATTCTACTTGTTGATCTCTGTTGCAGATGCTTTATTTAAACAGATGGTGTACTTTTTTGTTGTTGGAATTTTGGAGTTCTTGAGAACTTTCAATGCTTTAATGTGTGGTGGGGAGGGATATTATGCCTTGTATTATGGTAAATTTGACTTTTGTTAGCAATACAAAGATTGCTAGTTCATTGGAGCTTGAGAAGGCCAAATTATTTATTGGAAGTGCTATAATGTTGTTGTTAGTCAAGTAATGATATTGCTAAGACAATGGGGTTTGCAATTGATTCGTGATATTATAGATGAAATCCATCAAAATGAGACATTCACTAAAAAATCCATCAAAACAAGTAAAAACGGTATTATAAAACAGAACTCTCTTGTACCATCACTGTCACTGCCATCCGTGTGATATTCCATCACATGCCCACACCTTGTTGCCATGTTGCTTCAATGAGCCACAATCACTTTCTATTCGACGAACGAATGATTGGGTACACCAATTTGAATGAAACTAACCACGATTGAACATGAGTGCAAATTGAAATAAATGGAAAACCTGGAAAAAAAATGATGGAGAATCAGGCTTTATACACAAGCTTTGTCTACATTTTGCCGGTTTAATGTGAGTGAATTCTAAGATGGAAAAACTAACCTTGATTGATGGGGAGGTGAGCTTGCTCGAGCTTTGTGATTTGCGAACAGAGAAAAGTCAAATGTGGGTTTCCGCAAACAAAGAAAGAAGAATCTGGTTTTCTTATTGTTTTTGAATTCATACCTCAATTGGCGGAAAATTTTGGTCTTTGATTTTGCGGAGGATGGGTACAAGGAATGGGGAGAACTTTGGCCTTTGACTTTGCAGAGGATAGGTACAAGGAATGGGGATACCGTAGAAAACCTAAGGTTTTTTTGTTTTCGTTTTAGAATTTGTTAATCTTTCCCTGAATTTTTTTTAGACAAAATTGCCCAAACTCCGGTCTTCGAAAATGTCACATGCTTGATAGCTGGCGAATATTTGGTTGACCAGCAAACTCGGGCACTTATTTGGAATTGATTCAACCACTTTGAGTCATTATTTGAAACAATAGATTCACTTTAGGTCTGTATCTGACATAAAATTCATTTTAGGTCATTATTTGAGAAAATTGGTCCACTTCGAGTTCTTATTTAGAATTTTCCCTAATTTTTTTCCTTTTCCTTTAATTAATGTTATTGGTCAAAGAAGTCCCTCGAAGATTGGCTAATTACACGGACACCCGACAATTTCGCTAATCGACCGGATCGTCCTTATTGTTGATCTTGGGCCTTCTGATCGGGAGACCAACGTCTCAGGCCTTCTGATCCCGTTTCATCACAATATACGAGGGCTCAAGATTCTCAGATCTCTTGTCGATTTTGTAAAATCTATAATTTCTTCTATATATTCATTTTTAATCTGCTAAAAACAATTTCGCTTCCAATGATCTTTTCTGCTTGGAACAGGTGGCAGGTCGATTCTGCCAGGGTTGACCGATCACGCATCCAAGATTCGATCATGCATCTGTACGTATTCTTCTTATCAAAGGATGCACTTTTCTTTTTCTTTTTTCCTTTTTTCTCGATAATATTATTTTGATAGGTCGTCCAAGCTCTCATCCACGTTGTTGGGATATTTATTTTTTGGATTTCTAAATTCTCTAATTATATCAATTGAGAGATTGGAGCTTATTTTCGCTAGAGATATTTAGAGGGAAAACAAATTAGTGTAGTTGAACAATGCTTATTGATAATCCCCCGACTTTCGTTAGGGTATGTAAATAAATTTGAACAATGGGCGATTCATCGCAGAGGGCCTCGTGCCTACCATTGTCATGTCATTACTACGATTCCAAGTCGAAGTCGAGAAAGTATGTTCGTGAGTGACGACATCATTCGAATTTGTCACCATGCGAAAGGTGGCATGATCTCAGTAGCATTAGATGAGCAAGCTCGGTGAAGTGTCATTGAATGACCGGCGCATGTCAAATTATGTTTAT
The DNA here is from genome assembly GCA_014182515.1 of Eucalyptus microcorys. NCBI lineage: Eukaryota > Viridiplantae > Streptophyta > Magnoliopsida > Myrtales > Myrtaceae > Eucalyptus > Eucalyptus microcorys. The sequence continues at coordinate 24,314,421 of CM024572.1, forward strand.
CTTTGAATTTAATAATGACATAAATAGTCTATGAATTTTAATCAAATGCGTTGAATTTTTAATATGCTTAATGTGATATTTGAACTTTAATCCAATCGCGCATGCAATGCGGTTTCTAAATTTTAATTTTGCAATTTAATCCTTGAACAATATGAAAATATTAAATATCGTCATTCAATTAATTCGAGACTAGGAACAGCATCGAACATTTTGATATAATCGAATAACTAAATTGAACATATACAATAAATTTAAAAATCACACCGAACAAATTAAAAATTTGAGAATCATTATACTTTGGACTAAAAGTTTATGGACTATATTGAATAAACTAAAAATCTTAGTATTATTATTATGTTACACATTGAATTAGAATTCAAGGATTATTTGTGTTGTTTTTTTTTTTTTTTTTTTAGTCATTGAAGTGAAGAATGTCAAGTATTTTGAAACGTTGAAATATACAAGAGAGTTGGCATTTATGTGGCAATTCAATTGTTTCTATAGAGAGACACGAAATTGATGATACTTTTCTTCTCATTTTTTCAGTTTTTATGAATTTAGTTAGTGAATTATACGTAACCACGCTACTTAAAATTCCCCGTTCAATACGGACCACCCCCCCAAAAAAAAAAAAAACCACTAAATGTAGAAAACGAAGCACAATACAATCATGCGTCGCCAAATCAAATAATTTAGAAAGAAAACGAAGTGCCACCCAAATCACTTTTAGTGACCAATGAAGGAGTTTCCACCACTAAAATACATTTTCAATGATTTGACTGTTTGCTATGAATTTAAATTGGACAGTTATGACGTATTGAACTTAGTTTTTGCCTTATTTTTCTTATTTGGGTTGATTGTGTTCTTAATCTTTATTAGCAAAAAAGAAAAATATATATAGCATACGGCAAGAATAGCGAAGAATGATAACCATTTCCCAAAAACGTTTTAAATATTTCGTAATGTCAAAAATTTTAAAAACGATAAAATATTCGGGCAATCATGCGAAATTTAATACGATGATATGACAGCTTCCGAAGCAGAATCACTGTGTACATGATTATATGTAGGACCACAGCTCGTCTTAATGCCATACACATCCATAATCTTCTACGTGACTTGTCCAATTGAAATTCACTTTCGAATTTGCTAGAACAAAAATGGCAAGACGTCCAATTCGAACTCGCACGGCAAGAAGATCCTCATTGCTTCTACGATTTCGTATGCTAACAGAGACAGGGAATGTCACTTATTGCCAACCATTTGATTATGGAAAGAGAAAACAGAAAGCCATAAAAGTAGTTTGGCTTTAGATTAGGTAGGCAAAATTATACATATAATCCCTGAATTTTCACCAAAAATATAATTTTGTCCATAAACTTTTAATTTATTTAGTGTAACTCATAAACCTTAACCAAATGCGCAATGTTATCCGACCTTTTGATTTGTTCAGTGTAGTTATTGAACTTTTAATACGCGTTCAATTTAGTCTACAAAATATATGAAAATAATCAATATTATCCATGAACTTAAATTAATAAAATGATAATATCGCATAATTTCATATAATATAAAGACTAGATAGAATATCTACTAAAATTTCAAGAATCATATTGGATAAATTAAAAGTCCATAGACGACACCGCACATTGAGCCAAATTTCATGGATAATCAGCATAATTATCTAAATTAGTTTTTTGGTCAAATGATTATTTTAATTAGTTAAGAAGACAATACTTAACTCTAAGTGTAAGGGCTACTAATAGCTTATCATAAGGTCGCAAACTCGCATGGTAGGAGTCAATAAGGTTTGCTCACGAGTCGGAAGTCACGACCTTATTCGAACTTGTGACCGCATAAGAAATAGTGTGACCCCATCACTAATCGACTATCAAGCTCGGGGATGTACATTGAGATTTGCTTATCTTTAGATCATTCAAATGAAGAATGTGCAACAATTTTTTGAAACGCTAATATTTACGCAAAATTTACCATTTTACCCTTTTAAAGGAGATAAACGTGGTTCAACGGACACATTAACACGTCTTAATAAATAAAATAGTTGAAGATAGGCATGAAATCAATGATTTTTTTATTTTTTTTTGGCACTTCTAAAGCTCTATGGAGTGAGTCATATGGGAGCACGCTGCTCTAAAATTCCACCATCAAAGCATACCCAATGTAGAAAACGAAGCAGGATCGTGCGTTGTCAAACCAAGATGATTTAGAAAGGAAACGAAGTGCCGCCCGAGTCACTTTCGGTGACAAATGAAGGAGTTTCCACCACTTACCATTTTCAACGTTTTATAATTTGCACATGAATTCAAATCGAACAATCGTGGCGTATTGAACATATTATGTGCTATAGTTAGTTAAGATCCATTCCGAAAAGCAACCTAAGTACATTGCGTTGTTGTCCCTTGCGATGTCTCCAACTTCTGAATTAGGATCGTCCCGTATTTGATCACGTAGGACCGTTACATGTCTTGATATTATAAGCAAATTCGTGGTCTTTCACGTAACTTGCCCAATAAAAGCTTGATGTCGAAACCCGCCTTCGAATTCGCTCGAATAGAAGTGGCAAGATGTCGAATTCGAACTCGCACCGACAGAAGAGGATCATGGCATCTTAGCCTAAGGTTGTACCTGCTATCTCGTCATCAAAGAGACTTGTTACCATCAAAATAGATTCGGGGCCACCCAATAATTCATATGAGAGATTATAATCTGCCTGTCTTTCTCTCTATGATGGGATTGAACTGATTTGCACGAACCGCTCTCGCAGCCTTTTCGGTTTAAAATCTTGAGAACACTTATTTTGATTGCGATGGCAATGGTGAAATCAAATCTTTCTCCAATAATTTCATCTCTTTCTTTGATTGAATTGTTTGGGTTAATAAGGTGGGGAGGTCACTCCAATCACCGCTTGCGATGAAAGAAGAAAGAAAGAAAGATTGCGTGATTGAGCTTTGCGCACAATGAAAATGCTAGGCAAATCAAATCTCGTGATCAAGACGTTATAAACGTAGCAAGAAGGGGATATTATCATATTACTAATATCGAGATGCTTGAATTGTGAAAGGAAACGGTAATGAATGAGAATAAAAAAGAAAACGAGAATAGTAATCGTTTCTCGGAGGAATTAGAAGAAATATAGTAACGAAACGCGTCGCTTCTCGATCATGTGAGATCTACGTGAATTTCACTGTAACGTGACAATATGCACACGACCACAAATATCACTATCCGTACATTTAGAGATGCGCAATGGTCGTTGAATCCCTATTGTCTCGAGCAATAATTTACTTGAGCTAAATTCTTTATGTATTTGCCTAGCAAAATATAAGATATATTTGAGATCACATTGATCGAGATAGCTCTTCGGCACTCACTTAAAAAGACATGAGATTGCCTGAAGATCACAGACTCTATTTTGGGTGTATCCGTCTAAGTGAAAGAATTTTTGTGTCTTTTTTCGATGTTAACGCGTCTTATTTGCTGAAAATGGTCACTCAATTGAAAATTATTTACAATCAAAGAAAACATGCATGTCTAAAAAAAGAAAAATGAATTTCTTAACTTAAAATATATATATATTTTTAAAATAAAATAATGACTTTTTAAAATGTAATTTAATTTTTTTCGAAACAAACATACCACGTTACATTTTTGCAAACCAATGGCTCCTCGAACTGGGATAAAACATCCTACCTCCGACTTAAATTTGATAGAGAGATCCCTGGAAAATAAATATTTTCTTGAATGCATTTTTTACGAGGATAATTCTCGTGTTGAGATGTGGAGTGGACAAAGTTGGACGAGGAATATGATATAATATGTAATATAATAGAATATATATAAAAATTATTTAAGTCCTAGAAAGTCCCGAACCATAAGCTCCCCACATATAATGGCCATTTATACGCCTCAACCACCCACTATCACTTGCCCACTACGGCGCGTGCATTTCCAACTTGGACCACCACACTATCAAACGCCCTAGGCTACATTGAAGATTGAAGATTGCCGATTGCGACCCCAATCGAATGGTGGACTTAGGGCCCATTCGTTTTTGCAAAAAATAAAATTATCATAATCTGAAAGAAATAATTTTTTATTGACTAATCATTTCAAACGATATAAATGATAATTCTTTAAAAAACATTTTTTAAAATCATTATTTTTATGAAACAAACTCCTAGAAGATTTCACTCTTCCTCGAAACTAAGTTCCCAACTCATCCCATGTCCCTTCAAATCGCTATATCAAACCGTCCTTGATAATTTGGTATGGTTCGATAGTAATTTTTTGAAGGAAAAAGAAAAACAATTTCACACCAACCAAATTTGTTTGAAGTCGAAGGAGTTGTGAAACCATATACAATAGTCTATTTATTTTTATTTTTTTTGGTAAAATACGATAGTCTATTTATTCATTTTATTCAAATTTAACATTTGTATGTGGAGTGACCTATTCTTTTTCAAATGCATCGATTTATGAATTGTTACAAGAGTATAACCTATTAATTCATTTCATTTAAATTTTACTTGATATTTCGCATGGAGTGGATACCATCTTGATCATGACTTGGTGCACTCGAAACTTCTTCAGGCATTCGTTGATCACGAGTCGTTTCTTGATCCAGTGTCATTGTCGCCCTTGGACCACCATCATGACCACGAATATTTTGTTCCTCCTACTTGATTTTTCTCTTCGTAGTTTGATCATTTCTGACTTGATCGCCGGCTTCGATATTTCGCATGGAGTGGAGACTATTCCAATCATCATTCGGTACACTAGAAATTCTTTAGGCATTCACAACTTCACAACTCATCCGTGACGACATCGTCCCTATCCCTGTGGCATGATCCCTCTGCCAATTCTTGATCTACCTTCATTACTTGATATCTGATCAAACCCAATGTAATTACCCATTGCTTCTTGGGTACATATGATCGTTTTTAGAAAAATATTTTTTAAATTATTCATTGTTCGTGGGTACAAACGACATCATGGGTAACGAATTATTCGGTTCTCGAAAAATGCAATCACTTTCTAACTCGTTCAAATTGCTATATCAAACCATTTTTGGGAGTTAGGTTTGGTTCAATAGTATTTTTTTGAAGAGACAAAAAAAGGTTCACACATTGAACAAATATATTTAAAAGCATGGGTCGATCGATTTAGCATTCCTTAGCCCGTGCAGCACTTGCAAGAATCTTAGAGATAAACTCCAGAAAGATAAATTCTTGATTGTATTTCACCTGTGAAAGAGATACAAATGAATGGGAGGAAGCCCTTGTATATATACAAGTACAAGGTTAACTATAACCATAGATTTCCTCTTAATCTAATATTGTTAATTACATCTCCTCGACTACAAATTACTCGCATTTATTACATATATACAATTACCATATTGCTTACCCCGAGAGTGTTCTAGAACATTCAAGAAAACCTTAGGTTGAGGGTCGCTCGTCCACGGACGATCACGGTCTTCGTTCATAAAACTCCTGGATCATGTCGACTCATTGGGCCATGATGTATAGAAGTGGCCCTTTTTTTTTTTTTTCCTTTTCAAGTGTGAATTAGGTTTTATTTTTATTTTGCGCGAATCTGTGAATTGGTGTGCGAGTAGGCTTTGGTCTTTTACGAAATTCCTAAAAACCTGTTGAATTCGCATTAGAACCGGCTAAAATTCTTTCCAAGTTGAATTATACCATTGGGGTACTATCTAAGCTAAAACGCATTGAAAAAGGTCAAGCATCTCTAACTTCTTAGTTTAAGAAAAAGGAAAAGATTACTCTTATTCCGGCAGACATGCTTCCATTAGACGGTTTAGGATCTTAGGGCTACTCCGTCCTAGCATTTCGAGACAAAAATGGTTTTCTCATATCTCAGGATGTGTCGCGGATTACGATATTTTGCTTGTATCATGGTCGGCATAGTTTGGCCTATTGATCGTGTGAAGCTAGTTGTACCTTGATCTGAGAAATTTGAGCATTCGGTCCACCAGAAAAAGCGCCCGCAAAATACTTTATAATTTGAATATTTTTATAAGCAAATTCAACAACACCTCGATACGAATGAGAAATCACCTAAATTATTCGTACCTAACGCAATTGGGATGTGATCGAGGGTCGGATTTCTGTGCGCGTGATTATGAAATAGTTGGCTGCTAGTGATTTTGGTTATAATGTCACCTTAATTTGATATGGGCGGTACTATCTGAACTGCTGCACAGAGAACGGAATAAAGGAAAAAGAAGCTACTTGCACGCTAAGCTCCAAATATTAGGAAAACAAAAATGCTTGTACTTTATGCATTACTTTAGTCGCGCATGTACAGGCAATAAAAAAAAAAGGAAATAAAAAGGCCGGGGCAAGAGTCTTGATTAGAGGCACGATAGTCAATCTCTTGCATACAGGTCAACATAAGGACTAAATCATATAAATGTTGCCTCCCTTTTCTTGGCGAAAATATACGAATCCTTGCATGTAATTTATTGAAGAAGTGTTGCTCTTAATTACGTTTATAAATTTGATCTATCAACCCGTAAAAATGCTAGTTCTATCTTAAAAGCTTCTGAAAGATTTCCCTACAACCGTAATTGAAATAACTACAGTGTTAGAATTTATTCTCAATTATTTCCAATCTCCTTCTACGTCGAAATCAAACCATTCGTTTTTTTGGCGATAAGAAATTAAACCTTTCATTATCGATATAAAATTGCTGAAATGAATTAGATCATCGGTTCAACATTAAACAAATGTCAAGCTCTTTAAATCAAAAGTACAAGCAAAAAGAATTAAATATCTATTCCTATGTCGTATCTTCTTCATATATCCTACACAATCATATTTCCATCAATAAATTCTCTCGGTCGAGTTTCACCAATGACCCCATATATCTTCTGTAAATTAGATTAAAAGAGACGATTTTTATTGTATTCGAGATTTGCCAAATACAATTATGGGAAAACCATCCATGCGGAAAGATCCGACTCGCTTAAAAAAAAAAAAAAAAAAGAAAAACTTCCGAAATGCAATATTCCAACTTACCATTTCTCATCTATCCCACGGCATTTTCGCATTCGATGGCGATGGGGCGCGGTAACATCGTTAGGTAGACACAACGTCTTGTGAACTAGAACTTGGCTCTCAACTTCTCATACTGTTTCCCGTTATTTTGTTCCGTTCTTCCTCGTCCGCTCGTGAATTTCAGTTTTTGTTTTTGTTTTTTTTTTTTCCAAGCGACGTTTTTGTCTTCCCTCGGTTCGCGCGAATCCGATTGGTTCGCCTACGGTACGCATCTCGGGCCGGCGGACCGTGTACTTCCAAACGTCGAAAAGCGCGAGGCTCCTCTTCTACCCTCTCGGAGTTGGGACCCACTCGCTCGAGCAGGATCCCGACACGTGGCCCGACAGCGGGAGGCCGCAGCAGAAAGGGGGCGCGCGCGCGCGCTCTCCCTCCTCGTAGCGCTCGACCGTTCTGAACTTCTGACAACTCCCCCTTCCCTCCGTTAGCTCAGCGGTCACGGCCGCAACCGACACCCTGACGGAGACTAACGGCGATTGGCCAGTTGTCCCTTTCCCCATTCCTCGTTTTCCCTTTTTTTTTTCCGTCTCGTCTCTCGTCTCGTCTCGTCTCTCGTCTCGCCAATCCGACGATATCGTCGACCCCTCGAGATCGAGCTGTCTCGCTTTGTCTTGAGGCTTCACATTCGCCTGCCATCTTTACATTCTCCACTTGTACTGGCCTTGGCCGGCAGCCGTGCAAAGTTTACCTCACCTCGTTTTATTTATTTATTTATTTATCATTATTATTTTCTTTGCCTAATAAATATGTCAGAATATCATTTTATCTCAGTTTTCATACGTGTCAATATTGGCCTAATTCTTTCTCACAACAATAACATATTATAAACATTATTATCACCTTGTGAGAATTTTACTCTATAGAAAGCAATCTCGTACATCTTTGATTACAATTTCCCTCTTTAATCAACAAATAAAAATAAGATGTTCCAAGATGGTATGGCATCAAAATTTGTCTCGGTAAGATGTTAAAAGTTATTCCAATTCAAGTTGTTCCAAGATGGTATGCCCATTAACTTTGAGTAATTCAAGTAACCTTTTGTGTCCTTTATATCAAGAAGGTATAAAAAAAATCAGGTACCTCATATGGGTTTAAGAATCCTTCTTTGAATTGGTGTTTTTTTTTTTCCTTTTCACCGAAATATCGATTAATTAGTGAAAGCAAAATAAGTTTGAAATACTTAGATAGGGTTAAGGTCCTCTACTTAAAATAGCTTCCCTAAGTAGAATTTTGTCATGTGTATCACAATCAAAATGCAACATAATTTAACTGAGTTAAGTTTTCATATCAAAATTTACTGACCTAATCAAGTTGCCGCAAATTTGTCATGTGATCAATATTATCATTTAAGAGTAACAACAATTTGTTTCGACCAATTTTTAATGAATGCGAAAGTACTTGTTTGGAGTTATTCCACGTGAATTAAGTAAATCGAGTTCTTTGGATGCGATCAGTTATCGTGAAAACTCCAGTGAGTCAAAAGTCGAGATTCCCTCGATTTAGTGGGGACCCGATTTTTACAGCGTGAGTGACGTTAACGCAATTTCTCCACTTTAAAATTTCCCTCCAATTTCCATAATCCGGTAAAACAAATCTCAAAGTACCGCGATATATTGTCGGCGCGCCTCTAACTACTCCGAGTCCCCCGACATCTAACGGCGGGTACACCTCCCCAAACAGGAACCCCTGCACCTCAACCGCTGCGATCCCTCCACGTCTCTCCCCCGGCGTCCCGATCGCCGCCACGTCGGCCGCTGTTAACTATCCCCGGGGGCCCCACCCGGAACCCCCGTTTAGATTTGCTGGCATTTATTTGGCCACGGCCCGCACCCACACGTTAAAGGCCCTAACCACACCACCAGCGGAAAACTAACCACGGTCAAAAGGACCGCCAACCATGGTTCGCGAGCACTTGAGGAATTGTACGGCCCCCTTTCTCTCTCTTCCCTTCCCTCCCCCTCCGCTTTCTCTCTCCTCCTTTTCTCTGCGTTCACGCGTTTCAGCTCACACAGAACAATCCTTCCTCCCACTCCCTCGCCATATATAAATCCCCCCTACGCCTTCACGTGCTCGTATTCGCTCACCTCCGCGCACCCGCCGGCCATCCTCTCCGGCGACACGCGGCGGCGGCGGAGCTCTCCGGTGGGGATTCGATCTGTCGGTGCCCGCCGCGGCGGAGGCGCGAGCGAGAGGGAGAGAGATCGTGCGATTCGTCGCGGTCTCGAGGCTGCGGGGGGCGGGGAACAGGCTTCGCCAATTCGGCAAACTGCGATTTTCGGGCAATGTGAATTGGAGCCCTTGCCTTTTCTGCGAAATACCGTGGGAGGAATCGCTAGATTTGGTGCGAGGGCCGAGGCTTCTTTTTGTTTTTTTGGTAATCCGTTTGTTTTCTTTTTTCGGTACGATCGGAGCGGATTTTGTTTTTGGAAGTTCGTCGCGTTGGAAGTTTTGGATCTCGGAGGATCGCGAGGAGATCGGCTGGCGAGTTTCCCGAATCGAGGAATTCATTTAGTGGGATGCATTTTCGCGCTTAGCGGATCAGCGATTGGGCGGGGCTCTGTCGCCGTTCTCGGATCCTGCATTGAGGTATATTGAGCAGCGCCGAGGCGGAGGGCGTTCCTCGTCGGCTGCCGGCTGCTCGGAGATCGGCGATTCGCGCGCGCGAGACGGGGGGAGGTTGGATGGTGATCCCGATATGTGCAGAGTGGACAGGAGTGACGTCAAGAGCAATTTGAGGGAGCCGAAGAGGAGAGTGAGCTGGGAGATGGGGTTGAAGGTGTTCGGGGAGGGCCGGGTGGAGAAACTGAGGAACACCGTGTTGCCGCACTCCTCGCGGTCGCGGATGAAGGTGTGGATGATACGCGCCACCACCACGGTGCTGCTGTGGACGTGCGTGGTGCAATTGACGGCCTTAGGAGAGACGTGGGGGCCGAGAGTGTTGCTGGGTTTGCCTTCTTGCCTGTCTCAAGAATCTGCGGTCTTGGACGACAAGGCTTCTGCGGTTCCTGCCAGGGTACTGCCGCCCAAGCGTGAGTTTTTCTCTGCCTTGTCCCGCCCCTGCGGTTCCTCTGAAACAGTCGATTTCTTTCTATGCTGCGCAGCTTTCATGTCTTTTTTGGTCTTCAAATTGCGCTTGAGGCAATTTGTTCTTGAGTTGAACAATTTGATCAATGGATCGGCGCTTTCAAAAAAGCCTCTTTTGGCGTCTCCTGCACAATTCATTTGAAAAATTATGATGCGGTCCTCACCCCTTCTTGTCATGCGGTTGATTGGATGCCTGGAATTCCTTTCGTGTGGATATAATTTAATGTTAGTCTGTAGATTGCTTGACCTGCTACGACTCTCATATTTTATCTCGGAAGAGAGGGAGACCTGTGCAGAATTTTTCTCTCTTGGATCTTATTGCAATCTCATGTTATTTATTCATTTATTGCACATCGTAACTCTTGTTTTGATAATTCTGGTCAGCTGGAATTCGATTGGCTTATTAGAAATAACTGGGTTTCTTCTTCAGTTTCGTCACGACTTTTCCATTACTGAATTTTCAATTCTCTGTCATTATCAACCCCTCGGATCCACGCAAAGCAGTTTTTTTTTTTTTTCCTTCCTTGGACAATCATTGAGTAAATGGTGGTACCGAATGGGATTTTGATTGATTTTTTTTTGGCTTTCAGGGGTTTACAAGAATAATGGTTACTTGATGATATCATGCAACGGAGGACTTAATCAAATGAGAGCAGCAGTAAGTTGACTTTGACCTATACATCTGTTTGGAGGAGAGATGGGGGCTCCCCGTCTCTTATTTTGGTGGTGAACTGGGGACGTTATGGTCTGCTAACTCAGTTTCTCTAATGATATGGCTTTCAGATTTGTGACATGGTCGCCATTGCGAGGCATTTAAATGTTACACTTATAGTGCCTGAGCTGGATAAGACATCCTTTTGGGCTGATCCCAGGTATGGCTACTGAGATTTATTTTCTTGTGGCAGTACTTCACAATCTCTATAGCTGTACCTATTTCCATTAATTCTGAATTTGTGTTGGCAGTGACTTCCGTGACATATTTGATGTCGATCATTTTATTACTTCTTTGAGAAATGAGGTTCGGATTTTGAAAGAGTTGCCTCCTAGGCTCAAGATGAGAGTGGATCGAGGATTGACCTTTCAAATGCCACCAATTAGTTGGTCAGATATTTCCTACTATCAGCACCAGGTTAGTATAGTATTGTTTAAATCACTGTTGTGGGTTGGAAATTCAAATGCTTCAATCAGTTTTCTCATTAGCTTTTCAGAGAGATTATTTAGAACATTAATCGCGTTCATGCATGTATAGTGCTCTCCTTCGCATCCCTTGACAACTTTCTTCATGGTTGGTGCATGCAGATTCTTCCATTGATACAGAAATACAAAGTTGTAAAGTTGAACAGAACTGATGCTCGACTTGCTAACAACGGCCAGCCGTTAGACCTTCAGAAGCTACGATGCAGAGTGAACTTCAGTGCCCTCAGATTCACCTCTCAGATTGAAGAGTTGGGGAGGAGGGTTATCCAACTTCTCAGGAAAAATGGTCCTTTCCTAGTACTGCATCTCAGATATGAGATGGACATGTTGGCATTTTCAGGCTGTACGCAAGGTTGCAGTGATGCCGAAACAGACGAATTGACGAGGATGAGGTGTGATGTTGCATTGTCTCTGAGATTTCGTTACCCAAAGTTCCTTGTGTGGAATATTTGAGTCCATTCTATTCATTTGACCTTCCTCAAATTTATTTTCTTTGGCAGATATGCTTATCCCTGGTGGAAAGAAAAAAGAATAGATTCTGTCCAGAAAAGGAAAGATGGTCTATGTCCATTAACTCCTGAAGAAACTGCTCTCACTCTGAGGGCCATGGGAATTGACCGAAATATCCAAATCTATATCGCAGCGGGTGAAATATATGGTGGCGAAAGAAGAATGGCAAGTCTCACTGAGGCTTACCCTAGATTGGTCAGTAATATGACCAGAAGATCATTTTGGGCCTTAGAAGTCGGTTATAGTTTGCTTTTATTTTCTAATATGTTGTTGATTGGCATCTTGAAACAGGTCAGAAAAGAGACACTGCTGGAATCCTCAGATTTAAGATTTTTTCAAAATCATTCTTCTCAAATGGCCGCCCTAGATTATCTGGTTTCGTTGGAGAGTGATATTTTTGTTCCCACCTATGACGGAAACATGGCTAAGGTGGTAGAAGGACATCGCAGGTAGTGTTTTGTTCTGAAACTATATCTTTGATCTCTATTCAGAGTTGGATTTTGGCATTTTCCTGCTGAGAATTCTTATCTTGGTGTGCACTACAACCAAATGCCACGCTCTTTTTGTCCTAAAGAGGTGTTTTAAGGAGTGGTTCTTCTGCTTAGTAAACCAACTTTGTGCTTGAAAACAGTCAAATGCCTCTCCAAGAGATTGCTTCACCGTGTTTGTGGAAAGACAATGATGCCTTTCATTAGACTTTCTTACTATCCGTTGTTTATATTTGGAAGATTGAGTAATGACAAAGAAGCTTCAATGCCATCACTTCAATCTTAAAAGTCGTTTTTCTGCGCAACTAATTTTCTTTGCAGTTATATAATACGTTATACATATCTTTATGGTTGTATTTTATACGTCAAAGTATGTCAGCTGGTTGATGTGTGGAGTTTCTGTTTCAGATATCTTGGGTTCAAAAAAACAATTCTGTTGGACAGAAGGCTTTTGGTGGGGTTGATAGACCAGTATAACGCTGGGGCACTGAGCTGGGATGAGTTCTCATCTATAGTTAAGGAAGCTCATGCAAATCGAATGGGGAATCCGGTGAAGCGGTTGGTCATCCCAGACAGGCCAAAGGAAGAGGATTATTTCTATTCCAATCCTTATGAATGTTTGCAGCCATCAGACGATCCCTTGAGCAGTGTATGAGCAGTTAGCATTTGCGATGCTGCCTACTCCTTATCGTGCTTCTGCGATGCTGTCGATTCTTGGACATATCTTGGATGGTGCCACGGTGCTTGTGAAACGTGCCACTCTGAGGAGATATTGTAAAGATCTAGATAGGGTCTGGAGTTCGAAAGAAGCCTGAGATGTTTTGTGGAAGCAGCTGGAGGACGATTCCATCCTTTATAAGCAAAATAATTGAGATGTATAGAAGCAAAGCCCCATGATTACGGGGTGAAATCACGTCCGCTCGGTCCCTTGTACGAGGAAGCTGCAAAAATATAATTTGTTGGGAGTGAAAAAAAAAATTCGTGAAAGGTAAAATCACACGTCCTCTCCTTCCGCTCTGTACGTCTTCTTTAGTTCTTTTGTCCCAGCATAGGGATCCTCTACATAATACTTTCAAAAGTTGATTTATTCATACTTCATTGTAGCTTCGCTGTCTCTTTTGCCCACCCAAAATGATGTGAACTAATGTAGTGAGGAGGAGGGGTGATGGTTGGATTGTGCACGCGTGCTTGGAAGCTAAATAATTGTCAACAAGTAGAGTATAAGCTCGACGAAAGTGGGCCATCACAGTGTTATAATATAATAGCCCTATGGCATCTCCTCATTTTTTACACGACAAAACCTGGGCCGAAGCCGAAAGCTAATTTCATTGGTTGTTGATTGGGCCTTTAGAGTAGAAGTTACGTGGTGACAAGGACGTTGTAACCGACCAAGTCCAGTCAACAAAGTAAAGGATTGCTTAGCCAAAGCTTTTTCTATTTGGTGGGTGTTGCGAGGGTCCTTTCGCCCGATGCTATTCGGGGAATGAGAATCAACCTGACCAGTTGGACTTGGTCGCTTAATCATTTCCTTGGAATGCTTACGTGTACTCCATACACGTCTTGAGCCTTTCATATGAGCTTTGACAATATAATGATGCTCGCCGTTTTGTCTGAATATGAATGATGTCGGAATCGGGGTTCGATTATTGCATTGGGCACTAGGGCGGATTAGCTGGCACGAAAGAGCCAGACAGTGAAAGCTTGACGCTTAATCTGATTGATTGGGGGATCAAGGACAATGACAGGGTCGATTAGGACCAGCAAAACCCTTGGGGGGTCCAGCGGACTTAATTTAACAGAAAGACGCGAGTGATGAACGACATAAACTATACGCAGCCACTTGTCTTCTGTCTTTTGAAGGTAATATGTCGTGTTCTTTTTCGGGCGTCGCAAGAATTTAACCACGGAAAGTCTTGTCTCCATCGGTTGGCCCGTTGGCGTATAGTGTCTTGAATGCGCTTGGCCGTGTTCAGCGCCCGAATTTAACTGAAAGTCAACGAGCTCTTTGATGGCTTCGTAACTTCTTTCTCCTGTGAACGATGAGCTCTTGATCCAATGTCGCACCCATCGAGAAAAAAGAAGAAGAGAGAATTTTTAATAAATGCCTCGAATACTGCTTAAATAATTAAATGAGAAAATTATAATCGCATAGTCGACACTTTTTACAATTGAAAACTTTCTCTTGTTAAACATTTTTAACGGAAGTTCCGTGGATGCACGTTAGAAGGTGCTTGAAAGAATGTCGAAGAGAGAAAATTGCATGGTAAGACAATTAATAATCTAGAAAGGCCTAAATACATCGATTTCGCTAGTGGTCAACCATGTGATTCGTGCATGGGATGAGTGATTCCGGAAATGGATAATTTTTGGTTGAGTGTACGGCCGGTTGTGATAATTGATAATGGAATAATGGGCAAAGAACCAAGATATGGGATGTTCAACACCAAAGCATAAATGCATAAACCATTAGTCAAGGATAAAGAACATAGATAGATGGTTGCTCACCACCAAGGCGTAAAAGATTGCTCCACCGGCCAAAGATAAAGCACTATTTGATTCACCACTAACAATGTTGGATAAATAATTGGATAAGTATTCACTCATATAGAGGAATTTTCATGTATTCGTTGACTCTCTAAAAGAATGGTACACACAATCGGTTTCCCTTAAAAATAAATCCATCCTGGACGAAATAATGCCTAGAACTCCATCTTTGCTGGTGTTGATAATGGATGAAAACTCTGAGTTTTCATAATATAGTTCTTTCCTCGATCGAAACTTAAGGATCCTAGAGTCCAAAATAGCAAGTCGAGTATCTCCTTGATGAGGTGTCCGCTATGATATTAGTGTGGCTAGGTTTATTTTTCGTGACAAAAGAAAAGGATGGAAGAAAGTCTATGCATGCTTCAATTTGAGTTTGTGTTGACCACATATAAACTTGAGAGCTTTGTGATCGGATGAAAAACAAACTGTTTTGGCTTTAAGTAATGACTCCAATGACCATGAGCTCTTACAATGGCATAAAACTCCTTGTCGTAAGTTGAATACTTCCTTTTCAAATATGTAAACTTCTCACTAAAATATACCAAAGGCTATTGGGCTAGGACAAGAACACACCAATGCCAACTCCATTCGCGTCACATTCAATTTTAAATACTTATGGAAATCAAGTGGGGCAAGAACAAAGGACTCGCAATCATTCAAAGGTGTTTTGAGTAGTTTGTATCCATTTGAAAGATCCCTTTTTAGTGCATTTAATGATGGGAACATGATGGTGCCGAAATCATTCACAAATCTTCAATAGAAATAACAAGTCCATGAAAATCCCTTATATCAAAAATAGACTTTGGAATTGGTCAAGTCTTAATCACTTCCACCTTAGATTGATTGACAGAAATCCTATATTTCGACACGACATACCCAAGTAATACGATGCTTCAACGGAAGAGTTGGACACTTTTCCAACTTAGCATAGAGTTTTTGCTTCCTTAAGACTTCAAATAGGGAAATGTACCAAAAAATCCTAAATCTATGTCATTTATATGAATTTAGAGCTAAAACTTACAATTTGATCAATTGGGTTTTGAACATTTACATTGATACCAATTTAGTTAATGTGGCCAATCTAGATAAAAAAAAATTGCTAACGTGGATGTCGACGGATGGCCAGTGTTGATGTGGATATTTTTAAATCATTTTTCAATTTTTTTTATTCTTCTTTTCCTTTTTTCTTTTTTTTCCCCTTGGACCATAGGTGAGGGTTGGCGAGAGCAATTCGGCCCTCGTTGGATTTGATGAGGGCATGAACTTGTGGCTTGGCAGGGGCTACTCTCATGGCTTATGGCGAGGGTCTAGCCCTCGCCAAATCCACCTAGGCCCACCCTAGCTTGGCCGTAGGGTCGTGCCCTCACTTGTGGCCGGTCGTATGCCATAGTTCAAAGGAAATATATATATTTTTAAAATATATATATAAAGAAAAATTATTTTTTTAATTAGTAGAAAATGAAAAAAAATTATTTAAAAATGTTAATGTTAATGTCAATTATGTCATGTGGGACAATCAACGTCCATGTCAGCTACCTCTAATTTAAATTGGCCAAATGGACTTAATTGATATTGATATAAAAATGTTTAAGACTAAATTAGTCCAATTGCAATGTTCATAATTGAATTGGTATAAATACAACAGGTTTAAGAGTTTTTGGTACTTTCCTACTTCAAATACTTGTCTTAAGTGAGGAATGTGGTCTTTCTCACTCTTTCTATACACAATAATTCCATCAAGGTATGCAACAACAAAGCGACCGATATAAGGATGAAGGTCTAAGCCTCATAAAGGTGCTCAGAGCATTAGAAAGTCCAAATGGATAACTCACTATCTATAGAGATCTCCTTTAGTTTTAAAAGTCGTTTTCCACTCATCTCTTTATTGCATCTTGATAAAATACAATAGAACCATATAACTCATCAAGCATGTTATCAAATCCAGGTATGGGGTAGCTATATAAGTGGTGACGTTGTTAATATGAGAAGCGCATGGTGGAGGATTAGTTGGCCATTTCAATGTTAACAAAACTCTTGAGATTTTTCAAGAGTTTCTTTATTGGCCGAAGATGGGGAAAAGTGCCAAAAAAATCCTAAACCTTTTGTTTTTGTGCCGATTTAGTCCTAAACCTTTTTTTTTGTGCCGATTTAGTTTTAAACCTTTTTAAGTTGTGCTAATTCAGTCTTTTCCGGCCAATTTTGGCCGAATTTTTCTATTTGGACGCCGGTCGGTGACACGGCCTGATCGACGCCGATGTGGACAACTTTTAATAATATTTTAAAATTTTCGATTTTTATTTTTTTTTTTTTTTTTTTTTGTTTTTATTTTTTTCGTTTTCTTTTTTTCTTCCTCCAGCCGGTCGCCGGAGCTCGGTGACCGGCCGGGCGATGGTCTGGCGAGGTCAAGGTCGACCTTGCTGGCCACCTTGCCCGGTGGCCGCGAGGGCGAGCCCCGCCGCTCGACGGCAACGGCGGTGGCTAGATTAGCTTCGGTGGATGGCGAGCGGGGTGCGGGTGACGAGTGCGAGAGGCGAAGACGCGCGGACGGGGAGCGCGAGCGGGGACGGCGCGGCTGCAGCGAGGCCGCCTCCTCGCCCTCACCCTCGCCGGCCATGGGCAAGGCTCGACCCTCGCCCAGGATTCGGCGAGGGCGAGCCTCGTTGCCCAGGCCTTGAGGCGGCCTCGCGCCGGGCGGGCGAGGCTCGCCCTTGCCGGATCCGGCAAGGTCGAGCCTCGCTAGCCATAGGCGAGGCTTGACTCTCGTCAGATCCGGCGAGGGTGAGCCTCGTCGCCCAGTGCGAGGCTACCCTTGCTGTCATTGGCGAGGTGGCCGGCGAGGTCGACCTCGACCTCACCGGCCGTCGTCTCTAGCCAGTCGCCGAGGTCCGGCGACCGGCTGGAGGAAGAAGAGAAAAAGAAAAAAAAGAAAAAGAAAAATAATAATACAAATAAAAAAAAATTGAAAATATTAAAATATTATTAAAAGTTATTCACATCGGCGCCGATCGGTTCACGTCGGCCGGCCGGCGTCCGTCGGCAAAAATCCGGCCAAAATTGGTCGGAAATGACTAAATTGGCACAACGTAAAAATGTTTAGGACTAAATCGGCACCAAAAAAAGGTTTAGGACTAAATCGGCATAAAGACAAAAGGTTTAGGACTTTTTTGGCACTTCTCCCGCCGAAGATGACTAGAAATTTGCATGCTATTATATCAAGGTGCACAACTTGTCAAAGAGTAAAGAGTTAATTCCATTGATTACTGTATACTTCACTTCCCGTTCCAATGTAGCATTAGGAAGATGAGAGTATCGATTTCATTATGGCTTTTTTGAGGACTCGAAGGGGAAAATATACTATTATGGTGGTTGTTGATTCATTTTCTAAAATGACTCATTTCATTCCACGTCACAAAATAGATGATACATCTCACGTGGCTAAGATATATTTTGAGGAGATTATTTGCCTTTGTGGAGTACCAAAGACTGATTATGAGTTTTCTTTTTGGTGACTCGGGAACCGCCGTTATGACGTAAACCCGGGCGGCGCTTCTCACCTCCCACAGAAGTCGCGCAATGGGGCGAGAAGTTTCAAAGGCGCGAACTGATTATAAGTTTATGAGTTCTTGAGCTATTTCTAGAAGACTCTATGGATATGGAAGATGCTCGGTATCCGACTCCTATTCAACAAAACTAGTCATCCCCATTCCCAATCTTAATCCTTGGTTGGTGGCATGTTTTGTATTCTTTGGTTCTAATCATATTCTATCTTGCATTTACATTTATCCATCTCCATTCACTTTGATTTATCCTCGATTCCTTTGATATCACTCAAAGCATCACTCGCCCGCCTCCTCAATTGCATCGCTATAGATATTGAATAAATTGTGAATGCCATATGGGAACTTGTCGAAATTTTTGATTCAATTTGCTTGCCTTGGAGAGGTTTACACCCAATGAGGCACCAATATGTCATAAAGACGATGCCCTCAAATACGTATTGTGTAGAAAAAGAAGGAAACAAAAAAATAGGAATAATGACACAAACGGTTCATGAACTTTGACTTAATATGTAATTTGATTCATTAACTTTCAATTTGTTCAATGTGGTCCATGAACTTTAACTCAATATATAATATGATCATTGAATTTTTAATTTGTTTAATATAGTCCTTGAACTTTTTGTGCATGTTCAATATAATCCCTTAATTGTATGAAAATATCTAATATAGTCTCTAGTCTTGAACTAGTGAAAATGGACTATATTAAATATTTTCATATAGTTCAAAGATTATATTGGATAGGTACAAAAAATTTAGATACTATATTGAACTTATAAATAGTTTAGGGACTACATTGTATATTACGCAAAAATTTAGGGATCACGTTAAATAAATTAAAAATTCAGAAATCACATTACACACCAAAAGATTGGAAATTGTTTGTGTCATTTTTCTCCAAAAAGAAAAAAAAAAAGAACAAGTCCGGTTGTTCTCCATAGAGTATGGAGTAAAAGTGCTACATAATCAGAAAGATGTAATTACGATTATGTCCTTCTTTGTCTTCTTTTCTTCCATTTTTGCTTAGGGGTGATCGGTTCCCGTTCGGTCCGGTTCCACCTTGGAACCGGGAACCGGGAACCGGACTAGGAGCACCGGTTCCCAAAATTGCGAACCGTGGACCGGACCGTTTGGCCTTAGGATCGGGAACCAGACCTGACCATTGGTTTCAGTCTGGTCTGGTCCAACAAAATCGGCTCTACTTTTTTGTACTAAAGAGTGACCGCACTCCGGACCAATCAATCCAATTCAGTTCTCAGGCGATTCAACAAAACTAATCACACATGTTTCCACATGTAAAATATTCAAACTTTACTTGTATGTTTCACACTTAACTTTAACCATGAAGGCCATGAACAATTTGACTAAAGGTTGTGCTTGGCTTAGATTTTATAGACAATCTTTTTTATGCTCTTTGAATGTGTAGTCGATGTGAGACTCTTGGAGGCACTTAACAAAGAGATTTTTTCTATAAATAAAAGAGTAACCAAAAGGGTTTTAATGGTCTATAGGCCACATAAGAGGTTGCTACCTCAAATTGCAATTTTGGTTGTAATAAATTATCATGTTTTTATATTTCATTAATTCTATGTATATAAATTATATTTAAAAAATTTAGTTCGGTTCGGTCGGTCCAGGTTAGGTGCAGTTCCCACTTTGGGCAACCGGAACCGGACCGACTAGCCATCGGTTCCAAGATTAGGAACCGGGACCGAACCGCCAATCGTGGGAACCGCCCAAAACTAGTCGGTTCGGTCCAGTCCGGGACGGTTCCCGATTCAGGCGGTTCCCATTGCACACCCCTATTTTTGCCGCTTGGCTGTTCGACTTCGACAGGGTCATTTACGTCCACCAAAATATGGGCCCCTCCAAAAAAAAGAAAAAAAAAGAAACAGTTTCCCGCGAAATCCAAAACCCCTCAATTTTCCCGCCATATTTCCCCCCAAAAATTTTCAGACCTAAGCTCCTCGCATTTCGCCGAAACCCTCAGAACTCGCGCCGGAGAAACGAGACGCGCAAGAAATCGATCGAACGAACTTCACGAATCCGCCATGAAAATCCGATCGCTGAAGCTCAGGGAAGCTCACAAGCCCGCCGCCGGCGACGACGGCCGCCCGTCCTTCTGCTCCGTGCTGTGGGACCAGCAGGCTCACCACCTCGTCACCGCCTCCTCCTCGGACCCCGCGATCTCGATCCACGATGCCCTGCTTCCTTCGAGCCCACCGAGGGTCCTCCGCCACCACCGGGACGGCGTCACTGCCCTCGCGATTAGCCCCAACTCCACTTGCCTCGCGTCCGGATCGATCGATCACTCCGTCAAGCTGTACAAGTTTCCAGGTGAAAAACCATTGGCTTGCCTTTTCTTTTGATCTCCTCTCCTTTGTCTCTTCTTTTCAAGAGAGCGTTGATTAGCGATCAAAGTTTTTATCTTTAAAAGATGTGAAGCTTTTTGCCGGATTTTCGGGTCTTGTTCTTTCTTGCCAGCTTGTAAATGTGGGTATGCTGCGTCTATTTTATTGGCCTTAGGATTAAATTGGGTTGATTTGTCGCTGCAGTGCATTGGCAGGTGGGTATATCTTTGGGATGATTGGATATTATAAGTGCTTCAAGTTCATTAGAACATCATTCCTTTATACAGTTAAAGTGTTTACGGTGTTGGTAGCATGCATAGTTTGTAAGCAAGACGTAAAGTTTTGTGCCATTGGAATTTCAATAAATTTTTACAATAACGGTTTGCTTACTGCCATGTCAACCAATATGCGAAGTATTAATATATCATTCCATCCTTTCCTAACTCCCAAAACCCATGCTAGTCTGAAGCAAATTAGGTCACATTGAAAACCACAAAACAGGAGCTTCAAGATAATAAATTATGATGCCTTCACCTGGAATTTGCAAATCAGCAAACACTACAAAAGCAGATAGATAAGAAAAAGGAAGGAGGAATTTACGACTCTAATCCCTAATGTAACTACAATTTTCAATGAAGAGTAGCCAGGTGATGCCTGAGTCCTCAAAAGTTCACAACAGTTAGATGGCCATGGGATCTGCCTATAATGCTTCAAACACTAAATAGAAACCATTATGAAGTTTGACTTTAATATGATATGCAAAAAGGCCTATTGTCAGCTCATGGACATTTCTGCATAAAACTCTTCACCACATCAGGTTATTGTTCATACTGGAAAGCATTTCTTCTCATCTAAGGAATAGTTCAAGCATTGATCAGCCACTTTGGAACATTTTACCATGTATTCTTATGCCACAACTTAACCCTCGGTTTTCTTCCTACATCTACCTTTTGAAGCTTATCATTGTAATTATATCTTTCAGGTGGGGATTTTCAAACCAATGTCACTAGGTTTACACTACCAATTCGTGCCCTTGCATTCAACAAGTCAGGAAGCATGTTGGCCGCAGCTGGTGATGACGAGGGAATCAAACTAATTAACACGATTGATGGTTCTATAGCCAGGGTTCTGAAAGGACATAAAGGGTCTGTCACTGGTTTGGCCTTTGATCCCAATGGTGAATACTTGGCATCTATGGACTCAATGGGGACAGTCATATACTGGGAACTTCATTCTGGAGCCACTTTGCATACACTTAAAGGTGTTGCTCCAAACTGTGGTTCAGATTTTTCTGTCATCAATGTGCTTAGCTGGAGTCCAGATGGAGAAACTTTAGCTGTCCCTGGTCTGAAGAATGATGTGGTAATGTATGACAGAGACACTGCAGAAAAACTGTTTTCTTTGAGAGGCGATCATTTGCAATCTGTATGTTATTTGTCATGGTCACCTAATGGTAAATACATGGCAACATCTGGGTTGGACAGGCAGGTTTTAATTTGGGATGTCGATAAGAAGCAGGACATTGACAGGCAGAAATTTGACGAGAGGATATGTTGCATGTCATGGAAGCCAATTGGCAATGCCTTGGCTGTCATTGATACCACAGGCAAGTATGGGGTGTGGGAATCTGTTATTCCTTCATCAATGAAATCGCCAACTGAAGGAATTCCAAATTCACGATCAAACAACAGTAATGGGTTGCTTTTGTTTGATGAGGAGGATGAGGAGGACGAAGAACATAGTGCTGCTGGCAGTATAAGTGATCCTGGTGAAGATAGTTTTGGTGAATCTGGACCACCTTCCAGGAAGAGGTTACGAAAGAAGTCCACATATGATGAACAGTGGGAGGAAGACAACAATGATGAATTAAGCTCCCCACCAAAGCCCAAATTTCGAAAAGGACATCACGAAAAAAAGAAGGCATCAGACAATGGTCATGAGGGTCTAGGAAGCATAACGTTATCTGCTAGATTGAAAATACAGGATGCTTTCCAGCCTGGCAGCACTCCTGTGCAGCCAGGGAAAAGGCGGTTCTTATGCTATAATATGATTGGAAGTATAACTACAATGGAGCAAGAGGGCTACTCCCACATAGAGGTGATGCTCTGCTTACTCAATGTGCACTCTTGTTTCTCCTCATGGTGGATGTTGATTATAAATACATCTCAGATATTTCGTGTTGCACCAACATTTTACCCTGTTTTGGCTGCAGATAGATTTTCATGACACTGGAAAAGGTCCACGAGTTCCATCAATGACAGATCACTTTGGTTTCACTATGGCATCAATAAATGAGAATGGAAGTGTCTTTGCCAATCCCTGCAAGGGCGAGAAAAACTTGAGCACCCTCATGTATCGCCCGTTCCATAGCTGGGCAAGTAACAGTGAGGTTGGAAAATTTTCACTCTTATGCTCTTAGTTCATGATATTGAAACCTCTTAATTTGTCTAATCAAAGTACTACTGCCATCCGCACTTTGTACTTGTCCCATATGCTTACATACTCATAGCAATATTTCAGTGGTCTATGCGATTTGAGGGAGAAGAAGTGAAGGCAGTGGCTCTTGGTACTGGTTGGGTGGCTGCAATTACGAGTCTCAATTTGCTCCGCATATTCACCGAGGGCGGCTTGCAGGTTTGTCACACAGAAATAGTGATGAAATTTCTGCATTCTGCCTTGGGAACAGTCATCCTATGATTCATAGTAGCTTTCTCTTATTACTATCCATGCTTATCTTCGAATCTTAAATCAACTTATGCTCTGAACACGAACATAGAAGCATTTTTCTTCCATTTTCTGTTTCATCATAATGAGTGGGGCCACTCAATAATGAAGAAATATTGAAATAGGAAGTCACATATCTAGTTACTAGGGAAATGATAGCATTGGTGGATAGATGTATTAAGTAACAGAAAGTGGTGCAGAAGGTGCAGTAAGAGCAGTTCTTTCCTTCCATTTTCCTCTGTGCATTTCACGGTAGTGAGCCAATCCATTAAAGATCTGGACTCATTTCTGATTCTCTGCCCTGTATTGTAGAAACATGTGGTGTCACTTGATGGGCCTGTTGTCACTGCATCAGGCTTCAAGGATGAGCTTGCATTTGTCACTCATTCTTCTGACTGTCTTCCTTCTGGTGATCAGGTACTGAACTCTCCTGTTTGTGCCTCAATAAATTCACCATTTCTTTGTTTATTCAACTCAATGGTGCTTGATCACTGATTATTCACAACTGAGTTTTAAACTGTTTCAATGCTCAGTGAGTTGTGGAAAGCAGCTAGAAATCAAAACTGACTTTTCACCACATTACACTCATCATTTCTTTAAAATTGGGCAGGTGATGGAGTTTACAATATTCAACATCTCCAAAAGTACAAAGGCAATGCAAGGACGATTGCCACTGACTCCTGGATCACAGTTATTGTGGTTTGGCTTCAGTGAAGAAGGCCTGTTGAGTTCCTATGACTCAAAGGTATAGTTAAATATCTTTAGCCATGTTTTCGTTGTTTTTCCTGCTTCTGCAAACTGGAAAAAAAGAAGAAGATAGTGAATTTGACAGAAAGTTGAGTGCTTTTAAGATTAGTGAAAGAGCATAAAAACTTGGTTTAAAATATAACCGATAATGTAACCTTCTTCCCCCCTTTTTCTTGTTTCTCTGTTGGATGTTTGTCTGCTTCTAAAAATTTGATCTTCATCTGAAACTCAATTATGTTGCAGGGTCTTCTGAGAATATTTACAAGGCAATATGGTGGCAGTTGGGTGCCGCTTTTCAGGTTTTGACCGTCTTTCTTAAAGATATGGATGATCTTCTCTCAGTTGTTTTTAAGATATGAGTTTGAAATGCAAATGATCTTTTATGTAGTGCCAGCAAAGTCAAAAGGTCAGATGAAAGCTACTGGGTAGTTGGATTGAGCATGACAAATTTATTTTGCATCATTTGCAAAAGTCCAGAATTGTTCCCACAGGTAGGATACATGGTGTGCCGTTATTGTTTTGATTATTTGTAACTGTTTTCTCAGACGATTGCCTCTCTTCCAATACAGGTTGCACCAAAACCAGTTCTGTCCCTTCTAAACTTTTCGATTCCTCTTGCATCCTCTGATATTGGAGCAGAAACACTTGAAAATGAGTTTATCTTGAACCACACGCATCTCTCACAGGTTTGTCAAATCTTTGAATTACTTATATTGATGCCCCCAAATTTAATTGTCAAGAAAGTGGTAATGGGCAAAGTGATGCTATGTAACAAATTGACAATATTTCAATGCTTGTCACACTTAAGAGTTACATGTGTGGATAGTTTGATCTTACTGATAACCAAGCAAAATGGGTCTTGCTGTGCTGTTTACTCGCTGCAGATTCACCACAAAATGGAAGCAGCGGCTCAAGCTGGTATGGATGTAACCTCACTTGAGGATGATGCTTTCAATGTAGAAGCAGCTCAAGATAAATGCATTTTAAGGCTCATTGCATCCTGCTGCAATAGTAAGCATCTTTTTTGAACTTTTCTAGCTCCAGCCGAGCAATATAGCTAGAAGTGATTCATCATAGCATGTAACATCACGTAGAATGTTTATCTTGGGAAGAGAAATGACTGCCATATCTTTTTTTTTTTTTTTTTGGTAAAGAATGACTGCCATATCTTTTAGGTATTGCTTTTGTCAATGTTTGTGATATGGAGTAAGACATGCTTATGGTGCCTATCCAGGTGACAAGCTTACAAGGGCAACTGAACTTGTGAAACTTTTATCACTCGAGAAATCTGTGAGAGGTGCAATCAAGCTGGTCACTGCTCTGAAGCTTCCAAATCTGGCAGAGCGTTTCAACAGCATATTGGAAGTAAGTCTCAGCTCTTGGATAGTTGTAAGCAATTAGATCCTGATTATGGAACTTCATGCAAGATAATATGTTTTTATAGGAGAGGTTGCTCGCTGAGAAAGGACCTAAAGATGCGTCAGCCTTGAACATAAAAGACAGTGCCTCTACTAGTATTACGGCAGCTGCCATGGCTGAAAAGAGAACTGAAGCAATTATGACATCAGCCACACCAAAGTTATCTGCTCCTTTGTTTATAAAGAAAGTGAAATCACAGGAAGGAACCAAGGTCGGCAGTAGCGACAAAATCGATGAGGACATAAATCCAACTATTCCGAATGTAGGGGCAACAAAGTTCAAGGATCAGAAAAATGCCCCGGAGACTGATGTCAGTGGGGAGATAAAGAAGCCGGGAAATGCGCAGGAGTTGCAATCTGAACGCCCTAGCTCTGGCTTTCCAAAGTCCATAGATAACTTGGAGAAGATCAAGAATGCGGGGCAAGCGCATCGTCAACCGCCTCAACGCCCATCTAACCCGTTTTTGAAGTCAGCTGTCAAGTGACAAGTCTCCTTCCGAGAATAGTAGGATTTAAACTGACTTAACAGATGACAGAAGGTGCACCATTTCGAAATTTCGCCTCTGCTCCAGATGCTTCCATTAGAAATGGCCGTACTCATTTTGTCAGGACAAACGGGAATTCGCTGCAAATCACCGAGGCCTGGGAGCAGGGAAGATCTGGGTCGACCGGATACTTATCAGAATTGTTTGTGTATGTACCAATCATATCCATCTGCTTCTAGTAAAGCAAGCAAACGAGGAAATTGGGGTGAAGATTAGTTTCTTGAAGTGTAAGATCATCAAGTAATCGGCACTCTTTCGCCAAATTGTCTCATTTGCGAGGGCCTCAATCGATATTGACACATTACTTTTGTAATTAAATCACTTGTCTCAATCGATATTGATGGGTAAAGAAAAATGCGATTGATTAGGTAACAACGTCACTTGATTAGTATTTGGTCAGTCTTTTCCCTTTTTTTTTAACCCCCAGCTGGTACGGATGCATACGCCGTATCAAAACTAAGTATTTTAGGATTTATGTGTTTCGAAACGAGAAGAAAGAGAAAGACAAATAAATAGATTAATAAATTAATAAGCGAATAAAAAAAAATGTAACGAATTTTGCAAACAAGCCAACGCCATCTCCATGTCACCCGAAAAGAATCAAAGACAGGAAGGAGGAAGAATCGAAAAGATCTGAAGAGGGAAGAGAGAGCCGAACGAATCTCCGTAGAAATGGCGGCGGACGCCTCCATCTCCTTCTCCCTCCACCACCTCCACCACCCCCACGGCGGAGCACCGACCCCTCCCCAACCCTAGATTCCGACGACGATTTCTCCATCTGGCCCCGCCCCCGCCGCCACCGCCCCCGCCACCGCCACCACCACCAATATCACGACGCTCCGTTCGATGTCTACGCCTCCGATCCCTTCCCTCTCCACCGGTCCGATCCGATCGCCGCCGTCCGATCCCATCCCTCCGCCGGCGTCGACGTTCGATTCGACGCCGATTCTCCGGATCTGTTCCACGGCCCCGAGAACCAGGCCAATTTCGTCATGGACCTGTTTCATCAGCGCGTGGAGCAGTCCCATGTGATGGACGGCGACGGCTCCGATTTAGTGTCAGGTTCGTTGAATGAGTCCAATTTTGCTGTTATAGATGGTAGTAGCGATTTGAGCGTCCACAATTTGGAGGTAGGTTTAGGTTTAGGATTGGGGTTTGGATTAGAGAGGAACGATAACGGGTCTTTCGTTGTCGAGCATTGTTACGGTGAGTTTGATGATGGTGATGACGTCTTCTTTGTGGAGAGGAGGTTTTCTGGCGGAGCACAGTCCGCCGGTGGTGCGGTGGAGCCCTATGGTGATGTGAGATTGGAGTCCGATTCAGAATCGGAGAATGAAGACAGGGCCGGTTTGTGTTTTGAGGATGAGTATGGGTTTGATTGCGACAACAACGAGAATGATGATCTCGCAAGCAACCCTCTCTTTTGGGATTCTCTAAACTTGGAGGACGATCAGGAGGTTCATGATGATTTTGACTGGGAGGAAGTGGATGGTCGCACCAACGAGAGAGAGACTTCGAGCTTGTTTGTTCATGCTGATGGCAGTGTTAGGTCTAATTCAACCTCGACGCCCGTAGTTGTAGCCGACGACGGTGATGGTGGTTTGAGGGTGGAAAGAGTTGAAGGTCTGGGGAACGTGGAGTGGGAGGTTTTGTTGAATGCTAATAACTTGCTTTTGGATCCAGATTTGGAAAATGAGGAACCTTTATTTACTGACCATGCTTATTTTTTTGGGCCAGACAGTGAGATTTTGGTTGGGCAAGTGATGGAGAGTGAGAGTGCTTCTAGTGGTAGGCCGCCAGCTTCTGCATCAGTGATTGAGAATCTTCCTACTATAGTTTTAGGTCAAGGGGATGTGGAGAAGAATGAGGGGCTTTGTCCTGTATGCAAAGATGAGTTTTATGTGGGGGAAAAGGCGATTGATCTGCCTTGCAGTCATAGATACCACTCCAACTGCATCCTAACGTGGCTGCGCATGAGAAATACTTGCCCTGTTTGTCGCTACGAATTACCCACTGATGAATCTGATTATGAGGGTAGAAGGATGTTGCAGAGAGTATGACTTGATCTTTGGTCATGGACTGAGGTCAGTTATAATTCTTAAAATCTTGCCAAGTATCAGGGTTTTGTGAAATTGGACAGCATCATGTGATGGCATCCTCACCTGCTTCACTAGGATGAAATACTCAATAACACTATCTTAATTATATTGTGTTTGTAAAGGATGTTATTCCTGCAATGTGCTTGGCCTTTTGCCTTTTTATTCTATTGTAGTGAGAAGAAAAGGGGTGAGAACTACAACTTGTGAGTGTTATACCCCTACATGGTCGATCTTTCGCTATTACACCTAACGAGAAGGGAATATTTTTGGGTTCGTGATCGTACCCCGCACGTTTCTTGTATCTACCTTCTTTTAGGAATATGTTATCTTTTTAGTACTATCGTAAATAAATAACTTGACTTTGCCTGTAGAAGTACCTCTTTCTCATTCTTTCCTCTTCATGTTTACTTTTGCATATGAATTTTGCAGTTGTGGCATGTTATTTCTTTAATGACTGGGTTACAAATGCTGCAACCCCCCTTTTTTCAGTAATTGTGGAGGATTCTATATTCTCAAATGTATTTTGCAAGAATATATGATTGAAGGAATTGATTAGATACTGATCCCATTAGATCTGAGAATTTTGTTGAGTTCTACTGTTTCTCTTTCATGTCGATAGGGAGAGATGTTTGTGTTAGAGGAAAAGTGTTACTAATTTGGACTTATCACTAATCATGTTTGCATCTTGCATTATGTAACTTGAAATGGTAGATAGCCTCAATACTAGTGCTCCTTAGGTTTTTGTTGATTCTTTGAGGACCAGAACTAGGACAATAATGTCTACGGCCATATGGAAGAATTAGATGATAGAGGTAAAAAGGTGTGAGTTATGACACTAATTTTGCAGGCATGATAATTTATTTAGTTGACTAATGAGCTGCCGGCAAGGATTTTGTGTTCTACTTATGGAATTTAAGCATCTGCCAGTCAAAATTTTTTCAGGAACTTGGTTGAGAGGTTTGACAATTTTTGGCCTTCGTTCCCTAGAGAGAACTGTCTAGCATCTCCCCCCTTCCTCCTCTCTCTG
The DNA here is from genome assembly GCA_014182515.1 of Eucalyptus microcorys. Lineage (NCBI taxonomy): Eukaryota > Viridiplantae > Streptophyta > Magnoliopsida > Myrtales > Myrtaceae > Eucalyptus > Eucalyptus microcorys. The sequence continues at coordinate 24,343,809 of CM024572.1, forward strand.
TCTGGGTACTCTGAAAGTGATTATCAATGAGCTTCTTAATGTTTTTAGCATTCGGGATTCAGGACTTTGTTTCAAGATGATGTTGTTCTAGCCTAGGATGAAGTTTAAATTAGGAGGAGTATATTCTCTATAACAGGTTTGAATGAAGAAGACATCAGCTAACTTTGTTCACTTAAGGAATAAGATTGAATGGATGCATGAGCATGTGCATACTCAATGGGTGTATTAACCTTCCATATGCACCTGTATACATGCATGAAATAATACATTTTTATCTGTTGCATGTGTGAATTTGAAAGTTTTGTTGGATCACCACGTATTGAAGTACTTCTAGTTTTTTGTTATTTTGAGATATCGGTTATACTTACAACTTGTTCCAGCAATCTCTCACATTTGACTTAACTGTTGAGGGCTTAGTTGTGTGAAAATCAGAGAGGTGGGGAAGGGATCCATTGCGGGAATTGGGTGACTTTGTCCATTCGTGTGGTGTTAGGATTGAAAGGAAAAAGGGGAGAGATGGTTTTTGCTCAGGAAATTCCAAGATATGCCACAACATGGTTCAGCTTCAAACTATTAATGTAGATATTGCTTAGTTGTTTCATGGTTCAAGGTTAGATGCTAGCTGCTGTTCTTCGGTCGTGCTTTAAATGGGTTAATTCCCTCTAGTTATTATCTTGTGTAACAACGTAGTGGGCAAGTTTTTGAATAGCTTTTATGTTGACAATTTCTATTTCATGCCAAATTCGAGAGTCCAGCCCGTTGCGTGCAAGTTTGCATCACCGACCATCCATGTTTCCGGAACTGGGCTTGGAGTTGGAGTGGTTGAGAGTATTATTGGCCATGAGAAAAAGAAACGTAATAACTCAGGCAGATATGATATGCTTTTGGTCAAAGTTTGAGAACTTCCCGATGGGTACACCTTGTCATTATTCTGAGTCTCTGACCATCCTAATTCAGGTTTCGCAAAGTTAAGTCGTAGGGTTCAAGTTCTTGAGTTGATCAAATTTTAGTAGTTGCTTGGCTTTTCGACATCAATAGAAGGTGTCCTTTCAATCGACAATTCGATCCAGAGATATAACTTTTTCTTTTGTGGATGGTATACGCGTCTTTTGACAAGGTTTCTTCTCTCTTTTCTTTGTTCATCGATGCTCCAAAGCTTTTCTGAGTAAGGACTAAAACCATGTTATCGTCAGAAGTAAAATTAAGTTGATCACATTCTAGATACATTTAATTCTAACTTTAGAAGTAAAATTAAGTTGATCACATTCTAGATACATTGAACTCTAACTTTATGGTGTGTATGTTTGTGTGTGTGTGTGTGTGTGTGTGTGTGTGTTTCGCTATTTTATTCTTTAGCTCGGTGACGTTGTAATGGGTTTGGGCTTGGGTTTGAGCCTGTCGAAAGGACTTTGAATACCAACGTCGCGCCCCTTCCTCCAGCTGAAATGCAACGTATTGTTGCATAGCCAACTCTGGAAACTCTTTCAAGTGCTCAAAGGATAAGATTTGCCAACTAAAATTCCAGGAGACACTTAAAAACCTCTATATGATCTTGGCAATGGTACCTAATAGTGAATTTTTTGAAGCATCCGTGCATTCTTAAAAGGCGATTTTCGGTATCAAAATATCAACCCTTGTTAACATCCGTCTTTTGATTCTTCGAATTACAGCACCGGTAATTATCGTGTTGGTCCATTCTTGGCCATTAGCATTGCCCCATAATAAGCAATTGTTTAAACAGCCATATATGTGCACATAGGGACGATATCCATAATCAGTAACACAGAGGATCAGTTGAGAACTGCCTGCTTCATGGTTCATCCCATTTTCATCATACATTATTTTTCCCAAGTGCCACGATGCCAATCGGAACAAGACGCATGTCGTTTTATTTTTCTTGTGGAAATATTCCATCGATTCTTTTGGGTCGTATGGTCATTGTTAAGCATCTTCCTCTTTGCCAAATCGGGATGGGTCATAACTCCGGATCTCTTTTCACCGAATTTTACGCATTCACTTTTTCAAATGCGTAGAGCATATGGACCATGAGATGATAACATCCTTTTCAAAGCTTTGAGTTTGATTGCTTGTAAAACTTGTGAGACAGGTAGAGCCAGTCCCGATTATGGAGAGCGTCCTCTAGCTATTAATTTCTTGCCAGTTGCCTTGTTATTTTCATTACTAAGATACATCTGGCTTTGATCTCATTACATTGTCTTTACCACTTTTGTCAACGATGCATAAATGAAGGTAGATCCATACCCTGAAATTGCTGAAATTGCAGTGATATTGTAATTGATAGGCATTTTATGCATTAAGCATAGTTGGTTTGGTGTGCATTACGCATTTTTGGACTGTGGACATAAAAGCTCCAACCTACTGCTTGATTAAAAGACCTGGAATCTTTTTCTTAGTTGATTAGTCTGAGGTTGCACCATCCTTGCCTCTCTCTCTCTCTCTCTCTCTCTCTCTCTCTCTCTCTCGTTGGGTATGCTAACAAAGCAAAGCGTCTGGGCGCTAATGACCACCAGAGCAATGCGAGCTCTGTATTGAAGCCTGGAATATGACACTGGTAACATATAATGTAAGGTTTCCTTTTTCATAGAGTGATGTGGTAGATTGGACCAATTCTGAGTTTGTGAAAAGATATGTCGCCTTTTGCGAGCCCCTTGGTAGGTTTCTGGATATGATTTATTTTGCCTGGTAATAAAATGGACTGGTAATATATTATTACACACCTCAATTGCTTTAAGTAAGTTCCACATGGAGGATCAAAAAAAAAAAAAAAGTTAAGTTCCACATGGGTTGCTCATTGATACTTGTCTCGATAGTATTTGTCGAGCACCTTCGACAATCCATAAATACGCCCCAAATTCAACTGGACGCAACCAACTAGGACCTCAAGTGAGATCAAGTCTCCATGAAACCATAATGCTCTCGACTATTTTGGCTGCCTAGTTGGCTTTAATGAGATGGTGCATGAAACTGTGCCTTCGCTTGCTTAGCGCCCCTCTTCTGGTACTCGTGGTTAAGGGCTTGATGAAAGACGACTCCACCAGAGGCACCAACAATTTATCTAAATTTCTATTCACATTTACTTGGTAACGAATACAAAAACTCGCATGATCGCGTCGAGGAAAACTTGCCATGAGCAAATTGTCTCTCCCATGACCTTTCGTTGCGATCGGAGAAAGTAAAATGCCGTACAATATACTCAATCTCTTTTGTTGCTTACATGATGCTCACGTTAATTCTAAAAATTCTACTCTGTTGCATTTCGCCTTGAGGAACTTGCCTATAAAAACCCTCTTGCCTTCCCAATACTCCTTCCTCTCTTGTCCTCTCTCTCTCTCTCTCTCTCTCTGTGAGTGTGGGAGTTGATCTTATCAGTGAAGTTGAAGTTGTCAATCCAAACAATGGAGCTGGAGTTAACTCAGTCGAGTGAAGTGAAAAACTGCAGCCTCACTCAGCCAAACACCACTCAAACTCTCCACCATTTCCCTTCCCAACAAAAACTACCGCCTTTCCCCTCCATCACTCACCCAAACCCTGGTTTCAGCACCCTCCATGCAAGCCCTAAAATCTCTCCTCCTGATTTCAACAGACCTTCCATCCCCTTTGCCGGGTTCTTCCCCAATTCCCACCTCACCGACGAGCTCTCTTTAAACTCTTCTCCCTGCAACAACTCCGCCGCCTTTGATGACGCCAGCAAAGATCAAATTCACCCTCATCACTTTGACCATGTCAGCGATGCCATCCATGAGAGGAGGCTGAGAAGGATGATATCGAACCGGGAGTCTGCGCGGAGGTCACGGCTGAGGAAGAAGAAGCAGATCGAAGAGCTCCAAATGCAAGTGAACCAGCTCCGAGGTGCCAACAACAATCTCTCTGAGAAACTCATTGGCCTTCTGGAGAGCAATCACCAGATCCTCCAAGAGAATGTTCAGCTCAAAGAGAAGGTCTCTTCGCTCCAGGTCATTGTGAGTGACCTGTTGGCCCCCTTCAGGAATGTGGAAGAAGTTGCTTGCATTCTCAAGTCTGAAGCATCGAACCGATCGGTGCAGTGACACATGGACAAGTTGTATCAGACTCGGTAAAGAGTTATAGAGGGAGCGCTAACAAGAAGGATGCCTCTTCAATCCCAAATAGTACCTTCTGTATGGCTATTATCTTATGCACGGCTTGCAAGATGTGCTGCACTTCCTCGAATGAACAAATTGAGATATTACGTTTAGGGTTTGTTTGTATGTTTTCTTCTCTTCAGTGTCTGCTCTCATCGTATGCACGGCTTGCAAGATGTGCTGCACTTCCTCGAATGAACAAATTGAGATATTAAGTTTAGGGTTTGTATGTTTTCTTCTCTTCAGTGTCTGCTCTCATCGATCAGGGTTTGATCTCTCTCTCTCTCTCTCTCCGCGATCATATTTACACCAATTAGTACGAGCTAATCTTCCTTATAATTGTTCGATTCAAGCATCACCATCTCATAGTGTCCTTCCAAACTCATGTAACTTAGTTTGTGGCTCATCAATCTTTGATATTCTTATTCCGGTCTTCTCAATGTGAAACCAAAAGTAATTTCCACAAGAAACTACCATAGAGTTTCTTACTTTTGTCTGTATGTAGGGGAAGTTCGAAGATATGGTATAATCACCCGATTTCCACAGAAAATCTGGGATATGCTCTTTTCCACAAGGAATCCTAGATTGTGTATAAATAGCCAATTTTTTTTTTTTTTCCATAAAACGCTAACTAGATTGACACGGTAAATATTAAGTTGAGTTTACCGGATCAAACAGCTAACTCGATCAATCAACACAAGAGCTTTAAGTTGAACCAAGACAAAAGTTTCTTCCTGGTGCATTGATGGAGTTTAGCATTTATGGAACAGAGAATAATTTCCGGATGCATTAACTAATAGAGTTGGCACTCAACCTAGAAAGACACGCTAGTGATATGTCCAGGCTCATGCTCCCTTTTGGGAAGAGATCTCAAGTAATTTTAACCCTCATGGGAAATTTTATTGCATAAGTTTCTAAATTTTCTCTGTGTCCAGCCCAAACGTTTCGGCCCAAATTCACTTCAGTCAACAGAGTCCACAACTCTTAACTCTAGCAAAGAAACTGTTTGAGCGAAAATATATCTACAGAAAACCATTCACACGGAAAAAAAAAATCGCATCTCCTCAAGGGCTAGAAATTGACATGCGGTACTCATTAACAAGTAGGTTATTGACTTGATCTATCATGAAATGAATTCTCAGGGCCATTCATTTCAGGTTTTTCTTCCAAAATGAAGAGTTTATCATAAAATATACAAGAAGGCATCCTCTAATTCCTTTAGAAACTCGGATTCTGAATAATCGGTCAGTAGACTGTATAGCATTTCATTCTTTCGCCTAGTGAGTATTATCGAAGACTGGATGTAGGCGGTGAGGAAAAGTCCGCCTCATCAGCTGTAACATTCTCTTGCATCAGTTTCTCCTTGAATTGTGAAATGAATCAATCAGCCCACGTACGAGAACGTGAACATCAGGGTCAGCCGTTCTTCTTCAGTGGATGCTTACCATTTGAGATGGCCATAGCTGTTTCAGCTGCTGAAGCCGAGCCGCTGCAGCTCTGGTCCTCAAAACTGTTAACAGTGTCTGCATATGATCGGGTACAAGGCCACCTAAACAGAAGTAATCCGTTTTAGCCTATGATACAGGACGATAATTGCAAAAATTGACTATTTTATGGAAATTAGTGGACCTGCTTGACTTTATAACCTCACCATCTATTGTCAATTCCTCATCAAATATGTCACCTGCAATTTGAGACTTGATTAAGGGCAAAACTCATTGATCCTCATGACCAGCACAAAGGATACAACACTTGTCCATTCTGCTAATTTTTCCATAGGGTGCCATATGTAAAGAATACATAAGTTCCATATCAACATACAGAAACTAGTGCAATCCTGATCCTGAATGTCAGTCACGCCATTGCAAGAGATAATTATAAAAAAACTATTTCTGAACGCCAAATCTTGGTTCTTGATTAAGCATAGCATTTAGAGACACAATCATTGTAACCTTAATGCTTCTTCTAATATTCAGCCTTTCATCCCCTAGGTAGCATGAAGGCAAATAAGCTCAACTAGAAAACAACTAACCTCCGTATAGAGTCTTTTTTGAGAAGTACTTGGCCATCAGTCGCTGAGTATAGTCTGCTTCATATTTTCTGTACTTTTCGATGTCCCCGGCATCATTGGAGTCCCTGTCCAATATTGAGACCATCATCAATTACCTTGCCACTCACAATTGTGAATGTCATGCGTCATTTCCATGATTGTGCAACTATGACCGTTTACTTCTCAATATCCTTGGCATTTTCAAGTACTGTAATTTACCACAGCAAGTGAAACCAAGAGGGAACTCAGCATCAGCTAGAAAGAGAGAGGACCATCAATAGTCTCATATACAACATAAACAGCTGACATGCAAAACCACAGTGGCACAGCGGACTCGGTATTTCACCGACATCTTTACCAGAGATGTCATAAGAGAGACGACTGATCGTGACTCAGGGTCATCTAGGGTCCAGCATGCTCCAAAGAGTAGTCCAACTTGCAACTCAAAATTCAGCACAGCTAAAAAAATGATGCTATCACAGAAATGAGCTTGCCATAATAGTAATGGACAGGATTCTTCCCCATGGATGTAAATTCAATGGAAGGCAAGCAACATTATAGTCATCAGAAAAGCACTCTGTGGTTAACAAGTCATCTCAATCATTCAATATTAGCGAAAGAGCACTCCAAAACAGGGTGCCCATGAATCCGTCGAAGGCTGTTTCTTACCAGTCACAAAATCCAATACTCAGTAGTTTGACTGAAGCCATACCAGTTCAATTCACAGTACTTCCCCGTAAAAAATCCCCAAGACTCTCACACGAAAGATTCAAACTTCTAAAAATTAGAACTTTCCAACAAAGAAACATCGTCCATCCGCGATTCTCAACACCTAGCGAATTTAAGCTCGGCCCTTTCAGTATCCAGCTCACCGCTAAGTTCTAAGTTGTTATAAAGCCCTAACGCAGCGATTGCACGGAGATTCGGGGGGAGAGAACTCACTGGGAGAGTTCGCTGGGATCAGGCTTTCTGTCCTCCGCATCTCCCGCGCCGTCGCCGTCGCCGTCGCCGACATCGGCATCGATCTTGACCTTCAGGTGACGACCGTATCAAAGCACTGGTCGAGGAGTCGCGTGAGCGTGTGCGCGTGCGCGTGAGAGAGAGGGAGAGGGAGAGAGAACCTGGGGATTGGGCGGGGCGGATGGAGGATCGGAAGGTGACGGCGAACTCATCGGAATCGGAATCGGAGTCGGAACGGCTCGCTCAGTCCGCCATTGAAGTGGAAGAACTGCTGCTGCTGCTGCTGCTGAGGATGTTCCCTGACGCCGGCGGAGTGACCGGGATTGGGGTGACTTGATAAGAGTAAGTAAATTTAGTCGGACCGTAATTAGGGATTTGTAAAAGAACCGGGAATCGCTTGAAATGATTGGGCATTAGTCTTATTCCTGATTATGAACCGCACCGGTAATAAATATATGTATTTAATTTTTAAGAAAAAAATTTCGACCAAAAAAATTTAAGACCAATGAAAATCTTAAAATTCCCGATCTGAAACTCAACACTCATTGACTTAATGATCATCTTATCTCACTCTTACCTTGTCTGAGTTGTCTTTATATTTTTTACTCACGGCCTTAACTCTTAGGCTCAAAGCTCATCCCTTGACTTTGAACTTTTAATATGAGTTCAATCGTTTTACTGATATTGCAATTAACAACAGGATAGTTCTTTATTTTTAACTTTACTTTGGCTCGCTGAAAACGTGCTCTATGTGGTAAAGCTTGGTGGGTTTGGTCTTTAGTGAGTGGTTACTATGCTCACTTCTAATCGCAATAGGTATTATATTTAGGCCATGTTTATTTTGTGAAAAAAGTGAACAATTTAATTTTCTTTTATCTTTGCATATACCACTTAAAAAATAATGAATGACTAAATATTTATTGTTCTTAAAAATGCTTATACATAAATTACTATTAATAATGAAAGCATTTTTAATTAGTTAATTATTTCAAAGAATCATAAGCAACAAAAAGTATTTTTTAAATTATTTATTATTTACGAAACATTATCGACACTGAGATAAGTCAATAGCTTTAGACTTGGTACAAATGGGTATTGTCAATGACGCTGTCTCAACATATAATTAACTCTCCAATCCAAATGATATTATTGTGTCTGCGATTCTTCCACATCAATGCAGCCATGAGTCACCAAAAACAAGTGGAATAACATGTTAGAGGACGGTTGAGATTTGGATAGCAAGGCAAAAGTGGTGCATTTTCCTTAGGTAGAAGGAAAAAAAAAAAAAAAAAAAAAACTCACGGTTGGAATTGAGATGCGAAATAAAATCGATCTTTTTAAGGAATTAGGCCGACGCAGAAGAGTGGTGCTTGTGTGTTTTCTACGCTCAGATGAATCGAACTATGTAATGTATACACGATCGCATCAACCATCGAGTTGGCTGTGCTTTTGGAAATTTCAGTCAAGTTTTTCTAATCGAGTCACTTGAATCCACGAGAGCTTTTGAGCATTCATATTAGCGAGCGGACAGAAAGAACAGACTCAGGAGCAAGCGCAAAACATATCGAGGCTGCCCCGACAAAGACATTTTAATCGAAGCTGCTTATGCCCTCCTGATGACGAGATTCCTTGGAAATTGACTCCTTTCCCGACACATCTGCTCCAGCGCGAAAAAGGTTCTTGGCAACAGATGTGATTTCTGTGGTCGTGATGGTTTTCTTTCGCCTTGAATCATGAAAGATTAGTGACAGAGATATTCCTCCTTTAGCAAAGGTAATGCATGAGTAGTGTCATGCAGCATTTTCTATTGGCTTGCTACCAAAAGAATGCTTCAACTCCTGAAGAATATGATGCAGCAAGAAGCAACAGTCCCTTGTCCAGAGCCGTTTGCAGGCCCAGCAGATTGAAGCACTGCTGAACAAAACCACGCGAGAATGGATGACTGCAGTCCAAGCTTCTGCTTTCATAGGCAACTTAGATGACTTTTCCGGGTCTCCTGGTCCGAAGCGTTGAATTCCCCCCATCCCTGTGCTTGTTTTGTTGGGCGAGTAGTCATATTGGCTGTGACTCGTCTGTTCATCAGCAACTTCATCGGCCATAAGTTTCCTGTAACACCCCACATTCTCGAACAGATTGGGGTCTTCTTCGGAGCAACTGCTTTTTACATGGCCTTCGTGGCTTCGTTTATTGGCTGCCCCTTAAGCACCTTTGCTTGGGCTGTCTATGCTTTATCCTTGCTCTGATCCTCTTGCTATGGCATAACAGTTGATCATGTCCTGTTCACTAAGTTTCCACATGATATTTCTCAAAAAAATCAGTACATGTACTCCCGACATGGATTATGGGCATCGATACAGGGCATAATCACAAGCTGTAATGGCACGAGGGAAAGTAAAAATGCTAGGAATTACAAGTGCAACCAACAGGGAATCTTTGAGAACGCCTGGGTTTTAATTCTTGCTTCAATCATATACACCAGTTAAATTGAGACAGACGGGAATTGTAATGCAACTCTTCAATCAAATGCAGTATTTCAAAAGAAAAATGGAACCTAAGAAAACTTTATCCACATATTGTCAGGCAGTCAATACCACAGTAACCCACAACATCGCTAAACTTTTCATATAACTAGGCATTACTAATAGAACATACAAGTTAGTCGTGCCGAATTGTATTAGATTTTTTAAATGTTTCTTCCTTCTGTGACCTTTCCATCTGTATAAATATCAAACGATTAACGCGTTCGTCGGTGCTAGCCGCATACTTTGGTCAGCTACAGGTACAACCACTCCACTATAATCACCTTCATCACCCCACTTTTTGTTCGGCTATATATGCTTGCATCTTCTTCAATAATGGAACTCAACCTTGCTCATATTCTTTTGCAATATCCACGCTCCCTTTACCAGACTCAAACATGTCTGACCAAAATTATCTTCCAAGTAAGCTTCCTCTTTAGCTGCTAAATTTACATTGCAGCTAGTCAGTGCATATCCAGTGGTACTTAATATCATCGGTTGTGATTATGATTCTTTTGCTCTCCTGATAATTTCCAGAACACACTTCGGTTCCCGCGAATTCGTACACAGGTCCACCAGTAGTTCCTGTGAATCCCATGTCCATGAAGGACGCTCAAGGTCAAGGAGAACTCAAAGGTGGTGCTCATCCTGGAGATCAAACTAAGTCCAGAGGAGATGGGTTTTGCAGGGGATTGTATAAATCTCTCTCTCTCTCTCTCTCTCTCTCTCTCTCTGTGTAAATTAAAGAGATGAATAACATCATGTACCTTCTTTTTTGCAGTTGTGCTGGGTTGTGTTGCTACTGTTGCTTGGACATCTGCTTTTAGCTCGGAGCTGAGGAAGAGAATATCGATTTGGTTTTTCGTCGTAGGATGTGCAGAAAAGGCTTTTGTCTTCATTGTATACGCTGTTTACTGTCTTGCTGTGACATGTAAATTTGAATCATAGAACTTTCTATTGCCCACGAATTAGAATGATATCTTTGCTCCCTGTTAATTGATGAATGTAGCCAGCCATATCACGCAGAGGACTAAATTTCCGACCCATGTGAGAGCGAACTTCATAGATTCATGTTTGTCGAAAATTTACTGGTAAAGAATGATCGTTGTTGGTAAATAAACAAAATTTTTATGAAATCAATAATTTATTTTTTCTTTTAGTTTGTAAATTATCAATTTTTTGTACTAACTTACCAACTTTTATCTGCAAAACTTATTAACGCTTCGATTTTATTAATTTTTATATGAAATTGCCAATCTAAATCATAGTGACTTACTAATTCTCATTTGAACTACTTATCATCCTTTTTATTATTTTTTTAGTTTACAAACTTTTCTATAGAATTATAAAATTTTATTTGCTCGGTTAGCAATATGTTAAGACCAACTCCTTTTGATATTAACAACCTATATTTAGCATGAGTAACCAATTCTTCTTCAATAAATTACGTTACAACTCCTCCCTTTTGATTTACTTACCGACTTTATTTGGCTTTCTTAAGTTGCCAACCTTTCTGATTGCTTACAAAGCTTTTGTCTTAGTAATGCCTTAAATTTGCCAACTTTTCCTAAGAAATTACCAACTTTAATGATTTACTAATTTTTCTCCAATTAAGTTTCGAACTCGTTTTGGTTCCGCTACTCTCATCCGACAATTTGGCTATGTCGTTGACTTTAACAATTTCTGTTTTTATTTGCACAATGAACGAATTTGGCCAACATTTGGCCGAAAAACTGAATTTACATGCAAATTATATTGTCCTCCCGGACGCCGGAACTAGAAACCAGGCCAAAGCTGATCGACATCACAATTGCTCACTGACCGATTGACAGGACAGAACCGGAGCAGGTTTTGCTATGTGAGTGGGGTTTTGATCACCGGCCATGATCACAACTATCTCCACCACAGGGCCGCTGCTGCCACTTCCTCCGCTGCCGCTGCCACCAGGCTTGGCCATTTGGGCATTGCTGGCTGCCCCGATATCGCGGTTGTTCCTGTTGGAAGAAAGCTTTAGCAATGCCACCGTCAGGATCCAGAGAAGCAAGGCCAGGCCGCCGAAGATGAAAATGGAAGTAGAATTCCATCTGGGCAGTGCATCACTGCACCTCGGAGCTCTATGTTCCATCTTGATTACGCAGCAGTGGATTGCAGATGGATCATCTCCGACCGCTTATTATATCACGACGACGGAGTCGATGAGTTTCGTGCAGTTTCGGCAGTGTCTTGGAGATGTCCTTATCTGAAGGAATCTCTAAGTATTGGTAGGACATTCCATAATTCGTTCCCATTCACGATTCTGACTCCGATCGATTCTTCTGCTTTGTCATGTTGCAGGAGAGTGGTTGCAAACTTCGTAAGTTACATGGCAGGGAAGACCGATCAAAATTCGATAGTTCACGCGGCTCCTGGACTATTTTGAAAACAAGATCATGCAATCATTCTTCCACGAAGCACATTTCAGAAGGACAAAAATGAAAAAAAAAAAAAGAAATTGTTGAATTGTAGGAATCTTTGTGGAGAATTGTCGAGTCACGTGGACCCGTCAAAGCGACGGTCAAGTTGAGGTAGCATCGCAACAACCACAACCACGAAAGAGGTTTCGCAAATTGTGTTACAATTCGTAATCGATTTGGCAAAAAGATGTTACGGACCTGGCAACTTAACTGATGACTTCGAACTGATATTTCAATGGATTCGATCCTCAACTCCAAGCTTCCGAGGACAGTTCAACAGGATCCTGCCCGTGTCATGACTTAGCAGCTTCCGATGAAAGCAGGGCCGACCTGACCACGTGTCCTTTAGTCAAATGAAGTTTTCCAGATGCCGCCTAACACTAGTCAAAGTCAATCTCTTCGCCTCCAATTAACGGTTGCTTGCACCGGTCAAACCGAATGCCTCGACTTTCAACGCACGTTGCCACATCATGATCCATGGTCTATAAAAAGAAGAAGAAACCCATCTCTCTGTTTCTCTGTTTCTCTGTCTCTCCGTGTGTTTCTCTCTGAGAGGTGCGAAATGGGCTCGTGGATTGATTGGAGCGAGGAGTCATACCCATCGAACAGAGACTTTGCAGCAGTTCCCTTCTTTGCTCTCTTCTTCCCAGCTGCCCGGCTCTTTCTTGATACTTTCATCTTTGAGGTAACTCTTCAGCTGCCTTCGTCAACAGAGAAGGCTCGTCACTAGCGAAACTTGAACTTTCTTGATTTTGTGATTCTCTTCGGGTACCTTTTGATCTCGATGGATGCCAGTCTCTCTCTTAAATGAATATGGTGTTCTCACTGTAAGAAAATTCGTGTGTTTCTCGAAACTAACATTCTGAAAAGGCAGATTTGATGTTTGAGTAGTCTCTCATGATGCTGGAGCATTAAATTTGTTTCGTAACTTAAAACAGTGTCGTTGGTAATGTGCACCGCATTTTTTTCGACATTTTGTTAGTGACCGCGAAGAATAGCCATCAGAAAGGGATCTTCAAATTAGTTGGAGTACTGCCTCAATTTGGTATGAAGTGTTTCCCATTATAAATGGGCAAGTTTAAACTTGAACAAGAATTGCAGTGAGTTGAGTTATAAGGAGCACATACCATGGCAATCAGGCCGCGGACTTAAACTTCTCTGAGGATAAGATTAGCTGGTCATTGAAAACAACTTCCTGCTACTTATATCGATTGTTAATATTATTTCGTTATCTCATCAATTCGCGCTAATGTATCTACGAGAAACGAGACTAGACTTCTTACCTGACCTGATCAACCTCTAATCCTATTTAGCTTCTATGCTTCTTGAGTTCATGATGATCTTGTGGTTGTGGCAGAAACTAGCGAGACGGCTGATTTTTAAAGAGAGGCATGCCAAGCTGGATCTTCAGGCACGTCATAGGAGGAAAAAGATTAACAAATTCAAAGAGTCGGCATGGAAATGTGTGTACTTTCTTTCTGCAGAGATTTTTGCTCTTTCAGTCTCCTATGATGAGCCTTGGTTCACTAGTACCAAGTACTTCTGGGCTGGCCCTGGGAATCAAGTTTGGCCAGATCAGATGATCAAGTAAGCCTCATTATTGAGACATGTAGCAAAATATTACCAGACTTGCTTTCGTCTTAACGTTTCTTTTTTCAACTTCTGGTTGGATTTGATATCATCTTTTTTAGGGATAAGCGTATTGAAAGTTCAAAAATCTGTCACAAAAGTGTAATTAAGTCTTAAAACTTTCAAAAAATACAATCAAGTCTGAAAACTTGTCATGGAAGTACAATCAAGTTTTAATACTTTAAAAAATACAATCAATAAAAGGATTTGATTGGACAAATTAGACAAGTTTTAAGACTTGTTTGTACTTTTTGAAATCTGCACGACTCAATTGCACTTTTTTGAGAAGTTTTAGAACTTAATTGTACTATTTAGAAGTTTTAGAATCAATTAACTTTTATGACAGGTTTTAGGAATTCGGTATACTTATCACCCTGCCTTTATGATCTACTTCATCTTTTGCGTGTTTTTTGCTAGGTTGAAGTTGAAGGGATTGTACATGTATGCCTCTGGATTCTATATATACTCCCTTTTAGCCTTGGTTTTCTGGGAAACAAGGAGATCAGACTTTGTGGTCTCAATGGGACATCATGTGGCATCTATCCTCCTCCTTGTCTTATCATATATGTTCAGGTGCGCTCCTCAAGTATTTTATTTGCCTATGTTGTTCTTATAGATTGAGGTAAATGTGGAAAGCATATTGGCAAGAACCTTGTGCCACAAAATGATATATATACATCCTTCCTGCTTTAGAAAAAGGAATTACAAATGCTCTTAGCTTTGTATTGGAATCTCTTGGTAATGTATTTTTTGGGTCGACATCTCTTGGTAAAATTTAAACAGATGGTACCAGTCTTCTCTACCTCAATCAGGTCTTCTGCATTTTGCAGGTTTGCTCGTGTTGGTTCAATTATTTTGGCACTCCATGACGCGAGTGATGTCTTCTTGGAAGTAGGAAAAATGTCAAAGTACAGTGGCTATGAAAGGATTGCTAGCTGTTCTTTTTTTCTTTTCGTAGTTGCTTTTACAGTCCTTCGCATCATCTACTTTCCTTTTTGGATCCTTAGGAGTACTAGGTAAGTGCACCTGGCTATATGAAAAGCTCTTTGATATAATTTTTTTAGCTCTTTGGTATGTCCACTCTTTTGAAACTCGGTTAACCAAATTGGCACATGGTTCCTTGAATTTATCAATAGCACACTGTTAAAGTCTCACTTGTCTTAGATACCTCCTTTGCAATTTTTATTTTTCCCCATGGTCACAAGGCCAGAACATGACTCGCTAGTAGGTCTCTGCACTGTGCTTCTTGAGCTTTCTGATCAGGTTTTGAAAACCTATAGTGAAAATAAGTATTATCTTTTCCCTAGATTAATCTGATGTGGAAGAGCTTTACACTTAATGAAAGGGTAAAGTCAATTGAATGAGCACAGTTCATTGCAAATTTCTGTCTTCGTGAAGAAAAGCTCTAATGTCTATTGGAATTTTGAGGAGCGTTAGTCAAAATTTATTGTGGATACTGTCTGGACAACAATGCCAATCGCTCAACTTAGCATTTTCTGCTAACTTAGTTCTTGATGTGCCACTCATAGACGAAAAGGGACTTCTGTAACAAAAAACAAAAAATAGTGGCAGGCATACACTGCACTTTCTACAAGGAAAGCTTCAGTTATTATATCATCTTATTTACAGTTTCAATCCATCGAATTATATAATTTCAATTACTCATCTTTAATTACGAGAAGTTTTCAACTATTGAGACGTGACAGGTCTTTTCAATTGCAGATTTGATGCTCTTTTCATGTTTACTGGAATAAGATATTCTTTTTTCTGGAATAAGATGATTAGCCTATGCACTAATGCAGTGCTTATTTTCACTTACAAACACGTCAAGAAGTAATCTGAATGGGTTAGATATGTGCTCAGTTTTGGTACTTCAGAGTTTAGATTGGTTCTACTACTTTCCCACTTGAAGATTAAAAAGATAATTATATTTTGATGATTGCTGGAGGAGACAGAGCGTCAAGTTTCTGCCGATGAGATGGAGACTCACTGGTCTAGATTTCTTAAACATCCAGATGTCGTTAGCTGAATTACTTTAAAAGGGGACACTTTCTATCAACTTTGTCTCTGTTGCCTTCCACTTCTGCATGCTTTCCTGAGGAATTTGATAATCTTCGTTCCGTTCCTTGAATAAATTGGGGAATGACATAATTTTTCTTGAATCTTTTTCTGGCAGTTATGAAATTCTTCCGACTTTGGACAAGGACCTGCAAGTTGGCGGACCTTTTTATTACTATGTGTTCAATACTCTTCTGTTCTGCTTGCTTGTTCTGCATTTATATTGGTGGTGGTTGCTGTGTGGGATGCTGGTGAACCAGGTTCGTGCTGGAGGCCAGATAAGTGAAGATGTTCGATCTGGTAAGGAGCATCTGAGCAATAACGTTTTCTTCATAGGTTTCTTAAGCATCACTAAAAGATGTGCATAGATACAAACACTTGGACATCGATGTTAAGACAAAAGAAAGATAAAGGTGTACATGGAAGTAAATTAGAATGTTAAATGAACCATTTGCAGAATCCTCATTCAAGTTTGGCCATAAAGTATCTCCATATCTACTGAAGACAAGCTTAGATAAAACCAGGAAGGTTACTAGCCTTTTAGTCACAAGGAAGAGGGTACAAATCTGCGCAAGTCACCCTTTACCTGCTGCATGATTGGATATCACAGAGCTCCAATTTGCTCCTTTATTTGCTAATGTAACCTGCAACATGTGTTTCAAACTTTCAGTTCTGGGCTCCGTAGTCAAAGCATATATTTGGATAACGAGAGAGAATAGGAGACTGGATAAAGATGTGAATTAACTGGTCTTGCTCATGCTTTTTGTTCCCTATAAACTGATATTATTCAGCTTAGCTCCGAGAATATATGACTACCAAGTCAGATATTTTTACAGCGGAAATTTTCCAACATACTGCTGCTAAGATTACATAAACGCAGGATTCACTGCTGTCGTCCAGCCAACTCAATTGAATAGAGTTTATAGACCAGAAAGGCACATGCTTGTCAATGTTAAGACACTTATATTAATACTCCCAAGTACCACTGCTAAATTTTGTAGCTGTTAATAATAGTTACGGATGAGACAGGAGAAGGAATAAGCTGTAAAACCACCTTCAGAAACTGGACGTCAACCCAATCTCTACTTCCTTCATTTTGTACAAGCAAATATATAGTAATGTGGGCTTCATCATAATTTAAGATAAGTTTTGGTTCTTGGTTGTTGTTCTTCTGAATATACAATAATCAACAATGTTTTCCAGTTGACTCATGTTATTTCTTTACTTAATCCAGATTCAGAAGGGGATGATGACCACAGAGATTGATGAAGAACCAGAGTTACACGTATTAGGTGCTTGGAACTCGTGATTTTTGGCATTCTTCTATGCTTAAATAGAACAGCTCCCTTTAGCTGGGGTGCATTGTTTGTGTTGAAATACCTCAACCAAGTCATGTCAAGATCTCACTATCTATCGGTCTCATTCCTTTCACTATTTGTTTCGTGGGTAGGACTTGCTTATAGTACGTGCCATGATACTCAGGCCCCAGGTTGGGGAGACCCTATGACCTCCATGAAATAAATTAGTGAGGCCACGATAGACATGATTGATACACGAGTTCGGGAATGAACATGTCCTTTTGCGACACTTCTTTGTCAGTACACACATTGATTCTAGGATAAAACTTACAGACACGAGTTTCATCAGAAGTGTGGCCCTGAACTTTTGATGTTGTTGACTCCCATATCTTCCACTTCTAGTCCCTGCAATCAAGACATCCTTTATGTTAGTCAAGACACAAGCTTCAAGCAACCACTAAGATAAGACTTCCTCATGGCTACCAAGATTCAAACTCATCTAAACCTGGACGATTGCACGTGCAGGTCAATCAGACTCTATTTGATTGATCGTTACCTTCAGTATTTTCCCCTTTATTCCTCCCTATTCCTCCCCTGCTTTCCATTACACTACCTGCCAAATTCTGGCCGAGCAAATATTGCCGTGTGATTTTGTCACTGCACGTTTTCTTATGTGCTATTTTCAGCGGGCACGCCTTCATTTGTCCGACGGAGCAAGAGAGTAGAGAGATCATGGGGTCAGAAATCCTCCGGGGAGAATATATTTTTTCCGGGTTTCAGCTTTCTTGGCAACATCTCGATAGTGATGGGCTTCATCTATCGATTCGGGTGGCTCGAGTTGCAACGGGGGTGACAAATAAGCAAACGACGAGTGTAGTGCCTTTTGAGAGTTGGAGAAAAGCGAGAGCGCCCAGCCAATAGCGAGGCCGGAACAGATACTTAAAGTGAAAAGAGCAAGGCCAAAGTATCAACTCAAAAGAGCCAAAAGGCACGAAGATACTCCTCTCCTGCCCACTTTCCTCCTTGTGGTTCAGCTTAGCTCCACTACATGGGTGAATATCTTTTCTGCCAGAAAAGTGAAATAAAGTGCATCCATCTATCCAAAGTTCACTAGTGATCACAGCCCATGACCTCATATAGGTCATTGTAAGAGGTTTATTCTTTCCTTACCCATTCAAATATCATATTGTTTGTAGATATTACTTCAGGTATGGAAGCCAAATAATAAATGCATAAATGACATCTTGTGTTTCACACACGAAACTGGTTTTTTTCCATAGAGTTCACAAAATATACATCCCTGCAGGAAGAGCTTTGAATCAAGATGAGATTATTAATGTTTTCAGCAGAATAATAGACTAGGAATATAAAAATTTGCAATACATTATACCCAAAAAACTAGCCTTATGCTTACTGGCTTGTAAAAGCTTCTAAAACGTGAAAAATCATGGTCCTCGCAGTGCCATCATATGAGCCAAAGTAGCATCATGTTCAAGATTCTCACAGAAAAAGAAAAACATTCTCAATTTATACCTTGCTAAGAGTCCTTCACTGCAAAATAGCCTGCCAACAAGCCAATAGCATCCAAGATACAGATGCCTCCTCCGCACCGAGTGCGATGAAGGACTATCTAGTAATCTTGCCAGAAAACTTACGGCATAGCTCAACCATTTTTTACGCAGCATCTAAGGGGATTGGTGTTAGAGCTTTCTCTGCATCTCTTTCAATCTAGGAAATATTTGTTTCTCCTTTAACATCTTGTCACGTGAAAAGCGCAGTTGAATTTGTTAAAGTTGAATAATGCATCTAGATTCCTTGCTACTTGTCAAAATTACTCTCCTCACAAGTTGTCAGCACTACGTCTTACCTTCTATTAAGCTTCCTTCCTTGCTTCATTGCTCGAGTCAGAAAATTGCCAATTCAGAAGACCAAAAGAGATGGCGGAGACCCAGTCACCTTGTTTTTTTTAGTTATGATCACAAAAAAGAGAAGCTGATAGCAAATCGTGGAAATAGCTTAATGATTAATCAAATCCAAAACTTACACATGATTTTATTAATCCAAATAGTTCGCACGTGAGGATTACAATAACTGCCATGAGATGGTATAGACAATGATTGTTTCTCTTACTAGCTCAAGCAGATCTATATCTATTTAACAAAACTTAATACACGAAACGAAGCCATAACCATAGTCTTCCATTGAGAACATCTGATCTACTTTGAGTTCCGCAGCTGATCTCCTAGCAAACCTGCCTTTGACTCGAGGACGACTGTCAGCGTAGGTCTTCCTCAAGGCGTATCTTATTTTCTTATCGAACTTCCTTGCCTTCCTTTTCTCTCTGTATCTCAAAACCTTGGCCTCCCTATTTATAGCAGGATTCTGAAAAGGCCTTAAGAGTGGAGGGTTTGAGAACATTTCCGTCGTCCCAATTGGAAGCCTGGCGTATGAATTTGAGATCTCGTTCATTGTTTGTAGCCTTGATACGCTGGCCTGGAAAAATGAACGAGAAACCTGATCACAAAGTAAAAGAACAGGTGTTATGACAGATGACGATTGACTGATCACAGGACTCAATCTAGTTGAAGGTACGTCAAGGCTAGTCTTTACAAACAGTAAAGAAGGAAAGGCTAAAAGCCCAAGATTCTGCTGACTTATGCAACATAATTTTAAGAATAAGCTTCCGAAAGAAATGTTTCGAGCATTTCTTTTTCGGATATTAAGATTTTTGTACGGTGCGAGAAGATGCATAAATGCAAACTAATCAAGAAAATTCAATAGTAAAAGAAATTTTTTTGCAGGTGAAGCTCCACCAAGGTTATGGTAGCATTATAATCCTCTGGTCTCCAGTGTTCATTCATGTGCGGACGTGATGCCTTTCGTCTTGGCTTTCTCAAGGGGCAAATTATAATTTTTGCCAAAAAAGAGGTCAAATTGAATTAACAGAATTTACCTAACAAGGCTGGACATAGTAGCCATACAGCAAGATAAGGATTTAGCTAATGCGAAATAACGAAAAAGAAAGATGTATAAAGAAAACTTTCTGCTTGCTGCTTCTAAAGTCTAGACTCATACATAAAAGGGTTTTTTTGGGGGAGGAGATACTACTTGGATATACGGTACAGAAGTTACTCCAAAGGAGGAAAATCTGAATTCCAGATTCATTATCAAGAAAACCATGTTGAAACAATTACACTAAACAATCAGAAAGGCTTGTGAACTGGCAAGTTAGTGTGAATATCCACAAATTCCACCCGCGGTTTGCATTATATATTCAAAATGACCAAACATGTCTTACAGTATGGTTGCTCGAAGGGTTGCTAATGAAAGAATCTTTTGCTATTATATTCTTCTTGTCCCAGCAGACATTCTGTTGGGCTGTGGAATCCATCAACTGAACCGGCACGACGCCATCACTGGTGCTTTGCCCCTTGTCAATTCTAGTTTCCAGTGGATTGCACTCGTCCGGGGCTTGATGCTCAGTGCATGAACCATACTCTATAAGATCCAAATACTCATCAGCCTCCCCACCATAGAGTAACTCATCACTAGTTTGGTTGCCTTTTCTACTAGGTGGATCAAGCAACAACCAGGAATCGATTTCATCTTCTTCTATGCACTCATGAGCCTTCTGTCCTTTGGTCTCAGCATTTTGATCCAAGGTGGAGCTGGGAGGTCCGTAAAGGGAGCTGGACGATGGAGTCACTGGGACTCGTGTGTGCCGGCAAGCTAACATATTGGCTGAGTGTATCTCAATGTCACAGTTGGCACACAAAACAGCCGCATCAGCCTCACAGGCGAAGCTAGCTGGGGCGTTTTCACAAGAATTGCAAATCCAAAAGCGCTCATGTTGAGCATCACTAATATTGCCTTCATGGGCTATCTGATC
Source organism: Eucalyptus microcorys (assembly GCA_014182515.1). Lineage (NCBI taxonomy): Eukaryota > Viridiplantae > Streptophyta > Magnoliopsida > Myrtales > Myrtaceae > Eucalyptus > Eucalyptus microcorys. Next base: position 24,364,786 of record CM024572.1, read on the forward strand.
ACACCCAGCACAGAGAAAAGCGGAGTGGCTCTGGCAGAAGAAAACACAGGAGGCCGCCTTGCACATGTTGCAGAGTCGCGGGTAACCGTGTGTACTAGGACTCACATTCATCAGTTCTTTGTGCAAAATGGTACTTGTCATAAAGAGTGAAGTGTGAAGTAAGGATGGAAGTGGGTACTGAGAGGTTGGGGGAGCATTTGATCTTATGGTCCGCTGAGATTCTATCTGGACACGCTTTCTTGTCTTTTTGGAATGTTTCCGTACGAGAAAGTAAAGGATCTACTTTTTCTCGCCAATCTGTGCTGAACCTTTGAGCATAGTGATGAAAAGGGAAGTTGACGCATGGCTGCTTGTATCTTCATGAGGAAAAGAAGTCGCGCATAAAACTGAAAAGGACAAAGTGACATGAACTAATGATGTAAACATTCACACTAATCGAAAGCGCGGGAACTAAGTGAGACACAAAATGAAGTGCCATAACATGATAATCGCCTCTTGAATCCGTGTGAGATAAAGTGCTGCGTCGTGGCCGCTGAGTTTTGGCCCACGTTTATTCGAGTGAGATCATAAACATTATGCTTGTAGCTATAAAGGCCCTTCGCCTTTGTCAACTGGGTTGAGGCATACTTCGTAGATTCTTCTCTTTTCCTTTCTGGGGTTGGTCCCTCATCTCCTCATTCGGTAAGCATCAGCGATTCTGGGCCATACATTACTGCTCACACAACACATTGTTTTCCAACTTGGCAACTCTAAATTCAATCTCGAACACGTGGTTTCAGCTGCAGTTTATAACCTGATGAAGCCAAAAGCAACAATTCGATCTCAATTAACTGAACTTACCAACTTTGCTTTGCCTGGGGTTCTAATCAAATGAAGCAACTCTTGCTAAAGAAGCATGAGAATATTTATGGTTAATGTTGGGTCGTGTAGACCTTTTGGGTGCACTTCTCTTTAAGGGTGAGTAGGGTTCTAGGATAAAGCTTGGAACCAGAGAACTGGACTTGTGAAAACCTGTCTAGTCTTAGGTTCTAAGTATGCAGGGTAAGTTTCGAATCTTAAAAATTGAAAAACTTGTTTGACAAGTAAGTTGTAGGTTATAGGCAAATGGAACTTAGAACTTGGAATAAGTATCAAGTTTGTGTTCTTCATATTTTGATATGATCATGCGTTATTCTATAGCGTCCATTGTTGAATGTATAGTCTAGAACCACTAATTTTTTATTTTTTATTTTTGACTAGAACCATTAGTTTGAGCTTTCATTTTATGATTGAGATTTTTATTTTGTTAATATTTCATACTTTTCGTATGTCTAAATACAAATTGTGCTTAGCAAATAGTGATCATTATAGGTGATGATTTACCGTAATCGTTCGATTAATAATACATGTCAAACTTGAGTAGACCTTGAAATCGACTCTAGAACCTGTGACTTGATACGTTCCAAGTTCTAGAGTATGTAGAGTGTTTCAAATTTCAAGAAATGAAAAATCTGTTCCAACGGGTGGATTCTCAGTTCCAAGTGAAATAGGTATGTATGGAACCTGGGATCATTCACCCCTACTTTTTTTCTCCAGCTCTAACTTTGGTTCATAAGATATCGCTACACTATTGCTGCTAGGGCGCTAGTCAGGAATTTCAGAGCCATTTTGCCAAGAAAAAAGTAGCTGAAAATCATTCCCCATTTAGATTACTCAATTATGTGCATTAAAAGTTCCATCCGAAAGTATCAAATTATAACGATCAGGTAATGATCTCATTCCAAAAACTTCCCCAAGTTGAGCACCAGGCTTCCTCACAAAAAATGAGGACAAAGAGAGATTTCCAAATACTAGGAAGTAATGCAGAAAGTCAGCACCATCAGAAGTACACGACACTAAGGCAGTTCAAACTAAAACCTTCATTTGAATTCCAGAAAACCTACATTCAAAAAGTCTTCCATCCTCATCGCCAGTCTAAACGCAAAAATGGTTGTCATAACGACCTATATAGCACTACCATTACAGGTAGTAGAAATACAAGCAATTGACCACGCCCTGTTTACATCCATTTTGCCACTGTGTGGCTGTGTTACAACACCACTGTTTACATCCAACCAAAGAGTATGAACTCAAAAAAAAAAAATGGCAGTGGAGTTGTTACCGCATTTCTTCTTGATGTTCAGAACAAGGAGGAAGTCAGCTCGGAAATATCAACGACAACTTGATCATACTCTGCTTTCAGTTTGTCCTGTTTCTCGGCACTTAAGTCACCCTTTGTTGGCTTTGTTAGCACCAGAACACAGCATGTAGGCCTCTTGGTGGCACCTGCATTCGCTAGATCCTGAAGAACACAGAAAAATGGGCAATTTTCGTTAAAGGATGAAGAACATGGACATAGGGAAGAGAGAGAGAGAGAAATTCAGCTTTCACTCCAGCACAACATGGACTAAAACAGAAGGCAATCGGCTTACTTCTTTTGATGGAACATAGATGTACGGAATGTCGGACTCTTCGCACAGAATAGGGACATGAGTGATGACATCGATAGGAGATATGTTCCCAGCAATGACGCATAATCTGCACAGAGAGAATCCAAATATCTGGGCTCAACGACAATCCAAATATTCCCCTGCCATTGCCGTGCAGAACAAAAGACAGACGTGGCTCCAAGCAACTACGGAGATTTCATTCGACCTTGCATCGACTGGCATTTGTGCTCAAATTAGAGAAAAAAAGGATAAATTCGTACCCTTTGTGACCGCGCCGGATGCTTTTAACAACCTCCTTCACGCCTCTTTTCAAGCATTTGTCTTCAGCAGCTGCCAATCAAGAAGAGAACCACAAGGACATGCCGATAGTCAGCCCAAAGAAATTTCAATCGAACCACAAACACGCAGCACACCCATTTAAAGCCCACCCCGCCCCCTCGCGCATGCCATTCGCAGTGAATATCCGGCTCATCGACAAAGAGAACCGGCATTTCGACACACCCAGTTCCAGCTAAAGTTTCATCGAATAGGTTTCATAAAGACCCAACACCGTCGGTCACTGTATATCCGACGAATCACGTACCCAGAACTCATCATCAACTCGGCCACCAACGGAAAGGAGAAAGAGAACGAGAACGCATGTCAACGTGAGTTTCCGTGAACGCCTCGTGACCGAAGGCATGTTAACACGAGACAACGAGTAAGGGTTTGAAGGGGCATTACCTCTGCGGACGAGCTTGAGGGCGCGCTTGCCGAGCTTCTTGCCGGCGAGGGGCTTAGCGATGGGGGCGAGCGCCTGCATCTTCTTCTTCTCCTTCTGCGACCTCTCGGCTTCACTATCGCTTCCCATCTCTCTCTCTCTCTCTCTCTCTCTCTTGCGGCAACACCTCGCTCAGCCTCGGACAAATGGTCGGCCGGGTACTCCAGGGGTTGCTCTCTTCCTTCCTGTTGAGTTCGCGCACGATTAGGGTTTTAGCCTGGACTAAGGTTTTATTTTCCCTTTTTGGTCAGGAATGGAAAATTAATCAGAATCTTCTTGGGCCAACCTCGCAAAGCCTCTCTATTGGTGTCTCAAAATTAGTAATGGAGTTAGTTATGATTCTATATTTTTTTGGTTAGTTTAATAGCATGATGTTGTTTTGAATTCAATAATGAACAAATATTATTTGAAATGGGAATCTTTATTTTAGCATAAATAGTATTAAATCTTGGTACATGACACAAATGGTCAATGACGTGATCCTTAAACTTTAAATTTATCCAATATAATTTCTAAACTTAAGCCCAACATGCAATATCGTTCATGAACTTATAATTTTATTTAATGTAATTCTTGAACTTTGAAAATGTTCAATACTATTCATAACTTCAAATTAATTGAAGGATAATATTGAATATTTTATACAATCCATGGACTAAATTTAAAAAGTCCAAAAATCATATTACACAAATTAAAAGTTTGAAAGTAACATTGCATGTCAAGTAAAGGTTAAGGTATATAAAATTTAAGAATTATATTATATATTGAGCAAATTTTCCGTGCTTATTGTTCAAATGGATGGATGTCCCTTTTTTCGGCAATAAGTTAGTACTCATTTTTTTTTGGCCGGAAAAAGTTAATGTGTTTTCAGTATTTGTATTCCTTTCTGGATTTAGAGTCACTACTGAAGGGTTTCGACGCTTGCGCCGAGTGTCGAAATCAACTCTAAATCCGGCATGCATTAATTCTTTCTCCTCGCCAAAAACAAGCATCATATTCATTCCAAATCAGCCCTAAAAGCCTATAACAAAATGATCATATCTGTTTCTTCCTTCAACATTGATCCGGCCCACAGCGGGTCGGGCCAATCTGTGCCTGGGCCGCCAATGGCTGTTTGGCTAGATAATACACGAACATCATCCCAGGACCTATCCTGCTGGTTTCCGCACGAGATAACCTATCAATCCAAAGCGGCCTACTTGCTATGGCAATTATTCGTCAAGAGTCAAGCAACCTCGTTTATACACATAACCCTGTTGGATATTCTGCAATCATAAGAACTTATCAACTGCAAAGATCATCAAAATTCACATTTTCTTCAAATCGGTCAGAAAGTGTTGAAGATCTTCCAGCTTTGCACTGCAGAGGCCTGCAAAGGTAGCAATTACCGCAATTATAATGCCAACATTTCGGTTATAAAACATTATTATGCCAACTATAACCAATGAGTCCTATATATCTTTAGAAGTGTAGAATTAACAAAAGAGTCATTACCAGTACTACAATTAGTAGAGAAATTGTACTTTTGATGGTCTAATCTCATTTTCTTAGAGTTCTCTGTCTCTTCCATCCTTCCTGTCTTCAACTTCGCTATTTTAGACCGCAGTTCATCTGCAGTTCTCATCATCTCTACAAAACAATTAATCAGCAGACTATTGTCAGAAAAAACTTGATTAAATTCATCATTCATGGAGACCCATGTCTATGAACTTGACTACTATCTCCTCTGTTCAGTTACTTCGAATCATTGTCAAAGTGAAACTTTTGCCAATAGTATAACAAGACAAGAACTACAAAAACACAATCAACTGACACAGTCACAGGAGTAACGACTGAACGGAACTACAGTTAGAAACAAGCTTCATTTTCCCTTATAAAAGTAGTTGTTTGTGGCTCCTAGACAGCAAATGAGCAAGCACTACAATGTCGCACTAGTTTCTCACTAACTAATGGAAAAAAAATTGTTTCCAGCATCCACGAAGATACCTACCCCTTTCAGGTGATGATGATTTTCAAATAGCACAGGTAAAAAGTGAAATAAGTAATAGCACATCAAAAGATGTTGATTGGCTTCCATATGAACATATAATAAAGCACAGACCTAAAAACATTTGAAATGGACACACAAAAGTCTAGCGCTGCCATGCCTAAAAATGTCAACAGCTGCTATGTGAATGGAGTAGTTTAATTGTCAATGTGTTAAGAGAAAGACATGAAAATTAAACCCATGCTCACACCAGATATCAAACCGCAGTATAAAGATGAAGACAAGTGTTACTTAAAATCAAATGGATCAGGAAAATTACCTTGAAATGTGTCGCGCAGAGAGCTTTGACTAGTGGATTCCAGTGCCTCAGTAACAACCTTAGAAAACTGATCAGTTGAGACAGTCTGCCTTTCGAGTACTTGTAGTTCTTGATTCAGCTCAGCAGACTCCTTTATAACCTGTGTTATTTAATTTAGTAAATAAATTCAGAAATTCAATAGAAGGCATTCAAAAAATGGGAATAATATAATTACCGAAACTAGTCTGTTTCTCAATGAGTCCAACTGCTCTTGAAGCTCGAGATCAACAATTGGATCATGAGATGAAGGAATGTCACCAGCAGAGGTATTCTAGATAAACAACAAAGGAAATATAGATTACCACACTATGATAAGCCTGATAACAAAAAAGCATCCCATTTTCCATGAAAGGAAGGTGCAAGAATCATCAAGAGGACCTCACTTTTTTCAAGAGTCCATTAAAAAAAGAATGTTCTTCCATTACCAAGTCTTTCGATGTCACAATTCCTTGCCTCATCCAATTACAAATTTTCAGCAGATAAAATCTGAAGCTGGCCATGCAGTAATGAGATTATGGCATTCGAATCCTAATCTGACAGCACAAATTGCAATCCAAAGGCAGTCTAGCAACATACCAAAGGGGCTCTATTAGCCCTTATCTTTAATAACATGAAGCCTGGGTCCTATCAAAAAATGTTGAAACGTCCAGTCATTTCACAATTAGATACTGACAAGAAAAGTAGAGTCGGGCAAATCATTGCGCCAAAAAGTCACAACTAGCAAAATCATTCTCTTACAACATCTACTAGGTAACAACTTGCAAGTTTACACAGCATAAATCTCTGAAGAGAAAACGTACATCTTTGGGAAAAGAAAATCCTTCGGGAACACTGAAACAGTGGCAAAGACAATACTTCTCCCACATACCAAGATGCTTATCCAGAACTGATTGAATCATATTGTGTAAGTAGGCAACACCCTGCATAAAAAGACAGTGTTCTAGCAAATATAAGCAGTTGAGACATATCTTAAAGGACTTTCATCTTACAACAAAGAGTTGGAGTGTATGTCAATTCTACATTCACATGCAGAAAATTAACACCATGGCCCACAACGTGCAATAAAGGCAACATTAAAAATCGATAATGCTCAGACAAGAAGCGATTAACCATTTTCTCAAATGATCACATCAGAAAACGTATCTAAAACAGTCCAGCCAGCGTCCAAGATGGAAACTGAGAAGGTTCCTGCCCACAAAGTAAAAAAGGGATTGGAATGAGGTCTACACTGGAGATCTTTGTCCTCCCAAAATTTCGCAAGTTCCATGGTTCCAAGGAAAAAAATGAGCCATTCAACTAAACACACATTTTCTCTTTGTTTCCTCCTTTACCCCTGACTCGCCAAAGAGGACTGAGGTTTTCAACTAAATGGACAGAGGGAATGATACATCCTCAAGCTTAAATTCGCAACCGCGCAGCTTGCATCGGCGGCACAAATATCTAAAATTTTGGGAGCTCCCCAGGTGGGTAGTCAGAGAATTCTGGTAAACAGATACTTGAGTTGCTAATCTCAGCCTAAGCCGTGTCTCTTTCGGTTTTCGCAGCGAATCAGAAAGATGCAACCAAAAAACAAAAAAAAGAGCTTAACGAAACCCCTCCCTCGCCCCTCTTTCGCTCCTCTGAAGACAAACCAAACCAATCAAGCACCATGTAAAGCAACAACAAAGAATCGCGCATCAAGGAAAATCGAGCCAAACACGAAATCAATCGAGAGAGTCGCACCTTGCCCAGATCTTGAGCCCGGTCCGAGGCCTCGGTTCTCAGAAGATCCGACGCTTGTCTGTGGAGCAAATACCACACCATTACTAAGTAAATCGCCGAATTGAAGTGCAGATTCGTCCATGCGTGTGTGAGAGTGGGGGAAGAGAGAGAGAGAGAGAGAGCGATGATTACTGATGATAGAAGAGGAGAGCTTCGTCGAGCAAATCGTCGACGCTGTTGAGGACTTCGTTGACGAACAGCCGGGGCTTCAGGTCCAGCGATTCGAACACCGCCTCGCTCTCGCTTCCTTCCATTTCGCACGAAACCCTAGAATCTGAACCCAGAACTAGAGAGAGAGAGAGAGAGAGAGAGAACAGGATTTCGAAGGATTTTCCCGCCAAGAAGGTTGACGAAAGGGCAAAGAGATCCACGACTCCGTCGGGTCATGTTCTTTCGGATCATGGAAGAGAACGTAAAGCAATGTGGGCTTTTTAGTTTTGGGCATATTGGGCCCGCCCACGCCGCACGGCCCACTGTGGCCCAATATATTCTGAAGTATATAGTATAAAAATAGATTTTGGTAGAAAAAGGAAAAACTATACAAAATCATTTGGCAATGTGGCATGCAATGGACTGGCTATGACAACCTTGTTATCATAAGAAACAATAAAGAATTACATCGTTGTTTCTAATTTTGCAAATTAAATTTTAAACCTTTGAATCGATCTGGTCAAATCATAATTCTCTATCAAAAATACAATCAAATCAAAAACCCATATTAAACACTGTAACATGAAGATGTTGTTGCTGTACAATTTTCAATATCATTATGCCACGTGAACTGTCTTGCATATTCTCGAAAAGGATCAAAAGAATTCAAACTCGAGTGCATGTTATAGGACGATTTTCGATGTGCTTTCCCCTCATCCGCAACATAAATAACAATGTTTGGGGATAACTATTAAATCAGCATGCAATAATAGTATGGCAGTTCCAACATGTTTAGGAATTCTCCGAATGGAAAGAGGGAAAGGACAACCCGTTAGCAACATCTTTGTAGGCGCACGAAAATATACAATAGCAGTTGCAATGTCCAGAAGCGAAACATTCTCTTCGTAGCTGTCTCTTTAACCGCCATTTCCTCTAGAAAAAAGACGTTTTATTTTTTATTTTTTATTTTTTTGGTCAATAACTAGAAAAAACGTTAAACCGTCCTTTGTTACACGCCCCAGAAGACCAACGTTCCCCAACCTTATATCCCAAGTCCCAATCCGTACATCGAAACACAGAGGCCGCACGCCCTAGGAAGGAAGAAGAAAGAAAGCTTGTGCTCGTCGATCCGACGCCGAACACGCGATGGCTCGCATCAGCAACACCATCGTCACGATATTGAACATCGTCTCCACCATCCTAGCCATCGTCGCCATCGGCACGTCCGCAAAGTTAATGGTGCACAGCAGCACGGAATGCCAAAAGTCCCTACAAAGCCCTCTCCTGATAACGGGTGCCGTCCTGCTGGTCATTTCTTTGATCGGGCTCATCGGGTCGTGCGGGCGGAGCAATTTCTTCCTGTACACGTACTTGATCTTGCTGTTCCTGTCCATCCTAGCGCTCATTGCCTTCACGGTGTTTGCATTCCTCGTGACAAACGAAAGCGCGGGGAAGGCGGTCTCGGGGCGGGGGTTCAAGGAGTACCGGTTGGGGGACTACTCGAATTGGATGCAGAAGCATCTGGTGAATGGGGAGAAATGGAATGAGATCCGAAGCTGCTTGGCCGATGCCAACATTTGTAGGAGGCTCAGCAAAGGCGCTCATCAGAGCGAGGCGGAATTTTTCAAGCAGAACTTGTCACCCATTCAGGTACTTTCAATTGTGAAATTGTCCTTTTGTTTCTAAACTTTAGGGAGTATAATTTGAATGCAAGTATATGTATATGTGCAAATGAAGAAGTGCACGATTTGGCCTTTTTACAAGATTCAGCTGGTGCTCTTCCCAAATTGTTATGAATGAGCGTGTAGTCATGCATAATTTCTACATTTTAAGAATCTATGCAGAAGCTTGTTGATTTGTGAACTTCAGCTAACATCTTGACGTGAAACTGTGCCGGCGGGATTTCACATTAATCTCGGTTTCGCTTGTTTTCAGTCTGGTTGCTGCAAGCCTCCGACTTATTGCGGTTTTGAATTCAAGAATGCGACCTATTGGACGGTTCCGAAATCGGGCCCGGCAGCTCCCGACTCCGATTGTTTGACATGGAGCAACGACCAGGAAACCTTGTGCTACGACTGCAAATCATGCAAAGGAGGATTCCTAGCCAATGGCAAAATGGAATGGAGACATTTGCTGATATGCAATGTCCTTCTCCTCATCATTTTCATGGTCGTCTACAGCGTTGGATGCTGCGCTACCAGGAACAATCGCAGGGATCGCGGATATGCCAAGTACCGAGGCTACCCTTGAATTTGTGACGCTTTGAGCTGTCCCGCCGGCCTAGATGACGATCTTCCCGACTCAACCTCAGAACTCTTTTGGTTGATTGGGTTTAGACTGTCTAGTTAACGAAGCTTTACGTAGACTTTATTCACTAATCGATATGTTTTCTTAAGCACTAGTCACTTATCTATGGCAATGTAAAGAGTGTAGAACGCCTGCATCATACGCTGCAAGTCAAGTTGTCTCCCCTTTTCCAATACCTTTACTCTTAAGAGGACTGATCAACCAACGTTTGTTTATCATTGTCCGTCCCAAGCACGTTCTAATACCACGACATGGCAACAAACAAGCTTCCGTTTTTACCAAGGTATCCACTCCTGTTTACAGCTTCGCGACCGATCTAATTGTCCCATCGTCCCATAGCAACGCCATAACATTGTAAATTCGGTTATAACCATGCACAACGGGCAATGTTGATGCAATGCTGATAGCTGAAAGATGCCCTCGATGCATTTTCGAAGAAGAGAAAGGAAAATTCAACTTCGCCTGGGCCAATGCATGCAATTAGGACAAACAAAGTTTTGCATATAAGCCATAACTGGATGGACCACATGCTATAAAATGAGGAGACCATCATCCGCGAGAAATGAGTATTGTCAATACTATTCTCTGACAAACAAAGAGAATGTACATGGATGGAAATGAAACGGAAGTCCGACATTTTCAAACATTTGAATTTGCAATACAAATCAGTCACTTGATAAACTCTGGATGCAACAAAATTCCAGTGCCACTATAGTTAAGACCATCACTTGAGAAAGGTGCAGGCAAGAAATAAGAACACATATGCCACTAGGGATGTTAAGAGTTCAAGTGTCCAGGTTGGTTGTAATAGAAATGTTGGGATCATCGGCACAAGGACAGAACCACAAACCCAGCCGGTTGCAAGTGCTCCCAGTCTGCAAGCAGCAGAAGTCAAAAAAGTAAATGACCACACTACAAGTGAGAGATAGGAGGCGCAATGGATCGCATCATCAAAGCTTTACTTACCCAATAGCAAAAGCTCTACCTAAGCTTTTTGTCTTGTCATTCAAGAAATATATGCAAGCTGCCAAAGAGACTGCCACCTGCAATAGTTAAAGGCCACTTACAAATTTGATGCATTCGAAACATGAAGCCAACTTGATATGGTATCTTTGGTAAAGTGAAAAAGCAAACAAAAACCTCATAATCTTAAATGACGGTAGCAGAATCATGAAATATAGGAAGAAACCCAAACAGAGAACATGAAACTCCCTGGAAATTAGACAAATGCAACCAAAAGCTTTATGAGGGAATTATGTGGTTAACCATACGCAACAATCGGAGTACTTCCTAAGTAAATGATGCTGACGTTCCCAAAATGGACAAAGCATTCCAGTTCCACTAGCTACGCTTCATTATTAGGAGCTCCTTCCTTTGCGAGATCCATTTATCTTTGTAAGCAGCATATCAAAGTTGAGAAAGAGAAGGAAAAAAAGACTGAGCTTAGGCTGCTGGTGCAACCTCTTCATAGGAAAAGAAAGGTGTAGGAGATGGATACCACAGATCTAAGGTTTTCCCCACAGCATTATTGTCTTTGAACCTATCTTACCATAATCATCATGCTAAAAATTTGACTTTCTACATGCTGCTATTCTATGGGTTAAGCTCATCCATGCACTGTCTTGATTCCAGGCAGCACCCCAAGTCCCCAATTACTTATCTATTCCTCTTCTAGTCAAGCTAAATGATTATGATCAAGAAGAATGCACCAAAAATATAAGGAAGAACTTACATAATCACCCTTGCAGTAACATAATAAGAACCAAGACAAACCTGAAATGCTGGTCCACCTTCAGCAGAGTTCATGATGCTCCACCCACCCATAAATGCAAAGAGAAATAATCGTCTAAATATAACATCAGTTGGAGGAAGTTCCACAAAATTGAGTAGATTCTGGACCCAAGGTGGTGACTCCTCAACCTTCTTCTTTAATCTGCTTTTTAAATTGATTTTAGTTTTCTTTCTTTGCTGAAAGCTTGCTATCAGTAATTTCTCAAAAGCAGCTTCTATTGACTCTTCACTACGTTCATGTCCAGAATACTGCTGTAGGAGAAAATTCCGTGAACTCCAGATTTCCTCCTCGGAAGCATCACGGCTGATACCAAGGCGCTTATAAGGATCCCAAACATTGAGTCGAGGAAATGTTGGAGCACTACCTAGAATGAAGTGAAAACAAAATCATCTTGAAATAAGCTCAAGATATCAACATGCCCACAGCCACCGCAAAACCAGAATGAAATTGTAGTTCACACAATTCCACAAGATGATATCTGGGTATCGTCACTACGTCAACTATAGTAAACTTTAAAATTTCTAATTTCCTCCAAAGAAGCACCAAGAAACACACATAAGAAACAGACAGTCAGCGCTCTGAAGTCTAAACTTGAAATATCAAACGACATCATGGCTATAATTTTGTAACAGCAACTTACATTTCATAGTTGGCCATTTTAAAAAGCACTCAAATGAAGTTTTGCATACATAGTTCAGCATGCCATAATACCTCCCATATTGGAACATGACTCTGGAAATTTTTTTTATTTTTTTGACCAACAAAATTCTATGCAAGACAAAAAGTGTTGCCAAAGAAAGGAAAGTTCTCTTGCGTCACTAAATAAAAATGCAACGACCCAGCAAAAATAAAATACAATGACTCTAATATGTAAAGCTGTTAGCATCACATGTGATCTTTGGTGAGTTTGAAGTAGGAAAGCATGGTTTTAGCCGCTCCATTCATGCCAAGTGGATGACAATATGCATCCACACTATTAATATTGCATGTACCTCAATTAATAAATAAAAAAATAAAACTGAAAGCGTGACACGACCCTTCAATTGCCACCAGGTCAAATAGTGTTGAGCTTGAGATAGTGCCATGGTACAATTGAAAGGGGAAAAAAAGAAAATCATGTTTTCTCTGGGAATGGAACGACTGCCTAATAGATTAAATAACTAAAATCATGTTTTTCTGGGACTAGAGAACTCCTAGTTGAACTTTTATAAGCTATTTGATGGTTCAGGCTTTTTAAGTCCAGAATATAGCTAAAAGTTGTTCAAATGAAAAGGTTTTCTGCCGAAAACATGCACCAACAGTCATGCTCATCTACCGATCTCAAAACACAGATGATTACATATCATCCACTTTCATGGCCAAAGAATCGCTCTTGGCCTCATGTAGAAAGAATATTTGTCTATTGCTGAAAATCTAATGCTCACCTCAAGGATCTCTTTGTTGCTAGGAAGAATCTGAATACGGAGAAGCTAAAGGAAGTACATAATTTTAAATTGCATTGTTAGTTGATCATACCATATCTCTAGGCAAAATAAATAACTTATGCTGCCATTGTTTTCAAGTTACTGTCTCGGAATACCAAGGCCACCATACTCTTAGTTTCTAGTTAAAAGAGCTAGACAACTCATCTGGTTTATCCTAATTGCAGGGTGCAATGCTGTGTACCATAGTAGATAACAACTGATCATCTAACTCATTCATTTGATTCAACCAGTCCGTAAGATATAGAAGAAAAAAGCTGCTGCTTTGTTTCACAGTTCCGTTTTAGGATACTCTATGAATACCGAGTTAAGCTTTGACTTTAGTCAGAAATGATGTGATGTACGCAGTTTCAAATTAAAACGGATTCTCCATACGTACTACTCCCGTGCAGCCCAAACGATGCTTTAAATCCACAGGCTCTCGTCCTCATTATTCATCTCCAATATGCTGTACTTAAAACTTCCAACGGCTCCTCACAGATGCAGGAGTTGAATATACACGTCTTCCTATATCAGAGTTTACATCTCCATCAAAGCTAAGTGCATCTCCATCATTTTATTATCCCATCACATTCATCACGGTCATGGAAACACTCATTCGCATCACGCACTGACTAAAATCGAAAGCGAACTTCCCCAGGCGTCCAGCATAACAGAAATGGTGGATAAACACAGATAAGGCGGTGCACAGATACGCATAAGCTCCGAGAAAAGAAAGAACAAAGAAAAGGCTCGACGAGCATAACGCATAGGATCGTTACCTTCAAGCGCACATCTAGGCGTCCTAACGGCAGAACCCGAAGACGCCGGCTTCTTTGAATTCCCGCCGCACGAACTGCACATACGCCGAGAAGATAAAAAGTTAAACCCCAAAGAGAAAAAACGAGCTGAACACAAGACAATTCAAGAGAAGCGAAATCGACAAGAGTCCAATTCCGACGTCAATTGGAATCTCCATCAACAGCAGAAGCCTCAATCAACCGAAAAAATTTCACATTCATTCGAGAGAGAGAGAGAGAGAGAGGGGGGGTACAGTTTCTGGCCGAGGAAAGGAGTAGCGAAGGTGGGGTTCGACAGGGAAAGGACGCCCATCCCTTCGACGGCGACGGCGACGGCGACGGCGACGCGGGAGATTTCCGGACGACGAGAGAAACCCTAAATCGAGCAAGGCTGGAGTTCCATGAAAGCGGAGCGGAGCGGAGCAGGAATCGAAGACGATGGTGGAGAGAGAGGGTCGACTCTCCGACCGCGACGACAGGGACACGCCTCTATCGGGTTAGCTGGAGAAGAGATAGAGAAAGAAGAACTACCGTTGGGGATTTGGCGTCCTTTTATTTATATACGAAGGCCGCCACGAGAGGCGTGAGGCGTCGGCGTTTACGACGCGGTGAGGTGACCCAGACCGAGACCGAGACCGAGCCCAGCCCCACCGTGTTGGTGTAATTTGAGAGATTGGAGTAGAATTTCTACTACTACTTCACCAAAACTGGCGGTGGGAATATGGGTCTACATTGGTTTCTTTCTGCTATGGATTGGGGGGTGAGCACGGTCCCGAGTCCCATTCGAAAATTTGATTGGACCGGTCGATTCTAGACATATCTCGATTTCCATAATTTAGAACTTCGATGATTGGATCGAACCGGATTGATGGAACAACATGAACTTTGATTTAGTCTTTCTCATTGGTCTAGATTTATTCAAACTTCTTTTTGGTAGATTATAAGCTCTATTCCTTCCACGGAAAATTTGCCGTTTTTAAAAAATGTTTTTCAATAAGTCATTTTTCAGAAAAATAATCATATTTTTTGTATTCGGCGAAGACTTAAAAATGAATTGGAAAATATTTTCTACTATTCAATTTGAAAAATTCAATTTCAATTTTCCTCCATGCACTCATTTTGATAAAATTTTTATTTTCTTTATTTATTTTTTTATATTTTTCTAAAAATCAATTTTTTAATTTTTTTTTTTATACTTTTTCTTCTTCTTTTTGTCCTTTCTTTTCCCCTCCTTCTTCCTTGGCTAGCGTCGGCCACACGACGAGGCTTGAGGCCAACAAGCTTGGAGCTTGCCAAATCGATGAGCACGAGCCCTCTCGCTCGCAAGTGAGCCCGAGGTTACCTTTGGGCAATCGCCAGCCGTCGCGTGACCAACAATCAACCAAGGAAGGAGAAGGGGTGAAAAAAAAAAAAAAAGTAATAAAAATGCAAATTTAAAAAAAAAAAAAAAAAAGAAGAAGTGGTAACTAATAAGAGTGTTAGATAAGAGAAAATAAGTAAGGAAAATGTTTTTCCTTATTTGAAAAGCGAAAAACATTTTCTCTCATTTTAGAAGACTTTTTTTCCATCCATAGAAAATGTTTTCTCAAGTCAATTCATTTTTCGTAAACTGAATATTGAAAATTCTTTTTATCGAAAAATATTTTTTGCGAAACAAATAGATCTAAAAAAAAGTCAAATTCTTGCCAGCTGCAGAAGTACTCGCCTTGCCTACGGAGAAAGAGGCTTTGTTTGATAGCCTCTAGTAACTCATGGTTATGCGTGACTATTCAGATTGTAGCATTACAAAAACGCGTGCATGTATTAGAATGAAAAAAAATTATAATTGGTCTCGATTCAACTTGAAAATTGAATTGGGTGTTCTAGTTTGGCTCTTGGGTAGACAAGATCGACTCTCAATTTTATGAGCCAAGAACCGATCCTACTCAAGTTGGTTCTCAATTCCAGATGGGAACCGACCCACTAAAAACTAATGGGCTGTTTGTTTGTGTTTCTGTTCAAAAATTGTAGTAGGGAACAGAAATAAAAAACTATTTACGTTACGGAGAACAGTTTTTGAACAAAAGAACGCGTTTGGTAAACTTGTTCTAATAAAAAATGAATAGAAACATGTTTGGTATATTTTATTCTTTTTTTTTTCTTTTAATTTTTTAATGTTTTTATTTTATTTTTTATTTTTTCCCTTTTTTTTTTTTTTTTTTTTTTTTTTGGAGCGTCGCCGGATCTCGGGCGAGCTCGAGCTCGCCCGACCATGGCGAGGCCGAGCGTCGCCGGCGCGAGCAAGGCCCGGCCTCGTCGGCGGGGCGACGGACGCTCCGGCGAGGTCGCCGACCCTCGACGGCGACGCTCCGGTGAGGTCGCCAACCCTCGACGGCGTCGCCAGCCCTCGACGGCGGCCGCCGGCCATGGCCAAGGCCGGCGACCGGCCAAAGAAAAAAGAAGAAGAAAAGAAGAAGAAACAAGAAACAAAAAGTGTTTCTTCAAAAGTATTTAAACAAAAAACAACTTATTTTTGTTTCTCATTTCGTTCTTTTTTCGTTCCTAATAAAAAAATAGATTTTGAACAAAAACGCAAACAAACGCGTTTACTTCATTTTTTTTCCTAACAAAAAAACAAAATTTCTGTTCATAAACAGAAAAAAAGAACATAAACATGCAGCCCCTAACTATCCTTAATGGTAAACCAACGTTAAAATTGCTTTTCATGATAATAAGGGAAAATTTCGAAAATCCACTCTTAAGTGAGGCCCTTTTTACAAAATTTTTCTCTCATAGGATTTTGCTTCAAAATATGTCATGAACTTAGTTACTTTTAACTCAATAATAACATCAGTTTCCCGAAATTTCCTTCAGACTTGTCTTCATTCCAACATAAGCCATGAACTTGATCGTTTTGACCCCATCAAAGCCCTCATCCCTACTGGAATTAATAGTTGGACCCCATGCTCGTCATGTGCCCGGTTTGGGTCTTTCCAGAAAGCATTTTATTCTGAAAACAATTGTAATCCCAAGACCCTGCGTTGAAATTATATATATATAAAAAAAAAAAAGACCAAACTGACTTTATTTTGTACTTCTTGCGTGCAGGGAGGGCCAAGACATTTTCACTACAAGACAACTCTCCTTTTACATTTGCAGTGATTCTCCATTTCTAATTTTTAAATTCATGCTCGAGAAACCCTAGCTCTTTCTTTCTTATCCATAGAGATGGGGCAAATTTTGGGAGGTTTTAATGTTTCTATGTGCATGTGAGAGGCATGAGTAAAATGTGTTGTTTTGGAACTAAAATCTCCCTAAAAAGGAGCAAACATGCACGTGTGAGCCCAGGGATTGTGGGATCCAAGTGATCAAGTTCATGGGCGATTTTAGAACAGAATTAAGCCCGAGAGGAACTTTGAGAAAATACACGCCACTCCAAAGGATTATCGAGTCAAACTCATCAAGTCTAGGGGCATTTTGGAACGAAAGTAGAGTCCTGAGGAACTTTGAGAAATGGACCCTTTTGCGATTTTTCCTGAAAAAAGTGAAAGACACGGATGCTTTATAAAGATACAAAAGAATACTATTATCGCACGTGGATTTACATTAGCATCGAAACATAAGTCAAACACATATTAGCTTCCACATGCACCGTCCAGGTTACTTCCGCTAAAGCTTACCAGAATGGCTCATTATACTTGTCCAAAAATGTATTAAAGAAAGACCTCGTGATGTGTAGACTGTGGTGGATGCATCAACAACGGGTAATGTTACGGTTTTAAAAATTGACAAGTGGGCAGCTCATCTCTTTTAACTTCCACAGGTCGCTTGCAAATTCTCGGTAGTTGCGGTGTTTTAGGACAAAAGATGCTCTTTTACCAGTAGAGGTTCCCTACAAGTACGTCTCCATCTTGCTCCTCAAGCACTCACCGGCTGAATTTGAGACTCTCTCTCTCTCTCTCTCTCTTTCTCTCTCTCTCTCTCTCGCTAGGAGAAAAATGGCCGAAACGGTTCTCCTCGCCGTTGAGAAAACCGCCAGACCTTTGGCTTCTGCGACCACCTGAAATCTGGGAACACGGAGTGCCGACCATGGTTTCTGCCGTCAAAGCCGGTCTTTAGGATGAGCGGGGCATCATAAGGTTATGTAAGATGCACCATCTAATGCATGACCCTTGCCCGTTATGATAGAGGGGACAGAGAAAATAAAAGGGTGGGGGTCATAATGATTCTGATGGTGAAAGTCATATCGATGGAAGCACCCCTCTAGTGATTGATTGTTACTGTTTGGAAGACAAGAAGGTCTCGGGACCGCTCGCGCGAGGATGCTCGAGTTTTGAGTATCCTGAATTCGTGAAGTGTGATCGAGGGTCGCTTGCTTTTCTTCTCAAGAACTCACCCGTCAAGGAGGTACCTTGACTTTTATGTCTGCCGTTTGGCTCAAGGCTCTTCCAGAGTCGATGTGCGAGCTTTAAGATCTGCAGAAGCTGAATCTGAGCGAGTGCATATCGTTGGAAAAGTTGAACGACTCACGGAGGCTGGATCTTGACTTTTGCACATCCCTCCCAAAGACCAGGCCGGTGAGTCCTTGACATCTTTAATAATAGAGCGAGTAGCGACCAGTTTAGTAACGTGCCGCGAGGGGTCGGACTGTTGACGGGTCTAGAAACATCGTCTCAATTCACAGGAAGCAAGGAGGGGGAGGCCCGGGCGCGGGTATAATAAGCTGGTTTACCGGGCTTGGAGAACTCGAGAGGAGGTCTTCCTATACGATGTTTGCACCTTCTGAAAAAGGAGCGAGAGTCGGGGGCGGCCGGACGAGTCCAGCATTCAGTCTCCTGGGCTCTACTTCACTCTAGGCTCTGATCAAATCAGTCGATGAGCGCCCGGAAGAGGTGATGGAAAGATTTGGAACACACTGGAACATCATATCCTCCGCCGTCCACGGATTCATCGGCCACAACTTCTCCATCTGCGAGCTGTCTCTCAGCCTTGGAGCAGCTTCCCCTCCGCCGGTCCTCTATTATCATCCAGTTGGTACCGTCATAAATTCATCCATTGAGCAACTTCTTCTATATGCGTTTATGGGTTTTATCTCTTTGCCTACTTCTGTCCACTTTTTGCCATTAGAAAGATGTAGTTAACACTTCGGCGATTCTCAAGTTATTAATTACGTCCAAACACTGTTTATTTAAAAAAACGTTAATCCAAATAAACCGAAAACTTTAAATATATACTTTCGAAGATGAATAAAACCTCGCAACAACCTTTGTTTTTCAACTAAACTTCAGTTATGCTATAAAACTTGGACAAGAGTATCAAAGTTACTAAATTGTCATACTAATATTTTCGGAAATAGGTTTAGTTTAGCGAACAATGAGGAGTTCTATTTTTCTCTCCCCTGCCCAAGGCCTCACCTCTCTGTGTTAGGAATATCGTACCGCTTTAGTTATCAACTTCTCAAATAGCTAAGTAATGTTCATTTCCTGTAATGGGAGCAATTGGATGCGCTATATACATTAGCAATTTAGTGCCGCTTCAGTAACTTTTCTAAACACTCGGTTTTCATTTCTCGAGGCAAATGAAAACTTTTAACCTCCTTAAGTCTTATGTGGTAAACGTCCAAGGCTACCTTCCGTCACTAACTTCTCAAAGGGTTTGGCAAATTTACATGTACTCAGGTAGATAATGGTATTATCAAGTAAAGCTCGAGCTGGGTACATACATAATTATTTTTTTGACTCCACTCTACTAAAATGACAATGGGTGGAAATTAACCAAGCAATCTAAGAACAAGTAGTACTACACATACCAGAAAAAGGTGTTGCACAGTCCAAGGGAACTTGAAAACAAGATTTAACTCGAATTACAAAGGTTGGAGGAGTGATGACTTCTCGGTCCAAGGGAAGAGAGTCCACTCTTACGTGATGTGATTCCAGGACTATTGGGTACTTCTGCTTCCCTCATTTTTATTCACCTCTCGACATTTATTGGCGTTGAGCCTTAACAATCGTCACAAGTCCACCCATCTCCTATCCCATCTATCCATTTTACCAATGAATTTTTTATTCTTCCACTAGTTTACAATACTTGCAATCGCAGTAGATACAAGCTTCTCTGTCATATAATTCAGAGGGTAAAATCTTGGTTTCGTGAAGATTGATGCCCGAACACGACATGGTCAAAAGATGGATTCCCTCTGAACTGCTGCTCGTCGCAAGGATGTCAAAAGGATAATCAAATGGCTGAACAACATAATCTCCAAATCAGCAACAAGAATAAAACTGCAAGACAAAAAATTTATTTCACCTGCAGAAACATGCCTCCATCACCGCTAGCGTATATCAAATGACCATAGATACATACCTTTCCTAGAATGATGTAGCTCGGACTGTTTTCATCCTTCATAGCTTAGGCTTTTTGTCAAGTTGCACCAACTGCTGTCGCAAAACCCTTCTCATGACCTTATTTGAAGCTGTCCTTGGAAGAGATGAGAAGGGCACAACACGAGAAACCTACATAAAAGAGAACTAGTTTGTGCGTAAGTCACACAACCGATGCAGCACAAGAGGTTAGGGGCATGGCTATGTAACACAGAAATCAGTACCCTGAACAAAGGGTTTAGTCTCTTCTGCACAGCGGAATTGAAAGCCATCCTTAGTTTATCCATATCAGGCTCTGGTTTATCTGAATCCTTCAGCACTGCAGCTATTATCAATTGCTCAGGTCCACCTTCAGCAGGGGGCACCCCAATCGCAGCAGTTTCGAGGACATTTTCATCAACAGCATTGCAAATTCGTTCGATCTCAATGGAACTCACCTGTTTAAACCAGCATACCAAGCCAGTCAAAGCTTTTACATTTTCTTCACTCAATGAAGTCATTGGTCAATGCAATTACAAAGGAACACCTCGTAAAGTTTGCCAGCTTATACAGTGATGACGAATGATCAGATATTTAGAGAAAATTATTACTGCAAACAAATGAACCTATTTTACCTTCGAAGAGATGTGTAAAGGCTGCCTTTCATGACAAAATATCTCAAGTTCCTCTACATGATAAAGCCTAAGCTCAACATCCTATATTTCCCTTCCAAGATACACATTCTCAGTTGGTTTTGGAATCTATACTTGGTAAGAGTATGTCACACAAAATGCAAATTGGTGCTCAAGAAATTCATCATTAATGTTTTATTAGAGTCATCATAACATTGAATTGATCACCCCACCCCTAAAAGTTTTCCCCAGAGGAGCCCATCCTCCACCCAGGGACCCAAGTCTTTAATCCCCCGACTTCATGCAATTCTCTTCCTCCAGCTGGGATCTTTAAATGAAGAAAATGATTGGCCTCTCTTTGTGTTCCTGCAGCTCAGATGATTAGAACTAACCAGGTCTGTACTAGTATCAGCCACGGCACTGGAGCAGCTATATTACCCTCAAGACAGGCCCTTGAGTTGAGGTTCATAATCCAGTGCACAAACTCTGGGCACTGGAGTGTGCCTAGCATTAGCATTTTATGTGCAATGTTCCTCAGATAGACAATCATAAAAAGCTTGAGCCCACATGGATAGTCATTAGCTGACTCAACCAAGTGCTTCTCCAATTTACCCAAGTAAAAGTACCTAGCCACAGAGTAAGGTTTGACATAACTATTTAATAAAGCAAGGAATCAGCTGCCTTCTCAGATGAAATACAAATTTACTAATAATGATGAAATTTGAGACAAAAAGTATCGTAATATTACACTCATCTTCCATGCCATGACATTTCTCATTTCTCTCATTTCCTACTTCCACCACCTCATGTCAGATGAGATGAATATGTCATCTGGAAACGAAAGTACTTAAAAGATACACTGTCCGACTCTATAGTCCACGCTGAGATCCCCTATTTTATCCTCATTAAAGACATCGAAGGTTTCGCAACATGCACCTTATAGAGCTTAAGTAATTGACTAAAAACTAGAAGACACCACTGTCATGCTTTTTTACTACAGAAATATTATTTACCAAAATTCAGGTCGAAAAGCTATCCCTAGGGACCTTAAACTTCCAGCATGGCATCAAGTTCAGTCATATATTCATAGTCCCGTATACAAATAGCAGTTGTGGGTGTTCGATTTAGACATATTTGTTGAACGATATCCAGGCAAAGCACATACCTTGATACCTCCAAGATTCATAGTATCATCTGCACGACCATGTGCATGATAGTATCCTTTAGAAGTACGCTCAAATACATCACCATGCCTCCGCAAAACCTGTGTAGAAAAGATCACCATATTTTGAGTAATATATTGCCGTGTCATTCAAAAAGGTTTGACAATATATGAGCTCACTTTTCCTTTCCAAAGGGGCATTCCTTTAAAGTAGACATTGTAATGGTCTGCATTAAGCAGTGTACTTGAAGATCCAAACATGACCGGACCAAGTGCCAATTCCCCCATTCCTGGAGCATCCTGTGGCTGCAATTGAGCCCCAGCAAAAACCAGTTAATTCAGTTCCTATCAAAATTGTAAATATTCTAGGATTTCAAGAGAGAGGGTGAGAGAAAATACTCAAAGGCTACATCTTTACTAAATGACTTGATAAAAGAGTGAATAAATGGCTATATTTATAGAGCACGAGAGACACCTAAAAATCCTAATTACCTTATTTATGACCACTTACTAACAACTAACTAACATTTAAAAATATACTTCTGCACTCCCCTCAAGCTGAAACATCCAACTTGTCCAATAGGTGCACCTTTCTTCCAAAGTCTATGACCAAAGTGTCATGCAAGCCTGACCTTATGCTAGATGATGGATGTGGATACATCAAACTGGATTTCAAACAACGTCTCACAACGGATAACCTCCATAGTAGGCTCATTAAGATTCAAGAGAAAGGGAAAGAGAAAATACACAAAGGCTACGTCTTTACTAAATGAGTTGATGAAAGAGTACAGAGAGCATGAGAGATACTCAAAAGCCCAAATTACCTTATTTATCATCACCTACTAACTACCGATTGATATTCATAAATATACTTCAACAAAAGTAAAGCTCTTGGGAAGTTTGTGCATGCAAGCATAAAACTGGGACAATACATATGTTAGAATATTTAAATAATAAACCACGCCTTCATCTAACAGTTTAAACTTTTAAAACAGTCAGCAATGGTCCCATAAATTCTCACATGATATCAGAATTGGAGGTCCCAAATTTAAATCTTTCCAAGAACCATTTGCCTCCCCAAATTAAACTTCCATGCTTAGTACTGGGTAAAAAGGCCAAACTAAGCGTGAAGGGGAGTAATAGAATATTTAAATAATAAACCACGCTATTATCTAACAGCTCAAGTTTTTAAAATATTTAGTAGTGGTCCCCACAAATTCTCGCAACATTCAACAAGAGGTTGAATGGACTCCAAAATTCACCAAGCAACTTGAAAGCAAACCAGGAGATATTTTCACTTGTATTAAAATAGCTAGCATGTCATGAATCTAAAAAACCTGGTGAATTTTAAGGCGGGGATCAGCGTGTTGTGAATCTCTGAAGCCTAGCAGTTTCCCACTCAAGATATTCTTAAAAGCAAAGGGCATGCATGTTTTGCTTAAGATTGAATGTAAGGTTATGCAGTACTTACCATAGGAAGGCCATCATGCCCAAGGATAAACAAACTACAACCCATTACTGGTGTACTGAAAGCAGCCAATGACTGTGCCTGCAATAGTGAGCCTGAAACAAATCCGCCCCCAATCTCTGTACCGCCACAATATTCAATAACAGGTTTATATTTAGCTCTCCCCATCAACCATAGGTACTCGTCTGCATTAGATGCTTCCCCACTAGAGCTAAAGCAACTGTCACAGATAATACAAAAGACTGCTTGCAAATTAACAGAGATGAATATGTTCACATTCAACATAAAACCAAACCCTCTGTTTGAAGAACTAACAGAACTAAAGCAGACAACCTGGAATGACTTACCGTATAGCTGACCAATCAAAGCCAGATGTGGACTTCGAATTCTTCCATGTTCGCACAATACTTGGAATGACACCAAGCATTGTTACTTTAGCATCCTAGGAAAGATTCAACAACATGTTAGGAACAAATTCAATGAAGAGTAACAGCACAAAAACCAGATAATATCTAATGCCGATCATAAGATTTGCATCTCTCAGCTCATTCAGGTTTCTTGTTTTACAATATTAACATTAGGATGGATATAGCTGTTATAATCCGTATAAAGCAAATATAACGTGCAATGATTTTAGACTCAATATAGCGCAGTGCTAGCCTCCCTTAGACCTCTTGCCTAGAATAGCAAGGACTTATGAGAGAAATACATCTCTGTACGCATTTTCCTGCTATGTCGATGCAGCTTGTCCACAGTTTATGCCAACATAAAGTTTTTATCTAAGCTTACATTAGCCTTTCCAAAATGATGAGCTTCTAATATCTGATCTTGATATTAAACCAGAAAGAATATCACATGTCTTTTAGGATGAGAACTTCTTTTATCAGTAAAAGCATTTCAGTAAGAGGCACCAAGGGTATGCCAACACATTTGCAAAATCATTCAGGGAATAAGGAGTCCAGTAGGTCAAGAATAGCATTCACATCAAACTCATGCTGTGTGAGCCAAATCTTCAAAGTAAAAGCCATGAACTCCTATCTATGCTTTGCTATGAAGTGACTAATGACTATGCAAATCATTTCAATAACTCGTCACTGGTCATCAATGTCTTTTTCCATGTTTTGAATAAATATGCCCTGACAAAGAAAAATTAAATCATTTATCCCAGGAAAGGTGAATTCACTCTATCTATTGCCCAACAAAATGAAAATTTGTTAAATATTGCTTCTCTGGTACTTTTTTGAACAATTTTTTTTTTTTTTTACCATGAAAGAGCTGCTAAAAGTGCCTCCTTTTATCTATTTTGCTCTATCGACAACTATCTTTGTACTGCTTTGCAGTTACTGATAGATAGCCACCAACTTTTAGATCTGATATTCCCCAAATGACAGTGCTCCTAGAAGTTTTAGTTCTTTCATTCCTGCCTATTTTTCAGTGACAATCAATTAGTAGTTCAACATTTTGGCAGTAATTTGGCTAGACAATTGTAGTCATTTACCACCAATAGAAAATTACAGGCCATGGAAAAAATCACAGTATTTTGAACAACTACCTGGACAAACTTAGCAAAGCCAGAACCAAGTGGGGATCCATTATATAGTGCCATGGCAGCGCCATTCAAAAGGGAAGCATAAACAAGCCACGGACCCATCATCCACCCTAGGTTAGTGGGCCAGGCAACAACATCACCTTTATGAATATCCATGTGGCACCAAGCATCTGCAGCAGCCTTAAGAGGAGTTGCATGTGTCCATGGAATCGCCTTTGGCTCCCCTGTAGCATGAAATAAGGATATATAAGCCTGCAACAGCAGTTGCATTTTTGGTACTTAGGATATGCTAAAACTATTGACAAGCACATTTAGATGGAATATAGATTCCTAGACCATCTTGAGAAATTGATCCATTCAAAGAACCAATCAACAATAAATCCCGTCCACACATATACAGAGCAATATGACCTGTAGTTCCAGAAGAAAAAAGGATGTTTGTAAAAGCCTCCACTGGTCGCTCCACAGCAGCAAATTCCTCCCTGCATTTAAATTGTAAATCGAGACAGAATCAGGGAAAAGGAGGCAGCAACATTTCACTGATCATGAAGCCAGCATCAATACATGGTAAAAACAAACATGATGCATTTATAAGAAATCAAGCCATGGGTATTGAGCATCAAATTAGTGACTAAAGCATTCCATTCGCAGTGAATGGCCACAAGAGGATCCCGGCCAGCTGATTAAGTTTTAAGGCAATGCATTCACATGCAGGAGCTACTTTTAAGGAAGATCTGCCTATGAATATAAATAGGAACAAAACTGTGCTTAACCACATCCCACATTAGATGGGGCATTCATGCGTTACCACGACCACAACAACATCCAGAAATTAACTTGTAGTGGGCCAGAGAAAGATAGAGACCCATCTGCTGAACTTAGACGAAGGAAGCCTAATACTTCAAATAGTGCTTGAAGAAGATAAGATAGATATCCAACAAAGTTGTAAATATCTATAAAATAAAACGAAAAATTTTAGAAAAAATCATCAATTATCACCTACATTAATGAAAATGATAAAAACCAAATAAATAAAGAGGAGATAAGGCAAATTTAACCCAACAAAAGGAAAATCACACTGAGGCACAAGATAGCATACTTGAGATGCTCCACTCTTTTCGAAAATCAAGCCAAGAAATGTCACCATCACGCAATTCCAAAGCTGAACCTTTTGTAGGAATGACTATTGCCATTGGTGATTGGGCATCCACAACTCTACTGCAGAGATGATGCTGTAGTGTCAGAAATGTTGTCAACCTCCATCAAGTGAAAAATAGAGTTCTCACATCCATGTACTGTGAACATGGAGAAGTTCACCTGTACAAAGGTATACTTTTTTCTCCGCGAATGATTACATCCTGAAAAGATGTTCTTGAAGAAATATTGTTAGAAAAGGGAACTTACGTTTTACTCAGCTACAATCAAAATAAAATAAAGGATATGGATAAGAGATCTGAATATATACCAACACGAGTTAAAAGGAAATAGAAACGGCGTCAAAAAAAAAATGCAGAAAAACCTTTCAAATAGTTTTTATTCATAATATCCATCATCTCAGTTTGCTTGTTGAAAAAGAGAAAAGGAGCCAAGAATCCTAATAGCTTGCCTTTATATTATCACTGCTTGCTTCACTCTTTACCTTTTAAGTTCAACCATGTACTAAAAGCTGGTGAACACATGAAAGGATGGTACAGGCCATTAGATCCGTTGTGTATCCTTTGCTATGATAGCAACAGAACAACTTCTGCTCCCAGACAACTTTCCATTTCTATGATTTCACCATCCAAAGAAAAATTCACAAAGAATTCACAAGCAGATAAAATGCATTTTCTGTATCATTAACCCAAAATCAGTATGAGTCATCAAAAAGATGTGTGAATCATCACCAGTATTTATACCGTTTAATCATCATAAACAAGGAAAAGCCTCCTTAGAGTTTAAATCAACGTGGTAGTGAAAGCTGCTTAAACAACAATAATATTAAGGAAACCAACGTCTTAAATCAATTAACTCCTTCCTGCAACCTAACATGTCTTCAACTTTGTTACTTTCCTAAACTGACTAACAAGCCTACTATTTAGTCAATCACATATTGTCAAACCTCAGATAGCAAGTACACAGGACACAGAGATAGCAAGAAAGCTGATATAGACACATAGCTCAGCAATGACTCATACAAAGAATCCTACATGAGGAATAGGTGAGAACCTGAGTAAAAATTGCCTTGGCTCCAGATATTTTAAGTCTTGTTGATATTTCAAGTGGAGCAAAGCTGTCAGCAATTGATACAACTACATATCCTGCTAGAATAATAGCTAGGTAAATAACCACAGAATGAACATTCATTGGCATGTCAATTGCAATTGCAGATCCTTTCTCCAAACCAAGTCTGTGGAGGGCATGTGCAACCAACCTGTGAATATTGAAAGAAGCATATTGGAGTTCATTACAAGTTTGGCATAAGTAATTTGAGATAACATACTTTCATTTCAACACAGACTTATGTTTTCCCATGACATACAAAACAACTCGTGTCTGTTCTTAACTATGATATACCAAAATCACAGCAGAGGATACTCATAAAAGATGGAAGAAAGTTATCTGACAAAAAATGAAACAGAATCAGGTGAAGAACAGTCTAGCATGGAAAGACATGATCAGGCTCCACATATCCAAATAAATTTGGTTTCACGAATAAATGCCAGGCATATGTATATGTACAAGAGAACACACACACTTTAAATCACTAAATGTTATGTTGGTAACTCGGCAAGCTATCCAAAACAGGCTTTTGTAATGACCGCTTTAACTAATATACAGAGTCTGAAAAGGTCCACATTGTAGACTCACATTCAACCAATCCAATATACATTTCTATTTTTAGGTACATGCATGGTAAAAGCCATTAACTTATTTTCAACAGAGACTTTAAGATAAGTGGCATACCATACGTCTTCTCGTAGCTCCTTTACAGACATTCTATTGACAGGCAGATCATCATGTCCTTCATCATGCCATATAATCGCTGTATCATTCAAAGCCCTCTTATCATTCACAGACAGGCAATTTGCTGCTGGGTTCAAATGTGCCCCAGGAAACCATTGACCCCCTGGATGGCTTTTGTCAGATGGATCCTCATGTAAGATACATTTGGGAGGCTCAGAAAAATTTACACTTAGTTCCTTAAGTACAGTTGCCCAATAAACCTACCAAAGAAATGGAAGGAGAAATGATGTAAGAAAGTCATAGGTACAACTTATTATTAAGGGTGCATTTGTTTCGCAGATTCACAAAAAATAAATTATTTGAAAAATATTTTCCTATGAATTAATCGTTTGTATCACCTACAAAGATAAATGAATGAAAAATATATTCATCGTTTACGAAAAGGTTTAGACATAAATTGTTGTCAATAATGAAAAAATTTCCATCGACTGATTATTTCAAGTGATATAAGCTGATGTTTTTAAGAAAATGTTTTCCAAATCATTCATTTTCCGCAAAACAAATAAAGCCAAACATAATAACAATCTTGTACCTCAGGACTTGATACAGAAAATTCCTGAAAATCAGAGAAGCTTGAAATCGGATCCTTGTATTTCCCACCCAAAAACTCTTTCCCCCTTCTTTCAAGTAACTGGCCGACATTTGTTTCCCGAGCAGTCTTCCTATCATCCAACAATAAGAAATCAAGTCGCAAGATGCCCGACAGTGTTCGTACCATCTCTTGTTGCGCATAATCATAAAATGCAAAGATGGGGATCTCAAGAAGAATACTCCAGGTAAAAGAAACTCATACATCTGCGAGTTCCACGTCTCATAGAGCGACCGAAATAAGAACCATCTTGCAGATGACTAGTCCTAGACTAGACCTCCGCATACAAAACAAACAGAATTTTCAGGAACAGAAAATTGCGAGGTGGGGAACGAAAGTCAGCAAAGGATCTTTAACATGGTCGCTCAAATTTTTCTGGCAACTCACCCGTGATCAGTCCCATAAAGCACTCCCAAATTCATGCACTCAAACTCGCCCAAGCAAAGGTCATATAATTCCACCAAAATAAAAACTTTAAATGTATGTCTTGACAGCTAGAATTTAAGTGGTACGGAGTTTGCTCTGCTGCAAGAAACTGGTAACCGAGAAGTGAACAGACGCACACGGGCCCCAACTGTTTGACGAAATATCATCTTTATTCAAGAAAAAACCAGAGCAGAACATCGAACGCATCCTGATCAACTCCATTGCATCCCGAACCGAGCGACGTGAATCTTAGCGAGAGAGAACCGTTCGCCCCACGGAATTACAGATTCGATTGCCAACAACCTCGCCCGTGCGAGCGCGACACAACAAACGAGAACGAACGAGGTGAGGCGAGAGAGAGAGGGAGGGAGTACGGGTCGGGTAGCCAGGCGGGCGGGTCGGGTCCGAAGTCCTTGTAGCAGCCGTAGTACATCAGCTGGTGGAGCGAGAAGGGGAGGTCGGGGTCGAGGAGGCCCGTCGAGACGGCCCGCCACGTGGCGGGCGACGAGGCGCCGTGGGCGCGGACGATCCGCGCGAGCTCCGCGCTCAGCCGCGCCGCGGCGGGGGGCGGGACCCCGTGGGCCTCGATGTCGGAACCGGTGACGGAGTCCAGACGCTTGTACGCCATTCCGACTCGCTCGGGTCCGGAGAGAGAGAGAGAGAGAGAGAGAGAGAAAGAGAAGAGAAGAGAGAGAGAGATGATAAGGAAGTGAAGTGGACCGGGGGGGTCTGCATGTCGATGCGCGCGAGCCGTTCGGTTGGTCGGTCAAACCTTCCTACGACCGTCGCGATCGAAACGGACACGCACCGGATATCGAATCAGATCCATCGGACGAATTTAATCCCATGATCATTTACGGTTCTTTCGAGATTAAGGTGGAGATAAAGATTTTATTTTATCTATGTTGCATGCATGATGTGGATTTTCGAGTCTCCGGAATTAGCGTTATCGAGCAATTCTTTCCGCTGCTGAGTACTAAGGTGATGAATATCACGTGGCTGGTGGCGGTCGCGATCTCACGCTGAATGTCGGGCCTTGGGACTGTTGGGTAGTTGGAGCCCTCGGAGAGCAGGTGGAGCCAAGAAGTAGTTTTCATCTGTTCCGCCTAACAGGGAGTGCAGGGATTTGTGCGCCAGGGGAGGGGCAAGGGGGGCCCTAATTGCTTCATTGGCCTAGTTCGGTACCGTTTCGTAGTGTTCTGCGGCGGCCTGTCCCTCCAACGAGGGCGGGCTCCGTGGTTAGGTTCCTGATTTTACACCGAGCCCTCACCAAGTCCAATGCCCCCCTAACTTCCATTTGTAAACTTTTCTCCCCGGGAGAGGCGGAGATACCCGAGAGACTCATAAGGGTAACTCCTACTTTCAATAAAGCTTTTTAAAAATATGCTCAGGTTCAAGACAGCTCAAATTATATGAAGAAGAAGATCGAGAGACGGAAAGAGAGAGAGGCGGGGATACTCGAGAGACTCATAAGGTTAACTCCTATTTCTAGTGAAGTTTTTTCAGGACATGCTCGGGTCCAAGACTGCTCAAATTATACGAAGAAGAATGAGAGAGAGAGAGAGATGAGAGAAAAGAGATGATGAGGATTGAGGAAGAGAATGGAATCCACATGGAATGAGAAGTTGTCCTTGCACAAGAGATTTGTCCAAAAAGTTTTAAATTTATTACATTTTTACCAACTTAGTCGTAAATATTTTAATTATGCCAATTAAACCTAATTTTTTTTATTTTAACTCAAAATAGCTGACATGGACGTCAATAGTGTCACATCGGACAACTGATCATAGACAAGGATCTTTTGGCCCTTGTCAACCACTAATCAGTGAGAGTTAACTAAGCCAAATACAAGCGAAGGCTATCAACCCTTGTCCACCACTGGCCTGGGTTGTAACCCTCCCCTACGGCTAGTGAGGGCTTCGCAACCCTTGCCTAGTAGCCCACGAGAGTCAATTAACCCTTAGTGGGCTTGGAAGAAAAAATAGGGAAAGAAAAAAAAAAAAAAAAACACATTAGTGTCGCTATGTTTTGTAAGACAATTGACATCAATGTTAATGATTTTTTTATTAAATTTGACCAAATTGACTGAATTAGCATAATGTGAAAAGATTTAAAATTCAATTATCAAAATTAAAAGGGTTAAAAGTGAATTGGCAAAAGCGTATTAGATTTAGCGTTTTTTAGACAATTTTCCTAACCCACACAGATTGTTCATTTGGTTACTCAGGCGCGCATAACAATATTTCTTATTTAAAAATTAATTTATGGCTAGAAATTGATTTTTCAATTTATATTCCCTGGACGCGATTCTAGCAAGAAAATATATTTAATAACGACTCAAAATTTCATTTCAAACAAAAATTTGCTTGATAGAATAAAATTCTAGGGGCGGCGGGCGGGCGGCGGGCGGGCGACACGGGCGATGACGAGAATAAACGTTGAAAAGAGTTTTCATTTCTTACTTTTTGTTCTAGAAATAGAAAAGCTAAAAATTTTAGTATCTAATTTCTACTCCAAATTTATTTCTATAATATAAATTTATTTTAAAAATTAAAAATTATATTATATTATCAAATGAATTTCTATTTCAAAAAATAAATAAATAATAGAAAAATAAAAAAATTTCACGCATGCTCTCAACTTCTACGCATTTAAGAACTAACAATATCTTATTTTCTTGTTTTTACCAAAAAAAAAAATCTTATTTTCTTGCTTAATAAATACAAAATGTACGAACACTTTAGATTCGTTCGACAACCGACGTGATTTTCCTATTTAATAATTTTGCGCGTCTTTACCAAGAATAATTTGGAGATAAAGATTATTGGTACGTGATGACGTGGCTTCTCAAGTCTTGCGATTGCGAGTTGTTGGAATTTGGTGAATCGAGTACATCGTTTGGTTTGGATTGACAGGTCAGTTGTAACACGCAGGACACGTGGAGCCCGCTGTAAGGAATTGCGTCGACCATCATAAACTAGACTTGGAATAAAATCTTTTTAAAAAACAATTTGTGTTTGTTAATGTTGTGCACCTGCCGAACTTTTAAAAAGCCAAATTAATTTCTAAGGAATCTCCCGATAAACACGAAATAACTAAAAATTTGAATGAATTAAACTAGTATAATACATCTCCCTCCGTATATCACATCGAGAAGAGTTTGAGATGGCAAATCTTCACGAAAGAATATACCATTATTACATGTGGGCATCTTTTCTTTAATTTCGCATTAACTTTTTGATAGGAAAAGCATATTAAAAAAAAGCAATCGATTAGGCAATAATTAAATGCATCACTAGAAAAACAAAAATCTTATTATCTAAAACTTTGTTGATTGAACCGCTTAATGAATGTCTTCAATATAACTAGCTAATAAGATCAATCACCATCAATATGTCGATGTTGATACAGGTATGAAAAAACCCTCTGTTCCATAATGCTAGGGTGAGGCTATTTACAAACTACCCAACCACCTAGTAGAGGCCCTATATAGGGGATTGGCGGGTGAGTTGTTTGCAAAGGATCTTTTCCATGATTTATGATCCGACCAGACTCGATCACATCGTATATGAATGAGTCCAGTAGAATAAGTAATGCGACACGAGACCTAAAATCACAAGATATACAAATATCCAAAGCACGGCAAAGATCATCATTTAAAAATTATCCTAGCAATAGTTGAGCGTGCATTTGATTACATTTACTTCTAGTTCTAACGTTCCGTGTACATATGATGTAAGGGGGCGGCGCCGGCGGCCGCTACGGTGAGGCAACTCTATGGTCGCATGACGCGGGCGAGCCAGTTGTCGGCATCAAGCATTGCAGGCAAGGCAAATCCTTTTTATTTTTTATTTTTTTTAAAGGCAAGGCAAATCTTTTTTTTTAACAAATGGCAAGGCAAATCTTGAATGGGTCATTTTTGTTTTAGAATGTTATTGTTTACATATTTCTCTTCTTCTTATTTTATTTTTTTTTTGTTCGGCGGTTTCATCAGGAGGAGCAGTGGTCGTTCTTCGATTCCTAAACTGAAAATTATTTTGACACTGAAAAATCAACTGTGTACCTGAAAAAAGAGCGTTAAAGTTGTTAATTTTACCGATAGTGGTTTAAGATTTTGAAATCTCAATATAATCGTGAGTGAGAATCTATATATTAATACATGACCAAAAAATTCGAAATTGATTATTGAATCAATCAAAAGCAAAGGACTCGTGACTGCAACTTTGCCAAACGATCATGTAAAAGTGGCTTTACAAAGAGATTTTTGAGATACTAATTACCAACTACCACCCAGGATTGGTAACCCAAGTTTTCTCTTTTTTTAACATTTTAGTCGAAGCAATCATCTTTATTAATCCTGATGATGCAGCCGAAAGAGTGGAAATTTGGAGAGGAATCAACTAGTTGACATAAATCAAAGAATTGCACCAGCTTAGATAATTTGAGGACGCTCACTCTGAACTGAGACTTCACAGGTTAGGCATTCTCTGGCAAAATGGGGGGGAACAAAAGGAGAGGAGCTTTTTTATTTAGACCCGGGAAGCAACTTTCCACCCGAAGAGCTCGTCGTGCCGAACCGTCTCACCGCATCCGGGATAACCCGTGATGGCGAAAGAACCTCGGCGAATGAGAAGTTATATGAATCTGTCCCTAACCGACTCTGTAACCATCCGTTTCTCCCTGAGAAGCCATCTGCTACAATCCAGCAGTTCTTGAACCCAAGACTCGTGAGCGTTCTGGCAACTATTTTCGCCGAATCAGTGTACCTGAATGCATTTGAATATGCCAGTGTAAGACTCTCATAGAAGCAGACGCCAATTTCACTGAATAATGTGTTGCAGTACCGGCGAAAAAACTAAAAAAAACTGGGAAATGGAACTCACGAGTCCAAGATCACGATGTTGGAGCCTTTGTTGATCTTCTTGAGGTATGAAATTTTTAGAGCTGCAATTTCAGCTTCCACTTTCTTCACATTTCTGACTAGGCCCCTCAATTTGCTGGGCAATTCTTCCAAGCTGAAAATCCAAGGCGTCATGGATCATTCTGATGCTTGCACATCCAAGTCGATTAAAGAAAAAGAACATGAAATTTGACCATCTCAGAGGACTAAGCAAATGCTAAGCAAGAACATGTGATTGACTTTTCAAGTTTTTCATCCAATGACGTGGAGACTGCATGCTTAGACAGAACACGACTACCGCTCAACGTTCATAGGGCGACGGACATGTGTCACCTGCTATGGCTAATGGGTAGAAAACTTTCGGTACCGTTAGATAAGTTGCATAACTCATCTTGTCTCAATGCAACACAATGTGTTTTTCTCACCATCATAACACAATCACTATACTAAGATAGCTATTTAATCTGCCTCTCGTAGCAATCTAACAGAGAATATTATCAAAGTGCAACAGTGAAGAAAACAGCAGAGCACTTCACAGACAGATTGCTTACGGTATTGCGATCATTCTGTTTTTAGCACTCGAGGGAAGAC
Source organism: Eucalyptus microcorys (assembly GCA_014182515.1). NCBI lineage: Eukaryota > Viridiplantae > Streptophyta > Magnoliopsida > Myrtales > Myrtaceae > Eucalyptus > Eucalyptus microcorys. Next base: position 24,399,290 of record CM024572.1, read on the forward strand.
GAGGAACACCAGCCTTATCCTTGTCCTTCTCTGACCGAATATCGATCAAGATATGATTCTTTGTGGAAATTAAGTCAAGAGTTTGAGCAGGAGTCAGGTTACCTGAGAGAGGAAGAAATTTGGAAAATATGACATATTTAGACTGAGTGATCTTAACAAAAAGAGGAATTACAGCAGTAGAATCCAGTCAAGTGGGCCACCAAAGACCCCCCTGATGTTCGATTTACAAAAGCACAATAAAGATAAAAGAAGAATTTGTCCCAATTTTCCCTTTAACGTCCTTTAACTTAATCAGCTCCTTTTATTCTATAGACTGAATTACACCAAATTACAACAGATAGTTACCTTGATAACCACGAAAGCTAAAAGAGATGATGGACCAAATTGGAGGGACAATGAGATACGCAACAAATAAAGCTCCAGCTGTCCCAACAATCGCGGTAGGGTCAGCAGTTGAGATAATCTCGACAGCTGACGAAGCAATAGGCTTAGCCTCCTCAATTACCTTTGTGGTCTGTTGTGCAGCATCAGTCACTGTCTGCAGCCAAAGGTGCTTATCATGTTCAAAAGTTCAAGAACTGTTCAGTTTATTGTAAAGTACCCTACTATTGGAAGGAGCAGAGAGTTCCCTTTGTCAATATTTAAAAACTCCACTCTAGTTCCCATCTCAGCCATCATTAATCCCCGGCTGACTGAAGTTAAGACCAGCTAAGAAGTTGCCCCACAAAGCTACACACACAAATAACTAGATTGATCAAGTTCATCCCTCCTAACTTCCAAGAGTTTCATCAGTCTATGTTCTTCAAGGGGACATTCCTATTTATACATGAATAGGATCTGCAATGTAGAAAGAATGCCAAAGTCGGCACAGCGCAAAATTTCAGTCTTACATTGTGACACAAGAATAATCCCCATTGCTTATATCACCACTTCAAGCACACATTACATCCTAAGGAGGTCACAAGTGGGCTGCATCCCATCGACCTCCTAAACCCAACTCATTATGTGGGGTTCTGTCATAGGTCGATGTGGCCTTGCATTGAAAACAGAAGTGCTGACCTCGCAAGTACAAAACGGTATACTCAGACCACTTATCTAGTATGGCATTAAGAACCCTTCTCCAAATAACAATGGCTTTAGAAAGAATGAGTAGTTTATTTTCAGCCTATTCTAGCATATCGTAAGAGTATAATGGGGATCTGATGAAACCTTGATTTCACATATGTTGACACAAACTGGGGTCAGGACAAAGCATACAAACTGTGAAACTTATGCGAGGGAGACACCTTTGCAGCACTCATAACAGGCTGTGCATCAAGGCCTGAGCTCTGCATTGCTTCTTGGGCTTTCTTTGAAGCCTCAGAAAGAGCTGGGGAAGCAATCTTGAGTGCCTGTTCTCCAGCTTTCTGCAGCAGCGGAGCCGCGACATCTACTCCTGGTTTCAGAGCATCCGCAACAATTTGGAAAATACTCTGTGCCGTGTCCAGAAATCCCGAGCTCACTTCCTGAACCTGGTCAATTGTCTTCTCAACCTGCCAACTCAAACTTCGGAAGCCACTCCAAGAAACCAATAACATGGTCTACACTCTACACCCCTCAAAAGAAAAGGAACAAAAATCAACGTAGCTATCCGAATATAGATTTTATGAAGGAATACTCATTCCAACATGTTTGACCAGTCACGATTGAATAGATTAACCATTTCGAATACCGTGACGTGGGCACCGGTGACAATTCTCCATTTTTAAGCGGTTGGTAGTGAGAGGACGCCAAAAATAAAACACAAAATGAAGCAACCACGCTTTCGCCGTCGAAAGAATCGTTGCCACTCTCTCCACTGGGAAAAAGAAATGCAGGAACATTTTACCTCCGTGATAGAAGAGACGATCTGGTCTTTGGGGAGGCTGACGGCTCTGGCTTCATGGGGAGGCGAGAAGAGAGCGAACAGAGAGAGCGTGGTCGAGGTTGGCAACGACACCGAGATGGGTCTCAACAGCTGCGGCCTCTGAGCGGGTCTAGAGACAGAGCAAGAGACTCTGGAAGTAGCGGCAGCAGCAGCGTAAGAAGAAGAAGCTCTCATGGCCATCTCCAATTGCCCAACGCTCCGGCCACACCTCTCGGTGGCTCCTGGACTCTCACTTCCGTTCGCGGGTCGATCGGGGTTCTCAAAGATTGTGTGATGAGAATTGAGAAACAGGGAATTTTGATTTGGCTTTTGACATTTATGGGAAGGCCCTCATTTCCATTGGTCCGCCAGGGTCCACTGATCTTTTTTGGCGCTTCTGAGTCCATTTTGAGCCACCCATTTGATCCCTGCTCCATTTGCAGTCATTTCTTCCCCAGACCAGAAGCTCCCTGTGCTCTCTCTCTCTCTCTCTCTCTCTCTCTGTATGTTTGTGTGATTATGCAGTTCATTACGTTGATAGCGATTCTACTGGTGTATAGATACTAAAGTGACCGTTCCAGTAATCTTGAATTATCCAACTCAATTTGCCCTTTTCATAGATGCCAAAGCTGAAATTACAAGGCTGGCCACTCATCTCCGATGTTGACGGATTAAGAAAGGTCTCCTCCTTAGCTTCTTAAGCTGGGATAGAAAAGCTCATCATGACCCATCTTAAGTAAATCATCCTCGCAAGCCATAGATCATTCTAATCACCAGTCACAATCACACCGGGGAGATAGCGTATTTCGTTTCGTTCAACCTGGTGGCTTGGATGTGCTGAGTTCGAACGAGAGAGAGACAGATCAGAAGACGTACTATGTGTACTAAATTTGCTGAATTAGAAGACAAAGGTGTACCGCGGAGGGGAGAGAAACTATTCCTTGGCGCTAATACACGTATGTATCACACGAAATAATTTCCATTTTCCAAGGCAAGCAATACTTGCTGCCGAGAACTCCTAAGGCAGCCCGGCCCGAGCACAGCTAAACATCCGTTTGTTCTCAGATTGGGCTCTGCCCAAGTTTCTCTTCCTATGAGCCTTGCGACTGGTCTTGTAAGAAAAGTAACTTCGCGGTCATGATTTCAAGGCCTGGTTAGGGAGAGGAAGAGTAGATGGGCTCTTTCACAGCACAGATTATGCTTGCCCACTGTTAACAATGTGCATTTTCCTTGGTCTGTCTTTTATGAAATTGGCATAATTTGTCCACATTTATCATTGTGGATGAAGGGGGTGGGGGAGTTATAAAAATAATCCTAAATTTATTGTATTTTATAATTCAATCTTAATTTTTTTTTTAATTTTGTCAAATTGAAACTTAAATATTTTGACAATTTACTAAGGTGACCTGACTAATTTTAGCTAAATATCGTTGATGTTGATGATAAGTGTCCTAGCATGGACAATTTTTTTAAATTTTTATATTTTGAATTTTTATTATAATTTTTTTTTCTTCTTTTTTTTTCCCCTTCTTCCTTTGCTAGTCACTGAGCTTCAATGATGGCCGACGACTAACCAAAGACAATGATCGGCTATGGTCACCTGAAGATCACAAGGGTCAACCTCACTAGCTTTGGGCAAGGGGCAACCTCCCTAAATCCTGATGAGGGTGACCTTGCCTAAGGCTCGCAAGGGTGACCCTCGCCGTTGTTGCTTGAGACATAATGACCAATAGAGGAAGAAGGGAAAAAAAAAAGTGTTGAGAAGAGAAAAACTACCCTCTAATGAGTCGTATGATCATTGGATTTATACCAATGATCAAAAAAAAAAAATTTGAGCAAAACATATAATAAAAAAATTGTAAAAATTGTCCACATTAGTGTCGGTCATACTACATGGGACGGCCCATATCTACATTAGTAATTTTCCACCAAAATTGGCCAAATAAACTATATTGACAAATTGTCAAACCATTGGCCAAATTAAAAAAAAAATTATTATTGGATTGACACAAACGCAATAAATTTAGAAGTTTTTTGATAATTTCCCAATGAAAATCGATAGGCAGATCGAGTTGAAACAACTCAAACCATAGTTCAATTACCAAAATCCACCTCCGACCAATTGCTTTCTCTAGCACTGTTGCTACAGCCATCTATCGATCATTACAACCCACACTATGAACAGCCAGCACAATACATCGGTTAACAAATATCATGTAATCTCATCATATATTTTTTTAGTGAAGTTTGATCTAATCATTGTTACGCGATCGCTAATATTCTAGTTTATCATCTATAGTTATCTTGTAGTTCGAATCAATAGAAGCAAATCAGAACCCGTAATCGTGATCAACTTTTCCGGTCTTTGCATTTTGTTAAGTCTTCGCCGATACCAAAACCCAATCCAAAATGAAGTCTCTCTTCATTGTCTTATCCACTAAGTCAAGCGACAGTATATATCAATTTGCCAAAAAAGAAAAGAGAGTATGTATCAAATGCACTCTTAGCGTTTAAGTTTCTTCTCCATGACAGACGACATACATTATACCATCACTAGGAAGAAAAGGAAGAAGGAGAAGCGAGCGACAGAAGATAAACATTCGATTAAGAAAACCTTACTTTTAAAGCAGGAATCTCTCTGCTATCTTTACGTCTATCGCGGTAGCCTAACGCGATACATGCAACGCATGTGGTTATCTTTAGGACAAAAGTAAGTCGGACAGCTTTTGGCCTTTCCATGTGAGCATCCACTCATTCCCTCAACCCTCAATATTCAGCTAAGGGCACCGCCAACGACCTTTGCCCTGATGGGGAAGTATTTTATCCGTCTCAATTTGGGATTGATCCGGGACTTTCCGATCTCGCAGAACACGGTTGATTCACAGAGAAATCAAGGGTCGTACAAAATACGGATGATAGATCTCGAGAGAATTTAGAAGGCCGACACCACTTAGGCAAAAGCAATCCTAAACACACTAGAAAAGAAATATATAGCACTTCGATAAGTGAAAGATTAACTAACGGAGTAGCATGATTATCCTTTTGAGGAGTACAATCTAATGATCAATGGTCTCATGCACTACTGATTATCGAAAAGGGAGAAAGGAAAACATGAGTTGTCATTGCATTTTAATAGAAAATGATATTTAATACTTCAACTAGACACTGATTTAATGAAATGACATCAGGCATTAATGTCCCAAAATAGATCAGATTCTCAATAAATACCCTATGAGTTCTCAAGCTATAGTACTGAAATAGTTCGATTTTTTTGGTATTTAGTATCTCAAAAGAACACAATGGATAGAAAAAGTAAAAAATACTATAAATGATTTGTCTTTACAACTACACTAGTCAAATTCATATACCCCTACATGACTAGTGGACAAATTTCACAGAATTCATCGAGAGGTAGGAATCTTAATAGAAGCGACACTTTCTACACATTTCTTGTCAATGCTAATGCCATCTCAACGTGTATAAATAAAAGCTGCGGAAGCATTTCTTCTTACCTACAAACACTCGCTTCTTTGCGATGGCAACAATATTTCCCTCATCACCAGCTTTTCCGGGGCAGCAACAACCAGCCGGAGAAGCTGCAGTCGCCAACCCTGAAGCCGTGGCATCATCATCGACATCATCCAGTGGTTGGCAATCTTCGGGATCGATCGGGCCATTCTTCGGGGTGATGTCCGTGCTCATTGTTCTCGCAGTCATCTCGTGCGTGGTCGGCCGGATCTACAGCCGGAGAGCCTCGGCAAATACGCCACTGGATAGCATCAAGCAGAGAAGATGTTCGGGGTGGGTGAAGAGGCAGTTCGACCGGTGTACAGATTGTATTCCCGCAAAGATGGCGAGGATGAAGGTTTGGCGGAAACATGGCGAAAATAACGATGCTGCTGCACTTCCCGAAGCTTGATTGATATTTAAAATGCCATGGATTGGAGTTCTTTGGTAAAAGTAGGCTAATAAAGACAGCAATCTTTACTACTGTGATTGATCATCAAAAGGTCCTATTTGTGATTTTACGGTCCTAGTGTGATTTGGTCCTCTAGTTAGGACGTTCGTTCTTGAAGGTGATTCTGATTCAACTCTCTCTCTCTCTCTCTCTCTCTCTCTCTCTCTCTCTCTCTCCTGCCTTGTAGAGACTGAGAAAACATATCATAGTGCTTGACAGAAGATATGCGCTTTGCCATTATACTGAATTTATGCAGTGAGGCCGAATTTTTTCAAGGCTTTCTTTCTTGTATGGTAGAAGTCTAGCAGTCAACGAATCTGAAACTGGGATTAGAAGATAATCGGAGGATAGACTCGGATTAGGATTTTCCCTTCAATCCTCTCTCCATCGACAAGCTTGGTCCATCAGAAAACTCGTGAGTTTACTCATAAGACCATCACATCCCTCCCCTCTAAACAGATTATCAAGATGAAATCTAGCACGACCATCAGGGAGATTTATCACGTGAGACGCTACTTTTGTGGAGGAGATTCAGGTAGCGCATGGAAACCTTTGTATTCTTCCGGATTTCTGTTCTTTTGTTTCTCGGAACAAAAAAAAGAACAGAATCCGTTTGGTAACGCCAAATTGTTTTTCTGTTCCCCGGAATAGAAAGTTAGCCCGAAAGTAGATTTGGAGCAAAAACGAGAAATAAAAAAAAAATTACTTCTTGTTCCGAAAACAATTTTTAAAAATAAGCCAATTTTCTTTTTTATTTTTCTTTTGTTCCACTCTCTTGCTGCAGCCACCCACAACCGCCCGGAGCCACCACCGACTGTTGCCCACCGCCGACCGTCGCCGCCACCCGACCGCCGACCACTCGTCGCCACCTGCTGCCGCCGCCAACCGCCACCGACCACCAACCAACCGCCACCGCTAGTGCGGCCGATGGGCTATGCGGCAATCAATCGGCGGCGGCGGTCGGCAATCCGTAAGCAAAAATAAATAAATAAATAAATAAATAAATAAATAAATAAAACTGTTTTGTACCAAACGCATTTTTATTCTTTTTATATTTCTAGAATTGAAATTTTGTGTAGTTATCAAACACCTTATTTTACTCAGAAATTGTTCCCCGGAATAGAAATTAACTATTTCTGAAAAAAAAACTCTTTCCCGGCCAAGAAACATTGTCATACGTAGCCTCAATCTCCAGAAAAGAACAAAAAAGAATAATAAAAAGATGGTAAGACAACATGGCAACTAACGAGGATACGGTGTGATGAGTAAATACAGAGACAGATCCCCTCAACTTTGCCAAGGACAGATGAGCGTCCCATCATGATTACGCTTAAAATAAAACTTAAAGCTCTATAGTTTCATCTGATTTCATTTTGTACAGAGTGCAATTCATCGACAATCCATGCTCAATCGGTCTCCTGTATTCCGCCACGGCAATTGAGGGAGCGGAGCAAGAGTTGATGCAGGTGCTTCACATCAGCGGGCAGCAGATAATGACTGCTAAAACGTCCTGGACCATGGACCCCATGAAGTTCTAAGGGTACCTTCTTACTGAACTAAGGCTCAGTATTTGCTTCCATGAACCTTTAGTCATTATATTGTCCCGGATACAACCAGGTGGAATCTGATTTCCTATTTTCATCTCACTCTCTCTCTCTCTTGACATCTGCACGATCCTTTTCACTTCTACGACGAGAAGAATTCCCAGGAGAGTCTCTACTTCCATGCTTGCGGTGCTTCCTTCTGCTGCGCCTCTTTTCTCGACGAGATTCTCTCCTTTTCTCTTTAGACCTGGAGTGATGCCGATCACGATGATCGCTCGAATCACTTTCGGAGTCGCTGCTGTAGTGGCTTCGCCTAGAGCTTTTTCTAATTTTTTCATCCTCTGAGGACAAAGGGCTCCGGTTTTCACGGCTTTTAGATACTGCTTTAGAATTCCCATGATCCTGAGGCAAGTAATCCACACGAATTTTCGCTGATCTTTCCTCAGATAACTTGTCATTGCCATGTTTGCCATCTTCCCTTGGTCCTCCAGAAATGATTTTGTTCTCTCTAGGTTGTAGGCCTTCCGGAGCAGATTCTCTGTCCTTTGGCAACTCGTAATTCTGGGAAATCCTCTGAGGAACAGCAGATGACCTATCGCGGGCTGGGAGAATATTAATGTCTCCATTGCTAGTATGGGCAATTTCTTTCTCACTGAGATTCCTGTCTTGGTTTGATGAGATAGGTCCATCAGCAGGGACCTCTAGACCTAGTTCTTTGCCCAAAGATTCCAAAAAGTCACCAGCTATGAGACGGTTCAATGTTGCATTTGCTGCCTGAACCTTCTTGTCCGGATTTTCAATATTGTTCACGATGGAAGTTTCCTTTTCCTCATCAGAGTCATCAGAGAAAATGGCCTGGGGAGCACAAAAATAATCAGCAGACAAGATGAAGAAAGAAATATGTCACCAGAAGAAGAAAACCAACTGCAAACAAATAAGACAGGCAAAAAAAAGAATGCAAGCAAAGCAACTTATGATAGATATGTGCACTCATATTTAACAGCATTTTCAAGCTTCATCCCATCATTTATCCATACAAAATAGGCTTGTGTTCCCATCAAGAACAGAGCCATATCATGGCTTAAAGCATGCAAAGAACACTCGAGGCTATATTCAGATGATAATGTGGAGAAGCAATAAAAAAAACAATAAGCACACTTGACAGTGAAAAAGTACCTTGTATAGGTCAACTGGCCTCCCAACAACTTCGACTTCCACCTTATCTTCCGACGTCTTTTCATCTATGTCATTACTTTGTTGGTTATCCAGAGGCATAGACAACGTATCAGTGCTTGTAATAGCTGATTCTTCCACTTTTGTCAGATTGACAGAATCTGGAATGAAAAAAAGAGAGTCCATCTTGCTCCTTGCCCGCGGAGCTGGTGGTGGCTGCCATATATTCAAAATTAATCCTAAGATATACTAGGAATCAAGGTATAATGATTATAAAATTCACCAAATCAACATGAATTTAGCATTCATCAATCAAACTCATTAACCATAAAAAATCATTTGCATGACCAGTAAGGCCAAATGATGATAAATCTAGGATAATGCAACCATAGAACCAAGATATTTAAAGAGGAGGAGGAGGTGGAGACAAAGAAGAGCAATTCTGTCTCCGTGTTCTTCTGATTCCTTTTAAATTTAAAAAAAGGGATGATGTGCGAACTTTTTGTATGCAAAAACAAAGCTGCACATATTTGCCTGACGAGGTTTGTCACCACACAGATTAATGAAACTACCAGATGACCCAATTAGTACCTTCCCCATGTACGGATCAATGAGATCAAAGCGCTTGCATAAGATCGGCGAAGGCCGCCACTGGAATTCTTCCCTTTTGGGGTATAGCTTCTTTGTCATCAAGTCTTCGTCTTTAGAGCTTTTAACTTGCTGCATCCAAAAACATTCATAAACAACACGAATGAAAGCTTTAAAGATAAAAACCAACTCCTCCACCAAAAAAGACGCACCCCTATCCCTCCAGAAGTAAACTGCACACCACCAGTCGATGAGGACCCCATGTGGCCCTCAGTGAACTCTTTTCTCCAATGGCCCTTCTCTATTGCCTCAGCTGCAGCCTCAAAATCTAATCTCTCACGAGCACGAGCAGCTTCTGACATTTTATTTGCTCCTGCATCAGTGGAACGGAGTCCCCCATGGTACTTTTCCTTGAGAAACTGCTCAAATCTTTCTTGCTTTGCAGGATCATCTCCAAACGGCTTTGAAACCTGTGCAATGTCACTCTGGAACAAAGAACAGATATAAATAAATTTCCAAGAATCCCAGCAATGAACCAAGGATGGAGAAACAGTTAAAAAACTAATGTACTAACAAGAACTGAAGGTTTTGTGAATGTTTCAGACAGGTCACACTGAAATTTCACATCTGCAGGCACGGCAGACGAGCTGGGAGTCGTCCCACTTCTTTCCAGAGGCCTTTCACCTAGGATTTTGCCACGGCTCTCTGCTGTCATCTTTGGGACATCCACAGATAACTTTCCTTCCATATGCGGCTTACTTTGATTGCGTTTCTGCTTTTCCTCCCAAAGCCTCCTTTCATAATATCCACAGAAATCTCCTCCATAGAGAAAGCTAAATAATGGATTAGATTGATTCTTTTCCCGAGAGAGATCCTCAAACAGCTTTCCGCATCGAGCCACTAAAGCTGCCACCCCCTCAATTAAGAGCTTCAGATTACTATCCTCCGGAGGTGGAGACTCTGGTGGGGGAGGGTCATAAAGGGAGCGATCAGTCTCAAGAGGCCCGGAAAATTTATGGTGAGGTTCAAAATCCTTTGGAATTACAGGGGGATCAAATCTGGACGACCAAGTTTAATGTCAGCTATGAGGACATTGTCTCAAAGTTTTCGCAAAAGCAAGAATCAATAGTCAGCAGTTCAAGATCTTAAAAAAGATATTTAACCTTAATCGCCAAAATAGACCCACCAGTTGCAAAAACAATAGAACTAAACACAGATCAGAGGCAGCAATTTCAAATTACCTCTGAAATTGATTATCAGAATTTGAAGCAAGTCTAAAGCCGGGCAGAATCCCATTTTCCTTTCCAGTCAATCTTGGCCTGTCCTGAAAATCCAAACTAGGTCTTGATGGCTCTTCTACTTCTTCAACTAAAGATCCAAAGTCATAACCTGAGCAAAATGTCCATTATGTGAGAAATTAGAGCCCTTGAAGAGAATTTTCTAGAAAATCTAACAAAGGAATAGTTGGGAATCACAGAGAAGTAGTAAGTATTCAAAGATAAGTATTTGCATCATAGAAAAGATCAACATGTGCACGGCATATCTCTTGCTTTTGGGAAGTTAGATCATATAAAAAATATATATTATCAAAAAAAAAATTATATTGCCCTCAAAAAAGGAAATGACATCAACCGAGATTTTCCTCATCCTAACCTGACAGTGTATCAAGATAATGAAATAGCATGCGAGTTTACTAAAAGAAAATAGCCTCTTCTGCATTTACATTTTAGAAAATGACAGAATATTCCAGTCCATTAACAAGTACTAAGCAGAAAGATCAATCAGGAGAATCGTAGACCTTTCTACCCAAATAAAGGTAAGAACACTTATGTCGGAGCAAATACCCAATATATATCCAGTTCAAATGCCAATGTGCACCCAATAAAATTACTCACCGGATGCATAGACATCCTCATCTTCAGCATCAAGTTCTTCAAGGGCACCAATACCAAAGCCGGGAGCAATATTTCTTGCTGAGAAGACCCAAACGATGACAGTAGTTAACCCACTGACATTATTTAACCCAAAGCAATGACATAAGATCACCCTCACTAAACCAATGACAAAACAACTCATCCAGAGCTCTCCTGAGAGGGAAAGGCAAAGAAATGCACAATGGAACCAAAAACGATTTCTCACTTCACGACCCTGCAAAATAATATAGCTTACACTTTGAAAAATTATCTTTCGTGACTCTGCCGTACGCATGCTCTCTTCCTCCAGATGAGCGCAACCGTTTCATTTCTGAAATATGCAAGAACGAGGCTAGTGAGCACAAGCTGTTGCGGAAAGAAGGATTGACAAATTATTCTTATAAGTAGTTACCCCTTAACTCTGGAGTGGAAAGAAGGATTGACAATACTTACCCCTGAACTCTGGAGCATTCTTGTAAGGATCATAACCTAACCCATGCAAGTCTTGCTTGGGGTTCAGAACGTAAACCTACAGCAGAAAACATAAGAGATGCAATTGCCAGCTCAAAATCTTGCATCTATATGGGATAGAGATAGCCCAAGTACAAGACAAGTACATAAGGAATCATGAATCCTAAAATAAATTAGCAAAAAAGCCTTCTTACAGGAGTACTTTTAGAGGATACGGAGGCAGTATCTGCAGGAAGCTCCAGAAGACCTTCAGAATCACCATTGATAGGCTCAGATTCAGGCTGTGCATTTGTTTCATCAGATGTAAATGCCAGGAAAGCTTTCCTAGCTTCCCTCCGTGCATCTACAATTAAGTAAACCATTATATGGGATAAAAGCCAGGCAAACTCAAAAGGCACGGTCATTTGCAAATAGAGCTGTTAACAGTAAGAAATTAGAGTTTCCACACCAGATTAAACAGCTAGAATGTAAATAATAATCAGTGGAAGGTGTCTAGACTAAACGAAGACCCAAAATATGCTCTTCCAATTGTGCCCCTTATAAAGGCCATTTCACTTGGCTAATGACTAGAAATGTAAAAATAAAAAATGGAAGGTTTCATCGTCTATAGACTAAATGAGGACCCAGAATCTGCTCCTTAAATTCTGCCTCTTATAAGGGCCATTTCACTTGGCTAAACACTACCTGAATATGTTATAGAAACTTATGAACTACCCATGCAGGGTTGTAATCATGAATAAACTACAAAATCCACCATCCTATGGTCTTACATATGGATTCTAAAGTCCTTGCCAGTAGAGTTGCGGGTAAGATAAAACCACTGAAGCACATCCTATCTGGCATACAACTGAAGCTGTATAAGCTAATGGCACCTTGACCCTTTTCAAGACAAAAACAGCAAATGATGCAAACTTCCAGTGAGTCAATGACACAAGGATTTAGCCAAGTACATAGTACACTAATATTAACTGTAGTTAGTTAACAAAAGAAACATACCATACAGTGATTTAGTTTGTGAGTCCTTGATTGAATGACCATGACGCCATCCCATCTTCTTGAGCAATCTCACACCTATATGAGAAAATAGAGGAAATCAATGCAGCATAAGCATATTGCCAGCAGTGGAAAAAGAAACAATATAATTTAAAAGTAATTGAGGAGTATCTATAACAAACCAATAGATTCTGTCACCGGAAGAATGAGTTCATCAGGAACAGGTCCAGGAATAGCTGACTGCCTGAAAGAGAGAAGATACATTATAAGCAGACAAAATAATTGGTGTCCAATACAGATGGAGAAAACATCTAGTGAAACACAAAAACCAATCGCATTCCTGCATAAAAAAGGTTCAAGGGACTTGGATGGACTTAAAGTAAGGTGTGTGGCTTTGTGAGCTGCTAAGTTCAATTGTCCGACCAAGCTAAAGAACTCCAAGAATTTTGATTTCCAAACAGTATATTTAATAGCTGTAACGTTATAAAGTTCCAGACAGTTTGAACACCATCACAACATAACCAAGCAAAAACTATAACCAATTAACTCCCATTGTATTGCAATCCAATCAACAGGCGACCACATGATATTAGAAAGTTTTGAGATGCACCTATGTTGTTGCTCCTTTTCTACCTGCTTGCGAGCAAGTTCTGCAGCTGTAAATCCAAAAGTATCAAACTGGGACGATGTTGCCAAAGAACGACCCTCCAGCTCCTGAATTGAAATTAGAAATAATGATCTACAGTTATAACTACAGCTATAATATGAAAAAATGTCCCAGAAATACATATATAAGTTGAGCATTGTTACATATGTCTCGAGAACGCAATGAAAGAGCAAGCTATTGTTTAGTCATAATTAATACTGAGAGAGGAAGGGACTGGTCATAAACCGTTCCAAACTCAGCCAACGTTAGCAGTATAACAATAATAATAACCAAAAGCAAACTACACCAAACCAAAGCTGAGATCAGCTGATTTATGGTATTGCTCTAGGCCCCTTCCATTTTAGCCGCTAGTTGCCGTAGCACTTTATAAGCCCAGAGAGCTTGGAAAGCAAACTTTGATTCTTGTTGTAGCTTGTAAGCAGCAAGCCTACTATTATCACAGATGTTGACATATGATTTATTGAGCAAGGCCTTCCAATCCAATCAAGCCTACCTCGCCCTCTGTGGAATGATAATTCGGAAAGGCTACTCTGGATGCCAGACCAAACAGCGCTCCAAACATGTGAAACCAAGTTCAACACTTTTACATACCACTAGCACTTTATCAAAGGCAAGTGCAGCATAATTTTTCTAAACTCAACTTTCTTTTATAAGTGAAAACAGCTCTAAACTCTACTATTTGGTGTGCACAAAACACATAAAAGTATGGGTTCAAGGATAGACTGGTCATACTAAAAAATCCTAAATCCTAAAGACCAGAGAAGTCCTGCTGTAGATATGTTGAGTTAATAGACGCAACCATATAAATCTGATAGAGAATCCAAATGAGATAATAAATCGCCATATTTACAATTGTAAAGGCTAGTTCTTACGCACGTGTGTGCACACACATATACAGCGATTCTGGTAAAACTTACAGCTTTCTCGTCTTCATCTAAGAAGTTCAAAATGCTCTGCTGTTTCACTTCAGCTCTGCTCTTCCTGGATGATGTGAATGACTGTGGAGCCCACCCTGAAATGTTCACAAGAGAAATTGAAAATAAAGGTTTCTCCAATAAACATGTGAGCATTCCGATCAAAAAATGAGACATACCCTCTTTGGAACCCACTGAATTGTAATATCCAGCAGAAAAACCTCCAGTAAATGCTCCATGGAATCTTCTCCGACCTTCTTCATCTCTGACCTGGAGAATTGCAGAAGGAGGATAAACTAATGTCTGTGCACTCAGCTTCACTAAAAAAATGTCTCTTATATTTGACAATTCAAACAATGGAAAAACACTTCAGTAAGTGCAGACTGACGACTCGCAATCTCACTGCATAAAAGTCCATTCCCAGAACTGGCATTGAACGCGAGAGCAAGGCATTTTTCAAAAAACACAGAGAAGGAAAGTCCCCTGCAACTCTTGATAACCTTTTGTGTTATTTGCTGTCGAGAATTGAAAACCCACAGAATTCACCGACGAAAGAATGCCAGGAAACAGTCGATTACACCGTTCCTCTGTTTGTAACCCGAAACAACATTACGTCTCGCTATCAAAATGAGGATTCACGCCACTATCAACACTCCAATCTTCTCGGCAGCTCAACATGTTCACAACTTTTCATTGAGAAACTAATCAATCAAACGCTACATAGGTCACTCATCTAAACGACCTTTTCACAGCTATCCTCGTTGCCACAAGCACAAACCACCAGCTGACATACGTAATTTCAGCCAACTTCTCCGATATGAAAAGCCGGTAAAGCACAAAGACTTCGCATCGGCACGGGAACTTCGAACGCGGAACGCATGCTTCCCCATATTTCCAACGCCCAAAAAAGAAGATGCTCGAAAGGGGGAGAGTTACCTCCTGCTTCCACGCGGGCAAGGTTCGCAAGTTCCCGGAGGCTTCGGCGAGGGCCTTCTTCTTGCGGCTCGACACGTCCTCCTCGCGCTCGATCGGCGTGCCGTGGAACACGAAGTCCTCTTCGTCCGAATCCATCACCATCTCCGTCGGATCGAATCGATTCGCGGCGACTCGGCCAAAGCTCGGCGACCGAGGATTGGAGGATTGGGAGGATCGAGAGGAAGATCGAATCGGCAATGGTGGATTCCTAGGGTTTAATCGAGAAGAGGCGAATGAGAGGTTCCGAACGAACGGACCCTGCGAGTAGGGTGAGTATCGAAGGACATGGAGGCTAGAGAGACGATGAGAGGGAGATGGTAGAGAGTCGAGACGACGACGAGAGTCTAGAGAGGGAATTGTCCCGACAGGCGGTGAACGGAGGAGGGTACGATCATTTCTCCGGCTATGTTTATTTCGCAAAAATTAGCATATTTTTCTGAAAAAAATAGGAAAAATTTCAAATAATAATTTTCTTAAATAAATACATAAAATGAATATCATTTCAAATAATGACTCGAAATGTGTTCATTTTATCAAATAAAGGCCCAAAGTGGACATTTCAAATGAAGACCATGTGATCATAACAATCTAAAATAAATGCCTAAATTCACTAACTATGGAAGATTTTAACTTTTTTTCCTTTTTTTCTTTCTTTTTTAATAAAAAACAAACTAAGAAAACTAAAACTTAAAAGGAGAAAAGACATCGCTGCCCCATCACCGATAAGGCGGCGACAATGATTAGTGAAGTCATTAATGCCTAGGGAAGCCAGCCCTCAAGCAAGCCCAATAGCCCTCGCCCAATGCCCCTAAAACTAGGCGGTGAGGTATGAGGGTGCCAGGTGAGGGTCGCTCCCCTCTTTCGTCTTTGGCATGGGCCAGCAGGCCCTCACCTCTAGTTAGTGGGGGTCATTGACCATCACAGCCACCGCCCCACTGGTGATGGGGCAGCGGCCACAATTGGGAGGGCCTATGTTTTTCCTTTTTTTTTATTTTTAATCTAAATTAATTTAAATAAAAATATCCCTAATGAGCCAAAAAAAAATTTGCTAGCCGATAAGGTTAGACCATTAATTAAAACAACCATAACCACTCATGGCCCTTCTTCAAAATTGATACAGTCATTTCAAACTCTTATTCGAGAAAATTAGAGCACTTAGAGCTCTTATTTAGAATTTTCTTAAAAAATAATAATATTTTTTGGAATTTAACTAAAACCTTAAAATAAACAAAAATATGTATTTTTCATCATTTGGTGTAATTTTAATTTTAAGAAAAATTACCTTGAAAAATTATTATTATTATTATTTTATTTTTTATTATTGTTTTTTATTTTTTTTTTTTTTTTTTCTTTTTCCTTTTCCTTTTTTTTTGTTGGTTGGAACTTCGACGACAGTCGACAATAGGCCACAATCGATGACCAACCTTGTTAGCATATGGCGACCTCAAAGCTTGCTTGCCAAGATATGGTGAGGTCAAGGCGAGCTTTGATAGTCTAGGCAAGCTCAACCTTGTGGCCTTAGGCGAGGCTCCACCTCACTAAATCTAACAAGGTCAAGCTTGCCTGTGGCCAATCATTGTGGCTGGGGAACGGCCGAGGAAAAGAGAAAAAGAAGCCTGATTGAAATTTTGAATTTTTTAGATATATTTTTAGAAGAATGAACATTTCATTAACCCATGACCCAAGCACGACCTTTATAAGGCCAATCTCGGGTGTCGGGACATCAAGCATAAGTGCCAAGGGTTCGAGTCCGGTCGTCAAAAACCCGATTCTAAACGTGGGGACCCAATAACCACATTGAGTTTTTCATTCCCAAGCTTAAATTTTTTGAGTTCGAGCTCCAGTACATTGGGCCCATTTAGTTCAACTTTAGCGAAATGACTTTGAAAAAATGCAAATACCTTTGTGGTAAAGGGTTTTCCGAAACATTATACCATTTAGTAAATTATAACTTCAAATAGCATCGGAAAATAGTTTTGACATAAATGTCATTTGATAAAGTCCACATTTAAAAAAGGCTTTTGCTTTTCTTTTTTTTTTTAAGTCTAAAAATTGGTCGCCAAACTACCAAATCTGGCGACCTGAGGTTACGCACTTAGGCAGCATCACATGAGTCGTGGGTTGCGTCGCCCTAGGCGATGGTCCCCAAGTGATAATGGCAGTCGCTAGAGAAGCTCAACTCTTGGGCGGCAAATTGGGAAAGACGAATAATTGTGATAAATGGGGAAGAAGATGAACAATGCACTTGCATTTCTAAAATGCTAAAAGCTCAAAATAGGTCTCTACCTGCATTGAGCTTTCAGTATTCAAAATGTTAGCATTTGGCCAATGAAATCTTAAAAACTCTTGCCAATGCCAAACGCTTTGTATTTTTCCCAAAAGCCTATTGTAAAAGTTGGACCTAATGAGGCCATAGTCATATTGCGGAAGATTTTTCTGACTTTTCAAAAGAAATCAATTTCCTTAATTTAAGTTTTGATGAGAAAATATTTTCTATTTATTTATTTTTTTTTAGCAAATCAAACCCTAGAGAATGAGGAAAATATATTTTTTGGAAAATGTTTTCCTTGAAACAAACTTAGTCCTTTTTTTTTTTTACAACCTCTTATTTTTAATTATGTCCATTTTATTAAGAAAAATTTTGTCTATTTTTTTTATAATTCAGCGGGGGGAAAAGAAAAAGGCAAATAATTTGTTTAAATTTGGTTAATTGAACTTCAATATTCCTTATTTTGGTCACGTTATATGTTGTTTTTTTTTTTTTTTTTTTTCGGTCCTACTCAAACTCTCATGTTATTTAGTTACATAGCAATGAAATAACTTTTGAACCTAGGCAATTACCTGCATCTCAATAAGCCAGGTTTTTTTTATTTATTATTTTGGTCGGATCAATGAACTCAATGAACTTTAAATGAACTGCTTTAAATGACTCAATTAAACGAGCATTTAGTTTCTATACAAGCTTTTACTCGATTTTTCTTACCACTTCAATCGATTTTTTGTCCAATTCCATTGAATTTTCAGTCTCTAGACTAGAACGATATATACTGCAATCGCAACTTCAATATACTAATAGTCTCTTATTTTCCCAAATTAAAATTATTTAGAAATAAGTAAAAGTAAAAAGATAGTGTCAACATATTCCATTAATCAAGTTTGACGGACTCAATAAAAGGACTCGATGATATTAATTTTGATCAATTTTAAAATTCAACCGTACTTTCTAAAGGTTTTATAATTTAGTCGCATCTTTATGGCGAGTTTTAGGACTTCCGCATTCTTGCACACATTTAATCATGGGATTGGGCCTCGGGACGTGTCCTTATTGGGCCTGATGGAATGGCGGGCTCTCTACAGTCCACGGAAGGTTTGCAGGCTCAGTAGCGAGACTTTTGTGATTATCGCCTTGGCCCGACGTTAACATGTCGATCTGTCTTCATCCGGTTCGACATTGCGAGGCCAATAGCAGGCCGCATAGGACAAAATTCCGGGTATCGGCATTTGTACGAACATTTTGATTTAGGATAAGCCCAAAAGAGTTCACATATCTGCTTCGTCCCACCTGAACAGAATAAAATAAGAAAGAGGGATAAAAACAAAAAAAACGGTTGGCATCACTAGCGAGTAGCAACCACCACGTACTTACATAGAGATCACTCGAGATAACACACTTTTCTCTCTGTTTTTAACATTGTCGGAATGGTCGATAACCACGGAGATTGATAAAGCAATCATCGCGATGCAACCACTACCATGATTGTCACCAACGGCGATCACAACGATAGTAGTGTCCCTCGAGTCAGATGACCACTGTGGAGGCGATAACAAATCTATAGCCACCAAATGTGACCTTAGAATGTATACGGCCTGTGTAATAAATAATATCATCTTCTTCAATTTCCTCTTGGGGGGCATTGAAGTGTCTCATGAGTTATGATGGAATTAAAACGTTGCTTGTCCCACGTTCAAGAATTCCGTTGCCCACGTAGAAATCATTGAATTTAGAACATTGTCCAAAATACATGAACTATGTTTATCGCTGCTAGTAGAGCGATCAAAGCACGCACAAATCAATGGCGGAGCGATATTTTCAGACCGAAGCAATTACTTGAAAGCGAGTTCCATCCGACACGACTCACTATCCTAATCACGCGTGATCAGACGACGGTCGTCTCGAGTCATTTTCCAAGTCCCGAATTTCGTCTGCATACGGACAGCGTGCAGGGGCGTGAGCAGGTGGGGGGACGCGACCGTCCAGTCCGATGTTGGGGGCGTGCCGTGCCGAGACGTTTTCGCCGGGTGTAGGCGGGGGCGACACTGGCCCAGCGGATGCGCCGAGGTGTCCACGTCGGAGGTTTTGTCCCGTTCGGAGAGAATTTTGGAACCGGACCAACAAAGGACGCAGGGCAGCGAGGAGATGTCAGGGGCTCAGGTCTGGCGGCAGCAGCGTGAGGCACCTTCCCTTCCTTTCCCACCCAACAAACACAGGACGACGAGTCCTGCGATCACTGTTCGAAACCACAGAGACAAGACATCCCAATTGACTTTTGGTTTTTTTTTTTTTTTTTTAATTTCACTCGACTTGAAATTTCCCATCTCGCGTATTTTGGTTCACTTTAGAAATTTGGAACTCTCGAAATTTAATTCGCGTCGCTCAAGGGTCGACATGTAAATTTACTTGTCAATTTGTTTTGGTAACATCTAAAAATTAGAATAATAATTTGAATATCGATGGAAGAGTACTAAGAAAAAATGTGCGTCTCTATGCTGCTGCCGCCACTAGAGTTAGGACTTAGGATGGCTCAGGGCTCTTCTCAGGCTCGTATCTTGGCGTGGACCATGATGACGTTGGGTGCATTTGGGAACTATTTTTGGGGAAAGTTTTTAAGAAAATACAAAGACCTTTGAGTTAAATGTATTTTTCAAAATGCAACTGTGTTTGATAAATTGTACTTTGAAAGCCCTCTGTGAAATACTTTAAACAAAATGGTGTTTGGGGAATTACATTTACAAATGATTTTTGTGATAAAAAAATTATCAAAATAAAAATTAAAAAAAATGATCGGCGACCTGCCTCGACCTCAGGCGACCCTGGATCTGGGGCGGTGAGGTCGTATGACACCGCCTCGACCTCCGGTGACCTAGATCCAGGGCGTCGAGGTCGCGAGAGGACTTCACCGCCCTGGATCTGGGTCGCGGTGGGGTAGCGGGAGGTCGCGCGATGCCGCCGCGACCCAGATTCGGGGGCGGTGAGGTCGCGCGACCCAAATCTGGTCACCGCTCGAGCCTCTGACACCAGATTTGGTCGCGACCAGACCTGCGACTAGATAGGTCACACGGCCCCAGCAAGCTCCGTGCGGAGGTCGCGGTGCGGTAGGTGACGGTCGCCGGCGACTGCATCTGGTCGCAACCAGATCTACGACTCGCGGAGGTCGCCTAACTCTCCGACGACGATCGCCTAGGTTGCGGCGTCCCTCTACATCCGGAGAAGATGAACAGTGCTCATACAAGGGCACGCACCCAAAAAAACAAAAAATTCATGAGGATAATTTCGAAAAAAATAAATAAATAAATATGAACAGTGCCCGCATGGGCATGCCGAAAAAGCCAAAAGGCCAAGGGAGGTGAGGACCTGCCTTGGCTTTCAGCTTCACAAGGCTGGCATTTGGAGAATGGGGGTTCAAAATTTTTTGCCAAACGGGCAAGCGTTTGCCCAAGGACTTTTAGGTCTCTAAAGGGCTTTGGGAAGTGGTTCCCAAACGCTCCCGTTTTCTATCTTGCTTGTGTGTCTTCACATGCGAAATATTCATTTTAAGATTCGACGGCGATAAGCGTGTTTGTTTTTCTTGTTGAAGTTCACATTGGAAGGACGCTGATTATCGGGAAAATGTGCTAAATGTGTGTTTTTCTTTATGGTTTAGTTTGACGGAAGCGCAGTGGACAAAAACAACTGTTTGCGTCTTGATCTTAGAGCAAGACAGCAGCTCGTCGCTGCTTTTGTGCATTCAAAGTCAAAAAAAGAGTCAGTCAAGCGAGCAAACTCTCTCTCTCTCTCTCTCTCTCTCTCACAATCCCAAACACTCGAAAGTGAAATTACACACCCCTTGTCCCCCTTTGATTCCTTTCCTCTTTCCCTTTTATGTTTTTCACAATCTCTCTCTCTCTCTCTCGGTCTCCCTCTGTCTCTCTTTCTCTCTCCTATCTCTGTGAATATGTTGGTGGGTCAGGAGGGTGTTTCTTTTGTCAGGATTCTCTTGTACTACAGCAAAAGGACTAGAAACAAAGGTTTAATGAGCCAGCCCCACAGGTTCATTAAAGAGAAGAAACCAAGAATCTCTCTCTCCTCCCTCACCTGCAGATTTATTCACTTCTCCTCCCTCCTGGAGATTGATCCTCACTTACAAACATGAAGCCCCTCATGGCAAGGAACTCCCAGGACTTCTCCTCCAAGAGGCACTTCCACTGGACGAAGAAGGTCGGAGCCGACGAAGAAGACCAGGAGCAGGAACGAGACCGTTCTCATGGTGAGCATGAAAAGAAGAGCAGCGAGTCGCAGGACAAGAAGGGCGGCGAGAAGGTCGCCGCCCCCGACTCGGTCTCTCCGTCCCCGGGCGCCAAGAAGAAGCTCCAGGCCATTGCCGTCTCCAAGCTCCGCTCCGTGCTGTTCCAATTCGCCAAGAACGTCCGGTCTCATTCGCCGGGCGGCGGGGGCGGCGGCAGCGGCCTCGGCCCGAGAGTCGTCGGCACCATCTTCGGCCACCGCCGGGGCCACGTCCTGTTTTCCTTGCAGAAAGACGCGAATTCTCAGCCAGCCTTCCTGGTCGAGCTCGCGACCCCCATCAGCGGACTGGTCCGGGAGATGGCCTCCGGTCTGGTCCGCATCGCGCTCGAGTGCGACAAACCGGTCCAGAACAACGGCACCAACGGCAGCAACAGCAGCAGTAACAGCAGCAGTAACAGCAGCAGCAGCAGCAGCAGCAGCAGCAGCAAGAGGTTATTGGAAGAACCCGTGTGGAGGACTTACTGCAATGGCAAGAAGTATGGGTTTGCAGCGAGGAGAGATTGTGGGCCTAAGGAGTGGAAGGTCCTGAAGGCAGTGGAGCCCATCTCGATGGGTGCTGGCGTCTTGCCTCCGGACGATGAAGAAGAAGAAGGCCAGGAGAACGGCGGTCCGAGCGGCGGCGAGGGTGAGATGATGTACATGAGGGCCAAGTTCGAGAGGATCGTGGGGTCAAGAGACTGTGAGGCCTTCTACATGATGAATCCAGATTGCAATGGAGCTCCCGAGCTCAGTGTCTATCTGCTCAGGGTTTGAAGAGCAAGATGAACGCCATGGATGCTGTTCTCTCTGTCTCTCTGAACTCAGTCCTCCGAGAGACTTTTTTGTTTTGGGCCTTTTGGGTTCTGGTGCAAGAAGGATGCTAATGGTCATCTTGTTTAGCTGATCTTCAAATCGAGGCCTAGTTTAGTTCCTGTCTTTCCGCTGTTCTTTTGTCTCTGTTTCTTTCCTCTGTTCTTTTGTCTCTGTTTGTTATGTTCTTTGCTTTCTTGGGAGGTAGGGAAATGGTATACGAGGGGGGTATAATGTGGTTTTTCTCTTTGGGGTTGGAGGGCAGTGGGGATCAGGTGAAGTTGTATATGTATAGTTTCTAATGAGTAATCATTAATGAGGAGGAGGAGGGTTTATGCAATCAATGATTGCTGTTCGCATTATTCATTCATGTCATTCATCTCGCTTTGCCTGAATTAACTCTTAAGGTAGAATCTTGTCTCGACTTTACATGAATTTTCCTGTCTGCTCTTTTCTTCAACATCGACCCTGAACTTTCATGCCCTATCTGGTCCTCATCTTCACCGCTGAGGAGAAAAAAGATCATGTTTAAGGCTTCTGCATATTGTCATTTAGTCAAATTTGTACCGACTGCTTTATGTGGACTGATGTCCCATTTCGAGCCCAGTCTCGCTCTTGCTCAAGCCTGAAAAACGAACGCAAGAAGTCCCAATCTTGCTGTCGGCACAATCAAGATTGGATCCTTCAGCTTCTCACATGTTAATCCACGAATTGAACTAGGCTTTGAGCACTCGGTCTTAAAGTGGAAGAAGTTCCAATCATGACCATGCGTTGTGTGATTTTGAGTGGACTGATCCCAAGGTATATTTATTGGAATTCAATCATAGAACTCATCAAAAGCAGACTAAGCAAAAGGAAAAAAAAAAAGAGGAGAAAATAATCCCAATCACTGTCAAGATAGTGCAGTCGAAATTTTGGCTTTTGTTTTCTAACCTTTATCTTGTTTGACTACTTTCCACCCTGGCCAACCTTTCCTTTTCCCACTTTGGAACTCTTATTTCTGCCCATTCAGTGGCTGCACTATTTGCCATTCAAAGTAAAGCTCGCCACTTTGTGAATTTATGTGCAAGTAATTAAAGGCCAAAGTATCTCTCTCCCTCGCGCAATGATAAGCCTATCCAGAAGATTTGCATCGTTTACAAGACTCTTTACAATGTGATGTTTTGGGCATCTCACTCTTTCATCAGTATAAATGCTCAGAAGATGTCTCGCTCTTTTTCTATATAGTGAACAGTCAGAAAAGACCGCACCACCCTCGTTCATTTCTGCCGTTCTTTTTCCTTGATTCTGTCGGTAGAACTAGGACCTCCTCGTCCAGCGCAAGAGGCAATGTGGCCGCTCGGGGTTTAGCTCGTGCCATCGTAGCAGCGGGGACTGTCTAACCCATTTCAAGCTCTCGCCCTGAAAAGGAGAAGAGGGCAAAGTTCAGGAGATGTGGGTTACAGCTGGGACAAAGAGATCCGTTGAGATCGATCCCCCACACAAAAACCGAGGAGGCCCTTTGGGGGGGTTTCATAATCTGCTCATCATTCTTCAAAAGATTCCTAAAGCTAGACTACTGTCGCTTAAAAGCAAAAGGCCCATTTGAACGAAAGAGGATAGAACCCCACCGGCCGTCGGAAAGACCCGTTTCGGTTCCGTTTG
The DNA here is from genome assembly GCA_014182515.1 of Eucalyptus microcorys. Taxonomy (NCBI): domain Eukaryota; kingdom Viridiplantae; phylum Streptophyta; class Magnoliopsida; order Myrtales; family Myrtaceae; genus Eucalyptus; species Eucalyptus microcorys. The sequence goes on from CM024572.1 coordinate 24,423,366, forward strand.
GGAATGAGCTTATGAGCACTATTGTTTAGGATGTGTATGATTCGTTAGGGTGACTAAACGTGGAAGCATGATTTGATTTGCCATGTTATGATGAGCATCGTCATGGCTTCCGAGTTATGACGAGGATAACTTCCTTTTTTACAATCCATGGTCTTCTGGTTTCACCAAGGGGAGATGATGACACGACTCAAGGCTAAGTCAAACTCGTGTTATAAGCGATTTCATTATATGACGTCAGGAAAAACACGGACACCCGACGGTTATTGACAACGAAGTTGCGAGTACAATCAATTGGCGAGACAATTTGTACCGTACTCCTGAAAAGCGTTAGATAAGTTTTTCAATGAACATTCGACACCAGTACGATGTTTGACTAATTATCATGAGGTTTATTTTCGTGTAACTTTGCATTTTGTAGCCTCTTGTCACCGATGCATATGTCTTGCAATAGCTTTTCGATCTTCAAAAGAGAAAAAAAGAAGAAAACTTTTCTTTCACAACATTAATTTAACTTGGACGAGAGGTCGGATGATGAAACTCGCGCTCTACTTCTGTAATAACGATGGACTGACGCTAATGGGACTCGGTCGAATGAATAATAAAAATGATTCGAATCGAGCATTCCGTTATGGAGGAGAGACTTGTAGTATGAAATGTTCTAGGTTGCCCACGAAAGTGCGTCGGTCCACGTCTTTCTTTTTTGTGTTTTTCCTTTTTCTGTAATGCCCTTTAAGCTAACGACAAGGGCTTGAAATCTATTATGGAAAATACCGTCATCATTTCATGGGACTGGAGGACACTGTAGGCGATGGGACTCAAAGTTGCCAGAATTGCACTCGGGAAGCCCACCAAGAACGGCTGATTGTCTGCGGCCGTCTAGGAAAATCGCTTCTCTTTGGGACAATCATTCTCGTTTCAGGCGCAGGAGATGTACCCCGTGGGCGCAGATGTGAGTTGGTTTCAATGCTTTTTCGAGAAAGAAGCATAACACTAAGGGAAGCAGGAGCCTAGTTTTGTTCTTTTGTTGAGCCTACCATATTTGAAAAAGATGGTAGTGCTAAAGGTTTGCCTAGCCAACCCGATATGATTGCGAGCTGCGTGATCCCCCCACTAGCTTTAGGTGGGTCTTGATGTTTGATTTTTCTTAGTATGGTGTGGTGATTTTACTTTAACGAAAAGAAAAGTTTGGTAGGCCTCGGGAATGTTCGTGTTATGAATAGCTAGAACGATTAGTTAAATTGAATCGGGTATTAAAATTTCGTATTGTGATGATTTATTGAGAAGTGCCTCTAGCATTAAGTATTGCACATTCTTTGATTAAGAAAAAAGAGGTGAGAGCCGTTTTTGTCTAGCTTTTGCGGTCACTGTTCTAGCTTATTTCTAATTTAGAAAAGAAGAGTCGATGTCTTTTATTTTCTTAGCGTCTTCAATTCAACTTGAGTTGAGGAAAGTGATGAACGTGGGTTTAGAGAAGGATGATGTAGAATGTGGGCGGAACAATAATCAAAATAATTCATGATGTAGCATGTGAAAGTAGGCCTGCTCTCCCAAGAACGACAAGTTCACTTTTGAGCCTTCATAGTCAATTGACGATTACACAAGATAGTGTCTTAGGATTTGGGCTTGCCTTTGCATTTGTTCTGGTGGGTGGAATCACGTAGGCCTTGAGCACACTCAATTTCTCTCCAAATTAAATTCCAATTTATGTATATGAAGCGAAGAGCAACCTAATATCATGGTCCCGAGGTTTCTCGTGAATAAAGGACCGTCTACTATTCAAAAAGGTTGGGCAAATCTCCTAGGGTTTCATAAATCTTCTAAAATATTCCTAGAGATGGGCAATATGATAAATGTTGATAAATGTATCATATTCTAGAGCATTCTTGTCATGAATGTTGGTGATTGAAAGATAGGAGATTCAATATCCACCGTTAAGATTAGAAAATCGATAATTGTAATGAAATGAACTCTTGTATAAATAGGGTGGCTTGCCCTAATTTGTGTCCTTTTTAAATATCACTTGTTTGGTTATTGATAATGAAACCTTGGATTTAGAAGCTTTTGTATGGAAAACGTTTAATACGATAAGAGCATTTGGCTAATTTGTGAGTATGTATAGATATTTTATAAAATTAGATTCAAATCACGTGAAGATACATTTTAATTTCGATGTGCCGTGAATGACAAATTCAGTAAACTTCATTTCTTATCCTCATAATTCACTATAGTTTATTTTATTTCATTTTAATTGCATCATTTAGATATTTTCGCTGGGGTTCATAAGATGTTTGGGGGATTTCTTATTCCGTGCAAGTCAAAATTATCTCTCAACGACCAATTATAAAATGCATGCACAAGAGTCTTAAATCTATATCTGGAGAACTTGTTGACCACCTTACATTTTATCCATCCCGTCATTTTTAAAGGTTTGTCTGAAATAACTTTATTATCTGATTTTTGTTTTCAAATTTTACAGCAAAGTATTTGATGGATTTGTATTGACCTGTAACTATTATGCCCAGTTTTCTCGTAATTTTTTGAAATTCATATAATATTTTTCAATTTTGGCCAAAAAAATATTAGCTTGATGACCTGTCATAAATCCAGAGGAACAAATATAAATCTACATTCATGGAGGCTCTAATTTAGTAGTTGGGCTTATTGAAAAGAGTATTGATTATTGGGCTTTGGGCCCATGAGCGTGTCTAGGACTGGGCAATGCAAAATAAGTGCAAGATCGAACGATGGATCTGTCCCTCTTCTCCAGTTCTTCTTCAAAGCCCCGAATTTAGCATAATACTGGGCCGCCATGGCTGAACCAGAGAATTCTCCAGAGGTGGAGGCGAGGAAGAACAAACTCAAGAGGAAGAGAAACAAGAAGGCCGCGCAAGCAAGCACGAGGAAGCCATGGCAATGGATAAGAAGAGCCAACATACGAGAGCTTCACGGTGTCTTTCGTTTTCTTAGCCACTCTCCGAAATAAGGGATTTCTGATATGAAATAGATGTACGGAGGGAAATTCTCGTGTACAGTTTGTTCTTTTTATGTATTGAAATATACAAAAATTTCGGCAGTTTTGTTATTCTCAATTCAGTATAAGAATAATAATACGTGGAGGATTTTACTAAGAATTTATGTATATTTCGATATAAAGAAAATAATATATGGAAAGTCTTTGCTTTAATATATGACTATTTAGGGAAATCTAATTTGATATGTATAATTAAAATAAATATAAAAAATAGAGGAAATACCCTAAATATCAAAAAGATATCTATATATTTCTACTAAGTAGACACATAGACATGTAGGCTTCGAGCACACTCAATTTTTGTCCGAAGTTAAATTCCAACTTTTGTATACAAACGAGGAGTAACCTAAGTTTCAACCGGCAAAATCAAGAGCAACTAAATGCCAGCTTCTCTGCAAACTCATTTTATTATTTTTTATTATGTTTCCTAAAACAATTTCTAAGCATTTTAAGTTTGTATGGTAATTGTCAAAATTTATGATTCAAATATAATTGCGTTTGGTTCCGTGCTCATTGATTATGTTCCAAATCAATTTCTTTTAATTTTTAAATAAATTTTTTTCTTTTCCTTTTTTTTTTATTTTATTTTTTTCCTTTCTCTCTCATGTTCTTCTTCTTCTGTGGTGGCCGGCGACCTCACCGGAGCGTCGCCGACGAGTGGGGCGAGGCTCGCCCAATCCCGTGGAGGCTCGCTTGGCCATCGGCGGGCTAGGTGAGTCTCGGGGGCTAGGCCGAGCGGGCCTCCGGCGAGTCTCGCCGGGCCGGGCCAGCAGCCTCCTGGTGAGCTCACTAGACCGGTTGTCGGCGACCAGCGGTAGACGGCGGCAGGCGGCAGCGAGTGGTGGCAGACGGTGGCCGCGGGATGGCGGTCAATGAAGAAGAAGAAAAGAGAAGAAGAGAAAATGGAAGAAAAATATTGGTTTTGATTCTTGGATTTGTTCCCAGAATAAGAATTTTTTTATTGATTCTGTCAAATCTACTTCTGGGAACAAAAAAATAGAAATTTATTCCCAAAAACAAAAATTTTATCAAACACGATTCTATTCCCAAACTGATTCCGGTAATAAAAAATCAGAATCAGACACTATTTGGATGGTTACCAAACAGTATCTAAATACTAGCTTCTCTGCAAACTCATTTTCCACAGCTAAATTTATATTTAAATTAGATATCGTATATACAAAGATGAAAAGGTTCCCTAATCGATATCATTTGGCTATTTAGAATGACATGGAAGGAAAGTGCAAAATCGAGAATGAAAATAGTCACTCGCTACAATTTTTTATTAACACATAAAAAGTGTGAACTACTCATGATAAATGAGAACTTAACAAAAGCACCAGGTAGCTTTTTGTATGGAAAATATTGATACTATAAGAGCACTTGCTATTTTGTTAGTACGTATTGATATTTTATACAATTTAATTCAAATCATATGAAGATACATTCCAATTTCAACGTGACACGAGTGACAACATATAGTAAACTAATTCATTTTCTTGCCTCCGCAATTCATTCTCATTGCATGGTTCATCTTGATAGGGTTTAAAAGATGTTTGAGAGATTTTTTATTTTATCAAATCCCATGCAAGTCAAAGTTATTTTGTGATGACCACATAACACATATGCGGAAAACTTTTTCAAAAGTAAAATAATATTCACGAGCGTTTTCAGAAATTCATATTTGGAGAACTTGCTCACCACTTTAAATTTCATTTCTCCCGTTACATTTAAAGGTCCGTCCGAAATAACTTTTTGCAATTTGAATATTTTTTTCAAACTTTACCATATACGCACTATAACTTTTTCTTAAATGAATTCAAAGTTTTTGTTTTCTCAAAATTTTCTTTTATAAATAATATTTTAAATTTCGTGGCCGGAAAAATAATGATATTACCTTTTGACTCGTTTGTTTCTGTACTTGTAAAATGACTAATTTAAAAAAGAAAATGACTAATTGGGCCGTATGATGTTGGGCTTTGGGCCCACGAGCCCGTCTCGGCCTAGGGCGATATAAGTGGAAGATCCACATGCCATGACGAACCTCACTTCCCCTCTTCGAACAAAGAAGTCCCCTCCCTCGTCTTCGCCAGTTCTTCAAAACCCCGAAATCCTAGGCTAGCAGCTGAGCCGCCATGGCCGAACCAGAGAACTCTCTAGAAGCGGCGGCGAAGACGAGGAACCGCAAGAGGAAGCGAAACAAGAAGGCCGCCGCGCAGGCGGGCGAGGAGGCCGTGGGAACGGAAGAGAGGAGCGGGGAAGGGGAGCTTCACGAGTCGTCGAAGGGCGCTACTCTCAAGAAGAAGAAGGAGAAGAAGGAGAAGAAGAGCAAGGCGCTGGGGCAACAGAAGGAGAAGGAGGAAGGGAAGCGAATATGATAAAGACGAGGGCGGCGATGATGGACGCGGCGAGCAAGAAGAGGGAGGAGAAGGAGGAGGGAGAGAGGAAGGGGAGCCGCGGGAGGCGAAGAGCGTGGGGAGCGGGATAATGAGCACGGTGTCCTTCGGTGACCTGGGGTTGTCCGAGCACACTGCCAATGCTATTAAGGACATGGGGTTCCAGTACATGACTCAGGTAAATTTGCCCCCCTTTTTTGATTTAGTTGGCCTGCTTTGTAAGTTGTTGGGAATGGCATGTAGTGGTCTATCGGTCTTTCGTATATTGGCAATAAAAATTGGATTTTGGGAGTGTTAAGTTGATCCAAACATCCGAAGCTTTTGAGAAGAGGAGACGGCACTTGATGGGATTGGTTAGACTATGCTTAGCTCCATTAAGGCGGGGAACTATGTGAGTGTTCTTAGCTCTTTCCAGGCGATTTTCGGCTAATTTTAAACCTGAGAGGTAATTTGAGTTCCCTGTGACTGCCGTGGATACCTCAGTGGGGATATGTCTGGCAAAACAATTGTCTAGTGTAAAAGCCTAATTAGATTCAAGTAAAGAATCGGGTCAGTCCATTTACCCGTTCTGTAGGGTGATTTAGGGGTATTTCTGCGGACTTCTTTGTTGCTATCTCTTTTTGAGGGTTTATGTTGGAATGTGATTGCTAATGCAGATCCAAGCCCGAGCTATTCCTCCGCTTATGGAGGGCAAAGATGTCCTCGGTGCTGCAAGGACTGGTTCTGGCAAAACGTTGGCCTTTCTGGTACCGGCTGTGGAGTTGTTACATAGCATCCATTTTACTTCTCGCAACGGAACTGGTGTTGTTGTAATTTGCCCCACAAGGGAGCTTGCATTCAGGTGAAAGATCTTTATCATTCTAGTTAGTTCCTACTATTCGGGCTGGTGTACTAAGTTGTCAGAAAGAAAGATTTGCATCTAATGCAATTTAATTATCTAATGCAATTTAATTCTCTGTGAATTACAATGGCTAAAGTTACCTGTTAAGATGATGGATGCGTTGACTAAAATAAGCTAGCTCATGCTTCTTTCCTCTCAAGACACCATTATATTCCATTTGCAATCCAAACGTTTATAAATTTGAAGGAAAATACTTTTGGCTTTTTTTCCCCCTATAATAAGGTTTTGGAGCCCTAGGATTTCTAATTTACTCTTCAATGTCTTCGTTATGTTTTGCCAGCCTCTGGATTGATCACCCTGCAGGATAAAATGCCTTTTTGGGTGAATTATAAGTCCTCACTTGGATTTTTGTTCTCCTAGCCCCCCCCCCCCCCCCCCCTAGTTGAAAAAATAAAACCCTGTTAATTTGTGCTCTACCTGGAATTAGTCATGTACGGCTCTTGCCCTTAATATTTGTTGAAAATTTTTATCAGCAATGACACTGATGCATTATCTAAACAGAGTTATAAGGTGTCTGTACATAGGAAAAGCAACATTAGATGAATGACATAGAAATTTGGCCAAAAAATACAAGATTGTAATTTCTTGTTTGTGTTTTTTCCATTTATTAATTTGCATCATTTCAATTGTTTAGACTCATGCTGTGGCGAAAGAACTGCTGAAAAATCATTCCCAGACACTTGGCTTGGTTATTGGGGGAGCAGCTAGAAGAACTGAAGCTGAACGTATTGTTAAAGGTGTTAATCTTTTAGTAGCAACCCCTGGCCGACTTTTAGACCATCTTCAAAATACCAAGGGTTTCATATACAAAAATTTGAAGGTAATTGGATGGATTTCTTAACTTGTTCTAAAGTAAGTGTTGGCATCTGAAAAAAGTGACTTTTCTTATGTTGATTCTGCATTACATCTGCTGTTATCTTGCTGTCTACTTAATCATGCTGGTACACATGTCCTGTGATATTTAGTATGAATGTGGTCCAAGACGAGGTTCTCCATTGTTAGATAAAAGCATTCTAGTTGAATGATTGAAATGGGTGAAAAAAGAAAGAAAGATCCTGTAGAATTTTTGTCTCCCTTTACCCTGAAGTGTTCGATTAAGGATACAATCATCTTGGAGTGTGATGTTATGGTTGTTGACTTATTGTGAATTGAACTGTTGACATGGTTCTCTTTAGAAGTTACCATGAAAACTGGTATTAGTAATGTAGAGCATTAGTCATGATGCACAGGTCCTTTGAAGAATATGAGTTTTTGCTTACTCCCTCTCAACCTGCAGTGCCTCATAATTGACGAAGCTGACAGGATTTTGGAAGCAAACTTTGAAGATGAAATGAAGCAAATTATCAAACTTCTACCAAAGGTAGTTTTTATCTATTTTGGTACTGTCTCTCCTTTATGTATAAAATGAGGATTATGACATGTTTTAAAACGTATGTTGTATTTATCATTAGAATAATTATAGCATACATCACCGGTGTAAAGTAAATCGTACGCTAATCCTCAATTCAAGGGTTGAATGAGGCTGTTTTTGTAAGTTCATATTATACAGGCAGTGTGTGCTCTATTTTCCTTATTGTTAACCGCTGGTAAAATTTGACCAAAAAAAAAGAGAAGAAAAAGCTTGTAAATAACATGGTCTTGGCTGATTTTACTAATAGCTGGGAGGATTGTCTCCAAATCACTTCTTGCCAATGGCCACTAGTTATGAAGAATCATTTCATTATTATGTAGATTCTTACCTCACAACAGCAAAATACTCTCTCTCTCTCTCTCTCTCTCACACACACACACACACACACACACTGGCGTGCACCTGCTGGCGTGCATGGCTGGCAGACTTGACAAATAAAGCTATGATGGCATTACTGTAGATGATGTCAATCTTTACTATGGAGTGAATCTTCTTATTACCTTGTAACGAGAAGGCAGATTATCCTATATCCATCGATCTAAGTGGTTTCGCTCGAGTGTGGGAGATGGCTAAAATAAGTGCTCAGTTACTTGGGTCATTACTTATTGTTTGTCCTTTTTCAACGTTTAGCCGGCTTTGTAGCTTCGGGTTTCTTTTCAAAGGGAAAACTACGTTGTTCATATTCCATCAATGCATTAATTACATTCAGACAAATTCTTTGCTTTGTATAGTTTCATTTTTGTCAGACAAAAAGGAAAAACAAATTTGACTAAAAGGTTTTGGTTCATGGCATATCTGACTATATTAGGAAAAATTATTTTCATTTTCCTTTTTAGATTCAGGAAGTGGTGTTTCATTTTCATGGCAGTGTTTCTTGAGCTGATTCTGTCGGTTCTGAATGTGCAGAAAAGGCAGACAGCTTTATTCTCAGCCACCCAAACTAAGAAGGTATGTGCATCCTGTCTTACATTTTTTAGTTATCATTGTATTATAGGATTCAGTGTGATGCTATTAGATTTATTCTCATGTTTTCGGTCTGTATATGGAGATAAATGAATAACTTAATCAGCAGTATGTCTCCAACCCTCTGCTTATTGTGGATTCCCTCGATGTGCCACAGGTTGAAGATCTTGCTCGTTTGTCATTTCAAACAACTCCAATTTACATTGATGTGGATGATGGGAGGACCAAGGTAAACAGTCTGTCTGTCTGTATTTACTCATTGACCAGGATGGCAGGAAGGTCTTGTTTGCGTTCCTTTTTTTTTTGGTTTTAGCTTTGTATTGATATTATATGTTTTGTACAGGTTACAAATGAAGGACTGCAGCAAGGTTATTGCATAGCGCCCAGTGCAAAAAGATTTGTTCTTTTGTATTCCTTCCTTAAGAGGAACCTGTCAAAGAAAGTCATGGTATTCTTCTCTTCATGCAATTCGGTTAAATTCCACTCGGAACTTCTCAAGTATATCCAAGTCGATTGCTTCGACATTCATGGAAAGCAAAAGCAACAGAAAAGAACAACTACTTTTTTTGACTTCTGCAAAGCTGAGAAGGGAATCTTGCTCTGTACTGACGTAGCTGCCCGTGGACTTGACATCCCTGCAGTGGTATGGTGCTGAATTTTTTTTTATTTTTTTTATTTTTTTATTTTTTGAACCTCCTCCTCCTCTTCTTGGCAAGTGCATATGTGGTTGATTGGAATTGTTTGTTCAACTTGTGTTATCAGTCTTTGACTGGTCTTTTGATAGGATAAACTTTTCGGCATCTTTATTGGTTTTCTTTTACCGTCTGAGTACATAATTTATACAGCTGCCAAAGTTGAATTTGAGTAAAATCCTCTCTATTTTGCTGGTAGACATGGAAATTGTTCTTCACTGCTATGGTTTATTACAAACTCAGCAGAAGGAGGATGCATTAAAAATTGATTCTGGGTTAACATATGAAGCAAAAGAATAAAAATAATTTGTTATTCAGGTGGTGGTTTGTTGTATGCTCTTCCCATGAAGAATCAACTGCATGGTTGTCTATACTGAAGATATTTCCTACACTGTATATTTTGTTCTGATTGTTTAAGGGACTTTTTGGTGATGCAATTTACATACAGACCATCATGTAAAACTTTCTTTTGTTGAAAGTATTCTGTTAATATTAAGTTCATTGCTTATGTTTGTTTGGCCACTTTCCCCTTTTCCACATGTAGGATTGGATCGTGCAATATGATCCTCCTGATGAACCCAAGGTGCGTGATTTTATCTCATGGAGATGTTTATTTCCGGTCATATTCAATTCGGTTGTTTTCCCGTCAATTCGATTGGCTCATAGCATAGTTTCCCTGTTTCAGGAATATATTCATAGGGTTGGTCGAACAGCTCGTGGGGAGGGTGGGAAAGGAAATGCTCTCCTTTTTCTCATTCCTGAAGAACTTCAGTTTCTTCGTTATTTAAAGGTATTAGCATACAGAGATATTATATTGTTGGAGGCTCGGGAATGTGTTCTTGTAGCTTTGAAATAAACCCTATTCAGAAGAGAGAAAAGGGTTCCAAGTTTTCCTTCTGTTTCCATGAGAAAGCATATCTCAATCATTAAAGATTAGGTCCTCCAAGAAAATCTCTAGGATCTAAGAATGGGCTTCACTTTTAAAGTGTAAAATTTTTTTGATTGGCATTCTGAAATTGTCCATCATGTTTTTTAGGCTGCAAAGGTTCCAGTGAAGGAGTATGAATATGATGAAAAGAAGCTGGCAAATGTTCAGTCGCACCTGGTATTTTCTGCTTTTGCATGATTCATCAACTTCTTTACCCTCATAGGTGATTGAGTGACGACTTACCTTGTGTAACCATGAATGGTGCAGGAGAAGTTGGTGGCTAACAACTATTACTTGAACAAGTCAGCTAAAGATGCTTATAGATCCTACATCCTAGCATACAATTCACATTCTATGAAAGACATATTTAATGTTCACCGCCTCGATCTCCAGGTATGAATTTGCTCAACAAGACAAGTCTTGGTGCGTGCAATCATATTTGTGTACATCAGTCCTGCATGCAAGCATATGGACTTAGTTTCTCACTAAATGTGAACTGAGGATACCGGGATGAAAGGATACTAGAAAAGTCCCTTGTAGTTATGGCAAATAGGAAACACACTATATTTATGACTTACATATTGTTGACTATGAACAGGCAGTTGCGGCTTCATTCTGTTTCTCTTGCCCTCCGAAGGTTAACCTGAACATCGAGAGCAATGCGTCCAAGTTCAGGAAAAAAACGCGCAAAGTGGAAGGAAGCCGGCATGGATTCAGTGAGAGCAGTCCCTACGGGAGACAGAAAGAAGGTGATACAAGACAGTTTGTAAGATACTAGCAGAAACAAGCCACGAGATGATGGTTGTTCCTGCAAGAAATTTTGCTTGAAGTAGGTAGTTCCGCAGGAATTTTAGTTTCTCCCCTACCTGTTTGTATAATGTACAATTGCCATTCATTCATTTGGAAACACAGATCTTCTCTAGGATACGGCAGAAGAGGGAAAAGACCAGAATGCGTATCGAGCTACTTGTGTGTCTTAAGTAGTGTTTATCGTATGACCTGGAATTATTTTGGGGGAGTAGTTGATGAATCAAATACTTTGAGGCTAACTCTTCGGCTATCAGCATGTTCTTTTGGATTGATCAAGGTCTCCTTTTTTTTTTTTTTTGGTGAATACAAAGTACAAAATTAAGAAAAATTAGCATCTTTAGTCTACGCCAATTTTATCACTAACCAAAACATAAGATAATTCTCTAGGAGGCTGCAGGTAAAATGTAGTATCCAAAGGCTTCGCCATGTTAACAATAGTAAGCATATCAATAGGTCTATTGCATTCTCGAAAAGTGTGATGAATTTTGAACTTAAAATGGGAGCTCAATAATCTTCTGATATCCTTAAGTAGTGTTGGATAAATGTTATATGCTATTCTCTCTGGGTTAACAAGTTCGATAAGTAGTATTGGATCAATGTTATATGCTATTCTCTCTAGGTTAACAAGTTCAATAAGTAGTGCTGGATCAATGTTATATGCTATTCTCTTTGGGTTAACAAGTTCAATAGTAATTTTGGAGTTAATTTCAATAATGAGTTTGTGCAAACCCTGAATGGTAAGTCTCTTCCATAGTGTCCATGGTTCAGCTTGTAAAGATGAATATATTTTAAGAAATGAGGTAAAATCATCAAGTCAGTCTTCCCCTTCATTTTGGAATAATGAAGTCCAGGATTATCTTTAGATGCTCCATCTGTATTCAGTTTAATCCATCTTGGTGGAGGAGGATTATGTGATCCACTTGTAGACAAGTTGATCATAAGTGAAGAAATGATTTCCTTCGTTTGTGAAAAATTATTTGTACAGGGTTGGAACTTGGAAGGGAAAACAAAACTTTCTTGAAAAAGAGGCTAGTTTTGCTATTGCTAAAAAAAGTCACATGTTCACAGTAAAAGTAGTACTTCAATCATAGTGGTAGTTCAATCTCCCGTTGTCAGCCAAGTTGAAGTTCAACCACTGAGAAATATTTATTAAGAAGAACTCTGCAAGACAATTTTGCAAAAATTTCACAATATAACTTAACGGAGAAAGATCCACTGTTACTGCCTTTCCACAATAGAGTATCTTTTCCATTAGAAGCAATCGGCTGTTTGATAGCCCGAATTTTAAGGATTACATTTTCTAGTAAGATTTCTTGAAAAAGCAAAAAGTTTCAATTTTTATTACACACATAATCACAAACTCTTTTGTCCGTCTCAAATGGACGTAGGTGGGTAGAAACTATGTTGATAAATGGCTCCAACCCTTATAACCATCCGTCTTTCCAAAAACTTACCTATTCTCCATTTCCCAAGCTCCATGCGGTTCTTTCCTCTAAAGTTGGCCAAATATTAACAATTGCTTTCCATAACAACAAATCACCAAGTTTAGCGACAGCAAAATTTCCCTATTATGAACAATATTTAAAGGTCCCATTTAAGCATTTAGTACTTTGTTCCCGACTTGCGAGGATCGGGGTGTTCCTAATAGCACACCATTTGACTGGTTTCTGTTCCGACGCCATGATCAAACGCATAGCGAATGAATGCAACAAGAAGCAAATTATGGGAAAAGAAGCGGTAGATGAATAATAAAGCATTCCTCTTGAATTATTTGGACTCCTAAAATGTCCACGATCAACATCATGGTAGATACCTCCTCTCATAACAGTCTCCTAATCATTGCAAAGCCAAACCCAAATCAACACTAGTCCCTTCCTAGTGCCCCGGAAACAAAAAAGAACTGAAAAAGAAGTGATCTAGACAAGTAATATTATGCAAAGAATGACACTGTTAAGACCGCCCCGGCACTGGCCAGCAAGTACATGGGGAATGGCCTTGGAGCTGATTGAGATGTTGCAGTCGAATTCTCGTTCGCGGATTGGGGCGGCGGGGTTGCTTCCGTTTCCAACACTTTGATGATCATCTTCTCACCCCTCTCGCAGTGCCCCGCGACCCCGCTGATGAAGTAGAACAAGCCGGGCCGGTCGAGCTTGAAGACCGTGTCGCCGTTGTTGGAGTAGAACAGGGGGTGCGAGGATCTGCACTTCTCGTACTCCTCGCTCGTCACCACCATCACCGAGTCCTTCTGGTACTTGAAATCTACAGGCGCGCACGACAAGAACAAGAAGGGCATCGAGATGAGGACGGCATGTCGACAAAATCACACGGCACGAACGCATTCATCACAAGCGGGCCGTAAAGCGATCTATTCAAGCAAACTTACGTATAGTGTCGTCGACTTTGAAGCGGTTCCTCGACGCCCACTCGTTGTAGATGTCTCTGTCCCTGTTCGATCTCCGGACGCCCCAGCCATCTTCACCACCGACCGTGAACTCAGTGGAAGTGACGAGGAATGCATGGAGGGAAGAGATGAGAAGGAAAGCAGCAAGAAACAGTTTGCATGAGCCCGCGCGAAGGGTCGCCATTGTCGTCAAAGTCTTTTCTGATTCTTGCTTAAGCAGATACGGATGGACTTAAAAAGAGTGACTAGAGTTTGTTTGTTGAGAGAGAGAGATTAGGAGTGAGAAGTGGAGGAAGATCTTTGACTTGGTATAACTTGTTCTTCGGTAGAAGGATTAGTATGTTGAGTAAATCTAGCTTATCTAGCCGTTGATGTTTCAAAGTTAATTTTTAATTTTTAATTTTTATTGTGCCTCGAGAAAAAGATGCTTTATACCGTAACACGACCGTGCTGCTGCATTTTCGATTGGGCAATAGCAGTTTTAATAGCGTTTTTCCTTGTCGTTAGATACTTATGATGCACAAAATTTCACTTTACATGTCACTTGATTGTTTTTGTAAATAACGTTTATATTAAGTTCTATGCTAATGACATAATGAAGTGTTATTACTCGTACCTTATCTTTTAGCATGGAAAAATAGATTTTTGTTGTTGATCATTAAATTTATTAGTAAAATGATAGAGTACTCGATGAATATATATTTCTATAGTTGAGTCAAAATTCAAAAGAATGTGATAGGTGTTTACAAGCAAATACTGCATATCTCAACTTTGTATATGTTAAAAAACACGTGAAAGACCATGATTTATCATTATATTCTTTGATTTTATTTGGATTCTCTTTCTTTATTGACCTTTCTTTCTTTTTTTCTCCACACGATAATCATTATATCAAATCTATCTTTTAAGTTCAATTGAACGTAGGTCATTAATACCTGGGAATTAGTAAAGATCTATGTTTATGGCAATTTTATCGACTAAAAAATATCCAAATATCATAATTTTTTAAAGGAGTTCTAGCTATTTTTGCCGGTTCAATCCAGCTCTACCAAAGATCATGGCATTTTTCATAGTCAGGCCATTTGCACATCGCCCCTTCAACTTTTCGCGCAGCTTCATTTCCACCCCCTTCGATTCTTATTCTCTCATCTCCATCCATGAAATGCAAAATTCGTCACGTGACTTGCAGGCGACACGTCTCGAGCTGGAAGCTCCGCAGCTGCGGAGCCCCCCCGCCCTCAGCACTCGTCTTCGTCTCGCGTCTCGACTCTTCGAGCTCCATGCGTTAGCCAGCGAGCGACAATCGCTCTCTGCAAAGCATCAGTTTGAGCTCGTCGAATGATCCTGTAACTACAAAGAGAAGAGAAAGGAAGGCGAGAGAATCGTTGGAATGGCGCAGGATTCAGAGAAGAGGTTTCACTCGATCATGGACAAGCTGTTCCAGTCTCCTCCGACCCCGTCTTCCAGGTTCTCGCCGTGCCTATAGCCTCTGTGTTTGCCCTAATCGCCGCCTTCGTTTTTCTTCTCCGGCTTTCTGGAGTGAGCTCCGAAAATCGGTGCATAGGAAATGAGATTTAGTCTTTTGCCTCTTTATCATTTCTTTTCTTTTTCTTTTTTTGGGTTTTTAGCTTCGAAGGAAATGGAGATGATGAAATCTCGTTCGGATGGAATTTTACGTGATTATCTTGTCCATCCTTGCACTTTCATTCCGTTTTGCCTCGCCGCGTCCGATGGAATGCTCGAGGAAATAGACTTTTACTTGATTCATTATTTGCTGCTGCTGCATACATGAATAGCAGAGTGCTTGAGTTGTGGACAACTCGGTGTTTGAATTTTAGAATTTAGAAAATGAGAAAATCAAGCAAAAGTAGGCATGGGCATTGCATTTGTCCTGAATTCGTTTTGGTTAGAGTGAGGTCAACGAGATTCTGATTTTCGATTGCCCTGATTTCCAGTTCGCCTGGTTCACAATCGTCGAGGGGAAGGAAGCGTCCGAATCCGGCTTCTGCATTAGCATTGGTGGACCCTAAATCGGGAGTCGAGGTGGAAAACGAGGTTCAGATTTTGCAGCCTCCCGCTGGATCATCCCAAGCTCCGGAATGCAGACCGTGGGATCGTGGTGACCTCATGAGGAGATTATCCACGTTCAAGTCTATGACATGGTTCGCCAAACCTAAGGTTCTGAAGTAACATCTAGTTTTTCAATTGGCAGACAGTTTTGTGTTTTGCATCTGTTGAATCAAGTGTAACCGTTCTTATTGATGTCATGCTCCTGAAGTGTTGTCCTATGTCGGTCTTTGTGAGAAGTGACTTTCTGTTGTTAAACTTTGTACAAGGCGAGAAGATTCGGTGGCTTACTGCTGTTCTTCTAAGAAACTTTGCATAAGTAGAGAAAATTTGATAGCTTTCCTTTTACTCTATAATCTTTTCTCCTTTTGCAAAAGTTGAATATGCTTTTTCTTGCATTTTAGGCTGTGAGTGCTGTAAATTGTGCTAGAAGAGGCTGGGTCAACGTTGATATGGATACTATAGCATGTGAAGCATGTGGAGCACGGGTACTTTTTTCAACACCATCATCTTGGTCACGGGAGCAAGGTTTGTTTTTGTTTTTGTTCTTGTTCGCTCTTTAGTTTAGTTGAACCTAGCAATTTGTGGCCTTGTAATGTTATCTCTCTGTAATTTCATCCATTGCAGTTGAGAAGGCAGCTCTGGTATTCAGCTTAAAGTTGGACAATGGGCATAACTTACTCTGCCCATGGATTGACAATGCCTGTGATGAATCTCTGGCTCAGTTTCCTCCCACATCACCTCCAGTTCTGGTTAACCAATTTAAGCAACGTTATAGTTCTCTTGTACAATTATTGGCTCTTCCCATCATATCATCCACTGCTATTAAATCAATGACAAGCCCTCAACTGGAAAATTTTGTTCGAGATTTTTCTATGTTGAAGTGTGGTAATGTGTCTCCTGGCTTGGATTTGGCAAAATACACTGGAGATGGATGTGATCAGGAGTCTGCTATCCTGTATTATCAGGTCAGAATCATTCCTTTCTTATTTTGTTCTTATTTTGTTCTCTCTTTTGTGGAACAGAGAAGGGGTTTGAGACTTTTGTTTTATCTTGATTATATTTGTTCACTCTTTTTGGCTCGGTGACTTTATTGACTAATTCCTTGCTAGCTGTTTCTCTCTCTCTATTTGTCTGTGTGTGCACTTCTTATAGTAACTATTTTTCCCGAACGACATGCAGGCAATAAAACTCATAAGTTTATGTGGCTGGGAGCCTCGCTCATTGCCGTACACAGTTGTCGGCAAGGACACCAATATTTCGGATTCATCATGTAGAATCTCCAATAAAGAGAGCACACTTATCTGTATTGATTCTGTAGGGAACAATAATACTGTAGGGGCAAATGGAAACAATAGGGATTCAAAGGACTCATTATCCGATCCCCACTCTGTGGTTCTGGAATGCAAGCTATGTGGTGCCACTGTAGGATTGTGGGCTTTCTCCACAGTACCTCGACCTTTGGAGATATTAAGACTGGTTGGGTTTACAGAACTTGATGAGGGGATGAATTCCAGTACCCATGAATCGGATCAAAGAAACCATACTGATATTGGAACCAGTGCCTTGAACACAACATCAAATAGCCAAACTCCTTCAAAGGAGATGCCGTCAAACTTAAACTTGAGTATTGCAGGGGGTCCACCTCCAACACAGCAGAACTTTAAAGCTACAATTTCTTTGCCTGTAATTGGCAGGAATATTATTGCTCGGTTGTCTTCTGATTCTGATCTTAGAAGTCACCTATATTCTGTTCGAACTGAGAACCAGTTGCGTTTGGAGAGCACAACTTTGTGTGAGAAAAATAAAGAAAGCGCAGAAGAAACTGATGGGTGTACAAGTAATGAGCAGCCTGCTTTGAATCCTGAAATTACTGTAACAGGTGGAATTGATGCCCAAGGAACGTCGGAATCAGTTACTTTGTGCGGTCAAGAAGTTCCATTGGTTGCCCATGCTGAGGACCATGGAGAAGAACAGACATGCTCTAAAGTGCAAACTCATTTTTCCACCGAATCTAGTTGCCAGGAAGGGCATGGAGATGATAATGAAAACAGAGTTCATGCAAAGAAAGGAGTAGTAGCCTCCACTGAAGGTAAATGATATTCTCTCTTGTTCTCTTAGCTTTCAGACTGTATTGCTGGGATATGAGCTTTTCTGTGTTTTGAAGATATTAAGAACCATATCACCATATTTGTTTGTGGTTAAAATTATTGCTGACTTATGGAAAAGTTTCCCCATCTGCGCTTGCTTTTGAAACGTGTAGACAAATGTTGATGGATCATTCAGAAAGTTCTAACTTGTAGCACATCAAAATCATCATGTTTATACTGTTGTGGTCTTGTTCAGCTGAAAAAAAGGCTGTAGTCATGCTTGAGGATGAATGAAAAAGTATCCTGGAGTTCATGGGTTGCAAAAACCTCTGAAATAGGCGGTTAATTACACTGGGGGGGACTTTGTGGAAGATGAACTTTACTGTTTCTTTTGGAGGTGGTAGGAGTTTTCATGTACATTTCCATAATCTTCAGGTGTACCCAGGCCTGCATCATCTTACTCCTTATGTTCCTTGCAAGTATTGGTTAAACTGGTGGCACCATTTATGGAGTTTTTCATCTCTTATATGCTGTCCAATGTCTTTGATCTTTCAACATGCTTTGACTATAATCAGCTGTTGATTGTGAGTGATTTTGCAAGTCCTTTGATGGCGTGTGCAGTATCATATTTCCACCATTTTTAAATTTAATTTGGATCGGTAGCCAAAGTATTTAAGTCAATAAATTGAATGCCAGCAAATCCCCTCCCCCTCCTTCCCTACCGACACTCATCATGAGGATATGTGCATGTGCATTGATAGACTGCTGAAAAAGAGGAGCAATTTACATGGATATATAAAAAAAAAAAAAACGTGTGTACTAGTAGGTGTTGATTGGGAAAGGGTTCCTCTTCTTGGTAGGTCATACCTGGTGGTGAATTTGTAATGCTTCAGGTTTTATTGATGGTTGTCAGGATCTCATAGATAATATCAAAAAGGCCAAATGGGGCATGGTGAGTCCTAAACCCGTGCTAACCCTGCTAATCACGGGTTTTTTTTAATTGAATTGAATAAAAAGAGATGAACGTAGTTTGAGAAGGGGATCAAAATTCCGTGCTTATGTCATTGAGCTGTTATCCTCGACAATTATCAAATTGTTTGGTTGCCATAATAGTGCTTGAGACAGAAGACTTCCCATGCAAGGGGATATCAGGCCCTGTGTCTACACTAGGTGGTATACTTGGTGAATTGTACTTCAGTTGATTTCATTCTTGTTCCACAAACGTTATTTAAACAACAAAGGTCTAATTGTTGTTGTGCACAATAATTAGATTGGATTGGTTCTTCCTATGTAAGGATGCCAGTATGCAGACTGTGGTTCCTGTACACTTGACCGTCAATTTTGACAAAACAAGTTCAATGCAAGATTATTTATAAAACCAAACCACATCAGATGTGCTGCCTTATTGCATTGTTGGTGTGACCTATGATAAATTTGGGTGGAATTGACAGCTTCACCAGATGTTAATAAGTCTTTTGTGCAAAAGAATTGGTACGAGTTTTTCAGTTTCAATTATGGGAAATGAAGTGAAAGGACTCTTGGCAAATATATTTCTGTTGATATTTTCATTCCGAGTGTCGATTAATACATTCTCATTCGAGTGACTTTTGCGTTATCTTAGTCGATGTCTTGATTCTATGTCAATATTAAGGGTAAAGGAAGATGGAAAGTCTTTTCTATTCTTTGGGATAGGTAAATAGAAATTCACTGTGGGGCACCAAGGGAGAGCAAACACCAAGAGGAACCCAGTAGGTTTCCTGGTACACATCTCTACAAGCACTTTGGACTTTCCTCCTTTTGACTCAAGTTGCTGAGTTTAGTTGTGCGACATGTAACTTGATCGGGCGGAGATTAGAACTTGCCTCAACTAAAGCATAACTGATAGCCTGTGCTGCTAATCATGTGTCTGTGGTATAAATTTGACTCTATTAAGTGCTTAATCACCACGAATTACCAACTGTGTTATGGGCTAAAAGCTTTTTCAGAAAATTAACTGTTCTTCTGCGGTCTGATGTCTGAATTGTAGACGCATTCGATTGATTTTCTATTGAAGAATCCTGTCCAAGGTTGATCTAGATCATGTAGAGATTAAGATGAGAGGCACTGATAAGGTGGATATCTGTATGAATTGCATTAGTTTTGTGATCAAGTAGATGGTGACCTGTAGAAAACTTTTCATACTACGGTACGACAGCTGATGTAACTTGTGTAAACATGTGCTATGGAGGTGTTTGCATGCCTAGCTAATCAGAATAGCATTGTTAGATGCAAAGGTTCCTCTAAGCATTTGAGAGTGTATCTGAGAAGCCTGATGGAGAGATATAACATATCCAGCAACTAACTTGCATTTATATTTCCTTTAAATTTTGTAGGGTGCTGTTTCCCAGGGTTGGGTTGAGAATAATGACTGATCATCTTAGGGATATGATTGTGCTAGCCTTTTAAGTTCAGGGGCCATCTGGGGAAGCATGACTGGCAAGTTTGATTAAGAATTTTGTAATTTTGCTGAACTCACTTAGATTGGTTTTGCAACAAGGTCATCCAGATACTGAAGAATTACATTTTTTGCCATTACTACGGAACAAATATGTGGTGATCTCAAACCATCGATATCTTTCAAAATTATTTACTATCGGGTTAGGGGACATAATGGAAATGCATTGCAGGATCACTCTACTGTTCTCTGACTTCCAATCTTCTCTTCCTTTATGAAATATGAAATGATTGCCCTGTTGTCAGTCTTATTACTCTACGAGAGTGAGACATCTGCATCATAATCTTGATTTCCTTCCTACTGCATCACTTGATTGTTGGACGCTTTTCATTGGTTCTTCCTTGTTATCTCAGAAAAGATTAACAAGCACCAATCACTGGATGAAGGCATGCAGTTTGATCCGCTCAGACAGCATAGACATTTTTGTCCATGGATTTCAACAACTGGTGGTGCTATGCCGGGATGGCAACACACTCTATCCGCCTTACACCGTGAAATGGATGCTTCTGATTCTGTAACTACAAGATCTCCTTCATCAGATTCCTTTATTAAGGTACTTATGACTATTATTGCTCTACTATAAAACTTTCTGTGATCAAACCTTTTGCAAGAAGGTCAAGTGGTAATATTGTGCACCTTTTGAAGCTTTACGGTTTGAAAACATCTCTCTCTCTCTCTCTCTCTCACACGCGCGCGCGTGCGCACAATCTTGAACAAACAAACAACCAGAAGAGTCAAGCGGAATTTAGGTAGTAAAGGACAGGGTCTAGTACCCATTGCTTATGTTACTAAATGGGGGGCTTGATCATCTGAGAATAGTACTCTCTACAAGCTTAATTTCCAATTCTGTGTCTCTGATAATGTTCATCATGTTTCTTATATATTTGTGCAGGTGGATGACCCAGTCACCTCAGTGAGGAGGCTTTTCACATCAAAACGAATGAAGTCCACTCATGGTTCAAGCTAAAGTCCTGAGCATTGGCAGATCAAATGGTGAGGATGGAGTGCCGTCAATCCATGGGTTAATTTCGCGAAGCATCAGCAGGTCACTCCAGAAAGGTTCTTCTCATTTCTTATGCATGCCCAAAATTGGAGGTGCTGCTCTTGGCAAACATAGATGAAACGCTTGCTGAATGTCCTTTCTTGGTCTAGCCCAAAGTCAAATTGAGGGCTCGTCTTTACCTTAACCTATTTTTTGTGCTTTCAAATTTTTCGGCTATTTAAATAGCAAAGAAAGTGTTCTTATACATGAATGAACTTTGTCCTCTGAAAAAAATACGTGTGACGAAAATTTTGCTAGTAGCGTTCCTTAATCCAGCAGACCACAATTTGTGACTAGCACCTTGGAGTATGGCCGGTTGAAGCCTCTTTCTGCTACAACAGCCCGTTTATCTCCGATCAGCTTGGCAACCCTGCCAACCAATTTGAAGCATTATCATCCCAGTAAAGCGTACCTTTAAATGAATTTGACTTGAGTAAACCAAATCAGCACATCAAGTTCTTACTCGGGTATCGGTTAGTGATTATTTTAGGAGTGTCTTATGTGCTTGCACTTTAAGTCAAGATGCCTTACATCTTAAGTCTGACTTCTATTGGTTGTGTCCAAATGAAAAGAACAGAAACTTCCTCCTTAAAGAACTCACCTGAAATAAGGAGAGCTGGTATTTTCTTGCACAGTTTTCACCTGGCCTATCCTCTTAACAACCTCCATGCCCTCCAAAACTCTGCCAACCACAAGAGCTGAAGCATCAAGTTCTGGTGAGTCCTTAATGGACATCACGAACTCGGTCCCATTTGGCTCGATTCCAACCTCCTCTTGGTCGATCTCTAGCTTGCCCTTCCTCGCGACCAGCTTCACCTTCGGAGGTGGTTTCGATGGATCCCTCACAATTATTCCTATCGTTCCAGCCAAATTCTTCGTCCCCAGACATTTACCATTCTCTCTCTCCCACTCTAGCACCAAACTCTGGTTTGTCAAATCACCGCCTGTTCTATTTGCTATCTCAGCATCCACACCATATGATCTCACCCCGCCATGTTGTACATAGCTCGGCGTGATCTTTAGGAACTCTTTCCGTCTGTATGTGATCCCCGCAGCTCCACTGACGAGGTTGCTGAATCTTGCCGTTCCCACGGGGGCATCGTCTCCGTACAACCCAATGACAATCTGACCTGCCGGGTCCCCATCGATGGATATGTCGAGAAATGCTTTCTTTGTTGGGACTTTGTTGGTGCAAGCTGTGTTGCCACTGGTCTCTTTCTCTGGTTTCTCATTAATAGTGTTGGTCTCTGCCTCTGGTGGGATTTCTTCTGCTAGTGCCTTGGTGTGGTTGAGTGGTTGGAGTGTTTGAGAGCCCAAGAGAAGAAGTAAAGAAGAGTTAGCACATAAAGCAAGGTTTCTGCGTGAGAGCTTGAGATGGGTTTGCTTTGTGATTGGAGGAGATGGAGTAATGGGAGTGTTTTTGATTTGGGGTAAGCTGGGGGGATGAAGAAGTTGAGAGGACGGAAGCAGTTTTGGCTTGTGGAGCATCTTTACTGATTGTAATTTGCAATCTAGGGGTGTCTCAATCTCTCTAGGCAAATTTTGGCAAGCTTTTTGGTTCCTATGAGGTTGAAAAGGTTGTGGATAAGAAAAGGATGAGAGACCAATCAAATGCTCCAATTTGCGTCCAATGTGGGCCACAAAATACGTTCGTGATCATAGAGCATTCCTTCTCTCGACTCTTGAAAAGAAGATCTAGCCAAGCGAACTTTCTGGTGAGCAAGCAAAGCGCAAAGAGAGTCTTCACTCAGAATCTCATGAGATTGCCGAAAGTGGGAGGCTTCTTCAATCCTTTTCACCCGTTGAACCCTTTTCTTACCTGATTATGTAGAAAGTTTGCCCCTGTGGATTTGCAATGGTCGTAGCAAGTGTGCTCACACAGGTTAACTCACCTTCAAAAACAAACGCGGTAAAGAAACCATTCGAGATGTGACGATCAAATTTCAAATAAATCATCTAGCATACAAGGTTGAGATTACATGTTGGGTACTGAAAATGGGTCAATCAAATTCATTCGAGAGTATAGGTTGTCCGTTTCCACATATTAGATGAGGTCAATCAAACACTTTAATACTAGATATATTAAGACAATTACAACTCTTCACAAATGCTAATGGCAATGCCAATCTCAAGCACTCCCTATATTGCCCCAAATTCACCATCAAAATCTCAACCAAATGGAGTTTAACATGGCTCATTTAGCTAACGGAAAGATGACCAATGGGTGTATTCTCAACCAAATCTAGGTTTTGTTAAACTGCATGCTTTTTCACTCCACGTGTCACTTTGCATGTCTTCCCTCCCAACAAAGTAGCATCAACTCAACACCTGTCCCTCAAAACCCTAACTCTTCCGCTATAATCCTTCAACACTTTGACCCACACAAACGCTGATTTCACCCATCTCCACCTTCTTGAGCTCCTAAAATCATCACTCCGATCAATGGCTGATCGTCACTCCAGCCCAGCCCAAGTCCAGAGAGCCCCAAGACCCACTGACGCCGCTCCGGCCGCCACCCCTGGCGGTGTCTTCCTCCAGAAGCTCCACGAGCACGCGCCGAACTCGGCCCAGCTCCTGGGCTTCCTCAGCCTCCTCGTCTCCGGAGGCATCTTGCTCCTTCTCACCGGTCTCACGGTGACCGGCACCGTGATTGGCCTGATCCTATTCACGCCGATCTTCATCATCTCAAGCCCAATATGGGTCCCGCTCGGCGTGGCCCTGTTCGTGACCGCCGTGGGGTTCTTGTCCGTGTGCGGGTTCAGCATCACGGCCTTGGCTGGCACGTCGTGGCTGTACAGGTACATCCGTGGGTTCCACCCGCCCGGGTCGGACCAGGCCGACTACGCGCGGAACCGGATCTTCGACACGGCCCGCCACGTGAAGGACTATGCCAGAGAGTATGGTGGGTATTTGCATAGCAAGTTGAAAGATGTAGCTCCCGGGGCATGAGCACATGAAGAGAGAGAGAGAGGGACTATATATATTTGGAATTTGATGGAGCGGCGATCTTGGATTTTTGTTATCGTTCATTTCTATCATCACTTTGCCTTTTCCAGCTTGCTTATGTTCGCTTTGGCTTTGATGTTATGTTTGTACGAATTTTTGTCCTCTTCTTCACTTTATATGGAAATGCATAATGTTGGATGATGGACCCATAATTCGTGTAATTGCAAGTTTGCTAATAATTCCACTTTGTCGAAGATTGAGATTTTCTTTATTGTGAATATAGATGAGCATTCTCCTTTTCTTTTGCAGTGGCATTAGTTATTTACTTATGCTTTGTAATATTGTGTTTTTCATTTATAACATGCCTAAAAAAATTCATACTTTCAATGTTGATTGAGAATTGATGTTTCATATTTGGTCCCTTTGGATCGCTTCTTAGACCAGAACCATTCGTTTCAAATTTCTACTTCTCTATACATATAGCATAGGATCTAGTTTGGAGGGTTGGTGGCTAGATCTGTCCTGGAGTAGGTTAATACATGAAAGTAGATGCCTCAAAAAACTTAAATATCATGACATGTAATCAATGCCATATGATATTAGGTGGATCTTATCGTCTATGTGGAGAAAGGGGCTTTGAACATAATGCCACATTTTAAAATAAGCTAAAAATGAAATACTCTCCAAAAAAGAAGGAAAAAAAGAAGAAATAACTGGGGTAGTGGTGAGCTTCATTGATTGAGTAGCTGTGGGTGGAGATTTTTGAGATTGACCTTCAAATAAGGACCTTAATTCTATTGGATTCAAAGGTTGGGAGAGTTCTGGGGTTTTCATTTCCTTTCCAGCCTTTCCATGCTAGGAAAAAATGCACAACATGACATTGACAGCAACAGATAGTAAAGATCGTTCATGGAAACTAATCGATTAACAAAAGCAAAGTCACAGAAAAAGAGACACAAGATAGTAGGTTAACGGTGACCATGTACTTCTATTTAAATGCATTTGTGATGTAGCCAGGCAGGGGACTTGCGGGGTGGCGTGGCGATCTTGGCGGCAATTGGTTTAGCCTGTTGCCATTCTCATCATAGTAAATTACGCCGGAGAAGTTCAGCGGCTGACATCGATCCCCCATCAGGATTGTCCTCTGCCACACCCCTCCATCTCCGGCGACCTCCTCACCACCATCTTCTTTGTTGTAGGCCGCCTTTTTCTTGTTTCTTCTACTGATTTTCGTGATGAAGACCTGTTTGCCGGGACTCCTTAATGGTAACTTTGGCATGAATCTTGAACCCTTTGGCTTGGCTTTGATGAGCTTTCTCGAGATTTGGCTCGCTTTCTTGGCGCACAGGGCCATGAGGGCTGACATGGACACGAGCAAGCTGAGCGACAGCCGCTTCGCCGAGCTCGAGCCGTGGCCTTGCGATGCATGGTTCATGGTTTGAAAGATATGGAGAGAACTGGAAGGAAGATTGTAATGCCTGCGAGTTTAAATTTGAGCCTTGTGCTTGTGCTCAAGTATTTTATACAAGTTGCTGGTAGTTGGTATCTTGTTCGGGCCACCGGTTATAGCCGGTGGTTTTGGGCACTTGTGTTGCTTCTTTCTCATTCTCATAGTTTCTCTCTTTTTCTATAGTTGGGCTAAAAGTCAGCGTCTTAATTATATTATTCCTCTCATAATATTTCTTCTGATGGAGCTGTATTGATTATTTCTTTTGGGGGAGATATTAGGAAACTTCGGTGAGTTGAATGTCTGTCGAGCTTATCCCTCAAAAGCTCATTTGAATCATTCAATCTGGCTCAACTTCTGAACTGTGATTAGCTGGTTCATGATGATGGTCATCATTGATCTATTTTACAAGGTTATGTATCATCATGAAGCTGAACTTAACTTTGAAGTGCTGTGGAGATATTGCTTTGTCTTTGGGCAGATCTTATGTTGTTTTCCCGATGCCGTTGGATGCACAAAGCATGACAAGAAGTAAAAAAGTTTTAAGGAAGAGTATTAAAGGGCAATTGTTGTGCTGTCATTTCGCTTTTAAGTACTCATCTTGAAATATGTACATGCTTGGTATACTAAGATTTATATTTCCCATTTATGTCTATATACGAAGATTGGCCATAAAACTAGGAGCCGTTCTTATTATATCGAGCAGTATACGATCCTGCATTCACGATATTATAATGTCGGGTTCGCGACAATCCAGCAGACTCGTACTGTTAATGCCGTGGTTTATTTGGTTAGCACATAAATATCGCTCACATGGGTACTTTCTTATTGTGGAAATCGGACATTTAATCTGTCTTTTCTTGTCCGAAATGGCAAGGCAATTGCGTTTTCAATGTACGCGCTATGAGCTGTGTTGTTTATCAGTGGGGACGGGAGGAGTAGGTGAGTCAGTGAATGAAGGCCCCCAGTTTGGTTAGTGTCTGCTATTCAATTTCTGGCTGAGTTGTGAACTTGATTGCTTCGGGACCACCCTTGTCTCATCTGCCTTTTCTTTCGCTAATTATGTCCGTCCACTGCAAAAGATCATCTCGAAAAGCTCGATCCAGCTTCGTCTTCTACCTTGGTTAGTAGCCTCTCGTTTCTTGATCTTTATAGCTACTCAGGAAGCTGCTCATATAAGTTTAAGCGTTCGCAGCTGCACCTGCTTTGTCGCTCGTTACATGATCTCATTGTAGCCGGTGTGGGTTAACATGGTCACGGTACAGCCAAAGCCATTACCGTTTGCGCCACTCTCTACAAGCTTTTCGTCTGCGTTTTTGGCTCGTCAGTACAATTGTCAAAATGAATGCTTCAAAGTGGAAAATATTCGTGAATATGAGTACCATGTTGAGAGAGAGAGAGAGAGAGCATTTCCTTCAAGTTTTTCCCGGCTTAGGCGTTACTTTATGGGAAAAGTACCAAAATAGTCCTAAATTTTTTGTATTGGTATCAATTCAGTCCTAAAATTTTTAATTGGACTAATTTAGTTATAAACCTTTTCACATTAGTACTAATTTAGTCCATCTACTAATTTAAGTTGGAAATTGCTGACGTGGCTGCTGGCGGTTTTACGTGGCTCCACGTAGACAAATTTTATAATTTTTATATTTTTTTTTTCAGATTTTTCAATTATTTTTTTTCCTTTTTTTTTTTCTTTTTTTCCTTACTCTTGGCTGGCGAGGTCGCCGGCCAGCCGACCATCGCTGGCCATAAGCTGGTTGGGGCGAGGGGCCCCGTGCCCTCGCCGGCCACTAGTGAGGGCCACTGCGCCCTCGTCGGCAACAAGCGAGGGCGACGGCTCCCGCCCAAATCCAGAGGGCCGAAACCCTCGTCCGTTGGCCGGTGAGGGCGCGGCATCCCTCGCTCGTGGCGGGCGAGGGTGCGGTGGCCCTCGCCCGCCCGGCGAGGGCCACGGTGGCCTCGCCCGCCTAGGCGAGGCTCGCGACGCTATTGCTGCGCTTAATCCCATGTGAGATCGCGAACTTCGCCACGCTGTTATCCCTCCAGAAGCTACCCGAGCTTGAGACGCCGACCACCTCCTTCAACCTTCGAGGGCTGCGAAGGCTCAAGTGACCATGACGCGATTGGACGTGATGGAGCTCCAGATGCGGCAAACGCAGCTCGCCTGGATCTGGGTGAGGGCCGCCACACCCTCGCCCGTCACGAGTGAGGGTTTCCGTGCCCTCGCTTGTGGTCTGGCGAGGGCATGGTGGCCCTCGCTAGTGGCCGCCGAGGGCACCGAGCCCCTCGCCCGACCAGCTTGTGGCTGGCGATGGTCGGCCGGCGACCTCGCCGGCCAAGGGTAAAAAAAAAGAAAAAAAAAGAAAAGAGAAAAAAAGGAAAAAAATAAAAAAATAAATTAAAAAATCTAAAAAATATATAAAAATTATAAAATTTGTCCACGTGGCTCCACATAAGACCGCCGGCGGCCACGTCAGCAATTTCCGGCTTAAATTGGCCGGATGGACTAAATTGATACCAATGTGAAAAGATTTAGGACTAAATTGGTCCAATTAAAAAGTTTAAGACTGAATTGGTATCAATACAAAATGTTTATGACTATTTTGGTACTTTTCCCGTCCTTTCCCATCCATACTTGAGCTTCAAATCCTGATAAAAAGAAGCGTTCAATGTGAAAAACATGCTATCGGGGATGGTACTGATCTTCGACCGCCAAGAAGGGTGGGTTGAGTTAACTGGTTCCAGTAAAACAAGATGACTAAAGTATTGAGTCTAACTAAACAAAAGTTTAAACATTCCTGTTCCATGAGAAGCGCCCGAATATTAGCTTTCGCGATTGTATATCTCTAGAAGCGTTAGAGTGCCTGCGTGCATATTTCATGTGTGTGGTACAGGTACAGGTACTCTCTCCAATACAGTTCCTTCACCAGCTATAGGCATTATGAACATGGATCCTGAGGCTAAGGGGCTGTTTGTTTGTGTTTTGTTCAAAAACTGTTCTAGGGAACAGAAATAGAAAAAACTATTTCTGTTCCGGGGAACAGTTTTTAAACAAAAGAACGCGTTTGCAGAATCGTACAAAATTTATGTTTCTAGAATAAAAAAGAACAGAAACACGTTTGGTAATCGCACATAATTTCTGTTTCGGAATAGAAAAAGAATAGAAACACGTTTGGTAACTGTAAAAAATTTCTGTTTCAAATTTTTCAAAAAGTGCTTTTTTAAAATAAAGTTTAAACTTGATATTGAATTCTCAATTAGCTGAAATGCTCATCAATTTAATTTTGTTCATAGTGAGTGAAGACAAACATTCTGAACATGATCATATGTGCATACTTTGTAGAAAATTTTGTAAGTAAAGTTTGTATCAAATTTATTTCTAATGCTTTTTTGTTTTTTTTATAAGGTTTAAACTTGATGGCCTAGTAGCCCTAGGCTAGACCTGTTGAAGGCCTACAAGCCCTTGGCTGCAATAAATGAGTGTTGCTGTGCTCACCATCGTCCGCCCTTCACCTATGTTTTCCCTTTTTTTTTTTTTTTATATTTTTCCTAAAACTTTTCTTATTTTTGAATGTAACTTAAATAAAATTTGTATTAAAAAACCAGATTTGGATCAAAGTAACGTTATTTTAGCCGCATTAGCTCTGTAACCAAGTTTTGGAGTTAACGAAAGAACTTAGCTACACTAGTTTGACAAGTTTTAAAACTTAACTTAACTTTTTAAAAGTTTTTAAGACTCAACTGCACTTCATGACAAATTTGATGACTTTTACTATACATCTTTTAAAACATATTAATATATGAAGTCAACAATGAAATTGTTTTCTTTAATTAATTATGCAAGTGATACGAGTGATATTTTTTTCAAATCATCCATTTTCGGAAACGAATGGAGCCTTAATTGAGAATGCAACAAGTCCAAATGAATTGGGACTACCAATGATAATACATCGCTTCTTCGGACAAAAGAACTTGTAAAAACAAAAAGCATCTTATACATTTCAACATAAACCCTTCCATACATGACATCACAATAATGAAGCAATATAGTTCATTGTTCAACTTCATCACAGTGAAGAGAAAAAAACAATATTACAAACGTTGGAAACACAAAGTCAACTAATCTCACGTATATTGTGATCTCTTGCCATTTTATTTGCAATACTTATCCTAAGCATGTTTATCCTAGATGCTTGCTCATGTGATGTATCTTCTGCAACCTCCACTTCTGTAGGGCCAAATGGATACTCCGGATCTCCATATAGGGAAAAATTTCTATCCATTATATCTTGATCACGAATGTAATTATGAAGAGCACAACATGCAATTATAATAAATGCTTGCTTCTGAATTGTAAATTGAGGCATATGTCTCAAAATGGCGAAGCGATTCTTCAATGTCCCAAATGACCTCTCAATTACATTTCTTAGTGAAGAGTGCTTATAGTTGAATAACTCTTTTGCTATTCTCGGCCGTCTCCCACTCCCGCTATATTCGTTGAGATGATACCGTTCATTTCTAAATGGAGTTAAAAATCCCGAAAGTGTTGCATAACCGGAATCTACCACGTAGTATTTCCCTACAACATGATATATATCAATTTGTTGTGATATTCAACCATAATATAATCATAAATGTCTATATAAACAAAGTAAATACTAGGTGGTGGTCGGGAAATTGCAATTGAGGAGTTTCGAGTGCTTTGCCGAAAGCACTTGACAATCATTAGCAAATCCTTCCCATCCAGCATACACGAAAGTAAATTTCATATCAAATGAGCAAACACACAACACATTCTATGTGGTAGTCCCTCTCTTACCTCTAAATCGAACCTGCTAAGACGTCGGGATAATAGCATTTATATGGGTGCCATCCAATGCACCTACGCAGTCCTATCAATTTATCACCAAGTTAAGATTATACAATATTATGAACTACATGTATATGACGGTATAAAGTGGATATAGAAATCATACCTTGAAGTAGCGTTTATGATTAGGATCCATAAGAATTTCTTATGGGATGACATCAAAGGACGGTGGTTTGATTATCTCTTTTGAAAGTTTGATAATTGTTTTCAACACTTTGTTGAAATACTTGCTAATCGTTTCTCCAGAATATTGAAATCTCTCATATAAATCTCTATTTGAGCTACCGTGACAAACCAAAGATAAGAATATCCTAATTTGTTCATCTATTTGAATAAATCGACTATCTTTTAACCAACCCTTTACTCTCATTAAATCACATAAATTCAGAAAAAATATGTCTCTCCATCTTGAAGGCTTCATATATCCTATCTGAATGTCCATAAACAATCTCCATTATCCATTCGGATCTTGTTAATTTACTGTCCCTAATGGGTTCTCTTGTATGCACGGACGCGTCAATCGCAACCATGCACAACCACGCTAGCAATATGTAAAGATCATCATCATCCAAGAATTGTTCAACCGGTTCAACCTGTTCACTAGATATACTATTTGATCCCTCTTCCATAGTACTTATACCATCACAAAAATATAAAAACATCAATATAGATTTTGAAAATATATCGAATAACAATCAATAACATAAACCATAGTCTCAATAGAAGATGTCATTACATATAAGTACGAAGAGTCTCAACAGTAACATCATTAAAAACTAAATATTCATGGATAACATAAGTTCTACAGTCAACTGAAACCCCATTCAATCCATAATATACTTCTAAACATCTACTAAAGATGATAAAGAAGTCAATTTCTCCTTTCAAGTGGGGATTTAATGAAAGCCACCCTCCATGCGGCACTATCACATGTTCGTTCCACTACTTTGTTATAGACATCTTAGTCTATCTCAGGCATACTAATTAGAATATCCATGACAGCAGTTACGGAGAAAGGGTCTTCAGGTGATGGCGTAACCCCAGAGGCCGCAGAGCCACTACTAGATTGACTTGACCTAACTTTCAAAAAGTCTTGTATGGCTTTGCAAGTGTCATCAATACTGTTTTAGTTGCTCTTCCTTCTCCTCTTAGTATTTGGAGTCCTATCCAATTTGTGCTTTCCCCGATATGAAGTTGTAGCATTATCTGATGTAAAAACTCTCTCATCAATGTGGTGTTCACTGAAGTCATCTGTATGGCCACCAGGATTATCACCATATGCATTGCCACCACTGTTGTCACCGCCTACATTGCCAGCACCATTGTCAGCTTCCTCCGACACAGTCAAATCTTGAGCAGAGCCTATGCCATATTCCCCAATAGCATATGTACTACCAAATACAATACATAGCTCGGGATACTGAGAAAATCCATCATTCCTGAATTTTGCCCACTCAACATTCTCCTACAATTTTAACAATAATTACATTTCAGCAATATAATCATACATTTTAAAATATACATTTATAATGACATCAAAATGACCAAAAAGTTAAAAAGATACATTGATGTGAGATTCTTATATACTCGGATCGTCGACAACAACTCTTTTATTGACATTGTCCCAACCAAATCCAAACTGAGACATAAGCTTCTGAAAACTGCTATACTCTTTTCTCAGCTTATTTACCTTGTTCCTCAGCTGGACCATGCTATATTGGCATCTTGTCTGTCTAACAAATTCAGTCTGTATATTCCTCCATCCGGTTTTGTTGAAAGTAGAAGATGTGTGATTTCCCTTTTTGACCTCATCCACCAACAACCCGATAAATAGGTTGGTCATAGAGTCCGTCCACTTTGCACTGAATGTCTGTCTCTTAGATGCCATTTAATCTTTGACCGGTTGAGCAGCATATGAGTTATGGGTTAAATCAATAACATAATACTATACATGCCAAACACAAAATCATTCTCAAGAGATGCAAACGGAGAAGACTACAATGACAAAATATGCAACCATGAAATTCATCAAACACAAGGCAACATTACCCTTGATTCTTACTTTCAAACACAAAAAGAAGTTCTTCAAAGTGCCTCCAATCCTTTAGTGTTTCCTCTGTAAGTTTCTCAACTAGAGAGCCTCTCTCGTAAAAAGATATTTGGATGAGCTCATAGTTCCTCGGCATATTTTAAAGAAATATATCGCCGGGTTGCTCGAGCGAGCGAGTGTTCTTCTTTGTGCTCGCGATGCTCGATGGAGCGAGCACAAGCGAACGCGAGCGAGGCGAGCGGCTCGCCTGCTCGCTCGATCGCTCGATCGAGCGAGCGGCGGCGAGATGCTCGCTCCCGAGCCCGAGGCGGCGAGTAGAGCCGCTCGCTCCGAGCGGCGAGCGGCTCGGCTCTCGCTCCCGAGCCGAGCGGAGGCAGGCGGCGAGCGAGCAACGAGCCGCTCCGCTCTCTCCCCGAGCGAGTAGATGCGAGCAGCCTAGCTCGGTTGCTCGCCTTTGCTCTGCTCCCAAGCGAGCGGCCGCGAGACGCTGCTCGCATCCAAGCGAACAATGCCGAGCCGCTTGCCTCTCTCGCTTTTGCACTCTTGAGCCGCTCCGCTCCGAGTGAGCGGCTCGAGCTTGGCTCGCTCGATCCCGTTCTTGCGAGCGAGCGGCTCGCCGCTCGCTCCGAGCCCGAGCGAGCTCTCGGGAGGAGAGCGAGCTGCCTTTGCCTCTTGCTCGCTCGAGCGAGGCGAGCGGCTCGAGCCGCTTCGCTCCGAGCAAGTGTTCCGCTCCGCTCGAGCGAGCGGCTCTCGCAACTCGAGCGAGCTCTCGGGAGCGGAGCGGCTTGACCGCGCCTCGCGCTCCTAAGTGAGGCGACGCCGCTCGCGTGCTCTCGAGCAAGTGTTCTTTGCTGCCGAGCGAGCGGAGCGGCTCTAGCGGACGCTCGCTCGGCGTCCACTGCGCTCGCTCGAGCTAGTAGAGCGGCTCGAGCGAGCGTTGTTGCAACGGCTTGAGCGAGCGTTGCTTTGCTCCGCCGAGTGAGCGGAGCGGCTCGAGCTCGGCAAAGCAACTCGAGCGAGCATAGCGGCGACGCTCGCTCGAGCAAGCGAGTAGCTCAGTCGCTCGAGCGAGCGTCGCCGCTCGCCGAGTGACACGAGGGACTCGCTCGAGCGAGCCTCGAGCTCGCGAGCAACTCTACCGGCAACCCCCCGGATCTACGGCGAGCGAGCAATGCTCGCGCTCGAGCCACTCGAGCTAGCGAGACACCGCCGCCTAGATCTGCGAGCGGCGTTGCTCTCGCCGAAGCGACCACGGCGGCTCGAGCTCGGCATAGCGGCTCCGGTGATGATCGGGACTAGTAGAAACTTGCCGAGCGATTCGCAAATCTGGGCAACTTCAGCCCAAGTGAAGGAGCCCCGAGCAAGCCCGGATCTGTGAGGGGTGGCTCTCGCGCCCTCGTCGAGAGTGATGATCGGAGCCGAGTGGGGAGGCGCGGAGAGAGAGTCACCGAGTGGGAGGCGCCGAAGAGTCAGCCAGTGGACTAGTGAGAGACGCCGGAGAAGGGGGAGCTTTCGGCTAGGGCACGAACACGAAGACGATGAAGAGTGTTTTCGTTTTTGTTCTTTTAAGCTCTTCAAGAAGTGTTTCTGGAACAGAGAAGTAACTTTTTTTTGTTTCTTTTTTTTGTTCCAATTTTGTTCCGGAACAAAAAAACAGTTTTTGAACAGAAACGCAAACAAACGCGTTTACATTCTTTTTTTTTGTTCCCGGGAACAAAAAAACAGAAAATCTGTTCATAAACAAAGAAAAAAAACATAAACATGCAACCCTTAAGCTCACAGGACACGTGTGATCGGTATGTAAAGGCCAAAAGGAAGTCTAAATGGAACTAGTTCGGGATAATTGTTCAAAAGTCCTAAACCTATTTTACGGAGACCAATTCAGTCATGAATCATTCAATTGTACTAAATTAGCCTCAAACCTTTTGACGATTTGCTAATGTAATCCTAAATTTTTTAATTGTGTTAATTTAGTCTTAAATTTTTAATGATTTGCTAATTTTTTCCTAAATTTATTATTAAGATATTTGGCTAGAAGGAATATATATTGGCAAATCATCAAAAAATTTAGAAGTAAATTGGTACAATTGAAATGTTCCAGACCAAAATTGACAAATTGTTAAGAGGTTTAGCACTAAAGTGGTAGAATTGAAAAGTTTAGAATTGAATTGGCATCTATATAATGAATTTGGAACTTTGTAAACAATTTTTCCAAACTCATTCAATTTTTCTTTTCATATGTGCAAGTTCCATGCCTATCTAGTAGGGGTGATCATGGTCCGGGTAGGCTGATTTAGCACCTAACTTGGGATCAACCCGCACAGTGTTGGTCTCTAATTTTTGAGACCAAGGATTGACCAGCTTGGGAATAAGGAGGAGGATGCCGTTTGATGCTGTTTAAGTTAGGGTTTGTTTTTTAGTCAGGGCAGATCCAAATTTGACTAATTGTAAATTCCTAGAATCAAGAACCAACCCGCACAGTACTGGTCTAAGTATTTCAGGATTAAGAACCAACCCAGTCCTCTTGGAAATCGAACCAGGACTAACAGGATTGGGCCGGTTTAGGGTCGGTCTAGGGTTAATCCTGGACTGATGCTCACCCCTATTGTCTAGTTATCTAGTAAGAAAATTAAAGCATACATCGGTGATGTGAAGAGAACTTTTGCACGTGCAATCTTATGAGCTCTTAATCTAAGAATCAATAGATTCGACAAAAAAAAAAAAAAATCTAAGGATTAATAGAGAGCGAGTTGTTTTTATTTATTTATTTATGTTTGGGTAAAACCCTCAAGATAGAAAAGACGAGCAACACTACCTGCTCAAAATTCTTTTTTCACTGCCAGCGTTTGATATAATTTATTTTTTTATGCGGATTTCTTTTGGTGATAAGTTTTTAGGCATGAAACTTGGAGATGCTTATAAAACTAAGCTCGCATATTTAAAAGGAGAGGATGATGCGCGTATAGAGGCCAAAGGCTTTTGCCAATGCTTATTTAGTTCTTTTGGGGATTATCAACTTTTAGAACAACTTATCAACTTTCATTTGCATTGCTTTGTTGGTGTTTTAAGGTATGTTTATTTGGTGGAAAATATTTTCCTCTTTTTTTGAATTTTTATTCACTTAGAAAAATGAGTTGACGGAACCAAGGCTTAAGTATA
Source organism: Eucalyptus microcorys (assembly GCA_014182515.1). Lineage (NCBI taxonomy): Eukaryota > Viridiplantae > Streptophyta > Magnoliopsida > Myrtales > Myrtaceae > Eucalyptus > Eucalyptus microcorys. The sequence continues at coordinate 24,459,064 of CM024572.1, forward strand.
AAAAAGTGACTTCTTTTTGGAAAGTGAAAAACATACTTTAAACATAACTAGATATCGGCGCCTAAGCCTAAAGACTCTACGTTTGGGAATAGAAAGTCCAACGTTAACAACTTCTTTCTTGAAAAGCATTTTTCTTTATCATTAAGTTTCCCGCGAAACAAATGTACCTTTAAATTACAAGTTTTTATAAATTACTAATATTAATTGAAGCCTCTTACAATCTTCTTTTCATCTTTCCAATTTAATTACCATTTACAATTCTCAGTGGAGCCACTTATAACTATTTATACGATTGTCTTGGAATCAGCAACTTTTGCAATAACCCATCATATTTCTGTTTCAAAAATTCGCCGGCATTCCCACTCGTCAATCCTTAAATTAAATTGACAATTCCAATGCGAGTTACCGGATAAATTTTTTCATCAAACTTACCAATTCATCTCAGTCTACCAATTTTTCAACAGATCGATTCATGAAATCGTGGGGGCGTTCACCTTTCATTGCTGATGGATTCAAATCCATTTGGAACGGGACGGGCAGCGAGAGTGGGCAATAATACGCATGACGTGGCGGCCGGCCAGGCGAGCCGGCCCAAAATCTGGGGCCGGTCAGGCGGTTCGGCGCCAGAGCAGAGCCCAAAGCAAGTATAAATGCAGCCAGACCGCGTCCGTTTTCTTCCTTTCCTTCCTCCCCGCTCTCTCCCGCTGGGATCTCATTTTCTCTCTCTAACGAGAGAGAGAGAGAGAGAGAGAGAGGAGAGATGGCGAAGGCGCGCAAGGCCAAGAACACCAACGACGACTCGAAGCCCGACAATCCCGGCGCCGTCGTCCGCCACCAGAAGCTCTGCCTCTCCGTCGACCTCCCCAACCGGAGAATCTACGGGTGACTATCCCTTTCTCTCTCTCGCGCGCGTTTGAAATCGCGAGCGCTCGCTCGGAACCGTTCTCTCTCTCCGCCTCAATCCGCGACTTGCGATTGCGCCTCCGGAGTGCTCGAGCGAGCGAGCTCGCGGCTTCCGATCGCCGTCGCATTGTGGACGCGTCCCGCCCGCCCGCCGTGCGCGCCGCGGCGGTCGAGTGTGTTGGAGTAGCTCGAGTCGTTCCTTCCGATCGTTTTTTCCTCGTTTCCTGTTAATCGGTCGAGGAGATGCTCGTCTAGTGTTTCGTGACCTGAACGCACGTCGTCTGATTGTCTGTCTTGGGGAGCTGTAATCAGTCTGGAGTTAAGAGTTTCTCGCTCGGCGCGTGCCGGAATTGCGCGGTTTCGTTTGCGCGGCTCGTCCTGTGGAGTCGGATGTCGATCGTCTGTTGATTGTGCTGATTTGTGTGTTAGTTTTGGCTCGTCGAGGAATTTATAAGATACTCAAGGCCTCGACGCTTGCAAAAACCCGTCAACTTCGTTCTGGCATGTCTACTATCACTCGAGAAGAGTCCAGTATACTCTCTCCACGCCCAACGGCCGTGTTTCTTTAGTTCAATTTCCCGGCTGGCGAAAATTGTATGTTATTACGGTGTATCTTCTACTAATAATCGGAAAAAGAGACCATCTTCATTGCGTCTCTATGTTTTTTGTCCCTGTGCAATGACTGCACCTGATGTGTTTTTGAAAGAATTTTAAGTCAACTCGGCTTTTATGCACTTCAAAGTAATGCTTGTCTTTTTGGAGTAGCTTGATGTTTGGGTGGTTTCATAGGCAATTTTTCTTATGCATTTTCGTAGGTATACGGAGCTAGAAATTGCAGTTCCAGATATTGGAATAGTGGGATTACATGCTGAAAATCTGGGGATCTCTAGTGTTTTGGTTGATGGGGAGCCTTCTGAGTATGAATACTATCCCCACTCTCAGAATTTAGATAATGAGAGAAGATGGAGCTCCGTCAAGTCTCCTGCTTGTGCTGCTGATGTTGCTGGGTCTTTGTATCTATCGGCTCTGGAGAGGGAATTGGTCCCAAACTTATTAATTAACTGCTGTAAGGGTTTCAAGGTGGAAAATGAATCGCAGGAGCAATTGGCGTTAGAGAATGCTTCACAGTCATCTGGCGAGGTCAAGCAGGTAATCTGAGTCAGCTTTTAAATGATGAGAAGCTACTGGATTTGATATGAGTTGAAGAGTGAACTTACTTGCTTGATTTTTGCCCAATGAACTGCCATTCGAGGAAAATATGCTAAAACAAAAATCTTCTAAAACAAGTAGTATTTTAAGATCAGCTATTCAAGCTTCTATTTCTACACTGAACGGACAGTAATACAAAGTCTTGCTTATGCTTCCTACATTCGTACTTAGAAGAGTGTTGATTAGCTGCTGGCAGACCTTAAGTACCCCCTTTTGCTTATTACACTTCTGTTTCTAGTGGGAGTGATGGTTTCTATTGTTCATTGCCTTGGATTCATGAGTTTACACAAAGAAATTATTGCGTATGGCATGGTCAATATGTTTTCATGAGGTAAGCTTCTGTTGGTTCTTATGTAGGTTGATGTTTTATGCAGAATGTAAAGCTGGTGCGAATTGAGTATTGGGTGGACAAAGCAGAGACAGGCATTCATTTTGAGGATAATATTCTTCACACTGATAACCAGATCAGGCGGGCTCGTTGTTGGTTTCCCTGTATGGACGAGAACTCACAGCAATGCTGGTATTATATGATGGCAATTTTTGTAGTCATAGAGGATTAATCTTGGCTTGTTGCCTTTCTAAAGGTTATTCAGTTATTCTTTAATATAGAAGAATATAAGAAGTTGGGTTTATTCTGTTGCTTTGTTCAGCTATGATTTGGAATTCACAGTGGCCCATGATCTTGTTGCTGTCAGCACTGGGAAGTTGCTATATCAGGTGAGATAGAGAAGATAACAATCTAGTGTAACACACATAAGATTTGTTAGCATAATTCTGCTGCTGAAATGCAGGCGATAATCGTGACAGTATGATGCACAAACTCATGTCTATGTCAAATAACTGATTCAAGTGGTTGGATGTGTGATGTCTTTCTATAGTCTTTTCTTTGCTGATGTATCAATGTTTGGTGAATCTCTCTCTTCCAGGGAGAATTGGGACATACCGTGATACATTTCGACATACCTTTAGTTCTATAAAATTGTTTGGTTGAGTCAATCTGTGAGCTTCAACCTAAGTGTATGGTCAGTACGATACATCATTTTGAGGAAATATTTGTGGAAAGCTATTCTTTCTGGCTCTTTTTTTCCCCCTTTATCTGTCATCATCCATTTAGATGTTAGTAAAGTGATGAAGCAGATTCTCTCTCTCTCTCTCTCTCTCTCTCTCTCTGAGAAGTGACAGTCATATGTTGAAGTTATTTTGAATATTGTCACTGACTTAAATGATGTGCATGGAATTCAGTGTAAACCTAAACTTGATTGGTGGTAGTTTATTCTAATAGATGATTTACATGACTATTTTTGTATGGGTGATTAACCAAGGCCTGACATGAGGCCATGAATCCTACTAGCATCCAGGGCATATGATGTCATTGGTAGTATTTATAACTTCTTTTCCTCTTCTCTTTTTCATTCATTTTGTAGGAGTAAAGGATGAATATGATATGAACTCTGATGTCTAGTTAAGCCAGTTTATAATTCTCGAAAGGATTTCAATATGAGCTATTTGATGCAATATGATATTTTCATTTATCCACGAGCACGTCATGTGTATGTTTGTTAGATTTCTAATGACAGATAAGCCCTATATAACAGTGATATTTTGACTTCTGTTTGGTTGGTTAATAATTTTGCAGTACTCAGCTTGAGCTTCATAGGAAGCAATATCTTGTTGTTTTCCAGTTGATCATTGCTGGTTGTGTGATATTCTGCGCATGCTTTGCAGGTTTTGAGCAAGGATGATCCTCCTCGCAAGACTTATGCATACAGGTTAGATGTTCCAGTTAGCGCTTGGTGGATATCCTTGGTGGTTGCGCCACTTGAAATCTTTCCAGACCCCCAGAATTGTCTCATCTCACACATGTGTTTGCCTGCTTATAAGTCCAAGCTACAAAATACCGTGGCGTTTTTTTATAGTGCTTTCAGGTTTGCCCACCAACATATATTGCATTGGAAATTGACTTAAAAGTTTGCTGGATTTTGCTGTATTCTATAGCATTGTTTATTGACGTACAATCCGTTTTTAGCAGCCATTACGAGGAGTACCTTGGAGAGAAATTTCCATTTGGATCATACAAGCAAATTTTTATTGCACCTGAGATGGCAGTGTCATCATCGAGCTTAGGGGCCTCAATGAGCATATTTAGTTCCCAAGTTTTGTATGATGAGAATATCATTGACAAGGTTTGGCTCTATGACATGAGTGTGGTTTTGCCTTTATGTAAGCTTAGAAACATGTGCATTTGCGCTAACACCCAATGCTTGGGAGACCTTTAGAGTATGGAATAGGTAGTGATAATATTGCGATGGTACCCTTAGACATATGTGTACACAGAGCAGTGACAAGGTAGTTATATTTGCTATCCTCTGAAGAAGATTTTTTTACTTGCCCATGCTCTTTAGAGCAAAGGTATTTTAAACTATTTAACCATCTCCCTATTCTGTGATGCTTTCTCGAGTCTTTGGCATCCACTGGTTGCACCTTTCTTGAGCTACCAAGACCTCAAAGCATCCATGTTGCCAGCCAACTTGATAGTGTTTAAGAAGTGCCTCTCCAGCAATTCCTGTTCTGTGTCCTACTCCATGCAAGCTTCTAAAGCAACATGACACCCTGATGACTATGCTATCCCTACTTCTCTTATCAGCATTTTCTCGTTCTCTCTCTCTTGCCTAAATCCCTGATGCTTTTAGTCTGTTACTGTGATTGAAAGATGCAAACTCCTTGATTCCCATATTCTTACATGCCAAACTGAAGTTTCTTTTTATGTTGCTTGCTACTCTTTTATAGTCTGCATATATGAACGTTTAGTATGCTATCTAGTAGCTTCAGTTGTTCAAATTAAAATTTTTTCCTGTCATGGCTTGTTTCCATGTCATGGGGCTTGTTCTCTTGAGTTTCCAAATTCTATGAATGCCTCTACTGCTTTTTCACCCCCAAATTGCCTTCAAGTCATGAAGAAGTTATCATACTTTGCAAACGTAGTGTAGTTAGAAAGAAATCTAATGTTTTAATTTTCTCACTGAAAAGTTGCTTTCCTGTTTCTAAAAGTTAGGTTAGTGATGGCAGACATTAATTTTGTTGTTACAGACCATTGACACAAGGATTAAACTAGCTTATGCCCTTGCAAGACAGTGGTTTGGTGTATATATCACCCCAGCTGGCCTAGATGATGGTAAGCGGTTCGAATTTCTTTTGTTCGGTCCTTTCTTCCTATTGGTAGTTTCTATCCTCCATGTCTTTTGACGGAACTACCACACTAGATTCCATTTGCAGTAACACGCGTTTCTTCCGGTTTGCAGAATGGTTGTTGGATGGTCTTGCTGGTTTTCTTACAGACTCCTATATCAAGAAATATTTGGGAAACAATGAGGCACGATATCGGAGATTCAAGGTTCGTAATTTGTTTGAGCATACCTCATTTTGTTCAGAAAGACATTTCATTCTGCATAATGTGATGCATTCAAGTAAATGCAAAGAGGTTCAAGGTTTGTCATTTGTTTGAGCATGCCTCATTTTGTTCAGAAAGACATATCAATCTGCATAATGTGATGCATTCAAGTAAATGCAACTCTTAAAAACTCCAATCGAATAATAAAATTGGATATCCTCTTTGGGCTAAATTTTTGTAACATCTGTTGCTTTTGTATACTTAGATTCCCAAATTTCTTGCTGCCCATGTGCTTTTTTTTTTTACATGTTTGTATTCATGTATGTTTGTGTTATGATCTGATACATAACTGGAAAATGATCTTTGGTATCTGACGGTCCATTGTCTAATGCTTTTTTCTATTTTATAATAAGGCATCTCGTGACAATGATTGGAAGTTAGTTTGAGGAGCCTTGTCAGTTGGATATCCATGTTTAAAAATTTAGGGTTTCTGTATAGGATTGTCTGCCTGTGTAGGGGAATATGTATGTTATTGACTTTTCTTTGCTTCTTTCTAGCCCACATTGTGGCTGTGCAAACACGTGTATCCTTTTTGAGCTATTATAGCTCTGGTAATATGTACTGACTGGTGTTCATATTGAAAGGTTAGGGTTTGGGTTGGGGGCTAGAATGGATTAGTAGAAGTTAAGACATATACTGACTTATGTTCATATTGTCTGATGTGTTGTTACGCTTGTTAATATATCTTTATATTGGCCATAAAATTACAGTCAGGTGGACACTAATAGTGTCATCATCAACCTTGTCATCTTTTAGACCCCAAAAAAAAACTTGTTGTCTTTCTTTTAATTAATTGAATGCTTTTCAACGTTACCGGAATGCTTATTTTGCCAAAATGCAGGCAAATTGTGCAGTTTGCAAGGCAGATGACAGTGGTGCAACTACTTTAAGCTCCTCTGGTTCTTGTAAGGATCTGTATGGGACTCAGTCTCTTGGTTTATATGGCAAGATAAGATCGTGGAAGTCTGTAAGTTGACATCGATGCAATTATCTGTCTTGCGACAGTTGTTAATTACCTATGGTCTTGCGTCTTTTGGGTAATATGACCACTATTTAATTTTTTGGAAGGTCGCAGTCCTCCAGATGTTGGAAAAGCAGATGGGACCTGAATCTTTCTGTAAGGTAAGCGTTCTAGCTGCCTTTTTACTTTTTGCACTATGTTAGAGAGTGCGATATTATGTATATGGATGCTTGTCCAATAATGGCGAGGTAGTTTGTATCATTTATTAAACAGTTGGTTGACTGTTTGCCGTTACTGTGAGTCATGACTGCAGTTTCTTGTTGTGATATTATTAAATTTCCAAAGTGTGTCTTCTAAAGTGTGCCCTGATTTCATTCAGTGTTTGCCTATGTCCCACATAGGAAATACCAAACCAACGGTTCTTATTTGATCCTGTACCCCTTGTACTTCTCATCAAAATCCTTGGCTCCCTTACTTGAACTTGGCGCACAAGGATGAGTGTCCTTGTTGACATGGCAAAACACAGATCATGGCATGAGATTGGTGTGAGGCTTATCAGATGAGCACGGGAATGGCTTGTTACAAGGAACAGTTTGTTGATTTGCGCAAGGTGTTGGAGAGTCTCTCTGGGGGAGAGAGATACATTGCTGCGACCTTTTTGCTATAGTCGAGCCATGTGCCATTTTCTAGTTTTTTACCAATCAACTTATTGTCAGAGCTCACACTATATTTATCCTTTTTTATCAATATGTTAAGCTCAATGTCTTTTAACCTAGTTTGTTCACAGCTTTACTAGTATGTCATAGGATGGGGATTACTTGAAGTTTAAGGCAAAATGGTCCACTAGAATTGTTTTCATGGAAAGGTTCAGTGCAATTCATCCTTTAACATATTACCATTTAAGAGGTTTGTACCTTGAAGAAGAATCAATAGGAAGACATGTTTCCTTGCACCAAATGTTTATTTAACCTAACTTTGGCTGAATCTTTCTTTTAAGCAGAGAGATCTGATTTATGTTCTGTATGTTCTTCATATGTCTTCTAAATTTAAGTTGTTAGTAGTAATGAATGTCACTGAACTGTACTTTGTATATGTTTTTCTTGGGAAATGTAAATTGTGATCCTGTTTATCTTTCTTTCCGATATACAGATGTTACAGGCTATTGTTGCTCGTGGTCTAGATGCAACCCAGCCTTCAAGAACTTTGAGCACGAAAGAGGTGATTGCCTTTTAGCAGTATTATCGTGCCTTGTCTCTTGCAGATTCGATTAATCTCAATATTCTAAAATGTCATGTGAATAAAATATGCAGTTCAGGCATTTTGCTAATAAGGTCGGAAATCTAGAGCGGCCATTTCTTAAAGAATTTTTTCCCAGATGGGTGGGATCGTGTGGATGTCCAGTGCTAAGGTGCGATTTACAAAAGTTTTGTTATGTTGGTCCTTGTATCTCCAATGCGTTTAACTGATTCCATGTTCATATCCTAAGGATGGGGTTTTCCTATAACAAGAGGAAGAATATGGTCGAGTTGGCCGTTTTGAGGAGTTGTACAGCTAGACCTGATGTAGAACCCCCTAACACTAATGCTGAGTCTGAAGCTCGAGAGGCTGAGGTAGGGTGGCCTGGCATGATGAGCATCAGGGTTAACGAACTGGATGGCATGTATGACCATCCCATTCTTCCAATGGCTGGGGACAATTGGCAGTTGTTGGAAATTCAATGCCATTCAAAACTTGCTGCACGGCGTTTCGTGAAGCCTAAAAAGGGTTCAAAAGCTGATGGATCAGATGATAATGGTGATGCAGCACTAGATGCTCGTTCCAGGTTTGTCAATAATGGCCGTTTATACCTGCACACACATTTGTGCCTGCTTGTGCGCTCACAAAATCACATTAATTGCTCTTTGACGACATATGTTCATTCCTTTGGCAGTTCTGAATCGCCCCTATTATGGATTAGGGCAGATGCGGAGATGGAGTATATTGCTGAAATTCATTTCAATCAACCTGTGCAAATGTGGGTAAGGATTTGATTAGCATAGGGATGCTTTCATGTTCTGTTATGTTCTGTCGGTGATGGTCATCCTGTTAGCATATATCGTGCATGTTGAGGCATATAAAAGGCTGATTGCTCAGGTTGTTTATCGTCTTTCTTCCTTATGAATGTACCTCTTTAGATGTGCATGCGTGCTCTCATGAGGCCTGAGTGTCCATGGAGCTCAGTTATCAGCCACATGGTTTCAGGGTGACTGCATGGAAACTGCCAATGAAAAAGGTGTAGGATAATGATATTCCATTCATTTAAGTAGACCTTGATATTGATTAAACTTATGTGACTCCCAATCTCTCTCTCTCTCCATGTGTTTGTACTTCTGTATGAATGCACACACACAGCGACCCAGCCCCAAAACACCCCCATTACTGTCCTGATAATTCTTTGGTATAGATACAAGGCAAAATGACGAAATGGATATTCTTCCCATTTCTGATGAGGCTGTTTCAGTCGTTTTGATTTCCTTGTAGATCATTATTAATTTTGTTGGTATGTGTGATCAGGTCAATCAGTTAGAGAAAGACAAGGATGTTGTTGCTCAGGCACAGGCTATTGCAACTTTAGCAGCCCTCCCGGAGTGTTCTTTTGCTATTGTAAATGCTCTAAATAATTTCCTGTGTGACTCCAAGGTAAGCCATTTATACACATCCATACTGCACATGATTACTATTGTTAGGTTCATTGCAATAAAGCAGTTCGTTTGCTTTCTCAAGGCCTTCTGGAGAGTTCGAATTGAGGCAGCTTTTGCTTTGGCTACTACAGCATCGGAGGTACTAAAGCTTTTACCATAAAATCTGTTGGATAATTCAGTTGATTTTATGATTCTCTCAAAATGTCTTTCTGTGAAATTCCTTAAATTGTTCATGCCAATTTTTATGAGAGATTGCTGATGGACAAGCCATGCTCATTTAATGAAACGCTAGTCTGTTAATTCAAGCTTGAGCGAGATTCTAGGTTTTATTGTTTTCTATTTTTAATGCTGGTTAGTCTGATGCTTTTTCCCTGATTCTCTGGGTTTGCATTTGGAGACCCTGATAGGCTTCTCTTTTCATATATGGGCCATTGTTCCATGTACTTGCAGGATACTGATTGGGCTGGTCTACTACATTTAGTGAAGTTTTACAAGAGCCGGAGGTTTGATGCCAATATTGGGCTTCCCAAGTAAGTTCACTTATTTAAGTGTTTATATTAGTGGATTTGTCAACTCAATTCTGATTTAGAAGACTCTCCTCATGCTAGGCCAAATGACTTCCGCGATATTCCCGAGTACTTTGTTCTTGAGGTAATGCATTGAGGTAGGATCACATTAAGTTGTCTGTGATCATGTGATGTTGCCAGTCTCTCTCTCTCTTCTTCTTTTTTTTCATAATTTACTTTTCTTGGAGCTGCTTTCTTCCTCCATTAGTTGCTCCCTGTGGAATTATGCATCTTTAACTTTTTGTTACTTGGGCAAAGGAAAATGTGAATAATGGCCAATAAATGCATTTAGTCCAATTTGTGCGTAAATTTCCAGAAAAATTCAACTGCTTCCTGAATAAACTTCTTATTCCCTGGCTTTATATCCCTGGCATATGACTCTCTAGGTCTCTGTAATAATGATGCGTCAGGTACTTTTTCTGTGAAAGTTGTGGCCACATGTCATTAGTTCTGTTTTTGGAGTGTGAGGATTTTGCTGGGAAGTCTCTTGCTATTTGATGTTTCCACTGAAAGCAGCTGCATCGATTTTATCTTGAACATGGTGTGGATTGATGCATTTTGGAATGATTGTAATTGCAGAAGGCAATCCTTTGATAATTTTGTTGGTGAGAACATGGGATCTGGAATGTACTTCTTAATATCAAGTGTTGAATTACACAAATATACAATGTTGACCTTTGGTTCAGGCAGAGGGGGGATGATGCAATTTTTCACGAACTAACAGAGGACAAGTGTCAGTCATGTCTCCTGTACTTTGATCTAAATGAGGAGTTGCAAATATTTCAAAATTTCTATGCATCAGAATACTAATTATTGCTTTATGTTAGCTTGATCAGGGCAATGTTCCAAATTTATTTGAATAACTTGAGCATTTAACTGTACTTTCCTTGGTGTTCTCCCTTTCCCCCCTTGTTTGCCGGCCTTTGATCACAATGATTTAATTGATTCATATGCATGTATTTTCTCAAAAAAAGAAAAAAAATCAAAACCTCATCAAAGTTACGTATGGTGCACATAAAGATCCAGGTTATGTAAAACGGTTTCCAATCTTCAAGAACACATTTATTGACTCCCCACTCTTCTTGGTTTATATTTTTCTGGATTTTGTACTGGATCATTTCAGCAAATGGAGAACTCTTTATCCTCTTAAGGTGTCCCCTTTGTTAGATACGTGGGGTAATGACACTGACACCATTGCTGACTTCTTAAAAATTACACATCTAGTGGATGGGTGTTAAGATCCTAAGTAGAGGTTCTGATAAAATTCATCCTTTTCTCCTTGTGGTAGTATTTTCATAATTCTATAACTCCTCTTTTTAATAGTATAATGATATAGCTTTCGTTGACATGAATTAGTATCACATTACATCAGCAAGGCTTAATTCTTCCTAATCAATTAATTGTACTCCTCTTTTTGTGAATCTGGGTTTTATTTTAAGGCCATGAGGCATTCTTGTTTACACCTGTGGGATTTTGTGTTGCAAAGATCAAAGACTATTTAAGTTAACTTATCTTTTATTATATAGATTCCAATTGCTTTCGACATATGGATAAAGAATTTGAGTCATTTGCGATGGAATCAAATTAACTCTTATTAAGTCCAATCCGGCTAACTAAAAGTCATTCCCTGTTACCGTTGGTTAAATTCTTCTTAAGTGCTTATTCTTAAATATTATAGAGCTAATTTGCAGAACTAGATTTCATGAGTTAAGTTAAAGGTTGTTTCTCTTCATGTTTGGAACTCATGGCTTGGAATTTGCAAGCTTCTCATTTTAATATATGCAGAAAAAGCGAGAGTAGGATGGGATGAAAACTGGTAATGAGGATTTTTGAGAGAGAGAGAGGCAGCTGTGAGGTGGGGTGAGCCAGAAGAAGAAGATCAAAATGAAAACCATTGCATTCCTACCACTAATCAGCAGTTCAAATCACATGCTAACATAGAGTGACTGGGAGATAGAGAAGTGGGGGCCAGGGATGGCTGGAAAACCAAATGGAAAAGTTAGAAGGCCTGTGCCACTATACCCAATTCAGCTTTATGAATTGAAGCAAAATGCCACCAATGTTCTCTCAATTTACACTACTGTCACTGGAGAAAGGAAAAATCCATGGACTTAAGGGGCTTTTTATATAGTTATAGTTATCGGATATTGGTAGTGGGAGTCTTCTGAAAAGGAGGAAGCAAGAAGACATGCAAGGGTGACTTAAGAAGATGAGGAGCAATAGAAACTTGAGATAATCATAGTGCACTGTCACCTACGAGTCTACAGTGTCCCTGATGAAAACAATCAGGAATCAGGTTTTTTCTCTTTCTGAGTAATAGGTAGTGTCAAAGAAATATCCCATCTATAAGATTTTATTGGATTGGAGAGCTTCTGATTTTCTGGTGTGGGAACTAAGCTGATTTTTTGGCTGTAGAATAATTTATTGTTGGATTGGTTGGACCAATAAAGTGAAATGCAGAGGTTGATGTGGTGAAGATGTACTTTTGTTGTAATCTTATAAGGATATTTTGGAGCTCCAAATTGGATGTGTACCACTTGAAAATCTTCTGGCGCTAATAGATATTATACTTGCAAGGGGGAATAAAATCATCATCGGTTGGAGTCTTTGATGCTCAAACACAAACATGTGTGTAATGTTCTGCAGAAGGGGCATAGCTATATTGAAGCAAAAGTGAACCAAGATTCTGTGGGCAGTGGAGTACCTATTAGAGGAAACAAAAGGGTAGAGATGAATGTGAAACAATGGTACTGGTGTCTCAGTTTGCTTTCCTTCTAAATGCTACTTATGTGCGACATGAAATGATTTTGGAACACCAATTCAAGTTGCTTCAATTATTAGATGTGAGTTTTGTTCCTGTTTGGAATAGGATGAGGTCTGGGAAAACATGAATTAAAACTTTCAAGACGTGAATCTCATGGAGGAAATATTATGGAGACAATGCATAGGGTGCATCGGTAAAAATTAAACCTCAAGTCAGTAATGGCATGCTTGGAGTTGTTGTAGATGCAGCCTTCCTCCATCCCTGCCAAACCTGCAAGGACACTCAAACAGAACTGCACACCGACACAAAAAAAAACTAACCACGGTTCTGTACAATGCCTTTTGTTTTCCTTTTGGTTATGAAGATATCCTCTTCTTTTTTCGTTAAATGTTCATGGTTTCTGATGATTAAGTTTCCATGTATTCTGCCTTTTATTTGTCCTGTTTGGATCCTTCACCCGATTGTGTTGTTTTAACTCGGTCCCTCGTATCCAGGAACTGAACACTTTTGTGAACTACATAAGGCTTTAATTTCTTTTAATTTTGTTGTTTAACCCGGTCCTTTGTATTTTTAAATCTGCGCATTTTTTAAGCAGTGAGACCGAGACCGATATAATTGTGCATCGTGTTTTGTATGTTTGATGAACAATGGAGATAATTATTGTGTTTTTGGGATCATTCCTGGATTAAACCTGAATTAGCTATGTGTCACATGAAGAGTCTTAATGTCCTCAGATGTTCAAGTTCTTGAGGATATTTTTCTTTGTCAAAGCATCCTGTTTGGCCATATTTGGAAGTCATGATAATTAAGTGCTTTATTGACATGTGACATCAGTGGCTCCTTTTATCCATTTTGTACGCACTATAATTCTTTCAGGCAATTCCACATGCTGTGGCTATGGTTAGAGGTGCAGATGGAAAAAGTCCAAGAGAAGCTGTCGAATTTGTTTTGCAACTTCTGAAGGTAGAGGTTTGCTTGCCTTTACACAACCAATCAACATTGTTTCGTGACTATTATTGCAATTGATGGTCTTATATGACGATAATTGTTGTCTACTGAAATTGAAGTTTTTGGGCTTTTTTTCCAGAGCTGTACAAAAGCTCGATTAGTCATCCTCTCTTTTTTACTCTTTACACCAGTGTTACCTGAAATTACAGTTTAAGGAATGCTACATAAGAGAGCTAAGATATTGTTGCAGCATGTTCTGAAAATGGAGGTTCTACATCATCATAGTCTTGCTAGAATTCATAGGACGTGTCACCTTCTGTTGCACTCATAAACTATGAGTAGTCTCTATGGCAGTGCTTGGTCTTGTGCCAGTGTTAATCCTAGGTATCAGTATATCCTTCATCTATGCTGTCTTTTGAGTGGTGAGAGGGAAGTAACTTGTTTAGCCTCAGGGCTTCTGTTGATTTCTCACTCTGTCCCTGCCACTCTGCTTTGGATCTTGGGAAGATTATACCTATGGCATGTATAACTTTTCTTCATCCTGCCTTTATGAAATGAATGTTAACTACATAAAGTGATTTTGGTGCTTCTTTACTATGGGTTTACAGTATAATGACAACAATGGCAACATTTATTCTGACGTGTTCTGGCTTGCAACTTTGGTCCAATCAATTGGCGAGCTTGAATTTGGGCAACAGGTTTGGTAGTCTTGTCTTGCTATATGCTCTGATCAGTATTTAATATTCACTTTAGTTCTTTCCTTGTACTTGCCATATAGTCTTTAAATGACGGGGACTTGAATATATTGTTTGAATACATACATTTGTGAGTTTTAGACTCATCTCTTTGTGAATCTTGTCTGTAAGTTGAGAATTTGAGGTACGATATAAGGATGCTTGTGAAAAGCTTAATCCAATAACCCCAAACTGCAACCCCCCAAAAAAAAAAAAAAAAAAAAACAGACACGCCAACCCAAAAAATAAAAAAGACAAGAAAACCCTACTGAAAAAAGAAAAAGAAAATTAACCGAAAAAGCCCAAAAACGGCAGGGATAAAATGGAAAGAGTAGATGCTTAGGCTGTGCTAATCGTTAGTCAAACTGTTGAAAGCATGATTTGAATTAACAACACTGTCATTGAAAAGCATGCCTATGCAAAGGACTTGGTGTAAATTGCTAGAGAAGTCTTCCAATGTCTGGTTTGCATTAGAGTGCATAAATGCCACAATAAAGTCTAATTGCACTGGAAGATGTTTTGCGTTGTTTATCGGTTATAGCACTTTAAGAGCATGTTATGCGACTTCCCTGATGCCTCACTTAGTAAGGCTGACTTATGGAGGTTTAATTGCTGGGATTTTATGGCAGACTATTCTCCTCTTATCATCACTTCTCAAGCGCATTGACCGGCTTTTGCAATTTGACAGGTGATCCATTTGTTTTTGTACCATTAACTCTTACTATGACTTTGTGATTTGAGATTCTATGTGATTTGATATGTCATACACAGGCTCATGCCTAGCTATAATGGGATCTTAACTGTCAGCTGCATCCGGACATTGACACAGATAGCACTGAAATTCTCTGCATTAATCCCTCTTGTAAGTTGCCATACTATAACTGATGATCCACTTAATTGTAAATTATTCATGACTCATGTTTGGGTGTCAATACTTGATGCAGGATCGAATCTTCGATCTAATTAAGCCTTTCAGGAATCTGAAGTCATTGTGGCAAGTCAGAGTTGAAGCAAGCAGGGCTCTTCTTGATCTTGAGTTCCAGTACAAAGGCCTTAATGCAGCACTGTCACTGTTTATTGAATTTTTAGAGGAAGAACCATCCTTAAGAGGTTGTAATTTTATCAAATCAATGGACTTGACAAATCATTTGCTATTTCTATGTAACGATTTTTATTTTCCTTCCTTAGTAAGGCTTTCCTAATAAGGTTTCTTTAATCCTTGACTGCAGGTCAGACCAAATTAGGCATGCACACTATGCGGTTGTGTCAGATGAGGGGGGCAACTGATTCAGCTGATGACATTCAAAGCATAGTAACACTTTTGGCTTTGCTGCGTATGCTTGAAGGCCGTCTAGCTTTTAACAATGTCTTTCTTCGCCACTACTTGTTCTGCATCTTACAGATCTTTGCAGGAAGGTAAGATCACTGCCACTACTGTGATTCAGGACAAATATAGGGATAAACTATTGAAGTTGGCATGAGACACTGCATGTAGTTAGTTGCGGAATCAGAGTGACGGCAGAAAAGTTGCTTTCAAGTATTCATGCTCTGTGTCAATTTAGAATGAAAAGAGAAGTTCTCTTTTGATTGGTGAAATTGATAAACTTTTGTCATAGGTTTTTGTGGTTGTGATATTTGGTTTCGTTGTTTAGATGGGATTGTAATTCTGAGCCCTTCTTTTTTTAGATCCCCTACACTTTATGGAGTCCCCCGGGATAAAACATTTCACACAGGTGATCCTGAGGCATGTAGCGAACAAGAGATTATTGTTCCCTGTTTTACCACTGAAGCAAAGCCTCTAGAAACTCCTGTCATCATCACCAACCAGTCACCTGAAGATGTGGCCATCATTGAAGTTCCAAAAGAGGCAGATACTGTTTCAAGTAGTCAT
Organism: Eucalyptus microcorys; assembly: GCA_014182515.1. Classification (NCBI taxonomy): domain Eukaryota; kingdom Viridiplantae; phylum Streptophyta; class Magnoliopsida; order Myrtales; family Myrtaceae; genus Eucalyptus; species Eucalyptus microcorys. The sequence continues at coordinate 24,475,169 of CM024572.1, forward strand.
GAACGGAAGAAACCGGTTGTTAAGATCAAAGTTAAACACTCGACTGCCACCAGTAAAGGAGACGAAACAGGAAATCAGTCTGCTGCCGAAAAATCTCAGGGCAGGAATAACGGACCAGATCATGCCGTTAGCAGTTCAGTGTCAGTGGATGCACCTCAAAAGAATTTCACTGAAGCTGTCAGCATTAGCAATCATAATCTTGAAGAGGTCAATTCATGTCAAAATCCTGGTTCACGTGTGACTGCTAGCATTGGTAGCGCTAAGCTGGCTGGCGAGGGCGATGATCTGGGGAAGGAACTCCAATGCACTGCCGATTCGGGTAACATGTCGGTGCACCCTCGGCTCCTTGGAGACACTGACTTAGGTGCCAATGCACTTAAGTATGCAAGTCTCCAAAGTCTTTCAGCAGCTACAGTAAATGATAGTTCATTGGCTTTAGGTGACTCTCCTCATAGGAAAGAAAAGAAGGCGAAGAGCGACAAGGACAAGAAACGGAGGCGAGAAGACCGTAAAGGACACAAGGAAGACTCGGAGTACTTGGAGCGTAAGCGCTTGAAGAAGGAGAAAAAACGGAAAGAGAAGGAACTGGCCAAGCTTTTGAATTGCGAGCCTTCAAGGACTTCAATGGAGTTGCCAAGTAGAAGCAAAGACCCCGGAATCAAGGAACCTGAGTTCAAATCGGTGACTGTGCAAGCAAAAACAAACGAAGTGGGCAGCTCTAACATGTTAGTTACGAAGGTTGAGGCCAGGGCTGAGACACCGGAGGCCAGCACCGCTCCAAAATTTCGAATTAAAATAAAGAGCAAGCCGCTGAACAGATGATAGGAGGTTTTCCCCCTTTCGGTCTCAATGTGCTAGAAGAGTGTATGTAATTGAACAAATCTTTAGACCGATCATGTCTGGCGGTGTATAGAATACTATACTTTCCCGCTATCGCTTAGATCGATCCAATCAGTCTCCTGCACTCTTCTTGGCTTTTCAGCTAAGCTTTCCAGCAAGTTCCTGCGGAGTTGTATCGGATATGTGCTTCCATTTCGTGAGTCATCAATGAGTGTTGAAAGGGTAGCGTCACGGCGCCTGCACGTGCATATGCAGTTCTTCAGTTGTCTCAGTTCCTAAGGTCATGGTCATTACGAAGCATGCACGGATATGTTCATCGAGGGCCCAATGGGCAATCTTTTGAGAATTCTGGTCACGAGCTCGAGGAGCGCCGGCTCGTTTTCCCCGAAGACATGAATCGCGGGTTAGGTCGAATTCTGCAACCCTGGTGACAATTCGAACAGGACGGTCGTGTGTTATGCCGTATGGATGTTTTACTTGGGATGGACACGAATCACCCACACGAGCACGTCGCTTCTAACAGGGACGATCCGACATATCCCTCAAACAGAGAGATCGGGGATGATTCTCAATTCGAATTTTTGGATCCCAACCTCAAAATCCCTTGCTTCTGGATCTGGAAGGGGATGTCTTATGCTCAAAACTGTTTTGACTGTCATCTTTTTCACTGTTTTGTACAAAGATCTCGTCCCTCTCGAGTACCCATTCTTCCCGTCGAGTCAGTCCCTGGGGAGGAGCCAGAGTCAAAAAGAGCGGCTACTTTCTGCAGGGACAGTTTGTCGGGTCATCCTAAAGACCTTTCACTTTCTCCCTTAAATTTGTTTTGCTTAGCGGTCGGTTCTGTGAGCTATCGAATTTGAAATCACCTAGGATCCGTCATGAACCATCGCTTCAGTATTTCCTCTCTCTCCTCCCCCCCCTTTCCTTCTATTTTTTATTATTCATGATATATGAAAGTGCATTCTAAAAGCTATTTCTATTTTCTAGTTATTTCCCGTGACAGATCTCTTTATAAATCTTAAATATTAAAATAGATAAAAGTTACAGTAATTTCAGAAATTTGGCCAATAAAATAGTGGAATGATTTCCAATGCTGCACATCATCATATGTAATTTCAATACGTGTGATATGTGTATTTAAGCACGGAAAATATGCATAATTTTGCGTCAAATATAATGTGTAGATTCTTACCTATACATTATATTTTGATATATGTGAGTATGAATAAATAATTGTGATCATCGTTCAGACTTTTCTATGCGACTAAAGGGATAATACTTTGAGAAATTGTGAGACGTGCTGTTAGTAAAGTAAAATTTTTCCTAATAGAGTTTTGCGTTTTGAGTGATTCTATTTATTATATAATCCATTCTAGAAATCTCATACTTAGACCCGGCGCGTTGGTCGCGAAACACGTGCCAGAGGTCTGATCCGTTGGACTAGTCGACGAGCCAGAACTTCCAACTTCTTGGATTTTGCGACGTCCTAAGTACGAATGCTCACAGAAAGACTTCTTGTTTTAATTTTTTAATTTTTTAACTTTTTTTTTTTGGCCAACAGGCAAACTCCCGTAAAAAGCTATGAAACCCTAGAAGATTGATGAGGCCGCAGCCCTTTCACTTTATCAATTCACTATCGTACTTTAATATCTTCTTCTCTGGAATATGGCCCCCTATGGAACACTGATTTTTCTGGGAAGTTCTATCAAACCTAACAAGGCTCAAGAGCGTTCTCCTTCAGCTATTCTTCTCTAGTCAACATGATCGTGGTGCAGCAGTCAGTCTTGCTACCCAACTCTAGCACATATGCGCTTGAAAATTAGTGTGCATTGTTATCCTTTGTGGCTTGGACTTTTATACCTAAATCAATTAAATTTGAATCTAGACTTCTTAGTTCATCTTGTTGTAGGGAGACTCGTTACATTGCTTATTATTTTCCCTGGAGCAATGGTTCTAACTTAGTGAAAGAGATGATTGAGACATTATCGAATGTGTTAAAAGTGTTCTTGGAAGTGTTAGGGGATACGTGTGACTTAGGGCTATTGATATACGTTGGCTATAGATTAAATTAGATGGAGAGATTCTTTTTTTTTTTTTTTAACAAAATGACTGGAAAAAGCAATTATCATTAAGCATTATTTCTTCACATATAATATCTAGTTTTCCTTTCCTAATTTATTGAAAGTATTGCTCTCATCGAGATAAATCATCTTCATGATGAGAAGATGTTTTGGGTAGCAGTTATGCTAGGTGACATCGATACCTGGAGAAAGCCAATCAAAGTAAAGATTTTTTTCCAAGTTCATCCACTAAGTTGGTGGGGATGCACAGTGGACATTATAAAAAGGATAGTTACACTACATCAGTCATGCAATAGATGCATAAAGTGCATGCATTCTCACAACTATATCTCACAACTATATCATGCATTTTTCTCTAAATGAGCATGCATCTCCTAATACCTAAACTTTTCCTTCAGCTGTCAGTCTCTTGAGGATTTATTGGCATCTTATTTTGAAGTTCCATGAAAGGAAAATAAGGAGAGCCCAAGATATATAGTTTTCACAATTGAGTAGTCATCTCTTGGTTTACAAAACTACAAAACAAGTAGTGAAACTTTAAGCAATGACTTACAGTGTTGACACTATCAAATGTAAATGGACATTGAACTCTGCTCGATAAAACTAGAAAATTGAAATGTGGATATAACAGTTACTTAAAAAACGTGGAATGTGTATTTCATCCACTGCTTTAGCAACATAACTGATAATTTTGTAATTTCTACTGCTTAAATATATTTTCTTCATGAAAGGGACTAAGTGACTCGTTCCTTGCATGACTTTTAATGTTATCAAACATGCTCAATCTTCCTGAGTGCTCAATATTTTGATCTTCGACAGTTAATAGAGTCATCGAACAGGACTGAAGTTTATGTCTTCCTAAAATTCCAATGAAGCATGTTGACGATGTCTACTGGAATGACATGAAAAGAAAAACGAGCATCAAGGTCCACAAACTCGGATGTAGCATAAATATTAAGTTTTCTTGGAGCAGCTTAGCAGAAAGTCCGTAATCTATCTTCTTCCCATCATTCCTTCTAAAACATCACCACATCCCCAGCAAGAAAGAGAATTCACCACAATATCACGCAACTTAGGTCTTTTACCAGTTACAGCAAGATTCCAAGTAAATCCAAACGGAATGGGATGCAATATCTCGGTTGGTGTAGGCTGATTCCTGAATAAATTTCCCCTTCTTGACATAGAGAGAAGTGCTTAGAAATTGTCCAATTTAGTGCATATATTGGTCGGTGTAGGCTTCCCATGGCTTGTAAAGCAATTCAAATTCAGTGAACGGATGCTGCAAGAGTTCATGCATTGGTCAGGTGATGACTTCATAGGAATTTGGCAATTCATAGATGCTTGATGCCTTTCATTACTCAAGAAACATAGAACAAAACAAATAACTAGCCAGTCTATTTGAATGCTTCGAATTGTTGGTTGACAATTATACTTATCAAGGGGGAAAATATTGAAGCCGGCACTGACCTCTACTCGGGTGCTTTGAGGATGGTTGAAGTTGTGAACTTCAGATGCATTATCAGCCACTGTCTCATTTGTTTCAGAATAATGCCTCTTCTGATCATAAGAACTTTCTCCTTCAAATTGAACTTGCACATCCATGGTAGGAACTTCGATGCCGCTTCCTCGATTTCCAGAGTCTTCGCTAGTTCCAATGGAGCAATTGGATGGTAGTCGGTCGTTCATATCGCTCTCTGTCCATTCCTTGCAAGGTCGATCCCCTCTATTGAGTCTTTGAAGCACCATCTTCTCCCTTGTTCTTTGCTTTGCTCTTTCCCTCGCCTTTGCCCTTGACTCTCTCCCCGTAGGGCGAAACACAGTCTTTCTTGATTGTTTGACCTTTCTCTTTTTTGCAATAGTCTCTTGTTGATTATCCTTAGCGATTCTGCCTATTTCAGGCATCACTTCACGCTCCGATCTGGAAGGAACACTCACAATAGGCATGCTTTCGCCGTTCTTCGTCGTCTGAAGGCCTCTAGCTAATTCTTTAATGGCAGGTGTCGACTTCACTAGCAACCACTTGATGGTTTTGCTAGCTTTGTCGAGGCCGAGCATGTCTTGAAGATTGAAGAATTCACGCGCGACTTCAACGGACAACCTCATCCTCCGGTCTCTCATGCCTTGAGCGGTGTTGATCTTGCTGTGCCGATCTTTCTTCGACGACCTCTCCGTCGGAACAACCTGCTCAGCAGTCGCTTCGGGTTTCACTCCGGTGATGTGTCCGATCGAATCGCCAGCAGAGAAGGTCATGAGATCCGTCATTTGGTGATGAGGGTTCAACGGTTGCTGCCCTTGTAACAAGAGATCGTGGTGAATCTGAAGAGAAGTACCATCCTCGTTTTCATCATCGTTGAAAATGGAGGGAGAAGGCAAGCTGTAGAGAGAGAAAGGAAGGTCTTCTTGTCTGGAATCGAAGCTAATGTCATGGAAGATGGGATGCTGAAGGATCGGCCGTTCACTGGAGGATATGAGGTCAATGGTACTGTGGTTTGAGTGAAACATTGCGCATCATCAACTGTGACTGCAGCAAAGACGAAGGGCTAGAACGGTTAGGTTAGAAATTTAAGTTGCCACAAGTGCCACATTGATTGAGATGCTTCATCTCTGTCAAATCTCAAGTCACTACTGCAAGCACAAAAGACACAGCCCGGGAGTTGAGAAGGAGATGGAGTGAAATGCATATATTATAAAACATAAGATCTTGATATGCAACTACAGACATACTTTATTAGGTACAAGTGATGGAATTTTTTTTGTGGTAGTGTAAGAGAAAGAGATTTTGTTAGCATAAAGGCACATATGTGTTTGCAGAGGAAGGGAGAGACAACTTCCGTTTTATAGTATTTTCATGTCGCTTTTGTAAATTGATTCTGTAGATTAATCTTTGTGTTTGACGCTAGGGTTTTTTTCCCTTAATAGCTGTAGTGGGCTCGTAGTGATTACATCAAGAGAAAAGCTCCGAGAGGTTTTCAAAGATCAAATCAGTCACGTAAGAGCATGTATTGATTTGACTGGGGCTTTGTTATAACGATTGGAAAAATAACACAAATAATTTTTGAGTATTGACTGAACATAATTCTTAAACTTGTAACTTGTTCGACGTGATTTCTTAATCTTAATTCAATATATAATGATGCCCTTAAATTTTTAAATTATTCAATATGATCTCCGAATTTTTAGTATATATTTAAATTAGTCCATGAATTATTTAAAAATATTCATTATTATTTTTAAATTTGAATTAATGAAAGAATAATATTTAATATTTTCATATAATTCAATGATTAATTTCAACATGTATCATAAGATGAATGATTATATTGAACAAATTAAAAATTTAAGAATCATTATAAATAAATTAAAATTTTAGATATCAAATTATATATTGAAGTAAAATTGAAGAATCATTTATATTATCTTTTAACGATAAATCAAATCAGAAAACAAGCACGAAAAGGGAAAACACTTGGGACCGCCACTATATGTGGCCATGCTCCTGATTCGATATATGGCATTTGTTAATGTCCTATCTGTTTATGTTTGTACGAGTGTGAGACATAAGAGAGAATGAGCGTGAGAGAGAGAGATAGAGAGAGAGAGGTTTTTCTTTGGATAAGCACAGAAAGAGAGAGAGAGAGAGAGAGGGGGGGACTCAAAGTCAAAGGGGACTGTCCTTGCCTAGGGTTGGACACAATCACGCGCAGAGAGAGATAACATGCACGTTCATGAATCTTCCCACAACAAGTCACTCCTTGTCACAAGGTGACATAGCACGTCTGACACATCTCTTTTTCTCTATCACTCACTCAATCCTCAAGCTCTCTCAACAAATTCTAGTCAAATTCTCTTAACCCAGTCTTTTGATGTACATAGCCTGTACCGATTATTCATACAAAATGATTGTCATAATTTCTCACGACTTATTTTTATTTTATTATTATTTTTATATAATCTCACAAACTATGTACATGTCTTAATCAAGTTAACGTGTTGAACGTTTGCATCGATGGGTATATATAATTCGTGCTCGAGGATTGGGCCATTGGTCCAAACCTTGACAATCGTTATCACACACACGGAATGCTATTCCATTGGTTTTGTTGTTTGAGTGACGTCTTCTATGTTAATGATGTGCTTGGTCTATATGTACACACGGAGATCGTATTTGATTACATCAAATGAGATTTACATATTTATTAACACGTAGACGTGTGATCAAGATGTATATAATCCATAATATGGAAATAATTAGGAAACCTTAAAACTTACCACAAGCAAAAGGATCGTTAATTGGTTTACTAAGGATTTCTCTTGTCTAAGATAAAAGGAGGAGATGGATTATTTGCATAACTACTCTCCAAATGTACCATAATGATTTTATATTCGACGTGCGATGTTTGGATTTAATATCGCAGAAAGATCATCTTTTGGCATCTCTTATGACTCACTGGTCTCCAACACTAGAGGTCCAACGCCCATCCACTAAAATATGCATACTACTGCCATAAGAGGATTCGAATTCATGATCTCATGTTTTGAAATACCATCCTGATACCATTAGATCACCATGACAGATGATTCGACTTACTTAACTTGTTAATAAATTGACCTGCACAAGATGAAAAGGATACACGAAACTTATAGTTTTAAAATATTATATATATGTTGTAATTTCTTGAATCTTAATTTATGTATGAATCTAGATCATATCTCTAATCCGCGATAGATTTAAGATTTGGTACAAACTTTTCAATGTGAAATGACTTGTTTCATTTGCTAAACGAATGCTAGTTACATCATTTAAATAAAATAAATGAAGAGTACGTTTGTTTCACTGAAATATCATGATTTAAAATAATATATTCCATGGAAATTATTTTCAAGAAAAATGATAAGTTTTCCTTTATTTAGTTTCTTAGAGAAAGTGATTTTCTTGTTACCATGAATGGAAGTTGTTTCCTTAAATCTACATTTGTTATTTTTAATTCACGAAAAATATTTTTCATTCTTCTTTTTTTTTTTTATGTCAAATGTACTGTAAGGACATATTTGACATTTGATTTAAACTTTTTGAATTTCTATGCATCATATTTGACATTTTTTTCCATTCCATTTCATCAATCCGTTCTATATCTCTTCAGACCAAGCATTCCTCTCTCTCTCTTTCTCTCTCTCTCTCTGGGATCGAAAAAAATCCTCAAGGACCTTACCAACGACCTTTGCCATGAACACTAAACCTCCTCAAATTTGGTCTTTGCATCATTCTGCTTCGAATGATCAACATAGTCCTTCAGTTGCAGTTGCTTACTCCATTCGATTCATCACTTTCCATGCTCTTTTGCCACTGTGGTTAGCTCTCTTTCCATTTATTCATGCCGCAATCTCTCTCTTTCTCTCGTCAGAGGGACATCACTACAAGGACCACATATATTGCTAGACACCACGGTTCTCTCTCACGGGTTGCTTTCAAACAGCAGATAATAACTACGAAGAAAAGACGAGGGTGAATTGTGATTGGTTCGCCATTTTGTAGTGATGTGTGATGGTGATAGTGCGAGCGTAAAACCCCTTCCAGTCGTTTTTTACTTTCTTTTCTATTTAGTGCTTTCCTTTCAACTTCGTGTGAAGTATCTCTGCCTTTACCAACAAACGCCCCTTCAGCTGTCGTCCATAAGGATATGCTTGTGGTCTCAATCTTGTTCGGGGCTTCTGCAATACCATCCTCATACAAAGAAAAGACATCATTGAAGGGACACCTGTCTAAAGTGCGGCTCTTGGATCTTCAGGGTGAGAGGGGATGAACCGTTTTCCAAATGTAGTATGGCTTTTGGGTTTCGTGCTTTGCACTCACTCCTCATGCAGTAAGCTATACATAGTTTGTCCATTTATGCTCGTTCTTATCTTCTTTCCTGCGAGCTCTTGCAATTTGAAGAGTCTTAAGTGCTTTTCATATCTGATGCTAAAGTATTTGATCTGATCATTCAATGAACAAAATTCCACAAGTATATTTCAACTGTACGCATGTCCAGATCTCCTAGATTTCAACGGGATCATATTACATCGATTTGTAGTCTCTTTCACGCGTTCTCTAATCAAGCTTTTCGAGCAGGTCGGCTGCAGATGAAAACAAACGTGTGTATGATTTGCCAGCGAATGTACTTGTCTGGAGGAGAGAAGTCGCAACGTGACGATAGAGACTCAAGAGTGATTAGGGTTTGTCAGAAATTTTTGGCCCTAATGAAACCAGCCACAAGCAACATTATTTGGCCAAGTTTGGTACTGTACTCTAGCCGGGTTCAATGTGACAAAACAACGCAGCACACACACACACACACACACACACACACACACACACACACACACATATATATATAAGGAATATATGGAGAGAGTTGATTCGTTGTCCTACGTTGTTGTTCCACTATCTGAAGATGTTCGGATGGGAAAGGAAATGGCCCACGTGAAGAAAAGCTGTCTCTCTCTTTATCCGATCTCCTTAGGTTAAGGGGAACGCACAAGTGGTCTCTCATTATGTTTTGTGATTTCATTAGATTGCTCTTGAAGATAGTCCGTTTTTAATCATTGGGATTGATGACATAAGTGGATAAGAATAACAGCAAATGGTTGCTTAAGCTAAAGTTCAACAATTATATCGCATATTGAGCAAATGGCCCATAAATTTTGCAATAATCTTTGAGCCAAAGTTCAAGGCCATTTATGTCATCTACTCTTTTCTTTTCTTTTTCTTTTTCTTTTTTTGACGTATATGAGATAAGATAACTATATAGCAAAGTAGAGTGCATTTACATGTTGGTTCGCATGAATAATTGATTAAAACACAAAGATATCACATGCGGTTGTTTCCATGTTTTCTTTTTTATACCTTCATTGATTCGGGATTTTCTCTTCAAAAGATCGTTACAATGAGCTATTTTTTGAAATCTCTCTTCTAATTCAAAATCACGGGGATATATTAATACCAAGCTTTCTAGAAGAAATTAGAGAGGGGCTAACGAAAGAAGGATGGATAGTGGGGAAAATCCTCTTACTTGGTAAAAACCTCCCTACATGATATTTTCACCTCTCACGGCTCCTTGAGGGCGCCTAAAAATCAACATGAAAAGTTTGTTAATAACCCTAATAAGGTTATGTAAATCATGAGATTTGCTCGAGATTCTTTCTAACAGAGCATGCGAATTTAACACAACGCTACGTCATCTAGCTCCAGACCTATATTTCTCAATCGTTGTTTTGCTCAAGAGAGCAATGTCCCTCATTTCTTACCTTGCTTGGTCCTCTCTTTCAAGATAAGAATGACAACATGGATCAAACGCCTCATTGTCTGTACCATCGTATGAATATGGATATTTCCCTTTTGCCTAGAGTAGGTAAACAAAAGAAGCTGAAATAATGGAACCTATCGACATGTGAACATGGATATTCCACTTTTACCTAGAATAGGTAAAAAAAGAATTGGCCATATACTAAAGCCTATGGACATGTGGAGCTATATTCGTGGAAGAGAAAGCAAAAAGCTGCTGTTCTTTACGTAAGAATATGGATTTTTTTTTCCCTTTTGTTAATTTTTGAATGACGATTGATAACACTATTATTTCGGAGAATAATTTTTTTTTTAGAAATAATATTTTTTTATTTCTATTTCTTATAATAATTTTTTAGTAAAAAAAACCGTTTGATAACTATACAAAATTTCTATTCTCAAAATAAAAAAAATAATAAGAATACGTTTTGTATGATTCACAAAATTTTTTGTAATGTAAAATTTCTTTTAATTTTTTTTCTTATGATTCCTTATCGCCACCACCGCCCGCCGTGGATGACCATCGACGTCGCTGGCATGGGCAGTCGAAGGTCATCGATCGGCAATGGCGGCACTGGTGGTAGGCGGCGACGGTTGGCGATCGTTGATCAGAAGTGACGACGATGATAGTGGCAAGCGGCGGCATTAGCGGTCATTGGTTGGTAGTGGTGGCGGTCGCTGGCAGTCATCGGTCGATTGGCGGTGACAGTTGGCCGACGGTGGCGAGTGGCGAGCGGCCACAATTAGCGATGGTCAATCAGCCAGTGGCAGTGGTTGGTCGGCAACAACGGTCGGCCAGTCGGCGAGCGACGGTCGGTAGAGGTTGGCTGACGACAAGCGACAATAGGGGGTGGTGGCCGACAAAGAAGAAGAAAAGAGAAAATAATTTATGTTTAGAAATTATTCCCGAGAATAAAAAATTACTTTTTTCTACTTCTTATTTATGTTCCAAATCTATTCTACTTTTCTATTCCAAAGAGTAAAAAAATTAATCGATATTACCGAAAAAATTTCTTTTTTTTTTTCGGAGAATAAAAGAATGGAAACTAGGAGAAACAGAAACGTTATCAAACGGAGCTTAATATCAGCGACTTCTTTTTTCTAAATATATTGTTGGTAGCTTATCAATATATAGAGATTACCAACAAAAAAATTGATAACTCAATAAAAAAGTTGGTAAGGTTTTCCAAAAATAAATAGATATTGATAAATAACTCAAACAAGAATTAACGCAACAAAATTATTTGGTGCCCCGGTGAAAGAAAACTTGTTAGTTACTTTATTGAAGTATGGAAATTCATGTAAATTTGTAAATAAAAAGAAGAGTTGATAAGTTAAGAAAACAAATATACATATGTAAGTAACTCATATGAGAGCTAGTAACCCAAAAGTAGTTGATAACTAAATCGGATTGTCGATACTCAAATAGAATTTATTAAATGTATATAAGAGTTGGTAAGGTTGATGCGTTGGTAAGAAAGGCGAATAAAAGTTGATAAAAGATAAGTTGGTAATTTACAAACGGTCAAAGAGTTCGTAATTTCCCTAAAGCCTCGCTAAGTTATCAAGAAACCAGATAACTAGTAACTGTCTTCACTAACAGTTTTTTGATATTTAGTATTTACCAACTTTTTCAAAAATTTACCAGCACGTAAAAAAGATATTCTTCATGGGAACTGAGTAGCAAAATTGTCCGACTAAAGAGAGAAAAGGCAGAGATTGAAGTCTAGGTTATTTTCCTTTGTTTTTTTTTTCTTTTTTTTTCCTGGTTATTTAATCGTGGCTCCTACATCCTTTTTTTTTTTTTTTTTCGGTGGCTCCTACATCATAAATAATCGTTTTTTTTTTTTTTTGGCTAAAGATCCTATATAATTAATTACAACAAGGCTAGCCATGATATTTGCCCTGCTTCGAAAAGTTTCTGATTTCATTAATCTTATTTTAGTGGGCTTTTTGTTAAAAATAGGGTAAGGGATCCAAGCCCATACACAAATGCCATTGACTGGGCCATTGGACAAAAATACTCAGTGGGCCTTTGCGCTCAAAACAATGTCAACATTCATATCATCGCGACGAAAATTTCGTCTTGGCCAGAGTTTCGGTGAGATGGTTTGGAAAAGAATGGACCAATTTTGCTGACCATTACAAAAAGGAAATGGAAAGAAGAAGAAGAAGAAGAAGAAGAAGAAGAAGGATGAAAGGTATGGTCGGGAAAAAAGCAGTGCAAAACTATAAATGAGAATGACGGGTGAAAGTGTCTATGATATATGGCTACTGAGATTTGTTACATTGATCGACCTCTAACTTTTAGTTTCTTATTTAACTCAATTTTTTTAAAGTATTTTTTCCAATCTTATATAGATATATGGCTATCGAGGTTTGTCACATCGACTTACGACACATGACCATCGGAGCTGATTTGACTATCCTCGTCGCGATCCTCCGCTATCTTGTTCATAGACCGCTGGAATTGTCAACGACGACAACTCGTGAAGCAAGAATGCTTGTGGAGGACACAACCTCTTAAGGGGCAAGGTGAAGATGGCGATGGAGAGATTGAGGGTCAACAACCCATGTCTCAATCACTACAAGACATGTTAGTGGTAGCGCGAAATTCCTTCTCCCCCCATCTCTCTATTGTGGCCTCAAAATCTATAGATCCGTGCCACTGTGTATAAGGGACGCTGGTGGGTGGTTTTCGATTGTGATGGCCCCCATTGTAACAGCAACTCAGTTCTAGAGTTTTCTTTGAATTTTCTAATTTGAATTTCTTATTTTTCAATTTTATCTCGAAACATATCAAACACTTGATAGTATTAGATATACTATCCAGCAATTTTTTTAACCTACTTTTTTTTAATCATATCTCAATCCTTATTCCAATTACCAATCATAATTTTTAGTTTTTTTTTTTTTTTTTTGCCTCTTCCCTTCTTTTCAAGTATCTCAAGACATCTCGATAATATCGCTAAATCAATGTCTTCATTTCAAAATCCCGATCCCTCGTGACGGACATATGGCCATGGGAATCCATTCAATAGTTTATTTCTTTTGAGATCTTTTGGGGGGTCTTAGTGGGGCCTACTTCTATAGCCGGAAATTGAGATTATTCAAATTGGCCTCCTCGATACTGACATTCCATGATTCCTAAATTGCCAGGTCTCGTGTCGCGTCTGATGATTTTTGTTTCCGTGTTTTACCAGATTGAGCAGAGGTCAGGGGTCGATCTTGTGTTGGATTCGAATATATATATATATATATATACTCACGAGTGGGCCCACTTTATCGACCGAGTGACAGGCGATTCATCAAAACCTCCGTCGGACTGCAAATCAACGTACGATCTCCGCTTGTCTTCTCGTGGTAGGTGGACCAAAAATAAAAGGAAATGAAAAGACAGGGATAAGTGGGGCCCAAAATTTAAAGATAAGGTTCATTGATTGAAAGAGAGAACTGGAAAAATTTAATAATTTTGAATGATGGCCTTCCGTTGTACCGTTGCGTCACTTGCGTGTCGCGCCGCCCCTCATGAAACGAAATGAAACGATTGAAGCAGATGCGCTCGTGCGAAATCTAGCGGCTCCAAACACGACTTGACGGCGTCCGAGAGAGAATATTCGAACCCAATGAATGCAACATGACGGGGTTAGAATTGTATGATAATAAGGGCGATGTGACAGTTATGTTAAGATTAATACGAAATGCGCAAATGAATAATCCGTTAATAGAAACGATATAATCGGAAGCATGACAAAAAGAATTTACATCGATTGATGTCGTCATAGTAAGTTTATGTCAAGTTTGGGACTTTCTTTCTTAAAATTTATGTGGAATTTGAGCCATATTCTCATGTTATGTCAAGAGTTATCGCATTTATATAGATTGACACATTTTAAATCATTTTCTAAAATAGGAATTCTTATGATTACGTGAAACTCTAAATGAGAGGACACGACACCAGAAAATCCATGAAGATCACCTTGGAAATTCAAACGAAATGCAACTAGAAACTTGGGAAGGATCGGAAAAAGAAAATTGGGGTTGCCTTAGAAATTCAAATGAAATGCAACCAGAAGCTTGGGAAAGATCGGAAAAGAAAATCGGGGCCTCGCACAATTATGGAGAAACAACGAAACCACCTGAAATCTAACTCTTGAACCCATCATCGATCCACAAAGTACATCGCCATCTTTGTCGAAATGGATAAAAGCAAAAGCCAAGAATCTAAACTCCATGCCACAACTTTCGACGTTGTCTCAATGTGTTGTTAGGATTTGACCCTCTTTGATCTATCTAATGAATCGAAAGTTTGGTGGTGGGCCGGTTGGAAAATGGGTTTGTAATAAACGACACGTCCCCCACTAAAGGGGGGCTTTATGTAGTGGGAAGTAGCCCAATGGGATAGCCGATGTAGACTTATCAGGGACTAAAAAGTCTCATTTCAATCTCTTATAAATTTGCCTTTATTAAGCACTATCGACAAACATGACCCGTTGCCTTTTCTCCCATTTTTCCTTTGCGAGTAGTGGATTTAGTTATTGGATTACGTGTGTACCATGAATCTCCTCTCCATCCATCATAGTGTATACACTATAAAATGTTTCCCGCTTAAGCAAGTACCACTATATGGAAAAATTGATCTAACCCTTTTAAGAGACTAGACAGTTAATTAGACAAAAGGGATTTGACTTGGAACAGATTGTTTTTTAATAATAAAAAACTTCACCAGTAGGGTAAATTCAGAAATCATGGAATTCTCCACTAACCCAATGAGTCAAAAACTCCAAACATGATATCGTTTTGATTTTGTCATCATTGAGCCAAATTATGGGTTTTCAATGATATTAATTTTATATATTACGGGAAAAATCAATGCACCGATGATCACAAAATATTTCAAATTCAATTTATCATACCATCTCTTTTGAACACAAGTCCACTTTACTATTTTTTCGATCGATGATTGTTACAAATAAAAAAAAAAAGGCTAGAATCACAAACTATTAAGAGAATGAGTTTCATTGAAGGGAGGAATCCAATGAACGGACGGGAGCTGGTGGGGTAAAGACCGATTAGAAAAGTCATTAAGAATTTCGCGAGCTTTAATCTCACGCAAATGGGCTCGCTTTATTCTTTCCGGGGATCCAATTTCGAAAATTAAAAAAAAATAGTAAAATCCCCAACCTCTCTTCGTTTCTGTGGGCTGATGAAGATCGACGCGGAAACCACCGAAACTTCGCACGTGGCGCCGCACGTGCCTCGGCAAAGCCGTTTCATTCGGGACCGATCAGACAGACAGTCGCTCGCTAGTGCCTTACTCTACCGCCACTACTACTGGTGCTGCTCTGCGCAGCTGGGGGAATTCCAACTTGTCTTGTCCCCCGGTCATCTCGCCTAACTCCTCCCGTTTAACTTCCCGCGTCGTCTTCTAACCATATCTTGTCCCCGAGCTCGATCCTGGCCGTCCGTTCCTCCACGTCACCGCCAGAAAAAAAAAAATCTCTCTAAAAAATCAACTTATAACGCCACGTAGCAACGATTTTTCGTATTTTTGGGGGGGGCGACGACCAACGGAGGATAATCTTTTATGGGGGTCGGAAATCGGACTGCAAATTGATTTCAAAAACGACACAGGGGTCTCTTTCTGGCCGAAAGGGAACGCGTTTGGTAATGCTTCCTGGACTCGAATGGAAAGGGACGGCGAATCCGGTCCGGGAAACGGCCCGCCGGTCGAACCGGTTCGGTGGAGCGGCCCGGTCTTGGGCGGTAACGTTAGCTTTACTTTGCCGTGAGAGGAAAGCCATGTATGAGATAGAGAGAGAGAGAGAGAGAGAGAGGGGTGACGAATGCTCAGTAAATGCGTTTTGTTTTACGTCAATCAATAAGAATCGGAAAAGAAACGAATCCCGCAGTGAATGCGTAACGGAAGAAACCCAAAGCGATCGGCCGGCGAAGGAGAGAGAGAGAGAGATTGAAGAGGTCGAGGTTTCCGTCCTTCAATGGCGCTCGCACTGGCTTCGTTCGATCGCTGAGGCAGGGAGAGGGTGGTGCGATTCTCGCTGGTTAGGGTTGAGCCCTTCTTCTTCTTCTTCTGGTTGGTTCATGAATTGGTGAGGGGGGAAGGGGACGGACTGAGGTGGGGGAAAGCAGCAGCAGCGGCGGCGGCGGCGGCGGAGGGATGATGAGCTGGCGAAGGGTGTTGAAGTCCGTGCAGGCGCTGGTGGCGCACGGCCTCCTGCTCGCCTTCACCCTCCTGCTCCTCCTCAAGCTCGACCGCGGCGTGCGCTACTCCTGGTGGTCAGTTCTCTCCTGATTTCGCTGTTGGTGATCCATTGGGTCGATGGTTTCGACGATTGTTCTTGTTCTTGTTATCTGTGAGTCTGTTGATTGAGTCGTTGTGTGTCGAAGGTATTTTGATTGTGTGATTGATTGATTGGGTCGGAGCTGCGGCGTTCTCGTTTCTTTTCTGGGAAAGGAAACTTTTTGCTTTTCCTTTCCTAAATTCTCTGTGGTCCGCGAAAATCTTGTTGGTATGATCTGCGGTCTCTTCCTGACAGTGACTTGGATTGGATTTCTATTGATACTTGACCGAGCACGCGCATTCTTGTCTGCCAAATTAAGCCCAAAATTTTTCCAAAACGGAAAAGAAATCCAGAACTCGATTTTCCCTTTTATGATTTCGGCACTATGTTAAGGCTCTTGTCAGTTCTTCACACTTGTCATTGAGAATTGGCAATCTTGCGATATGATTATATTGATGGAAAAGGCAAAAAAGTAGGAATCACGATAGGGCGATAATCAATCTACAGTGCTTAAGCCATTAATGTCGTGAGCATCGGAATTGTGTTACTTGTTAGTGCTCCAATATGGGATGTCATGCAAGACTGGAGAAACCGGTGATTGAGCATGCTAAATTAAGTTTTCGAAGATGCAGATTTGTCAGGAGCATGATGTGTGATCACACCTCTTGGTGTCCTTTGGAAATCCTGTAGCATCTATGTGCATTGAAATGTCTTCAACATCGCTTTTTCACTGTTACTTTTTTTCTTTTTTTGACATTAATATGAGGGTTAACACGAGCTCGCTTTGACATGCAGGATAATCTTTTTCCCGCTTTGGTTATTTCATGCAGTCGTTGCCAGAGGGAGATTTTCATTACCGGCACCGTCAGTTCCTCATAATCGTCATGTAGGTGTAATAGAGCTTCCAAAACTGTGGTTGTTTCTGCCCCGCTCATCCCATCTATATCTTTTATTATGTCAAAATTTAATCTTGTAGCAAGACTGGACTTTAATGACTTTTCTCTCTTTGGACAGTGGGCCCCTTGCCATGCCATTGTGGCGACACCTTTGCTTGTTGCATTTGAATTACTTCTTTGTATATATCTGGAGAGCGTTTATGGTACAGTCTACCTTCTTTGCATCATTGGTTTGTTAGACTTTGGATTATCATATGTTTTTTCAGTTTTTCTGAACTGCCATGCCCAGTCAGTATTGCTTACTTTGTGTATCTGTCGAGATCTACGCAAGATAATATTGTGCTGTCTCATTCTTTCTACGGTTTCCCCATGCTTTTCTGTTGTTTTGTGGATTCTTCAGATGATTCCCTCCATTCTCTTTTTATTTGTAAGAGTGGGCTATTCCTGAGATTAAGAACTGTCAATTCGAGTTGTAAATGATCTCATTCATTTTCTCTTTCCTTTCTTGTGCAGTTCATTGGGATCCTGCTGTGAACTTGAAGATAGTCTTTCTTCCTTTGTTGGCACTGGAAATAATTATTCTTATTGACAACTTTAGGTTAGTTCTGTTGCGATTGTTTATTTATGTCACTATTGATGGAAGACTGCTATACGTTTTCTTTTTCTTTAAAGTGGTTTATTTTAATTTCTTTTCGAGCAATAGATGTTCTCTCTTTTTGGCTTGTGCAGATCAATAAGATGGATAATCGCACGATCAACTAAGAAATGAAGTCGTCATTATAATTATTTTGGTGTTATGATTGAAATTGTAGAAATATTGGTGGGATAGTTCTATGCCGGTTTGCATAAGATGATCTGCATGCTTATATGAACTAATTTATACAGACTTGGAGGAACAGAATGAGAATCTGGATTGCTGCTTGTGAATGCACTTGGGTGTTCTTATAGGCACTCTCTTACCTTATTGTTTTGTTGAAAAATCAATTGTTATTCAACTGCGTTAATCAGCAAATATGTGTCTGTTTAATCCTTATGTCGAATTCTCTCTCTACGCATATAAGGCATATTAACTGAGTTCAAAAACTACTGAATGATTGGCAAGAAAAATGTCATGAGGTATAAATATGTTATATACCTGTGACTCAATTGGTGATTTTGATGAATTCATCATTTTTCTCTTCCCGCACCATCAAATACAATCTCACTGGAACTGATGCTGGAGTTTGTTAGTCTCTCCTTCTGTTGGTTTACTTTTTGAAGTTCTTTCAACCATCATGAAGTCACAAGTATTTGGTGCTATAGCCTATAGAACTCTTTGGAGTTTAGGTCTCTGGAAGCCTTTTCCTCCCATGCCTAGTGCAGTAGCAGTTGGCTGAACCTCATGTCTGATAGTTAGCTTAACTTCCATGGTTTACAGAATGTGTAGGGCTCTGATGCCAGGGGATGATGAAGGCATGACCGACGAGGCAATATGGGAGACACTTCCTGTAAGTTGTTTTAATTTGATGAAAATATGAATAACCTATACCTGGATGCTGGAAAGCTATTTGTTGATATGTGCTTTATATTGTCTTTTGCCATATCTGTCATTCTGATTGCTTAGACAACGGTTTTTCTTATTTTTGAAGTGCTACCTGTTACATTTTCTGGGATGTTGGCATTAAATTTATGAAGGGATGATGTCTGGTAGAATCACACTTCGGATGGCATACTATGGCAAAGTGTTGGGGGTGTTTAGTGGGACCACCATTGTATCTGAAATTTTTCCTAAACAGGGCATTGACCTGTCTCTTTTCTCAAGCGTTTTCACTGTTTTATGCTCTCTGGTGCCCTTTTTTCTTTTCATACTTTAAGAATTGATTACTGATGAGTTGTCAATCTTTTTGCTGACAGCACTTCTGGGTTGCAATCTCCATGATCTTCTTTCTCGCTGCCACAGTCTTCACCCTGCTTAAGCTGTGTGGTACATTAAGCTAAATTTTCGTCAATCTTAGTCTGGGTAACTTCCAATTAGAAGTGGTTCTGGTGATGAAAGTTGATGCTTAGTTACAAAGTGAGAGGTGCTAATCCCACTTATTTATGTGGAGTTTGACAGGGAATTGTTGTAAATGTCCTAAGGGTCCTGTCAAAACATATATGATTGTCTTTCGTCACAAGTTTTCCATGCATGCACTGGAAAAATATGCAGTAAAGCTTTGTGGTTGTGATGTCTTTTTCATTAAAATGTCATTAAGGATGTTTTACTTGTCCTGTATCTTTATCTGCTTTTTCTGCATATATCTTTTTTGATATCTACAATCTTTGTATTTGAACCAAACTATGCTTTTTTTGTTCAAATTTAATTCAAACTGCAATTTTCCATAGAGTTAATATCTCCTGTATTGTTAATGCAGTTTAAGTTGATCCTCCGCACTTTATACTTGACAGTAATACTAGACAAGTGTTTTTTTTTTGGTAAAGCAAAAGATTTTTTTGGTAAAGAATACTAGACAAGTGTTTGTTGCTGAGTTTTTTAAAGAAGTGGTAATTTCTGTAGTGTGATAGTCACCTCTCCAGTTTTGACATAGAGAAGGACTCAACAGAAGGGATTCTTGTTGTCTGGATTCAGATGATTTACAAATTTGTAATAGTATCATAGCTAAGAGTACTGGCATTTGCATCTTCTGAAAGTGCAACTTTCAATTAGTTTGACCATTTATGTGTCTTCTCAAACATCTTGTAATCTCAAGTAAATTTACAAATTTTAAGGGCAAAATAGGGAAAGTGGCTTTAAGCTACTAAGATCACTAAGATCACTTAACTGCTTAATCTGAAGAACCAAAGAAGTTGGAAGGCTGCCTATGTAACCTTCCAAAATCTCCATGTTAACCTTTTGTTTCATTTTGTTCTTAGGAGATGTCGGTGCTCTTGGCTGGTGGGACTTATTTATAAATTTCGGGTACATACTTGTCAATCTCTGTTCAATATTTTATTGTTCGGACTTTACTGTACGTCTGGAGTTCAGCCCCAGCTATTCGATGTATGTAGCACCCAGTTCTTTAGATTCTCAGCGAATTATAGTTCAGTGTTTTCCATTCATCCTGTTGAATTTTGATTCTTGGAACATACAATCTCCTCTTGTGAAATAAATCCAAATGTGAATGTCGATACCGTTTTCCGAGCTTTGTGCTTGTTTGCTCCTCAACTGAACATCTATGTTCCTGTGAGTTTTGTGACAGAAGATCAGGTAACATTGCCTTTTTCTGCAGCATTGCAGAGTGCTTTGCCTGCCTTGTTTGTACGAAGTGGTCTAATCCCATAATACATCAAAATTCTCGCATAAGGGATCCCAGCTCGTCTTCTGCAACTATCACATATCTTGACTGGAACAGTGGCTTAGTAGTTTCATCAACTGAGAATCAGAATGAGGATCGACTATGTGGCTTGCCTGAAATTGGTGGCCACATTATGAAACTTCCAATTATCGGTTTCCAGGTCCTCCTTTGTATGCGCTTAGAGGTGTGTACAAATATTGTTATAGCTAAGTATTTGACATACTCTCTGTTTTCTTTTTAGACAATAAGATGCTATGACATGATATTGCAACACTTTCTATTGACAGTTTCTTTATTTGTTATAAATTTCAGGGAACACCTTCTGCTGCTAGACATATACCACTCCCAATTCTTTTCTCTCCACTGTTCCTTTTGCAAGGTACTGCTGTACTATTTGCTGCTTCAAGGTTAGTGGAGAGAATAGTTCTTCTTCTGCGGAGTGGTGCTGGTGCTGGAAGATACTTTATATTTTCGGCAAGAGTTCATGACTGTCTAGCATTCCTGCACCATGGTTCCCGGTAATGATATGTTTAACTGAAAGATACCATGCAAGCTATTGGACAAATAAAATGTGATCATCTACTTTTGCAAATTATTCTTATTGCATGTGTTACACCTGTTCATCAGGCTTTTGGGATGGTGGTCAATTGATGAGGGAAGCCGTGAGGAGCAAGCCCGGCTTTTCCAAGAGGGTGCTTCTGGGTAGGTTTTAACCTCTGCATTTCAATGTCCTCTTTGACTTGTTTTGTTTTCATTCTAGTGCTTTCACAATGCACTGTTTTTATTGTGTTTTCTTTTCCATTGGTCCGCACTTTTATCTTTGCAGCTATAACACCTTTTGTGGTTATCCACCAGAAGTAGTGAAAAAAATGCCTAAAAGGGATCTAGCTGAGGAGGTATGGCTCTCAGTCCTCATTTCTTTGATATAATTACATTAGTAAGAATATCTTATTTTGAACTGCTGAAAACAGTCCACATCATATTTGTTGAAATAAGGAGTGACCATCGCATCTTTTTCAGGTTTGGAGACTTCAAGCAGCTTTAGGTGAGCAAACAGAAATCACTAAATTCAGCCAGCAGGAATTCGAAAGACTTCAAAATGTAAGGGCTTACCAATTCTTATTTTACTGCCAGATTTTCTGTGAACTATGATTAGTTGCAACTGTAGACATTGCCAGGGCTCGTAATTTAAGTTTCTGCATCTACCATAGATGTACGTGAAAGGTGATGCCTTCAGTAGCTTCAATCACGACCAGAACATTTCAGGAATTTCTTGTTTTCACGCGAATCTTTACATCTGTAGAAGACTGATAGCTGGGCATTCATTCATTAAGAGGGTTGTAAGTCTGCAAAGTCAAGCTTATCCCCTTGGCATCGTCCAAAAGCAGCAAATTGAAACATCCCCTGCACCACTCACTGCCATTTTAGGCCAAAAAGATATGTTGACTTTTGTACTTTAGGGAGAACCCTTCTCCTAATTGCTCATTTAATTTGGATTGGGGCCCCGGCATTATGGATCATATAAGCCTTGGCTCCTTTACGATGAACTTACTGATTACTGGAGTTGATACGATGTGGGACAGTGGAATTCTCATTTGTCCTTAGGTTTTTCATAAATGTGGAAGAAGCCTTTGCTGATGACTATTTCAATGTATACTGAATGGATTTACAATTACTGCAGTCTAATCTCATAAGTTTTTTCTTCATAATTTGGCAGGAAAAAGTTTTGTGTAGGGTTTGTTTCGAGAGAGAAATTAGCATCGTACTGCTTCCCTGTCGTCACCGTGTTCTTTGCAGGTATGGTTATGTAAATCGGGGCAGTTTAAAGTTTCTTTCGGTTATTATAACTCCATTTAGTGAATTTTCTCTCTTGTTTCTCGTATCAAGGTTTGTTTATCTCTATGTTGTGCAGTGCATGCTGTGAGAAATGTAAGAAGTGCCCAATTTGCCGTGTTTCCATAGAGGAGCGGTTACCTGTATATGATGTTTAGGAATAATCCTGCAAATCGCTTTTCTCCCTTTTTATCTGATTTTCTTTTTATATAAATCAGCTGGAGTGGGGCTAGCAGATGGTAAAAATTTCTTAACCATCACTGATGTTTATAGGGATACTTTGTAGACGGTGTTACTGGTTTGAGTAAACATTAGTGAATTTTCAGAATACAATATTCAAATAATGTTTTTGTTTTGTTCCATGTATCTTTAATTCGAAATTGTAAATGCTCTGTACTTGTATCGTAAGTTCTGTTTACAGGTTTTGTGCTTGACTGCTTCAGCGCTACATTGTATAAATTGCATAAGCTTGTATAGATTGTTTAATCCTAATGAGCCAAGGTTGATTGCTGCTCTTGTGCCACATTCTTTGTAATTTTCAGCGTGTTTGCGTGGCAAATATTACATCTCTACTAATGCTATTGATGTCACGTGGCATCCTTTTTTAGTGAAAATTATCCAAAAAGTTCTAAATCTATAGTACAATAGCCAATTTTGTCTAAAATCCTTTAATTGTGCCAATCCTGTTATAAATTTTTTGACAACTCGCTAATTTAGTACTAAATACTTCAATTATGTCAATTTAGTTCTTCCTATTAATTTTGGCCAAATATCATTGATGATGGTAATCTATTCAGCGTCGATACGTGGCACAGTTGGTACTTACATGGATAATTTTTAATGTTTTTTTAAATAAGTTTTTAATTGATATTTATTATTATTTTTATTTTTTTCTCTTCTTACATAGGGTTGTCAACCCTCATTGGCCATGTGTGAGGGCTACGAAGCCCTCATTGTGGTGGGCGAGGGAGTTGTGAGCCTTTGCCCACATTGCGAGCCATAGTGAGCGCTGAGGCCCTCGCTGTGACTGGTGAGGGCAGAAGCGGGATGCGGTGCCCTCGCGGGCCATAGTAAGGGCGGTGCCCTCGTGGGCCATAGTAAGGGTTGTGACACTCACTTGTCACTGGTGAACGCATAGTGGTCTTCAACCCTATGTAAAAAGAGGGGAAAAAAGAAGAAAAAAAAGAAAAGAAAAAAATCAACAAATAATTCGAAGACCGTGTCACCTAAATTGACCAGCAATGAATGGATCACTACTTCGGCAATAAATGGCCAAAATTAGCTATATCTAGCCAAAATTAGCTGAAAGGATTAAATTAGCAATTCGTTAAAATGTTTAGGATTAGTTTGATAAATCGTTAATAGATTTAGAACTAAATCAACATAATTGAAATATTTATGAACGAATTGGCAAGTTGTCAAAATGTTTAAGATTGAATTGGCCGTAACATAGTAACATGATAAATTTAAAACTTTATGGATAATTTTCTTGTATTTTGTACGTCTCTACCATTTGTATGGAGTACCACTAGCATCAACCCTAATCTCCTATTAGTTTAGCGATGATTAGAGGTGGCCTTATATATGATCCATTTAAATTATAAATAGGTCATTTATTTTTTGAAGAAACTAGTTAAATGAGTTTAATAATTAAAGACTTAAGATAGGTGGGTCTTAAGTGGGTCTTAAATGGGTTGGATTTAGAACCCATTTTCAACCAAAACCTCACAATCTTTCTCTTCCCTTTTTAACTTTACAAATATGTATATATATATTATAAAAATCGAAATTATGATTATTTTTTTATTTTAATTTTCTTTCCTTTTTTTTTCTTTCTTCTTCCTCCTTTCGGTGGCCAGCATGATGATGGGCTAGCGACCGGCCAGCGAGCCTTGAGCTCACCAGCATCGAGCAAAGCTCGAGCTCGGCCGATCTAGCGAGACTCGAGCTTGCCGGCGTCAAGTGAGGCTCCGGCGAGTTCGAGTCTCACCCGGATTCGGCGAGGAGATCCGGCAAGGGGCGAGCTCGAGCTCACGAGGCTTGACCCTCGTCGATTTGGCGAGACTTGAACTCGTCGGCGTTGGGCGAGGGGCGAGCTCGAGCCTCGCTGATATCTGGCGAGGCTTGAACCTCGTCGATCTAGCAAACCTTGAGCTTGCCGGTGTCGGCGAGCCGGGCGAGCTTGAGGCTTGCCCGTGGTTGGTGGTTGTTGTCATGGCTGGTAGCCGGCCAAAGAAGAAGAAGAACAAAAAAGAAAAGAGAAAAAGAAAAAGAAAAAGAAAAATTATATTCTTAAAAAATTAAAAATTAAAAAAGAATTAATTTTAATTTTAAAAAATAAAAAATCGAAATTTTTTAAAAATTATAGAAATTGTCCATTAAATTTGTGTTGTATAAAACTATTTTAGCAATACTATTTTAAAAAAAAAATTCTTAGGTTTAGTTAAATGGGTCAAGTATGGGTTGAGTATAGGTCGGGTTGAATATGGATCATAAACGGGTTAAATTAGTCGATTTGAGTTGGATCATTTATGACCCGACCCAAACCCAACCCGATCCATCCGTTTAATGGGTCTAGCGATGATCATCAATGGGATGGTGTTATTGTTATTCATCCGTTAGGTCACGTAGGCATGTAGGTCCTGTTAGTTATTTGTGTCATTTTGTATTGTCACTAAAATATTTCAAATGTGATGCAATCTTTTTTTTTTAAGCTGATAATTGGTCCGAAATGTATCAAGTGGTGTCAATTTTGAAAGGGTTCTCAGGTCGTGTCAGGAATTAATGGTTTAATTTAAGAACACTTGCTCTTTTGGTCTTTAGAATTCCGCATTCACATGCGTGTATACGTCCTTCTCAGATTTGAAGTGAACTATTGTTTATCACTCAATAGCCACACAATGTCTGGTAATATGGTCCGACTTAAGGCTGCAGTTCGATTCACAAGCTGCTTTATTTTAATTACGATTTGTCACAAGATGCTTTATTTTAGTTTAAGATAAATTTCTCATAGACGTATTAAGTTTATAATTTTTTTGTGATGTTAACCCTTAAACTAATGATAATTTAGATGGTCCATTCCACACCCCCCTCTCCCATTTGGATTTAGTCACATACGTTGAAATGTCATCGTCCCATATTAAGATTTCAATCTTGTCACAAGATGCTTTATTTTAGTTTAAGATAAATTTCTCATAGGTGTATTAAGTCTATGATTTTTTTGTGATGTTAACCCTTAAACTAATGATAATTTAGATGGTCCATTCCACACCACCCCTCTCCCGTTTGGATTTAGTCACGTACGTTGAAATGTCATCGTCCCATATTAAGATTTCAATTTCAACTACACGAGTGACCAGATATTGGAGCATCGGTTATGTGAACGGACTTTCAGTCGCACCAGATATTAATATGGCCACGGAGTAAAGCTCGCTAGTATTCCTTAAATCAGGTGTGTCGGTACGTTACTGTGAGAGTTTTAGGCGGATCTGAGAGCGGCGGTAAAGCCGGGCAGTCCATCATGTCTGCGATCCGAAGCTCAAAAGTGAATCACGTATGTACCTTCTTGCCCTCCCTTTTCGAGTCGAAAGTGAAGCTTCCGAAAAGCGGAAGGTCTACGCACGCCAGGCACGACCAGGACCAGCAAGTGCGCGGAAGAGGCAGCTGCCGTCCAATGGAAACCGCAAGGTTCACTCCCGACTCCCGCGAGCGCGGCGTCCCCGGGTCAACAGGACCGCCTAAATTATCATTACTAAGGCTGTGTTTTGTTTCATCTCGGACGAACATGACTTGGTCGACAATCCTACTGCGGATGATGATCAGAATAAGTAAAAGGATATCTAGATCTTTTGAGATTGAGACTCAGACCTAAGGTGAGAAAAGGTAAAAACTAAACGTTCATGCGGAATAATTTGGACGACAGTGCTAACAAAAACATATATGCTTTACCTTCATAATCCGATGGCATTCGAGTAGCAAATTGCAACAGATTGACAAAAGAATCGTTGCTCGATTTATATGTATGAAAGTATGCTCGAGTACATATGTAACTAGGGCATACTGATCCAGCTGATGAATTTCCCTGGCGATCTTTCTCAAGAACGAGTCAAGTCTCACCAACCAATAACTGTTGGACGCCAATTGCGTAACCCCAAGATCTCCATAACTAGAACAAGAACATGCATAATTGAGTAGAAAGATTAACGCACTTGTTTTGGGATCCATTGTTCTTGAAGCGAAAGCGGAAACACAATGTTCCACGCGCAAGTCCTTCTCCTCTATTGCCCTCCGTATCACTGGCTCAATGAGGCGGCCTCCTCACGTGTAGCGTTAGGTAAACGCCCTTAGGTGAGGATACGGGTGAGAATTAGGGTTAGAGGAGAGACTTGAGCACTATTTATAGAGTTTTCAACCAGGCCCCCTCATTATGGGCCAGGGCTCAACTCGGCCCACACTAGCCAAATACATATTAGACTAATTAAGAAACCTTCTATCTCATATTAGACCAGCCCTGTTTTACGGTAGCCGTAAAAACAGTAAATTACAATAACAATTAATGTAGTCCACATTAGGAAAACTCTTACATTCTCCCACTTGGACTATATTAATTGAAATCGTACCTTATGTGCGCACATTGGTCCAGAGATAATTCTTAATAGTCAATCCTATCCCATAAATTCTCAAACACCGAATCATGGCGATAACTGCATGTATACACACAGAGCCTTCCATGGTCACGAGTGCTCTCAACTTTATTGATATGGATTCAATATGGTAGTGTGTCAAATGGATAACATCTCTCATAGAGAGATCCCATTTGTCAATCACCATTCTCTTACCTTAGGCGACACAACAAAACTTGTGTCACTAGAGAATGCTATATGGTTCTAATGAACCCATATATGTCTTGTCCTTACGGTTAACCTTTCTTTATGTATCACAAGACATATGCACAAGGCTAATAACCGGATGCCCGGATGCCCCTAGCCTTCACTCAAGGTTTAAGTAATACCTTGAGACTTTTAACAATATATATATTCAACATAATAATAATCCATTCAAAAATATTTATTGAATGCAAAAGTTGACATATATATATCAAAATGTTACTAAATTGTAACAAAACAGATGTAAACTTTATTAAAATAAAAAATAAAACACAGCTCCAACTAAATAACAGCATCCCAAGACGCTTCTAGGCCCATACCAATGACATGTCGATCAAATACACACGGGCGTAGGCCTTTAGTTAGTGGATCTGCAACCATATCATCTGTAGGAATATAATCTACTGCGACATCACCATTTTGCACTGATTCTTTTATAGTCAAAAACTTGACCTCCATGTGTTTAGACCCTTTGAGACTTCTGTTGTTATTAATAAACAACACTGCAGAGTTATTGTCACAATATAACTGTATGGGTCTATCCACAAAATCAAAAACAGATAACTCCCTAATGAGGTTCCGGAGCCAAATAACTTGAGTAGCAGCTGAAAAACATGCTACAAACTCCGCTTGCATGGTAGAAGAAGATATGGATTTCTGTTTTTCGCTCTTCCATGATACTGCACCTCCCGCCAACATAAATATGTATCCTGTCGTTGACTTCTTATCATCTTGACAACAAGCAAAATCTGCATCTGAATACCCTACTAGTTGCAAGTCTGGAACATGTCTATAAATC
Source organism: Eucalyptus microcorys (assembly GCA_014182515.1). NCBI lineage: Eukaryota > Viridiplantae > Streptophyta > Magnoliopsida > Myrtales > Myrtaceae > Eucalyptus > Eucalyptus microcorys. The sequence continues at coordinate 24,503,441 of CM024572.1, forward strand.
AACATATAATCTTTTGTTCTCTTTAAGTACCTTAAAACCTTCTTGGCAGCAACCCAGTGATCGCGTCCTGGATTAGACTGATATCTGCCTAGAAGCCCTGTTGCAAAAGCAATATCTGGCCTAGTGCAAACTTGAGCATACATGATACTTCCAAGCACACTAGCATAAGGTACATCCTTCATTTGAGCTTTCTCAAAATCTGAATTAGGGCATTGTGAAAGACTCAATTTATCACCCTTAACAACAGGAGCAATTCCTGGTTTGCAATCTTGCATATTGAATCTTTCTAAAATGCGATCAATATATGCCCTTTGAGACAAACCCAATGAACGGCGTGAGCGATCCTAATGGATCTCAATGCCAAGAACAAAAGACGCATCACCAAGGTCTTTCATATCAAAATTTTTCGATAACATCCGCTTTGTCTCATGCAGTAAACCAATATCACTACTAGCAAGCAAGATATCATCTACATAAAGTATGAGAAAAATATATTTCCTCCCACTGACCTTGGTGTATATACATTGATCTACTTTGTTCTCAATAAATCCGAATGAAGTGACAACACTATGAAACTTGAAATACCACTGTCTAGAAGCTTGCTTAAGACCATAAATAGACTTTTTCAATCTACAAACAAACTTACCCGAGTCATCTGCTGCAAAACCTTCAGGCTGCACCATATAAACCTCCTCATCAAGATCTCCATTAAGAAAAGCAGTCTTAACATCCATCTGGTGTAACTCCATATCGAAATGAGTTACCAATGCCAAGATCACTCTAAAGGAATCTTTAGAAGAAACTGGAGAAAATGTTGCTTCATAATCTATTCCTTCTCTTTGAGTGAAACCCTTAGCTACCAATCGGCTTTAAATTTTTCAATCTTTCCTTTGGAATCCCTTTTAGTCTTGAATACCCATTTGTAGCCAATAGGTTTATAACCTTCAGGTAATTCAACAAGTTCCCAAACACCATTGTGTTTCATAGATTGCATCTCATCTTTCATCGCATCTAGCCACAAATCTGATTGAGGACATGAGATGGCATTCATATAAGTTACCGGATCAACAACACAACCAATATCATAATCATGTTCTCCTAGGTAGACAACATAGTCTGGTGGTATAGCTGAATGTCTTTCCCTCGTTGATCTTCTGAGTGGAGCTACTTCAACCTCATTTTGAATTTGAGGGGGTTGAGGAATTTCATTAGGAATTGTCTCAACAATAGGGTCTTGAGCCACAATAGGGTTAGTTTGTGGCGCAGGAGTCTCTATAATTGTTTGCACAGGATGAGACAAGGATCCAGTAATCCCCACCATATTATCATCTTCAATAGCTTGTGAGCAGTTACCCTTTTCAGCTACATCAAATTCCAGAAATTTTGCAGTTTGAGATTCCACAATTCTTGTACCTCCATTAGGGTTATAAAACCGATACCCCTTTGAATGATCTGGGTAAGACACGAAGTAACACCGAGTAGTTTTGGAATCCAGCTTACTCAATGTTGGATTATATAACTTCATTTCTGCTGGACATCCCCAAACTTTAAGATGATTCAAGCTAGGTTTACGTCCAGTCCACAACTCAAAAGGAGTCAATGGAACCGCTTTAGTAGGAACGCGATTTAGAATATAAAGAGCTGTTTTCAAAGCTTCACCCCATAGAAAATTAGGTAAATTGGTCCTACTAATCATACTTCTCATCATGTCCATAAGAGTACGATTGCGTCTTTCAGCTACACCATTTTGTTCAGGACTTCCGGGCATAGTAAACTGACCTATTATCCCAGAATTCTCTAAGTATTTAGCAAACCGCCCTTTAAGTTGTCCAGCATCACCGTGCCTACCAAAATATTCACCACCACGATCAGATCTGACAATCTTTATAACTTTTCCCAACTGTTTCCCCACTTCAGTCCGAAAAATCTTGAATTTGTCAAGAGACTCGGACTTTTCTTTGATCAAGTATAAGTATCCATATCGGGAATAATCGTCGATAAATGTGATAAAATAAAAATTTCTGCACAAAGTAGCTGTGTATGGTCCACTAATATCAGTGTGAATAACCTCCAACAAGTCTGAACTTCGTACGGCGGATTTCTTTTTTATCTTAGTCATCTTACCTCGCAATGTCTCACGCAAGTCTCTTGATCACCTTTAAGAGTAGGCAAGATATCAGCCTTTATAAGCCTTTCTACTCTTTTTTAGAGATGTGACCAAGACGTTTATGCCATAAAGCATAAGACTGTTCCTTAGGTAGAGGCCTTTTGGAAACTCCTTTTTCAACTGAATAAGCAACATACATGTCGTTGGGAGATAAACTCAATCGATATAATCCATCGGATAAATTGCAACACCCAATCTTATTTGAATCATAAAACATGGAAATAGTACTACTCTTTATTTCAAAAGAGTATCCACACATGTCCAAACAAGACACAAAACTAAATTCCGCCTAAAAGAAGGTATGTAAAAAGTGTTTCTCAACACCATCCGAAAACCAGAATCTAAAATCAAAATAACATCTCCCACGAACTCGACGTCAACTCCAACGCTGTTTCCAACAAAGAGCTTTGATTCATCCTGATATGGCGTCCTTCGGTTTATGAATCCCTGTATGGTAAATGCAACATGATTAGTTGCACCACTATCTAGCCACCAAGAATTGGTCGGAACTTCAGATAGATTGGATTCATAAACAAATGCCAAAGAATCATTACCTTTAGGCTCACTCTTATTTTTCTTAGACAACCAAGCCTTAAACTTGTTGCAGCGTTTCTTTACATGCCCTCTCTCCCTACAAAAGTAGCAATAAACACCATCATTCTTGGTAAATTTTTTCTTGGGACCCAAACTATTAGAAGGTCCAGCATCTTCAGAATTTCCTTTATTGTTGGAAGATCCAACAACTTCAGAACTGCCCTTATGAGTATAATTTTTCACCTTCTTTCCCTTATCACTGCCAAAATTAGAAGCATAAAGGGCAATGTGCCCTTTATCTTTCTTCAATTTTTCTTCCTCTGCCACCAGCCTTGCAATTAAGTCATTAACTGACCAGGTTTCATCTTGGGAACTGTAATTGGTCTTGATAATCCCAAAATCAGGAGGAAGATTGTTTAGAGCTTGATGCACAATGCAAGCAGTGGGAATAACAACATTGAGAGCCTCAAGCTTTGTCTGCAAATCTACCATTCTCATAACATAATCTCTAACTCCACCAGAATCATCATACTTCATGGTAAATAGTGTTTGCAGGTGTGTTTCTATCTCAGCATTAGGCGACACACGGTTTCTAGCCATCAAGGCTTCCATCATCTGCCTAGCGGTGCGTGCAATAGGCAAACCACTTTTCAAGTGTTCCTGAATGGAACGCTTCATCGATAGTAAGCAAATTCTATTGCTCTTTTCCCAGGCAGTAAAATGAGCTTTTTGAGCTTCTGTACTCTCGGCAGTAAGATCTGCCGGCCGATCAACAGTAAGAGCCATATGAACATCTGCCATCTCCATAGCAAACAGAAAATCTTCTCTCCATTTCTTAAAATTTGAACCAGCAAGAACCTCAATAGTGACGGAGTTACCGTTTACAGAAAAGGTGACTGAAAGACAAGCAGTATATATATAATTAGCATTATGTGAGCATTGTGTAACTTGACATACAAGTACACATCCAGAGAGTTACATGCAAAATCACATAATCACCTTTGGGCAGAATACATGACATGCAATTGTACACTCCCCACACGATAGCGGTTATGAGAATATATTCCAATCTTCGTGAATTCATCACCTTTGGGCATATGAACCATTAGGATCGGTCACTCCTCCACCACACTATCATGTATCCCTCCATGAACTAATACACAATCACCTCCTTTGGGAGTATGACTATGCATTAGATCAGGAGACATCCCAATCAATATACGAGATCGAAATTTCTCAAACCCAATCAAGTATGCCACTTTGGCGGTCACAACCCAATTGAATCCTTGAAACTCTCTCATACCAGGGATATAATCTTTACATCTCACATACATCATATACATGTGATTTTAATTTTAGTGATAGGGGCATCATATCACTCAAATCACATGCCATGCTAATTATACTGTCTTATTCATTAATAAAATACAATAAAGTTTAATTTTTTTTTTTTTATTAATGAATCAAACTTTTATAATGCTTATGTGATAACATACAATAACCCAACACTAGTATTTCCAAAAATACAGAAAATACAAGAAAAATACGCAAAAATACACGTATTTAGGGCTTTGCATGTATTTTCACATCCATAAAATCATCAAACATGTAAAATAAATATACTACAAGATAGAACATGCCAATACGAATCCAACGCCACCAACCACGCACTGAACGGACACTCCACGCGCCGCCTGAGTGCGCGGCGCGTGTTCGACCCCTGGGCGGCGCGTGTTCGCGCGTGGGGGCGCGTACGGCCTCCTACGGCGACGCGCCGCCTATGGTTTTCTTCGTCTCGTCGAGCTCAATCCGAATATATAATTTAATTTAATTTTTATCGAACGAAAAATATCGAAAATCTCAAATTAGGGCAAAATCCTTTGCATTCGTGTTCTAGGGTTATGGAGGCTCTGATACCACATGTTGGACGCCAATTGCGTAACCCCAAGATCTCCATAACTAGAACAAGAACATACATAATTGAGTAGAAAGATTAACGCACCTGTTTTGGGATCCATTGTTCTTGAAGCGAAAGCGGAAACACAATGTTCCATGCGCAAGTCCTTCTCCTCTATTGCCCTCCGTATCACTGGCTCAATGAGGCGGCCTCCTCACGTGTAGCGTTAGGTAAACGCCCCTTAGGTGAGGATACAGGTGAGAATTAGGGTTAGAGGAGAGACTTGAGACTATTTATAGAGTTTTCAACCAGGCCCTCATTACGGGCCGGGCTCAACTCGGCCCACACTACTAGCTAGCCCCATATTAGACTAATTAAGAAACCTTCTATCTCATATTAGACCAGCCATGTTTTACGGTAGCCGTAAAAACAGTAAATTACAATAACAATTAATGTAGTCCACATTAAGAAAACTCTTACAATAACATCTTGGGGGATACAATCATTATCACGAAGACGCAATCACAAGTAGACTTGGACAGCACAACATTATTTTAAGCACTTAGAACCAAGACTTCCGGCTTGGACTTGGGCGAGATGATGCCAATTCTATGTCCTTAATCCTCGACTACCTTGGGCACATCTGCAATCTTCTTGGCGAAATCACCAAAACATTCATTGACCGTCTTAAAAGGCATGTCGGGATACAGAGAGGTCACTTCAACATCGCCCGGCTTGTCCAAAGAGTAATTGACTTGGCATCCTTTTATGAATATGTCATGGGTTAGCGCAGCGACAATACTTTGCGGGATCACCATATCTGCAAAAAGACAGTTCGAGGTTTTCATCAGTTAGAGCGAATCAAACTATACAGAGTAAATGCTAAAGGGATAGACAGATCATATGATGCACCTTGGGCAGCAGAAAGAAGGTCATCTTCAGTTACGGTAACTCTTGGGAGCTTGAACCCTATTTTCTCCTCCCACAAAGATGCAAGCTCATTGATGCTCAGGAGATTTGTGGAAGGTCGAAAATGGACCGTCTTATTCAGGGTCCGATCGTCGTCGAGACATTTCATAGTGAACTTCCCAATGTCGCTGCCCGCCACGAAGTAAGCTGTGCGAACAAAGGGGCAGAGCATCAAGAGCAACTCTTATTGAGATGAATCATCCCAAAACGTATCTAAGTCAAAAAGTTTGACAAACTATGAGAACTGTCAATTTTTTCATGAGTTGGAAGAAGTATACCTCAAGTATCAAAATTTGGCATGAGTGGATACATAAGTGCCAAAATTGAAGAAAAATTTTAAATAGTGTGGCATTTCTTTAAAAAAAATAATTTATTCATATGACGATGAAAAGACTAGATAAAGCCAAAACAACGTCGTTTTGGTTCAATTTTGATTTTCAATATAAATATTAATTAAAGTAAATTAAAACTAAATTAAAAAAAATGGAGCAAATTAGCAAGGGCCTCCATGACCCTTGTTGTCATTGCTACCCTACCGTTGTCAGCCCCACCATTGCGAAAAGGGTCAATGATGGTGGGGTGAGGGTTAGCTAGGTCCCAATTAGTGGTTGGTGACCTTGGTTGATTGTAGGTGAGAGCTTGCATGCCCTTGCCCAGATTTGGGGCCCAGCCCCACCACAGCTAGTAGTGGCTCCTAGCCCAATCTAGGGGAGGGCCGTGACCTCTCACTCCAAATTTGGGCAAGGGCGTGCAAGCCCTTGTTTGCCACTGGCCGGAGCCTGGCTAACTTGTCCGACTCTCGCCCCATCGTCGTCGGCCCTTTCTAGCGATGGTGGGGTAGCCTCATCGAGGCCCTTGCTAATTTATTCCTTTTTTTTTATTTAGTTTTTAATTTATTTTAATCAATATTTATATTAAAAATCAAATTTAGGAGCAAATTGACGTTGTCTTGGGACAAAGATTATTGAGTGGACATTCCGACAAGCCACATAGATCGGTTTATTAATAAAATAACGTTACATCGGATTTCCACCAAGTTACACCGAAGTTGGTACTTAAGTGTCTAATTTTAAAAAAAAAGTGATGCTTAAATGTATCTTTTGGAAGTTTAGACACTTACGTGTCCACCCGTACCAAGTTTTGGCATTTGGGGTGTTTACACCTCTTCATGAGTTTAATAACTACTTTGTTAGATCTATCTTGTCGCCTGTGCACGTATTTAATACCGACTATACATGAACTCTTTATGAAGGGTAGCGAATATGAATCCAAAGGATCTCTTGATTCCCGTGCTAGATGCTTAACTACGTTCCCCGATACCCGACATAACTCTTGCAGGGTTGAAAATCTTGAGTAAAAGATTTATTACTAAGCTTCCCAACACAAGTCCAACTAAACAGTTCCACTTTATAATTGACGATCGAGATAGGTTCTAGTGAAGTTTCTATCTACTTTCAAACTAAGTCCAATTCAAATAAGAATATTAAGTGAGCAAGTCTCTATCTAAAAAACATGAAAACTGCTAAACAATATAAATCCAATTTCCACATTTTAAAATCGATAATCAAGATCAAACAGCTTGACTTTGGTTAAGAACATTTAATGAGCAAGTCTCTATTAAAAAAAGCAAAACTGGCAAACAATAAAATAGCAATTTCCACTTTAAAATTGATTATCCAGATTGTTTCTAGTGAAATTTCTTCCTAGAAGTAGTTTGAAAATCTTGATTTATCAGAATAACAACTCGAATCCAAGTAATGCATGTTGGTGAATCGTGACATTATTCATGAACCATGAATTGAACGGCTAGAATATTTCTGCTTCTGTTTTTCTTTTTCCTTTATTTTGGAAATCCTAGCGCACCTCGTTAGAGTGAAAAGAAAAAAAGAAAAAAAGAAAAAAATTCCACAAGCTGCCTCATTCGCTTTTGAACAGGTAGCGAAAACCCTCAAATCAACGGTGTATAATATCGCTCGTGCAAAGCTTTCTTCACGTCGACCGTGTATGTTCTTCATTTTTTATTTATTTAGTTTCTTTACTTGTCAGACAGTTTACTTCAAAGAACTACAAGGGCTTGGGTGGCTCAAGAAACCTCAGCTTTGAACGTTAGTTATACCAGTGGAGGACCATGAACTCCTCTATTACAAAGTCCGACGGGAAACACTCCCATCTTGACATTTGTTCTGACATGATACGAGTTCCAGTCCCTCGTTCTTTAATCGTTCGAACCTTTCTAACATTGGAAAGTTGTCTCGACATGATATAGAAAACTTAAAGGAGTTTGATCATTGACTTTCAAGGCAGCTCTCTTTGACAATATGCATGGTTGCATCTTCAACTCGTGGAAAGAGGCTGATTAATTCGACTGCTCAGCACTTGTTTATTGACTCAACAGGACAACAAGCAAGGCCAGCGGGTCAATCTCCAAGAATTTGACTCCAAATAAAGCCTCCTAATTTTCCCTACCAACAAAATAGGATCGTGCCATTCACTATTCTTATAGAAGAATATCACCGATTAATGCCACTAATATTTTGCTTATCAATTCTTCAATCTCGTTCTTGAATTACCTATTAATTATTTAGCATGCATGTTACTAATGGTTTCAAGTGTGATCTAAACATGATCATATGATATGTTCAAATACATTATCCGATTATATAAACCTCACACGTAACGTAATATTTTCTTCCATTGCTCATGCGTACCTTTGATGGTGCCGTCACCGTAGATGTGGAAGCGGTCCAATGGCGGGAGTACGTCAGCGGGATGGGTGTTGTCGTGGTAAGGCCAGGCCATGATCGAGTTGCAACAGATGTAGGTGTAGGGCACGCCTGAGCCTTCGGCCAGCCTTCTCACTTCCCTCTTCTCCTTGTACATGGCCAACCCTGGTTCCACTGGGTTTGCTCGGTCTATGTCATGCCCGAATTCAGATGGCACAAACCTCTACTCAACAATAACTCATTCATCAGAACACATCAATGAATAATTTTCTAGAGCATTTTGATGTTTCAGCAATTGACTGGTATCTGTAACACAGTAAGGTTTCTCATGAATTGATTGTTTTATGATTTCAATAATTATTCCTATTATGTGAGAAATAGTATGTAAAAACGTTACTAAAAATATCATGAAAGTCACAAAAGTAAGTAGATTCTAAGCTTCTATATTTGGCCAAAAAAGTGAGCTCATATATATATATATTCTAATGTGTTCAAAACAACAAGCAAAGCAGACAAAATTCAATTATTGAAAGATCTATTGCGCGCACAATAGTGGAAATTCTTCAATAGTCTTTCATTTTTCTTCGCAAGCAAAGAGATTGGGCTAATTGTGAATTATCAACCTAATAAAAAATTGTGCTCATATCCTGACAATTACCAACTCAAACAATAATAGTCGTATTATGAACGTCGAAAAATACATCTTAATTGCCCATCTATTACAAAATTGATTATAAGTTAGTTAATGATGGTTTATGAAATATGATGTTGTATTAAAATGAAAGGCTTTTGCAGAAGTTGTACTTAGCCTAGATGTACGTCCTCCTCACCAATCCCTGACTCTAAATTGACAAGAAAATAAAATCCTGGTGCACCCAGAACGAACGGATGCGTGGTAAGCGGAAATAGTTCGATCTTATAGAGGGAAAGAGAGAGATGGCTCAGACGGTGCCATGTCTTGCGTAAGAGTTCAACTCTACGAGTACAGGCCGAGGTTGCTTTCCATAGCATAAAACAGTATACAGATCACATTGTGGGTAGTCAAAGAAAACGGTAGGTAAGAGACAGAAAACCAAGGATATCCTACGAAATATATCCTCAAAAATTTTAATAAAAGGACACGTTCCCAAAGAGCACAGACAAAAGATAAAATTAAAAAATCTGCGAGACAACAATAAGAAAAAGTACGTTAGAAAGTCTTAAAATTTGTTACAAAATTACAGTCGAGTAGTAAAATTTTCGAATTGAAATTAACTTCTAAATGATTTCGTATATTTTAGAACTTAATTATCTCATTAAAAAGTTTAAGAATTTAATTGTACTTTCATGATAAGAGAAGCAGCAAAAAAAGAAGAAGAAAAAAACACCTTAATAGTGCCGACTGATTTCATGGCCTCAACAAGAACAAACTGCTCTAAAATGTTTCTTCCACCAACTGCTGATATCACAATCTCAATCTTGTGTTCCTTCAATGTCTTCTCCATCGTCGCTTTGTCATTTAATGATCCCTGAAAATGAAACCCATTTCTTACAAAAACCATAAACAACAGAAAAACTCAACAACATATGTTCGAAGTAAATTTTTACTTGAAGTATGATGGCTCCTTTCTCTTGTAGAGACATGATAGCACTAGCTTTCGCCTTGCAAGAGCTCATGCGACCACCCCGAACCAGAAGGTATGTGGGCCGACCAGACGCCAGGCTCGCCTCCGCCACGAACTGCCCAATGAACCCACTCGAGCCGATGATCAAGGTTCGACCACTCTCCTCGACTCCTGAAATCGCGCTCTCCATATTTGTCTCTCTGGTTTTTGTGTGTGTGTGTGTCTTTGTTTAGTTTTTGTTTCGGTCTATGCTTCTCAGAGTATATAAAGGACACACACGAGAGCTTATCAGAACGAAATGCCAAGAGATGTTCCATTTAAAGGAAGCTATGAGCCACACTGCCCACCAAAGCAGAAATTAGATAACTATTTTTTTTTTTTTTAACGTGATAATATAGTCAATCTTAACCCGAAAATTGCATGTCCTTCACGCATGGTCCGTCGGCTTCCTTGAACAAATCTGGTTTGATATCACGTCCGGTCAACCGGTAGATATGAGGGGGGGCTGATCTCTACTTTGCTTAGATGATCATCCTATCGAGACTTTATTTTATTTATACCTTAAAAAAGACGTAATCGCAACCAACTAAGCTATGATTGAATAAAAGCGAATTTTAACAATTGGAAGATCCTTTGTCTTCACCAATATGATGTGAAGGCGATAGGACCGTGTGACGTTAGGGATTTGAATTCCTTCCAAACGTTCCAGCTGCCACTGAATTTGATATTAAAGTTGTTGAGAGCTTTCTTTTCCCCATTGATCTCACTATAAGTTTGAGTCGTTGCTACACGCAAATCATTAGTTTTTCTTGAGGTTTTCTTTTTCTCCTAAAATAAGTAATATTGGAAGTCCTCAAATTTGTCGTGGAAAGTGATATTTTTTTTTCTGGTGAAAAGGTAAGTATTATAAGGAGAGGTCAAAAAGTACAAAGAACCGACTTCAAAAACTTACACTCTAATGAACAGGCTCAAAGGAAAGTTTCAAAAAATTTGTTTAAGTTCCAAAATTTATTAAATTAATGCAATCAAGTAACTTCGTTAGTTTCGTCTAATGGACTAATAGGAAAAATTGACGTGACTATTTATTGTTTTTTTTTAAGAGAAAGGTGCTGATGTAGTTGTCATGTCAGTTGTTGTATAAAAAAATAAAGACATTAAAAGGAAAGAGGAAACAAACAATAACAAGGAAAAACTAGATGTTATTTTGTACGTGTCTGACGAGTTGGCAACGGCAACGATGACGAGAGCAAGTGGATGGCAATGATGGATCAAGCTCGGCCATGACAGCTCCGACTTCCTGGGTTCTTCAAGCTTGTGGCCATGGCTGCCCGAGCTTGGTCGAACTCGTTGCTATGGCCACTCCAACATGAAGAAGCCTAGAACTAGAGCAGCCATGGCCGAGAAAAGACGTTTTGAAGACGTTTATTCGTGAGCTTCCCTTGTATTTAGTCAATTCTCTATAGAAAGGTGTTGGGTTTGAGAAAGCGGAATCATACCTTTTGCATTCCATGATCGACTTGTTTCACTTTGTTGACACTTGAATTTGGCTATGCCATTTAATCAATTATCACATAAGAAAATTAGGGTCAATCGCAAGCCTAAATTTAAATATCATTAACATGGTTGCATTTGCATCATAGACATTGGTAACATTTAAGTTTACTAATAATATGTCCACTTAAATTGCTTTTAAGTGGGTCTAGTTATAAATACTACGGATTCATTGTTCGATGAGTGGATTATGGATTCTAATTGTCTGTTTCATGTTAGACCATTCAAAAACTTACTACTTATCAATGCATGGATGGTTGTAAAGGGTAGTTAGGGAACAATGCTGAATGTGATGTCACGGGTGTTGGTAATATCAGAATCATAATGCATGAAGATACCGTAAGGACATTGAATAGATTAAGGCTTGTTCCAAAGTTGAAGAAGATTCGAGTTTCTTCAAAAGCTCTGGATTCAACCGAGTGTCCATGTACTTCAATAGGTAGAACTTGAAGGTCGTCTAAGTGTTTGGGTGATATTGAAAGGAATCAAACATTGTGGCCTGTATGAGCTTCAATGTGAGATTGATGGATTTTACTGCTGAAAACGTTGCGTGCATCTATTCAAGGGTCAGAATTGTCTCATATGCATTTTATAGCACATTTGTGAGAGAAGCCTAAAGATTATGAGTAACAAGAATTAATTGTATGGTTATGTGGTTGGAAAACTAAATTTATGTAGGTGTTGTGACTTAGGCAAAGATGGAAAAGTGCAATTTAATACCACTCTTAGAAAAACCATGGAAATTTCACAATTAATTGAGTTGGATATTCACAAGCTATCGTAGTTTCTTTTGAGGAGAGTGCCAAATTCATACTAACAATTATGGATGACTACTTGATGAGGATTTGGGTGTTTGTTCTGAGGTACAAGCTTGGTACTACTGTCAGAATCCATTTGTTGAGAGCTTTGATCGAAAAGGATTTAGTAAGACGATCAAACATGTAGGAAATGACATGGAGTTCTACTTAGAGATTTTAAATTAATTCTACAGGCAATAAGGCTTGGTGAGAAACTACACTATTGCCAATGAACCACAATAGGTTGTACACATGATGAATGGAACATTACCGTAAACGGTCCATAAAATGCTCTCTAAAGTTGATATGGTTAAGAAATTCTTAATGGATGCACTTAGTATGGTGAGCTACCTTATGAATAGATCCCCATCTACTACTATTAGATGTTTCAAGGGCTTTATAATCTACACAAGTCTTAGAACCTTTCATTACTTCCTCAAAATGGCTTTTTTAGAAACAATTTACAATGTTTCAATGTGTAGAATAACACGGAATAGTCATTTCTCTCATATACAATCTCTTATAGTAAATATATGCTTAAGGTATAAAATATTTGATTTTTAATTGTGATCTTGGGATCCTTTTGATTAATAAAGGTAGTATGACTTTCACAACATGGAGACAGATACTTTTCAATCTCTCACAACTCCTCTTGTTGTAAATCCTCTTAACCAAACTTTAGCGTACAATATTGGTTCAACTTTCGTTATTATAGATTAAATAGGGAGTCGAACATTTGGAATACTAAAACTTAGTACGAGGAGACACTTGAATGTCAAAATTTTTGGAAAAGTATACTTAAGTGTCAAAATTGAAGTACAATGGATTAATTAAGTACCAACGGTGAGAAAATCCGACCAAAATATTAATGTGGTGTTTTTCTAGTGAGAAAGTGCAAAACAATGTTGTTTTGCATGCTGACATGGAAAAAAAAGAGCCAAAAACAACATCATTTTGTCTTGGATTTGAATTTTAATAGAAATATAAATATAAATATAAATTTAATTTAAAAGTAATTTTTTTTAATTAAAAAAGGAGAAGCAAATTGCAAAAGGTGAGGGCCGTGCAATCCCTCATTACTACCTCCCCACTATCGTCGACAAGAGCTAGCGACAATGGGGGGAAGGTCAACCACGGTTGCTAGGCCTTGGCCAAGGGCCGAAGACTATAGCCGATCAGTAGGAGGGCCTATAGGTCCCCACCCAAATTTGGGGGCAAGGGTCATTGCTCTCCCCCAGATCCAGTCGAGAGTTGCCAGTCCTCACTTAACCGAGCCAAGGGTTGCCGCTCGCTACGACCCTCGTCCTAGATCTAAGTGAGGGCTTGTAGGCCCTTGTCACCGGTTGACTAAGGTTGCCAATCCTTGACCAGGGCCTAACAAAACAATGTCGTTTTAGTTCTTATTTACTGACTCAACTCTCCGACAAGCCACGTAAACAAGTTATATTATCAAAAAATTATTACATAAGATTTCCGACTAAGGTCGAAAATTGGCATTCAAGCGTCCCAATTTAAAAAAAAAAATGACATTTAAGTGTACTTTTCGTAACTTTTGACACTGTATTAAGTTTTGACATTTGCGCTATTCTTTTGCTAAATTAGATGTAACCATGCTTCTTGCTAACGCGTATTCAAATCACGACCCTCTTCTGAATTCACTGTATTAAGTTAGCACAAATCCAGATTCACAAGATATAAATAATGATTAACGGTGTCAATTATTACGGGCGTGTTGATCCTCTGTCACGAGAGGAGATCCTCGCGGCGAAAGTCAAGATGCAAAAAGGTCACTGATGTGTCATTTTGCCTATTGTTGATAATTTCCCCGTGTATCGGAGCTTCTTTACCTCGGATGGGTAGATAATTCTACTATTTGGAAGAGTCGACCAGCGTGATGTAATAAGGAAGTCTTGAGCAAATGGGCTTCCTCTGTTCTTCTAACTTCCTACGTGGTCTGCCATGGGACTTTCCTAGGCGAACCATTGATGACAAAACGACAGTGATTTAATTTGCTTGCTGTCCGACCAGTGTTTCGTGCAGATACATGAGCACTTGGCAGATCTCAATTCTCCTTGGAACTGCCCCGATGGAAGGCCGGCCATGCATCGTTTGGTCGACTTGACGGCAATAAGCAAAAGGTAAAACTAGGACTCTGCTTAGTTCTGATGATTCATGACTTGATGCTGCCGTGGACTGAGGCAACCAAGCCTTGTAATTTATGCGTGATCAGACCATCGGCAGCATCCTTTGAGTTGCCAGATGATGATGCAAGAGAGGTTGTACAAGCGAGTTTTGTATGACCACATTGTGAGCAGGTTTCAAAGATCAACTGTAATTTATCCGTCGGTACTGCCAAGGCATGTGGATTTCTGCCTTCACCTTCAAGGGACAATTCATCAGCATGATTTGGTCATCGTAAAGTTGAAGCTTAGAATAAGTCAGGGCGTCTAGAAGTCATGCTTTTGATGATCTGAGCGTTTTGCACATTTTCTTTTATGGTGGCCTAACATTTGACGGCAAGTAAGGTTACATAGCTTTTTTAATCAAATTCAACCGACTTTTTATGTTGAAACCGCAAGTAATGGCTTTAAGGTATCAAAATCATTTGGCCCATGTGAAACTAATTTTCTGCATCCACTGCACATGCACAAGAAAGCCCGATGCTTTCGCTAGCTTGAAAACCTTAACTAGAACACTTCGGGAATTTCTTGTTTTCACATCAATCTTGACATCCGTTGAAGACTGATACCCGGGCAATAATTCATAAGAGGGTTGTGAGTCTGCGAAGAGAGCTTTAACTAGGACTGATCGGTTCCCGGTCTGATCCGGTCCGGTTTTGGGATGGAACCGGGACCGGACCCCTGGAAACCGGACCGGACGGACCGGTTCCCAAATTCCAGGACTGGAAACCGGACCGACCAGTCCTGGAGATGGGAACCAGACTGACTAACCGGTCCGGTCAGGTCCGGTCCTGTGGGAACCGGTAAAAGGAGTTAGCAATCTGGCATTGCCAACAGTAGTCAAACTCACCAGATCCACGAGACAGGAAATCCTTGAAGATCTCAAACAGCAACTTGATCTCCTCCGCGGTCTCGTACCTTTTCTCGGACCTGAACCACCAAATAGTACACCAACACTAGTTACGGCACCACCACCACCACCAAGAATGACAAAAAAAAAATCAGAAAAAAGAATGTCAAAGCTTTAACAGAGTAACAGGCGAATCGACAGGCCGAGAGCACACCCAGATGAGCGATCGTCGAGCGGGTAGTCGAGGTTGGCGAAGCGGGCCAAGGAGACGGCGTGGTGGGTGCGGCTGACAATCTGGATGATGGAGGACTCGAGGTCGCAGAAGAGGCCGACGTCGGGGAAGAGCCAGATGGGGTTGGAGTCCTCAAAGCTCGACGCAGTGACGGAGCCGGCGATCGCTCACGGAAAATGTCCGGCCAAGCTTACGGCCGAGCTACGACTTTTTCACTGGGTTTTTATCATGTGTTAGTGGGAACTTGGAAGGTAAGGCAGAAAGCAAAAAAGCAAAAGGGAAGGAGGGGGAAAGGGAAAGCAAAACCTAGAAACTAAAAAGGACCACCCGTTTTTGAGGGTTTTTCTCTTTTTTTTTTTATTTATATAAACCGGTCCGGTCCGGTCAATCCGATTCCCACCTTGGAACCAGGAATCGGACCGACCGGCCACCGGTTCCAATAATGGGAACCGGGAACCGGACCGCCCCCAAGTTAAACCCTCCGTCCCAACTCCTCAAGTATTTTGGATTGAGGCCGGAGCTTTGTGGGCTATAAGAACCTCGGGTCCTTTACGATGAACTCACCGATTACTGGAGTCAACATAATGTGGAACACTATTAACTCTTGTTTCTCCTTATTTTTACCGTAATTGTGGAAGAAGAAACCTTTGCCGAATTCTATTTTCGACGTCCACTGGATTGATTTAGAGTTAATGCAGCACAGTCTCTAAGTTTT
Source organism: Eucalyptus microcorys (assembly GCA_014182515.1). Taxonomy (NCBI): domain Eukaryota; kingdom Viridiplantae; phylum Streptophyta; class Magnoliopsida; order Myrtales; family Myrtaceae; genus Eucalyptus; species Eucalyptus microcorys. The sequence continues at coordinate 24,519,660 of CM024572.1, forward strand.
TTTCTTCATAATTTGGCAGGAAAACTCTTTGTGAAGGGTTTGTTTGAGAGAGAAACTAGCACTGTACCACTTCCTTGTCATCACCGTGTTTTGTAGTTAAGATTATGCAAATCACAGCTGCCTAAAGTTTCTCGCAGTCATTGTAACTCCATATAATCTTGCAAATCTCTTTTCTCCCCTTTTTCCTGACTTTTTTTAACATACGGATCAGCTGGATTGGTGCTAGCAGAAGGAAAAAGAACTCTTAACTCTTAGCTGATGCTTATGCAGATACTTCGTGAGTAGTGTTACTGGTTTGAGTAAACATCGGTGAATTTTCAGAATACTCTGTACTTGTCTCGTGAATTCTATTCTTTTTTCGTTTTGTTCCCTGTGTCCTTCATCATCAATTATAAATACTCTGTACTTGTTTCATGAGTTCGGTTAACGATTTCAGTGCTTGACCGATTGAGCGCTACCTTGCATAAATGGCATAGGTTGTATGTCGTATAGATAGCTTGATCCTTGTGAGCCAAGGTTGATCGCTCCTCTTTGTGCCACAATCTTGTAAGTTTCAGTGTGTCTGTGCGGCAAATGTTACATCTCTACTAATGCTATCGACGTCACATTGCGGCTTTGTTTGTCTCAATCCTTAGTATTCACTCTTATTTCTATTTAGCTTGACAATGATCATCAATGGGATGACGTTTGATGAGAATATGAGTATCCATATGTCGTCATGTTTGAGTTAGTCAGTTGTTATTATTTGATATAATTAGCGTGTTTAGGTGAATAAACAAGTCAAACGTATCAAGTTGTGTCAGTTTTGAGCAATTCATATTTATTGTGTTGAGCAAGATTCTTAGGTGAACAATTACTTCTTTTAGTCTAAAAATTCTGGGTAGCCATTCGTTTTCTACTCGTACACCTACCTACATTGACATGTGTGAACTATCTTTGACCTTGATTAATTGCACAGGTTATGTTCCTGCCCTGCCCAAGGTTTCAAGTGAACCATCGCTTATCAAAATTAACGAATAATCTCTCTAGTTTCACATATCTGGCATCACAGCTGCAGTTTAATTTCACAAGATGCTTTTATTTCAATTTCAATGAGTAAGTCTGCATTATTTTTCATCACGTATGAACATGACTTGGTCGACAATCCAACTGAGGATGATGATCAGAATAAGATTGACAAGATCTTTTAAAATCCAGACCAAAAGCGAAGAAAAGGTAAAAATTCATGCTGAATGGCGTGCACGACACTAAGACCAGAAAACACATTTAGTTTACCTTACATAAATTATTACGGGCCAGGTTCAACTCGGCCCACACTAGCTAGTCCCACATTAGAATAATTAAGAAACATTCTATCTCACCTTAGACCAAACCTCATTTACAATAACCGTAAAACAATAAATTACAATATCAATTAATATAGCTCACATAAGAAAAACTCTTATAGAATTTCCATAGCAAGTCTTTCTCAAGAACATGAGTTAAAGTCTCACCAACCAATACCATCTTGGGGGACACAAGGGACATGATCAGAACAGAACATGAAGAATGCTAGATCAATTAAATCATCATCATGATGACGCAATCGCAGTAAACTTGGACAGCACAACACCATTTTAAGCAATCAAAACCAAAGCTTCCGGCTTAGACTCGGGCGAGAAGATACCAACTTTATATCCTGAATTCTCGACTGCCTTAGGCACATCCGCAATCTTCTTGGCAAATTCACCAAAACATTCATGGACCGTCTTTAAAGGTATGTCGGGATACAAAGAGGTCACTTCGACATCGGTCGGCTTGTCCAAAGAGTAACTGATTTGGCATCCCTTTATGAAAATGTCATGGGTTAGCGCGGCCACTATACTTCGTGGGATCACCATTTCTACAAAGAGACAGTTCAAGGTATTCATGAGTTTGAGCGAATCAAACTATACAAAGTTAATGCAAAAGGGGTAGATTATTTTATGCACCTTGGGCAGCAGAAAGAAGGTCATCTTCAGTTACGGTAACTCTTGGGAGCTTGAGCCCTATTTTCTCCTCCCACAAGGTTGCAAGCTCATTGACGTTCAGGAGATTTGTGGAAGGTTGAAAATGGATCGTCTTATTCAGGGTTCGATCGTCGTCGAGACATTTTATAGTGAACTTCCCTATATCGCTGCCCGCCACGAAATAAGCTGCGTGAACAGAAGGGCAGAGCATTAAGATCAAGTCTCTATCGGATCGGTCATTCGAAATCGCATCTAAGTCGAAAAAATTTAGACAAACCATGAGAACTATCTATATCAATTAACAAAGTGCTTGAGAATGAGTTGAATAAACATTATTATTGAATCTAACTTGATACATAGCATGTGTACATATCTAATGAAGATTACACGAACTCTTTTTGAAGTGTAGAAAATACCAATCCAAAAGAACCTTTTGATTCACGTGCCAGATGCTTACCTACGTTTCCCGATCTCCGACATTGACTCTTGCGGGGTTGAATATCTTGAGTAAAAGAATTATTACTCAGCTTCTCAATCCATTTCCAACCATACAGTTCACTTTAAAAATAATAATCAAGATAGTTTCTAGAGAAGGTTCTATCTACTTCTCAAACCAAGCCCAACCAATTGTGAGAAGGTTCTATCTACTTCTCAAACTAAGCCCAACCATACAGTTCACTTTAAAGATAATAATCAAGATAGTTTCTATCTACTTCTCAAATACAAATTGGGAGAAAATTGTCTAAAAAGTCCTAAACCTATAGAAGTATAAAATTAAATTGGTCAAATTTAAAAGATTTATAACTAAATTAACACAATTGAAAATTTAGTTTTATACTTCTAAATTGGTCAAATTTAAAAGTTTAAGACTGAATTAGTTTTTATACAATAGGGTTGGACTTTTTGGACAATTTTTTTCCAAAAAATGAAAAATTGTTTAACAATAAAAGTGCAATTTCCACTTTAAAATTGATAATCAAGATTAAATAGTTTGGCTCTAATTAAAAACAGTTAGTGAGCAAGTCTCCATTAAACAAATATAACTAGCAAACAATAAAATAGCAATTTCCACTTTAAAATTGGTAATCAAGATTGAGTTCTAGTAAAACTTCTATCTAGAAAACAAGTAACCGGAAAATCTAGATTCATCAGAACTACAACTGAAATTCCATGCAGTTTGCGTTGGTGAATCGTGACATTATTCGTGGACCATGAATTGAACGGCAAGTATGTTTTCGCTTCTCTTTTTCTTTAATCTTTCTTTCGAAAATTCTAGCATAAAAATAATTTTCAACAAGCAGCCTAATCCGCTTTGGAATTGGTGGTCAGTTAGCGAATAAGTAGTTAAAACCCTCAAATCAATGATACATGTTATAATATTTAAATACTAAACCACGCATTCTAACAGAATATCTCGTATAAAATTTTCTTTACTTTGACCTTGTATGTTCTTATATATATTCTTTTTTTCCTTTACTGGCCCGACGGTTTACTTCATGGAGCTAAGAAGGCTTGGGAAGCACATGATTTTAGATTGGTTGGCTCACCTAACCCCAGAATTGAACGTAAGGTTATACCGGAGGATGACTGTGTACTCGTTTATCACTGAGTATGGAGTTTGAAAGATCTCTCGTTCTTTTTCGGACATGGTCAGATCATGCGTTGGATCGGATCCACGTTTGGAGTCCGGCAGGAAAATCTCCCCGACCTTGGCATTTCTTCTGTCCTCGCATCGTTTCTCTACCCTAGACTACTAAATGGGGCATTTAATCTTTGCATGTGAGATCCCACCATCAAATGGTCGAGAACTTTTTGCTTGGTGGGACGTGCGTGACGTGAGACCACGTCCCTCGTTCTTCAAACCGTTCGAAACTTTCTAAAGTTCGAAAGTCGTCTCGACATAATATAGAAAACCTAAAGAGGTTGATCATTGGCATTCAGGGTAGCTAGCTCTCTTTGACAACGTGCATGAGGGGCATATTCAACCCGTAAAAAGAGGCTGAATAACTCGGTTGTTCAGCACTTGCTTATTCACTCAACAAGACAGCAAGCAAGGCCAGCGGTCTCCAAGGATTCGACTCCAAATCAAACCCCAAAATTTTCCCTAAACGACAAAACAGTATCATGCTATTCACCATACTTCTACAAAATATGTTACAAATTAATGCCACTAGTATTTTGCTTATCGATCCTTCAATCTCGTTGTTGAATTTTTGCATGCATGTTATTAATGGTTTCATGTGCAACCTAAAGATGATCATATGATATATTTGAGTACATCACCCGATTATGTAAACCTCACATGTAATTTAATATTTTCAAGTGACGCGTGCACATACCTTTGACAGTGCCGTCGCCATAGATACGGAAGCAGTCCAACGGCGGGAGAGCGTCAGCAGGATGGGTGTTGTCGTGGTAAGGCCAAGCCGCGATGGAGTTGCAACAGATGTAGGTGTAGGGCACACCCAAGCCTTCTGTCAGCCTCCTCACTTCCCTCTTCTCCTTGTACAGGGCCAACCCGGGTTCCACCGGCTCTGCTCGGTCGATGTCGTGTCCGAATTCAGATGGCATAAACCTCTGCTCAACGAAAACTCACTCATTTTAAAACTAAATAATTTCTAGGGCTTGATGTTTCGGCAAATGAGTATGGTTACAATAATTGTTCAGATTATGTGAGAATTAGTATGTGAAAAAGTCACTAAAAATTATAACAAAAGTGACAAAAGTGAGTCGATTGTAAGCTTGTGCATTTGGCCAAAAAAGTACGAAAGCTTATGTATATGCTGCATAGCCTGTGTAAAGCATTGACTACACAAGTCACGTGATCTTCTAATGTGTAAAAATCAAGAAGCAAAACAGACAAAGTTGATCTCTCTCTCTCTCTCAAGAGAGAGAGACAAAGTGTGAATTATCAACCAAATCAATAATTGTGCTCATATCCTGACATTTACCAACTCGATGGATCATGCCGGGTAGTGAACACCGAAAAAGACATTTCAATTGTCCATCTACTACCAACTTGATCATAAGTTAGTCACGATAATTTATGGACCCATGATGTCGTATTAAAATGAAAGCCTTTTTTGACAGTTACGCTTAGACCAGATATACGTCCTTCTTACCAGTCCCTCACACTCTAAATTGACAAGAAACTAAAATCCTGGGGCACCCAGAACGAGCGGATGCCTCCCAAGTGGAAATAGTTCGATCGGGGGGAGAGAGAGAGAGAGTACGATGTCTTGTGAAATAGCTCAACTCTACAAGTAGATTGTGGGTGGCCCAAGAACACGGAAGGTAAGAGAAAGAAAACCGAGATTATCTTAAAAAGTACAGCACACGAAATATATCCTTCAAAAATCGAGAAAAAGTTGCTTAGAAATTCCAAACCGTGCATTTATCCTGAATTTTTTTCCATGACATTAAAAATCTTAAATTATATCTATTGTAACATATTTATTCTAAATTTTTTTCTTGTGACATAAAAAAGAAACCTCAAATTCCTACTTGTGTTACACATTTACCATCCGTCCATCATTTTTGTTTCACTTAAGTCATGTGAGTGCCATATTAACTATTTGCTTTCTAGCGTCCATATAAGTAAATTTTTTATGGTGCTTATTAATAGAATCTTGACGGAGATAAATGTGTCACAACATACAAATATGGGATTTTTGATTTTTTGGTGTCACAAAATTTTTTTTACGATATATATATTAAATAAGCATAATCTATGGTTTTTGGTAGTTTTTCCCTAAAATTTTTTGACAAAATGGTGCATTCCCAAAGAGCAAAGAAGAAAAATAAATTTGTTAGAGAGATAAAAAAAAAAAAATAGTGAGACAATGATAAGAATAAGTGTATTAAAAATGTGATCAAGTCATAAAACTTTCGAATTAAAATTAGGATCTGAATTCATCAATTTAATAAAGTTTAGGATTTGACTGCATTATTTAAAAGTTGTAAAATTCAAATGCACTTTTACAATAGAATTTAGGAATTTTGGTGTTCTCATCCCATGAAAATAGAAGAAGCAACAAGGAAAACACCTTAATAGTGCCGACTGATTTAATGGCCTCAACAAGAACGAGCTGCTCTAAAATGCTTTCCCCACCGATTGCTGATATCACAATCTCAATCTTGTGTCCCTTCAACATCTTCTCCATCGTCGCTTTGTCATTTGATGATCCCTGAAAAAGAAACCCATTTTTTTAACAAAAACCAGAAACAAAAAAAAAAAATACTCACAAGAAACTTACGTTTGAAGCAAAAATTTACCTGAAGTATGATGGCTCCTTTCTCTTGTAGAGACATGATAGCACTGGCTTTCGCCTTGCAGGAGCTCACGAGACCACCCCGGACCAGAAGGTACGTGGGCCGACCGGACTCCAGGCTCGCCTCCGCCACGAACTGCCCAATGAACCCGGTCGAGCCGATGATCAAGGTTCGGCCGCTCTCCTCGACTCTTGGTTTTGCGCTCCCCATGTCTGCTTTTTTTCCCCTCCTTGTGTTTGGTCTTTCCCGTGGAGAGCAGACACGAGAGCTTATCATGCAAAAAATGCGAAGAGACGTTCCACTTAAATAGGAGCTATGAGCCACCTGTCGCTCCAACGGAAAAGGTAAAACATCTTAGCTTTTTCACCACGTTTTTATCTTTCTAAAAACGTGCCCTCGAAATCATGCTTTATTTCTACATCAAACTCGAGTCAATCTCGACATGCATGGCCTTGACGGATGATCGGTAGGTTTGCATGAGCCCGTCTGGTTTGATATCACGTCTGCTCGACTGGTAGATATGAAGAGGTCGATTATGTCCTCTGTCTGATGACTTACCTATTTGGTGCTAGCTTTGTTTTATAGGTATAGATCATACATTTCGCTATCAGCGGTTAGAAATTCGACTGAATGATGCCACTGTGGAAAATTGGGAGATTCACTGTTCACTAATGTGACTTAAAATCGACAAGATCGTATGACGCTAGGGTTTTGAGTTCCTTGCGAACGTTTCAAAAGCCCACGGATGTGATTGTGAATCTGTTATTAGCGTTAATCGTCATTATAGGTTAAATTCATTATACCACTCGCAAATCATCATTTATTCTTTAAAATAATTTATTTATTTTTGTCAAACAAAGCAGTTTGAGAATGTTCACTCGTGTGCGTCCGTTGTCTTGTCCATTCTTGATCGGAAGGTGTGGGACTTTGGGCCGACGATTGTTCTGTCGGTGAACGAATTATCAGCGGTAGAAGACTGCAATCATTTATCGGAAAACGCTCAAGTTTCCGAAACCAGTTTTGCAACTTGACCCCCTGACTTCAAGTTTACTCTTGTATATAATATTGCTCTAACAGAGATTTGACATACTATTATTTAAGTAGAAAAAGTAAACTATTTCCTTCGTCCTACCTTTTGGTTTTTTTTTTTTTTTTAAATGTTGGTATAAAATTAGCGTGCAACCAGCTCCTATTCAATCCGTGATCGCTCGTTTAAAAAGGAGTAATACTTATCCATACTGACTGTTCCCTCCACTAAGAACTTCTAGAAGATGGGTCGGGTTATGGGTTGACCCATCAATGTCTGATCCGACCCAATGTCCAAAGAAAGGTAAAAAATGATTTCCATAAAAACAATGACCCAATGCGTTCTTTGTGCGGGACAGTGCAGTTACTATCAATTTATCCATTTTTAATGACTTTCATTTCTTATAAAAAAAACATATTAAGGCCCTATTTGATAACGTGCCAAAATTTTTATTCTCGAAATAGAAACGCATTTGATGCAACCCTCAAATTTTTTTTTGACTTAGTATTTCTTCTGGTTTTTAAATAATTTTAATACAATTTCTCTTTCTCTTTTCTTTCTCTTTTCCTTTTCTGCTTCTTGTTCTTCCTTTAGCCTCAAGCATAGCTAATGACGTCAATGGCCCTTGGCAAGGCGAAGCTCGCCTAGCCATCGACAAAGCTTAGGCCCATGAGGCTTAGTCTCGCTGGGGGTTTGGCAACGCTCTGGCGACCACCTAAAGGAGGAGGAAGAAGAAAAAGAAGAAAAATAATTAAAAAAGAAGAAAAAAAAGAAAATGTAATAAATTATTTAAAAACTTAAAGAAATTCCAACTCACAAAAGAATTTGAGAGTTGTACCAAACACATTTCTATTTTAAAAATAGAAATTTTGAGTAGCTACTAAATACCTTTAAATACTCAGAAACTCATCCAGATAACAGAATTATAAAAAAATATTTTTGAGTAGAAATTGTTTCCGAAAACAAAATGGTTACTAAACGCACTCTAAGTCAATGAACAATATGAACTACAAAAATTTGTTTTTCCAAATATTAAATCTATGTTTGTTCAACATATTTTGGTTATCTCCACATGGTGATGGTGTAGAAAAAGCCAAACCTAGGTGCACACCACATATTAGCAAATATGTAATTATTGGAGAAGGAATTTCCAACATATGCCTATTACTGACGATAATATGAAATTTGATAATTGGCTGTTGATTATTTTTTCTTGACAGATCACGGGCCCCCCATGCTTGGACGGCACGGAAGGGCCGGACCCCTATATCTCGGGAGAGACTAGCATATGATTCCAACACCATGGCCCTTTACTTACAACACTAGCAACTACGAGTTTTGAACTCTCAACCTCGACGATGAATGAGAGACTCTTAACCAACACAACTACCCACAGTTGGTTCTAATTGGTGCTTTGTTGATCCTTTATATTTTCTATATTTGACTTTATTTCATAGTATTCTAGATTTGTTTTGTTACGAAAGTTTATGTACTTTTTATGTATTTTTTGAACAATGTATATAATTTTCTTTTGAAAAAAATAAGAATCAATAGTTAACAGTAGAAGTCATGATCACTCTTTGTGATTTCACGTCCTCTCTACAAGTCATTATGACTTCTCAATTGGTGATGGATCTAATCATTAATTGACCTTTCAAAAGCATGACTAGACGGGTTTGAGCCATCTAACATTTCGTACTCCAAAGTTTCACAGTTGCTCTTTCTTGCCTCGTAAAACCTGGACACACCATCACTATCAGCTCATTTCACAAGCCATTATCATTACAAATCGTCATAAGTCAGATCGACATTTCTGAACTATTATCTCTTTTGGCGTTGTGTGTGTGTATATATATATATATTTCTACTTGCCTTCTGTCTTCAATCTTGAGTCAAATCACCTTAGTAGTCCTATGCATAGTCAGCCCCGTTTGGTTCGGCTTTGGGAATGCGCTTTGGGACTCTAAAGTCCCTCGGCCAAATCCAAACGCATTTGGTTCGTTTTTTTGGGTGACTTTGGCAAGATGCAATTGCATCTCCAAAGGACTCTAAAGGCCTTTTCCAATGTAGCTCTGGAGGTGTTTTGGAAAGTTGCATCTTGGAAATGCAAGTCTTGGTACTGTTGATCTTCTCCAAACCACCGGAAGCCGATTGGAGGCCGACGACCGCCGGCTAAGGGGTCGCGCACGCCGACGACCGCTGCTTGAGGGTCGCTCGACCCTGGCGATCGTTGTCGGACCTTAGGCGACACCTGGGTCGCGCGACCTAGGCGATTGATGGCCTAAATCGCGTGACCCCAAGCGGTCGCCTGAGGTCGCGTGACCCCAGGCAATGGTTGTCGGGGTCGGGCGACCCTAGGCGACGGTCGCTTGAGGTCACTCGTCCCCGGCAACTGTCCGGGGGCCAGATCTGGCTATCCAGCCATTCAACCATCCGGTGGCCGAACTTCAAAAAAAAAAATACAAATATTTTTTGTTTTTTTTATTTAATAAAAGTCATTTATAAATGCAAATTTTACCAAACGGTATTTTGGCCAAAGTTGTTTCTCAATGTAAATTTTACCAAACGTTATTTGTATTTCGTAAAACCCCATTCATCTAAAGGTGTTTGCATTTTTGCAAATGCATTTCCCAAAAGCCCAACCAAACGAGCCCTCAGTACTATAGCCCCAATCATGGCTACTAATAAAATAAGACTCGGAACCAAAAACCAGACAGAAAATGAGCCAAACCCTTGGGCTGGCTATATAACGAAACTATCATTCTTATAGATAACGATAGATTCTAGACCATAAATTCTCTTTGACAAGTAACTTATAACTGGTAAGCTGATAAAAGTGCAGCGTTGATCATTGAGAAGTAGATTTAGAAAATATTCTATTTAAAAGAGCAAAGAATAGCCCACAAATTATTTGGGGAAAAAGTGAAACAATTATGTTTTTTGCTGCATTTAATCCCAAAAATATGATTAGGACATAATAAAATTAGTTAACAAAAAAAATGTGAGGAATTGTTATGATGTATTTTTTTTTCTTGGCAAAACTTTGGATATTATTATCAGACATAACTATACAAAATAAAAAGAAAAATCAAAATGTTATTCAATAACATAATAATAAATTAAAAAATAAAAATTGGGAGAGGAATTGTGGGTGGCGGCCCACAACGAGCTACCGTCATTGTGGTGGTTAGCTTGATGGTGGTAATTGCATATATTGGAATAATCACTTTTGGTTGAACTATTAGTAAAATCTTACATCGTAAGGTACATTATTATAATGCCTTTAAGTGATATGAGATTGTACTAATACTCTCTTGCGTTTAAGCCTCTCTTGCACACATGTTTAACTTGGCTTGACTATTGTGAAACACCCACTATTCCTATTTGGTGTGAGCCAATTAAAGTGCTAAAGTCTAAACTATTCATCTAAGCTTTGATACTATGTCATAATGTTTAATGCAAGAGATTATGCTAGCAGTGGGAAACTGCATGTAAATACAACACATTATAACCACGCATTTTGTCGATGTAAAATTACATCAACAACCATGAGATAAACATGGAAAGCCATATCCATAGCTAGATCTTAATGACTCCCTATTCATCTCCATGCAAAATGATCGGGCATCTTATATTCATGTTCCCAACAGATTATAGTGGCTATTGTTTATCAATGACCCCGATTTATGGTGGTCATACGACCACTGTCGCAATGGGTGCCTATCAAGGACGACCATCATGACAATGGTACTCATTCCATGGCAACTAATTGGACTTGTGGGAAAATTTAAATATAAATTTAATAAAATACACAAACCTTTAGTTACTTTTACGGAGGGAGCTAAAGAAAAAAAGGGCTATAACACCATAATATTTTTTAAAAGATATTAATGTGGTTAACTAGACATGGAGTCTTACGCTTTTTCATAAAATATAAATTAGAATAACTGTAGAAGAAAGCAACCCCCGATCACTGGACCACCAGAGGCACTCAAGAGAATTTCATTGATTTTCGCTCACTTGGAAATTGGATTAGATGGGTCGTCATAGGTATTTTCAAAATATAATTTGTAATTGAGGAAGAAATCATTATTGTATTTATTATTGTTTTGTTTTGAAGAAAATTACTTTACTACAAAATTATCTTCCAATCCATAAGAGATGATGGTTAGGTGAGACTTGATCATGTGTTACCAATATCAATAGTCTTAATTCTAGTCACTAGAGAGTCCTTCTAGAGCAACTTGATATAAGTAAAAAGTACGATAGGCCATTCGAAAGTACAATGATTTCCCTATTAGTCTCAAAGCCAAAATTTCCCGTGTTTTTTCATGTTTCAACTTGAATTGATCTTTCTTATGACATCAACTAGTTATTTTTGGTAGTGATTATATTATTTTACTTGCGATTATCTATATTTTGGTATTTGGTTTATTCTAAAATTATATTTTTTCTTGTGTTATTTTTTCTTTTCTCAAATGAAGGAATCTCATGGGATTTGAGGAAATCCCACGAAATGAGATTTTCCGATTTTAAGTTTTCGAAGGAAACCAATTAAATAAATTAACAGGTTTCCTTCAAATAATTTGAGGTGGAGAACCACCGTTTGGATTTTGGAATCTAATAGCACCGTCACCTACTCTTTTCCCCAAATCTTTCTTCTCTTCTCTTGCTTTGATTTCGAACCCCATGTTGTTCATTTAGAACTTCCATGGCTCCCCAAATCCCCACATTATCATATTTGACATGTTCGTCTCGTTCCAACAAGCTCAAGGAGGAAGACCATGACAAATATTTTCTCACGCTCCTTAGGGACTCAGCAAATTCCAAACAAGTAATTCTGGGGCCTTGCTTCATAAATTATCATCACATCCCTATGTCTCTCAAGGACTATTTTTCTCGCTATATTGCAAAAAAAACTCCCTATTCATAAGTCTTCTTTCATTGAGTCTGTGTAAATTACGAAGTTCGATTGATTTAGGGCTTTCCCCTCTTTCGACCACAAGTTTTATCAATTGTAGGTTTAATTGGTTTGGGAAGATGTTGATAATGATATGGCTCTTCAATTCTATTGTCCCGACTTTCCCTATGACCTGGGTCTTTTGGGTGGCTCAAATAGTTTTCAATCCCCATCAACAAATTGTGTTTTCTTCCCTTCAGGATCAATGTTGTTTACTCTTCTTGCCTTGATTCTATTATTTGTGTTTGCCCATACATTTACGACATTAGAGAGGCTGAAGTTGCTAATTGCCAATATTTTGAGCATGTTAACAATCTCTCTTGGCATTAGACTAAAAAAAAAAAAAAAAAAAAAAATCTCTCTTGGGAATTTCAAAATTTTTTGATGAAGACGATCATCTCAAACATATTGTTTTTTTGTTAAATTGGTTTTCTTGTTATGTTTTCTACCACCCAACTCTCCAAATTTTCGAGGACGTAACAACTTGGCTCATTGCCTAGCTAAAGGAGCAACATTCGCCTAAGTTCGACTTATCCTCACTATTTTGTACAGGGGAATCATGCATGCAACTCTGTTGATGTATGAAGACGCTTCAAGTGTATTCTTTGGTCCTTTTTAGATTCTTCAAGCCTAGGCAACCCTTTATCTCCCTTCTCTTTTATCTAGTGAGACGCATTTTTTGCCCTACTCCAAAGTAATAAAGGTCCAACTAGATAATCTAGGATACCTTTTGTTGAGTCATCGACTCAAACTCATTTCACAAAAGATTTTTCCTTTCAAATAATTCCTCAAATACTTTTATGAACTGACCAGTTTTGACATCGATTTCTTTCCTCTTCATGCTCCAGTCTTTATTGATCTTTTTCAATTCGTTCTGCTAAAAAGAGGTTGAAGGTTTTGGCTCGGAAAATAGAATTCCAATCAAAGAAAAGAAAGACCTGTGCCCATCTTCATCTTCTAGTTTTTGCTCTTCTCCTTCAGTTTCAGTAGGGCAAGCCCTTTTTGCATTCATTCTCCAAGCAGGAGAACATGAAGCTTGCCTCTTGAATTGCTCTTTTGATTGAGTACACGAAGGCTTTCTTGAAAAGGCTGTCCCGTGGATCTTCCCATAAAAATATTGACAAAGGGAAAAATTTACCTCATGTTTGAAATCTATTCTCTCCAATACTGTGCTAGATAATTTGGACTTGCCTAGGGTGTTTTCGTGCCGATCCTTTATTTTGTACCCATTTTGGAAAAACAATATTATTTCTGACTTGGGTAATATTTTTGTAAAAGGAACTTAGATATTACAATGTGAAAAGATTCAAAATCGCTTGAAGGAACAAGTTTAGAAGAATGGAAAGTTCATAAAGACTTGGAGGTACCAAGTACCAAGTGAGATGCATTTTGATATACTGAGTAACCTGATATAAGTAGAGTTTGATATTAATGATATAAGTTGAAGTCTGATATTACCAAGATGCCAAATGTAATTGGGGACTGCTAACATAAGCGGAGCGACTACATTACTTTTGATGACAACCTTATCTCATGCTCTGACAATAATATCCTGAGATAAATAATCTTATATTTTAATAGTTAGTGATCTACCGTGGATTTTTATTTTAGAATAAAGTGATTGATTATCGATCTTAAAGATTATCTACGTGGAAAATGTTAATCACGCGTAATATATTGGTTGATTGACAATCGCCCTTGAGACAAGCTACTTTCCATATTTCTAGCTGCTTTATTTTTCAAAACTAGAGATTTGATTGTATGGGCGATCAAAATTACGAAAACTCATAAAATTTACAAAAACTCATATTGATTGACGTCAATGGCTAAATTAGTCTTCTTAACAACTGTCCAACGAATAGCTTGAAGTTGATCCTCATGAAGATTATCCAACAAAAGATTTGGATACTGAGGAGTATAAAAATAGATTAATAGGGGAGAAAAAGGAAGAGAGATCCAAAGATAAAAAATCCAAATTCAAATTTCCATTATGAAATTGTCTTTTGAGCATACTAGAATTGCAATTTCTTGAGAAGTGTTGTTAGTATTATAGTTTGTGCTTTGGTATATGATAATGAGATCTATCTGCTTGAGTATAAGCATGACTTACGTTGGAAAGAAATGCTTGGGTATAAGTACTACAACTTCCAAATTTTTTATTTACTAATTCTTACTCGCTTGGGATGGTTTGGCATCGGTTAATTTTATATCGCTTAGTCACGTCGAATGAATGTACTTGGGTATCTCTTGCCCTAGCCATTTGTAGTCTCTTTTACTCCGGCAAATTTTAATGCTTAACAAATGTTAGGTTTGTTGAGCATCATTTTAGCTATAGCGATCCCAATGGTTTCGTCCTGATCTTATTCTTAATTGGAATCATCATCCTAATTATTGATTAAAGCCACATTTTGCTTATAATTTTTGTATTGCTTCTATCTTTTTCTTTTAAAAGATATTCACATTTAGACACCCTTGTATTCAATTGGAATAGATCATTGAATGGTTGACCTTCAAATCTTTTTCTTAATCTAGATTTCAATCCATTAAAGGCCAACTTGATAAACTCTTTTACCAAAAGCAAAGTCGGACATCGATTTCTTGACTTCTTTAATTGGGTGATATATTGATCAACCCACTCATTATTGTATTGCCTAATCTCAACCAAATTCGCAATCATTACCTCAGACACCAATTTGAGAAATTGAGAGGAAACTGTCTTTCTTTTTCATCCTAATCATTGATCGAATTGGCCGATAAATTAGTATATTGAGTTAAAGTGAATTTTTATAAAGACAGAGGAACCACCTAAGTTTTAAACAGTCATTAGTACTGGCTTCATCACATTGAGCTAAGAACCCACCAACATGTTCAACAATCGATTGATCATCTTTGCCAATGATGGTTGAATTACTTGACTTAAAGTACCAAATTATTAAATTGAGTAGAGGAAGTTGAATGTACGTACATACATGATAACCACTAGGTTTCCTTGCATTTAAAACAGCTGGTTGGATGTTCCAAGCCTAGAAATAATTTTGTTGATGACATTGTTGATCATCGGCATAATTACATCAGCAAGATGCCTCACCATGTGGTTGGTCAAATCATTTTGTTGTTCATTGAGCAATCTTGCATAGTGGCTAACATAATTGGGTTTGACTCCAACTCTCTCCTCCGCTCTTCTTTGAGATGCTTGGGGATACCCACCACATTCCCACCTTAGAATTGGTCCATTGCTGCATGAGCAGTTGATGGTTTCGAACAGAGAGCCCTCTCGTTGCCATGCTGTGGTGAGTGATTGTTACTAGTGGTATTCTCAAGCTCCAATTAATTCCTAATTATTATCGTAACTCTTCCTCAAATTGAACCACAAGGGTCCTATCATGTGTGCCAAAAAAGATATTTCATCGAGAATAACTCCATGCAACGAAATATTTTTCACTGAAAATAAACCTTCAATTTTTATTGAATTGATTTGCGTGGCAATTCGGACAGGAAGAATGATGCGTAATGAAGAACTAGAACTAAACGATCTAAAGAAAAGTAAGTATAGGAATTGGAAAGATAATTTGATTAACTTGAAGATACTTAATATTGTTGATGATTGCGGTCCCCTTTCTGCAAGGATTTAGCACAGCTTATATAGCCCATAATAAAATGTAGCTACAATTGCATCTCTACTAGTTAGGCTCCATGATCATGTTCTGTGATTACAACTCCACCTAATCTATGAGCAGTTACAACTCTTCAACTGTCACTGGATTCAACTACATCTCTATAATTTTAGGCTTCAAGATCACCCTATGTGATTTCACATAGATATTCTCTATAAGCCATTATGATTTTATAATTGTCTCCGAATCCAACTGTTAACCAACGTCTCTATTATCTTTGGCTTCTATGTTAAGCACTTAACTAAATTTAGCTAAGTATCAATCGTTGATTAGTCGTCATCATATATCGACAACTATACTATACTCATCGATTATTGTGGTCATTGACAAGCATTTTATCTACCAACAACTCGCCGATGGTAGAATTACTTAACATCTCTTTTTGTTCAAATGTAATGTCGATTATAAAATAGATCGATTTTGGGTGTCACCAACGGGGTTGCAAATGAATGTGCACTCGGACACTTTGTGACGCAATGCCACGTAATCGGCAAATTAATTAAATTTATCATGATGTCAATGAGAAAAAGGTGAGTTTACCTTTCATCGGATGCTACGATGTTTCTTACAACGTAAACCAGACATATTCTTTTTATGATATGCTTGGAAAGGCGATATTGATGCTCTTGGATCTTTTACTGACATAATGGTTGAGAATTTTTAATCAATCCATGGCCGTCTTGCCAACTCATGCTCTTGGAAAGCGATGCGGTCCTTTGTTCTCGGTTCATGTGACGTAGTCCAAAACCTTAAGGCTACGTTTGGTCGTCTGGATTTCTAATTAGGATAGGATGGATATTATAGGATATAAAATCCTATGATTTTTTTATATCCTATCAATTATTTGGTGAATCGCAATATTAAACTCGAATATGTTCACATCATATCTTATACATTTTTTTTTTTTTGATATAAATGGCATATCATTATAAATGAACCTCAATATTCATAAACGGAGATGGTAAAAATCTCTTGCAACACTATTCCTTAATTTATTTTTAATTTATTTTAATTTTCTTCTTTTTTATATTATTTTTGTTATTATTTCTTTTTTCCCCTTTCATCATTCTTTAATAAAATTTTATCAAATAGTAAACTATACTAACATACCTTAAATACAAAACTACCTAAAATATATAATAAATATAAATATTTAATTTATAGATTGAATGTTTATTATAAGATAGAATTAAAGTCGAATATATAAATTAAAATAAGATTAATTAAAAATAAATTTTTATTTTTTTTATTTTTAATTTCTTAAATAAGAATTCAAATATTATTTATATTAAAATATAATTTCAATTTTGTTAATTTAATAAATTTGTTATTCAAGAAAAATAACTTTCCTATTATGGACATTAAAAATCCTATCCACATTTATCCCACCTCCCCCATGGAATAATTTTATCTTGTCTATATCCCCCTTATATCATACTTTATCCTATCATGAGTGAGCACCAAACATAGGATAGGATAAATCATATCTTATCTCGAATTTTATCCTGACTACCAAATGCAACCTAAGTTCGAAGGAAAGCATCTCCTTCTCCAATCATTGTACTATGGTAGGTAAAGGCGGAACCTAAAGTTAGAAGGAAACCAACCACTTCTACAATCATTGTACTATGAAACATAATGGTCAATCAAATGCTTGGAACTCCAAATTAGATTATCCCCTTTAGCTTTGATTTTGAGAATATGTGCTTCATCAATGAGTGCATCCGATTCATGTGTCCGAGTCTCAATTTTGATCAATGCCATTATGCTAGCTTGGTATGTGATCGGGCTATATATAATCTCAAGTAGTATATTGGTAAGACTTCCATATACAATCTCATTATAAACTAATGTCTTCAGCAATATAAATTGTGAGTACTATAGAGAAAGTGTATAATACTCGATGCTGTGTAAATATCAAATGGCAGATGGCCATATGATATTTTAAAATGAAGTACCTAATAGTTTCTACCATATATCCTTACTCGATAGAAGTAAAATGAAGTAACTAGTAGTGTCTACTAATAGTTTCATTGTAGAGGTTTCTGGTCTGCCTAGACATCTATAGGGGCAGATAATGATTTGGTCGAGATAAGGGAGGGGAGAGGCAATGCACCAATGTTGCAATGGTGGCAACAACTACCAAGAGAGAGAATGAGAGTAAAGTTTCAATGCATTAATTTTTTTTTCTCGAAGTCTAAGGATACATTAGAATATTTATATATTAAACAACGTTTTTATCTAACAGTTTAAACTTTCAGAATAGTTAGCGGTGATCCTATAAATTTTACATGGTATTAGTTGATGGCCAATGAAGGTTGCCTCGACCACTCTCCCATGTGCCGACGTTACCACAGTACCCCTGCTAGGAAGATAGAGGGGAGAGGTAATGCACGAATGCCGCAACGGTGGCAACAACTACCATTATAAATAGAATAGAGAGAATGAGAGTATAGTTTCGATGCATTAAATTTTTTTTTCTCAAAGTCTAAGGATTTATTAGAATATTTAATATCAAATCACGTCTCTATCTAACAGATTAAATTTTTTGAACAGTTAGCAGTGATCTCATAAAATTTTACATAATATTAGTCGATGTCGATGGCCAATGAAGGTTGCCTTGACCACTCTCCCATATGCCTACATCACCACCGTACCCCTGCCATTGTGCCTTATCCACAGAAGATAGATGGGCTCATAGTGGTCATGTCCTCGCTACCACCGCGAGCAACGGCACACTCGGGCAAACTCATATCCGGTGTGGCTCACAGTCGGTGGGAGGAGAAAATGAAGTCACGTGTCTCTCTGTTCGTTGGCTTTGGTCTGCTGGCGAGAATGTGATTTTGATTATTGTTCATGGGTCTGGGTCTGTTGCACAGAAAACTTAGTTTGTGCCTCAAGCCTATGAATGTCACTTAATTCTATACATGCACCCCCATTGTCCAAATCTTTCCTAAAGCTAATGAAGGAGTACCGGGGAAACCTTCTCTCTCGCAAAAGCATGACCAAAATCATGAGATAGGGCTTCGCTTCTAAGTAGAGGAGGTCCTCCAAGTGAGTCGAAATCGAAGATCGGTAGCCTACCATTACCCGAAAGACTCGCAGGTTTTGTCTGTTTTCCTTCAATCTTTTTTTTTTATTTAGTTTATTTTTAATTTACTTGACTGTAACAATGTGATAAATTTTAGGATATGATTATATTTAAAAAAAAATTGTTACTGAGGTTTGCCTTTTCGTCCAGCGATTTGAACCGCACTTCCCCCTGCGACCTACCCGAGAGCGCGGGGCGTGGAGACACTGATCTGAGGAACATTTTGTGAAGGTGAACCTACCCGAGACCTACCCGATCCGCATGCAGGTGAACCTTTTGTTTGGTGGTCAGATATCATATCCCAGGGCGGATACACGTCGCTTTTCACGGGATTGGTCCACTCTCTTTTTTGGGTTTTTACACCAAGGACCCCGCGCCAACTCACTGTGAAGACACGGACGACGTATTTGGCCAAATTGGGAGCGGTTTGTCTGTCCTCCTCATTGATGTCGGCTTTGCCCTCCCCAATTCACGGCTTTGTTTCAACGCAATCCAAGGAGCTTCTTTCCTAGCTACCATTCCTTCGAAGGTGGCTAGGACATGGAGAACGTGGGATCCCCGCGCCTTGATTTTCCAAATTTCCCACTTTCTTTTTTGAAATAAATATTCTTCCCATGTAAAACAAATTATAAAGTTAATATCACAAGAAAACCTTAAACCGATACACCTTATGATAATTTCACTAAAAACTAATTTATATACCCGTGATAAATGTATCACAAACTAACTTTTTAATCGCAAAATCCCTAAAATAGTGCATTTATGACGAATTTATCATTCATTAATTTTCCATTGAATTGAATTAATACGACACAAAACTACAAATCAATATACATATTACAAATGGCTAATACACCCTTCAATTGTCAAGTGTCAATTAACTTAGTAATGTGACGGTGAAAATTTAATAGAAATTAGTGAAGAATAAATTAATCGCAGCTTTACCATTTTAAAGTTTTTGAAGAAATTTATCGCATGTCTATTAGTTTAATTTTTTTTTTTGTGATATTAACATAATAAGTAATGTAAGGTTGGATAAAACACAAAGCTATTATGTCTAGGAAGTTCAAATAACATCACCAATACATTGTTTTCTCTAGTTGCCATGAAGACTCACAACCATTGCAACTTACACGTGCAGTAACTTAGGGAAAAGAACATCATAAGTATTATAATTTCCGTACAGCGTTCACTTGAGTAATATAATTTTTTCTCCTATTACTTGAGTGACATATCAGTTTTCAAAACATTGCCATGTTTTTAAGATGATTTTTAGACATCATGGCATTGCACTTAATAAGTGTCATATAAAAATTATGACATTTGTGGTGTCTTTATATTAATAACTTGATTTTAGAGCTAACT
Organism: Eucalyptus microcorys; assembly: GCA_014182515.1. NCBI lineage: Eukaryota > Viridiplantae > Streptophyta > Magnoliopsida > Myrtales > Myrtaceae > Eucalyptus > Eucalyptus microcorys. The sequence continues at coordinate 24,540,037 of CM024572.1, forward strand.
AGAACTTGCCCTGATGCTGGGGTGAAAATTAAATCATCCAAGTAGAACGCATTTTGTGCATGATGGAAAATTAACTAGAACTCGCCCCGATGAAATTACAAAAGATATGTTCAGATACAATTTTTTTTTTTATTTTTATGCATGATGGAAAAATGAAGTCAACTAATTTTGTAGAGGAAATTAATTGTTAATCGACAGCTCCAATCAAGACCTCAGCTAGATAAGATACACTCATTTGATAAGAAAAAAAAAACTACTTTCTAAAAGAAGTGAGAGCTTTATGTCTGTATTTTAACCAAACATTAAAAAGATAAACAACATGCGGACATTATTACTGGTTGAACTACAACAAAATGAAAAATACGAACATCGACCTCTTTTACAAGTGCACTCATGAAACGCCTAAAACAAGATAGACATTATTGGTATTAATCTTCTCATCTGAAAATGATGGTATTCCATTTTCTCATCATTTGTATGATTTTCATGTGATAGATAGATTTTTTTAATACAAAATGGAATGGATTATTTAAATTTGGATTTTATTAAAATAATATTTTCAAAGGATCAACAAAATAAATTCAATGAAAGAAAACAACATGAACTCATAAAAAGTACATTAGTAGATTGATTTAGAATGTAAAAGAACCAAAATAGGTCTTGTTTCCACCAAAGAATGATCAAGTCGTCAATATGAGTAAACACTAGCATTGATAGGTTTCTAGTCCGGTCCAATTCTGAGGTGGAACTAAGAACTAGACCGAGAGGACCAGTTCCCGAAGTTTAGGACCAGGAACCGGATCAATTGGTCCTAGAATTAGGGATCGGACTGACCAACTGGTCTGATCCAGTGGAACCGGCAATTTGTTGTTAAGGGCAAAAATAAATTGAAAATGGTTACAACTTGCTTCTTATTTCCTTGGTCTAAGCGCTAGATTGAGGTTCAAACTACACTCTTCTTACACCTTCTCTATTTTGTCATCCAGTAGAAAAAAAGAAATTATTTTTTTCACACAAATAGTTCACGGGCATCATCGTTTTCTTTAGATAAGATAGTAGTCATGACTTCTTTAGATAAGATAGTAGTCTACTCTTGTCAACTTCTATCGCAAAGGACCTCAAGTATTGAACGGAACACGCACATCATCAAAAGCATAAGACCAACAGAAAATTGAAGAAACATGTCCCCTCTTCTGGATAGCGATTATCGTCAGTCCTTTTAGATTGTCACCATTCATTGACATACGATTCATTAAATCTATGACTAGAGGTGGGAGTGCCTGGTGAGAGAGTATTAATTGAAATAGGTGCCTTGGTGCTGTAATATTGCATTATATGAAATTGCTCAAATGCAATGAAGTCTTCCCAACATACAAGTGTAAAAATACACATTGAGCGGTTTAGGTAATAAGTGTTGAGGGTTTAGGCATATATAAGAAATTAATACACGTTGACCAGTTTAGGCAATTATATATTTGCTTCATTTGATGTACTCAGAAATAGCAAGCCTATATGTATTTCCTTTTTTGTTATAAATGGGAAGACAATTTCTAATTTCTCAGCCTAATGCATTGGGCATATGCATGTATAATTGGTCTATAGAACTAGCTATTCATGTGGAAAAGATATGGGTGTTCATCGAAAGGGAGGGGAAAGCAAAAAAGGGAAGGAGGGGAAAGCAAAACCTAAAAATGGTAGAGGGTTTTTCTCAACTTTTTTTTTAATTATTATTATATCAACCATTCTTGGTTCGATTTGTCCGGTTCTCACCTTAGAACCGGGAATCGGACCAACCGGCCACTGATTCCAAGAATGGAAACTGGGAATTGAACCGTCCTCTACAAGAACTGTCTAGAATCAATCGAGTCGATCCGATCTGGGAGGTTCTTGATTCAGGTAGTTCTTATTGTACACCCCTAGTAAACACGTGATTAACATCAAGTATTGTCAACTACATGACCCATTGATCTGTATCGACATTGGCACACATTGATGTTCGTTACCAATTAGTTGTTGATATACGACAACATATGATAAGCAATGATTATCAAGGGTATCGATATGTAAGATTGATAAGCTATCAAGATGTCATAAGAATGTTGAATGCATTGAAGTCACCAAAGAACAAGGTAATTGAGGTCATGAAGCAACTAGTGCACATTTTTAAAGGAACAACTTTCTAAAGGTAAGATCATGGCATCATGAGAATTTGAGCAAAAAGCTTTTGGAGAACACTATTGATGGAAGATTAAATTCTATTAAATGATTTTATTGCTTTTTAAGTTTTGTTGTCGATTAAATTCCGACACGGTTTATATATGTACATTTTCATTGAAGAAAAGTTGTCAATTTCCTTATTTACTTGTGATAATTTCTATAGGCAATCACCCTGGAACTTGTCTTCTCTAATAAAAAGTAAAGAACACTTTTGATGAAAGATATTTTTTTGCAGAAAAAATTCTTGCGAAACAGGTTCATGCTTAAAAAAACACACAGGATAAATTTCTTTAAGTAGATTAAAAAAAAAAAAATAAGATAAAGATGAAAGGCGCTATTGATGGCAAGTCTAATTAAAAGGCCAAGAGCTCTTAAATTACCTTGTTTAGATACATGCATGGAAATAAATGTGGACGCATGTGGAGCTTCATGTTCTTTCTTATTGTTCAAATAGCTCGATTCATCATATTTCCTGTTAATTTCGTGTTTGCCAGAAAATTCCTCTCAAGAAGTAATGCGAAATTAAAAAGGAACTCGCCTAAAGAAAAAAAAAAAAAAACTTGTTTTGCCATGAATTATTCTCTCTCCAAGTTATGTCTTCTCAAACTTCTTCAAAACTGAACGAGTAACCGGATATGCGTGCTTCACTTTCTCTTGGGCCTTGTTCATGTGAAGCTTATGCCCCGTCGTCTCACTGGCCGACCTTGACCCCTATCATTTGGAGGTCTTTACCTTGGGCCTTGTTCGTGTCTTCACAGCCCAAAGTGATAGTGGGCCTTGTTCGTGTTCTTTGCCTTGGGGCCTCCATTTCATGACGTCATACGTACGTCATAAAGAGATTAGCTTTTCTCCTTTTTTTTTTTTTCTGAAGTGGGTGAGAAGGACCCCAGCGTCGTCTTCATCCATACACGCGAACCGAATTGTCAAGACACGAATCTACTACGGCTGAAGAAGTCGACGCTCTTGAAATCTACCGAAAGCCCTCTTTCGCTTCGAGTTCAAGCCCACGATAATGGCGGCCGCAAGAGGATGGCGATTATATGGTCTCCCCATCATCTTCCGTACTCCCACGAGTGAGACTAATGATTTTTCCTTGGAGAAAACGATCTCCCCGGCCGCGGTTTTCAGGTTGTCCACATCAATCTTCGATTGGTGGCTCGAGTTGAATTCGCTGGTGTGATCTGTCCGTGTGCTGACTGTGCATACCGATCCACGCCATCGACATTCGACAGTAAACAAGCCATAGTAGCATCCTCGACGCCTTCACAGTGAGAGATCGAATCATCAATGCATGCACATATTTCTCGATGCGATGCTAGTTGCTAGGAACTCGAGTTTATGTTCTATGGTGCAGTTTTGTATTGCTACAGGGAAAGGACGATCGAAGTTGATGGGCACTAACCGACCATTGAGAGAACTCCAAACATCTCATTTGTGGAGAAAAAGCGATAAATTCAAATGTAAAAGTGTACCGAACTAGTATATTTATGCCACATTTACCTCTAAATTAATTTTGCTATCTCAAAAAAAAAAAAAAATTCAAACTAGTAAACCCTTTATAAATCTACCATCCTCAGTTAACTTTCATCAAATAACCCAATTAAATCGCTTACATGGAAACATGCGTAGCAAACAACTCGAATGATCGACATATGGCGTGAAACGTGAAAATTCAACATAAAATGAGTCTTCTAAACAACACCATTTCGAGGGAGATAGATCACAAAAAAAAAAAAAAAAAAAAAAAAGTATTGAGATTGGGGAAATTTGCCAAAATATGCTAATTTGCCTCGAGTTCCCTCACATTTCATAAATTAGCTAAAATCACCAAATTTGTATCAATTTCGCCCAAAGATTTTGATTGATTTGTTAGGATAAATATTACATAAATATATCTGTTAAAAATTTTTTGTAACAGAAAAATTAGTATAAAATAAATATAGCATGGGTGCACCGGTCCATAACCGGTGTTTCGACAAACCCAATTTGTCGAAACACCTTTTTCGTATCGTGTCCATGTTTATCCTCAATGGTATAATTTATCCGGCTCGAAATGATGTCGGACATACATTCCCATTTAATATATACTTATATGTAGATGAATTTCCTGGGTGCATGTGACGAAAATGTTTGTCAACGTACATCCATGAATAATAGTGAAATCAGAAAGATCTAAGACGACGGAATTTGTGTGGCGCATTTTAAGCCCAAACGAGAAGTCGATATCCCGCCACGTCGTCGAGAGGGGGAAAACTTCCAAAAGGGAAATAGTAAAAATACATCCGGATCGACGCGCCTCCCTCGCGCGTGTCACAGCCACCCTCGAAATCATTATGCCTTCATTACTCAATCAATTCATGATCACAATCGACCCAAAAGAAAAAAAGAGAACAGAGAAAATCATGGGTAACCAATCATCTTATCAAATCGATCCAAAAGAAAAAAAGAGAGTAGAGAAAATCATGTGTGGTTAATCATCTTATCAAATCACGCCATGATTCCTCCACCTTTTCAGCAAATTTATGGATTACCCAATGTAACAAAAATTTTAAATGATTAATAGAATTGATCATTATCTTCTCTTTCAAATATTTTCTATCATATTTAAAAGGGAAAAAGCCACAAAAATCTTCAAACTATACATATAATGATATTTTTATTAAGAATTTTTTTTTTGTGATATCAAAAACCTAAAATTAGTATTCATATGACATATTTTTCCTCTGTCAAGATTTTATAATATGATTTTTCAGTTAAAATATATAGGCATCATGTTAACACTATTTGCTTTCTAACGTCCATATAAGTAGGTTTTTAACCGTTCTTATTGATAGAATTTTGACAAAGAGTAAATGTATAAAGAAAAAAAAGTTTAGAGTAAATACGTGACAATACGCATAATTTAGGGTTTTTAGTGATATTTTCCCTATTTAAAAATACCCCATTGATAATCTATATTTCGCCTATATTGTATATGCATGTATATAATGTGAAGACTCCCTTAATAGGGGGTTGTCATCCAATTCTCGTTGATAGGTTAAATCCCTTTCATGTTTGTGATTAGAACTCTTGTGCCTCACGTGTCCTAATAAATGGAAGGAGTATATACTTTGAGAGCATGCGAAAAACAATGACAATCTCTTTTTCTTACAATCAACCTTCTCTCTTCTTTTCACATAAGAGGATATGTTGATAAGGTGAAATTTCAAGGAAAATGATGAAATGAAACTGTCCAAGCTCACCTTGATCATGTTGTCTAGAAAGTTGATCAAACGGCTCATGCATTTGTCAATATCCAATTTTGAATAACCATATCAACTTTATTGAATGTGCAATAATTTTTTTTATCATCTTTCCTCTATTAGCTCATGGGTCAAAAAGTCACCGTGCAAAATATCTTGGATTTGAGGAATCAAAATAATGGTGAGAGGCATGATAACAAATTCCGAGGAACATAATATTGGATCCGACGGGTTTGAGTACCATGTTGAGCCCAAAAAGGAAAAGAAAAGTAAAATCAAAGTTTAATATATAACAATAATAATTAATAATTTTCCCATTTGACTTGATAGGTTGGAGGGCCAAGAATCTGAGTGGGCATGGTTGAAAAATGGACCTTTGAACTCGAAGACAGGCCCGTACAAAGGTCCGGCGCGTGGCCGCCCAACGCGCCAGTGAAGAGAGTGGGGGACATGGGCACGCGATTAACTCGATGGATGGGAAGATTCTTCGGATCTTCCCCTGATTTACACGCTCCATGATTGCGCTTTGTCTCGCCCAAAACGACGCGCAGTACCCACCGCGTCGCCGTCGTGCGACAGACGGATGGAGGGAGAAAAACAAAAGAACCAAAAAAAAGGGAGTCGAATTGGTTAGCTATATATTGCATGCACCTAATTAATCACACAATTAATCAAGTTTAATTATTCTGTTAACTTCCATCTCTTGCATCGGTCACATGGACCGAGCTCTCGTGCACTATATAAAAGTAGGAATCTTTCTTAAATAAAAAAAAAAAAAATTTACTTTCTTAGTTAAAGTTCATTGATTGAATATCATTTTATACTTAGTATCTTATGGCCATTAGGGCAATCTTACTATGTTTTGTTTGGCAATGTCAAGATAAGGCCTTCTTTCTTTAATGAACTTCTAATGTAAACTGGGGAAGGTTGATATGAATTCTAATCTATATGATTGTAATAATGTGATTCTAGTAGATTCCCGCCAAAAGAAGATATTCTCATAAAGATTCATTCATTCTAAACGAATGTGCTCAAACCTAATAGGTCATCACAGCAAAGTGGGTAACACCCGTTGTTTTGTTTGAGCTTTAATTGAAGTTTAATTTTATTTTATTTCTCAATCTCTTTCAACTAAGTATAAATCAATGGAGTCATAGGTCCATAATCCCATCCCTTTGCAAGCTCAATGCGACCCTTCTATTAAGGCTACCTTGACTAATCGCGCCGTTATGATCGGGAGAACTCACCATGTCCGGATTTTCTTTCAGGAATATCAGTTCGTAACAAGCCAATCTCTCTTTCTTTGTGAAGTTGTGGGTCCTCATAATCGAAAGGAAAGGTGCTTCAAGGTAAGATATCTTCGGGACCTTGGCTTGATTTTTGATCCGTTGAAAGTATCAGTGGGGATAAAAACCAGAGAGAATTTCTCCATGGATTTGGAGGTGTGACTCTGAACATGACAGGCAACCCATCCCTTCAAATTTTCCAATTGGGTGGTCCTCCAAAGAATTGACATTTTGATACCCACCTCTCTCTCTCTCGTTTGCTGTCTCTTATCCTGCGCAACCCCCCCACCGTCTCATTTCTCCCCCCTTATCCTGCGCACCCCCTTTGCCCCTGCCTTCTCTCTGATCCTACCACAAGCCCCCACACAAAATACACCATTGAAATGGACTCATTATAACATCTCACTCTCATCGTCACATCACTCTTTTTTCCTCTTTTTTTTCTTTCTTTCCAGGGTCCTAAGCCTAAGAAACTGTACACCAACTTCAGAGGCCAAATCCCCACCATGTCTAGTGCCTTAGAATGGAGCAGAGAAGAGGACAAGGCCTTCGAGAATGCAATTGCAATGCATTGGGTTGAGGACTCCAAAGAGCCGTGGGACAAGATTGCTTCCATGGTCCCTGGCAAGAGCCTTGAGGAATTGAAATTGCACTACCAAATGCTAGTGGACGATGTGAATGCAATCGATGCTGGCCAGATACAGGTCCCCAACTACGTGAGTGATGATACCTCCTCATCTTCAGCCGCCAAAGATGGGCCCGGCTTTGCCGGCAGTGGTGGCGGCTCGGCTGGGGATAAGAGGTCGAATTGCGGTTACGGAGGGGGGTTCTCGGGGTTGAGCCACGAGTCCGGTGGGCACGGCGGGAAGGGCGGCTCAAGGTCGGACCAAGAGAGAAGGAAAGGAATTCCATGGACAGAAGAAGAGCATAGGTATATCACTTCAGCAACTTCTTGAGGTTAACGTGAACAAGAAATGTTGTGTTTGAGTACTTTGTCCTTAAGACGGATTTGGATTTACCTTATCCGATTATAATATGCAGAGAGCCAAACTATTTGTGAGGTCCTAGCTTCTCTAGAGGAGCTTGTTAAATTAAATAATGATAATCTGGAATCTGCATATTAATTTGATGTTCATTGGCTCTTAGTCAAATGCGATTGCTAGAAACCCTGCGTTTAATAGGGGGACCCCAAGCAATGTTTTCCACTTATCACGTGGAAGATATCGAATTGGCCAATTGGATTTACTCTGCTATTGGGGATTCGTCAAAGATAGGATTTTTCTGGACAATAAAACCAAAGAGGGTGTCAAATTTTGCAGGTTATTTTTGCTGGGTCTTGACAAGTTTGGGAAAGGAGATTGGAGGAGCATTTCAAGGAACTTTGTGATTTCAAGAACACCAACCCAAGTGGCAAGCCATGCTCAGAAGTACTTCATCAGGTTGAATTCCATGAACAGAGATAGGAGAAGGTCCAGCATCCATGACATCACCAGTGTGAACAACGGAGATGTCTCCACCCCACAGGCCCCAATCACTGGCCAACAGACCAACCCGAACCCTCCGAGCGTGCCTGCAATAGGAGCCTCCTTGAAGCACCGGGCTCATCAGCCACACATGCCTCCTGGTGTCGGGGTTTATGGCGCGCCAGTGGGTCATCCGATTGCTGCTCCTCCAGGCCATATTGGATCTGCAGTTGGGACACCCGTCATGCTTCCTCCACCAGGGCACCACCCTCATCCGCCATACATGGTGCCCATGGCTTATCCAATGCCACCACCGCCCCCACCTCCACTGCCTCCACCAAATCATCAATAACAAGGCCAAGACAAGGCCTACATAATTTGATTCACAGCTGCATACTATGGGATCCTGGATGAAGATAGCAGGGGATAAGGTAAACAATAGCATTGCAGATGAGGCCTGTTTTTGTTAGAGCAGCAATAATGGATGTACATTAGCCTAATCTCTATAGAGCAATCCTTGAAATTCAGTTCTCTTATTGTACATATGCCGGATTAGATAATCATTGCTAGTTCATTTTGATTCAGATCACTAGAATGTCCTGCTATTGAACCTTACAGAGGAGCCCATCTTTCCAAGAAAAATCTTCGATGGAAAGATCATTTACCGTTGTGTTTTCATCTTGTAGAAGAGTTTTAATAGACTATCTTCTGTTTGAAAGCCATAAGATGGATAGGCGAGAAGTTTATCGTGCCATGTCTAATTAAATGTACATATACAATTCTCTCAGCAAGTTAAAGCATCCAATGTTGTGCGTCTTCTGACCTTTCTATGTCAACTTTGGGAAGAGAATCGACCAACTGAGTTCTATACTTACTGATGTTCAGATCAATCAAATAACTTTCTCTTTCATTAGTTCGGCGAGTGGCTCTGTCAAGTAAGAAGCCTAAGCTGGGATTGGTCGTGAAGTACGAGGCCAAGAAAAAGCTAATAGGAGTGCAGGACATCAAACCATCAAGCTGATGGTCCCAAGAAATACGTTAATGTTTCCCCTGAAGACTACATCTCAGAAGTCAATTATGGCTAATTTTCTGTTTAACCGGGAAAAAAACCCAAGATAAGAGACCAAACAGTGGAAATAGAATGATGAATTGATGTTGGGAATTGGATCATAGAAAAGATAAGTTGCTGTGTTATTTCTCAAACTAGTCCAAAATTGTTGGGTTTGGTTGGACCAAACCGATCTGCATAAAAACTGGAACCATGCTTTCATGGACTGAAATTTAGGCTGCTAGCATTAGACCGGTTGAGATTCGACAACTTATCAATATAAACGCATTCCAAACCCCCTTTGGATCTATACTTTACTTCAAATCAATATGACAAATTAGAAGTACCAGGGAGATGACCAGGTAAGAGGTGGTAGAACATCGATGAAGCAAAACACATGCAAAAGCCCGCGCGGTGGCTCAAACATGGATTGTTGGCACTTGATAATTACTGTTTTAGTTGTGGTTAACCGTTTAAAAGCACGAAAACCTGTGAAATAATCGGACATGAGTTGAACATGCTAAACAGAGTGTTAGCTTTGATTGACTTCTGAAATCTTATCTTAGGGAGAATTCCTTATGTGGAGGGCCCGAAATTTGCCAAGACGAGTGGACCCAACATTTATGCAAAAACAGAAAACCAGTTAAAAACTAATTATGCCTTTTTGCTGGTAGAGACCCACAACGGGCCTAAGTCACTCCAAAGAGAAGCAGGTTTTATTTTCTTCTAGCCTGCAAAGTATTTATGCTCATTTTGGACCCAATGAAGCAATCCAATCCTAAAAGGATATAGCAATTTCCAGTCCAGAACTCCGACATGCACCAGTCTCTTGTATCTTTGTTTCTAGAGACCATGATTCCATGAGTCTACTCATAACCAAACCACCTAAATTTATCATTTCCACTTTTAGGAGATGATTTTGGCAAAAAGAGAGAAGAAAACTAGTGTGAGATGGTGGATTTTAGGACTTGGAGCTGAGTTAGCCTGCACATTTCTTCTTCAGATAGGTAACAGCAAGCAGTTTACTCTTGAGAGTATCCTGCAATTTGGGTTGATCAAATGAATGCATGAAAAGTTCTAGATATCCAGCAATACAACTATATGATTTGGTACAGAGAAAAGCATGAATAACTTTATCAAGGAAGCAAAACATTAAAAGTCATGCCACCTAAGGAAGATCATGAATGGGTCATTTTGCTCCAATATCAGTGATAATTTGAATCATCACATTACAAATGATAATAGTAAAACATGTAAAGCTGAGAAAAGAAGTTAGTCCAGCTGGTGAAGGCGTTCCTCTTCCAAAAATTGAAAATTTGTGTCGTCATGCTTTCCCTAAGTGATTCAACAAAGATGTGGCAATCCGAACCATCGTAGGGAAAGTAACCCGGACATGGGCGATCAAAATGCCTATTTCCCCATAATCATTTGTTTTAGAAATGTCAGATGTTAGAGAAGAATCAGTAGGGTTGATAGGCACTATCCTTGTCTAGTCCACCACGGTGATCTCCACCAGTAAGTAACGGAAAAAGATCAAAGTGCCGATAGCAAGCTGACCATCTTTAAAATGCTATGCTGACTCAATAATATTGAAGATTGATCTCTCTCTCTCTCGCGCCGCCCGCCCGCACCACACCCCCCACCCCCCCCAAACACCAAGCACCCACAATTGGAAATTAACCAACGAAGGTTTGGCTCAGCCATGCGCAAGACCCTTCAACAAATTACATTAAACGAAAGACATCCTGAAGGCTATTAGTAGCTTGATCTTTTAAAGGCAAAGGGCCAAAGTTCAAAAGATCCCACTTTTGCAGTTCTAAAATTAGGAAGAGGGAACTTCAGAAAAAACAAAAAGAAAATGAGGCAAAGATAGGGTTTCTCTTGCCTAGTCTGAGTTTGATCTCTCAGATATGAACAAAAAGGTAAAGAAAAAAGGTCATATTAACAAGAAAATGAGAGGAAAGACTTTGAGAGAGGCTTCTTCTGTACACTTGCACTGGTACCCGAAGAAGAGATTGAAAAAGAAATGAAGAAAAATCTGGAATCATCATCACTTGCTTCCAAGCTGGTTGTGAGGACTGAGGACTGAAGTAATTCCACAATCCCTTCTTTTTTGCTCCCTCTTTTGGCTATTATCTTGCCAGCACAAGAGCATAATAACGCATCTCCTTATTATATAGAGCCTACCTCTTTGTTCCTTCATGAACCTTCCTAGTCCTTTATTTGAGAGCTTTCTTTTAGGGCTTTCTAGTGCAGCACTTCTCAACATCTTCATCTTCCTCTTGAATGAAGCTCTCTTTGTCTAATGTGATGGTGTCATTTCCTTCAACCCACGTTACTTTCTTCTTTCTTCTCTCTTCTTTCTGATTGGATCACTCTTTGGGTTCTGTTGATATGAGGTTGGCCTGGTGATAACCATTGACTTCCTTAAACTGAAAGAGGAAAGGAGTCATGAGGCTCTTCTTATAGAAAGATAGGGTGTGTGGTCCACTCCACACGCTTATTTGGCTCAGCCAAAAGGACCAAAAATATTCACCAAGAGAATGTACAGTCACTTCTCTCACCAGGTACTCTGGTGTCCCACTTCACCCTATAATACACACTTCAATGAAAGAAAGAGAAACAAAACAGAACGAAATATGATGTTTGATAGGTTTAAATTTACCTCATAATTGCAAAATAAATACGATGAATAATTAAGTTTAATGAAACTATAGGGGTTGGTCTGTGAACATTAATCAAAAGTAAAAAGTAATTTTTAAATCGTTACAACATGAAGAACTCTTCTACAATACTCTATACTACTCATCAAGATGAACTAACCATTTAGTGACTGATGCTGCCCACCGATTTAAGAAAGTCAGTTCCCCTATTAATAACAATGCTTGTCAACCTCTTACTTTCTCTCTTTTTCTTTCTCCAATAAAAGAAACTATGTGATTTTTCGTGGTCATCTTCATTTTTCGTTGAAAGTAAGCTCAAAAGCGCTCCAATCGTGGGTCCAAGCTCTCGCTAAGTTTAAACAGTGTGCGAAACTTGAGAAGTCATATAGCTGTAGGGTACGGGAAAAAGGGCCTGAGGCACACGTGATGTCCACGAGAGAGACATGGCGACCGTCTGTGGCGACGAGAACAACCTAAGTTTTTGTGAATGCAAATCTCGAACCACACAAACACGATTTGGCCTTTGGTCACCACCCTCTTTATTTACGCACAAAAGGGTCACGTCGTTGGGTGTTTTTGTGTATGAGGTTTGCTTTGCATTCTCTTCTCTCTCATCCCCCTTTCTTTTGGGTAAAACGTGCTGGAAAAGAGAAGCAACCCTAAAAAGTAAAAACAGCCACCCCCGTCCCCCGTTCCCTTATCCATTCAACCACGTTTGCCGAAGCTAAAGAGAGGCCACTTGTTTGCCTGCCGCCACCATCTTGTGTAGTAGTAATGAACAAGAACAATGATTAGTGAATTATAGCTAAATCTTGAAAGCACGAGATCTGAACTGGTAACACTGCCCAATTGGGACACGAGATACCGCAAAAGAACCGGCCATTCGAGCAAGACGTCCCCGAACTTCCTTCCTTGTTTTTTCTTAAGCAGGTTTGGATTTTAGCAATAAAATGGAAAGAAAGAAACCCCATCTCCACGTAAGTTCGACAGTGAAAAAGAAAGCATGGAATGGATAAAGTCTGTCAACAGACATCCGTAAAATTTTCTTTAATGACCCCCACCACCTCAAGAGGTGGGTCGCGGCTGAGAGAGAAGCAACGGTGCAGAGCTTAAATGACGCCACAACTTTAGGAAAGGAGTGGTCCCCTAACTCACAGCAGACATGCACGGGAAATGAAATCGAGAGGGTAGAGAATCAGCATTACTTCTAAGTACAATGTCCAGATGTATCGCAATTCCTGGTGGCAGTCATTTGTTTGACCGGCTTCCACTGACTCGGCCATTTCCGATCCTCCTCTGGCCCAAAAACCGTCCTCCTCCAGAAAAAGCTTCTCTGTCAAAAAGCTCCTTCATCCTGGACAAGTTATTCAAGAAAGTAACTGTTACAGTGTGAGGGTTATTATGGTCATTAACACCGATAGGGTTATTATGGTCATTAAGTATTATCGTGGAAAACCCTAATGAGTTTTTTCACGTTCTCCTCGTTCCTTCTCTATCAATTTCTACATTGCTCTCTTTTCTTCTCTTATATTAATTTCTATAGTAACTATGATCTGCCACTCTAGAGGTGGATGCTACACACGATGCAAGAGTCTTAAGAAAGCGAGCATTGATGTATTGTCTCAGCCACATGGAAGTGTGTGTTTAAGTGAGAGATGTTTCTGATTGAATTGGTATCTTTTTTCTCTTCAATCCCATCTTTTTGGCCCACATGAAGACATAATCTGCCTATCACAAATTCATGTTACCTCTGGAATCCACTCATTCCTTTTCCTCTCCTGCCCATAGTTTGCATCTTGGCCTCATGATCTGAGTTCTTTGGCTGGCATTGAATGACAACTCATTGGCTCATGTTTCTCCTTTATGTGTATCAAGAAATTTAGGTATTGCAAATTAACATTGTCCGAAGCAGACTACCACTAGGAGATCCCCATCGCAAATGGTGGCACCAGGCAGACAGTTAGCAAGAAGGGGGGGAAGAGGAATGACAGGTTAATACTTGCTAATCGCTAAACTGTTTTCATCAGAACATATTGTGCAATAGGATGCTTACGAGATCATTTCTATACAATACTTTTTAGGAAACTAAAAAATAATATTACTCGATGAAAGTGGACAAGAACCTTCATGATTCTGAACAAAGCTTTTCTCAAAATACTCTTCAGTCAACTCACAGCCACCCATATAACCAGTATTATTTCAAGAAAGGGTTAGAACCGAGCCCAATTTGTCACAAGGCTTTGTAAGATCAATGCATATAGACTACATATTTCATAAACACTGATTCGCCACGCCTTCAAAACTAAAAGGATAGACATTAAAAACTACGACTCATCCTAGGGAAGCCACCTCTGAGCAAAATTGAGCTCTTGTTCCTGTGTGTCGGTTAATAAACCAAGCTCTACATCTTACCATCCAGTTAAAGTAATGTCCTTCTATTGTTTAGCATGGAAGCACTGTCCAACTGCCATTTGAAATGAATCGTTCATTCATAGTATAATGACAAATAGAATTTACTATATGTGAGATGAGACGGCAAAAATAGAGAAATTGAATAAAGTGAGAGAATTTATATACATACAACACTGACTATTGAAGCAGCAATATACTACTGATAAGACAACATTGTCGTGAGACATTAGATAAACTTTCATAAGAGAAGAGAGATTGCCATACCAGTCCCAGAATCTTGAAGATCTTTGACCATTTCTTTGAAAGATGTGGAGAAAGAACTTTGTAAAGCATGATTCCCTTTTGTGAATATATCTATCTCCTTTTCGAGGGATTCTTTTTCTGCTAATAAAGACTGCAATCTTTCACCTTCTCCTTGGTCGATTCCCCGTTGAAACTCTAGGCATTGTCTAATAAACTCTTCCCTGACAGATTTTAATTGTTGTAATTATTTCTAGGGTAATTAGTTGCAGAGATCTTACAGGAAATAGAAAACGTGAAGTAAGAATAATGTCGGGTTCATAGACATCAGAGATGAGTAGTTTTAACCCATACACAATAACATGCATGTTTCAACCCAGCACTTTCTGCAGATGTCACACTTTCAGCAAGAAATTTTCTTGTAGTACTTCACACCAAATGCCAGTGGCGTAAAGCTGCTGATTTGTTGCTAAAGCTTGTCTCCGGCAAAACAATTTTCTTTTTATCACTTTTGTCACTATAGAGTAGCCACTATTTGCTGTTCGTGCATTTTATTGTAATGGCTAATCCTGAGCTTCTACACAGCTACAGCAATAGACCGAACAATTATTTTGGTATCAGCTAACAAGCAAAGTCGAAGCGGAAATAATTTATCCTTAAATGAGAGTTGATCTTTATAATGCTTCTTTCGCGATCCCATGATTTGTAACGTAATAAGATATAGTCACAAGCAAGTACAAATCGTTGATGCACATACGACAATGTTGAATGATTCTCAGCAGAATTTCATTTTGGAAAAAGAAGTCAGTGTATTGCACATCTCGGATTTCAAAAAGTTGAGGGGAATAATTAAGCAACACCTCTACAATATCCCTATATGCTTTCCAACCGAAATCGATCAATTACCGTTTACAGATCATCCTTTCTTGTATCTCGGCTCTCTTCTTTTGGAGAGAGCACAGCTCCTGCTCCGTGCTGGTAACCGACTTCCTTGATTCAGCTATTAAAAGGCAAAAAGAAACAAGTAACGCAAAATATAAACACGCGATTGCATGAAATAACTGATAAAGTGCCACTCCGCCGTTGGAAGAGTACAATGAGAAGATTATACAACACATGTAAATGCCGCAGGAATCCCGCCGTTAGACCAAGTACTCGAAGTTCCTCGCATCCTTCTCGAGTTTTTCACACCGATTACCCGCCATACACTGCCGATTGTGGGCCGAGAAAGGCCTCTGCTAAGATTAATCTATGAAATAAAATGAATCTTCAACTCATCTTAAGTGCCGCCAGCGATTTGTCCCTAAAGGCCATTCTTGTGAACAAACATGACAGAAGCGGCATCAACAATGACACGGTCTCTCTCTCTCTCTCTCTCTCTCTCTCTCTCTCTCGATCGATAAAATTGACTGAAGATCGCAAGGCAGAGCGCAGTAACATCTAAGAATTTCTACATCAATCTACGAGGTCAACACCGACATCCTCCAATCCTCGATCGCACTGACCGTATGAACAGACGAGAAAGACGTAGAAGAAAGGTAAGGGGGACGCGAAATTTCCGGTGCCGATGGCTAACAAATCGATTCAAAGCCGCCGGGAAAACAAGCATTACCGACCGGTCACCGCCGCCAATCCGACGAGCTCGAACTGCGACGCGTAGAGCAACTCGGTCAGCTCCGCCTCCCTCGTCGCCAAGGCGGCTTCGGCCTCGGAGCACTTGACGATCTCCGACTCCATCTCCCTCGTGGTCTGGATGCTCGACTCGATCTCCTCGTTCACCTGCTCAACGCGGCCTCAGCTCGGGACGACGAGCCTTTGCGGAAACATCTAATAGAGATCGGGATTCGCGAAGGCCCTACATACCTGATCGAGCATGTCCTTGAGGCAAGAAACCTGGCACAGTATCGCGCTTGAATCTTCCATCCTCTCCTTCTCCCTCTCCCTCTCCCTCTCCCTCTCTCTCGCGCGAATAACGGCTATCTCCAGGCTCCCGCCATTTGTGCAGTTGCAAATACAGGTAAAAGTCCAGTTCGATTGAAAATTTGAGATCGAGTTCGAGCACTAGCCGAGCTTATTAAAAATCATATTTACGGTACATTTGTTCGGGGGAAAAACTTTATGATGGAGGAAGTACTTTGTGGGAAATTATTTCCGGAAAAATTATTAGTTTTTTATGCAATTTAAAAAGTTTTATGGCACTCGAAAAAAAAAATCAATCTTATTACTTTACCTCCTCAAGTAAAAAAAAATCGAATTTTGAAATTATTATTTTTTCTTTTTTTCTCATGACAAGTCATTGAGCTAACGGCCATCGCCATGGCACGCAACCAATGGAGGAATATGGAGAAAGGAAAAAAAAAAAGAAAAGAGAAAAGAAGAAAGGAAAATAATAATAATAAAGTAATAAAAAATTGACTTTTTAATAAAAATAATTAAAACTCAATTTTTTTTTATAAGTACAAAAATTTCATTAACTAAAAGCTGAGCCCGAGCCCCAACACTGAAAATCTATGCAGAGTCTTTGTGACCCAGGCCTAAGGATTGGGACTAGAGCTCAAGCGTCAACACTAGAGCATGGCCTTTATGGCCCTAAGCTCTGGTGTCGGTGCATTGGGTATAGCCACCAAAGGTTTGGGCTTGGCCTTGATGGTCGTGAGCATGGGCACCGGGCCGCAAGCTAGCCTCGATGGACTTAGGTGTGGCCGCTGAAATACTTGGTCCTAAACGTCAAGACTCAAGAATTAATATTGGGGTTTTCATGATTAAGCGTAAAGTATTGGATCCAAACATCAATATTTAGTCATAATTTGAAAAACGTTCTTGGTATTTTCAAAGAGGAAATTATTTTCCTCAATTTAAGCTTTTGTAGGAAAATGAACCTTTTTTCGGTTGACTATGAAAATATTTTCCGTTGACTCATTCTTCTAAACAAATCAAACACAAGAAAATGAGGAAAACATTTTTTTGAAATTTTTTTTCACAAAACAAACCAACCCTAATCGAATTCGTTTGAGTTCAAGCCACGCATTCGAGTCGAGTCGAGCTCAAGTTGCAAACTACGTTGACTCAACGCAGCTATACACAATCCCCCGCCGAATTTATATGGGATTCCACCAAATTTTACGGTTTACATTCAAATTCTTACTAGTTAGTACTGTGAATAAATCACAAAACTCATAATTTGGATTTCATTCTTACTGTAATTATAAATTGTGACCATGAATTTTTTTTTATAACCTTGACCAAGGGATAAAAATGGACAGCTCGATCATACATCATTCTGCAGCTTGATTGGTGCGAGATTTGTCTAATCCGACATTAAGCCTTATTTGCGAATTATTTCGATTCGATCATGATCATAGTAAGGCAAAACACAAAACTAACTAATTCGATCGCATCCGTTCTCATGGACACTATCCAAACAAAAATCGCGGTAGGGCTACAACCTAGGAAGTACTAATACTCTCCGGGAGCTTTCGTATCGTGTTGGATACTTTGACACGTGTCCGATACTCTCTAATACTTTCAAATACTCTCTGACACTCGGTCAACATGCCTAATCAATTTCTCTGACACTTTTCAACACTCGAGTCGGAATTCTAACATTTGAAATCGGACATGCAAAGTCTATTTTAAAAATTTTTAATAAACAAAGGGTCAAAATATATGTGAAAAAAATAAAAATCAATAATAAAAATAACAAATTAGGAAAGAAGAAAAATCTAATATTGTCTTCTCTTCTCTTTTGACTCTCACTTTCTATGATACGTAATTCACCCTCAAGTTTTTTCTTTTTTCTTGCGATGTGTTTGACATGCAAATCTAGAATGTGAATTACTTGTTTTTTTCTTTCCAAGTTTTATAGATTTGTTGAAATAGAGTTAAATTTGTCAAATTGAAATAATGAAGAATATTAATAAAAGTGGATTAATATTTTTAATGTAAATTTATTATTTATTTATTTATGAATTTGAATCAGATTAATTTGATTGAAATAATCAAAAAAATAATAATTTATTATTTATATATAAAATATACAGTTAATATATAACGTGTTTCAATATATCGGGGTTCTTTATTTTTTTAGAAAGGACGTGTCGAAGTGTCGTGTCGTGTCGTGTGTTGGTGCTACTTAGGCTACAACAGAACAATTCATAAGAGAATGAACATGGACGGATCTTCCCGACCCAAGAACACTAGCACTTTCCTATTTGTTCCGATCTGTCGCTGTGACTTGCGGAATCCAGGAGATATGGCAGACTGCTATCTTAGCAAGCTCAAAACGAAAAATGGCATCCTTCGTGCATTGCAATTGTCCGGGAACTCAGGCAGGCAAATCATACCACAGCAAGAACAAGCCATTTGAAATTTCTGGCGGAGAAACCTTACTTGTCTCAGTGTAAGAGCCGAAACAGAGTAATGGAGAGGATCAAGATGCAATAGAAGGGTACAACTACCAGGAATCGATGATGATCTGCCGTTAAAGAGCGTACAAGAGCCCTTCG
Source organism: Eucalyptus microcorys (assembly GCA_014182515.1). Lineage (NCBI taxonomy): Eukaryota > Viridiplantae > Streptophyta > Magnoliopsida > Myrtales > Myrtaceae > Eucalyptus > Eucalyptus microcorys. The sequence goes on from CM024572.1 coordinate 24,559,113, forward strand.
ATTGACTTGTCACTAGACCACCGTCAGAAGTATCGAACATTTAAACCACACGACCGATACATTGCGCTACCTCGGGCCTTCCTGAATGTCACTGTCCGCCAATATACACCCTTCTCCACAGGGCAAAATTATGAAACATTCCTGGAATGCATTGCCAACTCTCTACAATGGTTGCACATAATCAGCACAGATGATGTAGAGCTTATGTATACCAAGCAGGAGTTCCTGAGTTCTGGTCATCAGAATAAACGAGATTCACCAAAATGCAAACTTCAATGGACTGACTAGGGTCAACTTTGAGACTGCTGTTGAGCTTCAGCAATAGATGAATTCGCAGACTCACATGATTACTTTCTAAACGGCCAGAGTCCGTGAAAATCTCTGCTAGACGAGATGACTATACTGACATTTCTCCACTGAGCTGCCCCTGAAGCAAGGATAACATTGTGCAGCTTTCTGAACCACACGCTTGTATTGTTCAGTTCATGTCGAGCACACCGGAAGATGTAACCGCATAATTTCGTCCCTCAAAGTCCCCCCTTGATGAGGATAGAGCAGCAATCATTTCTACTTCACCCTCAACTGATTGTGAGGTTGACACCAAAGATCACCATGCATATTAGTGTTGACAAACTAAGAATGAATCAAGTAGATTGGCCCATTCATCAACAATGGCATTTCTTTTTAACAAGAAGAAATTCCAGGACAGGAGAGAAACTCACTCACTACTTGCTCTTGGAGAAAAAAAGGGGCAAGGATCAGGCAGGGAGGCTATCATAGATGGGTAAAGGGCTCTCAGCAAGCGAACCCCAAGATTCACAAAATTTCGCCATACACTGAACTAAGAACAAGCACAGAGCCTATTCAACTTTACAGTGCATCAGGCACACGACGTAACCCTACAAACACGAGGAGCTAACTCTACTGGTGAGCACAAAAGAGAAAACATGTAAGCTGATTTCCTAAGGAACAAAAGAAAGGGAACAGCAAGCATACTTCCTAGTAACAAAGCCTTGAATTTCAGTGAGGATAACAGAACCTCCGATGCAACAGAGTAATTGAACAGATGCCCTCTTAGACAAAGTGCTGAGTCTGCTTACATTCGCAGTATCCGCAAGGTGTGGATTTATGTATTCAACAATGAAAATAGCCGAGCAATGGAGGAAATAGGCATATATAACTAGGGCTAGACAAATCGATCTTGATGAATAATACTAGGGAACAGACACGGGTTTCAGTGAATACGAAAACAACAATATGGTAGATGACACTATCGGGCAAAGGTCAGTGCATCAAGCACTTCACAAGAATGATCAGCAAAAGCCACTACTTCATTTGTGCGCACATTCTCCACTGCTTGATTCTCGACATCCTCGCGATCAAGATAAAAGCCACGGGCACAGGCATAAAGAACCATAAAATGAGCACCTCTTTCGTGTAGCTATGGAACACGAAAGCCCAAAAAACCAATCCAGTGAAGAACATAATCAACATCTAAGAGGCGAAACCAGATGATTAAACATGGGAAATAAGCACATTCAGTCCAAATCAAAATTCACTTCATGAAATGACAATTCCTCTCAGTCTGCGTGATTCCCAGAAACAAAAAAAAACGAAAGAAACTAAAGAAAGATCGAAGACCCGAAACTGAGCTTCACATTTGGTTACGATACAAAAGACTGTCCTCAATTAATTCATTCAGTCAAAAAAGAGCTAAAAGGATATAAAAAAAAAGAAGGAAAGAATGAGGATCGAACTAAGCAGAATCTTCAAGTTCATTCATCTTCTGCTGCTGCTTCCTCTCCATTTCTATCTCGTACTGCCGCAATCTCTCCTTCATCTTCTCCTGCCACATGCCAAAAATCGCGAGTTCCAACACCCTCAAACATAAACCCAGAATCCCCCAGAAGCAAATAAAAAAGGAAGGAAAGATCAAAATCAGACCTTGTAGCTGATCTCGAGGCGGTGCATGACGTAGAAACCCAGGACGCCGCCGAGGATGGTCCCGGCAATGATCCGAACGTAACCCCATTTCTGCGAATACGGAGGCCCCACCATCAGCAAATCGCTCCCGTCCCTTGGCTGCCGCCGCCGCCGGAACGCCCACGCTACTCGAGACGTCGGTCGTAGCTGATCGGAGGGGGGGAGGGAGTATGAGTTTGGTAATCGGATTGCGCCACCGAACGGCGCCGAAAGCGAGCCCTTTTGACGGCGGCTCGCTCGGTGCGCTCCCGCGACGGTCGAGAATTTCGGATGCGCGCGATGCGGCGACTTCGAAACGGTGCACTGCTCGTTCCAGACCGCCCCGGTCGAACTCGGTGATGCGTCTCGCGCTTCGGCTCGGTTTCAGAGGGACCGTAGATAACGAGGGGCGAACAGAAAAGCCCTTAAAGCCCACACTCCACGACCGGCCTGATTTTCTTGGGCTCTGACAGGCCCGGGCTGGGCCACCGGGCCCAAAATGTTTAGTTTTCTTTTCTAAGGATAATGACATATATTGTTCCTGAATTTTGAAGAAATGTACAATGTGATCTTAAATTTCTAAAAATATTAATGGTAATTCCTAAATTTTAGATCAATGTATAATTCAAGGTAGTTCCTAAAATTTTGATATATGTTCAATTTAGTTTTCATTCTATGTTATCCGTCTATTAATCCAAATTCAAAGATAATATTAAATATTTTCATATAGTTCAACTTGTATATTAGACTAACTTAAAAAATTGAATTAAACAAATTAAAAAATTAGAGGTCATTTGTGTTATTTTTTTTTTTTTTTGTATTTAAGGGTGGCCCGGATGGGCCCCACTTAAATTAATGAAATGAAAACACATATAATCATAATAAATATTAGGGGGAAAAAAGCAGAAACCGGAAAAATTGAAGTCACCGTCTCACCAAGCCAAGAGCAGCTTCAAAAGAAGCAACGGGACAGAGCGAGATTTGCAGATCCCAAGTTGAATCAGAGAGAGAGAGAGAGAGAGAGAGAGAGCGTCGCGAGTGGCTAATCTCGACTTCGAGAACGTCAAAGCCAAAATCCAGAATGCGATTTCATCACTAGTGATACCGTGCAGATCGATTCTTGGTGGAGGTACCGTCTCCACGCTTGTTGTCTACTGCCCATTTGGTTTCGTTCCGTGATTCGATTCGACGATACAGATCGTTCGTGTATAGCGATTGTTCCGACCGAACAATCTGTAGGCGTCTGGAATGACTTCCATGATCTATTGTCACCTTACGTTGATCCGTGTCTCGGTTTTACTTGCAGGAAGCGAATATCGATGTGCGCGCTGGGGTTGGCGAGCTGGTGGGCTGATATGTTCTGCAAAGGAATGATTGATCTTTCTGAACTCTAGTTGGTAATGCGTATGCTTGTTAACGAGTTGGGGTTGCTTTGGAGTGGAAAAAGTTTTCATTTTGTGCAAAGGGTCTCTGTCAATTCAGAGACAAAGCGACAGCTTCAGCTTGTTTAAGAATTTTGTAGGTTTGGTTCTCTGATAGAGCGTACCGCAGAGCGGAATCATCACTTTCTGCATTCAATTGTACCTTGGTTGATGTTTTCTTTCTACTGTCTCCTATGCATTTTGGGGGATTCTGAAATGTCCAGTTAAGGGCGTGACTAGGAGGAAAATGGCTGATCGGGACATAGAGATGCTACGAAGATGATGAGAAGAGGGCGCTTCGCGAAGAATTCGATTGCTTTCGTGTGCACGGTTGTTTCGCTGTGCTGCTTTCTCGTACTGATTCTCTCGACACTCAGGCTTCCGGAGGTGTCATCCGGTAACGATGCTGTGGGATCCCACCGGACTACAAAAGCCGGGAAATTCTCCGAGAATCGGCGTTTAGGGACGTTCGGGGAGATGATGGTGGAAATGCTGCCACAAGACCTTGCCTTCACTGTTTTCGTCCCTTCGGAGAAAGCATTCGGGCGTGATCTGCAGCTGAACGCGAATGAAAGTTTTGCTGCGGAGAACATTAACAACACCTACGCGATTGTTTCGCGTGTCCTCGGTTTCTCTGCCGTCCCGCGAGTTCTTACTTCGGATACAGTGCCCGTGGGCAAGGAGATCTCTTATGATTCGTTGTCTGGGTATGCTCTGTATATATCAAAGGCTGTCAATGGAAGGATAATAGTCAATGGAGTCGAATCGGAAAGTTTGGATACGAGGAAGGGCGAGATTGTTGTGCATATTATGGATGGAGTCATCATGGATGCTGATTTTAAACAATCGGTTGAGCCAGATTATGATGGAGGCTGATGACTGCAAGCCAGGGGAGGCATTGAACTACAAGTAGTCAACTATCAACTGAACAGAATTGACCATTGCACAGGAGCAAAATATTGTGTACTTGTGTAGTGTATACAATCTCTCAAAATTGGAAAGTAGAAGTGATTAACACCTCTCTCTCTCTCTCTCTCTCTCAACAGCACTAGCATCTCCATTTAGCAAAAGGGGCTCCAAAACCACCTTAAAGAACAAAACATGCTAGTTGCCTCTGCGGTAACTACTAAATAATGAAGTGTAAACAAGTAGTACTTTCGTATAATAATCATAGTTGAAAGCAAAAGAACCAATTCGACTAATCATCGCAAGGAGCTCCTCGATCACACAATGCAGATGATGAGAAGAATATCTTTTCTGAAAATTGATCCTGCATCAAGGCTTCTTAACATACAACAAAATCTTAAGATGGAAACGATGGTACGGCACAAATGGCATTGGTTTATACAGAGTATAAAGTGTGTTACAGATCTTCACTAGGCATTCCATCCCAAGCAGCTAAAATCCCGCAGACAGACAAGATGGAAGCTCACCGTGATGTGTAGCTTCTACTGTATGCAACTATTCACACTGATATAACACTACAGATTACAAGTGCCTAATAATACAACAAACATGTGACTGGGAATCCTAAAACCAAAATTTCTGACTCGGAACTAGCTACTAGACTGCCCTTTCCTCTTTAACTTCATGCCTTTTTCACTTAATTGCCGCTTCGGAGCTGGATCCACCAGCAGCACTCGTGACATAACATAGGCCAAGAGTTCTTCATGATGAGAGAACGTAAAATCCAAATGGGCATACTCAAACTCATTATATGAGACATTCACGCCAGATTTCTTCATCAGTCTGTAATGCTTTCTAACCATTGATGGCTTAATTACGGTGTCGTGCCTTCCAGCAACTAAATCAACTGGTATATCGATGAACCCGTAGTACTCACCTATATCTAATGGCTCTGGAGATCCATAAACCTCTAAGTTGGTAGATGCACTCCCATAATCATACATTCTGAATTTCCCAGAACGCTTCATTTGTGCTAGGTGAAGGACCACATTGAAGGAGACACCTGGCATGTCATTCATGTTGTAGTGAGGCAAGCCTAACACGCCAACCCAATTTGAGCTGTCTCCACCAACAACGCAACTCATTATGGTTTGAACCACTCCTCCAACTGCAGGGTAGTTATGAAAGTCCCGAGCCAATTTGTTCAACAGCATCCGGAAAAACCTCGTGGGAATGTAGAAGGCAGGTATAAGAGGAGCCATTAAAGGAGCCAATGTAAGGAAGATATACTCCACTAATGTGAAAACTAAATTGGAGTCATGATGAAATCCAGCAGGTGATAGCAGAATCAATCTTGAGAGCCTATGGGGCTTCTCCTCAATCTGTCGTGTGACGACATACATTAGCATAGCAGCCCCACCCAAGCTATGGCAAATAGCGTAAAGTTGGAAGGGCTGATTGTTGTCTGTCTCTTCCACAATCTCCGGCTGGCTAAGTTTCAGTTCAGATGTTTTAACCTGGTGAATCTTCTCTATCATAGCTGGAATGTCCTCGGTTCCATGCTCGTTGATGGAATATCGCCAATATCTGCATTAATTGCTATTTGCTAATTTCAAACTCATCAATAGGACTACAAACTTTGCACAATAAATGCAAAATGGAGTTTTGACAATATATAAAGAAATAGTGCACTTACCGTTGTGAGGAAATATTCTTATCATTGTGCTCGCGGGAAACCAAACCACGGAAATTTCCCAGAAAAACGTCATATCCTGCAGTATATTGAGATAAGTCAGAAGATCATGTCTAATGGTTGCCCATGGCCAAAAATTGAGGTGATCTAAATATTGCAAGTCCTTGAAGAAAATTTTTGTACCTTGATCAAAGGCTGCAAAAGCTGGAGAACCAACGACCCCATTGGACACCCAACTGGCCAAGAAAATCCGCTAGTAAAAAGCGGGAAATAGAACTATAATACATCTAATCATCAAACAAGGAATACCCATCTAACATGGTATTGAGCACATGGTAAAAATTAAAATATTTTGGAAAGAAAAATAGAAGATATGAGTCGGAAAATACACTTGGGCAAGATGTAATTCCATGACTTGAGAGGACAGCAACAAGAAGATCAATCCAAGCCATAAATGATTCATAAACTGCTAGAGACATGAACTTTCAATCTGTGAATAAAGCACTCCAGACCACCCAGCACAGGAAAATACAGACTATACAAAAATAGAACCATTACAAGCAAAGAAGGAAAACAACCACAATTAATAATGACTGCCCAGTGCTTACCCCATCGATGAATCCAATATGCCATGCTGTAAATAAACTGCCTTCCGGGAATCACGTCTGTGGCAAAAGTTGACCCATAAAAACCCAGAGTTGCAACAAGATCACAAACTGAAATAGAAAATAAGTAAAATATACCTAGGGATTCTTTCCAAAAGAAGCACATAGCCATCAGCAGTGATGACATGAATAGCCTCATATGGGTACCTGAACAAGTGGCATGGTGAGAGGGTGCAAGGGAAAAAAAAAAAAAAAACCACTAAGAAGAGAAAAGAAAGAAAAAGCCAGCAGCCTTTTAACTATTACCCAAGCTCAGTTATGACATCTTGACATGTCCGAGCATCTGTATTTAGAGAATGATGAAAAGAAGTTCCATTTTCAGTTTCAGCTGGCTCAGTCTCAGGAGCAGAGGCATCCAACCTGCTGCCATCAATATCATCACTGCCAGTGCTACAAGGAAAAAACCATCTCCACAATATTGCGATTACTTCTGCTGGTGAGAGAAGGCAGCGTGCTGCCTTATGAACAATATCAAACAGAGCTTCTATAAGGATTTCAATGGCTAGATGAAGATCCTGGATCAGTGTAAATAAATTAAACTGATGAGCACAAGGGAAGCATCTCTAATTGAAACAGCAGACCATCTCATAAGGAATCAGCCATGGTGCCCTTCACCATACCTCAATTACTCCACGTCGTCTGTCAGTGGTGCGGTGTATGATGTGATCTTTGAGAATGTGCAACTTTTTTACAGAGCTTACGTGCGAAGGCTTCTCACTTTCCGTTAACAAAGCATTCCCATCACTAGTAGAGTAGGAAGGATAGAAAAGATGAGATACTTGGGACAACAGAATCTTTGCTGGTAGCAAAATCCATGAAAGTATGAGTCTTATCCAACCCATCCTTCTCCCATCATATCTGCTGAAAGAACTAGCTCTTGAAGCATGTGAGCTTTGGGACAATGGAGAAGGAGGACACATGTTGCCATCACTAAATTCTTCCTCTGATGAGTAATCAATGCTTGAAGATTCATCAGAATCCACAGAGAGTTCATGGACAAATTGATTGAAGGAGGATACACCACTGGATCAATTACAAAACCAATCACAGAGAAAGTTCATCAGCATCAGCAAACTGCAGTGTGAAGATGAAAATAATATTCACAGTTAAAAATATCCAACTGGAAAACTATGATTAGATTAAAACCCTACATCGGTTATTCTTCCTACAAACAAAAAGCCTGCAATTCCTGATAAAAATAAGAGGGGCATGATAAAACTCTGGCACATACTAGCACATAATAAGTGCCTTTTTTTTATTTTATAATTTCCCAACTATTTAATCAGTGACTCATCATTCAAGCTGATGAATCAACCAAAGCATAAGTAAAAACCAAGAAAAACTAAACTCACTTTTCCATCCATCGAGGAAAGCGAGGTCCACGAAAAGTTGGCCTGAGCTCCCATCCATGAGCACCTTCTAGAATATTAGCCTTCCCAGGCAAGATGGTCAGCAGAAGTGCCGAAACCCCATTAATGAGCCTCACTATATTAATCAAAGATTCATATGTAACTGTTTTAACCGACCTGCACTAAAGAGGAACAGAAAAGGAATTGCTCATTGTTTTATCACAAAAGAGGTGCTTCACAGCTTAGCCAACATTATATACAATAATACACAATGAAAGTTCACCAATGACCAGAAACTGACAATGCTTAAAAGGTCATCAGCCAACAAAGACGAGAAATAAGTGACTGATGCAAAGAACGGGAATTGCAAAAGTAAAGAACGATAAGTTATATCCTCAAAATCATATGCTGCTCCGCTCAAAACCTTACAACACCGATCCCGTTGACCACGATCAGTCCACGCCTCCAACTGCAAATGTTCGCAATTCACAACAAATTCATGCAGAACCCGGTCACCGATATGAGAATTTGTCAGACGACACTCGAGTAAAGATTCTTTGTCCGAGTCCAGAGACAAGACGTACGAACATTGCTGCGCCAGGACCAGAATCACTGGAGAATATCATCCAATGGCAACGAACATTCATCACAACATCTTCCCTTCGTGGCGCGAATCAATTTTCATGCAAATATCTATCTATCTTTCTACGAATCTATCTAAGACAACCCGAGAAGAGGGAATGGGCTCTTCATAGCGGAAAGAAACTCCAGCACAGAGGAACCCCGCAATCTCATATCAGTTCAATCTTTCTTCTTCTCCAATAAACAACCCAAACCCATGATTTTGATGATCGCCGATCGATCACAACTGGTGTAAAAACAGTTGCTTGACATAAGATCACAAAGTGCGCAGCAAATTCCCCTCTGGGTCCCGATTGCTTTCGGGTCAAACCTCGAAAAACCCACAGCTACGGGAAGAAGGGGAAAGACAAGAACCGCCAATCTGAGAGAGAGAGAGAGAGAGAGAGAAAATGGCGAAGAGCGACTCACTCTTTAGTGATCGCGAGCACGTTGTCGACCAGCCGCTGCATGTTCCGAAGCCCGCGCCAACTTCGCGATCCTGGTCTCGTGAAGAATTTACGAGCGAGCGAAGGGAAGGAGAGGTGGGATTGCGACTTCGACTTCTTCTTCAACCGCCACAAGAATGGCATATATAAATACGTGCGTACACACCAAAGGCAGAGATTCTTGAAACGCGAGTGCAATGGACCAATGATGGCAATATCCATTTATTTAGTTAGTTTTAAGACAGGGATTTCAGGCAGGAGAGAGAAGGTGGGGCCGCCGGGGGGAGCTGGCGATTGGCGGAAGAGGGAGGCGCGTGGGACCGCAGCGGCGATGCTTGCCGTACGTCACAAGTCGGCTGCTTACTTCTCGTTTAAGCTCGGGGAAGGGGGCATGCAGGGACGCCACGCGGGGGTTTCTGATTGGGCAGGGTGATATGTGTCGTTTTCCGGGGTTCATTCCAGCTCCAGCGTGTTGGCTGACGAGTGGGTCGGGACTGGTCGCGGAGATTGCCGCGCGTGCGCTGGCGTGCCGATGCGACCCTCGAGGGCAGATGGACGGTTGAGATGGGGAGGAGAGTGGATTAGTGGAGACAGCTTCCGAAGGAGGCATTTCTCTGATCTGCCGGCCGAAAGAAGCGATGCCAAAACCGAAAGAGGATGCCATCCACATTTTCTTTTTCCACAATAAACAATTTAGGAACGCGAGCAAAGCAAGTAAAAGATACGTCAAAGTTGAGGTGCCCGGTTTATTGGGAAAGTAGGGAGATTTGGGAACATAATCATCCCGACACGCAAGACAATCCAAGATAAGTGGACAACCAACGCTCGCGTTATCTCTTCAAGGAATACAAATTGATAAGATTGGAAAATACCGGATTCAATAGTCAAAATACCCATTTCCAATTCTAGGTGTCCGCTTCACGTTAACTTGCCATTGCAGTGAAAGCAAGAAATATGATTCTTTGAAGTTAATCTTCTCCCACCGGGTTGAACTTACTCTTCTCCCAAATAAATTCGACCAAACACGCATTTAGAGTAAGTCAATGATCAAACTATAAAGTCGAGTTCACAAAAGGAGAGAGAGAGAGAATCCAAGTGACACTGCGCTACTCGTTGATATTTAAATGCCATCGGCGGTGGTTGCAGAAGTTAAAAGAGGCATCCATAAGAAAAATTGGCCAAAATTTTCCTCTTCACAGTCAAGGTAAAATGTCCTTCGAGTTCCCTGATATTCGCCATGCTTGCTTAAACAAACGTTTCAATTCTTATGGAAACCCAAATGGAAGCCCGTCATCGTCCCCTAATGTTAAAGAGTAGTAGTGACAAAAACTCATAGATCCAAATCAAGTTTTCATATTGAATTATACTGCGATCCATTGGAAAACCTCAGTAGGTTTCTTTAAATGCGTAAGTGGCTTGGCTTCTCATTTTATCCATCCATGCAAGTTATCAGATTCACTCACGATACATGACTTACTAAAAGTTTGCGATGTACCCTGGCCAAAGAGGAAGCATCTAAATTCATGGGTGCAGGTGCATGTTGGACAATGAGCAGCAAAAGAAGCTCACATATTCAGGACATGGTTAACGATAGAGAAAACATGTAGAACTTTGGAAGATGCAGATATAACTACAGCAATTTTATGTTTGGCTTCAGGATGAATCATAGTCTATAAGACTGTCAGGCGTGACGATTGATAGCTAAAAATCAATCTCAACCAGAATCAACTCCAGGGAAACACTTAACTGAGCGCAGATATTCATGAACCGATTTTCTCGCATGATCCAGCAAGTGGCTCACATCAAGGTATCGAGACCTCTGGTTATGCGAGAAAAGAATCAAAAGGTGCACTTCATAATGCTTTACCTCCAGGGTGCAATTACTACATATTGGATGTTGCCACGAGTGTGCCCTCTTCATCCACATCGCTGTCTTGAGTAAAGGCAAATTCTGATACCAGGGCCAGATGATCGCTCCCCACTTTCTGCAAGATCAAGATTAATTCATATTCCGTTGCACGAAAAGAAAACAGTTGGCCCAGCTAATGAAAGGTAATTTGTCTCAGCATAAATTAACTCAGGAATTAAGGGGGTGACTAATCGAGAATGATCATAAATTGAAAAGCACTTCAATTTGATAGGAAAATGCACACAGATGCGTGCAACTGCTACGTATGAACTAGGTGAACAAATTCCTTGATAATTTACTGATCTTATATGTGGCCTACTAGCAAACTGTTACTTGAATTCTATAATTCAAGATTAAGAGAAATGGAGTAGAAGGCAGACCAACCGGTCAAGACTACTTGTGCGGATGTGGTATTCTTCAGGGTTTGAAATTTGTCCAGATGAACAGTACTGAGTAGCCAACCATCACCAGGGCATCATCCAAATTGAATTCTTAAAACTATAGCTCTTCGATAAGTTTTAAATAGTTTTTTTCATCTGTCTTTAGATTTTTTACTTAAGACTGTGTTGTTAGCTTTCCTTATGATCCAAAATGTTCAATTTCTGTTGCTTGTCTATGGATCTAAATAGTCTGGTTTTCTTTCACTATGGAAACTTTGCATGTTTTTATCTTACTAAGGAAGATCATCTGCCAATAGTTACAGAAAGGATGAGACTGCAAACAATGATTCTTGAGCAACCCCTATGAATATCACAATCTTAAATAAAGTCCTTACTTTGCATGGCAGACCACCTGTTCTCCGAAGAACACCAACTGAGGGAGTGTCCAGAACTCTTGTTGGTACAACACCCTTTGAGTACCTGTACCGAGCAGTAAGCACCAATAGAAACGGTTAATTGATAGTCTCTCGCCTGCAGCCTGCTCTCTATAAATACTGAGCATCAAACCGTTTTAGTGTGTGTGTGTGTTGGGGGCGATTCATCATGTAGTCCATTGTCCTATATGAGTTTTAGCTTGGAAATAATGAACCTTGTAACCTTTAGCTGAGCATTGTTTGGGTCAATGAGAATACATGAACTGAAAGTAAAGGAAGAAATCTCTTCTAAAAAAATGTCTCTATAATTTCGATGTCCAACCACGAATTTACCAAATGGATCTGTTTGAGACAAGGGAATGAACAAGACAAATTTCATATAACCAAAAGTGCCACAGCCATTAGGGGTGTGCAATGGGAACCGCCCGAACCGGGAACCGCCTGGACTGGATTGGATCGGTCGGTTTTGTGAAATTCCCAGAGAGGGCGGTCCAGTTCCCAGTTCCAAGGTGGGAACCGGACTGACCAGACCGGACCGACCTGAGAAAAATAGCTTTGCTCCTTTGATCACTTACACTGAACTTAGAATTCGGTCCAATCGTTAGCTCATACAGAGGAATGTCTTGCATTTTGGTTGGATCGACTGATGATGACTGTCTAGATATCAAGCTTGTTCGCCTTTTTCCTTTTGCTTTTGATTTATTAGGATTTAACAAAAATTGCATCCTTCGTTTTAATTTAGATTAGGTTTGCCTTAGAAGCTTTTTTGTTGTGTCTATGTATGCTGTAATTCGCTTGACATTCGGTTTGTTTTGTTAGGCAATTCACGATGTTTCCGAGATGAAGCAGAGCACTTAAATCAACTATCAAGGGTCAGTCCAAGGAAATAAGAAGCAGTAACATTTTTCAATTTATTTTTGCCCAGTTCCACCGGACCAGACCAGACCGGTCGGTCAGTCCGGTTCCCAGTCCTAGAATCTGGGAAGTGGTCCTCCCGGTCCGGTTCCTAGTTCCACCTTGGAACCGGACTGGACTGGGAACTGATCAGTCTTAACAGCCATTATGGAATAGGCCTCCTCTGCAGCTGAGACCTTAGAAAGATAAGGTCTGGTGGCTTCATAAAGATGAACCTCTGATAGAGGTGATGACTAGTCCAAGTGCTTAAGAATTGCATCAATCAATGCAATGCTATTACTGTGACATATAATCAGTTCTTAGACTCTTGACTATTTTTTATTCACCATTTTATTTCCATTTCCTAGCCTAATCAATGGATTCTCTAGGGAGAATCAAAGGCCAAAAATTCACATTTCAAGAGAAAAGGTATTTACTTATAGATCAAGATGGTTTTCTTACCCAAGGTAGACCAGACTATACCAGTATATACTAATACTACCATTTATAAAAACTGATATTTGTGACTGTAGTTCGTCATACATATAATTGCTTGATGCCATATTCTCTTTCCATCCAATTTGTTATAATACTATACATAGATCGTTTGTAGCTTTTACTAAGTTATATGTCTAAACATTAATAAGGAGAAAAGAGATTCTGAGGAACTTATACAGTCAAACTTATGTTTTTCTTCAACTCTCTTTCTTTTTCATCTTCACTTTACCGATGGTTAATCTTTTAGTTAAACCTATATCACATACCATATATAGTCGACTGTCCCAAAAAATTTGGAGTGGCATGAAGTTGCAAGTGGTTCACCATTTGAGCCCCTCGTTCTCGCTGATCCCTGAGAATATTCAAATTTGAAATCCCCTCATAATCAGGTATCATCATTCTGGAGAGTAGATGAAAACCATAAATTGCCCCTTACAGCAAAATTGGGAGATAAGGAACATACCCTCATTGTGGCGTAGGAGCTCTTAAGATTCAATGGATGGGCAACAACCTCACCTTTAGCATTACCACCAGCAGTTTTTATTTCTTCGTCAGTCCAGCCACATGTCAAAAATCTATGATAAACAGCATTTCAGTATAGAAAATCTAACAAACGCGAAATAACATTTCTAGTCATATGTAGTGTAGGAAGAGGAATCAAGCCACTTTTTTCAGATTGATATGTAGTGTCAAACTCTGAGACAAGCAAAATGGAGCTTTTTGCACATTCAATGTAAGCTGAAGATTGACCAGAAGCAGCAAAAGAGCAAATCCAAATTGATATACCTGTCTATCAGAAACAAAGAGTTACTTAAGTCCTGCTTTTCACCAAAAACTTGAGCAGGATGGCAGCTTCTTTGGCCAGATAATTCCCTTCGGTCATATGACATGATATCCAGCTGCAATGAATTTCAAATTCATTTCATAAAGTAGCAAGACTTAGAATATGACATATGAGGTAATGCTAAATAAAAGAGTAATATTTGACATCATTAGCTCAAAAATCAGAATAAATGAGGAGAAGCTCACCTTCGACGTTGACAAGAACTTGTATATAGCACTCTGTCATCAGCAAATAAAATATCACAACCGAAGGAATTCCAATTGACGAAGGGACCAATAAAATTACTGTGCATGATTTCTACCTGTGGAGTGGTGTTGAAATCGCCAGCAAGCAGAACAGGAATACTACCCCATTTTTCTGAGAGAATATGTGCCCTTGAGGAGAGGTGACGAATCTGAAGAGCAAAAGCAATTGTAAATTAATTAGGGTAGCCATCTAATTAACCAAATGTATTGTGGGACACTTCCCCCACCTCATTTTCAAACAACATAGAAGATTTACATATTGCATTTGTGAATTTTGAGATACAAACTCCCATTAGAGGGTGCTAAGATAAGTACCATTAGACGTTTAGAACTTCATTTATCATGCATTCTAGCAAATGAAATATTAATTTGTTTATGTTCCAAAGGTATGCACGGGCAAATCACCACTTTTCAGCTTTTTGCACCACATTCGAGAATTCAACCAAAAAACAAAATTACCAAGACTGGAAAGGCCTTTTATGGTAAAGACATTCTTTTTACGTGTTCATCCTCCATCTTGTCCAAAAAATTTTGTTTCCTTAGTCTTCCATCTGTTTTCTATAGACGAGCTGTAACTCATCTGTTACACTCCACAAACTTCTAACTCCCTCCAAGACATGAAGCCACAATCACACTCTTAGGATCATATGAATGCTTTCCAGTTTACAAGGTCATTGCAGCTACAATAATTAACAAACTAGTAGCAACGTAAATATCCTAGCTAAATACTCCCAGGATCTTTGGTTCCTCTTCTAAGCATAACAACAGAGGTCAATCATCAACATGCGCATCTTTAATATTTTGGCCATCTAGTAAGATACAAGAGAAAACAAGGTCACAATACTTCACTGCTCACAGAGGAGGTCAACAGTAGAGAAAACTTACTTGTCCTAGCTTTACATCTCCTCTACTCGGGTTATAGAGAACATGAATATTGCCAACAAGCAGTTTCTTTGACTCCGCTTTGCACGCCTTCCTGCAGGAAAAGAAGTGAGATGCGAAGAGAAAGCAGTTTTTTATCCAAATGAGTATGAACTGAAAAGGGGAAAAAACAATAGATAAATCATCAGAATCAGATCAGAACAGGTGTACTGAATAAATTGAAGAGCCATAATTAATCTTGTAGACAAAGTTAAATGTAGGTCAGTTTCAGTAAACTCTTGTTCAAGCTTCGCCATCTAGATGCCTACCTGAAAGACAGAAAGCTGTGATACATTATCTCGAAGATCAAGTTCTTTAAACTTGATGCTCTCTTCTTCTAATAGCGAAAACCTAATTTAGAAAATTTCAGACAATTGCAGTCAGTCAATACAGCTCTGTAGGAGGTTGGTAACTCATGCCTCGTCAGTGTTCAACTCACTCGTTTGCTTTCCAAAATATAGCACAACCATCAACAGCATCTCCAGTGCGTCTCTGCCATTTCTTAATAGGTAAGATCTGGATGCCTTTAGCCAATTATATAGTTAGGCAATTAAATCTTGGGAAAACAACAACCTTATAAGAACCAATATATCCTGCTTTCTCTAGAATTTTCGAGAGCTCGAAATACTTGTCCACCTCCTACAATCAAGCGAGCACCGATCAGTCTCCTTCTGTTCTAGATGTTATGCCACCAGAGTTAGCACTAATACCTGAGGAAAGATCAGAAAATATACCTGCAAGCAGATAATGTCTGGATTCCATCCAATCAGCTCTTCGCATATAACACGTTTACGCCGTTCCCATTTCATGTATAGAGGAGGAATATTTGTATATAGATCTCTGTGCTTCGAAGCATTTTTATCTCCCAGAATGTTGTAAGAAACCATGGTAAATTTTGCTGAAACAAACACACGGAACACCAATGGCAATCAACCTCTTACATACGTAACGAACCATAAAATCACACGAAGATATGTATTAAACCAAAATTGACAGCACCGCCGAATCATCTCATCTATAACCTGCCTATAAATCATTCCAGTATACTATTGGGGATTGAGTGAGTTATACTCGGTATATACCGCAATCTGAGCAACTAGCAAATCATTTGGAATTCCACATTCAACAACACTTGCTTAAAAATAGCACTCGCTTACAAATGGCCAATTATCACAAACAACGCGAGGTGAGACGTGACCTAATCTTTCCACGTTAAGACTGCGATTGTCCGCCTTGGGATATCGCTCTCATCCGCATCAAAGCAGAGACGCACTAAACAAATCATTCCGCCATTTACATCCTCGTTCAGCAGTTAAACAGTGGTGGAGGCAATCCGAAGCGACCGCCGCGATTTCGCATTGACAATCGCGAACATCTGCCAAGCCAACGCCCGAGCCGACGAACCTCTCCGAACAAAAAAGAAGCCGGCCGAGAATCTCAGCAAAACGACACACCTTGAGAAGCGAGCGGCCGATCGGCCTCGATCCAGCGGCGGACGATCTCCGGCGACGGCCGGTCCTCCGGCGGGCCGCGCCCGAGGGATTGTACCATCGGCGGCCGTAGGAGCGAGCGGGCGGCGGGGACGGCGAGGACGAGGGCTCCGTGGAGTCGCCGGAGCAGCGGAGCGCGGCGGATTTGCGCGAGAACGGGGAGGACGCCGGCGTCGCGGAGAGATGACTCGGGGAGAGTCCGGTGGACAGAGGCGAGCGCGCGTAGAGCCACGAAGAAGAAGAAGCAGAACGAGGAGGGCGAGAAGGAGCTGCGAAGCCCATCGCGATCTCCGAAGCGCGGAAGGAGGAGGGGGTGGCTTACTGTGCACTGTGCAGTGCCGGTGCACTGCCTTGGACGAAACGGATTAAGAATTGGCGGTCGGAAACGGCCAGAATTTTGTTAAGAATTGGCGGTCGGAAACGGCCAGAATTTTTTCTAAATATTTTCTTTAAATAGCGGTTAGAGTCACTACATGAATCATTGATCGTATTTTCAAAAGTTTGAAGTATTTCGCGTAAAATAAAAATTAGAATTGCGAGATACACAATATGTCTAAAAATGTAATATAAATTTTAAAATTACACAGGTATATTTTTTTCACTCGATGAGAAACTTCATATTTAATTGTCGTGTAATATAAATTGCATCGCGCATATGAAGCGATGGTGTATTCCCATGAAGCACCAATAATTTCTAGGATTATTCGTATCGTGTTGAACACTCTGACATGTGTCTGACACTCTTCAATATTATGTCGACACATATCAAAAAAACTAACACTTAGGGTGCGTTTTGTAACGTTTACTTTAAAAATTGTTAGGAAACGAAATAGAAAAAAGTGTTTCATTTGAACAATTTTTGAACAAAAAAAACATTTGGTAACTATATAAAATTTACATTTTCGAAATAGAAAAAGAAAAAAACATGTTTGAATCGTGGGGCTGCATGATTATGTTTCGGCCGCGGCCTCGCCCGGCCACGGCGAGGCTCGCCGGCCCCGACGAGCTCGGGCTCGCCCAGTCCGGCGAGGCCGAGCGTCGCCGGCCGGGCGGCGACGCTCGGCGTCGCCGGATCTGGGCGAGCTCGAGCTCGCCCGCCATGGCGAGGCCGAGCCTCGCTCGCGTCGGCGGCGCTCGACCTCACCTTCGCGGGCGAGCTCGCGCTCGCCCGGATCCGGCGAGGCCGAGCGTCGCCGGCGGCGGCGGCGACGCTCGGCCTCGCCGGATCTGGGCGAGCCCGAGCTCCCGACCATGGCGAGGCCGAGCGTCGCTGCGCGGCGACGCCTCGGCCTCGCCATGGCGGCGAGCTCGAGCTCGAGCTCGCCGGGGGCCGGCGGCGCTTCGACGAGGTCGCCGACCCTCGACGGCGTCGCCGGCCCTCGACGGCCGGTCGCCGGCCATGGCCGAGGCCGGCGGCCAAAGCCAAAGAAGAAAGAAGAAGAAAAGAAGAAGAAGAAGAAAAGAAGAAAAGAAGAAGAAGAAGAAGAAAATGTTTCTTGAGAAGTGTTTCTAACGAAAAAGTAACTTTTTTGTTTCTTTTTTTGTTCCAATTTTGTTACGAGAACAAAAAAACCGTTTTTGAACGAAACGCAAACAAACGCGTTTACATTCTTTTTTTGTTCCGGGAACAAAAAAACAGAAAATCTGTTTATAAACAAAAAAAAAAGAACACAATCATGCAGGCCCTGTATAAAATTTACATTTTACGGAATAGAAAAAAAAAACAAACACGTTTGATAACTGCAAAAATTTCTGTTCCAATTTGTTTGAAAGTGTTTTTTTTTTTTTAATAAAGTGTGATCTTGGTATTGAATTATCATTCTTATGAAATGCTCATCAATTTAATTTTGTTTATAGTAAGTGAAAACAAACATTCTAAACATGATCATATTTGCTTACTTGGAAGAAAATTTTTAAGTTTGTACCAAAATTTTCCCAATTGCTTTTTTTTTTTTTTTGAATAAAGTGTAAACTTGGTTTTGAATTCTCATTATCATAAAATGCTCATCAATTTAATTTTTTTTATAGTAAGTGAAAACAAACATTCTAAACATGATCATATTTGCTTACTTGGTAGAAAATTTTTTAAGTCTGTACCAAAATTTTCCCAATTGGTTTTTTTTTTATTTTATAAATAAAGTGTAAACTTGGTTTTGAATTCTCATTATCATATAATGCTCATCAATTTAATTTTGTTTATAGTAAGTGAACACAAACATTCTAAACATGATCATATTTGCTTACTTGGAAGAAAATTTCATAAGTAAAATTTGTACAATAAGAGCTAGCTAAAAGAAGAATATCTTATAAATCTCTACATAGACCCTTTCATACATAACATCACAATAATGAAGTAATATAGTTCATTGTTCAACTTCATCACATTGAATTTGATAAGTGAGTACTTAAATACAAAATTACAAAAGTCCGAAACACAAAGTCATGAAATCTCAGTCATATTATGATCTCGCGCCATTTTATTTGCAATCATTGTCCTAAGCATGTTTATTCCAGGTGTATCATGCAATGTATCATCTACAACCTCACTTCTGTAGGTCCGCATGGATACTCCGGATCTCCATATAGGGAAAAGTTTCTATCCATCGCATCTTGATCACGAATGTAATTATGGAGAGCACAACAAGCAATTACAACAAGTGCTTGCTTCCGAATTGTAAATGGAGGCATCTGTCTCAAAATGGTGAAGCGATTCTTTAATGCCCCAAATGACCTCTCAATTACATTTCTTAGTGAAGAGTGCTTCTTGTTGAACAATTCTCTTGCTGTCCTTGGTCGTCCCTCATTCCCTCTATACTCGCTTAGATGATACCGATCGCCTCTAAATGGAGTTAAAAATCCTGGAAGTGTTGCATAACCCAAATCTACCACGTAATATTTCCCTATAACATGATATATATACATTTGTTGTGATATTGAACCATAATATATAATCATATAATTGTCTTCACAAACAAAGTAAGTATCGGGTGGTGGTCGAAATTGCAATTGAGGATTTTCGAGTCTTTGCTGAAAGCACTCGACAATCGTTGCGATCCTTCTCATCCAGCATAGACGAAAGTAAATTTCATATCAAAATAGCAAATACACAGCACATTCTGGGTTGTTCTCCCACTCCTACCTCTAAATGGAATCTGTTTGAGACATAGGGACGGTTGCATCTATATAAGTGCCATCCATAGCACCTACGCAGCCCCGTCAATATATTAACAATCTAATATCATATAAGATTATCAACTACATCTATTTGACGGTATAAAATCAATATAAAAATCATACCTTGAAGTAGCGTTTATGACTAGGATCAATAAGAATTTCTTGTGGAATGACGTCAAAGGACGGTGGTTTGATTATCTCATTTGAAAGTTTGATCATTGCTTTCAACACTTTGTTGAAATACTTACTGATCGTTTCTCCTGAATGTTGAAATCTCTCACATAAATATCTATTTGAGTTATTGTGAGTAACCACACTTAAGAATATCCCAACTTGTTCATCTATTTGAACATATCGACTATCTCTCAACCAACCCCTTACCCTCATTAAGTCACATAAATTCAGAAAAACATGTCTTTCCATCCTAAATGCTTCATATATCCTATCGAATGTCCATGAACAATCTCCCTTATCCATTCTCGCTCCCGATAATTGACTCGTCCCTAATAGGTTCTCTCGTATGCGGGGATGTGTCCATCGCAACTAAGCAGAACCACGCTACCAATATGTTAATATCATCATCCAAGAATTGTTCAACTGGTTGTACCTGCTCATTAGACACACTATTTGATCCCCCTTCCATAGTACCTATACAATCAAAAAAATAACCAAAACATCAATATAGATTTCGAAAACACATCCCAATAACAATCACTAACATAAGTTATGAAATCTCAATAAGATATGCCATTACATATAAGTACAAGAGTCTCAACACTAATCATAAGTGAATAAATTAAAGATTAATAGATGATATAAGTTATACAGTCTAATGAAACTCCATGCAATTTATAATATATTTCCAAACATTAACTAAATGAATTGAAGAAGTCCAATCCTCCTTGCAGGTGTGGATATAACGAAAGCCTCCCTCCATTGACTACTGGCGCATGCTCGTTCCACTGATTTATTGTAAACATCTTGCTCTATCTCGGGCATACTCGGAAGAATCTGGACCACGGCGAAACGGAGAAAGGATCTACGGTGGTTGTGTAGTCCCCGAGCTCGGCGAGCCACCACCAGATTGACTTGATGACCTAACTTTTAGAAAATCTTGTATCGCTTTGCAAGTTTCAGTAATACCGGATTGGTTACTCTTTCTTCTCCGCTTACTATTTGGAGTTCTATCCAATTTGTGCTTTCCACGAACTGAAGTTCCAACATCGTCTGTTGTAAAGAGTCTGTCATCACCGTGGTATCCACTGAAATCATTTGCATTGCTACCTTCATAGTCATCACCTGCATTGACACCATCTGCATCGCCACCACTGTTGTCACCACCTACAATGTCATCAGCATTGTCATCATCATCCGACACATTGAGATCTTGAGCACTTCCTATGGCGTGATCCCCAGTAGCATATGTACCACCAAAAACAATACAGAGCTCGGGATACGAGGAAATCCATTCTTCCCGAATCTTGCCCACTCGACATTATCCTACAATGTTCACAATAATGACATTTCAGAATTATAAGCATACATTTTAAATTTGACACCTGTAATGATATCAAAATGACCACAAAGTTAAGAAATATCTTGATATGAGATTCCCATATACTTGGATCGTCGACAACAACTCTTTTGTTCACGTTATCCCAACCAAATCCGGATTGAGAAATGAGTTTGTGAAAACTGGCATACTGTTTTTTCAGTTTGTTTACCTTGTTTCTCAGCTGAACCATGGTAAACTGGAATCCTGTCTACCTACTAAGTTCAGACTATATATTCCTCCACCCCGCTTTGTTGAAAGTAGAAGAGGTCCGATTTCTCTTTTTCACCTCATCCACCAATAAACCGATAAGTATATTGGTTACAGACTCCGTCCACTTTGCATTGAATGAGTGTCTCTCAGATGCCATTGAATCTTGAACCGGTTGATCATCATATGAGTTATTAATTAAATCAATAACATAATACCATAAGAACTACACGGCATACACAGAATCAGCATGGTAACCTATATGGATCCGCATACCTTATCATATTTTGTGCACGGTCCAACTAAATTATAAGATCTCTAAGATTAAGACAATGAAAAAAGTATCCGAAATGCCAACCTTACCGTGTAGATAATTGTTTCCAAAGTCAGCAAATTGCGATTTATGTGGCAAGGACCGGTAAATTGCGGACAGAGCAAGGGAAAAAGAAATAGGTCTTCGTGGATTGGCACCGGCAAGGCGGAACTTTGGATGAATCCACCGAAGTTCTCAAAGCATCAACGTCGATAATGAATCCACCAACACCACAATTGTTCACCTGGGAAGATTGAGATAGAGTGAGAAACATGGAAAAGTATTTGCGTGTAAACTGCTATACTACTTGTATGATTTGTCCATTTATCGTTTGATCAATAAGAAAAATTGACTCGCTTGTTATAATTACATTTATTTTATCCTAACAACTCTTGTCAATATTTGTAAGAACCCAATTTGGTTTATGTCTCCTAATCTCCCAAAAAGAGTACCCTAGTAATCACATAATGTGGTAAAAATTTAGAATTACGTGTTTTTTGAACTGGGACTCTTCCATGCAATCTAAAATTTTGGGATATTCTAAACTTTTGCTTAAGGAACGACATACTTGTTAGTCATCAAACAATACGTCATTTGAAATAATTTCACTCGTGGTAGAATGAAATGACGGGAGATTTATAGGGTAATTGAGAATTATTATGAATGCAAAATTATAAATTAAGAACATCGTTGACCGCGGATTTGGATTGGAAATTGTTTTTTTTTATGTGCTTCTTATGATATTAAAAGTTAGATCGGTCGTTAATGTGGCATAAACTTAATAATGATAAATGATAAACATGTTGGGTATGCATTGACTATCTTACCACAAAATAAATACGTTTTCACTCGTTTATTTAAAAGCATCCATTATGTTAGCATGACACGTATAGGCATAAATAGTGTAAACATAAGTAAACATTTCATATATTCAAAAAATCATTTTTATCCAGCATAGTCCGACCATTTTTTTTTTTTTTTTTGGTGTAGTAATTAGACGGTGTCAAGGTCAGTTTTCACACACCTTGACATGTCTATTTCACTAACCACCTTAAAGACGTACTCCTTTGCTCAATTTTGTGCATTCAACATTTACTTCTATAGTGCTTCTAATTGGCCGAGATTTAGGTGTTAATGTCATGGCATCATTTTGTGGTGGGATTTAATCAAAATATGAAGTGCCGTGATCGAGAGGGAATAAAAAATTGGTCAAGGGACTTAATTGAACATAAGGACAAAAAATAACAAAAATAATAATAACTCATGAGGTAAATGAGATATTACATTTGCGTCAGCAATGATTATAATGGACGATCACGTTAAACCCCTAGTAATTGTTTTAATGACAATGGTAAACTAAAAAACAATATGCTGAACAAAATCAAAAGTTCCAGAGCATCTGATGAATGCATCACGTAGGGCTAGGAGCGAGCGGCGAGCAAACGCTCGCGCTCCGCTCGCTCGCTCGAGCACCGCTCGGCGCTCGCTCACTCGCTTGAGCAAAGTAGGGATCGCTGCTCTGCTCGACCGTGAGCAGCAGCGAGCAGCGCGCTCGTTGCTCTGCTCGCTCGCTCGAGCAGAGTAGGTCGAGCAGAGCAGGGCTCGCTGCTCTGCTCGACCATGAGCAGCAGTGAGCGCTGCTCTGCTCGATCGTGAGCAGCGGCGGCGCGCTCGCTCGCTCGAGCAAAGCGAGTCGAGCGAGAGCGGGGCTCACTGCTCTGCTCGATCGTGAGCGAGCGAGCGGCGCGCTGCTTCTCGCTCGCTCGCTCGCTCGAGCGAGCGGGGCTCCCCGCTCTGCTCGGCCGTGAGCAGCAGGCGTGCGCGCTCGCTTGTTTCTCTACTCGGCGTGAGCGAGCGAGGCAGCGAGAGAAGCAAGCGGCGTTGCTCGCTTGCTCGACCGAGAGAAGGAAGATCGAGTGAGCGGAGCGGGGCTCGTTGCTCCGCTCGCTCGAGCGAGAGAAGGAAGAGCTCCCTGCTTTGCTCGCTCGAGCAGAGAACGAAGCTCGAGCGAGCAGAGATGGAAGCGAGCGCTGCTCTGCTCGCTCGAGCGGAGAAGGAACCGAGCAACGAGCAGAGCAGCAAGCGAGCGGCACGAGCCGCCGCCGGATCCGCGAGTAACGGTGCCTAGATCCGGGTGATAAACGCTCGCCCGGATCGCTCGGAGCTCGAGCAACCGTCTCGCGGACTGGGCAAGATCGGAGCTCGAGCGAGCCCTCACGCTCGAGCTCCGAGCAGCCATCGCTCGGATCTGCGAGCGGTGGTGCTCGCCGAAGCCATCGTCGGTCGGTGAAGGAGGAGCAAAGTGAGCGGTTCACTTGGTGAAGGAGCAGCGGATGTCTGCGCCGGAGAGGACGATGGTGGAGAAGCCGGACGGTCTTGAGACGGAGGCGGTTGTCGGCGCCGGAGAAGACGACGGTGGAGACGATCGCGGGAGGAGACGCTCGGAGGAGGAGACGGCGAGTCTTCGAAGGGCTCGGCGAGAAACAAAAGAAACACCATTTTGTTCCTTTTTTGTTCTTCAAACTTGTTTGAAAATAAGAAACGGGCGTTTACATTCTTTTTGTTAAAGGAACAAAAAAAAAAAAAAGTGTTTAAAAACAAAAAAAAAAATGAAAACAAACACACCCTTAGTCAATTTTCATACTTGAGTTTGGAACTCTAATTAAAATAATAAAAGGGGAAATAAGAAAAATCTAGTATTCTTTTCTCTTTTGATTTTCATTTCTCGTGATGCACAATTTACCATTAAGTTTGTTTTTTTTTCTCTTCTCTTCTGATGTTCTTTGACATGCGAATCTAGAATGTGGATTCTTATTTTTTTCTAAGTTTTATGGATTATTAGAATGAAATTGAATCTATCAAATTAAAACAATGAATGATATTAACAAATAATGAATTAATATTTTTAGCATAAATTCATTCTAGACTTTTTTTTTTTAAATTATTTATTTATGAATTTGAGTCAAATTAATTAAATGATAATTTATCACGTATATATAATAATATAAATTTAATATATAACGTGTCTTAATGTGTCGAAATTCTCTATTTTTTTAATAAATGATGTGTCGGCATATCATGTGACGTGTCAATATTAATGTTACTTAGGTATATTCTTTTTCCTTTTTGCGATTTAATGAGCATCCATACCTATAGAGATTAGTCATTGTGAATTCAAACAAAGTGTTTTATGGATCCGGCACAATGATCGCTTATGGTAGACTCAATCAATCGCATGGATTGCATAATACTGCATCTTAATCAATTTTGTGTGAATTTTAAAATCTCTCACTTTCGATTGGCTTACTTCATCATGTACCATCATCACATAATCAGACTATGGCCAAGCACCTACCCACCTGATAGTGGACATGCACCGGGAATGTTGCGATTGGAGAACAGGAGATTTATCGCCACAAGATCAAGCACTTTGGACAATCCCTCTGGATTAAGATGTCGAATACTAGTCAATCCAACGGAGTGCCGCTAGTGTTTGACCTAAAAAAAATTGAATACAGTTAATAAGATAGAAACATAAAATGCTCGAATAAAACCTATCCAATCACAACATATCCGATTTGGTGGATAGGCTATTGCTGTGAATCAAATTCGATGCCATGGTGTTGCTGTACCGACGCAAGTATTTCTCCTTTGTATGAGCTATCGAATTATGTAAATTTCACTGAATTTATCAAAAACAACATCTCATGCGTGATAAAATCGGTCTATTTGAAGTGAATTTCACTTTTAACGTTTCATCTTTTTCAATTGTTGTGGCGCAATGTGCATCGGGTGTTTTTTCAATTTTAACATCCCCAATACATGAAATCGACACATAAATTCACATATAACTTCATAATTCAAATCAAAATAATTTTTAATGCAAATATGGAAAAAAAAAAAAAAAAAAAAGGTTGAAAGCCGGGCCTAAACTCAGACGAGCCGGACTCGGACTCACGAGAATCGGGTTAATGCAATAACGACGAGTCGTCCTACGAGGCCCAAGCTCGATCGAAGATATATACAAAAAAATATATATACGCAGCTCAAGGTATTTTTCAAAGGCTCTGGTCCGGCGAGCGACGTGTCGGCATCGCGACGATTCAAACGAACTCGCGTTTTACCACGCGCCCAAAATCCCGTCCCCTCGACACCACAAAAATAGTCCCAAATGACTTTTCTTTTCCGCCAAAAAAATTTCCCCCAATTAATTTGCTGCTAAGCTCACTAGAAAATATCGCAGAGCAGAAGGGCAGAGAGAGAGAGAGAGAGAGACATCTCCGGGAATTGCAATGGAGACTGCAATCTGCGGTCGAGTCGCTCTCTCCCCTCATCACGTCTTCAGCAAGTCGGGTAATCATTGCGTGCGTAGCGGCGTCTTCGATGCGTGGGTCCGCGATTCTTGCGTTCGATTCGCGTGGTGTCTCGCGTGTTCCTCGATCCTTTTTTCGTTCGGTGAACTCGTTCTTGGTTTTTATTTTATTTAATTTTATTTCGAATTGGGTGTTCTCGTATCGGTCGAGGATGTTGGTTCCGCGACCCAAGAGGACTTTCTTGGAGATTCGGGTCGGGTAATCTTGTTTGCCGGTGATGTTTTGTTTGGCTCGGGTTTGGACGAGGATGTTGCTCTGCCTGTGGTTCTTGGGTCGAGCGAGTTGTCGAGCTTTTCTGTCGTTTCTTTGGAGATAACTGGGGACCCTTGGTCGCGAAATCATAAGATTGTATGGCAGCATTGTTGGTGGTGACTGGTGGGCGGGTTGGCAAATTTTACGCGATGATTCTTGGTGGAGCTCGGAGTCTAGTGCTGCTGCCCATGGATTAATTTGGTCGAGACCTTGAAAGGAAAGCTTGGAGAGGAAGTAGAATTGGTCCACTTCGACGCGTTGGGCAAGGATGGGAAGCTTATTAGTTGTTTCCCCGACTTTGATGTGATTGGTTACTCGTACCCAGCTAATTGGGATTTTCAGCTGATTAACCGCTTTCTAACGTGACTGCAAATGGTCTGGAGTTGGTGCAAGTGGCTGAATGTGTATTCCATGATGGAAGATTGTAGTTGGTTGTGCTCGTAACCGGTTCATGCTTTGTTTGAGATTGGAGTGGGTGTAGCGTATAATTAGTCTGCAAGGCATTTTTTGAATTTTCTTTCTAATATGCTGACAATTTGCATTAATCAATTATGTTCCAAAATGGAAGTTTTGTTTCTTAATCTGCATGTAAGTGTAGTTTGCATATAGGTGGCGGGAGCCATGCATGTTCTTCTTGCTGCACTTTTCTTCAATGTAGTCACTCCAATATGGTGAATGTGTCCTGCATCAGCAGTCATTTGTGCGTCTCTTTGATTTTGTTTATTTGCAGTTATGGCATATTTACCTTTAGTAGGTGGTCCTTTATTTGTCACTATTCATCTTCCACAGTGCTTCTTATATTTCTATATTATGATTCTTATGACTGTGGCAGGGGATAAACATTACTTTAATAAAAAATGCTCTTACAGAGGCAGTTTAACGACAATGTCCACCACTGCATTAGGAAAGGGTGGTGGGTTGTTGGAGAGGCCAACCATAGAGACAACACCTGGTCGGGAGTCTGAATTTGATGTGAGGTATAGACACTGAAATGCCTTTGGAGCTTCTCCATAATCTAGAGCCCAGCTCATGTCTGTACCATTCCACAACAGAGTACTATCCTCACCATTTTCCTGTTAAATTGCCTAGCAATTTGCTGTCCTCGATCTCTGGGTTGAGCTATAGTCGCAATTGTATGGCAATTAATGGGTAGAAACTCCCCTGGCCTACTCTACTCTGCACCATTTAGATTATGGATCATTGGGTTTTCCGCCTAGTTGAATAAAGGACTGGGTGTTAGGACAAGTCTTTTTATATTTGATTGCATCTGTGCTTGACCTGCACTGTGTATATGCCCTCGTTCATTCTCTGGTGAAATACCAATTTTTGTTCAAGTATGACTTCTGCTTCTAGCATCATGGCTAAAGAAAGATGCAATGGTTCCCCTTTTGTCGGAAAACAAAATGCAGTTGAAATTATGGGTGGTATTAAGGACACAGTACAATGAATAGAATATTGGGCGACTGTTGTAAGCAAGCAGTATGGTGTCTCTGATGTCACTAACAAATGAGTGTGCAGTTTCTTTTTCGTCCTTTCCTTTTTTTCCACTCCCTCCTTTTGATGGATGAATTTAGAGCAGCTAGGATACGTGTAAACATCATGTTTGTATGTGTCTCAGAAAATCCAGGAAAACAGCCCCTCCATACCGTGTGCTGTTGCACAATGATAATTTCAACAAGAGGGAGTATGTCGTCCAAGTTCTCATGAAGGTTATCCCTGGAATGACGCTAGATAATGCCGTGAACATCATGCAGGAGGCACATTACAATGGCCTCTCAGTCGTGATTATATGTACTCAAGCAGATGCGGAAGATCACTGCATGCAGCTGAGAGGTAACGGGCTCCTGAGCTCGGTTGAGCCAGCCAGTGGTGGATGCTGAAGTTAACAATGATGGTCCATTTCTCCATAGTGCTGTGTGTTGTAGTTGCATTCGGCATCTGAGTATAGAGTCAACTCTTATGTATATAGTACATGGAAAACGCTCATATTAATCAAAATGCGACTCCCATATTTCAGAAATCATTATTCAGGTGTCTGATGATCTCTTGAATGTGTCCCAGTTCCTCTCCAGAAAAACAGAATCCTGCTGCCCTCTGTGCTTTTGATTAAATTGGATGCGCGTGCTCCCTTGAAACTCAATGTTCCTGTCTTATTTTTATGCATTTCAACTTGTTGTTCGGATGGCGTTGTAATAACTGGTTGCTCGTAGTTGTTTGAGAACTGAAATGCACCAGTTCATGTGAGCACACAATGAGGAGTGTCGAAGCGCCCTTATTCTTAATGGCTTAGCTCAGAGGAGCATATCTTGCGGTAAGGTGTTCTTTTCCCTCTTCTGTTTTAGTGCATCTTCTCGTGGTAGTTGTAGTCCTAGTACGTTTAGCATTGATGATGATCGGTGATGATCGGTGGACTTAATGGCTTATCACAGTTTTAAGGTTGAGATACATGATGGTGACATTCGATTATGTGGTTGTGTTTGGTTGATGGAACGAGTTTGCCCCAACGGGTTTCTTCCAACTTACATCTTCATCAATGTTTGGAATTGATAGGATGTATCTGTTATACAGAAGAATCTGTTAGGCCATTGATCGGTCTTCACTTTCGCTAAGACTTATTTAACTAATGAGAATTACACTCGATGGAATTGCACAGATCGAATCGAAATAGCCACAGTTGCATTAATTTATCATATGAACATGGCTCTAATTTGCTCGATCAAGATTGTTTAGATTGACTAGCTATACAGTGTGGCTAGTGTTTGAGCGTGTTAGGGCCAGAGAAGAAATATTACGCGGAAGGGAGAAATATGGAATTTCAGTACATTTCTATATGCGATGATGAAGATTAAATCAGCCTAATTATAGGCTTCATCTCATTATATAAGATAACAAACATATCAAGATATGCACAATTAAGGGGAGATATTCGCACAATTTTGAGAGATACAAGAATATCCTAATTATCTCTAATATAGAAAAATATATTAAAGAATTATTCTAATTATCCCTAATATCTCCTCAAACCCAAAGTAATTAAGTTAACTTCAGTTTGAATTAAAAAAATTCGAATACAGTAAAAGGTTGAGAAAAAAAAACATCAAACAACTGATGCGGCTGGCTTTGTTTTCAAAACAGTTACTGGCCTGTGTGGTTGGATTGTGATGACCAAGTTGAGAACCGGAGGGAAATAGGCTTTAATGACAAAACAATAACTCAATGGCACTTCTTCAAATGACAGGGCTCCGTAGACTATGCTACAACAATATAGTCTGATGTTGCCTATGGAATGAGATGAATAATGTCTGAATCAACCTGGGCCGGAAGTATATTAGGACTTATTAGAAAGAAAATGACAAGAAGAAAGATTAGCTCTGGACGCTCGTTCGAATATAAAAGCTCTAAGAAGTCAAAGTCAACTGATGGGGCGAGCAGCAGGGCACTTTCTCTGGGAGAAGCATACTTCAAACTCCTAAAGCTGACCCAATTCACTCGGAAGCTACCCTCCATAAGCATTTTAGCTTTCGACCAATTAAAAAAAGGAAAAAAAGAGAAGCAATTTAGCTGGTAAACACCTTCCATCTGTAAAGAAATATATTTGCTGCCCTTTTTCGTGATTTTTCTTTAGTGTTCGAGTTGGGACATTTAATGCTGGATGCATTTAGGTCCGTCACTTATAAATAAAGCCTCTTATACTCTCTTGTATGCAATATGGGGATTGGGTTTCCATTGAAAAAGCTACCTGTTCCAAGTTATTTGATAATCCTCGTAATTTCGCACTCACTTCCTCGATGGAAGAGTTGCATTTTTTTCCAAATGAAGTCTCCTGATGAAAAAGGAATGCATCGGATTTTTGTTAAAATAAAATAAACACTTAAACAGACAGACAGACAGACAGACATACATATATACATATATCTAAGCAACAGCTGTATCCTCATATCTTGTTGATATTGTGGTCACCAAAACCTGATATGCTTGAAATTCCGGGACATAAAAGTTTAAAATGCGGTTTGATTTTCATAATTAATTTTAAGATTTTCATTTCGGTGCACTTATCCCTTAAATTAATATCTGTCAATGGGTAATCTAGAAAATCGATTCTCGTGGTCCCGCACTGATATCAGTTGGGTCATCTTGTTTCCAACTTTCCAAATGTTTAGTTCAAGCGTTGTTTTCAAATAATTCTCTGAATCGGTGAGTAGTGCACGTTTATTTACAGATTTAGGCTGGTGATGCATTTGCAGTGGCTTCTGGAGGTGATTTGGAACTGATCAGATTAATCGAGTTGAGAACATTTCATGTTAACAGCAAATCCATTCGATGGGGTTGAGAAAATTTGTTTCCTGTCTGAATAATTTGTAATGTACTGAGCGTGGTGTTCAATATCTTCACCGCAATCGTTGTTAGCTTAGCTACATCATCACAGGGTTATAGTTCATAGTGCTATGGACAAAAGCTCCGTCATGGAAAAGAAACAGGGAAAAGGATAACAGAAGTAATAGGTTGACATTGACAATGCAAAAGCTTTATTCTTTTGTACAACAAATGGTTACTCTCTGAAAAAAGATACAGAACTTGTGTGGGGAAAAAGAATCTAAAGGATCCTAGCCAACAAAAAGATTATCGAGTCTGTGTGCTGCTCTTCTTTTCCGATTTACAGAAAGCATCGAGAGCCAGAGGCACCAACTATTTACTTCTGATCGTAAGATTGGATCCATAAACAAGCATCCGATGGCATGGATGCGAGGATGAGCTTCCCACCTGCACAACTCGGGAGCCACCTTCAACGTTTCCTGGGTTGTGGAGGATCCAGTTGAAGCTTTTCCAACTGAACTTGATGGGTTCTGATTAAGTGAACTGTGTCGACGGGAATCAGGTGCGGCATTTGATGCTGGACCAGATAGCCATGCGTTAGCAGAAGATCCAACCACTCCATCCATATGGGCTGGTGGGAATTTCTCGCTTCTGCTCATGGGGTTGGCTTTCTTCATAACTCTCGGCCTCTGCAGATTTACAACAGACAGTTAAGGAGACAACCCTGAAGACAAGTGCCATCCAATGGTTTGGGTCCGTTTTGCATTTTCCATATAGCAGCGACAGTTTCCCTATGCTAAACAGTAACAAAAGAATGCAAAGCGCCAAACAAAGAACGTGTTATATGTTTGGTGACTTTGGTCTCACTGAAATAGCAATTCTGGATTGGGGCAAGCATCAGTGTATTAACCTTCATACTGAGCTCCAAGTCAGGAAACAGTTCAACGCAGTGAATGCAAAGGAAAACTGATACTGACTACATGGTGCCAGGGCATGAGTGGGCAAATGCACATGTTGTTTAAGGAGTTAAAAGTCCTAGGATATTCAAACAATGCAAATGAAGTTCCAGACTTCCAGTTGTAAATGACGTTTGCTGTTGGATCATACAACAGGAGCACATTCGAGAATATACATGAACATTAAATGAAGAATTCGCATCATGTACATGGAGAGTTGCCTGATTCTCTGCAGTGGCTTCTGGAGCTGGAATTACCCTCCCAGCTCGATCATGAATTCCATCTCTTCTGGAACCATGGATTGCACCGGGTCTCTTGCTTGAATCTCTTTGAACATGAAAAGGAAACCTCATTTTAAAAACATGGTCATCAATAGCTTAGGCAGAGAGAAATATGGAATGAAAGAATACCAACCTTCTCGTCTTTTCCTTGATCAACTTTAGATCCATCTCTTTACTTGGGGGATACTTTGGCAGGCTTGATGGTTCACATGCATGAGGTTCAGCAGCAAAGAACTACGCAGGGAAGTGAACTAAGTTAAACTTCTATGAATTAGTCCAAGGGAGGATTTCACCTAGCCCACTAATAAATTTCTTAGCTTGGAACATGTACATCTGATAGTGCTTCAGGTAAGAAAGTACTGCGTTATGCTTGCCCTGATATCATTCTTGAAAATCATAGAAATTGAGAAGAAAAATGAAAAAGAAGGGCATGCAGAGTACATAAAAAAAATGGCACGGTTTTATTATTTTTTTTGTGAATAATTTTGTTTCAGGAAAAATCTCCGGCTTCACAAACTGTTTCCATCTTCCAAGAGGAAAGAACCAACTGAAACTAGTTGCGAGTTTGGGGTCATATTACATGTCTTTGCTTCAAGAACACTCTTGCAATATATTCATTATTCATTCCATCAAGTACAGAACACTAGGCTGCTCTATTCA
Source organism: Eucalyptus microcorys (assembly GCA_014182515.1). Classification (NCBI taxonomy): domain Eukaryota; kingdom Viridiplantae; phylum Streptophyta; class Magnoliopsida; order Myrtales; family Myrtaceae; genus Eucalyptus; species Eucalyptus microcorys. The sequence goes on from CM024572.1 coordinate 24,591,876, forward strand.
ACAGATTGAGTTACCATAACTTACTTCACTATTTAGTGCTGTTGTGGCGGTGCCCCGTTCATCAGGGTCTATTGAAAGCAGAGTCTCAAGGAGAGGCAGAGCAGATGGTGGAAAGTCCTTGAATGTTTCTGCTATACAACGAGCATAAGGCTGTGGCGGCTTGAAAATATTGGCATTTGGCAATTTGAATTTGTTCCAATATGCTTCAGATGGTGAGCCACATAATTTGAAAATCTTATGCAGTTGCTCTACCTAAGAAAGAGAGAAAAAATCAGATGCAAGTCAGCATTCAAGCTTCAGCCTTGAGGCAAAGCAAGCAAAGCAAACTATTACATTGGAATATAGACAATGCGTGAGCAACCAGCCAACCGAGGATACATATGGAAAATAGAGCCTAGACTGTGTTACAGAACCTATTGACTGACACAGATGACTTCCCTACCCATGGTTATCACTTGGGAAAGAATTTTCTGTTTATATTTACTGACATGACCATGCCACCGGGATACTATTATAAGAAGTAAGACCTCAAAAGTACCTCTGTCCGTCCTGGCATAATCGGCTTTCCATACAGTAACTCCGCCAAAATGCAGCCTGCACTCCAGAGGTCAATGCCAATTCCATAGCTGGTGGCCCCAAGCAAAAGCTCCGGTGCTCGGTACCATAGTGTAACGACTCTATTGGTCATAACTTGCTTGCGCTCAGGATCATAGAATGTGGCCAGTCCAAAATCAGCTATTTTCAGGTTTCCTTCATTGTCAATAAGTAAATTGGAGCACTTAATATCACGGTGCAGGACATCATGATTATGGCAATGCTCAAGCCCTGACAACAGCTGCCTCATATAACATTTGACCTGATCACATATTTTGGATAGGACAGGAGTTCATATTTTAGAAAACCAAAGAAGACTGAAAGAAAACTTGAGATTTCACCATGTCAAATCACGGATGTTTTGAAGTCCAGTGAACTCCGAAAACAAAAGGAAAGAGACAATATTATCATATCTTTAAGAAAAACAGACTAGAGACCAAACAATTCCATTTAGCACCGACTTTCCATGAGTTCTGCAGGTTAAACTGATTAATATGTGAAGAGTGCGTGAACCTCATTGCTCATGCACAGCCTAAAAAGCTATTGAAAAATCAAGCGATCCTCTTTTTTGCCATATTAACAATCATATTCCTGAACATGTGAATATTCGAATGAAATTTTACAGTTCAGCATGTTCGAGAAGTTCATATGCATGCAGTGAATCTGCATCAATATACCTCATCACCCCTAAAAAATCTCCTACAACCAGAACAAAAGACGATTCTTCTTTTTGAGACCAATATGCTCAGCTCCTTGAGCAAGTATTGCAAATGGAAAAAAAAAAAATGGACGAGAAACAACAAAGAATAACCCCATTTAGATTGTGCAAGCCTGCACTGGAGTTGCAGAAGCACGTAGAGAACTTCTCTTTTGGCAAAACAAGCTCGCAGATGCAGCCTCGAGATTTAGAGAAGTATGCGGACTGTTGATCTGGTTGGTCAGTATGAAGTACAGATCCTTACTAACATCCAAAACTTGAGTAGGATTTGCAAGTCACCTCTGTGAGCCTTAGGCGCAGGATTTTACTAGACATTCACAAGTCAAATAGGCATCCTTCCTAAATTCCGCAAAATTATTATTTCGATAATTTGACAGTCTCCCAACCGCTCTCTTCAGTCTTTACTGAACTTTCACATCTAAATTAAATTCCCAACATTCTAATTCAACTCTTACTTGTATCTATCACTCTAATTCTCTGCCCAACACATAGTTTAACCGTTGCCACGACAAATTATACACTGAATTGGCCGTCAAGTGTATAACCAGAAGCTCATATCACCACGAAAGCCCCTTCAAGAAAGCAGAGCTAGAGCTGTATAACGCGACCAAAGCAACAACTGTATAGTACAGAGGAAACCCGCCATCTGATCAATCCCCAGTTTTCCACAACGAAATCGGAATCCAAGGATGATTTCAAACAACCGCGGCGCATCAACAGACCCACACAAGAATACGCAATCAGGAAGTAAGAAAGAAAGGCGGACAGGTTTGGAGAAAAAGGAGGTCACCTGAGGCTCAGTGAACTTGCCATTCTGGCGGGCCGCGATTCCAGAGAGATCATGTTCCATGTACTCGAAAGCCAAGTAAAGGCCCGACGACATGCGCGAAGTGACCGGCCCCTCGAGCTTGATCACGTTAGGGTGGTTGAGCCTCGTCAACACCAGAATCTCCCGCGCCATGAACTTGATGCTCTCCGCCTCCAGATTATCGAACCTGACCTTCTTCAGCGCCACCGTCTTCCCCGTCACCAGATCCCTCGCCTTGTACACGTTGCTGTACGTGCCTTCCCCAATCTACCACACGATTCAACCGTCAGAGAAAAGAACGCTAAGCGCCAAAACAATCGAAGAAGAGCACGCCGGCGGTAGAGGTACCTTGGCGAGCTTCCGGAAGCTATCGGCGCAGCGAGGGACGAACTCGGCAATGGCATCGCCCACCGCAGCGACCAGCCACGGCGGCCAACCCTGCGGGCTCCTGACGACGAAACTCGCTGCCGGCCGAGGCTCCGTCTCCGGCTCCGTCCTCTCCTTCCCCGGAGCACCGCGGGCGGACTCATTCCCCTCAGAGCCCGCGGCGGTAGCGTGGGGCGGCGCCTCCCCCTCGCTCGAGCTCCGGCGGGGGCGGCGTTTGTCGGCGGCGGCGCGGCGGCGGCCGTCGGAGATGATGGTGGGGATGCAACCCATCTGGTATCATGCGGTCAGCTACCGCAGCATGCGGTGGAGGGGAGGAGGAAGATTCGGAGGGGCTTCGGTCGGCACTGCAGCGAGGCCAGCGAGCTTAGCTAGCAACTTCCCCTGTTCATCATCTACGAGGGAAAACGTTGATGGGTTTTACGTGCGACTTATACTGTATGCGCCGCGCGCGTGCTGTGCGTATATATATATATATATATGCATGTCGAAGCAGAGAGAGACAGAGAGATACAGAGTTGGCTCCCGCGAAAGCGAGGAAACTGCGAGAGCAGAGGAGGTTGAAGACAGAGTATCAGTCCTCGCGCCGTTTTGGAAACGGGTCATGGAGTTGGCGCAATATATCCAAACTGCCACGGCAACCGAAAATACGGCCGTGCACATTTTGAGACCGTAAATATTTTGGGAGAAAAGCCACAAAAAAAAATCCCGAACTTTGCATGAGTGACATATTTACCCTAAATTATTTTTATGATATCAAAACCATCAAATTTGTTCACTATGATTTTTTATAACACAAAAAAATCTTAAACTTTTATATGATGCCGATATCATATTGTATAAACTTAAAGTAAATGTGTCACATGGATATATAAGTTTGAAATTTTTTATGTCACAAAAAAAGTTTAAGATAAATGTGTTATAAATATTAGAGTTTTTGGTGACTTTTAAACGTTGTTGCGTATTTTTATTTTTCTATTTGATTGGTATCTACAAATATCTCCAATATTGGGAAAATGGTGATATCTTGGTATGTGGTAGACTCTTATTGGGCATTAAATACAATTCTTATAAAGATCCGCCTATCGTCTGCCTGCTGTACTACTGTAGCCAATTTATCATGTAAATTTGGATAAATTTAGCATTGCTCGATGTACTCAGGGGGGCATCGTTAGGCCATGGCACCTTTTTTTTTTTTTTTAATCTTTTTCAAGCTGGAGGAGTAGAAATGGTGGTGACTGGTGAGTGGTGAGTGGTGAGTGGTCAGTCGGGTCATAGGGCCCATGGGACCTTCCCTGAAAAGTCAACAGCATGGAAAGAAAAGTCTGAGTAATGTCTTGGGCCCAAATTCAACGGCATCGGCTCCCCATCTTGACTCCTCTGCCCCTGGCAGCCAATTGAACTCGCGGGCCCCCTACCCTCCTTTCTTTTTCATATATTTTTTTTCACTCTTTTTTCCCAGCGATGCTTATCTAAAGAGTAGTCTATTATCTTATTTAATTATATAATTTTGATTGATTGATGGAGACTATGTCCAAACGAATCGAGCAAGATGTCAAGGAATTGGTTCCCCGGTCGATCCTCGTGACTCCTACCCATTACGTGCTTTGCCAACGAGGATGAGGAAGCGACCGCTCCAATGACAAATCCCTTGTTTGTTGAGAAAATTCAGTGCTCATTTAAGGTGAATTTTCGCCTTTGTCGAACGTTTGATCTGATGCACAATGACGTTTACCTACCGTCCCGAGAGCGTGACATGCGTTCTTCCCACTGCATATTTTTTCCTTTTTCCTCAAGACTTTCTACGTGCACCACGGTGTTCAAACTTTCAGACCCCGACACTTTTGTCAACGACTTAGAAGACGATTCCGCAAAGGGAATGTTGTTCTAGTCAAAAACCCTTTGGGAAGGAACAATTTCCCCTGCGGAATTTTTCTTCTCCGATGCGAGGAGATGGGGTCGCAGTGGTTAGGGAAAGCAGGAGGGGCGTCGACGAAAAGAGATGGAAAAGAAAAGAAGGGTCGAGTGGGTGGGGAAACAAAAGGCTAGGAGGAGGAGGAGAAGGCGCTAGGTATTGGTGGAAAATGGGAATTAAATGCGTGATGGGGAGATGTGATTGGTTGGAATGTCAAAGGGATTCCCGAGTAATTAATAAAGGATGAAATTGAATAGAGGAGGAAGGATACAAAAGCTTCCTTCAGGCCTACAGAAAGAAAAGCGAGGCACAGGTCCCCCATTTGGACTTTTGAAGGCAAATCCAGATGCTTATTCCTGAGCCTCCTCCGCAAGTAACCCTCCATTTCTTTAAGTTCCCGACTGAGGAATAATTCCCTGTTCCATATAAATATATATCCCAAAGCCACCCACAAGAAAGAGGATATACAAATTGGTAGAAGTGAACCTGTGGGCAGGTTCAACTCGAGAACCAACCCATATTTTGGCCTTACCCAGCTAGTTCAAATGGGAATCGATCCGGTTTCTCGTTCCAGAAATTGGAAATTAACCTTCACTGGTTGGGTTTTAAGCTAGTTCACCCCTAACCTTACTTAAGTTCTTTTGCTCTTTTTTTTCATCAATTCAGTCTTATATCCTCAAGTTGAAAAAATTCCATTCAGATTTGACATGATGCATTTGTATATTCAATAAAATGAAACCAAAAAAAATCCCCAATGGTTCTGGGATTAGTAAGCCGACTTTACAACGCAGGCTTTAAGTTTCAATCTAAAATTTACCCACCTTAAAACTGACGACTCTAATTATAAAAGTAATTTTAGTGGAAACGGAGTAAAGGGGTGGTTGTGTGACTATGAAATTTGAGAAAACACAACATCAGTCAATCGCGGAGGTCACATCCCATCCCATCCATAGCTGTTACTCTCAGTTTCAGTGTTCCCATTTTGTACCCCGTGCTTTCTACGACCAAAATGGACATCTTGACTCGGTCGACTGGCCTGCCTAATTTTTCCGGTAGCGTGTTAAGACCCTCGTGCGACTTCCGAGGGGAAATCAAACTCAGAGTCTCCTGCTGTGCCCACGTTATGCAGCCTTGAGAAAAGACTCATTTTTCCTGCTTTTGACTCCGCCTACACGCGTAGATGTTGGGGGGCAACACAGGTTCACACGTCCGAATTCTCTCCATCAACGTCCGTAGTAGCACCAAGAGGAGTAGGCTCCACGCATGCCTGGGGGCAACGCCTGCCATTGCCTCTCTTCCACGCCTCAGTACACAGAGTCCCCAGCAAACAGACCAAAACAAGAAGCACCATTGAAGGAGGTGAAGGAAAGACAAAAGTCGCGAATTGACGTGGCAACTCATCTATGGCTGTGCAGATACTTGGATAGGGCTCCCCGTGCGTTCCATGGCCATAAAACTCTTAAAAGACCTGCAAAATTTGCCACTCCATGCTCCCACATTCACACTTGAATCACAGGTCATTTCAATCTTCACATTCAGCTTTCTCATTTGAAGTAGCTGGTAGTAAAAAATCCTGACATCTCTCGTCGAGGTACAAGGAAATGGCAGTATGCTGCGAAGATACAGACTCCACAGGCATGCTGATAGGGCTGGTGATAGCTCTGGTCATCGCAATGCTCTTCTTTGTCATTTGCCAACCTCACCCTCCCAGGAGAATCACCATTTATCGTTGCAACTAGTTTTCATCTTTTCATTTAAGGTGAAATCAAGACCCTTCTACTTCTAATAGTTGGATCCTGAAACTCTGTATCGAGCATGAAAGTATCTCTCTCTACATTCGTCAATGAATATATTAAGGTGTTCAATGAAAAATCCTTGTGCATTATTTGCCCATGAGATTGATCTAAATTCAAAAGTTCCACTGCAATTTGATTCCAGCGATAACTCATGTCTGAATAATAAAAAAGAAAAGACCTTACATTTAGTTCAATCCAATCCTTTTGATTTTATCAGAGAGAGAGAGAGAGAGAGAGAGAGAGTGGGTCATGTTAACTGCATTTTGTGCAGTCCCATTCAATCTCTCGTCATGAGTGAGGTTTTCACTTGACTGCCAACATCATAAGCTGCTGATCAACGGAAACATTAAGAAAGGCGGCCAATTAATTTGATCTCACTAACTCGACCAATCCATGTCAAAAGCAACCAAACTCAACTCTTTCACAATCTCTCACATAGTATGAAAATGAGCTTTAAAAAAATTATCTGCCAACTGACAAAACAAAAAATTACCATAAATTTCCACTGTGGCAGAGAAGGATCTATCTGTGTAACACGACAAGGTATTGATTCCTATTTTACAGGAAAAAATAGAAGAGGACCCCTATTTTACAGCCACAACATGTGACATTCACAGCAGACTTTATTCTACAAAATACAGTGATCCAATTCCACCCCAGATATCCCATTCCCATGTAACCAATTAGGCACGATCAATACAAACCAAATCCAGAAGTCAACTGATGGAAAATCCTGCCGCAATATTCAATGCAATTGGTGCACAGGATTAGAAATTTATAATAACTAGTGAATAGCGAACCCCCTCCATAACCACATTCTTTGCCAAAGCAAATCATACTAATTAATCACAGAAGTATACACCATTTCGATAGAGACCCTTTTCTCATCAGCAGGAGTTCATGATCCCAACTCCTCATCAGAATTATCAACCGTATGCACTTCTATCGTAACAGTTTGTCAGCCAATTATGTCATAAAACTAATTGATCCAGCATTGATGTCTATAAGGAGGACCACAATAGTCCCCAGCATCCAAAACCATGCATTAACCGAGCAGGTGAACTATATGTAATTAAATCTTTGCAAGTTATACTATTGGGACTCAATCATGGACACTGCAAGGAACTTTACAATCAGTAGTTGTCGAACCCTAGGCAGAGCAAAGTTTTTCAAGAGCCAAGTTCTCATCACCACCAACAGCGTCCAGTGTACTCCTCACAAGAGATTCATGGAAGCCCATTTCCACCAGCCGTTGTACCTACATAAAAAAACTCACTTATTCCAGTTGCTATCATTTAAGCAATTTTTACTAAGAAAGCTAAGGTGATAACTGATAAGTCATGCAAATCTGGAGTCACAAATAAATATTTCAGGCTGTTAAAAATTTCAGACTTCTGTTGGGAATAATCTTAGAAAAATGCATTCTAATGTTTTCCCCCTGATAGTTATACACATGAAAGCACTAAGAGATTAATGCATATACAATGCCCACACAAATACACATTTACATCACCACACACACACACACACACCCACCCACCCACCAAAAAACAGAGCAGCGTTACCTTTTCTTCAATCCCAAGGGCAGATGTCTTGGCAAAGGTTTCAGTCCAATATCGTGCTGTGCCAACGAATGTCTGGTAGTCTTTAAGATACTGTAATATCCTTATACAGACACTTTATTACATTACAACTAAATCCATCAACAAAAACATGTAAACAAAGAGGCAATGCCAGCAGCGAAGGGAACCTGTTGTGCTACCACCGCATCTTGAGGGTCATCAGGTTCAGGGGCAGACAACAATGCTTGTATAGAAAGAAGCGCAGTCTTCAAAGTGAGTGCTGGGCTCCATTGGTCCTTCAAGATGTCCAAACATATTGCCCCACTTTGGCTGCTGATATTAGGGTGCCTACACAATTTAAGTACGCACAAAATACTTATATATATCAATCTGAATTTTGATTTAGCAACTTACTACAGCTAGAGTTCGCATTTTAGCTTCATATTCCTCACATAGTGAGATACTGAGGAGACTCAAACCAGATACACAAAGTGTTCTTTGATTACTTAAACTTTCAAAGGGCTATGAAAGGAGAATTTAATGCTGACTGAGTACAAAGAGATGCCCAACTTAAGCTTGAGAGTCATTCCAACAGGATGCTGTTTCGATAGAGAATGTTAAAAGATGCACAAACACATTAGGGCTCCATCTAAGTGCAGAAACAATGATGACAACAGATAAATTTGTCAACAAGGTTACTTCAGAGAATTCGGATGGTTAAGGTTTGGTCTGGAATGTTTAGACTGGAGTTGCACAAAATATGAATAAGGAATGAATTAAGGCATAGAAGTTTCCCTGATTCCTGCTTATCCAACATGAGTAGGGGTGACAGCATTAAGTGCCCATCACATGCTCAGCAACCATCATGCAAATACAACTATTAGATGTAATTTGCGCTTCAATCTCATCCTTCAGTAACAAAAGATTAGCTACCGTATGCATTACCTAACAACGACAAGAAAAAAGCAGCAAACAACATTTCATCCTACCAAACTTTGGTCGCAAACTGCATTTTGGGAGGCTGGAATGGATATGCATCTGCACCAAGGAAATGAAAAATAATGGATATCAATCATTACAATGCAAGATCAAAATGTCACTCTTTCTGCACTTTATAACAGCAACTAAACTTATACCACATGAATGAAAAAGAAAGGCACACGTAACAGCGCAGAACCGAGAAAACAAGCGGTGCAGACATTGGAGTTTTTCCAAATCACTGTATTAAGTTCAAATTTGCCATTTTTGAGGAGGATCCCTCCAACCCACCCACTCATCAGCACACACATACACAAATATGGCGAGTACCACTCGGTTTTGAAAGGGAGTCCAACACCTCAGGCAAATGGACAGATCAAAGAAGCTAATGACTTACAACACAACGGCACTCCTGCTGCCATTTCGGTCCATAATCGTGTCGTCTCAGAACCGAAATTCGATGTCCCCAATTACACATGGACAGTGCTTAAACCATCTTGAGAATCTAGCTATCAACATACACGCACTCTCACTCCCACGCGATACCCAGCAGACAACGAAACCGGAGGAAATCCCAAACGACACACGCGAGACGTGCTCGACCCACACTGAACTCCAGAGGACGAGAAAGACGAGACAGGCCCCCCGACGACGCAGGGACGAACTGCAAGGCAACAGAAGGGCGGGAATGTACCGGGAAGGGTGATGTCGATTTGGAAAGTGCCGCCTTCGTAAGGGGTGCCGATCGGACCGGGGATGGTGCCGACCAGGCGGGCGAGGTTGTCGGCTTTAGGGCTCACCTTGATGCCCGACGCTTGGGAGTCCTTGCTGCATTCCTGGAGCTCCTTCTGCACTCTCCCGAAGTCTATCATCTTCGACCTCGAGACGGGACGACGGGGAAAACCCTAGCCGAGCTCCTCGCACTGGGAACGGAGAAGAAGGCAGGCGGATTTTGGAGAAGAATACTACAAAAGGTAGAGTGAACAAGAGAGAGAGAGAGAGAGAGAGAGAGATTTGAATGCCCTTGGGGCTCTCGCTTTATTTTTGCAAAATGGTCCACGTTTGGTGGCGATGCGAAAAAATTATTTATAGAAATCACTACTCAATTACCGTCCACAAATAGTATTACGTGTTACGTTCGTCCCGTTTCGATCCGATTCTTTACTTGATTCCCAAGACGAATTGGGTATACCTTAAGCGTGAAGTATGCCCGACGATCTTTCGATAAAGACGATGGCACGTTTAGCAAATCGTTCGTTTGTCCATCTTGGACATTCTTGCATGGAATTTTTAACTCGCCGTCATTAATCTGTGGGCCTTCATGGATCATTTTTTCGCCTTCTCTTTACAATACCAGGTAACCATATCATCCCTCTGCATGTGCATTTTGAAGTTGCTTCCTAAAACTTCACTCGGTCACTCCTTGCTTGTTTTGATGAAATGGGATCAGACAACCATAAGCCATTTCCCAATTCACACGTTTTTTTTTATCTTGTATGCTGCAAAAAGCAGACCAGACAGGAACAACTCAAATAACCTCTGAAACACAAATAAATAAAAAGAACAGGGCAATACATGAAATCCATGAGTTCATAATGGAGGTTGACAGTGACACTTGACAAGAACGCAACGCGGTGAAGGCTTGGTCCATGACTCAGAATCCTACTCAAGTGAGCTCCACACCCTCACACCCAGAGAGTACTTTGAGAGAATACACAATCATGCAATGTCTCGAGAGATACTACTCTTACAGAAAGGATTTTGTATTGGTATATTATATACGATGGCTGCCTTACCGCAGCTCTTTGCTGACAGCCTATCCATATATACAGTAACATTTACAACAAGTATCCTTGTCATCTCCATCGTCTTCTTTTATCTTTGATATAAAGCAACAGATATTTCACCGATTCAGACAGTCTCGTGAATCTGCCTAAGGTTCCCAAATCTCTGAGGTCCCGTTTCATCATCTCCAGTGGGCAATGCAAAAACTTCATTAGACATATTCCAGCCTGCACTCACCCTTCAAAGCTCCGATCGATCATTTTCAAAACCACCATCAGTAGTCCTTACATTAATGATATCTTCATTGGCGCCATCTCCAATTGGATTCATCTCCGTTTCTGTACTGGCAAGGGCTTCACTCGTCCTAGAAGTCATAATCCCATCCTCCATTAGGTGTAAAATTCGAGGCTCGTATGGTAAATTCACCTTACTGACTCTTTTTGATTCAGAAATTGATCCCCCGCCATGTTCTGTTCGATCGTTAATGTAGATCTCTCTGTGAACATTTACAAACTCTTTCAAGGAGCCATCCCGGCTTGGATTGCTCCCCAGTTTGATGGCAGTGACCGCTTTGCTCATGTTCTGGCCAGCAAAACCGCCATTCATTCTTCGAGAAGGAAACTGAGGCTCCTTTAGTATCTTGGCCCTGAAATTGTTCTTTGATGGAGGTATTGGAGAGAAGAATACCTCCTTGAAGTTCCCTAAGACCCCTTTATTAAAGGGATTACCTCGTCTATCATAGCGATACCTGAAGTTCTCATAAGTAGTCTGCAAGAGCACATCAACATTGCAAAGCATCAAAGGACATGTCATATCGTATGAGAAATTGATGTCTTGGATTTTCATCATAACAGGGCAACTCCTGCTATGATATGTGAAACACAGGAAAAGAGAGGCATAATCCACTAGATAGTGAGTATGGAAAAAATTTGAAAAGCAGCATTCAACTCCAAAGACTATTATTGACAGGAAGTTTTTGTGCTTGCTTAATCTATTGTGAAACTCTTTGAACCCAAACTTGCCTTTGCCAAGCCCAAACTCCAAAGCAGCTCAAAGGCCTTTGGCTGTCCAAAGCTACTTTTCAAAATTTTCCCAGGCTCACCGTGGAGCTATAACTTGAGGAAATTTGCTAACCTGGTTTGTGCTGATGAGATAAAGATGGAAGACGGTCAAGCCTCCAACGAACCAAACTGATAAGAAAGAGTAAATTATCAGCACAATGGAGGCGGGACTTTTGATTAATGCTCGCCAGACTGAGACATTCTTGTCGTCCATGATTCTAGCAATATAGACCCAGCAGAAGCTGAAGATATATATGCAGAGAAGAGTTGCAGAGAAAACGAACATGAAGAAGAATCGGTAGTTCCGCTGACACGGGGAAAAAAGAGCCTAATTCAGTAACATCACAGCCACTAGCTAATAAAGTAGAGCAGTAATGATAATTCTCAAAGCACACATGCGATAGAGCATAGCACTCATATTACTAGTTGGATCCAATCAGACAATCATCATCTGAGCAGGAGGGCATTAGATGCGATAGTGCATAGTACCCATATTACTAGTTGGATCAAATTAGACAATCATCATCTAAGCAAGAGTGCAATAGGTCAACACCCACGTATTTAAAATATCACCAGCGTACGCCTAACAAACACTTTAGATATTTGGTCTAATCTAATGATGGGAAGTATAAAGATTGATATGGTAATTATTGGTAAATCCAACTCAGATATTACCTGCTGAGACGCCAAAAGGTTTCCCACCTAATTACTATCTGATGCTTCTATTACATAATAAGGCTAAATAAACGCCAATCCAATTAATTATATAAAGGAAATTGGCTAAAGGATTACAGCTGCAGAATCTATTTTGGCTAATCTTCAAGAACGCATTTCTTCCCACTATGTTTTAGGCAGAAAATTTCGATCAATTCACAGTTTTACCATCCAAAATAATTTTCCACAATGTGATGAAACTTCCTGTTTCCACAAGAAAAGCAGTTGACAAAAAGCTGTGACATTTGATCATTGACGTGTTCTCTACAGCAAAGTGCATGGCACGGGTGGATCACTGCTTAAAATATAAACTTGATATTTTCTTTTAAATTTATCTTCTATTTAGGTTAGCTATCTGTCACAATCAGTGAACCGAAAAAAAAAAAAAAACTGCTACAAAAATGAACTTACCAATCCTATGCATTGGCCAACCCAAGGGCAATGATGGTCAAATCTTTCAACACAGTTGTCACATATTGAACAGTGAGAACATCGAGGAGGCCTGAATAGCATGCAAGTATCACAGTATTTGGTCGTCACTGGTTTTCCATTGATCATCACCTCTTTTGTTCGTGGGTTGTGTCTCCCTACAGATTCCTCGTTTTGAGAAATTTCATCTGGTGGGTGAGTATTACGAGGAAGTATACCAGGATCTTTTGCTGATGTCAACAGCAGGAAAATCAGAACCTGATAAAACAGATACCAAGAAATATCAGAGGAAAGCACATATGAACCAGAAGGATTAGCTGTTCTTTGTCCTTTCATCTATAAATCCTTAATTGTATAAAAATATCTCATACTAATTTGACCAGTTATTGCCATAAACCTAATAGAAAATTTACGAGGGTCGTGGAACTTTACTAAGTGAAACTTGAATTAACACAAAAAGGAAATTTTAAAGTAGATAGGGACCAGACTTACAGATAAGGTCAATATGAGAACAACGGCCATTATCAAGATACCCAAGTGATGCTGAAAATCATTAATCAATTTGCTGGCAACAAAGATACAGAAAACAGCAACAGGACCAATGATAAGCAGTAGGGTTAAGAGAAGAGATCTCGCATCAGGTCCAAATATTAGCCTCCCTTGAAGAACAAAAACCTGCAAATTGGAACAACCAAACATGAATACGCCAAGTTGATGAAATATATACAAGTTAGTAGGGCAATGAGCTGTGGGTCAAAGGACATAAAACCCTTGACGATGTTAGCACTTCCCAGTTATCCTGCCGTGACAGAATTAATCATGATTTGAATAAGAATTCTAGATGAATACAACCAGCACAGGACAAGCTATATGATGACTTCCTTGCTATGAGGACAACGAGCACCCCTACATGAGTCTCAGTGAAAGCAACAGAACGACTGGTGTCTAGTTTAAGCCATATTAGCCGTCCACCGGACAGATTCTTCAAGTATTTCACATTTTCTAGAATCATATTTAATTGCGTTATCCGGGGAATCCTCCTTGCGTTCCCATCATGCCTGTGCAAATTGAAATTGATGTTATTATTCTACAAAGTAGAACCTTTTGAGGTTTTGCGCTTCTTTGGTGATAACTGATATCATTGTGCTTGGTTGCATACATGCTAGTACGCGACCTAGCCTCAAAGCGCAGCTCAACAAGCATCTAATAGAGAAAAGTTCGATCATTTCTGTACAAGGACACATACTAGATGCAATACATCCTGCACAATCGCCAGAGGAAACTATCAAGTGGCGAGAAGTCGCTTCGCCGACAGGGCATAGCAACTTGCATCTCTAACCAACAGTGTTAACTGGAAAGAAGAAAGACAACACTGTATGTATATCGTCGTTCAGATTAAAACGCCCAAAGTGATTGGTTGATCAGATTCAGCGGAGGACCAAAACACCTCGGGTCAATCTGATGTTCTTGCTCAGCGACTACGGCTAGGACAGAAAAACACGCGCGATCAGAACCGACACTAGCTCGCATAATCCGCCGCGAAATCCCAATCCGCGCACGAGAGCGCGATTCGAAAAGTCAAAGAAGCGATCGAATTTAGAACGAGCAGAGTTGACTCCCGGAGAAATCGGAGAGCGACGGAGAGCAGCGAGGGGAACTCACATTGTCGCCCTTCCAGGCCTCGTGTGCTCGGACGAACCCCGCGCCGTCGTCGGGGCGGTGGCCGGAGTACGCCGCCGACGGAGGAGGATGAAATGCATCCGCCATCATCTCCCCCGTCCTCCTCCTCCTCCTCCTCTCTCCGGGCAACGCAATCAGCAGGAGTCAGCGGACCGAAATGGCGATGCGAGAAGGGAATCTGGTGGAGGGAATTGAAGGAGGAGAAGGTCAAGAGAAGGCGGCTCCCCTTTTTTCTTTAAAAAATAATAAATAATAATGGCAACAAATCGGAAACGCTTTTGTGTAGGGGAGGAATTTGACTATTCAAAATTCAAAGGAGTAGGAGTTGGGACGTCCGATTCCGCCAACTACCGCCGCCGGTCTTCGCGGCGGCGAGCGACGCTCGCTGTCATTCCAATTCCGACTATTAGAAAATGAAATCCAATTTGCCAGTTTTCTTTTTGGTCTGTCGTCCGCTTTTTTTTTTTTTTTTTTTTTTTTTTTTTTCGCAGGAGAATTTCGAGTTGGACGGAGTCCACGCCACGGCCCGGTCCGATTCCGACCCGTCCTCGCACTCAACCTCGCTGCTGTCGCGCCGAATATTCAACTCCTCGCGGATGAATTCGCCACCAGAAGAAGCCCCCGCCGACGTGCTTGCCAATGCGATGAAGAATTCCTTCCTTTTCTTCCTTTTTCGTTTCCCTAGATTCTCCCTTTTTTCGTTTTTCCCTATCTTTGAAATTAACATACAGGACTCGCGACATGTGCCAATAAGCTATGTATTTTGTTGTGCGGGGACCAAAAAGTCGATGCTTGTGACTCGTGAGTACCCAAATTTTATTTTCATTTTATTGAACGAAATAATTAGACACCATTATTTGTTAGTTATCTATCTTTTACTTGTAAGTCCGTCAATACATCTGGAGGTGATAAAATATGTTAGCTTTAAATTTTGGTGTTGGAAGGTCATGAGTTAAACTACTTTGGAATGACTGTACACCATTGAATCTCAATTTGACATGTCTTCCGTATAGGAAATGACTAAATAGGGTTATCTTTTGTTGTTTAGTTAGATAGATAGTTTGACAACACATATATAAGTTTGATCAAAGAATTTTCTATACTTAAATATGGTACTATCTAAGACCATATGCATCCATGTTCATCATCTCATGACGTGTGGCATGTCTTATATACATAGAATTAGCAATACCCATTATTTCCCAACATGGTATTATATATAGAGAGAGTTAGCTACAACTGGTCTACGCTACATGTGAAGAATTATTAGGCGTGCATGTATTATCTATTAAAGTCAATGTGAGCCGTCATATCTAGTGAAATTTATATGGTCATAGTGAACCAACTTTTTGAAAAAGTCCTAAATCCTTCTAGTATATATAGAGCATTCACCTAATAATTTCTACTATGTGAAGATTCACATGTTACCATTTCAGAAATCAAGTATCTTGATAAGAGAATTGTTGGAAAGTTTTATTGGCATGTATATATATATATATATTGGAGAAGAAATTAACGATTTTAACTGAGATTTGCAAAGAATGCTCTAGATGATTGACAATTCAAAGATGATCACATGATGGGCAACATCATTTTCATATTCATAAACTTGTAATGTGAAAGAAAAAAAACGGAATGTGCCGAAAATTGTTAGAATAAGAATGATAATTAAGATATGGAAAAAATCTCACTTAAGAACGAGGGAAAAATTTGCAATAACCTAGTCCAAGAGAGGTGTGATATAAATGTTTTGTTGGATATATCATAAACATTGAAATAATATGTACTAATGAACACATACTGTAAGGTCAATTAGTGCATCGAAAATTACAATATTCCATATTTGATGATTTAACAAATGTCCCAAGAGCACTTTTCAACAAAAAATAAATGAATAATGCTTAACTAACTGTCCTCCATAAAATAATGGAGTGACAGTCAAACATGGGCCACAAGAAATTTTTGTGGAAATCGTTAACTTCCTCAATCGATTTCATTTTTACTTTATTTTTCTTCTTTTTTTCAGACCTATATAATTCTTTATCACAAGCTCAAATTGAGAAACAAATCAAAGTAATAATATCCATACAATAAGAAACAAATTCTACAATACTAATCAAAAGATAAGAAATAAATGAAGAACTCAATTGCAACTTTTAAAATAATGGATACTATTCTCTGGTCAAAGAAAAAGATTATGTGGATATTGTTCTCAAATTTTGAAAAAAAAAAACTCGATAACTCAAAAAATAGGAATGTAATTATCTTTTTTTTGTGTGTGTAGAATGTGTAATTATCTCATATGCTTTGAACTTCCAATTATTGTATGATTTTGTAATTGAATAAGTCATAATTGTGGAGAAAGGTTCATTAATCTCTACTTTTCCCATTGCATGAAAGTAAGAGGTATTCATTGTTGTCAAATTTTAGTTTGTATCTATTTATTTTAGACATATAATTCTTAATTTTCCTCTAATCTCATTCAAATGGATAGAGTTCTGTCGCGACCCGATCTCGCCGCCCTCGAAAAGTCCAAGGTGGGAAAGGTCGGGTTTAGGGGTACTTGATCTCAAGATCACGAGCTCTCCCAAGCTCGTACCTCGCGCGACAGCGGGTTTATTTATGCGATCTAGTTATTTATAACAACCTAAAAATATACAGGAGTCGCCACTAGCCTCATTTTTGGGGGTCGGCTAGAAACCCAATCGAGGGTTGGGAGTATTCCCTCGATTCCTACGCAACCAGATATCTAGGTTCGGGGACTTGGGTTACGCTAATATGCTATTAGCGCCCTTTCGGTACCTAAACAGTTATGTTGTGTTTTTCCTAACATTTTCATGCATTTCTTTTTATATTTTCAGGATCGTCAATTCTATACTAAATGATCATGCTTGGTGGGTTACTTTCATTCTATTCTATTCCTAAGAAATGAAAGGAAAACAAACAATGAAATGAAAATTAAATTGCAAGACATGAAGTAAACAATCAAGGTAAGCGGTTAAACCTAATCATATAATTCTAAAGAATATAAAAGAGAAAACAATCGGGAAAGAAAAGAAACCCACAACTCGTCGGGTTTTATACAATGCATGGAACCCGAGACATATGTCGGGAAAATGGGTATTACATGAAAATGGTCGGAATGGACATCGACCTCCACCATCTTCATGCCTTCTCCATCTTCGAGGTCCTAATCTAAACCTAATCTAAGAAATTTATGACTAGGTGCATACAAGTGAAAGAAACAATCATCACAACTAAGATCAAAGCAATTGGGGTAGAACCCATGTATGATTGGCTCTAAGAAAAAAACAAAAAAAACACAGAAATCAAGCACTTTATAAAGAGCAACTTTCATGAATGGAATTTCCTGAGGCGTATCAAGCTCAAGTAAAGTCAAATTCATGGCCGAAAAGCAACAATCGCTAAAGCATGCAAATCAATCATAATCAAATCGAGAGAATGATGCATGATAACTGATTTGTTAAGCCACCTAATCAATGCATGAAAATCATGAAATTTGAACATGACGTAGGGTTAAATGTGAAGAAAAAGTTTGATTTAGACATTTAACCCTAAATCCATGTGCAAAAGGCCACACAAAATCATTAACATTGATATGTGACTTGTCATTAGGAGCAAAATGCATAACAATTTAAATTGCTACATGTCAACTTGAATTCTAAGGTTACTTGACCTTAAAAATTCTCAAATTTTAGCATGGGATGGATATGGATATTATGGACAGCTTTCATTGAGAATTTATCCTCAAGATCATTATGTATAAGATCACACAAAATTGGTAGATAGTCGATTCATAGAGACAAGACAGCACTGCAGGTCAAGACAAATTCAGACTTCAAAACTTGATCTAAAAAATAAAGAAAAGTAGGGCAAATGATGGGCAAATTGGACAAACTAGGCATCGTTAGAAAGCTCAAGGTGTCCTTTACGAATTCCTATTAGGTGACAATTGCAATTTAGGTCTTTTTCTAGCTCAAGCAAAGCCATTTGTATAAGTGGTCAGATCAGATCATAACAAGCAGAACACATCAGCAGATTAGTGCTCTTTGCAAGAAGCATCAGGCAGGGCAAATGATGGCCAAATCGCACATATACTATGTCCATGGAAAGCTGGAGAAATCTATTACAAATCTCTAGAAGACATTAAGTCCTAATAACATCATCTACTAGCTCAGTCCAGTTAAAACAGAAAATTGCAGTAGGTCAAAACAACAAATCAACCTAAAAAAACTACTGTAGAATTGACGGACTTTGTCGATATTTTTCGATGACCAAATGATGTCCGTTCAAGGCGTGCAACATATCAAATCAAAGCTCAAATGATGTAGACCATGCATCCTTTCTGAACAAACATTTACAAAAATGCATGTCACCGATAACTTTGCTAACTCTACCTGTGAAAAAGTAATAGTTTTGGTATTGACACTATTCGTTCCATTCAATGTCAAGAAAAAAAAAAACAATTGCAGCAGGGCTCAACCAATATATTTGAAGTATTCCATAGCACATAGATCATAAAAACAATATGGTAATACTTCCAGCGACATAGCAAGTAACTAATAGAACCCATTATAGACAAAGATGAACAAGAGGGTAATTAACCAATTGAAGTATCGAGAATGCACCTATGTTGTAATCCTCTTGTCCATGGAAATATAGAAACAATGCTATTAATACTAGTTTCTTGATCCTTCTGATGTAAACGAAGATGATGAGGTACAGTCTCATGAGTAGCCTCAGCTTCCAATGCCTTACCATTAGAGGATAACAAGACCGAGCTCATGAGACCCTTCACTTTTTCCAATAACCATTCCCTCAATAGAAAAAAAAAAAAAAAAAACGAACAACGGGGAGTTCCCTCTCATTGACTAAACATGCAGAATGCTTTGAAGCGAGAATAGGTATGAATCAAATTCAAATATGCTCAGCAGAAGTTGACCAAGTACTCGTACATGTTTACTCATCCATGTACAAAGTGAGAGCGAAACAAGAAGTAGAAGCACGCATACAAATCCTGTTCACACGTGAAAAGTCATTACTCTTTTCTTCTACCCACCAACAGGCCCACAATTGATTGGCTGAAAAAAACTATCACAAGGATCAAATGCAGCATCACTGGATATGTGTCTAATATGAAAATTTCAAGAACAAATCCCCAAACGTATAGCTACTAAATTTGAAATGAAAAGAAACAAAACAAAAGTAAATTTTATACGACATATAAAATGAATTGATTAAGCGGTGGAAAGCCCTATGTCGAATCGAATCAAAACATACACCGATCTAGTTCGGAATTTTATCGAACGTGGTATGTATTTCCGTCAAAGGATCTAGATGCAAGAATAAGAGAGACATCTTATCACAAAGAGGCGATGCAGCATGCTCAAGGTCATCGGGAAGCCTCACACGCGACTAGATTTCACCGGTGGAATTGAGTATTCAGTTTTTACCTTTAGCGAAACGAGCATGTGGATTTACCTTGACGAAGAGTATATCGACCACGATTGGAGAATGGAGGTCCTAAACGCGTTGGCGATGAAGATCGGCGCCCGTAACTTGAACGAATCGGCGAAGGATCGGAAACCGTTCTTTGTAGTAGACGCCTGTCGCCGTTGGCTTCGAGCTCGATCCCTGGAACCGAACGGATTCCTTTGAACTCGGCGAAGTATCGAAAACTGTCACTCTCCGAGCTCCTCGACTAACCGTTCCGTCCTCTAGGGTTTGAGAGAGATCGGATCTGCAACTTCAACGGCGGCATCGAAGAACGGCACGCGGATTCGGAGATCCGCTAGGCTGAACATCAGTGCAGGCCGGGGTTTCGGAGACGGGGCTGCGACGGATTCGACGCGCTCGGCGACCGGAATCGAGTGTCCGCATCGATCCCTAAAGCGAGAGCGAGAGGGAGAGGGATATCGGCTTGAGAAGAAGATCCCTTCCGGCGGTTCTTGCGAGAGAGCCAAAACCCCCTCAAGGCCTCCCCGGCTGCGTGCTATATCTATGGCGATCACCCGGCGGGCAAAGTGATGCAGACCGGGGGCGACGGAGACGGAGATGAAGCAGCGGGTCAGGCCGTGGAGAAGCAGGGAGCTACCGGAAAAACCCCTTCGAAAACCAGCCTCCGTTTTCCCTGATGGCTCCGCAATCGAGCGAACCAGAGAGAGAATTCGAGAGAGAGAGTCCGTGATGAAGCCGAGCGCTCTAGAGAATCCAACCTCCCCTTTCCGAGAGAGCCATCCCCCAACTAAAAACCCTCGTGCGAATCCCCCCCATTTTTCTATTATTTTTTTCTTTCTTTTATTTTTTTCTTTTTCTCTCCTTTTTCTTTTTTCGTTTTCTTTATTTCTAATTTTTTTCTCTTTTCATTTCATTTCATTTTTTTTTTTGGTTTTCTTTTCTTTCTTTTTTTTTTTTTATAATGTTTTCATTCTTTTTTATTCATTTTTTTTCGGTTCTTTATTTTTTTTTTATATTTTTCTTGCAAAATGAATATTTAAAACGTCGACGAAAATTTCGGGTGTCAACAAGTTCATATTGAAAGTAACTTTGCTATTGAAAATAATGGTAGTAATGAAGAAGAGATAAGAAAAAAATTCATTTTTTGGCTTTTTTTTTACTGATGTGATCCTAAGATTGGCCTTGTCATGTTTTAGGTCCCCAAACGTCTTCATGTATGAGATTTGGATCAATGGGTATTTTTTCTACTAATTCAATTTTCTTATTTTGATCTATTTTTAACTTCATTTGTTTGATACATAATAGATATTTTTTGTCTTAATTTTAAGTTACTTGGAGAATCCTTCTAGAGTAATTTGATTTCAGCGAAAGGACTGAGAAACTAATTCATTACACAATGATTTTGTCATTAGTTGCAAAGTCAATGTTTCAAGTATTTTTTTTTTCATTTTTAAAATTTAATAGATCTATATAATGACATTGACAATTTTTTTTAGTAGGTGATAAATTTTTTTACTTGCAATTATTTTTTTTGGTGAAAACTTTCATCATATTCAAGAAAATTGATTTTGTAGGCCCTCTTATGATTTTGTCTCTTGATTTGAGCTTGCAATAAGAAAACATAAAAATAAAAAAAAAAATAGAGAAAAAAATTGAAACCAGTTTCCTCAAAAATTGTTTGTGATCTATGTTTGACCGTCACTTTGTCATTTTACGGAGGGCGGTCATTTAAGCAGGACCCAATACAAATTATCGCACTCAAACAACAATTCACATGTTTGATAATTTACCAAATTTGAGAGACATTTACCCCACGCTTTGTAGGCAAACAACATATTTGCCATCTTCGAGAATCTATCTATGGACATACACGCACTCTCACTCCCACGCGATACCCAGCATACAACGAAACCGGAGGAAAAGCTAAACGACACACGCGAGACGTGCTCGACCCACACTGAACTCCAGACGACGAGAAAGACGAGACAGGCCCCCGACGACGCAGGGACGAACTGCGAGGCAACAGAAGGGTGGGAATGTACCGGGAAGGGTGATGTCGATTTGGAAAGTGCCGCCTTCGTAAGGGGTGCCGATCGGACCGGGGATGGTGCCGACCAGGCGGGCGAGGTTGTCGGCTTTAGGGCTCACCTTGATGCCCGACGCTTGGGAGTCCTTGCTTCATAGCTGGAGCTCCTTCTGCACTCTCCCGAAGTCTATCATCTTCGACCTCGAGACGGGACGACGGGGAAAACCCTAGCCGAGCTCCTCGCACTGGAAACGGAGAAGAAGGCAGGCGGATTTTGGAGGAGAATAGTAGAAAGGTAGGGTGTCCTACAGAGAGAGAGAGAGAGAGAGAGAGAGAGAGATTTGAATGTCCTTGGGGCTCTCGCTTTATCTTTGCAAAATGGTCCACGTTTGGTGGCGATGCGATAAAATATTTATAGAAATCACTGCTCAATTACGGTCCCCAAATAGTATTACGTGTGCTGCAGCTTCGCGAAAATGCAGTCAAAGCATAGATATTCATACTGTTGATTATCTCCCGCAATGGAGATTTCTCCCTACCAGCTGGGTAGTGCCCTCTACCTTCAGGGTAGGCTCGACTCCATCATTACAGATGGTAAACTTCAACCCACTCACCTTCTCCGATTAAAACTTTCGGGAATGTGAGAAACCCTAGATCACAGAAATGCTCCTTCTCCCGCGATGGAATGGAAGTCTATCCTCCGTCTGTGGGCAAAACCCTAACCCCCCAACATCTCTTCTACTTCTCTGGTCTTCCCTTTCGGATACGTCCGATTTACCCCCTAACGAAACCCCTTGATTCTCCACCAAATCACCGATCTAGAGCTCCCTTCAACCATACACGACCAGTGCCCATTGTCAGCTGAATCCAAAACAAGTAAGCCAGTTTGCGACTTCCTTATCCCTCTTGCCCCTGGAGAAAATCGATGGCAGATTAGTACGAGGAGGAGAGGAGGGTGACTACCCTATGCAAGAGTCTAGGTAAGCTTTGGTCTGAAGAAGATGTGGTAGATGTAATAGGCGACATTTCTGAAGAAAATTTGACAGAATGTTGCAAAACATTGTTTGAGAAATTCTTTTCTAAGCGAATGTGAACTATATAGCATTTGTGAGTGTTATGAAAAAAGCTTGGAGAACGGAAAATTTTACGAACGCATGTTAGAGCTTGGGTATTTTTCCTTCTCCTTCCAGTCTGAAGTTGATAAGTAGACAATACTAGACTCTGGACCATGGTCTTTCTCAAGCAATCTTCTAGTTTTACAGGAATGTGATCCGGATACCCCTAAAATCTGCTATGAGTTTAACCATTGTGCATTTTGGGTGCATTTTTCAGGCCTTCCCTTAGGGAGAATGTCAGTTGCTGTGGTTCGAAATATTGCATCAAAACTGGGCGAAGTGATAGAAGTTAAACTAGAAGCAAAAGGAAATAGTAATTACAAAATTGGCAAGGCAAGAGTCAAGCTTAATTTGGAAAATCCCCTTAAGACGGGAGTTATTGTAAATCTGAATAGAAAGAGGCTGTGGGTAGACTTTAAATATGAAGACTTCCGCATTATTGTTATTCATGTGGAAAAATTGGCCATTATGCAACTGATTGCAAATAAATACCCTATGAGAACTCAAGGCTAGCTGAGGACTTATTGGGAAGATTTGGGCATTGGTTGAGAGCTGAAGCGCGGGAACTAAGTCCGTACGGGAAAATATTCTATGGAAAACAAGCAATTCCACAAGAAGATGTCGAGCGAGTGCCCGAGACTCCTATCCTTCCAGTTTTTGGAAAAGAAAAACAACCATAGGACCAAAATCAGCCAAACTATTCCACTATTTGTGAACAGAACAATGCTACAAACCCAATAAAGGAGAACTGTTATCCCACTACTTCCTTAGCACTTGTACCAATGAAAGAAAAAGGCACCCATAAAAGAGGGAGCTGCTACCTAGATGAAGAATCAGCCATGGTGATTTATGAGGAGCAACAGAAGGAAGTAGAGGTGGAAATGCAAGAAAATTCAACAAGTGGGAAGGGGCTGATAAGATATAAATCTAAAAGTGCCAAGCCCTCATCATCGAAAAAAGAGAAACGTTTCTATCCTTATGGAGCTCAAACATCAAATGTACCAATACTAGAGCACACATAGCTGGTAGAGACTCCCATAAAAGTGGTTGCGAAGTCAAATCAATGGACTTTGGTGGCTAACCCTAATAAGCTACCAAATTAGCCATGAAAATGTTGAGCTGGAACTGTCAGGGGTTGGGCACTCCTTTGACAGTTCAAGCTTTGAGAGTTTTAGGGTGCGTTTGGTAACGTTTCTGTTTAAAAATTGTTCCAGGAAACAGAAATAGAAAAAAGTGTTTTTGTTCCGGAGAACAATTTTTGAACAAAAAAACGCGTTTGGTAACTGTATAAAATTTCTGTTTCTGAAATAGAAAAAGAACAGAAACACGTTTGGTAACTATACAAATTTTCTGTTTCTGGAATAGAAAAAGAATAGAAACACGTTTGGTAACTGCACAAAATTTCTGTTCCAATTTGTTTTTCAAGTGTTTTTTTTTAATAAAATGTAAACTTGGTATTAAATTATCATTCTCATGAAATGCTCATCAATTTAATTATGTTCATAGTAAGTGAAAACAAACATTCTAAACATGATCATATTTGCTTACTTGGAAGAAATTTTTTTAATTTTGTACCAAAATTTTCCCAATTGTTTTTTTTTTTAATAAAGTGTAAACTTGGTTTTGAATTCTCATTATCATAAAATGTTCATCAATTTAATTTTGTTCATGGTGAGTAAAGTCAAACATTCTGAACATGGTTATAAGTGCATACTTTGAAGAAAATTTTATAAATAAACTTTGTACCAAATTTTTGTCACGTGCCTTTTCTTTAAATAAAGTATAAACTTGGTATTGCATTATCACTTTAATGAAATGCTCATCAATTTAATTTTGTTCATGGTGGGTGAAGACAAACATTCTGAACATGATCATGTGTATACTTGGAACAAAATTTCGTAAGTAAAATTTGTACAATAAGAGCTAGCTAAAAGAAGAATATCTTATAGATCTCTACATAGACCCTTTCATACATAACATCACAATAATGAAGTATTAGAGTTCATTGTTCAACTTCATCACATTGAATTTGATAAGTGAGTACTTAAAAACAAAATTACAAAAGTCGGAAACACAAAGTCATGAAATCTCAGGCATATTATGATCCCTCGCCATTTTATTTGCAATCCTTGTCCTAAGCATGTTTATTCCAAGTGCATCATGCAATGTATCATCTGCAACCTTCACTTCGTAGGTCCGCATGGATACTCCGGATCTCCATATAGGGAAAAGTTTCTATCCATCGCATCTTGATCACGAATGTAATTATGGAAGTATGCCATGTTAACCTTGTCAGAGATGTTAATTACAGGAGACAATAGGTCATGGAGCTGCTATAAAAAAACAAAAATACTATCAAATAGACTGGAGGTCCTCTCCAAACATACATTTCCAACTTTCGGCTTTGATATTGCTTCAACAGTTGCTGATTCTGCTTCCTGCATTGAGCCACAAATCGAAGTTAGCAGGACGATGGAACCATTGAATCCACGCCAGCTCTCTAAAATTATGCACAATCAAGCATCACATGTTGGCACTTGTACCATGTACTCTTCAAAGAGATGATTCATTGACAATGGTGTCAACTTGCACACGAGTAACAAGATAATCAGCCAAGCTTAAATGTGTTCCATTTCAAAAAGCTCTTTTGCTGCAGTCTAAGCACGGATTGGTCGAGATTACTTTAACATCAAGGCCAATCAATTGAGAATGTTACAAAAGTCAAGGAGTCAATGGGAAGTTGGACTATAAGGGGACACATGGTAATGCATAAGAAGATTAAGAGTGTGCAGTTTCAATCATAGAGCAAACATAGATATTATCTGGGAGCAGTCTTAATGTTGTGAGGACAAGAGTGTACAGTTTCAATAGTGATGGATCAAATGTAAATAGTTCAGTTTATCAAACTACGGCAAAAAATCACAATACAACTCTTGCACAAAACGAAAATCTGGCGCAACTAATAAGCCATTGGACACCAACCCCAACCCCCCCCCCCCCCAAAAAAAAAAAGTTCCTAGAAGCTCCAACCACAATCAACCACTTTTTTCTACTGGTGTTACAAATAAATATCATGGGAGATTAATCTATAATGAGAAAAAAATACTAAAAGTTCACACAAAAAGGAATTTATGCATCAAGAAAGAGTTGACAGTCAAACACAGAATGCTCCAATGCACAAGAAAATCACAAACCCAAAAGTAAAAAGCAACAACATCATGATGATCAAAAGAAAATGACACCAAATAAATGTGAAAGCAGCGATCATGCATGCATCCAACATACACACCTCAATCTGTTGAAGTTTGGCCTCAAAGAGTTTATCCTTGTCCTCCTCCTACAGCAGACAATATATATTCTTTTATAATGAGTATGAGGGGAGCGTAAACCGATGTGATTATTATTAAGGATACCGTTTAACAGTATACTTTACCTCCAATAATTCAATTTTCAAGACATCGCATGCGCATGACACAAGGACAATTAGTAGATTGGAAATTGTTGAGCTTCCTTAATTAGTTGATTAACAAGAGCCCCAAAGACCATTAACAAAACCCTATTATTAATAATGATCCATATGTCCCTTTGCAGCCAAGGATTAGAAGAACATACCTTAAGAGTATGCTGATCGGATGCAGGATGGGCAAGAATGAATACACGGTCTATCAAAACAATAACTGGCTCTTTCCCAAGACTCTTCCAGGGAACCTATGCTCGACACAAGGATAAGAAAATTTAAAATACCTGACATTAGCACAGATAACTGAAACAATGGACTAGTCAGAGAAATCAAAAGCATTACTAGTATATGCAACTCTTCCCTACATGACAAGCACTCCTTACACAGCCTTGCATATTCGACCACGTCTATATAGTAAACATCAAAACCATCCGTAGGACATGCTTCAGATCAACAACCAAAATAATTCAAGTCTAATGTGTACTTTTGACTAAAGTCCTTATGTTAGCATTTCAAAACATGCAACACGTCTCCACATATGCAACATGCAAAAACATGTCTCAGCATGTGCAAGAGTCAAAAAATTTCTATAAGTTTTTCAGCTTGCAATAGTTCACAAGTTTTCCCATTCATTATGTTCTGAATCAACATAAAAGCCTAACATTTTCATAAGCCAATGCTCATTCAACACTATGGTCACACGACAGCTCAAAATTTTGTTTAATAAAATTTTTTTCCAGTACAGTAGGCTGAAGAAGGCAATACATTATTATAGGCACATTTGACATCAAACAAGTCTATGAGTTTAGCCAATATCTTAATAAATGGAGCTCTATGTAGGAGAAAAGAGACTCCTTCCCAAAATTCCAAAAGCTAAATCCAAATTACTGCGAATATTATGTGATTAGTTCGTATCCAAAGTAGAAAATTCAACCAAGCAAGTCGCCCCTCCCCCTCGAGACCAATTCTTGCATGAATTGCTAAAGATCCAATTAGTCCAAAAAAGAGGGGGAGGGATTAGTCACAAATCTTTTGATTCTATCTCTAATCTTCTTCACCCCTTCACATGTCAATAACTAGAATGAAAAAAAGGGAATGTCAACACTTGGCCCCTTTATGGCGGATATTAGTGCACAGACTCCTTTTTTCTATATTTTCAGAGAAAGAGAATTAGTATACGATCTATTCAAAGCTGCCATCGGATGCCATTCGTTTGATGAGAAATAAAAAGCAATATCGATCCAGACAAATCCCTCACGCTCGAGCGAGCAGACACTCCTGCTGCTCTGCTCGCTTGAGCGTGAGCAGCAGCGAGCGAGTAGAGTAGCAAGCGAGCAAACGCTCACTACTCTGCTCGCTTGCAGCTCGAGCAGGGCCTGCTGCTCTACTCGCTTGAGCAGAGAAGCAAGCGAGCAAACGCTCGCTGCTGCTCACGCTTGAGCGAGCTGCGACCATCTGCTCGCTCGAGCGGGCAAGCAAGCGAGCCCCGCTCCGCTCCTGCGCGCGAGCGAGCGGGGGGCTCGCTGCAACCAAACTTTCGATCTAGGGCACCGTTGCTCGCCAGATCTGGGCGAGCATGCTCGTCCAGATCTCAAGCGAGCAGACGAGCCGCTGCCGCAAATCGCGAGCAACGGTGCCTAGATCCGGCGATGGCTGGTTGAAGCTCGAGCGGCTCGAGCCCGACCAGCCATCGCCCAGATCTGCGAGGGCCTCGTCAATCGGTGAAGAAGAGGAGTGAGCAGGTTCACCTGGTGAAGGAGCAATGGTTGTCGGCGCCGGAGAGGATGACGGTGGAGAAGCCGGATGGTCTCGAGACAGAGGCGGCTGTCGGCGCCGGAGAGTGGGAGGCACCGGAGAAGACGGCGGTGGAGAAGATGGAGGAGGAGAGGCTGTGGTGTTCGAAGGAATGACCAAGAAATAGAAAAGAAACACGAGAGTTACGTTTTTGTTCCTCTTTTGTTCTTCAATTGTGTTTTAAATAAGAAACACAATTTTTTTGTTTCTTATTTCTTGTTCTACATTTGTTTCTGGGAACAAAAGAACAAAAAAGGAACAAAAACGTGCCCAAACGCGTTTATGTTTCTTTTTGTTCCCAGGAACAGAAAAACAAAAAAAGTGTTTAGAAACAGAAAAAAAGAACAAAAACAAACGCTGCCTTAGTGACTCAAGAAAGGCCTAGTATTATTTTTATTATGGAAACAAAAAATCAAGAGCAAAAGGTGCTAAGATTAAGGAGAAGCCTTAAATTTTAGAACAGCTTTCTAGTGGATCCAGAAGGGGTAGCAGGGGGTTTGGCCATTTTCTGGGATGATCAAGTTTTAGTGTCTATTGACTCTTTCTCGGCATCTGCTATTAATGCCCAATGTCAAATTAAAGCAACACAACAGAAAATGCATTTGACATTTGTTCATGCTCCGAATGACTTTAAAGAGAGAATTCTGTTATGGGAAGCTATACATAGAGAAAGTCTACACTATCACCTGCCTTGGCTTTGTTTAGGGGACTTTAATGAAATCCTATACAGCTGGGAAAATGTGGGAAAAAAGAGAGCAGAAACTTACCGACTCACAGCTTTTAGAGATTTCATCCACCGATGTTCTTTAATGGACTTGGAGAGTAAAGGCTATGCATTCACCTGGACAAACAACAGAGAAGGGGATCAATTAGTAAATAAGCGTCTTGATAGAGTTCTTTGCACTTCTATTTGACAAACAACATATCCTACTACTGAAAGTATAGCATTACCAGCTATAGGGTCCGATTATAGCCCTATTATAGTATCACTCAACCCACAAAGAAAAAAGCGGGGAAAGAGATTCAAATATGAAGCATTCTGGGCAAAGGAAGAGGAATGTGCATAATTAGTGAAAGAAACTTGGGCTGAACTCGATTCCCAACGATAAAATGTGATGGAAAAACTACAGATTACAGCAAGTAAGTTGATGAAGTGGAGCAAGAATCGATTCTCCAATGCTAAAACGAGAATTGAATGGCTGAACAATGAACTACAAGCCTTGATGAATAGAACGGAAGCCTTTTAGGAGAGTGCAGTAGTGAAGAAGATCACACAAGAAATAGAACAACTGTGGAGACAAAAGAAGATGTATTGGGGTATGCGGTCCAGAATTAGATGGCTAAAATGGGGAGACAGAAACTCCAAATTCTTCCATGCCACAGTAATACAAAGAAGGACCAGAAATAGAATCTCCTTGCTGGAAAATGAAGAGGATGTTTAGGTAAGAGACGAGCAACATCTGAAGGAAATGACGAAGAAATACTTCCAAAATCTATACAAGTCAATAGGCTCCAGAAATTTCCAGCCTATACTCTAGCACGTTCCAACTTTGGTGGATGAAAATATGAATCAAGGGTTAGTTGCAGATGTTACTATGGAGGAAATAACTACTGCTATGCAATAATTAGGAGCCACCAAAGCTTTAGGACCAGATGGGCTTCATGGACTTTTCTTTCGACGACATTGGACAGATATCTATCAAGATATCCTCAAGGAAACTCAACACTTTTTTACTATGGGATACCTAAATCCTGACATGAACAAAACACAAATAACCCTAATTCCTAAAATCCCAAACCCCGAAAAGCTCGAGCAATATCGACCAATCAGCCTATGCAACTTTATCTATAAAATCATCTCCAAAGTGATGACTAATAGACTCAAACCGTTGCTACCAAGCCTAATCGCTGAAGAACAAAGTGCTTTTGTGGGGGGTAGGCAAATCCAAGACAACATCTTGATTGTGCAGGAAGTCCTTCACAAGTTGTGAACCTGGGAGAGGAAACGGAAATTTCAAGCTGTTTTAAAGCTTGACATGCAGAAGGCTTATGACATAATTGAATGGGATTTCCTTAAGGCAAGCTTAATTAAGATGGGATTCTGTGATCAGTGGGTTCAATGGGTGATGCAGTGTGTTTCAACGGTCACATTTAACATAAATTTCAATGGGAATCTTTGCCTTGTTTCAAGCCTACTCGCGGAATTAGACAAGGTGATCCACTTTCACCCTATCTGTTTATTCTAGTGGCTAATGTGCTATCTAACATGATGAAGCGAGCAATAGATGACGGCACATTAAGAGGAATCAAGCTAAACAACAGTTGCCCTACTCTATCACATTTGTTATTTGCAGATGATTCCATTTTTTTTTCTCCATGGAACAATATTGGAATGCCAAAACCTAGTGACCATCATATACCAATACTGCTTCGCATCTAGTTAGGTTGTTAATCTCAATAAATCAGGTATATATTTCAGCAAAAACTGCCCAAACAGCTTGAGGAGGAATATGGCTTCCGAACTAAGAGTGCCAGAAATTGAGAAAACCGGGAAGTACCTAGGAATGCCATCGGATTGGGGGGCTTCAAAGAAGGATATGTTTGCTTGGATTCTTGCAAAAGTTCACATGAAATTGGAAAGTTGGAAGGAGAATTTATTATTGAAAGCGAGGAAGGAGATTTTAATTAAATCAGTGATACACGCAATTTCTCAATATGCCATGTCCATCTTCAAAATCCCTATTTCGATTTGCAAAGCTATTGAGACGAAATTGGAAAATTTCTGGTGGAGAAACAGTAATAGAAGTGCTGGGATACACTGGAAAAAATGGGAAAATTTGAAAATTAGGAAGGATGAGAAGGGTCTGGCTTTAAAAATCTAATTGCCTTTAATAAGGCGATGTTGGGAAAGCAAGCATGGCGAATATCACAGCATCCTCAGTCCTATTAAGCCAAGTAATGAAAGGGTTGTACTACCCACAGAGTGTATTTTGGAAGGCTGGCAAAGGATCAAGATCTTCATGGGGATGTCAGAGTATATTGATGGGAAGAGACTCTATATCTCCACATATCATGTTTTCAGTTGGGAATGGCAAAGAAATATCGATTAGAGAGGACAAATGGCTAAAAAGCGGACAGATTGGTGGCTCGGCAACAAGTGGGGAACCATTATAGAGGTGTCAAACGGGTGGGTCGGGTCATTAATGGGTCGACCCAAATGGACTTATTAACTCATTTATGACCCATTTAAGCTTAATGTAATTTTTTTTCGACCCATACCCGACCCGACTCATACCCAACTCATACCCAACCCGACCCATATCAATAAAATATTTTCATATTTAACCAAATTTAGGAAAACTTATTCTTATGTTTTTTTTTTTTTTTTTAAAGATTATATTACTAAAAACTTCCAAGCTTATTTCTTATATATATTTCTTAAAAATAGTATTGCTAAAATAATTTTATATAACATAAATTTAATGGAAAATTTTTATAATTTTTAAAATAATTATTTTAAAAATCAAATTTTAATTTTTTTATATTTTTAAAATATAATTTTTTTTTTTTTTTCTTTTTAGTTCTTTTCTTCTTTGGCCGACCGCCGGCCACAATCACGGCCGGTAGCCAGCCACGGGCGAGCCTCAAGCTTGCCCGATGTCGGCGAGCTCGAGGCTCGCTAGATCGCTCGCCTTGCACGAACCGGCGAGCTCGAGGCTTGCGGCGTCGGGCGAGCTCGAGCTCGCCCCTTGCAAGATTTGGTGAGCTTGAGGCTCACCGGCGTCGAGCGAGCTCGAGCTCGCCCCTCACCGGATTTGGCGAGGCTCGCCGGCGTCGGGCGAGCTCGAGCTCGCACCTCGCCGAATCGGCAAGGCTCGAGCCTCGCCCAACGCCCGAGCCTCACCCAACGCCGGCGAGTTCAAGTCTCGCTAGATCCGGCGAGCTCGAGGCTCACCCGGCTGGTTGCCAACCATTGTCGTGCCGGCGACCGGAGAAAGAAGAAAGGAAAAAAAAAAAAGGAAGAAAGAAAAGAAAAGAACAGGAAAAAAAAAAAAATAAAATAAAAAATAAAAAATTATAATTTCGGTATTTGTAAAAAATTATTTTTGTAAAGTTAAAAAGAGAAAGAGAGTCTCTCTCTTAAGACCCACTTAAAACCAAACCCATTTAAGACCCATTTAAGACCCACTTAAGATCCATTTAAAACCCACCTATTAAAGTAAACCCATTTAACTACTTTTTATAAAAAACAAGTGACCCATATATGACCCATTTATGATTTAAATGGGTCATATATGGGTTTAAGACCCATTTTGACACCTCTAGGAACCAAGTTAGGTGGCTGGTCTTATTGATCAAGAGACTGGAAATTGGAACGAACTATTGATAAAGTCCTTGGTTGATGACCAAAGAGTCCAAGAAATATTAGCTACACCTATCGTACTGCCTACTGGAAAAGACATACTAGTTTGGGCGAAGAACAAAACAGGGGCATACATAGTAAAAAGCAGCTACTACACTAACAGAGATAGCACACCCAGCAAGCAAGCAACAGTAGCAAATTCATCATATCAGCCAAAACTAGAACTATGGAAATTTTATATGGCAATCGGAAACTCTACCCAAAGTCAAACACTTTATATGGAACGCTTGTCAGAATGCTATACCTACCATGGAAAACCTACACAAGCGGAAAATAGTACCTGATCCGCTCTGCCCTCTCTGCACACAAGAAGCCGAAATTGTTGAACACACCCTGTTGCTATGCTCCTGGACGACCTGGATTTGGAAAGATGCCCCCTTGCAAATCAAAGTGTCAAGAATAGGGTTAACCCGATTTGATGAGTGGCTGTACACGGTAAAAACAAATCCAATGAGTGCAAAAAAGTTTAACCTAACCGTTGTTACCCTCTGGAGCATCTGGAAAGACCGAAACCAGTTTATATTTGGCCATCGTCCCCTGCACCCACAGCAAACACTACTCAAGGCCGCTGCTTTGTACGAGAATTACATTACTTGGAACCAAAAATCGAAAGGGGAGCAACATAGAGCGACCCAACCTCAAAGATGGCAACCCCCGACACCAGATTCGCTGAAAATCAACATCGACGCTTCCTTCCTTCCAAGCAGCGATGTCGAACCAGAAAATAGGGCAAACAGGGGAGAGAGCAAAAACAGAGGAGCAATTGCCTGCATCTGTCGCGACTCTAGGGGCCGGGTCGTCGATGGCTTCACGAAATTAGTGGCCTCGTCCTCGGTAGAACAGGCGGAAGCGATTGCCCTCCTTGAAACCCTAATCTTCTTCTCAGACCGAACTCACCTTACTCTCCAAGTACAATCTGATTGTCTCCCACTCGTGCAAAGCTGCAACTCTTCGAAAGACTTCAGTTGGGAAGTGAGCATGGACCGGGCCAAGCTAAAAATGAAAGAGTATCGGGCCCTTTCTTTGGCCCATTGCAACAGGGACTCAAATCAACCCGCGGATTGGCTGGCAAGAGCACGTAGAACCAATTCCCTTCCATTAAATTGGTTAAAAAACCCCCCACCTGCTCTATTCGATCTACTATGTGCTGATGCGTTTAATGTATTCTCTCCAAACTTGGCTACGTAAGTTCAATGAAGTCGTTACTTTTCACCAAAAAAAAAAAAAAATTAGTATTACGTGTTACGTTTGTCCCGTTTCGATCCGATTAAACCCGATTCTTTACTTGATTCCCAAGACGAATTGGGTATACCTTAAGCGTGAAGTATTACCGACGATCTTTCGATAAAGACGATGGCACGTTTAGCAAATCGTTCGTTTGTCCATCTTGGACATTCTTGCATGGAATTTTTAACTCGCCGTCATTAATCTGTGGGCCTTCATGGATCATTTTTTCGCCTTCTCTTTACAATACCCGGTAACCATATCATCCTTCTGCATGTGCATTTTGAAGTTGCTTCATAAAACTTCACTCGGTCACTCCTTGCTTGTTTTGATGAAATGGGATCAGACAACCATAAGCCATTTCCCAATTCACACGTTTTTTTTTTTTTATCTTGTATGCTGCAAAAAGCAGACCAGACAGGAACAACTCAAATAACCTCTGAAACACAAATAAATAAAAAGAACAGGGCAATACATGAAATCCATGAGTACATAATGGAGGTTGACACTTGACAAGAACGCAACGCGGTGAAGGCTTGGTCCATGACTCAGAATCCTACTCAAGTGAGCTCCACACCCTCACAACCAGAGAGTGCTTTGAGGGAATACACAATCATGCAATGTCTCGAGAGATACTAGTCTTATTAAAAGGATTTTGTATCGGTATATTATATACGATGGCTGCCTTACCGCAGCTCTTTGCTGACAGCCTATCCATATACACAGTAACATTTACAACAAGGATCCTTGTCATCTCCATCATCTTCTTTTATCTTTGACATAAAGCAACAGATATTTCACCGATTCAGACAGCCTTGTGAATCTGCCTAAGGTTCCCAAATTTCTGATGTACCCTTTCATCATCTCCAGTCGGCAATGCAAAAACTTCATTAGACATATTCCAGCCTGCACTCACCCTTCAAAGCTCCAATGGAAAACAATCAATCCGCGATCATTTTCGAAACCACCATCAGTAGTCCTTACATTTGTGCTATCTCCAGTTGGATTCATCTCCGTTTCTGTACTGGCAAGGGCTTCACTCGTCCTAGAAGTCATAATCCCATCCTCCATTAGGTGTGAAATTTGAGGCTTTTATGGTAAATTCACCTTACTGACTCTTTCTGATTCAGAAATTGATCCCCCACCATGTTCTGTTCGATCGTTAATGTAGCTCTCTGTGTCAACATTTACAAACTCTTTCAAGGAGTCATCCCGGCTTGGATTGCTCCCCAGTTTGATGTCAGTGATGGCTTTGCTCATGTTCTGGCCAGCAAAACCGCTATTTATTCTTCGAGAAGGAAACTGAGGCTCCTTTGGTATCTTGGCCCTGAAATTGTTCTTTGATGGAGGTATTGGAGAGAAGAATACCTCCTTGAAGTTCCCTAAGACCCCTTTATTAAAGGGATTACCTTGTCCATCATAGCGATTCGTTAACTTCTCATAAGTAGTCTGCAAGAGCACATCAACATTGCAAAGCATCAAAGGACATGTCATATCGTATGAGAATTTGATGTCTTGGATTTTCATCATAACAGGGCAACTCCTGCTATGATATGTGAAACACAGGAAAAGAGGCATAATCCACTAGATAGTGAGTCTGGAAAAAATTTGAAAAGCAGCATTCAACTCCAAAGACTATTATTGACAGGAAGTTTTTGTGCTTGCTTAATCTATTGTGAAACTCTTTGAACCCAAACTTGCCTTTGCCAAGCCCAAACTCCAAAGCAGCTCAAAGGCCTTTGGCTGTCCAAAGCTACTTTTCAAAATTTTCCCAGGCTCACCGTGGAGCTATAACTTGAGGAAATTTGCTAACCTGGTTTGTGCTGATGAGATAAAGATGGAAGACGGTCAAGCCTCCAACGAACCAAACTGATAAGAAAAAGTAAATTATCAGCACAATGGAGGCGGGACTTTTGATTAATGCTCGCCAGACTGAGACATTCTTGTCGTCCATGATTCTAGCAATATAGACCCAGCAGAAGCTGAAGATATATATGCAGAGAAGAGTTGCAGAGAAAACGAACATGAAGAAGAATCGGTAGTTCCGCTGACACGGGAAAAAAGAGCCTAATTCAGTAACATCACAGCCACTAGCTAATAAAGTAGAGCAGTAATGATAATTCTCAAAGCACACATGCGATAGAGCATAGCACTCATATTACTAGTTGGATCCAATCAGACAATCATCATCTGAGCAAGAGGGCATTAGATGCGATAGTGCATAGTACCCATATTACTAGTTGGATCAAATTAGACGATCATCATCTAAGCAAGAGTGCAATAGGTCAACACCCACGTATTTAAAATATCACCAGCGTACGGCCAACAAACACTTTAGATATATGGTCTAATCTAATGATGGGAAGTATAAAGATTGATATGGTAATCATTGGTAAATCCAACTCAGATATTACCTGCTGAGACGCCAAAAGGTTTCCCACCTAATTACTATCTGATGCTTCTATTACATAATAAGGCTAAATAAACGCCAATCCAATTAATTATATAAAGGAAATTGGCTAAAGGATTACAGCTGCAGAATCTATTTTGGCTAATCTTCAAGAACGCATTTCTTCCCACTATGTTTCGAGGCAGAAAATTTACCGTGTCGATCAATTCACAGTTTTACCATCCAAAATAATTTTCCACAATGTGATGAAACTTCCTGTTTCCACAAGAAAAGCAGTTGACAAAAAGCTGTGACATTTGATCATTGACGTGTTCTCTACAGCAAAGTGCATGGCATGGGTGGATCACTGCTTAAAATATTAACTCGATATTTTCTTTTAAATTTATCTTCTATTTAGGTTAGCTATCTGTCACAATCAGTGAACTGAAAAAAAAAAAAACTGCTACAAAAATGAACTTACCAATCCTATGCATTGGCCAACCCAAGAGCAATGATGGTCAAATCTTTCAACACAGTTGTCGCATATTGAACAGTGAGAACATCGAGGAGGCCTGAATAGCATGCAAGTATGACAGTATTTGACCTTCACTGTTATTCCATTGATCATCACCTCTGCAAATTCCTCGTTTCGAGAAATCTCATCTGGTGGGTGAGTATTACGAGGAACTATACCAGGATCTCTTGCTGATGTCAACAGCAGGAAAATCAGAACCTGATAAAACAGATACCGAGAAATATCAGAGGAAAGCTCATATGAACCAGAAGGATTAGCTGTTGTTTGTTCTTTCATCTATAAATCCTTAATTGTATAAAAATATCTCATACTAATTTGACCAGTTATTGCCATAAACCATATAGAAAATTTACGAGGGTCGTGGAACTTTACTAAGTGAAACTTGAATTAACACAAAAAGGAAATTTTAAGGTAGATAGGGACCATACTTACAGATAAGGTCAATACGAGGACAATGACCATTATCAAGATACCCAAGTGATGCTGAAAATCATTAATCAATTTTCTGGCAACAAAGATACAGAAAACAGCAACAGGACCAATGATAAGCAGTGGGGTTAAGAGAAGATATCTTGCATCAGGTCCAAATATTAGCCTCCCTTGAAGAACAAAAATCTGCAAATTGGAACAACCAAACATAAATACACCAAGTTGACGAAATATATACAAGTTAGTAGGGCAGCGAGCTGTGGGTCAAAGGACATAAAACCCTTGACGATGTTAGCACTTCCCAGTTATCCTGCCGTGA
Organism: Eucalyptus microcorys; assembly: GCA_014182515.1. Lineage (NCBI taxonomy): Eukaryota > Viridiplantae > Streptophyta > Magnoliopsida > Myrtales > Myrtaceae > Eucalyptus > Eucalyptus microcorys. The sequence goes on from CM024572.1 coordinate 24,629,492, forward strand.
CAGAATTAATCATGATTTGAATAAGAATTCTAGATGAATAAAACCAGCACAGGACAAGCTATATGATGACTTCCTTGCTATGAGGACAATGAGCACCCCTACATGAGTCTCTGTGGCAGCAACAGAACGACCGGTGTCTAGTTTAAGCCATATTTGCCGTCTACTGGACAGATTCTTCAAGTATTTCACATTTTCTAGAATCATATTTAATTGCGTTATCCGGGGAATCCTCCTTGCGTTCCCATCTTGCCAGTGCAAATCGAAATCGATGTTATTATTCTACAAAGTAGAACCTTTTGAAGTTTTGCACTTCTTTGGTGATAACTGATATGATTGTGCTTGGTTGCATAGATGCTAGTATGCGACCTAGCCTCGAAGTGGAGCTCAACAAGCATCTAATAGAGGAAAGTTCGATCATTTCTGTACACGGACACATACTAGCATGCAATACATCTTGCACAATCGCCAGAGGAAACTATCAAGCATAGCAACTTGCATCTCTAACCAACAGTGTTAACTGGAAAGAAGAAAGACAACACTGTATGTATGTCCTCGTTCAGATTAAAACGCCCAAAGTGATCGGTTGATCAGATTCAGCGGAGGACCAAAGCACCTCGGGTCAATCTGATGTTCTTGCTCAGCGACTACGGCTAAGACAGAAAAACACGCGCGATCAGAACCGACACTAGCTCGCATAATCCGCCGCGAAATCCCCAGCCACGCACGAGAGCGCGATTCGAAAAGTCAAAGAAACAATCGAATTTAGAACGAGCAGAGTTGACTCCCGGAGAAATCGGAGAGCGACGGAGAGCAGCGAGGGAAACTCACATTGTTGCCCTTCCAGAACTCGTATGCTCGGAGGAACCCCGCGCGGTCGGGGCGGTGGCCGGAGTCCGCCGCCGACGGAGGAGGATGAAATGCATCCGCCATCATCTCCCCCGTCCTCCTCCTCCTCTCTGCAGGCAACGCAATCTGCAGGAGTCAAGGGACCGAAATGGCGATGCGAGAAGGGAATCAGGTGGCGGCAAACGACGCTCGCTGTCATTCCAATTCCGACTATTAGAAAATGAAATCCATTTGGCCAGTTTTCTTTTTGGTCTGTCGTCCGCTTTTTTTGTTTTTTATTTTTTTTTTCGCAGGAGAATTTCGAGTTGGGCGGAGTCCACGCCACGGCCCGGTCCGATTCCGACCCGTCCTCGCACTCAACCTCGTTGCTGTCGCGCCGAATATTCCACTCCTCGCGGATGAATTCGCCACCAGAAGAAGCCCCCCGCTGACGTGCTTGCCAATGCGATGAAGAATTCCTTCCTTTTCTTCCTTTTTCGTTTACCTAGATTCTCCTCTTTTCGTTTTTCCCTATCTTTGAAATTAACATACAGGACTCGCGACATGTGTCCATAAGCTATGTATTTTGTTGTGCGGGGACCAAAAAGTCGATGCTTGTGACTCGTGAGTACCGAAATTTTATTTTTATTTTATTAAACGAAATAATTAGACACCATTATTTGTTAGTTATCTATCTTTTACTTGTAAGTCCGTCAATACATCAATACATCTGGAGGTGATAAAAGATGTTAGCTTTAAATTTTGGTGCTGGAAGCTCATGAGTTAAACGGCTTCGGAACGATTGTATGCCATTGAATCTTAATTTGACATGTCTTCCATATAGGAAAGGACTAAATAGGGTTATCTTTTGTCATTTAGTTAGATAGATAGTTTGACAACACATATATAAGTTTGATCAAAGAATTTTCTATACTTAAAATATGGTACTATCTAAGACCATATGCATCCATGCTCATCATCTCATGACGTCTGGCATGTCTTATAAACATAGAATTAACAATACCCATTTTTTCCTAACATGGTATTATATATAGAGAAATGTGAGCCGTCAGCGAAATTTATATGGTCATAGGGAACCAACTTTTTGAAAAAGTCCTAAATCCTTCTAGTATATATAGAGCATTCACCTAATGATTTCTACTATGTGAAGATTCACATGTTACCATTTCAGAAATCAAGTATCTTGATAAGAGAATCGTTGGAAAGTTTTATTGGCATGTATATATATTGGAGAAGAAATTAACAATTTTAACTGAGATTTGCAAAGAATGCTCTAGATGATTGACTATTCAAAGATGATCACATGATGGGCAACATCGTTTTCAAATTCATAAACTCGTAATGTGAAAGAAAAAAAATGGCATGTGCCGAAAATTGTTAGAATAAGAATGATAATTAAGATAGGGAAAAAATCTCACTTAAGAACGAGGGAAAAATTTGCAATAACCTAGTCCAGGAGAGGTGAGATATAAATGTTTTGTTGGATATATCATAAACATTGAAATAATATGTACTAATGAACACATACTGTAAGGTCGATTAGTGCATCGAAAATTACAACATTTCCATATTTGATGATTTAACAAATGTCCCAAGAGCACTTTTCAACAAAATATAAATGAATAATGCTTAACTAACTGTCCTCCATAAAATAATGGAGTGACAGTCAAACATGGGCCACAAGAAATTTTTGTGGAAATCGTTGACTTCCTCAATCGGTTTCATTTTTACTTTAATTTTTTTCAGACCTGTATAATTCTTTATCACAAGCTCAAATTGAGAAACAAATCAAAGTAATAATATCCATACAATAAGAAACAAATCCTGCAATACTAATCAAATGCTAAGAAATATATGAAGAACTCAATTGCAACTTTTAAAATAATGGATACTATTCTCTGATCAAAGAAAAAGATTATGTGGATATTGTTCTCAATTTTTCAAAAAAAAAAAACTTAATAACTCAAAAAATAGGAATGTAATTATCTTTTGTGTGTGTGTGTGTGTGTGTGTGTGTGTGTGTGTAGAATGTGTAATTATCTCATATGCTTTGAACATTCAATTATTGTATGATTTTGTAATTGAATAAGTCATAATTGTGGAGAAAGGTTCATTAATCTCTACATTTCCCATTGCAAGAAAGTAAGAGGTATTCATTGTTGTCAAATTTTAGTTTGTATCTATTTATTTTAGACATATAATTCTTAATTTTCCTCTAATCTCATTCAAATGGATAGAGCTCATATTGAAAGTAACTTTGCTATTGAAAATAATGGTAGTAATGAAGAAGAGACAAGGAAAAAAAAATCATTTTTTGGCTTATTTTTGATTGATATGATCCTAAGATTGGTCTTGTCATGTTTTAGGTCCCGACACGTCTTCATGTACGAGATTTGGATCAATGGGTATTTTTCTCTACTAATTCAATTTTCTTATTTTGATCTATTTTTAATTTCATTTGTTTGATACATAATAGATATTTTGTCTTTTTTTTTTTTTATGCCCAGGATCCGCCAAGCCTGCCAGGCTTACGCCGGGCAGCCCATGGCTTGTAGAGTGCGCGATGCATCCTGGACCAAGTGTCAATACCTGGGGGAAAGTTAGCACATGACCCCACCACCATGTTTCTTCATTTAAAACGTGTTAGCAACTGCGAAGTTTTGACCCTAGGACCTCTGCGATGAAGTGCTCAAAGCCGAATCAACTTAGCTGCCCACCGGTGGGTATAGATATTTTTTGTCTTAATTTTAAGTTACTGGAGAATCCTTCTAGAGTAATTTGATTTCAGCGAAAGGATTGAGAAACTAATTCATTACGCAATGATTTTGTCATTAGTTGCAAAGTCAATGTTTCAAGTATTTTTTTTCATTTTTTAAAATTTAATAGATCTATATAATGACAATGACGATTTTTTTAGTAGGTGATAAATTTTTTTACTTGCAATTATTTTTTCTTTCATCATATTCAAGAAAATTGATTTTGTAGGCCCTCTTATGATTTTGTCTCTCGATTTGAGCTTGCAATAAGAAAACATAAAAATAAAAAAAATAGAGAAAAAAATTGAAACCAATTTCCTCAAAAATTGTTTGTGATCTATGTTTGACCGTCACTTTGTCATTTTACGGAGGGCGGTCATTTAAGCAGGACCCAATACAAATTATCGCACTCAAAGTAGCAGAACAACAATTCACATATTTGATAATTTACCAAATTTGAGAGACATTTACCCCCACGCTTTGTAGGCAAACAACATATTTACCACTAGGAAAATAAATCTTATGTATTGGAAAAACTAAGCTCAAGTAGCACGGAAATTATTAATGCATTAATGCATTTGGCAATTTATCAAATCGATTGGCATTTGCCAACCTTAACTTTAAAAAGCGAGTTACTAGAGAAAAGTGAATATTACCAATCTATTGAAAAATTACAAAGATTGAGTACTGCGTTTATTGCAAATATATTTGTTTACTAAATGTACCAGACAGTTATATCGACCTCAGATGCAAAGACCTTATCGTATCACTACATGAATATACGAAATTAACCATCTATCAAAAAGGTTACTAGCTTAAAGTAGCATGATGTAGGAAGAGAGAGAGGCAGACATCAAATAGTCCAATATGCAGATTTACAGGAAATGTGTACGGGACATGGTAACGAAAATACTTTTTCCAGCTTAAGGTAAACAAAACAACATTTTTGTGCTAAATCTATTACACCATGACAACTACGACTAGGGGTGTGTATGGTCCGGGCGGGCGGTTCTTGACCTAGAACCAGGAATCGCCCGCTAAGGACCGGTTCCGAAAAATTGGAATCGGGATTCACCTGTTTGTTGCATGGATCTACTTGGGAATTGGACCACCAGTCCGGTCCGGTTCCCGGGTGGATCCATGGAACCAGTCTCACAATAATAATAATATCACCTTCTCAATCCCATCCTGCTTCTTCGTGTGCTGGCCTTTTGAGTTTTGCCACTAACTACTTGGTGTTTTGTCAAGGTCCGCTTTAGACTTTTTAACTTTTGGACGTCTCCATTTGCTCGGCGTTTTGTCAAGAAAACTACAGGCCTAAGAACAAACTTGACGTAAAACCCAGATCAAGATCAGCTCAAATAAGCTCAAACACTCGCATCCGATCACTAAAGAGACAAAACATACAAGCTAATGCAAGCCGCTGCTGCACCGAGTACTCAAGAGAGATGATATCCCACTTCGGAAAGATACCTAGAAGACAAAGGCTACGCTACCCCAAAACGAGAGTCGGGTTTGGGCTTACCGTCCCTTTGGCGGTCTCGGAAGGTCAGGGGCTAAGTGGCGCCTCAGGAGGATCGGGACTTTCTTCTGCACGCAAAGATCGAGACTAATTTTGGTTCGTGCACTGCTTGCCTTTTGATGCTGGGTTTGTTAATTAGTAATTTCAATTTTTTTAATATTAAAAATTAATCGGTCCGGTTTGGGTGGGTGGGTGGACGGATCTGCCCATGGAACCGGGAACTGAACTGGTACCCACCGGTTCCCATAAATTGGAACCAGGAATTGGACCGGTTCCCTTAAGAACCACTTGTTCCGGGCGGTTCGGGTGGATCCCGGTTCTTTTGCACACTCCTAACTACGACAAATTTTTTTCCTTGTTGGGTTAAAGGCTTGTTTGTTTTTCAACTTAATGTAAGTGTTATCTAACAAATGTATAAATCATAAACATGTTAAACAATTAAGACGTGGTTTGACGCAACTTTCACATGGCGGTTTTATTAGTTGCGAAAACGCAATATCACGATCTCCATAACTAAAACAAAAATATATATAATCAAGTAGAAATAATAATGTACCTATATTGGAATCAATCATTTTTGATGCGAAAAAGTGACTATCTAAGCAAAAATGCTTCTCATCCATTGTCTTCTATATTACTAGCTCAATGAGATGATCTCTCATATTTAGCGCTTAGCAAATGCTCATTTGTGAGGATAATTGTGTGTACTAGGTTTATATGAGAGACTTGACCACTATTTATAGAGTTTTCACTTAGGCCCTCTCATTATGGCTTGGGCTCAACTCGGCCCACACTAATCAACCCCATATTATACTAATTAAGAAACTTTCTATCTCACCTTATTTGACTAATCTTGTAAATCGGAAATTACAATATCAATTAATGTAGCATACATTAAAAAAACTCTCATGTTTTTGCACTTGGACTATATTAATTGAATTGCGCCATATGTGCACCATTGGTCTAGAGATAATTCTTAATAGTCAATCCTATCCCATAACTGCATGTACACACATAGAGCCTTTTATGGTCATTAGTGCCTTTAACTTTATTGATATAGATTCAATATGATAGTGTAACAAATGGATAGCACCTCTCATAGAGAGTAATACCTTATGTGTCATCCATTTTGTACCTTAAGTGTCACAAATACCTATGTCTCTAGAGAATATCTTTATGGTTTGATGAACCTGCACATGTCTTATTCTTATGATTAACCTTTCTTTACGTGTAACAAGACATGTGCTCAAGACTAATAACTGGATGCTCTTAGTCTTCACCCAAGATTTATACAATACCTTAAGGTTTTTTTTTTATCAATATGTATTCAACATGATAACAATATATTCATAAATACTTTATTGAACGCAAAAGTTGATACATATGAAAACGTTACTAAATGTAACAACATAGATGTAAACTTTATTATAGTAAACTTAAAAGCAACTCCCACTAAGTAACATCATCTCATGATGCTCCTAAGCCCATGCTAATGACATGTTGTTTAAACACACAAGAGCGTAGGCCTTTAGTTAGTAGATTTGCCACCATATCATTTGTAGAAATATGCTATGCTATACTGTAATCGTTTTGTACTGTCTCTTTTATGGTTATAAACTTGACCACCATGTGTTTAGAACACTTAAGACCTTTATTATTGTTAATAAACAACACTGCAGAGTTATTATCTCAGTACAACTATATGGGCGTATTCACAAAATAAAAAATGGTTAACTCTCTAATGAGGTTTAAGAGCGAAATAGCCTAAGTAGTATCTGAAAAGCATGCTATAAACTTTACTTGTATAGTAGAAGATGATATAGATTTCTATTTCCTGTTCTTCCATGATATGGCATCTCTTGCCAACATAAAAATGTATCCTATTTTCAACTTCATATTATCATAGAAGCCAGCAAAGTTTGCATCCGAATATCCTACTAACTGCAAGTTCGAAATATAACTATAAATCAACATATAATCTATTGTCCTATTTAAGTACCTTAAAATCTTTTAAGCAACAACCTAGTAATTGTGTCCTAGATTTGATTGATATCTGCCCAGAGAAATCCTGTCGCAAAAACGATGTTTAGTCTAGTACAAACTTGAGCATATATGATACTTCCAATTACATTAGCATAAAGTGCATCCTTCATTTGGGTTTTCTTAAAATTTGAATTAGGGCATTGTGAGAGATTCAATTTATCACCCTTAATAACAAGCAATTCCTAAGTTGCAGTGCTGTATATTGAATCTTTCTAAAATACGATTAACATATGTCCTCTGAGACAAATCCAATATATGGTGAGAATGATCCCTATGGATCTTAATGCTAAGAACAAAAGATGCCTCACCAAGGTCTTTCATCTATATAAAGTATGAAAAAAAAGTATATTTCCTCCTGCTAACCTTGTAGTATATATATTGATCTACTTTGTTCTCAACAAATCCGAATGAAGTGACAACATTATGAAACTTTAAATACTATTGTCTAGAAGCTTACTTGAGGCTATAAATAGACTTTTTCAATTTACATACAAGCTTACTCGAATCATCTGCTGCAAAACCTTAAGGTTGCACCATATAGACCTCTTCATTAAGGTCTCTATTTAGAAAAGCAATTTTTACATCCATCTGATGTGACCTTATATCAAAATGCACCATTAATACCATAATTACTCCAAAAGAATCTTTAGAAGAGGCTGAATAATTTATTCATTCTCTTTGAGTAAAACCCTTAACCTTTAAACTTCTCAATCTTTCCTTTAGAATCCTTTTTAGTCTTATACACCCATTTGCAGTCAACTCCTTGCAGATGAATTCGCCACGAGAAGAAGCCCCCACTAACGTGCTTGCTAATGCGATGAAGAATTCCTTCCTTTTCTTCCTTCTTTTCTCCCCTCATTTTTCCTTTTCCTTTTCCTTTTTTTTTTTTTTTCTTTATCTTTGAAATTAACATATAGGACTTGCGATAGCTGATGCGATATTTATATGTCTTTAAACTACGTATTTTGTTGTGCAGCGACCAAAAATTCGATGCTTATGACTTGTTAGTACTGAAATTTTACTTTAATTTCAGTGAATGAAATAATTAGACATTATTGTTAGTTATCTATCTTTCACTTGTGAGTCCATCAATACATCTAGAGGTGATAAGAGTTATTATCTTTTAAAATCTGGTGTTGAAAGGTCATGAGTTAAATGGTTCGGGAACTATCGTACGCCTTTGAATCTCAATTTGACATTTTTTCCTTATAGGAAAGGACTTAATAGTGTTTTCTTTTGTCATTTAGTTAGATAGGTAGTTTGACAATACATATATAAGTTTGATATGAGAAATTTTCTCTACTTAAAAATGGTCCTATCTAAGACCATATGCATCCATGCTCATCATCTCATGACATGTGGTATGTCTTATAAACATAGAATTAGCAATACCCATTATTTCCTAACATGGTATTATATATGGAGAGAGTTAGCTATAACTAGCCTACACTATATGTGAAGAATTATTAGGTATGAATGTATTATTGATCGAAATCAATGTGAACTGTCGCATCTGGTGAAATTCATATGGTCATAGGGAACCAACTTTTTGAAAAAGTCCTAAATCTTTCTAGTATATATAAAGCATTCACCTAATAATTTCTACTATGTGAAGATTCGCATGTTACTGTTTCAAAATTCAAGTATCTTAACAAGAGAGTCCTTAGAAAGTTTTCTTGGCATGTATATATGTTGGAGAAGAAACTAACGATTTTAACTGAGATTGCAAATAATGCTCTAGATGATTGAAAATTCAAAGACGATCACATGATGGGCAACATCATTTTCAAATTCATAAACTCATAATGTGAAAAAAAAAAAAAACATGGCATGTGTCAGAAATTGTTAGAATAAGAATGATGATTAAGATAGGGAATAAATCTAACTTAGGAACGAGGCAAAAATTTGCAATAACCTAGTCCAGGAGAGGGGAGATATAAATGTTTTATTGGATATATCATAAACATTGAAGTAATATGTACTAATGAACACATGCTGTAAGGTTAACTAGTGCATAGAAAATTACAATATTTCCTTATTCAATGACTTAACAAATGTCCCAAGAGCACTTTTCAACAAAATACAAATGATAATGCTTAGTTGAGCATCCTCCGTAAAATAACGGAGTGATAGTCAAACATGGGCCACAAGAAATTTTTGTGGAAATCGTTGACTTCCTCGACCGGTTTCATTTTTACTCAATTTTTTTTTTTTAGATCTATATAATTCTTTATCGCAAGCTCAAATTGAAAAACAAATCAAAGTAATAATATCCACACAATAAGAAACAAATCTTGCAATACTATTCAATTGATAAGAAATATATGAAGAACTTAGTTGCAATTTTTAAGATAATGGATATCATTATTTGGCCAAAGAAAAAGATTACATGGATATTGTTCCCAAATTAAAAAATAAACTTAATAACTCAAAAAATAGGAATGCAATTATCTCTTTTTATTGTTGTTGTTGTTGCAGAATGTGTAATTATGTTATATGCTTTGAACTTTCAATTATTATATGATTTAGTAATTAAATAAATCATAACTGTTTCACCAACAAAAAAAAAAAAATCATAATTGTGGAGAAAGGTTAGTTGATCTCTACTTTTCTTATTGCAAGAAAATAAGAGGTATTCATTGTTGTCGAATTCTAGTTTGTATCTATATTTTAGACATATAATTCTTAATTTTCTTTTAATCTTGTTCAGATGGATGGAGATCGTATTGAAAGTAACTTTGCTATTGAAAATAATGGTAGTGATGAAGACGAGTTGAACATAAATTAATTTTTGGCTTAGTTTTGACTCATGTGACCCTAACATTGATTTTGTAATGTTTTAGGTTCCAACACATCTTCATCTATGAGATTTGGATCAATGGGGTAATTTTTTTTACTCTAAAAATTCATTATTCTTATTTTGATCTTTTTTTCTTCTACTTCATTTGTTTTATACGTAATCGATATTTTTGGTCTTAATTTTAGGTTACTGGAGAATCCTTCTAGAGTAATTTGATTTTGGTAAAAGGATTGAGAAGCTAATTCATTACACAATGATTTTGTCATTAGTTGCAAAGTCAACATTTCAAGTGTTTCTTCATCTTTTAAATTTAATAGATTTATATAATGACATTAATGATTTATTTTTAGTAGGTGATAAAATTTTTTACTAGTAATTATTTTTTCTGTCGTCATATTCAAGAAAATTGATTTTGTAGGCTCTCTTATGATTTTGTCTCTCAATTTGAGCTTGAAATAAGGAAGCATAAAAAAAAAGAGCAAAAAAAGAAAAGAAAAAAGAAACCAGTTTGCTCAAAAACTATTTACGATCTACGTTCGACCGTCATTTTGTTATTTTATGGAAAATGGTCATTTAAGCAGGACTCAATACAAATTACTGCACTCAAAGTAGCATTACAACAATTCACATATGTGACAATTTACCAAATTTGAGAGATATTTTCCCCCACGATTTATAGGCAAACAACATATTCACCACTAAGAAAAGAAATCTTATGCATTGGAAAAACTAAGCTCAAGTAGCACATAAATTATTAATACATTAATACATTTGGCAATTTATCAAATCGACTAGCATTTGCCAACCTTAACTTTCAAAAGCGAGTAGTAGAGAAAAGTGAAAATTACCAATCCATTGAAAAATTACTCAGATTGAGTACTGCGTTAATTGCAAATACGTTTGTTGACTAAATATACCAGACATTTATATCGACCTCATATGCGAAGACCTTATTGTATTACTACATGAATATACAAAATTAACCATCTATCAAAAAGATTACTAGCTTAAAGTAGTATGATGTAGGAAGAGAGAGTGGCACACATCAAATAGTCCGATAGATGGATTTATAAGAAATGTGTACAGGACATGTTAATGAAAATACTTTTTCCTGTTTAAAGGTGAACAAAATAACATTTTGGTGTTGTTTCGCCGGTTTTAGATCCAGTTACAAAATATCTTTCACCAAGTGTTATATTTTGGTTTTTATTAAAGGAGACTTAGGTTTTGTATTAGCTTTGGATAAAGAGGATCAAATGCGAATGGGACTATATCTATTATATAACCCCGAATCTAAAGAAGTTGCTTAATGTGCTTAACATGAGCTTAATACCAATGATAATTAATGTTGAAATCTAATCAATGGTGCAATCTAAACTCACTTCAACATAATAATGAAAGCCCATTAAAATTAAAGTGGTTCATACAAAATTGAAGATGATTCGGCAACGCTGGATATTAACAAAATAGTTCAAAAAGCATTGCTTTCCAATAAGTTTGAAGACAAAATGTCGGAATTTAATTGACGACCTTGGAGAATGAGGGCAACATCTAGTAGACACTGCTCCTAGATGAATATGGGGACACAACATCAGAATCTAATTGATGACATTGGATAGTGGTGACAAACCTAGTAAACATTGCTTCTAGATGAGTATGATGATAAAATGTTGGACTTTAATTGATGACGTTACATAGTAGTAACAATACTTAGTAAACACTGCTCCTAGATGAGTATGGGGACGTAATGTCAGAATTTAATCGACAATGTTGGACAGTGGGTTAGCATTGGAATCTAATCAACAGCATTGCCCGGGATAGAGACACTCGTTGGAATTGAATTTATGATGGGAATCTTAAACTATAGTTAAGCCATACTAAGTAGAGACAAAAGTAAGATAAAGTAATTTTGTGTGTTGTTTGTGGGGCTCTCTGTTGGATTGCTTGTGGTATTTATAGGCTAATTTGCTAATCGTCGATGGTTGGTTACTTCCTCCTCAAGAGTCTCTCCACGTTCCATGTTGAACTGGCTTTCCACATTTGGTTTCCGACTTGTTTGACAATGCTCTCATGGCTTGCCCAGCAAGTTTTAACTACTCCTCTTGGGTTTGGTGCCCTTTTAACCGTTCCCGCCTAAATTTACTGCCGATGTTATGTCCTTTGTTTTCATAACCACTGTGGGCTGGGCTAACGTAAATTATAATGCGGCAACGAGGGTGATTTTAGAGGTTTCTACCCCTTGTGACAAGCATGTGTTTGCAGTGGTATTTTTGGGTGTCAACATATGTCCTCTTTTAAAAGAAGTAAGTTGGAAATTCATTTCTTTTAAAGGAAATACCTTGTTCTGCACACAATCTGCTATGGATAATCATTATACCTTTCTATTCCTCGAGATATTCACAGTTGATACGAATCAACGGCTCCTATTGCATCTTGACATGTCGTTTCAGCTTTTGGCAGATGTCCTTAATTTTGAATCGTCGTCTCCTACTTTGAATAGAAGAGTACGTCTCATCATCTTCTTTTTGTACTTTAAACCCTAAACCCTTCATATTATGTTCATAAGTTTTCCATGGCTACTAAAGCTCCCAAATTCGAGCCCAAGTCCTATATTTTGAACTTCGACCGCCTTCTTCACACGGAGGAGGCCAACTATTGTCGATTTCAACTAGTGAGTATTGTAGAGGTAGGCTTGCCCTTTTGGACCACAACCATGTTCCATCGCCTCTCAAACCTCGTTTTCCAATCAGGATGAGCGAGAAACTTCCCCTACAGTATTCTTTTATTAAGGACATTTGGACATTTGCTCCTACCAAGTTTCGGAGCTTCCCTCTATTTATAGAAAACTTCAATGCCTAGTACTTACGATTGCAGGATGATTTGAGAACTTGATTGTCATGGATGAATGCTGGTATAGAGATGGCGCTGGAGTTAGCATATTGTCTCATGATTTAAATAGGAGGTCAGTGGGTTCTGTTGTTTGCTTCCGGTCCCCATCTACTAATTATTTCTTTTTCCCTTGGGACCATGTCCATAACCCTTTTGTATGTTTTCATTATCTCTGGGTTTGTTCTTTATATGGTATTCTTGAAGATCAAATTGAAGCCCTTGAGGATTTTTCCATTCCCAATAGTGTTCTTGCTTAGGGACTTTTCTTGATGAGTATCGTAAAACCTTGGGTCCTGTTTATCCCAAAGAACATATCGGCTTTTTGTTTTACTGGCTTTCGAAATATGTATTCTTTAATCCAACTCTCAAAGTCTTAAAGGATTTCTTTAGACTTTTTGCCAATCTTGCAAGGGGAAAGAAAGTAGTTTTTAGCCCACTTATTTTGGCCGTCTTGTATAAGAGTCTTACCCATGCTGCCCTTTTGATGATGTCTAAAGAAAGTGAAGTCCTTTGTGGTCCATTCTTGATTTAACAAGCATGGATGGCTCTCTATCTTCCTTTCTTATAAAAACAAAATTCCTCGTAATCTTCTGTTTAGCCCATCATCAAAGTTCCAAACAACCAAAACCACATGACCTAAGATGTTAATTACTAGGGGTGTCAAAAATCGAACCGAACCGAACCGAAAAATTCAGTTTTTTTGGTTTGCTTCTCATTAAAAACCAAATTTTTTTTATTGGTTTGGTTTTTATTGGTTAACCAAACCGAACCAACAAACCGATAAGAGCTTATTTCTTGGAAATGAAAAATATATACAACAGAAAAAAAAAAGAAAAAAAAAACAAATGCAAAAACCGAACCGAACCGAACCAAAATTTCGGTTCGGTTTGTATTTGGTTCAGGTCTCATTTGGTTTGGTTTGAAAGTTTTTTCTAATGGTTCGGTTTGATTCGATTGTTCCAAAAAACCGAACTGAACCGAACCGTTAACACCCCTATTAATTACTCACCTTATCCCCTAGGATAGTCCCTGATGACACCCTTCCATTTGTTCATTACCTACAGGAGATTTTAAATTTCAATCATATGCATGTCGAAGTCTTTCATTATGAAGCTCCTGAGTTTTATTACCTTTTCTATGTAGAGACTCAGCATCTGGATGATTTTGAAGCATTTTGGTTATGTGTACTTACCCTAATTGATCATCCTATACGACTTTGTAAGAAGGGAAGATTCTACTATGGATTTGAATCCTATTCCCCAAAATACTATGCCTAGCAGTTTCGTCTTTGTTAGGGTTGAGCAATGCCAATCACTTATTCCATGGAGTACCCTTAATGAACAGGCGGAAGTATAATTCCAAGAAAGACGAGCCCTTCGTCTGCTGTTCTCAAATAACTGCGACAATGCAGGATCGTTTCTCTCCAGACTTCGCAATCTTTCCAGTTTCTCCAGGAGTTATAATCGAGTATGCCAGCTGGTGGGTATCTTTCACATTTGACAGCCCATACGAGGAAGCCATCAAGATTGTCTTCAATCGAATAAAGCAATATCATCCGAAGTCGAATGAAGTGACTGATAAAGGCAAAGCAGTGCTGGAATATCCTCTCGAACTTGATCCTCTGATTGCACCGACAGTACTTAGAATTGGGGCTTTAGAGGTTACGGGTGCTCATATACCGACTCTACCACAACAGGAAGATCCAGAGCAGGAAGATCTAGAGGAGGATCCAGAGCTATTGCAAGAGGAAAACTTTGGGGAAAGGTTAATCATCCGTTGACCTAAAGCTGTCAAAGGTATATCTGATTGCTCTTATCTAGTCTTGTTGTGCTTTTAACTAACTTTTCCTCCTTTGCTATTTAGATACGTTTGATTCTTCATTGCATATCGAAGATGGAGACATGCTAGGTGTTGTAATTTCTCAACTCAAGTGAAAGAAAACCTCTCTTCCTTTGATGAGGAAGCAACCTATAATGTCTGTTGAAAATCCGGCCTTTGTTCCCGATAGGGATAGTCTTGCGTCGCCGAATGACTCTGATAATTTGGACAGCCCGCTCAAGGCCATAACGGAAGATTTCCAGGGTGCATAAGCTCATCCTTCGATTCCTAAGAATATTGGAGTTGTGCTTGCCCCTATTCTTCTAGCAATCCGTGCCAAGTGCTTTTCTCTTTTCTTGTATGTCTTTACTTGCTTATTCTAATTTTGAGTATTGACATAGTTTTGAAAAGACAGTCGCTAATGCATCAACTAACGGTAGGGACTCACTCTAGCATGCTTCACCTCGGCCTTCGATCAAATACACTATTGTGAAGCCTAGTATATGAGGTCTCCATGCTCTATTTTTCGCAAATGGTTTAACTCTCACCTTTACTTCTCTGAATATGATGGCATCTACTCTTCAACCTCCACCAACCATTGCACCTTTGATAGCTGATGTCACCCCATCACAAGTTTCTCTTTTTACTCCTGCTAAGTCATTTATCCACAAAAAGAAAAGAACTTCTCAAGTTATTTTGGCCAGTACTATCAATGCCTTAGATGAAGCTTCTCCTGTTCTAGCTGCTGATGCTTGTGATTTGACCCCAGAAATCTCTTTAGAAGTGGTCAAACTCGATAAACTAAGGGATAGGCTAGCACGATTTCTATATCTCTCAAGTGGTGGTATACCTATGATGATGAACAACCGGCCTACTCTTCTTAGCTTAAATCACTAATGGGTGAGCTCAATGAGGGTGATGTTGGTGGTCTTCTACCTCCAAACCTTAAATTAGGGCTCAAGGATTTCTACAAAGAGTTTTCTTTTATCTTCGGTACTTATCATTAGAACCATACTCAGTTGACAGATTAGTTGACAGATTTAACTATCCCCGAAAAAACTCCTTTTGAGCTAAGTGATTGGGTGAAGGAGGCAGAACAACAAGTAAAAGGCAATTAGCAATCTCTCCAGACCACTATGAATGAGATAGCTGCCCTTGAAAAGGAAGAGTTTGTTCTTGAGAAATAGAAGAAGGAAATTGAAAGGAGGTTGGAGGAAGTACGCTAGAAGCTGGAGACCAAGTTCGATGGCAGGGTCCATAGTGAAGTTCAATTGCGCAAGTTTGTAGCCGTCCTCAAGGGAACAGAGGTAGAAGAATATGCTATTGAAAGAAGTTGGATTTGGAACGCCGTCGTATCACTTATGAATATCTAAATCAGAACCTTGGCTTTGACTGGCTTGTGTACAATCTCTAGCATGATGTAAGAACCTTCTTATACCCGAAATTGTTTGACCAGCATACCTTGTCTCTTATTTTCTTTTAGAATTCTATTTTGCGGCACATTTATTCTTAACTTTCTTCACTACGCGCCAAATGGAATTATGGCAGGGCCTTTAAATGTCACGGACTCATCCATGTTCTTTAAACGTAGGAGAGTGGGCTAAGTTAGTTATTTTCGAAGCCTATTTATACCTAGTGGCCTTGTTCTTTTATCAACACCTCTGTTTACACGCAATGGCGAGCTGCTCTCAAAATTCCATGGGTGTTGAGGCGACTTCACTCTTATTGCGCTAAGATGCGCTCAGTGTCCATGAAGAGAAGGGAAACCTTTCCTTAATGTTTATGGACCAAAGTATCGGGACTAATCATATTACCTTAGGTTCTCATCTTAAACTCCTGCCTCCTCATTCTCTTCTTGCAAAGTGCTTTCCTCGTTACTATAGAGAAATTCTGCCCATACACTAGTCCTCCATATGTATTTTTGCTTGGTCAACTCCCAATTATCGCTTTAGCTCTTATCCTCCTTTCAATAATCAGTTTTTCAACTGGTATAAGAGATTAAAGAAGGAGGTCTCAAGCATATGTGGATGTAGATATGTTGATATCGGGTTGAATTTTGGTTATGTTGAGGCTGCGTCCTTTGGTAAAAGGACGGCCGGTGTCATGCCCCTTCTTCTTGTGAATCGGGGTGTGACATTTGTTGGTATCAGAGCTTAGGTTTTGATTTGTTTGGGTAGATATGGGACGATGTGAGATTGTGTGATAGATTTTTTTTTTTAACGCGTTAGCCTTTTAGATATTAAGTTTTAGCTCCGTTCTTGAATTCAGGTGATCATGCGTGACTCAGAGACGCTTGCTTCGTTTCGTAGAAATAGTAAAGGCAAGCAAGTTGTCGCCCTTGATGCTAGAGACACGCCTCAAGCTTCTCGAGGTGCGTCTTTAAGGAGGAGACGTGAGGATCGGCGTGATGGAAGTCCTAACTCGCATGAAGTCAGGGAAGTTAACCAACGGTCATTTCCCCCGAGTGACTTTGAACAAGCCATGATTCATTGGTATCGTCAGGCAAAAGAATTAAGTGGAGATGGAGCAACTGGCTCATACACCTTTGCGCAATTCAGAGAGGCGAAACCACCCACTTATGATGGGAAAGCTGATCCTCTTGTAGCTGAGCAGTGGACTAGAAAGATTGATGGGATCTTTGAAACAGAAGGTGTTCTTGAAGACAAGAAGGTTAACTTTGCTTCTCGATACTTAGAAGGCGAGGTAGAGCATTGGTGGGAGGGAATGAGGCCAGCTCTTGGAAATAGGGGTGGTGCTATAGCTTGGGAGGACTTTAAGCAGGCTTTCAACGCCCAATTCTTCCCAGTGTCATTTCAGGCAAAAATGAAGAGTGATTTTATACACATATCTCAAGGCGACTCCACAGTTTTGGAGTATGCAGCCCGCTTTAATCAGATGAGTAGATTTGCTGAGCAATATGTGTCTAATGAGCAAGATAAGGCTGATCACTTTCAGAGGGGGCTTCGATATGAAATTGATTCTACACTCACACCTCTAGCATTGACATCTTATAAAGATGTGTTGGGATGAGCCATCAGAGTGGAACAAAAGATTTTGGAGCATGACAAGCAAGGTGTACCTCAACATAAGAAGTTGAGATCCACAGTTTATCAGGATAGCGGCGTCGGTGGCAGCGGAAAGAGGAAAGCTTTTAATCAGCCAGGAAAGCCTAGAATTCAGAATAATCCAGGCCCTTGTACTACTTGTGGGAGACGACATAGCGGTCCTTGTTACTGCAAGAGAGGAGCATGTTTCACTTGTGGAAAAATGGGACATATGGCACGTGATTGTCCAGCACAGAAGAATGTCCCTAGAGATAGTAGAGTATGTTATGTATGTGGACAACCTAGACATTGAGCCTATACTTGTTCTATGAGGAAGACTGCACCTCCAGTTGATAGGCCACAAGAAGGCCAGCAAAGGCAAAGGATGACTGTGAAAGTTTTTACGATGACAGGAGAGGATGCGACGGCTTCTAATACAATTGTTATAGGTAATATTTCTATTGCCTCACAACCTGCTTATGCATTGTTTGATCCCGGTGCCACGCATTCCTTTACTGCCATTGACTTTGCAAAGAAACTTGATGTGTTGCCTAAGCTTCTAAGATATGAATTGCGTATTGATACTCCCTTTGGTGATTTCTTGATTGTTGATCGTGTTTTCAAGAATTGTTTGTTGCGAATTGATGATGTACCATTGCCTGTGGATTTGGTGGAGTTAAATATACGGGATTTCGATGTTATTCTAGGGATGGATTGGTTATCAAAATATTATGCCACTGTTGATTGTTATTCAAAGAAAGTTATTTTTAGACCTCCAAATCAACCCAAATTCTCTTTTTCGGGAAGTTATGAAGGCACTTTTCCAAGGTTAATTTCAGCTATGCGAGCAAGAAGGCTTTTGAGAAAGGGTTGTTGCGGTTATTTGGCTTGTGTAAAAGATACAAGTAAGGAGCCGGTAAAGCTAGAAAATGTTCATGTTGTTAGAGAATTTCCTGATGTATTTCCTAAAGATTTACCCGGCTTGCCTCTTGATAGAGAGATAGAGTTTTGTATCGATTTAATGCCTGGTACAACACCTATCTCTAAGACCCCATATCGGATGGCACCTTCTGAATTGAGTGAATTGAAGACACAATTGCAAGAGCTTTTGGAAAAAAGGGTTTTATTAGGCCTAGTGTATTGCCTTGGGGAGCTCCTGTTCTATTTGTGAAGAAGAAAGACGGTAATATGCGGCTTTGCATAGATTATCGAGAACTTAATAAGGTGACAATCAAAAATAAATATCCTTTGCCCAGGATTGATGATTTATTTGATCAACTTCAAGGGGCTCAGGTATTTTCTAAGATCGACCTTCATTCTGGGTATCATCAGTTGAAGATAAAAGTGGATGATGTGCCAAAGACCGCTTTCAGAACAAGGTATGGGCATTATGAATTCCTTGTCATGCCTTTTGGGTTAACGAATGCACCTGCGGCTTTCATGGATTTGATGAACAGGGTATTCAGGCAATTTCTTGACAGATTTATTGTGGTATTCATTGATGATATTTTGGTATATTCGAGGAGTTTGGGAGAACATGAACAACACTTGAGAGTTGTTTTACAGACTTTGCGTGAAAATAAGTTGTATGCTAAATTTAGTAAGTGTGCCTTCTGGCTTGATCATATAAAATTCTTGGGTCATGTAATATCAAAGGATGGTGTCTTAGTTGATCCAAAGAAAGTTGAAGCAGTTGTTCAATGGAATTGCCCTACCAATGTCACGGAGGTAAGAAGTTTTCTTGGGTTAGCAGGTTATTACAGGAGATTTATAAATGGGTTTTCTAAAATTGCCAGTCCACTTACTCGCCTAACCCAGAAGGGAGTTAAATTTGTGTGGTCAGATTAATGTGAGCGCAGTTTCCAAGAGTTGAAAAGGCGATTGGTGTCAGCTCCTATATTAACTTTGCCTTTAGGAACTGGTGGCTTTACAATTTATTGCGATGCATCTAAGGAAGGTTTAGGTTGTGTTCTTATGCATGATGGTAAAGTTGTGGCATATGCCTCTAGACAGTTGAAGACTCATGAGAAGAACTATCCTACTCATGATCTGGAGTTGGCGGTGGTTGTGTTTGCCTTAAAAATATGGCGGCACTACTTGTATGGTGAAAAATGTGAAGTCTTTACCGATCACAAAAGTTTGAAATATATTTTTACTTAGAAAGAACTTAACATGAGGCAGAGGAGATGGCTAGAACTTTTGAAGGATTATGACTTATCCATCAATTACCATCTAGGTAAAGCTAACGTGGTAGCCGATGCCTTGAGTCGCAAATCCTCTGGAAATATGGCAGCATTGCTCACTTCTCAAAAGCCTATTCTTGAAGATATTAGAAAGCTAGACCTGGAGGTCTTGGTTTATTAGCTTGGTGCTCGATTAGCTAATCTTAGAGTACAACTAACATTGATTGACAGAATCAAGGCTAAACAAAATGAAGATCCTCAATTGGAAAAGATCAAAGAAGGTGTAGAAGCTGGGAAACAAGATGACTTTAGTATCCATGTAGATGGGTCATTGAGGTTTCGTGTTGATTATGTGTTCCCAATGATTTGGAATTGAAAAAGGAGATATTATAAGAAGCTCATAGCACTAGATTCTCGATTCATCCGGGGAGCACCAAGATGTATAGGGATTTGAGAGGAAATTTTTGATGGATCAATATGAAGAAAGATATTGTGAAGTTTATCGACCAATGCCTAGTTTGCCAGCAAGTGAAAATTGAGCATCAGAAACCAGGTGGCCAGCTACACCCACTTGAAGTACCTAAATGGAAGTGGGAGCATATTACCATGGATTTCATCGTCGGCTTACCGAGGACGCTTAGTGGTAAGAATGCCATATGGGTGATTGTTGATCGATTGACTAAATTTGCACACTTTTTGTCTTATCGATTTGGTCTTTCACTTGAAGACATGGCGAAGTGATACGTCAATGAGATAGTGAGACTTCATGGAGTTCTAGTGAGTATTGTTTCTGATAGAGATCCCAGGTTTGTGTCCAACTTTTGGAAGAGTTTACAAGGGGCGTTAGGTACTCAACTCAACTTTAGCACATCTTTTCAGCCACAGATGGATGGTCAGTCAGAAAGAACTATTCAGACATTAGAGGATATGCTACGATCTTGCGTTATTGACTTTGGTGGTTCGTGGGACGAACATTTACACTTGGCAGAGTTTTCTTATAATAACAGCTATCATTCCAGTATTAAAATGGCTCCTTTTGAAGTTTTGTATGGGCGTAAATGTAGGACTCTTGTTTGCTGGGATATTTTGGTGAGAAAAGATTAACCAGCCCTAAATTCATACAACAATCAGAAGAGAAAATCAGACTCATTCGAGAGTGTTTGAAAACAGCACAAAGCCGTTAGAAAAGTTATGCGGACCTTAAGAGGCGCAAAGTAGAATTTAATGTAGGAGACCATGTATTCTTGAAGGTTTCTCCTATGAAGGGCGTCATGAGATTTGGCATGCGTGGTAAATTAAGCCTAAGGTACGTGGGACCATTTTTGATATTAGAAAAGATTGGTGAAGTTGCTTATAAGCTAGCTTTACCTCCAGCATTATCCGAAGTCCATAATGTGTTTCATGTATCCTTATTACGGAAATATGTGCCAAATCCTGATCACGTATTGGATTTTACACCATTGAAGTTGAGAGAAAACTTAACGTACGAAGAGCAGCCCATTCGTATTATCGATAAGAAGGATCAAGTGTTGCGACGATGCACTATTCCTTATGTGAAGATTCAGTGGCAAAATCACACGGAGAGAGAGGCCACTTGGGAACTCGAGGAAGAGGCAAGGCGCAAATACCCTCGCTTATTTCATGATTGAGGTGCCTGTAAATTTCGAGGACGAAATTTTTTTAAGGAGGGGAGAATGTAATATATGGGCTTTAAAAAAAAAGAAAATAAAAGGAAAAGAAAGAGTTTGAAAAGTCAAAAAAGGAAGCTGAAGGAGATTTGTGGAACCTTCGGCTGTGCTTTTAAAGAGAGAGAGAGAGAGAAAGAGAGAGAGAGAGAGAGAGAAGAGCACGGGCAGTAGCGAAAGAAAA
Organism: Eucalyptus microcorys; assembly: GCA_014182515.1. Classification (NCBI taxonomy): domain Eukaryota; kingdom Viridiplantae; phylum Streptophyta; class Magnoliopsida; order Myrtales; family Myrtaceae; genus Eucalyptus; species Eucalyptus microcorys. The sequence goes on from CM024572.1 coordinate 24,651,262, forward strand.
GGGAGATGAGAGAAAGGAGAGAAAGGAGAGAAAGGAAAAAGGGAGAAAGGAAAAAAAAAATTTGACGCGCTCGTGATCCGGACACCTCATCAAGCCGACTCAAGTGTGTTTAGCAACGCCGGTAAGAAATCGAAGTCTTTAATCACCTACTTGAAGCAATTGCCGCAATTAGGGCTCGAAATTCAGATTTCTTGGATATTTGTGTGGTGAAGCCTGATTTTTGAGTTGTCGAGCTGTATATTTTTATAGAAATGGTACTTTGGGATGTTGTGAAGCTATAGCATCTTTCGGATCGTGATTTGAGTTTGCGGTTTGTCCGGAATGGAATTTTGAAGTTGGGGGCGCATTCTGATACTGTAGCGAACAGTGTCTTCGAGCCTGTTTTTTTTTTTTGTTGTTTTCGGTACTTTTTTGGAGTGTCTGACTTGGGGTTGTTGTTGTATGTTAAGAGAGCTTTCTAAAGACTATAAGACGGCTTGAAACGGAATTTTGTGGAGAAAGTTATGGCGTGATGAAGTTGGCGCATGGGCTGCACCTAGCGGGAAATGATGGGTTTTCGATAAATGAGAGCTTTTGTGGCGCATAGGTGTTGTTTTATCAAAAAATAGGCCTAGTATAGATGAGTCGTTCCTTTTTACTCGGCCTTTTGATATTGTTTTTCCGTTAATTGTTAGGGATCCGAATGCGTTGGTTCGAGTGAGCGTCGTAGTTGATTTTTGGCTTTTCTTAGGTGAGTGACACTATTTCTTCTTTGTATTTTAAACTCATGTTTTGAGAAACGTGGTGGATTAAATATTTCATGAGTTGATAAAAAGCATATTTTGTTGCATAGAACATGATCTAGCTATTACTGCCATTTTTGTTGTTCGAAGGGAGTTATATTCCGAGTTCGATTTGAATGGTTGTTTGAAAAAGGATTTGTGAAATTTTTTGTGAAAGAATCTTGAAATGTTTTGGAGAATGCTTTGATATTTATATATCAAATTTTGAGTTGTTATATGACTTCCTTTCTGGTGTTGGATTACTAGATATCGTGATTGGTGGTTGGTGCTCAATGTCGCCGTGGACCCTGAGGGGTGTGTGGGTATGCGCATACTATTCTAGGATATCCTTGTGAGCCGAGCCACCGGCTAATAATAGGTGAAGACCTTGCCAAGGGGGGAATCTTGGTCATCTTGTCACGGGCGTTACGCGTGACCATGGTTAGACATTTGAGCATGAATTGGTCAATGGGGTGGACCATTGACGTGTGATTTGAGTTTGGTCGATGGAATGGACCATCAATATGATTTGATGAGATTAATCAATGGAATAGACCAATGATGCATGTTTTATGAGATTGACTAATGGACTGGACCATTGGTATCTTCAGTATTTGAGTTCTGATTATGTATTTGAGTTATGTTTTAAATGTGCATAGTGATTTCTCGATCTGTTTAGAAGAATGTGTTACTCACTGAGCTGTGGTAGCTCACTCCTCTCTTATACTTGTTTTTCAGGTTCTTTAGTGAGTCGCGAGTAGGCGTGACCATTTGCTCGGGGAGGACTTTTGTGGTGGAAACTTTTTGGTATGGCTTGTGCATAGTTAATAGGTTTATAAGTTAGTCTTTGTAGAAGGTTTATGTTTTGATTTTTGTGGATTATAGATATACTCTGATATTGTAACCAAATGCCCCTTTTTGTCGATTATATATATATGTGTGTGTGTGTGTGTGTGTGTGTGTGTGTGTGGATGTATATATGTTGATATCGGTTGAATTTTGGTTATGCTAAGGCTGCGTCCTTTGGTAAAAGGATGGCCGGTGTCATGCCCCTTCTTCTTGTGAATCGGGGTGTGACAAAATATTCGGTAGGATTATTTCTTTATCTTTTCTACCCATCTTCCTAAAGAACCTATGTAGGATAAGATTCAAAGTTGATCCATCATCAACCAATATTTTGGTTAGTAGACGATCGTTCACCTTGGCACCAATATTCAAAGCCCTTAAGTGATTAGATTGGCTCTTAGGAGGCTTCTCAAATCCCATTACTTCTTCATTGTCGAAAGAAAATTGTGCTCATTCTTCTTCATGAACTAAATCCTCCTTAATCATGCTAGGAATAGTCTGGTCCATTCGAAATTCATTGGGTAACCTGACTTGTATTATATAAAAACTTAAAGGAGAGATTGACCTAGACAATGGCTTTGGCTTATGCTCTTCATTTTCATCCTTAGCCTGTATGGTCATTCTGTCCCTTCTCGACTTTGCTGTTACTCTGTATGTGTTTGGCTTCCTTCTCCAAACTAGATTTCTGGTTTCATATGGTTTCTATTTGTTCATTGCAATTAATGCTAGCTTAACCTAGATAATATGGATTTGATTAACTTGTTGCTGCAATTGACACATTCTTCTTTTCCTTTAGACTATTCTTTTCTAGGTTCTCGTCATATTACCAATTTGGATCTCCTAAGCTTCGTACCATTGGCCTTCTGGTGGATTATAATGCACTTTCAGAGTCCTTTAATGATGTGATTGTACCGCATGGCCATACTCCCTAGCATTATCATCATGAAATTCTTCCCCCCAATTGGAAAGAAGGATCTTATGGGCATAGGAGGGAGAGGCGTGTAACTCACATAATAATCAAACTTCCCACTAGGTTCACCCAATGTGTCTATGGTAGGATCTCTTTCATCATACCTTTATTTGAATGATTTATAGGACTTTCGACGAGGGGAAAGATCTCTTGTATGAACCATTTCACCCTAGCGACAAGTCCCACGGTATGGTTTAGAAGTTCTTACACTTCGATACTTGCCAATAATAGATCCCTTGGTAGGTACTCAGGTCCTCTTCGGTATTGAGGATTATCATTTTCAATTAGTTGTCTATGATGAGTACAAATATGTGATGATCTATATCTTCTGCCTCGAGATCTTATCGAAATCATACCGGTCATTACAGGAAAAAAGGGTCTATATCCACCTCCATTGGGGATTTCCCTTTGTCGTTAGTAAACTTTACTTTTTCTTGTTGAATTTCCTCTTGGATATTCTACTTTAGGACCACACAATTGGAAGTATTATGGCTCAATGAGTGATGCCATTTGCAATACTTCTTTCCTACTAATTCATCTTTAGAGAAATGTTTTGCCCCTTTATTAGTTTTATCTGGCTGTCCGCCAGAAATAGGTTAAAGATTTCTTCAGTTCTACCATCATCAAAGGAGTAATAGACCGATTCTTAGGCTTGAGCCATGATGCTTGACTTCTATTTCATTTTAGCCAGCTTTAACGCTTGGCATATATATGGCTTTTTAATGACTTCGGTTCTACTCCATTTGTTCTTCGTTGAAGTCATTTATGTCAATAAAACTAACATCTCCCCTTTGATCATGTCTTTTTTCCATTTCTCGAAGTAAGCTTTCATGTTTGATAATTCTGAATAGGACTGCCTACCATTTTTTCTCGGATTTCAAACTTTAGATCATTGAAGGTTAAATCTGCAAATGTTTTTTTAGGCAAATAGACCAAGCATTTGTTCATGGCTTTTTTGTATCTTACCATGAACTGGCCAACTATTTCATTTCCCATTTGTCTCATAGTTGACAAGTCAGCGACTGATAAGTTCGGGACAACTTGTTGGAACTGGGTATGGAAAAGTCTTTCCATTTGCTCCTATAAGAAATCTGAATTGGCCGGTAGTGCCGTCTACCATGTGAAAGCTATTTTCAATAATGAAAATTAGAACAAATGCAGTTTTCAATGATCACCATGAGTAGCGCCACCACATAGGGCTAAGAAATAGGTAATGTATTCGAAAGTTGATTGGTCATCTTCTTTAGTGAACAATGTGAATTATGGCATCTTCAAACCTCTTGATATGGAACCGTGTCCATCTAATCTAGATAAGGTTTTCCATAGACATTTCCCATGTAACCGGAATCACCAACATAATTCCTTAAGGCACTTTTGATAGCCATCTGATTCTATCGTGGGATGGCCATAGGTAATCCTGCTATTTGTTGGATGCCATAATTAGGATGTAACATTCAGTTCACATTTTGCTATGGGAATTGATATGCCAGTTGTCGTGGAACCTAGTATATTGGCTGTTGTGGAACATGGTATACGGGTTGTTGTGGAACTTGCTATACTGGCTGTTGTGGAGCCTAGTATACGGGTTGCTGTGGAGCTTGGTAAACTGGTTACTGTGAAGCATGGTATACCTGAGGGACGTTTTGGTTAGCTAATGGATTGTTTAGCTGTGGGTTAAGATGTATGGGCTAAAACTCTTGGTTAAGAATGTGTGGATTAACATTTGGGAATATTGGTTGAAAAGGTTAATCCTGCCCCCTAATTAGAGTTAATGGCGTTCCTTGATTGTCGAGCTACATGTATAGGTGGCACATTGGGTTGAACTGTAGACATAACATCAGAGATACTGGTAGCATGCTGGGCATTTTCATTAATAGCAATCAATGCATCTTAATGAGGTTGCTACCTAACTATGCCATTAGGATAAGAAACTCCTTGAGGATTAGACCCACCATTTTAAGTTGTTGAAGCCACTTCTCCCCTTTCGTAGAATCCTTATAGGGCACATTTTGCCTTATAGTGTCAAAACTTATCGCAAGAGGCAATGGCAAAGAGGTGAACAATGTCGTTACAGGAGCACTCCTAATTTGTGGCTGGGCTAAGCCTACTGGAATTTCATGTTGCCTTTGAGCACACTTGTTGTGACATCCCAGATTTTCAGTCATATTTTCTACTGAATAAATCGAGCATTTCATCGACGCGCCTATAGTGCTTTTCTCTAAGATGGTCATTCGTGAGATAACTAGACTATTTAGGGAAGCCATTAAAGAATTTTAATGCAATAGACTTGAGAATTCGACTAGGAATCTGTTTCTCGACCGTGCTTATCTTTAGAGGTCATTACGGCACAGTTAAAAATCGAATTGAGATTAGAGATAGGTCGGTTCGACGGAGATGTGTGGTCAATCGTGGGTGACTCCACTAAATTGGAAAATTCTCGTCGACTAGCACTAGTTTGATTTCTCTGTCATTTTGATACCCTGTGTCCTTATTTGAATCATCGAGATTTTCATGACAACTGAGAGTCGCCAATGTGTCGAGTGGGTTTATAGTGGTTCGAAGAAAATTAATCACGGGTCATTTGCACTAAAAATCTTTGAAAACTACCCGATAGCTTAGGTTACGCTAAAAACGCGCCGAATGGAAATTAACCGCGAATTCAAGTCCGATTTCAGAAATTGAAGTTTCTGTCATGTCACAATAAATTCTAGGAGTGTTGACTTAGTCTCAGAAGATTTTTTTGACAACTGAGACATTTTGGGAAAAAGTCGGCTTACGACCATTTTTGTTCAATTAAGGCCGGGGATTGTTTTTTATTACAAAATTGAGATGCAAGATGGTTTATTGGATGATGAAAATTATCAATTGAAGCATCAAAGTACCAATTGAAATTGTAAAGGCCAAATGAGGTTGAATTGAAGTGAATTAAGTGTCCAATTGTGAGGGAATTGTTGGAAATTTGTGTGCTCCTCAATGCCTAGCCAAATGGACCATTTCAAGAGTGGTAAAAGGGTGTATTGGTGGCTCATTTGCAGCCAAGGGAAGTTGGCTTGATGGGCAAGAACTTGGGGGACAAGTTTGTGGAAAACTAAGGCCAAGGGGCCCTCCATCTCTCTCTCCATCATCCTTTCCCTCACTCTCTCTCTCCCACTCCACCGGCCAAAACCCTCTCCATCTCCCTCCTCTCACCTTGTTCGAACCCCACCAGCAGCCAAGGAAGTCGTCGGAGCAGCCACACCACCGCCGGACCGTTTTCCTCCTCTGTTTTCACTTCTGCCAGTTTCTGCTCCAGCTGACCTTTTGCCAAAGATCCGAGTAAAAAGTCAACTTCCCAGATGAATCAGCAAACGAGCTACCCATCTCCGTGAAGAGAACATCCAGACCGTTCCATCAAGACCAACCTCACCCCGAAAGGAGCCGCCGTCCTTCCTGTACGGCCGTCGTAAGCTTCCGGTCGCTGATCCGTCGGTCTGCTTGGCAGCCTGCACGGTTTCGCCTGTTTCGCGTTTTCTTCGTGTTTTTTCCCATTTCGACCTTTCCTCCACCCATACCAACCACCAGCAGGTCCCCCTTGACCCCCGGGTTCCACCGGTTGCCGGCCAACCCCTTGCCGGAGCTCCGACCAAGCCTGTTCAGCTTTGTTTCTCCTCCGGTGACCAGTTTTTCCAAGTTGCAGAGGGAGTCCGAATTTGTGGTTGCTGTTTCAGCCTTGGGACCGCTTTGGATCGCTGTAGTTGAGGTTCCTGAGCCTCCTTGTCGCTGTCCATCAGCTGTCTGCTGCCCCCAAGCTGCCGGACCTTCGCCGCTCGCTGTTTCTGCGCCAAACCGCCGCCGGTTCTAGCTGCTCGGCTCAAGAACAGAAACCAAGGACAGCAAGGGTTTTTGGTCTTCGAGGCCCATTTTAGGTGTCTTCCAGGCCTCGCTTGGTGTCGCCCTTTTGAGGTTTATTGACCGCCTTGACGTCGCCTTCGTCGTGGACTCATCGGAACGCTAAACCGGTGAGTTTTGCTCACTAATGCCTTATTAGTATGCTAATGATCCTTATGGGATGATTAGATTTAATTAAGTGTAATTAGGTGGATATATTATATTAGAGTAATTAAATTAGAAACTTATTGATGCATGTTAGGCAAATGGACAGTGTAGTTAGTAAGGAAATAGGTCATGGTATTTATTGAACAAACCTCGGGATTTTTCCCGGTTCGTCTCGACTTTCAATTAAGCATTACGGGCCTAAATTAGATTTATTGTATTTATTTATTTTTCAAAAATTAGGTTGGGATAGCTGGCGATTGAAATTTTATGCTGATTATTGTGGTGCAGTCTGTTTATTTATTTGAGTGCTAAATCGTGTTGAATTGACTTAATTCAGATTTTAGGATTTTATTCCTAAATTAATTAATTTTGATAATTGATTGGAAATTAACTGGGTGTTGGTTTACAGCGCCAAAAATATGTAATGGGCTGTTGAAAATGGTGAAAGTAGTGGGGGGTTCAAAAGTGAAAATCTTATATTTTGGCTAAGGCCAACCATGTACCAACGCATGGGTATTTTTATCAGGAAGGATAAAAATGGTGAATTGATTAAATGATCAATTATCAGCATATTATGAAAGTATGGCTGGCAACTTCTGGCAAGCACGGTCGAGAAGTAGATTTCTGGTCAAATTCTCAAGTCTATTGCCTTAAAATTCCTTAATGGCTTCCTTGGATAGTCTAGTTATCTCGAGAGTGATTGGCTTTGAGAACAGCCCTATAGGTGCGTCAATGAAATGCTCGATTTATTCAGTAGAAAACAGGACTGAAAATCTGGAATGTCACAACTCTTCCCCTCTTATAAAAATTTCGTCCTCGAAATTTAAACCTTTACCAATCCTTAAACAAAAAGGTAGGGGTATCATCGTCTCATTTAGTCTCACTTTCCCCGGTTGCTTCTTCAGTCCCGTGGCATTGTTAGACCACTTTGACCAAGGGAACTATCTTGGTTCACCGAATCCGATCCTTTTGATTCACAATCTAAACCGAGCTTTCCACGTACGACACTCTGTCGTCCACGTCTAATTCTTCAAGATTTAGCACGTGGGTTGGGTCAGGTTCATACGTCCTCAACCTCGACACGTGAAAGATGTCATGCACTTGTGCCAATCTCGGCGGCAACGCAAGACAATACGCTAGGTTCCTGATTTTTTTTAGAATCTCAAAGGAACTTATGTACCTTGGTTTCAATTTTTCCTTTCCTTGCTGAAGCGCAAGGTATCCTCATTGGTGACACCTCTAGAAAGATGTAATCACCAATTTGGAACTCTAAGGGCCTTCAATGATCAACAATACAACTTTTTTGGTGGCTCTGAGCGGTCTTTAATCTGGCTCTGATCACAGCATCCACTGACTGTTGGACTGACCCAGGGCCTGTGATCTTTCTTTCTATGATCTCATCTCAGCAAACTGAAGTTCTGCACACCCTGCTATGCAAGCTTCAATAGGAACCATCTGATCTAGATTTGATATAGATTCGTCACTAACACTCCATGTAGACGAACTATCTGGCGTACATACAACTTCGCATGTCTGTCTAAGCTCAGATCCTTTCGTACTACCAAGAAGTGAGCCGACTTCGTCAATCTATCGACCATAATCCCAAATGGAATTATTACCCTTCTGACCCATCGGTAAGCTTGTCACAAATTCTAATGTGACGTACACCCATTCCTACTCGGGAATCTCGAGAGGTTGTAAAAGTCTTCTCGGTTTGCATTATTGAACTTCCACTTATGGACACGTTTGACACTCGTAACCTGTCCAGCGACATCTATCTTTATAGCGATCTACCAATCGGGCTGACGCCGATTCCAACCTACTTTGTACTGTCGGGTCAAATACTGTAATACTATAGTGAAATTCCTAACAAGGTCTTCTCCTCAAGTTCCGTACTGTTTGACATCTATCATCACCCACGATACTTCGATGTTCTATCTTCCGAAATTTGAAAGTCAATCTTTCCCTTACCGGCATCCTCTTGCAAGATTTTCTGAACATCCCGGTTTGTCAACTGAAACGTCTTGATCCTAAACTGGATTTTTGGTTCAATTCTGAGGGTGGTCATAAAATTCGAAAGGTGACCTACCTCAAATTTGAAAATCGAATCTCGAGCTCTCTCGAGTACATTCCACCTTTTGATCACCATCTGCGCAACTGAAGATCTCTGACTTAGTGCACTTGCAATTTAATTTGTCTTGCCAGGGCGATATAGGATATCACGATCACAGTTCTTCCAAAATTCTAGCTCATAACATTGTCTTATATTTAACTCCTTCTGAGGGAATGAAAACATTCAGACTTTAGCGTTCAATGAAGATCTAGAGTCTTTCTCCACACAAGTAACTTCTTCAAATTTTTAGAGCAAAAATTATTGTTGCAAGTTCCAAGTTACGCGCCAGGTAACTCAACTCATTGGGTATTGATTGATGGGATGCGTATGTAACACTTTACCACGTTACATCAACACGCAACCCAATCCTCTAAGTGACGCGTCACTAAGAATTTCGCATCCTCTAGAACCTAAGAAATGGTCAACACAAGTGCAGTAGTCAACTTCTACTTAAGCTCTTGGGAATTATCCTCACACTCGTTTGTCTACACGAACTTTTCTTCCTTCTTCAGGAGTTTTGTTAGAGGAGATGTCAAAGCCGAAAATCTTTCCACAAACCGTCTGTAATACCCTGCTAAACCTAGAAAACTTCTGATTTCTGTCACTGTTGTCGGTCTTGGCTAGTTGATCACGGCTTCAATCTTGCTCGGGTTTACTGAAATTCCTTCGCCTGAAATCACATGCCCTAAGAAAGCAACACGAGTTAACTAAAACTCGCACTTGCTAAACTTGGCGCACAACTGATGAACTCTCAGTACCTGCAGCACTAGTCTTAGATGACTCTTGTGCTCTTCATCATTTCTCGAATACACCAAAATATCATCGATGAACACGATCACGAATTGACCTAGGTATTCCTTGAATACCCTGTTCATCAAATCCATGAAAGTAGCTGGAGCATTCGTCAACCTGAATGGCATCACTGTGAGCTCATAGTGACCATATCGAGTACGAAATGCTGACTTAGGAATGTTCTCCTTCCTAATCCTCAGCTGATGATATCCTATCCTCAAGTCGATCTTTGAGAAAATCGACGCTCCTTGAAGCTAATCAAACAAGTCATCGATCCTCGGTAGTGGATACTTGTTTTTGATCGTTACCTGATTGAGTTGCCGATAGTCGATGCACAGGCATAACGAACCATCTTTCTTCTTTACGAACAGAACTGGTGCTCCCCAAGGCGATGTACTGGGGCGAATAAATCCCTTACCCAACAACTCTTGCATCTACACCTTCAGTTCATTCAACTCAGATAACACCATCCGGTAAGGAGCCTTAGAGATTGGCTCTATTCCGGTGCTAACTCAATTACAAATTCTATCTCTTTCACTGATGACAGGCCTGGCAATTCCTTGGCCACTTTCTTCCAACAAATGGGTTGCTTTCAACCGACGAGGTCAATGAAATCAAAGATTCTCTTCGACTCCCAATAAAATCGACACTTTCACATGCTAATGGACTAAGCTGGATTACTCCATGACCATAATTCATTACCACAAGATGCTCCATAAGCCCACTCTATTCATGTGGCATCAAACTTATGCCCTAGCAACTAGTCAAGCACAACTATAGCTAGCGATTCCCCTTTCTTTCACTTTACTTCAACAACCGAAGTTCTACAAACTTAGTCCAAAGCTCTGCTGCATTACTTTGATAAAATCTCCTCAAGAACATTCTTCCTCTGATTGGTGCAGGGTCGATTCCATTCCCATTCCTTTCGCTATCCTAGTGGCGTCCTAGCCGTAGTAGCAATGTCTATGTTACCTTAGACTTTCACTAACAGTCCTTTACCTGATGGCCATGCTGGTCATCATTACAGTATGTTCTAGCCATACTCAGACACTGGATTTATCTACGCTTCCTTCCATACTTTTGGCACCAATCTGGTGAGTCTTCTATCTCTTATCAAGTGACAGCATGCACTCTTTCTGGTTCTCCCATCGGTTTGCTAGAGTCACTCCTGACCAGATATCCTTGTTGGCTACACTCCAAACAATTTCTCGTCCTAGGAAGGACATAAGACCGATCTTCGTCATCACATCCAGAAACAACATGATCCATTTGACTCGGTGTTGACTTGACTGTCTCACCCTTCCTATTGGGTGGAATATAATATTTTTCTCTCGACTTCGGTCTTTTCCCTGACCGATTTCCATCTCTGCCTGAACTGGATCTGTACTTCGACTCGGATGCAACGGCTCACTCCCAGATCATATCTTCACACTGGACCTCAGTATGTGCGGCAACAATGGCGGTTGCGGCACTGGCGGCAATAGTGACATCAATAACAATGGCGGTTCAGTCCTGAGCTTGCTGGTTCAACCAAATCCAAGGTCACTAGCACCTGAACGATCCCGTTGAACCTAGGATTGCTCGGTGCTGCTATACTAGTATCGGCCTACAACGGTACTCTTACACTCGCGCTGGCCTGCGCCAATGCTCTGCCATGACTACCTCGGGCACCGATCCATGTCGGTGTTCCACCTGAGTCACAGAGGTTACAACCCTCTTACCGGGAGTCAACTCCCGCTTGCTCATGATTCAGCCTTTATATTGAAACCTGTCTTCCAAATCCACACTGGATTAGAAGATGAGCGATCCACACACGATAAACAATTCTAGCATCCAGCTAACACGGACATGCACTAGCATGAATTTAAGAGCCTTATCCCAAGACCCATCGCTCCTTATTACTCCAATCTTGAACTTCGCTCTGATACCACTTAAACGGGATGTCACGCCTCGATCCTTGATCACGTGCCCATCCCTCACCTGGTCGATTAATAGCGACGTCCCAGGACACATCGCCGACCCCCTTCTTTTTAATACGCAAGCGAAAGTAGACAAAAATCCCCAAACAATAAAACATTGAGATAGAAAAGAATGCCATAATTTTCACAACATGAAAACACATAACCACACTTTTATACAAGGCAAACTATATAGTATAATACAATACTATTCACAAGTTTGATCTACTATACGTTTGATCAAACTTATAGTTTGCAAAACACGAGTGAGGTTTCAGTCCTCCACTCAGTCTTCATCTGGATTCTCCTTATGCTTCATGATCTTTCCTCTTTCCATGCTCCCGCTGGAATCTACCGTAGGGTACTCAGATGATCCTAGGCCTTCAAGGGCAGGAACCACTGGATTAATTACCTCTCTACCTCTAGGTTATGCAATGCCCTCCCCATACGCTACTTCCAAAGCATACACAGGCACCTCAAATTCCGGTATCGGACCTTCTCTTCTCCCATTGCTATAACAGCAATACCATGCCCGATATTGATGGGGCATCCTTTGGGTTCTACCCACATCCACCCAGATGATGGATTTCACCATTTCGTACTCTAGGCCTTCAGCGTGCCCAGACATCGGCACGTGGAACTTCTCCTCAGTGATTTCCTTCGGTAACCCAGAACATAAGGGAGGAGGAAGGGGTGCTGCCGTCTATGGACCTGAAATGGTTATACAATAACCATTGAGACCACGTTTCAGCAAGTTCTACCCCCTAAGACTTGATTAGTAAACCAATACGCTAACTGGGCTGCTTATGCACACACGGGTCAGAGGACTTACCTTGGCCTCAAATTCCACCTGTATATTAGCACAGTTCAATAGGCATCTGAGCAATCACATCATAAATCGATATCTCGATCAATCGACCTAGTCGATTACATGTTAGTCGAACCATCTCAAGGTCATTTCCATTCAATCAGTCAATTCACAACATCAGATCAAAGCAATGATCAAATGACCTAGTCGATTACATGTCAGCCGGACCATCTCTTGGTCATTTCCAACCATACTATATGACCTCCAATAATATACTTAGTCACAGAGCTACATTAATGCTCTCGGGCATCGTTTTCGCCAAGGTGACGTACGTAGAAGACAATTACGTGCATTCTTTAAGACGTCGTTTTCGCCAGTGATATCCCTAATCACCAAACCACATATGTCCACAAATCACGTACATTCTTTTTCTCTGGCGTTGTTTTCACCAATGTGATGTATATAATAGACAGTTACGTGCGTTCTTTAAGGCGCCGTTTTTGCCAGTGATATCCTTAATCACCGAACCACGTATGTCCATAACGATGTATGTACTAGACCGTTATGCGCGTTCTTTAAGGTGTCATTTTCGCCAGTGATATCTTTAATCACCGAACCACGTAGGTCCATAATGATGTATGTGCTAGACCGTTATGTGCGTTCTTTAAGGAGCCGTTTTCGCCAGTGATATCCTTAATCACCGAATCACGTAGGTCCGTAACATCGTACCTGGTTGGTTTAGCTAAGAGTATTCCCATTTCGCTCTTACAATTCTCTCTACTTTTTTAGCCCATCAAAGAATTATTGGCGCTAAATAATTATACTCGGCCATCTACCAATCAATCACTCAATTTCCATTCAATTTCAATCAATTTAGGAATAATTCCTCAAATTGCACAATCCATTCAATTCAACACAACGTAGAGCTCAAATAAATAAATGGACTGCACCAAGACAATCAGCATAAAATTTCGGTCGTCGGTTATCCTAGCCTAATTTTTCAAAAATAAATAAATAAATAAATAATTTCAAAAATTAATAAATAAATACTAAAAATCCAATTTAGGCCCGTAATGCCTAATTGGAGCCCGAGGCAGGTCGGGAAAAATCCCGAGATGCATTCCATAAATAACATAGGCTATCATCTAGCTAATTACACTAGTCAAAAGCCTAACATGCATCATAATTAATTAATAATCACTAATCTACTATAATATAACCATATAATTGCACTTAATTAAATCTAATCAACCCTTAAGCATCATTAGCAAACTAAGCAATGATTAGTGAGCTAAACTCACCGGAATAATGCGCGAGTTGGATCAATCCGACTAGAACGGCGCGGGGAACAATTAACTCTAAAGCGGGCCTAGGAATCGAGGCCTGGAACACCCTCAAAACGGGCCAAAAGACTGCTGCAAGACCCACTTCTGAACTTGCTGCTCTTGGTGGCGAAGAAACGATCAAGAATAAGCTTCAAATGGGTCTGCTGGGCTGTAAGGTGGCTGGACGACGTGGTTGAAGGCGGAGGGGGCAAGCGGACGTCGGGCTTCACGGTGGAGGCGAAAGGCGACGGCAGCGCGCATGTGAGGTGGTCCTGGCTTCGACGAGGCTGCTTCCGGCGATCTTCTTGGTTTGTTGGTCGCACACAACAAATGGAGAAAGAGGAGGGTGGGTCTTGGAAGGCAACAAAGGGAAATGAGGGGGAAAGAGAGAGATAAAGATGAGGGGGAATGGAGGGCTCCACTTGGTCAATAATTTCCACACTTGCTCTCCAAGATTCATCCTAGACCATGTATAATCCCTTGGCCTTCATTAGGCCACCAAAGCATCCCTCATAACCTCTCAAATGGTCCATTCTTGCTAGGGTATGGGGGAGCTACGAAATTGGCATTCATCTCTCTCAATTGGACAACATTCTTCACTTGATTAAATCTCAATTGGCTTCAATAAAATCATTTGATACTTCAAAGCCTCAATTGATAATTCTCCTCATCCAAGAATCTATTGTGCATCTCAAAATTGCAACAAAAAACAATCCCGGGCCTTAATTGAACAAAAACGGTCCTAAATCGACTTTTTCCCAAAAAGTCTCGGTTGTCAGAAAAATCTTCTGAGATTGAGTCGTAGGTCCTAGAATTTATTGTGACATGACAGAATCTTCAATTTCTGAAATCAGACTCAAATTTGCGGTTAATTTCCATTCGGCGCGTTTTTAGCATGACCTAAACTACCGGGTAGTTTTCAGAACTTTTTAGGGCAAATGACCCGTGGTCGATTTTCTTCGAGCCACTATGAACCCACTCGACTCAATGACGACTCTCGATTGTCTTGAAAATCTCGAGGATTCAATTATGGACACATGGTACCAAAATGACAGTAAAATCAGATTAGTACCGGTTGACGAGAATTTTCCAATTTGGTAAAGTCACCCACGATCGGCCACACATCTCAGTCGAATAGACCTATCTTTGATCTCAAATCGATTTTATACTGTGCCGTAATGGCCTCTAAAGATGAGCACGGTCGAGAAGTTGAAACCTGGTCAAATTCTCAAGTCTATTGCCTTAAAATTCCTTAATGGCTTCTCTGGATAGTCTAGTTATCTCGAGAGTGATCGGCTCTGAGAACAGCCCTATAGGCGTATCAATAAAATGCCCGATTTATTTAGTAGAAAATATGACTGAAAATCTGGGATGTCACATATCTTATTGACAAAAGCATTACAGGGGTAATTTCCACTGATCTCCTTGGTTCCTCCACATGTTACCTTGGGATATCTACATTCTCACCTTGAGCAGGTTGTGTAGACGATGACTCTGCATGTGGGATATCCTCCATTGATGGTAAGGGTTCATCTGTGGCACAGTCTATATTGTTGTGACTTCTTGTGTGTGGCATAACACTCTTCGACTAACAATGTGTCTCACCAGTCGTGCCAAAAAGATGTTTCATTAGTTTTGGATCCCGCAAAGAAATATTTTTCACCAAGTGTTATATTTTAGTTTTTATTAAAGGAGACTTGGCTTTTGTGTTAGCTTTGGATAGATATGGTCAAATGCGAATGGGACTATATCCATTATATAACCCTGAATCTTAAGAAGTCGATTAATGTGCTTAACATGAGCTTAATACTAATGATAATCAATGTTGAAATCTAATAAATGGTGCCATCTAAACTCACTTTAATATAATAATGAAAGCCCATTAAAATTAAAGTGCTCTATACAATATCAAAGACGTTCAACAACGCTAAATATTAACAAAAAAGTCCATAAAGCACTACTTTCCCATAAGTTTGAAGACACCGTGTCGAAATTTAATCGACGACATTGGACAATGAGGGCAATACCTAATAGACACTGCTCCTAGATGGATATGAGGACATAACGTCGGAATCTAATTGACAACATTGGATAGTGGTGACAACACTTAGTAAATACTGCTTCTAGATGAGTATGAGGACACAACATTGGAATCTAATCGATGACATTGGAGAGTGGTAATAACATCTAGTAAACATTGCTCCTAGATGAGTATGAGAACACAAATTTGGAATCTAATTGACAACGTTGGATAGTTGGTTAGCACTGAAATCTAATCAGCAACAATACTCCTGATATAGACGCTCGCCAAAATTAAATTTTTGACAGGAATCTTAAGCTATAACTAAACTAGACTAAGCAAAGATAAAAGTAAAATAAAGTAATTTTGTGTGTTGTTCGGGAGGGAGCTCTCTGTTGTATTACTTGCGGTATTTATAGGCCAATTCGATAATTGTCAGTGGTTAGTTACTTCCTCCTCAAAGGTCACTCCGTGTTTTATGTTGAACCGCCTTATCCACATTTGGTTTTTGACTTGTTCGACAATGCTCTCATGGCTTGTCCAACAAGTTTTAACTGCTCTACTTGAGTTTGGCACCCTTTTAACCATTCCTATCTGAATTTGCCATCAATGTTATGTCTTTAACAATGTCTCTTGACATGGACACGAGACAATTGATTACTTCATCATAGAATTATATGTCTCTACTTGTAGGTCCATCGAAATCTAGCTTAAGGATTCTTGAAATCCTTGGTTGTCCTTTGTTTTCATAACCACTATGGACTGGGCTGATGTAAATTACAGCTCACATGCAGGCACCGGGGGTGATTTTAGAGCCTTCTACCCTCGTGACTAGCACGTGTTTGGAGGGGTATTTTTGGGTATCAATTGGTGCTAAATCTATAAAACCATGACAACTATGACACTTTTTTTTTTTTTTTGGTTAAAGGCTTATTTTTTTTTCAACTTAATATAAGTGTTATCTAACAATTGTATAAATAATAAACATATTCAACGATTAAGACATGGTTTGAAGCAACTTTCACATGGCAGTTTTAGCTGTGGAAGGGCAATCGTAGCTTTTGAAAATGTTTGACAAGCACCTCAACTACAACATCTCCAAAGCTACAATAGCATGTGGCAAATTTCAGAAAGCTATTTCACCCAACTTTATGTTGTTTCAACTTTAAAATGCAAATTACGAAGTATTTAAATCACAATACTTCATAGTACTCTATATAGAATAAAAATTACAATTCAATCACAATTATACCAAATGGGATCTAAATAGTACCCACGATGCTGAGCCATCACATAAGATAGTCGGATTTTGATTGACTTGGTAGATTTGGAATGGCAACAAACCACCATGATGAATTGAAAGTTCTAATAAATTATCCTCATTAATTTACTATACAATCTATTTCAAACCTAAAAATTGAAACTTTTGATGGGGAAGAAATAAATGGGAGAATTATTAAAAAAGTCTTAAAACCTGTCGTGTTTTTGACAATTTAGTTCTAAACTTTTTAATTGTGCCAATAAGTCCATTCGACCAATTTTAGCTAAAATCCACCAACGCAAACACCGGTCATTCTACGTGACATGACCGATGCTGACATGGATAATTTTTAATAATATATATTTTTTGAATTTTTATTAATATTTTGATTCTTTTCTTTTCTTTTCTTTTCTTTCCTTTCTTTGTTTTTTTTTTTTTTTTTTTTTTTTTTTTTATAACTCTAGCCAATGAGGTCACCAGCTGGCCATCGTCGGCCTAGGTTGCAAGGACACTCTCCGGGACCCTTTGTGTCATGTCCGACACGCTCCGACACACTTCGACACGTTCCAACACGCGGTCAACTGCCTTCAACACGCTCTGACATGCGAGTCGGAAATTCCAACACGTGACTCCGACACGCACGGGGTTATTTTTACAAATTTTCAAAATTTTTGGGGTCTAAATATAAATATATGAAAAAAAATAAAACAAAATAAAAGTTAAAACAAATTTCCAATACTCATTTGAAGATGTTGGAGTGCTTGGAGTTGCAAATTTTTTACTTGATGAGCCGAAGATGGAGTTTGTTTGTTTTTTTTTTCTTTTCAGAAGAAGTGGATAATGTGGATGGATGACTTTTTGTTATATTTGATGATGGAATGTTAATTTTTTTTTCTTATTGTTAAATTTTAAATTTAATAGTGGAACGTGGATTACTTGTTTTTTCCTCCAAGTTTTATGGATTATTACAATGAAATGTAGTTGAATTTATCAAATTAAACAATGAATGATATTAAAAAATGTAGGATTAATGTTTTAGTATAGATTAATTCTAGGCTCTTATTATTATTATTATTATTATTATTATTATTATTATTATTATTATTATTATTATCATTATTTAGTTATTTATGCATTTATATATTAAAATATTTATTTAATATATAATGTGTCGGAACGTGTCGAAATTCTCTACTTTTGAGAAATGATATGTCGACGTGTCGCGTCATGTCGTGTTGCGTGTCGCGTCGTGTCGTGTCGCGTGTCGCGTGTTCGTGTTGGTGCAACCTAGTCGTCGGCCACAGGTGAGGGCCATCACCCTCGCCCGTTGGCTGGTGGCCATGAGTCGCTTGCCAACCAGGGTTGTAAAAAAAAAAAATGAAGAAAATAAGAACAAAGAAAAAGAAAAGGATAGAATAAATAATAAAAATATTTTAAAATATTTTTAAAAATCATCCACATCAATGCTAGTCATCCTATGACAGGCATGCCATGTAGGATGGCTGGCCAATATCCATATCAGTAGTTTCCGACCAAAATTTATCGAATGAACTCAATTGATAAAATATGAAAAGATTTAGAACTTAATTTGCATAATTAAAATGTCTATAATTAGATTAGTAAAATTATAATAGGTTTGTGACTCTTTAGACAATTTTTCCAATAATAAAGTATGATCGAGGTTTACTGGTGAACCGCATAAAAGTGTTTGGTGGAAAGTGAGCGGAGCAGGTTGAATCGCTCCACTTCCTTCTGTTGTTTGGTTCAGAAAGGTCGACACCTTTTCCTAAATGATGAGTCCTCACGACAATGAGACATCCTGGGTGTGCACTCCTATGTATTATAGAAATCACCTGAGCCACAGCAAATATCTATAGCCAAAGAGAAGCGCTGCGTGCTAATGTCGACGAAGTCTTAAGTTCACAAAATATCTTAAGAGATCCGATGAGCTAATCATAGCATTCGGGCCACTAGAGGTCAGAGCACTTAGAAAAAACAAATCTTATCACTTCAGGTGGTCATATATATTCAAAGATCCACTACCAATTTTGGGTCTCTGGGGATTTTAATAACCTACGATATAAAGTGGGGGTGAATTATGGAGAGCTAGCGCAGTTTTTCTATTTGGTTTTATAACGAGGCGAACTCCGAACACAAAACCTTAAAGTGACATGAGATCAAATCATGGATCCGGGGCAAACCCTTTTAATGTATGTTCTTCCACAAGAGTTAGAGATACATATAAATATTACGAGATCAAACGTCGCCACTTGTCCCAATACAGAAAAAAGACGTTACATTCATTCTATGCACGCGTAACGGTCAAAAAAGCTGTTGCAGACGGAGCGCCGTCCCATCAAGTTCTTCAACATTGGATTTATTAAGCCGAAAAGATTTTCCATTCATAGTTCCAGGGACGCGCCAAGTTGATCAGGGGCCACCTGTCGTCCATTCACGTCAAAACTGATAGGATGTGCGAGGCACAGAGCAAACGTCTAAAAACCTACGGAAAATATATGAAAACCTTATTTATTATTATTTTTTTGAACTACATGAAAACCTTATTTATTTAAGAAGCTCGAATGTGTTGCCTGGGTCCAGCTCTTATGGGGCCCAGTTGACATTGGACAAAAGAAAAAAAAGAAGAAAAATCAAAGAAAAGCAAACAGAGGAAAAAAGTAGGTTTCGTGCAAGTGGTGTGCCCGAGAGAGGAGGGAGAGGAGAAAAAGTGAGCTCACCCGAGAGCACCAACGAAACAGAGGAGAAAGTAGCATGAGAGAGGGCTGTGACTTTGTGGTCTCCATTTAAAGACTAAATATTGACCGAATCAGTTCAAATTTGAATATATTGTTTGTGAGACCAAGGGTTCCGAGTTGATGATTTTCTTACATCAAGAACCGCCTCCGAATTCACCGATTACGATTAGGGTTTTCTAGCCCTGTTTATGTTTATCCATCTTTGTGGTGAGAAAATGAACTTATATTGTTGATATTGAGCCTCCAATGTGTGACTAGAGAAGAACTACTTTGTATATCCTACTAGTGGAAAACTTTAGGCAATTCATAGTTTTTCCTCCATTGGATTTCCACATTAAATGCTTGGTGTTATTGTCAGCTTTATTCTCTTATCAATTTTTCATTATATTGCTTATATCGAAGTTATATTGGCTGGTTGTTATTGGGGCTAAGTTGATTTTGATCAGTTTAATTTCGGGAGAGAAATTGATCCTATATTGGATTTGGCTCATAGTGAGTTGTTGTCTTGGGTTCTCCCTAACAAAGTGGTATTAGAGCTAAAGTTGAGATTTTAGTTATTAATGGAGGAAACTAGCGGCACAACGCTTAAGTTAAATGCCTCGAATTTCTCTATTTGGAAGCCTTGGATGGAATGCATGTTATATTGCAAAGATTTGTTTGATCCAGTTGAGGATGATGAAGTTAAAGGAGATAAGAAAGACAGAGAATGGGAGAGAATGAATCTAAAAACGGTTGAGTTTATCCAGCAATAGATTGATGATGGTGTGTTTTATCATGTTCCTCAAAAAACGAAGGCGGACACTTTGTGGAAGAAATTACAAGATCTCTATGAGATGGGAACTCCACAAAATAAAGCTCTTTTAGTTAAATAACTTGTGAATTTGAGATATCAGGGAGGAATAGCATGTTAGAACACTTAAATAAATTTCAAGATATTGTAAATCAATTGACAAATATTGAGATTCACCTTGATGATGAATTGCAATAATGTTTATTGCTCGGTATTCTTCCCAATAGTCCAGGCACCTTGGTTGTGGCATTAAACAAATAAGTGGGTGTATAAGTTGAAGACGGAAGAGAGTAGTTTGTAACTACGATACAAGGCTAGGCTTGTTGTGAAGGGCTTTCGTCAAAAGAAGGGGATTGACTTTGAAGAGATTTTTTTTACCAATTGTGAAGATGTCTTCTATTCGAGTTGTTTTTGGGTTGGCTGCTAGTTTGAATTTAGAAATTGAACAATTTGATGTAAAGAAAGCTTTTATTCATGGAAACCTAAAATAAGAAATATATATGGAGCAATTGGAGGGTTTTGAAGTTGAAGACAAGGATCACCTTGTATGTAGATTAAGGAAAAACTTATATGGTCTCAAGCAAGCGCCAAGGTAATGGTACATGAAGTTTGAATCATTCATGGAAGAACATGGATTTGGTAACTAATTCTGATTCTTGTGTCTTTATGAAAAGATTTTCGGATAATGATTTTCTTATCCTCCTATTTATATGGATATGTTGATTGTTGGGCACGGTGCTAAGAAAATCAAGAGCTTGAAAAATGAGTTCAGTAAAAATTTTGCAATGAAGGACCTAGGTCCAGCTAAGCAAATTATAGGGATGAGAATTACTCATGATGGGAAGAAGAAGAAACTTTGGCTATCTCAAGAGAGGTACACTGAAAAGATGCTTGAAAGATTCAACATGAATACATGTAAATCGATAAGTACTTAACTTGCAGGCAATTTCAAGTTGAGTAGTAATGAGTGTCCTTTAAGTGAGAAAGAGAAGGAAGAGATGATGAATACCTTATGCATCGGCCATGGATAGTTTGATGTATGCCATGGTTTATACAAGACTTGATATTAGTCATGTAGTTGGTGTTGTGAGTAGGTTTCTCTCAAATCCAAATAAGAAGTATTGGACCGCTGCTAAATGGATTTTGAGATATCTTATAGGCACTTCTACACTTTGCTTATATTATGGAAATGCGAAGCCTGAGTTGAGTGGCTATTCGGATGCGAACTATGCCGAAATCAGGTTATATGATGAGCTTTGTAGGGGGAGTTGTTTCATGGCAATCAAGATTGCAAAAATATATTACTTTGTCTATAACTGAAGTGGAGTACACTATCATTACCGAAGGAGGTAAAGAACTCATCGTTGGGCTTGAAGTAAGAGAAGTTTGTTCTATATTGCGATAGCATGAGTGCTATCTATCTTAGTAAAAATCTGGTGTTGTAGTTAAGATCAAAGCATGTTGATATGAAGTATCATTGAATCTGAGAGAAGTTAGAAGAGTAGCTCTTCCTACTTGAGAAAGTCCACACAACCAAGGCGTTACCTATGGTAAAACTCGATTCTTGTAGAAGGGAAATGAGCATGATGGATCTTCCCACATGAGGTGGAGGGGGAGATTTGTTAACTGGGTCTACCTCTTGTGGGGCCTAGGTGACACTAAACAAAAGAACAAAAAGGAAGAAAAGAAAAAGATAAGCAAACAAAAGAAAAAGGTAGGCTTCGCGAGAGTGGTGTGCCCAAGAGAGGAGAGAGAAGAGAAAAATTGAGTTCCTCCCACCTGAGAGTATTAAAGAAATAGGGGAGAAAGAAGAAGAATAGGGCTGCAATTTTGTGATCCTCATTCAAAGGCCAAATGTTGACGGAATTGGCTCAAATTTAAGTATATTGTTCATGAGACTAAGGGCTATGAGTTAATTTTCTCTTGTTGAGAACTCCCTCCGAATTCTCCGATTGCGGTTAGGGTTTTCTAGCATCATTTATGTTTATCCACCTTTATGGTAAGAAAATGAGTTTGTATTATTGATATTGAGCCTTTAGTGTGTGACTAGAGAAAACTACTTTGTGTATTATATTATTTTTAGTGATTAGTAGAAGTTTTTGGGTGGTCCATGCTTTTTCCCACATTGGGTTTCCACATTAAATTCTTGGTGTTATTGTTGGCTTTATTTTCTCATCGATTTTGCGTTATATTGCTTATTTTGAGGTTATATTGCCTAGTTGTTGTTGGGTTTAAGTTGATCTTGGTCGATTTAGTTTTGGAGAAGAAATTGATCCTAGATTGGATTTGACTCGTGGTGAATTGTTGTCTCGGATTGCCTCAATAGAATGTATGATGGAATGTTCAGGTGAAAGGGGAAGAGAAAGTCTGTAATGCGTAAGTCTGACGGAAAATATTTATAAATATAGATATCATCTGACTAGGTATTATCTTTCGGAGGCGCAGGTTGTTTGTGCTACACCACCCAACCAATTATTTTGGGTGATTATAATACTCTACATCATGGCCCAAGACGGTGCGGTCTTTCTCCTCTCTCTCTCTATATATCGCACGGCCAGCGTGACTAGAGTTCACACAGTACAGTTCATCACTGAGGGATCGAGACATAACTAGGGCATCTCGTGTTGAGCCGTGAAATTCTCAAATATTTCCTTCAGTTGATCTGCCACCCTTGATTTCCTGAGAAGTAGAGAGAGGGGCAATGGCCATTTTCTCGACCGATAATCCCTGGGTTTTTGCTTTTGGCCTCCTAGGTATAAAGTTTTAGCTAGACATGATCTAACTTGTAATCTCACTTAGTATTTTCATCAAACTAGAGTCAACATGCGCATTATAAGTTGTGCCACCACTAACCCCCATCTCATCAAGATATTGATTCCCTCGTAAGGCCATGGACTGATTCATTTGTCGTCTTTGTTTTTTTTTTTAAATTCTTTGTCCCAGGTAATCTCATATCTTTCATGGTCTTTTTGGCCCCAGTGTAAGTTCATCCTCTTGATCGACTTTTTGTTTAGCTTAACAGAAGGGTCTGGAAGTATGAACATGAACGAATGATTAATAGGGTTCTTGCAATCCTTTTTTTTTTTTTGTTTATGTTGGCAGACCAACATTTTATGGGGTATGCAAGAGGAAGTCTACCGAAGGGTTTCAATCAGTTCCGTACGTGGTTTCTTTGCTCAGCGCCATGCTCTGGCTATACTACGCCTCCATCAACTCTGAATCCAATGATTTCCTTCTCGTCACTGTCAACTCAGTGGGATGTGTCATAGAGACCATCTACGTTGCTCTCTACCTTGCTTATGCTCCTAAAAAAGCTACGGTACATAGTTACCTATCCGATCACGTACATATGATACCGTCACAATTCATACCCGATCGATATGTAACGGCGTACGCTGTTAAAGAGGGTTTTTTAATGATAAATGCTTGCATGACTGCATGCAGATTTTTACAGCGAAGCTGATGGTGATGGGCTTTGGAGGGTTTTGTTCCTTTCTTCTCTTGTCCCGCTTCTTAACAGAGGGATCAACAAGGGTCCAACTTTTTGGGTGGCTTTGTGTTGGATTCTCCGTCATCGTTTTTGCAGCTCCTTTAAGTGTTATGGTGAATGATTGGAGTAACTCTTGATTTCTTAATTTATACTTTTCCCTAGTTATACTTTTCATCATGCACAATTCCACCGAGTCATGTGAGACAAGTTTTGCATGATGCTTATTTTCGACGAATATTGCGCAGAGAACGGTGATACGAACCAAAAGCGTAGAGTTCATGCCCTTCTCTCTCTCATTTTTCCTCACTCTTAGTGCTGTAACTTGGCTCCTCTACGGTATATTCCTCAAGGACATCCACATTGCGGTATGCACCGACTTTCAGCAAATACTAAAAATTATGCTAAAAAGAGTTTTCTATTGTCCAAAGAAAAAAGTTTGTTGCGGAGACTATGGTTTAGATATCACTTTATTTTCTGATACACATTCAATAACGTAAGTGTGATCATTTATGTAGGTTCCAAATGTATTGGGGTTTATCCTTGGCGTGCTTCAGATGGGACTGTATTTGATATATAGGAAGAAGAATATAATGGTTTTGGAAAAACCCGATTATTTAGGTGGTGCAAAGCCGATTGCCAATACTCAAAGTTGCAGTATCGCCTCTAACGACAACGTCATCCATGTTGATGAGGTCAAAGAGAGGAAAGAGGATGTACACGAGGGTGAGAAAAGCTTTGAAGCTTCTGACAATGAACAAGTGGCGAATAGTTCATGTGAAGTTTGACATGGGTTAAGTGGCCACAAATGCCTCCACTGTCCTCTTTTGAGTAGCTAGTTAAGCTAATTTAGTTCTTTCTTGTTCATTGTAAATGCACGCGTCGTAACTTGTATACGCAATCGGTGATTAAGAGCGCGTGCATAAGTGCTCCGGAATTGCAATGTTTCGTCTAGCAATAAAAATCATTCTGGTCTCGTTCCTCTCGTGAATGAACTCATTCTACTATCTCTTTGATCCATATTTTGGAAAACGAAATATATCTAGGTTGCTCTGTCAACGGTAAGTTTGCCTTGATCCACCTATGAGATCATGATTCGCGACTTGAATCAAAACCAGCTATCAAAGATGCGGGAAATGATTGCATGATGGTCTTTAATCTTTGTTGTTTTTTTTTTTTTTTTTTTTTGGTAAAGGTAAGAATATTCTTTAATCTCTGTTAGTATAAGGAAAAGTGCCAAAAAAGTCATAAGCTTATATTGCATTGACACCAATTTAATCCTAAACTTTTTAATTGAACTAATTTAGTCATGAATCTTTTCATATTGGTATCAATTTAGTTTATCCATATGGCCTACCGGCGCTAACGTGGATGTCGGCCGGTAGTCGGATACTGACATGATATTTTTTAAATAAATCTTTTGATTTTTTTATTAATTTTTCTCTTTCCTTTTTCTTTTCTTTTTTCTCTTCTTCATCCTTGGACTTTCCTTGCAATGGCCAGTGAACCTCCGGCAAGGCTTGCAAGGCTCGCCAGCCATTTGGCGAGAATCGCGAAGCCTTCATTGGCCACTGGCAAGGGTTGTGACTGTCATCGAAGGCTCGTCGGCCATTGCGAGGAAAGTCCAAGAAGGAAGAAGAGAGAAAAGAAAAGAAAATAATAATAAAAATAATAATAAATATTAAAAAAATATTAAAAAATTGCCATGTTCGTGTCCAGCCACCAGCCTGGAGTTCACGATAGCGCCGACCGGCCAAAATTGATCAAATTGACTGAATTGATATTAATGTAAAAATATTTAAGATTAAATTGGTCCAATTAAAATGTTTGGGACTAAATTGGTCTATTACTTTTTTGGTACTTTTCCCATAATAATAAAAATATATTCTAGACAAAAATATTAAATAATAAATAATTATAAATTATTATGGGACTCAATTTTTTAAAAATTTGTGACTCATAATAAATTATTATTCTCACAGTAGTCCAAAGATTATTTATACTAGCAAAATCCAAAAGATGCCCGTCGTGATCTACCTCCCTTAAAAGTAGAGAAGCCCACTCTTTGGAAGGCTAATAATCAACCATATCATCGTCGGTGTCATTTAGTGAGCAACGTTTCAATAAAAGCGATTTAACGAATTAATTGATGGCATTATTAATTGCCAAGATGGCCTTAAATAACATATCTAGCACCATTTAGTGCACATGAGCCGCCAAAAGTATTTTACGACACCACTTTTGACAATGTTTGACTGAAATGGGCGGCGTTTCTAAATGATGGGAAAAGATCTTGGAAATGTGTAATTTATTGAAGGAAGTGCTCGACTTGAGCTTAAAGAAACTCGATCTTTAGAGCTTCATAAAGCTTGTCTTCCTTGGATTTTCATATTGTGGATATACTACGTGACCGTGAGCATCTCTATATTTGATTTTATCACAATCAAACTGCAAGCTTGAGCTTGACTCAATAGGAGATTTGAGTAGCTCGAGCTTGATTCTAGATCAAATAAGTTGATTTGATCGAGTAATATATCATCAAACCAAGGCCGAGCTAAGTACTCACAAGTAACTTGACTCGGTTTATAGTGACGAACACAAGACGCTTGGGGATGATTACTATCTCGCCTGGGCGATAGTTTCTTCCACCCTCAGCAGAGAAAACTTTCTGCAATCAAATTTCTTTTCGGTGGTTTAAAAAGATGGACATTTTGACGAAGTTCGTACGTAGGAAAACCCAGTTTGTATTGAAGTCTTTTCTCATAGAACTAATGCGGAGATTTGCTTCGGAAATGATCCAATTAGTGCGCAACAAGAAAGCAATGCATTATCGGCAACTAAAAGGAAAAGACCCAAAACTAAGCAACGCATTATGTTCACGAGGTGAGCAGCAATGCATTTCACTATAAATCAAACAATACAATTGACAAGTCTGACATTACAACTATACTTAGGTCACTTGAACACTTTTAGTATTTCCCATGCCCCAAATTACACCCAATGTCTCATGCAACACTTGGTCTCCCAATTTCTTGCGAAATAATATTTTAATCTGATGAGGGAATTAAACATAAATACTTTAATATAATTCAGGAATAAATTTCGTTGCACGAACGATACGATGGCCCACCGCTAAGCACCCTGCACTTATGGACGTTCCTTACTAACAGACCAACCACGGCATTTAGAAAAAAGTAGTCCTTCAAGGACTTTCACGTCAACAACGGCGCTTCTTCAAAATTGCCTCTACCATATATTATATTTCTGCAATATGTTTGCAAAGAGATGATGGCCAGTGGCAGAATTCAAAAACAAAAGAAATTTATATGAGATAAAGTCAACTCACGTCTAATACAGACTTTCCCCTTTAAATCTTTTTGACCGACTTAGCTTCGGGAGAATCTCACGTCAGCAAGAACTAATTTGTTGACCGAGTCCAACCTGAAGAAGGAATAAAATATGCTATTCATCTCCACGCCAATACGGACACTATTTCCGTATTTTGTATTGCTCGATTTCAGACATTTATAACATAATAATTCATCTCGTGTTTGCTTCATTAGCGGGCTCAAACTTGAAACATATATATATTAATATAAGTAAATAAGGATATGAAAAAATTTGAACTCAAAATTTCTTATTTTAATATTATTTGAAATTTTATAAGACCATTATTAACTGTTCTTAAAGTTTAAATTGTAAGACAAATAATGCGATTTAGTATTTAAATATTTTAACATATGGAAATTGATATTAGGTTACTTGATTGATCAAATGTTGCAACTCGGCCTTACCACCAAGACCAATGACCCACGAATTAACCTCATGTGATCATACAAATTCCAAGATCGATCGGGGCACCCATTCAACATTAATCACCTATCCATATATTATCAATTCTCAAAATAATTAGAACGCAATCGCAAAGGTCAGACGATAATGGTGGCCCATTTACGCACTTCGTTTCATGGCGTCCCAGCACTTATTTTCGGACCGCACGTCTCTTTTGCTTAAGGAGATGTTTGATATTATATGGGACTTATGCTTTATACTCTCATACCGTTTTCCTATTCAATCGAATATGAATCCCAAGACTAATTAGTTTCCCTCATCATTTTCCCTTCATTTCTAAGAAGCGCTTTGTTAAAGGCCTATCGCTTTTGACACGGGAGAGTGCATGATTCCAAAGTACAAATGGATGGTCCTTCCCCGAACTTTATTTCATGTCGAATTGCAATGTTTGACCAGCGTTAACTGATAGATAACATCAAGATGTTGTTGTTCTGGAAAAGATGTCCTCGTAATAGATTTGTGGCAAGTCTATTGCTCCAATCGTTGATGTACCTCGCACCCACGGTTGTTCAAAAATTAAAACACTTTTCCGCAATCGACGACTCCTCCACTAATTTGGACAATGATACAACTCCTAATCAGAACATTCACACAAGCACCTGTAACCAGGGGGATATTTTGAGAATAATTTTGGAATATAATTAAGGAGTGTAAAAAATTTACTTCTTTATTCTTGGGAATGATTCTAGAATTAAACCAACTCAAATTTCTTTCTTTTCATTTCTCTTCTTCTTTTCTCCTTATTCTTTTTCTTTCTCTCTTCTTCTTTCATTGTTGCCACTGTCAACCACCATTGCTGCCATCTGTCGCCACCAGTTGCTGGTGATCGATTGGACGAGGTCTGACGAGCTCACTGGAGACTTGCCTAGCCATGGGCAAGGCTGAGCTGGGCTAGTGGCCAAGTGAGCATCGCTTGGGCCTCCCTTGGCCACCTCGAGCCTCACCTAATTGTCAGTGAGGCTCAGCCAACAAGGTGTGGCCTCGTCGAGGGTCGGTAACCCTCCAGCAAGGTCATTGGCCCTTGTTTGGCTGGTCGCTGATCATCCCAAGGCTGACAATTGGCCAAAGGTTGAAAAAGAAGAGAAAGAAAAGAAAAAAAGAAAAGAAGAAAAAAAAAAAAAAAGGAAAAAGTAATAAAATTATTAAATAATTAAAAGAATATGGTTTGAATTAGAAATTTTGAGAATAGTGCCAAATGCAATTCTATTCCGAAAAGAAAAATTTTGGATGGTTATCAAACGCCTTCAAATACTTAGAAATTATCCTTTGGAATAGAATAAAAAATAATTATTCTACTTAGAAATTGTTTCCGGGAACAGAATGGTTACTAAACGCATCCCAAAAGATCCTAAATTTATTACACTTTGGTTAGTTCAATTTTAAACATTTAAATTTTACAAATTAAATTCTAGACTTTTTGACAATTTTCTAATTGAGTCTATTCGGCAATTTCAACTAGAAATTGCTAACGTTAATGTCTATTCGTTTTATGTGGTACTACTGAAACTGATGTGAATTATTTTTTATAATTTAAAGGGTTAATACTCTAAAAAACCCCAAACTGGTACATCTGTGACAAATTTACCCCGACTGACCATAAAAAAACCTTAAATTGATACATTTATGACAAATTTGTCCTAAACTAATTTATTCGATCATAAAAAATCCCAAACTGGTAAATTTGTGACAAATATACCCTCTGCTAAATTGATTAATACCACAAAAAAATCACAAAAATTGTAAACTATGACAAACGAAGCATAAAATCTTAAATTGGTATACTAGTCAACTGTCACGTGTTATTTAATTTAATAATTTGACAATAAAATTTAACGAAAATGAACAGAGCGTAAATTTGTCACAAGTGTACTAGTTTGGAGTAAATTTGTCAAAAGTATACCAGTTTGGGGTTTTTGGTGGTAAAAAAAATAGTTTGGGGTAAATTTATCACAGAGGTACCCGTTTGGGGTTTTTCAACCCTAATTTAAAAATGAATTTTTATTTTTATTTTCCTTTTTTCTTTGCCTTTTTGTCGTGGTTGGAGAGGTTTACTAGCAACCCTTATCGATTGTGAAGGCTCTCACTAGATTTGGGTGAGGATCGCCTTGCTTGTGGCTTATAGGCTATGAAGGCCCTTGCCCAGATTTGTTGAGGGCCACCCATAGTCTGCCTAGCTACGATGGCCTTACCTAGGGCCTTCACAATGCCACCGGCAATGGCCCTTGCCTAGTATGGGCAAGGCCTTTGTGGCGACCCTATAGAAAAAAAGAAAAAGAAAAAAGACAAGACAAAGAGGAAAATAAAAAGATATAATAGTAAAATTCAAAAATTACAAAAGTTGACGTGAATTATTTTTATAATTTAAAAAAAAATGATTTTTTTATTTTCCTTTTTTTATTTTTGTCTTTTTATCTTTGTTGGAGAGGTTTAGTAGCAACCCTTGTCGATTGTGTGCTCTCACCAAATTTGGGCGAGGATTGCCTTAAATGCAGCCAGTAGTATTGTGAAGGCCTTCACCCACGTTTGGTGAGGGCCACCCTAGTTAGCCTTGCTGCAATGGCCTTACTTAGGGCCTTCACAATGCCACTAGCAAGTCTTTGTGGCGACCCTGTAGGAAAAAAAGAAAAGAAAAAGAAGACAAAGGAAAGGAATAATATCGAAAAGTAAAATTCAAAAATAACAAAAGTTGTCCACGTCAATATGGCGGTGCCAAGTATGACAACCAAGGTCCATATTAGCGAATTCCAGCCAAAATTGGTCGGATAGATTCAATTGGTAAATTATAAAAAAGTTTTAGATTGAATAGACCAAAACATGGGATAATTACCAAAAAAGTCATAAATCTATTGTAATAATACCAATTCAATCATAAATATATTTTCTTGGCTAATTGAGTTCGAACATTTTGTAATTGTACCAATTCAGTCCATTTGACCAAATTTGATTGGTCAGTGCTGAGGTAGACATCAACCAATGCCGACGTGGATACTTTTTTAACAATATTTTATTTTTTGAATTTTTTATTAAATTCTGTCTTTTATTTTTCATTTATTTTTCTCTCTCTTTTTCCCCTCCATCCTCCTTCCTAAGGCTGAACGTTGACTAGTGGCAAGGCTCACCTCATCGTCGCTAGGCGAGGGCGAGCTTCCCCAGCCACTAGCGATGTAAAGTTTTTGTACTAAACCACCTTCAATCTGAAGATATTAAATATTAGTTGAAACTTAAATTGGAGGTCAAGTATCAAGTGTACTTGCCCCATCACGAATACGACTTATTAATAATATATAATAGGACATTCTAGATAATTTTTACTCAAGGGAATGAACTCAGCAGCAGAAATAGTACTAGATGGCACTACTGGTAGCAGGAGAAATAGTCACCAGACACGGATTAGAACTCTAACGAATTAAGATATATCCAAAGGAAATGCACATCACAGAAAGAAACTATATGACCTCTTTTAGTCACTCCATAAAAAGATGTACATGACACGGTGTGACAATATTACAAATGATGAACAAAATGTCGCAACACAGCAGCATGCTTAGAGAACTACCACCGCCCTTGCTGTAAATGTAAGAGAGCCCCTCTTCCATTTAGGCAATTGACCCCCCAAACAGCATTGCAGCTAATAGGAACTTACATTAGTAAAGGTTCCAAAAGCACACTATTCAATATGACACTCATCTGCTGCCTGAAACGATCTGCTTTTGATGCGTTCCAGGCAAATATAAGGAGTCCGGAGACAAGGCGATCTAGTTGGTGAACAGCATGCATTTTGATATCAAGGAGGACGTAAGAAATCCATAATGTGGATGTGACACCAGATATAGGTCAAAGGAGAGAAAAAAGGGTTAATGATGGACGTCAAGAATCACAAGGGAACAGAATATGCCCAATCCGATTTCGATAAAGTCAAGAATGCATTATGCATGTGAGCTAGGGGTGCCAGCCCATGCTCTGCCTGAAGGATGCCGACCACAGTGTTTTTACGATAATTACCACGCGGATGCACCTATAAACAAGTTGAAATTTCTATAAACATAGATCCTATAAGGCTAAAAGAGCTAGCCAGGCCAAGCAAGGCTGTAACAATGTTATTGTCTGAATCTCATCAGTTATTTTAGAGCACTCATGCAAAATCCACACGAAATCGCTTTTGTTACACGTTTGAAATGAGGAAAAACATAATTGAATTGTTCCTTACTAGAATAGATGCCGGCTTACAAACAGTCGCCACATCCGGTTCTTTCTGTAGGATGGAGACACCATGCCTCATCTCAGGAGGCTCATGCCTACAACCTTATCAAGATTAACTAAAATTCGAAGATAAAACTTCTGGAAAAAAACTGAAGAAAGAACAAGAAGCCTGAAGAAACAAGAAGGTAAAGAAAGGGAATCTAAGCAAAAGAAACTGATGCAGCCAAAGGGATATATCATCGATAGATTAGACTCATGAAAAGAAAAATTTCATAAAGAGATCACAGCAAGTGTAAAGCTCAAACCAACCTGTGTACAAAGTGGCTTATTTTTTCAGACGGTTTTACAATGTAAGAGACAGGAACTACCCTCCCCTCGACTTGTATCCGCCCACATTCAACAGCACTGATCTACAGGTTATGACTGGGCATGGTTAAAAGTCATGGTCACACGCAGAACTAAACATTCGTTATGCAATGAAGAAAATGCTTACATAATACTCATAAGGTCTGCCTTTGAACTCGTGGGCAAATAAATCCACAATGGTTTTGCCTAGCGGCTCTTGACCTATAATACATCATAATCGATAACAAGAAAACTAGCCAAATTGAGAGCTCAAGATTGAAGCGAAAAAGGGCCTAACGAAGGTCTTGATCACATAAAATTTTGATCACAAGCAAAGTATGCAAACTGAAAGGGCTAGTAAGAACACCTAAGGGGGGTGAATAGGTGTGAAAACAGATTTTTGAAATGCAATGAAAAACTTTACTTTTAACCTAAGTCTGGTTGACTACAGACTTTGCAGAATGAATCAGACTTTAGTAGTTACTTTCAATCACAGAAATGTATCGCAGCAAATAAAGTAAATGAGTTCAAGGAAGAGAAAAATAGACACAAGGTTTATAGTGGTTCGGCTTAGATCAAGCTTACGTCTACTCTCCCATGCTGACAGCATTCTGGTTGGTTTTCACTAAGAATTAAAAGAGAATTTACAATCTTGCGATCTTGACTTCTTAGTGAAGAGTCTCTACTGCTCTCACAAATTCTCTCTTTGAGTTTCTCTCTTTTGAGTACAAATTTGAGCACAGTGTAAGGAATAACAAGTAAGTGGGAAGTTTCAGACTTTGGAATTCTTCTTTCACGCACTCTATCGAACAACTAGAGAGTCCTCACAAAGACTTCTTCTGGATCTGCAGGGGATCTGCTAATGCCATCACTAGCAGTAGGAATTTTCTCAAGATCTCCCCCTGACTTGTTGCCTTTAGGTTGAGATGAGACTTCTCTTTCTACAGCCTTTTCTTTCTCAGCACTGGATCCCTTCCCTTGTGGATTTTCTTCGTCTTTGGAATCAGCATCTCCTCTTTCTTCTTCAAAAACTCCTTTCTCAGTCTCATCTGAAAGTGGTATGGCACCACTTGCTCCATCTGAGTCTTCATTTGCATGGTCCTTCTCGGTTGATCTTTTAGGCTCAACATCTTCTTCGTGCTCATCTTCTTCTTCTTCTGCCTGTTCTTCTTCTCCTTGTTCTTCCTCTTCTGTTTCTGCTTCCATTTCTAGTTATGCTTCAACTTCTTCTTCCTCTATTTCTTCAGAATCAATTCCTTGAAGATTCCTCAAGGTAAGAGCAGAGATGGTCAGGTCATCCTCCTCTTCTTCATCCAATAAGAGGGCACGCCTCTTCTGCTTCTTTGGAGTTGCTTGGGCAAAACTCTTCCCTTTTCGAATCTTTGCAGAAGTTGATTCTGCCTTGGTTTTGCTAGTTGATTCCTTCTTCAGATGCTCAATCGCCTTGGTTAGATCCTTCATCCTCATCTTTGAAATCATCTTCAGTCCTATCACCATAGGACTAATGGTTCTTGTGTAGAGCGAAGAGGGGAATTGGATCTTGAAATGGCAAAACAACTTGGTGATCAAAGCCGAGTAAGGCAATTGCCTTTTTTTTTTTTTCAAGATTGTCCTGTACATGTGCAGGAAAATAGTGTGCGGTAGAGAAAAAGCAATGCCATTATAGATGGCCTACATGATCTTTGCTTCAAATCTGGACACGTCAGTCTTGGAGGCTGCCTTGGGTCTGATGCAATTGATCACAATTTTGTGCAATAGAACGCTGGATACTGGTAGTTGAGCGTAAGTGATACTCCCAGTAGACATCCTGTCCTTCACCAAGTAACGCGTTGCTTTGACTGATTGAGATTTGGATCGGTTGAAAGCTACTTCTTTCTACTCCCAGAATGTTAGTGAGAGTATCAACGTCCACAATAAAAGCTTTATCATAGACAGTAATTTGAATGTGAGTTTGGTCAAGAAAAGACAGATTGGAGTAAAAATAGGTAGTCAACTCAGGATAGGCCACTGTAGTCTCAGCACAAAATTTTTCAAGTTGAAGAGTAGCCAACTTTGCCCGTAAATCAATGTTAATTGAGTCCAGGAAATCGAAATCCACTGTTCGAGGGTTTATCACCCCCATCTTCAACATCTGGGTGTAAACCCTTTTGTGTTCCTTAGAACGAAACAATCTCGTTCTCTCTCCAGGAACATTAGCAGCAACACCCATTCCGAGTTTGAAATTTGAATAAAACCGCTCATCATCATCCTTGTTTTCAGGATGCTCAGAACTGAACCTAGGGTCAGAAGAAAAAAAAAGAAAGGCTTTGTCTACCGATCCTTTCGGTGCTATACCCAAATGTTCCATCGTTCTTAAGAACATTGTTTCGTTGCTATGCCTGTGTCCTCTTAAAAAATCAGTAATAAAGGACATTGGAGTACCACCCATTTTCAGATAACCATAATGTTTATAAAGAACCTGGGGGGTTAAAGTCCTGAGAGGAATAGCGTCTTGCTCGACTTCCTCTTCCAAAGGTTGGCACGGAGGGTTCTGTGGAGATTTCTGTAGAGAGTTGTGTAGAGAGTCTTCTTCAGTGAGATCAAAATGCGTCGGTCCTTCTAGCATGCTTCGAAGATTTTGACTAGCAATCCGAGAGGATTTTCTTTGGAACGACAATGATGCATACTTTGAAGATTTCGAAGACATGTTCAAGTGAAAAAGATGGAAACTTGCATAAGGGTTTTGAGAGTAAAAATGAGAGTGAAAGAGAATCGGTATTCTAGGGTTTTGAGAGACAGTTTTCGAAGTGAATCGTTTTGAGAGATAAAAAGCTTTCGAAAATAGGAAGTTGAAATGACACAAAAGAAAATGCCTTTTCGGAATAAACTGAAAATGGAAACTGCTGAAAGTTCAAAATTCAAATTTTAAAAAGATAACTTCTAAAAATAAAATAGGCAAGCAATGATTCGAATAAAAACGTACCTGTTCAGAAATTTCATACTAAAATTAAAATACCTCGATTGAAGAGATTTCTTCAAGTTGAAGTTATGAGTATGAACAACTTCAGACTTTAATCGATAGGAGAAATAATATTCAGCTTGTTGCAAATAGACTCAAATAGGCTTTTCTCTAGAGGCTTTGTAAAGATGTATGCCAATTGATTCTTTGACTCAATAAATTGAACCAGAATCTCACCATTTTGGACATGATCCCTTATAAAATGATGTTGAATCTCTATATGCTTCGCCCTTGAATGAAGAATTGGGTTCCTGGTAAGATTAATGGCACTTGTGTTGTTGCATTTGATCTCGGTGCAGGATTCTTCTATTCCAAAGTCTCTTAGTTGTTGTCTTATCCATAAAATTTGAGAACAACAGCTTCTAAGAGCAACATACTCTGCTTCTACTGCTGATAATGCTACAGTACTTTGCTTCCTTGAGAACCAAGATACCAGCATATTTCCCAACAGTTGATAAGTACCAAATGTGCTCTTTCTGTTGACTATACAACCGGCTAAATCAGTGTTTAAATATTTAAGTAGAGTAAAGTCTTATTCTTTTGGATACCATAGACCTAGCTTTGGACAAGTCGCAACATATTTAATGATGCGTTTTACAGCACTTAGATGAGATTCCCTTGGATCAGATTGAAATCTTGCACAGATGCACACATTGAATAGAACATCAGGTCTAGATGCAGTAATATAGAGAAAAGAACCGATCATGCTTCTGTATAGCTTCTGATCTACTTTCTTCCCTTCTTCATCATTGTCTAGTTTTGAAGAACTTGACATAGGTGTCTCTGTCTTCTTGCAATTCTCCAATCCAAATTTCTTGATGAGATCTTTGGCATATTTCTCCTGGTGAATGAATATACATTTTCTTTGATTGTTTGACTTGCAATCCCAGAAAGAAGCTTAACTCACCCATCATACTCATTTTGAATTTATCTTGCATAGATCTTGAAAATTTCTTGCAAAGACTTTCATTAGGAGAACCCAAGATAATATCATCTACATAAATTTGTACCAGTAGAAAATCTTTTCATTCTCTCTTTATAAACAAAGCAGTATCAACTTTTCCCTTTTCAAAACCATTTTGAATTAGAAACTTACTCAACCTTTCATACCAGGCTCGAGGTGCTTGCTTCAGTCCATACAAGGCATTTTTCAGTCTGTAGACTAAGTCTGGCTTTCCTGGGTCTTCAAATCCTAGTGGTTGTTTTACGTAGACTTCTTCTTGTATGAACTCATTCATGAATGCACTTTTGATATCCATCTGGAATAACCTGAAATTTTCAAAACAAGCAAAAGCAAGTAATAATCTAATTGCTTCTAACATTGCTACTGGTGCATAGGTCTCGTCATAGTCTATCCATTCTTCCTGTATATATCTTTGTGCCACAAGTCTTGCTTTATTTCTGATCACTTTTCCTTTCTCATTCATCTTGTTCTTGAAAACCCATTTCGTTCCTATCACAGATTTGCCTTTAGGTTTTGGAATCAGCTCCCATACATTGTTGATGCTGAATTGTCTGAGTTCTTTCTGCATAGCTTCTATCCAACTTTCATCAGACAAGGCTTCATCTACTCCTTTTGGTTCTATCTCAGAAATAAGTGCTAGAGTACTGAACTCTTCTATTCTTTTGGATTTGGTGCGAATTCCTTCTTTAATGTCGCAAATAATGAGTTCTTTGGGATGACTTGACTTGTGCTTCCAGTTGCTACTTGATCTGAGAGTATGTTGTTCCTCTACTTCAGTTGAATCTTCTCGATCTGCTTGTTACTGTTCTCCAGAAGTTTGAACCTCTTCGGGGGAAATAGACTTTGTTGAGTCTGGAACAGGTTCAGACTTTTCTAGTTGAGTCTGATCTGGTTGATTCTGCACATAATCCTGAAACTTGATGTTCATAGATTCTTCCATGGATTGAGTCTTCTTGTTAAAGACCTTGTAAGCTTTACTTGAAGTCGAATAGTCAATGAAGATTCCTTCATTTGATTTTTCCTCGAACTTTCCAGAACGATCATTCGCATTCTTCAAAATAAAACAATTACAGCCAAAGACATGAAAGTAAGAAACAATAGACTTCTTTCCTTTATATACTTCATAAGGAGTTTTCTCTAGAATAGGCCTCAAGAATACTCTGTTGATAATATAGCAAGCAATAGAAACTGCTTATGCCCAAAATCGAGAGGATATTTTGCTCTCTATCAGGAGAGTTCTGGCCATCTCTTGTAAGGATCCGTTTTTCCTTTCCACAACCCCATTTTGTTTTGAAGTATATGGAGAAGAGAAAACATGCTGAAAACAGGATTCATTATAGAACTTCGCAAAGTCTTGATTTTCAAACTCACCTCCATGGTCAGTTCGTATGCTCGAAATAGCATAACCCTTTTCATTCTGAACCTTCTTGGCAAATTTCGAGAAATAGGAAAATTTTTTTTAGACTTTCTTGCCAGAAAGTAAACCCAAGTGAAATGAGAGTAATCATCCACGATTACTAGGCAATATTTCTTTCCACCAATACTCTGAATTCTGGTTGGTCCAAAAAGGTTCATATGGAGAAGCTATAATGCTCAACTGGTAGAAACTTGATTTACAAGTTTAAAGGAACTTCTGACTTGTTTTCCCAAGACACAGGGGGTGCATAATTCAGACTTCTGATAAGCCAGATTAGGAAGTCCTCAAACCAGCTTCTTAGAAGAAATTTTAGCAATTTGCTTCATATTAACATGGCCAAGCTTCCGATGTCTGAGACTTGCTTCATCTTGAATAAAAATAAGGCACTAAGAACTTTCTAGATTTACATCCAAAAGATATATGTTATCATGTCTTTGCCCAGTAAAAGATTGAGAGAACTCTTGACTCGTTTCAGAACAAATGCCTTATTGGAAGTTTATTTTGAAACCAGTATCGCAAAGCTGACTTATACTCAGTAGATTGTAGTTCAAGCCTTCCACCAAGGAAACATTATTGATAGTTAGGCTTCTAATCTTCACAGTTCCACATCTTACAATCTTTCCTTTGTTGTTTCCTCCAAAAGAAACTTTTCCTCCATTCAGTCTAACAAGCTTTATAAAGCAGCTTGAGTCTCCTGTCATATGTCTCGAACAGCCAATATCCAAATACCATTTGATCTTTCTTTTAATAGTGACCTGTGATCAAAAGAAAAACTCAAACTTTCTTCAGTACCCAGATTTTCTTGGGTCCAGGAGAGTTAGTATTAAAGATAGTCTTTGCCCATTCTTTCTTAAATGGTCTCCAAATCTTAAGATATTCTTTCTCGAAATGTTCTGAGCTATTACACTTTGAACATCTGAGTGCACTCCGACCAACAGGTTTTACAAAAAAATATTTGAAAATGATTTTTGTAAAATGCTCTTGCAGGTCTTTGTTTAATTCTCTCTTTTACTTTGAGAAAATCAACTAATGGAACAGTTTCTAAAATCATATCCAAACCAGATTTGTTAAAGTAGGGTATTTGAGCTGAAAGAATTTTCTCCAGTTTTTCGGATCCTTTTGAAAATCTTTCTGTAATACTTGAAATGTCCCTTTTGAAAATAGCATTTTCCTTCGAAAGAGAATTTGAATTTTCTTTCAAATTATCAAAAATTGCATTCAGACTTTCAAACTTTTCTTTCCAAGAAACTTCCTGTTGCCTAAGATTAGAATTCTCCCTTTTTAGTTCAGAAATCCTTTTAAGAGAGGATTTAAGACTGAGGTAGAGTTTATTTATATATTTAGAAATCTTAACAGGAATTTTTGAGTTACTAACCTCAATTTCTTTGTTTGAGTTTGAATTAGAGTCTGTTTATGAATCTGAGTCTGATTCTAAATGAGCCATCAGACATATGTTGGCATATTCTTCTTCACTTTCCTCACACTCTGTGTCACTCCAAGTTTCGGCTTTGAAAGCCTTCTTGTACTTCTCAGTTTTTCCTTTCTTCTTCTTCAATAGTGGACAGTTTGGTTTGATATGCCCATTTTTCTTGCATTCGAAACATATTACATCTTTGCTGGTTTCATTGTCCTCCGTCGGTCTTTTCTTAAAATTATGCGTGCTCCGTTTCTTCCAGTTGAATCTTCTTCCTTTTCTATTCAGTTTTTTGAATTTCTTAATCATAAGCGCTAGCTCCTCATCATCTATATCATCATTTGAATCTGTATAATCAGAATCAATGTTAGACTTTACAGTAATTGACTTCTTACCTTTAGGATCTTCTTCATCATTTATTTGCTCCACTTCGTATGACTAAAGCGTGCCTATCAGCTCTTCAACTGATAGAGACATGATCCTCTAGATTTCTCTAATTGAAGTCTTCACATGATTGCAATCTTTCGAAAGCCCACGCAATAGCTTTTTGACTTTCATTGGTCATGAGATTGGTTGACCTTGATACACTAGGCCATTCACAATCTTTGTAAAGCAACTGGACATATCAGTAATAGATTCTCCAGGCTTCTTTCTGAAGGCTTTATACTGTCCGAGCAGAATGTTTATTTTGGTTTCCTTCACACGGTCAGTCCCTTCGTAAGTAACATGTAATCTATCCCAAACTTCTTTTGCTATTTCACAAGAAGAAATTCGGTTATACTCAGTGAGAGATAATGCACAGTATAAAGAGTGGATTGTTTTCGTGTCAAGAGCTTGTCTCTTGGTAATTTTAGCTCATGTTGTTTTGTCAGCATCAATAACTTCTTTTCCTTGGTCTGAAGCTGTTGTTGCTTTAGGGTTGATCCCTTTTTTTCTACAAAATCCCACTCTAGAGGATCTCTGGATCTGAGAAATGCCTTCATCTTGTTCTTCCACACATTGTACTCCTTACCGTCGAAGTAAGGGGGTCTGGTGTTGCTTTGACCTTCAACTAAACCTGGAGCCAAAATTCTAACCATAAAGGATCTTTAGCTTAGAAGTAAAACACTTCAAAAAGTAAGCACACAAGCTTTGATACCAATTGAAATGGCTAGTAAGAACACCTAGAGGGGGGTGAATAGGTGTGAAAATAGATTTTTGAAATGCAATGAAAAACTTTACTTTTAACCTGAGTCTGGTTGACTATAGACTTTGCAGAATGAATCAGACTTTAGCAGTTGCTTTCAATCACAGAAATATATCACAGCAAATAAAGTAAATGAGTTCAGGGAAAAGAAAAATAGACACAAGGTTTATAGTGGTTCGGCTTAGATCAAGCCTACGTCCACTCTCCCATGCTGACAGCCTCATGGTTGGTTTTCACTAAGAATCAAAAGAGAATTTACAATCTTGCGATCTTGACTTCTTAGTGAAGAGTCTCTACTGCTCTCACAAAGTCTCTCTTTGAGTATCTCTCTTTTGAGTACAAATTTGAGTACAGTGTAAGGAATAACAAGTAAGTGAGAAGATTCAGACTTTGGAATTCTTCTTTCACGCACTCTATTGAACAATTAGAGAGTCTTCCTTAAATACTCCTTCGTGCCTTCACGACTGTTGACACTTTTCAAATGAATTCTTCCAATCAACTCGTTGGACAAAATCAATCAAGGAGATCTTCGAGCCGTTTGAAGATTATGATGAAAGCTCGTTAATCCTGTTCGCCCATACAATCAGGATCTTGGTTTTCATAAGTAGATTCTTTTCAAATTAACTTGTTATCCAAAAAGATTTGATGTATCTAAATTGATTCCAATAAAGATAATCAATCTCGTAGGTGATATTTCCATCCAGAAGGCCATATATATCATCCAGAAGGCCATATATATCATGTACGAACTGAACCCTTGAAGAAAGAAAGATAATCCCGCGTCTGGATAAGTCTTTATTTTTCACTTGCGTTCAGTCTGGAATTAGTCAGAGTGAGCAAATTTCTGTTGTAAGATAGACTTTGACACAAAAGTCTAGCGATCTTCAGAATAGACTTTAGATAAGTTTTGTTAGCTTTAAAACAACATAGGAGTTTTCTCTAACATAAACCACTCCACAAGAAAGACGAGATAGTGGCGACTCACATGAGAGATGTGGATCTTCCTTTTTATCGCTTTGAGGTAAGCGAGAGCTACAATAGCAGGAACAATGCGACATCGTTCTAGCGTTTTGTCCCGTCTGTCCGTCCGACCCTATTCTAATATGATTTTGTCTCCATTTCATGTTGTTTGGTGACTCGCCAA
This sequence comes from Eucalyptus microcorys, assembly GCA_014182515.1. NCBI lineage: Eukaryota > Viridiplantae > Streptophyta > Magnoliopsida > Myrtales > Myrtaceae > Eucalyptus > Eucalyptus microcorys. The sequence continues at coordinate 24,692,704 of CM024572.1, forward strand.
CAAACAGACGCCTATCTTCCGAACCAAAAGTAGTCGCATTTTGGTCGTTAGCTTCACCAACTTGCCAAGGTATGACATGTTTCTTTGAGCTACTCCTGCCATTCAATTCGTTTAAACTCAACACTATCTTCACTTTCTTTCGCATGCCATATCTTTGATCTTCGTTTCCACGGGTTCATCAAGTCCCGATTTTACATCTTCCTGCTTCCTTGCTCTCACCATCGGCTCGACTTCCTTTCGCTGATTCAGATGGAATAATCCAATAAGGTTCCTTGTTGAACTGAGGCAAAGTAGGGAGACGGGCACACGGGAGTGATCAAGAAGAAGAAGATGGAAATGCGGGAAGAGGAATTGGTGGAGGTAAATTTCAGATTGTTGGATGGACGGACATGGGTCCCTTCCAGTACTCATCGGTGTCCACCATCGATATGTTGAAGCAGAGAGTTGTCTCCGATTGGCCCGAAGGTGTCCTCCGCCTCCTTCCTATGTTCGTTTTAGTATGTGATTTGTGCTAGATAACCTTATAATCCGATATCTTCATCTTGTTCAGATATGGTCTATAAGATTGGTGATATAGTTCAAAACAGCTTAGCAAGGTCATACGTGCATCATAGACTACATGAACTTTTTCTTGTTTTAAGCCGACTCCAAGTGCTTCTTTCTTGTGGAATGTAGTAACTGTCTAGGAGCTGAGATCATGTCTAATGCTAGGCCTTATGTTAGTGATGACCCTGCTTTAAACTTACCTGAAATTGCATTATTGCGACTGCCAGTGACCATAAGTTTATGACTAATGGCGCTATCATGAAGAGTTGTGATCGTATGTTTGCGTGCAGGAGCAACTTCCAAGCCCAAGCTCTTTGCCATCTTCAAAATCCTTTCACCCTTATTAAAAATCATTCATAAATTTATACAGTGGCTTCGTACTGATAATGCCTGAAAATTTTTCAATCATGAATATTCTTCATTGTTCATTGCAAATGGCATTCTTCATAAGAGCTCCTGTACATATTCTATGACATCCAGAAATTTCATCCAGCTAATCAATTAGTAGTGATGGGTCTTATTGGCATAGTAATTTAATCCAGTAGATGAATTTAGGAATCAAGATAATTAAATTATGCCTTGTATGATTAAAATAAGTACTTAAGTCTTAGTATAGTACATAATTTGATTCTTAATGTGCACGTGTGCAAGACCGGTTGCCTATGTCACCTTTAGGAGACTCTAAATTACATTTTTAGTCCAAAGCTTCTAGAACTCAGCCCCTACAGCCAATGAAATTGCATGCAAAATTGGCTAATATTAAAAAATTAGGCTAAATAGCCTAGTTTAGGGCAATGATGTGCCGCCCCTCCCTTGACCACTCGTCTTTCATGCAAGATGAGTCTTACACAAGCCAAAATCATTTCCCTTCCCACTTAAGTCGGCAGCTTCTCCCCTTTTCTTCTTCATTTCTTCTTTTCTTTCTCATTTTCTCTCATCTCTCTCACCGAACCCTCTCTTCCTCTCACTTTCTCTCTCGGTTTCGCTCTTGCCCGCGAGCTCTCTCCTCTCCTCTCTCGCTTTCATCTTCGGGCTCAAGCACACCAGCAAGCCGGTAGCTTCCTCAAGCTCACAGTGAGCTTAGGAGAAGGAAGCCAAAGCAACAAAACCTCAAGGCAAGGAGAAATGATAATTTCCTACTCCCCTTGATCTTCTTAGGACTTGATTTTTGTAGAATAGGGAGTCTTTTGGTTGCTCTTGCTATTTTGGTTGTTGTTATGGTCTTGCATGTTGCTATGATGTTCGGATCATGAAGAAGTGGTATTGTGATAGTGTGTTTTTGGAAGGAGGATGGGTTGCGTGTCAGGTTTAGGAGGTTCGGTGGGCTTGTATATGGTCTTTTATGCTTGTATTAGCTTGTAGGAACTTCGCCTGTGACCTATACTTGACTATATGACTTGCATGTGTTCTGTGAGGCTGGAATGGGCATGCATGTGAATTTCGGACATGGAAAATGCATGGATTGCAAGTGTTTTGAATTTACTTATTGTTTTTCCAAAACTGAGATTTCCCGAGCTCTCTGGTTTGTCGATTTTGTGAGGCTCGTTAGGTTGAGATCTGGGTAAAGTTCTCTCTATGAAAGTTCAAGAGATCTAAACTATGACATATAATTTCGATGGATCTGAAGTAAAATTGCTGGGGTATGGACGTGGGTCTCTACTGGGTCTGTACTGCCCAGAACGACTCGTGTGTGACTCTGCACTATTGTAAAATTTCTACTGAGATTTCTAGTACGAATTTGGTCTTGACTTCTTTATGGAAGTTGTGACAAATTGTTTGAACTATGACACATATTTTGTTAGATTTTTCTGGATCAATATAGTTGGCACAAATATATTTTAGTGTGCGGTGCTTTTTCTGCGGAAGTGTGAAAATAGAGAATCTGAGTGTGTTATTGAATTCTTAGAAAAATTTTGGAGCAGAAGTGGATCATACTTTCTTCTGTGAAATTGTAATATACCTTTGCACGTGCAATATATAACAATTTGAGTTTATTTTTGAAAGGGCTAGTAAGAACACCTAAGTGTTAAAAGAAATTTTTGTGAAAACGTTTATAAATACTTTTTTTCTCGAACTAGAATCTGCAAAGTAAAGAACTAGAGTAAATTCAGCAATTAAATAAATTTGCGAATGAATAAAAGAGTTCAGGGAAGAAAATGAAAACACAAATTTTATAGTGGTTTGGCTTAGATTAAGCCCACGTCTACTCTCCCGCACTGACAACCCACTGGCTGGATTTCACTATGAATCAAAAGAGATTTTACAACTTATGATCTCGACTTTCTCAACGAAGAGTTTCTACTGATCTCTCACAGAGTCTCTCTAAGAATTTCTCTCTTTTGTATACAAGTTGGAGCTTGATCTAAGAATTTCTCTCTTTTGTATACAAGTTGGAGCTTGATGAAAGAGTAAGGAACTATAGAGATTCAGACTTTGAAATTCTTCTTTCACGCACTACAATGAACAACTTGGAGAATCATCCTTAAATACTCATTCATGCCTTCACGATCGTTGACACTTTCCAAAGGAGTTCTTCCAATCTACCTGTTGGAGAGAATCGATTAAGGTGATCTCAGGATATTTGGTTTCCATAAGTAGAGCCTTCCAAGTTTGCTCGCCCTTCAAAAGATCTTCATATCGGAGTAGATTCCAATAAGAATAATTAAACGAGTAGATGCTACATCCAGCCATAAGGTCTTCCAAAAACCATACGAATTGAAACCTTGAAGATAATCCGTCATCTGGATAAGTCGTCATTTGGTTTGGACACTATTAGTGAGGGCAGACTTTGAATCTTAAGTCTAGCGGTCCTCAGACTTTGACAATAGAGTTTGGAGTTCTTAAGATTATAACTCTTGAGTTTGGAAGTCTTCAAATTATACTTTTTTGGAAACGTTTTGTCAACTTCAAAACAGTAAATGAGTTTTCTCCAACAATCTCCCCCTTTTTTATGGTGACCAAACTTTCCTGCTGATTTGAATAATTTTAACCTGTAAAACAGTACTTAAGCAATACATGATATCTTATAAAAATAAGTTGATTAGGTCCTGGATAATATCGATTATGCAACCACAGAAACATGTTAATCCTGCAAGATAACTATCCAACCATAATAAATATCATAGACTTAGTTACTGCAAGCGTAAAAAAGATTCAAAGTCAAACAACAATCAAGCAGTCAAGGTCCAAAGTACACCAATCCAAAGTCAGTCCAAAATACCAAACCAATCAAAAAGTCATTAAACCAAGCAAAAATTCCCTAAAGATAAGTCAAGTAAGTCAGATCAAAGCTTAGGTCAAAGTTGCACAAACTCTCCCCCTTTTTGTCAACAGCAAAAGGTGGAATATAAAAATGAATTGGGTAAAAATCATGGCTGTTTGGGGATGTGAACGATTTGGAAATCCCCCATAGACTTGACAGTCTCCTCTAGCTTTGTTAGACTCTCCTTCAGCTGTTAAATATCTTCACCCTTCGCAGTTTCTTGCACTTGAAGCTTTAGGGCTTGTATTTGCTCTTGGAGAGAGTCTGAAGTCGATTTTAAAGCTATCTTGAGGCTTGTCATCTTAAACTCAAAACCATATAGCTGACCTTTTATATCCAAAAGGATATCCAGTAATCTTTGAAAGTTTGCTGTTGGTTCTGTTGTAGCACTAGGTTCAGCCAAATCAGTTCCAAGAGTCTTGAGATGTGAGGGAACATCAGTAGTTCGATCACCAGGACTTGGAGTGGATGCCTCAACATCTGCTTTAGGGAATTGAGAGGCATAGACATCCTTTGGATCTGCTAGAGATCTACTAACATCACTAGTAAAAACAGGTGAAGAAGTACCTCTTTTGTTAATAGCTCCCCATGTTCTTGTGCCTTTGGGTGGAGAAAAGAATTCTTCTTCCTATTCTTACTCTTCTTCAGCACCCAAGTGTTGTTCTTCCCTTTCTTCTCCTGCAGTCCCACCCCTTGTCTCATCTAAGTCACCCTACAGGGATACAACAAATGTTGGCTCAAGAGAATCATCTTAACCCTTTTCTTCCTCTTGTTCTCTTCCTCTCTCTTCTTCTGTTCATCCTTCCTCTCTATCTCTCTTCTCTGTCTCTTCTCTTCCTCTGTTCTCTCAGTCTTCTGACGCTTGAAAGCTAACAAAACTCTATAAATTCCTTAAGGCAAAGGCGGAGAGAGTGATGTCATCATTATCTTCTTCGTTTTGCAAGATAAGGGCTCTCCTCTTCTTGGTAGGTTCGCTTATGAGCTCCTTGCCTTTTCTTTTTCCTGCTGTAGAGTCTTGTCTTGCCTTGACATGGGACTTCTCCTTAATGCTCCCTAAAACCTTGTTCAGCTCCTTCAGATGCATCTTAGAAACCATTTTCAATCCAATCACCATTGGAGTAATGGTTCTGACACAAAGAGAGGTGGGAAGATGAATTTTGAAGTGTCTGAAGAGTCTAGTGATAAGAGCAGAGTAAGGAAGTTGTCCCTTGTCCTTCACCACTGTCCTATACATGTGCATCAGGATAGTGTAAGGTAGAGAGAACTTGTAGCCAATGTTGATAGCGTACATCAACTTCGATTCCGAGTGAGAGACATCAATCTTTGACGTTGATTTGGGTCTGATGTAGTTGATTATGATCTTGTGAAGTAAGATATTGGAGGCAGTCATTTGAGAGTAAGAAATCTTGCCCTCAGCAAATCTATCCCGAACAAGTTCCAAAGTAGTGTGAGCAACAAACACACTGATTGGTTGGAAACTCCCTTTTCCCACCCCAATCACATCAACCAATGTGTCTACATCGACCTCAAAATCTTTGTCCCTAACCGTAAAAGAAAATCTATTCGCATCTAGAAAAGATAGATTTGAATAGAAGTAAGCCGTAAGTTCTTGGTTGGCGACAGTTGTCTCAAAGCAAAAACGTTCGAGTTGAAGGAGTGCAAACTTTTCCCTCAATTTCACTTTCAACGAATCAAGAAAATCAAAGTCCACGTTCCTAGGGTTCATAACCTCTCGCTTCGGCAATTTTGAGTAGGTCTTCTTCCTATGATCTTTGGAACGGAATAAACTCGCTCCATCACCACAAATAGTTGCGGCAACGCCCATCCTAGGCTGAAAATTCATGAACATCTTGTCATCGTCATCTTTCCCTTCAGGCTGATTAAAGGTACCAAACCATGGATCACTTGGAAAGTTGGCAAAGGTCCTTACTGCCAAACCTTTAGGCGCAATGCCCATTCTTTCCATTGTTTTCAAAAAGTGAGTCTCATTTCTGTACCCTCTCTCACTTAAGAACTCATCAATCAAAGTCATCGCAGTTCCACCCTCCTTTAACTTAGAGTAGAGTTTGAAGAGAAATTTAGGTTTCAAAGTTCTTACGGGTTCAATGTCTTCCAAAATTTCTTCTTGTGGTTGTTGCCAAGGAGGATCTTGAGTCCTATGTTGAGTAGAGTGATGCGGTTGAGAATGTTATTGTTAACTTTGCTGCTTCTACTGAGGAAAGTCTTCTTCCTCGGTCAGATCAAAATGCGTAGGACCCTCACGCATATGCTGTGGTCCCCTACTCGCGATTCTAGAAGACTTTCTTTGGGAAGACATTGTCACTTTCTTTGGAGGATTTCTTGAACTCACTCGTTGAAAAAGGTGAGAACTTTTCGGATTAAACTATAGAGAAAGTATGGGAAAGTGGAGTTCTGTATTCTAGGGTTTGTGAGTGAAAACGGAGAAGAAGAAAATCAATAGTATATAAAGTAGATGAAATGGGGTATATGAACAGTCACAAAAGAAAAAGTAAAAATTGCCTTTTTCGAAAATGAAAAACTGCCACAAATTCAAAACTCGAAAAAGATAATTTCTAAAAATAAATTGGGCAAGTAGCGAGAAAAATAAACATACATTTTCAACATTTCTTCCTAAAATAAATTACTCGCATTAAAGTGAGATAACTTATAGTCGCAACTTTTTAGATGTTCTAAGTCTGAACACCTTCAGACTTTACCCAGTAGAATATATGATGTTCAGTCTCCAGTGGCTTTGTAAATATGTCTCCCAACTAATTCTTTGAGTCAATGAACTGTATCATGACTTCTCCATTCTGAACATGATCTCTGATAAAATGGTGTCAAATTTCTATATGTTTTGCCCTTGAATGAAGAATTTGATTCTTTGTGAGATTGATGGCACTGGTGTTGTCACATTTAATCTCAGTGCACGATTCTTCAATTCCAAAGTCTCTTAGTTGCTGCCTTATCCACAAGATTTGAGAGCAGCAACTCTTAAGAGCCACATATTCTGCTTTAACTGTTGAAAGAGCTACGGTACTCTATTTTCTTGAAAATCAGGATACTAGCTTGTTGCTCAGCAGTTGACAAGTACCAGAAGTACTCTTTGTATCAACTCTGCAACCTACTAAATCTGCGTCTGAATATCCAAGGAGAGTAAAGTCTCATTCTTTGGGATACCATAGACCTAGCTTTGAAGTAGTTGCAACGTATTTAATGATACGTTTTGCAGTACTTAGATGAGATTCTTTGGGATCTGATTGAACTATAGCATAAATGCAAACACTCAATAAGATGTCAAGTCTAGATGCAGTAAGGTAAAGAAGTGAACTAATAATACTCTTGTAAAGCTTTTGGTCTACACTCTTTCCTCCTTCATCTTTATCCAGCTTCGAAGAGCTTGACATTGGTATCTCAGTCTTTTTGCAATTCTCCAATCCGAATTTCTTGATGAGATCTTTTGCATATTTTTCTTGGTGAATGAAAATTCATTTCTTCAATTGTTTGACTTGTAATCCGAGAAAGAAGGTCAATTCACCCATCATGCTCATCTCGAATTCATCCTGCATAGACTTAGAAAACTTCTTGCACAGATTTTCATTGGGTGATCCAAATATAATATCATCAACATAAATTTGAACAAATAGAAAATCTTTACATTCTCTTTTAATGAATAGAGTAGTATCCACTTTTCCTTTAACAAAATCATTTTGAATTAGAAAATTACTTAACCTATCATACCAGGCTCGAGGTGCTTGCTTCAGTCCATATAGAGCCTTTTTTAATCTATAGACTGAGTCTGGCTTTCTTGAATCTTCAAATCCAGGTGGTTGTTCCACATAGACTTCTTCTTGGATGAATCCATTAAGGAATGCACTTTTTACATCCATTTGAAATAACCTAAAATTTTTGTAGCAAGCAAAAGCAAGTAATAATCTTATTGCTTCTAACCTTGCTACTGGTGCATAGGTCTCATCATAGTCTATCCCTTTTTCTTGCATATATTCTTTGACCACGAGTCTTGCTTTGTTCCTAACCACTTTTCCTTTCTCGTCCACCTTGTTTCTGAAAACCCATTTAGTTCCAATAATAGATTTACCTTTTGGTTTAGAAATTAGCTCCCAGACACCATTGATGCTGAACTGTATGAACTCTTCTTGCATAGCTTCAATCCAGCTTTCATCAGACAGAGCTTCTTCTATACTTTTGGGTTCTATCTCAGAAATAAGTGCTAGTACACTAGACTCTTCTTGCCTTTTGGATCTAGTGTGAATTTCTTCATCAATGTTGCTAATGATGAGCTCTTTGGGATGACTGGATTGGTGTTTCCAGTTGCTGGTTGGTTTAAAAGTCTGTTAATCCTTTGTTTCAGTTGAATCTTCTGGTTCATCTTGTTGTTTATCTCCAAAAGTCTGAACCACTTTGATAGAATTAGACTTTGTAAAGTCTGAAGTAGGTTCAGATTCTTCAAGTTGATTTTGATCTAGTTGAGTTTGCATAGATTCTTGAAACTTGACATTCATAGATTCTTCCACAGACTGAGTCTTTTTATTGAATATTACGTAAGCTTTGCTTGAGGTTGAGAAGCCAAGGAAAATTCCTTCGTCTGATTTTTCTTCAAACTTACCAGTTCGATCATTTGCATTTTTCAAAACAAAACACTTACAACCAAACACATGAAAATAAGAAACATTTGGCTTTTTCCCTTTAAATACTTCATAAGGAGTTTTCTCTAAAATAGGTCTAAAAAAATACTCTGTTAATGATGTAGCATGCTGTAGAGACTACTTTAGCCCAAAATTGAGAGGAAATATTACTCTTAATTAAGAGGGTTCTAGCCATCTCCTGCAAGGATCTATTCTTCCTTTCCACAACCCCATTTTGTTTTGGAGTGTATGGTGAAGAGAAAACATGCTGGAAACCAGAATCATCACAGAATTTTGCAAAGTATTGATTTTCAAACTCACCTCCATAGTCTGTCCGTATGCTTGAAATAGCATATCCTTTTTCATTCTGAATTTTCTTAGCGAACTTTGAAAAGTGAGAAAAGGTTTTAGACTTACTTGCCAGGAAGTAAACCTAAGTAAAACGAGAGTAATCATCCACAATTACTAGGCAGTATCTCTTTCCACCAATGCTTTGTGTTCTGGTTGGTCCAAAGAGATCCATATGCAGAAACTGCAAAACTCGATTAGTGGAAACTTGATTTATAAGTTTAAAAGAACTTCTAACCTGCTTTCCCAAAAGACATGGTGTGCATAAATTAGACTCTTGATAAGTCAGATTGGGGAGTCCACGAACAAGCTTCTTAGAGGAGATCTTGGCAATATTACTCATGTTCACATGGCCAAGCTTTCGATGCCAAATGTTTGTTCATCTTGAATGGATATAAGACATTGAGAATTTTCTGGTTTTATATCTAGAAGATAAATATTCTCATGTCTTCTTCCAGAGAAAGTTTGAGAGAAATCTTTACTTATTCCCGAACATACGCCTTCTTGGAAATTGATTTTGAATCCAGTATCGCACATTTGACTAATGCTGAGTAGATTATAATTCAATCTTTTCACCAAGGAGACATTGTTGATTGTGAGACTTCCAATCTTCACAGTTCCACATCCAATAATTCTTCCTTTGCTATTTCCTCCAAAAGAAACTTTTCCACAATTTATATGAACAAGATTTATAAAACAACTTGAATCTCCTGTCATGTGTCTCAAACAGCTACTATCCAAATACCATTTGATCTTTTTCTTGATAGTGACCTATAATCATAAGAAGAACTCAAGCTTTCTTTGGTATCCACATTTTCTTGGGTCTAGGGGAGTTAGTGTTAAAAACAGTTTTTGCCCAATCCCTTTTAACATGTCTCCAAACCTTAGGACATTCCTTCTCGAAATTTTCTGAGTTGTTACACTTTGAACGGTTGAGAGCACTTTGGCCAACAGGTTTTACAAAAACTCTTTGAAAATAATTTATGTAAAATGTTTTTGTGGGTCTTTGTTTGATTCTTTCCTTTATTTTTGGAAAATCAATTAAAGAAATGGTTTCTAGAGTCATACCCAAACCAGATTTGTTAAAGTAAGGCCTTTGTATAGAAATAATCTTTTCTAACTTCTTAGACCCTTTTGAAAACTTTTTTGTGATATTTGAAATGTCCTCTTTCAAAAAAGCATTTTCCTTCGAAAGAGAATCTGCATTTTCTTTCAAATTAACAAAACTTTTATCTAGATTTTCAAACTTTTCTTTTCAAGAAGTTTCCTGTTGCTTCAGTTTAGAATTCTCCCTCTTTAGCTTGGAGATCCTTTTAAGAGATGTTTTGAGACTAAGACAGAGTTCATCTATATACTTCAAGACTTTAATTGGAATTTTCAAATTGCTAACCTCAATTTCTTTGTCTGAATCTGAGTATGAATCTGTTTTAGAGTCTGAGTTTGATTCTGAATTTTCCATTAGACATATATTGGCATATTCTTCATCACTTTCCTCGCATTCAGTGTCACTCAATGTCTCTGCTTTGAGAGCCTTTTTGTATCTCTCTGTTTTTCCTTTCTTTTTCTTCAGCAGAGGGCAGTTGAGTCTGATGTGCCCATTTTTCTTGCATTCAAAGTAAATTATGTCTCTGTTGACTTCATCATCCTCAGTTGATTTGTTTGGGAATTTTTGAGTGCTTTGCTTCTTCCAGTTAAATCTTCTTCCTTTCCCGTTCAGCTTCCTGAACTGCCTTATCATGAGTGCTAGCTTTTCATCGTCCATGTTATCCTCTGAATCTGTATCATCAGAATCATCATTAGATTTTAAAACAATTGACTTCTTACCTTTAGGATCTTCTTCCTCATTGATTTGTTCCACTTCAAATGACTGAAATGTCTCAACTAATTCATCTACTGAGAGAGACATGATCATCTGGGTTTCTCTTATTGAAATCTTCACGTGATTCTAGTCTTTGGAGAGTTCACGTAGCAATTTGTCGACCTTCATTGGTCCTGAGATTGGTTGTTCCTGATATGCTAGGCCATTTATAATTTCTGTGAAATGACTGAATATGTCAGTGATCGATTCTCTTAGCTTCATCTTGAAGGCTTCATATTGTTCGAGTAGGATATTGATTTTTATTTCTTTAACTCAATCAGTTCCTTCATAAGTGACATGCAACCTGTCCCAGGCTTCTTTTGTTGTTTCACAAGATGAAATTCTATTATACTCAGTAGGAGATAAAGCACAATATAAGGAATAGATGGCTTTAGAATCAAGAGCTTGTCTCTTGGTTAATTCTTTTTGTGTCATTTCGCCAGCATCTATAACTTATTTTCCTTTTTCTAAAATTGATGTAACTTTGGGATTGATCACTTTTTCTACTACATTCCATTCCAGCGAATCTTTCGATCTTAGGAATGCCTTCATCTTGTTCTTCCACACATTGTATTCCTTCCCATCAAAGTAAGGAGGTCTGGTGTTAATTTGGCCTTCAACCAAACCTGTAGCCAAAATACTAGCCATAGATCTTTAACTCAAAAGTAAAAACACTTCAATAGAATGAGCACACAAGCTCTGATACCAATTGAAAGTTTTAGTAAGAACATCTAGATGGGGTGAATAGGTGTTAAAAGAAATTTTTGTGAAAATGTTTATAAATACTTTTTCTCTCGAACTAGAATCTACAATGTAAAGAATTAGAGTAAATTCAACAATTAAATAAATTTGCAAATGAATAAAAGAGTTCATGGAAGAGAATGAAAACACAAAGTTTATAGTGGTTTGGCTTAGATCAAACCTACATCCACTCTCCTATACTGACAGCCCATTGGCTGGATTTCACTATGAATCAAAAGAAATTTTACAGCTTATGATCTCGACTTTCTTAGTGAAGAGTTTCTACTGAACTCTCACAGAGTCTCTCTAAGAATTTCTCTCTTTTGTATACAAGTTGGAGCTTGATGAAAGAGTAAGGAACCGTAGAGATTCAGACTTTGAAATTCTTCTTTCATGCACTACAACGAACAACTTGGAGAATCATCCTTAAATACTCCCTCATGCCTTCACAACCGTTGGCACTTTCCAAAGGAGTTCTTCCAATCTACCCGTTGGAGAAAATCGATTAAGGTGATCTTGAGCCGTTGAATGATTAGTGATGAAAGCTCGTCAATCCTATTCGCTCGTATAATCAGGATATTTGGTTTCCATTAGTAGAACCTTCCAAGTTTGCTCGCCCTTCAAAAGATCTTCATATCGGAGTAGATTCCAATAAGAATAATCAAACGAGTAGATGCTACATCCAGCCATAAGGTCTTCCAAAAACCATACGAATTGAAACCTTGAAGATAATCCGTCATCTGGATAAGTCATCATTCTTCGGTCTGGAAACTGTTAGTGAGGGCAGCTTTGAACCTTAAGTTTGGCGGTCCTCAGACTTTGATAGTAGAGTCTGGAGTTCTTAAGACTATAACTCTTTGAGTCTGGAGGTCTTTAGACTAGACTTTTGGAAACGTTTTGTCAACTTCAAAACAATAAATGAGTTTTCTCCAACAATTTTGTTAAGTTTAGAAGGTCAAAATGTGTTTTCTTTTGTGATTGTGAGTTATGGTCGACGGTAGAAATCTAGGGTTGACTTGTGTGATTTACTGCTCTCTATACAGGGCGAATAAGGCTTAGTTCCTTCATGAAAAATGTTTGTTTAGGTCTTATTTATAACATACTAAAAATTTAGAATTTTTCGAGTTCATTTATTAGGTTTTTTAAATTTATCCCTAAAACTGTACACTCTTGATTTTGGTTGCCTTTATTCCGAATTTGCTGAAATTTATGTCGAAGGTGAAGGAATCTTGGTTTATGACTTTCTAACGATGGTTTTGGCATTTAGTAAATCATTTGTTTGAATAATTTAACGTGATACTTGTGATGGTCTATACAATATCTTGTGATGGTCTATACAGTATCGTGTGCCCATCTCATTGTTGTGCATGCCAAGTATATTACAAAAGGCAACGAATGATCATTGTGGCATTGCATGAGTGTGAAATATATATGATGCATGAGATGGTTTATGATGTTGAAGGCATGTGGTCCTTGGATGCCCGACGATGGCTCTGAGTGGAACGCCGGGGGAGATCCCCGACTAGTGAACTAGGATGCCCTAGGTTTGAGTGGGGAAGCCTAGGAGGGGACAAACTTGGGGAGTGTTAAACTCGACGATGACCCAAAGGGATGTTGGAGGTGAATTGTCTTAGTAACAAATGCTTTGGTGGCGATTACCCTGGAGTTTGGGATGCTTACGGCCTGGGGCAATGGATGCCCGACGTAGTAGCCAGAAGTCACTATTTGTGCTACCAGGGATGGGAATAGTTGAAACGGGGTTGAAGCCTGGTGACGTTGTGTTTGTGCTATGTGACGATTAAATGCATGCTGAAATTATTCATGATGTTGGATGAATGTATTGTTGCAACCAATGCATGCTGTCATCACACGTGGGACTACATGTTATTAAAGGTATGTCATGTGCTCATATTTGTGTGTCGTGTGCTCTAAGTTCATGTCATAGGAATTGAGTGCTAAGTGCTAACTAGATCGAGTGGTTTATGAGTTTATTGTTTCTCTTGCTGAGTGTTAGTTCACCCCTATTGTTATTTTTCATATCAATAATTATGCTGATCCTTCCCGTTACCCCTACCACCTACTATGGAGTGCCCATAGTACTAGAGAGCGATCGTCAGGAGTTCTCTGACTTGGATTTTTTCGGGCACTGCCTTTGTTCGTTTCATAACTGTGTTACAAGTGGACATAGGACAGCCTGACATGATCACCTATCACTTTATCGCTATTTTCGTGAAAGTGGATGATTGCATGATGGGACCCATTCTATACCCAATGGCCCTTGGTCTAGGTGGCGGCGGTGGAAATGGTGAGGAGAACTAGGCGTGGATATAGGACAAGCTCGGAGGGATCATGCTAACTTCGACACGGTGGGAACTTTTTGGGCGAGGTGCCGTGTAGACCGGTAGGTTTGAAGGAGGACATAGGCATGGACAAGCTCATATTGGTCCTCCCCTTTTGTTGTATAGTCCACTTCATGCTGTAAATATAGTTATGGTAATAATAATAGCACGATCACCTTTTTCATTGTGTTGAGACATGCATTATAGTTCATGTGATACATGCTAACCTAAAAAACAATTTCGTTTGTGTGATAACTCAAAGTAATTAAGAGACGGGATTAGTGAATGGTGGATTGAGATGCCACATATTCCCCCAACCAAATGTTGTTGTTGAAAGAAAAAAAATTGTTACCTCATAGAAGTTACTCACTCCCTTAAATGTCAGGCTTCTATTCCATAAATGTTCTAGGAGAACTGTGTGGTCATGGTAGTATACTTAATCAATCGAATCCATCTCAAGTCCACCACACCCCATTTGAATTGCTTTTTGGGAAAAGTCCAAACATTCTATTCCATGAATGTTCTAGGAGAACTGTGTGGTCATGGTAGTATACTTAATCAATCGAATTTGTCTCAAGTCCACCCCATTTGAATTGCTTTTCGAGAAAAGTCCAAACATTCGCCATCTTTGTGTTTTTGATTGTTTATGTTATATGTCTACCGTGGGCCCTTAGAACAAATTGTATCTTCGTGCTGTTAAATGCATATTGTTAAATGCATATTCATGGGATACCTTACTCTTTGGAAGAGATATTTGGATTTGGTTTATGACTCACTCATTGAGCATTTATTTGCTAGTAGAGATATTATCTTTATGAAGATGTTTTCCCTTTGCAGGACCATTTATCTATATGGCTCCTAGTATTCCAGAGGAAGTCACATCAAAGTTCCCTACAACTTCCCAATCACCTACTTCTTCGGGTGAATCTCTTTTGGATCACATGGGAGTATTCCATCCACTGCACAAGCTCCTCCTTGATGTTCCAGTCGTACTATGTGACCACCCACTATAGATCATTTTTATCCTACCTTGAGTCATCTAGTACACAATATCCCGTCTCATCATATGTTAGTTTGGCTCGTCTTTCACTTGACACATGTGTTGCATTAGTAGAATATTTGAAGGATTGGAACAATCTTCATATGATGAAGCTGCAAAAGACCATCATTGGTAGCAAGTGATGATGGATGAGTTGCAAGCCCTAATAGAAAATAAAGATTGGTATCTCTTTCCTATATCTCCTCATCATAAAATCTATTAGGTATACAAAATCAAATACAAGGCAGATAGTTTCATTGAACCTTATAAGGCAAGACTAGTGGCTAGAGGGTTCACATAGCAAGAAGATTTTGATTATACTGAAACGTTCTATCTAATAGCGAAGGAAATCACCATTCATTCCTTCTTTTTCATTGTTGCTTTTCTTGATTGGCTCATTCATCAAATGGATGTTCGTAATGTATTCTTCATGGGGATCTTAAAGATGAAATCTACATGGATCTTCCGCCAGGTTTACGCAAACAAGGGGAGAATAGAGTATGTCATCTCCGTAAATGACTATATGGACTTAAACAAGTTTCTCATTAATGATATGTTGAATTTGCCATTGTATTTGTTGTCACGCCCCGAACCTCGGGCACGCGCACATCCTTCGGCGGTCGACTAAATTGCGACATCTTAGGATGCGTCACCGATCCTTTCATTTTATGCACATGCGTAAGCAAACTCATAAACCCTAGACAATAATCAACATGGGATAGAAAAGCAGGACAACCAGTTTTTCTCAAAAACACACTTTATAAACCAACCAAGTCAAACCTATAGGTTCATATACAAAGGTCTGACTCAAAAAGAAACCACTAGGCCATCTACACTCTGGACCTTTCAACCTCAAGCTCTGGATCCTCCATGTTACAGCCCTGAAAAAAGGTAACCCACGACGGGGTGAGATAAAAATCTCAGTGAGTTAAACCCCAAGCCCCAACTAGGGCGATAATTCACTCAAAGGCGTCCTAAATATGCGCCATCCAAACTTACCTTGCTTGGGTGCGTTCCTACACATTAGTACATCTCATATGCACTCATAAATGCAGCATGCGTAATAAGCAATTGGAACACTTCATAACACTCATCGAATATTTACAGAAGTCCCGATTATAGGGCCAAATCGTTATGACACGTCATATTCCGTGTCACACAATTTGGTCCCATAATCAAGCACAAATAACTCATATCGATGGTTCAATTCACATCCGATATTCACTCTCAATATCCAAACTCAAGACTCAAACTAAATATCCAAATTCCATATCCAATATTTAAACTCAAGGTTCTAGAGGTGACCCCCACGAAGTTCCGTTATCATGTGACACTTAGTCCCTGACCACAATCCGCCAAAGTACAAGGTACTAGAGGTGGCTCCTACGAAATCACACTGTCGTGTAACACTTAGTCCTTTTTCTACATATAGCAATAGTACAAGGTACTAGAGGTGGCTCCCATGAAATCACGCTATTGTGTAGCACTTAGCCTTCGACTATGCAAGACAGTAGTGCAAATTTTTAGAGGTGGCTCCCATGTGACTCAGTTCACCATGTAGCACTTAGCCCTTGACTACAATAAGCAACGGTACAAGATTCTAAAGGTGGCTCACACAAGGTTATATTATCGTGTAGCACTTAGTCCTTTATCGGCTCACCACCTATTCCTTTTCCTCCACACAACACATGTGATTGCCTCAACACATCACCTCATCTTTCAATACTAATCTTTTACCATGACCATAAACCATCGCCATGGCATGACCATTCACACATCATCATGCACAAGTTCCAAGCATATCACAAACCAACCATATCATCAATTATGTGCAAACCAGCAAGCATTGCACCAAGAACACCACAAGACTATAACCGGCCTAACCGGTAGAATGGTCCACTCGCGCGTCTTCGAGTTTAAATCCAAAAACCTAATCAAACAAGTTCGAAAAATTCCCAAATTTGAATATGTTGTAAAAGGCACATAAATGAACATTTTTCATGCAGACAACTCAGCCCAGATCTCTCTAGATTAAGAGAAGTAAATTGCTCAATCCAGTACAAAAATTGGGTCCGTTTCCAGATATCATGTTTTCCAAAGCCAGCTTGGTTCGAGATCCAAAACTTGTCTATTTGATCTGGAATTTGACTATGTTAAAATAAAAGATGTGACAAACAACTTTCGTGAGAAACCCTTTCAAAATTCGAACCCTAAGAGTTGATAAAAATCCAGTGAATCCCGAAAGGTCATCAGTTCTAGCAAAAACAGAGGTTCTATTTTCAAATGACAAAGCTGATATCTCATTCTTTTAGATCCCTAAAAATATTGAGTAAAATATATATTATAGCTGAAGATGTCTAAAATATTTCTCAAGGAGGAATCGACTTCAAAATCTTAATACATTTTGATCCACAAAAATGGCAAGTGGCGAGGGTCCAGAAATCAGAACTGAAGAAAGTCCATTAAATTGGACTAATCCAACCTCATTAGTGCTAATTTCACTAATTAGATCAACACTAATCCATATTAAGGCTAATATAACAATTCTAGATTAGCACTAATCCATATTAAGGCTAATCTCACTTAGTACTAATCTAACTAAGTTAATTAACACTAAACTAACCTTTTAAGTGAAAGTGCTAGTATGAACACCTAGAGGGGGGTGAATAGGTGTAAAAACTGATTCTACAAAATGTAGTGAAAATCTTTACTTTTAACCTGAGTCTGAATAACAACAGACTTTTGAAACTGAATTCGAAGAGTAGTAGACTTTAAGCAAGATCAAACTTTAGCAGTTAAACATGAATACAAACAAAATAAAGAGATTCAGGGAAGAGAATAAGAACACAAGGTTTATAGTGGTTCGGCTTAATCCAAATCTACGTCCATTCTCCCATGCTGACAGCCCACTGGTTGGATTTCACTATGAATCAAAAGAAACATTACAATCCCACATCCTCGATTCCACAGTGCAGAGACTCTACTACACTTCCTCGAGGTCTTACAAAATTCTCTCTTTTGAGTACAATGTATGCTCAACAAATGAATTAGCAAAGAGTAGGGAGTTTCAGACTTTGGAATTTTTCTATCTCGCACACACTTGAACAATTAGAGCGTCTTCCTTTTATACTCCTCCATGCCTACATAACCGTTGACACTTTCCAAAAGAATTCATCCAATCTACCCGTTGGACCAAATCAATTAGGGAGATCTCTTGTTATTTAAGGAATATGAAAATAGCCCACCAATCATGTTCGCCCATACAATCAGGATCTAGGTTTCCATAAGCAGAACCTTCCAAGTATACTTCACTAATCAACGGATCTTCCTTACTCGATTTACTTGTCATACGAATAATAGATCTATATGTGCCTTCTTCAACCGTGAGATAATCTTCGATCAAATGAATCAAATCCTTAAGGATAACATCATATCTGAACAAGACTTCTTCAATGATCTAGAAACTGTCAACGAGGGCAGACTTTAAATTTTGAATCTGGCAATCTTTAGTCTGGAAGATTTCAAACTTTGATAGATGAGTCTGAAAGTCTTTAGACTTGGAAACGTTTTGTCATCTTCAAAATATAGAAGAAAGATTTCACCAACATTAAGTGCAATTAACAACCTAATTAAGGATTATAAAGTTAACTCACTGAATTAGCGAGCCGACGGGTTCATGGCAATGACGACGCGAAGGCAGTGAAGACCAGTGTCTATGGCGGCTGCAAAGGAGGCCCAAAAAGGGTTCGAAAAAGCCCACAATGCCTCAGCCCACAATTGGAACTTTGGTTCTGGATTTGGGTTGAACGAGCTGGTCAAGTAGCTCGGATAGCGGGGAAACGGGCCGGGTTGACACGAGAGGTGGCACAGTGGCTTGGACAGGCGACGGAGGAACTTGGTGGTGGCGAACGGCGGCTGGACGACGGACGCATGGGCATGGGGCAGTGAGCAGGAGGCGGTGCGGGGCTGGAGTCACGCGGATGGCTGCTCACGGGCATGCAGCTTCGGCGGCAGCTCGGGCGGGCAAACGGCGACACCAGTAGCTTGGCTAGTTGACAATTGTAAGGGCTCGGCTTCTGCTTGTTTTCTCTAGTTTTCTAGCTCCAAAACAACAACAATGGAGGAGGAGAACAACAAGGTAGAAGAAGAAGTGTTCTGCTGAAGGTTTGAGGGGGACCAAATGGCTTCAAAGTCTTCACAAATATCCAATACACTCAAGTTCAAGGCCCCACCTTCTTCAGCCATATCCATAGCCACCTTTCCTTTATAAAACTTCTCTTAGAAGCCACCCAAGGGGTCCAAAAGGTTGCTGCTCCTCATGGCTACGGATTTGTGACATTTCCCTTCCAATTCAACTTCAATCCTCTCCAATTGGACTCAAATCAAAGGCCAAAATGCCAAGGAGGATGCTCACTTCAAATTCCACAATTTTCCTTACCCAAAGATCCAACTTGACTGCCAAAAGTGCTCTAAAAAATGGGCCTCCGAATTTACCGGTCCAAAATCGTCCAATTTTGATTTTTCACTGAAAATTTGAACTTATCGAAAATTCTTTGGAGGATGAGTCAACGTTCCTAAAATAAATTGTGACATGACAGAACTTTCAATTTCTGAAATTGGGTTCATTTGCGTGGTTAATTTCAACCGGACTCGATTTTAGCGTGACCTAACCCATTGGATAACTTTTAGGAATTTTTAGCGCATTTGACCCGTGATCGATTATTTTTGAGCCACATTGTGCATCTTTGACTCATTGGTAACTCTCGGTTGTTGTGAAAATCTTGATATTTCAAATACGAGCACATGGTACATAAATGATAGAAAAATCGGTTTAGTGCCATTCGACAAGAATTTTGCAATTATGTGGAATCACCCACACTTTAATCACATGCCTCTGTTGAAATGACCTATCTCCGATCTCTGGTCAATTTTGACGGTGCCTACTGACCCTTGTAGATTAGTACGGTCAAGCAATCGATTTCTGATCGAATTCTCAAATCTATTACATTTAGATTCCTTAACGGCTTCACCTAATAGATTAGCTATTTCGTGAGTGATCAGCTCAAAGAAAAAGACTATAGGCACGTCAATGAAAAACCCAACTCATTCAATCGAAAATAGAATCAGAAAATCAGGTTGTCACATTTATAGCTGCCAAGTTTCGACAATCTAGACATAATTATGCCTTATTCACATTGAGTCAAGGTACATCATCAATTTACTTGCTTATATATATTGATGATATACTCATCATAGGAAATAATGAAAATGTCGTGAAGAAATTTAAAGAGTATCCACTTTCCAAGTTTAATATTAAGTATTTGGGTCCCAAATACTTTCTCGGGATAGAAATTACATGATTAGAAAAGGGAATTTGCCTCAGTCAATGCAAATGTGTCCTGGAAATCATATAAGAAGCAAGACCATCAGGATCCAAATAAACTATTATTCCAAATGAACATGTTCAGTTAACAACTACTGAGTATGACAAAGAATTATCATACTTGCATGATAACCCTTTGCTTGGAGACCCTTCCTCTTATCAGAGACTTGTCGGGAAACTCATATATCTAATCATGACTAGACCCGATATATATTATGTCGTTCAAATTCTTAGCTAGTTCATGCATAATTAGAAGTAGTCCCACGTGAATGATGCACTTAAGGTTGTGAAGTACTTAAAGGGATTTTTAGGTATGGAATACTACTCTCTCGGGAAAGCAACAAGGAGATGATAGCGTATAGTGATACAAATTATGCTATTTGCCATATAAGTAGGAAATCTGTTACCAGATTTTGCATTGAATTGGGCAACTCATTACTCTTCGAAAACAAAGAAACAATTGACCATTTCTTTATCGTCCGTCGAAACGAAATATCAGGCAATGGGCAAGACTAGCTTTGAGATAGTTTGGATTAAAGGATTACTTTAAGATCTCGATGTGTGGGTAAAAGAACCAACCATCCTTTCCTGTGATAATGATGATACCCTTAAACTTGTAGTAAATCTGGTTTTCCATGAAATGATCAAACATATAGAAGTTGATTGTCATTTCATCAGATACAAAATTCAAGATAGAATAGTCAAAACAAGAGAGATAAGAATGACGAAACTGTTGGAGAAAACTTCCTTTTGTGTTTTGAAGCTGACAAAACGTTTCCATCAGTCTAGTCTGAAGACTTGCAGACTCTGTCATCAAAGTCTGAATACCGCCGGATTGCCAGACTCAAGATTCAGAGTCTATCCTCATTGACAGTATCTAGACCGTCAAAGAAGACTTATCTAGATATGAGTATTTCATTAAGGATTTGATTCTATTGACTCAAGAAGATCACTTGGCTGGAAATAGCATGTCGGAATCCTTTATTCAAATTAAGATTGATTCAGGGATTTTGGATCCGTTGATTGGCAAAGTATACTTGGAAGGTTCTACTTATGGAGACCTAGATCTGATTGTATGGGCGAGTAGGATTGGTGGGCTATCATCATATTCCTTAAATAACTCGAAAATCTCCCTAATTGATTTTGTCCAACGGGTAGATTGGAAGAACTCCTTTGGTAAGTGCTAACGGGTGTGATGGCATGAAAGAGTATATAAGGAAGACGTTCCAGTTGTTCGAGTGTGTGCGCGATAGAAGAATTCCAAAGTTTGAAGCTCCTTGTTCTTTGTCAATCCAATTATTGAGCGAAAACTTGTACTCAAAAGAGAGTTTATACTTTTGTGTGACCTTGAGGAAGTGTAGCAGAGTCTTTACACTGTGGAATCAAGGAAGAGCTATACTGTAACAACTCTTTGATTCTTAGTGAAATCCAGCCGGTGAGCTGTCAATGCGGAAGAGTGGACGTAGGCTTAGACTAAGCCGAACCACTATAAACCTTGTGTTCTTATTCTGTTCCCTAAGTTCTTTACTTTGATCGTAACAATATTTGTTTATTAGAGTCTAATTTCCTTTTCATAATCTATTGCTAAATAGAGTCGGTTCAAAAGAAAAATTATTGTCTTTACTTTGCAAAATTTGTTTTCGCACCTATTCATCCCCTCTATGTGCTCGTACTAGCTTTCACAATTGGTATCAAAGTCTATGTACTCACTTAAGTTGAAGTGTTCTTACTTCAGAGTGAAAGATCCATGGCTAGTATGTTGGCTCCAGGTCTGGTTGAAGGGCAAAGCAATACCGGACCGCCTTATTTTGATGGAAAGGAATACAAAATATGGAAAAACAAGATGAAGGCATTCCTAAGATTAAATGATCCTCTGGAATGGGACGTGGTAGACAAATGAATCATTCCTAAAGCTGCAATAGTCTCAGAAAGAGGAAAAGAAGCTATTGAATCTAGTGAAATGACTTAAGGAGAGATAACCAAGAGACAAGCTCTTGATGCAAAAGTAATTTATTCCTTATATTGTGCATTATCTCCTACTGAATATAACATAATATCTTCTTGTGAAATAGCTAAAGAAGTCTAGGATAGATTACACATCACCTATGAAGGAACTGATCGAGTGAAAGAAACCAGAATCAACATTCTACTTGGTCAATATGAAGCATTCAAGATGAAACCAGGAGAATCTATCACTAACATGTTTAGTCATTTTACAGAAATCTTGAATGGTCTTGAGTATCAAGGTCAACCAATCTCTGGACCCATGAAGGTTAACAAGTTATTACGTGGACTATCCAAAGATTGGAATCACATAAAGACCTCAATAAGGGAGACACAAAGAATCATGCCACTCTCTGTTGACAAATTGGTTGGCACTCTTTAGTCTTATGAAGTAGAGCAAATCAATGAAGATGAAGATCTTAAAGGTAAGAAATCCATTGCTTTAAAATCTAATGATGATTCTGATGTCACAGATTCTGAAGACGATATGAACAATGAAGAGCTTTCTCTCATGATAAGAAGGTTCAGAAAACTGAATAGAAATGGGAGAAGATTCAATCCAAAGAAACAAAGTTCTCAAAAGCTACAAAATAAATTAGTTGAGGATGATGAATCCAACAAGGATGTTGTCTGCTTTTAATGCAAGAAAAAGGGACACATCAGACCCAACTGTCCCCTGTTGAAGAGAAAGAAAGGAAAAACTGAGAAATATCGAAAAGCACTTAAAGCGAAATGAGGTGACACCGAATGTGAGGAAAGTGATGATGATTATGCCAATATTTGTCTCATGGCACAATCAGACTCAAATTCAGACTCTGAGATAGGCTCAGACTCAGACAGTGAAATCGAGGTAAGTAATTTAAAAATTCCTATTAAAGTTTCTAAATATATTGATGAATTGTGTCTTAGTCTCAAAACCTCTCTCAAAAGGATTTCCGAACTTAAAAGGGAAAATTCTGCACTAAAGCAACAGGAAATTGTTTGGAAAGAAAATGTCGAAAGTTTAGACAAAAGTGTTACTATTTTAAAAGAAAATGCATATAATCTTTCAAAAGAAAATGCATTCTTAAAAAATGATATCTCAAGCATTTCTAAAAGGTTTTCTATAGGATCTGAGAAATTGGAAAAAATTCTTTCTGCACAAAGACCTTACTTCAACAAATCAGGTTTGGGAATGACTGCTGAAACCATTTCTCTAATTGATTTTCCTAAGGTAAATGAAAGAATTAAACAAATACCTACAAAAGATTCTTATAAAAATCATTTTGAAAATGTTTCTGTAAAACCTGTAGGCCGCAGTGCTCTTAAATGTTCTAAGTGTAACAGCTCAGAACACTTTGAGAAAAAATGTCCTATGGCTTGGAAACTTGTGAAAAAGGTTTGGGCAAAGACTGTATTTCACACTAACTCCACTAGACTCAAGAAAATATGGGTACCAAAGAAAGCTTGAGTTTTCTTTTTAAATGCAGGTTACTATCAAGAAAAAGGTGGAATGGTACTTGGATAGTGGATGCTCAAGACATATGACAGGAGACTCAAATTGCTTTATAAAGCTTGTGCAAGTTAATGGTGGAAAAGTTTCTTTTGGAGAAAATAGCAAAGGAAGAATTATGGGATACGGAACTGTAAAGATTGGAAGTCTCACTATCAATAACGTTTCCTTAGTAAAATGACTCAACTACAACTTGCTGAGTATTAGCCAGCTGTGCGACACCGGTTTCAAAATCAACTTTCAAGAAGGAATATGTTCAGGAACCAGTAAAGACTCCTCTCAGACTTTTACAAGGCGAAGACATGGGAATATTTATCTCTTGGATATTAAACCAGATAAATCCCAATGTCTAATATCAATTCAAGAGGAAGCAAATCTATGGCACAGAAAGCTTGGGCACATCAACATGAAGCAAATAGCCAAGATCTCTACAAAAAAAAACTTGTTCGAGGACTACCCAATTTGACATACCAAAAGTCTGACCTATGTACACCATGCGTATTGGGAAAACAGGTAAGAAATTCATTCAAACCAATAAATCAAGTGTCCACTAATTGTGTACTACAGCTATTACACATGGATCTCTTTGGACCAACCAGAACTCAAAGCATTGGAGGTAAGAAATACTGCCTAGTAATTGTGGATGATTATTCACGATTCACTTGGGTATATTTCCTGGCAAGTAAGTCTGAAACCTTTTCTTATTTTATAAAATTTGCTAAGAAAGTTCAAAATGAGAAAGGGTATGTTATTTTGCTAAACTCTATGATAATCTGGTTTTCAGCATGTATTCTCCTCTCCTTACCATGGAAGTGAATTTGAAAATCAAGATATATTAATAGAGTCTTCTTAAGGCCTATTCTAGAGAAAACTCCCTATGAGTTATTCAAAGGAAAGAAGCCAATTGTTTCGTATTTTCATGTGTTTGGATGCAAATGTTTTATATTGAAAAATGCAAATGATCGAATTGGTAAATTTGAAGAAAAATCAGATGAAGGTATTTTCCTTGGATATTCAATCACAAGCAAAGCTTACAGAGTATACAACAAAAAGACTCAATCTGTGGAGGAATCGATGAATGTCAAATTTCAAGACTTTATGCAAAATCAATCGATTCGGACTCAACCTGAAGAACCTGAACTTGCTCCAGACTCTACAAAGTCTAAATCTACAGTAGCAGCTCAAATTTCAGAAGACCAGCAACAAATGATCGTTGAAGAATCAAATGAAGAAAATGATCAACAGTCTAACAAATCAATCAGCAATTGGAAGCACAAGTCTAGTCATCCTAAAGAACTCATTATTGGTGACATTAATGAGGGAATTCGTACAAGATCCAAAAGGCGTGAAGAATCTAGTGCTGTGGCTCTTATTTCTGAAATAGAACCCAAGAGCATAGAAGAAGCTTTAACTAATGAAAGCTGGATTGAAGCCATGCAAGAAGAACTCAGGCAATTCAATATCAATGATGTCTTGGAATTAACTCCTAAACCAAAAGGTAAATCCATTATTGGAGCTAAATGGGTTTTCAGGAACAAGATGAACGAAAAAGGAAAAGTCGTAAGAAACAAAGAAAGACTTGTGGCCAAAGGATATACGCAAGAAGAAGGGATAGACTATGATGAGACCTATGCACCAGTAGCAAGGTTAAAAGCAATTAGATTACTACTTGCCTTTGCTTGTTATAAGAATTTTAGGTTATTCCAAATGGACGTCAAAAGTGCATTCCTGAATGGATTTATCCATGAAGAAGTCTATGTGGAACAACCTCTCAGTTTTGAAGACCCAAGGAAACCAGATTCTGTATTCAGACTGAAAAAGGCGCTGTACGGTTTAAAGCAAGCACCTCGAGCTTGGTACGACAAGTTAAGTAATTTCCTAATTCAAAACGGTTTTGCCAAAGGTAAAGTAGATACAACCTTGTTTATCATAAGAGAAGGTAATAATTTTTTGCTCGTTCAAATTTATGTTGAAGATATAATTTTTGGCTCTTCTAATGAAAGTCTTTGTAAGAAATTTTCTAAGACTATGCAGGACAAATTTGAAATGAGCATGATGGGTGAACTATCTTTCTTTTTCGAACTACAAGTGAAACAATTGAAAGAAGGAATTTTCATTCACCAAGAGAAATATGCTAAAGAACTTGTTAAAAAGTTCGGTTTAGAAAATTGCAAAAAGGTTGAAGTTCCAATGTCTAGCTCTTTGAAACTGGATAAAGATGAAGGAGGAAAGAAAGTTGACCAGAAACTTTACAGGAGTATTATCGGTTCATTTCTTTATCTCACTACTTCTAGACCTGATATTTTGTTTAGTGTTTGCATTTGTACCAGATTTCAATCAGATCCCAAAGAATCTCATTTAAGTGCTGCAAAACGCATCATCAAATATGTTGCATCTACTTCAAATTTAGGTTTCTGGTATCCTAAAGAAGGCTTTACTCTTCTTGGATATTCAGACGCAGACCTAGCAGGATGCAGAGTTGATAGAAAGAGCACCTCGGGCATGTGTCAATTTCTTGGGAACAAGACAGTATCTTGGTTTTCGAGGAAGCAAAGTACCGTAGCTCTATCTACAGCAGAAGCAGAATATGTGGCTCTTGGAAGTTGTTATTCACAATTTCTGTGGATAAAACAACAACTAAGAGACTTTAGAATTGAAGATTCATGCACTGAGATCAAATGTGACAACACCAGTGCAATAAATCTTTCTAAGAATCCTATTCTCCACTCAATAGCAAAGCACATTGAGATTCGACATCATTTTATTAGAAATTACATTCAGAAAGGAAAAGTGAAGATCCAGTTCATTGACTCTAAGAATCAACTTGCGGATATATTTACAAAACCTCTAGAGAAAAATCAATTTGAGTCTATTTGTACCAGACTTAATATCATATCTCTTGCTCAGTAAAATCTGGACACTCTCAAGACTCAAAGTTAAAAGTCTTTTAATACTAAGACTCAGAAGACCTCAAGCCTCATTTGTAAGTTATTCTAATTTTTCAAATTTGAAAAGGTACGATTATCTTTTATTTGATTAGTTGATTGATTTATCTTTCTTAAAATACCCTTTATTTCAAAAAGGCAGTTATCGATTTTAAAAGGAATTCAGTTAAATCCATAAAAGGGAAGTTATTATTCAAAAAGTCATCCTTTTATTTTCCTTTTACGACGCTTCGTTTACCCCGCTTCACTTACTTTATATACCACTGTGTCGTCTTCCTCATTTTTACTCCGAAACCCTAGAATACAATATTCCTATTCTCTTTCACTTTTACTCTCAATTTGTTCGAAAGTTTTCATCTTTTCGAACAAGTTAGTGATTCTCTCCATTGAAGTGGCAATGTCTTCAAGAAAGTCATCAAGGATTGCAAGCAGGGGACCACACCGCATGCCTGAGGGTCCTACTCACTTTGACTTAACCGAAGAAGAGGAATCTCCTTTGCGTCCAAGTCAGCAGCGCCAACCTTCCTCGAATCAAGTAGCCGATGAAGTAATAGAAGGAGTTAATCCTGTAAGAACTCTAACTCCAAAGAATGCCTTCAAACTCTACTAAAATTTGAAGAAAGGAGGTACGCCATTGTCATCAATTGATGAGTTCTTAAAAGATAGGGGATTCAAGAATGAAACCTTGTTTTTGAGAGATTTGGAGAGGCTAAGAGTTGTGGAAAAAGGATAGGCTGAGAAATCATTTCAGAATATTCCAAGTGACCCACACTATAGCATTGCGAATCAACCACAATCTCTAGATGATGATGAACGGTTGTATTCTCATTTTCAACCTAGGTCTGGGGTGGCTGCAAACATTACTAATGGTTCGAATCTTTTTAGATCCAAGGATCATAAAAAGGTTTATGCAAGTCTTTTGAAGAGAGGGGTGATGAATCCCAGGATTGTTGACTTTGATTTCCTAGATTCGATAAAAAAATCAATCTGAGAGAAAAGTTTGCGCTATTGCAATTGGAAAAGTTCTGTTCTAATTCTACTGCTGGATTTCCAGAGCTGACTGCTTACTTTTATTCGAATCTATCCTTTTTGGATGCACATAGTTTTATCTTCACTGTGAAGGACGGGGAATTTTTGGTGAACACAGACATTTTGGCCGACATAATCAGGGTGGAAAGAACGAGTTTTCAACCAATTAATGTGTCCATTACTCATGCTATTCTGTCTTTGGTAAGAGACAGGGATGTTGAAGGAAAACATTCTTATTTAAGGATGAGTGCTTCGAATATTCTCTTGCACAAAATTGTAATAAATTGCATTTGCCTTGAAATCAACATTCAAGACTGATGTTTCTCGTTCAGAAGCAAAATTGATGTGTGCAATCAATACTGGTTTTAGATTTTATTTGCCTCACACCATTTTGTTCCACATGTTTCGAACTATGACTAAGAATAAGGGACAGCTCTCTTATTCTGCTCTTATCACTCGACTCTTTAGGCACTTCAAAATTCATATCTCTGCACCATTGAGTCTGAAAGCCATCACTCTGATGGTAATTGGGTTCAATATAGTGTCAAAGTTGCGCTTAAAAGAACTGAACAAAGTGCTGGAACGAATAAAGGAGAAATCTCCTCTTAAGGCAAAGCAAGACTCTGCTGCGGCTAAAAGGAAAGGCAAGGAGCCCATGATTGCTCCTGTAAAGAATAAAAGAGCTCTCATTCTAGAAGATGAAGAAAATGATGATGAGCTTACTATTTCTGCCTTGGAAAATCTGAAGACCTTTGTCAGCCTTCCTAAGAGAAGAGAAGAGTCAGAAGAGGGAAGAGAGAGAGAAGAATTGGAGAATGAAGAAGAACAAAGGGAAACAGAGGAAAAAAGAGAAGAAGAAGAAGAAGAAGAGGAAGAGGAAGAGGAAGCAGAGAAAGAAATGGAAGAAGCTGAAGAAGAAAGGGAAGAAAAAGCAGAAGAAGCAGAGAATGAAGGAGATCAGGGTACTCAAGACTCTATCGAGCCAACCTTGGCTATCTCTCTGTCCAGTCATTCCGGGATAAGAGAAGAAGAGTCTACTGGAGTGCATCATTCTGAGGCTGAGGAAGCTTTACCTACTTCTCTTGAGGGCATCAAAACAGGGGGAGCTAATGGTCAAAAAGGTACTTCTTCACCCTTACTTGCTAGTGATGTAAGTCGATCTACAGCAGACCCAGAAGAAGTGCATGCCTCTCATTATCCAGAAGATAGACCTCCTACTGAGACTCCATCTTTTCTCAATTTCCCTAAGTTTCACTCTGCTGGTCCAAGCGATACAACTGCTCAAACAACAAACTTTTCAAGATTGCTGGAAATTCTTTTGAATGTGCGGAGTCAGCAATATGCTATGAGTTTTGAGATGTTGGATCTCAAGAATGCTGTTAAGGCCACTTCAATGTCTCTTCATGAACAACTGAATTCGCTAAGGAATCAAGTTCAGTCTTATGTGCAGGGTGAAGAATTTCAGACACTGAAGTAGAGTTTTAACAAGCTTGAACAGACAGTGCACTCAATGAGGGAATATGAGCTTGTTCGCTTACCCAAGCAGCCTTAACTCATAATCTTTTCCAAATCTATCTTTTTCCGATCTCCACTTTTTGCTGTTAACAAAAAGGGGGAGATGTTTATGCAGATTTGAAATTGACTTTTTGTTTGACTTTGACTCTTGTTTGGTTGTTTGGTTGTGACTGGATTTGGATTATTTGATTGTTTGGTTATTTTAAGTACTATTGGTATTTCATGACAAAGATAGTTGTTTATTTACAGGACTAACCTTTTTCCTGTGGATGCAGATTCAATTCTGTATTTACTAAGTCAATTATCTTTGTGAGATATCAATGTGTGCTTGAGTTCTGTTTTGCAGGTCAAAATTATCCAAATCTACAAGAAAGTTTTGTCACCATCAAAAAGGGGGAGATTGTTGGAGAAAACTTCATTGTGTGTTTTGAAGCTGACAAAACGTTTCCATCAGTCTAGTCTGAAGACTTGCAGACTCTGTCATCAAAGTTTGAAGACCGCTGGATTGCCATACTCAAGATTCAGAGTCTATCCTCATTGACAATATCTAGACCGTTGAAGAAGATTTATCCAGATCTGAGTATTTCATTAAGGATTTGATTATATCGACTGAAGAAGATCATTTGGTTGGAAATAGCATGTCGGAATCTTTTATTCAAATTAAGATTGATTAAGGGATTTTGGATCCGTTGATTGGCGAAGTATACTTAGAAGGTTCTACTTATGGAAACTTAGATCCTGATTGTATGGGCGAACATGATTGGTGGGCTATCGTCATATTCCTTAAATAACTTGAAAATCTCCCTAATTGATTCTGTCTAACGGGTAGATTGGAAGAACTCCTTTGGTAAGTGCTAACGGGTGTGATGGCATGAAGGAGTATATAAGGAAGACATTCCAGTTGTTCGAGTGTGTGCGTAATAGAAGAATTTCAAAGTCTGAAGCTCCTTGTTCTTTGTCAATCCAATTATTGAGCGAAAACTTGTACTCAAAAGAGAGTTTATACTTTTGTGTGACCTTGAGGAAGTGTAGCAGAGTCTCTACACTGTGGAATCAAGGAAGAGCTATACTGTAACAACTCTTTGATTCTTAGTGAAATCCAGCCGGTGAGCTGTCAGTGCGGAAGAATGGACGTAGGCTTGGACTAAGCCAAACCACTATAAACCTTGTGTTCTTATTCTCTTCCCTAAGCTCTTTACTTTGATCGTAACAATATTTGTTTATTAGAGTTTAATTTCCTTTTCATAATCTATTGCTAAATAGAGTCGGTTCAAAAGAAAAATTATTGTCTTTACTTTGCAAAATTTGTTTTCGCACCTATTCACCCCCTTTAGGTGCTCGTACTAACTTTCACAGAAACAACCCACAGACATTTTTAGTAAACCCCTATGTTAGAGGCAACATGTGTATCTACTAAGCAAGTTAGGCATCCTTGATTTGTATAGACCACCAGCCTGAAGGGGAATGTTGAAGATACTATTGCCTAGACTAATTGATCTCAATCTCGATAGTAATTATAATTGATGATGATTAGTTCATTGATGGGAGACTAGAATATTGTGTATTAGGATATCGATTTTTTCCTTTGTTCTACATATCTTTTTTTCCTTAATTAGTGTGATCCTATGTACTATAAATAGGACTGTAATTGTACAATATTGATGTGAGAAAGCAATATACATTTTTCCAATTCCTGATCCCTTTTTATCAGCAAATTTTTTGACAATTTTTTTGAATGAAATAATTAGGCGTCATTGTTAATTATCTATTTGTACTTTTAAGTCCATCAATACATCTGGAGATGATAAAAAATGTTATCTTTAAAATTTGGCGTTGTAAGGTCATAAGTTAAATGGCTGCGGACTATCAATTTTAGTTCCACGCCATTGGATCTCAATTTGACATGTCTTTGATATAGGAAAGGACTTATTAAGGTTATCTTTATTTTTTTTTCATCTAGTTAGATAGATAGTTTGACAATACGACTATAAGTTTAACCTTGCAATTTTCTATACTTAAAATTGGTCCATTCTAAGACCATATGTATCCATGCTCATCGTCTCATGACACGTGGTATGTCTTAAAAAATAGAATTAGTGATACCCATTATTTCCTAACATGGTATATATAAAAAGAGAAAGTTAGCTCCAGCTGGTCTATGTTATACATGAAGAACTGTTAGGTGTGCTCGTATTATCTATTAAAATCAATGTGGACTGTCACAGTGGTGAAACCCATAGGGTCATAAGAAACCAAGTTTTTGAAAATTTCCAAAATCCACTTAGTATATATAGAGCATTCACCTAATGATTTCTACTATGTGAAGAATTAGTTTCGCATGTTACTATTTCAAAAATCGAGTATCTTAACAAGAGAGACTTTACAAAGTTTTCTTGACGTATATATATGTTGTAGAAATACTTACACAATTCAAAGAACATGACATGTGTCGAAAATGGTTAGAACAAGAATGATGATTAAGACAGGGCATAAATCTAATTTAACCACGAGGCAAAATTTTGCCATAATCTAATCTAGGAGAGGTGAGATATAAATGTTTTATTGGAACATCATAGACATCGGAACAATATATAATAATGAACACATATTGCAAGGTTAAATAGTGTATCGAAAATTGCAATACCTCCTTATGATAACTTAGCAAGTGTCCTTGGAGTACTTTTCAACAAAATACAAAATACCGCATTCAAAGTTGCATCACAATAATTGATATATATTGATAATTAATCAAACTTAAGAGATATTTACCCTCGCACTTTATACGCAAACAACATATTCACTACTAGAAACGAAATCTTATGTATTGGAAAAACTAAGTGGCACAAGAATTATTAAATACATTTGGCAAATTATCAAATCGACTGGAATTGGACAACCTAAAATTTCAAAAGCAAGCACCATATTTACCAGAAAATTTCTGATTACTAATCCATTGAAAAATTACTAAGATAGAGTAGTGTGTTAATTGCACATATATTTGCTTACTAAATGTACTAGACAGTTACATCAGCCTCATATGCAAAGAAACAATCAATTGAAAAGGTTACTAGCTTAAAGTAGTATGATGGAGGAAGAGAGAGTAGTACACATCAAATAGTCCAATTAGCAGATTTATAAGAATAAAAAAAAAATTGTCTAAAAAATCATAAACCTTTCAATTTTGCCAATTGAATCATAAACATTTTCATGATTTACTAAATGAATCCATCTGGTTTATTTTGTCAAGAAATCGCCGACGTGGATAATTTTTAATTATATTTTCATTTTTTTGAATTTTTGAATTTTCCTTTTTTTTTTTCTTCTTTTTCCTTAATTTTTTTTTTTTTTCTTCGTTTTCTCTCCACCAACCATTGCCAGGCCTCGTTGATGGTTGGCTATGAGGCCGACAACCTCTGCCTTTGCTAGGCTATTGCTTGCCTGAGTGAGGGTGAGGGCTCGCCAGGCTAGGCCTAAGCTTCCCTTGCCCAAGGCCAACGAGCGCTGGCCTCAGGCGACCCTTGCTTGAGGATGGCAACCTTTGTTCACCATTGACGAGGCCCGACAGAGGTAAATAGGGAAACAAAAGAGAAAAAGAACAGAAAAAAATATTAAAATATTGTTAAAAATTATCCACATCAGTATCGGTCGTGCCATATAAGACAGCCAATGTCCATGTCATCAGTTTCTAGCCAAAATTGATTGGATGAATTCAATTGGAAAAATTACAATAGGTTTAAGAATTTTTGGACAATTTTTCCATAAGAAATGTGTATAGGACATGGTAATGAGCATAATTTTTTCTCGCTTAAGGTGAACAGAATAACGGTTTGGTGTTAAATTTATCACACCATGACAACTACAACACATTTTTTTTTTCATTAAACACTTGTTTGTTATTCAACTTAATGTAAGTGTTATCTAACAAATGTATAAATGATGCACATATTCAACGGGTTAAGACCTGGTTTGACGCAACTTTCACGTGACAATTGTTGCTGGGAAAAAGAGGCTGCAACTTTTAAAGATATTTGACAAGAAAACTATAGTAGCTAGCAGATTTCAGAAAGCTGCCTCATCCAACTATTAGATACTACAATTTTAAGATGTAAATTTCCAAATATATGAATCACAACACTTTACGGTACAACTATATCGAACAATAGAGCTACAATTCAGTCATAACTATAGCAAATGGGATCTAAGTAGTAACCACCATGCTGAACCATTACAAAAGATAGCCGGATTTTGATAGAATTGGTCAATTTGGTTCAATGGATTATCGTCACTAATTTACCATACAATCTATTTCAAACTTAAAAACTGAAAATTTTGACGGGGAAGATTAAAGTGCGACCGAAGTTTACTGGTAAACGACAAAAAGTTTATGATCGGAGTAGTGAGCAGGTTCAATCGCTTTACTTCCTTCCCTCGGTTGGTTCAAAAGGTCGAAAGCTTTTCCTAAATGCTGAGTCCTCAGGACAATAACACATCCTAGGATTGCCCACGCATGCATTTTAGAAATCACCTGAGCTACAGCAAATATCTTGCCAGAGAGAAGTACTGCGTGCTAATTTTAATGAGATCTTAAATGCACAAAATACTATAAGAGATCTGCTGAGCTAATCATAGCATTCGCGTCACTAAAGTCCAAAGCACTTAGAAAAAGCAAATCTCTGGGGCTTTTAATAACCTGCTGTATAAAGAGGGGTGAATTATGGAGAGCCAGCGCATTTTCTCTATTCGGTTTTATAACGAAGCGAACTCCAAACACAAAAACTTAAAGTGACATAAGGTCAAATGATGGATCCGGGAAAAAACCTTTTAATATATGTTCTTCCACAAGAGTTCGATACGTATAATTATCACGAGATCAAACGTCGCCACTTGTCCCAATACAGGAAAAAAGATGTTACATTCATCCTATGCACGCGTGACGGTCAAAAAAGCTGTTGCAGATGGAGCGCAATACCATCGAGTTCTTTAACATTGGATTTATTAAGCCGAAAAGTTTTGCCATTCCTAGTTCAAGGGACGTGCGAATGTTGATCAGGAGCCACCTGTCGTCCATTCATGTACTAGGCACAGAACATTTGTGCCGTGACTGTTCGCCAAGCAGATGGATTCACATCACCCTCTGGACCTCTGCGCTTGCCACAACTGATTAAGAGAGGGAGTCTTGAACGACAAACGTCTAGAAACCTACGGAAAAGATTTGAAAACCTTATTGTCAGAAAACTAAAGAAATTGGAAGAATTTTGTTGTATTGTATTCCGTATTTAATGTACATGTACACGTATCAATTTATAGTACAATGGAGAAAGATAAAATTAGGGGAAAAAAATAAAGGATCTCAATTTTTTATTCTACAAAATCAATTATGGATTGACTAAATCAATCGGTCCATAATCTAATTACAATGAATACCCTCTAAATCTTCAATTATATCTCCAATACTCCCCCTCAAGCTGGCGCTCTGTATATGTCAAAGACCCCTACCTACGGAGATATGAATGTTGTCTCTGACATAGTAGTTTGGTGAAAATATTTGCAGGCCCTTCCTTAGTTCCAATTCCTCTATTGATAAGTATTCCTTCTTGGATTTTACTTCAAGTGAAATGACAATCAACTTTTATATGCTTCGTACTTTCATAAAAGATTGGATTTGTTGCTAGTTTGAGTGCAACATCATTATCGCAAACTATTTCGTAGACAGTTTTCGCCATGGCTCGATACCTTGAGTTTGCTGAGGATAAAGAGACATTGATTGTT
The DNA here is from genome assembly GCA_014182515.1 of Eucalyptus microcorys. Classification (NCBI taxonomy): domain Eukaryota; kingdom Viridiplantae; phylum Streptophyta; class Magnoliopsida; order Myrtales; family Myrtaceae; genus Eucalyptus; species Eucalyptus microcorys. The sequence goes on from CM024572.1 coordinate 24,727,620, forward strand.
TCTTTGTCTTCCATGAAATTAATGAATTTCCTATTTTGTTGCAAAAACCAATAATAGGTCTACTGGTCATCAGACAGGTGGCATAATTTATATTGCAATAGGCTGTCATCTTTATATTATAATCTTGAGATAAAAATATACCAAGCCCTAGACACCTTCAAGTATTTTACGACTTTTAGTGTTGCATTGATGTGAGACTCCTTTGGGTTATGCATGAATTGACTAGGAATATACACTGCATAGCATATATCAAGCCTTGTCACGGTGTGATATATTAGTTTCTAGCAAGCCGCTGATATCTCCATGGATCTTTAAGTAGTGGGTCTTCTTTAGATGACAGACCTTTGGCATCATACTCATGTGTCATCAACTTAACATTCTACTCAATTGGTATGACGGTTTACACTTGACAATCTTGCTTTCGAGACACTCTTCGAAACAATTTTCCATTGGCAAAGACATATTCCCTTTTTAGATCGAGCTATCTCAATCCCGATAAAATATTAAGGAGGTCCCAAATCCTTGATGTGAAAAGTAGAATGTAGATACTTTTTGAATTTATCAATGTCAAATTCATCATTTCCCATAATAATAATATCATCAACATATATTTATAAATAAATTGATGATGTACCCTTAGTCTAGGTAAATAGAGCATAGTCATATTTTGGAATGGTGGAAGCCTACATTTGTAAGCGCCTAGTAAATTTGGCATACTATTGTCGAGATGCTTATTTAAACCCATAGAGGGACTTACGAAGATGACATACTCGAGACTCCCCGTCTTTGAAAATTCCCTATGGAAGTTCCATACATATTTCTTCATCAAGATCCCCATGTAGGAAAGCATTACGAACATCCATTTGATACAATTGCCAATTGCAAAAAGTAGCAATATTTAGAAAAGAACAAACAATTACCTCCTTGGTGACTGGAAAAAATGTCTCATAATAATCAAAGACCTCTCTGTGTAAAACCCTTAGCTACTAAGTGAGCCCTATAGAGTTCAATAGTACCATTTGCTATGTTTTTGATCATGTATACCCATTTGCAGCGAACGGGTTTACGATGTGGAGGCAACAGAACAATATCCCAAGTATGATTTTCCATAAGTGCAAGTAATTCAATCTCTATAGCATGTTTCCAACGTGGATCACGCAATGTTTCTATATAAGAGGACGATTCTTGTTCGTTGGAAATATGACTAATACAACATAAGTGTTCTCGGGATAGTCGACTAAATGAGACATATGAGGCTACTGGATAGAGTCTACCTAGAGAATCTAATGTAGGGCATACATAATCCTTGGTCCATGTTGGGGGGTGAACTAGATGTCTAGATCGTCGAGGATGTTCAGATGCTCCTGGAGTATGTTTAGCAATCTTCTATTTAGATGCTCTTGGAGAAGATCCATTATAGGAGGTAATGACGAAGTCATTGGTGAAGTAGACGGATGATGCTCCTCGAATGACAAATGATTTTCCTCATATGATATCGCTGGAAATCAAAGAGCTTCCTCCAAAGAATAAAGAGCTACAGGCAGAGGTGGCTATGGCGCCACAAAAAAATATTGGGAAGCCTGGGATAAAAAAATAAAAATAAAAAGCTTGTTGCTCAAAGATGGGATGGATGATTGGGACGTGGATGTCATCTCCTAGAATAGAAATACATCTTCATGGAAGATAAAATCTTGGCTTACAAAGAAGCACTGTGAAGATATCTCCATAACTGATAACCTTTCCATAGAGAGGAATATTCCATGAAAGCACATCTAATAGCATGAGGATCCATTTTATCTGGAGGACCTAGAGTTGTGGCATAATATAGACATCCAAAAACTCTTAAATGATCAACTCTAGGTTATTTCCCAAAAAGCATCTCCAAAGGAGTTCGACCTTCAAGTATTCGAGTTGGCATGCAATTAATTAAGTAGGCTGTTGTGCCCACACAATCTCCCCAAAAATTTTTACGAATGGAAGCTTGACATTTGAGAGCTTTAGCTATTTCCAAGAGGTGTCGATGTTTGCGTTCAACAACCCCATTTTGTTGAGGAGTGTAGGTGCATGAGCTTTCGTGCACTATTTCTTGAGAAGATAGGAAATAATTGCATTCACTAATGAAAAAGTGGAGTCCATTATCAGCACGAAATCTCTAGATAGTTTTGTCTAATTAATTTTTAACAAAGGAGAGAAATTTCGACGGGTAAGAAAATGTTTATCCCTTGGATTGCATAAGAAAGGCACATGTGGCACGGAAATAATCATCAACAATAATGAGAAAAAAGGGGATCCATCGTGAGGTGGAGTATGATATAGTCCCCCCCCTTCCCTCGCGCGCCCAAAGATATCCATATAAATCAAGGAGAAAGCACTAGTAGCTCGAGATGCAATAATTGGAAATGGTGTTCATGATTGTTTAGCTAAAGGGAAAATAGGACATTTTGAATGAGGGAAACGAGCACTGTGACCCAGACGTTAATGAGAAAGAAGATTTTTATTGCTGCATTACAAGTGTAACATCCTGAATTTCGATTTGTCCCAATTTTATGAAATGGGCATTTCGTTAACGCGCCTATGATCCTTTTTCTATGAGCTGATTACTCACGAGTTAACCAATATATTGGATGAAGCCATTAAGGGATATAACAGCGGTAAAATCCCTAAAAGCTACTCGGTAGGTCGGATCGGACTAAAATGGCGTTCGGTCGATTTTAACCATGAAATTGAATTCGGTTTCGAGAATCGGACGTTCGAGTATGTCACGATTCATTTATAGGATATCATCTCATCTTTCAGAAAAATTACATCGAGTTCGGGATTTTTACGAAAAATTGATTCGGATAATTTGGAAAACGAATGGAAATTCGGATGGGCCAAGTTAAAGAGAATTTTGGCTTCTATACTGAGCTATTTGGCGAAGGGGACTAGTAGAATTTTGTGGGCTTTTTCCTTAGCAAAATTGAACCTCAAAATCGAAAGATTAGAGAAGAAATGGAAGTCCTATGTGAGAAATTCGGAACTAGGCATGGGGTGCAACATTTGTCATTAAATTGGAATTTTTGTGGATTAATTTTGCAAGATTTAATTATGGGGGACAAGGGGATAATTATGTGGACTTTAGGGGACTAGGTTACGATGGAATAGATATTTTATTTTGACTTTCCTTCCCCTCAACTTCTCGAGCACACCTCCTCCGTCCTCATCTTCTTCGTGCTCCTCTTCACCGAAGACACAGCTGTTCTACTTTCATTTTCATTTTCTCTGCACCTTCGCTTTCTCCTCTCCACCGAAGACCCCACCATCTGCCAGCGTTTCCCCTCAACCGCAGCGACCTGTCCTCATCTCCATCCCTCCTTATATGCTGCCACGGAGCTGCTCGGTCAACCTCAGCATCAACGACCGCCTGCCGCTCCACCATCCGCTGCCTCCTCTCCCATCGAAGCCATTTTGCTGCCACACGTCCAAGTCAACAATCCCAGCTGCACCCCCACCAACGTTGACTCCATTTTTCCTCTCCCCTTCCCCTTCGAATTCTGTGGCCCATCTGCCCCACGTCCCTCGAGCCCAGAAGCCCCGCCCGAAGCTGCTTTCCCCCTCTTCGTCCGCGACAACTCCCCCAACGCCAGTTCACTTCACCAGGTCAACGAAGCAGCTCCATCTCCCTGGTTGTTGACCCGCCAGCTGCCCTTCATTTGTTGACCCGCCAGCTGCCCTTCATTCCTCCTTCTGTTTCGTGCGTTGCCCAGCAGCGAACGAACGTTGCATCTCCACCATTTCGGTCTTTGTTTTACTCGGTCCAACACTTCCAGCAATTTTGAGCCCAACAGTCGGTCCATCTACAGCCCAGCAAGTTGCTGTTTTCTCGGCCCAGCCCATCGTCTCTTCAGCGAGCCCAGCAGCCCACATCTCAGCCTGTTAGTTGGGCTCAGTAGCCCACAAGCCACTCGAAGTCAGCCCGCGAGTTCAGCCTGCAGTGTTTCAGCCTGTTGAGCTGAGCCCACATACCTGCAGCAAGCCCAGCTCTAGCCCAAGCCCAGGATCAAGCCCAGCACTTGTTATGGGCTTTGCAAGACCTTTTCGGCCCAGTCCAAGCCCCGTTGATGTCACCAAAAGTTCGGGTTTCGGCTGCCGTCGCAATGAACCAGTTTCTGCATTAAACCGGTGAGTTTATGCACTAAACTTTTCTTAGTAGGCTTGTCGCGACCTAAATTTTTGGGTGCACCACCTAAAACTAAGTTAATGGACTACTAAGTCTTTAAACTTAGCTCGGGCTCTCCCAAGCTCATACTAATTCGCGACTTAAAGTTCAAATATTTAACATGCAAAAGATTATTAACTAGGAGTTGCTACTAATCAGTTTATGGTAGGTCGATTAGATACCTAAGTAAAATAATGGGAGGATTATTTTACTCCTACGAACCAGAGACTAAGGGTACGGGGACTTGGTTACACTAGATTTCTCTAATGCCCTTTTGATACCATCTTTTTAATTTCAAAAATGTTTTTGCAAGCAGCTGATTTATTTTAACCTAAATTACTATCATGCAAATATGGTGACTACATCACGACATATAAAAAAATCAAAATAATTAAAAATGTGATCCGAGGTCTTACGAATCAAATTAATAATTATAATGATTCAACAATCAAGATACTATCAAAATGCCCAAAAGTTAATATAACTAAAAAAATGATCCGACGTCTTACGGATCAAATTAATAATTACAATAATTTTGGACAAAACTTCTGCGGTTAATACCTACAACAGGGACTCAACACCACAGTAGAAGGCGTGTTGTATTAACGAGTGGGCGGACCAGCAGCGTCAACAGGCGAGCAGGTTGCGGGCGGAGGCGGCGCGGGCTGAGGAGGTGCCGGCTCTGTGGCTGATGCGAGTGCGGGTCTGGCACGGATGGTTGGGCATCCTAATTCAAAGCACACAATCCAAATTCGGACTTAATGGATGACCGACGGCGGCTCGTGGTCAAGAGACTCGCATCTGTGTCGTTGTTCTTCCATTAAAGAATGTATATAACTCCACATACTTAAACTCTTCACGATCTCCTAGCCAAAAAGTAATCCTTCTTCTTGCATGAAGTAAAATCACAAAACCCACGAATTGTCAAAACTAGACAAAATTCAAGAGAAGACAAATCCACGGCCTGCCCTTATTTGGCCGAATTGTGATTTTTTTACCAGAACGGATTACTTTCTTCAAGCTCACCAATCTTTTACACCCATGGCTTTTAACTTTAACTTTGTTCCCTTCTTGAATTCGTGGGACGCCACGGTTTCATTGCTGGCACCGTTAAACCTGCAAAAGAGAGCGAGAACACAAGGAATTGTCTAGGATATTAATCTCAGTGAACTCGCCGGAATTACAACGGTTCAGCAATAAACAACAATTCAGTGAAATGAGGCAAGGATCGGCGTCAATGTTGAGAAGGTCAACTGAGGGACTCTTGGACTACTGGTCACAAGTAGCTGGAGTAGATCACGATTGGTGGTGGTGCACGAAGGTCAGTCTGTAGCAACACCGAACCAATGATGAAACCAACCATGAACAGAAAGTTGGTCAGTGGTAAAGACACGAGAGTTGTTGGCAGGGTGTGAGAGCAAGTCGACGATTCACGCTCGGTGAATGGCCGATGAGTTGGTGGCGCAACAGGAACAGCCGTAGGTTTGGGGGTTTGCGGCACGGAAGGTGGCATATGGCCAGTTCTTGATTTGATCATTCGCTAATCTCCTCCGAGAACCTTTTGAATGGACGCCCCCCTTCTCTTGTCGTCTCTCTCTTGTCAATTATGGCGGAATATGGAATTATATGGCCTTTTGTTCGACATTGAATCGCCTGCGACCACAACATCAGAACAAAACAAAGTAGATACCGAAAATATGGAGTGAACAACTTTAATAGGGAGAGAAACAACCCGATTTTATCACAGTGAAATCATTGGATGGCAATCAGCGCTTGGGTACGTTGGCCACTTCGATGTCTCGCTACTGGAATTATCGTCGGAGATGTAGGAGCTTAATCTAGGCAAGAAACAAAAATAAAATCACCTTAGTTCGAATAGCAAATTGGAATCGCACACAATCAAACTCAAAAAAAAAAGGAAGCTCGACTTAGCTTTATGCTTGTCGTCAATATCCATGACGCATGATGAATGTGGGACGTCATCAAAAGGACTGCACCATCCAATAGACCAACCACAGAATTCTCGAGATCATCGATCCCCCTTCGTACGAATTCTCTCCCCTATTTTTTCCTCACGGATTTTTCTCCCAATTTTTCTTTGCTCTGAAAATTTTTCTGAATTCGCTCCCCTTTAGTTACGAAAAATGAACCTCTTTTTATAGTGATTCTAAACAGCCGCTTTATATGGCATTTCTCGAATTTCCATCTCCTGTCGCACTAAATCAAATCTGTAAATTAGGGCATGATTTCGCAATCAGTTCAATCAGTTCGATCTTGCTCAGATTATTGCCCCTTATTCACATGATTTTTAAATTGCTTCTACATTTGACAAAATCCTAATATCCATCAGAATTCCAATTTTCCCTGCATAATTCAATCAAATCAATTTCCCCTATTTTCAAAAAATGCAATTTTATTTTTCCAAAATTAGGTGTCAACAAGGCTAATGATGTTTAAAGGGTGTTTAGATTTAATTAAGCTTAGATTAGTGTAGTTATTAGTTTATTTAATTAATTTAGGTTAGTTAGATTAGTAATTTAGATGGTTTGAAATTGTAGTTAGTTAGTTAGTTTATTGTGTGGCCTAGTAGTTAGAACGGTTAGGATAATTTATTTAGTTCAATAGGTGGTTAGATTAGCAATTTTAAGACTAAGTTTGTATTTATTGAATTAATGTGTATTTATTTAATTAATTTCAGTAATTTAATTAATTATTAATTATTTTCCGGAAATTAGACCGGGATAGCCAGTGACCGGAATTTCGTGCTGATTGCAATTGTGTGGTTAATTTCTGCAATTGAGTGTGAATTGTGCAAATTGAGTGAAAAGTATAAATTTTGGTATTTATCTTAAAATTAAGTAATTTCAATAATTAATTAAAAATTACCGAGGCGTCGGTTTACAATGTCAAAAATATTTTCAAACACTGTATAAATAGTGGGATTTTCTAAAGTAAAGATATGTAAATTTTGGCTCAGGCCGACCGTGTACCCATCACGATTATTTTATCGGGTATTATTAACATAATGAAAATAGGCTAGGACATTATTTCTAATTAAGGAATTTAAGTGCGAAGCACAATGTCCTTGGCTGGGAGTGGAAAATCATGTGCTGGTTAGGAGAATTCGTCATCCGCTATGTGTCGGGTGAACGATGCTTTCAGATAGAAAGCCGTCTTGAGGTAGATGTTGTCGTGCTCAATGAGACGAGATGACGCTTAGCTATGTGATAGATAAATCCGCTATGTGACGGATAGATTCAATGTATGTCAAATAGATCCGCTATGTGACGAATAGATCTGCTATGTGATGGATAAATCCGTTATGTGATGGATAGATCCGCTGTATGTCAGATAAATCTGTTATGTGACGGATAGATCTGTTATGTGATGGATAAATCCGCTATGTGACGGATAGATCCACTATGTGATGGATAATTCCGCTGTTTGTCAGTTGGATTCACCGTGATGACGGTTAGGTCGTGCTTGTGTGACTGTAATTACTCGAAATGCATAATTGACTGAGGTGTGGTGATTGGTGGAGATGTGATTTGAGACATTCCAATTGGTGTATGAATTTGATATATACACATGAGTAATTGAATTGATGAGATGTTTCAATTGTTATATGCATTGTGATATGAATTGTGCTGACATGCAGGAAAGAACTAAGGCGAGGTAAGTTCTCTGCTCTAATTGTGTGGTTGTATGGTTAGGGCGCCTCTAGGCGTATTACCCTCTTAATTAGGGTTTAGAGCGTGAATCTGCTGAGACATTATCTCACTGGTTATTGTATAATCATTCTAAGGTTCTTAGTTGGTGGTCTTGAAGGACCGAAGCCCTGGAGTTTGTGGAGGTGGAGTCTGAAGGATCGGCATCTATGTCCTACTAGTATGTTGTAGGATAGCTTCTTCTAAGAGTCGATTATTTTGTAGACTCCTACCTAGACTCTTTTTGTATATAAACCCAGTTGTTTATAAAAGTGTGTTTTTGTGAAATGTTGCCTTGCTTTTCTATCCCGAGATGATTACTGTCAGGGGATTTGTTAATCGCTTTCGCATGTGTAATAAAAAGAAAGGGTTGGCGACTCATCCTGAGAAGTCGCAAAATTTTATCAACCAGAGAGGGATGGGCATGCGCTCGAGGATCGAGGCGTGACAACAAGAGATGTTGTCATTCAACAAATTAAAATCTTTCCAAAAATATAGCCCTTGGGTGACATTATTCAAGCCCATTAGCTTGCCAGACGAATGGTCCTGAAAAAGGAAATTTTGGGAATTGAATATGGCATGACAAAAATTATCCTCATAGATTTTTGAGACAAAAATAAGATTGAACTCAAAATTAGGAATAGAAAGGATGTTTATGAGAATGATATTTGGAGTAAGATAGACGGTACCAACTTTTTTGACACAAGTCATATTTCCACTTGGAAGACGTGCATGATGGTAGATTGGGATTTTTTGTGAATAAAAAGTTTTTCGTTGCAAATTATATGGTCATTGGCACATGAATCAATTATCTATACATCAACTGAAATTGAATTCCTTTTTGAAAATATGGTACTTGAAAAATTCCCAATCTTGTTAGTGGTTTTTAATTGACTTTAAGCTTTCATGATGTTGGTACTGATCTTCATTGGTTGTTTGATACATTCTATCACTCCTTTGGGCTAAAACTTGGTAGGCAGAAAATTCTTTCTTTTCTTTATCAGTTGGTTTTTTATGTAATTTCCAATATGTATCAACAGTATGATGTGGGCGACTACAGTAGTCACAAAATTTATCTAATGTTTTGGAATCTTGCCCACCATTCCTTTGTGATGACATAGCACTTTTTGAACCATTGGATGGATTATAAACAGGTGCTGACGTAGCCTGATATTGGCCATTGGATTTGGCTTAATAACAGATTTGATGATGGCCATTGATTCTTGTCTTCAAATCATGGCCATCCATCCGAGAGAACCCTTTAGGCGTGGTCTCCATCACTTGGATAGAAGCCGCTCGGTGCAGCCCTAGTATGGTGACACTCCGAAGCTCCCGACGGTCCCGAGACTCCTCTACAATCACTTTGTCAGCACTGCGAGGGCAACGCCCTCATTTTTCTTGTGCTCAGCCGCAACTCGGCTGCAACCAATCATTGGCTCTGCTCTTGGACAGCTAGTTGATAGATCCAACCAAGCAGCAGCATCGAGTCCATTGCCAAAATTTGTGACCTAAAAGCTGCATATGTTTCATTTAAAATTAGCCAGAATTGGGTCGCCTTTTCTCTTTCTTTGATCATTCAGCAAGGGTGGCTTCAAGTCCCTCCAACTGTTCCTCGACTACCTCGAGCTCATTCCATAGCACCGAGAGTCTATTGAAGCAAGCAGTGACTGAGAGGTTCCCTTGCTTCCACTTCGACAAAGCCTAGGGAAGAGTGAAGAGCTTTGCATGATCAAGTCTCCCATACAACTCATGTATGTTCTCCCACATCGCCTTTGAGTCCTTTGTTGGTGGGAGTCCAACTACAACGTCGGGAGCTAGGCAATTCCTGATCTAGGTACGAACCAAATGATTACACCTCCTCTAGTGATGTTGAAGTCGGTCATTGATTGGGAGGGACATAGCTTTGTTGAGGAAGCCATCCTTGTCTTTTGTGGCCAAAGCTTGCTGGAAGTCCTGAGTCCATGTGATGTAAGTATCTGGCCCAATGAGTTGTAGATTGATTAGTTGGAATTTTAGTTCGTCGGTCGGCAATGTGTAAAGGGGATCTCCAGGCTCTGTGTGACTGCCATTGGCTTCGACATCGAAAGGGAGGAATTCGAGTTGCCAATTGGGTAGGGATTTATCCTTCACCCGATTGACCTGAATTCGTCCATCCCGACCCATGATTCGGGTCGGCTCTAGAAACAAGGGTGGCAACCCTCCTTCATTGGGCTGATCTCCAAAGCCTGGGCCTCCTTCCTCTCTAGGTAGGCCATAATGGGCCCATGTTTGACTTGGTTCGCTAACTCATGGGCCTTGAACCGGAAACTAGTGGCCATCATGCCTTTAGGCTGGGCTAGAAACCAGTGAACCGATGGCCATTAGACCGAAAGCAGATGTGGAACTATTAAGATGCTGCTGTTAAGGAGGAGATTGCATTTCTTGGATTGGTTCATTCTAATCCGAGGTACTGTTGTGTGGTGAATTTTCACCTGAGTTCGTTTGTTGATTTTTCTGCATGGTATCGTAAAATATGGATTCGTGCTAAATTGTTTTGCAAATGTTGGGTTGCAACAACAACTCAAAAGACCAAAGCGGAGGCAATTCCATAAGATTTTTGCGAAAGCTATGCTAGGAAAGAATGCTCTGATACCATGTTAGAAAAGTAAAGATTGGAGAAATTTTGCTGTTTTGTATTCTGCGTTCAATGTACATGTACGCATACCAATTTATAGTACAATGAAGAAAGATAACATTAGGAAAAGAAATATAAAAGATCTCAATCTCCTATTCTAGAAAATCATTTATGGATTGATTAAATCAATCAATCCATAATCTAATTACAATGGATATCCTCCAAATCTTCAATTTTATCTCCAACACTTAGTTATTAGCAAAAGAACACCCAAAGTGCCAAAACTTAACACAATGGGACACTTAGGCTGCGCATGACAAAATTTCTGAAACATAAATTGATTTCTAACTAGAAATTGAGAAGCTAAAAATTTTAGCTTCTGATTTCTTCTTCAAATCTATTTCTAGAATAAAAATCTGTTTCAAAAATAGAAAAATCAAATTGTGTTACTAAACGGATTTTTGTTCCAAACCTATTCTGGGGAACAAAGAAACAGAAAAATCAAGAAACAGAAATTTTATCATGCGCAGCCTTAAGTGTCAAAAGTTAGGAAAGTGATACTTAAATACCATTTTTTAAAAAAAAATTGGACACTTGAATACCACATTCGGTGAACCCTGCCGAAAATCTTACATGACAATTTTTTTTATTAATTTTGCTCTCCTACGTGGTTAGTTGGAGAGCTAATTCAGCAAATAAATGCAAAAATGACGTTATTTTGATGTGGATTTGAATTTGAATTTAAAAATGAATTTAATTAAATTTAAAACCAAATTTATAATAATTAAAAAAAGGGAGAAGATGAACAGAGGTTGACTCCTTTTTTTTTTTTTTAAATATTGGTTTTGAATTTAATTTAATTCATTTTTATATTACTTATTTACCCATGTCAACAACAAAAAGATATCGTTTTTGCACTTGTCTAGCCATGTTGGCATGCAAAACAATGTCTTTTTGCACTTGCCTCGTTGAAAAATCATCACGTCAACATTTTGATCAGATTTTCTCGTCGTTAGCACTTAATTGATCCTTTTTTGCTCCAATTTTGGTACTTAAATGTCACTTTCCTAACGTTTGGCACATAAGTGTTCCCTGTGCCAAGTTTTGGCACTTTAGGTGTCCCGGTATCCTTATTTATTTAAGAAGCTCAAATGTATGATGGGATGTTCATGTGAAAGGGGAAGAGAAAGTCTAATGCATAAGTCTGGCAGAAAATATTGATAAATGTAGAAATCATCTGACTAGGTGTTGATCTTTCGGGTGCACAGTCTGTCTTTGCTACACCACCCAACCAATTATTTTGGGTGATCATAATACTCTACCTCAAGGCCCAAGACGGTGTGGTCTTTCTCCTCTCTCTATATATATTGCACGGCCTGCGTGACTAGAGTCCACACGGCACAGCTTATCACTGAGGGCTAGAGACATAACTAGGGCAATGGCCATTTTCTCGAATATTTCCTTCAGCTGAGCTGCCACCCTTGATTTCCCGAGAAGTAGAGAGAGGGGCAATGGCCATTTTCTCGACCGATAATCCCTGGGCTTTTGCTTTTGGCCTTCTAGGTATATAGTTTTATATTCTCAACTCGTGGATGAAGAAAGAATAAAGAAGCCAGAAAGGGAATCTAAGTAAAAGAAACTGATGCAGCCAAAGGGATATATCATTGCTAAATTAGGCAATTGAAAAGCAACATTTCATAAAGAGATCATAGCAAGTGCAAAGCTCGAACCAAAAATGTACAAAGTGGCTTATTTAGGTTATGACTAGAAATGAACTACCCTTCCCTCGACTTTTATCCGTCCATATTCAACGGCACTGACATATAGGATATGACTAGACATGGTTAAAAGTCATGGTCACACGCAGAGCTAAACATTCGCCATGCAATGAAGAAAATGCTTACATAATACTCATAAGGTCTGCCTTTGAACTCCCCCAACTCCATTTTTTTACGTTCTTAGATATCTTTGTAATGCTGAGGAATGCCCTTAAGCTCCTGTACATCATTTTATAAATGATACTTACATTTCAAACCAAAAAAAGGTCTGCCTTTAACTCATAGGCAAACAAATCCACAATGGTTTTGCCAGCCCAGTGAAAAAGGGCTTAACGAGGGGCTTGATCAGATAAAAGTTTGATCACAAGCAAAGTATGCAAAAATTCCTCCCCTCCAGAAGAAAGACAAGATAGCGGCGACTCATATGAGAGATGAACTCGAAGTGGTACGGTGCGACATAGCGCCTGCCTGCATTCTCTTGATAGATCAGTCTTCTTTTCGCTCTCTCTACTGGCAAGAATCTATACAGAAATGTCCCATGAAAGAAAAATACTCTGTTGAGAATCACCTTCATGAAAGATGTAATCTTGGCGCTCCGGAGGATTCAACGGAGTTTGCCATACAACCTCCCCTCCTCGCTCGCTCGCTCGCTCCTCCCCCTCCTCCTCCTCTCCTTCCTTTCTCTTCCTCTTCATTCTCCTGTGACCATCAACCAGCTAGAAACGACATTGTTGGGGAGGAAAATGATACGTCAAAGCAAAAGGCCCTTCCTTTTTTACCACTTGAGGTAAGCGGGAGCCGCAGTAGCAGGAACAACGCGACGTCGTTTCCAGCGCTCTGTCCTGTCTGTCCATCCGACACTCTATAATCTGTTTCTGGTCTTCATTTCCCGTCGTTTGGTGACTCGCCAACAACAGACACCTATCTTCTGAACCAAAAGCAGTCGCATTTGGGTCGTTAGCTTCACCAACTTGCCAAGGTATGACATGTTTCTTTGCGCTACTCCTTGCCCATCAATACCTATAAACTCAAACACCATCTTCGCTTTCTTTCCCATGCCATATCTTTGATTTCCGTTTCCACGAGTTCAACAAGTCCCGGCTTTATATCTTCCTGCTTGCTTGCTCACACCATCCATTCGACTTCCTTTGGCTGATTCAGATAAAATGATCCAATAAGGTCCCTTGTTGAACTGAGACGAAGCAGAGAGACGGGCACACGGGAGTGATCGAGAAGAAGAAGGAAATGCGGGAAGAGGAATTGGTGGATGTAAAGTTCAAATTGTTTGATGGATTGGACATGGGTCCCTTCTAGTGCTCATCAGCATCCACCATCAATATCTTGAAGCAGAGAGTCGTATCCGATTGGCCCAAAGGTTTCCTCCACCTCTCCTTTCTATGTTCGTTTCAGTATGTGATTTGTGCTGAATAACCTTTAATCCGATATCTTCATCTTCTTCAGATATGATCTATAAGATTGGTGATATAGTTTAAAACAGCTTAGCAGGGGCATACGCGCATCCTAGACTATATGAACTTTTTCTTGTTTTAAGCCGACTTCAATGGCTGCTTTCTTGTGGAATGTAGGAACTGTCCAGGAGCTGAGATCATGTCTAATACTGGGCCTTTCCCTTAAGTTAGTGATGACGCTGCTTTAAACTTATCTGAAATTGCATCATTGCAACTGCCAGTGACCACAAGTTTATGACTCACGGCGCTACCATGAATAGTTGTGATCATCTGTTTTCGTACACGAGCAACTTCCAAGGCCCAAGTTCTTTCCTATCTTCAAAAATTTTCACCCTTATTGAAAATCATCCATAACTCGTACAGCGGGTTTGCACTGATAATGCCTGAGAATCTTTTAGTCATGAATATTCTTCATTGTTTGTTTGCAAATGGCATCCTTCATGAGAGCTCCCACACATATTCCCCACAACCAAATGGTGTTGTCTAAAGAAAACATTGTCACCTCCTAGAAGTTGCTTGCTCCCTTAAATGTCATGCTTCTATCTCAGAAATGTTATGAGAAGACTGTGTGGTCATGACAGCCTACTTAATCAATTGGATCCATCTCAAGTCCTCAATGGAAGAACCCGCTTTGAATTGCTTTTTCAGAAAAGTCTATACATTCGTCATCTTCGTGTCTTTGGTTGTTTATGTTATGTGTCTACTGTGGGCCCTTAGAACAACTTGTATCCTTGTGCTGTTAAATGCATATTCATGGGATACCCCACTCTTCGGAAGGGATATTTGGTTTATGACCCATCCACCGAGCATTTCCTTTTTAGTAGAGATATTATCTTCATGAAGATGTTTTCTCTTTCCAAGATTAGTTATCTTATCATCAACAGATTAATATGGCTACTGATCACTGCTCATTTTTTACTGAAGAATTTTTTTTTAAGCCCCACAACCGATGATGATTCCTTATATGTCATCTCCCATGCCATCCTCGGCTTCTAAATATCATGTATATACAATATGACCCCAGTATTTCATAGGAAGTCACATCAGAGTTCCCAGCAACTTCTCAATCACCTAATTCTCTAGGTGATATCTCTCCTCAATCACATGGGATGCCCATCCGCCGCACTACCTCTTGCTCGACATTCCGGTCGTCTACATGATGACCCACATGGACAGCAGATTATATTTGTCCTACCTTGGAGTCATCTGGTACACAATATCCTGTCTCATCATATGTGAGCTTTGCTTGTCTTTCATTTGACATGTGTTGTATTAGTAGAATATTTGAAGGACATGAACCATCTTCATATGATGAAGCTACAAAAAACCCTCATTGGTAGCAAGCAATGGTGGATGAATTACAAGCCCTAATAGAAAATTAAACTTTGGATATCGTTCCTATACCCCCTTATCGGAAAATCTATTGGTTACAAATGGGTATACGAAATCAAATACAAGGCGGATGGTTTCATTGAACCCTATAAGGCAAGACTAGTACTCAAAAGGTTCACACAACGAGAAAGTTTTGATTATACTAAAACGTTCTCTTCAATAGCGAAGGAATTCACCATCCTTTCTTTTCCGTTGCTACTTTTCATGATTGGCCCATTCATCAAATGGATGTTCATAATACATTTCTTCATGGAGATCTTAAAGATGAAATCTACACGAACCTTTCGCTGAGTTTACACAGATAGGGAGAGAATAGAGTATGTCATCTCTATAAATTCCTATATGAACTTAAACAAGTTTCTCATCAATGGTATGCCGAATATGCCATTGGGCTTACAGCTGCGAAATTCCAGCAATCTAGACACAATTATGCCTTATTCACATTGAGTGAAGGTACATTATCAATTTACTTGCTTCTATACATTGATTATATACTCATTATAGGAAATATTGTGTGTTAGGTAATTGATTTTTATCTTTGTTCTACATATCTCTTTTTCCTTAATTAGATTTATCCTATGCACTATAAATAGGACTGTAATTATACAATACTGATATGAGTAGCAATATACATTTTTCGAATTCCTGATCGCTTTCTATCACCCAATTCTCTAACAATTTCATTGAACAAAATGATTAGGCGTCGTTGTTAATTATCTATCTTCTACTTTTAAGTCCATCAATTCATCTAGAGATGATAAATGATGTTATCTTTAAAATTTGGTGTTGTAAGGTCATAAGTTAAATGGCTACAGAACTATCAATTTTAGTTCCTATGCCATTGGATCTCAATTTGACACGTCTTTCGTATAGGAAAGGACCTACTAAGGTTATCCTTTTTTTTCATCTAGTTAGATAGATAGTTTGACAATGCAAATATAAGTTTGACCGAGAAATTGTCTATACCTAAAAATGGTCCTATCTAAGACCATATGCATCCATGCTCATCATCTCATGACATGTGGTATGTCTAAAAAATTAGAATTAGCAATACCCATTATTTCCTAACATGTTATATATAAAAAGAGGGAGTCGGATACAGCTGGACTATGTTATACATGAAGAATTGTTAGGTGTGCTCGTATTATCTATTAAAATCAATGTGAACTGCCACATTGGCGAAATCTGCATGGTCATAATAAACCAACCTTTTGAAAATTTCCAAAATCCTTCTAGAATATATAGAGCATTCACCTAATAATTTCTACTACGTTAAGAATTAGTTGTACATGTTACTATTTCAAAATTTCAGTAACTTAACAAGAGAGACCTTAGAAAGTTTTCTTGACAGGTATATATGTGGTAGAGATACTTAAACAATTCAAAGAATGCTTTAGATGATTGAAATTTCAAAGACGATCACATGATGCACGACATCATTTTCAAATTCATAAACTCGTAATGTCAAAAAACATGACATGTCCAGAATTGTTAGAGTAAGAATGATGATTAAGACAGGGCATAAATATAATTTAACCACGAGGAAAATTTTGCCATAATCTAATCCAAGAGAGGTGAGATATAAATGTTTTAATGCAAATATCAAAAACATTGGAATAATATATAATGATGAACGCATACTATGAGGTTAATTAGGGTGTGTTTGGTAACGTTTTTGTTCAAAAATTGTTTCCCGGAACAGAAATAAAAACTATTTCTGTTCTGGGAAACAATTTTTGAATAGAAGAACACGTTTGGTAAACTTGTTCCTGGAATAAAAAAAACGGAAACACGTTTGGTAAATTTGTGTTCTTTTTTTGTTTCTTTTAATTTGTTAATAATTTTATTTAATTTTTCCTTTTTTTCTTTCTTTTTTTTTTCTTCCTTTTGGCCGGTTGTCGGCCTCAACCATGGCCAGCGACCAGCCGACGAGGGCCGGTGGCCTCACCCAGCCACGGCGAGGCTCGCCGACCCTCGGCGAGGTCGAGCCTCGCCGTGGTTGGGCGAGGCTTAGGCTCACCTTGGCTAGGTGTGCCCAAGCGTTGCTGGCTGGCATGAGGTCAGCATCGCCTTGGTTGGGCAAGCTCGGCCTTGCCCCAATTCGGCGAGGCCGAGCCTCGCCGGTGGCTGGGCAAGCTCGGCCTCGCCAGGGGCTAGCGATACTCCAACGAGGTCACCGGCCCTCGTCGGCCAAAAAGAGAAGAAAAGAAAGAGAAGAAAAAAACAAGGAGAAAGAAAAAAATTTCTCTGAAGTGTTTCAGAAATAAGAAACAAGTTTTTTTTTTTTTTTGGTACCCAGGGAACCTCCGTGCGCCACTTCGCAGCGAAGTAAACCCTGGAGGAGCAGTAGAGTCACCACCACCCTTGCTGCCCCGGGTAAGTTGTGGGTTCCTTTCTCGCAAGGCAGATGACACAAAGATTCGAACTCAGGACCTCTCCCGAAAGGAACTTGCGCTCAACCACTACGTCGCCATCATGGGTGGTTAGAAACAAGTTTTTTTTTGTTTCTTTCTATTCCAAATTTGTTCCCCAGAACACAAAATAGATTTTTTTTTTGGTAAAAGGTACCAAAAAAAATAGATTTGAACAAAAACCCAAACAAACGCGTTTCTATTCTTTTTTTGTTTCCGGGAACAAAAAAACAGGAATTGTGTTCATAAACAAAAAACAGGAAGACAAACAAATAGGGCCTTAGTGTATTGAAAATGGCAATACCTCCTTGTGATAACTTAGCAAGTGTCCTTGGAGCACTTTTCAACAAAATACAAAATATTGCATTCAAAGTGGCATCACAAAAAATACTCTCTCGAAATGTAGAGAATTTTTCTACCTCTTCGTAGCCATGAATACCAAAACCCTAACCCCACATCATCTCCATACCGTTCTCCCATCCATCAAATTTCAGAATCACCCATCTCCTTCGATGTATTCCCCTTGTCTTCACTAACTATCGCATCTCTCCATCTTCGAATTCTAGTTGTGGGGTGTGAATTCGAGTAGTAGCCCATCTCTGAATGGTTCGCCCCTTGCATGCCTTGTTAAGTTTGGATTTGAGCTGTTGGGCCAAACGTCCGATCGGTTGCGCACCTCCGACTAGTTCGCTCCTTGCATGCCCCCTTATCTGTGCGGGAATTTAACTCGTTAATTAATCTGAGGCATAATGGACAACTTTAGCATTTGCACTGCATATTGTTGTTCCCTGTCTTGCTTGGTTACAAGCTAAATAGACAACATTTGTTGCTGCTTCTGTTATGTTTATCTTCTGTGGTGGATGGATTCGGATGAACATCATGAGTCTATGCAAATGGCAGCTCTTTGTTCCAGATTGGGCCGACTGACTACTGAGCAACAAATTGAAGTATGGGACGACGAACTTGCTCCTGAAAAATTAGAAGAATGTCGTTTAACTTTGTTAGGGAAGATCCTGTCTAATCCTTCAATAAATTTCCCAACTTTTCAGAGTACATTGAAAAGGGCTTGGCGGACTGAACAAGTAGATATCTCTTAGAGAGAGGCAGGCATATATGTTGCTAAATTCCATTCACACACCAACAAACAGAGAGTCCTAGAAGGTGGACCATGGCTTTTTTCTAGCCATCTAGTTAATTTTAAACCTTGGAAATCCAATACTCCTCTACACTGTTATGATTTCTCTAGCTGTGTGTTTTGGGTACAAATTTTTGGATTACCATTGGAATGGACAATAGAAAAAATGCTCAGTAAGGTTGTGCAAGATATCGGACGGGTTATAGAAGTCAGAGTTGACACAAAAGAGGGAACAACATTAAGAGCAAGTAGAGCAAGGGTTGAGCTGAACCTTCAGGAGCCATTAAGAACAGGAAAACTGATCCATCTTGAAGGAAAAACTCTCTGGCTGGACTTTCGTCATGAGCGTCTGTCCCATTTCTACTACTCTTGCGGAAAATTAGGACATTATGCAATGTATTGCAGAGACATCCCCTACGATGAGGCTAAATTAGATGGACGGGACAAAATGACATATGGCCAATGGCTAAGAGCTGAAGTTAAAGAATATAGCCCTTATTGGCAAACTTTCTACACAACTCATGAGAAATCAGAACAATTAGAAGAAAGCATACCTAAAATGCCTCCTTCACAAATACTGAATATTCCCCTATTGCCCCCACCAAATCATCTTGAAGCGGCAAACTTAGTTAGAGCAGACACTACGTCTGTTCATCATACCTCAGAAACTGATCAGCATCTACTTCAGGAAGCACCTCTGCAAAGGACTTCTCTCCACACTACGCTTATCCCTACAACAGCAAAAATGAAGGGGATTTAGCCTCCTACCATGGAAATTCAGCAACAAAAGAAAATGAAAACCTCACATTTAACTCCGAAGGTGGGTATTGTCAAAAAACAGAAACAACACAATCATTATGACACAAAGGGCTTGCTATTGGAGACCCTGGATGACACTAATCTCCTGGAAACACCAGTGCTAGAAGCGGGAGAAGATGGAAATTGGGTTATGGTGGCTGGCCCTCAATAGCCACCACCCCACAAATGAAGATGATATGCTTTGGAACCGCGGGGTTTGGGCAATCCCCTAACAGTTCAAGCTCTCAAGGCCATGATGGCCAAGGAAAAGCCCAATATTGTATTCTTAATGGAAACGAAGAACAAGGAGGTGAAGATTCAGAATATCCAACGCCGCCTACACTTCAATAATGCTCATATTATCAATCCGATCAGCCTAGTAGGAGGTATGGCAGTTTTCTGGAACAATCAAGTGTCCTTACATGTGGTTAATTCAACACAGGATTATTGTGATATGACTTATAGGAAAGAGGTGGAAGGTCGAACTATATGCCTAATTTGTCTGCATGCCCCTTATCTTTATCATAATAGACAGCTTCTTTGGGCTGATCTTAGAGAGATCAGCTTAGCAAATACATTACCTTGGGTCTGTGTGGGCGATTTTAATGAAATTCTCTATCCGTGGGAAAAGGTAGGAAAAAGACAGGCAGACCCTTCTCACATGCTCTCTTTTCGAGCAGTTCTAACTGATTGCGCTCTTATGGATCTAGAAAGTAAAGGTTGTTAGTTTACTTGGATGAACAACCGAGAGGAAGAGGAGCTGGTGAAGGAACGTTTAGATAGGGTGTTATGCACAATAGATTTGCGGTTATTATTTCTTGAAGTTGAGGTCTTCGCCCTGCCTGTTGTGGGTTCTGACCACTGTCCCTTAATTATCAACACCTGCACCATATAAGAGACAAAAAAGGGAATTTGTTTATGAAACTTTTTGGAATGAAGATAAAGAATGCCGAGATGTCATTTCTGCAGCATGGAAATCAGTGCAGGTCCAAGATTCTGGGTTTCCTTTAAAGCTAAAAAAGGTGTTCGAAGCATTGCTGAAGTGGAATAGGTCAAAATTTTCAAGGGGGGATCTTCAAATTTCTATATTACAGCAACGTCTTCAGAACATCATGAATGAATAGCATACTCATTATGATCGAGTGGAAGCATCTAAGCTCAGAGACCAGATAAGGTGAACCTGGCAACGAGAAGAACAATACTGGGCTATGCGATCCAAGATTCAGTGGTTAAGGTGGGGTGATAAAAACACGAAATTTTTTCATGTTACTACTCTTCAAAGAAGACAAAGAAATCGAATTAGCATGTTGCAAGATGATCATCAGAATTGGATCTGCGACCCTCACACTTTACAGGATATGGCTCTCAATTTCTTCTCAAGATTATATACTACAGTTGGATATAGGGATTTTGCACCCATCCTCGAACAATGTCCAAGGGCAGTTACCAAAGAAATGAACAACCAATTGCTAGAACTGGTTACATTAAAGGAGATTTGCCAGGCGACTTTTCAGTTGGGACCTACTAAAGCTCCAGGCCTTGACGGTTTCACTGGCTTATTCTATCAGACTCATTGGGAGATCATTAAAGAAGATCTTCTTATCCTTGTACAGAACTTTTTTTCAGTCAGGACTGATGCTTGGTGATCTGAACCGAACCTTTATAGTCTTGATTCCCAAGACACCTCACCCAGAGAGACTGGACCAATACAGACCAATAAGTCTCTGCAACTTTGCATATAAAGTGATATCAAAGGTAATCGCTAACCACCTAAAACCTTGGCTTCCAAATCTGATTTCTATAGAACAGTTGGCTTTTGTTAGCGGATGACAGATTCAAGAAAATATTTTAATTGTCCAATAAGTGCTACATCAATTTAAGATTTGAAGGAAGACTAGAACATTTGGCATAATCCTCAAGACCGACATGCAGAAAGCATACGACATAGTGGAATGGGATTTCCTAATGATTATCTTCTCAAGATGGGATTCCATCCAAGGTGGGTGCAATGGGTAATGCAATGCATTACCACAACCACTTATAGCGTGAAATTCAATGGCGAACAACTTCCTTTTTTCACCCCGACTTGAGGCCTCAGACAAGGTGACCCTCTATCTCCATACATCTTTATATTATTAGCGAATGTATTGTCCAGCCTCATCACTCAAGCAATTAGTATAGGACACATTAAAGGAATCAGACTAAATAGATGGTGTCCTACACTGTCCCATTTATTCTTCGCTGATGATGCATTATTCTTCCTAGAGGGGAATATTACGAAATGTTAGAATCTCGGAAATATTTTAACTCAATATTGTATGGCCACGGGATAGGCCTTGAATCGCAATAAATCTGGCCTAATTTTCAGCAAGCACTATCTTGTAAGGTTGCAGGAAAATATGTCAATGGAGCTCAGAATTCCTATGCTACAAAGGTATGGTAAATATTTGGTTATACCGTCTAACTAGGGTCATTCCAAAACAAAGATGTTCTCATGGATTTTAGGAAGAGTTCATGCTAAACTAGAGGGATGGAAAGAAGAGTTACTTTCAAAAGGAGGTAAGGAAATTCTCATCAAGTTAGTGATTCAAGCACTTCCAACATATGCCATGTTGATCTTTAAGCTTCCTTTGTCTCTTTGTAAAGCTATTGAAAAGAGTATAGCCAGATTCTGGTGGAGGAATGATCAGAATAGAGCAGCGGGTATACATTGGCAAAAATGGGATAATCTTCAAAGAAGCAAAGATAATGGAGGTTTAGGATTTCACGACCTTATTCAATTCAACATAGCCATGCTTGGAAAACAAGCGTGGTGATTACTACAACAGCCTCTGGCCTTATGGAGTCAGCTTTTTAAGGGTCTGTACTATCACTCGAAAGAATTTCAGTTTGCTGATCGTGGAACTTGGCCATCCTAGGGATGATAGAGTATTCTTATGGGCAGAGAATCTATTTTACCACATGTTAGATGGTTAGTAGGTAATGTAGGCAGCATCAGAATTAGAGAGGATCGGTGGTTACCCAAAGGAATTCTTGGTGGACCTGCAATAAGAGAGGAACCAAAACTTGTGGCTGATCTTATAGATCCTATCCACAACAATTGGAACACATCTCTGCTCCACAGTTTTCTGGATGAACAGGTCATAGCTGAGATTCTAACCATTCCAGTTAGACCTCGCTATACTGAAGACAAATTAATCTGGACAGCCACAAAAGATGGCTGACATTCAGTAAAGAGCAGTTATCATATATTAACAAATATCGTAGGTAACAACAACAATCACAGAGCATCGTCATCTCATCAAACTCCAAGAATTCTATGGCGAAGAATTTGGGGAATCAAAACAGCACCCAAAATCCGCATTTTTCTTTGGTCGGCCTGTCAAAATGCTCTTCCCTTCAGAGCCAACTTGTTTCAAAGACATATTATTGCAGATCCATTATGCAAGTTATGTAATTAGCAAACCCCATAAACTCTAGAGCACCTATTTCTATCCTGTTCATGCACCAGAAATATATGGACTCATCCGCAGATCAAGATTGATTTACAGCCTCACATGATACATCGATTAGATGATTGGTTAAAAGCACAGATTACAGCAAACCACTCACTAGCTCTGGAATTTCTAGCCAACGTTCTCTGGCAAATCTAGCGACAGCACAATGCCTTCATCTTTCGCAATCAACCTCTGGACCTGACCCAAGTAGTGGAAGCCACAATTACACAAAATCGTCTTTATCAGATCTGTGATTCAACCTACTTCAGCAAATCAAGAACAACTCTGAACCCACAACAACTTTGGAGACCACCTGATTTGGGCACCTTAAAATGCAATATCAATGCATCATATCAACCAAGCAGCACAGAAGGATCGATGGCTGCAATCTGTCGGGACCATCAAGGACGTCTTACTGATGTATACTCCAGAAGCTTTCCAGCCGCATCTGCTTTGGCAGTGGAGATCCAAGCCCTGACCTTCACGCTCCAACATCTGTTGCGACAAGACCTCCATCAGGCACCGATCGTGATCGAATCTGACTGCAACAACATCGTCAACACCATCATGGGAAGGAGATCGCCGCCGTGGGAACTCCGAGCTCTCTTCGCGGAGGTAGCGGTGCCGCTTCCTCTTTTCCCTAATCTAAGTGTGCAATAGTTCTGTAGGCGAGAGGCCAACACTGTAGCCGACTAGGTCGCAAAGGCCCAGCAATTACATAAGTCGGGCCATCATTGGAACATATCTCCACCCTATCTTTTGCTTGACCTCGTTTATGCGGACGCCTTAGCATCTGGTTGTAAGTTTCCGACTTAATGAATACAATATTTCCTTTCGAAAAAAAAGTAGCATCACAATAGTTCATATATTGGATAATTTACCAAACTTGAGAGATATTTACCCCCGCACTTTACAGGCAAACTACATGCTCACTGCTAGAAATGACAGTGCAAACTACATGCTCACTACTAGAAATGAAAGCTTATGTATGGGAAAAACTAACCTGAATTAGCACAAGAATTATTAAATACATTTGGCAATTTATCAAATCGACTAGAATTGACCAACCTCAAATTTCAAAAGCAAGTACCACATTTACCATAGAAAATTGATAATTACTAATCCATTGAAAATTTACTAACATAGAGTAGTGCGTTAACTGCAAATATATTTGCTTACGAAATGTACTAGACAGTTATATCTACCTCATATGCAAATAAAAAATCAATTGAAAAGGTTAGTAGCTTAAAGTAGTATGATGGAGGAAGAAAGAGTGGTACACATCAAATAGTCCAATAAGCGGATTCATAATAAATGGGAAAATTAGTCCAAAAAATATAAACCTTTCAATTTTGCTAATTAAATCCTGAATTTTTTCACGATTTACTAATTAAATCAATCTAGTTAATTTTGGTAGGAAATCGCTGATGTGAACAATTTTTAATCATATTTTCATAATTTTTAATTTTTTTGAATTTACCTTTTTTCTTTTCTTCTCTTTTCCTTACTTTATTATTTTTTTTTCCTTTTTTCTTCTTTTCATTTCTCCTTTTCCTCTTTGCCAACCATTGCCATGCCTCATTGATCGTCGTAGAGGTCATCGGCCTCAAGCAAGGGCCGCGAGGCCGGCGACCTTCACCTTTGCCAGGCTGTTGCTTGCCTAGGTGAGGGCGAGGGCGAGGGCTTGCTGACCTAGGCCCAAGCTTCCCTTGCTAGAGGCCCGCAAGGGCTAGACTTGGGTGGCCCTCGCCTGAGGCTAACGACCTCTGTTGACCACCGACGAGACTTGACGAAGGGAAAAAGGGAAACAAAAAAGAAGAAGAATAGAAGGAAAAATATTAAAATATTATTAAAAATTATCCACATTAGTATCGGTCATGCTATGTAGGACAGGTGATGCCCACATCAGCAGTTTTTGGCCAAATTAATCAAATGGCAAAACGTAAAAAGAATTAGGACTTAATTGATAAAATTGAAAGAATTATGACTAAATTGACAAAACAACAATAGGTTGAAGAATTTTTCAGACAATTTTTCCATAAGAAATGTGTATAGGACATGGTAACGAAAATAATTTTTTCCTGCTTAAGGTGAACATAATAACGGTTTGGTGTTAAATCTATCACATCATGACAACTACAAAACTTTTTTTTTTTTTGGTTGAACGCTTGTTTGTTTTTCAACTTAATGTAAGTGTTATCTAACAAATATATACATATTGCACATATTCAATGGGTTAGGACGTGGTTTGATGCAACTTACACATAACAATTTTAGCTGTGAAAAAGAGGCTGCAACTTTTAAAGAAGTTCGACAAGCACCTCAAGCGCAACGTCTCCCCAACTATAGTAGCTTGTAGCAGATTTCAGAAAGCTGCCTCACCCTACTTTTAGATGCCGCAATTTTAAGATGTAAATTTCCGAATATATGAATCACAACACTTCATGTGCAACTATATAGGACAATAGAGCTACCATTCAGTCATAACTATAGCAAATGGGATCTAAATAGTACCCACCATCCTGAACCAATGCATAAGATAGCCGGATTTTGATAGAATTGGTCGATTTGGTCAGGCAACAGACCACCATGAAGAACGACAGTTTAATGGATTATCCTCACTAATTTACCATACAATCTATTTAAAACCTAAAAACTGAAAATTTCGACGGGGAAGATTAAAGTGTGATCGAAGTTTACTGGTAAACGACATAAAAGTTTTTGGTCGGAAAAGTGAGCAGGTTCAATCGCTCCACTTCCTTCCCTCGGTTGGTTCAAAAGGTCGAAACCTTTTCCTAAGTGCTGAGTCCTCAGGACAATAGCACATCCTAGGACTGCACAAGCATGCATTATAGAAATCACCTGAGTCACAGCAAATATCTAGCCGAAGAGAAGTACTGCTTGCTAATGTTAATGAGATCTTAAGTACACAAAATATCTTAAGAGTGCCTGGTAAGCCATGGCGTCACTAGAGTTCAGAGCACTTAGAAAAAGCAAATCTTATCACTTCAGGTGGTCATATATATATTCCAAGATCCACTACTACTTTAAGATCTCGAGGGCTTTTAATAACCTACGGAATTAAGAGGGGTGAATTATGGAGAGCTAGCGCAGTTTTTCTATTCAGTTTTATAACGAGGCGTACTCCAAACACAAAGACTCAAAGTGACATGATATAAAATGATGGATCCGGGGCAAACACTTTTAATATATGTTCTTCCACAAGAGTTAGATACATATAATTGTCACGAGATCACACGTTGCCACTTGTCCCAGTACAGGAAAATGGATGTTGCATTCATCCTATGCACGCGAGACAGTCAAAAAAGTTGTTGCAGATGGAGCGCAATACCATCGAGTTCAAGGGACATGCGAATCTTGATCGGGAGCCACCTGTCGTCCATTAATGTGGGAGGCACGGAACATTTGTGCCGTGATAGGTCGCTAAGCGGATGGATTCACATCACCCTCTCGACGTCTGATAAAGAAAGGGAGTCTTAAACGATAAACGTCTAAAAACCTACAGAAAAGATATGAAACCTAATTTATTTAAGAAGCTCGAATCAGGTGAAAGGGGAAGAGAAAGTCTCTAATAAGTAAGTTTGGCAGAAAATATTGATAAATGTAGAAATCATCTGACTAGGTGTTGATCTTCCGGGTGCACAGTCTGTCCGTGCTACACCACCCAACCAATTATTTTCGGTGATTATAATACTCTACATCAAGTAGAGGTGGCAAAATGGGTCTTAGACCCATATATGACCAATTTAAATCATAAATAGGTCATATATAGGTCACTTGTTTTTTGACAAAAAGTAGTTAAATGGGTTTAACAATTAAAGACTTTGATAGGTGGGTGTTAAGTGAGTCTTAAGTAGGTCTTAAACGGGTTGGATTTAGAACCCATTTTCACCCAAAACATCACAATATTTATCTTCTCTCTTTAACTTTACAAAAATATTTTTTTTAAAAACCGAAATTATAATTATTTTTTAGTTTAATTTTCTTTTCTTTTTTCTTTTTTCTTTCCTTTTTTTTTTTCTTTCTTCTTCCTCCGGTCGCCAGCACGACGATGGCTGGCAACCGGCCAGGAGAGCATTGAGCTCCCCGGCATTGGGCGAGCTCGAGCTCGCTAGATCTGGCAAGGCGAAGGCCTTGTCGACGCTTGGCGAGACTCAAACTCACCCACGTCGGGCGAGGGGCGAGCTCGAGCTTGCCCGACACCAGCGAGCCTCGAGCTTGCCCGACACCGGCGAGCCTTGAGCTTGCCGGATCCGGCGAGGCGGAGGCCTCGCCGACGTCCGGTGAGGCTCGAGCCTCGCCGATCTAGTGAGACTCATGCTTGCCGGATCTAGTGAGCCTCGAGCTCACCAGCATTGGCGAGTCGGGTGAGCTCGAGGCTCGCCTGTGGCCGGCCGCCGGTCGTCGTTGTGGCTAGCGGCCAGCCAAAGAAGAAGAAGAACAAAAAATAAAAATTATATTTAAAAAATAAAAATAAAATAATTAAAAATTTAATTTTAAAAAAATAAAATAATTAAAATTCGATTTTTAAAATAATTGTTTTAAAAATTATAAAAATTGTCCATTAAATTTGCATTATATAAAACTATTTTAACAACATCATTTTTTTAAAAAATATATATATAAGAAATAAGCTTTTTAAGTTTAGTTAAATGAGTCAGGTTGGGTATGGGTCAAAAATTTGCATTGTAATAAATGGGTCATAAATGGGTTAAATGGGTCGATTTGGGTTGGAACATTTATGACCCCACCCAAACCCAACCCGACCCACAAGTTTAACGGGTCTAACATCAAGGCCCATGGTGGTGTGGTCTTTCTCCTCTATATATATAGCATGGCCTGCGTGACAAGAGTTCACACAGCACTGCTCATCACTGAGGGCTAGAGACATAACTAGGGCATCCCGTGTTGAGCTGCGAAATCTTTCATTCTCAAATATTTCCTTCAGTTGAGCTGCCACCCTTGATTTCCTGAGAAGTAGAGAGAGGGGCAATGGCCATTTTCTCGACCGATAATCCGTGGGCTTTTGCTTTTGGCCTTCTAGGTATATAGTTTTAGCTTGATATGATCTAACTTGTAATCTCACTTAGTATCTTCCTCAAACTGGGGTTAACGTGCATATTATACTCGTGCCATCACTAACCCCTATCTCATCAAGATATTGATTCCCTCGTAAGGCCATGGACTGATTCATTTGTCATCTTTTTTTAATAATTCTTTGTCCCAGGTAATCTCATATCTTTCGCGGTCTTTTTGGCCCCAGTGTAAGTTCATCCTCTTGATCAACTTTTTGTTTAGCTTAACAGAAGCGTCTGGAAGAATGAACATGAACGAGTGGCTAATAGGATTCTTGCAATCCTTCTCTTGCTTATGTTGGCAGACCAACATTTTATAGGGTATGCAAGAGGAACTCGACTGAAGGGTTTCAATCAGTTCCGTACGTGGTTTCTTTGCTCAGCGCCATGCTCTGGCTATACTACGCGTCCATCAACTCTGAGTCCAATGATTTCCTTCTCATCACTGTCAACTCAGTGGGATGCGTCATAGAGACCATCTACGTTGCTCTCTACTTTGCTTATGCTCCTAAAAAGGCCAAGGTACGAACTTACCTATCCAATCACATATAAATGATATTGTCACAATTCATACCTGGTTCATATGTAACAACATAAGTTGTTAAAGAATGTTTTTTAATGATAAATGCTTGCATGCACGCATTCATGCAGATATTTACAGTGAAGCTGATGATGACGGGCTTCGGAGGGTTTTGTTCCTTTCTACTCTTGTCCCGCTTCTTAACAAAGGGATCAACCAGGGTCCAACTTCTTGGGTGGCTTTGTGTTGGATTCTCCATCATCGTTTTCGCAGCTCCTTTAAGTGTTATGGTGAATCATTGGAGTAATTCTTGATTTCTTATTTTTTAATTTTCCCTATTTATACTTTTCTTCATGCACAATGCTACTAAGTTATGTGAGACAAGTTTTGCGTGACATTTATTTTTTACAAATATTGTGCAGAGAATGGTGATCCGAGCCAAAAGCGTAGAGTTCATGCCCTTCTCTCTCTCATTTTTCCTCACTCTCAGCGCTGTAACTTGGCTCCTCTACGGTATATTCCTCAAGGACATCCACGTTGTGGTATGCATCGACTTTCAGCAAATACTAATGCTAAAGAGTTTTCTATTACCTAAAAAAAAAAGTTTGTCACGGAGACTACAGTTTAGATATCGCTTTATTTTCTTATATACATTCATTAACACAAGTATGATCATTTATATAGGTTCCAAACGTTCTAGGTTTTATCCTTGGAGTGCTTCAGATGGGACTGTATCTGGTATATAGGAAGAGGAATGTGATGGTCTTGGAGGAGCCCCATTATTTAGGTGGTGGAAAGCCAATTACCGATACTCAAAGTTGCTATGTCGCCTCTAATGACGGCGCCATCGATGTTGATGAGGTCAAGGAGAGGAAAGATGATGTATACGAGGGTGAGAAAAGCTTTGAAGCATCCGATGATGGACCAATGGTGAATATTTCATGTGAAGTTTAACATGGGTTAAGTCGCTGCATATGTCTCTGCTGTTGTCTTTACAGTAGCTAGTTTAGCTAATTTACTTCTTTCTTCTTTGTTGTTAATGTACGCATCGTTACTTGTATATGCAAGTGGTGATCAAGAGCGCATGCATAAGTGCTCTGGAATTGCGATGTTTCATTTAGCATTTAAAATCATTCTGGTCTCGTTCCTCTTGTTAATGAACTCATTCTACTGTCTTTTTAATCGGGATAAGTACACTAATGGTACCATAAGTTGTGTACGGCGCTCACTTTGGTATCAAAAGTTTCCGTTGGATCACTTAAGTGCCAAAAAATTTGAAAAACGCTCACTTTGGTGCCAACGCCGATCTGATCGGCCGGAAATCCGACGTGGCCTTTTTTTTATTAATTTCTTATACTGATGTGGCTCACCGGAGAGTCCAATCAGCGTGTAAACCACCAAACGACGTCGTTTGGCGTCTTAAACCCCAAGTCAAAACCCTAAATCCCCAAATCGAGAGAGAGAGAGAGAGAGAGAGAGAGAGAGAGAGAGAGAGAGAGAGAGAGAGAGGCCATGGCGGCGTTGTCTTCTTCCCCGAAGAACAACACCAGTAGAGAGAGAGAGAAGCCATGGCGGCATTGTCTTCTTCCCAGAAGAACAACACCAACAGAGAGAGAGAGAGAAGCCATGGCGATGTCGTCTTCTTCCCTGAAGAACAACACTAGCAGAGAGAGAGAGAAGCCATGACGGCGGCGTCTTCTTCCCCGAAGAACAACACCAGCACCAGCCACTCTCTGAACAGAGCCCAATCCACCATCTCCATCTACGCCCTCCTTGTTTCCCTCGCACTCCTCATCTTCTCTCTCTCTCTGCACCTTCAACCCCCCTTCCTCCTCCTCCTCCTCTGCCCTCACCTCCTATTTTCCCATCACTTCTTGGCTGAGCGATGGTGGCCGAGCACAGTGGCCGAGGTGGCCGAGCACGATGGCCGAGCGACGGTGGCCAAGCAAGCTAGGTCGGCGAGGATGAACAAAAAAAACCCTAATTTCAATCACAAATGAGCTATACGGCGTCGTTTTTCCTAAGCCATCCACATAGGACGGTAAAACGACATCGTTTAAGTAGGACAGAAAACAACGTCGTTTAAAGAGTTTATCGAATTTTTTTTTTTTAAAATATAAAGCCACGTAATCATTTTGGCCGGAATTTCTTGCTGGTGGCACCAAAGTGATCGTTTTTTCTCTGATTTGGCACTTAAGTGATCTGGCGGAAACTTTTGGCACCAAAGTGAGTACCGTACACAACTTATGGCACCATTAGTGTACTTATCCCCTTTTTAATCCATATTTTGAAAAAAAAAAAGATTATCTAGGTTGCTTTGTCTCAAATTAGAAATGGTAACGTTGCCTCGATTCACCTATGAAGATCATGATTCGTGACTAGAATCGAAATTAGCCGTCAAAGATGCCTGTCATGATCTTCCTCCCTTAAAAGCAGAGAAGCCCACTCTTCGGAAGACTAATAATCAAACATATCATCGTAAAGTCATTTAGTGAGCAACGTTTCAATAAAAGCGATTTAACGACTTAATTGATGGCATTAATATCTGCCTAGATGGCATTAAATAACATATCTAGCACCATTTAGTGCACATAAACCACCAAAAGTAGTATTTCCGACGCCACTTCTGACAATATTTGAGTGAGATGGGCGGCATTTCTTAATGTTGGGAAAAGATCTTGGAAATGTGTAACTTATTGAAGGGCGTGTAAGTCGGTGCTCGAAACATGACTTGAGCTCGATCGGATATTTGAGTTTTACCAAGCTCGACTAGAGCTTAAAGAAACTCGATTTTTCAGAGCTTCGCAAAGCTCGAATATCTTGGATTTTCATATATGTTTGACTATTGTATAACCGTAAGGATCTTTATGTTTGATTTTATCACAATTACAATTGCAAGCTTGAGCATGACTCAATATAAGATTCGAGTAGCTGGAGCCCGACTCTAGATCAAACAAGTTGATTCGATCGAGTAATATATCCTCGAACCGAGGACAAGCTACATACTCATGAGTAACTTGACTCAGTTTATAGCGATGAACACAAGAGGCTTGGGATGATTACTATCGTGCCCAGGCAATATTTTCTTCCCCCTTCGGCGGAGAAAACTTTCTTCAATCAAACTTCTTATCGATTGTTTACAAAGATGGACATTTTGACGAAGTTCGTAAGTAGGAAAACCCAGTTTGTAATGAAGTCTTTTCTCATAGAACTAACTCGGAGATTTGCTTCGGAAATGATGCATTTAGCGCGCAACAAGAAAGCAAAGCATTATCGGCAACTAAAAGGAAAAGGAAAACACCCAAAACTAAGCACATTGGTGGGCGATCGTTGTCTTGATCTTCGTTATACATTAAGGTTGGACACGGGGATTCACGTACGGAGACGGCCGTTCGGTACAAAGGTAGGCACGAATTAAAAATTGACATGAATTTTAGTAAACCGGCTAATTAGACGCAAATATAATCGACGAAGACGTGGCCTTAGACGTGGCCTTAGTCCGATTAAGATCCACTGCCTAACTACATCCTCTTTTGGAGGTCTCTATCATCTACTTAGATATTTTCGTCTGCCTTGGGTCCTTATCGTGAATCATTGAATTATCTCCTTGCTCTTGAAACTCAGTTTGATTAAGACACTTAAGGAAAAACGTGTGTGTACGTTAGCGATATTATGAGATCTACTTGAGTATGAATATCTCTCAGGATCATGTATATATCTCATCTAATAATGCATATCCTTAATTGATATGTTATCTTCAATAGTTATCACATAAGACTTATAAATAGGCTGAGGTAATTCTCATTATGAATATATTGAAATATACTAAAATTTCTCGATTCTCTTCTATTGGGAACATGAATATATGAAGAGAAAAATAGAGAAGAAAACAAATGAGAATTTTTATGTGGAAAACCCTTCCTAAAAAATTAAGAAAAGTGGATAAATCACGGTGCCGCACTAAACAATCTTCCACTACCGTTATCAAAATTACAAGCTCTAAGGTTAGAAGCTTCAATGTTACAACCACAAAAGATATTGCCCCTATATATAGCAAGAGTTTAGGGCATACATAATTAATATGAAAAATTACATGTATGCGATTAGGAGCAATAAAACCCTTATTGACTACTTTAACATTATAGAATTGGTAATTGCCTAAAATAAATTGCTTCTATGCTTGAATATTATTTTCCTATATTAGACTTCATAACTCCATCATTTTCTGCATTCTTATTTCTAATTGTGTAGTTAATAAAGTCCTTTGTCAGAGTTTGACAAAAGCTTATATTTGAATTTCTAATTCCCCCCTTGTGTAGAGTGGAAATATGCAATTGGGGAAGTAAATGTTGGAGATACTATTGCTCCTAATTGATATGATGAAGATATCTTTGGCACTGATTGATACCATATATTCAATATAATTCCCTTGATTGATACTGTATATTGTGGAATCATTTTTTTTTTTCCATTTCTGTATATTCATACCTAGATTATCCAGGCTCTATGGGCCATAAATAGAGGTTGTACACATACATCTTTGATATGAGAAAGCAATACACCTTTCTACCTTTTTCTTCCTCCATCTAGCTTTCCATCGGTTTTATTTTGTGACATGGCATCGAAGCCTCTCACTCTAAACTAGCTTCCACATGTCATTCTTTACCTTGCAAGAAAAATGCCTAAAAATCAAAATATCATTTATGGTGCACCACATAACCCAAATGACCCACCTTTGGATCCACGCATCGATATACCAGCATGACTGAAGAGAACCAGACAAAGGAAGGGCAATACAGGCAGCTGCATTAGGTTCAACTAGTAAGGGTGAGCATGGTCCAAGTTAGGCCAATATCCACCCCCTAACTCTAGGACCAACCTGCACAGTGTTGGTCCTCAATTTTTAGGATCAAGGACTGATCTTATTGAGCTTGGAACCAAGAACCGGACCAACTTAATGAGTTCATTCTGATTCCAGGTTCAACCCAAGACCAACCAATAATTTTTTTTTGTTTCATTTCATGTACTCCCCGAAAAGGCAAACCTATCATTTCAAATTACATATCCATTGACAATGCAGCGTTATGCAACCAACTATAAATAGCAATACATATTTAACAAATTTAAGATAGGGCAACAATAGAAATTTCACACCTACTAAAAGCAAGAAATCATAAAAACAATTAAGATCGCTCATAGAGTTATGGGACAAGATGGGAAGTTCCTATAATCATCTATCAATAATACTCATAACAGTCAAGATTGGTCCGGGTTGGATCGACCTTAAATTCCCAAGACCGAGGACCAATCTGCACGATACTAGTCCAGGGATCTTAGGACTAATGACCTACCTAATCTCCTTAAAAACTGAACCAGGACTGGCAGAGTTGGGCCGATCGTAAATCGGCCCAGTGTTGACCCTAAACTGATGCTCATCCCTATCAACAAGGGCAACCTTTCCCAATGATAGTTCTTGTTCAGGCTTATTCCAAAGTTGTTTTTCTCATGCCCATTCATCTAGTGGGTTCCCATCCAAGTTTAGCACATACAAGGCTGAGCAAATCCATCAAGCCTAGCCCAAGCGGTTTCTGTGGAGAATATGGGCCAAGAGGAGGTCCACATCTCACTACTAAACCCAATCCAGTTCTTGGACCGGGTTGACATTTTTCGAACCAAACCGGTTCAGGTCTGTAGGGTTTTAGGGCAAATCTGGCTCTAGTTTTCAGCCCTAGTTTCTTTCCTTTTGCAGGGACCGCCGACGGTCAGTCGGAACCCAAAAACCCTCTTTATTCCTATGCTGTTAATAGCTTAGAACCCCGTCTAATCTCCTTATAACTCTTGAGATTAGAGAACCATTCTGTTTGGTCTCGAGAGCTCCAGCAAGCATGTCATGAAGGAAAAGGATGGGTTTATTGATGGCACCATATCGATGCTGTCCGATGAGCAGCTTGCACGACATTAAAGGAAGTGCAACCAACTCGTTCGGACGTGGTTGACAACTACATTAGTCCCAGGGTGGCCGCTGGTTTTTTTTATATTGAAGATGCAAGACAGATATGGGAGAACATTTGAGAGATGTACAATAAACTCAATAAAGCCAAAATATTTTACCTAACTCAAGCCCTATTAGAGTTAAAACAGGGCAACCTTTCGATAGCCTTCATTTTCAACCGGTTGTCAGTGATTTGAAATTAACTAGAGATGACCGAAGAAAAGCTTAAAGGCCCCGAAGTAACCCTAGCACAATTTCGAGAAATCAAAGAACGGGAGTATGTAACGAGGTTTTTGCTCATATTAAATGAAACGTCCTCACCTTTTCGAAGCCAGATTCTCACCATGGATCCAATTTCCCCGCTCAGGAGAATTTCTCAGCTCACTATGCAAGAGGAATCCCAGCGATCGCTTCGGCAGAGTATTTGATGGCCGACAACTGTGTTGTTCTTGCAGCAAAGGTGACGCTGGAGCAGCGTAGCGCTGTGGCCAAGTCTGGCCATGGAAGCTTCACTCGCTTTGGCACGAAGCGAGGGTCCCAAGTGAGGAAGACGATGGCTCCTTTTTTAGAATGGATGGCCACGATTTAATCGTGCAGTTTCAATGTGATGGTCCAAGACGCACAAGATCTTTAGTTCAGATGAGAGGCCATGATTCAAACATGGGATTAGATGGTCCAGGATATGCAGCGCAATCTGATGGCTCCTCTTTCATCCTAGCCGCACCTAAATCGGATGGCGCATCTCACACCACGTTAGCCCTTGCGTGGAAAACATCCAACGGTTGAGATTCCACCACGTCATCCAAATTAAATGGCCAAAATTCCAACAAAAGCAAAGGTAAATTTTGTGATTATTATAAACGCCTTTACCATACCAAGGAAAATTGTTGGAAATGACATTGGAAGCCAACATACAAGGAAAGGAGGGAACAAAATATTTCATTTGCAACAAATGCTAAGGTCAATTAGCCTATTAATCAGAATCAATTCGAACAAATCATGAGAGCTCTGAATCAACTGGGAATCCAAGACAAGTTAGCTAGCTATGTGGGTGTATCCTATTGCCTAATGAACTCTATTTCAACTAAGGCATGAATTATTGATTCAAATGCTAATGATCACATAATTTGTGATGTATGTCTTCTCTTCCATTTTTGTATACTCACTCATAATTAGGGGTGTTAGAATCGAACTGAAACCAAAATTGGAACCGAACCAAACCAAATTGAAATTTCGTGCAATTTCGGTTCAGTTCAAATAACCAAAATGTAAGCCTTCTTTTCTTCAATTCGGTTCGGTTTGATAAACCAAACCAAACTGAAATTCTCAAAAAAACTTAAACCTCAACTTAAAATCTCTCTTCTTTCTCACCATTTATTTAGTTTGGTTTCAATAAGCAAGGCAAAAATAGGAAAACTAAAAAACCGAACCAATAACTTGGTTCAGTTCGTATTCAGCTTAGGTTGAATTCGGTTCGATTCAGGTTTTCAAGAAAACCAAACTGTTGACACCCCTACTCATAAATACTTCGATTTGCCTTCCAAATGGAATTGACACAGTCGTTACTAAGATTGGAAAATAGCCAACTCAATCCATCCATATTTTAAAATAATGTCCTCCACATCCTTGATTTTCAATTCAATCTCATTTCGATTTTCAAATTCAATGAAGACAATTCCTATCAAATCATTTTTTTTTTCTGATCTATATTTCTTTCGGGCCCTTTTGATTAGGAAGTTGATGGTTTCGGTAAAAATCATGATGGGCTTTATTTTTGGGCCACAAATATTGATTCTTTTCTTTGCCTTTGAATAAGGCCACCTCATGTAATGCGAATATCAAAAATAATATTTTATTATCTCATCAACAATTTGGACACAATGCTTGTTTCCCTCACCCCAAGTGCTTTATTTGTCCTTTGACCAAATAATCATGACTACCTTTCCCTCAAAGCACATTACGTACAAATGATGCATTTCTCTCTTGCATATAGATATTTGGGGACCATATCACACACCACATCATCATGGGTTTTTTTTTTTTTTTTCCCACAATTATAGATGATTATACACATGCAACTCGGGTGTTTCTCATGCAATCTAAGGCCTAAATCCTTTCCCATCTTACGAATTTTCGTATATTGATGAAAAATCAGTTTCATAAATCTATTCGACGTATTCACATGGATAATGCTAGTGAATTTTTTAACCATTAATGTTTCTCATTCTTCACCTTCAATGGCATCCTTCATGAAAGTTCATGTGTATACACTCCTTAACAAAATGGGATCATCGAAAAGAAACATCATCACCTCTTAGATGTTGCTTGTGCTCTCAAACACTAAGCTTCCATTCCTAAAATATTCCGGGGTGACTGTGTGATCACGGCAGCCTACCTAATCAATTGAATACCTACTTGGATCCTAGATGGATGAACTTCTTTTGAGCTACTCTTTGGCCAAAAAAGAAAAAAGAAAAAAAAAAAACCTAATACCTAACACCTTAGTGTTTTTTTATGCTTATGTTATGTGTCTACCGTGGGCTCTTGGGACAAATTGGGTACCCATGCCTCAAATGCATATTTATGGGATGCCCTACTCTTCAAAAGAAATATTTTGTTTTGGATCCATCGATTGGGCGATTTTTTGTTAATAAAGATGTTATTTTCATGAAGATGTTTTCCCTTTTTCAGATGAAAAATCTTGAAAGAAACCGTGGGAGAAATTACCCATTGTCAACCATTCTTGAGTGAGGAAGACTATCACCTTTGTAGCTGTTTATTGTTCCTCGAGTCACACCTCCTGCAGCTAACATTCATCTCAGTTCACCACTGAAGATAAACAGAGAGATGCCGACATTATTCTCCGAGGACTCAATGGTTTCTTCTACAAATTCATCGGGCCGTAATTCTCATGAGCCCATTAACAATCAGTCTAATTTGGCTCCTCCTTGAAGTTTAAGATGTGCAACACGACCACCCACATGGACAAAGGACTATATTTGCTCTGCTTTAAACTCATCTAGTACACATTATCCCATCTCCTCTTATGTTTGCTATGCTCGTCTATCACCAAAACAGATGTGTTACTTTAGTAAAATATTTGAAAAACATGAGCCGTCCTTGTACAATGATGCTATCAAGGAGTCTCCCTGGAAACAAGCCATTGCGGATGAATTGCGAGCACCAATGGAGAATAAAACCTAGGATTTCATTTTTTTACCACCGCATAGGCAACCTATTGGGTGTTAATGGGTGTATAAAATCAAATATAAGGCAGATGGTTCCATTGAACATTATAAGGCAAGACTCATAGCTAAGGGATTTACATAGTAGGAAGGTTTTGATTATTAGGAGACTTTTTCTCTAGTAGCAAAGGAAGTTATTGTTCATTCTTTTATTTATGTTGCTACTCTCCGTAATTAGCCTTTGCATCAAATGGATGTTCACAATTTTTTTCTCCATGGAGATTTAGAAGAGAAAATTTATATAGATATTCCACTAGAATTATGCAGTCAGAAAGAGAATTGAGTACGTCGTTTGTGAAAATCCCTATATGAACTCAAACAAGCTTCCCATCAATGGTATCCCAAATTTATCGCTGCATTCACAACAGTAGAATTCAAGCAATCAAACACACAACTATGGCCTATTCACTTGGAACCGAGGGACATCATCCATTTATTTATTAATATATGTTGATGATATACTTATCATGGAAAATGATGACTCTATCATCACAAAGTTCAAGAAATACATTCATTCCACTTTTCACATTAAAGATTTAGGATCTCCTAAATATTTTCTCAAGATGGAAATCGCACAATCAGATAAAGGAATCAGCCTCAGTCGGCACGAATTTGTCGTAGAGATTATCTCGGAGGTAGGACTATTAGGTTCCAAACCAACAATCATCCCAATTGAGCAGACTGCCAAGTTGACAACGTCTGAATATGACAAAGGATTGTCACTACTGAATGAGGATCCTTTACTCAAGGACCCCTCTATATATCAGAGACTTGTTGGGAAACTCAATTATCTCACCATGACTAGACCCGGCATATGCTACTCAATAGAAATTCTCAATAAATTCATGCATGGCCCAAAATAGTCTCACATGAGTGTAGCATTGAAAGTGGTAAAGCACTTAAAAGGATATCCAAGATTGGGAATATTATTGTCCCAAGATAACAACATGGACATGACAGCATATCGTGACACGGATTATGCCATTTGTCCTATGAGTAGAAAATCTATTACAGAATTTTGTGTCAAATTGGAAAACTCATTGCTCTCATGGAAAACAAATAAACAATTAACAGTTTCATTACCATTCGCTAAAGCAGAATATTGAGCAATGGTGAAAATTAGTTGTGAAATTGTCTAGATAAGAGGATTGCTTCGAGTCTCGGTATATGACAATGATGTTGTGCTTAAACTCATGATAAATCCAATTTTTTATGAAACAACGAAGCATATAGAAATCGATTGTCAATTCATCATAGACAAAATCGAGGATAGAGTGATTAAGACAAAGGGAATAAGAACAACAGAGTGGCCTGCAAAAATCTTCACCAAACCTTTGTGTCAAAGGCAACATGTGTATCTACTAGCAAGCTAGGCATCCTTAATGTGTATAGACCGCCAGCTTGAAGGGGAGTGTCGAAGATACTATTACTCCTAATTGATATGATGAAGATATCTTTGGCACTAATTGATATAATATATTCAATATGGGTGTACACATACATTTTGATATGAGAAAGCAATACACCTTTCTACCCTTTTCTTCTTCCATCTAGCTTTCCATCAGTTTTATTTATGACAACAAACAAGGTCTTGGAAAGATTTGAACTTAAAACCTTCACTCTAATATTATATGAGACTTTATGAGTCCATTACTAACTATTCTAAAAACCTAAACTATTAGATGAAAACATGCTTTAAAATTATATTTTAACACATGAAACTTGAAACTTGAAACTTGATATTAGGTTACTTGATTACACATGCATGTATGTTGCAACACAGCCTTACCACCAAGACCAATGACCCACGAATTAGCCACATGTGATCATACAAATTCCAAGATTGATCGGGGCACCCATTCATCATTGATCATCTAACAATAAATTATCAATTCTCCAAACAGTTAGAACGCAATTGCAAAGGTCAGACGATAATGGTGGCCCATTTACACACTCCATGTCACGATGTCCGAGCACTTATTTCGGGACCGCACATCTCTTTTGGTTAAGGAGATGCTTGATGTCAGATGGAACTTATACTTTCTACTCTCATGCCATTTCCCTGTCACAATGGAATATGAATTTCGAGACTCGTTAGTTTCTCTACTTTATCATTTTCCCTTCATTTCAAAGAAGTGCTTTGTTAAAGGCCTATTGTTTTTGACTCGGGAGAGTACACGATTCCAAAGTACAAATGGATGGTGCTAATCCGAACTTCATTCGACGTCGAATTGTAATGTTTGACCAGCGTTGGCTGATAGATAACATCAAGGTGTTGCTGTTCTGAAAAAGATGTCCTCGTAATGGATTTGTGACAAGTGGATTACTTCAATCATCGACGTTCCTCGCACCCACGGTTGCTTCAAAAGTTAAAACCCTTTTCCGCAATCAACGACTCCTCCATTAATTTGGACAATGATACTACTCCCAATCAGAGCATTTACGCAAACACATGTTACAGGGGGAAAATTGTTTAAAAGGACCTAAACCTATCACATTTTGATCAATTCAGTCTTAAACATTTCAATTTTGTCAATATTTTTTTAGTCTAAACAGTTTTGCTAATTGAATTATAAACAAATTGATAATTTGTAAATTGAGTCTCAAACTTTCTGACGATTCACTAATTGAGTCTATTTAGCAAATTTTCTATATGTGCTAGAACTAAAATAGACAAGCTTTGTATTTTCCTTCTTCTTTTTTTTCAAATTTTTTATGTTTTTTTTTTTTTTTTTTTTTTTTTTGCTTGTTATTTTTTAAAGTGGACAACTTTTTTTAACTTTTTGATAATTTGCCACTTGAGTCTATTCAGACATTGCGCCTCATTGGTTGAGGGCAACCCTCTACCAGATTTGGCAAGGGCCTTGGTGCCCTCACCCGAAGTCGGCAAGGTATGGCCTTGAGTGAAGCCATCATGGCAGGTGATGGTTGCTACTGACTCTTGCCAGCATTGGAAAAAAGGCAAAGAATTAAATTAGTTAAATTATAATAGATTTATGAATATTTGAATAATTTTATTTTTGAATAATTTTCTCGACTATTGAAAGGTCACATAAATATCTAAAGCCAAAAACGAAGCATGTGCCAATTGCTACTTATATATATAGCAGCACCAATGATTACACAATTGTCGGATCATTGTTCGAGACTCTTATCAGCTCTTATCCCATCAAGTGGCCATCTCATATTATAATTCCACACTGAACCTCGAGCCGAGCCTACCCACGTTGAGACCTCTCCAGCTTTTTGGCGCACGAAACTTCAAATGCAAATTCCATCAAACGAATCTGGGAGAAGAGTTTATATGTCAAGGGTACACTACTACATGTTCTCGTATAAGATGCATGTTACAAACGCATGCAATCCGCGATAAGATTAATGCTGACATCACGGTCAAAGAGGGCTACTCCTTTTCGGTGATAGAGCGCAATAATACCATTAAATCATGCTTTTGATTAGCCATACGTAACGATATAAAGACCCCGAATGATCCGCCACTCAGAGCGAAAAAGGGAGGCGCAAATCGATCCGAAACCACCTGTCTTCCATTTTTGATGGGAGGGGTGCGTGGAAGATGGGTGGGGATGACAAGACGTCACTCCCGGGACGGAGGGATCAAAGGTTATCCTCTTGACGTCTGTACGATTGTTAAAGCTGCGCAAATGGAGATCTAGCTGTGACCCTGACTCACCCCAATCCTTCGACATTAAGAGGATACGTCGATCCACCTGAGATCTTGATAGATTGTACCAGGCTCTCTTTAATTTAAAATAAGCTAATGCACGAGACATATCCTAATAACCAATATACAATTATGTAAAATTGCTACTAGAATATAGCTTCTTGGTGTGAATAAGTATTAGAAGAAATTTTCTCAGCTATTATCTAATGTGTAGAGTTAAATTCTCTTTGGAGCGAATTTAGCATTACTTACTTAAGATAAAAAGATATAATATTTAATTTGTCTTTTCAATATATACTAAGTTCAGTATGCTAATATTGCAAATTCTGTTTTTTTTTTTTTTACCACTTCATCTTGATTAATTATTGGGATAAATACACATAAAGTCCTAAAATTTATTACGAAAGTACAACCAAATCTTAAAATTTTCAAAAAGTGTAATCAACGAAATGACCTAATTGGATCAATGTGACAAGTTGTAAGACTTTCAAAGCACTTATCTCTTTATTATTTTGACTAGATAAATCATTCTTTTCTTGATGGCTAGATGATTGTATAAAATGTCGTAAATTAATTTTTTTTCTATTACTTTTCACTCAAGTAGAAACGTAGGCAACACCCTATTTAGTTTAACATTTTGTAAGTATCTAAGATTTCTATGTGATTGAAGACATATCTATATATAACATCAATATATAATTAATGTGGATGAAGACGTGTATAAATAAAATCAATATATAATCTGTGATGACCTAGACTCGAGGTAGTACACAGGGACGGACTAAGATCGCCTCGGTAGTACGCGAGCAAGGCTAAGCGCATGTCTCCTATCCCACATTGCTTAGGGGGAGTTCTAAGCTAGTTGATAAGGCTTGTGTCACTCTGATTGTACATACGCGTTTTTTTAAAGTAGTATGAGCTACCTCGAGAAGAACAAAATCATGAGAACTTAATGTCCAAAAGGGATAATATGTGTACAGTGATAGGCCCAGGGTCCTTATAGGTGATATTAGAGCCGACTCTTGTAGCGTGTAGGGCCACAACAAGGGTGTTGTGCTGTAGAAGTGGAGAATATGACGAACCAGACTCGGGACAGTATGGAGGGATGGACTAAGATTGCCTTGACAATACGAGAGCAAGGCAAAGCGTAGGAGAGTCCTGGACTAGTTGATAAGGCTCGGAGCTGCTTCGAGAATAACAAAATCGTAAGTACTTAGTGTCTAAAATGAACAATATGTGTACAATGACGCACACAAGGTCCTTACATAATCAATCTCATGCAATAAAACAACAATAATAAAAAGGAAAATACAATTTCATACATATCAGATGAGAGTAACAAAACATGCAATGCTAAATGTTACGTTATTGACCACAACAAGAGTAATTTGAACTCATTACTTGCCTATTTGCAGCTTTCACTTTACTATAATTTCTAATTAAAATTAAGTTTGTGACAA
This sequence comes from Eucalyptus microcorys, assembly GCA_014182515.1. Lineage (NCBI taxonomy): Eukaryota > Viridiplantae > Streptophyta > Magnoliopsida > Myrtales > Myrtaceae > Eucalyptus > Eucalyptus microcorys. Next base: position 24,770,614 of record CM024572.1, read on the forward strand.
TTTCGTTGTTGTTATTATTATTCTCCTAACCCTCTTTTACGGGAGAGATTTGCTCGTAACTATATATATATATTGCATATGCATATTTCATAGTATATGAATAAGAATTTCTGCGAAGAGGTCGTGACCTCCTGTGATTACCTTTCTACGAAGAGTTATTATATAGTCTACAAAACCATAGAGATATATCGTTCCACATGATCTATATAGAGCATGCAACAACTCCCCCCTTCCAAGAGTTTCCACCAAACAAGCGAAAAAAGAGAGGAAAGATGAATTAAAGGCATGGATAACACTCAAGAATTAAAAATACAAAAGTCACTTACTTTACAACAAGTTTGTGTGTGATTAGGTTACTCTTAATAGAGTGTTTTACACGCACTTTGCCAAGTTGTATGCCCTCTTATATAGAAACATATGTTGATTAGTGACTTCTGTTGTCCCCTCATTTCTTCCTTTCGCATTATTAGCCCAATACATTGCCATAGGTATATCAAATTAATATTTGTAATGGTAAGCTATCTAAAAATGTGATATATGGAATTGATATATTAGATAACATACCACATTGCAAGTATGCATTTAAATAAATGGGTCACGGTCAATAACTATAATATCAAATATAATATCACATCACTTTATATATCAATTACGTGAATCGATTTTAGTATACTTAGCACGTAAAAATCCTTCAACAGGAGTGGTCACGTGATCAAGCCGGGGTGGAAATATTTGGCAGCGAAGTACACGTGACCTCGAGTCCTATAAAGTGTCGAATATAGAATTATGCCACGATAAGGTGCTGGCGTTACGTACGGGCGCACGATCACCCACTGCGCGGCGCAGTCTGCGCCATGCCACCTGCAATTATTAGATGATCATTATCTCCATTTACAATATTAAAAGATATCATGCCTGTCAACATAATCGACACTTTAAATGACGTGATAACTTCATATCTATTACCGCACTTCATCAACATGAAAAATATCCAAAACATCTTAAATTTATTAAACGACAGCGAATTCATTTCTAAATTTATCAATTTTGATTAATATAGCCATGAAGCTTTTGACAATTTTTAATTAGTTGATCCAGTCAATTTAAATTAAATATCGCTGACAAAATGGTCCGCTTAATGCCAAGCCAATAGCTAATGCAAACAATCTTATATGAAACGGCGTCACTTTGCATTGAGTCATCTTTCATTTCTTTTCTTTTGTTTTTGCTTCTTCTTTTTTTCCTATACTATTGTTCATCTTTTTCCTCTACCAGTCACAAGTGAGCATCATAGCCCTTGCCAAATCTAGGCAGAGCTACCGACCATAAGCTATGGTAATCCTAGCCAAATTTGGCGAGGCCGTGATGCCCTCGCAAGGGGTAGCTAACGCAAGGGTTGCCCTCGCTTGTGACCAACCACCTTTGTAAACCATTGCCAAGGCTCCGATAACTGGCGAACAAAAAGATGAATAGTACAATAAGATAAACAAGACAATTACAGAACTCATGAAAAGAAATATTGCAAAATAACATCATGTCATTTAAAATCGCCCACGTCAATCACCAGCTATACTACATAAGACATTTGGTGCTGATTGGACTGTCACGTCAGCAATTTCCGCTTTAAATTGACCTAATGAATTACATTTGAAAATCGTCAAAAGGTTTAGGACTACATTTGACAAATTGAAATGTTTAAGACTTGATTGGTGGCCATAGAATAGGTTTTATGATATTTTGGACAACTCTCTCTTTAATCAACAACTTTCACAAATCATTATATATTCTAGCATAACTTTTGCCTTCCATCTCATCTATAAATTGCAAGGCCAACGGGAGCACAATTTCCACAACATAGCCTTATTTGTTTTCAGCTTCGAAGTCTTCCATTTGGATATCTTCGGTTTCTGAGAGGAAGAGAGTGGGACAATGGCCATCTTCACGACTGACAATCCGTGGGTGCTCACTTTTGGAGTCCTAGGTACTTTACACACTTTATCCAACTGTTTTCTAGCTACTATCGAACAACAACCAATGACTCTGTTCTGATGCGTTTGTCCACATTTGGACGATTCTTGTGTAGGTAATATCATATCCATCGTGGTCTTTTTGGCCCCAGTGTAAGTTTTAACTCTCTCACTCCGTGCACACTGACAAATATAAGTTTAGGACTTATTTTATCTCCTTTGGCAGGCCAACCTTTTGGAGGATATGCAGGAGGAAGTCCACTGAAGGGTTTGAATCGGTTCCGTACGTGGTTTCTTTGTTCAGCGCCATGCTTTGGCTGTACTATGCATCCCTCAAGTCCGAGTCCAACGCTTTCCTGCTAATCACGGTCAACTCGGTTGGATGCGTCATAGAGACCATCTACATTGCTCTCTACATTGCTTATGCTCCTAAAAAAGCCAGGGTAAGTAGCAACAGCGTTTATTCGTGAGGAACACGCCTGATGTATTCTAATTGTTGGAGACTGGATGCAGATGCTGACGCTGAGGCTGCTTTTGCTGAATTTCGGAGGGTATTTTTCCGTTCTTCTTCTGTCCCACTTCTTAGCAAAGGGATCGGCGAGGGTCCAACTTGTTGGGTGGATTTGCGTTGCGCTCTCCATTGCAGTCTTTGCTGCTCCTCTAAGCGTCATTGTAATTTACTTCTATGTGACTCCTTTCCTTTTCTCTGCATGAGAACGCTTGGCTTGCATATTAATGTGCGACACAAGTTGATCACAACATGCATTTAGGTTTCGACGTACATGTGAGTTTATATACGTGTGTGCAGAGAATGGTGATACGCACCAAGAGCGTGGAGTTCATGCCCTTCTCTTTATCATTGTTCCTCATGCTCAGCGCTGTGACATGGCTCTTATATGGCCTATTCCTCAAGGACTTGTATGTCGCGGTATGCATTGTTCATCCACTTGTTAAAATCAAGATGGCGAGGTGGCAATATTATCTTCGTTCCCCTGAATGAACGATATTAACATGTGTACGTGTTTGTATAGGGTCCAAACGTGTTAGGAATCACCTTTGGAGTGCTTCAGATGGCACTGCATGCCATATACAGGAAGGGGAATACTATTGTGATGGAGGAGGAGAATAATGATACCAGTGTTGGGAAGCAGAGCTCTGATATACAAAGTTGCAATGGGCATGCCATTGCCTCCCACATCGATACCAACGTCTTTGACGAGGACAAAGAGAACTGTGAGAGAAGCGTCGTCATCTTTATTGAAGCTCCTGATAAAGGACCAGTGGCCACTCCATCTGAAGTTTGACAGGTGTCTGAGTTACTCATATGCCTGATCAGGCTTTGTTTTTTTTTTTTTTTCCAGCAGCTAGCCAGCAGCTCCTAGCTAGCTTGCTCGTTGCTTCTGCTATGTAATATGTAAATGGAAGAGTCCGTGGGCGTGTGGGTGCTTGTGGGGGTGGAGTCTTGTTTGTGAATGTTTAACTTATTTTTCCTGATGGTACAGTTATCAAACGCATTACTCTTTGCGAAGCAGATTCAGATACGCTCCGTTCTTTGCTGATTGATTGATATCATCTACTTACCAGGTCAGGTGGTCTGTCCACTCATGAAACATTTATTTTACCTTCAAATCCAGCTATTTAGGATCATAAGCTATGATCTGAGACACCTTGGGAGACCTTTTCACGTTCATTTAGTAAATTTGCCTCTTCATCGGAATATAACTGTGGTCACGTAATGCATGCCCTGAGATGACTTTTTAAGTTCTTAGTCTGTGATCCCAATTTATGAGAAGTTTGCTCAGGTGGGTAATACCATTAGGCCCAGATTCGACCGGACCGTCAACCCGGTTACTACACAAACACACCATACATAGATACCTAATACCCACGTGAGAGATCAGAGGAACTTCCCCTTAAAGGAAAGTAAACAGAAAGTAGTTCCTCAATCAGACTGCCAATAAAAGAATTGAGCCACAGCAAAATGTTTCTCCTGTCAAGCGGGACCAACAGTTGATTCTCATCCTACAAACATGAAGGACTTTAACGAGAGCAATTTCACCGATGAGGAAGCTCTTTTCTCTACAACCTATGAGCATACACTCGGCATTGGAATACACTATTGTGGTAGTTGAAACAATCTTTGCAGGCTTGCAATCGTCTCTCACAGTATCAGATTCTTCCAAGGCTTTTTGGAAAAGTAAACAGCTGCATAACCGTGAACTTGCTATATTTTTCAAGCAAATTTAGAGAACAGCCTCGAGATGAAAGATTGGATTTTTCATAGACTAGCTAAGGGATGCCCAATCTGGATATGGGCACTCAGATCCATTCGGGTCCAGAATATTGTATGCAGTGTAGCCACAGTCCCTCCTCATTCCCATCATATCTGCATTTTGCAGAAACTCAGAAATTAAATCTTAGGTTTTCTATTGTCCGGCATGCAGGCAAGGGTGTGCAGGCAAGAATATGTGCAAAGACAAGTGCCCAAGATGGGAAAGAGGAGGGGAACACTCTTCCTTTTGGAGCTAAATTTGGACAATTCGTGCACATAGGGTCAGTACTAAATTCAATGCAAAGCTCCTCAGAAACACTGGATTCTGATGACAAACCAGCAGCTTTATCAGCAATCATTCCTTCAGCTGAATGACTGGTCCTTTGTTCAGAAAGGTAAATCATGTCATTGGCAATTGGATGGCCACTAAACTGCAAATGGACGTGTATCTTCACATAAAGAGCAGGGTTGAAAGAAGAAAGTACTGCGAGTACTAGCATATATCAAATAAACCTCACAAATTAAAAGGTATAAAAAACAGGCTGACCTAGCCAAATGCAGAGAGGTATATAATAAGCAGGATCTGAAAGTATCTTACAAAATGAGCAAGACAAGGTTTATGGAGGGACAAGAGTGCAGAAAAGAAAGCTCACCTAACTCACAAAGTCAACAGTAAATACAATGTCCATCATGTATGAGTGGGTACATCTATGCATGCAATGGATCTTGGCTACGCTAAGCCAAAACAACCGAGGAAGGTTCACTGCTTATGGAATAGATTAAAGAAGCATCAGACTCTCAACATTATGTTTGCATCCTTTAGCATCATTTTGCCTTACCTGATGAAGTTCTTCCAGTGACTGGTTCACAGAGAACAAAGCTATGAATTCCATTGGTGCTGATCCTTGTGAACTTTGTACAAGCGGCCCTTCCTTTCGAGAGGGCAGTATCACAAGTAGGGTCACCTGCCTGTACAAAGAGGTGACATTGATTAGATCAATGGCATTAAGCACATTCTTGCATTCACTGCCAATGCTCTAATGTACTGGTTGAAATTAAGATATGACCATGAAACAGTCAGGACAGATGTATTTTAAATGTAGAAAAAAAAGAAAGCTTTAATAGTGGTCACACATCGTGACACACCATGCCAAGCGGACCAGGAGAAGGGTGGCAGATGACAACCTACCACCATTTTTAATTTCCTTAGAGATTAAGAGCCTTTATATGATGACTCATCTGTATAAAATCCAATTCACTTACTATTACATTGGAATGAGCTCGTAATTTGAGTCAGCATATCTGCTAATAAATAAGGGAACTGTGGCTTCTTGCTTTTGGCTCGCTGTATTTAGATTTGCCAATTCATATACCAAGGTTCACAGATTTTGCATCAGCCACCGCTATGTCACCACCTCAGAGTTCTAACTTCTGACAAATTTAGTTTGGCTTACCGTCGCACATTACTTCTCAATTCCATTTTAAACAGTATGTTGTGCATCACCTAGATAATGGTCCACAGTGGCTCATAAGTATATGCATGTTCCTAAAAATTATTGACAGGCCATCATAAATGGAAATCTACAAAAAATATATAATTATTTTTACATGCCTCCCTAAGAATGTTAAGAAAGGGCATTACCTTCCATTTATAGCACTCTGATAACATTCAAAATTGCATCCCATAATGAATTCATATCGATTAGTCACAAAAACCTTACTCAATGAAGGAAAGAGAGCAAAAAGAAAGAAAGAAGAAGAAATCAACACACAAGGGAGGCATGGCATAATTTTCATTGAAAAGCATTATCACAAAGCCATCATTTCAAGACACTTCTCCAACACCCTGATGCTCAGTTTCATTTCCATGGCCTCATGTAAAATGGCAATTGATATCAATGTAAACTCAGATAAAGGTTGAATTAACAAGGCTTTGAGTGGATACTCACCCCCGCTGTGCTCCTTCCTTCTCAAGCATTGTAATTGATGTTGACATTGACCTCCAGCTAACAAGAAACCCCAGAACACATGATCAGATGATAACTAATAAGAATGCATTTCTGACACCACATCCTTAGAACTTTTTCACACTATCTAACCAACCTCCAGGGTCTTCTGAAGAGAGGACCTAGAAGAAAAGGACTAATTGATTATGTTCATAAATAAGTGGATCTTCCTTGGGTTTGATAAAATGATACAAGAAAGCACAGCTGGATCTTGCAGCAATAATAACTGAAGATGTCACACAAGATGTGCAGTTGATTTTTAACAGCTAACCCTCTCCCACTAAATGGAGTTTTAAAATTACTAAAATCTATCTTGAGAGGGCAGACTTGTCCTTTCAGTGTTACCTCTTCTAAAGACAACTCAACAAACAAACAGAAAATAGTCAAATTGGAAAAAAGAAATCACATTGCTATATTGAGTAAATCTACTTCAACGTCTCATAATTCCAATTCTTCAGGGTTAAACCCCCTGATGTAGCACTGGACTGCAGGATTTTTCAGCTCGTAAATTATCCACTTTTAGTGCATATTCCAAAATCACTGGATTGAAGCAAGATATACCTCATTCTCAGGAAATTGACCCACCACCTTTGCAATGTACCGTTTCTGCATCAAACCACCTTCAATCTGAAAATATTAAATGTCAGTTGAAACTTAAATTTTAGGCCAAGCATCGTGTGTACCTTGCCATATCACAAATATGCCTTATTAATAGTATATAATAGGATATTTTAGATAATTTTTACTCAAGGGAACAAAGTCAGCAGCAGAAATAGTACGTGATGGCTCTACTGGTATTAGGAGAAATAGTCACCAGACATAGATTAGAACACTGCAGACTTAAGATATATACAAAGGAAATGCACATCACAGAAAGAAACTGTGAGACCTCTTTAAGTCGCTCCATAAAGTAGATGTGGATGGCATGGTGTGACGATATTACAAATGTTGAACAAGACGCCGCAACACAGCAGCATGCTCAGAGAACTGCCACTACCCTTGCTGTTAACGTAAGAGAGCCCCACTTCCATTTAGGCAATTGATTAGTAACCAATATGAACTTACATTAGTAAAGATTCCGAAAGCACACTTTTCAATATGACACTCACCTGTTGCCTCAAAAGATCTGCTTTTGAAGCGTTTCTGGCAAATATAAGGAGTCCAGAGACAAGGCGATCTAGTTGGTGAACAGCTTGCGTTATAATATCGAGGACGTATGAAATTCACAATTTGGATGCGACACCAGACATAAGTCAGAGGAGGGGAAAAAGAGTTAATGATAGACATCAAGAATCAAAGGGAAACAGAATATGCCCAAACTGATTTTGATAGAGCCAAGAATGCATATGCATGTGAAAGAGTTACTTAGGATACGAAATAAGGGTGCCAGTCCTTGCTCTGCCTGAAGGATGCTGACCAGAGTGTTTTTACGATACTGACCACACGGAAGCACCAATAAATAATAAGTCAGAGTTTCTATAAACATAGATCCTATAAGGCCAACAGAGCTAGCTAGGCCAAGCAAGGCTGCTGTAATTGTTTTAGTGTCTGAATCTCATCAGTGATTTTACAGCACTCATGCAAAATCCGCAAGAAATCATTCTTTTGTTGTACACTTGAAATGAGGAAAAACATAATTGTGTTGTTCGATCAAATTGAACCCTATTAATTGGTGGAGACTTACTGGAATAGATGCCGGCTTATAAACAGTCATGACATTCAGTTCTTTCTGTAGGATGGAGACACCATGGCTTATCACAGGAGGCTCATGCCTACAACCTTATCAAGATTAATGCAAATCCAAAGAATACCCTGAAACTTCTAGAAAAAACTGTAAATTAAGATTAGAATTCTCAACTTGTGGACGAAGAAAGAATAAAGAAGCCTTAAGAAACAAAAAAGGTATAGAAAGGAAATCTAAGGAAAAGAAGCTGATGCAGCCCAACGGATATATCATCGCTAGATTAGACTCTTGAAAAGCAACGTTTCATAAGGAGATCATAGCAAGTGCAAAGCTCAAACCAACCTGTGTACAAAGTGGCTTATTTTTTCAGACGGTTTTACAATGTAAGAGACAGGAACTACCCTCCCCTCGACTTGTATCCGTCCACTTTCAACGCCACTGACCTATAGGTTATGACTAGACATGGTTAAAAGTCACGGTCCCACGCAGAACTAAACATTCGCTATGCAATGAAGAAAATGCTTACATAATACTCATAAGGTCTGCCTTTGAACGCGTGGGCAAACAAATCCACAATGGTTTTGCCAGCCCAGCGAAAAAGGGCTTAACGAGGGTCTTGATCAGGTAAAAGTTTGATCACCAGCAAAGCATGCAAACCACTCCACTCCAGAAGAAGAAAGACGAGATAGCGGCCGACTCACATGAGAGATGAACTCGAAATGGTAGGGTGCGACGTAGCGCCTCCCTGCGTTCTCTTAATAGATCAATCATCTTCTCGCCCTCCCTACTGGCAATAATCTATACAACCATGTCCCATGAAAGAAAAATACTCTGTGGAGAGTGAGGTTATGAGATAAGTAGATCACCTTCGCGAAAGATGTAATCTTGGCGCTCCGGAGGATTCAACGGAGGTTGCCACACAATCTCCCCCTCCTCCTTCCTTTCAATTCCTCTTCATTCTCCTGCGACCATCGAACTGGTAGAAACGACGTCGTTGGGGAGGAAAAATGACACGTCAAAGCAAAAGGCGCTTCCTTTTTACCACCTACCTGAGGTGAGCGGGAGCTGCAGTAGCAGGAAAAATGCGACGTCGTTTCCAGCGCTCTGTCCCAATCTGTCCGTCCAACAGTAGTCTAATCTGTTTTTGGTCTTCATTTCCTGTCGTTTGCTGACTCGCCAACGAACCAACACCAATCTTCCGAACCAAAAGCAGTCGCGTTTCGGTCGGTAGCTTCACCGACTTGCCAAGGTATGACATGTTTCTTTGAGCTACTCCTGCCCTTCAATACGTTTAAACACAACACTATCTTCGTCCTCTTTCCCATGCCATATCTTCGATTTCCGTTTCCACGAGTTCATCAAGTCGTGGCTTTACATCTTCCTGCTTGCTTGCTCTCACCATTGACTCGACTTTCTTTCGCTGATTCAGATGGAATGATCCAACAAGGCCCCTTGTTGAACTGAGACGAAGCAGAGAGACGGGCACACGGCAGTGATCGAGAAGAAGAAGACGGAAATGCGGGAACAGGAATTGGTGGATGTAAAGTTCAGATTGTTCGATGGATCGGACAAGGGTCCCTTCCAGTACTCATCGGTGTCCACCATCGATATGTTGAAGTAGAGAGTCGTCTCCGATTGGCCCAAAGGTTTTCTCCACCTCTCCTTCCTATGTTCGTTTCAGTATTTGATTTGTGCTGAATAATCTCATAATCCTATATCTTCATCTTGTTCACATATGGTCCGTGAGATTGGTGATACAATTAAAAACAGCTCAGCAGGGTCATACGCGCATCCTAGACTATCTGAACCTTTTCTTGTTCTAAGCCGACTTCAAAAGCTGCTTTCTTCTGGAATGTAGGAACTGTCTAGGAGCTGAGATCATGTCTAATACTGGGCCCTTTCTCAAGTTAGTGATGACCCTGGATTAAACTTATCTGAAATTGCATCATTGCGACTCTCGGCGAAATCAAGTATATGACTCATGCGCTATCATGAAGAGTTGTGATCGTCTGTTTGCGTACACGAGCAACTTCCAACGCCTAACATCTTTCCCATCTTCAAAATTTTTTCACCCTTATTAAAAAAAAATTATTCATAAATCCGTACAACAAGTTTGCACTGATAATACCTGTGAATTTTTCAATCACAAATATTCTTCATAGTTCATTGCAAATGGCATCCTTCATGAGTGCTACTCATATTCCACCCAACCAAATGGTGTTTTCGAGAGAAAACATCATTACCTCATAGAAGTTGCTCGTTCCCTTGAATGTCCAGCTTTTATTCCAAAATGGTTCCGGGATGACTCTATGGTCATGGCTACATACTTAATCAATGGGATCCGTCTTGAGTCATCAATGGAAGAATCCCCGTTGAATGGATTTTTGGGAAAAATCCAAACATTTGCTGCCTTTGTGTCTTTGGTTGTTTACGTTATGTGCCTACCATGGCCCCTCAGAACAAATTGTATCTTCATGCTGTTAAATGCATATTCATGGGATATCCTACTCTTCAAATGGGATATTTGGTTTGAGACCCATCCACTGAGTGTTTATCTGTTAGTAGAGATATTATATTTCATGAAGATGTTTTCCCTTTCCAGCACTAGTTATCTTTTCATCACCAAATTAAAACAGCTACTAATCACCACCCATTTTTCACTGAAGAAGTTTTTATCACCCTTTCAACCAATGATGATTCCTTATATGTCATTTCCCATGGCATCCTCAACTCCAACACATGATGCAGCCTTATTATCAAGTACATATAATACGGTTCCAGTATTCCACAAGAAGTCACATCAGAGTTCCCTACAACTTCTCAATCACCTACTTCTCTAGGTGATATCCCTCTTGAATCACATGGGATTTTTCCATCAACTGCACTAGTTCCTCCTCGACGTTCCAATCGTACTATGTGACCGCTCACATGGATGACAGATTATATTTGTCCTACCTTGGGGTCATCCAATACACAACATCCCATCTCATCATATGTCAGTTTTGCTCGTTTTTCACCTAACACATGTGCCGCATTAGTAGAATATTTGATTATATTGAAATGTTCTCTCCAGTAGCAAAGGAAGTCACCGCTCGTTCCTTCTTTTTCATTGTTGCTTTCCGTGATTGGCCCATTCATCAAATGGATGTTCATAATGCATTTCTTCATCAGGATCTTAAAGGTGAAATCTACATGGACCTTCCGCTGAGTTTACGCAGACAAGAAGAGAATAGAATATGTCAATTCTGTAAATTCCTATATAGACTTATATAAGTTTCCCATCAATGGTATGCCGAATTCACCATTGCACTTACGGCTCCAAAATTTCGACAGTCTAGACACAATTATGACTTATTCACATTGAGTCAAGGTACATCATTAATTTACTTACTTATATACGTTGATGATATACTAATTATAGGAAATAATGAAAAATGCCCTAAAGAAATTTAAGGAGTATCCACACTCTACGTTTCATATTAAGGATTTAGGACCTCCCAAATACTTTCTTGGGTTAGAGATTACACAATCAGATAAGGGGAATTTGCCTCAATTAACACAAATTTGTCCTAGGAATCATATTAGAAGCAAGACTATCAAGATCAAAATCAATTGTTATTCCAATTGAACGGAATGTTAAGGGCCATCACACTTGAATGACAACCGTTTGCTCAAAGACCCTTCTTCTTATTAGAGACTTGTTAGGAAACTCATATATCTAACCATGACTAAACCTGACATATGCTATGTCGTTCAAATTCTCAACTAGTTCATGCACAATTCGAAGCAGTCCCACGTAAATGATTCACTAAAGGTTGTAAAGTACTTAAATGGATTTCCAAGTTTGGGAATACTACTCTCTCGGGAAAGCAACATGGAGATGATAGCGTACAATGATACTTATTACGGTACTTGCCCTATGAATAAAAAATCTTTCTCTAGATTATGCTTCAAATTGGGCAACCCATTACTCTCTTGGAAAACAAAGAAATAGTCAATTTCTTTCTTATCATTTGTCAAACCAAAATATCAGGCAATGGGCAATACTAGCTTTGAGATAGTTTGGATTAGAGGATTACTTCAAGATCTTGGTGTATGGGTAAAAGAACCAATCAGCCTAATCTATGATAATGGTGTTGTACTTAGACTTGTAGTAAATCCAGTTTTCCATGAAAGACACAACATATAGAAGCTAATTGTCATTTCATCATAACAAAATTCAAGATGGAATAGAGAAAATAAGAGAGATAAGAACGACAGAATAGCCCACAAACGTTTTCAGTAAAGCCCTATGTGAGAGGCAACATGTGTATATATCAAGCAAGCTAGGCATCTTTGATGTGTATAAACCACCAACTTAAGAGGGAGTGTTAAAGATACTATTGCTTAGATTGATTGATCTTGATCCAGATATTGAGTCTAATTGATGATGGTTAGTTCAGTGATGGGAACTAGAATATTGTGTATTAGGAAATTGATTTTTTCCTTTCTTCTGCATATCTCTTTTTCCTTAATTAGTTTGACCCTATGTGCTATACATAGGACTATAATTGTACAATATTAATATGAGAAAGCAATATAAATTTTTCCAATTCTCTGACAATTTCGCTGAACAAAATAATTAGGCATCATTGTTAATTATCTATCTTGTACTTATAAGTCCATCAATACATCTAGAGATTATAAAAGATGTTATCTTTAAAATTTGGTGTTGTAAGGTCATAAGTTAAATGGCTACAGAACTATCAATTTTAGTTCCTATGCCATTGGATCTCAATTTGACATGTCTTTCATATAGGAAAGGTCCAAAAGGTTCATGGTCAGCCTTAAATCATGCCATCTCCAAAGATTCATGGTCAGCCTTAAACCATGCCATCTCCAAAGGTTCATGGTCAGCCTTAAACCATGCCATCTCCAAAGGTTCATGGTTAGCCTTAAACCATGCCATTTCCAAAGGTTCATGGTCAGCTTTAAACCACGGGGTTAGTGGCTTTTCCTAAACCACATAGTCAAAATCCGTTTGTATACGGTGGGATTATCATCCGGTCGAAACACGTTTGTACACGGTGGGACTATCATCCGGTCGAAACACGTTTGTACACGGTAAGACTATCATCCGGTCGAAACTCGTTTGTACACGGTAAGATTATCATCCGGTCGAAACCCGCTCATACACGGTGAGACTATCATTCGGTCGAAACTCGTTTGTACACGGTGAGACTTTTCTTCCAGTCAAAACCCGTTTGTACATGGTGAGACTATCATCCGGTCGAAACCCGTTCGTACACGGAGAGACTATCATACCCGGTCGAAACCCGTTCATACATTGTGAGACCTTCCTCCCAGTCGAAACACGTTCGTACACGGTGAGACTATCATACCCGATCGAAACCCGTTCGTAACGGTGAGACCTTCCTCCCTATCGAAACCCGTTCGTACACGGTGAGACTATCATACCCGGTTGAAACCCATTCGTACACAGTGAGACTATCATACCCGGTCAAAACCCGTTCGTACACGGTGAGACTATCATACCCGGTCGAAACCCATTCGTACACAGTGAGACTATCATACCCGGTCAAAACCCGTTCGTACACGGTGAGACTATCATACCCGGTCGAAACCCGTTCGTACACAGTGAGACTATCATACACGGTCGAAACCCGTTCGTACATGATGAGACTATCATACCCGGTCGAAACCCGTTCGTACACGGTGAGACTATCATATGCGGTCAAAACCCATTTGTACACGGTGAGACCTTCCTCCCAATCAAAACCCGTTCGTACACGGTGAGATTATCATACCCAGTCGAAATCCGCTCGTACACAGTGAGACCTTCTTCCCAGTCGAAACCTGTTTGTACATGGTGAGACTATCATACCCGGTCGAAACCCGTTCTTACACAGTGAGACCTTCCTCCGAGTCGAAACCCGTTCGTACACAGTGAGACTATCATACCCGGTCGAAACCCATTCTTACACGGTGAAACTTTCACATTCAGTCAAAATCCGTTTGTACACGATGAGACCTTTCTCTCAGTCGAAACCCGTTTGTATACGGTGAGACATTTTTTTCCAATCTAAATCACATAGTTTGTGGGTCCATCCTTAAACCACACGGTTCGTGGATCTATCATTAAATCACAAGGTTGGTGGGTCATCCTTAAACCACACTTTTAAGATGTTCATGAGTCTATCTTTAAACTACAATTTTTCAAAAGGTTCATGGTCAACCTTAAACCATGTTATCTACAAAGGTTCATTGGTTTTCCTCAAATCATGCATTTTCAACTCGGTTGAAATCCGTTGTTACACAGTGAGACATCATTCATCTCTTTCTTCTTATGACACAACGTGCTTCTATAGCCCGGGATCTCTTCTTCTTCTTATGACACGGCGTACTTCTGTAGCCCAGGGTCTCTTCTTCTTCTTATGATACGGCGCGCTTTTATAGCCCGGGGTCATTCTCTTTCTTCTTATGACATGGCGTGCTTCTATAGCCCAAGGTCTTTCTTCCTCTTATTGACAAGACGCTTTTCCATAGTTATAAGTCCTTTCTGTCGACCTAATATGTGCCTATGCACCTAGGGTCTCTTTATCGCCGAAATAATTTAGGTGTCTTCTGTCTTTGAATGGAACATCTTCGAGCTCCCATTCAAATAGGGGCAGCTGTTGACACCTAAATTTTATTAGTTTATTTATGACCCAGTCGCACACAAAATTAGGAATTAGTCACTAAAAAGAAAAAACACAGAAAAAAAACAAAAGAAACAAAAGAAAAAATAAAAAGAAAAACGCACTAAGGGGGTCGGATTGGGCTGAATCCGACCTCGGCCCAACCCACCCCAGCTTTTTTTTCTTTCCCTCGTGCTAGGCCGGCCCAGCCTTCTTTCCTATTGAGCCCAGCCCACACCCAGGTCTTCCCTCTCCATCCACCATTCGCACAACCTGCAGAGAGAACAGAAACAAGGGCAGCGACAGAGGAGTAAGGGGATCAATGTGGCAGGCGAGTGGCGTGATCTGCAAGTCAAAGGCAGTCCGACTGGCAATATGGCAGCTGCAAAAGCCATGTGCGCCGGTCGGTTGCTCTAAGAGAGGAAGAGAACAGAAGCAGAGGGACCAAATAGACGGAGAGAGCTTGAGCGAGAGAGGTGCTCGAGAGTGAGAGCTGGAGCGAGAGAAGTACTCGAGAGAGGGTGGAGAGCCAAAGAGAGGCTCAATCGTGCACGGAATCTGGCTCCCCAACGCCCTTCTTCTGGAACTGTGAGAAACTGAGAGAGCTAAGTAGGAGCTGAGAGGAACTAGAGAGAAACTAAGAGAGAGGGAGAGCGAGAAAGGAGAGGACGACCCGAAGGGAGAGAGAGAGCTCGGAGGAAAGCTTCGCCATCATCAATCGTCCGCTCAAGAGCTGCCGTCTGCCACTGCACCCCACCCGAACCAGGTAAGTCCCCTAGGCCTTTGTGTGTGCTCTCTTTCTCGGGTACACCAGACCGGAGCTCATGGCCGTTAAGTTCACGCGAGCTCCGGCCTACATCACCTTACTTTTTGTTTCCGATATCTTGTTTGTCATGTGTCGAAGATCCTGTTATGGTTCGAGCTTCATTGAGCCAAAAACCCCTCATTATAGTAGTGTACCTCATGTGTTTGACAAAATGTCCCAGAGAGAACTGAGAAGCAACCCGGGTTGAATCTCAGTTTGGTTCCTGCTTGCTCTTATATACGTCGAATCATGCCCGCCTTTTATGTTTCCATTGCGATTTCATATGATTTTCGTGGAGCAATCGTGTATTCTTGAGCCGAGGGGATTTTTGTGCTCGAAAATGGTTTAGCCGCCGGCGTTTGTGGCCGACAGTGGTCGTCGCCAGTTGGAGTGGACAATCGATAGACAGTGGCGGTTTGGCGGTGGAAGGGTCGCTGGTTGCTATGTTGGTGTTGCTGTCTGGGTGAAGTTTGGGGGAAGGTGTAGAAGGAGCATCCGGCGTGCAAAGAACACACGAAGAAGAAGAAGACCAAAAGGCAAAAGAAAAATAAAAGGAAAAGAAAAGAAAAGAAAAGAAAAATAAATAAATAAATAAAAAGAGAGAAAGTGGCTTCGGGAATACGAGTCGCTGAAAAGGGAAGGGAGAGTGCAATGAATAGGACAAAACAGGGAAAGGACAAACGAAAAAGAAATAATTAATTAATTAAAAATAAAAAAAAAATCGAATATAAATTCAAAAACTTTTCTGAAAGTTCAACAAATTTAAGAAAACATTAAAAAATTGAAATATTTTTTATTTTTAGAAAATATTGAAAATTAGAGTTTTTTTATTAAAAAATAATAAAATAAAAAATGATAAAAATTAGAAAAATTTAAAAAAAATAAATAATTGAAATTGGAAAAATGTCAGGAAATTCAAATTTTCTTTCGAAAATTTTTACAAAAAGACTTTATGAGCTATTTTCTCAAAATTGGAAGTTTCTTAACTCTAAAATTATGCTAAAAAAATTGAGTAAACCTTTAGGATTCTACCTTAGGATTTCAATTGTTCTCAAAGATAATTACCCTTGTTTGCATAATTTTGCTGTTTTGATCCCTTTAATCCAATTAAGATTGGCATTTATCTTTTCTTTAATGTTAAATATTTGCTCTCCTATGCAATTTATTTAAACATTTTCCTTGGTTGTTAATTGTTATTTTAATGGTTGCATACTAGCATAATCACCTCGCATGTTAGTGGATAGATATAAAATCAATCCAAACTGCTTGACATAAATCATTTTTTCTAAAATGAACAAGATTAGGTACCGAAAGGGCACTAATTGGTCAATTAATATAATCAAGTCCCCGACTCTAGATTCTCTGGATGCGTAGGAAGTGTGGCATACTCTTGTGCTTCACTTGGTTTCTTGCCAACCCCAATAGGCTAGTGGCAACTCTTTTTTGCAAAATTACTAAAAATATATCACAATGTCATACGGGGTATAGGCTTGGAAGAGCTTGCACCTAATCATGGGCCTTAGGCCCGTCCTTTAGGCAATACCCCTAAACCTGTTCCATTCCCCCGAGGGTAGGTCATGACAGCTTGGCGACTCTACTAGGGACTTAGTTTTAAACCTTAGAAAACTTAGGCTAAAATTAATCTTGTTCAAAAATATTTTTGTTTGGTAACGAAGATTACAAGTACGCCCCTAACATTAAAGGTGTTAAATATTTTTACAGAATGGGAGGTATAAGGGGAAATGTTTGCCCACATTTGTCTTGCAGGAAGGTGTAGGAATGTATGGATTATTTTTTTTTATGTATGAAGTGTTGCTTGCCTATAAATTGTCATGCATGCGTCTCCTGCATTACACTACACCATAGCTTGCACAACCTGCCGCCGGACCTGGGCCGCATAGGATCACCTAGGATGGTGTTGAGGTGGATACCACTCCGACTACAACCATGTAGTACGAGTCGCCCACCTTAACCCCGAAATTTCTTTCTTCATGTCAAAGATACCCACCCTGGTCTGCAACTACGCGACACGGGTCGGTTCTTTGACGAAGCTGGAGTCATGAGTAACCCAACCTAGCCGCGACCTTATTGGTTCGGTCAAGTGATCCTATGGCTCCATTTTGAGCCGGATAGAGTAAAAATCGAATCACATCCCATGTGCATGTCTATGTATTTAAAAAAAGGAGACAAATGTCAGCACCCATTGTAAGTATCATTTTCCTTTTTATTTGCTCATTTTGTATTGAACTTCCATCTTGAAATTCACGAACATCAATCGATTTCCCTCAGTGTTGTAGGCTTATAATTGAAAAAATTGGCAATCACTTTTGATAAGTGAACATTGAATGCAAGTTCTAAATACTTTGATTTAGCCCCGTTGAATACATGGTTTTGTTTAAATTTCTAGTTATGGGCTCGAAATCATTTTTTTTTTTTTTTAAACTTTCAAATTGTGATTTTATATTAGGGCACAAAAAATTGAAATTACATTTTTTTTTTCAAATTCTCTCATTCTCACATTTTGGGACTAAAATGCAAATCATTTTGTGTACAAATTTCTCAAAATAGAAGTCACTTCATTTTTCTAAGAGAAAAATCGCAAATCAATCTTTCAAAAATCAATGACACTTTTGCATATCAAACTTTTGGAATAAAAGTGGACATTCGATTAATAGCCGTGAATTGATTATTTTAATGATGTCTTCTCTTATGATAAAATCTCGGCGAAATACTAAAACCCCGTAATAAGGACTGTGGGGCATGTACCATTGCCTCAATTTTATTGTAAGAAACGACCTCATTGAGATATCATTTTCTTTCATTCATGTACTAACATTGTCGTCTATTTGCTGGTTATGTGCAATGCTCCTTGACATTCTCATGGTGACCACACAAAGAAGTGAATTATAGAGTTAGGACAAGAGTTGATTTTTACTTTCATTTGTGTAGGATAAGGAGTTTATCTGAGATTGGCATCTACCCCTTCTAAGATATAAAAATGTGGGCTCATGGAACTCAAGGGGCAAGCTTACGTTGAGGCTTCGTCGGCGCTTATCTTCCAATAGAGGCAAAACGAAATTGAATTCCGTTCTGGGAAGTTTCTTTATTTGGAGATGCCTTAGGTACCAAAATAGCCCATCAATCTCGTTCACTTTGCATGATGAGACAAATGAATTGCATGATGAGACAAATGAAGGGAGTTGCCAAGCATCCAAAAAGGCGAATTTAAAGGAAGAGTAAATTGTATCGATTCCAATTGTTCATTTCTGATACTGTTTCTAACATGACTTTCTTTTCATTATCAAGGAGACATCAAGAGTACTAAGTTTTGTAGCACTCCAACAAACGCAATGGAGCATTATTAAGTCCTGTACATTTTTAAAAAAAGAAAAAGAAAAGATTCAAATGAAACAGAGGGGCAATATCATCCCTTCCTCCATGAGCGATACCTTGGGATATTGATTGCCCGATTTTGAAATGGATGTACCTCGTTCCTAAACTTCATTCTCTTCAGCATGAAAAATGACATATCCTTTTCTTTGGTACATGACGAATTCGAACAGAAAAAAGGTTTGTCAAATAAAGAGTGGGAGAGCAACGTTTGATTTAGAAATAAAAAATAAAAAATCTTTCATTTCCCCACCAATGAAGTGTGCTGGAACAACATTGTCAAATTCATCAAAAAATGATGTATCGTTCCTAAATTGAACCTAATTAAGTATGGAGATAACTCATTTCATGTCCTCTTCTTACAGGGTGATAAATGGGGGAAAAGGTGCACCTTGACTGTAGAAGTATCGCCTTCTAACAAGAAAGCATGCTAAGACTTGACCATCCATTTGGCATAAAAGGATGTGTATAGTTCCTAAATGATTCCAATAGAGCGAGGAAATAACATGTCCAATCTTTTCTTTGCAGAAAACAAATGGACAAAGCATCTAAAGAACAATATCCCAAAATGTGGAAACAATGAGCAATCCCTCTCCTTTCAAAGCAAGATCTTGAAAAACACATCTAATGATCCATATTTAAATTTTTCAAACTCCTTGTCAATCAAACGTCTCTTTGAAAAAAGCATTTGAAAAAAAAGCAGGAATTGAACTTTGTAAATTGTTGTATACAATAAAGAAGTGCTTTTTATGGATAAAATTAGGGCCACATAGCCATTTTTCAATCAATTCTAGCGACTTCAAACAAAGTTCATACCTGAAGAACGGAAACACGTGAAGGGAAGACATCAAACGCTTAAAGGCAAATGCAAGTGAAGGGTAATGCCAAGTTACCAAATATCCATGAGGGTGAATCCAAGAGATGTTAGCCCTCAAAAGATAAAAGCAAGTGAAGGGTAATAATGTATTGTTTCCAATATTTCAATCCCTAAGGATTTTTGCACTAACATATTCTTTTACATTCTTTATAGGGTTACCAGGTCACCATGCCGCAGGTAAGTACCCTTCTTCTCAATTTTTTTTTATTTTTTTAGGTAAAAAAAAAAAATTCCATTACAAAAGAGAACCTTTGGCGCTTTCCTAGAGACAAGCAAAAAAAAAAGCAAAAAATTAATAATTGAGAAAAGAAAAAATTTCTACAAACTTTTTGAGCATTCTTTTTATCTCAAAATTGTTTTCTCGTTTTGTGGATTATTCATTTTGAATCAAATTTCCTTATGAAGATTGATCTACTCAGATGATCTCGACAGAGTGAGATTGAGATGTTAACCATGCCAAACAAGAAGTGCTTAGGATGAAGAAAGTCAAGTCATTCCCAAACACATCCTTCAAACACTTTTGAGAGTTGAGTGAAAGGTGACATTCTCTTAGGACGGAGGATTCATTTGCATTGAGCGCAAAGATCGAAATAATAAAGGCATTTCCTTTATCAATCCCAAGCACCAAGCTAACATCTTGCTAACCCTTTCGGTTGAATAAAGATGATCCTTCAAAATACCCCTGTCGAGAACAACTCTATATTGGGGTAGCATAGGAGGTTACAATCATGTTGTAGAGCGAATGATTGAAAAAGATTCTATTACTTTCACTTGCATCAATCTTCTGGTAATAGCTTCAGTGGAATTCTCATTAGAGCTTGACTCATCCTAAGGTGAAGAAGAGTATTTCCTTTTCTACCCAAACACTGATACCCATTGCTTTAACCAATTTGGGCCTGATTATTCATTTCTGAACCCCAAGCGGTGATCATCTCCCTTCACTGGGACAAGGCATAAGAATTGACCAAATACAATTGACAGTCACGAGAAAATGCGAAAAGCATCTTGAAAGTCATAAGAACTCCAAAAGTTTAAAGAGCAAAAAGTTCGACAAAATTATGGGGCATAAAAGCAGTGTGCCTGGTAAAAACAAGATCAATGCCCGTCAAGAAAAAGAGCCAAAATGTTGCATCTTATGTGAAAGAAAAATTATCAAAGTCCAAGTGCCTACGTAAAAAAAAAAAAAAAAAAAATCATCGCAAGAGCAAAAGGAAATTAGAGAGAGGAGCAAAGCTCCCATGCGGAAATGATTAGTGAAGGAACTTTCGAGATATGCTGTGTTCCAAAGGCCAAATGATTTCAAAAGATCGAGTGACCTGGTCACAATGCCATGATGATCACCAACTCTTAAAAACCCTCTTGAAAATTTTAAGCCTTTCAAGCCTTTCCCAAGCCATCATTACAACCCTTTTTCCGAAGTCTCTTCTGATTGGGACGGTTCGAGTGAAAATGAGAATTCCACAAAGAAGCTACTGCTTGAAGAAGTGGAAGCAATTCTATCTTGTCTTATCTCCCGAGTTCTCGACTTATAAACCCAATGAAGATAGTGACAAATATTCCTTTATTGGCCTCAAAGCAATAATTCCTTTGCGTAAGCCCTAACCGAGCCTATATTGCGGTCTTTTCAAAAGACCTTTTTGATCGATCAGATTGTGCTCATCGCGAATGTTTCTAAAAGCCTTTGAGATGGATTATGTGAAATACTCTCAACAATCAGTTACTTCCCACGCGAATAGATGGGATCAAGCAACCATTTTAGCGAGAGTGTGTGAGAAATCCTTTTTGACTAAAAGTCTCTAGTTTGGCATGATTAATGAGCCATTTTCACGAGTCGTAGCCATTCTGATAAGAACTTGACTCCTAGAGAATTTGATGATTAATGATATATCCCGGAGCAAGATGACAATTTTGTGTTACATGATGTTGATTGACAACGAATGTTTTTTTTAAGCAGTTGAACATAGCTTGATTAGCTTGTTCAATTAATGCTGCAATATTGTCAATGCGTCTCTTGATGACATCTCTAATGACATTTGCTCAAGTTGAGTTCGACAGAATTTCTCAGTAAAGTCATGCAGTTTCAAGGAGTTAGTGGGTGCTTCCCTAAAAACCAAAGGTCCATGGTCAGCTTTAAACCATGCCATCTAAAAAGGTTCATGGTCAGCCTTAAACAATGCCATCTCCAAAGGTTCATGGTTAGCCTTAAACCATGGGGTTGGTGGTTTTTCCTAAACCACATAGTCAAAACTTGTTTGTACACTGTGAGATTATCATCCGGTCGAAATCCGTTTGTACACGATGAGACTATCATCTGATCGAAACTCGTTTGTACATGGTGAGACCTTTCTTCTAGTCGAAACCTGTTTGTACACGGTGAGATTATCATCCAGTCGAAACCCGTTCGTACACGGTGAGACTATCATCCGATCGAAACTCGTTTGTATACGGTGAGACTATCATCCGGTCGAAACCCGTTCGTACATGGTGAGACTATCATACCCGATCGAAACCCGTTCGTACACGGTGAGACCTTCCTCCCAGTTGAAATCCGTTCGTACACAGTGAGACTATCATACCCGGTCGAAACCTATTCATACACGGTGAGACATTTTTCCCAATCGAAACTCGTTCGTACACAGTGAGACTATCATACCCAGTCGAAACCCGTTCATACACAGTGAGACTATCATACCGGTCGAAACCCGTTCGTACACGATGAAACCCTCCTCCCAGTGAAAACCCGTTCGTACACGGTGAGACTATCATACCCAGTCGAAACCCGTTCGTATACAATGAGACCTTCCTCCCAATCGAAACTCGTTCGTATACGGTGAGACTATTATACCCGGTTGAAACCCGTTCGTACACGATGAGACCTTCCTCTCAATCGAAACCCGTTCGTACACGGTGAGACTATCATACCCAATCGAAACCCGTTTGTACACGGTGAGACCTTCCTTCCAGTCGAAACTCGGTCGTACATGGTGAGACTATCATACCCGGTCGAAACCCGTTTGTACACGGTGAGACCTTCCTCCTAGTCGAAACTCGTTCATACACGGTGAGACTATCATACTCAGTCGAAATCCGTTCTTACACGATGAGACTTTCCTTCGAGTCGAAACCCGTTTATACATGGTGAGACTATCATACTCGGTCGAAACCTGTTCTTACACGGTGAGACTATCATACTCAGTCGAAACCCGTTCTTACACGGTGAGACTATCACATTCGGTCAAAATCCGTGTACCCGTTTGTACACGGTGAGACCTTTCTCTCAATCGAAAAGTTTCATGGTCAACCTTAAATCATGTTATCTACAAAGGTTCATTGATTTTCCTCAAATCATGCATTTTCAGCCCGGTTGAAATCCCTTGTTACACAGTGAGACATCATTCCTCTCTTTCTTCTTATGACACAGCATGCTTCTGTAGCTCGGGATCTCTTCTTCTTCTTATGACACAGCGTACTTCTATAGCCCGGGGTCTCTTCTGCTTCTTATAACACGGCGCACTTCTATAGCCCGGGGTCCTTCTCTTTGTTCTTATGACACGACGTGCTTCTGTAGCTCGAGGTATTTCTTCCTCTTATTGACAAGACGTGTTTCCATAGTTATAAGTCATTTCCGTCAACCTAATACGTGCCTATATACCTAGGGTCTCTCTACTACCGAAATAATTTAGGTGTCTTTTCTCTTTAAATGGAACCTCTTCGAGTTCCCATTCAAATAGGGGCAGCTGTTGACACCTAAATTTTATTATTTTATTTATGACATAGTCGCACACAAAATTAGGAATTAGTCACTAAAAAGAAAAAAACACAAAAAAAAAAAAAACAAAACAAACAAAACAAAAAAGAAAAAGAAATATGCACTAAGGGGGCCGATTGGGCTGAATCCGGCCTCAGCCCAACCCGCCCCCTCTTTTTTTTCTTTCCCTCGTGCTGGGCCAGCCTAGCCTTCTTTCCTGTTGAGCGCAGCCCACACCCAAGTCTTCCCTCTCCAGCCACCCTTCACACAACCTGCAGAGAGAACAAAAACAGGGGCAACAATAGAGGAGCAAGGGGATCGATGTGGCAGACAAGCGGCGTGATTTGCAGGTCGAGGGCAATTCGGCCTACAATCTAGCATCTACAGAGGCCATGCGCGCCGGTCGATTGCTCTAAAAGAGGAAGAGAACAGAAGCGGAGGGACCAAAAAGATGGAGAGAGCTTGAGCGAGAGAGGTGCTCAAGAGTGAGCTAGAGCAAGAAAAGTACTCGAGAGAGGGTGGAGAGCCAAAGAGAGGCTCGACCGTGCACGAAATCCGGCTCCCCGACGCCCTTCTTCCGGAACCGTGAGAAATCGAGAGAGCCGAGGAGGAGCCGAGAGGAACCAGGAGAAACCGAGAGGGAGGGAGAGCGAGAGAGGAGAGGACGACCCGAAGGGAGAGAGAGAGCTCGAAGGAAAGCTTCGCCATCGTCAGTCGTCCGCTTGAGAGCCGCCATCCACCACCACGCCCCACCCAAACCAAGTAAGTCCCCTGGGCCTTTGTGTGTGCTCTCTTTCTCGGGTACACCAGGCCGGAGCTCATGGCCGTTCAGTTCACGCGAGCTCCAGCCTGCATCGCCTTACTTTTTGTTTTCGATGTCTTATTTGTCATGTGTCGAAGATCCCGTTATGGTTCGAGCTTCGTTGAGCCAAAAACCCCTCGTTATAGTAGAGTACCTCATGTGTTTGACAAAATGTCCCGAGAGAACGAGAAGCAACCCGGGTTGAATCTCAGCCTTTGGTTCCCGTTGCTCTTATATACGTCGGACTGTGCCCGCCTTTTATGTTTCCATTGTGATTTCATACGATTTTCGTGGAGCAATCGTGTATTCTTGAGTCGAGGGGGTTTTTGTGCTCGAAAATGGTTTGGTCGTCGACGTTTGTGGCTGACGGTGGTCGTCGCCGGTCGGAGTGGACAATCGATAGATAGTGGCAGTTTGGCGGTGGAAGGGTCGCAAGTTGCTATGTTGGTGTTGCTGTCTAGGTGAAGTTTGGGGGAAGGCGTAGAAAGAGCGTCCGGCGTGCAGAGAACGCATGAAGAAGAAGAAGACCAAAAGGCAAAAGAAAAATAAAAGGAAAAGAAAAGAAAAGAAATAAAAAAAAAAAAAAAAAAAAAAAAGAGAGAGAAAGTGGCTTCGGGAATAGGAGTCGCTGAAAAGGGGAGGGAGAGTGCATTGAATAGGACAAAACAGGGAAAGGACAAAAGAAAATTAATTAATTAATTAATTAAAAAATTAAAAAAATCAAAAATTAAAAAAAAAAATCGAATATAAATTCAAAAACTTTTCCGAAAGTTCAACAACTTTAAGAATCCATTAAAAAATTGAAATATTTTTGGAAAATATTGAAAATTCGGGTTTTTTATAAAAAATAATAAAATTAAAAATTAAAAAAATAGAAAATTTAAAAAAATTAATTAATTAAAAATTGAAAATGGGAAAATGTCAGGAAATTCAAATTTTCTTTTGAAAAATTTTACAAAAAGACTTTATGAGATGTTTTCTCAAAAATTGGAAGTTTCTTAACTCTAAAATTATGCTAAAAAAATTGAGTAAACCTTTAGGATTCTACCTTAGGATTTCAATTGTTCTCAAAGATAATTACCCTTGTTTGCATACTTTTGCTATTTTGATCCCTTTAATCCAATTAAGATTGGCATTTATCTTTTCTTTAATGTTAAATATTTGCTCTCCCATGCAATTTATTTAAACATTTTCCTTGGTTGTTAATTGTTATTTTAATGGTTGCGTACCCGCATGATCATCTCGCATGTTAGTGGATAAGTATAAAATTAATCCAAACTGCTTGACAAAAATCATTTTTTTCTAAAATGAACAAGATTAGGTACCGAAAGGGAACTAATTAGTCAATTAGTGTAATCAAGTCCCCGACCCTAGATTATTTGGTTGCATAGAAATTGTGGCATACTCCCGTGCTTCACTTGGTTTCTAGCCGACCCCAATAAGCTAGTGGCAACTCCTTTTTGCAAAATTCCTAAAAATAAATATCACAATGTCACGTGGGGTATGGGCTTAGGAGAACTCGCGCTTAATCATGGGCCTTAGGCCCGCCCTTTAGGAAATACCCCTAAATCCGTTCCTTCCCCCCGAGGGTAGGTTGCGATACTTACTGAGGTTTTTTTTTTTTTTTTTCATACAATTAGATAGATAGTTTGACAATACAAATATAAGTTTGACTGAGAAATTTTCTATAATTGAAAATAGTCCTATCTAAGAGCATATGCATCCATGCTCATCATGTCATGACACGTGGTATGTCTAAAAAAATAGAATTAGCAATACCCATTATTTCCTAACACAGTATATATAAAAAGAGAAAGTTAGCTACCACTGATCTATGTTATTCATGAAGAATTGTTAGGTGTGCCCGTATCATCTATTAAAATCAACGTGGATTGTCACCTTGGTGAAATCCATATGGTCATATGTCACACCTCGATCCTCGAGCGTGCATTCATCCCTCACTTATCGATTAAATAGCGACGTCTTAGGATGCATCGCCGACTCATTCATTTTAATACGCATGTGAAAGCATATAAAATCCCCAGACAATAAAACAATGGAATAGGAAAATAGGACCATAAAATTTCAAACCACACCAACCACGCTTATATACATATATATATAGCACTCCATGTCATATATTATACAAGTGGGTCTAGGTATATAAAAACATATACACTACAGCAGGTTCTCAAACAGGGGGCGGAGGTCTAACAACCACAACTACTCATCATCACTAAATTCTCCCTGCTCCACCTCCTCGTCCTCAGCGATCTCCTATTCTTCTTCGCTCCAATCGACGGCCTTTTCTGAGTACACTAGAGAGTCAGAATCGCTTTCGAGTTTAGGATCCTTGGCATCCACTACTAATCCGCCCTCAGGATCAGCTGTGCCCTTCCCGAGCGCAACCTCCAAAACATACCGAGGTACATCAGACTCCGACACATGACCCTCCCTTCGTCTATCATGATGTGGCGATACCATAACCTGTACTTATGAGGCACCCTTTCGGGTTCACCCACGTCAACCTAGAAAGTGGATTTCACCATTACATACTCCAATCCTTCAGGGTGAGGGTGTATTGAAATATGATAACCTACTTCTATGATTTCCTCCGGTATACCAAAATGCTCGGGATGAGCTGGAAGTGCTACCATCTACGAATCTGAAATGTTGTCCCACAACGGGGTAAGACTACGTCTCAGCAAGTTCTACCTCCTAAGACCCGATTAGGAAGTCAATACACCCTAAGGGCTGCCTAAGCACAACACGGGTCAGATGACTTACCTTGACCTTAGTCTCTCCTTGCAAGTCAATTCAATTCATAAATACTGACAGACATAACACCCAATCAAAATAGATCGAATCATCGATCAATTGACCCAGTCAATTACATGTCATCATGACCATCTCTTGGTCAGCCCATTCAATACTATCTATAAAGTCCGACCATATTAGGATTGCTCACTCTAAGTTGATAAATAGATAGTATAGCTCGCTCTAAGCTGATAAATAGTGTATTGCTCTCAATTTAAGTTGACATATCGCCCGTAGATTGATATAAAACACTAATAATGCTCCCTCTAAGCTGATAATATTACTCTCGCTAAGCTGATAAGGTATACTGCTCTCACTAAGTTGACATATCAGAGCCCGTAAGTTGATATAGTATACTGATATACTGGTCTCAATCTAAGCTGACATATCACTCGTAGGCTGATATAGTATACCATCCCAACCAATTACTCAATTCGTCATTTTTATCACACCTGATAAAAATAGCCGTGTGTGGTTACACAGTCAACCTTAACCAAAATATAATAATTTCACATTTTTAAACATCCCACCAGTTTCAACAGCCCATAGCATGTTTTTGGTGCTGTAAACTGACGTCCGATAATTTCTCAATTAATTACCAAAATTATTTAATTTAGGAATAAATCCTAAAATCACATTTAATTCAATTCAACACAAACTAGAGCTCAAATAAATAAATAGATTACACCACAATAACCAGCATAAAATTCCGATCACTGGCTATCTCGGTTTAATTTCCAGAAAATAATTAATTAATTAAATAATTACGAAAAATATTAAATAAATACCAATAAATCCAATTTAGGCCCGTAATGCCTAATTGGATGCCGAAACGGACCTGAAAAAATTTCAAGGTTTGTTTAGTAAATAATATAATGTGTCTACTCGCTAAATACACTAACTAACCACTTAACATGCATCGGCAGATGATTAAATTAATTAATCTAATTTAATCTATCCATCTAAACCATGCTTAATTAATATAATCAACTCCTAAGTGTAATTAACCGAATAAGCGAGGATTAGTGAGTTCAACTCACTTGTTTGGCGAGCTGGACGGTTCAAAACATCGGGGACGCAACGAGACTCGATACTCTCCAAAGAGGGCCTAGCTTTCAGGGCCTAGAACCACCTCAAAACAGGCCACAAAGCTGCTGGAATACCCACTTCTTTGCTCTCTATTCACTGTTGCAAAACAGAGAAAATAGAACTGGTTCGGGCGGTAAGGATTAGGGAAGGCAAGAAAGGGGTGTGGCGGAACGAGGGAGCACAGGTTTCGGCTGAGTTGTGGGACAGCAAGGCACGCCTGGTCGTCGAGCTGGGTGGAACAACGCCGCTGGACGCGGCTAAGGCGCGACGGATAGGCACGAGTGGACGGTGGCATGCGAGGACGGCAATGGCGACGGTACGGACGGTTCTTGGTGGCGGCTAGCTTTGACTGGCCTTCTGCTGGTCTCCTACAAGTACTGGGGTGTTCAAACAGTAAGGTAGGAGGGGAAAGAGGGTGGTGGACAGCAGGTGAAGGGGAGAGAGGAAGGAGATGAGGTTTGAGGGGGCCTACCAAGCCTTATTTTCCACATTTTGGTCCCCTTGACTATTTTACAGCCATCGTTGCCTTCCTTGGCTATAATTCAGCCACCCATGCTTTCAATACAACCCTTGAAATGGTCCAAAACCATAGGCATAAGGGGACATACGAATTTGCTAGGATTTCCTTCCAATTGGACACAATTTCCTTCTCAATTCAATCCCATTTGGCCCTCATAATTTCAATCCCACCATCAATCATCTTGGCATTTTTCCTCACCCATACAACTCACTTGCTTCCCAAATTTGCGATAAAAAACAATCCCTGTCTTTTTTCTGAACAAAACGGCCCTACCTTGACTTTTTCCCAAAAAGTCTTAGTTTGCAAAAAAAAAAATTCTGAGACTGAGTCGACGCTCCTAGAATTTCTTGTGACATGACAGAATTTTTAATTTCTCAAATCTGACTCAAATTCGTGGTTAATTTCAATCTGGCGCTTTTTTAGTTTGACCTAGACTACCAGGTAATTTTCAAAAAAATTTAGTACAAATGACCTGTGGTCAATTTTCTTCAAGTCACAACGAACCCACTTAACATGTTAGCAACTCTCGCTTATCGTAAAAATATTAAGATTCAAATACGGACATAAGGTACCAAAACGATAGATAAATCAGTCTAGTGTTGGCCGAAGAGAATTTTCCAATTTAGTGGTGTCACCCACGATTAGCCACACATCTCAGTCGAATCGACCTATTTCTAATCTCAAATCGATTTTTAACTGTGCTGTAATGGCCTTTAAAGATGAGCACGGTCGAGAAGCCGATTCCTAGTTGAATTCTCAGATCTATCGCATTAAAATTCCTTAATGGCTTCCCTGGATAGTCTAGTTATCTCGAGAGTGATCAGCTCTGAGAATAGCCCTATGGGCACGTCGATGAAATGCCCGATTTATTCAATAGAAAACAAGATTGAAAATCTGGGATGTCACATCAGAAGAAACCAACTTTTTGAAAATGCCCAAGATCCTTTTAGTATATATATAGAGCACTCACCTAATAACTTTTACTATATGAAGAAAGGAAAATTGTTCAAAAAGTCCTAAATCTATTGTACTTTTTGCCAATTAAGTCATAAACATTTTAACTTTACTAATTGAGTCCTAAACTTTTCAACATTTTGATAATTGAGTCCATCAGGCTAATTTTGGCCAGAATTTACTGACGTGGACACCAACCATCCTACATGGCACCGCCGGCACTAACATGAACAAAATTTACTATTTTTTAATTTTTATTATTTTTTGTATTTTTAATTTTTTTTTTTCCTTTTTTTCCTCTGGCCGGTCACCCAGTCTCTGGTGACCAGCCAGAGGCCATGACCGGCGAGGATCAGCTTCCTTGGCCTCGAGTAAGGCTCGCCCTCACTTGAGGCCCGCGAGGCCAAC
This sequence comes from Eucalyptus microcorys, assembly GCA_014182515.1. Classification (NCBI taxonomy): domain Eukaryota; kingdom Viridiplantae; phylum Streptophyta; class Magnoliopsida; order Myrtales; family Myrtaceae; genus Eucalyptus; species Eucalyptus microcorys. Next base: position 24,800,630 of record CM024572.1, read on the forward strand.
CCTCATGGGCCTTTGGCGAGGCTCGACCTCGTCGGCCTCGGGCGATCACCAGACTTGGCTCAGGCGAGCCTCGCCCAAGGCAGGCAAGGTTGCCCCTTGCCAGATCCTGACAAGGGCGACCTCGCCCGAGGCTAGGGAGGTTGACCCTCACCAATCGTGGCCTCGGCCGATCGCCGGAGGCCGGGCGACTAGCCGAGGGGAAAAAAAAAAAAGGAAAGAAATAAAAAAAAAGGAAAAAAAGAAATAAAAAACATAAAAAAATAATTCATAAAAAAAATTAAAAAATGTGTCCACGTTAGCACCGGCATCCACGTTAACAAATTCCAGTCAAAATTGACCGGATGGATTCAATTAGTAAAAAGTGAAAAGGTTTAGGACTCAGTTGGTAAAGTGGGAAAGATTATGACTGAATTGGCAAGCAATAGGTTTAGGACTTTTTGGACAATTTTCCCATGTGAAGAATTAGTTTCGCATGTTACTATTTCAAAAATATTTCTAATGTTACTATTTCAAAAATGAAGCATCTTAACAAAAGAGACCTTAAGAAGTTTTCTTGACATATATATATGTTGTAGAAATACTTAAACGATTCAAAGAATGTGCTAGATGATTGAAAATTCAAACATGATCACATGATGCGCAACATCATTTTCAAATTCATGAGCTCGTAATGTCAAAAAACATGACATGTGTCGAAAATTGTTCGAATAAGAATTATGATTAAGACAAGGCATAAATCTAACTTAACCACAAGGCAAAATTTTGCCATAATGTAATCTAGGAGAGGTGAGATATAAATGTTTTATTGCAAATATCATAAACATTGGAATAATATATAATAATGAACACGTAGTTAATTAGTGTATTGAAAATCGCAATACCTCTTTATGATCACTTAGCAAGTGTCCTTGGAGCACTTTTCAACAAAATACAAAATTCCGCTTTCAAAGTAGCATCACAATAATTCATAAATTGGATAATTTACCAAACTTGAGAGACAATACCCCCGCACTTTATATAGGCAAACAACATATTCACTACTAGAAATGAAATATTATGTATTGGAAAAAACTAACCTGAAGTAGTACAAGAATTATTAAATACATTTGGCAATTTATCAAATCGACTGGAATTGGCCAACCTCAAATTTCAAAAGCAAGCACCATATTTACCAAAGAAAATTGATAATTACTAATCCATTGAGAAATTACTAAGATAGAGTACTGCGTTAATTGCAAATATATTTGCTTACTAAATGTACTAGACAGCTATATCTACCTCATATGCAAAGAAACAATCAATTGAAAAGGTTACTAGCTTAAAGTAGTATGATGGAGGAGAGAGAGTGGTGCACATCAAATAGTCCAATGGGCAGATTCATAAGAAATGGAAAAACTTGTCTTAAAAATCATAAATCTTTCGATTTTATCAATTGAATCATAAACCTTGTTTCACAATTTATTAATTGAATATATCTGTTTAGTTTTGGTAGGAAATCGCTGAAGTGGAAATTTTTAATTATATTTTCATATTTTTGAATTTTCCTTTTTCTTTTCTTCTCTCATTTTATTTTTTCCCTTTGTTCTTCTTTTCTTTTTCTTCTTTTTTTTCTTCACCAACCATCGCCAAGCGTCATCAATGGTCAACGAAGGTCGCCAACCTCAAGCAAGGGCCGGGAGCCAGGCTCAACCTTCCTTTGCCCAAGGCTTGGCCAACCCTCGCTTAAGGCTAGCGACCTCTGCTAACCATCAACAAGGCCCCATGGAGGGGAAAAGGGAAACAAAAAGAAAAAAAAAGGATAGAAGAAAAAATATTAAAATATTATTAAAAAAATCCATGTCAATCATGTCATATAGGAGAGCCAATGTCCACATTAGTAATTTTTAACCAAAATTGATCGAATGAACTCAATTGGTAAAACGTAAGAAGATTTAGGACTCAATTCGTAAAATTAAAAGGATTATGACTAAATTGGCAAAACTATAATAGGTTTAAGAATTTTTGGACAATCTTTCCATAAGAATTGTGTATAGGACATGGTAACGAAATAATTCTTTTTTCCCCACTTAAGGTGAACAGAATAATGGTTTGGTGTTAAATTTATCACACCATGACAACTACAATACATTTTATTTTATTTTTTACAAACACTTGTCTGTTTTTCAAACGACGTGACTTGATGCAACTTTCACGTAACAATTTTATCTGTGAAAAAGAGGCTGCAACTTTTAAAGATGTTCGACAAGCACCTCAACTGCATCGTCTCCAAAACTGTAGTAGCTTGTAGCAGATTTCACAAAGCTGCTTCACCCAACTTTTAGGTACTACAATTCCAAGATGTAAATTTCCAAATATATGAATCACTAACACTTCACGGTACAACTATATAGAACAATAGAGATATAATTCAGTCATAACTATAGCAAATGGGATCTAAATAGTACCCACCATGCTGAACCATTACATAAGATAGCCGCATTTTGATAATATTGGTCCATTTGGTCAGGCAACAGACCACCATGAAGAACAACACTTTTAATGGATTATCCTTACTAATTTACCATACAATCTATTTCAAACCTAAAAACTGAAATCTTGACGGGGAAGATTAAAGTGTGACCGAAGTTTACAGGTAAACGACATAAAAGTTTTTTATTGGAAAAGTGAGCAGGTTCAATTGCTCTACTTCCTTTCCTCGGTTGGTTCAAAAGGCGAAACCTTTTCCTAAATGCTTAGTCAGGACAATAACACGTCCTAGGATTGCACACGCATACATTATAGAAATCACCTGAGAAACAGCAAAAGAGAAGTACTGAAAGGGATCTTAAGTACACAATATATCATAAGAGATCTGCTGAGCTAATCATAGCATCCGCGTCATTAGAGTTCAGAGCACTTAGAAAAAGCAAATCTTATCACTTCAGTTTGTCGTATATATTCCAAGATCCACTACCACTTTAAAAAAATTTGGGGCTTTTAATAACCGACGGTATAAAGAATGATGGAGAGCTAGCGCAGTTTTTCTATTCAGTTTTATAACGAGGCGAATTCCAAGCAGAAAACCTTAAAGTGAGATGATATCAAATGATGGATCCGGGGCAAGCCCTTTTAATATCTGCTCTTCCACCAGAGTTAGATACGTATAATTGTCACGAGATCAAATGTCGCCACCTGTCCCAATACGGGAAAAAAGATGTTACACTCATCCTACGCACGCGTGACGGTCAAAAAGGCTGTTGCAGATGGAGTGCAATACCATCGAGTTCTCTAACATTATATTCATTAAGCCGAAGAGATTTGCCATTCATAGCTCAAGGGACGCGCGAATGTTGATCAGGAGCCACCTGTCGTCCATTCATGTGGGAGGCACAGAACGTTTGTGCCGTGATAGGTCGCTAAGCGGATGGATTCGCATTACCCTCTCGACGTCTGCGCATGCCAAAACTGATAAAGAAAGGGAGTCTTAAACGACAAACGTCTAAAAACCTACGGAAAAGATATGAAAACCTTAGTTATTTAAGAAGCCCGAATGAATGGTAGGATGTTCAGGTGAAATGGGAAGAGAAAGTCTGCAATACGTAAGTCTGGCAGAAAATATCGATAAACATAGAAATTGTTTAAAGTCTGGTAAAAAATATTGATAAACATAGAAATTGTTAAAATATGTCTCGAGTTTGAGTCATTGAATAAACTCGATCCGAATTGAATTGTGGATAAAATTCAATATCAAAATTAGTGTTGAAATCGGCCAAGCAAAACAGAGATGAAAATACATTGTCAGAGTTAAATTCGGATTTTTCTTTGGACGATTATTGGAAAGTCCAACGTGAATTCGAATTGGACAGTAATTCGGTCAACTTGGGCTTATTTTGCTGACAGATTTGGACTTCTATGGCGGTGGCTCTATATACAGAATTAGGGGTTTGTCCACTAGTGTATCTTGCCTTGGATTAATGTTGCAAATCACGCCGTGAGTGCTCCAAAAGGATAGCGCTGCTACTATGCAGACGTGACTTCACCGTGGGCTTTGCGGTGGCCACGAGAAGAGTCCTCGAAGTGCCGTGGAGTGGTTCATAGTGGATATTTCTTCGTGCATGGGTCTTTCTACATCAATTACATCCAAGAAAAATTAGTATTTGTAGCCATAAAATCTTGTGTTAAGATTTGATTGACACCTAAAAATACCCCTACAAACACGTGTTGTTCATGAGGGACAGAAAACTCTAAAATCATCCTCGTTACCACATGTAGGTTATAATTTACATCAGCCCATAATAGAAGATAGCAAGAATCCTTAGGCTAGGTTTCGATCAACATACAAGCAAAGATACATAATTCTATGATGAAGCAATTGGTTGCAATGTGTTGAAACCAAGAGACACTATTAAAGACATAACATTGACGGTGAATTTAAGTAAGAACGGTTAAAAGGGCACCAAACTCAAGAATAACAGTTAATTCTTGCTGGACAAGCCATAAGAACGTTGTCGAATAAGTTAGAAACCAAATGTGGATAAGGCGGTTTAATATAGAACGAGTGGAGCGACTCTTGAGGAGGAAGCAACCGACTACCGACGATTACCAAATTGTCCTATAAATACCATAGACAATCCTACAAAAAGCCTCCTGAACAACACACAAAATTATTTTATCTTACTTTTATCCTTGCTTAGTCTAGTTTAGCGGTAGCTTAAGATTCCCGTCATAGATTCAATTCCGATGAGTGTCTATATCCCAAGAGGTACTGTTGATTAGATTCTAGTGCTAACCCACTGTCCAATGTCGTCAATTATATTCTAACATTGTGTCCTTATACTCATCTAAGAGTAGTGTTTGCTAGGTGTTATTACTATTGTCAAATGTCATCAATTAGATTTCAACGTTGTGTCCCCATACTCATCTAGGAGCAATGTTTACTATGTGTTGTTATCATTGTTCAGCATCGTCAATTAGATTCCGATATTATATCCTTATATCCATCTAGGAGCAGCGTCTACTAGGTGTTATCCTTATTATCCAGCATCGTTGATTAGATTTTGACATTGTGTCCTCAAATTTATTAAAAAGTAATACTTTCTAGGCGCTTTTATTAATATCAAGCGTTGTCAAATTGTCCTCGATATTGTATAAACCACTTTAATTTTAACAGGTTTTCATTATTATGTTAAATTGAGTTTAGATAGATTTCGACATTGATTATCATTGGTGAGCGTATTAAGCAACTTCTTTAGATTCGGCATTATATAATAGATATAGTCTCATTCGCATTTGACCCTCTCTGTTCAAAGCTAACACAGAACCTAAGTCTCCTTTAATAAAAATCAAAATATAACACTTTGTGAAAGATATTTCATTACGAGATTCAAAACCAAAGAAACAAATTTGTTTAATTCTTTTGCAAGATTGAAAGATTATTTCACGAGAAATTATAGGGCTAAACATTGCGTGAGCTATTAGGCGTAATTGAGACTTGAGAAACCTAAGCGTGTTTGAGCGACTCGAGTGTGGTTATAATTTCCATACATCGCTCGACCTATAGTAAAATTCGTCACTACTCTCCTCATGGATGTAGGTCACTACGACCGAATCATGTAAATTCAATGTCCAATTTATTTTTTCGCTCTATTTAGTTAATGTTCGATCACCCATTTCTGCAACAAAAATCATCGAGTTTGAGACACCTGGAGTGCCATAACTTGGCACAGAGGAACACTTAAGTACCATAATTTCGGAAATGTACACTTAAGTGCCAGTTTCGGAGTAAAGTGTAACAATTAAGTGCCACTCCGGCCAAAATCCGTCGAAATGGCTGACGTGGCAATTTTCCGACGAGTTTGGTGCAAAACGGCGTTGTTTTGCACGCTAACGTGGCGAGAAAATGCAAAAACGACGTCGTTTTGTATCTGATGCGTAAATAATTAATATAAAAATTAATTAAATTAAATTTAAACTTAATTTTATTTAAGATATTCTAAAAATTAAAAAAACTTAAAAAATAAAGAACTTTAAATTAAAAAAATTTAAATTAAAAAAACTTAACAAATAAAAAATTTTAAAATAAAAAAATTAAATTAAAAAAATTAAAAAAAATTACATTAAAAAACTTAAAATTAAAAAAAAATTAAAATTTTAAAAACTTAAAATTTTAAAAACTTAAAATTTTAAAAACTTAAAATTTTAAAAACTTAAAATTTTAAAAACTTAATTTAAAAATTTTAAAAACTTTCATATTTAAATTTTAAGTTTTATTAATTTTAAGTTTTTAAAATTTTAATTTTTTAAAATTTTAATTTTTTTAAATTGTAGTTTATTTTAATTTTACGTTTTTTTAATTTTAAGTTTTGTAAATATTAAGTTTTTAAAATTTTAAGTTTTTTAATTTTAATTTTTTTAAATTTAAAGTTTTTTAAATATTAAGTTTTTTTTTTTTTTAAAATTTAATTTAATTTTTTAAATTTAAAGTTTTTTAAATATTAAGTTTTTTTTTTAAAAAAATTTAATTTTAATTTTTTAAATTTAAAGTTTTTTAAATTTAAAGTTTTTTATTTTATAATTTTTTTTATTTTTTAGAATATTTTAAATAAAATTAAGTTTAAATTTAATTTAATTAATTTTTATATTAAGTATTTACATATCAAACACAAAACAACGTCGTTTTTGCATTTTCTCGCCACGTTAGCATGCAAAACGATACCGTTTTGCACCCAACTCGCTAGGAAATTGCCACGTCAGTCATTTGGCTGGATTTTGGTCAGAGTGGTACTTAAGTGTTCCACTTTACTTCGAAATTGGCACTTAAGTGTACCTTTCCGAAGTTATAGTACTTAAGTGTCCCTCCATGCCAAGTTATGGCACTTGGGCTGTTCTTCTGCCAAAATCATTTGACAAGTTGTTGATCTTTCGGGTGCACAGTCTGTCTGTGCTACACCACCCAACCAATTATTTTGGGTGATTATAATACTCTACATCATGGCCCAATACGGTGTGGTCTTTCTCCTCTCTCTCTCTATATATATTGCATGGCCTGCGTGACAAGAGTTCACACAGCACGGCTCATCACTGAGGGCTAGAGACATAACTAGGGCGTCTCGTGTTGAGCTGTGAAACCTTTCATTCTCAAATATTTCCTTGGGTTGAGCTGCCACCCTTGATTTCCTGAGAAGTAGAGAGAGGGGCAATGGCCATTTTCTCGACCGATAATCCCTGGGCTTTTATTTTCGGCCTTCTAGGTATATAGTTTTAGCTTGGCATGATCTAACTTGTAATCCACTTAGTATCTTCCTCAAACTGGGGTTAACGTGCATATTATACTTGTGCCATCACTAACCCCTATCTCATCAAGATATTGATTCCCTCGTAAGACCATGGACTGACTCATTTGTCATCTTTTTTTTATAATTCTTTGTCCCAGGTAATCTCATATCTTTCGTGGTCTTTTTGGCCCCAGTGTAAGTTCATCCTCTTGATCAACTTTTTGTTTAGGTTAACAGGAGGGTCTGGAAGTATGAACATGAACAAGTGGTTAATAGGGTTCTTGCAATCCTTTTTTCGCTTATGTTGGCAGACCAACATTTTATAGGGTATGCAAGAGGAACTCGACCGAAGGGTTTCAATCAGTTCCGTACGTGGTTTCTTTGCTCAGCGCCATGCTCTGGCTATACTACGCATCCATCAACTCTGAGTCCAATGATTTCCTTCTCATCACTGTCAACTCAGTGGGATGTGTCATAGAGACCATCTACGTTGCTCTCTACCTTGCTTATGCTCCTAAGAAAGCCAAGGTACGAACTTACCTATTCAATCTCATATACATGAAATTGTCACAATTCTTACCTGGTCGATATATAACAGCATACATTGTTAAAGAAGGTTTTTTAATGATAAATGCTTGCATGGATGCATTCATGCAGATATTTACAGTGAAGCTGATGGTGACGGGCTTTGGAGGGTTTTGTTCCTTTCTTCTCTTGTCCCGCTTGTTAACAAAGGCATCGACCAGGGTCCAACTTCTTGGGTGGCTTTGTGTTGGATTCTCCGTCAGCGTATTCGCAGCTCCTTTAAGTGTTATGGTGAATAATTGAAGTAACTCTTGATTTTATTTTATTTTTTAGTTTTCCCTGTTTATACTTTTCTTCATGCACATTGCTACCGAGTGATGTGAGACAAGTTTCGCATGACGTTTATTTTGGACGGATATTGTGCAGAGAATGGTGATACGAACCAAAAGCGTAGAGTTCATGCCCTGCTCTCTCTCATTTTTCCTCACTCTCAGCGCTGCAACTTGGCTCCTTTACGGTTTATTCCTCAAGGACATCCATGTTGCGGTATGCATCGACTTTCGGCGAATACTAAAAATTATGCTAAAAAGTGTTTTCTATTACCCAAAGAAAAAAAGTTTGTCGTGGAGACTACGGTTTAGATATCGCTTTATTTTCTGATATACATTCATTAACGCAAGTATGATCATTTATATAGGTTCCAAACGTACTGGGTTTTATCCTTGGAGTGTTTCAGATGGGACTGTATCTGATATATAGGAAGACGAATGTGATGGTTTTGGAGGAACCCGATAATTTCGGTGGTGCAAAGCCGATTGCCGATACTCAAAGTCACAATATCGCCTCTAACGACACCATCATCGACGTTGATGAGGTCAAGGAGCGGAAAGACGATGTATACGAGGGTGAGATAAGCTTGGAAGCTTCCGATAATGGACCAGTGGCCAATAGTTCATGTGAACTTTGACACGGGTTAAGTCGCTGCATATGCCTCTGTTGTTGTCTTTCGAGTAGCTAGTTAAGCTAATTTAGTTCTTTCTTCTATGTAGTTAATGCACGCGTCGTAACTTGTATATGCAAGTGGTGATTAACACCGCGTGCATAAGTGCTCTGGGATTGCAATGTCTTGTCTAGCAATTAAAATCTTTCTGATCTCGTTCCTATCGTAAATGAACTCATTATACTGTCTCTTTGATCCGTATTTCGAAAAAGAAAAAATTATCTAGGTCGCTATGTCTCAAATTAGAAATGGCAAGTTTGCCTCGACTCACCTATAAAGATCATGATTCGTGACCTGAATCGAAATCCGTCGTCAAAGATGCTTGTCATGATCTACCTCCTTTAAAAGCGGAGAAGCCCACTCTTTGGAAAACAAATAATCAAGCCTATCATCGTCGGCGTCATTTAGTGAGCAACGTTTTGATAAAAGTCAAATGGATACTCGTTCTCTGTGTGTTAGTAAGGGAGTCATATCATCTGGCATGAGATTACCGGATACAAAAGCTTGGCACAACATCCATTCGGGCCTCTCGTTCTAGCCCGTTACACTTCTTTAAGAATGGCATAGCTTCATAACATTAAGGCAATATCTTTTGTCTATTGAGTACTCACCAGTCTGTGAAACTTCAATAGTTTGGTGTCGGGCACTTGGGTGCCGATCGAGTTGAGTTGAGCCAAGCTTGGGTCGAGTCATCACTACAATTTACAGCAGCGTTCTTATGCCCCCCAGCATTTTATTTCCAGTCTTTCCCTTATTGCTGGTCACAGCGATTTAATGACTTAATTGATGGCATTAATAAGTGCCTAGATGGCCTTAAATAACATATCTAGCACCATTTAGTGCACATAAGCCGCCAAAAGTCTTTCCGACACCACTCTTGACAGTATTTGACTCAAAATGGGCGGCATTTCTAAATGTTGGGAAAAAGATCTTGGAAATGTGTAATTTATTGAAGGGCACGTAAGTCGGTGCTCCAAACTTGACTTGAGCTTGATCGGGTAATAGAGTTTTACCAAGCTTGGCTTGAGCTTAAAGAAACTCGATCTTCTAGAGCTTCGTAGAGCCCGAATATCCTCCTTGGATTTTCGTGTATGTGTGGATGCACTGTGTAACTTTAGGATCCCTATGTTTGAATTTATCACAATTATAATTGCAAGCTTGAGCTTGACTCAATATGAGATTTGAGTAGCTCGAGCTCAACTCAAGATCAAAAAAGTTGATTTGATCGAGTAATATATCATCGAATTGAGGCTGAGCTACGTGCTCACGAGTAACTTGACTTAGTTTATGGTGACTAACACAAGAAGCTTGGGGATGATTATCATCTTGCTTAAGCAATATTTTCTTCCACCCTCAGCGGAGAGAACTTTCTTCAATCAAGCTTCGTATTGGCGGTTTACAAAGATGGACGTTTTGACGAAGTTCGCGCGTAGGAAAGCCCAGTTTGTAGTGAGGTCTTTTCTCATAGAACTAATTCGAAGATTGCTTCAGATATGATCCAATTAACTAAAAGGAGAAGGAAAAGACCCAAACCTTAGCACATTGGTGGGCTGGTCGTTGTCTTTCCCCATAAATCTTCGTGTATGATAAGGTTGGACACGACAATTCACGTACGGAGAAGGCCGTTCGGTACGAAGGTAGGCACGAATCATGAAATGACATGAATTCTGGTCAATATTATTGAGCAAGATGTGGAGAGTCCCAGTCCGATTGGGATCCCCCGCCTAACTACATCCTCGTTTGAAGGCCTCTATCCCCTACTTAGTTATTCTCGCGTGCCCTTGGGCCCTTCATCGTGACTCATCGAATTATATCTTTACTTTTGAAACTCGCATGATTAGGACAATTTAGGAAAAATGTATTCGTAACGCCGCGTCAGAGTTGCACAAAAGCTTTTAGCTTTTATTTGAATTTTCTAATGGTGACAATAAGCAAGGGAAGACAAATAGAGGCCTGAAAAGATTTGAAGTTAAGACCTTTTAGTCTGATACGATATAAGATTTTGTAGGACTTTTGTCAACTGTTTTAAAAATTTGAACTGTTAGACAAAAAGGTGGTTTAACATCTAACTATTTTAAAACATAGAACTTGATGTTAGGCTACATGATTCATCAATTGAATACACGTGCATGGTATGTTGCAACTCAGCCTTACCACCAAGACCGATGACCCACAAATTAACCACATATGATCTTACTAATTAAGAAGACGGCATTGTTACTTATAATTAATGACGGTGCAATTCTGTCCATATATTTGTTGCACAAGTTCATGGCAACCGGTTAATCTTGTGGAAGAATTTAAATATAAACTTTATAAGATACACACCTTTAATTACTTCTATAGCGGAAGCTAAAGAAGAAAAGGACCACCACACCATAATATTTTATTTTATTTTTCAAATTAGTTATTACATTAAAATAGTAGATCAAAATACTAATGTGGCTGACTAGTCATCGTTAAATAGTGGTGTGGTGTTAGCGTGAAGTCTTACGTTGCTTTTTCAATAAATTTAAAACAAAACAAATGTAGGGGAAAAAAAAACCTGAGGTTCGCTTACTGTGAGATAGCATACCTGAGACAACTAACCTAATTTGAGTTTTTCCCCAAGGTGGGGGATTTTTTTTTTTTTTTTTCAATATCAGTTGCAATTGAATCAATAGTTTTGCAATATTTGGAACAAAGTCTCTATGATTATCCCAAAAAATTGCTAAACTTGCTTTGTCGTGAAATCCTTTTCAGGAAATTTCAATAATTCCTTAGTAATGTGTGGCCCTGGATGGTATGTACCTTAATTAAAGTGCATACCAAGAAATTTAATTTCTGTCTGGATAATATTCATCTTTCTTTGAGAGAGCATGATTCCATATTTCTTTATAATTTTTGCAAACTATTTGAAGAGTCGACAATGAGATTCTTCATCAGGATTGTAAAGTAATATGTTATCAATGTAAACCGCTACATTAGACATGATTGGCTCAAAGATGCAGCACATAGCCTTTTGAAACAAAGAAATGACTACTTTGAAACCAAAAGGGAGAACCTTCCATTGAAAATGCTAGTTTAAAATACAAAACCTTGTCTTGGGTCTGTCTTCAAGATAAATGCCAGTTGCCAAAATCCGACTTTGAGGTCAAATTTAGAATAAATGTGAGCTTTGGTTAATCCAACAAAAAGAGAATTTCGAAAAGGCAAAGAAAATTTATCATTTTGGAGAAAAAGGTTAAGGGTAGTTTATGACAAATCGCATCTTTCCTCTATTCTGCTCTATTCTCTTATTGACATAAAAGACTTCACAAGCCCATTAGGAGTTTGAGATTTCAATAAGACTTTGCTAGAGTTGTTCTGAGCATTCCCTTCTGAATAGAATTAAGATGTTCTAGATTCATTCCAATGTAACTCACCTTGATAGAATTTATATCTTCATCTTTTTAACGGGAGACGAACAAAAAACTCTAAATTTTTCCACAAAAGATGGGGGCATTTTTTAGAGAAGTCAGAGTGAGATTTTGGACATGATTCTAATTTGCATGATTGGATCTAGTAAACTCATTTGAATGGAGAAAAACCTTTGGATATTGACAAATTCAGAAAATTAGTCTTTATACTTAATCCCTTATCTAGGAATAATTCGAAGTTAAGAGATTTGAGTCATGATGTCCCACCCAATGATCAAATCTTTGTTGAGAAGGTTAGATCCAAGGGTTTTAGCAGATATAGAGCACTAGGGAAAAAACTAAATGGTTACTAGTGTAGTATGCACATTTGTAGAAAAAGTATCTTCTGAAGTAGACTTGAAGTATCGGACACAAGAAGTCCAGTATTCTTCAAGAAGAACTTTGATATCCAAAATTGAAAAACTAGCATCAGTATCTATAGGGGTAGTGACTGAGATTGGTTTAACAAACTTTGAAGTGAAAATTTTCGTAGGAAAATGAGGGTAATGAACTTGGCTGGAATATATAAACAGGTCTGGATCCACAGATGTTAGGGATAGATGAATTGATCTTTAGAGTCTAAATCAGAATTAGTTTTATTGGAAGTTTGAAAGCAAGGCATGATATAAAGAGTTTGTTTAGATGAATCTTCATCAATGGAAAACAATGATTCAATATCATCATTCTCAAGAGAGACACCAGTTTTGAATTCAATATGGTGTATCAAATGATTATGACCCTTTTTTTCCTGGGAGCAGTTTTTGGTAAGTGACCTTTCTTGTTGCAAATGAAGCATCAAGTTAATTTCTTGTTATCTAAACAATTCTTCCATCTTCGTAAAAATTGTCATTTTTTCTTTCTTCGAAAATGCTTAGATGCATGCTTGGATCTTCCTACTTTGTATTTTTTGAAATGCTTCTTTTTTTCAAAGTATTTTCCGCAATGTTGACACCTAAATTTTGGCAACCCGATTAATCATTTATCGCATTTAAAAATCGGGGATTAATTTTTAAGCCCTAAAAAAAATAAAAAAAATATTAATTACATACCATATAATTTTAGGTGCATTCATTTTTTATTTAAGACATTCGCATTGGATTGACGATGGTGGATGGACTTAGGAGAATGAGACTCTAAATATTTTCTTACAAGGTCGTGGAATATACTTCAATCGATTCATTTGTGGTGGCGTCTGCATAATCTTGAACTCTTGGCAATTGAAAATATGAATCTTTCCTTTCATGAACAAAGCGCTTATCCTTAGCATAATATATGGAATCGACCAACTCGTGAGCTGATATTTAGTTGAAAGAAATAAAATCGATAAAGATTATTCAGCATACACGATCATAAGGAAAGAAATATGCACGAATCGTCAAAAGATGGATTCACGGCCAAAAGGAGGGAAGAAAAGGACAAATCATGATATCATTTAAAGCAATCAGAAGACGAAATACAATTTGCTTTCTTTCTTCGTAACCTTGCCCGTTGACGTATAAAAGGAACACTTCACGACCAAAGCGAGAGGAGGCCACAGAAGATATTGAACACACGGCCGTTACATGCAAAAAAAGAAGAGGAGAATACAAGAACGAAAGACCAGATAGAGAGATGCCATCAGAGAGGAGAACCGTGAGTTCTCTTGGCCGAGCCGTGCCGAGATTCCTGACGCATTGCCCCCTGTCCCAACGCACTATTGCTTGATCCACCTCCCGATCTGCTGCTTGAGCTTGCTGCTCTACGCCATCTGAAGCCCAACGACCAGCCGCGAGCGTTGACGACGAAGCTGCTAGCCACTTTACGACGAAATCGTTGTTGCCGGTCATACGCCTGATGTGGTTGTCCACAAGCCGTGGAGACCCGATCCTTGCTGCACGGTACCCTCACCGCGGTGAAATTTTGAGTCGTTTCCAAGAATTTTAAGGCGGCATCCGAGTTCTTCAAGGAGTCGTAGGCTTCCACTCATTCACGTGATTCCCACGCTTGACCAACATCCAACGCATGATGGGTGGAATCGAGAACAGAGTAAAAGTAAATTAAGTTCTGGCCCTCTTCATCACTATATGATATATTCATCCCATTGTGTTTTGACCCTCTTTCCCAGGATCCACTCACATTGACCATGTACAGAACGTGCCTAAAGAAGGGACAATAAAAAAGAGATTTTGAAGTCCCCACGCACGGTTTTTGAGCGACCCAAGCATCGTGGAGCCGTACTTCGTGTCAACCTGTATCGTCGCCGTGCACATAACGCTTGCCACCGTTCGCTGTCGAGAAGCCGGTTGCGATCCCGGCCCGATTGCACTTGGTCCAAATTTGGAAGAATATCCTCAAATTAGGTAAGATGCACGTTTGCTAGTATATTTGCATATTTTACTGCCTAATATATGTCTATTAATATTTAACGTGCGTATCTATGAGTGATAGACATACCTCCCAATTAGTATTTATTTCCTAATTCGCAACCGCACGTTAATTTTTTAGTCCATCTATAAGGCTTTAGATGGAATAATTAATTATGCGGGAATAAAATTGATATCTTGATCTTTAAGGCTTAAGATCAATTTATCGATTTTATTAGTGAAATAATCAAGTTTGATTAGATATCGTTTCTAAATTCAAGTGATGGACAATATCTTTGATGAATGTGGATGATTTGGTGCTTATCTTTTAATTGCTTTATTTATCCCAAAAATACAAAAAAGATTGCATTTGCATATCATGTAGAATCGATTTCCTAGATAGAATTGCATGATAGAATAGTTAGATTTTTTTTTTCTAATTATATTAGAATGCATGTTTAGATGATATCTAGGTTAGATAATATCTTTGAATTAAATTGCATGTCGAGATAAATTTCTAAGTTAAGATAGGATTCAGATTGGTCTATTTCCTAACTTAGAATAGATAATATCTCACTTTAGTTATATTTTTATTTTTTGCAATTTTTAATTACGATTTTTTTTATAAAAAATAAAAAAATGTCATTGCATGTCATATAGAATTAGATTCATGAAATACATGTCATTTAGTGATTGTTGCTAGGCTCATTTAATTAGAAATTACATGCCATTAGAATTAGGTCATTTAAGTTAATATTGCACTGCATATTGCATGATTTTCATTAATTAAGTGAAAAAAAAAAAGAAATTGCGTGTTAATTAGAAACCATATCTAGGGTTGTTGATGTGGATTTTAATTTAACATTACAGATGCTTTCGTTGCTTTGAGGTAAGTTTTTGCAATTTATTTATTGTTTATCTAGGTGTTAAATTGGTGGATTCCGCACCCGCATGAATTACCTCACATGTTAGGGAAATAGATTTAAAATCAATTTAAGCTGCATGCAAAAACATTTTTTGGAAAATAAATAATGGTACCGAAAGGGCATTAGAGGAGTCTAGTGTAACCAAGTCCCCGTACCCATAGTCTCTAGTTTGTAAAAGTAAAGTAAAACCGACCCACCAAAAATAGATTAGTGGCGACTCCTAGATAAAATTCATTTGCATGTTTAAAAATTTAAACCTAAGTCGCGAATTGGTATGGGCTTGAGAGAGCCCAAATTAAGTTTAGGCTTAACAATCCATTAGCCAAACCCTAGGTAGTTCACCCAAAAATTGGTCGCGACACGCAAGAACCATCACAATCTTTTTTTGGAGCACTTGATCTTAAGAGCTAGCGGGAACAAGCACTATTGAGTTCTCAATCGTCTCTGATATAGTTTTTCATCATTTGGCGTCTGAGACATAAATCATCAAGACAAATATGAATTTCTTGTTGGATTTCTCCAAAGGGAATATCCACAATTCTCATTTGTTTGTTGAATCAATTTGCTATGAGAGTTCTCTGGGAATAGAGACCAAGAAAACTTGCTTCAAGTTTGCATCAGTTCCAAAGCCATAGAAAAGTTTAAGCATTTCTTGATAATGTCAATTGAGATGTCTTCTTTGGAGTGAACGATATTTTCTTTCAAAATATTCCTTTCTTTTAAGCTCAAGTAAGTCAACAAGTTTACCAATGAAAAAGTGGTAGACAAATCCAACAACTTGGGCAAAATCTACCAAAAGCAAAAATTGCACTTGGTCTACCTTTGAAATTGATTGCCACCAATGTTTGAGACTATCAGTAAACCTTGTGATGAATTCAAAAAGGATCTCATATTTGCTTTCAATAGTAAGAGTTCAAATATTTAGCTAGGAGTGGAATTCTTCAAATCTTTCTATCCATTTGGAATATAGAATGTCATTAATGGTGAAGAACTGTTTAGAAGAGGAAATAGGAATCTGTGATGGGTTATTTGGTTGAATAACCTCTCGTTCGGAAGGATTTGATTCCATTTCCTATTCTGGTGGACCAGCCATAAATATTGAAGATGTGGCTAGTACAATGGGGAATGACTCGACAACAAGGATTGAAAAAGAGGAAGAAGATGAAAGGGATATTGGGTCTAGTTCCAAGTCTAAGTTTGAATTGATTGGAAGGATTGGTTCTAGGGGAGGTTAAGTGCGATCTAACAAGTTATCCGAATTAGACTGTTTATCCTCTTGATTGCTCAGATCCCTTAGGAATGATTCTAACAACTTAGATAACATCATGTGGTTTGAATCCTTCTTGGCAAATTTGAAGGATTCCTCAATAATGTTCTCTTTTCTCTTTTCCATCCTTAGCCTGTCCATTTCTTGGAGATGATTTCTCATTTCTATCACATCAATTCTATCTGATCCGATAGAAGTTTCTACAAGGGCAGCAAAAAATGAGGTGTTTTATGGTGGTGGAAAAGAATATTGAGTTTTGGGCAAAGTAGGAAATGGATCAAAATGCTTGAATTTTCCTTTCTCAATGAGTTGGATTTGTCCTTTGAGCTTCTCTATCTCATCATTTGGGCTTTCAAGACGATAATATCCCAAATGTTGTCCTGATTCCAAGGCATGAAGTCTTTTCTGAAAATTTGAAAGCATTTTTTTGGTGGATTTATCAGATATTTTGGGATCTTGATGTACATCAACAATTCTGAAATCAATTGTTTTAAAAGCATTATTATGTATCAAAAGAATCTTTGATTGCCAATTTAAGACAGCTTCAGCAATAGGAATTTTTTTTTGCCTTCCATGTCTGTTCACATGAGTTGGAGTAGGAATCTTTGGAATATGACGATATCTCCATTATGGATCAATAAATTCTTCAGTGGCATGAAAAGAAAGCCTAGAGTCTTCTCGAGCAAGAGGAGGAAAATCTGTATCTTAGAACATGGAAATAGAAGGATTAACCTTCTTCTATCGTTCTTGGCTAGATGGTGTTCCATCTGGAAGTTCAAGTGGGTATGAATTCTTTTTTGCTCACTTAAGAATGGGCTTGTATAATGGAAAAATGGCTGGATTTTTATAAGGGGCTGAGGGAGATCCTTTTGTTAACACTCTTGGAGAGAATGATAAGTTCCAGGTCATGGTTTCCTAAACCTCATCTCCACCACCCTCATATCAATCATCACCACCATCGCTTTCAATTCTACTAAGGCGCTGAAGAGAATTTAAATGATTTTCACTCACTTAAAAATTGGATTAGATGAGTTGCCAGAGGTATTCTCAAAATATAATCTGTAATTAAAGAAGAAATCATCACTTTACTTATTATTGTTTTGTTTTGAAGAAAATTACTTTGCTACAAAATTAACTTCGAATTCATAAGAATTGACATAGGTTTTGGCGTCACATGGTCATGTGTTATTGAATTATTCCTTTTGAACTTTATTCTTGACTCATGAAATCCTAAGATTGATCTTGTAATTTCTTAACTCCTTGCACATCTTCATCTATGAGACTCAAATGAACAGATTTTTCGTTTACTAATTCATTATACATATTTAGGTCTTTTCTTGTTTTTCTTCATTTATTATCATACATTACTGATATCACCAATCGTAATTCTAGCAACTAGAGTCATTTTAGAGTAATTTGATTTGAGCAAAACATATATATGAGAAGCCATTTGAAAGCACACTCATTTCGTTATGTCTCAAAACCAATATTTCTTATGTTTTCTCCATGTTTGACAAAAACTTAAATTGATTTTTCTAATGACATTAACTATTTATTTTTTGCATATATTATTCCACTTGCGAGTATCTCTATTTTGATATTCAATTAATTCGAAAATCATGTGTTTTCTTATGCTAATTTTTCTTTTCTCATATGAAGGAATCTCATGGAATTTTGAAGTGAGTTTTTTCAATTTTAATTTTTTGAAGGAAACCAGTTAAACAAGTTAACACGTTTCCTTGAAAAAAAAAAAAATTGTGGAGGAGAACCCGCCATTTGGATTTGGAATCTAACGGTACGGTTTCCTAATCTTTTCCCCATTATCACTTATCCTAATGATGGCCCATTTACGCACTCCTTGTCCCGACGTCGAAGCACTTATTTCCAGACTGCAAATCTCTTTTGCTAAAGGAGATGTTCCATGTCGGATGGGAGAAACTTTCGACTTTCCCTATTACAATCAAATATGAATGTCAAGACGCAATTAGTTTCCCTTTCTTATCATTTTCCCTTCATTTCGAAGATGTGCTTTGTTAGGGGCATATTGTTTTCAACTCAAGGAGAGTACATGATTCCAAATTACAAATGGATGGTCCTAACCTGAACTTCATTTGATGTCGAATTGCAATGTTTGACCAGCGTTGACTGGTTGATAACATCAGGGTGTTGTTGTTCTGGAAAGGATCTCCTTGTAATGGATTTGTGGCAAAGTGTGTTACTTCAATAATCAATGTACCTCGCCCCCACTGTTGCTTCAAAATTTAAAACCTTTTTTTCCGCAATGACGACTCCTCCATTAATTTGCACAATGATACTCTTCCCAATCAGAACATTCACACAAGCACGTGCAAAATCATTATAGAAGGGAAAATTCTTTAAAAATACCTACACCTATTACACGTGAACCAATTCAATTTTAAATATTTCAATTTTACTAATATTTTTTGGGTCTTGACAATTTTGCCAATTGAATTATAAATATCTTGACAATTTGCCAATTTAATTCATTCGGCCAATTTTAATTAGGTTATCACTAATATAGATACAAGTCATCCTATATGATGCCAATGTAAACAATTTTGTAATTTTTAAAGAAATATTTATTTTTTATTTTTTATTTTTCTTGGTTTTTTTTCCTGTGCTGGCGAGGGTCACCAACAACGCTCGCCCACCATGAAGGCTTCACTCAAGGCCATCACCTTGTCGACAACGGGTGAGGGTGCAAAGGCCCTCGCCAGCTCTAGGTGAGGGCTTCCCCCAACCAACGAGACCACGATGCCAAAATAGATTTCATTGGTAAATTGTCAAAAAGTTACAAAAGCTGTCCACTTTAAAAAAAAAAAAAATAGCAAATGAAAAAAATGAAAAGAAAAATAAAAAAAATTACAAAAATTGTCCACTTCCGTGCTAGCGACGCTGCTTAAGAAAATTTACCAAATGAACTCAACCGGCAAATTGTCAAACAATTATATAATTCAATTGACAAAATTAAAATGTTTAGAATTAAATTGACCAAAGTATAATAGATTTAAGACTTTATGAACAATTTTCTCTCACTATAGAAAGAGATCACATAAATAACTAAAGCCAAAAGCAAAGCGTATACCAATTGATAATAAAATATATAACAACACCAATGATTCCACAATTGTCGGATCATTGTTACTCTTATCAGCTCTTATCCCATCAAGTGGCCATCTCATACTGTAATTCCACACTCAACTCTCGAACCGAGCCTACCCGCATCGAGAGCTGCCAGCAATTTAGCGCACGAAACTTCAACCGCAAGTATCATCAAACGAATCTGGGAGGAGAGTTTATATGTCAAGAGTGTACTACTCCATGTTCTCGTATAAGACGCATGTTACGAACGGATGCAATCCGCGACAAGATTAATGCTGATGTCGCGGTCAAAAAAGTGCTACCCGATAAGGCGCAGCGCTACCATTGAATTAAAGCCTTGATTAGCCAAAAGAAACGATATAAAGACCCGAAATGATTCGGCATTCATAGCGAAAAAGGGAGACGCGGATCGATCCGAAACGACCTGTCTCCCATTTTTGGTGGAGGGGTGTGTGAAAAGTTGGGGTGGGGATGGCAAGACGTCACTCCATGAATGGATGGATCGAAGGTTATCCCCTTGACGTCCGCACGATTGCCCAAATTGGCCAAGTGGAGGCCTAGCTGGGAGCCCTGACTCATCCCTATCCTTCGACATTTAGAGTATGCATCGATCCACCTGAGATCTTCATAGAATGTACCGGGCTCTTTAATTTAACACAAGCTAATACATTCGACATATCCTAATGACCAACATACAGTCATGTGTAATTGCTCCTAGAACATAACTTCTTGGTATAGGTAAGGGTCATAAGAAATTTTATCTGCTATATGTCTATGCTTTTATCTAATGTCTAGAGTCAATTTTTCTTTGCCGCGAATTTAGCGTTACTTAAATACTGAGTTCAATATGCTAGTATCACAAATTTTGTTTTTTTTTTTTTTCTCACTTCATCTTGATTAATAATCAGGATAAGTGCACCGGAAGTCCTAAAACTTATTGCAAAAGTATAATCAAGTTCTACAACTTTTTAAAAGTGCAATTAACGGAAGGATTTAACTGAATCAATTTGACAAATTTTATGACTCAATTGTACTTCTTGAAAGTTTTAGAACCCTGTTATACTTTAATGACAAGTTTTGGTGCTTTCAATACACTTACTCCTCAATTATTTTGACTAAATCATTCTTTTCTAAATGGCCAAATGATTGTATAAAGTGTTGTAAATTAATTATTTTCTTCAACTTTTCACTCAAGTAGAAATGTAGGCTACACCCTATTTAGTTTAACCCTTTCTAAGTATCTAAGATTGCTATGTCAATGAAGACATATTTATATATAACATCAATATATAATTAATGTGGATTAAGACATGTCTACATAGAAAATCAATATAATCAATCTCTGGCAACAAAACAACGATAATAAGAAGGAAAATCAATATTATGCCTAGGCGAGGGTCAACCTCCTTGACCAAGACTGACCTCGCCATGGCCAAGGCAAGGCTTGTCAAGGCTCACCGGACCTCGCCCTTGCCCTCACCCAAGCGAGGCCTAGCGAGGCGTGGCAAGGCTGCTCTCACCTAGGCAAGGGTCAACCTCGCTAGATCTGACAAAAGGGGCCTTGCCTGGCCATGCCTAGACAGTTGATGCTTGACCTCAACTTGGCGAGGCCGACCCTCGCCAGTGGCTAGCAAATGCGACCTCACCAGCCATGGCTATGGGCGGTGGCTAGTGATGGCCACTAGAAAAAGAAAAGGAAGAGAAAGGGGGAAGGGGAAAATTTTTTTATAGATTATTTTAAAATTTCAATAAATTCAAAAAATTATTAAAATATTATTTAAAATATCCATGTCAATGTTGATCGCACCACATCAACTAGTTGACATGCACATCAGTAATTTTCAGCCTAAATTGGTCAAATTGATTGAATTAGTATTAATATAAAAAGGTTTAAGACTAAATTAGTCCAATTAAAAAGTTTAGAACTGAATTGATACCAATGCGATAGATTTAAAACTTTTTTAGTACTTTTCCATTAAAGGCATGGACAACAAGGTACATTATCGTACTCAGTAATTCCAAATACAAACGTCACTTGCTTTACGACAGGGTTGTGTGTGATTAAATTACCCTTAGGATAGTGTTTGCCATGCACTTTGCCAAGTTGTGGCCCTCACATAACAAATCATATGTTGATTAGTGACTTATGTTGTCCCCTAATTACTTCCTTTCACATTGATTAAATATATCATCATAGGTGTATCTAATTGATATTTGTACAGCTAAGCTACATGAGAATATGATTTACGGAATTGATATACCAAATGACATAACAAATTATAAGTATGCATTTAAATAAGTGAAACATGGTGGATAAATATAATATTACATCATTTGATATATCAATTACGTCAATCAATTTTAGTATAATGAGCACATAAAAATCCTTTTATCTAAATTTTATTTAGGCAATGTTAACTTAAGTTCAACGGGAGTGGTTACGTGATCAAAAGTGACCTTTGAGTCCTAAAAAGTGTCGAATCTTTATAACATGATAAGGTGCTGGCGTCACGCACGGGCGCACACTCACCTACTACATCAAGCCACTGGCAATTATTAGGCGAGATCATCATCTCCATTTGCAATATTAAAAGATATTATGGCCGTCAATGCAATCGATACTTTAAATGATGTGATAAGTTCATATCCATTGCACCACATAATTAACATGAAAATTATCTAAAGAGTCATAAATTTATCTTGTAGCGATGAATTTATTCCTAAACTTGCCAATTTTAACTAATGTAGTCCTAGACCTTTTGACCTTTTTATCAGCTTAGGTTAAAATTGCTGCATAACGGTTCTATTAATGCTCGGCCGATTGTTGAGATGGACAATCTTATAAGAAATGGTGTCATTTTGCATTGAACCAAGAATATTTGAAAATTTTTCTTTCTTTTATTTTCTTTACAATATTTTTTGCTTTTTATTTTTCCTATTATATTGTTCATCTTTATCCCCTACTAGTCACGAGCAAAGGTCATAGCCCTTGCTAGATCTAGGGAAAAGCTGCCAACCACAAGCTAAGGTAAACCTCGCCAAATCTGCGAGGCCGTAATGCCCTTGCAAGGGGTGGCCAATGCCAGGGTTGCCCTCACTTGTGGTCAACGATCTTCACAAACCATCGCCTAGACTCTAATGACCGATGAAAAAAAAAGATGAATACATATAAAAAAATAAAAAAGAATCAAAGAATTCATAAAGAGAAAAATTGCAAAATGACATCATGTCATTTAAGATCGTCTACGTCAATCGCTAGCTATTCTACATAGGACATTTGGTGCTGACTAGACTGTCATGTCAACAATTTTCGATTTAAATTGACCTGATAAATTATATTTAAAAATTATTAAAATTTTTAGGATTACATTTGGTAAATTGAAAAGTTCAGGACCTAATTGGCTGCCATACAATAGGTTTAAAATTTTTTGGACAACTCTCTCTTCAATCAACCGCCATCATAAATCATTATGCATTGTAGCATAACTTTTGCCTTCCATCTCCTCTATAAATTGCAAGGCCAACGTGAGCACGATTTCCACAACATAGCCTTATTTGTTTTCAGCTTCGAAATCTTCCATTTGAATATCTTCAGTTTCTGAGAGGAAGAGAGCGGGAAAATGGCCATCTTCACGACTGAAAATCCCCGGGTGCTTATTTTTGGAGTTCTAGGTACTTTACACACGGTATCTAACTGTTTTCTAGTTACTATCGAATAACAACCGATGACTTTGTTTTGACGAGTTTGTCAACCTTTGGATTGTTGTTGTCGTAGGTAATATCATATCCATCGTGGTCTTTTTGGCCCCAGTGTAAGTTTTTAACTCTTTCTCACTCCATGCACACTGACAAATATAAGGTTTAGGACTTATTTATTCTTCCTTGGCAGGCCAACATTCTGTAGGATATGCAGGAAGAAGTCAACTGAAGGGTTTGAATCAGTTCCATACGTGGTTTCCCTGTTCAGCACTATGCTTTGGCTGTACTATGCATCCCTCAAGTCTGAGTCCAGCGCTTTCCTGCTTATCACGGTCAACTCGGTCGGATGTGCTGTAGAGACGATCTACATCGCTCTCTACCTCACGTATGCTCCTAAACAAGCCAGGGTACGTAGCTACAGCGTTGTTCGCGAAGAACACACCTAATGTATTCTAATTGTTGGAGAGTGGATGCGCAGATGATGACACTGAGGCTGCTGTTCCTGAATTTCGGAGGGTATTGTTCCATTCTTCTTCTGTCCCACTTCTTGATGGAGGGATCGGCGAGGGTCCAACTTGTTGGGTGGATTTGCGTTGCGCTCTCTGTTGCAGTCTTTGCTGCTCCGCTAAGCATCATTGTAATTTACTTCTATATGACTCCTTTCTTTTTTTCTGCATGAGAACGCATGTCTTGCATATTAATGTGGGACACAAATTGTACGTACGTGAGTTTACATATGTGTGTGCAGAGAATGGTGATATGCACCAAGAGCGTGGAGTTCATGCCCTTCTCTTTATCGTTGTTCCTCATGCTCAGTGCTGTGACGTGGCTCCTATATGGCCTATTCCTCAAGGACTTGTATGTCGCGGTATGCATTGTTCATCTACTTGTTAAAATCAAGATGGCGAGCTGTGGCAATATTACCTTCGTTCCCCTGAATGAACAATATTAACATGTGTACGTGCATACATAGGGTCCAAACGTGCTAGGAGTCATCTTTGGAGTGCTTCAGATGGCGTTGCATGCCATATACAGGAAGAGAAATAAAGTTGTGACGGAGGAGGAGAAGAATGATACCAGTGTTGGAAAGCTGAGCTCTGATATACAAAGTTGCAATGGGCATGACTTCATCATCTTTATTGAAGCTTCTGATAAAGGACCAGTGGCCACTCCATCTCAAGTTTGACAGGCGTCTAAGTTACTCATATGCCCGATGAGACTTTTTGTTTTCCAGCAGCTCCTAGATGGCATACTCGCTGCTTCTAATATGTAAAATGCAAATGCAAGAGAGTGTTTCCATGCACGTGTGGGAGCTTTTGGGAGGGGGTGTTGGGGGTTGTTGGGGTGGGTAGCGTTGTTTGTGAATGTTCAACTTGTTTCTCCTGATGGCACGATTATCAAACGCATTACTCTTCCAAGAATAGATTCAGCTACTCTCCGTTCTTTGCTAATTGATTGATATCATCTACTTAGGGTGTATTTGGCAACTTGCCAAACAGTAACAATTTCTATTCTTTTATTTCAAGGAATAAATTTGGAATAAAATTCGTTTGGTAAAACTTTTATTCTCGGGAATAAATTTTTATTTTTTTATTTCCGGAAATAGATTTGGAACAAAATTGAGAAGTAAAAAATAGTTGATTTTTTGTTCCCAGAAACAATTTCAAAATCAAGCCAACCCATTTTTTCTCTTTTCTCTTCTTTCTTCTTGTTCTTCTTCCCTCTATTCTCTTCTTCAACCGCTGCCCCCACCGCTACCGCCCATAGCCGCCAGTCACCGGTGACCAGTCCGGCGAGGTCCGGCGATCTCGTCGGAGGCTTACCAGGCCAGGGGAGGTTCAATAAGCTCGCCGGTGGCCAGGTGAGCCTCGCCCGAGCCTCCCCCGACCACCGGTGAGCCTGACTAGGCAAGGCTCGGCTGAGCCAAGGCTCAACCTCGCCGGGCCACTGCGAGATTGGCCTTGCCAGATTTGGGCGAGGCCACTCGCCCAGCTACCAGCGAGGCTCGGTCGATGAGGCATGGCCTCGGCGAGAGCCAGCGGCGCTCCGGTGAGGTTGCCAACCCTCGTTTGGCCAGTCGCCGGTCATCCCAAGGCCAACAACCGGCAACCCTTGAAGAAGAAAAGGAGAAAGGAAAGAAAAAAAAAGAAAAAAGTAATAAAATTATTTAAAATTTAAAAAAAAAATGATTTGAAGTAGAAATTTTGTTCTGATCAAAAATTATTCACAGGTATAGAAGCGTTATCAAACTACCCTTACTAGGCCATGAGGCCTGTCTGCTCATTAAACATTTTTTCCCTTTGAAATCCAGCTAATTAGGACCATGAGCTAAGACCCGAGACACTTAGGGAGACCTCTTTACATTCATTGAGTAAATCCGCGTCTACATCGGAATATCATTGTGGTCACGTAATGCGTGCCCCGAGATGACATTCTAAGTTCTTACTCTGTGATTCCAATTTGGGAGAAGTTTGCTCAAGAGGGTAATAAACTCACCAAGGATTAGCACGTACCATTAGCCCAGATTTAACCAGACCGTCAACCCAGTTACTACACAAAATCATAGTTAAAAAGTACTCCCAACACACCATAGATATCCCTGATACTCAACTGAGAGATCAGAGGAGCTTCCCCCTAAAGGGAAGTGAACAGTAACTAGTTCCTCAATCAGACTGACAATAAAAGAATTGAGTCACAGCAAAATGTTTCTCCTGTCAAGCGGGATCAACAGTTGATTCTCATCCTACAAACATGAAGGACTTTAACGCTAGCAATTTCACCTATGAGGAAGCTCTCTTCTCTACAACCAATGAGCATGCACTTGGCATTAGAATACACTATTGCGGTAGTTGAAACAATTTTTACAGGCTTGCAATTGCCTCTCACTGTATCAGATTCTTTCAAGGCTCTTTGCAAAAGTAAATAGCTGCATTTGTGAATTTGCTACATTTTTCAAGCAAATTTAGAGAACAGCCTCGAGATGAAAATTTGGAATGTTCTCAGGCTAGCTAAGTGATGCCCAATCTGGATATGGGCACCCATAGACCCATCTGGGTCCACACTATAGCACGCAATGCAGCCATAATCCCTCCTCACTCCCATCATATCTGCATTTTGCAGAACTCAGAAATCAAATCTTTGGTTCTCTAGCGTACACACGCAAGCAAGGGCGTACAAGCAGAATATGAGTAAAGACAAGTGCCCAAGATGGGACAAAGGGGGAACACTCACCCTTGGAGCTAAATTCGGACAATTCGTGCACATAGGGTCAGTACTAACTTCAATGCAAGGCTCTTCTTCCTTATCATTCTGCCCAATATCAGAAACACTGGATTCTGATGACAAACCGGCAGCTTTATCAGCAACCATTCCTTCAGCTGAATGATTGGTCCTTTGTTTAGAAAGGTAAAGCACGCCATTGGCAATTGGATGGCCACTAAACTGCAAATGGACTCATATCTGCAGATAAAGAGCAGGGTTGAGAGAAGAAAGTACTGCAAGTACTAGCACATATCAAATAAAGCTCACAAATTAAAAGGTTTAAAAAACAGGCTGACTTAACCAAATGCAGAGAGGTATATAATAAGCAGGACCTGAAAGTATCTTACAAAATGAGCAGGACAGGGTTTATGGAGAGACAAAAGTGCTGAAAAGAAATTGCACATGACTCAAAAAGTTAACAGTAAATGCAATGTCCTTCCTGTATGTGTGGGTACATCTATGCATGCAATTGACCTGGGCTACATTAAGGAGAAAAAATTAAGGAAGGTTCACTGCTTATGGAATAGAAAATAGGAGGTATCAGACTCTCAGCATGGTATTTGCATCCTTTAGCATCATATTGCCTTACCTGATGAGTTCTTCCAGTGACTGGTTCACAGAGAACAATGCTAAGAGTTCCATCGGTGCTGATCCTTGTGAACTTTGTACAAGCGGCATTTCCTTTCAAAAGGGCAGTATCACAAGTCACCTGCCTATACAAAGAGAAGTTTTTGACCAGACTAATGGCATTAAGCACAATATTACATTCACTGCCAGTGCTATAATGTACTGGTTGAAATTAAGACACAACTATGAAACAGTCAGGGCAGATGTATTTTAAATGTAGAAGGAAAAGAAAGCTTTAAGAGCAGTTGTACATTGCGACACACCATGCCACGTGTTCCTTAGAGATCAAAAAGCCTTTATATGACGACTCAATCCGTATAAAATCCAAATCACGTGCTATTGCGTCAAAAGGAGCTCGTAAAGTGAGACAGCATATGTGCTAATGAATAGGGAAACTGTGGCTTCTTGCTTTTGGCTGGCAGTATTTAGATTTGCTGATTCATATACCAAGGCTCACAGATTTTGCATCAGCCAACACTATGTCACAAGCTCGGTGCTCTTAACTTCTGACGAATTTAGTTCGGATTACCGTTACACAATACTTTTCAATTCCATTTCAAACAGTGTCTCGTGCATCGCCAAGATAAACAGTCCACAGTGGCTCATAAGTATATGAATGTTCCTAAGAAGTATTGAGAGACCATCATAAATGGAAATCTACAGAAACTATATAGTTATTTTTACATGCCTCTGTAAGAATGTTAAGAAAGGGCGTTAGCTTCATTTATAGCACTCTGATAACATTCAAAATTGCATCTCATAATGAATTTACATTGGTTAGCCACAAAAACCTTCCTCTATGAAGGAAAGAGAGCAACAGGAAAGAAAGGAGAAGAAATCAATACACAAGGAAGGCATGACATAATTTTCATTGAAAAGCATCATCAGAAAGCCATCATTTCAGGACCCTTCTCCAACATGCAGATGCTCAGTTTCATTTCCGTGATCTCACGTAATACAGTGATTGATATAAATTTAAACTCAGAAAAAGGTTGAAATAACAAGGTTTGGAGCGGATACTCACCTCTGCTGTGCTCCTGCCTTCTCGAACATTGTAATTGAGGTCGACATTGACCTCCAGCTAACAAGAAACCCTAGAAAACATAAATCAGATGAGAACTAATAAGAATGCATTTCTGATACCACATTCTCTAGAACTTTTTCACGCAATCTAACTAGCCTCCAGGATCTTTTGAAGAGAGGACATAAATGAAAAAGGACTAGTTGATTGTGTTCATAAATAAGTGGATCTTCCTTAGGTTTGATAAAATGATATGGGAAACCACAGCTGGAACTTTCATCAATAATTAACTGAAGATGTCACACAAGATGTGCAGTTGATTTTTAACAACTAACCCTCTCCCACTCAAAAGGAGTTTTATAATTACTAAAATCTATGTGGAGAAAAAGAATACAGGCAGACTTGTCCTTTCAGCATTGCCTCTTCTCAAGACAACTCAACAAACAAACAGAAAATAGTCAGAATTGGAAAAAAGAAATCACATTGCTAGATTGAGTACATCTACTTCAACATCTCATAATACCAATTCTTAAGGGTTAAACTCCCTGATGTAACACCGTATTACAGGATTTTTTAGCTCGTGAATTATCCACTTTTAGTGCATATTCCAAAATCAACATATTGAAAGCAAGAGATACCTCATTCATCCACCACCTTTGCAATGTACTGTTTCTGCACCAAACCACCTTCAATCTGGAGATATTAAATGTCAGTTGAAACTTAAATTTTAGGCCAAGTATCACGTGTACCTTGCCACATCACAAATATGATGTATAAACACTTAAATGTATATAATAGGGTATTCTAGATAATTCTTACTCAAGGGAATGAAGTCAGCAGCAGAAATAGAACGCAATAGCGCTACTGGTATTAGGAGAAACAGTCACCAGACACGGATTAGAACTCTACAGACTGAAGATATATTCAAAGGAAATGCACATCACAGAAAGAAACTATATGACCTCTTTAAGTCACTCCATGATGCAGATGTACATGACACGGTGTGATGATATTACAAATGATGAACAAGATGTCGCAACACAGCAGCATGCTCAGAGAACAGCCACCACCCTCGTTGTAAATGTAAGAGAGCCCCACTTCCATTGAGGCAATTGACCACCCACATAGTATTGCAGCTAATAGGAATTTACATTAGTAAAGTTTCCAAAAGCACGATTTTCAATACAACACTCACCTGTTGCCTGAAAAGATCTGCTTGTGATGCGTTTCTGGCAAATATAAGGAGTCCGGAGACCAGGCGATCTAGTCGGTGAACAGCTTGCGTTATAATATCAAGGAGGATGTACGAAATCCATAATGTGGATGTGACACCACATATAGGTCAGAGGAGGAAAAAAGAGTTAATGATAGACATCAAGAATCACAAGGAAACAGAATATGCCCAATCTGATTTCGATAGAGCCAAGAATGCATACACATGCGAAAGAGCTACTTAGGATACGAAATAGGGGTGCCAGCCCATGCTCTGCCTGAAGGATGCCGACCACAGTGTTTTTACAATACTGACCACACGGATGCACCTATAAACAAGTTAAAATTTCTGTAAACATAGATCCTACAAGGCCAAAAGAACTAGCTAGGCCAAGCAAGGCTGCTGTAACGATATCAGTCTGAATCTCATCAGTGATTTTACAGCACTCATGCAAAATCCACACAAAATCACTCTTTTGTTGTACATTTGAAATGAGGGAAGACATAATTGTGTTGTTCACTGGAATAGATGCCGGCTTACAAACAGTCACCACATCCGGTTCTTTCTGTAGGATGGAGAAACCATGGCTCATCACAGGAGGCTCATGCCTACAACCTTATCAAGATTAATGCATATTCAAACAATACCCTAAAACTTCTAGAAAAAACTGTAATTTAAGATTAGTATTCTTAAATCGTAGGTGAAGATAGAATAAAGAAGCCTGAAGAAACAAAAAAGGTAAAGAAAGGGAATCTAAGCAAAAGAAACTGATGCGGCCAAAGGGGTATTTCTTTGCTAGAGTAGACTCTTCAAAAGAAACATTTTATAAGGAGATCATGGCAAGTGTGAAGCTCAAACCAACCTGTGTACAAAGTGGCTTATTTTTTCAGACGATTTTACAATGTCAGACAGGAGCTGCCCTCCCCTCAACTTGTATCTGTATCCTTCCACGTTCAACAGCACTGACCTACAGGTTATAACTAGGCATGGTTAAAAGTCATGGTCACATGCAGAACTAAACATTCGTTATGCAATGAAGAAAATGCTTACAAAATACTCATAAGGTCTGCCTTTGAACTCTTGGGCAAACAAATCCACAATGGTTTTGCCAGCCCAGCGGCTCTTGACCTATAATACATCATAATTCATAACAAGAAATCCAGCCAAATTGAGAGCTCAAGGTTGACGCGAAAAAGGGCTTAACGAGGGTGTTGACCAAATAGAAGTTCGATCAAAAGTAAAGCATGCAAACCACTCCATTCCAGAAGAAGAAAGAGAAGATAGGGACGACTCACATGAGAGATGATCTCGAAGTGGTAGGGTGCGACGTAGCGCCTCCTGCATTCTCTTAATAGATCAGTCATCTTTTCGCTCTCTCTACTGGCGAGAATCTATAAAACAATGATGACCCATGAAAGAAAAATACTCTGTCGAGAATGAGGTTACGAGATAAATGAATTACTTTCGCGAAAGATGTAATCTTGGCTCACCGTGTTGGAACCAAAAAGGACTTGGAGGGAGAGAGTACACACACAAAGAGAGATTATATTACACAATATGCCTTGCAAAGGCTTAATAGAGTACACACACAAACTTTGCTAAGCTTAAAACTCTCTCTCTAAAATCTCACTCTCACACTGTTTCTCTCTCTCTCTCACACTAAATAAACTAACGTAATCCTATATTTATAAGCATCTTCACCGCCTGGACTTCACCGCCTAAACTCCACCGCCATTGTCTTCAACGTGCAAGAGTTGAAGTTGAACTTTCTTCTTGGCAGTCAAAAATTGTGGGCTGCAAATTCTCTTCTTCTTGGTGAAGTCTTCTGTGTGAATAAAATATTGCTAGCTGCAAGTTCACCTTCCTTCCTTTCTTTCGTGCTCTTGAAGTCTCCATCAGCAAGTATAATAATATTTTATTGTGTGCCCCTTTCTCTTGATGCTTGTAGTTTCTTCAAGAGTTTTCTTTTCCGGCGGTTTACAAACCGACTAACTCTTGCTTTCACACACTTAGCCAAAAAACAATTAAAAGACAAATAAGCTAATCAAAACACAAAATCAATTTTACTATTTTCTAACAACCTCCCTTAAAATTGATTTTGAAAAAACATCGACACCAAGCATTGTCTTCATTTTCTCGAACAAATCCACCTTCAATGGTTTTGTCAAAATGTCTGCAATCTGGTCTTCGGATTTACAGAAATCAAGTTCAATCTCACCTTCTTTAATCAGCTCACGAATATAATGATACTTGATGTCGATATGTTTGCTCCTGCCATGAAATACAGGATTCTTGGCTAATGCAATGGCTGACTTGTTATCACACATCAATTTAGTAGGACCTTTTTGTTCATGCATAAGCTCAAAAAGCATCCTTCAAAGCCACATCGCCTGACATGCTGCTGAAGATACTGCAATGTATTCTGCTTCAGCTGTTGAGAGTGCAATAACTTGTTTCTTTGATGACCAAGAAATTATTCCTGATCCAAGAAAAAACGCATATCCAGAAGTGCTCTTCCGTGTTTCAGTATCCCCTGCCCAATCACTGTCTGTATATCCCACTAAACTGAAGTTGTCAGTGTAAGAATATAAAATTCCATGATCACAAGTTCCACTGACATACCTTAAAATTCTTTTTGCTGCTTGCAAATGTGATTGGTATGGTTTCTCCATAAACCGACTAATAATTCCCACGCCATAAGTTATATCTGGCCTAGTGGTAGCCAAATATCTTAAACTGCCAACAATACTTTTAAAATAAGTGGGATTTACCAGTTCACCGGTTCCTTCTTTCTTCAACTCCAACCGTTCTGCTATAGGAGTTCGAATTGATTTGAGCGTTTCCATATTGAATCGCTTCAAAATATCATTAGCATACTTCTGCTGTGAAACAAATATGCCTTCATTTGTCTGCTTCACTTCAAGGCCCAGAAAATAGGACATTAATCCCAAATCTGTCATCTCAAATTGACTTGTCATGGCCTCCCTGAATTCAGCAAACATCTTCTCACAGCTTCCTGTAAATATCAAATCATCAACATAAAGGCAAACAATTATAATAACACCGTTAGTATTTGACTTGATATACAGTGTATGCTCATAAGGGCACTTTTGAAAGCCATGCTCCAACAGGTAAGTATCAATCCTCGTGTACCAAGCTCGAGGTGCCTGTTTTAACCCATACAACGCTTTCTTCAGTTTATAAACTTGATTTTCACGCCCTTTCTTCACATAACCTTGTGGTTGCTCCACATATACTTCCTCATCGAGAAAACCATTAAGGAATGCCGATTTCACATCCATTTGATGGATTTTCCAACGGTTCTGAGCTGCAAGTGCCAAGATCATTCGAATGGTATCCATTCGAGCCACTGGTGCAAATACTTCAAAATAATCAATACCTGGCTTTTGCTTGTAGCCTTTCACCACCAGTCTAGCTTTGTAACGGTCCACCTGACCGTTGGGTTTGTACTTCGTTTTGTACA
The DNA here is from genome assembly GCA_014182515.1 of Eucalyptus microcorys. NCBI lineage: Eukaryota > Viridiplantae > Streptophyta > Magnoliopsida > Myrtales > Myrtaceae > Eucalyptus > Eucalyptus microcorys. Next base: position 24,833,808 of record CM024572.1, read on the forward strand.
CCCACTTGACACCTATAAGCTTCTTACCAGTTGGTAAAGAAGTTAACACCCATGTGTCATTCTTTTCAATGGAGTGGATTTCTTCATCCATTGCTTGGATCCACTTCTCATCTCTTTCTGCATCATCATAGAATATGGGGTCACATTCTGTAAATAAACAAAAGTTTACCATTGTTTCATCAGTGATTTCGTCACTGTCATTATGATCAACTCTTGTGACCACATAATCCTTGAATTTTACTGGCGTCTTCTGCGGTCGTCGTGAACGACGAATCGATGGTTCTGCAGTCGTTGCTGGTGAGGAGGATGAACTACCAGGTGAAAGTGATGGATCGTCAATTGAAGATTCTTCGGTCTCCCTCACCAATGGTTCATCTTCCATAGGAATATCTTTCGGTCAGCCTTTTGATTCCAGTCCCAGGCTTCATCTTCAAAAAATTGGACATCCCTACTGATAATTACCTTCTCCGTGACAGGATTATATAGCTTATAACCCTTAGTCACATTACTATATCCAATGAAAATGCACTTCTCGCTTTTATCATCCAACTTTTTCTTCGTTCGTCTGGTATATGGGGATATGCTACGCACCCAAATACCCGTAGGAATGAAACATCGGCTTGTTGCCGCTCCAAGCCTCTTACCTGGGGTTCTTCCAAGAACACTCCTTGTTGGACACCTGTTCAACACAAATACAGCACAAGCAACGGCTTCTGCCCAAAACTTCTTCGGTAATGCTTTAGCCTTTAGCATACTTCTTGCCATTTCAAAAATTTTTCTATTCTTTCTTTCTGCTATACCGTTTTGCTGAGGAGTATAGCTAGCAGTCAACTGACGTTTCACTCCATGAATTTTACAATAATTGTCAAATTCATTGGAAGTAAATTCTCCACCTCTATCCGATCTCAATGTCTTTAAATTAAAGCCACTCTGTTTCTCAACGTAGACTTTGAATTCTTTAAATTTGCCAAAAGCTTCGGATTTTTCTCTCAAAAAATAAGCCCATGTTTTTCTAGTAAAATCATCGACAAAAAATAGCGTGTACCTTTTTTGTCCAAATGATTCCGCCTCAACAGGGCCATAGATATCTGTATGTACCAACTCCAGAGGTTGCTTGGCTCTTCTCCCTCTCCCAATTGGAAAAGATTTCCGATGTTGCTTTCCAGCGAGACATCCTTCACACGAGCGGTCTGGACTGTCGATCAAGGGCATGCCAGTCACCATCTTTTTCTGGACTAGTAATTTAAGTCCACGAAAATTTAGATGACCGAACCGAAGATGCCACAGCCACTTGCTGTCTTTCGTCATTGCTTGGAAACTCAATAGAGTCTTCGTCTGAAGAGATAGAGGAAACATCCGGTTCTTCGTCATCTGTGTAGTCATAATCAACTTATTGTTTGCGCCTCTAATGGTGCACACACCATTCTCAATGTTAACTTTGTGGCCTTTTTCGGATAGTTGCCCAACACTTAGCAAATTCCAAAAAAGTCCCGGCACAAAGTAAACGTCTGCAATAGTAACATTAGTACCATCTTTTGAGTTGATATCAATGTTACCTTTGCCCATCACAGGAATTTTGGATTTATTCCCGAAGTTGACTTCACCACGAACCGTCTCATCTAACTTCGAAAATAGCTCCTTTTGACCACACATGTGATTGCTGCACCCGGTATCAAGGTACCAAATTTTTGTGTCCATGGTACTTGAGTCAACCATTTGGCATGCTAACACCACGTCTTCATTTGCATCGACGGCGTGCACATATTCTGGCTGCTCTTGCCCCATGTTTGCTCGACATTCGGATTTGTAATGTCCGAATTTGTTACAGTTAAAACACTTGACTTTTGATTTGTCACGTGTTTTATATCTTTTAGTGGAATTCAGATTTCCACCTCTACCTCGGGCACCTCCACGACCTCGGCCACCATGATGACCTCCTCGATTTGATTGAGTGACCCGACTCTGCAGTGCTTGCTTAGAATTTGAACTAATAGACTTCTGGTTCATTCTTTGCTCATGTGAGCATAATGAACCCATCAACCGCTCCAACGTCATGGTTGATATATCTTGGCCTTCTTCGATCGCTGCAACCACGTAGTCAAACCTTTCAGTCAAAGACCTCAAGATTTTTTCTACGACTCGTACATCTTGGAGCTCTTCACCATTAACCCTCAGTTGGTTAACGATCGTTTGTACACGATCAAAGTAAGCCGAGATAGATTCAGAGTCATTCATGCGTAAAGACTCAAAATCTCCTTGAAGTGTTTGGAGTCGCACCTGCCTGACACGATCATCGCCTTTGTAGGATTTTTGCAATATATCCCACGCTTCTTTCGCTGTCTCAGCACTCGATATTTTTTCAAATATCGATTCCTCTACGGCTTGAAAGATCGCATATAATGCTTTCTGATCTTTCTTTCGAGATTCCACCAACGCTTCTTTCTCCTCCTTCCTCAAAGCATTGAATTCTTCAGCATCAGCTACTTCGGTGTAGCCGTTCTCCACCAGGTTCCACAAGTCTTGGGACTTGAATAGAACCTTCATCCGGACGGACCGTTGTTGAAATTCTTTCCGTTCAACTTTGGAAGTTGCATCTGAACGGAACTAGTGGATGCCATTGCTAGCTCGATACCAATTGTTGGAACCAAAAAGGACTTGGAGGGAGAGAGTACACACACAAAGAGAGATTATATTACACAATATGCCTTGCAAAGGCTTAATAGAGTACACACACAAACTTTGCTAAGCTTAAAACTGTCTCTCTAAAATCTCACTCTCACACTGTTTCTCTCTCTCACACGCTAAATAAACTAACGTAATCCTATATTTATAAGCATCTTCACCGCCTGGACTTCACCGCCTAAACTCCACCGCCATTGTCTTCAACGTGCAAGAGTTGAAGTTGAACTTTCTTCTTGGCAGTCAAAAATTGTGGGCTGCGAATTCTCTTCTTCTTGGTGAAGTCTTCTGTGTGAATAAAATATTGCTAGCCGCAAGTTCACCTTCCTTCCTTTCTTTCGTGCTCTTGAAGTCTCCATCAGCAAGTATAATAATATTTTATTGTGTGCCCCTTTCTCTTGATGCTTGTAGTTTCTTCAAGAGTTTTCTTTTCCGGCGGTTTACAAACCGACTAACTCTTGCTTTCACACACTTAGCCAAAAAACAATTAAAAGACAAATAAGCTAATCAAAACACAAAATCAATTTTACTATTTTCTAACACTCCGGAGGATTTGACGGAGTCTACCACACAACCTTCTCCCCCTCCTCGCTCGCTCGCTCGCCCTCCTCCTCCGCCTCCTTCCTTTCTCTTCCTCTTCATTCTCCTGCGACCATCGACCGGCTAGAAACGACTGCGCTGGGGAGGAATATGATGCTTCAAAGCAAAAGGCGCTTCCTTTATGCCACCTGAGGGAAGCGGGAGCTGCAGTGGCAGGGACAAGGCGACGTCGTTTCCAGCGTTCCGTCCCGTCCGTCCGTCCGACACTATTCTAGTCTGGATTTTGATCTTCGTTTCCTGTCTCGTTTGGTGACTCGCCAACAAAACGACACCAAAATTCCGAACCAAAAGCAGTCGCATTTCGGTCGTTAGCTTCACCAACTTGCCAAGGTATGACATGTTTCTTTGAGCTACTCATTGACCATCAATACGTTTAGACTTAAACACCATCTTCGCTTTCTTTCCCACGTCGTATCTTTGATTTCCACTTGCCGCGAGTTCATCAAGTCTTGGCTTTTCATCTTCTTGCTTGCCTGCTCAATCCATCGACTCGACTTCCTTTCGCTGGTTCAGATGAAATGATCCAATAAGGTCCCTTGTTGAACTGAGACGAAGCAGAGAGACGGGCACGCGGGGGTGATCGAGAAGGAGGAGGAGGAAATGCGGGAAGAGGAATTGGTGGATGTGAAGTTCAGATTGTTCGATGGATCGGATGGGTCCCTTCCAGTACTCATCGGCGTCCACCATCGATATGTTGAAGCAGAGAGTCGTCTCCGATTGACCCAAAGGCTTCCTCCACCTCTCCTTCCTATGCTCGTTTCAGTATGTGATCTGTGCTGAATAACTTTATAATCCGGTATCTTCATCTTGTTCAAATATGGTCTATCAGATTGGTGAAATAATTAAAAACAGCTTAGCCGGGTCATACGCGCATCCTAGACTATATGATCTTTCTCTTGTTTTAAGCCGACTTCAAGAGCTGCTTTCCTGTGGAATGTAGGAACAGCCATGGCTGGGCAAGGCCGAGCCTCTCCAAATCCAAGGCGATGGTCGACCTCGCCGTCCCTAGGCAAGGTGGCCAGCGAGGCTCCTCACCAGATCTAGTGACGGCGGCCTCGCCGTCGCTGGGTGAGGCTCGCCTTCGCCAGTGGCCGGCGGGGACGAGCCTCGCCACTGGCCCGCGAGGCTGACCTCGCCGGCCAGAGGAATGAGAAGGTGAAAAAAGAAAAAAAGAAAAAAAAAAAGAATTCCAAAATTCCAAAAATATTTAAAAATTCCAAAAATATTTAAAATTTCCAAAAAAAATAAAATATATATATTTAAAAATTGCCATGCCAACTTTCGCCGGACGGCCGACGTCCACGTTAGTGCTGGCCAGCTAATTTTGGCCGGATGGACTAAATTAGCACAATTGTAAAAGGTTTAGGATTAAATTGGCTAAAAATAAAAGTTTAGAATTGAATTGGCACAATTGCAATAGGTTTATGACTTTTTTTGTAATTCTCCCCAAGTATATGAGTCATGACACTATCATGAAGAGTTATGATCAGAGTTATGATCATTTGTTTGCGTACACAAGCAACTTCCTATGCCCAAATTCTTTCCCATCTACCAAAATTTTTTCACCCTTATTAAAAAACATTCATAAATCCATACAACGAGTTCGCACTAATAATATCTGTGAATTTTTTAATCACAAATATTCTTCACTATTCATTGCAAATGGCATCCTTTATGAGAGCTCCTGCACATATTCCCTCCAACCAAACAGTGTTGTTGAAAGAAAATGTCATTACCTCCTAGAAGTTGCTCCTCCCTTAAATGTCAAGCTTTTATTCCAAAAATGTTCCAAGAAGACTGTTGTCATGACAGCATACTTAATCAATCGAATCCGTCTCGAGTCCTCAATGGAAGAACCCCCTTTGAATTGCTTTTTGGGAAAAGTCCAAACATTCGCCAACTTTGTCTCTTTGGTTGTGTATGTTAGGTGTCTACCATGGGCCCTCAGAACAAACTGTATCTTCATGCTGTTAAATGCATATGCAAGGGATATCCTGCTTTTTAGAAGGGATATTTGGTTTATGACCCATCCACCGAGCATTTATTTGTCAATAGAGATATTATCTTCCGTGAAGATGTTTTTCCTTTCCAAGACAAATTATCTTTCCATCAATAAATTAATACGGTTACTAATCACCGCCCATTTTTATTGAAGAACCCTTTCAACCGATGATGATTCCTTATATGTCATCTCCCACGGCATCTTCGGCTCCTAAATATGATGTAGCCTTATTATCAAGCATAATATGACTCCCAATATTCCACAGGAAGTCACATCAGAGTTCCCTACAACTTCTCAATCACCTACTTCTCTAGGTGATATCTCTCTTGAATCACATGGGATTATTCTGTCACGTCACGATCCTCAGGCACGCACCCATCCCTTACCTGGCTGATTAAATTGCGATGTCCTAGGATGCATCGCCGATCCATTCGTTTTAATATGCATGCGAAAGCATATAAATAATCCCTAGACAATAAAACATTGGGATAGGAAAGTAGGACCAATTTTTCACAAAATACATTTTTATAAACACACGGGTCTATACACAAAGGTTTACATAAAGGAATCGGCTCCCTATAAAAGAGAAATGTCTACGACTAACTAGTCGGACATGGTCATCGATTCTTCGGGCTTCACCTCACGAGTCCTTTACCAACATCACCTATTGACCTAAAAATGGTTATTCAATAACTAGTAAGATAATGTCTCGGAGAGTTCTACTCCCTAAGACCCGATGAGGAAGAAAATATGCCTTAGGGGCTGCCTAAGCACAACCACGAGTCAGATGGCTTACCTTGGCCTTAGTTCCTTTCTGTAAGTCAGTTCAAATAATAGATATTGACAATTATATCATTCAATCAAACAGATTGAACCATCGATCAATCGACTCAGTCGATTACATGTCATCGAGACCATCACCCGGTCATTTTGATTATTTATTCTCAACTCTCAGCCACAGCCTAACAGGCACATCCTAGATTTAGTGGCATCACAACCCCACTCGGCAATTTTCGATATTTAGTGGCATCACGGCCCCACTCGGCAATTTTCGATATTTAGTGGCATCATAGCCCTACCTGGCAATTTTCGATATTTAGTGGCATCACGACCCCACCTGCAATTTTCTTAGATTTAGTGGCATCACGGCCCCACTCGGCAAATTTCTTATATTTGGTGAGATTTAGTGGTATCACGGCCCCACTCGGCAATTTCTTAGATTTATACCCATATTATCCAATTTTTGGGATAAATCCTCACCATCACCAATTTCACTCAATTATCACAATCTAGTGCTTAATTAAATAAACAGAAAGCAACACTAAACTCAGCATAAAGTTTCAGTCGTCGACTATCCCAGATTTCCAGAAAATAATTAATTAATTAAATAATTACGAAAAATATTAAATAAATGCAATAAATCCAATTTAGACCCATAATGCCTAATTGGACGCCAAGACGGATCCAGAAAATTTCCGAGGTTCGCTCAATAAATAATAGAGCATGTCTACTTGCTAACTACACTAACAATTTGCCTAATATGCATTGGTAAGTCTCTAACTTAATTACTCTAATCTAGTCTATTCACCTAATCACATTTAATTAAATCTAATCAACCCCTAAGCATCATTAACCGACTAATAAGGGATTAGTGAGAAAAACTCACTTGTTTAACAAACGGGTCGGACCAAACCGACGAGAACGTCGCGGGGAACGTTTTTCTCCAAAGCGGGCCTAGGTTTCAAGGCCCAGAAGCACCTCAAAACAGGGCCGACACCTTGCTGGAAACCCACTATTTTCCCCTCTGTTCTTGGCTGCAAAATAGAAGAAATGAAGCTGGTTTGGTGCGGGAATGGCGATGGTGGACCGGTGGATGGCTTAGCGAGGTAACCGACGGCCGAACGGGGGTCTATGGCGGCCAAATGGCCTCCAGCTTGGCTCGACTAGCGGCTGAGAAGGCGGAATAGGTTGCTGGAAGGAGCAGGGGAGGTGGAGACGTGCGAACAGCGACAGTCCACGGCGTGCGCGCGGAGAGGGCGAACAGCAGAGGCGAGCGGCGATCCGGCAATGGTGGCTTCATGCGGCGTGGACGGAAGCTTCTCCTTGGCTGCTGGTGTACAAAAATGAAGGGGATGGAGGGGGAATGGTGGCTGGCTTGGAGAAGAAGAGAGAGCAAGAGGTGAGCCACCATGGCCATTTTTTTCCACATTCTTGTCTCCTTGACCCATCCTAGGCCAAGTGTGGTTCATTGGCTGTCCTTAGGCCACCAAGGCCTCCATCTAGAAGTTTATGGTGGTCCAAATGTTAAGGGTGGTGGGGGCATAGAAATTTCCTAGATTTCTCCTTCAATTGGTCACTTACCGGTCATCAAATCAACTCAATTCGGCCTTGATAAATTCAATTGACCCTCCATCAATCAAATCGATATTTTTCCTCACCCATATATCCATTATGCTTCCCAAATTTGTGATAAAAAATAATCCCAGCCTTTTTATGAATAAAAACAGTCCTATGCCGACTTTTTCCCAAAAAGTCTTGGATTGTAGAAAAATCTTCTGAGACTGAGTCGACGCTCCTAGAATTTATTGTGACATGATAAAATCTTCAATTTCTGAAATCGGACTTGAATTCGCAGTTAATTTCCATTCGGCGCGTTTTTAGCATGACATAGACTACCGGATAGATTTCAAAAAATTTTGGTACAAAAGACCCGTGGTCGATTTTCTTCAAGCCACAATGCACCCACTCAACACATTGGCGACTCTCGATTGTCGTGAAAATCTCGAGAATTCAAATACAGACATAGGGTACCAAAACAACAGAAGAAACAGTTTAGGGCCAGCCGACGAGAATTTTCCAATTTAGTGGTGTCACCTACGATTAGTCACACATCTCAGTCGAACAGACCTATCTCTGATCTCAAATCGATTTTTAACTATGCCATATTGCCTCTAAAGATGAGCACGGTCAAGAAGTCGATTCCTAGTCGAATTCTCAAGTCTATTGCGTTAAAATTCCTTAATGGCTTCCCTGAATAGTCTAGTTATCTCGAGAGTGATCAGCTCAAAGAACAGCCCTATAGGCGCGTCTAGGCGCGTCAATGAAATGCTTGATTCATTTAGTAGAAAATAAGACTGAAAATCTAGGATGTCACATATTCCATCCGCCGCACTAGTTCCTCCTCAACGTTTTAGTTGTACTACGTGATTGCCCACGTGGACAACAAATTATATTTATCCTACGTTGGAGTCATTTGGTACACAATATCCCATCTCATCATATGTCAGCTTTGCTTCTCTTTCACTTGACACATGTGCTACATTAGTAGAATATTTGAAGCACGGGAACCATCTTTATTTGATGAAGCTGCAAAAGACCCTCGTTGGCAACAAGCAATGGTGGATGATTTACAAGCCCTAATAGAAAATAAAACTTGGGATATTCTTCTTATACCCCTCATCGGAAAATCTATTGGTTGAAAGTGGGTATAAAAAATCAAATACAAAGCGGATGGTTCCATTGAACCCTATGAAACAAGACTAGTAGTCAAAGGGTTGACTCGACGAGAAGGTTTTGATTATATTAAAATGTTCTCTTCAATAGCGAAGGAAGTCATTGTCCATTCCTTCTTTTCCATTACTGCTTTTCGTGATTGGCCCATTCATCAAATGGATGTTCATAATGCATTTCTTCATGGGGATCTTAAAGATGAAATCTACATGGACCTTCTGTCGGGTTTACGTAGATAGGAAGAGAATAGAGTATGTCATTTCTATGAATTCTTATACGGACTTAAAACAAGTTTCTCATCAATGGTATGCCAAATTTGCCACTGCACTTTCAACTACAAAATTCCGGCAATCTAGACACGATTATGCCTTATTCACATTGAGTCAAGGTAAATCATTAATTTAATGCCAGGAAGAAATTTAAGGAGTATCCACACTCTACATTTCATATTAAGGATTTGAGACCTCCCAAATACTATTTTGGGATAGAGATTACACGATTTGATAAGGGAATTTGCCTCAGTTAATGCAAATTTGTCCTAGAAATCATATCAGAAGTAGGACTATCAGGATCCAAATCAACCGTTATTCCAATTGAATAGAATGGTAAGCTAACAATTGTTGAGTATGATGAAGGACTATCACACCTAAATGACAACCCTTTGCTCAAAGAGCCTTCTTCTTATCAGAGACTTATTGGGAAACTCAATAATCTAACCATGACTAAACCCGACATATGCTATGCCATGTAGATTCTCAACTAGTTCATGCATAATCCGAAACAGTCCCACATGAATGATTCACAAAAGGTTGTAATGTACTTAAAAGGATTTCCAAGTTTGGGAATACTACTCTCTCAGGAAAGAACATGGAGAAGACAACGTACAGTGATACTTATTATGGAGAAGACAACATACCGCTATACATATTATGCTACTTGCCCTATGAGTAAAAAATCTTTCATTAGATTCTGCTTCAAATTGGGCAACTCATACTCTCTTAGAAAACAAAGAAACAGTCAGCTACTTTTTTATCGTTCATCAAAGCAAAATATCAAGCAATGGGCAAACTAGCTTTGAGATTGTTTGGATTAGAGGATTACTTCAAGATCTCAGCATATGGTTAAAAGAACCAATCATCCTATTATATGATGATGATGTTGCACTTAAACTTGTAGTAAATCTAGTTTTCCATGAAAGACACAACATATTAAAGCTAATTGTCATTTCATTAGAGACAAAATTCAAGTAGGGTAGTCAAAGCAAGAGAGATGAGAACAACGGAACAGCCCACAAACATCTTCAGTTAGCCCCCATATGAGAGGCAACATGCGTATATATTGAACAAGCTAGGCGTCCTTGATGAATATAAACTGCCAGCTTGAGGGGAAGTGTTAAAGATACTGTTGTCTAAATTGATTGATCCTGATCCGGATACTAATTCTAATTGATGATGATTAGTTCATTGATGGGAACTTGAGCATTCTGTATTTAGGAAATTGATTTTTTTTTCCCTTGTTCTGCATATCTCTATTTCCTTAATTAGTTTGATCCTATGTGCTATAAATAGGACTATAATTGTACAAAATTGATATGAGAAAGCAATATAAAATTTTCCAATTCTTTGACAATTTCATTGAACGAAATAACTAGGAGTCATTGTTAATAATCTATCTTGCACTTATAAGTCCATCAATACATCTAGAGATGATAAAAGATGTTACCTTTAAAATTTGAAGTTGTAAGGTCACAAGTTAAATGGTTGCGGAACTATCAATTTTAGTTCCTACACCATTGGATCTCAATTTGACATGTCTTTCATATAGGAAAGGACTTACTAAGGTTTTTTTTTTTTTTTTTTTTCATCTAGTTAGATAGATAGTTTGACAATACAAATATAAGCTTGAACAAGAAATTTTCTATACTTAAAAATGGTCCTATCTAAGACCATATGCATCCATGCTCATCATCTCATAACATGTGGTATGTCTAAATAAATAGAATAAGCAATACTAATTGTTTCCTAACATGGTATATATAAAAAGAGAGACTCGGCTACAGCTGGTCTATGTTATACATGAAGAATTGTTAGGTGTGATCGTATTATCCAATAGAATCAATGTGGACCGTCACATTGTGAAATCCAAACGGTCATAAGAAACCAACATTCTGAAAATGTCCAAAATCCTTTAGTATATATAAAACATTCACCTAATAATTTTTACTATGTGAAGAATTAGTTTCGCATGTTACTATTTCAAAAATGAAGCATCTTAACAAGAGATACCTTAAAAGGTTTTCTTGACGTCTATATATGTTGTAGAAATACTTACACAATTCAAAGAAGGCTCTAGATGATTGAAAATTCAGAGACGATCACACGATGCGCAACATCATTTTCAAATTCATAAACTCGTAATGTCAAAAAACGTGACATGTGTCGAAAATTGTTAGAATAAGAACGATGATTAAGACAGGGCATAAATCTAACTTAACCACAAGGCAAAATTTTGCCATAATCTAATCCAGGAGAGGTGAGATATAAATGTTTTATTGGAAATATCATAAACATTGGAATAATATATAATAATTAACACATACTGCGAGGTTAATTAGTGTATTGAAATTGCAGTACCTCGTTATGATAACTTAGCAAGTGTCCTTGGAGCACTCTTCAGCAAAATAAAAAGTGCCGCTTTCAAAGTAGCATCACAATAATTCATATAGTGGATAATTTACCAAACTTGAGAGACATTACCCCCGCACTTTATAGGCAAACAACATAGTCACCACTAGAAATGAAATATTATGTATTGGAAAAACTAACCTGAAGTAGCACAAGAATTATTAAATACATTTGGCAATTTATCAAATCGACTAGAATTGGCCAACCTCAAATTTCAAAAGCAAGCACCATATTTACTTGAGAAAATTGAAATTTACTAATCCATTGAAAAATTACTAAGATAGAGCAGTGCGTTAATTGCAAATATATTTGCTTATTGAATGTACTAGACAGTTATATCTACCTCATATGCAAAGAAACAATCAATTGAAAAGGTTACTATCTTAAAGTAGTATGATGGAGGAAGAGAGAGCGGTACACGTCAAATAGTTCAATAAGCGGATTCATAAGAATGGGAAAACTTGTCTTAAAAATCATAAACATTTCACTTTTACCAATTAAATCATAAACCTTTTAATAATTTACTAATTGAATCCATCTGATTAGTTTTGGTAGGAAATCACATAATTTTTAATTCTATTTTCATATTTTTTTCTTTTTTTTTCTTCTCTTTTCCTTATTTTCTTTTTTTCCTTTTTTCTTCTTTTATTTTTCTTCTCTTGGCCAACCATCGCCAGGCTTCATCAATAGTCAGCGAAGGTCGCCGACCTCAGGCAAGGGTTGTAAGGCCCACGACCTCCACCTTCGCCAGGCCCTTGCCCCCCTAGGCGAGGGCGAGGACTAGCCAGCCCAAGCCAAGTTTCCTTTGCCTAAGGCTAGTGATGGGCAGCCCTCGCCTAAGGCCAATGACCTTTGCTAACCATCGACAAGGCCTAACAGAGGGAAAAAGGAAAACAAAAGGAAAAAAAGAATAGAAGGAAAAATACTAAAATTTTTATTAAATATTATTCATGTTAATGTCGATCGTGCCATATAGGTTAGCCGATGTCTATGTTAGCATTTTATGGCCAAAATTAATCGAATGAACCTAATTGACAAAACATAAAAAGATTTAGGATTCAATTGGAAAAGTTAAAAGGTTTATGACTAAATTGGCAAAACTACAATAGGTTTAAGAATTTTTTGGACAATCTTTCTATAAGAAATGTGTATAGGACATGGTAATGAAAATAATTCTTTTCTCCCTTAAGGTGAATAGAATAACGGTTTGGTGCTAAATCTATCACATCATGACAATTACAATACTTTTCTTCTTTTTTTGGGTTAAAAAAGGTTGTTTGTTTTTCAAAAGTTGTGGTTTGATGCAACTTCTACATAACAATTTTAGCTGTGAAAAAGAGGCTGCAACTTTTAAAGATATTCGACAAGCACCTCAAGTGCAATGTCTCCAAAACTATAGTAGCTTGTAGCAAACTTCAGAAAGCTGCTTCACCCATCTTTTAGGTACTACAGTCCCAAGATGTAAATTTTCAAATATATGAATCACAATACTTCACAATATAACATATAGAACAATAGAGATACAATTCAGTCATAACTATAGCAAATGGGATCTAAATAGTACCCACCATGCTGAACCACTACATAAGAGAGCCGGATTTTGATAATATTGGTCCATTTGGTCAGGCAACAGACCACCATGAAGAACGACAGTTTTAATGGATTATTCTCACTAATCTACCATACAATCTATTTCAAACCTGGAAACTGAAAATTTTGATGGAGAAGATTAAAGTGTGACCGAAGTTTACTGGTAGACGATATAAAAGTTTCTGGTCGGAAAAAATGAGCAGGTTCAATTGCTCTACTTCCTTTCCTCGGTTGATTCAAAAGGTCGAAACCTTTATCTAAATGCTGAGTCAGAATAATAACACATCCTAGGATTGTACACGCATGCATTATAGAAATCACCTGAGCTACAGCAAATATCTAGCCAAAGAGAAGCACTGCGTGCTCATGTTAATGGGATCTTAAGTACACAATATATCATAAGAGATCTGCTGAGCTAATCATAGCATTCGCGTCATTAGACTTCAGAGCACTTAGAAAAAGCAAATCTTATCACTTCAGTTTGTCATATATATTCCAAGATCCACTAACACTTTAAAAAAAATTGGGGCTTTTAATAACCAACGGTATAAAAAATGATGGAGGGCTAGCGCAGTTTTTCTATTCAGTTTTATAATGAGGCGAATTCCAAGCACAAAATCTTAAAGTGAGATGAATCAAATGATGGATCCGGAGCAAACCCTTATGTATAATTGTCACGGGATCAAACGTCGCCACCTGTCCCAATACAGGAAAAAAAAATGTTACATTCGTCCTATCACGCGTGACGGTCAAAAAAGCTGTTGCAGATGGAGCGCAATACCATCGAGTTCTTTAACATTGGATTCATTAAGCCGAAAAGAGTTGCCACTCGTAGTTCAAGGGAAGTGCGAATGTCGATCAGGAGCCACCCATCCTCCAATCATGTGGGAGGTACAGAACGTTTGCTCTGCAATAGGTCGCTAAGCGGATGGATTCGCATTACCCTCTCGAGTCTGCGCATGCCAAAACTGATAAAGAAAGGGAGTCTTAAACGACAAACATCTAAAAACCTACGGAAAAGATATGAAAACCCTATTTATTTAAGAAGCTCGAATGTATGGTGGAATGTTCAGGTGAAAGGGGAAGAGAAAGTTTGTAATACGTAAGTCTGGCAGAAAATATTGAGAAAATATTGGGAAAAATTATCCAAAAAGTCCCAAACCTTTTTAACTTTTGTCATTTGAGTCCATCCGATCAATTTTGGCTGAAAATTCTTGACACGGACGACGACGCTGATGTGACACTTTTTAAATTATATATTTTTAAAACATTTAATATATATTTTATTATTTTTGTTACTTTTCTTTGTTTTTTTTTTTTTTTTTTTTTGGGTTTAGGAGTTAGGGCCGATGACGGTGGTCGGCCAACCCTCGCCAATTCTGGGAAAGGGCTTGCGCGCCCTCACTTTCGCCGGGGAGGGTATCATGGCCCTTGCCAGCTCTGGCAAGGGGCACGACACCCTCGCCATGGGCCAGCGAGGGTCAACCAGCCCTAGCTTGTGGTCAGCGAGTGGCCAACCACCCTTGCCGACCTTAACTCCAAATCCAAAAAAAAAAAGTCATAAAAATTTTAAATATTTTTAAAAAAGTCCGACACCGACATTGGTGTCGGTTGTCCATGTCAACAATGTCTAACCAAAATTGGCTAGATTGACTCAATTGGCAAAAGTTGAAAAAGTTATGACTCAATTTGTAAAAGTACAATAGATTTAATACTTTTTTATCAATTTTCCCAAAATATTGATAAACGTACAAATCATCTAATTAGTTGTTGATATTTCGGGTGCACCTTATGTCTGTGTTACACCACCCAACCAATTATTTTGGGCGATTATAATACTCTACGTCATGGGCCAAGAGGGCGTAGTCTTTCTCCTCCCTCTATAGATATTGCATGGCCTGCGTGACTAGAGTTCACACAGCACAGCTCATCACTAGGGCATCTCGTGTTGAGCTCTGAAACCTTTCATTCTCAAATATTTCCTTCAGTTGAGCTGCCATCCTTGATTTCCTGAGTAGAGAGAGGGGCAATGGCCATTTTCTCGACCGATAATCCCTGTGCTTTTGCTCTTGGCCTCCTAAGTATATCGTTTTAGCTACACAGGATCTAACTTGTAATCTCACTTAGTATCTTCATCAAACTAGAGTTAACATGCACATTATAAGTTGTGCCATCACCAACTTCTATCCCATCAAGATACTTATCCCATCATAAGGCCATGGACTGACTCATTTGTCATATTTTCTGATAATTCTCCTCGTAATTTCATATCTTTCGTGGTCTTTTTGACCCAGTGTAAGTTCATCCTCTCCATTAACTTTTTGTTTAGCTTAACAGAAGGGTCTGGAAGTATGTTCTTGACCAACTGATTAATAAGGTTCTTGCAACTCTTTTTTTGTTTATGTTGGCAGACCAACATTTTATAGGGTATGCAAGAAGAAGTCGACCGGAGGATTTCAATCAGTTCCGTACGTGGTTTCTCTGTCCAACGTCATGCTTTGGATATAATACGCATCCCTCAACTCCAAGTTCAATGATTTCCTTCTCATCACTATCAACTCAGTGGGAAGTGTCATAGAGACCGTCTATGTTGCTCTCTACATTGCTTATGCTACTTAAAAACCCAAGGTACACAGTTACCTATCCGATCATGTTTACGTGATATCGTCACAATTCATACACGGTTGATATGTGACAGTACACGTTGTTAAAGAAGGTTTTTTAATATTATAAATATGTGCGTGCATGTGACACAATCCAAGGACGAGCATGATCCAAGACATTCAAACGATGGGCCGTGTCTCACACAAGGGCTAGCCCATGAGGTGCCCACGAACAACCTATAAGCAATGCGAGAGCCAGCCCATGAGCAATGCGGGAACAAGCCCTTGACCATTCGGCTTCCTTGTGTCAAGCTACCCTTCGGTTCCAATGAACTGTCCCTACAAACCCACGACAGATGTCCCCCGAGTTCTCCCATGGCCTAGGGCCTCTTGAGCTTCTAGTGTAACCTTGTAATAATTGTACATATTCAAATGCGACTATTGGATCAAAGAGGGATTAACGGCTAGGTTCAAACCTATACTTGTATAAATAGAGAACTCTCCCCCCTCACTTTTACACTTTTGTTGACAAGCTACTACAGTCCGAGTTTCACTCCCATGCTTCACTCTTATGAGCTAAGTACATGTGAGGCTAACTTGAGATCAAATCCTAGGCCGCACAAATAGGGAATGCCTGATTTGATTAACCCATGACAAGTGGTATTAGTATTAGAGCCTTTGTTCCAAGCACCTAGATTGCACTGACACGCGACACGGACACGCGACACGTCATTTCTAAAAAATAGAAAATTCCGACACGCTAGGACAAGTTGTATATTAAATGAATATTTTTATTTTTAATTAATTTGATTCAAATTTATAAATAATTAATTAATTAAAAAAAAGAACCTACAATGAATTTACACTAATTATTCAACATGCAATACTTTTATTTTTCAAAATTACTTTTTAATTTCATTTAATAATTTTTAGATTAAATAAAAAGTCCCCTCGGGGGTCCACCCCCAACCCCCCTCACGCGCCCAAACTTCCTTTTTTCCCTCGTCTCTTTCCCCACCCCCAAATCTTTTCACTTTTTTTCCCTCCCCCACCACCTAACAGGTTATCAGCCCGTCGCTTCCCCCGCCCTCCTGTCACTTTTCCCTCCTTCCAACACGCCAAGTCCCCTTTTTATTCTTTTATTTTCCTTCTCAAAACCTTAGCAGCGCCTTCTTCTCCTCATCCTCCTCGCCACACGATGCCTATCTCTGAAAGCATCAAAGACTCGATCAAGAAAAGCACCAACATTCGCCGAAGGAGCGGAAAAGGGAGTAACCCATAAAAAATTTCAGTGAAAAGGGATCGAAAAAGAAGGCGGCCGGTCCCTATGCGCTGAGAGGCTGCACACCGCTGCAAACTCCTCCTCCTCCTCCTTCTCCCCCTTGCCGCCGCCGCCGCCCCACTCGACGACGCCGCCCTCCCCCACGCGCGCCTCCCTCGTGAAGTTCCTCCTCACGGCCCTCGCCTCAGTCTCTGCTCTTTCTCTGGCCGTCTCTTGCCGTCACGGGCTCGCCTTCACTCGCGGCCTCATCTCTGCTTTGGACACACATGTCGAAACGTGTTTGACAAAAGTTGACCACGTGCCGACAAATCCAACATGCGGTCAACACGTGTCCAAGCGTGTCAACATGTCCGACACGCTCCGACACATGTCGGACACGACATGGAAGCACGTGTAACGTGTCTGTGCAACATAGCCAAGCACAATGGCTAATCCTCGTTCCAATGTTGTGATCGTTCAAGGCAAAGATCGCGAGGATCATAGAAGATTGATCGAGAAGGTCAAGCGACTTGGTGAACCGAATGATAGTTCTAGAGGAGACCGTTACAAACGTCTAAGGGATGGTGGACAACCTAAACCAGACCATTGAGAGAGTAGAAACCGGAAGAGAGGAGTTCTTGGCCAAGGTGCAAGAACTCAACGCCAGCATGGGAGAGCTCCGCGTCAAGGTGCTGGGGTCCCTCATCCACAAGTTGTAGTAGCAGAATGAGACTTGGGAGGCTGTGATGGCAGCCATGTGCATGAAGATTACCGAGCTCAAAGGCAACCTCGCAGAGGTTGAAGCTGTTACGAAATCGTATGTCGATTCCAGAAAAATAACGTCCACAAATAATTCACCAGGCAGAATATAATAATAAATAAACAAAATCAGAAGAACACACCAAAAAATTTGTTAACGAAGTTCACCCAAACCTGGGCTACGTCTCCGCGCAGAGGCACTCTGCGAATCCACTAGACTTCAAAAAAAGTTGGAATACAACGATGATCTTCTCTCAAGATCAGGGCACAAAAAGATTGAGAACCCCCATAAAGAAAAAACTAAGTTTTTTCTTCTCTCTTTTTCTTGTCTCTCTATTTCCTTTTTTAGCGTCTTGACAGCTAGGGTCTTACCATCGTTAATATAAAGATACCACTTTTAACCTAAAAGCAAATCTGATAGAAAAGACAAAAAAGCCCCTAAAAACAAATATTTTGCTTCATCTATAACAATCTCCCACTTGAAGACAAATATACCCAAGCACCAAGCAACTTTGCATCCATTTTCTTCAAAAAAATAGTAGTTGAAAAACTTGTGCCTCTGCGATACTCCTCATCAATCAACATGGAGTAATACCAATGGTAGTAGTACAGAAAATATGCTTCTCTCTGTCTACTACCTTGGTCAACATGTCAGCTGGATTCTTCAAGCCATCAATCTTTTGTAGCTTTAACTCATTATCTTTCAATGCTAACCTAATAAAATGATAATGCGTCTTGATATGTCTGGTCCTTGAGTGATAAGCTGCATTCTTTGCTGAGTGCACTACACTTTGACTATCACTCCACAGTGTACTGACTAGTTCTTTTCGATGTAGCTCCTCCATGTAATCTTGTAACCATATGATTTCCTTGAAGGCTTCTATGATCGCCACGTATTCTACTTCTGTCGTCGATAAAACCACTACTTTTTGTAGTTGAGATACCCAGCTCACTGCTATACCTGCAACTGTAAAGACATATCTAGTGGTACTCTTACCACTATCTCGATCACCCGAATGATCTGCATCTACATAACCTGCAACTCTAGAGATGTACCACCATAACAAAGTGAGTAATTGGAAGTACCTGCTAGATATCTCAACATCCATTTTACTACATTCCAATGTTCTCTGCCTAGGTTCTGCATATATCAACTCACAACTCCCACTACCTATGCAATGTCTGGTTTCGTGCTCACCATGACATACATCAAACTCCCCACTGCTGATGCATATGGAACTACCGCCATCTCATCTTTCAAAACCTGAGTGCTTGGACACATATCCTTTGAAAGTTTGAAGTGATTCGCTAGAGGAGTTGCAACCGGTTTTACCTTGTCCATGTTAAATCTCTTTAACACCTTGTTCACATAGTCTTCCTGCGACAACCATAATTTCTTATTTTTCCTGTCCCTGATGATTTTCATGCCTAAAATATTCTTGGCATCTCCCAAGTCTTTCATAGCAAACTGTGATGATAACATCTTCTTTGCTTCTATGATTCTCTTCATATTGGAACTAGCCACCAGCATATCATCTACATATAAAGAGAGATACACAATGTCACTATCATCATACTTGCGAAAATAAACACAGTGATCAGATTCACAGTGTGCAAATCCTTTTTCATTCATAAAACCATCAAATTTTAGGTATCATTGTCGCGAAATTTGTTTCAAGCCATACAAGCTTTTCTTCAAGCGACATACCATGTGCTCCTTACCTTTGACTTCAAAACCCTTAAGTCGTGCCGTATATAGTTCTTCATCTAAGTCACCATGTAAAAACGTTGTTTTTACGTCTAACTACTCAAGATGAAGATCCTCCACTGCAACTATACTTAGCAAAACTCTAATTGATGTCATTTTCACTACAAGTGAAAATATCTCAGAGTAGTCGATCCCTTCTTTTTGAGAAAAGCTATTGACTATAAGTCTCGCCTTGTATCTAATACTACCATCTGCTTTATTCTTAATCATGTACACCCATTTGTTTAATAAAGCTTTTTTACCTGTGGGCAACTTGGTCAACTCCCAAGTTTTGTTCTGAAGTAACGAGCTCGTCTCGTCTTTCATAGCACACTCCCACTGCAAGTGAGACATGTCTATCTTTGCCTCATCGTAAGTCTCCGATTCTCCTGAATATGTATATAAGACATGGCTCATAACAGTATTAGCTGATGAATCAAAAATTACCTTTGGCTTTCTCACACGTGTAGACCTCCTCAAGACAGGTACTTCAGGCTCGTTAGTTTGCTTCGAATCAGTTTGTTCCTCTTGAACTACCTCATCACTGATAATAGGCTCATCTTGAACAAGTGCACTTTGATCTACTGGAAACATCTTCACAGGCATTGTGTCGAATTCAACATATTCTAGTTCTACTACCTTCTCATGCTCTGTCTAACGATCCTTGTACATCTTTTCTTCATGGAATACCACATTGCGATTGTGGATGACTTTGTTATTCTCATAATCCCAAAGCCTATAGCCATACTCATCACCACCGTATCCGAAAAGACGCACTTTTGGGACTTAGCATCAAGCTTTTTTCTATCCTCCCTGTCAATCAAAGTATATGCACTACAACCAAACACATTTAGATGTGAATAATTAATCTTTTTACTTGACCACCGTTCTTGTGGTATTTCTCCATCCAACGCACTAGATGGATTTCTGTTGATAAGATAAATAGCTGCATCAACTATGGCAGCCCATAAGTGTAGCGGGAGACCCGCGTGTAGCCTTATGCATCTCGCACGTTCTAGAATAGTCATGTTCATCCTTTCAGCTACATTTTTCTCCTGAGGAGTTCTAGGAACAGTCTTTAACCCGTGTATGCCTTCTTGACTCAAATATTCTGCAAATTCCTTACTTGTGTATTCACCGCCATTATCAGACTCCAGAGCTTTAATCTAATAACATGTCTCTTTTTCTACCATGGTCTTCCACATTTTGAACATTCCGAATACTTCTGACTTTTCTCTAAGAGCATAGACCCAAGTCTTCCTTGTCGCATCATCAATGAAGGTGACAAAATATCTCTTACCGCCATAAGAGAGTTCCTGAGCAGGTCCCCATACATCAGTATGAACCAACTCTAGCTTCTGACCTTTATTTTGTCGCCCATTCAATTGAAAACTAACAACCTTCTGTTTTCCATAAATGCAACTCTCACAAAAATCTAACTCAACTTTTTGCAAACCTGGAAGTAATTTCCTCGAGTGTAACTGCTTTACACATCTTTCACCAAGATGTCCTAAACGATAATGCCAAAGAGTAGACAAATTACCTGTAGCCATTGTAGTTGCAACCATATCACTGATATTGTCTCCTTGGAGAAGGTAAAGTGTAACTGGCCCTTGAGGTTATCTTCCACTCTCCGCATCCAAAAGTTATTACCAAACCTTCTTGCTCAAGTTTACTTATTGAAATCAGATTTTTCTTTAATTCCGGGATATGCCTAGTTTCACACAAAACTAGACGTCCTCCACCTGAGATGTTCACAGTCACAATTCATTTCCCAACAATGGGACACATGTGGCTGTTTCCCACAACCACTTGTCCGAAATCTCCACTGGCATAATCATCAAATATGTCTCTTTGCGAGGTGCAATGAAAAGAAGCACCGGAATCAATAAACAATTTATTTGTTGTCAAGTCAAACCCTGCAGACAAACACAAGTTATCTAGCAAAGATTCATCGCTAACCACATGAGCTCCTTGATTCTCATCTTGCTGCTTCTTTTTGTATGCTTCACATTGAAACCTCCGGTGTCCGGTTTTGTGACAAAACCAACACTCATCTTTTGCAACCTGTCTCTTACCCCTTGATTATGATCTGCCACGCCCACTAAATCTTCCTCTACTTTTACTTCTTCCATGGTTCTCCACTGCGAGTGCCGTTAAAGATGTAGATGCAGAAAAATTATCTCCACCTGAGACTTTCCTTCGCATCTCTTCATCCATGATACTACTCACAGCATCATCAAGAGTTAAATCATCCTTCATGGTGCTCGAAATTCCCTGCACTGCGGTATTGTAGCTTTCTGGAAGAGAACATAAAAACAATAAAGCTTAAAGCTTTATATCTAAATTTATGCCTGCGGATTCCAATTGACCCGTAACCTATGTGAAACTATCAATATGCTTTGCCACAGAACCTCTATCAGATAACTTCATATTAACCAGTTTCTTCAGCAAAAATACCTGATTTGATGTGGATGGCTTCTCATAAATATTCGTTAGAATATCCATGGCTTCTTTTGCAGTTTTTGCTTTCACGATGTGGTACCCTGTCTTTTTCGTCAACCCTAGACGAATCGCACCTAATGCCTTTCAATCAAGAATTTTCCATCCGACTTCTACTGTCGGATCCACTTCCGCAATCTCGGGTTTCCAACCCTCAAGTGGTGCATAAAGATCTTTTCGATAAAGATAATCCTCTATTTGTAGTTTCCATCATCCGAAATCCTCCCCATCGAACTTATCGATTCTTTATCTTCCGCCATACTGTTTGCTTTCAACCGAACGTCACCGAAAAACCCTCGATATTCTCGATTAGCCAACCCAGGCTCTGATACCAGTTGTTACGAAATCACACGTCGATTCCAGAAAAATAATGCTTGCAAACAATTCACCAGGCAGAATATAATAATAAATGAACAAAATCAGAAGAACACGCCAGAAAATTTGTTATCGAAGTTCACCCAAACTTGGGCTACCTTTCCACACAGAGGCACTCTGCGAATCCACTAGACTTCGAAAAAAGTTGGAATACAATGATGATCTTCTCTCAAAATTAGGACACAAAGAGATTGAGAACCCCATAAAGAAAAAAAAAACTCACTTTTTTCTTCTCTCTTTTTCTTGCCTCTCTATTTCATTTTTTAGCATCTTGACGGCTAGGGTCTTGCCATCACTAATATAAATATACCACTTTTAACCTAAAAGCAAATCTGATATAAAAGACAAAAAAGCCCCTAAAAACAAATATTTGGCTTCATCTATAACAGAAGCGGCACGCGTGAACGAGGTGGTCACCATGCAAGCAAGCTCACTTACTGACACCTAAGTAGCACCGACACTAACACGCGACACGCTACACGATACGCCGACATGTCGTTTCTCAAAAAATAAAAAATTTCAACACGTTGGGACACATTGTATATTAAATATATATTTTTATATATGCATAATAAATTATCGTCTTTAAATCAAATTAATTTGAATCAAATTCATAAATAAATAAATAAATAAGCCTAGAATGAATATCTACTAAAAACATTAATCCGACATTTATTAATATCATTCATTGTTTCAATTTGACAAATTCAACTCTACTTCAATAATTCATAAAACTTGGAGAAAAAACAAACGATCCATATTCTGGACTCGCATGTTAGATATGTTGGCAGAGAAGAAAAAAAACTTAAGGGGTGAATTGTGTATCACGGGAAGTGAGAGTCAGAAAAGAAGATAATACTGGGTTTTTCTTCTTTCTCCATCTATTATTTTTATTATTGTGTTTTATTTTTTCACATATATATTTTGATATCTCATTTATTGAATTTTTAAAATTGATATCGATATCAGAATTACATGTCGGAAACTCATATGTCAAAATTTCAACTCAAGTGTCGGAGAGTGTCGAGAAAGTTGACCAGGTGTCAGATTTTCCAACAAGTGTTAAGTGTCGGAGAGTGTCGAACACGTGTCGAAGTGTCCAACATGACACGAAAGCTCTTGGAGAGTGTCGGTACTTCATAGATTGACACACCCAAGTAAAGGGAGTTCAAGGGCTAGCCGGTGGCCAAGGACGTGGATAATTTCTTGTGGTACATAAAACAATACTTCTAGGCCACGTAAATCAACAACAATGCGTCTCGGGTAAACATTGCATCCATGTATTTAGTTGATAACGCATTGTTGTTGTGGCGTTGTCGGTCAGATGATAGGTATGGCGACCCTATCATGACATGGGCTTGACTGGTTGATGAATTTCGACGAAACTACTATCCCAAATATTCGAAGGATAAAGCTCACGATGAACTCAAACATCTAGAACAAAATGGCGCAATTCGCGACTATGTGATAAAGGTGTGCAACTAGATTGGGTATACCCGAAAACCAAATCAGCCCATTTGAAAAATAGGGTGGAGAACCAGTTCCTATTGAAACCGGTCCAAGAACTGGTTCCCAAAATTCAAAACTAGTTTGAACCGATTCAAAGTAAATACCCACCTGAGAACCGAATCGATTGGACTAGTTTAGGAACTGATTTTGTAAGCCCAACCCCAAAAGTCCAAAACCCTATTTTCTTCCTTTGATTTTCTATCTCTCGCAAACTTGCTTGGCATTTTTCCCTTCATCATTCTTGAGTTTCTCTTCCTCGCTCGCTTTCATCCATCTCCTTCCTTCATCCATCGTCAGCTCCCTCTCGCTCTGTTTCATCTATCACCGGCTCTCTCATTTGTAAGCTTGCAAATTTCCTTAGTTTTTCTGGACTTTTCTTTCAGATTAAAGCTCGGTTCCTCTCTTTTTCTTTGGGGACGCTTTTTCGAGTTGGATTTCTTGTCAGATTGGTGGAAAAATTTGCATTTTTTTGCTCATATGGGAACTCACTATGAGTAGTTTGGGTAAGGTGGGAGAGAGACAAGAAGTCGTAGAACTCGAAGAGCTTCAGCGTCGGGTGAATCGCTGCCATGTTGAGGCTCTACAAGATCGTGGGGATGGGTGGATTTGCTGGGCTCTCGCCCCCTCTGGCCTTCCCATCAAATGGTAGCGAGGGCAACAGCGGCTCACATGGTTGGTGGGCCCAGGCCTTCTTGGAACGCACGTCAGGGAAAACGGAGGCAACAATTTGCTACACATGCGAGACGGCCTAGGCTTCTTCCATGTAATTCTCTGTGCGAGCTTTCGCCTCGGCTTAGTGAAATGTTTGCATATTTTTTGTTCATATGTTGTTGATGTTGATGTCACTGCTTTTGTTGTTGATGGTGCTGGATTTGGAATTAATTGTTTGGGGTTAATTGTTCCTTCAACTGGCAGAACACACGAATCCACATCTTTACTCTCAAAATCAAAGCTAGCAGAAGAAGAAGAGGAGACCCACCAGAGCACTTCTCAGTACTCATTGCATGAATGAGACTAATATTAGACCCATGTTTATTGCTAATGTTTATGCAATGTTAAGATTTTTTCTTTGCCTTATGATTTTGTTTATGATAATTAGCCTTGTGAATCCCTAGTTTGTTGTTTAATCAAAAAGTTCATGTACTTATTGATTACAAGTGCTTAGTATTTCAATATAAATTAGGAGGATTACATCGTTTTATCGCATATTAATATAAAATTCGAAACCGTATAGAATATCAAGCGATTGCAAAATAGGTTCAAATGGAAACAAGATTAACCCTGGAACCAAATCAAAAAAACATGGTGGTTCAAGTACAGGATCCAATGGAAACAGAGTCGAGTACAATGTCTATAAAAGAGGAACCGGTTATAACAAGATCAAGTACAAGATCTAGGTCTAGAACCTACCTATCTTGGACCCGATCACCCCTACTATGTGAAGCGATATTCAAAGATTCTACTCCAAATCCTGTCCATGACCGAGATGGAGGCATATCACCAATTCATAAGTGGACGCAAGCCATAGGTCAAGCAAGAGCTCAAGTAGTGCCACGCGATGGATCTTGCAAGGGCTATGTCCATGGTCAAGTTCCTTGTGGAGTATAAGTCACCTTCCATGAAAAGTCCAATTCTCATCCAAAAAACAAGGCCAATGGTGGGGGAGATCAAGAAAGATTCAATTGTCAGAATGAAGCCAAATTACTGACGGCAAAACCTAACACACAACTAGAGTCGAGTGGATGGGGACAAAAGAAGGTGCGCACATACAAGTGTTTCTTTTGCGAGTATCCTCACATGGCTTGAGATTGTCCCAAGAGGGGCAAACTAGTAGCCCTATTCAAGGAGGACGAGCCACGAGAAGAGGCACAGTTGGGTTCACTACGCATCCCTTGTTCGATCAAAACAAGAAGGAGAAGGAACCCAAAGACATGATGTTCATGGATGTAAAGATCGAAGATACCACGATGAGGACGCTTGTGGATACCGGAGCGTCCAACCTCTTCATATCCCAAGAGGCCGCTAAGAAACTAAATCTTTTGGCCAAAAAGGGAGGAGCCGATTGGTTCAAAACAGTAAACTCCAAGAAAGTCTCGACTAGCAACATGGCTAGGGATATAGAGCTCCATCTTAGTCCATGGACCAGTAAAGAAAATATTGAGATAATCCCTCTTGATGACTATGACTTTGTGTTAAGTTTTGGATTCCTCGAAAGGATCGATGTGGGCATTATGTCATTCGCAAATTACATATACATCCTTTATAAACACCGCCAATGCATGGTCTCGATCCATCATGAGTTGGAATGCGATAGAAAGATGCTATCGACCATGTAGCTATCGAAGGGAGCAAGGAAGGGTGAGGTGACCTTCTTGGCAACATTGAAGACTGAGGACGTGAAGGGAGGTGACACATCGAAGGAGGTGACCTAAGTCCTCGATTCGTTTTAAGATGTGATGCCACTCGATCTACCCAAGAAGCTTTCACCTCGAAGAGAGGTGTATCATTGGATCGAGCTCACGCTCAATGCTCAATCACTAGCCATGGCACCCCACTGCATGGCGCCGCCCGAGTTGGAAGAATTGCATAAACAACTCAAGGAGTTGCTCAATGTGGGATACCTTTGACCATCCAAGGCTCCGTTCAATGCCCTAGTCCTGTTCCAAGAGAAGCACGACAGATCACTTCAGATGTGTAGCTATTAAACAAGCTCAACATCAAAAACAAGTATTCGATCCCTCTCATTACAGACCTATTCAATTAGCTTAGGGAAGCTCGGTGGTTTACCAAGCTTGATATTCGATTGAGCTACTACAAGTTCAAATCATCAAGGGAGACGAACCAAAAATTATGTGCGTGACACGCTATGGCTCGTACGATTTCCTCGTCATGCCATTCAGCTTGACTAATACGTTGGCCACGTTCTGCACTCTAATGAATAAGGTACTCCACCCATTCCTTGATATGTTTGTTGTGGTGTACTCAATGATATTGTCGTGCATAGTCGGACTCTCAAAGAACACGTAGAGTACTTAAGGCAAGTCTTCCAAATCTTGCGGGAGAATGATATGTACGTGAAGCGTGAGAAGTGCGCCTTCATGCAAGAGGAAGTTCTTTTCCTCGGTCACATCATCAGGGGGGGAGGGGGGACGAGTGTGAATGGATGCGGCTAAAATCCGTGCCATCGTTGAATGGGAACCACCGACCAAGGTGATAGAGCTAAGATCATTCCTTGGTCTCATGAACAACTAACGACGCTTCATTTACCGCTATTCAAGCCTTATTGCACCACTCATGGACATGTTGGAAAAGGAAAGGCCGTGAAAGTGGATGGATCGATGTCAAGAGGCATTCGATCAATTGAAGCAAGCCATGACCGAAGACCTAGTGCTCATGCTACCTGACCATGCCAAGCCGTATGAGGTAGAAACCGATGCCTTTGATTTTGCTATCGGTAGTGTCCTTATATAAGATGGGCACTCGGTTGCCTTCAAATCTCAAAAGTTGAATGATATCGAGTGGCGATACGCGGTCCAAGAGAAAGAAATGATCGCGGTGGTGCATTGCCTTCATACATGGAGGCATTATTTCTTGGGATCCCAATTCATCATAAGGATGGACAATGTGGCCATGAGCTACTTCTAAATTCAAAAGAAGCTCAGTTTGAAGCAAGCTTGGTGGCAAAACTTCTTAGTCCAGTTCAATTATGTGCTAGAGGATAAGCCGAGGAAGGCTAATTCCATGGCGGACACCTTGTTTGGAAGTTGGAATTGGCAAATATAGTGAGTCGACCCAACTATCCGTGGATCAACCATATCAAGAAGGGGCTCGAGCACAACCCTACAACCCAAGTGCTCCTTAAGTATGTGTAGAAGGGCAAGACAAGGCAATTATGGCATGAGGACGGCCTCTTTTACGCCAAGGGACGATAGCTCCATGTGTCGCTCCACGAGAAGCTGAGGAAAGAAGTACTACACGAGTGCCATGACTCCAAATGGGTAGGTCATCCGGGAATTCACCACACCATGGCACTCGTTGAAGATCAATATTCTTGATCTCACATGTGGGATAACGTTGAAGCTTATATGCAGACATATCTTGTATGTCAATAAGACAAGATCAAACAACAATCGTCATCAAGGCTCCTTGAGCCATTGCTTATCCCGGAGTGTCCATTTGAGAGTGTCTCTCTTGACTTCATTATTAATTTGCCCAAGTTCAAAGGATGTCGGACCCTCATAGCCGTTATGGATTGGTTCTCCAAATACACAAAGTTCGTGCCCATGACTAAAGATTGCCAAGCCCAGAAAGCGACTAAGCTATTCATCAAGCATGTCGTCAAGTATCGAGGGATACCATGCACGATCGTGTGCGAACAGGATCCTTGATTCACCGAGTTGTTTTGGACTGAGCTCTTGAAGTTGCTAAGGTCAAACCTCAACTTCTCCACAAGTTTGCATCCCCAAACTAACGGTCAGAGGGAAAGGGTGAATGCACTTTTCGAAATATACCTCCGGCATTATGTGAGCACCACGCAAGTAAATTGGGCAAAGCTAACCGACATGGCCCAATTCTTCTACAACATACAATGGAGTGAGTCCACAAACCAGAGCCTATTTAAGATCGTAATGGGGCAACAACCGCTCTCACCAAGCATGGTTGCCTCAGGCTATCGAGGGAGTAGTCCACCGGCATACAAGTTCACAAAGGAATGGCACAAACAAGCGAACTTGGCGTGAGCATGTCTACACAAGGCCGCAAAGCTTATGAAGAAGTGGGCCGACAAGAAGCAACGGCACATGGAATTCCAAGTTAGTAACCTAGTGCTAGCCAAGTTACATTTGGTCCTCCGATATCAAGACATGCATAAGGGACTAATCCATCGCTATAAAGGCCCCTTCTGAGTGTTGCAACGGATCGAAAAAGTTGCATACAAGCTGGACTTGCCATCCAAACTCAAGGTACATCCAATGTTCTATGTGAATATGCTCAAACCTTTCTATGTAGATAAGGAAGACCTAGACTGAGGGGAATCACAACGGGCGCCCCTTGGGGCAAAAACCTCGAACAATCGGAATGTCGAGTACATCATGGCGGACCGAGTCATATGGAAGAGGTATTGCACACCCAAGAAGGAATACCTAGTCCAATGGAAGGGCGTTCCGAAGAGTGAAGCGAGTTGGGAACCATCCGAGGCTCTTTACGGTTCAAGAAACACATCGACGTATTCCATGCCAAAGAGTGACAAGGGCATCATCCGAATAGAGAGGGGAGATCGACATGGCCCAAGGACGAGCATGATCCAAGACGTCCAAATGAAGGGTCATGTCCCACACAAGGACTAGCCCACGAGCGCCCACAAACGACCCATGAGCAATAGAGCCGGCTTATGAGCAATGCAAGAAGAAGCCAACAACCGTTCGGCTTCCTTGTGTCAGGTGACCCTTCAATTCCCACAAACTGACCCTGTAGACCCATGGAAGACATCCCTTGAGTTCGCCCATGGCCTAGGGCCTCTTGAGCTTCTGGTGCAATCTTATAATGATTCTATATATTCAAATACGACCGTTGGATCGAAGAGGGATCAATAGCTAGAATCAGCCCATACTTGTATCAACAAGGGACCCTTTCCCCTCACTTGTACACTCTTGTTCACAAGCTAATATGATTTGAGCTTCACTCTCATACTTTGTTCTTGTGAGCTGCGTACATGTGTAAGGCTAACTTGGGATCATATCCTAAGGCCGCACAAATAGGAATCATCGGAATCAATCGACTCGTGACACATGCATGCAGGTTTTTACAATGAAGTAGATAGTGATGGGCTTTGGAGGGTTTAGTTCCTTTCTTCTCATCCTTTTAATTAACAA
This sequence comes from Eucalyptus microcorys, assembly GCA_014182515.1. NCBI lineage: Eukaryota > Viridiplantae > Streptophyta > Magnoliopsida > Myrtales > Myrtaceae > Eucalyptus > Eucalyptus microcorys. Next base: position 24,863,499 of record CM024572.1, read on the forward strand.
AAGGATCAACCGGGGTCCAACTTCTTGGGTGGCTTTGTGTTAGATTCTCCATCATCGTTTTCACAGCTCCTTTAAGTGTGGTGAATAATTGGAATAACTCTTGATTTCTTACCTTTTACTTTTCCCTAGTTATACTTTCCTTCATGCACTACTGAGTTATGGGAGACAAGTTTTGCATGACATTTATTTTCGACGAATATTGCACAGAGAACAGTGATACGCACCAAAAGCGTAGAGTTCATGCCCTTCTCTCTCTCATTTTTCCTCACGCTCAGCGCTGTAACTTGGCTCCTATATGGTATATCTCTCAAGGATATCCACGTCACCGTACGCATCGACTTTCAACAAATACTAGAAATTATGCTAAAAAGAGTTTTCTACTACCCAAAGAAAAAAGTGTGCCATGGAGACTACGATTTAGATATCGCTTTATTTCTCATATACAATCATTAACATATGTATGATCATTTACATAGGCTCCAAACGTATTGGGGTTTATCCTTGGAGTGCTTCAGATGGGACTCTATCTGATAAATAGGAAGAGGAATGTGATGGTTTTGGAGGAACCCGATGACTTCGGTGGTGCAAGGCCGATTGCCGATACTTAAAGTCGCAATATCGCCTCTAACGATAGCATCATCGACGTTGATGAGATCAAGGAGAGGAAAGACGATGTATACGAGGGTGAGATAAGCTTGGAAGCTTCCAATAATGGACCAGTTGCAAATAGTTCATGTGAAGTTTGACCCGGGTTAAGTCGCAGCATATGTTTCTGCCGTTGTCTTTCGAGTAGCTAGTAAGCTAATTTAGTTCTTTCTTCTATGTTGTTAATGCACGCGTCATAACTTGTATATGCAAGTGGAGATTAACACCACGTGCATAAGTGCTCTAGAATTGCAATGTCTTTTCTAGTAATTAAAATCTTCCTTGTCTCGTTCCTGTCGTAAATGAACTCATTCTACTATCTCTTTGATCCATATTTCGAAAAGACATGGCAAGTTTGCCGTGATTTACATATGAAGATCATGATTCGTGACCTAAATCGAAATTGGCCGTGAAAGATGCCTGTCGTGATCTACCTCCTTTAAAAGCAGAGAAGCCCACCGTTCGGAAAGCTAATAATCAACCATATCATCGTCGGCGTCGTTCAATGAGGGACGTTTCAATAAAAGTCAAATGGATACGGGTTCTGTGTTAGTGGAGGAGTCATATCATCTGGCATGAGATTACCAGATACAAAAGCTTGGCACAACTTCCATCCGGACCTCTCGTTCTAGCCCGTTGCACTTCTTTAAGGATGACATAGCTTCGTAACATTGAGGCAATATCTATTATCTGTTAGAAAATTTTTATAATATGGACTTACATTAATTAATTAATTAATTTTCTATTTTAAATAATTTGGTTAATGGATATTTCAATATTTGTTAAACCCTAGAGTGATCTTATTGAAATAGGTTTTGGCATCTATTAATAATGGGCCTAGTTAAGCAGCAAAGTGTGGGCAATTGTGTTTAACTGAAGCTCATAATGGGAATAGCTCAGTTGACACGCTTTTGATTAGGGTTTGCTAGGTCCCTCTCTAGTGTAGGGTATACCTATAAGTTGCTTTAATCCCATTGAAAGCTGTTATACTGAAATAGGTCATAGAGAGAAAGATCTAGCATCCCGATAGATCTCTGAGTATCAAAGTGATCTATTTTTCTTCAAGTGAAGTAATGGCTTAAACAGGTACGCTTTAATTTCAGTATGCTTATTGATCTCAGTGTTTTATAGTCATATATGGATCCGATTCTTCTTGATTGATTAGTTGTTTATGTGAATAATTTTCTACATTATCTACTCATCAGGCTGTGAAACTTCAATAGTTTGGTCAGGCATTCGGGTGCCAATCAAGTTGAGCCACGCTTTTGGGTTGAGTCACCACTGCAGTCTACAGCAGAGTTCTTATGCCCCCAGCATTTTATTTCCAGCCTTTCCCTTATTGGTGGTCATAGCGATTTAATGACTTAATTGATGGCATTAATAACTGGCTAGATGGCCTTAAATAACATATCTTGCACTATTTAGTGCACATAAGCCGCCAAAAGTCTTTCCGACACCACTTTTGACAATATTTGAGTGAAAATGGGCGGCATTTTTTAATGTTGGGAAAAAGATCTTGGAAATGTGTAATTTATTGAAGGGCACGTTGGTCAGGTGCTCGAAACTTGACTTGAGCTCGATCACGTAATAGAGTTTTACCAAGCTTGGCTTGAGCTTAAAGAAATTAGATCTTCTAGAGCTTCATATAGCCCAAATATCTTCCTTGGATTTTCGTATATGTGTGGATACACTTTGTAACTTCAAGGAACTCTATGTTTGATTTTATCACAATTATAATTGCAAGCTTGAGCTTGACTCGATATGAAATTCAAGCAGCTTGAGCTCGACTCTAGATCAAACAAGTTGATTTGATCGAGTAATACATCATCGAACCAAGGCCCGAGCTACGTACTCACGGGTAACTTTGACTCGGTTTACAATGATGAACACAAGGGGCTTGGGAACGATTACTATCTTGCTTGGGCGATATTTTCTTCCACCCTCGGTGGAGAAAACTTTCTTCAATCAAGTTTTGTATTGGTGGTGATGGTTTTATTAGTGATGGGCTTAAGGCCCGTCAGCCCAAGTTGGGCCCAAAAAGCCTGGCCCACGGGAATACGGCCCGTGGATGGAGGGACATATAAAAGGGAGGAGAGAGAGAGAGAACGTACTGGTTGAAAACAGAAAACGTACGTACGCATCCCTTCTTTTTCTCTCTCTCTCTCGCTTTCTCTCCCAGCGCGAAGGCGAATTTGCTTCACCGGATCCAATAGGACCAAGTTTCTCTTCCTCTATTAGCGTCGGTGTTTAATCTGTGGCTTAAAAGGTACGCTCGAATCCGTGGTGTGTTTTAGGATCGGTGATACGTGTTGTTTTTCCCGGGCTCATCTTCCGCATTGATTTAGGAGTTCGATTTAGTGTCGAATCCGCTTTTCGGGGATCCGTTATTCCCAACATTGGTATCAGAGCCCTAGTTCACATTTTCCCGACCTGTTTGATTTTTTTGATTGATTTTTCGCGAAAGTAATTCAGCCGTACGGATCGGGGCGAGAAATCCCGACACCCGAGCGCTGTTCGCCCATTTTTCCGAGTTTTCGTAAGTCAAAATCAAATTCTGATGGCATAGCGAGAAAGGGGTCGTCGAGACGAGTCTAGCGATATGTCGAACGCCGCCGGGAGACGCCGCACGCGCCCACACGCGCGGCCAGAAGCCGCTGCGCGTGGGTGCGACGCGCCCGGAAGCGCTGGCTCGCCCAGCGCGTGCGACACACGCGCCGGTCGGCGAACTGGCACGTGCTGCCGCCGGCCGGCGAACCGGCACGGGCCGATCGGCGGACCGACGCATGCTGACGTCGCATGACGTCACCCAAAGGTCGATGTCGGCCGGGTGACGTCATCGATGACGTCAGCACGACGACGGTTGGCCGAGCGGTCACCGGCCGGCGACTCGACCGGCGACCCGACCCGAACCGCGGACGCCCGGCACGCGCGCGGCACGTGCCGTCGGTTCGCCCGAACCAGCCCGACCGGCCCAACCGGTCCGACCGGTCCGACAACCGTTGACCTAACCGTTGACCCGTTGACCGTTGACCGACGACCGTTGACCGTTGACCGACGACCGTTGACCGTTGATCGTTGACCAAAAAAAAAAAAGGAGGAGGAAAAGAATGTGTTTCTTTTTCAATTTAGTCTATGTGGATTATTTGTGATCCCTTATTTGTTCTGCATTTGTTGCAGGAACAGTTCTGCATTTATTGCACGAACAATGCCTCCCCTGAGGTTGCGCACACCTATTTGCGCAGTTACCGATGAACAAAAGGATAGGTTGTTTAAGTTGATAGCTGAGCTGACTGATCATCGATGGGAGAGTGGTGACTTAATTGATCACGTCCTAGAAGTTAACGGGAAAATTCAACAGGTCATATGGAATGGTTGTCCTATGCCACAGTCAGAGATGGTGCGATTTTTCATAAACGCTCTTCCACCTGAATGGCAAGATGTGTTGAATCGCATATGGGATGTCAACGGAACTGCTTCATATAAGAAAATTATGATGGATTTTGTAAATGAATATTACTGCATTGTTACAAGGGAAAAGATCGAGAAATTGAACAAAAGAGGATCTTTCCCAGTTCGTGTGCTAGTTTGGTGTTAGATGTATTGGTTGTTTTCTTAGTTAAGTGTGCTTTGTGGACATCTTATGTAATGCTTACTACCTGATTGTTGTTGATGTAGCAACCTATATGTTAGTTGTATTATATGAAAGCATTATTATATTGTATGTCAATTATCTGTTGCTTTCTGTTATTGTCGGTTGCTGTGGGTAGTTATAGAAGTTTTTGTAACTTCATAGAATTTATTTTGCATAAGACAATTATATTAATGATAGTTTTAAGTTAGGATTTTGGAGGATGATTGGAAACATAGTGACCTTTTGATTCTGAAGCCTTACTTGAAATTATTCATTAATATGATGGGTCTATGCAAATAGGGATGCATAAATGATAGGCATTAATTATTCGTGCATATATGTCTGATGTGTTCAGACCGATGGTTTCAAAACTAAGAACGTAATTGCTGATATGAACGGCAACAATTGTGAAATATTGAATATGAAGATTCAATATGTGCTGGAAAAGCAAGAAGCACTAGAAGCTATTGACCATATTATGGAAGATCTTGAGAATGCCGTGCGCCACCTTGAGCTAGCGAGAGGACCGCCTAACGGCATTTGAGCCGAAAATAGACATTTGCAATGCTGGTTCTAGCTCAGAAAGGGCTTTGAGCTCTAAGCGCAAGCGTATTGATTCGTTCAATATGTGGGAATGCAAAGGATCAAGTCCTTATTGCAAAAAATCAAGAGTTAACCAACACAAGAGAGGAAAACGTCCTCAAGTAAAGAAAATGTCAAGGGTAAGGTGTTATAATTGTGACAAGAAATGTCACTATGCTCGCAACTGTTGTGAGCCGAAAAAGGTAAACACCCATTGTACATTTAAGAACTTTGCTTATGTGTCAAGTTCTGTATTATTGGTTGAATCCAATCCTTTTGTGGACTATAGATTCAGGAGCGGCAGACCATGTAGCGAAGGATAGAGAATCCTTCGTGAAATTCCGACGATACCAACTGGAACTAAGTGAATCTATGTAGGAAATAACTCCAGAGCTGAAGTTAAAGGGATTGGCACCTGCCAACTGAACATGCGTGGTGGATGCATTTTGTTCCTACATGATGTTCTATATGCTCCGGAGATTCGTCGAAATTTAAGTGTCTGTTTTGGTGTTGGTTAAGCTTGGTTTTAGTGTAAACTTCCATAATAGAGGTGTAGATTTGTATTTGGATACAAACTACTATGATTGTGGTCACTTTCTGGATGGTTTTATTGTACTAAATGTTGACTGTGGTGATGTCAATATTTGTTATTCCCTTGTTTCACATCTTTTACTTCATATGATAATGATGTGATTATGTGGCATGCTAGACTTGGTCATATTGGCCAACAACGTATGAATAGACTAGCCAAAGAGGGCTTGTTGGGCAACATTGAAAAAGTTGATTTGACCATATGTGAGCATTGCCTAGTAGGGAAAACGACAAGGAAACCATTTGGAAAGGATAATAGAGCTGAATTTCCTCTGCATTTAATCCATTCTGACGTCTGTGGTTCAATGAATGTGAGAGGAAGGCATGGGGCTGTTTATTTCATCACTTTTATAGATGATTATACTCGATTCGGAAATGTCTATTTGATTTCTCATAAATCTGAAGCATTAAGTTGTTTCAAAAGGTTTATGAACTTGGAAGAAAATCAATTAGACAAGAAAATAAAAGTATTGAGATCCGATCGAGGTCGAGAATATTTATCTGATGAGTTCAGAAAATTATGTGATGAAAAGGGAATAGAAAGACAGTTATCTATTCCATATACTCCTCAACAAAATGGTGTTGCAGAGAGAAGAAATAGAACCCTACTGGAAATGGTTAGGTCCATGATGGCGCATGCTAACTTACCTATCACTTTTAGGAGTGATGTGTTGTTAACTCGCTGCCTATATACTTAACCGGATGCCTTCCAAATCAGATACTACCACTCCATATGAGTTATGGACAGGTAGCAAAACCGGATTTAAGTTTTCTTAAGCCATAGGTTTGTACTGCCTATACTCATGAGTCCTCTCACAAGTTTAGGAAATTGGGTCCCAAAGGAAATAAGAGTATTTTCATGAGATACTCCGAACACTCGAAAGGGTTTGTGTTCTTAGGTGAGCAGGAAAGTGGGAGTATAACTAAATTTGAATCACGAGATGTCACATTCTTAGAGGATGAATTTCCTAAGAAAGGCAAAATAAGGGAAGATTACTTCCTATTTGTAATCTTGGGTCAAGATAATGATATTAGTGGAATTCGTTCAAGTGGGAGTAATATGAGAAGTGATGAATTGAATTCAACTCATTCTCAATTGCTACCACATGATGAGACGACGTCATCATTATCTAATCCAAGTGGGAGCATAATGGGGAATGATGTGCAAAGTGTACAATCTCCCATACGGCGAACAAGTCGCCAAAGTATTCTCGTCGACGTTTTGACATTAAAGGGGAAACTTTTATGATTACTCCGCAAGATAAGGATGAGCCAAGAAATATTAATGAGGCTCTGAATTGCCCTAGTAAGGAAAAATGGATTCATGCAATGGAAGAGGAAATGGAGTCAATGAAGTCAAACCATGTTTGGGAACCGGTTGATCTTCCGAAAGGACACAAAGCTATTGGGAACAAGTGGGTTCTCAAAATAAAGCGAAAAGCTGATGGCTCGATAGAAAGGCATAAGGCTCGCCTTGCAGCGAAGGAGTATAATCAACGGAAGGAATTGATTATGAAAAACATTTTCTCCCGTAGTGAGATTTACCTCGATTCGCATTATTCTGGCAATAGTGGTTAGTATGGATCTTGAGTTACATCAAATGGATGTAAAGACTGCTTTCATCAATGGAAAATTAAAGGAAGAAATATATATGGAACAACCTGCTGGTTTTATAGTGAAAGGCCAAGAAGAAAATGTATGTCGACTTTAGGGGTCGATATATGGCCTTAAGCAGTCATCGAGACAATGGTATATAAGTTTTCATAATGCCATAATGGCATATGACTTTACAATAATTGATGAGGATTATTGTGTATATATCAAAAGATCCAAAGATCAATTTGTGATCATATCATTATATGTTGATGATATACTAATTGTCGGAAGTAATATGGAGTTTGTTAATATTGTGAAGAATTGGTTATCTTCCAACTTTGAGATGAAAGACATGGGTGATGTTGCATACATTCTTGGAGTTAAGATTTCAAGATTGTAAACCCATAGATACTCATATTACAAAAGGCGAGGGATTGAGCCACGATTGTGTCCAAGGACTCCACAAGAGAAGGAACAAATGAAACATGTTCCTTATGCTAGTGCTGTTGGAAGCTTGATGTACGCTATGATGTGTACAAGACCCGACATATGTTTTGCAGTTGGAATGGTGAGAAGATACCAATCCAATCCAGGTCAAGCACATTGGAAAGCCGTTAAGAGAATACTGAGGTATCTAAAGGGGACTGCTGATTATACACTTAGTTATTAAGGAAATGATCTGCAACTCAAAGGCTATTCTGATACTGATTGGGGTGGAGATTTAGATGAAAGAAAATCTACCTCTGGGTTTGTTTTCTTACCGAATAATAATGGAGCCATATGTTGGAGCAGTAAGAAGCAAACGTGTATAGCCTTGTCCACGATGGAAGCTGAGTTCGTGGCATTATCAGCAGCGATACAAGAAGGAGTTTGGCTTAAGAGATTTTTGGATCATTTAGGTGTTAATGAGAAAGTTGCGAATCCATTGTTGGTTAACTATGATAGCCAAGCAGCTATAGCGTACACCAAAGATCCAAAATATCATGGCAAGACCAAACATATAGATACCAAGTATAACTTTGTCAAGGATATGGTTGCACGAAAGGATGTGAACTTACAGTACATATCTACGCATAGAATGGTAGCAGATCCTATGACAAAGCCAATACCTAGAGATGTGTTTTATGGCCATATGAAATCTCTAGGATTGCGTAGAGGCTGATGTACTGAATATTGTTATTTCCCTAAGTGTTCACATTTGATGAATTTATGTTTTCATCATTAATGCCTATGAATCTTTGTTTGATCTTTATGCATCTTAATGCTCGTGCATTATTTTAAGTTGAGAAAGTATGTCGGACAGATATAAGATTAGCCCACTCACACGGGTAATCGCCTCTATTTACTATGTGATAAATAGAGATGAGACTGTTTTTTTTAAGCTTATTATCTAGGTGATAATCGAGAGCTCAAGCTTAAAATATGTATGTCGCCTTAACTGGGTGTTAAGATGAGGACATAATACTTACTATGTCCGAAAGTAAAATACCCCACATATTTTACTTTATCTGTCTATGATGCCAGATGTGAGTTCTGATAAATTTTGTGAATGAGTAGATACGTGAACTCAAGTTAGACATTGGGTATGTCTGAACTATCATCTATACGGTATTGAAAGGTGTAGACATACACTCCATGGGAAAGGAGTTAATACCGTAATACGTATTTCATACTACGTATGCATGAGACGACCAATAAGAGTGACAAAAAGTTTGATCTCAACTTTTATGACGTGTGAGACTCTTGAGGAAAAGAGTTCCTCAAATTTTAGTGCCCTCATGACTTTTACTTATTCTCAAGGTTTCTATTTAGTGTTTGCTATCTTAGGATGTTGCCAATGGTCATGAGTTGATTCAATCTAATGGGACATTTCTAGAAAAGCAAGCTGAACTGAAATTGAGAGTTTGAAGGAAAGAGGAATATCGATTTTGGGGAATCACATTGTAGTTTTGTATTCACTGGTCGACCAATTATGACTGTCTTTGGGATAATTATAATTGTGAATACAATATATATATCATATTTAAAAGAGATCAAGAGAGATATAAAATGTGATCGATCGATCTAGGGTACTGCATACTAAATCTACTCAAAGCGTGATGCCCATTATGAGCTGCTATATATTCCTAACAGATGTATAGCAACGAGCTCTCAAAGTATGCTGGTCGCACGGATTATTCACCGGTATGAATGTTGAAGAGAGGTAAAGAGAATCCTGTTCGGCCCACCATGTGCGAGTGGGAGATGATGGTTTTATTAGTGATGGGCTTAAGGCCCGTCCGCCCAAGTTGGGCCCAAAAGCCTGGCCCACGGGAATACGGCCCGTGGATGGAGGGACATATAAAAGGGAGGAGAGAGAGAGAGAGAACGTACTGGTTGAAAACAGAAAACGTACGTACGCATCCCTTCTTTTTCTCTCTCTCTCTCTCGCTTTCTCTCCCAGCGCGAAGGCGAATTTGCTTCACCGGATCGAACAGGACCAAGTTTCTCTTCCTCTATCGGCATCAGTGTTTAATCTGTGGCTTAAAAGGTACGCTCGAATCTGTGGTGTGCTTTAGGATCGGTGATACATGTTGTTTTTCCCGGGCTCGTCTTCCGCATTGATTTAGGAGTTCGATTTAGTGTCGAATCCGCTTTTTGGGGATCCGTTATTCCCAACAGGTGGTTTACAAAGATGGACATTTTGACGAAGTTCGTACATAGGAAAGCCCAGTTTGTACTGAACTCTTTTCTCATAGAACCAATTCGGAGAGTTGCTTCGGATATGATCCAATGAGCGCGCAACCAGAAAGCAACGCATTATCGGCAACTAAAAGGAAAAGGAAAAGACCCAAACCTAAGCACATTGGTGTGCTGCTCGTTGTCCTGCCGCATAGATCTTCGTATACAACAAGGTTGGACACGAGAATGCACGTACGGAGACGGCCGTTCGGTACAAAGGTAGGCACGAATCATGAAGATGTGGAGAGTCCCAGTCCGATTGAGATCCTGCCTAACTACATCCTCGTTTGGAGGTCTCTTTCCTCTACTTGGTTATTCTCGCGTGCCCTTGGGCCCTTCGTCGTGACTCATTGAATTGTATCTTTACTTTTGAAACCCGCATGATTAGGACACTTTGGGAAAAACGCATTTGTAAAGCCCCGTTCTATGTTTCAAAAACGTATATGTAAACCCGCTTTTATTTGAAAATTCTATTACCCCTCATGTGTAGGGTGGAAATAAGCAATTGGGAAGACAAATAGAGGTCTAGAAAAATTTGAAGTCAAGACCTCCTAATCTGATACAATATGAAATTTTATGAGACTTTTGTCAACTATTTTAAAAATTTAAACTGTTAGATAAAAATGTGGTTTAACATCTAAATATTTTGAAACATAGAACTTGATGTTAAGCTACGTGATTCATCAAATAAAACCACGTGCATGGTATGTTGCAACTCAGCCTTACCATCAAGACCAAAGACCCACTAATTAACCACATGTGATCGTACAAATTTTAAGATTAGTAGGGGCACCCATTCAACGTCAATCACCTAACAATATATTACTAATTATCCAAACATTTAGCAGACGATAATGGTGGCCCATTTACGCACTCCATGTCCCGACGTCCAAGCACTTATTTCCAGACCGCAAATCTCTTTTGCTAAAGGAGATGTTTCATGTTGGATGGAACCTTCGACTCTCATACCGTTTCCCTATCACAATTGAATATGAATGTCGAGATTCCGCTAGTTTCCCTCTCTTATCATTTTCCCTTCATTTCGAGGAAGTGCTTTGTTAGGGTCTTATTGCTTTCGACTCAAGCTGAGTACATGATTCCAAATTACAAATGGATGGTCCTAACTCGAACTTCATTCAATGTCGAATTGCAATGTTTGACCGGCGTTGACTGATAGATAACATCAGGGTGGTGTTGTTCTGGAAAAGATGTCCTCGTAATGGATTTGCGGCAAAGTGTGTTACTTCAATAATCGATGTACCTCGCCCTCATTGTTGCTTCAAAAGTTAAAACCTTTTTCCGCAATCGACGATGCCTTCATTAATTTGGACAATGATACTCCTCCCAATCAGAACATTCACACAGGCACGTGCGAAACCGTTATAGAGGGGAAATTTCTTTAAAAATACCTAAATCCATTACAGTTGGACTAATTCAATATTAAACATTTCAATTTTGCTAATATTACTTTGGTCTAGACAATTTTGCTAATTGAATTATAAACTTTTTGATTAACAATTAAGTCCATTCAACCAACTAGGTTATCGCTAACATAGATACTAGTCATCCAACGTGATGCCAACATAAAAAAAATTTGTAATTTTTAAAAAATTAATTTTTTTTATTTTTTTTTTCTTTGCTTTTTTTTTTTCCTATGCCGTCGAGGGTCACCAGCAACCCTCGCCCACCACAAAGGCTTCACTCAAGGCCATCACCTTGCCGACTGTGGGTGAGGGTGTGAAGGCCCTCGCTGAATCTAGGTAGGCGACCACAATGCCAAAATAGACTCAACTAGCAAATTGTCAAAAAGTTACAAAAGTTGTCTACTTTAAAAAATAGCAAATGAAAAAATGAAAAGAAAAATAAACAAACTTACAAAAGTTGTCCACTTTCATGCTAGCGGTGCCACATACGAAAATTGGCCAAATTGACTCAACAAGCAAATTGTCAAAAAAATTATACAATTCAACTAGCAAAATTAAAAGATTTAAAATTGAATTAGGCAAAGTGTAATAGATTTAAGATTTTATGAACAATTTTCTCCCACTATAGAAAGAGATCACATAAATAACTAAAGCCAAAAGCAAAGCATATACCAATTGCTAATAAAATATATAACAACACCAATGATTCCACAGTTGCCGGATAATTGTAAGAGACTCTTATCAGCTCTTATCCCATCAAGTGGCCATCTCATATTATAATTCAACAATCAACCTCGAACCGAGCCTGCCCACATCGAGAGCTCTCCAGCAATTTGGCGCACGAAATTTCAATTGCAAATACCATCGAACGAATCTGGGAGGAGAGTTTATATGTCGAGGGTACACTACTCGCATGTTCTCGTATAAGACACATGTTACGAACGCATGCAATCTGCGATAAGGTTAATGCTGATATCACGGTCAAGAAAGGGCTACTCGATAAAGCGCAACCATATCATTAAATTAAAGCCTTGATTAGCCATAGGAAACGATATAAAGACCCGAAATGATTTGGCATTTATAGCGAAAAAGGGATACGCGGATCGATCTGAAACCACCTGTCTCCCATTTTTGGCGGAGGGGTGTGTGAAAAAGATGGGGTGGGGATGGCAAGACGTCACTCCATGAATGGATGGATCGATGGTTATCCCCTTGACATCTGTGCGATTGCCCAAATTGGCCAAATGGAGATCTAGCTGTGAACCGACTCATCCCAATCCTTCGACATTTAGAGTATGCATCGCTCCACCTGAGATCTTCATAGAATGTACCAGGCTCTTTAATTTAACATAAGCTAATACATTCGACATATCCTAATGACCAACAGAGAGTCGTGTAATTGCTCCTAGAACATAGCTTCTTGGTATAGCTAAGGGTCAGAAGAAATTTTCTCTGTTATGTCTTCGCTTTTGTCTAATGTCTAGAGTCAAATTTTCTTCGCAGCAAATTTAGCTTTACTTACTTAAATACTAAGTTCAATATGCTACTATTGCAAATTCTGTTTTTATTCTCACTTCATATTGATTAATAATCACGATCAGTGTACGGAAAGTTCTAAAATTTATTATAAAAGTATAATCAATTTCTAAAATTTTTAAAAATGCAATTAGCGAAATGATTTAATTAGACCAATTTGATAAATTTTAAAACTCGATTGTATTTTTTGAAAATTTTAAAACTTCATTACACTTTCGTGACAAGTTTTGGTGCTTTCAATACATTTACACCTCTATTATTTTGACTAAATCATTCTTTTCTAGATGGCCAGATGATTGTATAAAGTGTTGTGAATTAATTTTTCCTTTTAACTCATCATTCAAGTAGAAACGTAAGCTACACCCTGTTTAGTTTAACTTTTTCGAAGTATCTAAGATTGCCATGTCAATGAAGACATATTAATATATAACATCAATATATAATTAATGTGGATGAAGACATGTCTATACAGAAAATACCTTCTCGATGCAAGACCGACCTCACCATGGCCAAGGCGAGGCTTGTCAAGGCTCGTCAAACCTCACCCTCGCCTAGGCGAGGCCTCGCAAGGCACAACAAGGTAGCTCCGACCTGGGCGAGGGTCGATCTTGCCAGATCTGGCAATGGGGGCCTTGCCTGGCCATGCCTAGATGGCCGACACTCAGCCTTGACTTGGTGAGACCAATCCTTGCTTGTGGCTAGTAAGTGTGACCTCGCCAGCCATGGCTGTGGTTGGTGGCCAGTGATGGCCACCAAAAAAAGAAAAGGAAGAGAAAGGGAGAAGGGAAAAAAAAAAAAAGAAACAAAATTCAATAAACTAGTTTAAAATTTCAATAAATGCAAAAAAAAAAATTATTAAAAATGTCCATGTCAGTGCTAGTCACACCACGTCTGCCAACTAGCATCCACATCAGTAATTTTTTGCCTAAATTGACCATATTAATTGAATTAGTACCAATGTAAAAAGATTTATGATTAAATTGATCCAATCAACATATTTACGACTGAATTGGTACTAGTACAATATATTTAGAACTTTTTTAGTACTTTTCCATTAAAAGCATGGACAACAAGGTACGCTGTCATGCTCAATAATTGAAAATACAAAAGCCACTTACTTTACGATGAGGGTGTGTATGATTGAATTACTCTTAGGAGTGTTTGACACGCACTCTGCCAACTTGTGGCCCTCATATACCGAAACATAAGCTGATTAGTGACTTATGTTGTCCCCTAATTACTTCCTTTCACATTGATTAAATATATTATCATAGGTGTATCGAATTGATATTTGTTCGACTAAGCTATATGAAAATGTAATATGCAAAATTGATATACCAAATGACATAGCAAATTGTAATTATGCATTTAAATAAGTGGGACACAGTGGATGAATATAATATTACATCACTTAATATATCAATTACGTCAATCAATTTTAGTATAATTAGCAAATGAAAATCCTTTTATCCAAATTCCATTTAGGCGATATTAACTTTAGTTCAACGAATTTGGTCGCGTGATCAAAAGTGACTTTGGGTCCTAGAAAGCGTTGAATCTTTATGGTATGATAAGGTGCTGCCGTCGCGTACAATCAACTACTACGTCATGCCACCTGCAATCATTAGGCGAGATCATTATGTCCATTTGCAATATTAAAAGATATCATTGCCATCAACGTAATCGATAATTTTATTGACATGAGAAGTTCATGTCTAGTACACCACTTAATCAACACCAAAATTATCTAAAAAGTCATAAGTTCATCATACAACAATAAATCCATTCTTAAACTTGCCAGTTTTAACTAATGTAATCCTAAACCTTAGGTTAGAAATCACTAACATAACGATTCTATTAAAACCAGGCCGATAGTTGACATGGACAATTTTATATGAAACGACATCACTTTGCATTGAACCAAGAATATCTGAATTTTCTTTCTTTCTTTTCTTTTCTTTTAAATATTTTTAGCTTTTTATTTTTCCTATTCTATTGTTCATCTTTATCCTCTACCGATCAAAAGTGAAGGTCATAGCCCTTGCCAAATCTGGGCAAAGCTGCCGACCACAAGCTAAGGTAATCCTCGCTAGATTTGGCGAGGTCGTGATGCCCTTGCCAGGGGTGCTAATGCCAAGGTTGCCCTCGCCTGTGCCCGATGACCTTCGCAAACCATCGCCAAGGCTTTGATGACCGACGAACAAAAAAGATGAATAGTACATAAAACAAAAAGAATCAAAGAATTCATAAAAAGAAAAATTGCAAAATGAAATTGAGTCATTTAAGATCATCCACGTCAATCGCCAGCCGTTCTACATAGGATATTTGGTACTAACTAGATTGCCATGTCAATCATTTTCGATTTAAATTAACCTGATAAATTACATTTAAAAATTATCAAAATGTTAAAGACTACATTCAGCAAATTAAAAAGTTTAGGATTTAATTGGCTGTCATGCAATAGGTTTAAAATTTTTGGACAACTCTCTCTTCAATCAACCACCATCATAAATAATTCTATCTTCTAGCATAACTTTTGCCTTCCATCTCCTCTATAAATTGTAAGGCCTACGTGAGCACAATTTCCACAACATAGCCTTATTTGTTTCCAGCTTCGAAACCTTCCATTTGAATATCTTCAGTTTCCGAGAGGAAGAGAGTGGGACAATGGCCATCTTCACGACTGACAATCCCTGGGTGCTCATTTTTGGAGTTCTAGGTACTTTACACACGGCATCCAACGGTTTTCTAGTTACTATCGAACAACAACCGATGACTTTTTTTTGACGCGTTTGTCAACCTTTGGATTGTTGTTGTCCTAGGTAATATCATATCCATCGTGGTCTTTTTGGCC
The DNA here is from genome assembly GCA_014182515.1 of Eucalyptus microcorys. Classification (NCBI taxonomy): domain Eukaryota; kingdom Viridiplantae; phylum Streptophyta; class Magnoliopsida; order Myrtales; family Myrtaceae; genus Eucalyptus; species Eucalyptus microcorys. The sequence continues at coordinate 24,879,079 of CM024572.1, forward strand.
CCAGTGTAAGTTTTTAACTCTTTCTCACTCCATTCACACTGACACCATAAGGTTTAGGACTTATTTAATCTTCCTTGGCAGGCCAACATTTTGGAGGATATGCAAGGGGAAGGCGACCGAAGGGTTTGAATCAGTTCCGTACGTGGTTTCTCTGTTCAGCGCCATGCTTTGGCTGTACTATGCATCCCTCAAGTCCGAGTCCAGCGCTTTCCTGCTCCTCACGGTCAACTCGGTCGGATGCGCCATAGAGACGATCTACATCGCTCTCTACCTTGCTTATGCTCCTAAACAAGCCAGGGTACGTAGCTACAGCGTTGTTCGCAAAGAACACACCTAATGTATTCTAATTGTTGGAGAGTGGATGAGCAGATGATGACGCTGACGCTGATGTTGGCGAATTTCGGAGGGTATTGTTCCATTCTTCTTCTGTCCCACTTCTTGGCAAAGGGATCGGCGAGGGTCCAACTTGTTGGGTGGACTTGCGTTGCGCTCTCTGTTGCAGTCTTTGCTGCTCCTCTAAGCGTCATTGTAATTTACTTCTATCTGACTCCTTTCTTTTTTCTGCACGAGAACGCCTGTCTTGCATGTCAATGTAGGACGCAAGTTGTGCATGACATGTATTTTGGTTTTGACGTACATGTGAGTTTACATACGTGTGTGCAGAGAATGGTGATACGCACCAAGAGGGTGGAGTTCTTGCCCTTTTCTTTATCGTTCTTCCTCATGCTCAGTGCTGTGACATGGCTCCTATACGGCCTATTCCTCAAGGACTTGTACATCGCGGTATGCATGGTTCATCTACGTGTTAAAATCAAGATGGCGAGGTGTGGCAATATTATCTTTGTTCCCCTGAATGAACAGTATTAACATGTGTACGTGCATATATAGGGCCCAAACGTGTTAGGAGCCATCTTTGGAGTGCTTCAGATGGCGCTGCATGCCATATACAGGAAGGGAAATACAGTTGTGACTGAGGAGGAGAAGAATGATACCAGTTGCGATGGGCATACCATCATCATCTTTATTGAAGCTTCTGATAAAGGACCAGCGGCCACTCCACCTGAAGTTTGACAGGCGTCTAAGTTACTCATATGCCCAATCAGAATTTCTGTTTTCCAGCAGCTCCTACGCGCATGTGGGTCCTGGGGGGGGTGTTGGGGTGGGGGGGGAGTGTGGTGTGGTGTGGTAGAGTGTTTTTGTCAATGTTCAACTTGTTTTTCCTAATAATGCAGTTATCAGACGCATTACTCTTTCAGAAACAGATTCAGCTACTCTCCGTTCTTTGCTGATTGATTGATATCATCTACTTACCAGGCCACAAGGTCTGTCTGCTCACTAAACATTTTTTTTCCTTTGAAATCCACCTAGTTAGGATCATGAGCTAAGATCAGAGACACTTTGGGAGACCTGAATCTGCCTCTTCATCAGAATATAACTGGGGTCACGTAATGCGTGCCCTGAGATGACATTCTTACTCTGATTCCAATTTGGGAGTAAGTTTGCTCACATGGGTAATAAACTCACTAAGGATAGCACGTACCATTAGGCCCAGATTCAACCGGACCGTCAACCCAGTTACAACACAAAATGATAGTTAAAAAGTACTCCAAACACACCATAGATATCCCTGATACTCAACTGAGAGATCAGAGGAACTTCCCCCTAAAGGAAAGTAAACAGTAAGTACTTCCTCAATCAGACTGACGATAAAAGAACTGAGTCACAGCAAAATGTTTCTTTTGTCAAGCGGGATCAACAGTTGATTCTCATGCTACAAACATTAAGGACTTCAACGCTAGCAATTTCACCAATAAGGAAGCTCTTTTATCTACAACCAATGAGGATGCACTAGGCATTGGAATACACTATTGCAGTAGTTGAAACAATTTTTATAGGCTTGCAATTGCCTCTCACGGTATCAGATTCTTCCTAGGCATTTTGGAAAAGTAAATAGCTGCATTATGTGAATTTGCTACACTTTTCAAGCAAATTTAGAGAACAGCCTCGAGATGAAAATTTGGAATGTTCTCAGGCTAGCTAAGTGATGCCAAATCTGGATATGGGCACTCGTAGACCCAACCGGGTCCAGAATATCGTATGCAGTGCAGCCATAATCCCTCCTCACTCCCGTCATATCTGCATTTTGCAGAAACTCAGAAATCAAATCCTAGGTTCTCTATCGTACACACACAGGCAAGGGTGCGCAAGCAGAATATGAGTAAAGACAAGTACCCAGGATGGGAAAAAGGAGGAACACACCCTTTTGGAGCTAAATTCGGACAATTCGTGCACACAGGGTCAGTACTAAATTCAATGCAAGGCTCTTCTTCCTTATAGTTCTGCCCAATATCAGAAACACCGGATTCCGATGACAAACCAGCAGCTTTTATCGGCAACCATTCCTTCATCTAAACGATTGGCCCTTTGTTCAAGAAGGTAAAGCATGTCATTGGTAATTGGATGGCCACTAAACTGCAAATGTACTCGTGTCTGCACTTAAAGAGCAGGGTTGAGAGAAGAAAGTACTGCAAGTACAAGCACATATCAAATAAACCTCACAAATTAGAAAGTATAAAAAACAGGCTGACTTAACCAAATGCAGAGAGTATATAATAAGCAGGACCCGAAAGTATCTTTCAAAATGAGCAGGACAGGGTTTATGGAGAGACAAAAGTGCAGAAAAGAAAGCACACATGACTCAAAAAGTTAACAGTAAATGCAATGTCCTTCCCGTATGTGTGGGTACATCTGTGCATGCAATTGACCTTGGCTACATTAAGGAAAAACAACCAAGGAAGGTTCACTGCTTATGGAATAGAAAATAGGAGGTATCAGACTCTCAACATGGTATTTGCATCCTTTAGCATCATATTGCCTTACCTGATGAGTTCTTCCAGTGACTGGTTCACAGAGAACAATGCTATGAGTTCCATTGGTGCTGATCCTTGTGAACTTTGTACAAGCGGCCTTTCCTTTCAAGAGGGCAGTATCACAAGTAGGGTCACCCGCATGTACAAAGAGATGATATTGACCAGACTGATGGTATGAAGCAGAGAGTTGTCTCTGATTGGCCCAAAGGTAATCCTCACCTCTCCTTCCCATGTTCGTTTAAATATGTGATTTGTGCTGAATAACCATATAATCCGGTATCTTCATCTTGTTCAGATATGGTTTATATGATTGTTGAGATAGTTTAAAACAGCTTAGCAGGGTCATACGCGCAGACTATATGAACTTTTTCTTGTTTTAAGCCGACTTCAGGAGCTGCTTTCTTGTGGAATGTAGGAACTGTCTAGGAACTGAGATCATGTCTACTACTGGGCCTTTTCTTAAGTTAGTGATGACCCTGCTTTAAATTTATCTGAAATTGCATCATTGCGAGTGCCAGTGACCACAAGTTTATGACTCATGGTGCTATCATGAAGAGCTGTGATTGTCTGTTTGCGTACACGCTTCCAAAGCCAAGTTCTTTCCCATCTTCAAAATTTTTTCACCCTGTTAAAAATTGATCCATTTTTTTGGAAAACTCTAGACTATACACTAGACTATTCGGAGAGAGAAAAATGGTGGCAACAATTTGTCCAAGATAGAGTTGAAGATTCTCGTACGCTGGAGAAATTTCTAGTACATGTGCATGGAAGAAAAATGCAAGAAAACTCTCAAATATTAAAGAACTTTCTGCTATGTGGGCAGCAGATCACGTGGGCAGCAAATAGACAAAAGAAAAGCAAAGAAAAGTCAACAAAAGCTGCTGGGAATAGAAAAATGTAGAAAAATGAAGAAGTACCCAGAAGATCCGTAGAAGTCGCACAAGCAGCAAGTTTGTAATATTATATTACTTTTTGTACTCAATGTCGGTGAAGGAAAGGCGGTGCTCACGCCTATAAATAGGAGTTGGATGTCTATTGTTCCTTGTAGCTGAAAAACTAAAAACACTCCCTTCTTTTGTAATATCAACTTCTATAATAAAAGTTCCTTTTTTACCTATATTCCCTTGCCATTGTAGTCCACTTTTATTCACATACACACTTGCACAAACACCCACACTTTCGCAAAAATACCAACAGTGGTATCAGAGCCACGTCTTTGGTTGGTATTGGGCGTTTGTCCTACCTACCCACTCCTAAAACTACCCTTTCCAAATACCCACTAACTAAACCATAGCCAACTCTACCTCATCCTCATTTCCCATTCCCATTTTTGATGGGAACAACTATGATTTTTGGAGCATAAAAATGACTACATTCTTGATGGCCCAAGACTTATGGGACATCGTGGAAAAAGGTTGCGAGGCTCCGCCTGAAGGTGCAAGTGTTTCAAAGGATCAACTACAAAAGGATGCAAGAGCGCTATATTTTATCCAGCAAGCACTCTCGGAAACCGTATTTCCAAGAATTATTGGAGCAAGGACTGCAAAAGAGGCTTGGGATATACTACGAGAAAAATTTCAAGGATCGGAAAAGGTACGCACTATTCGCCTTCAAACTCTGAGAAGAGATTTTGAGAATTCTAAAATGAAAAATTATGAGACCGTACAAGAATATTGTGGAAAATTAAAGGAACTCGTTAATCAAATGAGAGCCTATGGAGATGGGATAACTAATCAAAGGGTTGTTGAGAAAATACTGGTGTCCCTCACCAAAAAATACAACTCCATAGTTACAACTATAGAAGGAACTAAAGACTTGACGACTCTATCAATAAGTGAATTAATTGGCTCTCTAGAAGCATATGAGAAAAGACTAATGGCACAAGATGAAGATTCAGTTGAAAGTGCCTTTCAGTCTAAAGTAAATATACGGTCTCATCAAACTAAAAATGATGGAAGGAGCTCATGGAAAAACAAAAGAAGAGGAGAAATTATAAAAAAAGGAAAATTATCCACATTGTGGTATTTGCAAGAAAACAAATCATTTGGAGAAGGATTGTTGGTTTAAAAATTAAAAACAATGCCGCTTTTGTAAAAGATATGGCCATGTAGAAAAAGATTGTCGCTCAAAAACAAATAATCGAGCAAACTATGTAGAAAAAAAAGAAAATGAAGAGAATACATTCTATGCAGGCCAAGCGGCAAATGACAATAAAAGTGAAATATGGTACATCGATAGTGGGTGTAGCAATCACATGACAAGGGACGAATCTATATTTACTGATATTGATAAGTCGGTGAAATCCCAAGTAAAGTTAGGCAATGGTGCATTAGTAGATGTCAAAGGAAAAGGCACCATCACCATAGAAACGAATAAAGGCCCAAAATATATACATAATGTATATCTAGTCCCTCGTCTTGCACAAAATCTCTTAAGTGTGGGCCAAATGATACAAAGTGGGTATTCTCTATATTTTAATAGAGATACCTATGATAAATATAAAAATAAAATTGCCTCTGTTAAGATGAAAAATAACAATTTTCCTATTCAATGGAAATATGTTAAAGATATAGCCATGAAAGCTCAACTTGATGATTCATGGCTATGGCATCGAAGATTTGGCCACTTCAATTTTGTTGGGTTAAAAATTCTCCATCAAAAAAATATGATGAGAGATTTTCCAGCCATCACAGAAATTTTAGATGTTTGTGAAGGCTGTCTTCTTGGAAAACAACAGAGACAGTCTTTCCCATCTGGAGTTTCATGGAAAGCTAAGGAGCCATTGGAACTTGTCCACACGGACGTGTGTGGTCCGATGAGGACACCTACACCTAGTCAAAATAAATATTTTATCCTATTCATTGATGATTATACAAGAATGACGTGGGTATACTTCCTTCGAGAAAGATCTGAGGTTTTCTCTATCTTCAGAAAATTCAAGAACCACAAATGGAATCAACGCCAATATTTTGCGACAACAAATCCGCGATTGCAATATCAAAAAATCCAGTCTTTCATGGAAGAACGAAACATATTGATATAAAATATCACTTCATTCGTGAAGTGCAAAGTAAAGGAGAGATCGAGCTAAAGTATTGTAAGACTGAAGATCAAATTGTGGACATATTCACTAAAGCACTACCAACAGCAAAATTCGAGACATTGAGAAGCATGCTCGGAGTATCACAAAAATGGATCAAGGAGGAGTGTTAAAAATTGATCCATTTTTGGAAAACTCTAGACTACACTAGACTATTCGGAGAGAGAAAAATGGTGGCAACAATTTGTCCAAGATAGAGTTGAAGATTCTCGTACGTTGGAGAAATTTTTAGTACATGTGCATGGAAGAAAAAGGCAAGAAAACTCTCAAATATTAAAGAACTTTCTGGTATGTGGGCAGCAGACCACATGGGCAGCAAATAGACAAAAGAAAAGCAAAGAAAAGTCAACAAAAGCTGCTGGGAATAGAAAAATGTAGAAAAATGAAGAAGTACCCAGAAGATCCGTAGAAGTCGCACAAGCAGCAAGTTTGTAATATTATATTACTTTTTGTACTCAATGTCGGTGAAGGAAAGGCGGTGCTCACGCCTATAAATAGGAGTTGGATGTCTATTGTTCCTTGTAGCTGAAAAACTAGAAAACACTCCCTTCTTTTGTAATATCAACTTCTATAATAAAAGTTCCTTTTTTACCTATATTCCCTTGCCATTGTAGTCCACTTTTATTCACATACACACTTGCACAAACACCCACGTTTCCGCAAAAATACCAACACACCCTTATTAAAAGATCATTTTCATAAATCCGCACAGCGAGTTCGCATTAATAATGCCTATGAATCTTTCAATCACAAATATTCTTCACTGTTTATTGCAAATGATATCCTTCATGAGAGCTCCTGCACATATTCCCTCCAACCAAATAGTGTTGTCGGATGAAAACATTGTTATCTCTAGAAGTTGCTCGCTCCCTTAAATGTCAAGCTTTTATTCCAAAAAATTTCCAAGAAGAATGTGTGGTCATGGCAACATACTTAATCAACTGGATTATCTCAAGTCCTTAATGGACGAACCCCCTTCGAATTGCTTTTTGGGAAAAGTCTGGATATTCGCCATTTGTATCTTTGGTTGTTTACATTATGTGTCTATCATGGGCCCTCAAAACAAATTGTATCTTCATGCTGTTAAATGTATATTCATGGGATACCATACTCTTCAAAAGGGATATTTAGTTTATGACTCATCCACTGAGTGTTTATTTATCAATAGAGATATTATCTTCCATGATTATGTTTCCTGTTCCAAGACTAGTTATCTTTTTATAAACAAATTAATATGGCTACTAATCACTGCCCATTTTTTTACTGAAGAAGTTTTTGTTGCCCTTTCGACCGATGATGATTCCCTATATGTCCTCTCCCATGGCATCCTCGGCTCCTCAATATGATGCAGCCTCATTATCAGGTACATATAATACAGCTCTCAGTATTCCACAGGAAGTCACATCAGAATTCCCTACAACTTCTCAATCACATACTTCTTTGGGTGATATCTCTCTTGAATCACATGGGATTATTCCATCCGTTGCACTAATTCCTCCTCGACGTTCCGATCATACTACATGACCACCCACATGGACAACATATTATATTTGTCCTACCTTTGAGTCATCTAGTACACAATATCCCATCTCATCACATGTTAACTCTACTCACCTTTCACCTGACATATGTCCTGCCTTAGTAGAATATTTGAAGGACAATAACCATCTTCATATGATGAAGCTGCAAAAGATCATTGTTGGCAGCAAGCAATGATGGATGAATTACAAGCCCTAATAGAAAATAAAACTTGGGATATCATTCCTATACCCCTCATCGGAAAATTTGTGAGTGGATATACAAAATCAAATACAAGATAGATGGTTCCATTGAACCTTATGAGACAGGATTAGTAGCCAAAAGGTTCACTCAACAAGAAGGTTTTGATTATATTGAAACGCCCTCTCTAGTAGCGAAGGAAGTCACCGTCCATTCCTTCTTTTCCGCTTTTCGTGATTGGCCCAATCGTCAAACGGATATTCGTAATGCATTTTTCATGGAGATCTTAAAGATGAAATCCACATGGACCTTCCGCTGGATTTACGCAGACAATGAGAGAATAACGTATGTTATTTCTATAAATTCCTATATGGACTTAAACAACTTTCTTGTCAATGGTATGCCAACATGATTATGCTTTATTCACATTGAGTCTAGGCACATCATCAATTTACTTGCGTATATACATTGATGATATACTTATAATAGGAAATAATGAAAATACCCAACATACTTGTCTCATATTAAGGATTTAGGACATTCCAAATACTTTCTTGGGATAGAGATTGCACGATCGGATAAGGAAATTTGCCTCAATTAACAAAATTTTGTCCTAGAAATCATAGTAGAAGCAAAACTATTGGGATCTAAACCAATTGTTATTCCAATTAAACAGAATGTTAAGTTAACAATTGATGAGTATTATAAAGGACTATCACACCCGAATGACAACCTTTTGCTCAAATACCCTTCTTCTTATCAGAGACTTGTCGAGAAACTCACATATCTGACCATGACTAAACCCGACATATGCTATTCCGTGCAAATTCTCAACTAGTTCATGCATAACCTGAAGCAATCCCACATGAATGATTCACTAAAGGTTGTAAAGTACTTAAAGGAATTTCCAAGTTTGGGAATACTACCCTCTCGGGAAAGCAACATGGAGATGACAACATATAGTGACACATATTATGCTACTTGCCCTATGAGTAAAAAATCTTTCACTAAATTCTGCTTCAAATTAGGCAACTCATTAGCCTCTTAGAAAACAAAGAAATAGTCGATTGTTTTTTCATCCTCCATCGAAGCAAAATATTAGGCAATGGGCAAAACTAGCTTTGAGATAGTTTGGATTAGAGGATTACTTCAAGATATTAGCCTATCGGTAAAAGAACCGACCATCCTATTCTATGATAATGATGTTACACTTAAACTTGTAGTAAATCTAGTTTTCCATGAAAGACACAACATATAGAAATTGATTGTCATTTGGTTAGAGACAAAATTCAAGATGGAAAAGTCAAAACAAGAGAAATGAGAATGACGGAACCGCTCGTAGACATCTTCAATAAACCCCATATGTGAGAGGCAACATGCGTATATATTAAGCAAGCTGGCATCCTTGATGTGTATAAACCATCAGCTTGAGGGGGAGTGTTGAAGATATTGTTGCCTAGACTGATTGATCTTGATCCGGATACTGATTGTAATTGTTGCCTAATTATTTCCTTTACTTTGCATGTCTCTTTTTCCTTAATTAGTTTGATCCTATTGTAAGAATTATTGTGGCCCACATGATATGATTTATTATATGGTTTAATAATTATTGTTATGCTATAAGGATAATACTTATTGGTTACGAAAAGTTGCGACTCTAATAAAATGAAAGGGTATATCGCTTTGATGGAAGGCACATTTTCAACGAACGTATAAATAGAGTCCGGTCCTCTCTCCACCCACAATAAACAACAATAACAGAAAGGAATTGGGTATTCTCTCCTCCATCGATAGAATACATTAAAGTACAGTGGGTTAAGGGAGAGAAATCGGATTTCTTCCTTTGGTTCGAGATTCTTCGGTTTTCTACAATGATCATCATCATGGATAAAGGTATGTATTCATCTATTTGTGAAAATCATGAAGATCAAATATCACTGTTTATTATGAGTTTCCCCATCAAAGTATTATATGTATAGTTTAACAGTTGGTATCAAAGCGTGGTTTATGATCTTATGATTTTTTCATTTATAGAAATATTATGATTTATGTATGATGATTTGTTAAACGATCCTGTTTGTACTATTTGTTGTTGTTGAAATATTTTCGGATGGTTCTGTTAAAGAAAATCCGAATGATATGAATGTTTTCATGGAGAAAAAATGTCAAAAATGGAAGAATGAGGGCGAAATAGGGGATGAAAGGACGAAAAATGGCAGAGAAAATCGCCTCTGTCGTGCGGGGAAGAAGGCGCGTGGGTCCACGTCCGCGCTGCGGTTGCAGGTGCGTGGATCCCACACGCCCGAGCCGTCAAGCACGCGAAATCGCTGCGCGCGTGGGATACACGCACACGCTAACCGCTAGCGCGTGGAGCCCACCCGCGCGGAACTGCGTGGTGGTTGGCAGGTGCGTGCGGGGCACGCGCCTGCGGCAGTTTTCACTCGCCTGCGTGCCGAACGTGCGCCACACCCTGCCGAGGACCTCGGCACGTGCCTTACGTCCCCACGCGGACTTTTACGCTTTTGCCCCTCCTGCGGCTCCTAATTACCGTTTTGCCCTTCTTTTGAGGTTATTTACAGTTATGCCCCTGTTTAATTTATAATTACGATTTTGCCATTACTGATTATTTACCATTTTGCCCCTGGATTATAAATTTATGTTTCTACCCTTATGAAATTATGATTTTACAATTTTACCCTTATGCTTTGATTACGGTTTTGTCCTTGTGTGCAATTTGGTAAATATTTGTATTTTACAATATTAAAAATTCATATTATGAATGGTTTGTTAGTCACCAAAGTAGCCAAACCTTGAAGTCTTTTGAATTTTGATATTGTAAATTGTTTTATTCAATTACCCATGATTAATTGATGCTATATATGAAATTGATATGTTTTATATCATTATTGAAATTATGGGTATATTGAAGTTCATTTATTATAAGAACTTTAACCCAAAGGTTAATCCCTAAGTTCTTATAATTCATGAACATGATGGTTGATAATTAATATGACTTGTTAAATTTGTTTGTATATCCAAAGATAGCAAATAAATTTGAATAAGATATAATTACAATTATCAAATAAAAGTTATTAGCATCATTATGGTATATATATATATATATATATATATATATATATATATATATATATATATATTGTATATCATAGGATTCCCAAAGAAGAACTATGATGTACATGGGTCGTTTAGTTTGAATCTGATTATGTGATATTCTCAAAGCATTAATGTATGAGTATTTTCTTGCACATTTGCAGTATCTGTACCTGTTTCACTCCATTCGCACGCCTCATCTGTTCCCTTATTCAATGGGATAAATTTTCCTGATTGGAGTGAACAAGTCCAGTTTCACTTAGGTATTCTGGATCTTGATTTAACGCTTCAAGCTAAGAAACCAGCTGCTATTACTGATGAAAGTAGCGATGATGAAAAATCTTTTCATAAAGCTTGGGAAAGATCGAACAGACTGAGCTTAATGTTCATGCGAATGACAGTTGCAAACAACTTAAAGACTTCTCTTCCTAAGACTAACAATGCTAAGGAATTTATGAAATTTTTGGAAGAGCGTTCTCAAACTACTGATAAGTCATTTGCCGGTACATTGATGAGCACACTAACCACCATGAAATATGATGGTTCGCATACCATGCATGAGCATATACTTGAGATGACAAATTTAGCAGCAAAGTTAAGGACTTTGGGAATGAACGTGGATAAGTACTTTTTGGTACAATTTATACTCAATTCATTACCTCATATGGGCCATTTCAAATGAATTACAACACTATAAAGGATAAGTGGAATGTAAATGAATTGGCCAGTATGCTAGTTCAAGAGGAAATAAGGATTAAGAATCAAAAGACTCATTCTGTTCATCTCTCAAGTCATCAAGAAGTTCAAAAGAATTTCAAGAGGAAAGGTGGAAGGAGCAAGAAGAAAGGACTACACGTCCTGAATGACTCTTCAAAGGTTTCTCAAATCCACAAGAAGGAACACAATCTTATTAAGTGTCATTTTTGCAACAAAATTGGACACTTGAAGAAAGAATGTCTGAAATGTAGGGTTTGGTTCAAAAAGAAAGGTAAGCCTTGTACTTTAGTATGTTTTGAATCAAACTTTACTAAAGTTCCTCATAATACTTGGTGGATTGATTCTGGTGCCACCACTCCTGTGTCAAATATGATGCAGGAATTTCTTACGATCCAAACCATAAAGCCAAATGAAAGTTATGTGATTATGGGGAACAGAAACAAAGCTCCAGTTGAAGGCATTAGCATTTATCATTTGATCTTAGATACTGGGCATTATTTGGATTTGTTTCGAACCCTTTATGTACCTACATTTTCTCGCAATTTAGTTTCTTTGCCAAGACTTGATGTAGCGGGATTTTATTGTACGTTTGGATCTGAATCTTTCAGTCTATTTAAGAGTGATATTCTTATTGGAACTGGAATTTTATGTGATGGTCTCTACAAATTTAGACTTGATTATACTTTTGTTGAGACAGTAATGACCTTGCATCATAATGTTGGCACTAAACAAAGTTTGGTGAATGAAAATTCTGCTTACTTGTGGCATAAACGTTTGGGTCATATATCCAAGGAAAGAATGCAAAGATTAGTGATGAATGAAATTCTTCCAAATTTGGATTTTACTGACCTTGGAGTGTGTATTGATTGTATTAAAGGTAAACAAACAAAGCACACTAAGAAATGTACCACAAGAAATACAGAACTTCTTGAAATTATACATACTGACATCTGTGGTCCATTTGATGTTCCATCTTTTAGTAAGGAAAGCTACTTCATCACCTTTATTGATGATTTTTCACGTTATGGTTACATTTATCTATTGCATGATAAGTCTCAATAAATTAATGCACTTGAAGTATATATTAAAGAAGTTGAGAGACAATTAGATAAAAAAAGTGAAAATAGTAAGATCAGATAGAGATGGTGAATATTATGGAAAGTATAATGAGTCGGGACAATGTCCAGGTCCATTTGCTAAATTCCTTGAAAAACATGGCATTTGTGCTCAATACACAATGCTAGGCACACCACAACAAAATGGTGTAGTAGAAAAGCGTAACTGTACTTTAATGGAAATGGTTAGGAGTATGATGAGCCATTCATCTGTACCTTTATCTTTGTGGATGTATGCTTTAAAGACTTCTATGTACTTATTAAACAGGGTTCCTAGTAAGGCAGTTCCAAAGACTCCTTTTGAACTATGGACGGGAAGGAAACCTAGTTTACGACACCTGCATGTTTGGGGTTGTCCAGCAGAAGTAAGAATTTACAATCCACATGAAAGGAAATTGGATTCAAGAACGACCAATGGTTATTTCATTGGTTATGCAGGGAAATCCAAAGGGTATAAATTTAATCGTCCTAATCATAGTACAAGAATTGTTGAATCTGGAAATGCTAGGTTCATTGAGAATAGTGACATTAGTGGGAGTGATAGAATGCATGATACTTGCATTCAAGAAATAAGGATAGAAGTTCATATACCCAAAGCTTCTAAAGCTATTGTTCCTGATATTATAGTACAATCTAACAATAATCAAGAACAACAAATTAATGAACAAACACTCGATAATGGAGATGTCAATAATGAACCTCAAATAGCCGAGTCACAAGAAATAGCATTAAGAAGATCTCAAAGAGAAAGGAGATCGGTTATTTCTGATGACTACATGGTTTATCTACAAGAGTCAGAAATTGACTTAGGAATTGGAAATGATCCAGATTCATTTTCCCAATCCATGCATCAAAATCAAGTTTGGGATATTGTTGAATTGCCTAAAGGATGTAAAAAGGTTGGGTGTAAATGGGTCTTTAAGACCAAGCGCGACTCAAAAGGCAATATTGAACGACATAAAGCCAGACTTGTTATAAAAGGTTTTACACAAAAAGAAGGCATTGACTATAAAGAGACATTTTCACCAGTCTCTAAGAAGGACTTACTTCGAATCATTATGGTTTTTGTGGCTCATTATGACTTAGAGTTACACCAAATGGATGTAAAAACTGCATTTCTTAATGGAATTTAGAAGAAGATGTTTGTATGGATCAACCCGAAAGCTTTTCAGTTAAAGGAAAGGAACACATGGTATGTAAATTAAAGAAGCCAATATATGGACTTAAACAAGCTTCCCGACAATGGTATCTTAAGTTTAACGATACCATAACTTCATTTGGATTTAAGGAAAACACCGTTGATCGATATATATATATATATATATATTAGTGGGAGCAAGTTTATTTTTCTAGTTCTGTATATTGATGACATTTTGTTTGCTGCTAATGATCTTGGTTTGTTACATGAAACTAAGAAATTTCTCTCTAAGAATTTTGAAATGAAGGATATGGGAGAGGCAATATATGTGATAGGAATAGAAATATTCCGTAATAAATCACAAGGATTATTAGGATTGTCTCAGAAAGCCTACATTGAGAAAATTTTAGAGAGATTTAATATGAGTAAATGTTCAGTAGGAATAGTTCCAATTCAGAAAGGTGACAAATTTAATCTTATGTAATGTCTGAAAAGTGAATTAGAACGAGAACAAATGAAAAATATTCCTTATGCATCTGTTGTGGGGAGTTTAATATATGCACAAACTTGCATCAAACCAGACATCAGTTTTGCTATCGGAATGCTGGGCAGGTATCAAAATAATCCTGGAATGGATCATTGGAAAGCTGCAAAGAAAGTTCTTAGATACGTGCAAGGAACGAAGAATCATATGCTTACTTATAACAGATCCAATCATCTCCAGGTGATTGGATATTCAGATTCAGACTTAGCCGGATGTGTCGATACAAAAAAATCAACGTTTGGTTACTTGTTTCTTCTGGCTAGAGGGACAATTTCATGGAAGAGTGTGAAACAGTCAGTTATTGCTACATCCACTATGGAAGCTGAATTTATGGCATGCTTTGAGGCCACAATTCATGGATTATGGCTGCGGAATTTTATTTCAAGGCTTGTGATTGTCGACAGTATTGCCAAGCCGCTGAAAATTTATTGTGATAATTCTACAACAGTTTTCTTCTCTAAGAACGACAAGTACTCTAAGGGTGCTAAGCATATGGAGATCAAATACTTGTCTGTCAAAGAAGAAGTTCCGAAACAAAGAGTGTCAATTAAGCACATTAGCACCAATCTTATGATAGCAGATCCCTTAACAAAAGGACTGCCGCCCAAAACATTTAATGAGCATGTTGAAAAGATGGGCATTATTGGACGTCATTAATGTTTGTGTTATGATTGTATTGAGTATACGTATTTGACACTTTGAGCTCACTTACGTGTTTCTGATATTTCCTGTTTTCTATTTAGTATACATTATGGAAATAGATGAATGTTAAACAGAATAGTTTCTAAAGAAACATTATGGTTAGACTATTACTGTACTTCTCATTTATGGATCATGTTAAGTAAAGTGCTATAGTTGTAGTACATAGAAGGGACTATGTTGATTAATGACATACAACCGTTATGACTCGCATTAGTTTTTTTTACTTAATTGCGATTATTATGTGATTGCCAATTTAATGAAATTTTTATAGCATAATATTATTGTGCACATTCCAGTCTTTGTTAAACCAGGAAAGGAATATCATATGGGCCAAGTGGGAGAATGTAAGAATTATTGTGGCCCACATGATATGATTTATTATATGGTTTAATAATTATTGTTATGCATAAGAATAATAATTATTGGTTACGAGAAGTTGCGACTTTAATAAAATGAAAGAGTATATCGCTTTGATGGAAGGCACATTTTCAACGAACATATAAATAGAGTCCGGTCCTCTCTCCACCCACAATAAACAACAATAACAGAAAAGAATTGGGTATTCTCTCCTCCATCGATAGAATACATTAAAGTATAGTGGGTTAAGGGAGAGAAATCGGATTTCTTCCTTTGGTTCAAGATTCTTCGATTTTCTACAACGATCATCATCATGGATAAAGGTATGTCTTCATCTATTTATGAAAATCATGAAGATCAAAGATCACTGTTTATTATGAGTTTCCGCATCAAATTATTATTTGTATATTCTAACACCCATGTGCTATAAAAAGGACTATAATTGTACAATATTGATATGAGAAAGCAATATACATTTTTCTAAATTTCTGACAATTTCATGAAATGAAATAATTAGGCGTCATTGTTAATTATCTTTCTTGTACTTAAAAGTCCATCAATACATCTATAGATGATAAAAGATGTTATCTTTAAAATTTGGTGTTGTAAGGTCATAAGTTAAATGGCTACTGAGCTATGAATTTAGTTCCTACGCCATTGGATCTCAATTTGACATGTCTTTCATATGGGAAAGGACTTATTAAGGTCTTTTTTTTTTCATCTAGTTAGATAGATATTTTGACAATACAAATATAAGTTTGAACGGGAAATTTTCTATACTTAAAATTGATCCTATCTAAGACCATATGCATCCATGCTCATTATCTCATGACATGTGGTATGTCTAAAAAAATAGATTTAGCAATACCCATTATTTCCTAACATGGTATAAATAAAAACAGAGACTTAGCCATAGCTGGTCTATTCTATACATTAAGAATTGTTAGGTGTGCTTGTATTATCTATTAAAATCAATGTGGACTGTCACATTGGTGAAATCCATATGGTCATAAGAAACCAACTTTTTGAAAATGTCCAAAATTCTTTAGTATATATAGAGCACTCACCTAATAATTTCTACTATGGGAAGAACTGGTTTCGCATGTTACTATTTCAAAAATGAAGTATCTTTTAAAAAGTTTTCTTGACGTGTGTATATATATATATATATATATAGTAGAAATACTTAAATGATTCAAAGAATGCTCTAGATGATTGAAAATTCAGAGACGGTCACATGATGCGCAACATCATTTTCAAATTCATAAACTTGTAATGTCGAAAAACATGATATGCGTCCGAAATTGTTAGAATAAGAATGATGATTAAGACAGGGCATAAATCTAACTTAACATGAGGCAAAAATTTTCCATAATCTAAATCCAAAGTGATTATTTAAGCTGTCCAAAGTACGGAACATGAGCGCGAAACTTGGTCACACCATAACTTTCTCCACCGAACCCCGTTCCAAGCGTACTTATAGTCAATGGAAAGCCCTTCCAATATATTACAAAAACCCCAATTTAGCCAACCCAAAATCAAGCTGAAAACCAACAAAATATGGCCCCAAAATATTGGTCGCGCACTGTTCATCACGCTCGAGAAACTTCAAAAAAAAAAATTTGGGCAAACCGTACACTCAAATCAAGATCCGTAAAATCCTATAACTCCACAACTCCCTAAACTATCATTTCTATACATGCAGCTCCAAAATCGGATTTCACCGCACGAATTTCACATATTCCCAAATTTAAACCCTAACTTTGAAAACCAATCCAATTAGAAAAACGAAGGGCGTGAGCATTTACCGAGCGTTGTAAAACAAAATTGAATCAGCTTGGCGAGGTGTCTGCAGCAAGAGTCCCCTCTCTTTCCTCCTCCTCTTTCTTCTTTTTCTTTACGTTCCTTTCTCTCCTCTTTCTTCTTTTCCTTCTGCCCGAACGTGCCTCCTCCTTTTCCTTTTATCTCCTCTTCTTTTTCTTTTTTTTCCTTTACTTTCCTCTCTTTTTTTTTCTCCCTCTCTCCTGAAGACTCTCGGTCTCTCTCCTTCTTCTTTCTCTTTTTTATGTTTTTTGACTGGATCGAAACCCATATTTTACCGTTAGAGACTCTTATCAGCTCTTATCCCATCAAGTGGCCATCTCATTTTATAATTCCACACTCAACCTCGAACCGAGCCTACCCACATCGAGAGCTCTCCAGATATTTGGCGCACGAAATTCAATCGCAAATACCATCGAACGAATCTGGGAGGAGAGTTTATATGTCGAGGGTACACTACTCGCATGTTCTCGTATAAGACGCATGTTACGAACGCATGCAATCTGCGATAAGGTTAATGCTGATATCACGGTCAAGAAAGGGCTACTCGATAAAGCGCAACCATATCGTTAAATTAAAGCCTTGATTAGCCATAGGAAACGATAGAAAGACCCGAAATGATTTGGCATTTATAGCGAAAAAGGGATACGCGGATCGATCTGAAACCACCTGTCTCCCATTTTTGGCGGAGGGGTGTGTGAAAAAGATGGGGTGGGGATGGCAAGACGTCACTCCATGAATGGATGGATCGATGGTTATCCCCTTGACATCTGTAGGATTGTCCAAATTGGCCAAGTGGAGATCTAGCTGTGAACCGACTCATCCCAATCCTTCGACATTTAGAGTATGCATCGCTCCACCTGAGATCTTCATAGAATGTACCAGGCTCTTTAATTTAACATAAGCTAATACATTCGACATATCCTGATGACCAACAGAGAGTCGTGTAATTGCTCCTAGAACATAGCTTCTTGGTATAGGTAAGGGTCAGAAGAAATTTTCTCTGTTATATGTCTTCGCTTTTGTCTAATGTCTAGAGTCAATTTTTCTTCGCAGCAAATTTAGCTTTACTTACGTAAATACTAAGTTCAATATGCTACTATCGCAAATTCTGTTTTTATTCTCACTTCATATT
Organism: Eucalyptus microcorys; assembly: GCA_014182515.1. Classification (NCBI taxonomy): domain Eukaryota; kingdom Viridiplantae; phylum Streptophyta; class Magnoliopsida; order Myrtales; family Myrtaceae; genus Eucalyptus; species Eucalyptus microcorys. The sequence continues at coordinate 24,897,408 of CM024572.1, forward strand.
GATTAATAATCACGATCAATGCACGGAAAGTTCTAAAATTTATTATAAAAGTATAATCAATTTCTAAAATTTTTAAAAGTGCATTTAGCGAAATGATTTAATTAGACCAATTTGATAAATTTTAAAACTCGATTGTATTTTTTGAAAGTTTTAAAACTTCATTACACTTTCGTGATAAGTTTTGGTGCTTTCAATACATTTACCCCTCTATTATTTTGACTAAATCATTCTTTTCTAGATGGCCAGATGATTGTATAAAGTGTTGTAAATTAATTTTTTCCTTTTAACTCATCACTCAAGTAGAAACGTAAGCTACACCCTGTTTAGTTTAACTTTTCCTAAGTATCTAAGATTGCCATGTCAATGAAGACATATTAATATATAACATCAATATATAATTAATGTGGATTAAGACATGTCTATATAGAAAATCAATATATAATCACAATAAAACAACGATAATAGGAAGGAAAATGAATATTATGCCTGGGCATGGGTCAACCTTCTCGATGCGAGACCGACCTCGCCATGGCCAAGGCGAGGCTTGTTGGGGCTTTTCAGACCTCGCCCTCACCTAGGTGAGGCCTGGCAAGGCATGGCAAGGTAGCTCCGACCTAGGCGAGGGTCGTCCTTGCCAGATCTAGCAATGGGGGCCTTGCCTGGCCATGCCTAGACGGCCGATGCTCAACCTCGACTTGGTGAGACCAATCCTTACTTGTGGCCGGCAAGTGTGACCTCGCCAGCCATGGTTGTGGTTAGTGGCCGGTGATGGCCACCAGAAAAAGAAAAGGAAGAGAAAGGGGGAAGGGGGAAGGGGGAAGGGAAAAAAAAAAAAAAAAACAAAATTCAATAAACTAGTTTAAAATTTCAATAAATGCAAAAAAAAAAAAAAATATTAAAATATTATTAAAAATGTCCATGTCAATGCTAGTCACACCACGTCTGCCAACTGGCATCCACATCAGTAATTTTTTGCCTAAATTGACCAAATCAATTGAATTAGTACCAATGTAAAAAGATTTATGATGAAATTGATCCAATTAAAATATTTACGACTGAATTGGTACTAATACAACAAATTTAAAACTTTTTTAGAACTTTCCATTAAAGGCATGGACAACAAGGTATGCTATCATGCTCAATAATTGAAAATACAAAAGCCACTTGCTTTACGATGAGGTTGTGTTTGATTGAATTACTCTTAGGAGTGTTTGACACGCACTCTGCCAACTTGTGGCCCTCATATACCGAAACATATGTTGATTAGTGACTTATGTTGTCCCCTAATTACTTCCTTTCACATTGATTAAATAAATCATCATAGGTGTATCGAATTGATATTTGTTCAACTAAGCTATATGAAAATGTAATATGCAAAATTGATGTACCAAATGACATAGCAAATTGTAATTATGCATTTAAATAAGTGGGACATGGTGGATGAATATAATATTACATCACTTAATATATCAATTACGTCAATCAATTTTAGTATAATTAGCAAATGAAAATCCTTTTATCCAAATTCCATTTAGGCGATATTAACTTAGTTCAACGAATGTGGTCACGTGATCAAAAGTGACTTTGGGTCCTAGAAAGCGTTGAATCTTTATGGTATGATAAGGTTCTGCCGTCGCGTACAATCACCTACTACGTCATGCCACCTGCAATCATTAGGCGAGATCATTATCTCCATTTGCAATATTAAAAGATATTATCGCCATCAACGTAATCGATACTTTTATTGACATGATAAGTTCATGTCTAGTACACCACTTAATCAACACCAAAATTATCTAAAAAGTCATAAGTTCATTATATGACAATAAATCCATTCCTAAACTTGCCAGTTTTAACTAATATAGTCCTAAACCTTAGGTTAGAAATCGCTGGCATAACGGTTCTATTTAAACCCGGCTGAGAGTTGACATGGACAATTTTATATGAAACGACATCACTTTGCATTGAACCAAGAATATCTGAATTTTTTTTCTTTCTTTCTTTTCTTCTCTTTTCAATATTTTTTAGCTTTTTATTTTTCCTATTCTATTGTTCATCTTTATCCTCTACCTATCAAAAGTGAGGGTCATAGCCCTTGCCAGGCGTGGGCAAAGCCGCCGACCACAAGCCAAGGTAATCCTCGCTAGATTTGGCAAGGTCGTGATACCCTTGCCAAGGGTGGCTAATGCCAAGGTTGCCCTCGCCTATGCCCGACAACCTTCGCAAACCATCGTCAAGGCTTTGATGACCGATGAACAAAAAAGATGAATAGTGCATTAAAACAAAAGGAATCAAAGAATTCATAAAAAGAAAAATTGCAAAATGAAATTGTGTCATTTAAGATCATCCACGTCAATTGCCAACTGTTCTACATAGAATATTTGGTACTGACTAGACTGTCAACAATTTTCAATTTAAATTGACCTGATAAATTACATTTAAAAATTATCGAAAGGTTTAAGATTATATTCAGCAAATTGAAAAGTTTAAGACTTAATTGGCTGCCATGCAATAGGTTTAAAATTTTTTGGATGGCTCTCTCTTCAATCAACCACCAGCATAAATCATTCTATCTTCTAGCATAACTTTTGCCTTCCATCTCCTCTATAAATTGCAAGGCCAACGTGAGCACAATTTCCACAACATAGCCTTATTTGTTTTTAGCTTCGAAATCTTCCATTTGAATATCTTCAGTTTCTGAGAGGAAGAGAGTGGGAAAATGGCCATCTTCACGACTGACAATCCCTGGGTGCTTATTTTTGGAGTTCTAGGTACTTTACACACGGTATCCAACTGTTTTTTAGTTACTATCGAACAACAACCGATGACTTTGTTTTGACGCGTTTGTCAACCTTTGGGTGATTGTTGTCGCAGGTAATATCATATCCATCGTGGTCTTTTTGGCCCCAGTGTAAGTTTCTAACTCTTTCTCACTCCATGCACACTGACCAAAATAAGGTTTAGGACTTATTTAATCTCCTTTGGCAGGCCAACGTTCTGTAGGATATGCAGGAAGAAGTCAACTGAAGGGTTTGAATCAGTTCCGTACGTGGTTTCTCTGTTCAGCGCCATGCTTTGGCTGTACTATGCATCCCTCAAGTCCGAGTCCAGCGCTTTCCTGCTCCTCACGGTCAACTCGGTCGGATGCGCCATAGAGACGATCTACATCGCTCTCTACCTTGCTTATGCTCCTAAACAAGCCAGGGTACGTAGCTACAGCATTGTTCGCAAAGAACACACCTAATGTATTCTAATTGTTGGAGAGTGGATGAGCAGATGATGACGCTGACGCTGCTGTTGCTGAATTTCGGAGGGTATTGTTCCATTCTTCTTCTGTCCCACTTCTTGGCAAAGGGATCGGCGAGGGTCCAACTTGTTGGGTGGATTTGCGTTGTGCTTTCTGTTGCAGTCTTTGCTGCTCCTCTAAGCGTCATTGTAATTTACTTCTATCTGACTCCTTTCTTTTTTCTGCACGAGAACGCCTGTCTTGCATATCAATGTAGGACACAAGTTGTGCATGACATGCATTTTGGTTTCGACGTACATGTGAGTTTACATACGTGTGTGCAGAGAATGGTGATACGCACCAAGAGCGTGGAGTTCTTGCCCTTTTCTTTATCGTTCTTCCTCATGCTCAGTGCTGTGACATGGCTCCTATACGGCCTATTCCTCAAGGACTTGTACGTCGCGGTATGCATGGTTCATCTACGTGTTAAATTCAAGATGGCGAGGTGTGGCAATATTATCTCCGTTCCCTGAATGAACAGTATTAACATGTGTACGTGCATATATAGGGCCCAAACGTGTTAGGAGTCATCTTTGGAGTGCTTCAGATGGGGCTGCATGCCATATACAGGATGGGAAATACAGTTGTGACAGAGGAGGAGAAGAATGATACCAGTGTTGGAAAGCTGACCTCTGATATACAAAGTTGCAATGGGCATGCCTTCATCATCTTTATTGAAGCTTGTTATAAAGGACCAGTGGCCACTTCATCTGAAGTTTGACAGGCGTCTAAGTTACTCATATGCCCGATTAGACTTTCTGTTTTCCAGCAGCTCCTAAATGGCTTACTCGTTGCGTCTGGAAGATATGGGTGTGTGTGTGTGGGTGTGTGTGTGTGTGTGTGGGGGGGTGGGGTGGGGGTGGGGGTGGGGTTGGGTCGGGGTGGGGTGTGGGGGTGGGGGTGGGTTGGGGGGTTGAGGGGTGGTGGTGGTAGAGTTTTGTTTGTGAATGTTCAACTTGGTTTTCCTAATAAAACAGTTATCAGACACATTACTCTTTCAGAAACAGATTCAGCCACTCGCCATTCTTTGCTGATTGATTGATATCATCTACTTACCTGGCCGTGAGGTCTGTCCGCTCACTAAACATTTTTTTCCTTTGAAATCCAGCTAGTTAGGATCATGAGGTAAGATCCGAGACACTTTGGGAGACCTGAATCTGCCTCTTCATCAGAATATAACTGGGGTCACGCGATGCATCCCCTGAGATGACATTCTTACTCTGATTCCAATTTGGGCGAAGTTTGCTCAAGTGGGTAATAAACTCACTAAGGATAGCACGTACCATTAGGCCCAGATTCAACCGGACCGTCGACCCAGTTACTACACAAACTCATTGTTAAAAAGTGCTCCCAACACACCATAGTAAAGTAAACAGTAAGTACTTCCTCAATAAGATTGACGATAACAGAACTTGAGTCACAGCAAAATGTTTCTTTTGTCAAGCGGGATCAACAGTTGATTCTCATCCTACAAACATGAAGGACTTCAACGCTGGCAAAGCTCTTTCCTCTACAACCAATGAGCATGCACTCGGCATTGGAATACACTATTACAGTAGTTGAAACAATTTTTACAGGCTTGCAATTGCCTCTCACTGTATCAGATTCTTCCAAGGCATTTTGAAAAAGTAAACAGCTGCATTATGTGAATTTGCTACATTTTTCGAGCAAATTTAGAGAGCAGCCTCGAGATGAAAATTCAGAATATTCTCAGGCTAGCTAAGTGATGCCCAATCTGGATATGGGCACTCATAGACCCAACCGGGTCCAGAATATCGTATGCAGTGCAGCCATAATCCCTCCTCACTCCCGTCATATCTGCATTTTGCAGAAACTCAGAAATCAAATCTTAGGTTCTCTATTGTACACACGCAAGCGAGGGTGTGCAAGCAGAACATGAGTAAAGACAAGTGCCCAAGATGGGAAAAAGGAGGAACACACCCTTTTGGAGCTAAATTTGGACAATTCGTGCACACAGGGTCAGTACTAAATTCAATGCAAGGCTCTTCTTCCTTATCGTTCTGCCCAATATCAGAAACATTGGATTCCGATGACAAACCAGCAGCTTTATCGGCAACCATTCCTTCATCTGAACGATTGATCCTTTGTTCAAGAAGGTAAAGCATGTCATTGCCAATTGGATGGCCACTAAACTGCAAAACTCATGTCTGCACATAAAGAGCAGGGTTGAGAGAAAAAAGTACTGCAAGTACAAGCATATATCAAATAAACCTCACAAATTAAAAGGTATAAAGAACAGGCTGACTTAACCAAATGAAGAGAGGTCTATAATAAGCAGGACACAAATATCTTCCAAAATGAGCAGGACACAATTTATGGAGAGACAAAAGTGCAGAAAAGAAAGCGCACAACTCAAAAAGTTAACAGTAAATGCAATGTCCTTCCTGTATGTGTGGGTACATCTGTGCATGCAATTGACCCTGGCTACATTAAGGAAAAACAACCAAGGAAGGTTCACTGCTTATGGAATAGAAAATAGGAGGTATCAGACTCTCAACATGGTATTTGCATCCTTTAGCATCATATTGCCTTACCTGATGAGTTCTTCCAGTGAATGGTTCACAGAGAACAATGCTATGAGTTCCCTTGGTGCTGATCCTTGTGAACTTTGTACAAGTGGCCTTTCCTTTCAAGAGGGCAGTATCACAAGTAGGGTCACCCGCCTGTACAAAGAGATGATATTGACCAGACTAATGGTATTAAGCACGCCCTTACATTCACTGCCAATGCTCCAATGTACTGGTTGAAATTAAGACACGACCATGAAACAGTCAGGGCAGATGTATTCTAAATGTAGAATGAAAAGAAAGCTCTAAGAGCGGTCATACATTGCGCCACACCATGCCATGTGGACCAGGAGAAGGGTGGCAGATGACATCCTACCACCATTTTCAATTTCCTTAGAGATTAAAAAGTCTTTATATGACGACTCATTCTTATAAAATCCAAATAACATACTATTGCATCGAAAGGAGCTCATAAAGTGAGAGAGCATATGTGCTAATGAATAGGGAAACTGTGGCTTCTTACTTTTGGCTGGCAGTATTTAGATTTGCTGTTTCAAGTACCAAGGCTCACAGATTTTGCATAAGCCAGCACTATGTCACGAGCTTGGAGCTCTTAACTTCTGACAAATTTAGTTCAAGTTACCATCACACATTACTTTTCAATTCCATTTTAAACAGTGCATTGTGCATCGCCAAGATAACAGTCCACAGTGGCTCATAAGTTTATGAATGTTCCTAAAAAGTAATGAGAGGCCATCATAAATGGAAATCTACAAAAACTATGTAGTTATTTTTACATGCCTCTGTAAGAATGTTAAGAAAGGGCATTAGCTTCCATTTATAGCATCTCAAAATTGCCTCTCATAATGAATTTATATTGGTTAGTCACAAAAACCTTCCTTTACGAAGGAAGGAGAGAGAAAAGAAAGAAAAGAGAAGAAATCAATACACAAGGAAGGCATGACATAATTTTCATTGAAAAGCATTATCAGAAAGCCATCATTTCAAGACCCTTCTCCAACACCCAGATGCTCAGTTTCATTTCCGTAACCTCACGTATTACAGTGATTGATATAAATTTAAACTCAGAAAAAGGTTGAAATAACAAGGTTTTGAGTGAATACTCACCTCCGCTGTGCTCATGCCTTCTCGAGCACTGTAATTGATGTTGACATTGACCTCCAGCTAACAAGAAACCCCAGAACACATAAATCAGATGAGAACTAATAAGAATGCATTTCTGATACCACATTCTCTAGAACTTTTTCACACGATCTAACTAGCCTCCAGGATCTTCTGAAGGGAGGACCTAAACAAAAAAGGACTAGTTGATTGTGTTCAGAAATAAGTGGATCTTCCTTGGGTTTGATAAAATGATATGGGAAACCCCAGCTGGATCTTTCATCAATAATAACTGAAGATGTCGCACAAGATGTGCAGTTGATTTTTAACAACTAACCCTCTCCCACTCAAAAGGAGTTTTATAATTACTAAAATCTATGTGGAGAAAAAGAAAACGTGCAGACTTGTCCTTTCAGAATTACCTCTTCTCAAGACAACTCAACAACAAACAGAAAATAGTCGAATTGGAATTAAGAAATCACATTGCTAGATTGAGTACATCTACTTCAACATCTCATAATTCCAATTCTTAAGGGTTAAACTCCCTGATGTAGCACTGTACTGCAGGATTTTTCTTTTCGTATATTATCCACTTTTAGGGCATATTCCCAAATCAACAGATTGAAGCAAGAGATACCTCATTCTCAGGAAATTCACCCACCACCTTTGCAATGTACTGTTTCTGCACCAAACCACCTTCAATCTGAAGATATTAAATGTCAGTTGAAACTTAAATTTTAGGCTGAATATCATGTGTACCTTGCCGCATCACAAATATGATGTATAAACACTTAAAAGTATATAAGAGGATATTCTAGATAATTTTTACTCAAGGGAATGAAGTCAGCAGCAGAAATACTACGTGATAGCACTACTGTTATTAGGAGAAACAGTCACCAGACATGGATTAGAACTCCACAGACTGAAGACATATACAAAGGAAATGCACATCACAGAAAAAAACTATATGACCTCTTTAAGTCACTCCATAAAGTAGATGTACAAGACACTGTGTGACGATATTACAAACGATGAACAAGATGTCGCAACACAGCAGCATGCTCAGAGAACTAGCACTACGCTTGTCATAAATGTAAGAGAGCCCCACTTCCATTTAGGCAATTGACCACCCACATAGTATTGAAGCTAATAGGAATTTACATTAGTAAAGGTTCCAAAAGCACGCTTTTCAATACAACACTCACCTGTTGCCTGAAAAAATCTGCTTTTGACACGTTTCTGGCAAATATAAGGAGTCCAGAGATGAGGCGATCTAGTCGGTGAACAGCTTGCATTATAATATCAAGGAGGATGTACGAAATCCATAGTGCGGATGTGTCACCAGATATAGGTCAGAGGAGGGAAAAGACTTGACGAGAGACATCAAGAAACACAAGGAAACAGAATATGCCCAATCTGATTTCCAAAGAGCCAAGAATGCATATGCAAGTGAAAGAGCTTCTTGGGATACGAAATAGGGGTGCCAGCCCATGCTCTGCCCGAAGGATGCTGACCACAGTGTTTTTACAATACTGACCACACGGATGCACCTATAAACAAGTTGAAATTTCTATAAACATAGATCCTATAAGGCCAAAAGAGCTAGCTAGACCAAGCAAGGCTGTTGTAACCATATCACTGTCTGAATCTCATCAGTGATTTTAGAGCACTCATGCAAAATCCACACGAAATCACTCTTTTTGTACATTTGAAATGAGGGAAATCATAATTGTGTTGTTCCTTACTGGAATAGATGCCGGCTTACAAACAGTCACCACATCCGGTTCTTTCTGTAGGATGGAGACACATGGCTCATCACAGGAGGGTCGTGCCTACAACCTTATCAACATTAACACATATTCAAAGAATACCCTAAAACTACTAGAAAAAACTGTGAATTAAGGTTAGAATTCTTAACTCGTGGGTGAAGAAAGAATAAAGAAGCCTGAAGAAACAAAAAAGGTAAAGAAAGGAAATCTAAGCAAAAGAAACTGATGCAGCCAAAGGGATATATCATAGCTAGATTAGACTCTTGAAAAGCAACATTTCATAAGGAGATCATAGCAAGTGTAAAGCTCAAACCAACCTGTGTACTAAGTGGCTTATTTTTTCAGACGATTTTACAATGTAAGAGATTGGAAGGACCCTCCCCTCGACTTGTATCCGTCCACATTCAACAGCACTGACCTACAGGTTATGACTAGGCATGGTTAAAATTCATGGTCACATGTAGAACTAAACATTCGTTATGCAATGAAGAAAATGCGTACATAATACTCATAAGGTCTGCCTTTGAACTCGTGGGCAAACAAATCCACAATGGTTTTACCAGCCCAGCGGCTCTTGACCTATAATAAATCATAATTCATAACAAGAAAACTAGCCAAATCGAGAGCTCAAGGTTGACGCGAAAAAGGGCTTAACGAGGGTCTTGACCACATAAAAATTAGATCACAAGTAAAGCATGCGAACAACTCCATTGCAGAAGAAGAAAGAGGAGATAGCGACGACTCACATGAGAGATGAACTCGAAGTGGTAGGGTGCGACGTAGCGCCTCCCTGCATTCTCTTCATAGACCAGTCATCTTTTCGCTCTCTCTACTGGCAAGAATCTATAAAACAATGATGACCCATGAAAGAAAAATACTCTGTCGAGAGTGAGGTCACGAGATGCAATCTTGGCGCTCCGGCGGATGCAACGGAGTCTGCCACACGACCTCCCCCTCCTTCTTCCTTTCTCTTCCTCTTCATTTTCCTGCGACCATCGACCGCCTAGAAACGACGACGTTGGGGAGGAATATAATGCGTCAGAGCAAAAGGCGCTTCCTTTATCCCACCTGAGGTAAGCGGGAGCTGCGGTGGCAGAGACAAGGCGACGTCGTTTCCAGCGTTCCGTCCCGTCTGTCCCTCCGACACTATTCTAATCTGTATTTTGGTCTTCGTTTCCTGTCTCGTTTGGTGACTCGCCAACAAACCGACACCAATCTTCCGAACCAAAAAGCAGTCACATTTCGGTCGTTAGCTTCACCAACTTGCCAAGGTATGACATGTTTCTCTGAGCTACTCCCTGCCCATCAATACCTTTAAACTCGACAACATCCTCGCCTTCTTTCCCACGCCGTATCTTTGATTTCCTTTTGCCGCGAGTCATCAAGTCCCGGCTTTTCATCTTCCTGCTTGCCTGCTTAATCCATCGACTCTACTTCCTTTCGCTGATTCAGATGGAATGATCCAATAAGGTCCCTTGTTGAACTGAGACGAGGCAGAGAGACGGGCACGCGGGAGTGATCGACAAGAAGGAGGCGGAAATGCGGGAAGAGGATTTGGTGGATGCAAAGTTCAGATTGTTCGATGGATCGGACATGGGTCCCTTCCAGTACTCATCGGCTTCCACCATCGATATGTTGAAGCAGAGAGTTGTCTCTGATTGGCCCAAAGGTAATCCTCACCTCTCCTTCCCATGTTCGTTTAAGTATGTGATTTGTGCTGAATAACCATATAATCCGGCATCTTCATCTTGTTCAGATATGGTTAATATGATTGTTGAGATAGTTTAAAACAGCTTAGCAGGGTCATACGCGCAGACTATATGAACTTTTTCTTGTTTTAAGCCGACTTCAGGAGCTGCTTTCTTGTGGAATGTAGGAACTGTCTAGGAACTGAGATCATGTCTACTACTGGGCCTTTTCTTAAGTTAGTGATGACCCTGCTTTAAATTTATCTGAAATTGCATCATTGCGAGTGCCAGTGACCACAAGTTTATGACTCATGGTGCTATCATGAAGAGCTGTGATCGTCTGTTTGCGTACACGCTTCCAAGGCCAAGTTCTTTCCCATCTTCAAAAAATTTTCACCCTTATTAAAAGATCATTTTCATAAATCCGTACAGCGAGTTCGCGTTAATAATGCCTATGAATCTTTCAATCACATATATTCTTCACTGTTTATTGCAAATGGTATCCTTCATGAGAGCTCCTGCACATATTCCCTCCAACCAAATAGTGTTGTCGGATGAAAACATTGTTATCTCTAGAAGTTGCTCGCTCCCTTAAATGTCAAGCTTTTATTCCAAAAATGTTCCAAGAAGAATGTGTGGTCATGGCAACATACTTAATCAACTGGATTATCTCGAGTCCTTAATGGACGAACCCCCTTCGAATTACTTTTTGGGAAAAGTCCGGATATTCGCCATTTGTGTCTTTAGTTGTTTACATTATGTGTCTATCATGGGCCCTCAGAACAAATTGTATCTTCCTGCTGTTAAATGTATATTCATGGGATACCATACTCTTCAAAAGGGATATTTAGTTTATGACCCATCCACTGAGCGTTTATTTATCAGTAGAGATATTATCTTCCATGAATATGTTTTCCTGTTCCAAGACTAGTTATCTTTTCATAAACAGATTAATATGGCTACTAATCACTGCCCATTTTTTTATTGAAGAAGTTTTTGTTGCCCTTTCGACCGATGATGATTCCCTATATGTCCTCTCCCATGGCATCCTCGGCTCCTCAATTTGATGCAGCCTCATTATCAAGTACATATAATACAGCTCTCAGTATTCCACAGGAAGTCACATCAGAGTTCCCTACAACTTCTCAATTACATACTTCTTTGGGTGATATCTCTCTTGAATCACATGGGATTATTCCATCCGCTGCACTAATTCCTCCTCGACATTCCGATCATACTACATGACCACCCACATGGACAACATATTATATTTGTCCTACCTTTGAGTCATCTAGTACACAATATCCCATCTCATCACATGTTAACTCTACTCACCTTTCACCTGACATATGTGCTGCCTAGTAGAATATTTGAAGGACAAGAACCATCTTCATATGATGAAGCTACAAAAGATCCTTGTTGGCAGCAAGCAATGATGGATGAATTACAAGCCCTAATAGAAAATAAAACTTGGGATATCATTCCTATACCCCTCATTGGAAAATCTGTGAGTGGGTATACAATATCAAATACAAGATAGATGGTTCCATTGAACCTTATGAGACAGGATTAATAGCCAAAAGGTTCACTCGACAAGAAGGTTTTGATTATATTGAAACGCCCTCTCCAGTAGCGAAGGAAGTCACCGTCCATTCCTTCTTTTCCGCTTTTCGTGATTGGCCCATTCGTCAAACGGATATTCGTAATGCATTTTTCATGGGGATCTTAAAGATGAAATCCACATGGACCTTCCGCTGGATTTACGCAAACAATGAGAGAATAACGTATGTTATTTCTGTAAATTCCTATACGGACTTAAACAAGTTTCTCGTCAATGGTATGCCGACATGATTATGCTTTATTCACATTGAGTTTAGGCACATCATCAATTTACTTGCTTATATACATTGATGATACACTTATAATAGGAAATAATGAAAATACCCAACATACGTGTCTCATATTAAGGATTTAGGACATTCCAAATGCTTTCTTGGGATAGAGATTGCATGATCGGATAAGGAAATTTGCCTCAATTAACAAAAATTTGTCCTAGAAATCATAGTAGAAGCAAAACTATTGGGATCTAAACCAATTGTTATTCCAATTAAACATAATGTTAAGTTAACAATTGCTGAGTATTATAAAGGACTATCACACCCGAATGACAACCTTTTGCTCAAATACCCTTCTTCTTATCAGAGACTTGTCGAGAAACTCACATATCTAACCATGACTAAACCCGACATATGCTATTCCGTGTCAATTCTCAACTAGTTCATGCATAACCTGAAGCAATCCCACATGAATGATTCACTAAAGGTTGTAAAGTACTTAAAGGAATTTCCAAGTTTGGGAATACTACCCTCTTGAGAAAGCAACATGGAGATGACAACATATAGTGACACATATTATGCTACTTGCCCTATGAGTAAAAAATCTTTTCACTAAATTCTGCTTCAAATTAGGCAACTCATTAGCCTCTTAGAAAACAAAGAAATAGTCGATTGCTTCTTCATCATCCGTCGAAGCAAAATATCAGGCAATGGGCAAAACTAGCTTTGAGATAGTTTGGATTAGAGGATTACTTCAAGATATTAGCCTATCGGTAAAAGAACCAACCATCCTATTCTATGATAATGATGTTACACTTAAACTTGTAGTAAATCTAGTTTTCCATGAAAGACACAACATATAGAAATTGATTGTCATTTGATTAGAGACAAAATTCAAGATGGAGAAGTCAAAACAAGAGAAATGAGAATGACGGAACAGCTCGTAGACATCTTCAATAAACCCCTATGTGAGAGGCAACATGCGTATATATTAAGCAAGCTGGCATCCTTGATGTGTATAAACCGTCAGCTTGAGGGGGAGTGTTGAAGATATTGTTGCCTAGACTGATTGATCTTGATCCGGATACTTATTGTAATTGTTGCCTAATTATTTCCTTTACTTTGCATGTCTCTTTTTCCTTAATTAGTTTGATCCTATGTGCTATAAAAAGGACTATAATTGTACAATATTGATATGAGAAAGCAATATACATTTTTCTAATTCTCTGACAATTTCATGAAATGAAATAATTAGGTGTCATTGTTAATTATCTATCTTGTACTTAAAAGTCCATCAATACATCTATAGATGATAAAAGATGTTATCTTTAAAATTTGGTGTTGTAAGGTCATAAGTTAAATGGCTACTAAGCTATGAATTTAGTTCCTACGCCATTGGATCTCAATTTAACATGTCTTTCATATGGGAAAGGACTTATTAAGGTCTTTTTTTTTTCTTTTTTTTTCATCTAGTTAGGTAGATATTTTGACAATACAAATATAAGTTTGAACGGGAAATTTTCTATACTTAAAATTGATCCTATCTAAGACCATATGCATCCATGCTCATTATCTCATGACATGTGGTACGTCTAAAAAAATAGATTTAGCAATACCCATTATTTCCTAACATGGTATGTATAAAAACAAAGACTTAGCCACAGCTGGTCTATTCTATAGATTAAGAATTGTTAGGTGTGCTCGTATTATCTATTAAAATCAATGTGGACTGTCACATTGGTGAAATCCATATGGTCATAAGAAACCAACTTTCTGAAAATGTCCAAAATTCTTTAGTATATATAGAGCACTCACCTCATAATTTCTACTATGGGAAGAACTGGTTTCGCATGTTACTATTTCAAAAATGAAGTATCCTTTAAAAAGTTTTCTTGACGTGTGTATATATATATATATATAGTAGAAATACTTAAATGATTCAAAGAATGCTCAAGATGATTGAAAATTCAGAGACGATCACATGATGCGCAACATCATTTTCAAATTCATAAACTTGTAATGTCAAAAAACATGACATGCGTCCGAAATTGTTAGAATAAGAATGATGATTAAGACAGGGCATAAATCTAACTTAACACGAGGAAAATTTTTTCCATAATCTAAATCCAAAGCGATTATTTAAGCAGTCCGCAATACGAAACATGAGCGCGAAACTTGGTCACACCATAACTTTCTCCACCAAACCCCGTTTTAAGCGTACTTATAGTCAATGGAAAGCCCTTCCAACAAATTACAAGAACCCCAATTTAGCCAACCCGAAATCAAGCCGAAAACTAACAAAATATGGCCCCAAAATACTGGTCGCACACTGTTCATCACGCGCGAGAAACTTCAAAATTTTGTTTTGGACAAACTGTAAACTCAAAATCGAGATCCGTAAAATCCTATAACTCCACAACACTCTAAACTATCATTTCTATATATGCAACTCAACGACTCAAAAATCGGATTTCACCGCACGAATTTCACATATTCCCAAATTTAAACCCTAACTTTGAAAATCAATCCGATTAAAAAAACGAAGGGCGTGAGCATTTACTGAGCGTTGTAAATCAAAATTGAATCGGCTTGGCGAGGCGTCCACAGCAAGAGTCCCCTCTCTTTCCTCCTCCTCTTTCTTCTTCTTCTTTACGTTCCTTTCTCTCCTCGTTCTTCTTTTCCTTCTGCCCGAACGTGCCTCCTCCTTTTCCTTTTATCTCCTCTTCTTTTTCTTTTTTTTTTTCCTTTCCTTTCCTCTCTTTTTTTTCTCCCTCTCTCCCAAAGACTCTCGGTCTCTCTCCTTCTTCTTTCTCTTTTTTATTTTTTTGACTGGATCGAAACCCATATTTTACCGTTAGAGACTCTTATCAGCTCTGTTGGAAGATATGATTCACTAAATCATATCGAATTGTAATTGATTGTAAATCTTGTCTATTTTAGGACTAGAAGATTAGAAGAATATCTAGTTTCCTTTTATTGATTCATCCCTTGTAATTAAATACACGAATTGTGTTACATTGAATATAGTACAACACAGAAATTCTTCACTTCAATTACTCTAGATTTTCTCTGTTTCTCACTTCGTTACATGGTATCAGAGCCTACGGGTTCTAACCTCTTTCTGCTTCTGCTCAGATTGCCTCATAAAGGAACTCCAATCCTCAAAGGAGTTGCCGCAGGAATCGAAGCCTCAATTATTTCCAGAAGAACTCAACCTGCAAAAGAGTTGCCGAATGAATCAATTTCCATTTACCATGACAAAGCCAAAAGACCTTACCGCAAATCCAGTCGACCAGTCTGCTGGAGACACTACGCCACAAAATCTGGGCAACCAAGACTCTTCTGTTGTGGTTTCCCAATCAGGGCAGCAGCAGGGTCAGATTGCGCTACATCCGCAACACGCGCAATGGCAGCAATTCCAAGCTCAGGCCAATCTGGGGTTGCCCTTATCGGGGCCTCCTTACCAGTGGATACCCTTTCCGTGGTATCAGGGACCAAGCCCCAGTGCATCATTGCCGGATTACCAAGGCAACGTGCGAACCGATGGAGGCCCACCAACCAATGACGGGGCAAGCTCAACCATCGGCACGGAGCAAACGGGCGGATCGATCGGACCAGGTATGGGAACGAATCCCTACCCAGGTTTTCAAAATGCGGGGTCTGCAGTCGGGTCGATAAGGTCGGGTCAGAATGCAAATCCTTACCTGGGTTACTTTCCGTACCAGTTCCCCGCTGCCAGTGGTCGGCCAGAACCCGACGACCCACTCTATACAACAAACGCCGACGGATCGGAACTAAAAATCATCAGCCAACAGTTAACTGGCGCCGACAATTACTCAAGCTGGTCACACGAATTTCAGCGAGCACTGACCACAAAGGGTAAAGAAGTTTTCATAGACGGAACTTTTCCCATTCCGTCCGACGAAAGATCGGCGCGGCTTTGGAAGAGATGCAGCCAATTAGTCAAAACATGGATTGGAAACTGCATCTCAACCGAAGTCACGGCCGGACTTCCGCCGACAGAAGACCCACAAAAATTGTGGGAAAGTATAAGGGAGATGTACGGAAAGCTCAACCAAGTAAAGATTTTTTATCTCACACAGCAGATATCAGATCTGAAACAAGGGAATTCAACAGTTGCCGGGGTCTACAATAAACTCTCGGCACTATGGAATGAATTAGAGGCTGCCGAAGAGAAATTCGACTAGCCCGAACAGATACAACAGCAGTACAGAAGCATGAGAGAGAGGGAGAAGGCGACGAGGTTCCTCCTCATCCTCAATGAAGCTTACCAGACGTTTCGCTCTCAAATTCTTACCATGGAGCCTATGCCGAGCCTCGGTCGGATTTATCAACTCGCTGTTCAGGAGGAATGTCACGCCCCGACCCTCCGAGTGCGCAAACATCCCTCTGCGGTCGATAGAAATGCGACTTCCCAGGAAACGTCGCCGACCCATTCAATTTTATTACGCATGCGGAAGCGAAACAAATCCCCTGACAACATTTAACTTGGGATAGAAAAGCAGGCAATCAATCACAACCAAACAAACTTTCTTATAAACACATAGATTTATATACAACACTGGATTGTCTACAAAATAGACCAGCTCAACAAAAAGGGAATTGTCCTATGACCAACTTGTCAAACACGTTCGCCGATTCTTCAGCCTCCACCTTTCGAACTCCAGGACTTCCGGTCCTTCCCGACCGTCATCTAGGAACCTGAAATATTTTCCCCAAACCGGGATGAGACTACGTCTCAGCGAGTCCTACCCTCTAAGACTCAATTAGGAAGAAAATACGCCGTAGGGCGCTCTAGCCACACAAATAGGATAGAGGACTTACCTCACCTCAGTTCCTTTCCTGCACGTCAGTACAATTCATATTCAAGCAATGCTCGCACAAGCTGAAACTGCCGACACTTATATCGGTCTATCAATTCAATTAATCCAATCATTCGCAATGATTCAATTACATCATACTATCTATCTTTCCATTTCAATACGTACTATCTATCAACCATTACTATCTATCATTCAATACCGTCTATCAAACCAGTCGTTAATACGACACATGCTCTTCAAAGCTGTAATATATAGACGGTAGCTCGCTCAAGCTGTATAGATAGATAGCTCACCAAAGCTGTAACTGATAGATAGCTCACCAAAGCTGTAACTGATAGATAGCTCGTACAAGCTGTATATATATATATCGTGCTCGCACAAGCTGATAAAACGATCTTAGCTCACACAAGCTGATATATATATGTATATAATATTTGCTCGCCCAAGCTGATACATATATATAAACCAATGCTCGCCAAAGCTGATCATTCAATAATAAACCATAGAACTGGATATTCAATCCAATAACAACCAACGATTCAAACTAGTCATACAAACCAATTACGGTGTTAAAGCCAACACCGGGTATTTTCAAGTTAAATACCACAACTTCTCCAATTTCACACAATTCCACACTTTAGAGTAATTAACCATAATCATCATTTTCACTCAATTTCTCAATTTAACATACAATTAGCACAAACTGACCGTACTGCTGCGATTAGGGCGAAATTCTAACGACCGGCCATCCCGGCATAATTTTCGAAATTATTAAATAATTAAATTTAATTCCTAAAATTAAATAATTAAATATTATATTATAATAATATAATTTAATAAAATAATATTTATAAATTCGAAATAATTAATTAATTAAAAATAATTAATTTGGGCTTAAACAAGATTACACTAATTTAAACATACAATTAGCCCTAATTATACACCCATTAAACTAATCATACGACTAATCTAATTTACATTAAAATAATCTAATCTAACCACCTAAACCTAATTAGACTAATCTAAACACTCCTTAAGCGTCATTAACTCACTAAGCAAGAATTAGAGGATAAACTCACCGGATTAACGTTCCGGCGAGTCCACGGCGAAGGCGACGCCAAGGTGGGCGATAAACCTCAAGGCAGCGACACCAACCAAGGCCGGGAAGACACCTAAAATGGGCCTTGAAGACCTCACGGCTTTCTGGTTTTCGCCGATCCGGGCTGAACTGCAGAGAAGAAACCAGCAACTTCAACGGCGAAAACGGGCCGATCGGAGCTCCGGCAAGCGGGTGGTTGGCAACCGGCGGCTCCTGGGGGTCTTGGGGATCTTATAGGAGGTTGGGATGGGCAAATGAAGGGTCGGAAAGGGGCGAAACAGCAAGAAAACGCGAAACAGTGCAGGCGGCGTGCAGCCAGACGGTCCGGCGACCGGTAACTTCACGGCGGCGTACCGGACGGAAGGCTGCTCCGTTCGGGGCAAGGCTGGACTCTTTGGAACGGTCTGGATGTCCTCGTCACAGTGATATGTGGCTAGTTTTCTGATTCATCCGGGAAGTCTGCTTTTTACTTGGATCTTTGGCAAAAGGTCGGCTGGAGCAGAAACTGGAACGAGGAGAAAATAGGGGAGGAAAACGGCCGACGATGGCCTTCCGGGCGTGCGACGATGGAGGGGCTGGTGCTGCTCGATTCCTCTGGTTTTTGCTGAGCTTCTCTCCTACAACAACAATGGATAAAGCCAAGAAATGGGGAAGAAGAAGCTGCTGAAGAGGGGGGGCTCCCTTGGTGGCTCTCTAGCTTGCAACACTTGTCAATCTCTCCTTCCACTTGCCCCCACCATGACATCACATGCCATCAGCCACTCTCTCTCCTCAAGCTTCCTCCACAAGCTTGTTAATAGGTGCAAAATGTCCCTAGCCCCATGGCATACGAATTTTAGACATTTGTGCATCAAATTCAATCAATTCTCACTCAATTCCATTTAATTGAAGCTCAATTAAATCAACCCATGTGTCCTCAACCTTCTTATGACTTTTCCCATCAAGTGATCCAACTTGCATCCCAAAGATTAGATTAAAAACGGCCATCTGACAATCTCGAACAAAAACAGCCTTACTTTGCTTTTCTGCCAAAAATCTCGGTTTGTAGAAAAGTCATCTGAAGATAAGTCGACATTCCTAAAATGAATTGTGACTTGACAGAACTTCCAATTTCTGTAATTGGGTTCAATTTCACGGTTAAATTCAATCTGGCATGACTTTAGTGCGTCCTAACCTACTGGGTAGCTTTTAGGAATTTTCTGTGCAATTGACTTGTGGTTGATTATTTTCAAGCCACAAAGTGCATCTTCGACACATTGGCGACTCTCGATTGTTGTAGGAATCTCAAGGTTTCAAATACGGACACAGGGTACCAAAACAACAGAGAAATCAGTCTAGTGCCGATCAACAAGAATTGTGCAATTAGGTGGAATCACCCACACTGAATTACATGGTTATGTTGAATTGACCTATCTCCGGTCTCTAATCGGTCTATGCCGTAATGACCCTTGCAGATTAATACGGTCGAGCAGTCGTTTTCTGGTCGAATTCTCAAGTCTATTGCGTTTAGATTCCTTAACGGCTTCACTTGATAGACTAGTTATCTCGTGAGTGGCCAACTCAGAGAAGAAAGCTATAGACGCGAAGATGAAATGCCCGACTTATTTAATTGAAACCAGAATTGGAAAATCGGGATGTCACAAGGAAAGTCAGCAACGAACGGCGGATCATGGAAGAGGAGGAGAATGAATCGTTTTGGCAGTAAGAGGCCATCCTCGTTCCTCACAGAGAAGCACAGCGAGAGGAAGAGAGGCGGGGGCAAATCTAAGGTTCTTCGACGAGAACCCTAGACATAACAGGAGATTTTTGGACGGCCCAGATCCTGTTAATCAATCGGACGGCTCGCGTCTGATGTTGGGCACGAATGAATCCAACGGCCCGCGAGGATCTAGCTTTGGTGGATCGGACGGCTCGCGTGGAATGAATTTTAATGGGCCAAACGGCCCGCGCGATGTTTTTCTCGGTGGATTGGACAATAATCCAAATGGGCCCAATTCATTCGGCCCAACCTCGACGCAAGTCTTCCAGCCCATGAACAGGTCTTCCTCAGCTGCAAAAAATGGTGGGCCAAGAGGAAAAGGTAAATTATATTGTGATTATTGTAAGTGGCCACACCATACCATAGAAAACTGCTGGAAATTACATGGAAAACCAGGAGAAAAAGAAAAGGGGAAATTTTCAACAGTTTTTCAGGTATCGGGTCAACAAATGGGAAAATCAATCACCCATGATCAATATCAGGAGCTTATGGAGGCATTGAAGAAATTGGATGCTTCTGATAAAACTGGGAGCTTTACAGGTACATCATATTGTCTGATGAATGCAATTTCTCAGAATGCATGGATTATTGATTCAGGTGCTAGTGACCACATAGTCTGCAATAAATCTTTATTTTCTAAGATTAAAAAGTTGTCTTATCCCATATCAGTACAACTTCCAAATGGAAACACTACTCAAGTAATCATGTCTGGCACTGTGAATCTTAGCTCACTCATTACTCTTCAAAACGTGCTATATGTCCCTAATTTCCATTTCAACCTAATATTAGTTTCCCGAGTTTGCGAAGAAAATTCATGCCGCATTCTATTCCATCCTGATAATTGTTTCTTTCGGCCCTTTCGATCGGCAACCGATGGGCTTGGGTAGAGTCAATCAAGGGCTGTATTTTTGGGAGAATTTCCCACAATATTTACCTCCTGTTGAACTCAATAAGTCATTGTGTAATGCTGCTACCAATGATATGAATTTTCTTAATCATAAAAGATTGGGTCACAGTGCATCTTTTCCTTGTCCTCAGTGTCCCATCTGCCTCATGGCAAAACAAACTCATGCTCCTTTTCCTAATAGCACTTCTCGAGCAGATGACATTTTTTCTTTGATACATGTTGATGTTTGGGAGCCCTACCATACCTTGAATCATGATGGGTCCCGGTTTTTCCTCACAATCGTGGATGACTTCTCCCGTGCTACATGGATATTTCTCATGCAGTCCAAAAATCAGGTTCTTTCACATCTGAGAACTTTTCTATCTCTGTCAAAAACTCAATTCGGGAAAGTAATTCGCCGGGTTAGAACTGATAATGGTAGAGAATTCTTCAATAATGAGTGTGCCTCTCTTTTCTCCCTAAATGGAATATTGCATAAGAGTTCCTGTACTTATACACCACAACAAAATGGTGTGGTAGAGAGAAAACATCGTCACCTTTTAGAAGTCGCATGTGCCCTTAAATTTCAAGCATCTGTTCCTAAAAAATTTTGGGGAGATTGTGTGGTCACAGCAACATATCTAATCAATCGCATGCCATCTCGCATTCTGAAGGGAAAGACACCTTTTGAGCTATTGTATGGAAAGAAACTAGATTTGAGTCATCTCAGAATTTTTGGATGCCTATGTTATGTGACTACAGTGGGACATAAGGATAAAATGGCTCCTCGTGCTCATCAATGTGTCTTTATGGGTTATCCAGCCTTAAAGAAGGGATATCGTATTTATATGCCATCCAAAGGAGAATTTCTTGTTAGCAGAGATGTTGTCTTTCATGAGGATATATTTCCTTTCCATAGCATAGCTCTTTCCTCTGAAAATACCAAGACAACTTATACGGAATTCTTAGAAGAGGACTTGCCTTCCGGAGGAACACTTATTATTACTTCTCCTCCAAGATCAACTGGAGTATCTCCTTCAACATCCATTGAGAGTCCTATGGGTCCTGCTATTGAAGAATCTCCTGAAGAGCCAACACAATTAACAGGAAATACCATAGCAGAACCAGTTCAGTCACTAGACATCTTAGAAGCAAGCCCTAATGCGGAATCGCCCCCAATGCAACATGAGCCGTCACAACGTCCTAGTCGCATTACTCGTCCACCGACTTGGACCAAAGACTACATCTATGGTTCTTCAAGGGCATCAGGTACTCATTATCCTATCTCGTCCTATGTTTCATTCAATCGGCTATCACCAGAACATTTATGCTGTATGAGCCGTCTTTCTGAAGAACGAGAACCCTTTAGTTATAATGAAGCACGAGATGATCCTCGTTGGCAAAAAGCCATGGCAGCTGAATTACATGCATTAATGGAAAATCACACCTGGGATGTTGTACCTTTACCTACTGATCGAAAACCCATTAGATGTTAATGGGTGTACAAGATTAAATACAGAGCAGATGGTTCAGTCGAACGATACAAGGCCCGATTGGTGGCCAAAGGCTTTACACAGCGAGAATGTTTTGACTACCATGAAACCTTTTCGCCAGTGGCGAAGGATGTCACAGTTCGTTCATTTCTCTCTGTTGCTACTTTCCGTGACTGGCCGTTACATCAGATGGATGTTCATAATGCTTTTCTGCATGGTGACTTGGATGAAGAAATCTACATGGATCTTCCACCAGGATTACGGAGACAGGGGAGTCTAAGGTGTGTTGTCTCCGCAAATCTCTCTATGGACTAAAGCAGGCTTCTCGACAATGGTACGCCAAATTTACTAATGCGCTCATGGCTGCTGGATTCAAACAGTCCAAATATGACTATGCATTATTTACCTGGACAAAAGGTATGTCATCTATTTACTTGATGATTTATGTTGATGACATACTTATCATGGGAAATGATAATTCTGCTATAAAGAGACTTAAAGAGTATCTACATTCCACATTTCATATTAAAGATTTAGGGCCACCTAAGTTTTTCTTAGGAATTGAGATAGCTCGTTCATATCAGGGAATCTCCCTTAGTCAGCGGAAATTCATGATGGAAATTATATCAAAACAGGACTGTCAGGCTGTAGACCGGCTATTATTCCTATTGAGCAGAATGCCAAATTGACTTCTATTGACTATGGTGCTGGTATATCGTCTTCCTCTGATGATCCATTGTTAGAGGATCCGCTAGGATATCATAGACTTGTGGGAAAGCTTATATATCTCACCATGACTAAACCAGACATCTGCTATGCAGTACAGACTCTTAGTCAGTTTATGCACAAGCCAAAGCAATCCCACATGAGTGCAGCCTTGAAGATTGTGAAATATTTAAAGACATGTCCAGGATTAGGGATTCTCCTTTCTCGAAAATGCAACATGGAAATGACAGCCTATTGCGATGCGGATTATGCTACATGTCCTATGAGCAGGAGATCTGTCTCTGGTTTTTGTATCAAGTTTGGGGAGTCATTGCTTTTATGGAAGACAAAGAAGCAATCTACTGTGTCCTTATCTTCAGCTGAAGCCGAGTATCGATCCATGGCCAAGACAGTTTGTGAAATAGTTTGGTTGAGGGGTCTTCTCTTAGATCTCGGCACAAAAGTTAAAGGACCAACCACGCTCTTTTGTGACAATGATTCAACACTCAAGCTTGCAGCAAATCCTGTATTACATGAGAGGACGAAGCACATAGAGGAAAAAATTCGAGAAGGAATTGTCAAGACAAGAGGAATCAGAACCTCGGAGCAACCCGCGGACATATTCACTAAACCGTTGTGTCAGAGACAACATGCATATCTTCTAAGCAAGCTTGGCATCTTGGACATATAATGACCACCAGCTTGAGGGGGAGTGTTAGAAGATATGATTCACTAAATCATATCGAATTGTAATTGATTGTAAATCTTGTATATTTTAGGACTAGAAGATTAGAAGAATATCTAGTTTCCTTTTATTGATTCATCCCTTGTAATTAAATACACGAATTGTGTTACATTGAATATAGTACAACACAGAAATTCTTCACTTCAATTACTATAGATTTTCTCTGTTTCTCACTTCGTTACAAGCTCTTATCCCATCAAGTGGCCATCTCATATTATAATTCCACACTCAACCTCGAACCGAGCTTACCCACATCGAGAGCTCTCCAGCAATTTGGCGCACGAAATTCAATCGCAAATACCATCGAACGAATCTGGGAGGAGAGTCTATATGTCGAGGGTACACTACTCGCATGTTCTCGTATAAGACGCATGTTACGAACGCATGCAATCTGCGATAAGGTTAATGCTGATATCACGGTCAAAAAAGGGCTACTCGATAAAGCGCAACCATATCATTAAATTAAAGCCTTGATTAGCCATAGGAAACGATATAAAGACCCGAAATGATTCGGCATTTATAGCGAAAAAGGGATACGCGGATCGATCTGAAACCACCTGTCTCCCATTTTTGGCGGAGGGGTGTGTGAAATAGATGGGGTGGGGATGGCAAGACGTCACTCCCTGAATGGATGGATCGATGGTTATCCCCTTGACATCTGTACGATTGCCCAAATTGGCCAAGTGGAGATCTAGCGGTGAACCGACTCATCCCAATCCTTCGACATTTAGAGTATGCATCGCTCCACCTGAGATCTTCATAGAATGTACCAGGCTCTTTAATTTAACATAAGCTAATACATTCGACATATCCCGATGACCAACAGAGAGTCGTGTAATTGCTCCTAGAACATAGCTTCTTGGTATAGGTAAGGGTCAGAAGAAATTTTCTCTGTTATATGTCTTCGCTTTTGTCTAATGTCTAGAGTCAAACTTTCTTCGCAGCAAATTTAGCTTTACTTACTTAAATACTAAGTTCAATATGCTACTATCGCAAATTCTGTTTTTATTCTCACTTCATATTGATTAATAATCACGATCAATGCACGAAAAGTTCTAAAATTTATTATAAAAGTATAATCAATTTCTAAAATTTTTAAAAGTGCAATTAGCGAAATGATTTAATTAGACCAATTTGATAGATTTTAAAACTCAATTGTACTTTTTGAAAGTTTTAAAACTTCATTACACTTTCATGACAAGTTTTGGTGCTTTCAATACATTTACCCCTTTATTATTTTGACTAAATCATTCTTTTCTAGATGGCCAGATGATTGTATAAAGTGTTGTAAATTAATTTTTTCCTTTTAACTTATCACTCAAGTAGAAACGTAAGCTACACCCTGTTTAGTTTAACTTTTTCTAAGTATCTAAGATTGCCATGTCAATGAAGACATATTAATATATAACATCAATATATAATTAATGTGGATGAAGACGTGTCTATATAGAAAATCAATATATAATTGCAATAAAACAACGATAATAGGAAGGAAAATCAATATTAAGCCTGGGCATGGGTCAACCTTCTCAATGCGAGACCGACCTTGCCATGGCCAAGGCAAGGCTTGTCGGGGCTCGTCAAACCTCGCCCTCGCCTAGGCAAGGCCTAGCAAGGCACGGCAAGGTAGCTCCGACCTGGGCAAGGGTCGACCTTGCTAGATCTGGCAATGGGGGCCTTGCTTGGCCATGCCTAGATGGCCAACACTCAACCTCGACTTGGTGAGACCAATCCTTGCTTGTGGCTGGCAAGTGTGACCTCGCCAGCCATGGCTATGGTTGGTGGCCGGTGATGGCCACCAAAAAAAGAAAAGGAAGAGAAAGGGGAAGGGGAAGGGAAAAAAAAAAAAAAAAAAAGCAAAATTCAATAAACTAGTTTAAAATTTCAATAAATGCAAAAAAAATATTAAAAATATTATTAAAAATATCAATGTCAATGCTAGTCACACCACGTCTGTCAGCTGGCATCCACATCAGTAATTTTTTGCCTAAATTGACCAAATTAATTGAATTAGTACCAATGTAAAAAAGATTTATGATTAAATTGATCAAATTAAAAGATTTACAATTGAATTGGTACTAGTACAACATATTTAAAACTTTTTTAGTACTTTTTCATTAAAGGCATGGACAACAAGGTACGCTATCATGCTCAATAATTGAAAATACAAAAGCCACTTACTTTACGATGAGGTTGTGTTTGATTGAATTACTCTTAGGAGTGTTTGACACGCACTCTGCCAACTTGTGGCCCTCATATACCGAAACATATGCTGATTAGTGACTTATGTTGTCCCCTAATTACTTCCTTTCACATTGATTAAATATATCGTCACACGTGTATCGAATTGATATTTGTAAGACTAAGCTATATGAAAATGTGATATGCAAAATTGATATGCCAAATGACATAGCAAATTGTAAGTATGCATTTAAATAAGTGGGACACAGTGGATGAATATAATATTACATCACTTAATATATCAATTACGTCAATTAATTTTAGTATAATTAGCACATGAAAGTCCTTTTATCCAAATTCTATTTAGGCGATATTAACTTTAGTTCAACGAATGTGGTCACGTGATCAAAAGTGACTTTGGGTCCTAGAAAGCGTTGAATCTTTATGGTATGATAAGGTGCTGCGGTCGCGTACGGGCGCACAATCACCTACTACGTCATGCCACCTGCAATTATTAGGCGAGATCATTATCTCCATTTGCAATATAAAAAGATATTATCGCCATCAACGTAATCGATAATTTTATTGACACGATAAGTTCGTGTCTAGTTCAACACCAAAATTATCTAAAAAGTCATAAGTTCATTATACAACAATAAATCCATTTCTAAACTTGCCAATTTTAACTAATGTAGTCCTAAATCTTAGATTAGAAATTGCTGACATAATGGTTCTATTAAAACCAGGCCGATAATTGACATGGACAATTTTATATGAAACGACATCACTTTGCATTGAACCAAGAATATCTGAATTTTCTTTCTTTCTTTTCTTTTCTTTTCAATATTTTTAGCTTTTTATTTTTCCTATTCTATTGTTCATCTTTATCCTCTAATGATCAAAAGTGAGGGTCATAGCCCTTGCCAGATCTGGGCAAAGCCGCCGACCACAAGCTAAGGTAATCCTCGCTAGATTTGGCGAGGTCGTGATGCCCTTGCCAGGGGTGCTAATGCCAAGGTTGCCCTCGCCTGTGCCTGATGACCTTCGCAAACCATCGCCAAGGCTTTGATGATCGACCAACAAAAAAGATGAATAGTGCATTAAAACAAAAAGAATCAAAGAATTCATAAAAAGAAAAATTGCAAAATGAAATTGTGTCATTTAAGATCATCCACGTCAATCGCGAACTGTTCTACATAGGATATTTGGTACTGACTAGATTTCCATGTCGATGATTTTCGATTTAAATAACCTGATAAATGACATTTAAAAATTATCAAAAGGTTAAAGACTACTTTCAGCAAATTGAAAAGTTTAGGACTTATGGTTTAAATTTTTTGGACAGCACTCTCTTCAATCAACCACCATCATAAATAATTATATCTTCTAGCATAACTTTTGCCTTCCATCTCCTCTATAAATTGTAAGGCCTACGTGAGCACAATTTCCACAACATAGCCTTATTTGTTTTCAGCTTCGAAATCTTCCATTTGAATATCTTCAGTTTCCGAGAGGAAGAGAGTGGGACAATGGCCATCTTCACGACTGACAATCCCTGGGTGCTCATTTTTGGAGTTCTAGGTACTTTACACACGGTATCCAACTGTTTTCTAGTTACTATCGAACAACAACCGATGGCCTTTTTTTTTGACGCGTTTGTCAACCTTTGGATTGTTGTTGTCGTAGGTAATATCATATCCATCGTGGTCTTTTTGGCCCCAGTGTAAGTTTTTAACTCTTTCTCACTCCATTCACACTGACACCATAAGGTTTAGGACTTATTTAATCTTCCTTGGCAGGCCAACATTTTGGAGGATATGCAAGAGGAAGTGGACCGAAGGGTTTGAATCAGTTCCGTACGTGGTTTCTCTGTTCAGCGCCATGCTTTGGCTGTACTATGCATCTCTCAAGTCCGAGTCCAGCGCTTTCCTGCTCCTCACGGTCAACTCGGTCGGATGCGCCATAGAGACGATCTACATCGCTCTCTACCTTGCTTATGCTCCTAAACAAGCCAGGGTACGTAGCTACAGTGTTGTTCGCAAAGAACACACCTAATGTATTCTAATTGTTGGAGAGTGGCTGAGCAGATGATGACGCTGACGCTGATGTTGCCGAATTTCGGAGGGTATTGTTCCATTCTTCTTCTGTCCCACTTCTTGGCAAAGGGATCGGCGAGGGTCCAACTTGTTGGGTGGACTTGCGTTGCGCTCTCTGTTGCAGTCTTTGCTGCTCCTCTAAGCGTCATTGTAATTTACTTCTATCTGACTCCTTTCTTTTTTCTGGACGAGAACGCCTGTCTCGCATGTCAATGTAGGACGCAAGTTGTGCATGACATGTATTTTGGTTTTGACGTACATGTGAGTTTACATACGTGTGTGCAGAGAATGGTGATACGCACCAAGAGCGTGGAGTTCTTGCCCTTTTCTTTATCGTTCTTCCTCATGCTCAGTGCTGTGACATGGCTCCTATACGGCCTATTCCTCAAGGACTTGTATGTCGCGGTATGCATGGTTCATCTACGTGTTAAAATCAAGATGGCGAGGTGTGGCAATATTATCTTTGTTCCCCTGAATGAACAGTATTAACATGTGTACGTGCATATATAGGGCCCAAACGTGTTAGGAGTCATCTTTGGAGTGCTTCAGATGGCGTTGCATGCCATATACAGGAAGGGAAATACAGTTGTGACGGAGGAGGAGAAGAATGATACCAGTGTTGGAAAGCTGAGCTCTGATATACAAAGTTGCAATGGGCATGCCATCATCATCTTTATTGAAGCTTCTGATAAAGGACCAGTGGCCACTCCACCTGAAGTTTGACAGGCGTCTAAGTTACTCATATGCCCAATCAGAATTTCTGTTTTCCAGCAGCTCCTAGCTGGCTTACTCGTTGCTTCTGCTATGTAAATGCAAATGCATGCGCGCATGTGGGTCCTTGGGGGGGGTAGAGTGTTGTTTGTCAATTTCAACTTGTTTTTCCTAATAATGCAGTTATCAGACGCATTACTCTTTCAGAAACAGATTCAGCTACTCTCCGTTCTTTGCTGATTGATTGATATCATCTACTTACCAGGCCACGAGGTCTGTCTGCTCACTAAACATTTTTTTTCCTTTGAAATCCTCCTAGTTAGGATCATGAGCTAAGATCCGAGACACTTTGGGAGACCTGAATCTGCCTCTTCATCAGAATATAACTGGGGTCACGTAATGCGTGCCCTGAGATGACATTCTTACTCTGATTCCAATTTGGGAGTAAGTTTGCTCACATGGGTAATAAACTCACTAAGGATAGCACGTACCATTAGGCCCAGATTCAACCGGACCGTCAACCCAGTTACAACACAAAATGATAGTTAAAAAGTACTCCAAACACACCATAGATATCCCTGATACTCAACTGAGAGATCAGAGGAACTTCCCCCTAAAGGAATGTAAACGGTAACTACTTCCTCAATCAGACTGACGATAAAAGAACTGAGTCACAGCAAAATGTTTCTTATGTCAAGCGGGATCAACAGTTGAGTCTCATGCTACAAACATGAAGGACTTCAACGCTAGCAATTTCACCGATAAAAGGAAGCTCTTTTATCTACAACCAATGAGCATGCACTCAGCATTGGAATACACTATTGCAGTAGTTGAAACAATTTTTACAGGCTTGCAATTGCCTCTCACTGTATCAGATTCTTCCTAGGCATTTTGGAAAAGTAAATAGCTGCATTATGTGAATTTGCTACACTTTTCAAGCAAATTTAGAGAACAGCCTCGAGATGAAAATTTGGAATGTTCTCAGGCTAGCTAAGTGATGCCCAATCTGGATATGGGCACTCGTAGACCCAACTGGGTCCAGAATATCGTATGCAGTGCAGCCATAATCCCTCCTCACTCCCGTCATATCTGCATTTTGCAGAAACTCAGAAATCAAATCCTAGGTTCTCTATAGTACACACACAGGCAAGGGTGCGCAAGCAGAATATGAGTAAAGACAAGTGCCCAGGATAGGAAAAAGGAGGAACACACCCTTTTGGAGCTAAATTCGGACAATTCGTGCACACAGGGTCAGTACTAAATTCAATGCAAGGCTCTGCTTTCTTATCGTTCTGCTCAATATCAGAAACACCGGATTCCGATGACAAACCAGCAGCTTTTATCGGCAACCATTCCTTCATCTAAACGATTGGCCCTTTGTTCAAGAAGGTAAAGCATGTCATTGGCAATTGGATGGCCACTAAACTGCAAAGGTACTCGTGTCTGCACTTAAAGAGCAGGGTTGAGAGAAGAAAGTACTGCAAGTACAAGCATATATCAAATAAACCTCACAAATTAAAAAGTATAAAAAACAGGCTGACTTAACCAAATGCAGAGAGGTATATAATAAGCAGGACCCGAAAGTATCTTCCAAAATGAGCAGGACAGGGTTTATGGAGAGACAAAAGTGCAGAAAAGAAAGCACACATGACTCAAAAAGTTAACAGTAAATGCAATGTCCTTCCCGTATGTGTGGGTACATCTGTGCATGCAATTGACCTTGGCTACATTAAGGAAAAACAACCAAGGAAGGTTCGCTGCTTATGGAATAGAAAATAGGAGGTATCAGACTCCCAACATGGTATTTGCATCCTTTAGCATCATATTGCCTTACCTGATGAGTTCTTCCAGTGACTGGTTCACAGAGAACAATGCTATGAGTTTCATTGGTGCTGATCCTTGTGAACTTTGTACAAGCGGCCTTTCCTTTCAAGAGGGCAGTATCACAAGTAGGGTCACCCGCATGTACAAAGAGATGATATTGACCAGACTGATGGTATGAAGCAGAGAGTTGTCTCTGATTGGCCCAAAGGTAACCCTCACCTCTCCTTCCCATGTTCGTTTAAGTATGTGATTTGTGCTGAATAACCATATAATCCGGCATCTTCATCTTGTTCAGATATGGTTTATATGATTGTTGAGATAGTTTAAAACAGCTTAGCAGGGTCATATGCGCAGACTTTATGAACTTTTTCTTGTTTTAAGCCGACTTCAGGAGCTGCTTTCTTGTGGAATGTAGGAACTGTCTAGGAACTGAGATCATGTCTACTACTGGGCCTTTTCTTAAGTTAGTGATGACCCTGCTTTAAATTTATCTGAAATTGCATCATTGCGAGTGCCAGTGACCACAAGTTTATGACTCATGGTGCTATCATGAAGAGCTGTGATCGTCTGTTTGCGTACACGCTTCCAAGGCCAAGTTCTTTCCCATCTTCAAAATTTTTTCACCCTTATTAAAAGATCATTTTCATAAATCCATACAGCGAGTTCGCATTAATAATGCCTATGAATCTTTCAATCACAAATATTCTTCACTGTTTCTTGCACATGGTATCCTTCATGAGAGCTCCTGCACATATTCCCTCCAACCAAATAGTGTTGTCGGATGAAAACATTGTTATCTCTAGAAGTTGCTCGCTCCCTTAAATGTCAAGCTTTTATTCCAAAAAATTTCCAAGAAGAATGTGTGGTCATGGCAACATACTTAATCAACTGGATTATCTCAAGTCCTTAATGGACGAACCCCTTCGAATTGCTTTTTGGGAAAAGTCTGGATATTCGCCATTTGTGTCTTTGGTTGTTTACATTATGTGTCTATCATGGGCCCTCAAAACAAATTGTATCTTCATGCTGTTAAATGTATATTCATGGGATACCATACTCTTCAAAAGGGATATTTAGTTTATGACCCATCCACTGAGCGTTTATTTATCAATAGAGATATTATCTTCCATGATTATGTTTTCTTGTTCCAAGACTAGTTATCTTTTCATAAACAAATTAATATGGCTACTAATCACTGCCCATTTTTTTACTGAAGAAGTTTTTGTTGCCCTTTCGACCGATGATGATTCCCTATATGTCCTCTCCCATGGCATCCTCGGCTCCTCAATATGATGCAACCTCATTATCAGGTACATATAATACAGCTCTCAGTATTCCACAGGAAGTCACATCAGAGTTCCCTACAACTTCTCAATCACATACTTCTTTGGGTGATATCTCTCTTGAATCACATGGGATTATTCCATCCGCTGCACTAATTCCTCCTCGACGTTCCGATCATACTACATGACCACCCACATGGACAACATATTATATTTGTCCTACCTTTGAGCCATCTAGTACACAATAATAACCCATCTCATCACATGTTAACTCTACTCACCTTTCACCTGACATATGTGCTGCCTTAGTAGAATATTTGAAGGACAATAACCATCTTCATATGATGAAGCTGCAAAAGATCCTTGTTGGCAGCAAGCAATGATGGATGAATTACAAGCCCTAATAGAAAATAAAACTTGGGATATCATTCATATACCCCTCATTGGAAAATCTGTGAGTGGGTATACAAAATCAAATACAAGATAGATGGTTCCATTGAACCTTATGAGATAGGATTAATAGCCAAAAGGTTCACTCGACAAGAAGGTTTTGATAATATTGAAACGCCCTCTCCAGTAGCGAAGGAAGTCACCTTCCATTCCTTCTTTTCCTCTTTTCGTGATTGGCCCATTCGTCAAACGGATATTCGTAATGCATTTTTCATGGGGATCTTAAAGATGAAATCCACATGGACCTTCCGCTGGATTTACGCAGACAATGAGAGAATAACGTATGTTATTTCTGTAAATTCCTATACGGACTTAAACAAGTTTCTCGTCAATGGTATGCCGACATGATTATGCTTCATTCACATTGAGTCAAGGCACATCATCAATTTACTTGCTTATATACATTGATGATATACTTATTATAGGAAATAATGAAAATACCCAACATACGTGTCTCATATTAAGGATTTAGGACATTCCAAATACTTTCTTGGGATAGAGATTGCACGATCGGATAAGGAAATTTGCCTCAATTAACAAAAATTTGTCCTAGAAATCATAGTAGAAGCAAAACTATTGGGATCTAAACCAATTGTTATTCAAATTAAACAGAATGTTAAGTTAACAATTGATGAGTATTATAAAGGACTATCACACCCGAATGACAACCTTTTGCTCAAATACGCTTCTTCTTATCAGAGACTTGTCGAGAAACTCACATATCTAACCATGACTAAACCCGACATATGCTATTCTGTGCCAATTCTCAACTAGTTCATGCATAACCTGAAGCAATCCCACATGAATGATTCACTAAAGGTTGTAAAGTACTTAAAGGAATTTCCAAGTTTGGGAATACTACCCTCTCGGGAAAGCAACATGGAGATGACAACATATAGGGACACATATTATGCTACTTGCCCTATGAGTAAAAAATCTTTTACTAAATTCTGCTTCAAATTAGGCAACTCATTAACCTCTTAGAAAACAAAGAAATATTCGACTGCTTTTTCATCATCCGTCGAAGCAAAATATCAGGCAATGGGCAAAACTAGCTTTGAGATAGTTTGGATTAGAGGATTACTTCAAGATATTAGCCTATCGGTAAAAGAACCGACCATCCTATTCTATGATAATGATGTTACACTTAAACTTGTAGTAAATCTAGTTTTCCGTGAAAGACACAACATATAGAAATTGATTGTCATTTGATTAGAGACAAAATTCAAGATGGAGTAGTCAAAACAAGAGAAATGAGAATGACGGAACAGCCCATAGACATCTTCAGTAAACCCCTATGTGAGAGGCAACATGCATATATTTTAAGCAAGCTGGCATCCTTGATGTGTATAAACCGTTAGCTTGAGGGGGAGTGTTGAAGATATTGTTGCCTAGACTGATTGATCTTGATCCAGATATTGATTGTAATCGTTGCCTAATTATTTCCTTTACTTTGCA
Source organism: Eucalyptus microcorys (assembly GCA_014182515.1). Classification (NCBI taxonomy): domain Eukaryota; kingdom Viridiplantae; phylum Streptophyta; class Magnoliopsida; order Myrtales; family Myrtaceae; genus Eucalyptus; species Eucalyptus microcorys. Next base: position 24,931,170 of record CM024572.1, read on the forward strand.
TGTCTCTTTTTCCTTAATTAGTTTGATCCTATGTGCTATAAAAAGGACTATAATTGTACAATATTGATATGAGAAAGCAATATACATTTTTCTAATTCTCTGACAATTTCATGAAATGAAATAATTAGGCGTCATTGTTAATTATCTATCTTGTACTTAAAAGTCCATCAATACATCTAAAGATGATAAAAGATGTTATCTTTAAAATTTGGTGTTGTAAGGTCATAAGTTAAATGGCTATTGAGCTATCAATTTTAGTTTTTACGCCATTGGATTTCAATTTGACATGTCTTTCATATGGGAAAGGACTTACTAAGGTCTTTTTTTTTTTTTTTCATCTAGTTAGATAGATATTTTGACAATACAAATATAAGTTTGAACGGGAAATTTTCTATACTTAAAATTGATCCTATCTAAGACCATATGCATCCATGCTCATTATCTCATGACATGTGGTACGTCTAAAAAAATAGATTTAGCAATACCCATTATTTCCTAACATGGTATATATAAAAACAGAGACTTAGCCACAGCTGGTCTATTCTATACATGAAGAATTGTTAGGTGTGCTCGTATTATCTATTAAAATCAATGTGGACTGTCACATTGGTGGAATCCATATGGTCATAAGAAACCAACTATCTGAAAATGTCCAAAATTCTTTAGTATATATAGAGCATTCACCTAATAATTTCTACTATGGGAAGAACTGGTTTCGCATGTTACTATTTCAAAAATGAAGTAGCTTTTATAAAGTTTTCTTGACGTGTATATATATATTGTAGAAATACTTAAATGATTCAAAGAATGCTCTAGATGATTGAAAATTCAGGACGATCGCATGATGCGTAACATCATTTTCAAATTCATAAACTTGTAATGTCAAAAAACATGACGTGCATCTGAAATTGTTAGAATAAGAATGATGATTAAGACAGGGCATAAATCTAACTTAACACGAGGCAAAAATTTTCCATAATCTAAATCCAAAGCGATTATTTAAGTAGTCCGCAACACAGAACATGAGCGCAAAAAACTTTCTCCATCGAACCCCATTTCAAGCGTACTTATAGTCAATGAAAAGCCCTTCCAACATATTATAAAAACCCCAATTTAGCCAACCCGAAATCAAGCCGAAAACCAACAAAATATGGCCCCAAAATACTGGTCGCGCACTGTTCATCACGCGCGAGAAACTTCAAAATTTTATTTTGGACAAACCGTAAACTCAAATTGAAATCCGTAAAATCCTATAACTCCACAACACCCTAAACTATTATTTCTATATATGCAGCTCAACAACTCAAAAATCGGATTTCACCGCACGAATTTCATATATTCCCAAATTTAAACCTAACTTTGAAAACCAATCCGATTAGAAAAACAAAGGGCGTGAGCATTTACCGAGCGTTCTAAATCAAAATTGAATCGGCTTGGCGAGGCGTCCGCAACAAGAGTCCCTTCTTTCGGCTTGGCGATGCGGATCGATCCGAAACGACCTGTCTCCCATTTTCGGTGGAGGGTTGTGTGAAAAGTTGGGGTGGGGATGGCAAGACGAACGATATAAAGACCCGAAATGATTCTGCATTCATAGCGAAAAAGGGAGACGCGGATCGATCCGAAACGACCTGTCTCCCATTTTTGGTGGAGGGTTGTGTGAAAAGTTGGGGTGGGGATGGCAAGACGTCACTCCATGAATGGATGGATCGAAGGTTGACGTCCGCACGATTGCCCAAATTGGCCAAGTGGAGGCCTAGCTGGGAACCTGACTCATCCCAATCCTTCGACATTTAGAGTATGCATCGATCCACGTGAGATCTTCATAGAATATACCAGGCTCTTTAATTTAACACAAGCTAATACATTCGACATATCCTAATGACCAACATTCAGTCATGTATAATTGCTCCTAGAACGTAACTTCTTGGTATAGGTAAGGGTCAGAAGAAATTTTCTCTGCTATATGTCTATGCTTTTATCTAATGTCTAGAGTCAAATTTTCTTTGAAGCGAATTTAGCGTTTCTTACTTAAATACTAAGTTCAATATGCTAGTATTGCAAATTTTGTTTTTTTTTTTCTCACTTCATCTTGATTAATAATCGGGATAAGTGTACCGAAAATCCTAAAACTTATTGCAAAAGTATAATCAAGTTTTACAACTTTTAAAAAATGCAATTAACGGAAGGATTTAATTAAACCAATTTGACAATTTTTATGACTCAATTGTATTTCTTGAAAGTTTTAGAACTATATTATACTTTCGTGACAAGTTTTGGTGCTTTCAATACACTTACCCCTCAACTATTTTGACTAAATCATTCTTTTATAAATGGCCAAATGATTGTATAAAGTGTTGTAAATTAATTATTTTCTTTAATTTTCCACTCAAGTAGAAATGTAAGCTACACCCTATTTAGTTTAACCCTTTCTAAGTATCTAAGATTTCTATGTCAATGAAGACATATTTATATATAACATCAATATATAATTAATGTGGATTAAGACATGTCTACATAGAAAATCAATATAATCAATCTCTTGCAACAAAACAACGATAATAAGGAGGAAAATCAATATTATGCCTAGGCAAGGGTCAACCTCCCCGACCGAGACCAACCTCGCCATGGCCAAGGCAAGGCTTGTCAGGGCTCAACGGACCTTGCCCTCGCCCTCGCCCTCGCCCTCACCCAAGCGAGGCCTAGGAGGTGCAGCAAGGCTGCTCTCACCTAGGCAAGGGTCAACCTCGCTAGATCTAGCAAGAGGGGCCTTGCCTAGTCATGCAAATGCGATCGCGCCAGCCATGGCTATGGGCGGTGGCTAGTGATGGCCACTGGAAAAAGGAAAGGAAGAGAAAGGGGGAAGGGGAAAAAATTCAATAAATTATTTTAAAATTTCAATAAATTCAAAAAATTATTAAAATATTATTTAAAATATCCATGTCAATGTTAATCGCACCACATCAACTAGCCGACATGCACATCAGTAATTTTCAGCCTAAATTGGTCAGATGAATTGAATTGGTATCAAAGTGAAAAGGTTTAAAACTAAATTAGTCCAATTAAAAGGTTTAGAACTGAATTGGTACAAATGCAATAGGTTTAAAGCTTTTTTAGTACTTTTCCATTAAAGGCATGGACAACAAGGTACGTTATCGTACTCAATAATTGAAAATACAAACGTCACTTACTTTACAACATGGTTGTGTGTAATTAAATTACCCTTAGGACAGCGTTTGACATGCACTTTGCCAAGTTGTGGCCGTCATATAACAAAACATATGTTGATTAGTGACTTATGTTGTCCCCTAATTACTTCCTTTCACATTGATTAAATATATCATTATAGGTGTATCGAATTGATATTTGTACAGCTAAGCTACATGTGAATGTGATTTGTGGAATTGATATACCAAATGACATAGCAAATTATAAGTATGCATTTAAATAAGTGAAACACGGTGGATAAATATAATATTACATCATTTGATATATCAATTACGTCAATCAATTTTAGTATAATTAGCACATAGAAATCCTTTTATCTAAATTTTATTTAGGCAATGTTAACTTAAGTTCAACGGGAGTGGTTACGTGATCAAAAGTGACCTTTGAGTCCTAAAAAGTGTCGAATCTTTATAACAGATAAGGTGCTGGCGTCACGCACGGGCGCACATTCACCTACTACATCAAGCCACTTGGCAATTATTAGGCGAGATCATCATCTCCATTTGCAATACTAAAAGATATTATGGCCATCAATGTAATCGATACTTTAAATGATGTGATAAGTTCATATCTATTGCACCATATAATTAACACGAAAATTATCTAAAGAGTCATAAATTTATCTTATAGTAATGAATTTATTCCTAAACTTGCCAATTTTAACTAATATAGTCCTAAACATTTTGACCTTTTTATCAGCTTAGGTAAAAATTGCTGACATAATGGTTCTATTAATGCCCGGCCAATTGTTGAGATGGACAATCTTATATGAAATGACGTCGTTTTGCATTGAATCAAGAATATTTGAAATTTTTTCTTTCTTTTCTTTTCTTTACAATATTTTTTGCTTTTTATTTTTCCCATTATATTGTTCATCTTTATCCCCTACCAGTCACGAGTGAGGGTCATAGCCCTTGCTAGATCTAGGCAAAAGCCACCAACCACGAGCTAAGGTAAACCTCGCCAAATCCAGCGAGGCTGTAATGCCCTTACAAGGGGTGGCCAACACCAAGGTTGCCCTCGCTTGTGGCCAACGATCTTCACAAACCATTGCCTAGACTCTAATGACCGACGAACAAAAAAGATAAATAGTACATCAAAGAATTCATAAAAAGAAAAATTGCAAAATAACATCATGTCATTTAAGATTGTCTATGTCAATCGCCAACTATTTTACGTAGGACATTTGGTGTTGAGTAGACTGTCATGTCAACAATTTCCGATTTAAATTAACCTAATAAATATATTTAAAAATTACTAAAAGGTTTAGGATTACATTCAGTAAATTGAAAAGTTTAGGACTTAATTGGCCACCATACAATAGGTTTATAATTTTTTGGACAACTCTCTATCCAATCAACCACCATCATAAATCATTAGGTATCGTAGCATAACTTTTTGCCTTCCATCTCCTCTATAAATTGCAAGGCCAACGTGAGCACGATTTCCACAACATAGCCTTATTTGTTTTCAGCTTCGAAATCTTCCATTTGAATATCTTCAGTTTCTGAGAAGAAGAGAGTGGGAAAATGGCCATCTTCACGACTGACAATCCCTGGGTGCTTATTTTTGGAGTTCTAGGTACTTTACACACGGTATCCAACTGTTTTATAGTTACTATCGAACACCAACCGATGACTTTGTTTTGACGCGTTTGTCAACCTTTGGATGATTGTTGACGTAGGTAATATCATATCAATCGTGGTCTTTCTGGTCCCAGTGTAAGTTTTTAACTCTTTCTCACTCCATGCACACTGACAAATATAAGGTTTAGGACTTATTTGATCTTCTTTGGCAGGCCAACGTTCTGTAGGACATGCAGGAGGAAGTCAACTGAAGGGTTAGAATCGGTTCCATACGTGGTTTCTCTGTTCAGGGCCATGCTTTGGCTGTGCCATCAGCGCTGTGACATGGCCCCTATATGGCCTATTCCTCAAGGACTTTTATGTCGAGGTATGCATTGTTCATCCACTTGTTAAAAATCAAGATGGCAAGGTGCGGCAATATTATCTTCGTTTCCCTTAATGAACGATATTAACATGTGTACGTGTTTGTACAGGGTCCAAATGTATTAGTAGTCACCTCTGGAGTGCTTCAAACGGCACTGCATGCCATATACAGGAAGGGGAATACCATGTGATGGAGGAGGAGAAGAATGATACAAGTGTTGGGAAGCTGAGCTCTGATATACAAAGTTGCAATGGGCATGCCATTGCCTCCCACATCGATACCAACATCTTTGACGAGGAAAGAGAAGTGCGAGAGAAGCGTCATCATCTTCATTGAAACTCCTAATAAAAGACCAGTGGCCACTCCATCTGAAGTTTGACAGGCGTCTGAGTTACTCATATGCCTGATCAGACTTTTTTTTCAGCTGCCCCTAGCTAGCTTGCTCGTTGCTTCTGCTATGTAATATGTAAATGGAAGGGTCCATGGGCGTGTGGGTGCTTGGGGGTGGAGTTAAACATTCACACCCTCCCAAGCACCCACACGCCCACGGACCCTTCCATTTACATATTATTTACATAGCAGAAGCAACGAGCAAGCTAGCTAGGGGCTGCTGACAAAAAAAGTCTGATCAGGCATATGAGTAACTTAGACGCCTGTCAAACTTCAGATGGAGTGGCCACCGGTAATTAATTTTCTCGTTCCTTCCGCGGTGTACTGTTGTTTGTGAATGTTCAATTTGTCTTTCCTCATAGCACAGTTATCAAACGCATTACTCTTTGAGAAAGAGATTCAGCTACTCTCCGTTCTTTGCTGATTGATTGATATCATCTACTTACCAGGTCATGTGGTCTGTCCGCTCATGAAACATTTTTTTCCTAAGAAATCCAGCTAGTTAGGATCATGAGCTAAGATCCCAGACACTCTGGGAGACCCTTTTACATTCGTTGAGTAAACTTGCCTCTTCATCAGAATATAACTGTGGTCACGTAATGCGTGCCCTGAGATGACATCATAAGTTCTTACTCTGTGATTCCAATTAGGGAGAAGTTTGCTCAGGTGGGTAATAAACTCACCAAGGATAGAACGTAACATTAGGCCCAGACTCAACCGGACCGTCAACCCAGTTACTACACAAAATCATAGTTAAAAAGTGCTCCTAACACACCATAGATATCCCTGATACAAAACTGAGAGATCAGAGGAACTTCCCCCTGAAAAAAAAGTAAAAAGTAGTTCCTCAATCAGACTGACAATAAAAGAATTGAGTCACGGAAAATGTTTCTTCTGTCAAGCGGGATCTACAGTTAGTTCTCATCCCACAAACATGGACTTCAACGCTAGCAATTTCACTGATGAGGAAGCTCTCTTTTCTACAACCAATGGGCATGCACTCGGCATTGGAATACACGCTATTGTGGTAGTTGAAACAATTTTCACAGGCTTGCAATTGCCTCGCACTGCATCAGATTCTTTCGAGGCTCTTTGGAAAAGTAAATAGCTGCATTATGTGAATTTGCTACATTTTTCAAGCAAATTTAGAAAACAGCCTCGAGATGAAAATTTGGAATGTTCTCAGGCTAGGCAAGTGATGCCCAATCTGGATATGGGCACTCATAGACCCATCCAGGTCCAGAATATCGTATGCACTGCAGCCACAATCCCTCCTCACTCCCATCATATCTGCATTTTGCGGACACTCAAATCAAATCTTAGGTCCTCTATCGTACGCACACAGGCAAGGGTGTGCAACCAGAATATGAGTAAAGACAAGTACCCAAGATGGGAAAAAGGAGGAACACTCACCCTTTTGGAGCTAAATTCGGACAATTCGTGCACATAGGGTCAGTACTAAATTCAATGCAAGGCTCTTCTTCCTTATCATTCTGCCTAATATCAGAAACATTGGATTCTAATGACAAACCAGCAGCTTTATCAGCAACCATTCCTTCAGCTGAACGATTGGTCCTTTGTTCAGAAAGGTAAAGCAAGTCATTGGCAATTGGATGGCCACTAAACTGCAAATGGACTCGTATCTGCACACAAAGAGCCGGGTTGAGAGGAAGAAAGTGCTGCAAATACTAGCATATATCAAATAAACCTTACAAATTAAAAGGTATAAAAAAAACAGGCTGACTTAACCAAATGCAGAGAGGTATATAATAAGCAGGAACTGAAAGTATCTTACAAAATGAGCACAACAGGGTTTATGGAAAGACAAAGTGCAGAAAAGAAAGCGCACAAGTCAAGAAGTTAACAGTAAATGCAATGTCCTTCCTGTATGTGTGGGTACATCCATGCATGCAATTGACTTGGCTACATTAAGGAAAAACAACCAAGGAAGGTTTATGGAATAGAAAATAGGAGGCATCAGACTCTCAACATGGTATTTGCATCCTTTAGCATCATATTGCCTTACCTGATGAGTTCTTCCAGTGACCGGTTCACAGAGAACAATGCTATGGGTTCCATTGGTGCTGATTCTTGTGAACTTTGTACAAGCGGCCTTTCCTTTCAAGAGCGCAGTATCACAAGTAGGGTCACCTGCCTGTAAAAAGAGATGATATCGACCAGACTAATGGCATTAAGTACATTATTACATTCACTGCCAATGCTCTAATTTACTGGGCGAAATGAAGACACAACTATGAAACAGTCAGGGCAGATGTATTTTACATGTAGAAGGAAAAGAAAGCTCTAAGAGCGGTCATACATTGCCACACACCATGCCACATGGATCAGGAGAAGTGTGGCAGATGACATCCTACCACCATTTTCAATTTCCTTAGAGATTAAAAAGCCTTTATATGACAACTCATCCATATAAAATCCAAATCACATACTATTGCTCGAAAGGATCTGGTAAAGTGAGAGAGCATATATGCTAATGAATGGGGAAACTGTGGCTTCTTGCTTTTGGCTGGCAGTATTTAGATCTGCTGATTCATATACCAAGGCTCACAGATTTTGCATCAGCCAGCACTATGTCACGAGCTCGGAGCTCTTAACTTCTGATGAATTTAGTTCGGATTACCATCACACATTACTTTTCAATTCCATTTCAAACAGTGTGTTGTGCATCACCAAGAAAACAGTCCACAGTGGCTCATAAGTATATGAATGCTCCTAAAAAGTATTGATAGGCCATCATAAATGGATATCTACAAAAACTATATGGTTATTTTTACATGCCTCTGTAAGAATGTTAAGAAAGGGCATTAGCTTCCATTTATAGCACTCTGATAACATTCAAAATTGCATCCTATAATGAATTCATATTGGTAAGCCACAAAAACCTTCCTTTACGAAGGAAAGAGAACAAAAAGAAAGAAAGGAGAAGAAATCAGTACACAAGGAAGGCATGACATAATTTTCATTCAAAAGCATTATCAGAAAGCCATAATTTCAAGACCCTTCTCCAACACCCAGATGCTCAGTTTCATTTCCTTGACGTCACCATGCCACATGGATCAGGAGAAGTGTGGCAGATGACATCCTACCACCATTTTCAATTTCCTTAGAGATTAAAAAGCCTTTATATGACAACTCATCCATATAAAATCCAAATCACATACTATTGCTCGAAAGGATCTGGTAAAGTGAGAGAGCATATATGCTAATGAATGGGGAAACTGTGGCTTCTTGCTTTTGGCTGGCAGTATTTAGATCTGCTGATTCATATACCAAGGCTCACAGATTTTGCATCAGCCAGCACTATGTCACGAGCTCGGAGCTCTTAACTTCTGATGAATTTAGTTCGGATTACCATCACACATTACTTTTCAATTCCATTTCAAACAGTGTGTTGTGCATCACAAGAAAACAGTCCACAGTGGCTCATAAGTATATGAATGCTCCTAAAAAGTATTGATAGGCCATCATAAATGGATATCTACAAAAACTATATGGTTATTTTTACATGCCTCTGTAAGAATGTTAAGAAAGGGCATTAGCTTCCATTTATAGCACTCTGATAACATTCAAAATTGCATCCTATAATGAATTCATATTGGTAAGCCACAAAAACCTTCCTTTACGAAGGAAAGAGAACAAAAAGAAAGAAAGGAGAAGAAATCAGTACACAAGGAAGGCATGACATAATTTTCATTCAAAAGCATTATCAGAAAGCCATAATTTCAAGACCCTTCTCCAACACCCAGATGCTCAGTTTCATTTCCTTGACGTCACATAATACAGTGATTGACATAAATTTAAACTCAGAAAAAGGTTGAAATAACAAGCTTTTGAGCAGACACTCACCTCCGCTGTGCTCCTGCCTTCTCGAGCATCGTAATTGATGTTGACATTGACCTCCAGCTAACAAGAAACCCCAGAACACATAAATCAGATGAGAACTAATAAGAAAGCATTTCTGACACCACATTCTCTAGAACTTTCTCACACGATCTAACTAGCCTCCAGGATCTTCTGAAGAGAGGACCTAAACAAAAAATCACTAGTTGATTCTGTTCAAAAATAAGTGGATCTTCCTTGGGTTTGATAAAATGATACGGGAAACCACGGCTGGATCTTTCATCAATAATAACTGAAGATGTCACACAAGATGTGCAGTTGATTTTTAACAACTAACCCTTTCCCACTCAAAAGGAGTTTTATAATTACTAAAATCTACGTGGAGAAAAAGAATATGGGCAGACTTGTCCTTTCAGCATTACCTCTTCTCAAGACAACTCAACAAGCAAACAGAAAATAGTCGAATTGGAAAAAAGAAATCACATTGCTAGATTGAGTACATCTACTTCAACATCTCATAATTTCGATTCTTGAGGGTTAAACTCCCTCATGTAGCACCGTACTGCAGGATTTTTCAGTTCGTAAATTATCCACTTTTAGTGCATATTCCAAAATCAACAGATTGAAGCAAGAGATACCTCGTTCTCAGGAAATTCACCCACCACCATTGCAATATACCGTTTCTGCACCAAACCACCTTCAATCTGAAGATATTAAATGTCAGTTGAAACTTAAATTTTAGGCCAAGTATCATATGTACCTTGCCACAACACGAATATGATGTATAAACACTTTTCATAATGGAAAATATTTCATTTCGATTGTTAATTTTTAACATTTTTCTATCTTAATTATGAGATAGAAGAAGCAGAAAATTCTAACCTTTCTATTTTATTTGAAAAAAAAAAAAAAAACTAGAAGATAATAATCTCACAAAACCTTACAAAGGGTTGAAAAGAATGTATATAAATTCATATCAAAGGAAAAAAGTATGATAAGCAATCATAAAGCAATCCCTAAGACTAGAATACTTTTTCTTATGTTGAAGTAAAGAAAAACTTATGTAAGTATATAATAGGATATTCTAGATAATTTTTACTCAAGGGAATGAAGTCAGCAGCAGAAATAGTACGTGATAGCACTACTGGTATTAGGAAAAACAGTCACCACACACGGATTAGAACTCTACAGGCTTAAGATATATACAAAGGAAATGCACATCACAGAAAGAAAATATATGACCTCTTTAAGTCACTCCATAAAGTAGATGTACAAGACACTGTGTGACGATATTACAAACGATGAACAAGATGTCGCAACACAGCAGCATGCTCAGAGAACTACCACTACCCTTGTCGTAAATGTAAGAGAGCCCCACTTCCATTTAGGCAATTGACCACCCACATAGTATTGAAGCTAACAGAATTTACATTAGTAAAGGTTCCAAAAGCACGCTTTTCAATACAACACTCACCTGTTGCCTGAAAAGATCTGCTTTTGACGCGTTTCTGGCAAATATAAGGAGTCCAGAGACAAGGCGATCTAGTCGGTGAACAGCTTGTATTATAACATCAAGGAGGACGTACGAAATCCATAATGTGGATGTGACGCGAGATATAGGTCAGAGGATGGAAAAAGAGTTAATGATAGACATCAATAATCACAAGGAAACAGAATATGCCCAATCTGATTTCCATAGAGCCAAGAATGCATGTGCATGTGAAAGAGCTACTTAGGATACGAAATAGGGGTGCCAGCCCATGCTCTGCCTGAAGGATGCCAACCACAGTGTTTTTACGATACTGACCACACGGATGCACCTATAAACAAGTCAAAATTTCTATAAACATAGATCCTATAAGGCCAAAAGAGCTAGCTAGGCCAAGCAAGGCTGCTGTAACCATATTACTGTCTGAATCTCATCAGTGATTTTTCAGCACTCATGCAAAATCCACACGAAATCACTCTTTTGTTGTACATTTGAAATGAGGGAAAACATAATTGTGTTGTTCCTTACTGGAATAGATGCCGGCTTACAAACAGTCACCACTTCTGGTTCTTTCTGTAGGATGGAGACACCATGGCTCGTCACAGGAGGCTCATGCCTACAACCTTATCAAGATTAATGCATATTCAAAGAATACCCTAAAACTTCTAGAAAAAACTGTAAATTAAGATTAGAATTCTCAACTCGTGGGTGAAGAAAGAATAAAGAAGCCTGAAGAAACAAAAATGGTAAAGAAAGGGAACCTAAGCAGAAGAAACTGATGCAGCCAAAGGTATATATCATCGCTAGATCAGACTCTTGAAAAGCAACATTTGATAAGGAGAGAAAGCAAGTGTAAAGCCCAAACCAACCTGTGTACAAAGTGGCTTATTTTTTCAGACGATTTTACAATGTAAGAGACAGGAACTACCCTCCCCTCGACTTGTATCCGTCCACATTCAACAGCACTGACCTACAGGTTATAACTAGGCATGGTTAAAAGCCATGGTCACATGCAGTACTAGACATTCGTTATGCAATGAAGAAAATGCTTACATAGTACTCATAAGGTCTGCCTTTGAACTCGTGGGCAAACAAATCCACAATGGTTTTGCCAGCCCAGCGGCTCTTGACCTACGATACATCATAATTCATAACAAGAAAACCAGCCAAATTGAGAGCTCAAGGTTGGCGCGAAAAAGGGCTTAACGAGGGTCTTGACCACATAAAAATTAGATCACAAGTAAAGCATGTGAACAACTCCACTGCAGAAGAAGAAAGAGGAGATAGCGACGACTCACATGAGAGATGAACTCGAAGTGGTAGGGTGCAACGTAACGCCTCCCTGCATTCTCTTAATAGATCAGTCTTCTTTTCGCTCCCTCTACTAGCAAGAATCCCTACAACAATGTCCCATGAAAGAAAAATACTCTCCTAAGAATTACCTTCGCGAAAGATGTAATCTTGGCGCTCCGGAGGATTCAACGGAGTCTGCCACACGACCTCCCCCTCCTCGCTCGCTCCTCCCCCTCCTCCCACTCCTTCCTTTCTCTTCCTCTTCATTTTCCTGCGACCATCCACCGGCTAGAAACGACGGCGTTGGAGAGGAATATGATGCGTCAAAGCAAAAGGCACTTCCTTTATCCCACCCGAGGTAAGCGGGAGCTGCAGCAGCAGGGACGAGGCGACGTCGTTTCCAGCGTTCCGTCCCGTCTGTCCCTCCGACACTATTCTAATCTGTATTTTGGTCTTCGTTTCCTGTCTCGTTTGGTGACTCGCCAACAAACCGACACCAATCTTCCGAACCAAAAGCAGTCGCATTTCGGTCGTTAGCTTCACCAACTTGCCAAGGTATGACATGTTTCTTTGAGCTACTCCTTGCCCATCAATACCTTTAAACTCAAACACCATCTTCGCTTCCTTTCCCACGCCGTATCTTTGATTTCCGCTTGCCGCGAGTTCATCAAGTCCCGGCTTTTCATCTTCCTGCTCGCCTGCTCAATCCATCGACTCCACTTCCTTTCGCTGATTCAGATGGAATGATCCGACAAGGTCCCTTGTTGAACTGAGACGAAGCAGAGAGACGGGCACGCGGGAGTGATCGAGAAGGAGGAGGCGGAAATGCGGGAAGAGGAATTTGTGGATGTAAAGTTCAGATTGTTCGATGGATCGGACATGGGTCCCTTCCAGTTCTCATCGGCGTCCACCATTGATATGTTGAAGCAGAGAGTTGTCTCCGATTGGCCCAAAGGTTTCCTCCACCTCTCCTTCCTATGTTCGTTTCAGTATGTGGTTTGTGCTGAATGACCTTATTATTCGGTATCTTCATCTTCTTCAGATATGATCTGTAAGATTGGTGATATAGTTTAAAACAGCTTAGCAAGGTCATGCACGCATCCTAGACTATTTGGACTTTTTCTTGTCTTAAGCCGACTTCGAGAGCTGCTTTCTTGTGGAATATAGAACTGCGTAGGAGCTGAGATCATGTCTAATACTGGGCCTTTTCTTAAGTTAGTGATGACCCTGCTTTGAACTTACCTGAAATTTCATCATTGTGACTGCCGGCGACCACAAGGTTTATGACTCATGTTGCTATCATGAAGAGTTGTAATCGTCTCTGTGTGAGTGTTTTTGTCTCTGTCGTTGCTGTTTGCATGATAAATGTGACATGATGAAACAAGTCCACCCGTGGCCCGAGAAAAAGGTAGATTCACAAGCAAGCCCATGTGCCAAAACACGCGGACACACGTGCTAGGACTTGTCCATCATTTTGATCTCTGTTATGGATTCCAAACTTTTTCTTTCCTGATGATTTGGATGCGGATGTTCTTGTGCAAGATAAAAACAGATCTGCTTGCAATCGCATTTGTTAAACGCCTGCCATTGGGAAGTTGGGGCAAGAAGTGGCTCTATAACATTAGTGGCTAAGCCTGTGATGATATGGAGTCGCATAGATGTAAGAAAAGGAAAGATGTTTACATACGGATAACAAGTAATGTACTGAATATATTTTCCGAAAGCAATTGTAAGGCAGATATTTTTCTAAAAAAGGTGTCCCCTGGCAAGGACAGTTAGAATTTGGATTAATTAAAGGGCAATGAGAGTGACATAATATAGTCTTGATTTTTCTTTGTTTCTTGTTCTGTTATAAAACAATATCTGAGGGGGGCATATGCAACCCTAGCGAAGGGATAGCCTGGCCTTGGCTGTATTGATGATTGTATCTGCATCATTCCACTTAATGTGGAAATCCCTCAAACCTTGTCTGCTCGCAATACAATGTAGGAAAATCATGTTAGCAAATCTATTCTTGATCGGGCATTTTTCTGTGAGCTGTAGCTGCATTTTGAATTTCAATGTGTACATGAACAACTATTCAGAAGATAACATGAACCGTAGCTAAGGATTTAATCTCCGGTGAATGTTTTCAGTGTTGCTAATTTGCCGTAGATTAAGAACTGTCTTTTTTCCGCTGACGTTGTACTGTTCATTGTTCCTCAGGCAAGACGGTCATACCAAAGGCAGCAAGTGAAATAAAACTGATAAGTGCCGGTAAAGTTTTGGAAAACACTAAGACAATTGGTCAGTGCAAAATGCCTTTTGGTGATGTTGGCGGAGGAGGTATTATAATGCACGTTGTTGTACAGTCATCCTTAGCAAAAAAAAGAGCAGGTATTTTTTACTATTTTGTTACATCTAATAGCTTCAAAGGTTTGATTGGCAATATTCTTATATCAGCATGCTTTACAGAGTTAGAAAGGACCTTTGTTAACTAAGTTACTTCAGATAAATTTTATCTGCTTGCTGTATCTGGTTCATATGCGGATTAGAAGCTCCTTCATTGACCAAGTTCGCCTGTCTAGAGATGAAACTTATTACGTGATGTCTAGCATTTCTGGTCAGACTTCATCATTTGCTTTGTCATTGTGAAATAAGAACTAGATCTTACTTACAGTGAACAAGCATATATCTTTTATTCATAGACTATGACTCAGTTATTAATCTGGAATCCGTAGACTTGTTCTCTTGGAGAATTCAGGCCTTTTTGAGAGTTTTGTAGTAGTAGTGAAAACTCCTATATCAGCCTATTGATGAGTCTTCATCGCGATTTACACGTGGACTTGTTTTGAAACAGAGAAGAAACTGGATGATTCCCCGAGGAAAGTTGTCTGCGCTTGCTCCGTATTGTGAGAACAAATATGTGTAGCCTCTCAAAATAGTTTATATTCACATCACTGCTTTGCTGCTGGGAATATCCACCATTCAATTGTTTTCGGAAGTGTATAGGGCAAATCATGTGTTAATGTACTCTAAATGTTGCTGTATCATTCATCTCTTCTGCAAGTTTTGGATGGTAAGCGCATCTGATGGCCGTCAATGAGTAGTGCTAGCATAGTTCATATGTCAACCGTCGGTTCACAGTTCTTCAGTGTTATTTTTATGATATAGTTGAGATGTCGGATGTATGGAGCCCTGGATGAAGATGAATGCTATCACATTTTAAAGAGAGACGGTCTTTCTTGCTGTGATGAATGTCGTGTGGTTGTTATCTGTGGGCAAATTATTACTAACTATTTCGGAAAACAAAGAAAGTTGTGCTTCTTACCGACTCCCCACGAGTTCCATTGGCTTCCCAGTCATGGACTTTGACATGAAGATTAAGGAGGAATCTAGAATCTGGTTATCTAATGAAGGTACTCGCCAGATTGTCCGGCGAACTAGTTGTTACGTGATGGTTTGTAGCAATATACGTCTTTTATTTAGGTGAATTACAGAGCTGACTTCGAGCACAATTCAAAACTGTGCTTGCCTGTGATACTGCGTTTCGAGTTTTCAGCCTTATTTCCAATCGGCATGTTTCGTGCCCAACTGGTGACACAAACGAACCCGGTAGGCCTATGCCCAAACGCAAGGCCAATGGCCGATGAGCCCAAAGAGAACCTTGGGTCAAATTTTCTGATGAAGGCAATTTAGAATTTAGCTTCTCATGGGCTGGGTTTGCGATCACGCTTGCGGTCATTCTCATTGCACCCTAGTGCTATGGAGAAAGGTCCAGTTCCCTCCCGTAGACCGTAGACCGAACAAGACATTGACCAGTTCATGCAACTCATGGCGAGGAACGTATATAAAATTCGACCCCTCAAGGATTGAACTTGGAACGTTGTCGTATACCATCGCCAACTGTTCGGTGTTTCATGGCGAGGCGAAACACAAAACAAAAGGCATATTACGCCACCATCATACCAGATTAATGCTACATTGCAAACGAAACTATCTGATTCGAAATGAATCTAAATAACATAGTGGTCATAGAACCCTTTTTCCTGGCCAGTTCGTCGTGAATTACCATCATCCTGTGTTATAACCATCGCAATTAGTCAACTACGATAAAGCTAATATGCATGGCCCGACTTTTTTCCACCAATGAGCAACGAGTGATGGAAGATTTCATATAGGCGGCCCACACAGAACAAGAACAGAACAAGAACACGTGGTAAAGGTAGAAGAAGGCTCATCAAAACTATCATCATTTTTCTCCCTCATCAGCAAACCAGACAGCATTCTGTAATCACGTGTTCTTGTTTCAAGCTATTTACACTCTGCGCCCCCCACAAAATGGTATCGTTGCGAAACAGAAAAGATCATCGTAGGCTCCGGCAGCACGTTCTGCCGTGTCCTAGAGCCTACTCCACGCCCGGACCAAAATACAAGGTGAATCCTATTCAGTATTTACCGCTCAACCACCATGCAAGCAAAGCAACAAGCTCCACAAAGTCAGTGGCACCAACAAACGTTACAAAACCAAAAGCAAGTAAACTAAAAGGCCGTATTCTATGAACACCGAAACTTTCGTCGACGCGGGACGTCGTCGTCTTCCCCCCCTTTCCCTTCCCCTCAAGAGCACGAGACGGAAGAGACGGAGAGAGGGTAAGGGTAGGTGTTGGCGTATTGGAAGGAGAGGGTGTCGCCGTTGGCCAGGGGCTCGCCTTCGTTGACGAGGCAGTCGTTGTAGCGGAGGCGCTTGAAGACCCGCGGGTTGATGAGGTGGGCGGAGCTGAACCAGCCGCAGCTGAGGTGGATGCGGGAGATGTCGCACCCGGTCACGCACGCGTTCATGATCTCCACGGTGTAGGTGGGAATGCCGCTGGGAAGCGGGGACGTCGGCCCTTGGCTGATCACTATGTCCGCCTTGCTACATCTCTCCCCCCACATCCGGTTCGGTTCCTCCATGGCCGAAGCTGCGCGAAGCGAAAAGGGCACAAATCAGGACAAAGTTATTACGGCGAGAACGGACGAAGCGGGGACCGCGTCGAACAGACAAGAATGGCCTTTTTTAGAGACGAAACGCAGGGAAATTATTATAATGTAGCAAAAGCCAAAGGGTGGGGATATTTATCACTGCTTTGTCGACTTTTTCGCCGAGGGCGTACAGTTGTCGGACCTTTTCCGCTCCTTTTCTGGCGCGTTTCGCTTTAAGGAAAACGACCCTTCAAAGCTGAAGCACCCTTTCCATTACCTTGGAAATTCAAAATCGCCTTATCCCTAGGCGAGGCCGAGAGACAGCTAGAGCATGAATCATTATATGCTAGGATGCGCGGGCATTATTAAGTAATGCGCACGGCGGGGTCTCTTGAGAGTCGAGCAATTAATGATCGAACATCGAAGCGACATTGATCGAAACAAGAAAAGAAAGAAAAGGATAAAGAAATGGGTTTTTTGGAGGGGCCCTGAGTACGAAGCGGCGCACGTTAGAAAGGGGCGGAGAGGAATTCCCCAGACGTGGACCTCCTCTGACAGGCGAGCCGTATTCACCGAGCCAGTCTGAGCCCTGAGCGAACAGCGTTTCCCAGCGATTGTGTTTGGAGGGAGGTGTCATTCAACGTTCGCATCGCGAGCACATTATGCCAGGACTGATCATTCTCAGAAAAACCCAGGAAAGGCTATAGACAAACTACCGTGGAAACCCAGAATTTGCAGAGGCCGGAAAGGACTTGGGTCTCCTCCACTCCTCTCCATCCCTCCCAGAATTTTTGACCCACAGAGGAGGACGAAGAAGAAGAAATACCCACGACCCAGAAAAGCTTGAATGGAGGATCATTCGGAGGGTGTGGAGCTTACCGAGACGAAGTAACTTCCGGTGCAGTGCAGATTTCCTCAGCCTGTCTCCCTTAGAAGCCATTAGACTCGACTGAAATGGCCAGTGCCCGTCGATCACACCTCCTGCAATACATGGAGAAATCGTTGTATCTTTAACAGAACGAGGAGAATATTCCTCAAAAAGGGG
This sequence comes from Eucalyptus microcorys, assembly GCA_014182515.1. Taxonomy (NCBI): domain Eukaryota; kingdom Viridiplantae; phylum Streptophyta; class Magnoliopsida; order Myrtales; family Myrtaceae; genus Eucalyptus; species Eucalyptus microcorys. The sequence goes on from CM024572.1 coordinate 24,949,367, forward strand.
ACACATGTAAGACGAAAAGTTCGCCACACCGGCTCGCTGCTACAAAAGGAAAAACGACAAGGGGAGAGAGAGAGAGAGAGAGAGAGAGAGAGAGAGAGAGGGACCTCCATGTCCCACAGAGACGCCATTGACGCACACAAAAAAACAAAGAAAAAGGGAAAAAGTTCGGGATCGTCGAATTCTTTATTGAGAAAACGTACGCTCAGTAAAACCCCCATGCCCATGCATATGCAGACATGCATCGTATCGACACAAAAGAATGTGCCCAGAAAAGAAAAGTGTAGGGGGAAGAATCTGAGAAAAGGCGAGGACCGAAAACGCAATCATGCGCACCTCCAATAACCGCAACCGCCAGCAGTACCATCGTCGCCAGCAACACGACCGAAGCGATGGCGACGGGACGCCGCCTCCAGAAACTCTCCATTGTCCAGCAAGAATCAAGGTCAAGAAACGAATATCGCAGCCACATCCAAGTTCACAGCGCTTCCCTTCACTGATGGGAGAAGGAAAAAGGCCCACCCAAAATCGTCCGCGCAGCTCCGTCGCAACAGTGAGTCCGGCTCGGAACCCTAAACCACCATCAACAGCCAGCCACAGGTAGAGTAGTGAGAGAGAGGGAGAGGGAGAGGGAGAGAGAGAGCGAGGCGTGATGAGAGGACCCTTCGGCTACAGGAACCTGCATAGAAGAAAGAGCTAGGAATGAGAGGGAGGGGGGACGAGGGGAATATGTACGCATCAGATATCAAATCAGTCAAAGCAACAACCGTCAATGAGAGAGGGAGAGGGAGGGAGAGGGAGAGATGGGAGAGAGCATTAATGCAGATACAGCAATTACAGCTCGAGCAGCGTCGATCCACGAGCCGAAAAAGCTAAAGCAGGGGGGAGGGCGAGCGTTTGACCTCAAAACGGGTAAAGCGACGGCGACATGCGACACGCCCGCGCAGCTCGTGGAAAGATACATGGAAATGGAAACCACGGGCAGAGGCTCTCGAGTTCGACTCAGCAGAACCGAATCGAATATAGGCAAAACACACACACGCACCCACCGCATATATAACATATATGACAGAGCCGAGGAAGAGAAGAATGTGGATTCCATGCACAAATCCAGGCGAGGCGTGGAAAACGAACGCGGACATTTCCGGGAAAATTGAATGCGGAGGTACAAAAGAGAGAAAAAAATACCCAAAAAGCAGGCGGAGAAAATGGGTCGGGAGGGGCAGCCACAATTTACTGCGCGACAACGCAGCAGTCGACAAAGCAGCGCCTCCTCAGTACACAACTGTGACTCCTTTCTCCACACAAAGCCACGAGCAAAGCGCACACCCGCAGACAGACAGGCGCGCAGACAAAGGCACAGAGACAGACAGCAGTACGAGAGAGAGAGAGAGAAGGAGGTTTTGTTGGAACAGACGAACGGAAGCGGCAGGAGAGGAGGATGATATACTCATGACAGAAGGCATTAATGAGAGGGGAAGAGGAGGAGAATCGCTGCAAACATGGGGTGGATCGCAGAGAGAGGAAGGAGCATGTACGTACTCTCGTTGTGCTGCAAAGGTGGAAAGGACGAGGGCGGCAGCAATGGCTTCCATGGGAGGGGAGGAGGAGGAGGAGGAGGAGACTGGCGGAAGAAGCCTTTTTAGGGTTTATGGAATTCAGTTATAGGGGGAGTGAGAATAAGAAGGGAGGGCTTGGCTTGCTTTGCTTTGCTTTGTGTAGTAATCAATCATTAAATTAGATTATGGCGCACGTGGCATTCGTTAGTTAACAACACACTTGAGGGCGTGCGCTTTCATAAATCGGATGTGGAACGACACCCAACTAATTCATTTAATGATTTATGCATCGGTTGTCTCGGGTTAGACAGCTACAGGGGAATATATTATCATTCATCTAGTCTGGATAACAAAAAATAAAAGTTTCAAGACAGGTGTGAAATAAGAAAAGATGCATTTATTTTATGAAAAATTGAATGGTAATTTAAACATACTCACGGATAATGAATATATTTTTCGTTGTTCTTTCCTTTATTAATCAATACAAATCATCATTTTTAGAAAATTATTTTTGAATTATTCATTTCTCACAAAACACAAAAAAAAAGCCTCAAAATTTCATCTTTCATCTAATTCGTTCATTCATTTTCGTATTTGGCATTGCGTTTTTTTTATTTCTGATCTACTAAATGATCCCAAACTCTTGACATCAATCTGCGGGGTAATAAAGGGGAAAAAAGATTATGGATTCCCTTGCTAAATCTTAGCGACATGTTCCTTTTTTTCTTTTTCTTTTTTCAGCCAAGAGGGTTGGAGTTTCATGTTCTATTAAACCCAACCAATCGCAACCCAAAAATAAAAATTATGTTTTAAAAAGAATGGACATATTCAAGTAATTTCTACTTTATTATCGATTTTACTCCGCCATCAATGCTGAAGTAAGTTAGGCCGTTACTCTACGACGGATACACAAGGCTTGGCTCCGGTGTGCTCGCTCGATTTAATGATTTGGCCTTAACAAGATATAACTCAGGCCCATCAAATGGGGATTGATTTCTCTCTAGAGTCAATTTAGCCTGCATCGACTATATATGGAAAAACATGTCCTCCCTCACCTTACTTCCACCTATAAAACTAAGAACGCAGCAACTCCGGCACAATCTTAAAGGTTCAATAAGCTCGCAATCCCATATCACAGTGACCAGAGGCTGGAACGGAAGGTCTTAACACTGTACAACAACGCCGCCGTTCTAATACCTATCGAAAGACCACAGATTTTTCGAGTATCATACCATCCAGATGCCGTTCGTCGATTGGTGCCAATTGAAAAACAAACAAAAGACCCTCTCAAGGAGCCTTTCAAGACTGACCAAGGAAAATTCGCCTACCCTACACATGTCAATCAACAGAGTTGTTCCCGGGCGCATATAACAAGCGCAGCTGCTGTTGCAGCACTCCACCCCATCATCTCACACTACACCCACCGCCAGTAACAGAACATTATAGACCGACATTCCCGTCTCTCGCTCCATTCAAGCACGATGCAAGCCCAATAGTCAAAGCCATTCGATAGTTGCGCTAAATGTGTGCTCCACAGTCTACTTTTAAGTGAAAACAAGGCACCATTACCTTAGAAGAAAAAATTGGGTGTGACAAAAAAAAATGGGGGCCCAACTCTGAGCATAAGCAGAATCGCGTCAGCACATCGTGGCTTGAGCACATCATGAGACCATAGATTCGTGACACCACCCGCCTAAATGGACTACTTCTTCCTACACTAAATGGCTCTAGAATCAGAGGGTTAGCAGAATCTGACCAAAATTACAAAAGAGTAGATCAGAGTTTATAAACATGAAGCAGTTAGCCACCCACGTCCGAAGCCTAAGATTGTGATTTTCCATTGGGAGATTTCATCTTTTCCAGTAGTTTCACCTTGTCCAGCAAATCTTGGATGGTAGCAGAAGCCTCCTACAGAAATGTAGATGAACAGGTAAAAAAAGTCAGGAGACCATCCAATTCCAACAGCAACGAGAACAAGAAAATATTATAGCGCAGTGATATTTTAACGAAGCTAGGGTCGACCTGCTTCTTCTTCCTCAGGTTCTGCTCAACAGCTTCTCTTCGTTCCCTTTCCTCTTGAAAAATATCAATTAAAGTTTCTTGCTCCCTGTTCAATTGTTCTATTTTTCGTTGGGCTTCTTGGAGCTGATATAGTAGTATAGAGATGAAAGTGGTCAGGACACACTTCACTGAGAATTAAAAGGAAGACTTGAGGAACACATTAATTAGGATAACTTTGAGACCTAGACTCTAAAGACTATTTCAGAGTAATGAGTCCATATTGAAGGAATGTCGCAAGTTATAACATCTTGGCATTAAAATGGCAAAGCACTCACCTGACTTTCAAGAGTTCTGCACCTCTCTCTCTCAGTCTGCAAATCATGCTGCAACTTACTCAAATTTTTTCCGTCCTGCTGTGCTAATCTGTAAACAACAACAGGAAGGAAATCAATTAGATGAAGAGAATTAATCAAACAAGGAAAAACCAAGCACAATGCATGATGGTAAAGCACATCACATTCACCTTTCCCTTAACTGACGATTCTCTTCTCTCAACTGTTCTATATCTACCTGCCAGAAAAACAAACTGATTAAATAAGCAAGCATCAAAAGAAACTTTAAAACTGGAAGAAGCAATATAAATATATTAGGAAAACTTTTAATTGGCAATGTTAGGGTTCCACACAATTTTAAACCTGCTGGTTGTCGCACAGGCCGGACTGCAGTTCAAAGACTCAAGTAGGCACTAATCTATTTACATTTACATAAATATGCATGTCAGCTATGACGAATAGGTATGTAAGCTGGGATGGATGGTCATCTTGATCTCCATTCCCACCCCCCCCAGGTCTTTGGTTCAACTCAAAACAAAGACATATTTGTATGTAAATAAGCATTGTCAGTGAACTGTGACAAGAACAATTTTTGCAAGAATTCACACAGCATTGACAGCCAAAGGCAGATACCATCTTCCTGAAGTTTAGATGTAAAAACTCGACTCCTTATAATTTTCAGACAGTATGGTTCTCAGAGAAATAGTTTCCAAAATCACAAGTTCTTGAACAACTTTTCATACTTTTTCATCAATACTCCTAAGTTTCCTCGTGTCCATTGAACTTCAGTCCTTCCCTCCCAATCCATTCAGCTGGGGAAACTCTTTGCTAGGACAACATGCCTACTTTTGACATGCTTTTACATCTTGTTATGTCAAAAGTGCACAACCATGTCAAACTTGACTGTTCAAATATAACTCTCCTCTGCTATCATCATAAATGGAAGATTAGTAATATCTTATCTTCATCGAGCTATCTCCCAAAGAATCATTATACATTAATTGTCAGTCGCCTTCCACTCCTATTTCTAGAAGGGGAAAAATATGGACATTGACTAATGACCAAAAAGCTTCTATAAGGGGCTCAAAGCGAAATTAATGACTTGAGCAGAAATAAGTTACCAAAGAAGCTACAAAATCCTCCTGCATTAATAATCATAGATGACACCTCACAGCATCCAGAATGACATGCATAGAACTATCCAAGCGAAGAACTGTAAATTGCTAAATTACCTGCAGAGGGGATGCCGTGCTCAACCCATTGGTTTTTCCACCTGAATCATAATTAAGGTCGGAGTCCTCACCCAAGCATGCAAGCATTGAAGAAATCTGGAGGCCCATTACAGAAGATTTGTGGTTACCACCATTTGAATCAGGTTGGTGAAGTGACACATCATCCCCGTTGACAGCCTCTGTAGAAGGGGATGAAGACGATTCTTGTAAATTCAAAGTCCTTGATTCAAAACGGGGGCTCATCCTTGTTTTGCCTCCAGAAGAGGTATGCCTTCCATCTTTAGAGAGTGAAGAGAATTTGTCAGGACTTCGTACGGTCGGCTTACTGGTTGACGCAGTATGCCTTCCTGATTTTGAAGATGTTTGTGGCTCATGATCAGGAGAATCATCTACCAGGATAAACATTTGTGTCAAGAGGCTAATCATAATTTTGAATCATGAATATGATCTAGCGAAATTCATTTTAAATGAATCCTGTAGCTGAAAGGGAGACAACGAAAGGAAAATGACATAAATGCGATGTCTACCTCCTCCTGCAGATTCACTAGGGAGTTTAATATTGCCTAATGAAGCATAGCCAATTCGAGGAGAGTTCGTCCTCCTAGAAAATCAGCAAAGGGAATTAGTAACAAGTAACTCTAATGAGGAGAAGACGATGGGAATGGAGAAATGTATACCAATAGTTCTTCTGCATTTGAATCAACCGTGTCTCAAGTCTTGCAAGCACTGTCGTTCGCTCAAATCCTTGCTTATCATGAGCTGGTTCCACAAAATTAGCTTCCAGAACACCTGGCCCAATGTGGAAACATATTAAAAATACATATTTCACATAGTAAAAAGTTGGATATCAAAGCCAAAGAAAAACCTATGACTCCACGACCACAACTTCCAGCAGGATTCCAAAGCCTCCAAAATGGCTGCAAAAAGAATGGATGAGGTTTTACAATTCCATCTATATAAAGGAAGAAATCAGAGCACTCGAGAATCCTCATAAAATTCAAAAAGGAATTAACAAGAAACCATGATTCACTGCCAAACTAACCCAAAAGATAACATAAATAGAACAGAGGGATTGCTACAACACAGAGTAAAGAAGCCAACATACAAGAGGAGGAAGATCACAGTCTGAAATGATCCAAGCAACTAGATTCAATGTTGCTATTTGGAATCTTGGACATCACAATTTTATAATAATAACTGAGATTCTGAAAATGATGCATACGGAGGCCTTCATCAGGCAAGTAACACGAGAACCTTAAACCTAGAAAGAGGTTCAAACGTCCAAACAAACATACACAAAGTAAAAGAACCACTGAAAGAAATGATCAACCACTTATAAGACAAGAACACCATAAACAAAGGCGTCAAGGTGTCATTTAGTCCAACCTTCTGTGACTGCCATCTAGATAGTAAAGTGGTAACGAAATTCTAATTAGCATCATCAACAAAAAGAAGTTCAAGCAGTGCCATAATCATTTCTACCAGAAGAACACAAACCTTAATCAGACGATTCTTGTGATATACATTGAATCCTTGGACATCGATATGATGCTTTGCATCCTTTACAAACCCAATTGTAACAACAGCAGCCATCTGACAACAATATTTGCACATAAGTAGGTGTACTAGGAATATCAGCAAAAGCCAAAAGAAAATTGTTCTGAAGCATTACAGTGTCTTTATAAACTCCATCCGCACCAGGTTGTGGTCGATAAGTAACTTCTTGAGATAACATCATATCATTTACAATATTATGATGCTCAATATCCTTCCCTCGAAGAATCATCCGGAACCTGGGGGGAATCCTCAGATAGAGAATAGAAGCATAACTCTTCAAATAAAAATAAAACAAGTAAAAATGTCAGTCAAGAGAGAGAGAGATAATGAAGCTAGTTACAACACAGGGATCATTGTAATCATGACTTCTTACCAAACAAATTAAGTTTATAGACTTTGAGAGGAAAAGTGCTAAAGGCATACACTCTTCGCGAAAGAAAATAGTATATTCATTGATTAGTGGACATCTATGCACAGCTGCTAATGTTATAAATTTGCTCTGGTTATTGCCGCCTTGTGGAAATTGAGTGGCTCATAAATTCAGGATGCACGGGACATAATTACAACAGAATCAAACTGAATCCCCAAACATCTGACTGACAAAGGGCTGGCATCACTGAGCAAATTTGGCATTTTCTAAACATGCCTTCACCTCTTCATATAGCCTGCAACTCACTAGTGACTAGATTTTTCACATAGAAACTTGACGTTCCATCAATAAAGGAATTCTTTGAAGCTAAAATAATGAATTTGCAATGAAAAATCAATGGAAAATCATCAAAACCCAAAAAAAAAGTCAAAACTGAAAATAAAAGGCTGTAATGATCCTCACTGGCAAAGTTCCAGAGGTTGGCATACAAATTTAAAGACAACAACTGCATGCATGTGGACCGAGAGCAGCCCACAAGCTGCCAAATCCATTTGATAAAGTTTTACAAGTAAACAAGAGGAAGGAATAACCTTTAGAGCCTTATTAAGCTCCACAGAGCGGTACTAGTATGGTAAGCACTCCTGACATAACTTCACCAATGAGTGTCTTACCGATTTATCGATTAAAACATGTACAATATGGACATAAAACAGATCCATGCATTTTTTAGTGTGTACCATGCAGGAGATAAAAACTAAGATGTTGAAGTAATTTTTGGAATTCCTGCTATACAGAAAATCAGATCTATCATTCGCATTTTCCATCATGACTTGACATGGATACCACACTCTTGTCAATGCTGAATGGCAGAACTTGGATGTCCTAAATAATTCAAAAATATAACCCTAAAATTAAAGATGGTAGAAAATGTTGGCCCAGTGGGAACTGGCATTGGGTCTTTTGAGCTCCTTGCTTGTTTGATTAATTTATTGTAAAATGCCCGTAAACACTGAGAAAATCTTCTTCACATTTGCAATTTATCTATGTAATTTTAAATAGTTGCGAGAATGTCAAAAGATCAGGTTATCCATGCTGCTTGAAGTGCAAATGCAATGACGACACAACATCAATTCACTAATTATATATCTAGTTGAAGCCAAGCACGTATTCAACTGAACTAAAGTAAGACTAAAATTGTGAAATGACTAATTTCAGTCACACGACATAGCATAGCATCAACCACCACTTACCCTCAAGGAGTGCCTATAAGTCAGGAAATGCCTAGAATTGGGAAACTTTTTTGCCATTTGTATGTTCTTCTCATCTCTGTTGACCCCTCTAAGTTGAATATCCTGAGACTCGTAAAACAAATGCACATCAGACAGAGAGTGGTAAGACCTAGTAGTCTATAAAACATCAACGAAAGATACTCACATATGGATCTGCATCGAAGTCAAGCTCTAGAAATCCTTGATCATCTTCCCAAAGATTGTAGATAATTATACGCGTACCATTATCTCCTATCAGACTAAACTGTAGTAAAGTAATAAAACAAAAGGTAAAAGACATGATCAAGCTGCCAACAGTGATTGGTAGATATCGAGACAATACACCCAAACAGAGAAGCAAAATAGCTTGTATACCACCCGATATGCACAACTAAAACATTCGTGAGAGACGCAGCTAATACTTTCAAGAAAGACTCCCTCATTGACTAGCCAAAACTAAGAGAAACATATTACATCAAATAACAACACCCTTATTTTAGGTCAGTGTCAGCCAGGATTCGGCAAAGAATGTGCCAAAGTTACATAATTTAAAATATATTAAGAATCATTGTAGCTCACAATATTTGATCTTGTAATGAAGAAAGCTTTAAGTTACCAACAATAAGTTAAATAAAATAAAAATTGCAGCCAGAGAGACATATTGTATCAAAGCATAATTCACAGGAAGGGGAATACCTGCTGAAACAGATCCTCCTCAGCGGAAAAGGGAGACCACTGTATTATTGTTTCGAGATTTCTCTTCCAATCGCCAAATGAAGACCGTATCAACTGGTTCCAACTGCCTTCGCGTCTTTCATAATCAAGCTGTTCCATACGTAGATTAATAATAAATATTTTTTAGGTGTTTTATCCAAAGAGTTATTATTTGGTATCATCTTTCCAAATGTATACAATTAGTCAAAATACTACAGAAAAGATAAATCAGACCCATAGAAAAAAATGCACTGCTCTTCATCGAAATAGTGTTGAGCCTAGTACACTAGCCCAAATACCAGTATGAAGAAAATTACCAAAAAGTGAAGGTAGATGTACATCGTCAACCCAAAAAATAGAAGAAGAAGAAGAAGAAACAGTAGATTGAGATGTCATTACCATGGGTACTACGATATCTTCCTTCCCCGTGCTCCTCAAAAATGTATAAGAAAGCATCCCAATGCTCTGTGTAACACTGAGAGAAAAGTCCAAATTTTACTTCAAAAAAGACCTATATTTTCTCAAGAATAAAATGCACATCAAAGGTAACAAGGCAATCAAGTTCAGAAAGGAGAACAGACCAGAGAAAAAGTAGGCCAGTAGAATGTAAGCAAGACATATCAAGCCATATGCGTCCTAAAAAATAGCACTAACAAGAGCATTAACAGCATGATGTATTGGGAAGGCATGCTTCTACATCAAGAGAACCATATAACAAGTGAGTAACGGGGAAAGCTGTGGGCTTGTAGCAGTACCTAAATTCTCGAAAAAGTTCATCTCTGAAAACACTAGGGAAAAGAATAAAGATAGTTGACGATTCAAAACCATTACAGGATAAAAAAGTTGCAGATAATTGAGTGAACATCCAGGAAAAACTGAGGACAAAGGAAACTAGATAATTTGGCAATGGCTCAAACTGTTAAAAGGTAGTTTTGAGGACCATTTAACAATAACAGTACTCTTGGAAATATCTGAAATTTTGTGCAATGACTACTTAACAGAACTACCAGAAGTGTGGGGAGTATATATGTGTTAAGCAGATTAAATGATGCAAGAATTATTTTTGGAAATATTGAATATATCGAATACAAACCTCTTCCCATCTTTTCCACAACATCTTGAGAACACTATCACATCTGCCCCAAGCCTCATAGTGCTCGTTTTAAATCCATTGCCATCTGCAGTTGGAAAAGAAATAACACCATGCTATCGAGCAAATAACTTGAAAAAATCATAAAAATGTTCTCTTCCTATAGATTTTTACATTGTCCAATTGTATTTGCCATTTTGCTTTTAGCAGAATACCCCAGAGAGATGCACTGCCGCAATCTATCTGGATCCATGCCGCCGCCATTATCTGCAATTAAAGGACAATAAAAGGTCATCATTTGAGTAAGGGTCACAACCTACTCTTAGACAAATAATAGAAAAGGTTCCCGCCAAATAAACTTCTAAACAGATATACTGTGCATGAATCATATTAGAAGTAAATATGCCCCAGAAACAAAATCATGTCACTTGTGATAATAAACTGAAGAAAAAGACAAAAAAAAAAAACTCAAAAGACCGCACAGCTCTTCCAACAGCTGTCTAATAAGCAATTCCCAATGCTACAAAATGAACAGTTTGAGATCTATGATATAGATTATGCGGTAGTTATCTATATTATTCACTATGCTCCAGGGATAGTGAAGACTTCATCCAGTTTGAAAATAGCAGAAAAGGAAAGAAAAGACTGTGCAAACAGACACCCAGTCACTTCCAACAGCACCTGTGTTAAACTGACTAGATCCATGATGTCTCTGTCATCTTCATGGTCATTCCTGATGTTTCCACAATAGTAAAAACATTCTGGTCAGCTCATCACTTCCCCAGCATCCTATGACCATAGATGGTTGCTTAGTCTACTGCATATATACTGTTATAACCTCCCCATGTCCATGGACATAAAAGTTTCTCTATATCATCAATGCACAGAGATGTCCTAATTGCTCCTCATTCAATATATACCAACAGTCCAGGCTCTACTCCACTTGTAGATACCACACAGTACAAGATTAGCAATCTAATAAAATTGAGTACACATCAATTATTTCCAATGCCCACTTTTCTTGAAGGTCTTGACACTACAGAAGTTGGTACACAATTGCATTTGTTACCATTGATTGCCACCATGCTTCCCAAATACCATCGACAATGGGTACAACTCTCCAAAAGGTGCATGGCGTGAGCTTAAAATATGATCCCGAGCAAAACCATATATTTCAGAAGGGAAAACTAAGGATGCAATAAAACAGAAAGAAACAAGCAAAGCAAAATACCTTCAATCAGAAGCATTCTACTCCCATCTTTCTTATTTTTTAGCATGTCTATCTTAACATATGTTGCCCCGTTAGAAACCTGAATCAAGACAGAGGAAGGAAAGACGATAAAGATATAGCAAGTCCGAAAATAACCACAACATAATTGGAAATAAATACAAGAACTACGCACACCTCATCCATCGCGTTATCCAAAAGTTCTGCGAAAGCTGCAAAGGATGCACAGGTAGCTTATATAAGCTTAAAGACATCTTAACTTCAAGAGACAGAGATGATCAATGTTTGAAAGATGGGCAAGTTTACCTCCAAGAGCCCACTTGTGACTGGTTGCATTAGAATGTAGAAACTTGGGATGAACCCTGACATGATCAATGCCCCCTGAATCATCAAATAGACATATGAATATGCAACGGTAACACAAACAAACGGAACCCAAAGAAACGTGTGGCCTTTCTAGCCAGAAACCACAAAAAAACAAGACACCGATGCTCCAACCTAGGACTGACAACGACATGCATTCCAAGACTGAATAATTCCTCAAAATATTTCCAAGCACGCATTTCAATTGAATCAAAACGACAACGAAACAGGAGCAACGATGCAATGTACCCTCTCCCCACCACGAGCTTAGCATCAAAACCGAAAAACAAGACGAACAAACTGCGGCAAGTAGACGAAACGAAACGTCACCTGAGTAGGAATTCCAACCGCCACCGGGACGGCCCTCGTAATCCCCAGCCTTCCAGAACTGCTTAGTAGCCGCCCCGGCCTGCGGGAGCTGCCTCAACGCCCGCGGCGACGCCGGCCTGGGCCCGGGCGCCGGCGCCTCCGGCGGGGACAACGGCGGTAGGGGCTGGAGGAAGCCCTCGGGGAGGACGACGTCCCGCTTCCTCTTCTTGGAGGGGCCTTCGTCGTCGTCGGACTCGCCGCTGCTGCTGCCGCTGTCGAGGTCGATGAACGGCAGGTCGGCCGGCGCCGGCTTCTTGTCCAAGACAATGCCTCTCCGCGAGGACGACGACGCAGCCGCCTCTTGCTTCACGCGAGCGTCCATAACTTTCCGAGACCAAAAAAAATAAAAAAAGAAACCAACGAAACAACCGCCGCAGCCTGGCGAAACCCACGGCGGAGAACACGGGGGGAGAAGAAGGGCGAGGGCGACGAATCCGGCGGCGACCGGCGACCGGGATCGATCGCGACGGCGCGTGGGACTCTTGCAGAGGGGAAGGAAAGGACGATCGAGAATCCCTGTGGAAATCTTTCTCCAAAGGATCGAATCGGAATTGGAATTGGGAATTTCCAGAGCGCGTCCAGTCCTGCGAGAGTGTTTACGATCAAACCGAAAAAATAAATAATAATAACAATAATAATAAGTAGTTCCCAGAGCGCCCGTGCATCCAACCGCCAATAGTCGGAGCGAGGAGGATCCGAAGAGGCGCGTGCGCCGAGCCGACTAGATGACGGAAATGGCGCCTCCTCCGTCAGCGTTGACGGCGAGTCTCAGGCGGTGCGTACGATCTCTTTTTCTTTTCTTTCTTTCTTTCTTTTTACCTGGTTCCTTGCCGAAAAAGCACCCGTACTTAAAAATAACTTGTAAAAGTACACTCGCATCCCGAGACCACTGTCCTTCTTTTAAATTTATTATTACTGCGTTGAGTAACTTGAATATGCATGACAAAATTTCTAAAACAGTGACCTGAAATTAATTTTTTTAAGTTTATTTTTAAAATAAAAAAATTAAATTACGTTATCAAATGAATTTTTATTTTAAATTTATTTCAGAGAACAGAAAAATAAAGAAGTAAAAATTTTATTATACACGATAATCATGATTTTTTATTTCGATTTTTGAATTTTACATTTGTGCTGCTGTGAAAACAAGAGGGGTTTTGTTTCCCCCGGATAAAAAAATTTCGATTTTCCAATAAAATTTGGGGGAAAAAGATCTCTGGATGATAAGTTGTACGATTGACGTTATGAACAAGAGAAGGTTACTTTCGGAAGAATATTAAAAAGGATTTTTTTTTTTTGACGAATTAAATGTCCAACATAAATACATGAAAGGTCATGGGTCTACGTGTCTCCGTGCGGACTACGGCTTGACCTCTGCATGGGTAGGTGCTATGCGGATAAACACGACAGACTGTTGTGACATTAAAGCAGGAACTGACATGTTTTGCAGCCTATGTCTAGCGCGAGAAAAATAAATTACCAGAAAAATGGATGATGAACGATAAACACTCACGGTTGAATGTCGGTATCTTCCCCGCCGAAAAAAACCAGCACCAATGATTCCACTATAAATCCAAAAGAATGCAAAACTCATTGTTTGTCAATCATTGGTTATACCTGAAGCAAAAACCTATAAGGCGTCATTATACGGTATACCATAGAAAACTCAATTAAAAAACTCACAATGAATGAATATTTTTCACAATTCATCGCAAAAACTCACTTAGAAAACTCGCAAAAAGAAAACCTACCACTCTTTTTGTTTATTCCAGTCTAATAACTTAATAGAATTTCATCTTACATATGATATTTATATCCAAAATACAAAACCCATTTTAGAAAACATATTTGAATTAGGAAACTAGTCATTAAATTAGGTAACCTACTCAAATTAGGAAATATCTTATTATATGGACAGTATTAATCTTGCGAAATATATATATGTAAGACAAGTTTGATACAGTTAATTCTACTCAAAATCCACTAGCTTGAAATTGTATTTCATTTCATTTCATTCAAGATTCACGAACTTCTTGAGTGGTGTGTCAAGTATATTCTAGTCATATATATGGAAACTAATATGGTTATCTAGTACCCTTGCCTATGCCTTGCTTTGGTTTGACAGGTCAAGTTATAGTCTATGCAAAACACAATGACCTGTCAATCTTTCATTGTTAGATAAATGTAACGGATCTCAACCGTTTAACAAGCTAGCCTAAACAGTTGTGATCTTCATCTTTTTAGATGGTGAAAATCTGCGAAGACATGATGCCCACGAGGGACACAGAAATTCACCACCTATCAAGTGAAAAAGGAGAAAGAGGAAGAGCAAAGATACAGGAGAGAGGCGATGGATGACGGAACTTTCACGCAACACACCTATAGCTTCTCTATGTACCCTGAACCTGCAGTTGGTGAAAACATTGGACTTTTTTTTTGGCCAAATAATGTACCCTGAACTCGTAGTTCGTGAAATATTATACTTCAAAATTGGCTCATTTAATCAATTTTATTTAAGATCATTGAAAGATATCGTAAATTTTTTCATATCTTCATTGATTCTTCCGTATCTCTCAAGATTGTGCATATCTTTGATTGATTATAGTTGATATTGTAATATCTTGTGAGTCCATCCTATGATTCATCAAAACACATAGAGAAATATACAAAACTTATGGGAAAATTATCAAAAAACTATTGCAATCATATTATTTTGGTCCTAATTTTTTTTTTTACTCAATTGAGTCATAAACCTATTTTGGGAAAAGTGCCAAAAAGGTCATGAACCTTTTGTCTTTGTGCCGATTTAGTCCTAAACCTTTTTTTGGTGTCGATTTAGTCATAAACATTTTTACGTTGTGCCAATTTAGTTCTTTCCGGTCAATTTTGGTCAGATTTTACTGACTGGATGCCTGTTGGCTGACATGGCCTGATCGGCGCTGATGTAGATAACTTTAAATAATATTTTAATTTTTTTGAATATTTTGATTTTTTATTTTTAAAATTTTTTTATTTTTAAAAATTTTTCTTTTTCTTTTTTTCTTTTTTTCTTCTCCTCCTCTTCCTCCAGCCGGTCGCCGAACCTCGGCGACTAGCCACCTTGCCAGTGGCCACGAGGGTGGCCTCGCGCTGGGCGGCGAGGCTCGCCCTCACTAGATCTGGCGAGGGTCAAGCCTCGCCCATGGCCGGTGAGGCTTGACCTTGCCCACCCGACACGAGGCCGCCCTCGAGGCCTGGGCGGCGAGGCTTGCCCTCGCCGGATCTGACAAGGGTCGAGCCTCGCCCATGGCCGACGAGACAAAGCGTCGCCCTCCAATTGGGGAAGGATCACTCCGCAGTCGATCGAGACAAAGCGTCTCGCATCGTCGGAGATGTGAGGGACACGCAGAGAACGAGAGGATCGTGAAGCAGAGGGAATCTCGACGGTAGCACCATAGAGAGAGAGAGAGAGAGAGAGAGAGAGAGATCTTCGACGGCACACGGAGCTCATCGTCTAGTTGAAAGCTTCCGGTGGCCCGGCACGAGGCCAGCTCAAGGTCGCCTCATCACGCCAAGCTGGCGGGGCTCACCCTCGCTGGCCATGGGCGAGGCTCGACCCTCACCAGATCCGACGAGGGCGACCCTCACCACCCAAGCCTCGAGGGCGGCCTCGCGCCGGGCGGGTGAGGCTCACCCTCGCCGGATTTGGTGAGGTCGAGCCTCACCACCCAACATGAGGCCGCCCTCGCGGCCACTGGCGAGGTGGCCAGCGAGGTCGCGCCGAGGTCCGGCGACCGGCTAGACGAAGAAGAGGAGAAGAAAAAAATTAAAATAAAATAAAGAAAATAAAAAAATTTCAAAAATATTAAAATATTATTTAAAATTGTCCACGTTAACGCCGATCAGGCCACATCAGCCAGCCGACATCTAATTAGCAAAATCCAACCAAAATTGGCCAAAAAGGACTGAATTAGCACAACGTAAAAATGTTTAGGATTAAATCGGCACCAAAAAAAAGGTTTATGACTAAATTGGCACAAAGACAAAAGGTTCAGGACTTTTTGGCACTTTTCCCTCTTCTATTTGTGCTAATTCAATTCATTTGGTCAATGCTAACACAGATGTTAGCTGCCCTACGTGGCGCCATCAATGCTGACATAAATAATTTTAATATTTTTTAATATTTTTCTTTCTTTTTTTTTTTTTTTATCACTTCCTTCTTCCTCCGGTCGAGTGCCGCCAACGACAGGCCAAAGGCAGGGTCGACAAGCACCCCACCGACCTCGAGGAAGCCTAGCAATGGCTGGACAAAGCTCGACCTCGCTAGTTGAGCCTTGACTAGAGGCCCCTCGCCCAGGTTATTGGCTGGGCTTATAAGGTTCACCCTCGCTGGATCTAGTGAGGGTTGAGCCTCACTAGACATGGGCAAGGCTTGATGTGATGCCCTAGATACATCACACGCTACATGTGTCATTTCCATTTATACTCATAATCATAATTAAGTATACAGAAGCACCACAAAATACGTCACCAAACATCACATTAGAAAATCGCATGAGTTAAGTTATATGTATTTCTTCAACTTCATACAAACACCGGTAGTTATTATCATAACAATATATAGAGTCACCTAACACCACTACAGTCGTACTAACCAAATAACCATCCAACTCAAGGATTAATGACCTCCAGTATCAACTTGTCCCCTCCATCACTATGTCCAAAGGAACCATCCTACGAATCTGAAAAATAAGGGATGAGCTGAAACCCGGTAAATAAATTCCCTAGATGTAAGGTGAGAGATTGTCTTAATACTCAACCTGGTGCAAACAACATGAATTCAAAGACATGCAAGATGACCATGAATCACACATGCAAGATCAAAAGCCCTTTCCTTACTACCTCACATGCCAATCAAAACGTTAACCTCAGTACAGTAGTTCATTCACTTAAGAATCAAAAGAATGGCATATTAATTCATGATGCACCAATATCACTTAGTATCTCACCGTTATCCACATGGAAATGCAAAGAGATGACATGATATTTCGTGATGCATGGTTACGAAGAATTAACAACTTATAAGTATATGCACATGAATGAATATGCATCATGTTTATCATTAATTTCCATTCTGAACATCCCGAGGCATCCCGACTCATGCATGGCATCTCAAGTCTAAGGCAAAAATCTGCCCACAGGGCATCTAGCTCCCACAATTAGGGAAATCGACTCCCAAGGTATCCAGAAACAGTTATCGAGGCATCTCTATTAGACAGCAAGACATCCCACCTCCTGGACATTGTCATACACCACTAAATAGCTAATAAGTCACAATTTACATTACTTGTCATGTCTAGTCATATGAAGTCATGCACACATCATTAATACATCATGATTTTTGTGCATCAAGAATGAAACCCAACACTTATTTCAACAATTGGCATCAATTTCACAACACGTTCTTATACGTATCATTCTCTAGTAATCACATACCGCATGTCACCGCACTTAAATGAAACAATCAAACATGTTCTAGCCATGTACAAAATCAACAAAATAAATCAAACCATTACAACGAATTCAGATCCCTATCTGACAAACTTACACTAAGTTCACACATATCAACCGATCAAGTCAAAAACACTAAGTGGATCAACACAACTTGGCGCCTAAAGTTTTTACTTATCTTGAAAATGACTTGAGCAAATCAAAGCTTCAAACACCTTGAAAGCAATATGATCAAGAATATCAATCAATAACCCTTAATCTTTGTAAGAAACAAAACTACTTTATTAAGATGAAGAGGAAATATAATAATTCACCTCGTGATCACTTGAAAACATGAAACTAGAAGTTTCAACAACACAAAAGTAGGGCCTTTGCTTTTACTCGCGGGAATTAAAAACGGAAGTTGAAGAAATAAGTTGAAGAGCGCAGTAGGGTCTTGAGTTCTTTTTAAAAGCCCTTCGTCGATCAAGGTAAGGAAGAAAGGGATGAGATGAATCTAACCATAATATGGGTGTTAATTGCCTTAATAAATGAAGGGATAAGGGTTCCAATGGAATGGTTTCATGTGGCCCCTATAATCATTGCTAGGGCACATGTGGCTTGTTGTCATAAGCCAAAGGAGATATTTATGAAAGTGAGAGATGACTTCATTTTATTTGGCCAAGTATAAGCTATAATCATTCCAAGCATTAATGAACTAAGGCCAAATTTCTTGAGGCAATCCATGTCCTCATCACTACCAAGCTGTAAATCTTTAAGAAAAAAACGTGTGAGGGGTTAAATACTTAGAAAGAAACACAAACGTGGGACATTCACATTTGCTTGAATAGGTTGGGAAAATGAAGGGAAGGAAAGTGGCATGGAACTTTCTCTTTTTTTGCAAGAATGAGCTAAAGCTCTCTAATTAGAATTTGGATTCTTGAAAAGGCTTCACACGATCAAGAGCAGATATTCTCGGAAGACTTTCATGAAGTAAAAAAGGATAAGAATAAGTAACTAAGATTAAAAGTAATCACAAGCTTGAGTTGAAAGCACTAGGTGTAAAAGAGAGGGATAAATGTTCCAATCCAGAAGCTACAAATGGCTTGATAAGAGTGGCTAAAAAGAGATATTTTGATTGGAGAAAGAGAGACAGAGCTTCTTTGGTAAGTAAATACATGAATGAGTCATCAAGAGCATTATGAGCTAAAGAGATGTTCAAGTAAAATTTACAAGTGTCATAATCATATGACTCCATTCAATAATATGGGCAAGGGGGATGAATTTAGAAAATCAAACTTGAGTTAAAAGACACGTGATGAATTGGAGATGTGATTAAAATGTCATGCATGGCCACTTTTGGTTAGCTTGATCAAATAACCAAGGTTGAAATGATAATAACTTTGGGTTAAAAGCCTCAAGTGCACTAATGGGAATGGTGCTTCAGTCCAAAGAGTACAAGTGGCCTAATATGAGTAGCCAAATGAGAGATATTTTGAGAGAAGGCTTCTTGACCAAGTAAAATGAGTGAATCATTAAGACATTAATCGGCTAAGGTTGAAATAGATGACGTAATGCATGAAGTCATCACTAAGCTAAGTTCAATGTCATGAACCAAGGATATGTGACTTAAAATATTTGGTGGAGAAATGAAGAAAGATGGTATAAATTAAAACGAGACAAATGGCTCACTTGCATGGCTTCCAAAGTAAATATTTTGTTAGGTTATCAAATACTAGTAAATCAATACATAAACAAGGAAATCAATGTTCATTTCAAGTATTGATAAATCATAAAAATATTTTGAACTCACTAATATTGATGAAAATAACGGATGCTAAAAAAATCTCAATTTAGCAAATTCGAAAGTTGAATTGTCAAATATGTAATTTAAGGACTAAAACTAATATGATGATAAATTAATGACCATTACTCAACACCACCAAATATGTATCACTAAGTTTAACGCATCGAATTCCGATGACTAGGGTAACGAAAAATTATCTTTCCTTCCGCCCCTCGCAAAATTAACAACTTTTATGACTTCAAACTAAATAACACTTATCTTTATATTTTAAATATTATTAGTGAACATAGAAAATTCCGGATGTTACACCTAACCTAGCCAAATCTAGTGAGGGCAAGCCTTGCCCAGCCACTAGCGACGAGCCTTTGATAGAAGCCACTCGAGGTCTTGACCTTCAACCTCACAGATCTAGCGAAGGCTAGAGCCTCGCCAATGGCTGGACGAGGCTCAACCCTCGCTAGATCCATTGAGGCTAGAGGTTGGCCAAGGCTTGACTAGCACAAACATGACCAGGCTTCCCCAAGACCGACGAGCCCCCTCGCTAGCCCTACCTTTGGCCGGCCGCCACCACTAACTTGCTAGAGGAAGAATGAAGTGATTTAAAAAGAGAGAGAGAGAGAAAGAAAAAAATTAAAATTTAAAATTTAAAAATATATATTGTTAAAAATTGTCTACATTAGTGTCGGTGACACCACGTAAAATAACTAGCATCCGCGTTAGTGCTAGCCAACCAAATCTGATCAAATAATCTAAATTAGCACAAATACAAAAGGTTTAGGTTTCAATTGGCCCAAAAAAAATTTTAAAAAAAAACGTTTATAACTTTTTTGATAATTTTCCCCATACATAGTTCTCCTCATTATTTTTATCTAGGTATTAGAGCTCTTATTGTTTAAGGAAGCGCCTGTAGAGCTATATCGGTTGTAACTAGAGGTGAGCTTGGTTCCTAGGTAGAATCAGGAACCAAGAAATTGATCTAATTCTAGATTCCAAGTTATGTAAGGTAACCTTATAGGTTCAAAAAATTGGGAAGGTTATCCCAACGAATAGATTCCATGTGGATAGAACCTGGAATCTAAACCTATAGCAAGTATTTGTATTTTTTTTATTCCATGTTCGTGCAATTTTGTAATACTCCACAACATCCGATGATGAGTGCATAATATGGAACAACTAGTTTGATTTTTCATTTTTGGTATATTCATGACTGAGACATTTACTTTGTTAATATTTCATATGAGTTATGGTCAATAAATTTTGATTGCAATTAATGTTCATTAAAATTGATGATGCACTACAATCGTTTAATTGAGGATACATATAGAACCTATATAGACTATGGAACTAATTTTGAAATCCGTGATGAGATAAGTCCTAAATTCTAAGGTATGCAAGGTAGATTCTTAAGATCCAATTTTGACAGGTGAGTTCTAAGTGGAACCTGAATCAATCTTATAATCGCTTACCTCTAGCAGTAGCAACCTTATGTCATCCGTGCCAATGTGCGTTTTACACTAAAGCCATATACTGGAATTTCATCATAATCTGTCACATGTTCTAAGATATTTCAACATGTGGAGTCTATTATTGGCCTTATTTTCACCGTATTTGTCCTCCAAGGTGCTAGTGTCACAGTCCGTGATTCTCCCGTACCCGTGAACCCTTGGGAGTGAAGCTTAGGGTTATCGAGTGAAGAGAGGACGCAAAGAGGATGAACACAACTGGTTCCGTAGGAGTGGCATCAAGGCGGTTGATGCTAGGACTTCTAGAATATAAGAAATAAATTACTTAGAAGCTCCGAAGGCAAAGTTGGCCTCCCATGCACAAGCTGGTCGGGAGCTGATGCCGTTCTCCTAATGAGGCCATGGCAGGAAGAAACCAGTTATTGAACCTAAAGAGAGCTGCTGTCTTGCTTGATAGACTATATGCCCGAGCAAAGCTGGGTGTGGTACGATCTCGTATAAAAGAGCTATTCTTCGTATTGTTCACTAGAACAACTATAAAAGGAAGGTTGGCCTAGCGAGTTTCGCTCGTCAAGCACCACACAGGTTGATCCGCAGCAAAGAAAGTACCGACCCATGACAAATGGTATCAAAGCAGGGATCCCTCTAGTAGGTGGGTGATTCGAGGAAAAGCCTTGTGGTCTTCTCGGTCCTTATGAGAGCAAAGAGTGATCGCCAGGGCCAAAGGGTTCAGACAACGTGCGGCTCTCGTCTAGCTTCTAGGATGGCAATGGGGGCATAGGAAGGAACTAAATTGCTCACTAAATAGGGGTAACGTTCCTAGATCAATGGGCGAATCTTAAGAGAAGGTCTGTAATCACGTTTCCACGAAGGGGACCCTCTGTTGACGTGCTGAGATCAGGAGGTGCTTAGTAGGCGAAAGAATGTGCTGCCATAGGAGTACGGTTGGCTAGGGTGCCACACTTGTCGAGAAGCACAAGTGACTAGAGATTTGCGAACAGCTTTGATCGGGGGAAGCAAGCAATGGAATGGAGTGACCTGTTTTGTTGGGTGAGCGTTGTCATCTATGTAAGTCCCAGGGAGTGGTATTGATGGTTAGGGAAACGCAAAGAAGCGATAGAACAGCCCACAATGAAGGCGTTGCGGAATTGAGTGGAGGAGTTTGTCACGGTGTGTAATTCTCCTGTACCTGTGAACCCTTGGGAATGAAGCTTGAGGTTATCAAGTGAAGAGTAAGGATGCAAAGAGAATGAATATAACTGGTCCATGAGAATGGCGTCAGGACGGTTGGTATTAGGAGTTCTAGGATAGAATGAGTATATTACTTAGGAGCTCTAAAGGTAGGGTTGGCCTCCGGACCACAAATTGGTCGGGAGCTAATGCCGCTCTCCTAATGAGGCCGTGACAAGCCGAAACTAGTTGTTGAGCCTAAAGAGGGCTAATGTCTTGCTTGATGGATTAGACGTCCGAATAAAGTTGGGCGTGGTACGATCTCATATAAAATAGCTATTTGCTGTATTGTTCACTAGAACAACTATAAAAGGAATGCTAGCCTAGCGAGTTTTGCTCGTCAAGCGCCGCGCGAGTTGATCCGCGGCCAAAGAATCTACCGACCCGTGACAAATGGTATTAGAGCAGGGATCCCTCCAATAGGTGGGTGATTCGGGGAAAAGCTTGTGGTTTTCCCAATCATATGAGGGCAGAGAGTGATCACCGGGGCCAAAGGGGTTCAAACAACGTGTGGCTCTCGTCTAGCTTCTAGGATGGCAATGGGGGCATAGGAATGAACTGAATTGCTCACTGAATGGAGATAACATTCCTGGATCAATGGGCAAATCTTAAGAGAAGGTCCGCAATCACGTTTCCACGAAGGGGACCCTCTGTTGGCGTGCTAAGATCAGGAGGAGCTTAGTAGGCGAAAGAAGGTGCTGCCATAGGGGTGCAGTTGGCTAGGGGTGCCACACTTGTCGAGAAGCACAAGTGACTGGAGATTTGCGAACAGCTTTGATAAGGGGAAGCAAGCAATGGAGTGGAATGACCTATTCTGTTGGGCGAGCGTTGCCATCTATATAAGTTCTAGGGAGTGGCATTGATGGTTAGGGAAACACAGGGAAGTAACAGAACAGCCCGCGAGGATGTTGCGGAATTGAGTGGGGGAGTTTGTCACGGTCTGTGATTCTCTCGTACCCGTAAATCCTTGAGAGTGAAGTTTGGGGTTATTGAGTGAAGAGTAATGATGTAAAGAATATGAACACAATTGGTCCATGAGAATGGCGTTAGGACGGTTGGTGCTAAGAGTTCTAAAATAGAATAAAATATTACTTAGAAGCTCTGAAGATGGGGTTGGCCTCCCGTGCTCTCCTGATGAAGTCATGGCAAGCCAAAACCAGTTATTGAGCCTAAAGAGGGCTAATGTCTCGCTTGATGGACTAGACGCCCAAGCAAAACTAAGCGTGGTACGATCTTGTATAATAGAGCTATTCGACATATTGTTTACTGGAACAACTATAGAAAGAAAACTAACCTAACGAGTTTCGTTTGTCAGGCACTGCATGGGTTGATCCGTGGCTAAGAAAACTACCAACCCATGACACTAGTTTCATTGCATTCTTTATCCATTCTATTATTTCCATCAATAAAAAGCACATATTGTTGTAAAATATTGCGTTGCGAATATATAATGGAGAAGAGATTGAGAAGAGAAAGCAAGTGAATACCAGAAATAGTAGAGAAAGCTAGAAAATAGAGTTTTATTTCCAGTATCTCATTGTTGTTCTATTGTTGTGATTGTTGTTCTCTATTCTTGTACATCAAAACTAAACTCTTATTTATAGGAGAACAAGAATGTACTTATCATTAATATCAATGTATCGAATGATACATGTCCTGGATAAGGGAGATGAACATTCATTAAATAAGAGATGTACTTTGAAAGTATGATACAAATGTATCATAATAAGTACATTAAATAAAATGAATATAATGAATATTCATTCATGTATTTCATAACACTCCCCCTTGAATATTCATTGTATTCATTACAAATTGTGCATCGAATGATACTGCCTCATTAAAAACCTTAAGCCGGAAAAATCTAGTGGGACAAAAACCGGACAAAAGAGAAAAAGAGCGTAGAGCACAGATGTTATGATCTCTCCCTTTTTATGGATGCATTAATTGCCTCGTTAAAAATTTTAAGCCGGAAAACCATGTGGGAAAAAACCGGACGAAAAGAAAAAAGAGTGCAATGCGTATATAGCCACTACTGGTAGGGGTGTAAACGGTTTGGTTCGGTTCGGTTTTTTTGAAAAACTGAACCGAACCGAACCGTTAGAAAAAATCCCCGAACCGAACCGAATGAGACTCGAACCGATTACGAACCGAACCGAAATTTCGGTTCGGTTTTCGGTTTTCGGTTTTTTTTTTTTTTTATGGGGGACGGCTTACCATAAATATAGATGTCACGCATGATACTCTCTCTACCTCCGAACACGACTTACACAGTCAATTATTGCGATCATGTAGAAATCAATTAACTATTTCTTTAGCTTTCTTTTATTGGGTTGTTAGCTAATCTCAAAGATGTCGACATTCTTACAATCTTTTACCATTTAATTAAAATATAACAAGCCTCGGCCGAGATCTAATCTCGATTCGAATGATTATAATTTTTCACTTTTTGATCCAATAGCGATGCCTCCCGGCCATAGACTCACCTTTTCTTTATCAAACCCGAAATAGAAAAGGCTTGCTTTAGGGTGCCGAATTTGTCTTTTCATCCGTCCTCTTTCGGCTACGCGCTGCTTTAGGTGGAGGAGACCTTTCTTAACTCAAAGGCTTTTTGATGGAGGGTCCAAGCAATGATTTATTTAGGTAAAAAAGAGATGTTGTGGAACCACACTAAGAGCATCAAATATATCTTTTGCACATAGGACCTCCAAAAGGGGAAAACAAGACATAGTTGTAATGGAAACTCACGGACACTTTCGAGAATAAGACACTTTCGATCATTGGAACTTAGTCGATGAGCATCTTACACAAGGCGGTATCCCTAGGACAAAAGGCCTAGCATGAAACTTACCCAGGTAGAAAAGAAACATTACATCGAACTACCCTGAGGTATATGCACCCCACGAAGGAAACAGATGACCGTGCACGAAGCAATAAATCCTAACACCGAGGCCGAAGTGCAGAGGACTGGTTAAGATGGGTTAGTGCATCTGTTTCACATCCCAGATCCATGTGACTTTCAGACCTCAATCCCCTCCAATCCTTGAAGAATTTCGTGACTATGATTCAAACTACAGGGTTCTCCAATGGCTTGAGGCCATTCTGCCTCAGGAATGGCAAGTTTCTCACGCATCTCCATAGGAGTTGTGTGCATGCTAAGCCCAATAACCACAATGCTGCTCCTTTCTTCTATAAACCCTGACCAAAACAATTGAAATAAAATTAGTGATCTCAACTTAGGAATTTGATGTCACAATATATACTTTCACTTCTGTGTTTTCTATTTGCATCATTGCTTGAAAAGGAAGAAAGTCACTCTCTATGAACATGCAAGACTGTTTTAAGCTCAACATATCTAAGAAGAGAGGGAAATAAGTAGTTCCACCTCAAAGGTGAAGAAAGGGGTACATCACCATAGGAACATAATAAAATCATAATTGCTCAAACCCAAAGGTAGAAAATGGTCCAGACGTACACTCACTCCCTTACACTACTATGAATTTACCTCTTCGAGCTTAAAGACGACATTCAATCATCAAGAGAAATTGCTATTGAATTCAAGTCCATGGTTGTAGATGACAACTCTGCATTAAATTCACAATGAAAATGAGAATTGAAATATCAATTGTAATATTGAAAGATATAAATATTCCATGATTATTTTTTTCTCACCTGACTCGAAATTTTCAAGTTCTTCTAAGTCCTCCTCGATCGATTGTGAAAGTGGTGCGGATCATAGCCAATCTTGAGTACATATAAGAGCCTCTACCATGATTTGGGTCAAGGAGTTACGAAATACATCAAGTACTCGACCTCTGGTGCTGAATGCAGACTCTGATGCTACGGTGGAAATGGGCACGGCCAAAATATCTCGAGCAATGGAAGATAAGATAGGATATCTGGAAGAATTAACTTTCCACAAATTTAAGATATCAAAGGTGGAACTATATCGTTCACATCCTTCTTCCAAATACTTATCTAATTCAGATTTTTCTTCCAATATTCTTGTCCAGTTTGGCTAAGATACATCGCAGTCATAATGTCCGCACCAACCACAGGAGACATTGAAACGTTCACTGTCCTTGTCCCCTTTAATCTCAAGCTGCTTTGGGGACATGTACCGGTGCGATATTGCTCAAATAATAATGTCAGAGATTTTTGTCACTCTATCTCGCAAAGTTTCTGCCCGATTGCCTTCATACACTTGATTAATCATCCATTTCACATACTCCATCTTATGTCGAGGGTCAAGTATACATGCAATGAACCATGTGAGATTTATGTTATTCACATTGCCAAAATACTTATTGAATTTGATCTTCATTCTCTTGGCTACTTCTTGCAAACTCCTATCCTCATCCCCACAATATCTATCAATCATCATATAAATCCCATAGACATCTTTTGCCATATCATTGCAAGTGACATAAGAAGAGCCCGATACTTTTAAAGTTGCATCATAGAACAACTTTAAGAAAGGAAGAAACCGACGGGCATAATTCCAATCATCATCGGTAGGCAACCCTCTCACCTTGGAAAGCTCTTCAGCAAATCTTCTATCCTAAATATCTAATGAGATAAAAGCATTTCGAAACTTCAAGGCTACTTCTAACATCAGATATATTGAATTCCACCAAGTCTCCACATCCAAACATACAAGATTATGGGAATCAATATTTTCCAGCAAAATGCACTCCTTAAACCGTTGCAATCTCGAATGAGAAGATCTCACATAACGTACAGCTGAGCGTATTCTAACAATGGAATCATCTATATCTTTCAAACCTTCTCTCACAATCAAACTAAAGATATGAGCACAACATCTCACATGAAGTAACTCACCTGATAATATCAGAGCATTCCAAGAGTTAAGTCTTTTCTTCAAGTATTGAACTCCTGAGTCATTGGAGCTAGCATTATCAACAGTGATAGAAAAAATGCCTTTGATCCCCCAACTAGTTAAGCATTTCTCAACCCATTTCCCTATAATCTCAGCCGAATGTCCTAGGATTTGACAAAAATTCAAAATTTTCTTTTGCAACTTCCAATTAGCGTCTATAAAGTGAGCAGTAAGACACATGTAACTTAGATTTTGACATGAAGTCCATGTTTCAGTCGTAAGACAAACCCTTGGAGAAGTATTGGAAAAATATTTTTTTCAATTTACTTCTTTCCTCCAGGTATAACTTGTAACAGTCCTCCCTTAATGTGTTTCTTGAAGGGATGAAAAACTTTGGCTGTATTCTACTCACGAATTTCCAAAATGCCTCAAGTTCCACAAACTTGAAGGGTAGTTCACCAATAATAAACATCGCTGCTAGATCTTTTCAGCTAACATCTTGATCAAATTTCCAAGGAGCAGCTGAAATAGAACTACCAACCCCAACAGATTCATTCGAGGCACTTCTTTGCCTTTTCTCCACGTTCGCATATGGATAATTCTTACATCTACCTAAATGATTATGCATCCCACTAGTCCCTTGAGTAGTAGAACAACCAATAACAGCCCCACAATATAGACATTCGGCTTTATCTTGGCTATTTTCTATCCTTTTAAAGTGTTCCCATACAACAGATCTCAGTCTCCTTCTATTTGTACCGCTAGATTCACTTATTAAAGATTTGCTCATTGTATATTTGGCTTTGCAAATATGATTCCTTGCACTCCAACTGAAACAAAGTAAATGATTCCTTGATTCATTAAGACTCAAAATAACAAAAAGATGACAAATACTTGTGAATGGCCAGAACAAACTTCTATAAAAAAAAAATGAGAGACTCTACCTCACAGCACTGATAATTGGGACTTGGAAGCTGTGTAGAATAAAATGTGATGATCCAAAGAATCTGAGAAGCCTACATTATTTGTCGAAAAATAAAAATAAGGTTTAAGACTAGCAATGCAATAAGAACTAACAGCTTGATCTTTCCTATTTGATATCCCAATCACTCTTCCAATCCAAAAAAATGCACACGCTACTGTAAATGAGACAATTTAAATGAAAACAGCACTTACAACAAGAAAAGCTAAGACCCTGAACCAGACAAGAACAGTGTAGATTTTTTTGGTCTTCAAAATAGAAGGATGGAAGGTTCACTGCAAAAAAATATAACCCACATCAGTTCATATTCACCACGAAAGAAACCAAACAAAGACTGGCTTTCTTCAATCTATTTATGCACTCCATACTCCTTTCACTTGGTCATCAATATTTGCATTCTATCCATGTCTCCTTTGTCATAGGAAAGAGGTAATCAAGACTTATCCCAAAGGTAGACAACTAGAATTATAGCAGCCCGGACTATACTATAACGACACCATCGACAACAACTAAACTAAAGGCTTCTTGCACTAGGTCGGTTTAGAACATTTGAAAACATTTGAAATTGTTCAGAGCTATTTCAGCATATTTCTATAGGGAATATGAGTGGCAAAAGGAGCAAGGAAATTAGTAATCTAATTAGTAATCTAAACTCTTGATGGACATTGCCTCTCACCCAGCAATGCATTGCTCAAACACCACAGAGCACCTAATAGATTGAACACATAAAAGGATCTCAGAAGGATATAAACAACACCATGATCTCTAAATTACAGAATAAGCAGGGACCTGCAGCTGCCCCAGTAAGATCTCCAAAAATAAAGTCCCTAATAGATTGAAATTACACTAGGCTGAAAGAGTCGGTTTTAGCATTAAGTTCTTCCTCGATTAGAAATACAACTTTGCACTGCAGGTAGCGAACTTGCAATACAGTTGACTAGTTGAGAGGCCATTAGCTACTAGTGCTCCATTTAGAATCAATTAAATCATGCTCTGTGGCTATTAGCTTATAATTCTGTTTCGAACTACCCATGAGAGAGAGACAGATAGAGGGAGAGGGTGGAGAGAGGATTAGAAGTGGCCTCAGATTAAACTAAATCTAATCCAGTAGAACACTCGCACCTCAAATGCTGCACCTTTACACTAACCTCAAACAAAAATTCACCCCTTTCTTTCACACCTTGTAATCCCAACCTCAAATTAACCTAAGTCTAATGCAGCAGCAACACTCACATCTCAAATGCTGCACATTTACACTAACCTCAAACGCAAACTCACCCCTTTCTTCCATACCCTATAATCCCAACCTCAGATTCTGATAGAAAGCGGAACACTAAGATTTGCAGACATTAAGAGAGAAAACCACGAATTCAAGAGACCCACCTTGACATCTTTCGGGACCAGATCAAGCCTAGCCTTAGGATTCTGATAGAAAGCGGAACCCCCGCCCGCATTCCTAATCTCCCTTCGATGGTAGCCGGCAAAGTGAAGATGGCGATGGGCTTCCAGAAATCGCCGAAGCCGCCGTCGCACGTCAAGATCGAGCTCCCCGAGCACGAGGTCATCCCAGAGACAGCGTTCCTCGTCCCGGTGCTAGAGGGCCTGATTTGCTCCAAGAACGCCGAGATTGCCAAGTCGGTGAGGCGAATCGAAGAGATGGAAGCGTCGGACGAGAGGATGAGTCGCGAACTGGAGGTGTATAGCCGGCAAAGTGAAGATGGCGGCCCCTCAGTCCAGAGCAGAGCGCGCGCAGGACATGCTCTGTCGCTGTCGCCGTCGCAGAAGGAAGAGGGACGAAGGAGAGACTTGCAGAAGAAAGGGGCTTTGTCCCTCAATCGATCGCCATTGCCGTCGCCGTCCCAGCCGCCGTCGTCGTCGCAGTCGCCGTTGTCATCGCCGTTGCCGTCGCAGTCGCAGTCGCCGTTGAGGGAACTCAGATGGAAACTGATAAAAACCAAGAGACACGAGAGGACTAGAGACGAGAGTCAAGAGAGAACCGAATTAGATTTGATTTTATCGGTTTTCGGTTCGGTTAACCGATAAAAACCGAACCAATAAAAAATTATCGGTTTTTGATGAAAACCGAACCGAACCGAAAAAATCGAATTTTTCGGTTCGGTTCGGTTCGCGATTCGGTTTGGTTTTCGGTTCGGGTCTTGACACCCCTAACTGCTGGGGCTAACCATTCTTGCATCTTGTGAACTCGCCGCATATCAATGCTACAATGCATAGTTCATAATATCTCCCCCTCAATTGAGTCATATAACCACTTCTAGGGCTAATCAATCTTGCATCTTGTGAACTTGCCGCATACCAATGATATATATTAATTTCTCAAAACTTGATGTTGGCAATGATTTGGTAAAAAGATCTGTAAGATTATTTATGGATCGAATCTGTTTAACATCAATTTGTCGACTTTCTTAGAGTTCATGAGTATAGAAAAATTTCGGCGAGATATGTTTGGTCCTATCACCTTTGATATATCCTCCCATGACTTGTGCAACACAAGCAGCATTATCTTCATAAATTATAGTGGGAGAATTTGTAACCGATATTAAGCAACAAGAATTATGAATATGTGTTATAACAGATCTTAACCAAACACACTCTTCCAGCTTCATATAAAGCAATAATCTCAAAGTGGTTAGAAGATGTAGCTACTAGTGATTACTTCGTAGAACGCCAAGAAATAGTGGTGCCGTTATAACAAAATAAATACCTAATTTGAGAGCGAGCCTTATGTGAATCAGATCTATATCCAGCATCAGCATATCCAACTAAACCAGAGTTAGTGGAATCGTTGGAATAATATAATCACAAATCTATGGTTCCTCGGAGATAACGGAAAATATGTTTAACTCCATTCTAATGTCTCCGAGTTGGCTCAGAACTAAAATATGCCAATAAATTTACCGTAAAAGCGATATCTGGTCTCGTATATTATGCCAAGTACATCAAAGCCCCAATTGCATTGAGATATGGTACTTCAGAACCAAGTATTTCTTCATCAGATTCTCTAGGACGAAATGGGTCCTTTTGGGGATCTAGAGACCTTACAACCATAGAGGTGCTCAGTGGGTGAGCTTTGTCCATGTTGAAACGTTTAAGCAATCTTTCAATGTATGCTGATTGATGGATGATTATTCCATTTACTTTATGCTCAAGCTTTATACCAAGACAAAGTTTGGTTTTACCCAAATCTTTAACTTCAAACTCCCTTTTCAAATACTCGGTAGTTTCAGCTAACTCTTCGGAGTTCCAATTAAATTTATATCGTTGACATAAACTGCTACAATAGCAAATCCGGTTTCGATTTCTTAATAAATACACGCATGGGCGAGATAGGATCATTCTTGTACCTTTCCTTAATTAGGTACTCACTTAGGCATTGATACCACATGCGACCGGATTGCTTTAACCCATATAAGGATCTTTGCAATTTTATTAAGAATAAATTGCGGGGAGTGCATGCTTCAGGCATTTTGAATCCCTCGGGAATTTTCATATAAATATCAGAATTTAATGAGCCATATAAATATGCCGTCACAACGTCCATAAGACGCATTTCCAATCTTTCAAAGATTGCTAGGCTAATGAGAAAACGAAATGTAATCATATCCATCACAGGTGAATATGTCTCATTATAATCAATCCTAAGTCTCTGGAAGAATCATTGGGCAACGAGTCGAGCTTTATACCTGACAACCTCATTTTTCTCATTTTGTTTTCAGATAAATACCCATTTATATCCAACGGACTTTACATTATTGGGGATACGAGTTACAGGTCCAAAAACCTCTCGTTTAGTTAGGAAAGCTAATTCATCTTTAATTGTTTCCTCCCACTTAGGCCAATCTTGCCTTTGACGACATTCAATAATAGATTGCGGCTCACAATCATCATCCATAATTTTATGAGCACATGAGAATACAAAAGCATCATCAATAATGATTTCATTTCATCCCAAATTTCATTACAATATGTAATGGAATTCTCGGTATTCCCGGGGTTGGTGTTCCTTTCATGGGTTTGCGTCTCTTTAGGGCCAATAAGCTCTTCGGGAGCAAGTACAATGCCAAGCTCTTCTGGAGCGGATTCCTGATTCTTTCCCCTTCGTTTTCGAGGAGCAGTATCTTTTGATCCTATCGGTCTACCACACTTCAAATGCGGGGGATTTTGATCCATTTTAGCCTGTCCTTCGGGAACAACTATCCTAGCTGGAACATTTGCAGCTGGAATATGATAATAGTGCAAATAAACGTGTAAATGCGTCATTACGCGTAGATAATAGGCAAACATGGGACCACCTACAGGATGCGTCCACTAATACCATAAAATATCGAAATGGTCCACTTAGTGGTTGTATTGGTCCACAAATATCACATTGAATTATTTGCAAGAATAAAGAGGATTCAAAATTAATCTTTGTATCCTTTAAATGGTGCCATTTTGTATTTTGAATTATTCTACGCATCATTGAAGCGCCGGGATGACCAAGGCGATCATGTCATAATCCAAACTTATCAGAGTTTACCAATCTCCAGGATGTGGTGACGGCGTAGGTTTCAACAGCTTTAATCATGACACAATACAAACCCATAGAAGAAGTTTCTAGCTTTTCATGGATGGTCTTTAGGCCTATCTTATAAGAGAAAATGCAAATATATTACTTATCTTGCTCATAAATAGTCTCAATATAGTACCCATTACAGCGTACATCTTTGAAACTAGGTAGATTCCCTTTTGATCTAATGCTTAGAAACACAATCTCAATATGCAGGATGGTGCCATTTGGCAAAACAATTGTGGTATTCCCAAAACCATCAATAATCGGAACGGGAACTAATATTGTAAGGATTTACACCTTACGCAATGTCATACTCGAAAAAAAGTGTCTACTACAAAATATAGTATATGTTGTTGCACTATCAAGCAAGCAAACCTCTCCATTTTTCTCGGTATTTTCCATTTTCATTTATGTTGACAACTTCAAGTGTCAAGTATCATAAAATTTGCATATAATCATTGCAAAATTAAATCTTTAAATAAATTAAAAGGATTTTCAAATATCCACTGCTACTTCAGGAGCAGAAAAATATTTTTAAATTTGAAATTGGCTTTAGGCCAAGAAAAATAAAAATGAAGAATTGATAGAAGAAGATGAAATATAAGTTGATTAATAAAAAGAATACCCACCTTGCAAAAATTACTTACTCAGTCGGTAGATCCCCGTGCTGATAACGCGTTGTAAAATATTGCATTACGAATATATAATAGAGAAAAGATTGATAAGAGAAAGCAAGTGAACACCAGAGATAGTAGAGAAAGCCAGAAAAAGAGTTTTATTTCCAGTATCTCACTGTTGTTCTATTGTTGTGATCTAGGTAGCACGGACACGGCGACACGAACACGCGACACGACACGACACGACACGACACGCGACACGTTATTTTTCAAAAAAGGTAGAGAATTCCGACACGTTCCGACACGTTATATATTAAATGAATATTTTTATTTTTAATTAATTTAATTCAAATTCAGTATTTTTATTTTTCGAAATTATATTTTAATCTCATTTATTTATTTTTCCATTAAAAAAAAAAAAATCTCCACTAACGTCTACCCCACCCTCTTCTAGTTCTTCCCTCGTCTATTTCCCCCTCTCCCAAAATTTTTTTTTCTTTCCCTCCCCACCATCGTTCATTTCCCCCACCCCCCCACCCCCACCCCCAAATTTTTTTTTCTTTCCCTCCCCTTCACTGACAGACAAGCTGTCCCTGTCTCTTCCCCTCCCCCAATACGCAATGAAAACCCGTCCGTCTCTTCCCCTCCCCCAATACACGATGGCCCATCAAAAAACCCTAGCTCTGCACGACCCTTCCTCTTCTCATTCCTCGCCGCTCGCTGCACAAACCCCTTTCTTCGCCGCTCGCCGCTCGCCGCACGACCCCCTTCCTCGCCTCTCGCTGCTCATCGCCTCTCGCCGCTCGCCGCACAACCGCCTTCCTCTCCTCTTCCTCTCGCCTTTGGCCCTTTCTCCCCCGCAGCTGCAACCTCGTCGGATCCGTTGCAGCATCACAGTGGTGGCCGTCTCTCGCCGTCGCGGCCTCGTCTCTACTCCCTCGCCGTCACTTCCACCCTCCATCATCTTCCGGACACACGTGTCGAAACGTGTCGGGCACGCGTTGACCGCGTGTCCGAGCGTGTCGACGTGTCCAACACGCTCCGACACATGTCGGACACGACACGAAAGCACCGACAACGTGTCTTTGCTACCTAGGTTGTGATTGTTGTTCTCTATTCTTGTACATCAAAACTAAACTCCTATTTATAGGAGAACAAGAATGTACTTATCATTAATATTAAAAAAATCGAATGATACATGTACTGGATAAGGGAGATGAACATTCATTGTATAAAGAGATATACTTAGAAAGTATGATACAAATGTACCATAATAAGTACATTAAATATGATGAATATAATAAATATTCATCCATGTATCTCATTCATTCATGTATTTCATAACACATATCATGAATAAAATTGAAAAGTTCATTATAGTCACAATCTTTTAGAATGGCTCAAATTATATTTTATTGACTCAAAAATATTAAGATTTTTCGGAGGAGGCGGACTTTAGCACCGTCAATGGTGACATTATGCCCCTGTTAAGACTACAAATGAAATTGCGCATAAATTTATTGAATGTTTGGAGGAGTGGGACGTGATGAGACAAGCTGATCAATATTTGGTCAGAACCTGTGTCTTAACAATGGGTGTGCGCCGATTGAAGGTATTTAGAGAGATAAAGAACCCAACTCCAGAAAGTAAACCGTCAAGACTGGTTCGGGCCCCACGGGATATAAAAACAAGTAGGCACCGAAAAGATAACTTCATGGTTAGTCCAGTCTACAAGATGCTGTCTCATTATTGATTGTCTAAAATTCATTCACAATGTTAACCAATCTCGACAGGCAGTCCCCGTCCGCTAATTCATTTTACACCTTTGAGGAGGAAAATCTTGGAAGGGGAAGGGAGGAGGGATTAAGCTAACAAAAACCATATCAGCAGCAAGGTCAACTCTACCTGTGAAAAGCCAGTCTGGAGCTATATGGTACAAACTGATCTCTTCCAACTAATTCACAATATCTAACTGGCCAATCTGGTTTGCTCGCAGAAACTACAATCTACCTAGAAATTACCATGCCTGTTGTAATTCTGATGAACTAAATCAAACTCGAGAATCGGATCCTATTCACTTCTCATTCATTGTCATCGGCATCAGCCTTATCCTCCGCTTCCTCATCATCGCCTTCATCCTCGTCATCGGTCATATTATTTATGACCTCAGTAATGATATCCTTAATTTCTGCCTTTCTGTGCATCAGATCCACACCAAAATGGGTACCTGAAATTTGCACGCACTGTTAGTCAAGATCATAACAGAAAATTATATAGCCTTCTCTGCATAA
Organism: Eucalyptus microcorys; assembly: GCA_014182515.1. Lineage (NCBI taxonomy): Eukaryota > Viridiplantae > Streptophyta > Magnoliopsida > Myrtales > Myrtaceae > Eucalyptus > Eucalyptus microcorys. The sequence goes on from CM024572.1 coordinate 24,984,716, forward strand.
AAGAAACATACCAAGTTGCCGGAGAATGTCGGATAAGGTTGCCTGCATCATACAATGCATGAATGAGGTTTAGGAAAGCATAAAAAAGAGAAACATTTCAACAATGGAAAAACAGATTTAGAAACTAAACGTACAGTATTGAAGTCAACTTTCTTGAGAATATCCACAACAACAGCATGCATCTCTTCTCTGCTGGGTTCAGCTTTCGCCTTTTTGCTACTTTTGCCTTTCCCTACTATATGAACAAAGACACCATTAACTACAATTTGTTAATTCAGTTCTCAGCTGATTAAAAAGGGTGCAAAATGAAGAAAAGATAAAACACACAGTAAAGAACTAGTAAACAATGGACCACAAATATTTAGTTCTGTTACAAAACAAAAGAATCCCAACAAAAATGTTTTAGCAGCCCATTACAATGCACACATGTAGACCATTTAACAAATTTTAATAATATACACTTAAGCAGAAAATCAAGATACAATCTTACAAAGAACATTCAACCAAAAGAAGAAATGACAGTGACAAGACAGTGACAAGCATTGCCAAAAAAGATATAGAAGTTCGTATGACCACATGAGAAAGAACATCCAGCTAACTTTGCATATTCTTCTCCAGTGGCAGACCCAAGATTTAGAGCAGGAATCCATACATAGTTTGTGTAAAAAAAAAAATTTAAAAAAATTGCAAGCATCACTTTACTTAATGTCCAAAATATAAAAAATCTTTAATTATCGACACAGTCTAGGTAACAAATTTATAGTTCCATCAATCATACGACCAGCAAACTCATCTTCCCATTTTTCTCTACATGTAAAACTAGCAAAAGTCCTTAAGGATCGATGCTCATAACTGTTATAAGGATTGCATTATTCACGTATATCAGACATTTCTATCATCTATCTTACATGACTTGAACTAGGATACAAAAGGCAAGCATACTTACCTCGATCCTTGACTGAAGCCTCTGTTGAGGGTTTGGTGGACTGTTTCTTGCTCGAGGTTTTCGCTTTTGAGGAAACACTTTGGTCATTTTGATTGCTCTTTTCAACCTTTTGTTTCTTCGACCTGGATCCTTCTGACTTAGAAAGTGGTTTTTTATTACCAACCCCATCTACGGAACTCTTCTTTGAGGCTGAGGTGGATGATTTCTTGGCAGATTTTGCAGGAGTGACCTTTTTGGCAGAGACTGAGGTATCTTTGGTTTTGGACACTGAGCTCTCCTTTGTTTTTTTCCTGGAAGAACTTTTCAACGCCGGCTCCTCCTGCATATCCTCTTCCTCTGACTTGCTCTTATCATCACCGCTCTCCTCTTTTGACACCATATCATCATCACTATTTGCATCAGAGTTGTCCTTGACTTCCTTACTGTCACCTTTATCATCATCATCATCCTCTTCTGAAGCAATCTCAGATGACTTCTTCACAGAGTCAGGTGCTTGTTTTTGTCTCTACAGAAAATGATACACAGAAACTAAAATTACAAGTGCTTTCCAAGTATCAAAGGAGACAAATGGTAAGAGGGCGGTACTAGACAAAATAAAATGCTTAAAGCACCAACAACAATGAAATCAATCCCAAATGGAGATGACCTTTATATGTTTAATGCTCTGTGATAGGAAAACATCCTGCTGGCACATTATTTTTCTCTGGCCACTGTTGTAGTTACATCACCAGTGTTTTCTAGGTCTCTTTTTGAGAGGACGAGACAAGACAAATAGGCAATACTAAACATTGCAACACAAAAAGTGGAATTACTGAACTAGAATAGAACCAAATGCTCTTTAACTCTGATATATTTTGTCTCTCCCTAAACCAGGCAATTTATGCCGATGTCCCTACCAGTTCTTATATGGACATAATAACACTGCTAAAAAATGAAAATTAGATCAGGAATCATAGGTGTTAGGTGAAATGAATAGACAAAATCTGGCCAAATCGGTCTTCCTTAAACTGAGGATGGCTAAACAGATAAACAACATCAGTAACATCACTAAGCTGAGTATCATTTCAAGCAATCACACACTGACTTGGAAACAAAAGGAACGAAAAATAGTGACATAAAAATAATAAAAAAAATACTGGCACTTGGTAAAGAAGGCAGATCAAGAATGGTCTTCATATTGAATACCAGCAAAAGAGAGAAAAATAAACCTTTTCTGTCATTGTACTAGATGCTTCTCCGGTGACTAAAGGTTTGCTTGGTGTGATCTTCCTCTTACGCTTTTGGCCCTTCTCAATTAACATTAGCCCAATATAAATCCTCATCAAGAAAAATTAAATACAAAAGATAGACACAAAATCAACACTGCATAATACTAGTACCTGTTCCTTATCAGCAAGCAAAACTTCAGTAGTAGAATGCGGTGATTCCAGAAATTCCAACAACTTTGCAGAAAGCTCCTCCTGGAAAATGCCCAATCCAGTATAGAAGGACAAATGCATTTCAAACAGGAAGCTGGAAACAAAAATCATTTGTATCATCACATACCTTCTTCACAGCAGCTTTATTAATTGGAATGTTGAGCACATCACAGAAGTCAATCAACTTATCTTTGACACATTTGTCGAGTTTTTCCTTCACTTTACTTCTCTGTTTTTCCTGCTAGAGAAAAAATGAAGAATCGGAAGGGAGCATCCACACTCCTTCAAATGTAAATTCATAACATCTTCCCAAATATTAAAATGCATACACAGAGAAAATCTCCAAAATAATCCTATCTCCTAGGATCACTAAACAAGCCAAGACAATTCGATATATGTAGATTTAAAAGACTACAAACCAGAAGGCTCTGAAAAGGGATATACCTGATTCTCAGTCCACACATAGCCAGAAAACTGGCCTATGTTTCTCTTCAAGCTGTGCACCTGCATATAATACAACATGTATGATGTCAAGTGACAGACAGAGACAACATTTAAAGGTGCTGTCAACTTTCATCAATATACAATAATTATGATAAGAATGTAACCAAATAGCAGTACACTCAACAAAGAACAATTGTCCAGAACTCGATCAAGATGAAAAAAAACATTGGTCTCACAAACCATTCGGAAATACACTTGTGACCTACATGTGCGCCCCTTCTACCACCTAGTCTAGTACCTACAGCAAATACACTACAGCAACTATTAAAACAAGTATCATAATTTCCATATAAGTATATGTTCTTTCACAGCTATTTTAATCGGCTCCTCCTCCCAAAACCTCAACTGTTTGAAATACAACAAAGCACAACTAACACGAAATGTTCAATTCATCTAGTTCTCCTCAAGAGAACCTGATTGATCGCATGTATAGGGAAAACTAAGAGCCCTTTTAGTTTGTAAAAATGCTTTTGTTTTTTTGAAGCCAAGATTTCATCAACTTGAGAGAGCAGTTGGAAGTCATCACATCATCCCTCACTATGTAAAAGCTCAAGTTAATCCCCTCAAGCAGACATCGCCCCTCCCACCTCATGAAACTGAGATTGTCTTCCCTCTTTCCCTCTCATGGGTTCTGATATTTTTATTTCAAGAGATGGACCATTTTCTCTACCTTTTCTTTCTGACTTGGCTCAAGAAATCCGAGATTGACTTGAAGAAAATGTATCAAGTGAAAAACTTGATATGTTGGCAACACAAATAGAAGTAGAAGGCTTCAGTCAAAAATAAAAACCGTATTTTGATTTCAGATTGAAAAGGTGTGGAAACACCAAAAAGGTGCATTCACGTTTTCACTTAAAAATTGAAAAAAGGAGTGCTGCATTGGCATGTTTTCATTCCCAATTTAAAATGAAAAGACAAATTTGGAGAACTCAAACCAAGTAGGCCCTAAGATACCCTAGAGAGATGTCAGTCATCTGATTGCCTTAGAAGAATGACTTCAAGAACTGGTTGGACAATTTTAATTGCTGAATGCATGAGAAATAACAGCAGAATAGAAGTGCAGTCCCAATCTGGAGCTAAAGGATAGTGCAGTACATGGTTCAACGTTTCTAACTCAACAATGCAGCTTTCTGGCAAAGTTGCTGAAACAAAATTAATCTCAGATACCCCAATCATACAACAGCCTTCTCAAACTTGTCAAAGCTTTCTCTATAGTTGCTAAAACAAAAGTCATCTCAGACACCCCGATCATACAAAAGCTACATTGCAATTTGATAAATCCAAGGTTTATGAGGGAATAAGAACTAAGAAACGATGGATTACTCTCTATTTGGCTTTTAAATCTTCACAAAGTGTGTAATTCACTAATTTGGACTGCAAGCTGATGAAGCATGATATGAACCCACAGGGAGCAAAAGTTTGCGAGCAATATCCTCAAGCGGTACATAATTCAATCGTAGTGAAACAGCCAATAATATGAGTTGGCTATTCAATTGATTCTCAAACACAAGTGTGTTAACTTATTGAGATATGAATAAAAAAAAAATAGAATATACCTATTTGCGGACTGATCTAAGTAGCTAATTTGTCAATCAATTGAAAAAGCAAAACTATCTGTGCAAACTGGTAACTTCATAATTTATGTGATTCTAGTAAACAGCCACTAGACTAGGCTAGGGCAAGTCTTTAAGCCTCTCCGTATAACTACATACCCCAAAAAAATGGCATGAAAGAAATCTAGCCAATATAACTAAATTGGAAGGTCACCTTAGCCTTTTTTCCGAAAAGTATTGCGTGAAGTATTTGCAGGTTGTCATCAGGTTTTCTCTTCGATAACTTGAATGCAACTGAAATGTTAAAAAAATATCACAAAAAAAAGGGTGAGGCTGCTGTAAACAGAAAAAAATAAAATTTAAACAGTGTTGTCTACAAGGTTGAAGAGCAGTCACAGCAAGATAACAAAAACAAATGGAAGCAAGAAAATTCAAGAATCCCACAAGCAAAAAGAAGGAAGTAAAATACCTACATTTACAAAAATTTTGCATCCAAAATTAAAAAGGATTGCATTTACATCTATATATCTTCAGACCAAGAAAGCAATTGCTAGAAATTTTGGCAAAACATTTTCAATCTAATCGACCATCGGAGAGAGCAAATTAAGGAGGCTAGATTAACAGACCCCCCAACCAACATGCACATTTCTTTATTAAGCCAACTTAACTTGCTCTGCATTTCTAGAATGCTGGTTTGAATAATAACTTCATCAGTCATATGATATTACAAAGCAGCATTCTCCTCCAAACTACAATATGAATCAAAAACCGATTCAAATTTAAGCAAGCTGTTAAGTTTGATACAAACAACTTAACAATTTGACACTGGACAATGTTATTTACTTGCTCAGTCAACAAAGATATTAGTGCAGAACCATCCTTGTGGAACATGCGAGTATGAGGACTACGTCATCACCATTTGCCCTAAACTTTCAAAGTGCAGTCACTATATATCACTACTATTTGACTTCATTTAGAAGATGAACCGCGGCCCATGTTAAAAGCACAATAAGCTTGCCCTAACAGTAAATAGTCCCTATATATCACATCATTTGACTGCTTTCATAATGATAATCATAGTCAATGTTAGACCTATATAATGATGAAACATTAAACCCTAAACAATAGGTTCATTTGAACAATCCTTCTCCAGAAACAAGCAAGCCACGCTAAGATTTTTCTCTATATTACAAGTGGCATCTTAAAATTTAGAAAGCCAAATGAGCACTGAAATGGTGACCTGTCGGGCATGTATTGTAAGTCTAGTTATGCTAGTTCAAGTTCAGAAATGACAAATGTGCCGGCAAGCAGCAGCAACATCTAGGAGATCACTCTCAGCAGCATTTAATGCTGACCGATTTTTGTTTCTCCAATGATTGTAGTTTCTATTTCTATTTTGCTACTTCAAATCATAGAAATCCTGAGATGGATAGTTCATGTTCATGAAGATATACATCCCCTGATTACTCATATTGATGGACGATTAGTTGCCCACTTTCAACAAAAATCAAATACACAAAAGTTCATAAACAGAAGCTCAGGTGAGGCATATAGATGATTATCGTCATTACAACCCACGAGATGGTTGGATTTCAAGCAAAGCGACCGTATATATAACGATAAGCGAATATTCAAACGCAAATATTCGGCAACTAGTAACCAGAAAAAGAAACATAGAAACATGACTACAAAGCTTGGTAACACCTAGGATGCAGATTCTCCAGGCATAAAGACTACATCTAGCATGCAGATTCTTAAGGCGCAGACACCACGCAAAATGCGACAAACATGCCAAGACCATCCTTGCAGGAACATCAGCCTTCACACAGGTCGAGACATCGAAGCCGCATATCAAGATAACAAATAACTCTCCACGAGAGTATTACTAGGCCAAGAGCCAGCAGACGCACTGTAAAACTCGGGCAAACAATTAAAGCTGGAAACGTACCGTTCGGAATGTCCTTGAGCTGAGTTCCGCGACCCTGAAACACCAACAAGCCTTTAATAAAACGAATCCCCTCTAGAAAAAATGAGAAAAAGAAGACTGAAAAATCCAAGGCAGAGGACGAAGCTGCTCCGCCCCTACCTTCTCGATGGAGAACCCCTTGCTGGAGGGCGTCCTGGCGAGGGAGGGAGCGGAGTACCGCTCCACCGATTTCCTCTCCCTCGTGGGCCGCTCGACCCCGGGGGTCGCCGGATTCCTCTTCCCCGCCAGCCCGCCGCGCGATCTCCTCGATCTCTTCCGCCCGCTCGCCTCTTCCTCCACGGAGCTCCCCTTGGCATTCTCCTCGCTCCCTTTCTCCTCCGGGCCTTCGTCGTCGCCGTCGCCGTCGCCGTCGCCGCCGTCGTCGTCGTCGTCTTCTTCGTCGTCCGCTTTCTCGTCGGAAGCCTCGGCCTCCGGAGCGATCTCCGGCTCCTTCTCTCGCTCCGGCTCGTCCTCCGGCTTCTCGGCGGGCTCCTCCTTGCCCTCGACGGGGGCGGCCCCGCCGGGCTCCGCGGTCTCTGCTAGGGCTCCGGAGGCCATGGGCGAGAGGTCAGGGACGAAACGAAGGGAGGGCGCAAAAACCCTAGCGAGGGGTTTAGGCGCGGGGGGTTGGAGAACGAGAACGAGAATGATAAACGAGGACCGAGGAGGAGGTCGGATCCGATCTGATCTGACGGGCGGGCGAAGGGAAGGAGCGATCGGCGGAGGGGCGACCTGCTCTGATTCGCGCGCGCGAGGTTTATCGAGAAGCGGAAGAAGGGAGGGAAGGAGGTGGGGGATCTGAGGAATCGGCAAAGGGAGAGAGAGAGAGGGAGAGAGAGAGGGAGGGAGTGAAACTTTGGGCGAGGGCGGGCGCGGTTCAAAATGAAAAACGGGAGCTGGAATTCGTGCTTCTGTTTATCGCGCTTCGATTGCTAATAATGTCGCCTCTCTCTTTTGCACCAAATTTTCAAAATCCTCCTCCTCCTCCTCCCTATTTTCCTTTCTTCGTACGTTACTTTTCGGACGAATCCGGCCGCAAATCCTTCGATAAAACTCGACCGTCGAAAGAGCGGGTCGATTGAGAAAGAGCTGAGCTAGGCCCGTCCCGGAGAATGCCAACCACGTTTTCATTCATGCGCACGTACCATAATTGGTCAGAAATGGGCAGTGTTAGTGTTGTTGCTAGAAATATCAGTAGACGTGGATCGAGCATAAAGAAAAGAATCGGTGCCATAAGGACGTGATCTATATTGTGATGTGTATTAAACTCGTTATTTACCGAAAGAATTTGTCGTGTATACGTAGTTTGGGACGATGCCTAGCAAGCACCAAGTCAACAGAGGAAAAAACAAGTAAACAAATGAAAAAAAAATAGTCTCTTCGAGCCACGATGACCAATGCACATCACGCCTACTATTGTGTGGGTCTAAGACCCCTTAGGATGATTGACTAAGTGTAGGGGAACCGCCCCCTAGCCCCCTAGTAGTGAGCACGCCATTGTCGGATGTCAAATATGAGAGTCGCCACCATTTGAGTTGTAACTGCGCGCGCGTGCGTGAGAGAGAGATTAGCAGCAATAGCAACCATAACGCGATACCTGTTATCCTTCCTAACCACCTCACAATGGCCATCGCGCGCTCTTAGATCTTGTGCATGATGGAGAGGAGAGAAAAATTGGTGAAGGGAGGACAACTACCACGAGATGATCGTCCATGTTAGATAATATCCGCAAAGAATTTTGACAATGACAAAAGATTTGGTGAGTATTGGAGTTTCTAATGGTTGATAAATCTGCATATAAATAGTGCTGCACTATATGTCAATTGGCACCTTTTGACGTACATAGAATGTGCAAAGCTCACATAAAGATCACTCCAAACAATGCACTTATCACGATCCAAGTGCAATCTATGATTCTTTAGCTATATAAATTTGAGATGACTCGGCCATAAGTGATATAGTTGACTGGGGCAATAACAAAAGAATTCGAGACTACACTTGGTCATCCGAACTTTTGATTATGATAGGATTTGATTAAATAAGTATGAAATTCAAGAATTTTGCTATATTTTATTCATTGTTTAGTAATTACAATAATAAAGTTATATATATATTCACATCATATTATATATATTATTTGGTATAAATGGCATATTAATATAATTGAACAGAAAATTTTATTAACAGAGACCATAAAAGTCTCTTGTGACACTCTTGCATACTTTATTTTTATCTACTTATTTTATTTTATTCTCTTCTCTTTTTTTTTAAATTAATTTTTTTATTTCTTTCTCCCCTTCCATTTTATTTAACAAAATATTATTAAATAGTAAAATATACTAATATGCCAAAAATCCTAAAATACCTAAAATATGTAGTAAATATAAATATATATTGAATTTATATATAAAATATAATTAAATTCGAATATATTAATAAAAATAATATTAAATTCAAATAATTAAATTACTATTTTTTGTTATTTTGATATATTATATTAGAATTCAAATATTATTTATATTGAAATATAATTTTAATTTTGCCAATTTAATAAGATCGTCATTCAAATAAATACATTTTTCTATTATAGATGTTAGAAATCTTATCCACCTCTATATCATCTATCTCTCTCGTGAGATATTTTTATCATGTATGTATTCTCCTTATCTTGTCTTTATCTTGTTTTGAGCAAAATGCAATATAGGATTTTATCCTACCTCGAATTTTATTCGGACGGTCAAACACAATCCGAGTATTGTTGAGAATATGTTAAGTCTATCTATTCTGTAGACTCGTGATTCCTACTCTGGACAATATTCTTGAAAGTTAGCAAGAGTGAAAAACGCATTTGTAAAGACACGGGAGAAGCGATTCTATATAGTTGGCGCGCATCAACTATGGCGTGTCAATTATTGTCCTTTTTACACAATCAAACCACTAATTTTTCGTTGGACCGAGCCAATTGGATGACGCCTTTTTCTATGCATTGCCCTTTTTTCAATTTTCCTTTCGCTGATGTGATAATTGATGATGCAATTATTGCTCAATACATTAAGATCGACAAGTACGTTGTTGTCTAACAAATTCATAGCTCGCTCGTCCACTGAAGCGAGTAATGTTGGAAGGTGATTAAAAGAAGATAAATTAGTATGGATTTGTCTCTGTCACGAGAGAAACATAAATTGGGCTTTAATCAAGCCCAATACATTAAGATCCCTCATCTACGTATAGCAAAAAAAAGACAAAGCTCAAAACTGTTTAATCAAGCCCAATACATCAGGATCCCCAATCCATAATCCAACCCCCAATCTCCCTCACTAACTCGATGAGCCGATTCATGGAACCACCCATTCTTCAATAGTAACAATTTAAGGAGAAATTTTGCTACAAGTGAATCTCATTTTGGGTATGTGTTATTAAATTTGTATTGCATTGGAATGAGTCAATTTTGGTCATATCATTTTTCAAAAATTCAAACCCGACATGATCAACTCATTTGACCAGCATAGTAGAGACGACACTACACTACAAAAATTCAAACCCGACATGATCAACTCATTTGACCGGCATAGTAGAGACGACACTACACTACGCATTTGCTAAAATATGAGAAACCTAATTGCATCAATTGAAAAATTGGACAAAATTTTAAAAATTACAATGTTGTGATTTCTATATCAAAATTTTATCAGAAAAGTTATAAACATATTATAATTGTATCGATTTAGTCTTAAACTACTTCTTTCGGTCAATTGAGTCATAAACATTTTGAAATTATGTAAATTCAATCTATCTGACCATATTTGCCTAGCTAGCGTTGACATGGAGGTGGCACAATGCTAACTTGCGTGGATAATTTTTTAATAATATTTTATTTTTATTATTTTTTTTGTCCTTTTTTTTTTTCCTTCCTCCTTCTTCCTTCGATCGGCTAGTTGAGATCGCCCATGCCTAACTCGCCATCGGCTGGCCGCCTTCGTCCGACAACCAGAGGAAGGAGGAAGGAGGAAAAAGAAAAGAAAAGCAAAAATATAAAAATTCAAAATAAAATAAAATATTATTAAAAAATTATCCACATCAGCGTTGGCGGCTCAACGTCTACATTAGTGTTGCTTGCTTAAATTTGGACAAATGAACTGAATTAACACAATTACAAAAATTTATGACTCGATTAATAAAAAAAATAAGTTTATGACTAAATTGACACAATTGTAATATGTTTATGATTTTTTTAGTGATTTTCCCACATTTTTGATACAAAAATCAACTCGTGATATCTAGAACCCTTTCTAAGTGGGGGGCAAACTTTAGTAATTAGTGATATATTCCGGTAAATCTCATCCATCGAAGTAAACCTTTTTAGGCGTTTTGTATATCAAATAATGGGCCACGTGTTCAATAACACGTGAAATTTGTTCGTGAGCTAATCATTTCTTAATAACTACGCCATTGTCTATTAGGATTCTTAATCATGGGGGCAAAAAGTAAGGAAATGCGGAATAACTGCTTCTCTTGTAGTATGCGTGGGATTCTTGTCGGGGGCCAAATTGAAAATATACAAAAAGAAACTTAAGATGCATGTGTTGGTCATCAAAGAATAAGTGGGGCAATTGTTATTTGTCCACCGCATCGCCAACTTTTCTTAGACGCGAGGCGGCCCCGCTTTAGATACCGCGGATCCTACGTGTAACTGAGGGCATATATGCACAAGCATCATCTAAGAATTTCGTTCCACGATTAGTCCCTATCATGGATGCAACGGCATGGAGAGTGAGGAAGGCTGGCTGGTGTTGTTCCATTGGCCATTTAGTGCAATATTTAATAGTCGTGTACTTTGATAAGTTAAGTTTTGTATAAAAATTTTATTGGAAAAATTATCTAAGAAGTCCTAAACAAATTACATTTTTGTCAATTTAATCATAAATATTTTAATTGCACCAATTAAATCTTAAATATTTTTACATTTTGCCAATTAAGTTCATCCAGCCAATTTTAACCAGAAATCATTGATGCAGGCATCGGCCGACCTATTTGGCACGATTGACGCTAATGGAGATATTTTTAATAATGTTTTAATAATAATATATATTCTTTAATTTTTCCTTTCTTCTCTTTACTTCGCTCTTTTTTTTCTTCCCTTCCTCCTTCTCTAGCTAATGCTAGGCCTCGACAAGGGGCTAGAGGTCGATAGGGGCAACCTGGCTAGGCCTTGCCTTAGTCTAATCGTCAGCCATCGCTTAGGCATGGTGATCGGCTAGAGGAGGAAGAAGGGAAGGGGAAAAGAAGAAAAGAAATAAAAAATTATATTGAAATATGATTAAAATGTCAAAGTCAACACTAGCCATTCTATGGAGGATATTCACTTCAGTGATTTCTATCCAAAATTGGTCATGGATAGGAAAATGTAAAAATGTTTAGGATTCAGCCAGCACAATTAAAAGATTTAGTACTAAATTGAGAAAGTACAATAAAATTAGGAATTTTTTGATAATTTTCTCGATTTATATATCCCTATCAATTCAAGAGAGATGCTATGCGTCTTACGATTACCTGTTTTGTCCAAATATTATGATTACCTTAGTTATTGCGTATTGAGTATGGGCCGCTTGGTTAAATGTCCATGCATGGAAATACTACGTCACACGACTTAGCATATTAAGTTGAAGACTAGTTTCAGCATACCCTAAAATAAAGTCTTGCGTCCGCTAATAATGCTTTTGTTATGGTCCGAGAAATTCTTGTACTTGCGTACCCTTGTGAGTAGAGCTTAAAGTTATTGAGTGAAGAGTGAGTGATGCAAAGGGGATAAATACAATTGGTCCATGGAAGTAGCGTCAGAATGATTGGTGATAGGAGTTTTAGAATAAAAAGATTATATACATCTTAAATCTTTGAAGATGAGCTGGCCTATTATGCATAAATTGATCGGGAGTTGACACCACTCTTCAGATGAGGTCATGACAAGTCGAAACTAGTTATTATGCTTAAAGTGATCGGTTGTCTCGCTTGATGGACTATATACGTGAGTTAAGTTGCGTGTAGTATGATCTAATATGAGAATGCTATTTGCTATATTGTTATCTAAAATAACTATAGAAGGGAGGCTGCTCTCGTGTTATCTACTCACCAGGCACCGCATGGCCTATTCTACGGCCAAAGAAATGAATTGTTGACCAGTGACACTTTCATACTTCAATCATCGCCACTGCCCATTTGTTGATTTAGCTTTGGAATATATTTACAATGACAATGGAAAAGGTAATGTCTCATTTATAGGTTGCTAAACTCCTCACAGTGAACTCAAATAGCCCCGTCAAATTTGGCGATTCATTAGGAAGGTTGTGATTTTCATGGTTCTAGCACAGTGGTTTTCCTAGGCAAGCGAGGCAGCCTTAATAAAGCTTCTACGAGACATTGAGGACAGAATTGGGATCGGAGATAGCCATAACCATTGTGACTCCAGGCTTGATTGAACCGGAGATGACTCGAGGAAAGTTCCTTTCAAAAGAAGGTTGCACGGTTTTGAATCCTCAACCGAGACATGTAAGGTTTTCTCGTGTACTATCGAAGCGTATATATCATATAACATATTCGTGCACTTTCCATCTTCTGACGAGGCTTGTCATATACCATCCAATAAAAACAAACATCCACAAGAGGTCAAGCTTGTCAAGCAATTCCTATTATCCTCCATCAGTTCAATTCCCAGACCTCACCGAAACATGTTCAATTCCCAGACCTCGCCACAACACATCGCTAGATCAGGTCATTTCCTATGCCGTACGACGCGTAGACAAGAGTAAGCGTTCAAGAAGTATACAAAGCCAACTCGTCTTTGAGTTCAGTGTTCATGTCATGCACACGAAATCCCTTCAGAAAAATGACAGTCGACAGGTTTAGGTTTGAATGGAAGGCAATGTAACCCTTCAAGATCAAGCTCTTGCGCTTCTCGAGGCCCTTGACATGGTAATGCAAATCCAGCGATTGCACCACTCCGTGACCTGAGGAAACAGGACCTTCCATGGATACAAGACGCTCATCCAAAATGGCTCCGTCAAGTACATGTCCCCACGGCACGTGCTCCTCACTATCGCTCTCGCGGCTCTGTCCGTGGACTCCAGCGGGATAGATCTTGATTTACTCTGTCATTCATTCAAAGGAGTTGAATTTTTCGTGAGCTCATTATCACACTCGCTAAATTATTGATACAAACGATCTCAGATCGAAGGACGCGGCACTGATACTTACCTTTGGAATATGCCGAGGCATTGTCATTTCTGACTCGATGGCTCCGGGTGTTACTATCGTTATGCCCACAGAATCACCAATTTCAGTTCTCAACGTCTCGTAGAAACTAATAACAGCAGCCTTGCTAGCCTGGACCAGCCCACAAATCTCATGCGAGTCACATAAGCGCGATTTCAACCAGTAATTTTTTGTACAATAGCTGAAGGAATGATGATTCAGAATGTTCAACTTAGAGGGAAATAAAGGGTGAATTTTACATTGTAGAAGCACAATCTTGGAACGGGGTACCATCCGGCACAGGAAGCAATGACCGCAATCTTCCCTTTGCTCTTTTTAAGATGAGGAATCGCGTAACTTGTCCCATAGACCGTTCCCCAGAAATTCACATCCTAACAAAAAGAGAAGCAAAAGGATGAAACGCCTTCGATAAGAAAAATAGCTATAAAGGAGTCGGATTTGGCACAGCTTGTGCATGCATCCTTGCATATCCTATACAATAGAAGAAGTATATAATGAAATACCATTATGCGAATGTAGTCTGATATGTGGCTAAGATCCTCAAAGAGGCCAAGTTTTGCAATCCCAGCGTTGTTTCCCAAATGGTCCACTGCAATAAACACTATCATTTACAACAGAAGGATACTCGACCCCACCAAAAGAAGCAAGAATACAATCGACTTATGATTTCTTCTTTATTATGGTGTCATTCTCAGTTGTCAAATAAAAGTTCTATGCCGGATCCCCTATATCTAAATTGAATTTCAAATCCACGATGAAACATCATAAGAATTTGAATCTCGTATCTCAATGTGATTGGGACATTTTTCTACACGCTTTTAAAGACATTACTTCGAATGCACACCCGCAGCTGGTCCGCTTCTGATCCGGCGGCTCGGAAATTCATTTTCGGGAATTGACTAGCTGATGTTTTCTCGTCTATTCTGTGGGCCGACCCAGCCCATTGGATAAGACTCACCAAAACTTGACTAACTGATGGGGATTGTCCTAATTAATGGTTGCCTGTGACGTATAGTCGATTCATAAGGTCAAACGAAAAGAAAAATACCAAAGCAGAGACAACTTACGCCTGCCAAAGTGGTTCACCGTCTGGTGAACGAAACGTTGGGAGTGGTGGTCGTCGGAAACATCCGCTCCGATGGTGATCGCGTCTGGAGACCCGAGCAGCCTCGCTTTCTCGGCCACCACCCCGAGGCCTTCCTCCCTTATGTCCACCAGAGCCAAGCACGCCCCTCTCCTCGCATATTCATATGCAATTTGCTGCGAACGCCATTCATGTACAGTTCAAAATCAAATCACATGGGGACGGTTAATAACCAAGTCTCTATGCATATAAGAGCACGGACTGAATAACCTCGCCAATCCCTGAGGCTGCTCCGGTGATGAGCACGACTTTTCCGGCGACGTCATCCTCCGTACGCACGAAACATCTCTTGATGAGCCTGAGGAATACGAAGACGATGTGTAGGGGTAACCATGAGAGAAGTGCGAGGATCGCGAGCGGAGGGAGCAAAAGGTTGAAGATCTTGTGGATCAGATCCATTTGGGTTGTGGTGCATTACAAGAGGGTTGAGACCGTTCTGTTGAACTTTGAAGGCTTTGATTTTTGTTTGACCAAGCTTGCGTGCCTCTTTCAAGCAAGTTTAAGGAGCCGAGGGCAAGTTAACGTCAACGTCGCAGCCCACTTTTTTTTTTTTTTTTTGTCATATTCAATGGCATAGCCGCCAATGACATGCCGCCCCCTTTCTTTTTTCATATTCAATAGGAAAGACTGTAGCGATAGCTTCGGCAGCTGGGTGGCTCCCGGCACCAAGACTGTCCATCCGCAATGCGAGTCACTAACTTATGAGGATGGCAAAATCACTTCATCTGCATTCCTCAGTCGGCCAAATTATAATTGTTAAGAAATAGCCATCTCCTATGATTTATCACTCAGTTTGCTCAAATTCTTCAATCATTGCCACCAACTGTTTGTCGATTCAGCTTTGGAACTTATTTACTATGACAGCGAGAAAGGTGATGTCTCATTTACAGGTTGCTAAACTCCTCACACTGAACTCAAATAGCTCTGTCAAGTTTGGCGATACATTAGGAATGTTGTGATTTTCGTGGTTCTACTATAGTGGATCTCCTCAGGCAAGTGAGGCAGCCGTAATAAAGCTTCTGCGAGACATTGAGGACAGAATTGGGATCGGAGATAGCCATAACCATTGCGACTCTAGGCTTGATTGAACCGGAGATGATTTGAGGAAAGTTCCTTTCAAAAGAAGGTCGCGTGGTTCTGGATCCTCAACTGCGAGAGAAGTAAGGTTTTCCCGTGTTTATGTCATATAAGAAATTCGTGCAGTTTCCATTTTCTGACGAGGCTTGTTATATACCATCCAGCAAAACAAAAATACACGAGGTCAGCCTTGTGAAGCAATTCCTATTATCCTCCGTCTGTTCAATTCCCAGACCTTGCCGAAACACGTTGATAGACCAGGTCATTTCATATGCCGTCCAACACGTCGACGATAGTAAGCGTTCAAAAGTATACAAACCCAACTCGTCTTATAAACCCAACTCTTGTCTCTAAGTTGAGTGTTCATGTCATGTACACGAAATCAACCTTCAGAAAAATGACAGTCGACAGATTTATGTTTGAATGGACAGCAGTGAGACCCTTCGAGATCAAGCCCTCGTGCTTCTTGAGCCCTTGGCATGGTGACGTAACTCCAGCGATTGCACCGCTCCGTGACCTCAGGAAATAGGACCTTCCACAGATAAAAGACGCTCGTCCAAAATGGCACCGTCAAGTACATGTCCCCCCGGCACGTGCTCTTCACTATTGCTTTCGCAGCTCTCTCCATGCACTCCGGCAAAATATATCCTCTCGTTCATTCAAAAGGAGTTGAATCTGTCGTGAGCTCACCATCACACTCGCTAAATTCTCGATACCAACGAGCTCAGATCCAAGGATGCGACACCGATATTTACCTTTGGGGAATGCCGAGGCACTGTCATTTCTAACTTGATGAATCCGGGTGTTACTATCGTTACGCCCATAGAATCCCCGATTTCAGTTCTCAACGTCTCGTAGAAATTAATAACAGCAGCCTTGCTAGCCTAGACCACCCCCCACAAATCTCATGTAATTTATCATACAAGCCATAGCTGAAGGAATGATGAATTGGAATGTTGAACTCAGAGGGAAAGAGAGGGTGGACTTCACACTGTAGAACCAGGTTCCTGGACCGGGTCATCATCCTCCAAAGGAAGTAATGACGGCAATCTTCCCTTTGCTCTTTTTAAGGTGAGGAATCGCGTAATGGGTCCCGTAGACCGTCCCCCAGAAATTCACATCCTAACGAAATGACAGAAGCAAAAGGATGAAACGCAGCTCGTACAAGCGCGCTTGCATATCCCATACGTTAGAAGAAGGATCTAATGAAATACCATAACGCAAGTGTAGTCCGGTATGTGGCTAAGATCCTCGAAGAGGCCTTGTTTCAAGATCTCGGCGTTGTTTACCAAATGTTCCACTACAAATCAACACTATTGTTTACAACAGAAGGATAGCAAATGAAAATAGTAAGGAAGCAAGAATACAATCGGCTAATGATTTCTTCCCCGTTTATGGTATCATTCTCAATCGTCAAGTCATGGACTCAAAAAGAAGAGTCCGACCCCGATCCTCATTTCATCACCAAGCCATACGTTTGGTTAAGTAATTGTCCAATCTCGGACGACCCGTTTCTGGATTGAATTTCAAATCCATGATGGATGATGGTACATCACAAGAATCTGAATCTCGTATCTCGACGTGATTCGGATATTTTTGATATAGCTAGTATAAACATCTAAATGGGGTGAATAGGTGTAAAAACAATTTATCAATATACGAAATCAATACTAGGCAGACAATAGAAAGGAAGTTATCCAAAACAGATTATGATCAAAGTAAACAGAGAGTAGGGAAGAGAAAATTGAACACAAGGTTTATAGTGGTTCGGCTTATTCCAAGCCTACGTCCACTCTTTCGCACTGACACCCCACCGGCTGGATTTCACTAAGAACAAAAGAGATGTTACAGAATGCTTTCCCTTGATTCCACAGTGTAGATATTCTACCACACTTCCTCAAGGTATCTCAAAATATAGACTCTCTTTTGCGTACAAGATTTCACTCAGTAAATGAATTGACAAGGAACAAGGAGCTTCATACTTTGAAATTCTTCTCTCGCGCACACCTCGAACAACTGGAACGTCTTTCTTATATACTCATTTATGCCATCATACCCGTTGGCACTTACAAAAGGAATTCTTCCAATCTTCCCGTTGGACATAATCAATTAAGAAGATCATTCGAGCTATTAAAGGAACATGTCGATAGCCTATCAATCCTGCTCGCCCATACAATCAAGATCTTGGTTTCCATAAGTAGAACCTTCCAAGTATACTTCGCCAATCATCGGATCTTTAATCAATCTTGATTCGAATAAAGTAATCCGTTATGTCATATCCAGCCAAGAGATCTTCGTCGCCGATAAGATCAAATCCTTAACGAAACACACAAGTCCTAGATAGACCTTCTTCGACAAACTACAAACCGTCAATGAGACTAAACTTTGAGTCTTGAATCGCGGTCAGGAGGTCTTCGGACTTTAAATGGTAGAGTCTGCAAATCTTCAAACTAGACTGATGGAAACATTTTGTCAGCTTCAAAATATTCCAGAAAGATTTCTCCAACAATTTTCGTATGTGCTTTAAGCACACGATCGACAGTGCATCCCTACAGTTGGTTGCTTAGTGATCCGGTGGCTCGGAAATTTCATTTGTGGGAATTGACTACACTGATGTTTTCATCTACCTTGTTAGCCTACCCAGCCCATTGGAGAAGACTCATGAAACTCGACTAAGAAATTTTTGGGTGATCTATTCTAGTCAGTTCGTTTATAAGGTGAAACCAAGAATTGGGACCAAACTGATTGGTCCTAGAATCGAGAATTGGACTAGATCGCCAATCGGATCCGGTTCTAGTTCCGATTAAATGGAACTGGTTACTTTTTTCTCCCACTATTTGATGACTTCTATTACAAAGAAGTAAAAAAAATAAAATAAAAAATCTAGTCACTTTTATTTTATTTTGACTTTAATTTTTTTTTAAGTATAAGCAGTTGATTTGATTTGATCCAGGAGAATTGGACCTCCTAGACACTGGTTCCACTTTTAGGAATAGGAATTGGACTAACACTCTTGAGAATAAGAATCAATTAGCAAGTTCGATGTGGTTTGGGTGTTCCATTTTGCACACCCCTACTAACTAGTGTGGATTGTCCTAATCATTGCCTATTGATGTATAGCCTATTCATAAAGTCAAAGAAAAAGAAAATGGCAAAGCAAAGACAACTTACGCCGGCCAAAGTGGTTCACCGTGTGCTGAACGAAACGCTGGGAGTGCCAGTCATCGGAAACATCCTCTCCGATGGTGATCACGTCCAGAGACCCGAGCATCCTCGCTTTCTCGGCCACCATCCCGAGGCCTTCCTCCCTTATGTCCACCAGAGCCAAGCACGCCTCTCTGCTCGCACATTCATATGCTATTTGCTGCAAACACCATTCATGTACAGTTCTAAATCAAATCACACCGCGATAGCTAATAACCAAGTCTCTATGCACATAGAGCATGAACTGAATAACCTTGGCAATCCCTGAGGCTGCTCCGGTGATGAGCATGACTTTTCTGGCAACGTTATCCTCGACACGCACGAAACATCTCTCGATGAGCCCGAGCAATACGAAGGCGATGTGAACGGGTAACCAAGTGAGAAGGGCGAGGATCGCGAGTGGAGGGAACAAAAGGTTGAAGATCTTGTGGATTTACATCCATCTGGGTTTTGGTTATCTAGCTATCAGCTGAGCTATTACAAGAGGGTTGAGGTTGAGGTTGAGGCCATTCTGTTAAACTTTGAAGAGCCTCGAGCCTCTTTCAAGCAAATTTAAGGAGTCGAGGGTAGGGTAACGTCAATGTCGCCGCCCTTTCTCTCTTTCAAGCATGGCCGCTTATGTCATGCCGTGTGTTTGTATCTTTACATGGACAAGTGATTCTGTGATGCCACTCAAGTATTTTTCATTATAGAAAAAATGGACATTTCGATTTTCAATTCACGAGGAAAAATTATCTAAAAAATCCTTAACTTATTATAATTATATCGATTTGATTATAAACCCATTTTTTTTTGTCTGATGAGTTATAAATCTTTTATATTTGCATCAATTCAATTAATCATACTAATTTTGGCTGGCCAGCATCGACATGAATGTTGATGGGAAAATTACCAAAATAGTTCTAAATCTATTACAATTTTTCCAATTCAATCAGAAACTTTTTTATTTGGCCAATTTAGTCATAAAATTTTTGCAATTATGCCAATTCAATCTATTTGGCTAATTTTGGCTGCTGATGCAAACATGAACAATATTTTAATAATATTTTATTTTTCAATTTTTCAATTTTTTTATTTTTTCCTTTTTCTTTTCTCTCTCTCTCTCTCTCTCTTTAATTTCTCCTTCTTCCTCCTCCCTCTGGCTAGTGGTGAAAAAAATAAAATACTATTAAAATATTATCCATGTTAGCATTGATTGGTCGGTCAAAATTGGTTGGATGGACTGAATTGACAAAATAAAAATGGATTTAGGATTGAATTGGAGAAATTGCAACAGGTTTAAAACTATTTTGATAACTTTTTCGAATACTAACAGTCTTATGTAGCATTATCAATATTGACATGAATAATTTCCAATAATATTTTAATTTTTCTTTTATTTTCTTTCTCTCTCTCCTTTTTCTTTTTTTATTTCTTCTTCCTCTAGCCGGCATCGGCCATTTAGGGTTGGCTTGTCAGAGTTGACATCTCTTTATAGCTTTTCCTTCGCAGCGTTTGGGAGAGATTTATGGCTTGTCAGAGTTGACATCTGTTTATAGCTTTTCCTTCGCAGCGTTTTTGGGAGAGATCTGCATGTGACGCCCCTTTCGTTTTGGCCCTTCCCTTTGTAAATGGACATAAAATAAGAAGAAATGCGCGAAGTTACCAAGGTTAGCATCGTGGGCTTGGATAATGTATTCATATGTATTATGGCCTAAAAAATGACTGGAGATGACTATTTAAAGGTACGGCCAGGGCTACTACTAGATTCGTGGATCATTGACTGGTCACAAGATAATTCACATTGGACGGCCATTGGCCGACTTAATGATCCGCAGCCCAGCAAAGCTCTTGGTCGTTGACTTAAAAGTACATCTCTCTCTCTCTCTCTCTCTGTGCCCCCCCCCCTCCTCCCGGCCGGCCGGCGGGGCGAAATGCACATGATAAATAAGCCCTTGCCTCCACCGATCACAAGCATTCCATTCCATAACACCCTAGGAAAAAAGGGTGGGGGAGAAACCCTAGCAAGCCATGGCTAGATCCCTCGTCTTTCTCTTCCTGGCCCTCGCTCTTTTAACTCTATCCCCGCGCGCAACCGAGGCGCGCGGAGAATCCTCCATCGCTTCCCTGATCAACGAGCAGCTGTTCTGCAACATCTTCCTCCACAAGGACGACAACGCATGCCCGGCCAAGGACTTCTACACCTACGACTCGTTCGTGCGGGCCGCGGGTTGCTTCCCGAAGTTCGGCCGCACAGGGAGCGTGAGCACGCGCAAGCGCGAAATGGCGGCCTTCCTCGCGCAGGTGTCGCACGAGACGACCGGCGGGTGGGCGACAGCGCCGGACGGACCGTACGCCTGGGGGCTGTGCTTCAAGGAGGAGGTGAGCCCGCCGAGCAACTACTGCGACGCGACCGTCAAGGAATGGCCGTGCTACCCGGGCAAGTCTTACAAAGGCAGAGGACCCATCCAACTATCTTGGTAAGAACCATGCACCTCCATGAACTATATCTCATGCATATCGTCGAAAGCTAGGACTTCCTGGTCATTGGAATAGCGAGCACTGGCGAGAGTTGCGCTGCATTTGCGTAACGATTTGCGTCGTGGGCAGGAACTTCAACTACGGACTCGCTGGGGAGGCGCTCGGCTTCGACGGGCTGAAGAACCCGGAGACGGTGTCCAACGACACGCTGGTGGCGTTCAAGACGGCGCTGTGGTTCTGGATGACGGAACGGAAGCCCAAGCCCTCCTGCCACGCGGTCATGGTCGGGAAGTACCGGCCCTCCAAGGCCGACCTCGCAGCCAACCGGACGGCCGGGTTTGGGCTCGTCACCAACATAATCAACGGCGGCCTCGAGTGCGGCATCCCCGACGACCTGAGAGTCAACGACCGGATCGGCTTCTTCCGGAGATACGCCGAGCTGTTCGGGGTCGACACGGGCCCCAATTTGGATTGCCAAAATCAGAAACCCTTCTAGTCCACGAAACAAAATAAAAAAAAGATGGAAAAGATGACGAAGATTATGTAGTTTGGAACCATGATGTTTGTCTTAAATAAAAATTTGCAAAGTGGTCCTTGTCGGGACAAATGGTAAATTGACAAAATTCCAAGAGAATTGGGTTGGATTGGAAGCTGACACAGTTGGTGTCACTGTTTTGGTCCTGATCTTTTTGTCCCTGGTTTGTTTCCATCTTTTCATTTATAATCTTTTTTATTTTATCCACTGTGCTGGATGAAGACAAAATCCATTAAATTTAAGTTTGGAGGGCCCAACAACTCCAATGAGAAGTTGACCCTGACGATGGATACATGTCGAGGCCCTGTTTATTTGTGTTCATGTTTCTTGTTGAAGAACATAATTTCTGTTCTTTATTCCCGAAAAAAAAAAAAACAGAAATGCGTTTGTTTGAGTTTTTGTTCAAAATCTATTTTTTGTTATCGGGAACAAATTTGTAACAAAAATAAGAAATAAAAAAATTATTTCTTATTTCTAAAGCACTTCCGAAAAACAATTTTTCTCTCTTCTCATTTTTTTCTTCTCTTTCTTTTCTTCTTCTTTTTTCTTTGGCCGATGGTTGGCGATCGGCCGTCGAGAGCCGACGACCTCGCCGGAGTGTCACCGGCCTCGGGCGAGCTCGAGCTCACCCAGCCACCGGCGAGGCTCAGCCTCGCTGGATCTAGGCGAGCCCAAGCTCGCCCAGCCAATGCGAGGCCGAGCCTTGCCCAACCACGGCGAGGCTTGACCTCACCGAGGCCGGCGAGCCTCACCGTGGCTGGGCGAGGCCACCAGCCCTCGTTGGCCGGTCGCCGACCATGGCCTAGGCCGGCAACCGGCCAAAAGGAAGAAAAAAAGGAAAAATTAAATAAAAATATTAAAAAATTAAAAGAACACAAAAAAAGAACATAAATTTACCAAACGTGTTTCTGTTTTTTTATTTATTTTATTCCAGGAATAAGTTTACCAAACGCGTTCTTCTGTTAAAAAATTGTTCCCCTAAATAAAAATAGTTTTTTCAATATCTATTCCCTAGAACAATTTTTGAACAAAAACGTTATCAAACGCACCCCTAATGTCCAGCCCCTCAAATAAAATAAAATAAAATAAAAACAAAGAAAAGAAAACCCTAATGACCAACCAAAGAATTCACGATTGAATGATACTCTAAATCTCAAAAAGATTCTCAATTTTAGGCTGGATTTGGGTTGGATTGGAAGCTGACACAGTTAGCCTCACTGTTTTGGTCCTGACCTTTTTGTCCCTGCTTTGTTTCCATCTTTTCATTTATAATCTTTTTTATTTTATCCACTTTGCTGGATGAAGACAAAATCCATTAAATTTAAGTTTGGAGGGCCCAACAACTCCAATGAGGAGTTGACCCTGACGGTGGATACATGTCTAGGCCCTGCTTGTTTGTGTTCATGTTTCTTGTTTAAGAACACAATTTTTATTTTTTTGTACCCGAAAAAAAAGAAAAGGCGTTTGTTTGGGTTTTTATTTAAAATCTATTTTTTTTTTTCGAGAACAAATTTGGAATGTAAAAAAGAAATAAAAAGACTTGTTTCTTGTTTCTAAACACTTCCGAGAAACAATTTTTCTCTCCTCGTTTTTTTCTTCTCTTTCTTTTCTTCCTTTTTCTTTGGTCGATGGTTGGCGACCGGCTGTCGAGAGCTGGCGACCTCGCCGGAGCGTCGCCGGCCCTAAGTGAGCCTGAGCTCGCCTAGCCA
The DNA here is from genome assembly GCA_014182515.1 of Eucalyptus microcorys. Classification (NCBI taxonomy): domain Eukaryota; kingdom Viridiplantae; phylum Streptophyta; class Magnoliopsida; order Myrtales; family Myrtaceae; genus Eucalyptus; species Eucalyptus microcorys. Next base: position 25,008,498 of record CM024572.1, read on the forward strand.
AGGAAAGGCCGAGCCTTGCCCAACCATGGCGAGGCTCGAACGCTTATTCCTAGAATAAAAAAAAACAGAAACATGTTTGGTAAATTTGTATTCTTTTTTTGTTTTGGTAAAGTGAGCAAAAGCTTGGGCTTTTGCAGAGGAGAGGTAGAGCAGATACAGGAGGAGGGGACGTGCAGCAGGCCAACAAGGAGAAAAAAATAGAAAAGCAAAGCAGAGGGCTGTTCATCTTTTTCGTCGTGCAGCCGGCCACCGCGCCTTCTGCCCGAGGTCCAGCCACGATGCCGCGCTTCCACCTGAGGTCCAGCCACGACACCGCACCTTTGCACCGTCGCCACTCCACCGCCAGCGTCCACTAGTAAGCTTTGCGTCTCCGCCTCGCTGTGACACCACCGCTGTCCCGATCTGCCCGCTCGAGAGCCCCGAACGCGGCAGATCTGAGTCGGTCGCCACTCCATCACCGCATGAGCTCCTGCACCGGCCCTTGCCTCCTCTGCTGCTCGTGCTGTGCCACCAACAGGGCTTCTCTTGCCCGTAAGCTCGCACTGCCGCCCAGCCGTGTTGATCCGCGACAACCTGACGCTCTGCTGCTGCTGCTATATCTTCTCCGGCCACCTCCGTCCGCGAGCACCCGCAACGACCACTGACTCCACTGAGCGACCCCCTACTCGCTCGTCCGTCACCAGCAACGACTCCGCCTCTGCCGTCGCTGATTTGTAGCGCCCGAGCTCCCCTGTAGCAGCCGTGACTCGAGCACCCTTGCTCCGCCTTTGTCGTCGCCTACCTGCAGTGCCAGAAGCCCCGACGCCCCTACTCCGCCAGCCCGCTGCAACCCGAGCCTCTGCCGGCTTGTTGGTCCCCCTCGTCGGAGCTCTGACGCCTGCCTCTTCCCCTCACCGGACCTTCGGCGGACCACCACATTGCTGCCCGTCTTATTTGGAAAAAAAAATCAAAATCAATTTAGGTAGTTCTTTTATTGATTTATTGATTTATTTATTATTATTTTACTTTATTTGTTCTTTTTTAGTATAATTATTCCTTAGTGTAAGGATGAGATGTTCGACATGAAATTGCCTCTGAAATTTGGGATTGATAGTATGATTTTTGCGTCCGAAATCCAACTCGCAATTGCAATCGCTTGAAAAATTGCCACTCCGATCTCACGCTCGAGATTCGATTCGCGCTTTATTTAAAATTGGCCAACCCGATCTCATGCGTGAGATATGGTTCGCCAATTTGTGGATATTGATTCTATCTTATTTGATTTGCCGTCATGTTAGTTGAATCAATTTTATTTTGTTAAATAAAAAAATCCAAAAAAATGCATTCATTTAGGATGTTAGTTTTTGTTTAATTTAAGTTGCATGTTTAATTATGTGGCAATTTTAAATTTCGAAATTAAAAAAAAAAAAAAAACATAAAAATCATCATGCATATGTCATGTAGAATTAGGGTACCTTTTGTACGATATTGCATATTATAATAAAATTGCATGTTTCATTTTAAGTTTAGATTATTTTTTTTAGATAAATTGCATCTTAAGTTAGAAATTGCTAAGTTAAGATAATATCTTAGTTTAAATTAGGATCTGGCTTGACCCAATTCTTAATATAAGTTGGATAGAATCTTAATCTAGCTAGTTAATCCTTGTATTTTTCTTAATTTCGAATTTCATGGAAAATACCCAAAAATTACCTTAGAATAAATTAATTTCGTTCTTTAGTATAGACTGCATTTTATTTATGTCATATAGGTAGATCATATTGTCATGTCATATCATTTTATGTTAAATTAGTAGCATGCATTGCATGACTTTCATTAGATAAATGAAAACAAAAAAAGAAATTGTGTGTTAATTAGAAATCATATCTAGGGTTGTTGATGTGAATTATAATCTAACAACGCAGATGCTTTCGTTGCTATGAGGTAAGTCCTGCAATTTATTCATTGCTTTCTTGGGTGTTAAATTGGTGGTTTGCGTACCCGTATGACCACCTCACATGTTAGGAAAATAGATTTAAAATCAATTCAATTTGCTTGCCAAACATTTTTCAAAATAAAAGAGAAAGGTACCGAAAGGGCGTTAGAGAAATTTAATGTAATCAAGTCTCTGTACCTAAAATCTCTAGTTCGTAGGAATAAAATAATTCTCCAATGATTTTACTTAGGTGTCTAATCGACCTACCGTAAACTGATTAGTGACGACTCCCTTTTGCATGTTAGATATTTGAACCTAAGTCGCGAATTAGAATGGGTTTGGGAGAGCTCGAGCTAAGTTAGACTTAGTAGTCCATTAGCCTAATTTTAGGTGGTGCACCCGAAATTTAGGTCACGATAGCTTGGCGACTCCGCGGGGACTTGAGTTAAAACTCTTAGTGAACTTAGGCCAATTTTTTTTTTTTTTTTTGAAAAATGTTTTTGTTTAGGAGCGAGGATCCCGGGTACGTCCTTAACATTTAAGTGTTAAATGTTTTTGCAGGATGTGAGGTATAAGGGGAAGTGTTTGCTAACATTTGTTTTGCAGGAAGGTGTAGGAATGTATGGTTTATTTTCAAACTATTAAAGTGTTGTTTGATATAAACTGTCGTGCATGCTCTACATTTAGCACTACACCATTGCACACACAACCTGCCGCTGAACCTGGGCCGCATAGGATCATCTAAGATGGTATTGAGATGAATGTCACTCTGACCGCCTGCCTGCGGTACGAGTTGCCCATCTCAACCCTGAAGTTTCTTTTTTGGTATCAAGAGTACCCACCTAGGTTCGCATGCTCGCAACCCAGGTCGGCTCTTTGACCAAGCCGGAGTAATGAGGACTCAACATAGTCTACACGCCCATGGCAAGTTCGATCATCCTTGTGGCTCCCCTTTGATAAGCCTTATAGATTAGAAATCAAGCCACTTACTATGCGCATGTCTATGTGATTGCTGTCAATTTTTCTTAGTAAAGTAAGTCTTCTATCCCTATACCATGCAATTTATTTTGCCGTGCTTTTAGTCTGTCAATGACAATTTAGGTCAAGCATTGATTTAACTCCTTTGTCAATTAGAGATGAAATGAGGAAATTGTCATGCAATCAATCATTTTGAAAAAAAACTTTGAAGAATTTGTTTTCAATTCATGTCTAGGAAATTTGATCTTGCTAAGGTGTCTATTTTTCTAGCATTTTTTTTAGGAAATTCCTTTCTTGTATGAACTTTTCATGAATAAATGAAAAAAAAATGAAAAAAAAAAATCAATTAGATCATTGTCATGGATTGACTCTCTATTTACACCTCATGCTTACATGATCCAGTTCATTTAAATTAGGTGATTATGGAGTGATCTCGCTCACCCATCCATACACGGTCGAGAGCTAGAAGGGCGGATCAAAACGAGTGAGAAATTGCGACTCGAAGAAGAGAGCCAAGAGGATTTTTGAACCGTCTCATTTTCCTGAGGTAGCCGAATTTGACGCCACCATGAAGAGACTAGTGACATATCTAGAGGAGGAACTCAGGCACACATGATTCATGATCCTAAGTAGTTCAATTTCCTTATTTAATTGGGGCATGTTTAGTTGCACATCCCCCTGCATGGAAATTTCATGGTTCTAGCATAGTGGTTTTCCTAGGCAAGCGAGGCAGCCTTAATAAAGCTTCTACGAGACATTGAGGACAACATTGGGATTGGAGATAGCCATAACCATTGTGACTCTAGGCTTGATTGAACCAGAGATGACTCGAGGAAAGTTCCTTTCAAAAGAAGGTTGCACGGTTTTGAATCCTCAACTGAGACATGTAAGGTTTTCTTGTGTACTATCGAAGCATATATATCATATAACATATTCGTGCAGTTTCCATCTTCTGACGAGGCTTGTTATATACCATCCAGTAAAAAAAAAATGCACAAGAGGTCAAGCTTGTCAAGCAATTCCTATTATCCTCCATCAGTTCAATTCCTAGACCTCGCCGCAACACATCGCTAGATCAGGTTGTAGAGAATTATTCACATAAACAACTAATCAATCAAGAAGAAACGGATCCATATATGATTGTAAAACACTGAGATCAATAAACATAGCGGAATTAAAGCGTACCTGTATGAGCCATTGCTTCACTTGAAGAAAAATAGATCACTCTGATAATCAGAGATCTATCAGAATGTCAGATCTTCCTCTCTATGACCTATTTTAGTATAGTGGCTTTCAATGGGATAACCTACCTTTTTATAGGCTAAAGAGGGGATCTAGCAAATCTTAATCAATAGCGTGTTAACTGGGCCCTTCCCATTACGGGCTTCAATTAAACACAATCGCCTACACTTTGCTGCTCAACTAGGCCCATTATTGCCAATACCCAATTTAATCAAATCACTGTACGGTTCAAAAAATATTGGAATATCTATTAACCTGATTATTTAAAATAGAAAATTAATTAATTAATATAAGCCCATATTATAGGAAATTTCCAACATAGGTCATTTCCTATGTCGTACGACGCGTAGACAAGAGTAAGCGTTCAAGAAGTATACAAAGCCAACTCGTCTTGGAGTTCAGTGTTCATGTCATGCACACGAAATCCCTTCAGAAAAATGACAGTCGACAGGTTTATGTTTGAATGGAAGGCAATGTGACCCTTCAAGATCAAGCTCTTGCGCTTCTCGAGGCCCTTGACGTGGTAATGCAAATCCAGCGAGTGCACCACTCCGTGACCTGAGGAAACAGGACCTTCCATGGATACAAGACGCTCGTCCAAAATGGCTCCGTTAAGTACATGTCCCCACGGCACGTGCTCCTCACTATCGCTCTCGCGGCCCTCTCCGTGGACTCCAGCAGGATAGATCTTGATTTACTCTGTCATTCATTCAAAGGAGTTTGAATTTTTCGTGAGCTCATTATCACACTCGCTAAATGATTGATACAAACGATCTCAGATCAAAGGACGCGGCACTGATACTTACCTTTGGAATATGCCGAGGCATTGTCATTTCTGACTCGATGGCTCCAGGTGTTACTATCGTTACGCCAACAGAATCACCAATTTCAATTCTCAACGTCTCGTAGAAACTAATAACAGCAGCCTTGCTAGCCTGGACCACCCCCACAAATCTCATGCGAGTCACATAAGCGCGATTTCAACCAGTAATTTTTTGTACAATAGCTGAAGGAATGATGATTCAGAATGTTCAACTTAGAGGGAAATAAAGGGTGAATTTTACATTGTAGAAGCACAATCTTGGAACGGGGTACCATCCGGCACAGGAAGCAATGACCGCAATCTTCCCTTTGCTCTTTTTAAGATGAGGAATCGCGTAACTTGTCCCATAGACCGTTCCCCAGAAATTCACATCCTAACAAAAAGAGAAGCAAAAGGATGAAACGCCTTCGATAAGAAAAAAAGCTACGAAGGAGTCGGATTTGGCACAGCTTGTGCATGCATCCTTGCATACCCTATACAATAGAAGAAGGATATAATGAAATACCATGATGCGAGTATAGTCTGATACGTGGCTAAGATCCTCAAAGAAGCCATGTTTTGTGATCCCAGCGTTGTTTACCAAATGGTCCACTGCAATAAACACTATCGTTTACAACAGCGACCCCACCAAAAGAAGCAAGAATACAATCGACTTATGATTTCTTCTTTATTATGGTGTCATTCTCAATTGTCAAGTAAAAGTCTTATGCCGGATCCCTTATACCTAAATCGAATTTCAAATCTACGATGAAACATCATAAGAATTTGAATCTCGTATCTCAATGTGATTGGGACATTTTTCTACACGCTTTTAGAGACATTACTTCGAATGCACACCCACAGTTGGTCCGCTTCTGATCCGGCGGCTCGGAAATTTCATTTGCGGGAACTGACTAGCTGATGTTTTCTTGTCTATTCTGTGGGCCGACCCAGCCCATTGGATAAGACTCACCAAACTTGACTAACTGATGGGGATTGTCCTAATTAATGGTTGCCTGTGACGTATAGTCTATCCATAAGGTCAAACGAAAAGGAAAATACCAAAGCAGAGACAACTTACGCCGGCCAAAGTGGTTCACCGTCTGGTGAACGAAACGTTGGGAGTGGTGGTCGTCGGAAACATCCGCTCCGATGGTGATCGCATCTGGAGACCCGAGCAGCCTCGCTTTCTCGGCCACCACCCCGAGGCCTTCCTCCCTTATGTCGACCAGAGCCAAGCACGCACCTCTCCTCGCATATTCATATGCAATTTGCTGCGAACACCATTCATGTACAGTTCAAAATCAAATCACATGGCGACGGTTAATAGCCAAGTCTCTATGCATATAAGAGCACGGACTGAATAACCTCGCCAATCCCTGAGGCTGCTCCGGTGATGAGCACGACTTTTCCAGCGACGTCATCCTCGGTACGCACGAAACATCTCTTGATGAGCCTAAGGAATACGAAGACGACGTGTAGGGGTAACCATGAGAGAAGTGCGAGGATCGCGAGCGGAGGGAGCAAAAGGTTGAAGATCTTGTGGATCAGATCCATTTGGGTTTTTGGTGCATTACAAGAGGGTTGAGACCGTTCTGTTGAACTTTGAAGGCTTTGAGTTTTGGTTGACCAGGCTTGCGTGCCTATTTCAAGCAAGTTTAAGGAGCCGAGGGTAAGTTAACGTGCAGCCCACTTTCTTTTTTCATATTCAATAGCATAGCCGCCCCCTTTCTTTTTCCATATTCAATAGGAAAGACTTTAGCGACAGCTTTGGATTATAATTGTTAAGAAAGAGAAATGATTGCGAGATAATTTTTAATATACCGTGAGAATAGTCTATTCTGAATAACAAAAAATCAAATCATAAATTATTATAAATTATTATGGACCTATTTCTTCAAGAATGTGTGGCTTATAATAGACTATTATTCACCCACCCCGCTTGTAGGCGCGCTGGCTTGGGCCTTTCCCCCTCTAATTGCGGAAGGGGGAGGTTCAAGTCCCGGCGTGCGCATTGCGTGCCTTACCTGTGATGTCGTGGGAGGTGGATCCTTGCGGTGCTGCGTCGCCGACTGTACGGCGTTCCCGGGTCACCAAAAAAAAAAAAAAAAAATAGACTATTATTCTCACGATACTTTAAAGGTTGTTAAGCTAGCAAAGTCTGTTAAGAAATAACCATCTCCTATAACTTATCACTCAGTTTGCTTAAATGCTTCAATCATCACCACCAACTCTTTTTTGATTTAGCTTTGGGACTTATTTACCATGATAATGAGAAAGGTAATGTCTCATTTACGGGTTGCTAAACTCCTCACACTGAACTCAAATAGCTCTGCCAAATTTGGTTATTCATTAGGAAGATTGTGATTTTCGCGGTTCTAATATAGTGGATCACCTCAGGCAAGCGAGGGAGCCGTAATAAAGCTTCTACGAGACATTGAGGAAAGATTGGGATTGGAGATGGCCATAACCATTGCAACTCTAGGCTTGATTGAATCGGAGACAGCTCGAGGAAAGTTACTTTCAAAAGAAGGTCGCATGGTTCTGGATCTTCAACCGTGAGAGATGTAAGGTTTTCTCGTGTATACATCGTATAAGACATTCGTGCGGTTTCCATTTTCTGACGAGGCTTGCTATATACGATCCAGCAAAGCAACAATACGCAAGAGGTCAGCCTTGTCAGGCAATTCCTATCATCCTTCGTCTGTTCAATTCCCAGACATCGCCGAAACACGTCGATAGACCAGGTCATTTCGTATGCCGTCCAACACGTCGACGAGAGTAAGCGTTCGAAAGTAAACAAACCTGTTGGAAGATATGCTTGAAGATTTGGAAGATATGCTGGAATCTGATTTGATTATAATCATGCATTAAATCAATTAGGGATTAGATTGAGATATTAAATTGATTTGTAAAATATTTCTTTTCCTTTTATTCATATATCTCTTGTACTATAATTACAAAGTGTTGTACATTGAATACAACTAAAGAAATAGAAAAGGTTTCTCCCCAAATTTTCATTCTTCTTGCTTCCTTACGCATTCTTTCAAAACCCAACTCGTCTCTAAGTTCAGTGTTCATGTCATGTACGCGAAAACACCCTTCAGGAAAATGACAGTCGACAGATTTATGTTTCAATGGACGGTAGTGCGACCCTTCGAGATCGAGCCCTCGTGCTTCTTGAAGCCCTTGGCATGGTGGTGTAACTCCAGCAATTGCACCGCTCCGTGACCTCAGGAAATAGGACCTTCCACAGATAAAAGACGCTCGTCCAAAATGGCACCGTCAAGTACATGTCCCCGTGGCACGTGCTCCTCACCATCGCTTTCGCAGCTCTCTCCGTGGACTACGGCGAAATATATCCCGATTTAAACTGTCGTTCATTCAAAAGGAGTTGAATCTGTCGTGGGCTCACCATCACACTCGCTAAATTCTTGATACCAACGATCTCAGTTCCAAGGACGCGACACCGATATTTACCTTTGGGGAATGCGGAGGCATTGTCATTTCTGACTTGATGAGTCCGGGTGTTACTATCGTTACGCCCATAGAATCCCTGATTTCAGTTCTCAACCTCTCGTAGAAATTAATGACAGCAGCCTTGCTAGCCTAGACCACCCCCCACAAATCTCATGTAATCTATCGTACAAGTTATATAGCTGAAGGAATGATGATGCGGAATGTTGAACTCAGAGGGAAAGAGATGGTGAACTTTACACTATAGAAGCAGATTCCTGGAGTGGGGTTACATCCTCCAAAGGAAGCAATGACCGCAATCTTCCCTTTGCTCTTTTTAAGGTGAGGAATCGCGTAATGGGTCCCGTAGACCGTTCCCCACAAATTCACATCCTAACAAAATGAAAGAAGCAAAAGGATGAAACACAGCTCGTGCAAGCACGCTTGTATATCCTATACATTAGAAGAAGGATATAATGAAATACCATAACGCGAGTGTAATCCGGTATGTGGCTAAGATCCTCGAAGAGGCCTTGTTTCAAGATCCTGGCGTTGTTTATCAAATGGTCCACTACAAATCAACACTGTCGTTTACGACAGAAGGATAGGAAATGAAAATAGTAAAGAAGCGATGATACAATTAGCTAATGATTTCTTCCCTCTGTTTGATCCTCATTTCATCACCGGGCCATATGTTTGGTTAAGTAATAGTCCAATGCCGGACGACCCGTTTCTAGATTGAATTTCAAATCCATGATGGATGGTACATCACAAGAATTTGAATCTCGTATACCGACGTGATTCGGATCTTTTCCTATATGCTTTAAGCACGTGACCGAGAATGCATCCCTGTGGCTGGTCTACTTCGTGATCTAGTGGCTCAAAAAAATTTCTGAATACTAATAGTTTTACGCAGCACTATCAGTATTGATATGAACAATTTTTAATAATATTTTAATTTTTCATTTCTTTTCTTTCTCTTTGTCTTTTTTCTTTTTTCATTCCTTCTTCCTCTAACCAGTCATCTGCCAAAGGTAGGGCCGGCGAGGCTCGACCCGGCTTAGGTGATGCCACCCTTGCGGCTTCTAGCAAGGTCAGACCTTGTCCATTGCCGATGAGACTTGACCCTCGCCAATCCAGCGGACGGCCTAGGCTTCTTGATCTTTAGATCTTTTATAATGACGATGATGATGAAGATTGGCCTGCTTCAACTCCGGCGTCTCAATTATTGTCCATTTCACACAATCATAATGGTCGTCTGCCACAAATTTTTGGTTCGACCAACTCGATCGAATGACAACTCCTTCAACGTGTTGCCCTTTTTCAATTTTATATTCGTGGATGCACTAATTGATGGTGCAATAATTGCTCAATGCGTTAAGAGTGACAAAGTCAACTGAGTATGCAAATTTGGAAGATAAATAATAATAATAAAATGAATTAGTATGGGTTTTCATAGAGCCCAATATATCGAGATCTAGATTGCGAGACAGATTTTGTTCCTCTTGCTTTGATGGAGGATTTGCTCGATTATGGTGCTCCCTCGTCTGAGCAAAAACTCAAAGCCCAATCCGTTCCATGATTTATGGATGAGACCGGACTTTCACCTCATATTCGTACTCTCGTCCATAATCTAACTCGTAAGCTCCCTAACTAACTCGATAAGCCATTTATTTTTCAATGACGAGCATAACAAGAAAATTTGCTAAAAAAAGGATTGATCAAATATAGATCGTTAAATTTCTATTGTTTGTAAATATGCCGCTTTGAGTCTGATCATTATTGACCGGATCCAAATTCAGCTCAACTCACTCATTTGATGAGTTAGGGACGAAGAAATTAGGGGTATACAAAACGGATCACCTAAATTGAGAACCACCTGAATTAGATTGATTAGTTAGTTGAGTCCAGTTCCTGATTCCTAAAAGTGGAATTGATGTCCGATAGTTCGGTTCTCGGTTCCAAAGGGGAATAGATCATACAGATTACGTATACTTTTATTCCTTCAAAAAAAAAAGTAACATTTTTTTTTTTAAAATTTCTTTATAATGTATAGCATCAAGAAATAGGAAAAAAAATGACCGATTCCATTATACTAAACCAAAATCGGATCAGATCACCGGTTCTAGGACCAATTGGTCCGGTCCCCGATTTCGTTTCAAGATGGAATCGCACTGGACCGCATCGGAACCGATTAGCCCTAGAAGAAACCACGCATTTGCTAAATTTGAGAAGCAACGACAATCTGAAAATTACGACATCATCGTCCCTGTACTAACCCAAGTCAGCTTCGTGTCTCGTTCTCCGGCTGTGACAGAGGACCGGGGGACGACCAAAGCCCACGTGTTGAATCCAGTCCATGCAAAACCGCTACGTTTCCAGAACTTCGCTCGCTCATCTTAGGAACCGCAGAGGCACTCCCGCTTCCGAAGTCAAGCTGAAGGATGGACATCATCTCCGCGGCCACCTTCCTATACCTCTTCTTCACGGGACGAGCCGCGGACGCGATCCACTCGTGCTTGAACCGCAGCCTCCCTCCGGTCGCCGCCGCTGCCCTCTGCTTCGTCCTCCCGCCCTACCTCTTCCTCAAGCTCCTCCTCTTCGCCTTCCGCTCCGCCTTCAGTGAGGACGTCGCCGGCAAAGTCGTCCTCATCACCGGAGCTTCCTCCGGCATCGGCGAGGTTCGTCTCTTCTCTAGGACCCTTTCTATGTGGGGGTACACTTAATGATTAATCATGTGTTTTTGTAAATCTTATTAATCTAAGTAATTACTTTTAGGCCTTTTGTATTCAAAATATGTATGTGAACTAATCATTTCTTGATAACCGCACGACTATCTATTATTTTTCCTAATTATGGACAAAAATTAAGGAAATGTGGATAATAGCTTCTCTTGTATATTTTCCTTAATTCCTCTCGGGCAAAATTGAAAATATTAAAAAGCTTAAGATATATTAGTAGGTCATCGAAAAACGAGTGGGGTAATTGTTCCAACATCTCGTGTGAGGCATCCCAACCCTTAGATCGTGTGGATCTTAGCCCTTTGAAAAATTTGTGCATCTCGGCCCATTAATACAAGAGAGATACAATGCATAGTACGATCAGCTTCTGTATTGGTATAAGTGACGTGATTAAGTGATGTGATGGATTGTTATTGCCATTTCGAGTATGCGGTATTTGGTTAAATGTCCATTTGTAGAATTATTGCATCCCTTAGCATAGCAATTTTAAGAGTAACATTTAGCATATTTCGAGTCTTGCATCTGCTACTAATGCTCTGTGATTTAATCTCGTGGATTAAGCATCTCGCATACTCGTATGCAAAGAGAGGGGCATGCTTGGCACTGGTTGCGAGAAGGGAGAACCGCTTGACTGATGTGACCAACATAGCTTATCAATTGGGCTCTCCTGACGTGGTCGTCATCCGAGGAGATGTGACTAGGGCCGAAGATTGTGAGAGGTTTGTCGATCGAACAATTGACCATTTTGGCCGCTGTAAGCACGTCACTTTTTTATAGAATCTTTTCATTGGTAATAATATATGTTGATCATTGAGTTGATACTAGCGAATGATTTGATGTCATTTGGTTCATGTCGAGACAGTGGATCACCTGGTGACTAATGCTGGGGTATCTCCCATGTGCATGTTTGAAGACTGCCCCGACATCACTAAGCTCGCCCCTGCGATGGTATAAGTTATATCTGATATAAGTCCATCAATTGATCTCCCTTTCTGATTGAATTACAGTAAAGCGAAGTCATTTTCAACCATTGATCCTGCAATACATAGCTCAAGTTTTTCTTCAGACAAAAAGAAGATTGGGAATTGGGAACTTAAATCTGATAAGCATGCCTTTGATGTGTGACTTGCGAAGGATATAAATTTCTGGGGTTCAGTGTATAGCAGTTACTTTGCTCTTCCCTATCTGAAGAGAAGCAGAGGAAAGATTGTAGTGATAGCTTCGGCAGCAGGGTGGCTTCCGGCCCCAAGAATGTCTGTCTACAATGTAAGTCACTGACTAATTAGGATGGCAAGATCACTTCATGTGCATTCCTCAATCAGTCAAATTATAATTGTTATGATATAGCCTTTTCTTATTACTTATAACTTGTTCGCTTTAAAAGCCACTTTGGTTTTGGAATTTTTTGCTTTGACAGCAAGAAAGGTACTGTCTCCTTATCCGTTGCTTAACTCTTTAACACTGAACTCAAGCAGTTCTGTGAAATTTGGGAATTCATTAGGATGGTTGTGATTTTCATTGTTCTAATCTAGTGGATCTCCTCAGGCAAGCAAGGCTGCACTAATAAGCTTCTATGAGACATTGCGGACTGAATTGGGATCGGAGATTACCATAACCATCGTGACTCCAGGCTTGATTGAATCGGAAATGACTCAAGGAAAGTTCCTTTCCAAAGAAGGTCGCATGGTTTTGGATCCTCAACTGAGAGATGTAAGGTTTTCTCGCTTACAATCATAGAGTTTATATAATCTAAGATATTTGTGCAGTTTCTATCAGAACCTTGCCTTAACGGAACCAGCATGGGATGAGCTTTCTCTGTCTCATGAAATCAATTTGATTTGATTAATCCAAGTTCAATTACGCCATCATTTGATTTTATTAATCCAAGTTCAATTACTCCATCATTTGATTTGATTAATCCAAGTTCAATCACTCCGTCATTTTTATGTGTGCCGACTGCTGAAAACAGTTAATGTAAGTGGGTATTCATGTTATTATTTAGGTGCAAATCGGGGTGATGCCAATAAGGTCAGTGAGAGCGGCGGCGGAGGAAATAGTGAAAGGGGCATGCCGTGGGGACAACTACCTGACGGAACCGGCGTGGGTGAAGTCGACCTTCTACTGGAAGGTGTTTTGCCCCGAGGTACTTGAATGGTGCAACCGGTTGCTGTTGGTGGCCGGAACTGAGAACTCGGAGAGGAATGCACTCAGCTTCAAATTATTAGAGCTAACTGGGTTAAAGCCATTCCTTTATCCTCCATCTGTCCAATTCCCGGACCTCACCGAAACAAGTCGCTAGACCAGGTCATTGCCTATGTCATCCAACATGTGGAGAAGACTAAGTGTTTAAAAGCATATAAAGTCAACTCATGCCTGTGAATTCTGTGATCTTAGTCGAAAAAGCATATGTACATATGAAATCACAATCTTATGATAGCTTGTGTTTCGTGAAGTTTGTGGTTTTGGCTCACTGTGTCTTCTCTGCGGTCTCTGCTCTGCATGGAATTCAGAGAACTTTCATAGCCCATCAAATTACATGTGGAGTAACCACAGGATGAGGTTGCGCAACAGTTCATTGTTGATCTGAAAGTGGACTTTGTTGTGCGTTTTAGTCCTTCCATAATCTAGTAATCTTCTTTTCCCAAAAGAGTGATAGTTTACTCGGTTAAATGTTTGAATTGACGGGGATGTAAACCTTCGAGGTCGCTTATAGTTTGAGGAGAGATCTATTGCGTAGTGCATACAAGGTGTGATGTGAAATGACTATGGAGAGTCCGATAGTTAAGTCTATAGAAGGGTTGTCGTAGGAGGAAGTCAGCTCTATGCCGCAGCTAGCTCTACATTTTAACAATGCGGCACTTGTATTATTGGGACAATTAGTGGAGGAGATGGTCACTCCCTTTCACAGACAACATTATTAAAAGGATTGCAATACGTGAAGGACGTGGTCTCACTACCTTGACCTTGGAACAATTTATTGGCGCTTTAAATTCTTCTGAGGTGGAAAGAGAAACGAGGCTGGTGAGAAAAATGAACAAGTCAATCGTCTTAAAGGTCGATAATGGCATCGAGGAAGATTTTTCAAGCAACGGATGAGGAGGACAAAGAACATGTAGCCATGCTTACTGACAAATTCAAGGAATTCCTTCAAGGAAAGGTTAGAGAAGAAGAAGGAATTACAACTCGTATGACTGCTCAAGTGGAAATAGACAAACATTCAAAGGTGAAAAGAGAGGAAACCTTACACGCTTCGAGGATAATCAAACCGGCCACGTGAAGTCCAAATGCCCTTTGCGCAAGACGGAATTCGGCAAATCAATGAAAGGCAAAAAGGCCCTAATGTCCACGTACAGTGACATTGAAAGTTGATCAAGTGAGAATGAAGCCCAAGTTGCAAATGCATGTTTGATGGTCCACGGTGGGGAAGCTAAGGGGAGCAATTTACATTTACTAATTCTACACCTACCAGTGAGAATTTCCAAGATGCATTTGACGAGACAATTCATGAACTGAAAAGAGCTTACAAAGTCAATTCTGAGTTGAAAAGAGGGAATCATAATTTGAAGGAAGATAGTAGGGTCCTGAGAAAGATAATCATCATTGTTGAAGGAGCGAGGGTCGACCTTGGCTCTGCTTCCCCCTGTTCCACGGCATGAGCTTGTGTTTTCTTGAAAACCAATTTACTCTCTCTTAATTACTTATGCGCGTCTAAACAACCGGGTAATGGGGGCGACACCACCAGGTTGTGGCAACACACTATTGGATCTAGGTCTAAGAGGGTGGCCGTCTTGAGTTTGAGATGGAGACGATCTCAACCATCTTGTGGTATCCATGAGGTGGTGAAAATAGCAAGTAAACGCGTTTGGGCATTGGTGATTAATCTCCAACATAAAGGGGGTAGTATCTACATATATGAAGTTTGAGTGATGAAAAAGATATCATCTAGTGAGTAGAATGTGTTATAAGCACGTACTTTCACAATTTCAGATAAATATTTGCATGAGATATATGCCTTTCTCTTTGAGCTCCTATCAGGTTGTAGTTTCTCTAATCAGGTACATGATTGGTGGGTTATGTCATGAATATTGTTCGCGTGCAAACTTAACTAATATAACAATTCTTATGTATTTTCAACCAATTAGAGACATGATTGGAGAGCCCTAACTACGGATGGACGTGACCCTCTTCAGAAAAATGGTATTCATCCTGCTTCAATGATTGGACTTATTACTTCGGTCGACTAGCAGTCATATGATGTTTGTAATTGATAATTCTATAATTGTTGATGGTGTATTTCGACCAATTTTTTCCCTCATTTTTCGGGATATGCATGATTAACTGCTTTCTTATTTGAAAAGTGAGAATTTTACGTAGTTGATTACTCAGCAAATGTTGAGAGGACACCCTTAACAAAAATTTCTATTCTATGACCATCCTTTGTGCTAGGATAATCAAATAGCATACGAATATGTAAGGAGAGGGACCGGATCGCATGATGTGAATTAGAGGAAGAAGTGGCAATGACTGATGTACATAGTAATGCTTATTTGGTCCATGTTCGGCCTCAACACCTTATTTGATTTGGTTGAATTCTCGTTCCAATTAAAAACGAGCAAATCCCCAAGAATACGATTAACGATGAAGTAAAAAGGAAAATGTACTGGAGGAGTTCTGCAAATGTCTACTTTATTTGATAATCGATATTGGTCTTCAGTATATTAAAGCCAAACCCTTTTTATTTGATAAGTTTCTTGCCAAATCATTAGGAAGTACACCATTAATAACTTCGGAGCAAGAGGGAGAGAAATGTGTCAGTAGAAGAAATAGCATCAGTGCGACTTGTAACGGTCTGTGTAATGTCCGAGTTTCTTCAGGAGATGCCCTCTCACGATCTTGTCGTAAAGAAAAGCCGCCCCTTTATAATTGGGAGCGACCAGCCACAGCACGAACAGTAGCTTCGCGTCGTACCATATCGGTATCCTAAACAGTGAGGTGAGCATGCAAATACCAGACACAGGCATCACCAATTAGCCCTTACAATATCGGTGATCGCAGCACCGGAAAATAATAAATCCAACGATGCAGAAAGAGAGTGAAGAGGTACCACTGCAAGAGGGTTTGGAGTACCATCTCCATGAGGGTGAGGAACGAGTACAGGATCCAGTAAGCGAGCCACTGCTCATTTTCTGCCACGTTCATCGGTCTGCTCTCTATGGCCATTACCGATGCTTGTCTGAAAAGGCGTTTTCCACACCCACGTACGTTTGTAACTAGTCATTAGTTTCATGCTTTGTCTATCAAAATAGATCGTTTACAGCTTTGATTCGTAGAGGATGTGGCAAAATCTGTTCATTAGACGTGTGCCCAAGAAGCCTAAGCACAAAATACTAAAGTTGAAGAACATGATAATTCACTAGGCACTCTAGAAAGTCATAAAAAAGTTGAAGAACCTAATTAAACATTAAATTAGGAAGAAACATGGTGATTTCGAGACTCAAAATGCACTCAAGCGCTAGGCATTGAGCTATCTTGAAATTTGGAGATTTCTAAGTAATCCTCCTTCATGTTAACCGCGATTTAGTTCAATATAAATCAATTCTCTAAACATTGATCCTAGAAATTCTAGGCCTAGTCGGGCCAAAAAAATGTCTACACAATTGAACATGACCTTATTTTCATAACTGTCTATTTGATAATTTGTCTTACTGCTTCATGAATCAATTTTTGAATCCATAATAACGTACTTAGTATTAATTATCTATTGTTTTCTTTATATAAAAGAATCATGAAATAATTTAATAGTATAAAGAGAGACTTGCTTACAAAGGATACAACAGCATGAGTACCGGTCTGAATGAATTTTTCCCAATGATGCCAAGAAAAAACACAAGGAAGAAAGTACGTGTCAGAGACAGTTACTTAAGAAAACAAGAAGAAAATCTGTAAATAATCAATGTGGATCAACTCAAGTGAGGCGCGAGATTACCCTGCGAGTGCACGGAAGCTTTTGTACGTTGTCCACAACTGACCCATTGTTCACTCTCAATCTCTCTCTCTCTCTCTGCTTTCGTTTCTCTGTTTTGATGAACCTGAACAGGCCGATTTCGTGGTCAAGAAAGTCGGGACTGGAGGACAAAAGATGGGGTGATATGGTGATGCATATATAGCGAGAGGGATTGGTATCGGATTCTGCCTTGATCGCGTGAACGAAAGTAGCCCACGAAAGTGAATTAACGCATGCACGATGCATCATCATCTTCTCGGACAGGCAACAGCTATGCCTTTGTTCTTTCCTCAGGTCTCAAGTCTCCCCCTGTCTCTCTCTCTGCCTTTGCTCTTTCCTCAAGTCTCCTACCTCAGGCAGCACTTATTTGGCTTCTACCCTCTACAGGTTCAGCGCCACTCTTGGGTAATTCTATCTTTGGGCTATCAACTTATTTCTACAAAATTATAGTACAAGAGACATGAGCTGTGGGCTGTATCTTCTAATCTTGATCATGGTCAGCGCCAAATATTCTTCAAAGAAAAGGTAAGGAGTCGATAGGCTTTTGGTTAAGCCCTTTGGTCGCAGATGCTGAAGGACGGAGCCCATCGTGGACTAGCCCAGAAGGGTCATTTTAAGACAAATCAAACATAGAAATCGGCCCAGTACAAGATGGCAAATGTACCGGCCCGATTCCACGTCATCAAGTCAACCCCTTTTGTAGATCTTTTAGATTCATAGGAGCTATCGAGTGCCGACCCATTTCGGATGGTCCACGTTAATTCCGTGGGCCACCTGCCCCTAGGGCCCGACCAGAGAGCGAGGAGAGGCACAAATGTCCGCCACACGAAGAGGCTGAAAAAGAAAAAGAATCGAAGACCCTAAAAAGATCTACATAGGAGTACTTTTGTCTTGCGTACATCTTTTCGGTCGTACTGTTTCGCGAGGGCCTAGGCATGGAACCAACCACGTGATGCCTCCAATCTCATGCATTCTCGGTCGACAAACACTCCATGTGGGCGTCTCCTTCACGTCCTCCGATCCATCCGCTAACATGCAATGATAATAATTGTCAACAATAGTTTGGAGGGGACTTTGACCAGAAAATCCCGTCAAAGACTGGCGTCGATGTAATGGAAGGGAAAATAGGGAATTCCCCCTTTTATAATCATGAGAGGAAGCCAGCGATTTGGTGCCTATAAAAAAAACGAGAGGGATGAAAAGAAGGGAACAAGGGAAGGTAGAGAGTATAAAAGGATGATCATTGGCATACGGAATCGATCAAACCCCGCCCACCTAAATCTCAATCCGTCATTCTCATTCTCATTCTCGACCGTAGCTTGAGATCCCATGTGACTCGAAATGATTTGAGAGAGAATGTATATAACTCTTCTCTCTCTCACAGTAGCGGTTGTCGACAAATTCAAAAAATAATTGGAAAGGGGAGCGAAAAGAAATGTGTATTAAGCCTCGTGCGCAGTCTTTTCACCTTTGTTATCTTCTGTGTAATGATGTAGCATCATACTTGTCACATTCTACTAAAGTGGTTCTTATAAAGACTCATCGATAACAATTACCTAGATCTGCAAGATACCTTTTCAGTTCTCCGCCATCTGAATTATAAACTAAAGTGTTAATATAAAAAATAAATAAAAAAACCAAACTATACCCAACATTAAGTATCTCAAACATTTTTTCTTGTTATTAAAAATCATAAACTTACTCATTGTGGCATAAATAAATACTTTTTATGAAACTCAAAACTTATATCAGCGTCACACATACATCTAAGATTGAACTATAATAGTGGACAAATTTGGTCTTAAAAAAGTTTGGAGCATTTGTGTTATAGTGGACAAATTTAGAGTTTTTTGTGGTATTTGACCCAAAATAAATCATTTCAAATATGAATAGATATGGTTGGTATCATCATCCCTCTCATTTTTAATAATACATTAAACTATCATTTAAATGCTATTTACATATATGTGATTTATCTGCACCTATTAGTTTCACTATGTCGTACTAGGCATGCACACATCGGTCATTGATCATCCCTTGATCAGCTTGCCTAACTCTCTACATATATGTAATTTCTTTGCACTAATTAATTTCATTGCGCTGTACTAGGTACGCACACATCGATTATTGGTCATCCCCTTATCGGCTTGCCTAATGCATCAATTGTCTCCCTCAGTCATTCGTTCGTACGCAGCGATTCATCAGCTCTATCCCATCGTCAGCTCAGCCCGCGTGAACTTGGACAAGGACTCGACTTCTCAGTGCCAGGGGTCGATTCCTCTGCGCATGTCCCCACAGTCGAGAACCCTCGTCGCAACTCGCAAGAGAGGGCCGTCTCCACGGCAGCCCAGTCGAGGGTTCTAAGCTCCCGGGGACAACTGGTGAGGAACCAAAAGCCAAATCCAAATCCAAATCCAAACCCTCCATTTCCACTCATTCTTATCATGACTTGCATCACGCAATCGAGACAGCGACGGCGCAACGCATACAAAACATATACTTTAATGCACAGCAAGGCGGGCGGGTACGAAGATGCTGAAAATTAGGATGGCGGGCTCGATAGGCCTGACAAAATTCGTAATCAGTGTCACCACGTGACGCCCCACCAGCAGCGACCCCCCGCCCCCCCCAAAACGCCCCCAAGAATCCACTCGGCATTGACTCAGCACCACCATTTTTTTATATCCTTCACCTCACGTTAAAAAGTCCAAGAACATGCCCCCTCCCCCTGCTGCAGCCTCAAAACCATTCCGACATCGATAAGAGCTCCGTCCTCGGCGAGAGCGACGTAGCTCCGAGGCGAACGTTCAACGAGTCGTACGTTGCCAGGTCTGTATCTCTAGGCAACGCGTCGCGCTCGCAGTGTCTTTCGGATCGAAGAATGCGAAGGAGTAATAAAAGAGCAAGTACCTGTAGGTAGATCCTCATAATCTCCCTTCCTCTTACCTCCTGGATCGTTCGCCACCTTCATTGGCCCTTTGTCGTGATTCGTGCGCGAAGAGTACGACGTCGGAAATGGGGATTGTACGTAAACGAAATATCATAAATACGATGGAGGCCAAGCACGTGGGCTCGACCCCTCAAGCAAAATCTTGGGGGGCGGGGACCGTTTCGCCCGCCTATCATTTCACAATCAAAGTAAAGCGCAGAATGGGCCATTTATAAAATTCACCAACTCTCTGGACACATTAAAGATCCAATTTCTAATGTAAGTGTAATAATGAATCGGCTCATCAACCCATTTCTTAACTCATATTCGATAGATTATATTGTTATTTGGATAAATTATATTCAATGAATAAACTTAATGTGAATATTAAATGAGTTCTCAACTTATTTTAATCGACCTCTATGATTCACTTTCGATCATCCTCACTTGATATTGCGCTCACTCACTCTATATTTCGCCTTAGTTTGAATATGATTTGTCTATGGGTTAGGTCGGTTAAGTTGTATATATTTGAATTGATCAGGAATTATTAAATTTATATTGCGTGAAAATAAATTATTTGAGTTAACTCGAGTCCGACTTTTTTTACTTCACCCAACATGTCCTTTTGACAAGTCTAATAATAGGTTACTCTAGGTTAGTCCTCACCACTTAATGATATTCCTAAACATTTCCACTTGCACTACTCCCCATTCTCATGACTTTTTACCCCCCATAAAGAAAAGTGCATTGAGGCGCGTTAAAATGGGCTGCGGTACCTGTTTTCGTATTCCGCTACTTCCCCACATGCATTCTTCAGAATCCGGTACAATTATTGTGTCGATTAAGTTATAAGTAAATCAAAAGGTTAATCAGTAAATCGAGAGAATCTCGAAGAATCAAACTCGTCTAAGTGCGTCGAGAGACGTCGAATATCGAACGGCACAAGCTGACCCTGACACAATAAACTCAAACCCATTCTACCTGCATAAAATTCACGAATTCTAAAAAGCATATTTGAGAAGAAGGGTTATGCTTCTCGTCGCGAGAACGAGGGATGCTATTTTTTTTAGAATTAATATCACGAAAAATTTTAAACTAATATACCTATGATAAATTTATCATAAACTAATTTTTCAACCACCAAAAATCCAAAACTAATACATTTATGATAAATTTATTCAAAATAACCACAAAAATCTCTAAACTAATATATTTGTGATAAATTTTTAAAAAAAAACTCTAAATTAAATACCATTCGTTAAATTTGATTAATACCAAAAGAATGATATAATTTGGGATAAACGAAGAGTAAAATCTTAAACCTAAGTATATCACCAATTATCGCGTGTCATATAACTTAATAATTTAATAATAAATTTTAATATAAATTAATAAAAAGTAAATTTGTTATAAATATATTTTTAAAAAAAATGTTAAATGTATATCAATTTGGAATGTTTCGTGATGAAAAAAATTTGAGTAAATTTATTATAGATATAAATCTCATGATATTAAATAGTTTCCTTTTTGTCCTAGAAATGAGAAGATAAAATTAAAAGAAAGGAGGGGAGACAACATGAAAAAACGAGCTAAGAGCCAAGCAAAGCTATTATTCCCTGAAACTGAAAGCGTTCGTAGCCATCAACCGCGTCATCATCACCGTCGTAAGTGGGGGGGAGTGAGAAGAGAGAGAGCGAGGGAAGATCAGCCTTTTGCTTCTCTTTTTGGGGTTATCGCCATCATCATCCCCGAGGTGAATCCAAAGTTGGAGCTGTGAAGACTTGTCAGTCGAATTTAGTGGGGGTGGCGGCCCCACTCTCTCCTCCTCTGCTCAGGTGAAAATTGAATAATTCGTACTTTACAATTCCGCGTCGTAACTTGTAACGGAGCAAAGGTGGGTCACGGCGCGGCTTTTCTCCCGCTCGAGGGGCCACAGCCGCAGCGCCGAAACTGCAACTCCTGGGCTTCATATAGGGTTTACCATTTCTTATAATTTAAAATTTACTTTACACATCTTAAGACATAAAACCTATCTTATCACGTATTCCAAAATCTATTTAGATCCTATCTATATTATTAATCGAACGATTGATGTGAATTATTACTTTTAATGACCATAATTTGTTACTAAAATTTACCTGATTATAACTATTATTTAAACACATGAAAAATATGAAATATAAACAAAATAAAAGTCTCAGTCATAAAATGAAAGCTCCAACTAGTGATACGTAATATATACTCAAATTGAATGTCATGAAATGTTGTAACATCGCGCGACGATATAAACCAAGAAAATTATAAAAAAATTATTTCAGATACTAAGTTACAAGTTCCAACAATCTAGAATCAAGATCGAATCCATTGAAATAAATTGCTTGAATTTTGAAAACTGAACATGCAAATCTTGAAACGTGAAATTGGATAGGTTCCGCTTTCATGTTTCAAATTTTATTCTTAAATCATACTCACTCCTAACTTACTCTCCGCTATAGATTCACCCAAGCCGATTTCCTCTAATTTTAAAACCTCACCCTAATCACACTCTCCTCCTACAGAGTCCGCAAACAGTGCCCGCATCGGCACGTGCCGTAAATGTGAAATTTTTTTCGTTTCGTTAGTGACGGATCGAGCCTTGAGAGGTCGAAGGGAGAAGGCCCCCGGAATTTGAAGTGGTCCAATTCAGAGAATATTTGCTATTCTGATACAATGACAATTAAAAAAAATGAAGGAGAAGAGGGAGAAGACAAGAGGTGGATGGTTTGGATTGGCAAATCTAAAAGCTTTAAGAAAAGGGGGTTGGAGTTTTGCTTTGGAGTTCGGTCTCAACGTTTCCGAGACTCCTCGTTGTGTGTGATTACGATAATTTTGGCCACCCCCTTTTTGGGATTTGCCCCTTTTCCCAATTCTTTTAATTTTCTTCCCTTACATTCATTAAACGCCAATAAAATCTTTAATTTTGGTAATATTCTTTAGGGCAAACACCCAAAAAAAAAAAAACTCTTCCTATTGTAACATAAATATTCATACTTTCATCTGTACCACGAAAAAAAAAACCTAATATATATACCCTCTATTTCAATTCCACAAATGATATATTTATGATGTTGTTATAAATTCGATTTTTTTTATGACACAAAAAAGAGTTTGAAGTATTTGTGTCACAATGAACAATTATTTTTAGTTATAAAAAAATTCGTGATATCTGTATCACAATGGGTAAAGTGTAAAATTTTCTGGTTAATATTAACCGTATTCATTAATAAATCAAATCAAGAAAATGCATATTGTCCAACCCATACTTCATTTTCTTTTATATTGAGCAATCAATAGTTAGAAACCAATTATTTGATTATATTATCGAGCATATCCACCAGCTGTTTAGTTACCCCTTTTGGTAAAAAAGAAACCTTTGTTTTTTCGCCACGATGAATATTGGGGAGGACCTAAGATTCGAGAATGGATTGGCATTATTTTTTGCAAAGAAGAGATTAGGTGGTCCAGGGGCGAGCAGGCGAAACCTGTCAACTGGTCCCCTTCTCCGTTTGGTCTAAAATGGATCGTGGCGTTGGGTAGGACGAGAGAATTAGGAGCAGAATGCGACCCCTCTCTGCTTTCTTGGTTGGAACGACAACGCCACCCTTCGCTTGTCTCTTTGCATTCGCCGCTTCAAGATGATATCATACTCATTCTCCAGTTCTCATGGTTAACCTTGTACAGGACGATGATGATGGTGACGATGATGGTGGTATGAAAGTTTTAAAAAGAGGACAAAAGCGAGAAAAGATGTGGAGAAAGCAAAACGAGGGTGGGAGGTGACGCAAGGTTTTGATGAAAACGAGAGAAAGGCCTGGCCTTGCTTTATCTTTCCACAAAATGGCCAGTACTAGGAGTGAACATGATTTTATGATAAAATAGGGAACCAGAAAATCGGATCGATGGCAATGGGTCCTGTTTGAGATTTCAAGACATACAAGATAGGTTTTAGGTTCGAAAAATTAGAGAATTTATTTGGATAGACAAGTTTTAGGTTCGTTTCAAAATTAAGGGAAATCGTTTCGACATGCTAGAACCTATAACAAGTCATCTTGCAATTTCGCGGTATTTTATGGCATCAAATAATATGCATGTAATCCGGAATCATTAATTTGAACTTCAATTTTTGATATATATATCTATGAATAAGACTTTTACTTTGTTAAAATTTTACATTCTTTGTGTACCTAAATATGAGTTGTGGTCAATAAATTATAACTTTAAATAATGATCATAATAAATAATAATTCACTGCAATTATTCAACTAAAAGTATAAGTAAAACTTTGGTAAACTCTTAAAACTCGTGACAGAATAAATTCCATATTCCAAAATATGCAAAGTCAATTTTAGGTTTTACAAAGTTGGGAATTGATATTAGGATAAATTCTAAATTCCAAGTCATAGCTGAATTGACATTGGTACCTCTCGCCCCTAGCCAACGCTCTACATCATCTTCCATTTCATTTTCATTTGACTTATCGAATCAGCAGTTATGTCACCCATTATCTTTTTGTGTGTATTTTCGCTCCATCTTGGGATAAGGATAACCATGAAGTATAGTTTTCGTCCGTCTTTTCATCTTAAATGGCCTCTAGCATGTCATTCTTTGTACAAGCTTCCCTGGACACTCATCTTCGTACGTTCATCGAATCCAAAAGGTCAACAAAGTAGCTTGGACATAACCCAAAACCTAAACATGTACAGTACGAGCATACCGTCATGATTAGGACTTGTGATATGTCGTGTCATATGATGCTGGCAACTATGTTCCGTAACATGTATGCCAATCACCCCTTCCTAACAACATCTCTGAGCATAGACATTTGGTAGAGTCAGGAGGATGATCTTATGTCGAGTGTCGAGACCTTCAAAGCTTCACTTATAGAGGGGACAAAACATTCACAAATACATACATGCAAACAGTCAAATATCGATCTTAAGCTTACTGATGAATTTCGACAGAAAAGTTAAACACGGCCGAAGCTGAAACGAGGGGAAGGGAAGAAAATGAAACCAGACGGGGCGAATCTCTCAGGAATTGGCCGAGCGATCCACGATGGACCCCTCTATCTTTTCATCAGATACACGAATTGGGTAAACGAGGCATGAAGGGGGCGTACGAGGACTGTTGCGACAGGCACTCGACAAAGCCGCAATCAATGTATAAATACTTCGAGGAAAAGGCGAGTTGCATGTGCGACCGGAGCTTTTATCTCATTTATGGCAGCCGAGAATCTCTCCCCACCCCTCCCCACCCCTGCTCGATGAGGACCTAATTGGACTTTTGGACACAAAAAGCGCACGAGCTTTCACTCACCACCCTATTATAGCTACTGCAAAACCGAGAAGTTACTGCCTTCACCTAACCACGGTGGCCATGTCTTTCACCAGCACCGACCCCCGGAACAAATCTTTGGCATTCGATCCTGAAACGAGCCAGTACAGAGTCATCACCACGTCACCCTTGCTTGCCCCAAACCGTATAAGATGGCCAGTGCAGGCCTTCTGAGCATTCGCAGTTGTAATTGGCACTCCTCCATTATTGCCCTGTAGAAAGGAAAAGGCCTCTCTCACTCCTCTTTTCTATTGCATTACCCTCCTCCATATCTTTATCGCATGTATCCTGATATGATGCATGTGGCAGACGCATTTATATGTCTTTTGTGCTTTCAGGATCTCTCGAGACAGAACCCTGTTTTATGAACAGTAGGCCAGGCATAAAGTGGAATTTAGGTCACGGGCATGAAAGACCGAGGCAAAGAGGAATAGCTCCGTTGTTATAAGATGACCCCAGCGAAATCGGATTATGCTTTACCAATATGGGTGCTTAAAGATGGTAAATTTCACGACGTGGAGACCAATGACGAAAGTCTCCTTGGAAACATCTCTTCGCGGTTTATGACTGTTTCGACACAAAGCGGAGAGCATTGCCAGAAAGAATGAAAATGCATTTGATTTTTGTTGTGGCTGAAGCTATGGTTACAGATGTAAGTGTGTGGCGAAATGATGTCAACTCATATATGTAGTTTTGCACTGACTTAAAAACTACATTGAGTATAGAATTTAGAGGACACGGCTTCTCAAAAGGTGCTTGTAAGCTATTGCAAGTTGGTACGCCGCGTCTGTACCAAATAATTTCTAAATGTGAAAAAGTTCACGAGGAAACGATTACATTTCACCCGTTGCTTAAACATCTCAATCCTCCAACAGTTTCCCCACCAATAATTTTTTACCTCCCACCACCTGATTTGTCTCATCTCCCATCCCTAAAACAGGCCGGGCATATCATAACCAGCGATAAAGTGGCCGACATCTTTTTTCGTTCTAAGTTTCATCCCAACCGAACGATTGACGAACGACTATCGAAATGACTTTTTTTTTTTTTTAAAAAGAAAAAAATTCTGCCAACGTGATCTCGGTGGGCACATGTACTGTGCATCTATCCACCACTCACCACACGCACACCAAACCAGTGCTGGTGAGTGGCGAAACATGTGTTGCGTTTGGGACCTTGAGGTCCGTGTTTCACTCATTTCCCTCGCTCAAGCAACCACCCAAAACCCACTTGCCCCGATCCAAACAGAGTGCGTGACGAGTGAAGACCCGCCTAGGAATCTCAACACTTAAACAATACATCAACCATCCCAAAACAGAAGCCCGGAATACATTAAGGATTAACCGAGTCCCTAAAAGGTTCAGAATTCTGTATTTCATGTCCTGGTGCTATTATTTTTCTATGTTAACATGACATTTAACTTCTCTTTTTATAATATATAGAGAGAGAGGGGAGGGGGGCAGAAAGGGAAAAAGGGTAGTACAAAAAGAAGAGAGTACAACAAAACTCTACAGCTTAATGTAGATTTTATGCCTTTAAACACAGGACAGGGGACAGGGCACATGCATAGCATGGACCAGGACAAGGTTTGGGAGGGTGGGGGGATGAAGGTTCATTTCCCATTTCTACCCTCGGGGTGTCCCAGTTTTTACATGACAGAACAGGCATTAGGGTTCTCATCGCTGAAGATCTGAGGAGGGGGAGGGTGGGTCTGAGGAGCGTAGGGATTGTACGGTGCAGCCATTAGAGGTTGATTGTAATAGTATGGCGGCGGAGGCGGGGGCAGAGGCTGAGGCGGAGGTGCGTAGAAATCCATGGGCAAATATCTCGGGGCATAGTACGGTGGATAGTGTGAGTACTCGTTCATCTTCATCTCCACCACTTTGCCCTCTTCGGCGGCCTCCGCCTTGGGCTCGGCGGCGGCGTCGCCTTCCTTCTTGTCTTTGCTCTCTCCCTCGCTCTTCTTGTCCCCTCCTCCTCCTCCTCCTTCCTCCGCCTTCTTCTCTTCCTTGGCGTCTTTGGGCTTCTCTTCCTCTTTCTTCTCTGGCTCTACCTTCACTATCACCGCGTGCTTCCCCGTCCTCCTGTGCACGTACTCCACCAGCTTCGGTGGCTCCAAAACCCCCTTCACCGTCACCTGCGAGCTCTTCAGATCTGGCTCAGCAGATTCCACCCCTGAAACAACCAGGACCCGTTTTGTTATGGTCAGGATCGGGCTTTTGGATTGACGAGTGCAGAGAAGGATCGATACAGAGTTGACTGGAGGAATTTCTTGTCGAGATATTTAATTACATGGATTCGGTCATAAGGGGAAGCTAATTTGAATAAGAGACGCATTATTCAATCTAATCAAACGGGTATTCCCCTGAATCTGAAAATATAATAGGATTCTGATCGATCTTCGAAATAGATAGAAAAAAGAGCGAACTCCTTTTCTAAAGAGATTCAAAGTAAAGCGTAGAACTTTTATTTAGAAAAGAGAGGAGCGTTTTCTTTCTTTTTCAACGATCAAATTACGAAATCGTCAAATACGCAGACGACAGCATGACAAAAAATGACGTCGAAGGCGGAAAAGCTCATACCTTTCATCCTGAGGATGCGTTTCTTGATTGCCTGAGAACAGGCCTCGCAATGCATGTGAACGCTGAGCACCACCGTGATCACCTGCGGCGGCTGAGCAACATTTTGTGCCCAGAAACATAGAATCAGGAAAAGAACAATGGCAAGAACAGGGAACAAGAAAGAAAGAAATCAAATGAAAAGCGAAGACACCCCAAAGTCGCAGAAAGCTGAATCCTTTGACGCAAGAGAAAGAGACGGACCTCTTCTTTCTTCTCTTCGGGCTTGGGGGCTTCTTTCTCCTCAGGCTTCTTCTCTTCTGGAGCAGGTGGCTTCGGAATAGGGGAGAGAAGCTCCACTTGTCGGTGGCTCTTCTTCTGCACTCTCTCCAACACTTTGAGCGGATCTGCTTTCTCTCCCTTCACCACCACCTTGTGCGTCCTGCAGTCCGTCGTCACCTCTTCCACTCCTACAGAAAGATCAATCAAAACCAAAAAAGACCACCCCCTTAAAATAGTCGAACGGAAAGAAGGAAACATTCGAATCTCAGAAGCAGAGCACTGGTCGAAATCACAGATTCGGCAGCTTCGGAGGACTGACCATCGAAGCCGTTGAGGCTCCGGCGGACCTTGCGAGCACAGCCCTCGCAATGCATGTAGACTTTGAGCACTATCTCAGGCGGAGGAGGAGGCGGGTCCTTGGATTCCTCCGCCTTCTTCTCTCCCTTCTTCTCTTCATCGGCGGCTTTCTCGGGCTTCTTCTCCGGTTTCGCTTCCTCCGGCTTCTTGGCCTCCTCCTGAGCCTTTGGCTTCTTCTCCTCCTGCACAAACCCACGCAGACCAAAAAGAATCAGCACACAAAACCCACAAACAGCAAAGCGAAGGCAGAGCTTTGAAAGCGAAGAAGAAGACCTCTCCCATTGGGGCTGTTCTGTGTAACTCTGGTACAGAAGAAAAGACTTGAAGAAGAAGAAGAAGAAGAAGAAGAAGGGTACGGAGACACTTGGGGTTAGGGTGGAGATAAGATTTGAGTCTCTCTCTCTATCTCTCTCCTGGGTGTTGCTGCAGTGGCTACCAGAAATTGCTCAGGACCATTAGATCTCGCTCGCAACTCCCACCACCATCACCAGCACCACGAACACCACCAACATCAGCATCCGGCTCGCCATACCGCCCGATTACGTGGCTTTATATAAGGGGGCACGTGCACTGCAGGGTGAATGTGCTTGAGACACATGGTGCCCGGAGGTTACATCCCCCCCCCACGAGATTCAAAGCAGCTTCGGAAGTAAAATTCGTGCCTATTACTGCAACCTCTAGAAATTAGTGGGATCCGTTGGATGGAAAAATTGCCTTCGCATTTCAAACTAATAATTACCTACGTTCAAAAGGTCTACCTTAGGAATTATAATGTACCCATTTCTAAGCTACGTAAAAATCACCCGTCAGCTGGCTAGAAATTAATAAAAAAAGAACTCGACCGTCACTGCATCTCCCGGTTACTCGCCTTCTCAATCAACGGCCGAGATTTCACGCTCAATTCTTCTTGACCTCTGAGGACTCCACGGTCAACCCCACTAGTTAATTGTGGACCTGGGGTTAAATTAAGCGGCTAGTTTCATGGGATTCGGGATTTGGAGAATCTAAGTTCCGAAGGGTATAATCTAATTATCGTTTTTTAAGCAGCAATTGGAGAGAGACTTCGAGTTGTTTCGACTTCGTGCTCATGGGAAATGAAAATCCACAGATTTGACCGGGTCAAAGACAAAACGGACATTCAAAACGGAGGGACTACGAAACCGCTGCCTTGGGGTTTTTGCTGCGTTAGGATATCGGTAATTTTCTTCGGGGCAATTAAGATTATTTGGCATCATTCATTCCCCCCCAAAAAAGTTAGATATTCGTCCGACCATTATTTCGCATTAATTATTTTCCCAAGGGGCGACAATGAAACTGCGTACAAAGGGCCCGTTTGGTTAGACTTTTGGGGAATGCATTTCTGCAAATATCTTTGAGTGAATAGGGTTTTCTGAAATGCAAATATAGTTTGGCAAAAATACCGTTCGGTAAAATTTACATTTGTAATTGACTTTTATTAAATTAAAAAAGCAAATATATATATTTTGAAGTCCGACCACTGGACTGCCAGATCCGATGGCTGAATTGTCGGATTCGGCGATCGGATCTGGCCTCCGAACGGTCGCTGGGGTAGGGCGACCGTCGCCTGGGTTCGCATGACCCAGGCGGCCGTCACCTGGTCACCTAAGGTCGTGCAACCCAGGCGTTGCCTGAGGTCCGGTGACGGTCGCTGGGGTCGGGTGACCCTCAGGTGGCTGTCATCGACATGCACGACCCCTTGGCCGGCGGTCGTCGGCCTCCGATCGGCTTCTTCGGAGAAGATAAACAGTAACCCTAAACTTGCATTCAAAAAATGCAACTTCCCAAAATACCTTCAGACCTGCTTTGGGCTAAGGGTCCCTAAAGCCACTTGGAGATGCAATTGCATTTTGTCAAAGTCGCCCAAAAAATCAAATCAAACGCGTTTGTATTTGGACAAGGGACTTTAGAGTCCGAAAGCCCATTTGAAAGGCCGAACCAAATGGGGCCAAAGTTGAAATTGAAAAGTGTAGATGAATTTGCTTTGTATATGGGACGGATGCGACCTCAATTACACAAGTGTAACATTCATAGTTCGTGGAAGGGCGAGAAGAGCATTTCAGCAATAACACATCCATCTGTTCCCCAAAAAAACGACATATAATAGTTGTATGGCCCATTTATAATTTTCCTTCGCTTTATCATATTCTAGCGACAATCGTGGAAATGGGTCTCATCTACACTACTCATAATGCATGTTATAAGTTTCTAGCACATGAAGAGCAACCAATTCGTATTATCTGTAGGGTTTCCCTATTTACGAAAATTCAGTGCAAAATGCAATTGTTTTTTATTTTCGGTGCATGAGTGATAATTAATTGCCCTAGCTCTGCAATATAGCAATAGCAATTATTGCTTCAGATTTCCTTAAGTACGATGCAATCAAAATAATGTCATTCTGGTTTTCAATAAGTGAATTGTAATTAAACTGCCGACTGCAATTGTATAAGTTAAATTCCATCAAAACTTTCGATCCGCCATCGTTAGTTTGTTGGAAGTGTTCAATAATTCGACCCACCGCGTTACAAATGCTAAAACATTGTAATCACTCGTCAATTTCGACCATGTTCTCTACTATCTCTGATGATGATCTTCACTTGCCTTCTTTTCCCTTTCCAGAGAAGGTATGTCATCTGCTTTTAAATGCGATCCCATCTTTTTTTCACGCAAAAAGATAAGTGTTACCTACTTTTGTCTGGTTATCAAGAGAAATATATTGAATCAAAACCTGAAATCAAAGGAATGGACGTCAATATCTGGAGAGGGTATGTGTTGGTGAAAATGAATGACCAAAACTCATCAAGAAAAAAGTTCACATACTCTTGCAAGTCGATTGTAGATTATTGCATGAACATCTGGCAATCTTCTATGAGGCGAAAAAAACATCGATATATGAAGGATATTTTCTTAACAAATTATTTGCTGGGAACAATGAATTTTAGTTGTGGTAGATTTGATTTTTTGGTTCCAATGCGCCACCAGACGTGTTTTGATTATTAGATGAACTATAATTCCTATCATTCGAGCTACGTAGACACCACAGACCATAGGATATTCATTATTCAGCTAGTTTTGCAATTCAAGCTTTGAGCCAACTGGACCTCAGCTTAGGAGCTAGAAAACGTGCGCAGCTTTCAACCTATCATCTTAGTCACACATCGAAAATAGCCACACAGGTCATCATCAAACAATTCCTATCACGATGTGAAACAAATCGTCTAGACTTGGCCACGGCATAGGCAACCGGGGCATCCCTAAGCTCGATATTTCACGATCTCTCTAGAATGAAAGCGTTAGAGAGATCGAGAGGAAGATCAATCATTTTCATTTCCACCCCGTATTCCATCCCAACGAAAAGGGAAGAGGATCGAACTTCAAGTGCATTTACCAAAATTTCGAAATACAATAACAGACTAGGCAAGTGGCGTCCTAGAAGAAAAAAATACCCTCTTAGTGTTTTATATCTAAGGGATCTCAAAGTCTGAACGAGAGTTGATATAAAGCCTTTTAAGAACATGTTTAAATTCGAGATCGCTAGGAAATTATTCGTGCCATTTTCACTCCATATTCATCCCAGTGAAACACGAAGAGGATTAAACTTCAAGTGTACTTTATCAATATTCCGAGATACGATGATAGAGAGGGCGAGTTGCTGACGTCTCAATTCGCATCGGGCAATATTGTAGATGCGGTATGTCACGGAAACGGTGCAAAGTGGGATCATACGGAAAAGGACGTTGTTGGGTCTGATTCATGTATAAGGATATGGTTTTTTTGTGAGGGGGTGGGGTGACGTTGGTGATATGACCTGATTTGATTTTTGGGTTGAATAATTTTCTTAATTATCGGGAGGATTGAGGATGAGATATACGATTGCAACGATCTCTGAGATTGTTCGAAAGGGGTTATATAATTTAGAGCCCTTTACGCAGCTACATTGGAACATTAGGAACTTGGATAAGACCAACCCTTCTTTTTTCTATAGTTATTCGTCACCGATCTGATCATTAAGAATAATATATGATTGCTAATCCTTGCCTTTTTCTTTTCTGGATCATGACACCAATCGGCACCATACGTGTAGAAAGAAAGATTATCTGCTTATGCTCCTTTACGTATATGAATAATTTTTAGTAAGGCGCAATCGCGACCTAATCATATCGGCTAAAATACAAATTTAGAGAAAATTTGTTCAAAAAGTTTTAAATCCATTATACTCTTGTCAATTAATCCTAAACTTTTTCACTTTTTGTCAATTGAGTTGTAAAACTTTTTGCTTTTTGTCAATTGAGTCCATTTAGTTTAAGGTTAAAAAAAATTCAATGCCATCATTAGCGCCAACCGTGCTATGCAATTTCAGGCCAAAATTGATCCGACCGATTCAATTGATAAAACGTGAAAATATTTAAAATTCAATTAACAAAATTGAAAGTTTTAAGGTTACATTGGCAAGAGTGGAGTAGATTATGACTTTTTAGACAATTTCCCTCAAATTTAGCTGGCAAAAAGTTTATGGTAGCATGAGTTTGTTTATGCGTTATGAATCGTCTTGAACCTTCAGGAACGACCCAGAAGTATTTTCTTTTGGTTCTATCCAGCAGCAGAAGTGTGGTCCAAAAATGGGGACAAAGATTAGGGAACGAAGACGACATTTTTAGTGATGGAAGGTGGTGCATGGGAAACGAAGGAGCATTTTCCGCAGAATCGTCAAATCACGGCCCTGTTTTGATTGGAGGTAAACCCTAACGCCAACGGAGAGCCACATAAAAGCCCGCTGCATGGCCGACCGACTCGAGACGGCCTTCTCCCTACTTTGGAGTGCATGGAGCCTGCAAGCTCTGACTGTGCATCTTTTTCTCATGGTCCAAAACCCTACTCGAATCATTGGGTCCTCTCCATAAGATCACCATGTCCGTGTTTATCGAGACATGCGAGGGCAGCAAGGAACTGGGTGGGCGTCTCTGATCCAAGAGCGTTTCTCCACCTTATCCGAATTCCTCTTTTGTCTTGCTCATCGTGCTCTTCATCGACCCTGATAATTTGGCCTTTGTTCCCCACTGATCTGGCTTGGCATGTGAAGTGGGTTTTCCCCATACGCGTTCCGCCTCGCGATGACGAGTCTCAGTCCGTCCCCAGCATCATGGCACCTGGCGAAGCCTCAAAGATGGGCACGTGAGCTATTTTCCCATTTTCACGTCCTGTAATTGCCTTTCTAGTCTATTATTACATAGAGAAGTTATTCTCATGCAATCATATCGTATGCCGCTGATACATGAAGGCGCCGGTTTACATTATAAGCGGGTCGTGCAATCAATGCATTCGTCACGGGCCAGCAATTCTTTAGCCAAGGAATAGCCCGTGTAGCACATGGTGAATTGAAAAACTAGGTCAGCCTTCATTTTATAATTGTTCCAGAGAGCAATATAGCAAATAGTATTACCGTATTGGATCATATCACACTCAACTTAACTTGAGCATCCAGTCCTTTAAGCAAGACACCTAGAACATTTTAAGCACAACAACTAGTTTCAGCCTATCATAGTCTCATTAGAAGAGTGGTATCGACTCCCAACTAGTTTGTATAGGGGAGACCAACCTTGCTTTTAGAGGTTTGTAGAAATAAAATATTTTTATTCTAAAACTCCTAACACAAACGCCCTAACGTTATTTCCATGAACCAATTATATTATCCCTGCTACGTTATTCACTCTTCTCTCCAATAACACCAAGCTCCACTCATGAGGGTACGAGAGTACGGGAGAATAACAGTCTGTGACATTCTCCCCCATTCATTTCCACAACGCCCTCATTTCAAGCTCTTCTATTGCTTCCTTGTGTTTCTCAACCATCAACATCCACTCCCTAGGAGTTACATGAATGGCAATGCTCGGTCAATAGAAAAGGCCACTCCACTCCACCGATAGCTTCCCTGATCAAAGCTGTTCGTGAATCTCCTAGTCACTTATACTTCCTGACAAGTGTGGCATAAATAGCCAACTACACTTCCTTAACCGCACTTCCTTGGGCCTACTAAGCTTATCCTAAACTCAATAGACTAATGAAGGGTTCTCCCCTTATTGTAAATGGGATAACAAACCGCTTCTTGAGTTTACCAATTGATCTACAAGCGTCATCCCTATTCAGTGAACACTCGATTCCTTCCTATGACCCCATTGCCATCCTAAAAGTTAATCGAGAGCCCCATGTTGTCCGAGCCCTCTTGGCCCCAACAATCACTCTCTCCCTCTCATAAGATTGGGTAGATCACAAATTTTCCTCAAATTACCCACCAACTGAAGGGATCTTACTCTAATACCATCTTTCACCACCCGGCAGTTCTTTGGCTACAGAATAACTCATGCAACGCTTGATCAGTCGAGAACACCAAGCCAAGCTTCATTCTATAGTTGTTCCAAAGAACAATATAGCGAATAACATTCTCATATCGAATCGTACTACACCCAGCTTAACTCAAATATCTAGTCCCTCGAACAAGACACGCAGAACATTTTGGGCATAACAATTGGTTTCAACATGCTGTGACCTCATTGAGAGAGTGATATTAGCTCATGATTAGTTTGTGCATGAGAGGTCAATCCTGCCTTCAAAACTTCGTAAAGATCTAATCATTCTGTCTTAAAACTGTTAGCACAAACACCATGATGCCACTCCCTCGAACTAGCTATGTCATCCCTCTGCATCACTCACTCTTGTCCCCAACGACACCAAGCTCCAATCACAAAGGTACGAGAGCACGGAAGAATCACGATTCATGACACATCCGTAACTTTCTGCTATAATAGGACTTACACTACATGTTATCCCAACGGATTAAGGTGAACGAGACATTGTTAGCTACATTATGTATGCAACGGTGTATTTCATGTTAGAATAATTTGATAATTAAACCACGCTGTTGTCAAATGGGCTTAAACTTTTGGTATGGGCCGCAGTGATTTTACAGAACCTTTCATTTCAGAGGTTCAAACCACTAAAGGAGGACCTATTCTACCTTTCACTTCGTTGTTTTTAATACTTCTCCCCATGTAAATGCGGGCAAGACAGATAACGCGAGTCTGAAATATACAAACACGACATTTATAAAGTAAAGAATGATTCCCATCACATAAGAAAGGAAGAGTGAGAAAGGAGAACATTCAGGATCAAAGATTCAAACACAATACAGTTAGTTACGAATATGAAATTACCGTCGTATCTTTCATTTCTTGTCATTTTCCTCTCTGTCAATATCATCCTATGAGGACAGTCACCAAACATATCACGAGGAAGCAAAAGTTCCACTGTTCAGAGGAAATGAGAAGGAGGGACTTTTGAGGAATGAAAGCTACCGCAAATCTCAGGATCACAAATTTAGACCCCACGCGTGTCTCGACGGAAACATGCAATGGTCCAGGTGGGGGGTTGATGAAATTAGGGTTAGCACAAGAAGACAAACATAATGCCTACCATTATGTTCTTTTCTTTTTCATTTGCAGAAGCCAGTGCAGAAAGATTAGGTTCCTCATCAAAGATGGCCACGACATAATGGTAAAAACGTTTTTCCCCCTTTTTCTTGATCTTCTACAGAAGACAGTGCAGAAATATTAGGTTCTCATCAAAGATGGCCTCGACATGATGGTAAAAAAGTTTAATCCATGTTGTAATGATGACAAATATTCACTCATGAACGACCCATCCGCAAGTCCATCTGGACCAACTTATATTCCAGAGGATACACGCACCCAACGCGTCGATGCCTTCTCTTGTCGTACCCGTGATTAAAAAGAATCCTAGACCCAAAAGACGAACTTTCTCATGCCTTGCAATTGCAACGCCAGATTAGGGCAACAAGCCCCATCGGACCGTACTAATAATGGAACCTTAAAGCAGCTCAAACGTCACGTTATGCACCAGTAAAGCACAACACACGACGGTAAACGTCGGTTTGATTGATTGGCCATGCACGCCATGATTTCCTCCGTTCAGAGCCTGGACCCCACCCACCCCTCCCAGTAACATCGTGGCTTCACGATGACACGTGGTACCCCACGAGAAGACCCTAAAAACACGGGGTGCGAGATTGATGCAGAAAGAAAGAACCCCGTTCGCAGCTGATACGATACAATGCGATCCAAAGCATGCACGCACCATCAAAGTCGCAACATGAAAAGAAAGGCCCGGACGGGACACTTAGTCCTCGCTCGCCTATCAGTGAAAAGCTACTTACAAGATAAATGAAGATGGAGAATAGTGCGAGGAATAGGGGACACACCCGTTATTTTAACAGTTTTTAAGTGCGTGATCAGGGAATATAAACAGAAGCAGAGCAGATGCGGCTGATTATATGAGTTTACGTACGTTTTATGTTTTGGAATGAACCTTAATCTCGGCAAAGTTTAATCCAAATCTGAGGATGCTGTCGGGTCATGTGCAGCTGGGGAGTACGTTCCCCATCGTCCTTTCTCGTGATCCTTTTCGAAGGCCCCCGAGTTGAATATGGGTCTTGCTTAACCGAGCACTATGGGCTTCTTGATGGGCTTTTTGTAGCAGCTTTCCAGATGCAGATGGCCCCAATTCCAATTGGGTGCTTGAAGTCGAAGTTGAAGATGGTCCATTCCATCTCATCTCATCTAGTAATATTGAGTTCGAATTGAAGACTTTTGCCGAATTGGGCCGTCAATTGAGCAGCGTACGGCCGTTTTCATGAACTTCCCTTCTCGTCTGGAATTGAAGGTGGAATGTGCTTCCATTGTGAATCGAATTGACTCCATCATATAGTACCACATGCGCATCTAACATTATTTTTATAAATCTGATCTACCAAGTGATCTGATGAACTGTGATTGGATAGTTAAATAAGCGGGAGCAAACGAGAAAAATGAGAAGCGAATCAAGGGTGACCACAAACCCAGAATAGAAGCAACCCAGCAATAATGGCAGTGACTATGTCTCATCAGCATGCAATGCACAAAAGGAACTATAGCATAAACAGCAAAAGCTGGAGACTTATGGAAAGGAGATGCTAACTGTCAAGTAGGGACGAGATTCATATAGCCGTCGCCTCCATGGCCAGTTGCACAGCTTCTCATGGCAACTACGGCAACCACGAGCAGTACCGAAACCATCCCAATCCATCTCCCGCCCGCCATCAACCCGCTTACCATCTTTCTCTTCTTCTCTATTTCCCTTGTGCCTAGAGATGAAGACGATGACGATGACGACAAGCAGCGACCGCCATCCTCCGCTGCCACCACTTCCTCACTCGTCTTGATCTGATTACAGCAGTCATCTTCATCATCATCATCGTCATCGTCACCATCAGTTACACCACTCCACCCACTGCATGTCTCCGCTTCTCCATCTCCTGAGTCCGGCATGTCGAACAATCTCCTTCCCTTCAACCTGCCGCTCTCAATGGCGGCTCGTCTCTCTCTCACCGTCTCTTCCGCAGCTGAGTCGTAGCGCCTTGCCATTCCCTTCCAGGGCGGTGGTAACCTACGAAATCCGTGCTGAAGTGAGGCCATGAGGACTCGTGGAGAGTTGCTCCTCAAGAGCCGAATGACTTGGACCGGGGTTTTATTAGCGTTGCGAAGGTTGTATGGTTTATAGGATTCCGCTCTTGATTCAAACTTCTGGAACTTGAGGTACAGTTGGGTGTCGGCACTTTCCTTTTGGTTCTGCACTCGAAGCATGCATGGTTTTGTGGGGTCTGTCTCTCTGCTTTATTAGTTGTTCTGGATGATGATGAGTTGT
Source organism: Eucalyptus microcorys (assembly GCA_014182515.1). Taxonomy (NCBI): domain Eukaryota; kingdom Viridiplantae; phylum Streptophyta; class Magnoliopsida; order Myrtales; family Myrtaceae; genus Eucalyptus; species Eucalyptus microcorys. The sequence goes on from CM024572.1 coordinate 25,046,909, forward strand.
GACGGTGAAGAAAAGGGATCCTTTTTCGAACGTGGGATGTGGAGGAACGAGGTTATAGGAGCGGCATAAAACTAACTGATCCATGCTCGGCTTTTGAAAATCCTCATGCACAATCTGAAGGACTTGTCGACTACATAACTGACTTCAGTTTATCTTCTGAATCATCCATGCTGAGATCGCCCCTTGACATTTGAGACGATAAATTACGATCTTGTAAATCTAAACTAAAACCGAACGCTTGAGAATCTCAATCTGCGCGCAAGCGATTATTCTAGGCGACGGCCAGCTCGATCGAGCTATCATCTGGTCAACTTAAGTCTTTGAACGTTTCAACTCTTCCATATTTTCTTGAGACAACATGTTTTGCCTTACTCTTAAACTAAATTTTTGGCGAACACGAGGCATTGGACGTTTAAACTTACCGACAGCATAAAGTCGAAAGGAAACTTTCATGATTATTCTTCTCCCGTAAAATTCCATTTTTTCCCTTTTCAATCGTCCTGCTAAGGATGTTAAAGTGACTCCCCCCCGTTTTGCTTTATTAAAGTTTCAATCTTTGGTGGAAAAATTGGTTGCTGGCCCGGCATCCCCCACCAGCAAATTTCCAGAATCATGATCTAGACCCACAGCGCGGGTAACACGGTCATCGTCATTCAGCTCCTCCCGCATGATGAGGCTTTAGGCAACCCTACCGACAGACTTCTTCAAATGATGTCCATCCTTTTGAGAATTCACCCACTGCCTTACGTTCCAAATAACTGCTTTTGCCTTCGTCTACAGCAATTCCAGCATGGCCCTCCACAGTCACGTTGATGCATGAATAACGATTGCCACATTCCGCACTGCTTCTCAAGTTTCCGGTTATCTCGAATAGTAAAAGACCAAAGACAACGCCCTGGGTTTACTAATCGAATTCAAACATATGGCAGGCTCCTTACATCAGAGATGAAGGTGATGCTTTGTCACTACCTTCATCAGCAATCCAAGGTTAGTTGACCAAAAATTAGCTAACAACATTGTCAAATAGCCCTCACAGCAGTCATTGCAGTTCCAAATTCCCTAGGTGGAATGGCAGTTACAGTTGATAATAGCCCTCAGATTCCAACTCTACTGCTAGCACTAACAAAGAAAGGAGAAAAAAGTAACCAGAGAGCCTTTCATGTAGGCTGGGTCAGCTTGCAGCATCTGGATTTGATATGTCTTCTATTATCCCTTTGCCGTCAAAAGCATCAAAGAAGAAAAAGTTCTTAAGAGGATCTCCCTTCCCAGATATCGCTTTTATCACCTCCTAAAATGGTTGCATTGGCAGAATATGTTGAAAGGGCATAAGGAAATCACTCACACATTAAGATAGCAACAGAATGCAATAAATTTAACAGGAATAGCACCTGTCCAAGAATCCCCCCAATGACTGCACAAACTGGTGGAAATTCTCTCGTACCATCCACCAATCTTTCTAGTAGATAATCCGGAATTTGAGATTCATTAAATGACTGCATGGTCACAAAGTAATGAGGGAGAGCCACACAAAATTATCATATCAAACATATGAGAGAGAACATTGCGAAAAAATCAAATGGCACATGCAGCTTCCATATAACACACCTCTGCCTCGCAAAGTTCCTGTCTCTTCTTCATAACACCAGGAAAATCAAGAATCGAAGTTTCGCCAGGCTTACGCCCTTCTGCCTCTTCAAACTTTTCGATGACTGCAAAAGTAGGGAAAGAAGACAGTTGGCAGTATTAAATAAAAATTGACTTACAGTATTCATTCTTCATTTAAATGATAAAAGGAAATATAAGGTAACCAGCACAGAGAGATAGCACATTAGTTAATTTCTAAACTGAATAAATGCACAGGAATCGCTGACTACAGGAGCTTATATGACAACACACACAAGGGTATTAGTACTCAACGAAAGAGAAATGTAAAAACATCTGCCAATTGATAAGAACAACAACTAGGCTCAGTAAACAAAAGAAACCATTTTACACATCTGGCCAATAACAAAATACATTAGTACCCAAGGAAAAATCAGATTAAATGCAATTTGGATAACCTCGCTGTACCTCTCATGGCAAAATAGAGCCTCGCCATTCTCCTGGGTAGCCTTTTCCAAGGTGTTGTAATTGCTTCCTGTGTGATAAAGGGGGAAAAAAACAGCTCAACGTTTGCATACATTTCTCAAAGCTTGTTTATAACTTCAAAATCACACCCAGTGATAGCACAGTTCAATATGTAACAGATCATCCACGATTAGTAGTCTGCGAAGGCTTTCACAAGCATTTCTTGTTCAATCATTGTTTATTTCTTTTCCTTTTAACTACTATAGGCATCATTACCATAACATTTTCTAAATAAATAGAGTGAGACAAGCATCAATTCATCTGATTAGGATGATTCAGTCATACCTCAAAACTAGGATACTTTAGTTCGAATTCAACAGCTTCATCGACTTTTTTCTGCCATCCAGGAGAAGAAAACAAAGTGATGATATCAATATTTCTGATGATCAATACTATTGAATATAACAAAGCAACTCATATCTGCAAAGTTTAGTGCAAAAATCTCATTGTCTGATAAGTGTGTCTCAGGCATGCCACTGAAGCAATTCATGTACAAGGCTAGCAATAACAAGAAGAGGACTAACACAGGCAATACTTCATGCTGCTAAGACCAAATTCCACAAAGTTACAAGGTCATAAGTGCACCTGTTCCACCCTATCATGCATAATAACCAACCCTGTATAATCTCCAAACAAATTAGAAAATGTACTGCTTGACATCTTACCAAACAAATATCGATGTTCGTTGCCTACCCTGCTACTAGCTGATATTGCAAATTCATTAAATAAGGCCAACTACATTTAACCATTTAAAACTGTACCATGTGGACTCAAGTGAAAATTTGTAAGGCTTTTGGTGAATTGCACAGCCATTCCATATACTTTGCTAATGTATAGCAGGATCAATATAGGGGTGAGTAGCAACCTTTGTGTACTTGTAATTTTGGAGATCGACAAAAATTTCTCCGCACGAGTCTCTGCAATCTACAGTGTAAAATGCCAGGCGCCTCAACAATCTCCGACATTTCTCGTTAATCAGTTTCTGCAATATACAAAATACAAGAGGCTTTTAAACAAGAACAACAATTGCCTATTGATACTTGATGAACCAAGCTTTCAAATTCTTTCAGGAGGATTCAAGTTTGAATGGGCAGAGCTTCTTACCTTAGTAGCCAGTGAGCACGAACTAATGACAACCACATCAAACTTAGAGAAGAAATCTTCACCAAAGCTTGATATATCACCTAGTGATGTATCCAAATAGAGAAACCATAGAGCACCATTCAGCTATTCAGAACTCAGCACAGCGTGAATACAAGAAAAGGAAGCCTACAAGCAACTGTCTAGTAAGAGTCAACCTTTTTCAACCGATACACGGACCATAGAATTAAACTCTATGAGAGAATCACAACAGAGCTCGGCAAGAGTCCTGCCCTTGGACACGCTCTCGTCAGGAGGAATCAGAAAATTGGCAGACAATGCCGCTTCAGTGACTACCCCATCATCCACCAGGGTCACACTCCCGACTCCTGCTAGCACAATGTTCTTGCAAAACTGCCCCCCAAAAAACCATAGACAGTTAACACAAAGCAACACACCCGGAAAAAGATCGTCTTGACAAAGATAAGAGTTTCAACAAGACACGGCAAATAACAAACGACAGCTGCTTAATTGAACAGAAAATGCAAGGATTTTACCTCGGCAACAGTTCCAGTCATTCCACAGACAAGAACATTGGCTTTGCTCAACCTGAAAATAGGACAACAACCTCGATCACCTCTAATATTACACATCTTAACAGAGATATCAACAATGAACCGAAAAAGACGGCAACTTTCTTCACCGTCATCGACCTCAAAAAAGCCCCGCAAGCAGAACCATAGAAACGGCTACGGAAATTAAGCAATTCGAGATCTCAAGAGCAGTTTAAAAAGGGGGGCAAAAAAGAGAAGAGAACCTCCTCTGGGCATCAACGCCCCAAACCCTAATTTGACGATCGTAGAGTTCGGTTTCCTGCTGCGTCAACTCCTCCCCGTCCATCCCCTGGCTGCAGCCTGGACAAAGTTGCGGCAAAAACGCCATTCCTAAGTTCGAAGTTCGAATGTGCGCATACAACAACCTCAGCATTTCACGCGACCAGAAAAAAAAAAGAAGAGGAACAGCAGCGTTTTCCGCCGGAAATGAAACCCTAGAAGCTCACACTGAAGCCGCACGGAATCCCAATTTCCCAACGCGAAGCGAATCGAAGGATCTTCGAGTCTCAACTTGGCTTCGAGTTCAGAGTTTCGCAGTTCTCTCCTTCCTTTTTGAAGATTCTCCTTCTCACCCGCTCGGAGCGAATATCGGAACCCCGCCATTGTCATTGACCAGAGAAAGTTCGGTTTTTGGGCCTGGGCCTTGTCCCTTTGGGCTTTCCGAGTAACGACGGCCCAAATTGCCCCGAAAGAAGGCGAGCTTTGCGCGTATTTTACCGTGGAAAAAGGGGGATCGATCTTGAATTTGCACCACGAACCGTCCACCAGAGAAGGACCATGTTTTAAACGGTGACTTTGAATTGAAGGGCATCCTCTCTGACCAGTGGCGGCACCAGCGGCGGCGGCGGCGGCGGCGCTTTGATCCCGGGTTTCTTCCCGCGGCGGCCGCGGTTTGGCATTGTCCAAAAAAAAAATGTTCCGTTTTTCCCGAGAAATGAAAGTGCTGAAGTGAATCGACTCCTTGGAAATGGAGATTAATTTTGGTGGTAAAGAGGGTGTTTATTGTGTATCAAGACAGGAATCACGTCCAGTTGAGGAAGGAGGAGAATCGGTTCTTGAGGAAAGCTTCCGAAGAAAAGAATAAATCCCCGCTTCACTCCGTGCGATGGAATGAGACCCCTCGTTTTCGCTTTCCTTTTCCGATCACTGGCTCTGGTGGGAGGGGGCACGCTCGATTGATTTTTTCTCTTGGGAGTGCGCCGAGAGTCACTCCGCACGTGGTGGATAAAAGAAGAGCGGAAAGGAGAGATGCCGTGTTGCCTTGCCAGCCATCCTTTTGGAGTTTGGACTGTCGCACGAGGCTACGAGCTCCCGTGACGTGGAAAATTCACGGCCTTTACTTAGCTCCCTGCATAACTTTGTTCGATTTCCCCCTCTCTTTTGTTGATTTCGCCAGTCAAAGTAATGTCTATTTCGCCAAAAAGGAATCGTTTTGAAAACATTTGCTTAAAATCAATTGTTCATATCGCTTAAAATAAGAGCTAAAGAAAAAAATTTATTATCAGATTATTTATTTTTATTGAGAAAAATATTTTTTTAATTATTTATTTTTTAGGAAACAGACGAAATCTAAATGAATAGATAGATTCATGTGCATGGTTCGGATGCTCGATTTCTTGCATTTTCATGTCCGAACCAGTTCCTTATTTAGGCCCAGGACTCTAGCTCTACCCCTACTGAGATTGGCGTAACTTTTCCACATAAAAGCGAGCACGAAAAAGGGGAGGAGATTCTCCTAATCAAGTCCTAATTTTCCGCAACCCAAAACCCACGTCGGTTTTCCGAGAAATAAAAATTAACGTTTGGAGGCAAGAAATTCCGAATGATTGGTCTGATTTTGGGAAAAGGAATCGCTCGAAGCTTAAAAAGGCTGAAATTTTGGAGGAGTGGGGGGGAAAAGGACCGAGAGACAGGAAACCGGGTGTTGAATAGTTTGCCGACAGCTTCATATGTGGGAATTTCCTGAGAAGTTTACTAGGGGGACACGTGGCGTCGAACAAGAGCAATCAAAGTCAGGAAAAGAGAGCATCGAAGTCATATAATGCTGGGGACCTACTGACAGGCTCAACGACAATCTTCATTGCCCACCCCCCTCCCCTCCCCTAGTTTTGGTGGTTGGGCTTGCATTAACTTTGTTTCTATCATCAACCCTCCACAAATCATCAGTTCTCTCACAAAATAATCCCTAATCACAACTTAACGTGACATGAATTACAGCTATGTGAGACCTAAATGTATGCAGTGCTGCCACACCGCATCATAGTCCCGAAGATCGTGCCAGATTTATAAATGCTCAACTTGATCAAGTTGGACCGAGCTAAAAAATCAATTTGTAGAGATATGCAGTGGAATAAGTTGTTTCGATTTTTCCAACGTTGCAATTACATAAGAGGAGGGTCTATGCTCCTGATTATGATCACTCCTCTAAAGGTCCAGGCTAAGTATACACCAAACGTGGGTTGCCGATAAGTCGGCGAGATTAACTTTATTGTCTCATCCCCTCTTAGTTATAATTTATGTTGATTAATCTAATTACCATACTTTGATGAACAGAGAAGACTGTGGCATGGTAGGATGGGCCTGGGGTCTCTTGTCTTCATTAAAAATGCAAGCGTGCTTAAACTCAGAAACGCACTTTTTGATGATCCGGTTTGATTACTTTGGAAGCATACTTATAATAGAAAGAGAAAAAATTAATAGATTAAAGTGAGATTTGCCAGGAAAATGAGAATGTCTGGTTTTGCATTAAGCAACCGTAGGCCTTGGGGGACCACTAACCAACCAGCCTACTCACCCTTAGGTGCTGAATTAACGGGTGAAAAGGTTAAGCAAAGAGCAAAGACATTCTTTCCTTTGGCCAACCATGGAACTAACTCCAAAGCGACTGACGTTTATATAAACTATGGTGAATTATTTCGCTCAGGGCACAACTCGATACAGAGTGGATCAAATTACCAACATTGTATTGTTAAGATCGATTGCACCGTACATCTACTTTCCCGCTGGCATATACTTAATTTGTGAAAATAGTAGAAAAAAAATGAAGGGACCGAAACTGAAACAGGAAAGCGGAAGGCCCTAAAAACAATCGTTCTATGTAGCTAAATAGGGAAGGAATTAAAATAGATCGTTTGGGAATGAATCTGAAATTCAGGCACTCACGGCAATCCAAACACATAAAAGTGCTTCCTTTTTATGTCACGGGATGGTTCGAGCATCTTTACCTAGGACCAAGCTAGCGAGGAAAAAGTAAAGAAATGGACAGTCACATAAAGGGTCGCAAGTAAGGTTAAAATCAAAATTAGAGTGCCCAGTCCTTCAACACGATGTTCAGTGGATCCTTGCATTTAGATTTTGCCGGTCCTATTACGGATTTCATCAAAATCAAAACTTGTGATGTATCGGACTCACGCGCAAGAGTAGGGAGCGGATGAAAGGGATTGAAGCAAAGGAACACCGAAAGGAAGACATGCCATAAAATGTGAAACACAACGCCACAGCCACATGCTTTGTCACAACCCATCGTCCATCATCCTCTGCACACCTTTTGTTTCCCTCTTTCCCTTTCCCACCTTTTCTCTTTTGGCTCCTTGCCATCTCTTTCTTCTCACTGTTGGCCTCTCTTTTAAGAGAGCGTTGGGAGAGGGTACAAAACAGTGGGTTTTTGTCCCCATCCCCTCCGCTCTCATTAGCCCACCAGGCAAAAGAGCCACATTTCCAAGCACCAAAAAACCCTACATATGGAATGCAAGATAATAATATAATAACAACTGAAGTGGACTAGGGAGAGCCAAATCAAGCCCCCTGCCCCCTGACCCCCTGCCCCCCTTTTTGGCTCCTCCAACTTCTCCTTCAATGATTTCTCTCCACATCACTCAAGACAACTCACTCCCATCATCCCCCCTTTCTCTTTCTGCGCAACCAAGAGCAACCCTTCAAGTGGAGGGCTGGGATGGCTTTCTGTTAGCAGCAAACAGGTGGGTGGGTGTGACTCTTCCTTAAAAAGCTCCTGTTTTTTCCCCTGTTTTCTTTTTTTCACCTTTTTCCACGCTTGGGTTTTCTTGGGTTGGGTTTTTACTTTCTTTTCCGGGTTGATTCTTTATTGTGCTGGTCTTTGTGGAATCTATGCCGGGAATGGATGGTGAGAGAGAAGGGCTCTGTCTCTTTCTTTTCTAATCCTGGACTGGACTTCCTGTGCGCAACTGCTCTACTCCTTTGCACTCCTCGCTCTTGTAGTTCATGGACTTTTTAGTCAAGGTTGTTTTGTTAAATTTACTTACTTTCTTCTTCCTGGAAAGTCTTTTCTTTTTTTTTTTTTCTTTTTTTCTTTTTTTAAATGTGTTCGTTGATCTCTTCCTAGTACGTTCTCCTCTGATCTTCCGATTGTCCCGGGAAACGTTTCTGCAGCATTATTGTACTGTACTTGTAGACCTGTAGTTATTGCCAACGGTTCTTGTGATGTCCTTTTTTTCTTTTACGCTTTCCATGAACTTAGACCTCACAAAGAGCTACTGGAGGTAATGATTACTCCTCCTTGAGCTTGCCCATTGTGCAACTCTTTCTTTAATGTCTCCTTTCTAGCTCACGAAAGATTTTTCCTTGCCCCAGCAGCCGACTGGATATCTTTCTGCTTTATGTTCGTCAGCAATTTAGAAAGACGAAAATCTCGAGTGCTTGATTTGGCTAGATGATACTGTTTTGTTTAGTTTTTTGCTCCCTGTTTGATGCAGTTGAGGAAAAAAAAGAATTCAATCTTGCAAAAGGAGAGAAGCTCGGTCGTCCTGGGTGAGGAAAGGTCTCTGAGTCGCTTTGCCTACAATCTCATTCAATTGAAGTGGTGGAAGGCTTAATGGATTGGAATCTGAAAGCTCCTTGGGATTTGACTGAATTTGGCCAAGAAACCCTGCCAGGCAGCCATGGAGCTGATGGGCCGAATAGCTATGGGATTCCTAGTGCAAAAGGAGAATTTTCGGTTGATTTGAAGCTGGGTCAAATGAGTAACACGGTGAACGAACCGGTAAATATGTGGAAGGACTCTGGTGTCTCGAAGATGGCATCGTCTCCATCAGGGTCGTCGAAGAGGGCTCGATCGGCGAGCAATGGGGGTCAGGCAGTACATTGCCTTGTTGACGGTTGCAATGCGGACCTTAGTAACTGTAGAGAGTACCATAGGCGCCACAAGGTCTGCGAAGTTCACTCCAAGACTCCCGAGGTGATGATTAATGGTAGAAAGCAAAGGTTTTGTCAGCAATGCAGCAGGTACTGACCATGCTTTTTGATTGTCTCAAATCGTTACCAATGCTTCAACGTATTCTTCAAACCCACTGTTTTGCTTCGTCATTGTTAATAATACTCACGGTCTGAAGTGGATTGTTTAAATGGAAACTGCTCCTAACAACAGGAACGGGAGTCGACAATGGCTAATATTATGTTTTAAACAATATCTGGTCTTGTAGGTTCCATTCACTGGAGGAATTTGATGAGGGCAAAAGGAGTTGCAGGAAGCGCCTTGATGGACATAACAGAAGGCGAAGAAAACCTCAGCCGGATCCGCTAAGTCGGTCAGCAGACATCTTATCCAGTTTTCGAGGTGAGGATCCGCTTGTAGTAATTTTTCTTAGCTCCAATGTACCATGTGTAATACCAGCACGTGGCAGGCTCTAGGACAATTTCACAAATACTCAGTTCTGATTAGAGCTGGCATAAGATCCATACGTGCAGAAATTGCATCTGCAAGGGGATTTATTTTCTGGAGTGGAATGACCATCTCTTTCTACTTTATTGTTTACCTGTATGTTTCCCCCTATTAGTCCTGCCCACAGGAGATATCCCGTCAGAAGAACTTGGGAATGCTCTGTGTTGGATCATGTTAAGAATAGTGGTTCTGAGGGAGCTCAATTTGCGTAGGAATGAGCTTAGTTATTAGAACCAGTGACTAATTGAGTATTCCTGATGTCTTCTTCCATCTGTTATATGATGGCTGGTTGAATACTCATACATTCCAACAGAAATAACTTAATTCTAGATCTTCAATTCTTGGCAATTTTAGCCTCTTGCTTAGACGGTCTGGCTTCTCTATTACAAATTTCCATGTGCCAATGATAGCTTACCATGAGCAGACAGATTGGTCCTATTGATCACTTTATAAGTGCAGGAGAAGTCTGTAAATGACTCCTCATACTAGCATGACTATTTGTGTCGGTTATTATGTTTCTTTGACTCTTCATTCAATCTTTTTCAGGTCCCCAATTAGTATCTAACTCACAGGTATATCCCACTACTGCTGTTGGCAACCCAACGTGGGCTGGAGTTGTCAATCCTGAACCGGAAGCTGCTCTATATGCCCGCCACCAACACCTATATGGGTCATCCTCTAGCATATATGGGGGAGGCAAACAAATTAAATTCTTGCAAGGGAATAATCCTGTGTTGAGCAGCCAAATGTCTGCCGAATCTTCTGTATGTCAGCTCCTCCCTAGGACAATTGTTTCGTCTGATAGTGGTGGGCTTGGCCGCAATATGTTCTATGACCGGCTAGTCAGCGAATCGGACTGTGCTCTCTCTCTTCTGTCATCACCACAGATGCAGACTTCAGGAACTAATTTCAGCCATCTGGCGCACCAAAACTCCCACCGCGGTAATCACAGCTTAGAGCCCTTGGACTCTGTTCGCATTTCCAGTGGCAGCGGAAGGAATACCAATTCCCAGGGATTGTTCCACTTAGGATCTGAAGGACGGAAAAGGAATGAAGCCTCTCAAGTAATTCCCTTTCACTGGGACTAGTAAGCTATAAGCTCACTCCCGAATTTCCTGATGCATAATTACTGCATATTCATTCTCATGTAGAGATTATCGTGGTATTCTTTCTCGTATGTAAACTGTGTTTTGGTGAACTCTTCTAATTCAGAGTATTAACTACATCGCCCTCCCGTTTTGATTTGGTGATTGTGCTCTTTCTCCATCAAGGACGATACATGTTATACTTGGGCAAAGTCAAAATGACTCCCATTTGGAGTCTTGTTTGTTTACCCATTTAACTCCATATCTCAAATGCTTAATCACTTGGATATGATTTAACCGATACTAAAGAAAGATAAGTACGGCATTATGGGCTTTTCATCCTAAGCAGCGACTCATTAGTTTAAAATGAGAGGAAACAACAAAGTCTAAATGTGTTTACACCTCTATATTGCAATAACACAATGATTCCTCCTACATTTAGTCGGTCCGGTGCATTCAGGTTAGCCCTTTGACCTTCAATCCATATGTGTTCGTTATACTCGTTTTCCTGTAGAATCTTCTAAGCATTCAATCTTCATGATCACACGATTTTTGTCTTCATAATTGACCTCTCATCGTTACTTGTAGTTTTGGCTTTTCTGGGAAGAGAGTTGAGATGGGTTGCCACTGCTAATTCTTATAATGTCAGAATCTGCTATGTAAAGGAAAAGATAGATAGAATCACTCATCTAGTTGCTTCCCCGAATCTATTTGTATCATTATCTCGTAGCTCTGTGAGCCGAAATCTGCCTTCCTCCGATAGTGTTTTTAGCTATGCACGACTTACAGATGCTGTACTTAGATTAAGCATGGTACTAGGGGATTTAGCATTCACCCTCTTCAAGCGATCATTGATTGTCGACCCACCTAAAGTCAATGCTGCCAATCTCACAACCGGCCATATCTAAAACTACATGGCTACGGTTTCATAAGACCAGATGGCTTCATGATTGAGCAAATTGTTCTACTGTAATTTACACGAGCGGTTCCGCATTATGAGCACTGCAGTGGAAACAAACTCAATAACGGGAACCAGAGAAAGCACTAGGAATCATCCTCAGCCTTAACAAAATGAAAGAAGAAAAGCAAAACAAGCATGCTCGACCAAGGTATGCATGACAAGCGAGACGGCGGATGATTTCAGTGACAGAAGCAAAATAAGTGAAGATATTGGCACGGCTCAATCAGATTAAAGGACCCATTTCGACACTTGGGAGATTTGATATGATTGAGCCATTCCAACATCGTCACGAACCTCGACTTACCTGGACCGCCAGGATCAGATTGATGCACCGAACATGGGGCTCGCCGCGAGCCTCTTCGACAATCTCCGATGGCCGCAGTTTTATCGGTGAAGTTGAGGTGTATAGATATAATAAATATGTCTACAACAGAAAGCGAGGACGGTTTATATAAGAGAGAAGGCCCCCCCTTCCCTTCCTCCTCCGGCCTGCACGAAATGTGAATGGTTGGGACGTCAAAATCGTTGCTTGATTCATTGGGAAGACCTCAGCAAAGAAAAGGAGGATTAAAATAATTTCCATAATTAGCTCCTGGGGAACTCCTCTCAGTGGTCGATAAGGTGGGGCAACAAGCTCGCACAAAAAAAAGGTTCCTTCACCAAATCTTCACTATCATTCTCGCGCCCACAAAATTATTTTGACAAATTAATCCCTCCCCGGCCACTCAAGGTCCGATCTTTTCCCCCAGCGCATTTCACGTGGTGGGACGAGAACCATCAGCTCATCATAAATCACGTAATAAATCACGCGGTTATTGAATCGTGTTGACCGACCAGTTCGATTTGTCTCACGTAATAAATCACGTGGCACCGCCTGCCCGCATGGACATTCTCTTTTACATTGTCGACGGGACAATTACTTTGGGAGCTCAAGTATATTTGGAGCCTACTTAAATCAAATTACTAAATCCACTCGTAAGCTTGAGATGATGGTTATGATCTAGCTTTCAGGCCTCTTTTTTTTTTTTTTCTTTTTCTTTGTTCTGACGAGGACCGGCTATTATTAAGTTCGCAATGTCCCCCGCCGATAATCACTAAAGGTTGGATCGCATTTCAGGAGCGTGCCAAGGAGAGTTGTTGGAAAGTGAAGGAGATCGATCACGTCAAGAAAAAGAAATCGAAAGTTTGCAAGTAACCCCATAAAACAAAATTCTGCCGGTACCGAAATTTCGATTCGCAAATTTAGATGCCCGAAGACTTTCCACAAGAAGACGGGATTTAATTATTTATTTCCACCCTGGCGATCGCTTTCGCCCACCTTGGCAGGAAAAGGGAGTCAGCTCATAGGACTCTGTCCAACCAAAAGGAAATAGGACGATGGAGATTTGCTCCCAAATTGGCGTGAGAAAAAGATGCACCTCGGGCCTTGCCAATTTGCCCCAAAAAGATCTGCAAAACTCCTGTAATCTTTCCATCATTGTATCTTCTTATTTAGCTTCCTTCCTCTCTCTGCCGTAGCCACCCGCAAGTCAAGACTCGAATCACGACGAGTTCTGGGAGAAGTAGGAGACAGCATACGTTCGTAGTGGAATCCGAATGGCTCTCGCTTACGGAAAAGGCAGTTCCGATTGGGTACAACCACTGGGGAGCACGTACCGACCAGGTAATTGCGGAAGGCCCTCCACGAAATACCAATACATCTAATCTAATCTTAATCTAATCTAATCTAATCTAATGGGTTAGCTGAAACTTGATTGGCCGCCACAATTCAATGCAATAATAGAGTTAGCTTTAGCATCAGGAATCTTCACCAACCAACCTTCCATAGTCCAAACGAGTATGTTCTGAGCTGTGACCTTTCAGGAGCAGTCACGGATGATAATTTATAACAGAGAGATTCGTGAGGTCGAAGTCTGCTTTGTAAGGTGCAGAAGAACCATTCAATACTAGATTTCAACTGAGAAATGCAAAAATTCTTGGTCTACATACCAGGAAGAAAATGGTGAACCCATACAAACTTGAAGTCCCGAAAAACACATGCAGTCTCTCATCAAGTGACCGAGTTTGCAAACAATCTTGTGAAGCAGTGACAAGCCAATAAAAATCTGCATGGAGCTCGAAAGGCAAGCTTTACATGTCTTAGAGCAGCTTATTTCCTTGTATGGGATGCCCAACGTAAAACTCGAGTCAAAGTTAACATTGGCTATTATATGGAAATCCCCAAGGACTTCTTGAACTTCTCAACCTCCAAATACACAGTTGAATAAGGGAGAAACTCTGAGAAGTGGCTTTTACTCAGATCGTTTATTGCAACGGCAAGTTTAGGGATTTCTAATGTCTCTTCATGAGTGAGTGTCCGGACAAACCTTGCAGGATTTCCAGCCCAAAGTTCACCAGTTGGAATTCTCCTTCCTGGGGGAACCACTGACCCAGCTTCAAGAATTGAGTGGGTCTCCACCAAGGAACCTTCCATAAGAATGGAGTGCTGACCAATAATGCACTCAGGCTCAATCGTGCATGACCGCAAGAGGCTGTATGCACCAATGGTCACGAACCTCTCAATAGTTGTCTCTGCTGGCAAACCTGGCAGAAACAAGAGAAGTTGCTGTTTACATAGATTGATAGCACAAAACACAAACAAGGAGGAGAATTCTGCAGTCCTTCAGAATTGTTACTAAGTCTTAATATAGTAGACAACTGCTGGTAGGTGCACAGTAGAGCCAAAACTACATTTTGTTGGCGTACATTGACAGCAATCTTTTCTACAAGATTCTTATCCTTCACCGAAACATCATATCTTAATTACCTTCCATCTCTTATTCATTCTATGAACAGAAACATTAAAAACTGAGCTCATCTCAGCAACAAGCTCTAACTTTTTTTTCTAATTGAAACAAGCTCCAACTTAAAAGCTTGACTAATAAGAAAGTCTAAAGCATGCACATGAAGAATAAGAATGGGAACAGAAAAAGTATGGTGTGTCAATCAAGAATCAAGACTCATAAAAGTACTGCTCAGTATAAATATGTTCAGAACTTATCAGTCCACATACCATAGAGTCTACTGCAAGGCAAACAAGAAAATTGATTAGATTAACAACTCGAACAAATAGACAAAACATAACTCTCCACTACGGAGACTTTTCCATTTGGGGAAGAAATAAAACTGAAGCGTTTGAAACCGCAAGCCTGCTAAATTTATTCGCGAGAATTTTGACCTTATCATATATCTTCTAAAAAGATATATGAACTATTAGTGAATGTAAAGACACACAGACAGATAGGCAAGAAATTTTTTTTTAACAGGAATAAAAAATGTAATGGCATTTGGAGGCAGGTTTGTGAAGAGAAGAACAATGAGAGGAGAGGAAAGTGAAGCTTTCAGAGGATCCTGAAAAGGCTCCAATTTCCAGCAACATCATTGATTAAGCACAAAACCCGTACTATGATGCCGTCGATTTTTTATGTGTAGGGCTTGGAGTTGCGGGCACCCTGTAGAAAACCCACAGGTGTTTCAGAGCCACTGATTCCACTCTGCTCTGCCCCGATTAACTTACACCAAACCCTCAGCTTCCATTTCTTTTAGCTTCTTTTTTCTTTTCCCGGAAAAAGAAAAATTGATTGGAATGCAAGAACGTGATGGACCTCATCTCTCTCCCTCTTTGAAATATCCACCACATAATATATCAAATGCAATGAACAATTTTCCGTGGGGAAATAATCCCAATGATCACCAAATTGTTATATTAATACCCAGTTCATTGTTTGAACCTCAAAGTTCACACTACACAATAGTTGTCTCAGTATAGTTACGATCTGTTACAGAACAATTCAGCAAAAATAAAAATCAAAGGGATAAATAGAAGAAAGAAGAAACAATGACATGGTTTCATGCAGCATTTCCTTTCAGCATCTGAACAATGCAATTAATGACGCTGCACAGTCCTGATCAAATGCTATGATAAACCAAAAAGATCATTGAAGGCCAACAAATTCAGACAGTGCAGAAATTAACAAATTAAGATTAGTAACCCATGGACTCCCATATTCGAGCACATCAATTACAATTCCCTACAGGATCAACTGGCAAATTAGTCTGACATTAATACGAGCTTTTGCTATCGATCAAACTAACTTCAGCATAATTTGAGAAGTTACATGCCCACCTTATCAAAGAAACAGCCATTCACACCTCGTGAGCTCTAAATCACAAGTTAATCAACTTGCGACAGTTGCCTCCCCAGTAATATCATCAATCCTCCTTATTTAGAAAAAATTCAGCTGCGGATACTAACAAACTCCACGGCCCCTTAGCATCCTCGACAGGCAATTTCCCTCTTCAATAGCTAATGACTTCCTAAAGCACTTCTTAAAGAACATTTCCCCCGCACACATTCTTCCAGGCAAAATCAAGGAAGTGAAGCAATAAAGAAAATAACTTGCTGGAAAACTCCGGAGAGATAACAACGATTCCAGAACCCTAACGCCCAAAAATCAGAATCAACGCTCTTCACGAGTCCTCAAAAGAGCAATACCATAACCTGTTGGAGAAGACCAGGCGGCGTGAACGACGCATCTCTCCTGGACATTGGCGCAGAACCCGAGGGTGATCTTGTTGAGGTCGCCCCGGAGGACCGACCCGCTCCAGACGGACGCCCCGTCGCCGACCGTGACCTGACCGGCGAGGACGACGTTCGGGGCCACGTAGGCGTCGACGGCGACCTTGGGGAGCCACTGCCCCAGCGGGATGATCTTCCTCTGGCCTCGGTAGTCCCATTTCACCCGATCCGGCGACGGCGCGATCGTCTTCGCCGCCGCCACCGCCGTCGCCGCCTCGGCGGAGAAGGCGCGGTGGCCGTGGTTGGAGACCGCGGTGGCTAGGGCTCGTCTGGAAATGCGAGCTAAGGTGGCCATTCCGATCGGAGGAGAGAGAGAGAGAGAGAGAGGAGGGCGTTGGACTGTGCTCTGTAGAGAGAGAAGCGAGGCTCGGCTGCGGATGCAGAGCGAGAGCCGGCGAGCGAGAGTGAGAGAGAGAGAAGGAAATGGATTTGGGCTTTTAGATATATTGGGCTTAGTGTTGTGTTATGGGCTCTTGTTGGGCCCACGATGGTGGATCCAATGAAAACGGAATATCGTCGTGTGGTCCACAATGGTAGATACTCCCGCCAGTGGCCGCCGCCCCATCGCCGGTGGGGCATTGGCCATGGTCGGCAGGGTTGCTGGCGACCTGGGTGAGAGTGGCCCTCACCTAGATCTAGGAAACTAGCAATGGGACGGCGTTGGCAATGGCCTATGGTCACAGGCAAAGGGCTTGGATTTCACTTAACTGTCTATGGCTCCATTGCATGTGTTCAAGATAAAAGTTTTGTATAAATATATCATCATGCTATTAATGTTAAGTATTATGATCCAATTTCTTTTCTTTCTAAGAGGTAAAGTAGAATAATCCAATTGAAGCGTAATGATGATATGTCTGTAATACATTATACGTCATAGAATAGGTCTGTTCTTCTACCTAATCATTTCATTTTACCAAGTTTAATGTTAGCTAAATTAGTCGACATTTATATGTTTCGATTTAACAAGTTGTTATTTGTAACTAGTTTTGGTGATTGATTAATTGGTCACGGTTTTTTTTTTTCATGAAATGGGTTGAATTGGTATTAGTCTGGATATGGCAAAATAATTATATTTGATTGAATGTATTAATATTATGTGTAAAAATTAGGATTCGTATCAAAACGCTCTCATTTTAGTGTTTTAATTAACCTTAACGCCACTTGGGAAAGATAAAATATCAAAAAATTGCATTAGCATTTTCTGTCGATGAAGTTAACAAAAAGTCCTCACCAACCATTGGCGAGGGTTGCCTCGCCCAAGTCCTCGTTGGCTAAGGGCGATGTGATTGTTGCCCAGATTTGGCAAGGGTCAGCCTTACCTATGGTCAAAGAGTGTTACCTAGGCAAGGCTGGCCATTGCTCCTGGCTTTCCAAGGTGGCCTCGACCCTGCCTCTTCAAGTATTGCCAGTGACTAGCCATCGCTTGAGATCGGCCATTAGCGAAAAGGACAAAAAAAATAGAAAAATGAAAACGAAAAAGAAAAAAAGGAAAAAAAAATAACGATAAAGGGTGAAAATGTCATTGACCAGCTGATGAGATTGAGTCATTCTTTAAGATTGATGTAGTAATTTCATGCTCTTATTTAAAACAACTTCCACTTTAGACCTTTGTTTGAAAATTTTCCTTGCTTATATTTTTGTTATGAAATACATGAATGAATGAAATACATGAATGGATATTAATTATATTCATCTTATCTAATGTACTTATTATGGTACATTTGTATCATACATTCTAAGTACATCTCCATATACAATGAATGTTCATCTCCCTTATCTAATATATGTATCATTCGATACATTGATATTAATGATAAGTACATTATTGTTCTCTTATAAATATGAGTTTAGTTTTGATGTACAAGGATATACAACACAAAATAACAGTGAGATACTGGAAATAAAACTCTCTCATCTGACTTTCTCTACTATCTCTGGTGTTCACTTGCTTTCTCTTCTCAATCTCTTCTCTATTATATATTCGCAATGCAATATTTTACAACACGTTATTAGCACGAGGATCTACTGACTGAGTAAATAATTTTTGCAAGAACGAAAATCTACTGACCAAGTAAGTAATCTTTGTAAGGTGGGTATTCTTTTATTAATTAACTTATACTTCATATTCTTCTATCAATTCTTCATTTTTATTTTTCTTGGCCCGAAGCCAAATTTCAAATCTAAAAGTATTATTCTGCTCCTAAAGTGACGGTTGATATTTGGAAATCCTTTTACTTAATTTAAGGATTTAATTTTGCAATGATTATATGCAAATTTTATGATATTTGACACCTGAAGTTGTCAACATAAATGCAAATGGAAAATACCGAGAAAAATGAGATGTTTGTTTGCTTGATAGTGCAACAACACATACTATATTTCGTAATAGACATTTTTTCTCGGTATGATATTGCGTAAGGCGCAAATCTATACAATATCAGGTTCCGTTCCGATTATTGATGGTTTTGGGAATGCTACAATTATTTTGCCAAATGGCACCATCCTGCATATTGATGATGCATTTCTAAGCATTAGATCAAAAATGAATCTACTTAGTTTCAAAGATGTACACCGTAATTGGTACCATATTGAGACTATTTATGAGCAAGATAAGGAATATATTAGCATTTCCTCTTATAAGATGGGTCTGAAAACCATCTACGAGAAGTTAGAAACTTCTTCTATAGGTTTGTATTGTGTCATAATTAAGGCTGTTGAAACTTATGCTACCACATCATGGAGATTGGTAAACCCTGATCAGTTTGGACTGTGGCATGATTGCCTTAGTCATCCTAGCGCTTCAATGATGCGTAGAATAATTCAAAATACAAAGGGCATCCTTTAAAAGATACAAATGTATTGTTGTCCAAAGATTATAATTGCGAGGCTTGCTAAAAAAGAAAGCTTATTATCAAACATTCTATAACAAAGGTTAATCTTGAATCCCCTTTATTCTTGCAAAGAATTTAGGGTGATATTTGTGGACCAATACAACTACTAAATGGACTATTTCGATATTTTATGGTATTAGTGGACGCATCCTGTAGATGGTCCCATGTTTGCCTATTATCTATGCGCAATGTCATATTTGCACGTTTATTTGTACTATTATCATATTCCAGCTGCAAATGCTCCAACTAGGATAGCTGTTCCCGAAGGATAAGCTAAAATGGATCAAAATCCCCCGCACTTGAAGTATGGTAGACCGATAGGATCAAAAGATACTGTTCCTCGAAAACGAAGGGGAAAGAATCAGGAATCCGCTCCAGAAGAGCCTGGCGTTGTGCTTGCTCCCAAAGAGCTTATTGCCCCTGAAGAGGCGCAAACCCATGAAAGGAACACTAGCCCCGGGAATACCGAAAATTCCATTATATATTGTAATAAAATTTGGGATCGAAATGAAATCATCATTGATGATGCTTTTGCATTTTCAGTTGCTCATAAAATTATGGATGATAATTGTGAGCCGCAATCTATTATTGAATATCATCAAAGGCAAGATTGGCCTAAGTGGGAGGAAGCAATTAAAGCTGAATTAGCTTCCCTAATTAAACGATAGGTTTTTGGACCTATAATTCGTATCCCCGATAATGTAAAGCCCGTTGGATATAAATGGGTATTTATCAAAAAAACGAAATGAGAAAAACGAGGTTGTTAGCTATAAAGCTCGACTCGTTGCCCAAGGATTCTCCCAGAGACCTGTGATTGATTATAATGAGACATATTTACCTGTGATGGATATGATTACATTTCGTTTTCTCATTAGCCTAGCAATCTTTGAAATATTGGAAATGCGTCTTATGGATGTTGTGACGGCATATTTATATTGCTCATTAGACTCCGATATTTATATGAAAATTCCCGAGAGATTCAAAATGCTTGAAGCATGCACTCCTCGCAATTTATTCTCAATAAAATTGCAAATATTCTTATACGGGTTAAAGCAATCTGGTTGCATGTGGTATCAACGCCTAAGTGAGTACTTAATTAAGGAAATGTACAAGAATGATCTTATCTGCTCATGCGTGTTTATTAAGAAATTAGAAACCGGATTTGCTATTGTAGCAGTTTATGTCAACAATATAAATTTGATTGGAACTCCAGAAGAGTTAGCTAAAACTGCCGAGCAAACTAATGAATTATTGCTCAAAAATCATGATCTTAGACCTGCTAGCTCAAAAGCATTGCCTGAAGCACATGCTAACTTTGAGAAAGATATTGGCTATTTTAAGGGCTATAAGCGTAGGCAAGAACATAATCCTAGAAGGGATGGCAGGAAATTTAACTGCCCTAGGAAATCTAACTTTGGGCCGAATCATGGCAAAGAAAAGAAGCCAAAGAAAGTGATTAATGAAAGTATTTGTCATTGCTGTAGCATGACTGGACACTGGTCACATACCTGTCGTACGTCAAGGCACTTTGTTGACCTATACCAGGCATCTTTAAAAAATACAGGCAAGCGTGGTGAATCTCATGCCATTGAAATCAATCATACTACCATAACCACTGTTGAAACCAACAATATTTCCGTTGGTGGGACTCCTCTTGCTCCTGAAGTAGCAAATGCAAGGACCTCTGATTACTTTGATGAGACATCATATTAGTGAATGATGATTTGAACTTCAAATTTTATGATTCTAATAATTTCTTTTTAGTTGTTTCGCTTTAAATGTATTACTTTTTATTGTTCTTTCATATGGTTATGAAATGCTTATGAACCTTATATAATATTTATTTGACTCTATAACTAAGATGAAAGATTGATTAACCCCATAAGTGGTTATATGGCTCAATTGAGGGGGAGATATTATGAACTATGCATTGCAGCATTGGTATGCGACGAGTTCACAAGATGCAAGATTGATTAGCCCCAGTAGTGGCTATATATGCATTGTACTCTTTTTTCTTTCTGTCCGGTTTTTTTTCCCACAGGGTTTTTCTAACTTAAAGTTTTTAACGATGTAATTAATGCATTCATAAAAAGGAGGGATCATAACATTTGTCCCACTGGGTTTTTCCGGCTTAAGGTTTTTAATGAGGCAGTATCATTCGATGCACATTCGTAATAAATATAATGAATATTCAATGGGAAGTGTTATGAAATACATGAATGAATATTAATTATATTCATCTTATTTAATATACTTATTATGGTACATTTGTATCATACATTCTAAGTACATCTCCCTATACAATGAATGTTCATCTCCCTTATCTAGTATATATATCATTCGATACATTGATATTAATGATAAGTACATTCTTGTTCTCTTATAAATATGAGTTTAGTTTTGATGTACAATGATATACAACACAAAATAACAATGATATACTGGAAATAAAACTCTCTCCTCTGACTTTCTCTATTATCTCTGGTGTTCACTTGCTTTCTTTTCTCAGTCTCTTCTCTATTATATATTTGCAATGCAATATTTTACAACAATTTTAAATTTTTTCCCTTTTTTTTTCTCTTCACTTTGTCTCTTCCCCTGTAGACCAAGTGCATTCATGTTTTTTTTTTTTTTCTCATTATGCATTATAACACCCAACCTCCATCAACGATCAATTCTTCAAGTGTTAAGCCATGAACAACCTATGCTCCATAGTCACCACCATCCATCACCAGAACGCCACCGTCGGCTACCACATTTGTCCGCCACCGTTAATCACCAGTAGCTCAACACTCACTTCCATCGAGTTATAGAAATGCACAGATATTGCGTAGAAGAACATACCATTTCAAACGCTACTATAGATCAACATTCAGGCCAACGACTTCAAGTCGTTTCCTCACCGATGATCACCATTCGCGATTAGTGGAGAGCACAAAAAACACAGCACGAAGGAAACATCGATTCAGAAATATGCTCAGCAACTATGAAAAACGTCAAAGATAATTTCACCTAATAGGTAATGCAACGACTTCTAACACACAGCACATGAATACATAATTAGATTGAGCAATGATAGGAACTAATCTATAACTAGGTCTTAGGGGAATATTCACAAACATTTATACATGTGTTTGGTATAGGAGTGTATCACGATCTTATAAGAGGTGAAAAACCCATGAAAGGTTAATAGATTACTAAGTGTACATTTAGCGTGAACTCTCTCAAATCTTGCAACTTTAGGGTTTTAATTTAATTAATTAAACATGCAATTTAATTCATTCAGGAGTTGTCACTAATTTATTATGGGTTAATTAGAAACCTTAATAAAATGTGGGAGAATATTTTATTTTTGTGAGCACAAGACATCATAGATACGAGGACTTGGTTACTTTAATGCCCTTTTGATACATTTTCGCATCGTTCCAAAAAATATTTTGCAAGCAAGCTTGACCGATATTAATCCTAAACCACTAACATATGAAAGATCATCATGCAGGTGAGCAAACAAGAATTTAACACTCAATAATTAAAGCTTATAAATAAATCGCTAGAAAGGATTTGAAGAACCTTGATCCACTAAGCAAATTAAAAGCTCTATTATGCCCGATACATCAAGTATTCTGCAAAATGCTTTTTTTGAAAAGGGTAAGAAAAGTGGACAAATTAGAAAAAATAAATAAATAAATAATAATAATAATAATAATAATAATAATAATAATAATAATAATAATAATAATAATAATAATAATAATAATAATAATAATAATAATAATAATAATAATAATAATAATAATAATAATAATAATAATAATAATAATAATAATAATAATAATAATAATAATAATAATAATAATAATAATAATAATAATAATAATAATAATAATAATAATAATAATAATAATAATAATAATAATAATAATAATAATAATAATAATAATAATAATAATAATAATAATAATAATAATAATAATAATAATAATAATAATAATAATAATAATAATAATAATAATAATAATAATAATAATAATAATAATAATAATAATAATAATAATAATAATAATAATAATAATAATAATAATAATAATAATAATAATAATAATAATAATAATAATAATATTGGTAACCCCATAGCAGATGGTATTTAATGGAGAGAAGAATGGTGAGACAGAAATTTAGGTTGATAATCTCTAAAAAAAGCTAGTAAAATGTAAGAAGTTGCTGATCTAGGTAAGTAAAAATTAATACTCAATTGGAACAATTGGAAATTAAAAGAATAAATAACGTTGAAAGCAACTATGTGAGTTGATAATTTAATCTAACAAGAATTGGTCAATTACTCTAATTTAGGCAGGTGACGACATTGTAAGTTGTACAAATAAAAGTAGGTAGGTTGGCATAAAAAATAGTCAAGATGCAAATCATGAAAAAACAAATTGGTATCTCAGAAAAGTGTTATTGTTGGCTTGAAAATAGTCAAGATGCAAATCATGAAAAAACAAATTGGTATCTCGGAAAAGTGTTATTAAGTTATGAACAAGTTACTCCCCAGCAATTATCGGTCATTTTCTTTATCAACAATTGTTTGACACTTATCAAATGCTTATTGAACCGGCATGGGGAAATTGTTTTCGGTACGTAACAATAGAATGGATTCATTTCCCTCTGCAAAATCACAGAGAGAAAGTTCAAACATTACGATCATCCATTACCCAGGGGACGAAGTCCATATCTCACAATCCATCCCCAAGCTATTCACGATACACATGTATTGCTTCTACTTCTGGACTTCTGTCGAGTCCATATCACATCTCTCACGCACGTTCACAACATACCAACAAAAAGCAGTCCTAGCTTTGATACACCTTGCCAACCCATGCAATCAGGAAAAATCACCGCCTGTTTTAGCGCCTGCCCACCTCGCCATTGCTTCAGTGTCGGCCATCTACCATGGAGGAAGACCCATCCTCAGGAACCCTGCAATTTGACAGATGTTCAATGGATTACTCTTTCATGGTTTAAAAGCATGCATAGGCATAGACAACTATTACTTAGTTTTAGATGTAGATTTGTGCAGAATCACTCGAGAACTGTCTATACGAACCATTTTGTGAGCAGTCGAGGGATGTTGGATGATCAAAATACTCGCGTTTGGGAAAACCAATCTTTGTGATGTATGAGGATGACGTACCTTTGGTCGGGATCAAAGGAACGGTCTACAAAAGCTCCGGGCCTAATATTGACGCTGTGCATCTCTTGGAACTTGACCTTGGAATGATGGAAAATTTATGCCGATCATGATCAGTGCAGTGTTGTGAATTGCTAAGCTACGCATCTTCAAAAGTATGTATGTACGAGTACAATTACGGAAAGACCTTACTGTTTTCAGGAGACGAGCATTTTCCTCTTGCAGGACTCTGAGCTGAAGAAATTAAGCGACCGTTATGTTGTGTATACACAAAGTCCTTATTGAATGTCCTCGACATTTAATGATATGATAGGCCTCTAATACGTAAGTCCTATTTCATAATTTATTCATCTTAAATCCTTTTTTAAGACCAATAGGTCGAGCATCAATGCGCTGTAATATGCAGATTCTTCTCAATATGTATGTTCTTGAATCGATAATAATTAGTAGATGTTTGCATTTTGGAGTACAAGGTTTTCTGTTTGTAATAATCATAGAACAAAATCATAAAACGCGATGCAAGATACCGGCTTTGGATAATGTTTCAGGAGGTGGTTTCATGTGCATTTGGATCTAGACAAGCTAGGAGGCCTAGAATACGCGAGACATCTACTATCTCTTAGGTATGAGTCAAATAGAAGACCTTAATAAAGTGTATCCAAGATGTTGCATCAACCCTCAAAGCGCAATCATACTAATATGGAGTCTGGATAATTCAGCAAAAAACACCACGAGAGTTTGGTTTAATAGAGGAAACTTACGTTCCTTTTCAGCAGGTTTACACCCTCCGAAATGATGCTTCTCTGTCCATTGCAACCGTTTGCTCAGTCAGAATAGGACAGCAATGAAGTTGTTGAACATATACTATGTTCGTACATGTCTAAGTCATCTGTTCCAGAGTCTCAGAAAGATGCATGTTTATAAGACTAACTCATACTTGCACTGGGATGGTCTTTTCAACTAAACCATAAGAAGGAAAAAAAAAAAAGACCTCCAGATATTATTTGTACAGTTGAGGAGTTTGCGCTCACTTCATCACAGAGCTAATATACGCATTCTTGAGATATTAGTCCACACCAAATTCAAGAATTACTTAATGAGTAACATCCACCTTCTTGGAGCGGACACGTTCGACACCGGTCTTCAGCTGTCGCTCTAGTTGTCTCAGCTCTTTCATGCCCAACATTGAAAGATCTTCTCCAGCAAAGTGCCTGCATAAATATGCAGTACGGGTCTTATTTGGTCCATCACAATCCTTTAGAAACTTAAGTTTTCTCATTTTCACCAAAAAAAGAACTCGCTTCCACCTACTTGAGTTGTGCTTCCATAGTTTCAATCCCTCTCGTCAACTCGTGAATTTCAGCCCTCCAGAACTGTAGAGATTGCATTAACAGACTTACAAGTATGTCCCCAGAAAGCATTGCTACATAGGACTTTTAGGGTTCATCATGCTGTACCTAGGGAATTAATCTCCTTTGGCTGAATATCAAGTGATAGTTAATCTCAACTAACTCGATTTATTAAGAAACGTAGGCCAAGATGTATTTTCCATCGCTTATAATAAGATAATAATGAAAAACTTAATTCATCTCTTTTTCTTTGAGAGATCATCATAGTTTAATATGGTGAAGTAGGACAAATTACAAGATTTCTACTTTCCTGAATTTGATTATAGAGAGTCTAAAGGAGAGAGAGTAGATATTTAGATTACATGGCAACAAATTGAGTTACATATTCAGATAGATTAAAGGATAGATCTCAATCACCTCCGCGCTTTGGCATCCCTGGTTCTGAGATGATTGCGGAAGTCCTAATTCGTCTCGGTACTTGACAATAGTCCTATCCATACTGTGAGTATGCCCCAGTAAAGTAGCAAAATGATTCTCATATAAATCAGTACATGCGCATATGGAAGGAACAAAAGCACGTGCGAATGGAAAATAAGAAAAGGTAGCTGATAACTAAATGGATCAATTATATCAGTGTGATTACTCATGGCTGGCGAATTGGTAACATTTCCCAGAAGAAGAGAAGACGAGAAGGGCGATTTCGGCATCGCAGAGGACGGAGAGCTCGAAAGCCTTCTTGAGAAGCCCGTTTCGCCGCTTGGAGAATGTCACTTGCCTGCTCGATGCCTTCTCTATTCTCTTCAGTTCTACTTTCCCTCTCCCCATTCTTTTGGACTCGATCGGAGCTTGGAACCCAAAAAACCAAACCAACAACAAAAAAGACAGTTTTAAATCGATGTTGGTTTTCTTTCTTTGGATAGGTATTGCGAGATGGAATCTTATTGGGAGAAAAAAAAAGAGTGTGCCGATGCAAGCTGGTGAATATGGTAGGAATGAGCTGCCATTTCCATTGCACATATAAATAAAGTCGGGCGCCGCTGCAATATGCATGAAAGCATAGGAGGTCGGTGCAGTTGATGGCATAGATGACGCAGGTGACAAGACGCCAACAATATCTCTCTTTCGTCATTTTGGTCAAGGGGTGCAAAAGTGTCACTTTATCAAAAAATTAACTATTTCCAGTCAAATGTCGTATTAGCTATCATATGGAGACTTTTTATCTCTATCCTTTGGAATTATTAGCTCTATTTGAAATGCCTGAAATGCCCCAAAGTTGTTGTACTTCATATACTTTATAATACTTATATTTTCGACCTAAAAAAAAAAAAAATCTCTCCTTCGTCTCTTTTTCCATTAGGTTTGATATACAAATTTCGCACAACTCCGTCCTTTCCACCCACTTCCACTGTATGAAGAAAGTAACCAATATTCTCTTCGGCTTTTTGGTTCACATATCAATTTTATCTTCCCTACACTTAAAACCTCCGATCTGCCTGCTGTTATTCTGCTCTCTGAACATTATTATTAGACTTCGAGGGAAGGCGATGGCTGAGTGTTCTCGTGACATACTTTCATAACGCAAGACACGACAAACAAATTACTCTTCAAGTAATAGCCGAAAGATTTTATATTGCTGTGAGAAGAGGTTGCTGAGTTAAACATGCTCGATGGGACGGTTTTAACTTCTGAAACGTTGCATCTTCTCCCAAGTCGACACGTCAAGCTGAGCTCCACGAGGAGATTCTAGCAAAACCCATGAAAGGTCGACGCGTGCGCGTTGAGGTGACCTTCCTCAGGGAGCAAAAATCAAAATGTTCCCGAAGTCCATCATTTTCGAGTTGAATACAAAGGTGAAACGAATCTCCCCACTAAGTTTCATTCTGCTTTTTGGAAGGCGAGAAGATCGAGTTTCGCATGGTGGCCCACCACTTTGTGCACTGGGGCTCTATCCTCGGACATTGAGCTCCTTTCTCCATGACATGACATGACTGTGATGCAAACCACCCTTCTGCGAGAAGTCTGAAAGAGCCCTTGTTATTTGCCTGAGGATTGACAAGAATGCCAAAGATGAAGAAGGATCAGTATGCCCTGGATGTGATCGGGACATGTAACAGATCCTTAAGTATCCTGAATGTTTATACCACTGCGCACTGGAACTTGCGGGGAAAGAGGTTACAAACCAGCATTCTAGGGTAAGATTTTCACGTCTTATCTGGAATGCTAAGATACATTCTTCAAAAACCATCTTTTGATACCACAGCTAAGTTGAAAGCAGATTACATGCTTTTTATAGGTTGTCGACACGATAACAGATCCTCGATAAACACGTTACGGTATTGTTGATACATTTTGGTCCGCACTTGACCACATAGCAGACGCTTATAGCCACTCAAGCATGTACAATCTTTTCCAGACAACCGTGGGTAAGCTCATCTCTCTAATCCGAACATGATCAATCCCTCGTCGAGACGTCATTTGCCCAGATTGATTAACCAATCTCTTTTGTCCGTTATGTTATTCGAGTTGACATCATCAAACGATGCTTTCTATGTACAGTCTCCTCTTCTGACTTTTCCTCTCTTTGTGGAGTTGATACGCAGGCAAGGAGCAATCGACACGTTCGACCTCTTTGCCGAGGAAAGTTCAGGTGGCTCGTGGAAAAAGTGGCGCCACTTTCAGTGGAATCAAAGCATGGGTATCGACATGTCGTCCTTGTGGGGCAAAGCTCCTTTCATGAAGTTCTATCGACATATCTTTTCTTTGATTGGCCGACCCCTGTTATGCGATAAAGAAGGACATTGCCTTTATTAATATCTTCTCACTTTCGTTTCCCACGATTTCGCCCCGGAGGACACGGGAGCAACAGTATAATTGAGGCATGAAGACTAGGGAGAATGCGACTCCTGTCCTGTTAGGCCGCTCCACGTCTTTGTCAGGTCGGTCAATCCAATCGACATCAACGTACTCTCGCATCGTCAGCCCCGACCTCTTGCTTGCACGGCAATATTGGGAGGGGTGTAATGGGACCCGAAGCAAACCCTAGATGATTTCATGTTATTCGTTAATGCTCACATGCCAAATTAATTTCTAGCAGGACATGTGACATCGTTCCCTTCTAGAAAATAATGTCCTCGTTTCGTTTGTAGACCAAGTGGCAACATGTGGGTTATGTTTAGCACGATGAACATCAACTTGCTTTGCCTTGAACTGAAATGAAGGAAATAGACTGAAGAAATGAGAGAGAAAGAGGGGCTAATAACATCAACCGGGTCTACAACAGTTATGGAATCAACGCGACATGCGTGTACGCTTTCTCGACTCCTTCAGAGCAGTGTATCGTCGCACTAACAAACTAGATCATCAGCGTACACGTATCTAAACCTAGTCTTCTTCGGAGCCTGCTTACGATCCTCGGACACCGACAGCACTAACCATGAGAAAACGAACCCGCAAGTACTAATGTTAACAGACACCGACGAAGAGATTGAGACAGGGAAACGTCGGCTGCAGACCAAAAACCGAGTACCCGCCTACGCGCCTATCGCTGCAGCTACCCGATCAGCCGGTGTAGATGTGGACGCCGATGACGACGAGGAAGATGGTGACGAGGCCGAAGAAGATGACGGCGTGGACGATGACGGAGGCGCCGCTGGTCTGCATGTTGCCGAACTCGACCACTCGGTGGCGCCCCGGGATCTGGAACAGCAGCCCCGGGCTGAGCAGCACGAACAGCACCACCGCTATGATCACCGGTCCCCAATCCCCCATCGCTAGAGAACCTCTAAAGAATGCTTATATGTCCCTGCGCCTAGATTTCTTCTGCGGCCTTCGGAGAGCGAACGAGGAGAGACGAAGAGGAGCGGACGGGCGACTGGTTTTGAATTTTCGAAAGTGTGCGTGGAGGGATGTGGAGGCTTGCCGGGAGGGACAACTGCTGGGTGCCGGAGCGAACGTGTCGCTCTTGCATCGACGACGGTCCCGCTTTCCTAGGTTCGCTCCCACCGCGACGTGGGGGGGACTCGTTGGCGGCCCAGCCTGGCTTGGTAATGGCCCATGGCCGTTGTGAAACTACTGTTTTGGGCTCTGAGACTATCGGCCCAATGGACGTGGAGGTCGGAGAATAACCAAGTTTTACAATTATCTGGAAACCATTTTCTCAAAAAAAAAAGAAAAAAGATCGGCTCAATCACTTGTAAAAATTAATAAACGAAAAATATTTTCATCGTTCATAAAAATATTTAGATATTAAATGTTATCGATGAGAACGTTTTTTTCATTGGCTAATTATTTCAAACAATATGGACGGTCTTTTTTTAGAATTATTAATTATCCGCGAAATAAACGGAAACTTATTCATCACTTCTCTCCGAACTTTGGAGCTCATCAATGCAAAACACATGCAACATACATATTCAATCTTCTAGAAACTCAAGTATAAATTTCGCCACTTCTAGTTTTAAATTACTATTTTCACTGTATGTAACCATGCCATAAGATTTGCGATGCGTGATACCGCACTATGACCTTTAGAATTCTCATGTCTCTCTCCCCTCTTTTTTCTTTTTTGTAAAGAACGAAAGTATGTACTATGTTGAATGTTCGCCTAAATAGTTCAAATAAAACAAGAAAACACAAAAAATAAAAAAGGATAGTTTATTGAAGATTCAAATTCCTATGTGGAAGGGTAATGCTTTTTCAGACTTTATTCATTGCATTTATGCCTTGTAATTATAGGGAAATTTATCATGGTGTATATAGATATTTTTGCAAGTTTTCTATATGGATATATTCTATCGTTGACTCTTTCATAAAATTCTATAATAGTTATTGCCATGCGTACTCATGAGACTTGAGCACAGCATTTATTTCGCATCGGATACCAATAATCGTTCCTTTTGAGGGAATTTTAGGGAAATGCTGACCATTTACAGTAATGTGTTTATATCAAGAAAAGTACAAAAAAAAAATCTTAACTCTATTATATTGAACCAATTCAATCATACAATATTTAATTGAGTCAATTTAATTATAATTTTTTTCACATTAATACTAATTTAGTCTTTTAAGTTGGAAATCATTAACGTAAATGTCATCCGATTTTTATGACAAAACCAACATTAATATTGACGTTTTTTTATTAATATTTTAATTTTTTTTTCTTTTTTTTTCATTTTCTTTTTATCGTTGGCTAGTCAGGGTGGTCTCACCTAAGCAAAGGCAAGGTCAACATCAAAAGGCACAAGAGTCAAGACAATTCACACCATGGCAACCCAAAGTGGAAGAAAAGGAAGAAGAACCGTGCTCTCTCACCATTTGTGGGTGCTCAGCTTGCACCAACCGGTGGAGGAGCTTCCTTCATAGATGTCTTGGAGTAGGGAGACGAGACGATGAACACATACGGATGTCAACACCCTATCTTTTGCCAGGTTTGGTGAGGGGCCCTAGCACCTAGACGGCGGCAAAAAGAAAAGAAAAAAGGAAAAAAATCAAAAAATAATTAGAATATCAATTAAATATGTCAACAAATCGATACTGCTATAAAAATATTTGGGACTAAATTAACCCAATTGAAAAATTTAAGAGTCAATAAGTATCAATATAATACGTTTGTGACTTTTTCGATATTTTTCCTCATTTATATTCATCAGTTCTTTTTAATGCAAAAAATGATTTTTTTCTTATAATTTGGAAGTCTAATACTATTATTACGTAATTTCAGTTATGAAATATTTTAGTATTCCTTCCAATTTCTCCCTCCTTCCCCCTCCCTCCTATTACAAGCGTTTTTACTAGATCCTCTCGTCGCGGGGGTAAGGCATCCGGTGAAAATGGTAATGGGCTGGTCTCGTTGCCAAAGGAAAGAATTGTTGGCCCTGGGATTCACCATCATCAGGTCGCTTAATTGTCGCTTAATTGGCAAATGCGAAGCTTGAAAAAAATGCATTCCGTATTTCCTACGCCCCCAAGGCATGCGCACGCGCGATTGAATTAAGGCGAGGGATTGGACCGGATTGGGCTGAAGACCTCGTAATTATATTATGCAATGATTGATTGTCACAACCTTAGACAATCATTAAACCAACTTATAGTCTCTCTGTTGTGAAGACTATTCTAGATTAAAATATCTTAGTTGTCTAGAGACGTGGAGAATTTCAACTCCACCCCTTGAATAAGCACGGAATTTGTTCCTTTTTCTTTATTCTAATCTTTAATTATATTTTTTAGTGTTATGTGCTTTACGTGAGGCCACACTATTAAGATAGGTCCCCAATTTTTTCGAAGATAATATATAACTTGTACTCTTGAAACTGCTCTAAAATGATGCAAGTTCTAAGCTATATATATCAAATCCCCGGAAGAAAAAGTTGAGAAAGAAGAAAGCTATGCAAAGCTATGCAACAATCTTTTGTACAATTTTCTTTGACAATTAAACAAATAAAAAATTTACTTATGACCGTGTCATGTGAAAACAACAACCTTTCTAAAATCAAATTCATCAGGACGAATAAAAAAGAGGGGGGGAATGCTCCTATTCTTTCCATCCGTTTCCTTCCATGCAAGACAAAGACATCGTCAAAAAATTGTGGACCTTTTCGACCAAAAAGCGAATAAATCGTGGACCAAAAAAAAAGGGGGAATTTTATTTGAGCGCGTAAAAGAAAATTCTCGGAGCTCGGAATTTCTCCCCCGCATCGCTTTTCGCGTGTCTTTTATTTTTAACTTTTTTTCCTTTGGCCAGCGAAATTCCCCCATTTTTGTTGGAGGAGCTTCGCCTCCTCGTAATAAAAATCGGCGACGACGTGTCGGCTTCCCATTGGCCCACTTCCAATAGAATCGAAAATTTTCATTGTCCCCCCGCACGCTTCCCCCACCTCTTTTGGGTCCGGTGTCCTCCTCCGCTCGTCTCCCCCGGTCGCTCCATTTTCCCGGAAAACCAGGAAAAGTTTCGATCGGAATCGCCGGGCCGAACTATTTTCCGGGAAAATCCATCCTCGTTCCTCCCCAATTCCGGTCTCCTCCGGGAAACCGAGCTCCCTCTTCTCCCTCGTTCTCGCGAGCAGGAGAGGGACAGTATTATCGCTTCGGGCGATTGAGCTTCATAATGCCTCGCTCTCGTTCATAGTCGATTGCGTTCGAGATATCCATCTTCGGCTCAATCGATATTTTCTGTCGTCGGAAGAACTGACATCGTTTTGTCGGTTCGCGTTCTTCCCCTCTTTTTTTTTTTTTTCTTTGAATTCAATTTGAATTTCCTTTGTCGGGGTTGGGAAGCTCTCAGTTCGTATGATTTTGACTTTTTTTTTTTTTTTTTTTTTTTATGGAGATTGACCGTGCTTTTTGTTGCAGGAATTTTCTGGAGGAGGAGGAGGAGGATTGGTGGGGATAATTTGTGAAGATGGCTAGCCAGAGCGGGTCGTCGCGGAGGAGCGTGACGCTGTCGAGCTTGTCGCAGGGGAAGAAGAAAGCTTCCGAAAATGGAGGACGAGGATTCGACGGCCCCCGGAAATCTCTTTCGTCTTCTCGTTCCATGTACTTCCGATCATCCTTCCTGCGATTCTTCTTTTGCCGTTCGGTTTTTCTCGCGTTAAATATACGGTTTACCTTATAGAGCAGTTGAGATTCGGTTCTTGTGTGCGCCAACATGCGGGATTGGTTATACTATGTGAATTCGCATTGAAAAAAATCATCGGTCTGAAAATCCGGATTATAGACATTTTGTCCTCGCGGTTCTGTTGCTGTGTCATTCCCTCGAGACCGACGGTTGAGAGAGCGAAATTCGTGATTGTTTCTGTTTCGGTCCATGTCTTGTAAGTTGGGGATATCTCTACCTGCAGTTATTGTGGCATAGAAATACTTAAGATACAAATCCTCTGGTGGGAAACTTCTGGGCTAGTTTATGCTGCACTTTGGCCGATTTTCCAGTTTGTTTGGAAGTTTCTATTTTGTATAAGAAAAAATAAAGTGTAGCGCCACCTTCTCCCGGAAAATTGGATGAGCCTATAAACAGGATCACTTTTTTCTGTTTCACTTAAAACATGAAAGAGCCGATGATGTATCTCTGCAGCTGAACTGAAAAGAGAAGGGAAGGCTTTCCAGGTGTGGAGGTCTTTTGGCATTGAAATTTGCTTCTAAATGATGCATCTTTTTGGTAACTTAAGTTGTGGTCTTTGCATAATCAATTCACGTGGAAGGTCCTTTGACTGAAGGGGCATAATTGTTACTATTATTTTTACTTTTGCCTATTTTCTCCGAATCATTAGATAAATGTCTTTCCTGGCCTTTCATATTTACATGTTAACATATGCGTGCGAAAATAACAAATGTTGATAAGGGCAGTTTTGTTTGTTCAGAGGATGCATAATATGTTTTTCTTGTATGAATATAAGAGCAATGGAATTTTTTTTTTTTTTTGGGGGGGGGGGAGGGGGATAGGATCAGGCGCATGTGAGGACTCTGCTGGTCTCTGCTCATGAATGTTCATCTGAGCATGTTCACAAGTGCCATATCTACAGATTTTGAGGCTAAAACTAAATTTTAATTTCCTAGTACTGTATTTAAGCTTGTTTGGTTCCAGGGGATTGACTGGAGAGCGCACCGTGAAGAGACTGAGGTTGTCAAAGGCCCTAACAGTACCTGAAACTACAAGCCTTTATGAGGCTTGCCGCAGGATGGCAGCTCGCAGAGTTGATGCTTTGCTGCTAACTGATTCCAATGCACTACTCTGTGGTATTCTTACAGACAAGGTTTGATGTTTGTAACTAGTAACTTCATTCTTGTGCTTAGCACCATTCCTGATTTAAGACCAATATTGCTTTTATTTGCCTTTGTTTGCTGAAGGATATAACAACAAGAGTCGTAGCACAGGAGTTGAATCTTGAGGAAACACCTGTTTCTAAAGTAATGACTCGGAACCCGACATTTGTTCTCTCCGACACCCTAGCTGTTGAGGCACTTCAGAAGATGGTGCAAGGTTAACAACAATCATAGGAATAAATGCTGTCTACTTTAGTTTTATTATTGCTTTATATGTTGAAATCAGGATATGGTCCTGATGCTTCTGGCTGCAGGAAAGTTTCGACATTTACCTGTTGTGGAGAACGGGGAGGTCATTGCTTTGCTTGATATAGCCAAATGCTTATACGATGCTATTGCTCGTATGGAAAGAGCTGCTGAAAAGGGAAAAGCAATTGCTGCTGCTGTAGAAGGGGTTGAAAAAAATTGGGGGACATCCGTCTCTGGTTAGTGCTGAATATTATTTCTGATGTCTTTGTATTTTTCCTACGTACTTTATCTGAATATATTTTGTACAACACAGGCCCCAACACATTCATTGAGACACTCAAAGAGCGAATGTTTAAGCCCTCTCTGTCCACAGTCATTTCTGAGAATTCAAAGTAGGTAATATCTCCTTTTGCTTTTTTGATTGAATACCATCTTCATTTATTGGACTATGATATATTGAAAGCTTAAACTTCTTCTAATAGATGTTGGCATTTTTCAGATTGGTAACAGTTTCACCAACAGAGACGGTCTTAGAAGCAGCCAAAAAGATGCTCGAATCCCGATTAAACTCAGCGGTTGTAACTGTAGAAAATAAACCAAGGGGAATTCTAACGTGAGTTGGTTTTGTTTTAAACTTTTTCTTTTCCAAGAAATAGAAAGAAGTGACTTTTACCAACTTGTGTTTCAGTTTGAATGAAGAGTTATCTCGTAACATATCCAATGCAGTGACGATTCTTATGGGAATAACTTTTGTGTTTGTTTCAGTTCAAAAGATATATTGATGCGAGTAATAGCTCAAAGTCTTCCTCCAGATTCCACTCCTGTGGAGAAGGTACTGTTTTGTTGAGATGGGAGAGTGCATTCTCAAATGATTTGACTAATTAAGTTCATTATCTATTTTAGACCTGTTCTTTACTATGTAGCTTGGAAAAATATAAAAAATTAATCATGTATAGAGAAGAGCTCAAATTGATATGCATTGGGACTCGTGTGTGCTTAATTGCGGTTATTAAGATTTCCTTTTGATTGCAGGTCATGACTCCAAATCCAGAATGTGCAACGGTTGACACTCCTATTGTTGATGCCTTACACACCATGCACGATGGAAAATTTTTACACCTTCCAGTGGTAGATAGAGGTGATTGACATTGAATTAGGAGTCAGCAGATGCTTGTTGGTTTAGGTGGATAATTCATATTTTTTAATGAAATGATTGATTGGAACAGATGGAAATATTGTTGCTGTGGTGGATGTCATTCACATAACTCATGCTGCTGTTGCCACTGTGAGTTGAATTTCTAGCTAGTGTGGTCACTTCTTCTTTTGCATCAAGCCTTGTGTGGGTTAGCCACATAATAACTTTTTCTTCCCCTATGATTTTCAAAAAGCAAATACCTTTTCATAGGTTGTCAAGTTTATTTGTATTACTTTTTAACTTTCATTAAGAAGTAGAACAGATTGAGATTTGATGTTTTTTGTGGCTTTAATATACCTCTTGATATTGCATGGGCCTGCAATGCACCATGTAATCTGATTGCACTATGCCATATTACTTTTATCTGCTGCGACTTCTTGGCTTTAGGATTCTCTTTCCGTGGGTTGCTATTTTATAGAACTTCATGGAGTAGAATTTGTACTCCCTGATTCTAACTAAGCATCATGTACAGTGTTGGGGCTTTTCACTGGTCATTTGTTTTGTGTTGAAACCAGACTGAAGAATCCTGAGAAAATGGCCCCTTCTCTTTGATGTGTCCTTTTTCTCTTGTTAAGATTTTTCATGAGGCTTATTCCATGTTCTGTTTGCTACTTACTAGTCTTTCAAGTTTAAAGCTTTTGTCTTTTTGACTAGGTTGGAAGTTCTGCTGGAATCAATAATGAGGCTGCAAGCACAATGATGCAGAAGTTTTGGGATACTGCTATGGCTGCTAGTCCAACAGATGATGAAGAAGAAACTAGAAGGTAATATGATATGCCCATTTTTGTGACGAGATTCTTTTTCACGGGGATGCTTCTATGGCCCGCTTTTGCAACCATCTTTTACTTACCCCACCAAGTGACATCTCAGTGAAGGTTCCATGAAGTTAACTTCCGATGGAGGAGATGTTGGGAGATCATTGTCCTATTCATCAACCCAACCAAATTCATTTACCTTTAAGATTGAAGATAAGAAGGGGCGGATGCATAGATTTTCTTGTGGTAAATACTTCCATCTTGCTTATGAACTTAGGTTTCATGGGAAATTGATGTCATTTTTCCCTTCTTTTTCCTTAATGTGGTGTATTTGCCATTAATCCTTATAATGGCGTGTCCTGTTGGTTTAGATGTAGTACTCACCCTGAAATTTTAACCATTATAAATTATTTTGAAGTGATAGTCTTGGTCTGCAATGGGAGAATCCCTGTCTTCACTAAAAAATTTAATGCGGCATATTTATTTTGTTTTATCAGAAATGCTTTTCATGGTTGTTTAAGTATTGGTTTTCAGTTCAGATACCTCTAGTTACTATTTCAGACTTGTATGAAATTGTGAGTACCAACTTTTGGGAGTCTTTATACATTTGAGACATTCAAGAGGATGTGTTCTTCCATCATTGGTGATGAACATTCTTATGCAAAACTGTTCTCCCGACATTAAGATGTAGTGCTGCGTTCAATTGACTTTTCCCTTTGTTTCATGTTGTTGTTTGATATCAGATGCTCAAAGCATGACAGATATTATAACATCAATTGTCCAAAGAGTAGGTGATGACATCGACAGAAACAATCTACCTCAGATTCTGGTGAGTCCATCTTCACAATTTTTTGGATTTCTATGTCATCTCTACCTTTAATTTCTGTGTCATTTTTTGCTAATTCATGGTCCATTGGCAGTATGAAGATGAAGACCATGATAAGGTCGTCCTTGCATCAGACGGTGATCTCGCGGCTGCAGTTGAACATGCAAGGTCAGCTGGTTGGAAGGTTAGCTGCTTTGTATATCAGTTCCTTCTTTTTACTTTAAAAATTATAGATTGGCTATGTGTTCTGGAGCACAAGAACTCTGCAAACTGATTTCACTTATTAATGGCAATCTCTTTTTCGCTCTCTCTATCTCTCACAAAAATAGATTGACCGTTTATTCTTGGCATCTTTTGGTGGAACACTATCGTAATTTGATCAGATGATTATGCAAATTGGGGCTGCATAAAGCTTGATTGTTTATTCTGACCTGTTGTAGGGTTTAAGATTGCATCTAGATTATTCCGGAACAGCCAAGCGAAGTAGAGGTGCGACTGGTGGTGACATGGCTTATGCCCAAGCAGATGCTTGGGCTTCTGCATACAGTGCTGTTGCAGCTGGGGCTGCTCTTGTTGCTGGGTTGGGAGTATTGGCATACTTGAAAAGAGGTGGTAACTAAATTTCCATATCGATGCCCAATTCCAAGGAACCTGCCGAAGTGGCAAATGAAAGATGGAATCCTAACACTAATTCTTGGGCGGGTTTATTGCTCTTAATCATAGATACTCGGGGAACTGTACGCAGAAGGAGAAGAAAAGTTCTTGGCACTTGGCTGCCTTTGTAAGGTTGTGCTATGGCCCATTTGTTTCACCAGGTTTTGCAGTTCCTGATCTCCAGGAATATTTTGGCAGGTCGTTATTTGTCACTCAAAAAAAAAAAAAAAAATCGAGGCTTGTGGGTTCGAAAATGAATATTAATTGATTTTTTATTTCTTGGGTTTAGGCAGTATTGTATGTGGTGTGGTGGGTAACTGCCACGGGACTGTATAAACGATCTTTGCATTGTTTGCAATCACCGTGACTATACTCTGCAAGAATCTTGGCAGCATTGGATATTAAACACTGCTTTGCCTATCATCCATGTCTGGTCTTTCTTTTCCTATTTTCCCCCTTTCCTTATATCCACAGATCAAGACACATGATCATCACAAGATGGGTTTGGAGAGCCGGGCACGCCTTGCAGAGTCGTTAATTCTCATGGTTCGTCTCGCATGATTGATGTAAATGGACAAGAAAAGGTATGAATTCGTCGGTATTCCATTTTCCCCCACTTGTACGCAGGTTTGAACTAGCTAGTTACATCTAAACGTCCCAACCTCAACCCCATCTCATCCTGCCCTGCCCTGCCCTGCGCCGCCGGTGGAATGACCGGGACAAATGAGGAATTGGCTTGTTCCGGCATCACTGCGGGGAGTTTGTTTTCTGTCCGGCAAGATTCAAGAGGCTTCTGCACATCGGAGCAGACACCAACCGAACACAGAGGCCCATGTGGGTCAAGTGCCGATCACAAGATCTGGGCCTCGAGGCCCGTATCATCACGTGGGTCCGGTCCAACAACCGATCTCAATTCCTTTCCGGTTCCCCATTGTCGGTGCGTGGACCCCACTAACTACCCCGGCCCGATATTAAGCGCGTAAAACTTTGGCACCGTTAACCTTTTTGGGGTTTCCAGCTTCCCTTTCTCCCTTTCTTTTTCTCCTTTTCCCACTCTAGTGCAGGCGCTTTTTATGGGGCTTCCCATTCACCATTCCTCTGCAGGGGACAGAGCAGAGAAGCTTGTCTACTACGACCTTCTTGCCTTAAATTAGGGTTCAGATACCGATACGAAATTCTTCCTTTCCCCCTCTAAAAATGGAGTGTTTTCTCGTCATCAACATCAAGTATCAGCTCCGCAAATCTGACAGATATGGAATGCGTTTAAATGTTGGGCATATATATAATTACAGGAGTTTTACTAAAAAACTGGGCAGTAATGTCGAGATCCAGTCCGGCCACATGCGTTTCCATTTGGTCAACTAATAATGATGATGCCACGATGAGATGGCCGGTTGAATTCCATCACTGATACTGCTGTAATGCTCATTTAATGCCGAAGAATCGACGTTCACGTTCAGAAGGAGCCCCCCCCGCACTTGGGTCTCCTATTATAATATTCTTATCTCTCTCTCTCTCTCTCTCTCTACCCGTCTACCGATGGTGAATTTGATGACGCTGCTCCGGCGAGGATTCAGGAGGTACACCATGCAAGGTTTGGCCTTCTTCTGATGCTTTCGGTTCCCTAATCAAATCTTTGCATCCCTGTTTTCTTTAGACGGCTCTACATCTTGTAATGACTTTGGGATAGCCGAAAGCACCATTTTTCTTGGGAAATTGACCAGCGACCCGCTCCAGGAAAGAGCGATGGAGTACGATGTCAGTGCAGAACAACATCGTCGTCCTCCTTGTTAGTTTAAAAAAAAAAAGTGGGTCAAGATTAGTGAAGAAAACCCAAAAGAAAGCATACCAGACGCAGGCATGATTGGATTTGTGATATAAAGGGGATACAAAGCAATCCGGATATGGTCCCTTTATTTA
Source organism: Eucalyptus microcorys (assembly GCA_014182515.1). Classification (NCBI taxonomy): domain Eukaryota; kingdom Viridiplantae; phylum Streptophyta; class Magnoliopsida; order Myrtales; family Myrtaceae; genus Eucalyptus; species Eucalyptus microcorys. Next base: position 25,086,870 of record CM024572.1, read on the forward strand.
AGAAAACAGAAATGTCCTAAGTTAACTCGATTGTATCCAGCCTTAACGCATCCGAAAACTTTAGACAGAGCACGATAAAAAATAAGCAAATGGATTGCGGCCGAAGGAAAGAACAGAGAATGTTGTACTGTAAATTCGATCGCTCGGAATCTGAAATGACATCAAAACACACAAGTGAGGAGGAAGAAACAGCGAATCCAAAAAGCTCGGACCCAAATCTTTCGAGAGCCAAAAGATGATACCCCAGTCCCCCGCGTGGAAACTGATACGTCCGAGAAACACGCGAGTGTTGACCGCACCCACCACCACACGAAAGCGCTGCAGATCTTCCACTCGTCCCACGAAAAAAAGAATCTTGTCCGGGATTGAGATGGGGATGCTATAGTTTTACGAGTGGATTTCGACTTCCACGTCCTGCAAGGAGGCATGACAAAAGTACGAGAGTAAGCGTTAAAATAGGAATAGAATAAGATTGACCAAAAAAAAAAAATTGTTATAAGAAGAAAAAAGACCAGAAGTTTCTCCTCTCCCCGCACTCTCTGCACCATAAACAAATGCAGTTGCCGCCTCTTCTCTGAGAGTGAAACCAGGAACGAACGTGTCACGTCACATCCCCAAGCCGGATGGAATGGGAACTGCTTTTTTATAAACCAAGATTCTTTACTAACTTTGTCACTCCTGCACTCAAAAATAAAGCTCCACTGTCAGTTCACCATTCCCCTGCAAGGTCCTTTGAAAAGCTAATTGGGAAAAAGGCCAATCTTGCGTAAATCTAGACGAACCCATTTGCCAGAATCGTCTTCTTTCGCATCATTTTTCACTCCGGTTGTGTTTTTCGCTTTTCCTAGCACAGCAGCTATGAGAAATCCTAAGAAGACGAGGCTGCTTCCTCTGTTTCCCTCGATCCTGCTCATCTGTCTCGCTCTTTCACGTCTCTCCTTGGCCCAACGAGGACAACCCGTCAAGACGATCGTGGTGTTGGTGCTGGAGAACAGGTCCTTCGATCACATGCTCGGATGGATGAAAAGAAGCATCAATCCTAACATCAATGGCGTTACCGGGCGCGAGTGCAATCCGGTCTCGACCAATAAAACTGACCCGGGAATGATCTGCTTTACGGACGACGCCGAGTTCGTTGATCCCGATCCGGGCCACTCGTTCGAGGCAGTGCAGCAACAGGTGTTTGGGTCCGGCACAGTTCCTACCATGACAGGCTTCGTGGAGCAAGCTCTGACCATGTCGCAGGACCTCTCGGAAACTGTGATGAAGGGCTTCCGGCCTGAGTCTTTGCCTGTTTATGCCACTCTGGCGAGTGAATTCGCGGTGTTCGATCGGTGGTTCTCGTCGATTCCTGGCCCGACGCAACCCAACAGGCTCTTTGTCTACTCCGCCACCTCTCATGGCTCCACCAGCCATGTCAAGAAACTGCTTGCCAAAGGGTTTCCTCAAAAGACCATCTTTGATTCTCTCCACGAGAATGGCATGAACTTTGGGATTTATTTCCAAAACGTACCCAACACGCTGTTCTATAGGAACTTGAGGAAATTGAAGTATATCTTCAAGTTTCATCAGTATGATCTGAAGTTCAAGAAAGATGCTAGAGATGGGAAGTTGCCTAGCCTGACCGTCATCGAGCCTCGGTACTTTGATCTCAAGGGTATGCCAGGTAATGATGATCACCCTTCTCACGATGTGGCCAATGGGCAAAAGCTTGTTAAGGAAGTCTATGAGACACTAAGAGGAAGCCCTCAGTGGAATGAGACACTCTTGATCATCACGTATGATGAGCACGGTGGATTCTATGACCATGTCAAGACTCCATATGTCAATGTGCCTAATCCGGATGGGAACACCGGCCCTGCTCCATATTTCTTCAAATTTGACCGCCTTGGGGTTCGGGTGCCCACGATCATGGTGTCTCCTTGGATCAAGAAAGGAACTGGTAAGCCCACTGCCTTAGCCTTTTTGTGGTGCTGCTGAAGCTCAAACTATTTGACAGAAGGAATGTTTCTTCAAACATAATCATTTAATTGCCTGCTTATTAAATTAGTCAATGAGTTTTTGCCTATTAGCCACGACTGCAGGGATCACATATTCTTTGTTTTAGTGAAATATATTAAGGCATTGTCGAATTAGTAGTCATCCTTAGAATGGAGATCAATAAGAATTGTTTTGAGCAAGGGTATTACTGATTTGAGGCCATTTAAAATATGCTTTTGACAGTAAGAAAACTACTATAGTTGTCAGACCCCCCTCCCCCCCGGAAAAAAAAAAAAAAAAAAAAAAACTGCTAGTTGGGCGGTGATGCTTGTGGTTTGGTTGCTATTGGTAACAAATGACTCTGATTTTTTGGCTCTGATTTTTTGAGGAACTATATGTGCCTCTGGCACGTATTGATCTTTTCCTATTTGGATTGGTAATAATTGCAGTGATAAGTGGTCCAAAGGGACCAGCTCCAAATTCAGAGTTCGAGCATTCTTCAATTCCTGCAACGATAAAGAAAATTTTCAACCTCACCTCCAACTTCTTGACTCACAGAGATGCATGGGCTGGCACGTTTGAAGAGGTTGTAGGAGAATTGACCTCCCCCAGAACTGACTGCCCAGGTATGGAGAATTAAGTGATCACTAATTACAGTTAGCAAGTATTTAGTATGCTGCTGAATTATTATATGTTGTGCAGAGACATTGCCTCATGTGACGCCTTTGAGGAGTTCAGAAGCAAAGGAAGATGGCGCACTATCTGAGTTTCAGAGTGAAGTTGTGCAGTTAGCGGCTGTTCTGAATGGGGACCACTTCTTGAGCAGCTTCCCGGATGAGATGGGAAAGAAGATGAATGTAAAGCAGGCCAGTGAGTACGTGAATGGTGCCATTTCTCGGTTCATCAGAGCAAGCAAAGAGGCCATCAAGTTGGGCGCAGATGAGTCTGCTATTGTTGATATGCGGTCATCACTCACTACAAGGTCCTCTATCCACAATTAGATAGAGCTCCCGGGGATTTCACATGTTTGATAGAGTAGTCTATATAAGAAAATTAGTTATATCTTTGCTTGGGGAATTTGTGAATCAGAACAGCTGGGAAGGAAGGATGAGAAATCAAAGCTTGCTTTATAGGTTCAGTTTTTTAAATATGGTTTTTCATGCTAGACAATTATCTGCTTTAACTTGCTAGGGAGCGGAGGGCAGGAAAACTACTTCTCTGAAGTTGCTCTGTAAGTAAAACTTAGACTAATGTTCTATGCTTTCATATCCAGCTTTGGAAGTTCATGCCGAATTGCAGTATCAGTTGAGCATTTGTGGGAATTCATGAAAAATTGCAGAACCCTAATCCAAACTTAGATTGTTCTATGATCTCCTACCTGACCCTTAAATAATTTTCTGAGAGCACTTTTTCAGAATTGTTACTCACTACCCTCTTAACAAGGGCAGGTGAACCAGGTTTACGTTGCAGCATTGGCTGTGTGGCTTCACTTCACGCTGGCGAAAAAATGCCTAGCAGCTTGGTCTTAGCAACTGAGGCCACTCGGTGATAAGACAATGAGAACCAATGCAAATTTTGTAATCTGTTAGACCTTGGATGGATTTTTCGACTAGCCAAAGAGGTTGGGCAACCATGTGAAAGAAGAAACAAAATTCCCTGAAACTTGCGCAGGCTTCAACTGAGTAGTTATGTTTGACTTCACCAAGCAAGGTCTCCATTTCCTGGTGTCAATTTACGTTGCCATTAAACTGCAACAATCATATACTGGAGAAAGGTTACCTTTCAAGACGACGACGAGTGCAATTGCACACTGGACTCTTTCTGGAACCTTGGTGAAATTCTCACAGTATTGCCCTCTCTTACGAGATATAACAGTGATAAAAAGCCGAAACTTTGTAGCTTCATCGTCATATCTTGCCATTTGCTTTGAGTTTTGGTGTTTGAAGATGAACGATCGACCACACTTCTGGAATATTAGTCAGTGTTATTCGCCAATGAAAGCCTCAAAAGCGGGATTCGAACTTTCGAAGCGGAGCCCAACAGATTGCAGAGTCTGAAAATAACTGGTTTTTTTGCTTGGGAGTGCATTTAGTAACCTTTATGTTCGTCGGAACAAGTTTTGTTCGAAAATAGTTTTTGCTTTTTCTATTCCTAGGAACAAGGAAGTAGATTTTGTTTTTACTTATTATTATTATTCCAAATCTATTTCCTAACCATTTTCTATTCCAGAGAATAAAAAAATTAACTGACGTTACCAAACGGATTTTTGTTCATTTTCTATTATGAGAAATAAAAGAAAAAAATAGATTAACACGATGGTTATCAAATAGGCTATTAGTATCAAAACTATCAATTTGCGCTTTGTACATATGTGAAGGGAGAGATTATCCTCATGAAGTCATCTAATTTAATGGATAGATATGATATGGCATAGCCATTTTAATCAAGGTAAGCTTTTGTACCATCAATGCTCCATGAACAAGCAACGGAACAGAAGCATGACGATACAACTAGTGATTTGTATGTAGTGTTGACTGGTAATGTTGGAACTAGTTGTATGAGATTTTTTTTGAAGCGTGGGTAAACAAGTATTTTGGTTTTGCATTTAATAGGAAAAATATGAAGAATCCATTATGTAACCCCAATTCGGCCTTATGTTAAAATGATCAAATTTGATAAAAAAAAAAAAAAAAAAAGTAGATCTATCAAAATAAATCATAAACTCATTTTTCTAACCCATATTTGATGGCTGAGTGACCCAAGGTTGGCAAGGTCATCGACCCTCGTCTGGCTGGTTGTTTTACCATGGGCTGACAATTGGCTAGAGGAAGAGGAAGAAGAAAAAGAAAAAAGAAAAAAAAAAGGAGAAAAATATACTAAAATTATTTAAAAATTAAAAGAAATTTCAAATCACAAAAAATTTGAAGGTTCTAACAAACGTATTTCTATTTTAGAAATATAAATTTTGTATAGTTATCAAACGCCTTTAAATGTTTAAAAAACCGTCTAATAAATAGAATTAGAAAAAATCATTTCTAAGCAAAAATTGTTTCCAAGAACAAAATGGTTCCCAAACACACCTTTAATGGGGTTGCAAAATGAGCCCAACTTCACTTATTAAAAATATCAAGATAGTTTGTTTTTCTCCCAATTTTTTGTTTTTTTTTTTTTTTTTATGTTTTTTTTTTATGTTAATACCATGAAAATCTCCAAACTAGTATACTTGTGACTTATTTATCTTAAATTAATTTTTTGATGACCAAAAATCCAAACTAGTATACTCATGACAAATTCACAAAAAAAATATATTTTTTTTACCACCAAAAACCTCACCTCCGTTGTTTCAATTAAATTTGATTAGTATTGTGAGAAATAATAAACTAATACATTTGTGAGAAACGGAGGGTAAAACCTCAAATTGATAGACCCAACTACCACGCATAATTTAACTCAATAATTTGACGGCAGAATTCTATGAAAACTAACGAAGTTGTTATAGGTGTATCGATTTAGGGCCTTTTGTGATATTAACCTTTATTTTTGTTAATCATGTAATTTTCCTTCGTTAGTTATTGAAATATATCTTTCCTTGGTTTCATTTGGCATTTTTATTTTTATGTAATATTCTACTAACAAAAATGAATGAAATTGATCGCTTATATTACTTACGAAAATGAATAAACGAAAAACATTTTTAATGTTTACAAGAATATTATGATCAGTAGCAAAAATATTTTTAATTAATTACTTATTTAAGTGATACATGCGATCATTTTTTGGAAAATGTTTTTCAAGTCATTTTCCGTGAAACAAATGGAGTTTTAATTCTTATTATTGCAATTGGTGGTCAACGTAAATTAGCCTTTTCAGTATCTTATATTTTCATTTAATTAAACTTTCAGTTCCTCTACATTATATGTTTCTACTAATTTTCTCTTATTCTTCATTGTGGATCAATACAAATATCGAAAACACTACACAATGTTGAAAGTCAATTCTTTAGTATTTTATAGTTGAAATAACAATTTTATCTAAATAACATTTACACTTGAATGACTTAAAGTGGATTAACTAAGTGAGATGGATTTTTATAGGCTAGATTTAATATTAAAGCATTTTAGTAAAAGGGTCGGGTTTGATACGAGTTGGGTCAAATCGGTTATGAGTTACTGAATTTATATTGTATATAAATTCCAACTTGACTCAAACCACTCATTTGATGACCTACCAAAAAGCCAAATAGCTCCAAAACGACGATTAAGAAAATCAAGTCTTCTCTTTGAAGCGTTTTTAGAACCCAATGATTCTGACTTTTGAGAAGAGCCACGGTACATTGCCTTTTATAGGCATGGACTACATCAACGTCACAAGGTATCTAAATGACAAGTCCCTCTAATGCTCTATAGATAAGAGATACGAAAACAATTTTTTCATTTTGTTCATTTTCATTCAAAGTACTTGTTGAAAGTAGGGTAAATATCACCAAAAAAAAAGAGCCTTATGCTATTTTTTTGTGTCATAAAAACCTTAAACTTGTTATATTTTTAATTTTTTTTTTGTGTCACAAAAAAACCCAAAACTTATATATACATGACATATATATCATCTATTTCAGTTCTATTTAAGATATTTGGGTTTTTTTTCTTATAACAGTATTTGTGTTACAATGGACAAATTTAACACAAAAAAACTCTAGATATTTATGTTTCAACAGGTATAGTGTGAGATTTTTTGTGAAATATTCCCTACAAATATTCAAAGGTGGAGGAGAGGGGAAAACTAAACAAAATGAAAAAAAGAACGAAGTGGGCCCCAGGCCCAGTCGGAGAATCAACCTCCACCGCTGATTCGTTCCTTATCCCCCATCTCTCCCCTCCATCTTCTTACAATCAAATCAAATCCCTCAAAAACTTAATTTTTTTTTTCCCAGAAAATTCGAAAACCTCCACCACCAGCACCACCACCACCACCGCCACCATCGATGGACAACGCCCAGCAACAACCCCAGCCCAACTCCTACCCGCCCCCTCCTCCGCCGCAGGCGGTGGCGGCGGCCGGCGGCCCCGGGGCCCCGACGGCGGCGCCGTTCCACCACCTGCTGCAGCAGCAGCAGCAGCAGCTGCAGATGTTCTGGTCGTTCCAGCGGCAGGAGATCGAGCAAGCGAACGACTTCAAGAACCACCAGCTCCCCCTGGCCCGGATCAAGAAGATCATGAAGGCCGACGAGGACGTGCGCATGATCTCCGCCGAGGCCCCCGTCCTCTTCGCCAAGGCCTGCGAGCTCTTCATCCTGGAGCTCACCATCCGCTCCTGGCTCCACGCCGAGGAGAACAAGCGCCGCACCCTCCAGAAGAACGACATCGCCGCCGCCATCACCCGCACCGACATCTTCGACTTCCTCGTCGACATCGTCCCCCGCGACGAGCTCAAGGACGAGGCCGCCGGCCTCGGCGCCGCCGCCGCCATGGTCGGCCCGCCGGCGAGCGGGGTCCCCTACTATTACCCCCCGATGGGGCAGCCCGCCGCGCCGGGGATGATGATCGGGCGCCCCGCCCTCGACCCCGCCGGCGGAGTCTACGTGCAGCAGCCTCCTCCGCCGTCGCAGGCGTGGCAGAGCGTGTGGCAGACCGCCGCGCCCGACGACGGCGCGTACGGCAAGCCGGGGGATCTCGATGGCCCAGGGTATGTATCAAACGATCGCTATCTTGTGGCTTCAATTCTCTTTTTGCATGACTTTTCGCGTTTTCTTTTCCGTCTCGTTCAGTTTTCATCTGCTGGGTGAATGGTTTGAGGTGTTTGTGGATTGTGCTTGTCGTGGTATGATGATCGTGGACTGGATCATAAGCTTCCCCAAGTTTGGATTTTGCGACCTAGGATTTTTTTATCGGTCGAATGCTACCTAGGATTTGATAGTGATGTTCTTGGTTGGGGGAAAAAAAGTCTACCTTTTCAATCCAAGCAATAGCGTTTCGGTTTTATCCTGTAGAATTGCAGTCAACATTTGGACTAGTAGTTGTTTTTTTACCGAATAGTTTCTTTGGGGTGCTTGAATTGTTTCAGCTGAAAAGATGCTCGGCCATCCCTGAGATAGCGGCTTGAGCTCCTTCAAGCTCGACTATGCTGGAATTGAGCCTTTAGGAAAATCCATGTCAATCTTCAGTATTAATCATCTATTAACCAGAAGATTTCGAACATACCCTAGCCAAAAAAGTGCATTTATTGCAAAGATTACGTTTCAAAAGGCAAGTGACACGAAATTCAAGAAGAAAAACGACAATGTGAAGATTACATTTCAAAAGGCCAGTATGAATCTTGACTGGAAAAAAAAAAGGCCTGTATGATGCAATCCAGAACGAACGAGGCCTATGTCTTGTTGGGTAGACATGGGACTTGTTGCCATAAGCCAGTGAGTAAAGAGTTACTTAGATATTTAGGCCTTTGGCTCCATGCGTTAGCTGATACTAGATTCTGGCTGTTAGATGATCTGAATGTTAGGAAATTGGAGGGACGTGGGAGACTGACGTCTTTTTTTTTATAGAATATGACAAATGGCATTGCTTGCTCCAATGCAAAGCACTTCTTCAAGAGAGGTACACAGCTTTCTACCAAACGATGTTATACTGTGTTCTAAGATTTGGAAAATTATTAGTTAATCTTCTCATCCTATAAAAGTCTGTGTTTTGTGAGGACCAAAGTGATAAAAATAGACATATTGTCTGGCCACTTAACTGTAAACAGATTAATGTCAGAAACGATAAGAAAAGTGCTTCAATTTTTTTTTTTCCCCATTCTAGCGCTTCAACTTAGTTCATCGATAAAGGAGGGATGTTCATTATGTTGTCACCGCTTTGCTACTTTGGTAAATAGTGTCGGTCACTGGCAACAAAGATCAGTTGGCGAGTGTATCTGCATATTATGCCCAACTCTTGGTTGAATATTCTCCTTCATCTTCCACTGTTTTTTCTTCTCCTTGCCCATCTTTGATGCAGAAAATTATTCTCACGCGAATATTTCTTCTTAGATATGTGTACCATTAGGGGAAGGCAAACCACCAAGTGATAGGGAGAATCAAAGGGGGAGGGAGAAAGAGGTCCGAGAGCTTTGATGCAGCTGAGAACCTAGGAATGAACTGTTTTAAATTAATTGACTGACATTATGGCAGGCATCTATAACTCTTCATAGTTTAATATGATAAATGAATAGTCAAAACCATTGGACCGATGACGTTTACCTATGGTTCAAATGTTTTGAGAGAAATACAAAAAAGTCTGTACTTTGATGATTCTGTCAGCTGCTTGGGGCTGGGTGTTACTGGGTCTATCCAAACCTACAGGGAATCCAAGCTAACTCCAACTCCATAATCATCAATAGTGGCCAATAGCTTAGAAGCTTGTAAGTCTATCCACTGACTTGCCTTCCCAGTCTTTCAACGTACATGTACAAGCTTTGCTTTCTGTATGATAGTTTATAATCTTTGCCATGGTAGATCTTACCAATTATTAAAAGATATGACGATTGAAGTAGCTCACGTGTAACTTAATCCACTTGCTCTTAGCCTTCCTAGTTAACAGCACAGTAAAAGTAACTACTTTCTGTAAAGCTAACACAATCAATATAAGTGACTTTCTTGGCCGGAAAGTATAGGTGCTTAAAGAAAGCCCCTCTGGGAGAGATAGGATATATGGCAGACTGTCTACTACCAATGCACGACTATGGCTTTAATTGACTAAAATTCTGTTGAGAAGTGACTGCCATTATTTGACGCACAGTGTGAGAATATCAATCTTCTCGACACCTGTTAAGTGAGAGAGATCTTTCCTTCTCCCTTTTCAGGTCAGGTGATTGAAATGTATTGATATGCTCAAGGACAGATATCTTTGATAGTATACTTAGTTAGACTGACTGTTCACTTTTTTCTGTTTGCTGAATGAATTCGTCTAAGGCTTAAGAAACTCACAATGATAGAGAATGCCATTTCATATTTACCCCAATATCCTTTATTCTCTTGAATTTAACTTCATGGTGAATCTTCTTTGTGAATGTAATTTGTTCATAATAGATGATCCTCCAATTTCAATGTTTGTCAGGGTAGTGAGAGTTTAATTGCCAGTTCAAACATTGCATTAGCCTTAAATGTTGAAAGGGAGATGAGTGCTCCTTTAAGTGGATTGTAAAGCCTTGGTATAAGCTCGACCATATGGCTGCTGACTTACTTTGCCCATTTACGAACTATGAAGTTAATTGTGGGACTCGGGTATCCTTTAGTGCCTTGTTGGTGTTAAGAATTTTTGCCTTTTGCAGTAAAAGGTGTTGGTAGTGGTATCAAATTATGAGTTATTTTTCAGAAGTCATTACTATTGTGTTTTTTTTTTTAATCGTGTGATTTAAGTTTTGGTTTTAAGTGTAGTGGGAGATTGTTCATATGATATTTTGGCTTCACGTTGACTCTTGTGACTTGTATTGGCTCTAACTTCCTCCTTATCTTTGTATGGATCTAAATAAATGCTTGCGAAGATAATGCTTGGAAAAGTAGTACCTTCATCAGTAGTCCTGTTGCATGTCATTGATAGGACCCTAGTCAAGTTTTTTAACAGCTTGGCCATATTGTTTTGGAGCTTTGGGGAATGCAGTCTAAGGATGCCTTACCATGGGTTTTCTTAATGTTTGCAGTTGTCTATTTTATAAATGCTTTTGTTATGCAATTGTCGATTGATCATTTTCATTGATTTTAAACTTGCAAGGTATTGACTCTGAATCTTCTCTGGTGACGCACAATTGAAGCAAGCAGACTGATATTAAGGACTTAACATTAGAATTTTATCTGATGTGGCGAAGGGTTAATGAGCTTTGCTGATGTTAACTGGACTTTTTATCCGCCCATGCAACTGTTAATTCTATTATGTTTGGGCAGCGTTTGTTAGAAAATGTATTGACTTCAACCAAAAACTTGTGAGAACTCAGATAACTATATTGAATGTAGCAACAGCATTGCTGCTATAACTCAGATATAACTCTATGTGAAGTTGACCTATGATTATGAATGGAAGTGGAAGTTACATTTCTTTCTCCCTTCTAATCTTCAATATGTCTTCTTTTCTGGTTTTCTTTTTTCTGGTTAAAGCCATTTTGCTGCTTGTATTTTCAGTCCAACATTTGTCTGCTCGCAACCGTGGATGTAGTCTCTTGTATGACTTTGCTCCTTGAAGCACTTGTTTTGGGGGGACAGCATATGCACTCATTAGTCACTACCAGTGACGCTTACAGTTCCTTTTTTTTTTTTTTTTTTTTTTTTGGGGGGTGTTGATGGGGGAATGGACGAATCGTGAATTAATTTCGCGAGTATTTATTAATTTTCTTTTACAGAAGCCGCGCCGAAGTCTCTAAGGCGAGGATCAAATGGCATTGTGTTAAGTTTTGGCGTTGGAAGGGTGGTTGGGATAACTCTTCCCATTCCCACGATGGATAACGACATTAGTTAAAGTACAATTTAAAACCGACCATGCAAATATGAGAGAAGAAGAGAGAACTGCACTATTATTTTTTTCTCAATTAGGAACTGCACTTTTAGTTATAAAGAAACTCACGAAAATAATAACAAAAAATCTTGGGAATGCCCGAAACTCTCAAAATCTGCAATTGGCTTATGAATTTACTCAAATTTTTATCTGTACTTGGCATTCGGGAGGAGGCTGAGCATATCTAGTCTTATCCGTACAATAGTCGTAATGCAAGTAGTGTCTCCTGGCAATTTGGTATTGCGCTACTTGCTCTGCGTTTAGATTCTGAATTCGCGCCCAGGCATCGCCGCGAGTATAGTTGCATATTCTTGGATTCGAAACGTTGGACACGATGCACCCGTCGAGGTCGAAGCCTTGGTATTGGGCTTTAAATGGGGCCTTGGACCAATCGACCTTCCCGGCCCACCCCTCGGCGGCCCATATCGTCGCTTCCACTTTCATCCCTTGCGTTGGGTAGCTCGTCTTGTTCCCCAAGTTCTTGAACACTCTGATCGGTATGTCGTCCACGAAAAACCTACCATGACAACAAATATCAATATGGATTTGCGACGCCGCGTAGGGATTATATGTCTTCATCTTCTTATGGTTAACCATTACCAAATAGATGTTTATCCTTTCAAACAAACATGAGAGAGACTTACACTACTTGATATTGATTCCAAAGAATCGTATAAGAATGGAAATCGGTAGACGGATCAAACCAGAGACGAAATTTTTGCTCCCGGCCTCCAACTCCTTTTGTGAATACGTTTGTACTCAAATCAAAAGGTGGTCCGTTGCTACCAATGAACTCAAAATCAATCTCATCATGATGGGCTTCCTTTGAAATTAGCTACAAGCCGAATTTCAAAAGCGTCACTCATCGAAGTCCCCGGGAAAAATACAATTATGGTAATAATAAACATGGGCAGCTCGACTCTTATGGATATGTTATGGCTTAGATAATGCGCGTAGTAGATGTATTCAAGAGGCCCCTGATGAAAAGAAAAACTCCACTCACATAGAAGGTGGTAACAACTCCTTGTGATTTATTTTCTGGAATTTTGACCTTCATGTTAAATAATCCAGATAGAAGATGTGATTTAGATTCAAAGCCAGACCCTAAAAGAATTTGAGCTTGAATGAGAAATACAACTTTAAGACATTGCCGAAAAAAAGAAAAAAATGGAAATTAGATAAGTGAGATCTACCATAAAATGATGAGGCATAACTAAAATGAAACAAATCACCGAGTATCATGATCACCTGATCTATTATCCAATTTAAGTTGCACTCTAGTCCCGCCGTCAAGGCTAGTAAAATGACTTTTTCCCCAAGTGATGTTGTAGTACTGAGAGAAGGGAACTTGTCTTCTTCCACTTGCAAATAACATATTCACCATCACCAAGCCAAGGAAGCCCGAAAACAGATAACATTCCATGGATTCTCTTTCAAACTCGGGTTTCACTAAGCCCCTGTGTTTATTTTCACCAACTCATAAATCGGATATTTTATACAGAAATATTTTCAAAGCCTATATGTACTAATGTCACATACGAGAACATGGAACGCAATTTAAGAAGCATTACGAAGGCGATAAACTACTCAACGTTGCTTGTAACAGATGCCTTGTGAATGGCGTTATTCTTCAGGGGAATGTAGAAATTTTGCATTTGCGTTTACTCTCCTGTGGCATGTAAACCTACTTTGCATTTATTTGGTCAATTTTACTTGCCATCAACTCAAAAAACAATCTGCATGCATCAATCATAACCATGAAAGAGCAACGGGGAAACTGCTTTTCAACGACATGCAATAGTCACGAGATCGAAGGAAATCATCGTGCAAATAGTCTTGCTAATCGAAATGATAAAAATAACTATAGTTGCAAATAGAGCCAGTACAGATGAATAAGCTTACAGTGATAAAATAAACCCTCACATGAAAGATATCGCAAGATTGGACGTTGACATTTGTTTTTACACATGATTACTTGTAATATATAGGCGACCGAAGATGAGTGATCGATTAAGTCCGTTCTCAATCTTTCAAAATCAGATCAGACCTTTCCAAAAATACTTCGGAATCCACAATTACAGAGTTCTTTGCTAAAATATCTCATATAGTTATCGGACAACTTTTTTTTTTCCCCAAGAAAAGGGGGCAAAACCATTACGTTACATTGTTAGTCTCCTAATGAAACTTGATCTGGTTTGATCTCCCATTGACAACAAAAGTAAATCTCTCTGTGCCCTACTTAATGCTAGAGTATCATTCACATTATGTAGGATATAAATGCCTAATTCACATGAGATTCCTTTTAAAAAATTATGTATGATTTTGACTTGTCGAAAATATTTTAATGGTTCCCCATTTTGCGAAAGTAGAATGTCAAGAGTGTCATTTACATCAAAGGATTGAGATATCCAATTCGCTAACCAATCTACACATTAATTTTTCTCCTTAATAGTATGTATGATTTTAACATATGGGAAAAACTCCAAGAGTTTCTCAATCTCAGAAAGGAGTGTCCGATTTGTCAATAAATCTGCACGAGTTTCCTTCCTTAAAAATATTAAATATTTCGACTAATACTTTGATAGTTTCCAATTTGAGAAAAGAGAACACCAAAGGATTGACCAGCCCAATTTGCTATTCAATCTGTACATTTATTTTCCTTCCCAAAAGGTATGTGCAACTTTGATCTGTTGGAGATACTCTTAACGCTTCCACAATTTGAAAAAGGAGAATGTTAGTAAAATTGAGAGAAAGAGAGAGAGAGTTAATTTCTGGAGAAGGAAAAGGGCTGCTTGCGAATACACCTTCACAGTAAGTTTGTGGATGCCCAACGAGATGGCCATTTTAAGACCCAAATAAATACTCTAAAGTTCTGCCCTTGAGTGGAGAGCAACACTCCTATAGTTTGCGTAAACCCAGCTAGCCAATTGCCTAATTCATTACGAAAAAGCTTACGTACTAAAGTTGAACCTGAATTGCCTTTAGAGGCCCCGTTGAAATTGAGTTTAACCCAACATCCAACTTATAAACTCATCTCGTTTCTCCCTTTGAGAAGACAATCTGTTTTCAGTCATACAAGCGAAAGGACATCTTTTAACTTATCCCAAAATCATACCCATAGGCAATGTCGGGACAAGAAAAGTCTGCATGGAGTATCTCTTGTTCGTCCAATTCCAAAAATGCCAACAAGCTCCATAAAAAAACTAGTGGCTTGTCAGTTTCTCTTACGAAAGTTGCTGAAGGCCAACGAGATGTGTAGATCACGGGTAGAGAATTCCTCTTTTAAGCTTGCTAGCGAAATCTTTTGTCAAATAGCCTTTACATACTCACAATCCCTAAGCACGTGTAAAATTGTTTCAAAGGATTGTGGACAAGAAGCTCAAGAGGGATCTGTAGTGATTTTACGTTGGAACCTTTCATAATTAGTAAGTAGGCAACGATGAGAAACCGGCCATACAAAGCTTCTAATTCTTTGGGGCCCTTCCCATTTTCATATAAAACTACAGAGTTTATCAATGACAATTCATATCTCGGTAAAATCAATTCGTAAGCTTCTTTGACAGTGAAAAATCACTACTGTTGCTGCCCCAAACTAATAAATCACCACCACGGCCTAAAGGTGGGAGTATGGATTGAATTCGCATTAAAATTGATCAAGGCAAAACACCTGCTAGACTTGTGAGACTCCATTGATTTTTACAAAAAAAAATCAAGAATAAGGCAGTTGAGTCTAGAATTGTAGCAGATGGCAAAATCTGGTAACGACTTTTAAAATTGATTAATTTGGGCATGTAAGAATGGAGTGAGAATGCGTTTGATCGGTTTTTGGGGAAAGCTTTTAAGAAAATACAAAGGCATGGGGTTTAGTGAAATATAAATATTGTTTGGTAAAAAATAATCAAAAAGTGCCTTAGGAAGTAACTTTGGAGATAATGTTACTGGGTAAATATATATTTGGAAAGTCCTTTGGTGTGACCAATTTAAGTTTTTTTTTTAAATTCTATTTGGTAAACATATATTTGCCTTTAGGAGTCTCTATAATCCTTACCTCATCTCCTACTTGATTCTGTTATTGTTACTTATTAAGGAAATTCATACAATATATTTATTTATTGGTTTGGTCAATTCTAAAGTTGTCGTCGCTTTTTTAGAATTATTATTTTCATTTAATTTTTTCGATGACAACAAAGAGCATCGTCAATCACAATAAATATGGTCGTATATGAATGGAAATCGGTAGATGGATCAAACCAAAGATGAAATTTTTGCTCCCGGACCCCAACTCCCTTTGTGTATACGTTTGTATTCAATTCATAAGGTGGTATGTTGCTACCAATGAACTCGAAATCAATTTCATCGTGTAGGCCTACCTTTGAAGTTAGCTACAAGAGAAATTCGAAAGTGTGACTCATCAAAATCCCCAGAAGAAAAAAAGAAAAAAGAAAAGATAATGGTAATAATAAATGAGTGTAGCTCGACTCTTATGGCCATGTTGCGGCTAGATAATGTGTGTAGTAGATGTATTCAAGAAGCCTATGATGAAAAGGAAAAAAGGTGGTAACAACTCCCGGTGATTTCCAAGTTTAATCTTCATGTTAAATAGTCCAGATAGAAGATGTGATTTAGATTCAAAGCCAGACCCTGTAAATTTTGAGCTTGAGTGATAAATACATTGTCCTAAAAAAGATAACGAAAAAGAAATTAGATTAGTAAGATCACGATGAGACACAACTAAAATGAAACAAATCACTGAACAGCGTGATCACTGATCCAATTTAAGATGGACTTCAGTGTCGCCATTAAGGCTGGAAAAATGATCGTTCGACTTTGTAGTTCTGAGAGAAGGTAACTTGTCCTCTTCCACTTGCAAATAACATATTCAACATCATAAAGCTGAGGAAGCCCGAAAGCAGATAAGATTTCATGGATCCTCTTTCGAACTCGAGTTTCACTAAGTCCTGTATTTATTTTCACCAACTCATCAATTGGACACCTTATGAAGAAATATATTCAAAGCCTCGGACATGCCCGAGCTGCTTGCGGTGTGTAGATGCACTGTCACGTACGAGATTTCATTCAGCGGACGAGATCGTACCGCCCAACCTACCAAATACCGACTCTAATGGTAAGAGAGTTCTAGACATCGGCGCAATTACCATGTCGCCCGCTCTTAGAACGTTTCGGAAGCTCTCTTGTGGGAAACCCTAGCGATCTTAGGAGGTCTTCCTCGAAAATGCACGGCCTTAGTTCCAGTTTTTGTTTTTTCCTTTCTTTATTTCCTGAGGGTTTGCTCCCATGTCGATTCGGATGTGCATGCGAGTATATAATTTAATGACCGAAACATCTTGCTCCTTCCAGATTCTGTCACCCTTAATTTCTTGAAAGAAAATTACAATGTGTTCTCACCTGTAATGCTCTAATACCTTGTATTTTCTTTGTTGGATCTGGTGCCATTGTAAGATGCAATTTATTTTGAATGATTCAATTTTCAAGATAGTGATTATGTATAATAACGGTGATTGAAAATCGTAAAATTTCCTTAATACTATTAGATAAGTGCATATGATACTCGTTCTTAGGCAATCAATAATATAATCCTTATTCATTTTTATTGCTGCATTTTTTTTTGCCTAACTAAAAGTGAAAAAAAAGGAACTTATTGGACCCCGGAATCGACCCTAGAATCGTAATGGGGTAAGTTCTAGATTTCATATTTTGATGAGTAAGTTTTAGGTTCTAGATTTTAGATAGAACCTATAAAGAACTTGAAATCAATTACTTCTAATACAGTCTTGCTAATTGAAATGGTAAAATAGTTTTAGGTTCTAGATTCTAGATGGAACCTATAAAGAACCTAAAACCGCTTACCTCTAATACAATCTTGCTAATCAAAATGGCAAAATGAAAATTAGTTGGAAATGGAGCCTATCCGGATGAATTTACAGTGATAAAATAAGCCTCAAATGAAGGATATCACAAGATTGGAAATAAGTACTACTATTTTTACACATGATTACACGCAATATATAGACGACCCAAGATGAGTAATTGATTAAGTCCATTCTAGTGTTTGAAAACAAGATCAGATCTTTACCAAAATACTATGAAATCCACAATAAAAGATTTTTATGTTAATATATCTCATCTAGTTATTGGACTACTTTTTTTGGCCTAGGACAAAACCCTAGTCTTATATCCTTCTAAATGTGATCCGATCTAATGTCCTATCAACAAAGAAAGCAAATCTCTCGGTAACCTATTTAATAATAGAATGTCATTTACATCATAGGATTCAAATACCGAATTTGCTAACCAATCTGCACATGAATTTTTTTCTCTAATGGTATCTACAATTTTTGATCGATTGGAATTATTCAACACTTTCCCAATCTAAGTAATTGATTAAATCCATTCTCAATCATTAGAAAACTAGATCAGATCAATCCCAAGGTACAATGAAATCCACAATGAAGAGTTCCTTGTTAATCTTTCTCACCTGTTTATTGGAGAGTTCCTTGTTAATCTTTCTCACCTTTTTATTGGAGGGAAAATAACGAAAAAAGTCATAAGCCTATTACACTTGTATCAATTGAGTTCTAAACTTTTCAATTATGTTAATTGGGTGTTAAATCTTTTCACATTCTGCCAATTGATTCTTTTCGATCAATCGTAGCTGAAAATTGCAAACGTGAATGTACACATCTCACGTGACATGATTGGTACTAACATAGAGATTTTTAAATAAATGTTTTAATATTTTTTTGAATTTATTATTAGATTTTTCTTCTTTTCATATTTTTGAGCTTAGGACTAGTGAGGATTGCTGGCTATAGGCGAGGGCCACAACACCTTGCTTTGGTCGACGATGGATTGGGTGAGGGTCATGACGCCCTCATTGACCAAAGCAAGGGCCCACGACAGCCTCGCTTGGGGTCGGCAAGGGCATAGCGACCCTAGTCAAGAGTCGGTGAGGGTTGCAACCTAAGTAGCATTGATACTGACACGCAACATGCGATACGACACAACACGCCGACACGTCGTTTATCAAAGAACAGAGAATTCCGACACATTGAGATACATTGTATATTAAATATATATTTTTACATATACATAATAAATTATTATTTTTATGATTATTTCAATCAAATTAATTTGAATCAAATTCATAAATAAATAAATAATTAAAAAAGCTTAGAATGAATATACACTAAAAACATTAATATACCATTTATTAATATTATTCATTGTTTCAATTTGACAAATTCAACTTCATTTCAATAATTCATAAAACTTGGAGAAAAAACAAACGATCCATATTCTGGACTTGCATGTTAGATATATTGAAAGAGGAGAAAAAAAACTTAAGGGATGAATTGTGTATCACGGGAAGTGGGAGTCAGAAGAGAAGAAAATACTAGGTTTTTCTTCTTTCTCCATTTTTATTTTTATTATTATGTTTTATTTTTTCACATATATATTTTGACATCTCATTTATTGAATTTTTAAAATTGACCTTTCAATATCGGAATCATATGTCGGAAACTTGTATGTCAAAATTTCGCCTCGAGTGTCGGAGAGTGTCGAGAAAGTTGACTAAATGTCGGATTTTTCGACACGTGTTGATTGAGTGTCGGAGAGTGTCCAAGAATGTCGGACACGTGTCGAAGTGTCCGACATAACACGAAAACTCTTGGAGAGTGTTGGTACTTCATAGGTTGCAACACATTTGCCAAGTGATGGGAAGGGTTTTCCAGTTCTCGCCTATGGTTAACAAGGGTCATTGGATCTAAATTAAAAAAAAAAAAAGTTAAGAAACAAATAATTTTTAAAATTATTTAAGAAATTTGAAAAAAAGGTTCGTTGGCCCTAAGTTCAGAAAAAAATAAAAAAAAAAAAAAAAATGAAAAAAATTCAAAAAAAATTAAAATTCGAAAAAAAGGTTCTCTGGCCTTAAGTTCCAAAAAAAAAGTAAAGAAAAAAAAAAAAAAATTTCTTAAAAATTCTTAAAAATAAAAATACTTTTTAAAAATATCAACATTAATGTCAGATGTGCCATGTTGGATGGCTAATGTCCATGTGAGCGATTACCCAACAAAATTAGTCAGATAAACTCAATTAGCAAAATATATAAAGGTTTAGGATTCAATTAAAATGTTAATAACCAATTGGTATAGATGTAATATGTTTGTGACTTTTTTGGTTATTCTCCCAGTTATTGGACTGTTTAATGCACCTCTTCATAGACGATGTCAAGGCCGACGAGTGATGTAACGATTGAAATTTAAAGAGTGGGCAAGAGAATCTCATTGGAGAATTTTTGCTTCAACTTCAAGGACATCCATGTACGTAGATATTGAAACGTCGACATGCAAGATCTTAGATCACTTAACGTCCAAATTAAATGAAATCATATCTTGCTAGGAAAAAAATGAATTCGTATGTAAGATCAAATGCCCACATTATTATTCTTATATCATATTCTTTCACATTAAAAGCAAAGAATTTTGAGCATATGGATAGCGAGGCAGACATCATATGGATTGTCATCTTTCCACTCTTATAAAGCTTACTTTTTCTCATTACACAGAACCCTACCACCAAATCAAACAAAGACATAAATTCTTCGTATGCTCTCTCAAAGGCAAAATGTGGATCACTTAAATGTAGATGTCGGCAATTTTTTTTTATCTGAATTATTAACTACATAAAGATTAATCTAAATGTTCATTGGCCATATATATTTAATGGCCAAAAGGTGTTGACTTAAATCTAATGGGCTATACATCAAATAGAATAAAATTAAAACTTCATTGCTAGATTCAGGTTTAACGAATTTTAATTTGCTTGATGATCCGTTTTAAAGATTTTTAGCGGATAAATCGAAGACTTACGAATGTCTCGGAGATGTAATTGGTTAAGTTTTTAATAAATTAGAAAAGAAGAAATTATTATCGACATAAAATTTCTTGGATATGCGTGCGTCGCATGAGGGGAAAGCAAACCACCAAGTGAGGTCTGAGAGCTTTGATGCAGCTGAGAACCAAGGAATAAGCCTATGTCTGAGAGCTCGACAGATGATGCTTACCGTACCCTCGAAATGTTTCGAGAGAAATACAAGAGAGTCAGTTACTTGGATGATTCTGTGAGCTGCTTAGGGTAGGGTGTTACTGGATCTATCCGAACCTGTAACGCATCAAAGCTATAACTTCAACTCCACAATCATCAATAGGGAGGGGCCAATGACTTGAGCTTAGTATCTTGTTGAGTCTCTCCGCTCGCTTGCCTTCCCTGTCTTTCAGCCTCCGTGTGCAAGATTTGCTCCTTGTATGGTAGTTTATGACCTTTGCCATGGTAGATCTAACCGATTAGTAGAAGACGCCATGAGCGGTGTAGCTTACCTGTGACTTGATCCACTCGTTCTTACCGTACCTTATTGGCAACACAGTGGAAGTAACTACTACCAATGTTGCTAACATCATCTGTGTTGCTTGATCGGACAAGCTACGTGATTTTCTTGGCCGAGAAGCGCAGTTGCTTATATAAAACCCCCTAGGAGATAACAGGATATGTGGCAGAACGTGTACTACCAGTGCATTATTATGAGAAGCCACTCTCCATCGTTTGTTGCACGATGTGAGAATACCGATCACCTGTTAAGTGAGAGATCTTTCGGTGATTGAACTATATTGACATGCTCTAGGACGGATTCCTCTGATGTTATCAATAGGTAGCATGACTCTTCTTCACTTTTTCTGTTTGCCGAGCGAGTTTATCCGCAGGGTAACGAATTCATTTGCTCATTAAAGCACTTGCTTGTTTGAAGAGACAGCAACCGGCATTTCGTACGGTCTCTTCTCGTTTTCTTTTTGGATGGGTGGGTGAATGGACTGGCCGAAAATTATTTCGCCAGCACTTGTTACTCATTCTTTTACAGAAGCCGTGATGAAGTCTCTAAGGGGAGGATCAAACGGCATTGTCGTGTCAATAGCCACACAGACTAAGTTCAATTTAGAACTGACCATGCGAGTAGGATAAAAAACAAAGATGACTGCATCATTTTTAATCTACAAACTCCTGAAAATGATAGCAATGAGTCTCTGGCGGGAGCTCCTGGAATACTATAGATCAGCAAATGGCTTATGGAATTACTTGAATTCCTATCGGTGATTGGCATTCAGGAAAAGGGCGAGGATATCTAGTCCTATCCTTACAATAGTCGTAAACCAAGTACTTGCGCCTCACAATTAGGTATAGCATCCTTTTACGTGCGCTGAGGGTTTGATTTCTAGTCCACGGTGTATGGATGCGATTGGTGTGGCATGATGGATCATTGCCCATGGGATTCAGATTGTACGGCGAGACGCACCCGGCAATGTCGAAGTCTTGAAAATGGGCTGTGAACGGGGCCTTGGACCAGTCGATCTTCCCGGCCCAGTCCTGGGCATTCCAGATGGCCGCTGCCACCTTCATTGCTTGTGTCGGGTAGGTCCCTTTGGTCCCCAAGTTCTTGAACACTCTGATTGGTATTTTATCCACAAAAAACCTACCATAATCATGGCGGAATAGATTTGTGACAATGCGTTTCAACAAAAAAATTATGTATCAAGAGCTTAAGATCTTCGGTTCCCACTCGGACGGCGTAATGACAATACATTCGCTGCATTAACATCCATCTTCAGCTATGTCTGTATTCATTGACACATTCACATAGAGATAGGGATATGTCTTTAGCTACTTAGATTTAGTTGTTATCAAATAGATTTTTCTCATTTCAAACAGAGATGTAAAGAAAGAGAGAGAGAGAGACTCACACTACTTGATATTGGTTCCAAAGAAGCCTATAGGAATGGAAATCGGTAGTCGGATCAAACCAAAGATGAAAGTTTTGCTCCCGGCCTCCAACTCCATTTGTGTATACGTTTGTACTCAATGTGTAAGGTGGTCCGTTGCTACCAATGAACTCAAAGTCAAGTTCATCGTGTAGGCTTTCCTTTGAAAATAGCTACAAGTGAAATTCAAAAGTGTTACTCGTCAAAATCCAACAAAAGAAAAAAGAGAGATAATGATAATAGTAAGAAACAGGTGTGGCCCCCCAATGGGCATCTTATGGCTAGATAATGTGCATTGTTGATGTAGTCAAGGAGCACATGATGAAAAGAAAAACCTCACTCACATGGAAGGAGGTAAGAACTCCTGGGGATTTCTGTTCTGGAATTTTGATCCTCATGTTAAATAATCCAGATTTATAATACGATCTAGATTCAAATCCAGCTCCTGAAAAGAGTGAGCTTGAACAATAAATACAACTTAAAGACGTTTGGATAATCTTATATGGCTCCCCAAATCGGAAAAAGAAAATAAGAAAGAAAATTAGATAAGTATGTTCTACCATGAAATAATGAGACATAACTAAAATTAGACAAAGCAGTAAGCAGCATGATTACCTGAACTTTGATCCAACCCAGTTGGACTTCAGTGTCATTGTAAAGACTGGAGAAATGAGACTTTCCCCAAGTGACGTTGTAGATCCGATAGAAGCTAATTTCTTCCGTTTCACTTGCAAGTAACATATTCACCATCAGAAAACCGAGGAGGCCCGAAAGCAGAAAAGATTCCATGGAAACTTTTTAAACTCGATTTCCACTAAGTCCTATGTTTTATTTTCACTAACCAATCCCCCGGACACTTTATGGAGGAATATGTTCAAAGCCTGCGACATGCATGAAGTTAGCGCAGCTTGTAAATGTACTGTTGTAACATACGAGTCACGAGAACATGTAACGCGATTTAAGAAGCATTATCAAGGTCATGCAATGCAATTTAAGAAGCATTGTAAAGGTTATATACTAAATAATGCCTCTAACGAATGCCTTGTGAATGGCGTTATTCTTCAGGGGATTTTAATATCTTGCACTTCAGTTTACTCTCCAGGCGTTGCATGTAAACATACTTTGTATTCATTTGGTCATTATGGTTTGAGGACACCAAAATAAACGGATTCACCAAGTAAGTTTGTTTTAGTCCAATTATTGATTAATTTAAAATTTTATTTTAATCCACTTGTCTCTAAATCTTGACATTAAAGAAAAAGTATCATATTTAGGGAATAATTTTGACTGTTTAATTTTGATCTATGGTATAATCAATTAAACTTATTGATAAGAAATATCACAAAAACAAATGTTGGTTCCAAATAGCAAAACAACAAATGTTGGTTCCAAATAAGAAATATTACAAAAACAAATGTTGGTTCCAAATAGCACGGGAACAACGTTGAAATGACTAAGGTTAGCAATATTCAACATAATCTTTTGGGAAAATTTTAAACAAGAGTCTGAAATACTCTAATTTTCTCAAATAAGGGTTTAAAGTGAACATTATTTTAAATAAATGTCTAAAGTGACCATACTAGTCTCACATAAAAGACTTGAAGTGATTATGATTGTTTTAAATAAGGGTCTAGCCTTGCTGGCTAACAAAATATTTTGGCCGATTATGCATATTTTTGTCCAAACACAAGTTAAATTTAAATTAAATTTGATTAAAAAATAAATAAAACTTAAAAAAATGAAAACATCAACAGGAGGGAGCACCTTGCTACCTACGGCAATGGTGAAGGTCAACACTTGGGTGAGGGTCAACAACCCTTGCCAAAAGTAGGAGAGGGCGGCAACCCCCTCTCCTAGATTTGGGTGAGGGTCTCTTGCCCTTGCCATGGCTTGGACGAGGGTCTCTGGCTCTCACGTAAGCTTGACGGACCTCGCCCAATGCCTTCAAACCTTGCCTTAGGTTTGGGGCCACTAGGCGAGGGTCGCTAGCCTAAGCCACAACAAGGGCATGCAATCCTTGTCTAGATCTAGGAGAGGATCGCTACCTTCTCCCAATCTATTAGCTCTCACCTTTGATCAACGAGGGTCGCCAGCCCTTGTCTAAGTGTCGACAACCCCGTTGGTCTTTGCCATCACCCCATCGGTGATGTAACAACGACTACAAGTTGTGTTTTCCTTTTTTTTTTAAAATTTTTTTTAATGAAAAGAAAAAAAAAGAAAGAAAAGGAAAAAAATAAAAATTTTAAAAGAAAAAAATTGCCCTTCACAGCCAATGAGTTCGAGCCCTTTTTTGAGATGAGGGTTTAGCCTCACCGGTTGACAAAATATTTTAGCCGATTAGGCATATTTTTGTCCAAACATAAGTTAAATTTAAATTAATTTTGATTAAAAATAAAAAAATAAAACTTAAAAAAAATGAAAACATCAATAGGAGGGAGCACCTTACTGCCTAGGGCAATGGTGAAGGTCAACACTTGGGTGAGGGTTGATGACCCTTGCCAAAAGCAAGAGGGTGAGGGTTGATGACCCTTGCCAAAAGCAGGAGAAGACGGCGACCCTTTCCTAGATTTGGGTGAGGGTCTCTCGCCCTCATTGCAACCTAGATGAGGGTCTTTGGCCCTCGCGTAAGCTTGACGGACCTCCCAATGCCTTCGGACCTTCCCCTAGGTCTAGGGCCACTAGGCGAGGGTTGTTGGCCCAGGCCACGACAAGAGTAGGCAACCCTCGCCTAAATCTAGTAGAGGATTGCCATCTTCTCCCAATATATCAACTCTCGCCTCTGATCAACGAGGGTCGTCGGTCCTTGTCTAAGCGTCAGCAACCCCGTTGGTCTTTGCCACTGCCCCACCGGCAATGTAACAGTGACTACATGTTGTGTTTTTTTTTTTTTTTTTTAAAAGTTTTTTTAGGTGAATAAAAGACAATTTTTTAAAAAGTTTTTTTATAAAAATAAAATACAAAAAAAGAAAGTAAAAAGGAAAAAATTAAAAATTTTAAAAGACAACATTGCCCTTAACAACCAGTGAGTTCGAGCCATTTTTTGAGACAGGCTCTTACTTAAAACAAGATACATTTAAGATTTTTATTTAAAAAAATGAGAGCACTTCAAACTCTTATTTAGAATAATATCAATTTCAGACCCTTATTTAAGAAAATAAAAACACTTTAGACTCTTTTTCGAAATTTTCCTAAAACAAATGACAAATGCAATTCGTGCTCATCATTTCTCCTCTTTCAATGTTATTCTTACCTTTCTAGGTTATTAGAATAAATCCCCACCTTTCAAATTTTTATCAAATCTATCCCAAAAGTAGCCAAAAAAAAAAATCAATTTAATTACCTTCGGCCCTTTTCACCCTAAAATATTTATAGCACTGCAATTTAGACTATCTTTATAGAAGACCCAGATTTTCCAACTCCCCCTTCATAACAAAAATTTTCATTATATTTTGAAAATAGCCCGATAAATATTTTCCTTTCAATTAAAAATAACACTAGATAAGCTGTCTTTCTTTAAAGGTGAAATCAAAATTTGAGAAGGAATCTAACGGATATTTGAAATAAATTTAAAGGAAGGTTAAGAATAAAATTGAGAACTCATAGAACAATGAAATTCCAAGACTAGTTACAAGAAGATCGCACCTCTCATTTGGCAAATCTAAAAATTTTTTAACTCTCCATAAAAGACAGATCACGGACCAAGGACACCACTTCCAAGAGTTAGCACATCACATCCTGAACAAAATGAAAAATATTTGCCATCGGCGCAATCATGCTTGATTTTTTGCCGACCACAACAGTCATACTTGTGCCAAGATACAAAGTAGCACAATTCGCTCAACAAAGTGAGCAAACTGACAATAGACAGAAATATGTTTAAGAGTCCAAAAATACATTTAAAATTATACAAGCTCCACACATCCTGCAGGAAGGCGCAATTTCTTTGCGAGGCCTTCAAAACAGTTGGTTTTTGTTCTGAAGTTCAACATCAGCGAACTTATGCATAGCTCAAAGAACACTTGAACCGTACCACAAGTAACATGTCCACTACACCATCTCATTCAAAGGGCGAGCATGTCAAAGACGGCAAAAAAATCCAAACCATCCACTCCACGCGTCCCCACAAGCATATTCCCGAGCATCCTTGCAGATATAATTTTAAAGGTAGAAACTATAGCCAACTTCCTCAGCAAATGATGATACTAGAATACGAGTTTTGGAGAGAATGAGTTGCGAACTCATGGCCAAGTAACTCTCCATTTCAGTGCACAAGGAATATAAAACTAGTTTGTCAGGCAAATTTATATCAACCGGAGATTCAATGTAAAGAGCATCCCGAAGAGAGAGCTTCTACAGACTTTACCAAGCCAATTGAACGTGGAAAGGAATAATCTGCCGTGATGTTACAGAATATATGCATTCAGTTTCTCATCTCACAAGGTGCAAGCTAAGATAGAGAACAAATAGTCAAGACTCGGTCTCTACTCAATAAGTCAAAACTGCCATCGATGTGTACCTCCATATGACCAAGCGAAGTAACTAAACTTAAGTCTTAGAAACAGGACTCAATTGTAGTTATATACAGTGAAGTTCACAGAACAAGATGAGTCCGACATCATCAAACTGGCACCCAATATCATTTATACCAAAAGTACCCCTAGAAGAAGCAAAATTAAAAGCCCCAAATGATCAAGCAAAGCAACAACTAGACTTAGCCTTGGACACATGACTCCATTGTAGTAATTGTAGTTTCATCTAGTGAAGTTCACGAACGAGTGAGAGCATGAAATCATCAAAGATAGACTTGAACTGGCACCCAAAATGAACCATTTACAGTAAAAATACCCCTGGGAGAAGCAAAAAAGTAAAAGCATGCTAAGTCGAGTCATTCCCCTAAAAGTTAATAAAAATGGGCATACACTTCAAACAAACAAGGTTGATTCTTCATTGATGGAGCATTGTGATTAGAGTTAGAATGTGACACCTCAAAGCCATCAAAAATGGCAATGACACGGCCATCCTTTCACCCGAAGGACACAACCTCAATCCACCAAAATCCAACTCTCAAAAGTCCCCTTGTCAATATTGCTCTTCTACTACTCATGGCTAGAATGAAAATCTGAAAAAGATTGGAAAATAGGGGTGAGCAACCATAGCTCAATAAGGAGTGCATATCTTCTAAGTGGATTGAGCACCCGCTATGCACATTCACAATACTAAACTACAACTCTTTTAACCTAGATCTAGAATATAACAAACATACAGTAAGAAAATAAGTTACATATACTTCGATAAAACTATATTTATAGCAAAAATATTCATTTCACAATAATATCAAAACAAACATCAATGGTCAAATCCATAATCCACATGCCAATGATCTATTCCATTGGTTAATTTCTTGCCACACATTGATGGTCTATTCCATTGATCAATCTCATATAAAACCACATGTCAATAGTCAATTTCAACGACTAATCTCAAATCACATATCGATGGTCCATTCCATTGATTAAACTCAAATCAAATGTCAGTGATTCATTCCATTGACCAAACTTGTATTACATATTAATGATCCACTGCATTGATCAATTTGTTGCTCAATATCAAACCATGGTCACGACATAATGTTTGGTGACAGACGACCAAGATTCCCTTCTTGGCAAGATCTTCACCTATTATTAGTCGGTCACTTGGCCCACAAGAATATCTTAAACTAGCATGTGCATACCCATAAACTCCTCACAAGGCTCACCGCAGTATTGAGCATCAATATTAATCTAGAATAACACCATCCACAATTCACAAAGCCAAACCTATAAATCATTTCATATATCACAAAAGCTTTCGTAATTCAACTCATCCGCCAGAAATACTTCTCATAAAACATCTCAAATAATTTCAAACTCGTTTCATGAACTAGTTCTACAAACCAATTAAATCAAATGCATATCATAAAATATTTCACAAATCGATATCTCTATAACATTCTATAAACCATTTCAAAATCAAGAGCTCTTATAAAAATGTTTCGCATACCCAAAATATATAATATTTCTCAACTTTGTTTTTCAAGTAGAGCATATTTTTCCACCAACTAGTTCTTACACAATTCACAAAGATCAAAACGTAACAAATGCTCGATCCAAATTTTATGGAACAAATATGTTTATCAATATCTCATAACATATCAAATCTTTATTATTACATATTCTTAGAAGAGATAGCATATAATATGCTACTCTAACTAATGACTCAACTAAACTATGCTTACTCGTCGATAAAATGACACCCGTTAAGTTACTTTAATTGAGTTATTTTTTTATTTTCAGAGTTTTATTTCTTTTCTTACTTACATAAGGGTATTATATTGATAAATAATTTATAATTAATATAAACACAATGGGTGTAAGGTTTCCGTTAAAAAATCCACAGCCCCCTCTTTGTTTCTTTTTTGTTCTCCTTCTTCTCCTCCTCTCTATTCATTCTCTCTTCCTTCTTTCTCTCTTACTACTTGATGGGCAAAAGAACAGCCCAGTGTGTCAAAACTTGGCACGGATGGACACTTAAGTGCCAAAACTTCGGAAATGTACACTTAAGTGCCATTTTCGGAGTAAAGTAGAACATTTAAGTGCCACTTCGGTCAAAATCCGGCAAAATTGCTGACGTGGCAATTTTCTGGCGAGTTAGGTGCAAAACGGCGTCATTTTGCTTGCGACATGACGAGAAAATGCAAAAAACGACGTCGTTTTGTGTCGATGTGTAAATAATTAATATAAAAATTAATTAAATTAAATTAAAACTTAATTTTATTTAAAATATTCTAAAAAATAAAAAACTTAAAATTAAAAAACCTAAAATAAAAAAAAAACCTAAAATAAAAAAAAAAAGGGGGAGCCTAAGGGGGCGATTGAGGGCCGAGCCCTCGCCGCCGTCGCCGGGAAGGGCCGGCAACGGAGGGGGAGGGTCGGTGGGGTCACCAGCCCCGGCCGACCGGCGGCGAGGGCTCGTGGGCCTTCGTCGTCGGCCCCCAGCTAGGGCTCGGCGACCCGGCCCCCGGCCGGGCCCGACGACCCCGACCGATGCTCCCCCACCGTCACCGGCCCTTCTCGGCGACGACGGGAGGCGGTGAGGGCTCGCGAGCCCTCGCCCGATTTGGGGCAAGGGTCACGGCCCTCGCCTAGATTCGGTGGGGGCTCACGGGCCCTCGTCATCGGTCGACCGGCGTCGTCGACCCTTGGCTAGGGCCCGACGACCTCGGCCGATACTCCCCCCACCGTCGCCGGCCCTTCCTGGCGACTGTGGGGAGGCGGCGAGGGCCCGCGACCCTTGCCGCTGGTCGGCCGGGGGCCGGCGACCCCGGCTGACCCTCCCCCTCCGTCGCCGGCCCACCCTTCCGACGGCGGCGGTGAGGGCTCAACCCTCAGCCGCCCCCTTCGGCTCCCCCTCTCCATTTTTTTTTTTAATTTTAGGTTTTTAATTTTTTAGGTTTTTTAATTTTAAGTTTTTTAATTTTTAGAATATTTTAAATAAAATTAAGTTTAAATTAAGTTTAATTAATTTTTATATTAATTATTTACACATCAGACACAAAATGACGTCGTTTTTGCATTTTCTTGTCACGTCAGCGAGCAAAATGACGCCGTTTTGCACCTAACTTGCCGGAAGATTGCCACGTCAGCAATTTGGCCAAATTTTGGCCGGAGTGGCACTTAGTGTTCCACTTTTTACTCCGAAACTAGCACTTAAGTGTATATTTCCGAAATTTTGGCACTTAAGTGTCCCTCCGTGCCAAGTTTTGGCACTCCAGGTGTCCCAAACTCCTACTTGATGCGGGTTCTCTAATCAGCTTTGTGACAACACCTACGCGCTCATAAATCACATATCCAAAGCGAGTTATTCAAGCCATTTGCAACGCAAAGCTTTGGTATGCCATAACTCTTTCCATCGAAACCCGTTTCAATGGTTCTTTTCAGTCAATAGAAAACTCTTTCAATATACTACAAGGACCTCAACTTAACTTACTCGGCGCATTGTTCATCATGTGCAGGAAATATTTAAATTTAATTTTGGGCAAACCGCAAGCTCAAATCATGATCCGTAAAGTCCTATAACTCCACGACACCCTAAACTATCATTTCTAAAAAAATACATGGCTGAATGATTCAAAAATCGGACTTTGCCGCTCGATTTTTCCAAAATTCAGAATTTGAGCCCTAAATCCCAAAAATACTTTGATTGGATGAAAAAGGGCTTAAGCTCTTATCGGGTGATGTGTTATGGAGTCGAGCTGACTTGGCATGCATCCGCGGCGTGCATGCGCTCCTTTCCTTTCTTCCCCTTTCTTTTCTTCTTCTTCTTCCTCCTCCATTCCCAAATTGCTCTCAGTCTTCTCTCTCTTCCTTTTATCTCACGGCAGTCTTTTTTATTCTTTATTTCTTTTATTTCTTTTTTATTCTTTTTTTTTTTTTCCATTTTTTGACTTTTCAAAACCCATATCTTACACAGAAACTACCAATATAACGGGAAAGTGAAAGGGAAATTGAGCTACACACAAAATACTTGCAACAGCGTTCCTCTTCATTAACTTGGAAAATTTCCAAGGTGAAAAAAGAGATTAAGGTTAATTTGGCCGAAAACAAAATAGATCTATGTGAGGAATTCCTTCTCCTAGTTGGAGCATAGGGATCCTCCTTACTGATTTATATGGAAAAGAAAATGCTAGAGTTGGACAGCATATCAGTAGGACGACTTAGTTTTACTAACAAGCAGAATCATCTAATATATTATATCGTATGCAGAAATAATCGAATTCCTTTCCATTTCTCAATGCAGTATGAGAGGCAATTCATAAACTAAAAATAATTACGTAGAATAATTGAATTTTCAACTGGAGAAACTTAGTAAGAACTATATCGAATTATATATATGCAGTGACTCTATATATTAATATAAAATAACTCTCGAATTATATATATACAGTGACTCTATACATTTTTATAAAATAACAATTGAATTTCTTTTCAACAGAATAATTCATATTGTATAGAAGGTAGTGGAATGGAGCTTTGCTGCGGCAAAGCTCAATTCTATAGACTTTCCCAACTCTACATTAGAGATCATAGGTATAGTGCTAGAGTACAGTAGATGTAAAAAAGCAGTGTAGTGGAGCTTTGCTGTAATATCATATTCAGTTTACTTGGAGGAAAGAAGAATTAACCAACCAGTGCTGGGAATAGTCAATGTCTGTGCCCAACTAAATTAAAGACCAACCAGCTGCCATTGAGTGTCAACCATAGATGCAGATATGTTCAAGCAACAGGATCATTGGCATCGGCAGAGGATGAAATCAGTTTGTTTCTTCTGATAGTAAGACTATCCCCAACACTTTGACCTGATTAAGGACATAATACTGCACTAAGAAGAGCAACGAAATTTCTATGCAGGGTAAAAAAGATGAGACCTCATATGTGCCAGGAAACATCCCGGCTGCCATAGGAATCCTCATTTTTATAAGGCTTCAAATGCCTTCACTAAACATTCATATGGGAAAAAGTGAAAAGACACCTACTTTCAAAAGTGCCCATGTCACCTGGATAGTTCGCAAAAGCAAATTTCTAAAAGAGATAGGAAGAGATGCCAATTCCATAATGCCCAGAATAACCGGTCAGCAAACACTCAAAATATCTCCAATTAGGAAACTTGACTCAGAACCCCCACAATTAGGTGCCACGAATGAAAATCCAAGACTAGTTATGAGGATCGCCATTACTCATTTGGCAAATCTCAAGAATTTGAAGTCTCCATAAAATACAGATCATAGGCCAAGGACATCACTTCCAAGCGTTAGCACATCACATCCTGACCAAAATGATAATAAGTACCATATGCACAAATATGCTTGCTTTTTTGACAACCACAACTATCTTACTTGTGCTAAAATACAAAGTTGCACACTTTGCTCAACAAAGTGAACAACTGACCATACAAAGAAATATGTTCAAGAGTCCAAAAATACAAGCAGATTGAAGCACCATACATCCTGCCGGAAGGAGCAATCCTTTGTGAATCTTCAAAACAATTGTTATTTATTTATTCGTTTATTTATTGTCAAGTTCAACATCGGGTATAGCTGATACAACATATGAACCCTACCTAAAGCAACATGTCCAGTGCACCACGCGTCCCCAAAGCATACATTCCCAAGCATCCTTGCAGTTATAGTTTGAAGGTACAAACTAGAGCCACCTTCCACTGAAAACGATGATAATAGAATACGAGTTTTGGAGAGAATGAGGGTTGAATCCATGTGGCGGGATCGAGCGAACTTGTAGCCAAGTAACTCTCCATTTCAACACACAAGCAATATAAAACTAATTTGTCAGGCATTATATCAACTGGAGATTCAATATAAAGAGAATCCCCAAGAGGGAGCTTCTATAGGCTGCACCAAACCAATTGAAACAAGAGAGGGATAATCTGCCGTGATGTTGGTGAATATCTGCAATCAGTTTCCCATCTCATAACTATAATGGAGAAGCATCCAATAAGATACGGAACAAATAGTTAGACTCAGTCTCTAATCCATAAGTCAAACTGCCATCTATGTGTGCCACCCAATGACTAAGCAAAGCAACGACTGAACTGAGCCTTGAAATGGGATTCAGTTATAGTTTCATCCAGTGAAGTTGTAGATGAGAGCATGACATCACCAAAGAGAAAGACTTAAATTGGCACACAAAATAAACCATTTAAGCCAAAATACCCCCAGGAAGCAAAAAGTAAAAGCCCCAATTGACAAAGCCAAGCAACAACTAGACATAGCCTTGGACACAATGGCATTGTAGTAATTGTAATTTCATCCATTGAAGTTCATAGACAGACGAGAGCATGACATCATCAAAGAGAGTTGAACTACGCCAAAAAACAAAAAAACCATTTATACAAAAAATAGCCCGAGAGGAAAAGAAAAAAGGTAAAAGCTTGCTAAGTCAAGTCATACCCCCTAAAAGGTAGTTAAAGTGAATCTGACACCACAACAAAAACCAGGTTGAATTCAGCATACTTTGCACTAAAAAGACTCCAACCTACAAGAGGAAGATAACTATATGTTCATTGCATCACATCACCTCTAATACTTGTGTTAGAATAATAAATATTAAACTGCAGATTCATCTAACAGCTTAAGCTTTTCAAACAGTCGGCTGTGTTCTCACAAGTCTCACATGATATCAGAGTAGGAAGTCCTTAGTTTGAATCTTTATAGGCCCCTATTTGCCTCCTTACTTAAATATGTCGACACTCAGTGTTAGGCAAAAAGACCAGTTTAAATGTTACGAGGGGTGTTAGAATAATTAAATATTAAATGATACCTTCATCCAACAGCTTAAGCATTTAAACAGTTGGCCGTGGTCCACCAAACTTTTTTTTTTTTTTGGTAAAGCAAAAATATATTGAGCTTAAACCAACTATACAAAAAAAGGGGGTCCCAGAACCAAAACTTACACTAAAAAAGACAACCTAGTCATCTAGTCAGAATGAGTGGAAGGGTGCCAAGACAAAAGAAAGAGGCCAAACAGAGGCGGCAAGGAACAACAAAGCAAAAACAGACCCAACCGGGCATCGCCCACCTAAACGGACAACAAAACAACCAAAACAACGGCTAGAAATAGCTAGGAAAGGCAACACCAGAAAGGAAGAGTAGACTGCAACAAGCCCGCCCTCTCACCAGCGAAAACCCCTACGCTAGAATGCACGAACGAGAGGCTACAGCAGGTGAACCAACCGAATAGAAAAGCAAGCATACCCAACTGGGCAACTCCCAATCAATTGGCAGCAACCAACAGCCAAAACAATGGTAAGAAGCAGCATAGAACAGCAACACCAGAAGGAAGATCAAACTAGAAAGCTCGCCCTCACATCAGCGAAACAACCTGCACCTGCGACCACCCACGAGATGCAAAAAACAGGTAGGGCCACCAACCGAACAGGACGAAAGACTACAGCAGCAAACAGAACGCACAGTTGGGTCAAGAGGAAGAATCTGTCGCCATAGGAGCAAAAATAGAAGGGTCAATGCCTCAATTGTGCTGAAATCTCCTGTTCCTAGCAGTGTCGGCAACATTAGCAAACGTTGAGGCCTTATCCTTGACAACTTTTGTCATGCCTCGATCCTCAGGCACATGCACATTCCTTACCTTTGGTCGATTTTAAAATGCGATATCCTAGGACTACATATCGCCGACCATTTCATTTTCTTTTACACATGCGGAAGCAGTTATAAATCCCCAGACAATAAAACAATGGGATAGAAAAGCAGGACCATAATTTTCATACTGAAATTCACAACCACTCTTTTATACAAGCATCTCATAGTATATAATGCAATACTATTCACAAGGGTCCGATCTAACACTTATCCTCATATAATCAAGGTTTGACAAAATAGGATGGGATCTCAGTCCTCATCCGGGTCGTACTCGAGATCCTCCTCATAGTCATCTTCTTCTCCAAAATCTTCCTCCTCATCTGGTTCCACATTAGGGTTCTCTTCAGATTCCTCCTCCTTAGGGTTCTCATCAGGGTTCTGAAATGGTTATTCAATAACCATTGAGACCAAGTCTCAGCAAGTTCTACCCCCTAAGACCCGATTAGTAAACTAATACACCTTAGGGCTGCTTATGCACAACATTAGTCAGAGGACTTACCTTGGCCTCAGATTCCACCTGCATATTAGCAATGATCAAATAGGCACCCAAGCAATCACATCACTGATCGAAGCATCAATCAAATCGACCTAGTTGATTACACGCCAACAAGACGGATAGATTAGAAACGTTTCCATCCCGAGATTTTTGGGTGTCTCTAGGCTCTGAACTAAAGGGCTGAGTGGTTTTCTGCTAAAAGGCAGTCCCTGAAGGGTTTGAACAGGAGTTGTTCACCCACTGTGAGACGCATACTTGCAGAGAATTTACTCTCCTTCCCTGGTTCTAAGTCTAGGTCCATTCATGGTATCAGAGCCATGGTTTCGTTTTTAATATTATCCATTCCATGCGCTTGGTAGGTGAATCCAGTGATGAGAAGATCCCTTCTCATCATGTCTACAGAACCAGAAATCCTCGAAGCACCTGTTTCTCTTGCTCCATCTTCCTCATCCTCAACCCCTCCAGAATTTCGTTTGTCCAATGCCTCGAAAATAAACTATCTTTATGAAGTCTCTCTTAGTGATGAAACCAAGATTTCTGAAACCCAACTTCCTCTCATGAACCCTTATTCTGCTTTTGCCAAACCAAACTCATCATTTTCACCTATCCGCTCCATCCGCCACTTATTCACCAAACCCCAAAGCAAGTAAAGGAATACGTCCAGTCCTCCAAATTCGACCAAATCCCATTCCTCACCCCTTTGAAAAGGAGTACTTCGTTACTCTTCAAATCCCTCTAGAATTTCCCAGGACAATGGGCTCAACAAGGATACACTCATGTCCATTATGGAGCTGTCCGACTTGCTCTTACCTTTCATGGCCGAAAGGGTTTGCCAGTTGTGGCAAGAATCGCACTGTTAGATACCAGATTTTTACAATACCAGCATGCTTGCATCGGTACTGTTCAAACTACTTTGAATGCTGGAACAGTCTTTGTTACTCTATATTCAAACTTCAACATAGCTCTTTCAGACCCCCAGTTACTTTCTTTCTTAAAAGTCCAAGTCCAACTTACTGGAGCCCCTCAAACTGCTGACTTTGTAGCTGCAACCCTACATTACCAGATGGTTTATCAAGTGCAGAATCATGCTCTTGACCTCAACTTCAATAATGGTAATGAAGATGCATTGTTTATCTCAATGCAGAATGATCAGGCATCCTGCATCCATGTTCCCAGACAGATCCCCAAGGATACATTGGCCAAGCTCCTTCCAGAGACTTGGATCACCAACTATGAAAAGCTACACTAGCACAACAAGCCTTTCTAGTCCACAGACTTGGAGTTCATACGGAAAAAAGATAGAACTGTTTCCATCAAATTTGGCAAGGAAAAGGAAGAAAGTCCTTCTATCTTCCAGACCCTCTTCATGATTGAACCATGTGTTCCTCAGTCAATTTCCGAGCCGAGATCCAAAAAGCTTGTTCGACATTTCAATAATGATGGACATCCTGTCCATTACTACAAAGACAACTATGGTCATTGTTTTTGGGATCCTTTTTGCCAATGTTCTTATTGCACAAACTCCCCTGACGAAG
This sequence comes from Eucalyptus microcorys, assembly GCA_014182515.1. Classification (NCBI taxonomy): domain Eukaryota; kingdom Viridiplantae; phylum Streptophyta; class Magnoliopsida; order Myrtales; family Myrtaceae; genus Eucalyptus; species Eucalyptus microcorys. The sequence goes on from CM024572.1 coordinate 25,123,433, forward strand.
TAGATCCTTTTGCGAGATCTCCACCTCGGAGAAAGAAACCTAAGGATAAGGTGTACCAAAGATACTTAAACGGAGATCCCTCCGTAGATACTCTTGGTGAGTGTGATAAATACCAGTTCATGGTTTCTTATGCACCACCTCCACCACCAGAATTCAGAACTACGACCCAAGTTTCACCAGATCCACCAAAATCTCCTCCCCCATCTCCTCCTCAGAAAAGACAAGCTCTTTCCCCGTTTTATAAGCCAATCTTAAAATGGGCTAAGAAACATTCTTACCCACTTGAGGCTCCAACAGAAACACATCCCACTTCTTCTATCACCATGTTCCAAGAAACAGACTTCCCCCTCTTGTCAGAGAAAGTTCTAAACTCTCGTTCCCTACCGCAGAAGAGTTCATTGATCCACAAGGCAGATATCGTCACGTTCCTAAGATATCTACCCCCACTGATGTGGATGAACATGGGAGACAAAGAAAGACTCCTGCTGCTGAAGCTGTTCTAAATTGGCAATCAGAGACTTTGTTAGCACAAAACAATGCCTTCAAGGCAATTGATTCCAAGATCGGAAATGTGCAACAAGATCTCCAAAGGTATGATGAAAGTACCAAAAAGATACTTGTCTCGAATTCCAAAAAGGCTTCACGCCTTGGAATCGGGACAACATCTGGGGTATCATTATCTTGAAAATCCAAAGCCTAAAATAGAAAAGCTCAAGAGGCAAATCCAGCTTCTTGAAGAAGGAAGGTTCAGACCTTTCGATCCATTGGCACCTCCTGTTAGAACCTGATATTTACCTCCACGGCCACAAACGTCTATCTTTGCCACTATCCCAGAAGATCCCTACAGAAGGGAACCGGATATGGCAGAAATACGAAATCGCCTCAAAGCCTTATAGAAGGAAAAAGGGAAAGAAAAGATGCCACCTACAAAATCAGGTTCACTTGTTATAAGAGAAAGGCCAGATCAGATGATGTTATCAAATCCATTAGAATCTTTTCTAAAGGATTTAGGTACCCAGGAACCTGATCCTAATACTCAACAGCCTGATCCTGCCATTCCAGAAAAACAGTCCCTACTTCCAGTCGAGCAAACTACTCCTGAGACTGAATCAGATTCAGCATCTTATTCATCTTCTCCATCCCTCTCTATTCCTACAGTTGATTCCCTCCCCATTGGGCCAGTAACTTCAGCAATATTTATGGCTGATCCTCCAGATGAAGAAATGGAATCAAACTATTCTGACCCAGATAATGGTCAGACTAGTAATCCTGCTCGCCATGTGTCCATGGCATCAAAACAATTCTTCACCATTGATAATATTCCTTATCACAAATGGCCAGAAAGACTTGAAGAATTTCATACTTGGTTGAATACTTAGTCCATCACCAACCATGATATGAATGATGTCTTGTACAACTTTGTTACAAGATTCATAGGAACCCTCAAACTCTGGTGGCAATCAATTTCAGAACAAGACCAGATTCATTTTCTGATGTCACCGAATTTTAGCCATGCCATTACTCTTGTATCATGTCTTTGTGGGAAAACCCACTGATCTCATAGAGATAAAAAGAAGAGAATTTTTCGAAAGAAGATACTGCTCCTTGCAAAGGAAACATCTCGATAAGCATTATCGAGTGATGCTTCACTTTTTTATCGGGTTGGAGCGGATCCAAATCAAGCATGTTTTCCTTACTTCCATCCCTAAAGAACTATCCCGGATGGTTGAAAGATCTTTCTTTGGAAAACAAAGAAAAGTGCAAGATATTCCCTTGGGTGAAATACAGCAAAAGTTCATCTATGCCTCGAAGAATTATGCTTAAAGCGCCGGATGGTCCGCACCTACATCACGATGACAAGCGCCTTGAATCGCTTGTTCTCGCCGAAGTTAAAAATCAAATGCTCCAAGCAAGACTGTGATGGTACTTGTGGCAAGTATTCCAAGAAGAAGAAACATTTCAAGAAGTTCTAGATAAAGAAATCCAAACATGGCTCCAAGCATTTCCGGAAAAAGAAGAAATGGCGATACCTAAGCAAAAGAAAGGATTGCACAGGCCACAAGAAATCAAACCGTTGCTACATTTGCAATCGAAAGGACATTTTGCCAAAAATTGTCCTCAAGCAAGAAAAGGTCGAATCATTTAATTCATCACATTGAGAATGAAACAGGAATTTCTCTTGAAAATGATGATATTGAATCATTATTCTCTATTGATGAAGAACCATCTCGAACAAACTCTTTGTGTCATCTCCACTTACCAAACTTCCGGTGAGATCGAATCGGACTCGAGTCGAAGATATTTTCATATATCATCCTCATCCTCGAACCAAACCTTGACATATTTTCAAGCCAAACTCACTGTCCCCATTTCCCAAGTAAAAATCCTCACCTCAAAGTTTGCCAAACCCATCACCATTATTGCTCTCATTGACACGGGAGCAAGTTGTTCAATATTGGACACCAAAGTTCTTCTGAAGAATTCGGACTCCTTATATCCGATATTTCAACTCGGCTTCGGAGATACTTTCTCCACAAATGTCGAACCACTCCTGTAATCGTGTCCAGTTCTTTCCTCGGTGTTCCATAACCGCAAAAATCTTCGGATCAAACCTCCCCAATAAAGATTTGATAATTGGGTGGGACATCATGACTCAAATCTCTCGGCTTCGCATCATTCCTAGAAAAGGTCTTAGGTATAAAGATCAATTCTCTCGAGTTCGTCAATATTCGGAGACTCTTTTCCATTCGGATGAGTCTATTAGATCCAATCATGCAAAAATTGTTAGAATCTTGTTCGGAATCCCATTCAGAATTCGCTCAAAAGTGTTCCCATCCTTTATGGAAAAACCCAGAATTCTTTATTCACCTTCATTTAAAAAAGAATGAAGACATAAATCCAACCAAGGCGAGTCATGTGGGAATGAAGCCGAACATCGACTTTAGCTCAAAGGGAATGCTCGAACTTTTGCAACAAGGCCTAATTGAAATCTCGATTCTCAATGGGCTGCGAAGCCTTTTATGTCAATAAGCGTGCCGAGCAAAACGGGGAAAAATGAGACTGGTAATCAACTATCAACCTCTCAATCTTTTTCTCCAAGATGGTAAGTTCCCTTTGCCATCAAGAGATTCTCTCTTTACTGGTTTAACAAAAGCCTACATTTATTCCAAATTCGACCTTAAAGCCGGATTTTGGCAATTGGGCATCCATCCTGAAGACAGATCCAAAACAGGATTCTATATCCCGAATCAGCACTTCCAATGGAAAGTACTTCCTTTTGGTCTGAAGGTAGCACCATCCCTTTTCCAAAATGCCATGTGTCGTATATTCCAACCAATCTTGTCAAGTGCAGCAGTATACATTGACGATATTCTGCTCTACAGTCCTGACGAACAGTCACACTGTCAACTCCTTGAGCAGTTTGCAGAAATTGTGAAGAAACATGACATCATGCTTTCTCAAAAAAAGATAAATATTGCTCAAACAGAAATCGAATTTCTTGGTATGCACCTCAACAAAGGGACATACTATCCAGGGCTACATATTGCTCAAGAATTATTGAAGTTCCCTGAGGATAACTTCACCACAAAACAAGTTCAGCAATTTCTTGGGATAATCAATTATCTCAGGGTTTTTGTTCCAAATATTGCAAAGCTTCTGATCCCTTTGCAATCCATGCTAAAGAAGAACCCCCCAACTTGGGGAAAAACCCAAACTAGAGTAGTCGGCGAGCTTAAGGAGATCATGCGAGAATCTCCCACCATTGCAAATACCATCAACAGGCAAAATGATCCTTCAAACGCGCCGGTGATGAATACCGGGCAGCCATCCTCTTTGAAGAAATTGATGGTAAGAGACACCCTTGTGCTTACAAAAGTGGAAAATTTTCCCAAGCCGAAATGCATTATCATTCCACTTTCAAAGAAATCTTAGCAGTAAAAAATGGCATAAAAAGTTTGAGTTTCATCTCATTGGCCACCACTTCCTGGTAGAATTAGACATGGCATCTTTCCCTCGGATGACCAAGTTTAAACGAAGCGATTCCAAATTATCAGCTGCTTCGATGGGCTGAATGGTTTTCGAAATACTCTTTTGAAACCAAACATATTCCTGGAAAGAAAAGTGTGCTTGCTGACTTCCTCTCTAGACCAAAAGCACCAGTCGAAATCAACATGTATATCAAGAGGCCTGCCTTCCATATACTCAATTATGGAGTGAAATACAAGGTTGAGAAGATCAAGGATTTGTCCAGCTGGAAATATCCCCAGGAGATTATTCAACACATCCAGAATGACAATCTTGCTGAAAACCTAGAAAATCTCATGTGGCAATGCCACACGATCTATTCGATTCAATGGAGGTTCATTCTTTATCATTTTGGGTTAAATTCGAATTATCCATTCATTCATCCCCTTATCGGAAAGAAGATGATTTCCCGATCAACTCAAGACGTTATTATGGTACTTAACCAATAAGTACTTAATAGCTATTGAAATTCCAACCCAGACGATTTGTTGCCAACCTCACCGGGATATTTTTACTCGGGAAAAATGTTGAAAAAGAAAGTGATAAGAATCTCTTAGACTTTCTAAATTGGTTCTATCATCCTAATCACTGGAAACAACTTTTGGAAAAAGAACTGAGAACCACGACTCCAAATCCTGAAGTCCATACTATCCTGTTTTTCCGACGTCCATGGCATTTTTTCACAAATAGTGGCACCATCGTCCACACCGCACAGGAAATAGGAACCACATCCTACAAACCCGATCTGAATTGTAGAAAAGCTCGGATTCACAAATCTTATCCAAAATCTGTTAGATTTGATGAACATCGATCAGTGAACTCCGAGAATCTTGTGCCAAGAAAACAAAACTATTCCTGAAAATGTTTGGAATAATGTACCCACTACGTGGGATCATTATGACCTCGAACCAGAAGCCAAGGAAGCACTTGAACAATACAGACAAGCTGCATCGTCTCAAGATCATGAAATGACAGGAACATATGATATTGTCCAATCCACCCAGGACCCCTATGCACGCTTTGGAGGTCCTCTGTCCTAGGATCCCTACGAATTAGGACCTTCGTCCCTATTCCAAAACATGGATACATCCTTTTATGCACATCCATCCAACTGGCCTCAACCAAGCATTTCTGCCGACACTCGGGAAATTGGCAACACAAACTGGGCTGAAGAAGAAGCATCCCATTGGGCTCATGAAGAAGCATCCTCATCACGAAGGCTGAGCCAAATCCTTTCACCTGAAGACCTTGAAGCCCTCGAACAAAAATATGAAGCACATCTCCTAGAAGACAGCTCAGATGACTCAGTCTGTAGCTACAATGCTCGTGACGGACAAGACCGCTGAAAAACCGTTGTCCGTACAATTTCACTATAGCAAAAGTACTGTTCACTTTTACTGTAACACTAGGCTAGAGAAAGTACTGTTCACAGTACAGTTACTGTTCATAGTGTGCGAATAATTCCCTCCTGAAAGTTTCCGGTGCCTCTGTTTGTTTCGGACCCATGTTTGGTCCTTGCTTGTTTGTTGGTAACCTCTTATTGTCTATATAAGGCAAGGAGGGTGTAATGTGTTGGGCAGAGTCCCTCGAAGTAAAGTGAGTGTTTTATGCAAACTCTCTCTATGGCTTTCTAAAACTCCTCTTCTTCTCTAGCCTGGTAGGATCCTCGGAGAAATGCAGCTTGGATAGATTAGAAACGTTTCCATCCTGAGATTTTTGGGTGTCTCTAGGCTCTGAACTAAAGGGCTGAGTGGTTTTCTGCTAAAAGGCAGTCCCTGAAGGGTTTGAACGGGAGTTGTTCACCCACTGTGGGACGCATGCTTGCAGAGAATTTACTCTCCTTCCCTGGTTCTAAGTCTAGGTCCATTCGGTCATTCCCATTCTATCAATCAATTCATAACATCAGATCAAAGCAATGAATCACATCAAATCACACTCTGATCAAATCATCGATCAATTGACGTAGTCGATTACATGACAGTCGGATCATTTCTAGGTCATTCACTCCATCCCACATAACCTCCAATAGTACACTTAGTCACAGAGCTCCATTAATACTCTTGGGCGTTGTTTTCGCCAAGGTGCCATAAGTAACGGATGGTCTACGTGCATTCTTTAAGGCGCCGTTTTCACACAGTGATATTCCTCATCACCGAACCACATCCGTCATAGATCACAGACAGTCTATGTGTGTTCTTTAAGGCACCGTTTTCGCACAATGATATCCTTCATCACCGAACCACGCCTGTCACAATTCATAAGCAGTCTACGTGCGTTCTTTAAGGCGTCGTTTTTGCACAGTGATATCCTTAATCACTGAACTATGCCTGCCACAAGTCATAGACAGTCTACGTGCGTTCTTTAAGGTGTCGTTTTCGCACAGTGATAACCTTAATCACCGAACCACGCTTGTCTATACTTCGTACCTGATTGGTCTCAACCAATAGAGTTCTTAGTTCACTCCCACGACTCTCTCCACTTTACAGCTCATCAAGGCATTATAAATGCTAATAGCCATACTCGGCCACCTACCAATTGGTCATTCAATTCCACTCAATTTCAAACAATTAAGGAATAATTCCTCAAATTGCACAATCAATTTAATTCAGCACAATGTGGAGCTCAAATAAATAAATGGATTGCAGACAATCGGCATGAAATTCTGGTCACCGGCCATTCCGGTTGAATTTCCGGAAAATAAATAATTAAATAATTAATTTTGAAAAATATATAAATAAATACAATAAATTCAATTTAGCACAATATAAAGCTCAATTAAATAAACGGACTGCACCATGATCATCAGCATAAAATCTCGATCATTGATCATCCTAGTTGAATTTCCGGAAAATAAATAATTTCGAAAATTAATATTTAATTCCTAAAAATTCCATTTATGCCCGAATTGCCTAATTAACACCCGATAAGGGTCGGGAAAAATCCAAAGAAGCATCCAATAAATACTATAGGCCATTCTCTACCTAAGTACACTAATCAAACAACTAATATGCAATGCAATTGACTAATAATCGCTAATCAATTCTAATCTAACCACCTAATTACACTTAACTAACACTAATCAACCTTTAAGTATAATTAGCAAACTAAGAAGGCATTAGTGAGAAAAACTCACACAAAACTACGGGATCGAAGTGAGGATCGACTTTCCTCAAAGTGGGTCGAGCATCCGGGCTCGAGAAGACGGCCAAAACAGGCCAAAACGCTGCTGTCATACCCATTTCTGCACTCTTTGTGCACTGCTGGTTGGGGGCGGATCCGGGCTGAGATGGCGAGGCAAGGCCAGCGGAGGGCGAGCGGGGCTCCGGTGGGTCGAGGTGGCAGCATACAGTGGCCGGAGGTGGCCAAACCGCGGCATGAGGTGACCTAACGAGACTGAACATAGGCGGAACAGGAGCTGGGGTTGCACGATGGGGATGCCTGGATGGTGGAGAGGGCAGGCGGTCGCACAACTGCACGCGAGGAAGGGCGACCGGCGATGATGGCAGCTCCAGTCCCAGGCAATGTCCGCTGCTGCTTTTGCTTTTGTTTCCACTGGTCTTCGTCCAAAACAGAGAGGAAGAGAAAGAGAGTGTCGATGGCGACTGAGGGGAGTAAGGGAGAGGCAGAGGTGAACGGCGAGCGGTGGAGCGCACGGGTGACGTGCGGGTGGCAGAGCGCAGGCGGCAACAACAAGTTGATCCGGTCTTCCTCTTCTCTCGGTGGTTTCTGTTCTTCCTCTATTTCTGTCTTCGTTCGAATGGTGAGGGAGAGAGAAAGAGAGAGTATCGAGAGAGAGAGAGAGAGAAGATAAGTTTGAAAAGTCAAAAAGGTGGGGAAGCAAGATTGGAACCGGCAGAGGGCAGTCGGTGGGGGCATTTCGCACGTGGAGAAAAGAGAAGGAGAGAGAGAGAGAGAGAGAGAGAGAGAGAGAGAGAGAGAGGGGCTTTCGGCCAAAAGAAAAGGGGAAAGAGAAAAGGTAATTGGCCCAAAAATGGAAAAAGAAAAGGGAAATGGGAAGAAGACTAAACAAAAGAATTTCCTAGAGTAAAAAATTCTCATCACATTTTCTTTTTAATAAGCTCATAGATCCCTTTCAGAAATTTCAGATTAGAGTACTTGATCCCCACTTGCATTTCTGCATCTAAATTCCCTCTTGAATTTCTCTTAAATGACTCTCATAAAATCAATTGATGTCTCAATTATCAAATTGATTATTTTCCTCATCCAAGAATCCCTCTTCCTTCTCAATTTCACAACCAGAATTAATCCTTGGCTTCAACTAAAAAAAAATGGCTAATTTATCTAATCGAAATTAGAACCTGAAAATCTGAATGTCACAACTTTGATAAGGTAATTCTTCAGAGTCGGGACCGCTAAGGTTTCTTCCATGAAGAGAATGCTATTCCTTTTTTTCCAAATCAAATGGCAAAGGGCACCAAAGAAGAACCGAGCAATGCACTGATGAAAGTCCTTGCCAGAGATATACTTCAAAGCTCATTGAAGGTTTTCCGATCAAGACCTGTTCTGCCAAGGAAAGTTGCACCTCGCGGCCCAAAAAAACGTAATTCCGGCAGTAATGCGATATCCAAAAAATAAGTGATTAACATCAGGCCGAAAATTGCAAAAGGCACAGGCCGCATTGTCAATTCTCCCATAGGAAAGTAACAGGACCTGAGTGGGAAACCGGTTCATAGCAATAAGCCATAAGATAAATTGATAATGCGGGATGATGGTGTTGCTCCAAATGAATGCACTCCAAGGCACCAAGGCCTTCTTTAATCTGATGGTTTCCCACGCAGAAGCTACGGAGAACAAGCTTGAAGGGTTCTTCATCCAGCACAACTGGTCCGGGCTCTAAGATAAAATGGGGAGTGGAGTCCCCCAAGACTCTAGAACAATCTTGAGGGAGTAGAGGTCCGCCACCTTTGCAAGCTTGAATAAACCCGAGCTATAAATAAGAGAGTCCGAGAAATACAAATTAAGGGGGCCTCATCATCCCCAACCCTCCACTGGAATAACTACCAAAACTCTCTCCCAAGTTGAAGAATTTTCTTCCAGGCCCAATAGCATACAATAGGCTTCTTGGCTATCTAGAAATTCTTTCCTTTTAAGAATGTTGAATGTATCCATTTGCACCATAAGGACTCCTTGTTAGAGAAAAGGATCCAGATGTGTTTGAGTATGGCTACAGTGTTACAATCCCGCAACCTACGAATATTGAGACATCCTTCCTCTTTTGGACGGCAAACTTCCTCCCAGGAAACTTTAGCACCTCCAATACCAAGGCCTAGGCCCTTCCAGAGGAACTATCTTTGAATTTGTTCGATCCAGTCTAGCATGGCTCTAGGTAACATAAAAACATTCGCCCAATAAGTTTGGATCGAGTAAAGGACTGATCTGATCAGCTGGAGCCGCCCAGCAAACGAAAGGAAACGCTGGGTCCAGGACTGAACCATTGCCGTAATGCGGCTGATGAGGGGACTGCAATCTGCCTTACCTAGCCTCGAGGTAATGATAAAGACTCCTAAATACCGAACCGGGAGACTCCCTTCTTAGAACCCGAGGGTTTGGTTACGCGAAAGAGCCGACCCCCCAGCAAGGAAGATCTCACTTTTGCTATTATTTGGTCTCAGCCCACTCTAAGAGGAAAATGTATTAAGGCCTTCCTTCAAGATAGAAACCAAGGCCATATCTGCTTCATAGAAGAGGAAGACGTCATTTGCGAAGAATGAGTGCGAAATACTCGTTGCCTTGCATCTCCAGAAGAATTTGAACTCCGGCCGCCTTGAACAATGGTCGAGAATCTCCAAGAAAACCTCCATGACCAAGGTGAATAAATACGGGGAAATACGGGGACAAAGGGTCCCCCTGATGGAGCCCACAGCCATTGGAGAAAAAACCATGCAACTCCCCATTTAAAGAAATGGAGAATTTCGGCGTGCGGACACAAACCATGATAAGACGAAGCAAACTATCAAGAAAACCAAAAGCCTGAAGTACAAGCTCGAGAAAACCCCAATCCACTGTATCGTAGGCTTTTTGGAAGTTCACCTTAAGATGGAAGCCACTAAAGAGCTCCTGGGCCAGGAGAAATATTGTTCCTGATATGTTGTCCCTTGACAAATGCACTTTGAGAAGGGCTTATAACATCTTGAAGTACGGCAGCCACTCGGTTGGCCAAGATCTTGGTAATACATTTATAAATTATATTACAGCAAGCGATGGTCTATAGTTTGAAAGTGCAAAGGCATTGGGCACCTTCGGCACCAGAGCTAAAATAGTGTTATTTATTTCACGAAGAAGCCTACCTGAAATAAAGAAGTCTTTGACCACTTCCAGGAACAAGGGCCCTACAATCTTCTAGTTTTGTTTGAAGAATTCAACAGTAAATCCATCAGGCCCAGGCGCCTTACCTCGAGGTAAGGAGAAAAGGGTCTTTCGGATCTCATGGTCGGAAATCGGGTGAGAAAGAGAGGAAACCTGCTCGTCATTAAGGGGGCACCGAATGACCTTTTGGATTTCCTGCACAGTTGGCCTAGACGCCACCTCCCACGATGCCAGCAAGTCCTGAAAGTAGTTGACAAACAAATGTTGAACCGCTCTTGGGTCGGAGACAAGAACACCGAAGGAATCCAATACCAAGATAATCCTGTTTCCCAACTATCTTTTATTGACGGAGTGATGAAAGAACTTTGTGTTCCTGTCACCTTCTTTTAGCCACCTAACTCTAAACTTTTGCCTATAGAAAGACTCTTCCTGATTCTGTAGGTCCACAAAAGTACGCCGATGAGTCTTCTCCAACTCTGCGAGGGCAATACTGGACGAGTCTAGCTGGAGGCTATTCTAGGTGGCACATAGAGCATTTCTAGCCTCAGCTGTTCTAACTGAAATATTGGAGAAAGACACCTTGTTGAGAAATTTGAGCCGACCTTTGAGAGTCTTCAGTTTTTTAACTAACCCGTACATGGGAACCCCCTCCTCCAGGGTCTCCCAGACTTGAATAATAATAGAGTGGAAAAACGGGTGCTTAGTCCAAAAGTCAAAGAACTTGAATGGCTTCCGCTGAAAAATAGGGTTTAGGACTTCAATAACCATAGGGGAATTGTCGGAAATATCAGGGCAAGGAATGAAGCTTCCGAAAAAGAGAAATCTTGGCTCTACTTGGTATTCACAAGGATTTTGTCAAGCTTCCTTACTTTGCAATTAGGCCCAGAGGAAGTAGCCCAGGTGAACCGAAAGCCAACATATGTCAAATCTTCTAGCTCCAATTGAGCTAAGCACTGTCTAAACTCATCAAAGCGGGGATCCAAACGTTAGAGCCCCCAAGCTGGTCAGACGGGTTCTTAATGGCATTGAAATCCCCGACTACCAACCAAGCGGAGTCCTAAAGGGCGGAACTCCTAAGAACTAAGTCTTCCCAAAGTGGCCGCCGAGAAATGAAGGTATGCTCGGCATAAATAACCAATAAACAACAATCCAAACCCGAGCTAAGAAACGTCAATCTCCCATGAATCGCCTGAGAGTTGGTCAAATCAACATCAAAGCTTACAAATGATGGGTTCCATTCGACCCAGATTCTCCCTCTCGATGAATACTCATAATTAGCCACCAGCACCAACCCATTAAAAGTGGTCCACCAAACTTCACACCTTGAAAATGAGATATCAAAAATCAAACCTTTGCTGAGTTCATGCAGCAACAGTCAATCTCTATAGATCCAAACATCACTCATCACCCTAATACACGTGAAAAAAAAAAAAAAAAAAAAAAACAAAAACAACAACAACAGTAGCTTAACTAACAGAATTGCTTTAGATAATATCCTCTTGCCTTCCCCAACACAAGAACTTGGATTCTCTAACACCTTGATCAATTAGGGCCTGTTTGGTAATTGGTCAAACTGTGTCAGATTCTATTCTTTTGTTCTCGGTAGTAGTTTTGAAACAGAATCGCATTTGGTAAAATTTTTATTCTCGGGAACAATTTTGGAGTAGAATCAAGAATAAAAAAAAAAAGTTGATTCTTTGTTCCCGGGAACAATTCTAGAATCAAGTCTTACCTATTTTTTCTTTTTCCTCCTCTTTCTTCTTGTTTTTCTTCCCCCTCTCTTGTTCTTCAAGTGCTACTGCCGTTGCCATTGCCACCATTGCCGCCTGCCACCATTGCCACCGCCTCCCACTAAACGCTCGCCAGCGAGGCTCGGCCGACGACGCACAGCCTCAATGAGGGCCGGCAACGCTTTGGTGAGGTTGCCGGCCCTCGTCTTGTAGGTCACCAGTCGTCCCAAGGCCGGCGACCGGCCACCTTGAAGAAGAAGAAGAAGAAAAAGAAGGGGAGGAAGAAAGGAAAAAAATAAAAAAATAATTTGAAGTAAGAATTGAAATTTTGCTATATATAAAATACGTATTTAATTTTGTATTTAATTTATTATTTAGTATTTATATTTATAGTTTATACTATAGTTTATTATTTACTATTTTAATGAAAATTTGATTAGTTAATATTTTTATTACTTAGTATAAATATAATTAATCAATAGAACTTCTATGATTTGATAAAATTTTAAAATTAGAATAGAAATTTTATGTAGTGAAAAGACATTTACCATTTTTCTATTCTATTATCAAAAATTTTATGCTGACTAAACGCGTTCTTTTGCTCAGAAATTATTCCCGGAAATAGAATAAAAAAGAATCATTTCTGACCACCGTCCGCAGTGGCCGTGATGGCTAGAACTTTACTCCCCCATCCGGGGGGGAGGGGTTCGAAACCCCGCATCCCCATTGCGTGACTCACCCGCGGCTGGGCCTGTGGTAGTGGCTCAGTTTGCCCCGGGTTTACGCCGCCGTCTGCCGGCTGTACGGTAATTACCGGGTCACCAAAAAAAAAAAACAAATCATTTCTGATCAAAAATTGTTTATGGAAACATAGTGGTTACCAAACTCGCCTTTAGCATCCTCACACGGTCCATGGTGAGATCGCTCTAAATTGGAGCAAGCACCTGTCAACGATGAATAAATCCGTATAGCATGGAAGCCACTAAATTAGTTGATATGATTAGAGGGAGACTTTAAAATCAGAGCCTTCACCAACATTACTTTGGAAAGGATCACATTGCAATTGGAGATCTATAATTCATAGCCCCTAGAGAACTTCAACAGCAATGCTTGATGATTAAATTAGATAACATATATGAAGTAGGAGTTCACCCATCATATATTACGGTATCATAAGAAATCGGAACAGGAAATATACTGAACTCCATGCTAACCAAACATATTAAAACCTGAAACTAAAGCTTATCCTCAGCACGATTGTTGTCTATTCCTTCAGTTTAACCCATTTAAATATAACCATAAAATTTGATAAACATGCAAACCAAGCACCCAGTGTATGCGCCTCCTAGCCTGAACAGCCACGTCTGTCGAGAGCATACATGTCATAACATAGCTTTGTGATGGATAAGAAACAAGAGAATCATAAGAAATGAGAGAACCGGTTAGAGTGCAAGCAATGCCAAGGGAAGTTATGTCTAGATGGCTGTCCTGTCAACATCCCAATGTGAAGCCTGGTCACATGTGCCAATCACGAAACACAAGAAGAAAGAGACCTTCTAGTTATGAAAGGAACTGCATGGTGTATGAATGCCAAAGGGCAGAAGGACAGTACCAGTTCATCTTTTTAGAATGAGATATTAACGGCTTGCAATGATGGCCCTCAAGGTGGCACTACAAACTAAAAACAACCCATCTCACCTACTGAACACCTCATTTGTAAAATGTCCCCAGCAATGTTATTGTACTGGAAGAAAGTACAACGGAAGTGGAAAAATGTAGGCTAAGCAACCCCATACAATTATCTTATTGTAACTAAGGAGACTTAGTACTATCCTTTTGCAAGTATGTCCAACAGAGAGGCCATCCAATGATAATCAAAGATCTTATGTCAAACTTCAAACCCTCAAATCATAGTCAAGCTAGTTCTCACACACCCTATCATAAAAGCACGGCCAAAAAATAAATTGATTAGGGGTTGACTCATATACATATTGTTAAAAAGTCCAACCCAAAAACTTAAGCTCATAGATGGAGGAAACCACGTACATATAAAGAACATTTAGGACCTATTGTCAATCACTATGGGATAATACTTCAACACCCCCACTCACATGCAAGCCGGATACACATTCACATGGAATTTTGACCACACATATTTGCAAAAGGGATAGCACTGGCCCTGATACCATGTTGAAAGTCCAACCAAAAGCTTAAGCTAATAGGTGGAGGAGACCACATGAATATAAAGAGTATTTAGAACCCGTTGTCAATTGATGTGGATTAATACTTCAACACGTATAGAGTGAGGACATCAAAAGAACCAAAATCCAATAAGTGGGAGCTTATCCAATTTCAAACAAACGCCAGACTCCGCACTTCATCAACTCAACCACACAAGAAAGGTGATAGATCATCACTTATAAAATCTGGCAAAACTCCAACCCATATAGAAACAAGAACAATGACAATTATCATCTTTCTACTCCAAGGGAATCAACTGAGGAATGATATTCAACAAAAACCCTAGTGCCTACACAACAGGAGTTTATCAAAATTTCAGTTCTTCACCCAGTCCTGAGGATGATCAAGGACACTACCTATAAACCAACCCAAACAAAGATCTGAATAGATCTTTGAACTCGAGAAGAGCTCAGTTATTCCAAGTAATAATTGACCAACCTCATCATATGTACTTCCTTAGACGACATCCTCAATCAAAGAGATCGCTCCATGAGAAAAGAAGCTACTACCAATCCATTTGATTATAAACAGCTCTAAAACAGCAAAATATGTATCAATCAACATCCTCAATTAAAGAGATCGCTCCGTGAGAAAAGAAGCTACTACCAATTTACAGGATTATAAATCTAGAAACAGCTCTAAGACAACAAAAATATGTATTGATCAACATCCTCAATTAAGGAGATAGCTCCGCGAGAAAAGAAGCTACTAAATCCACAGGATTCTAAATCCAGAAACAGCTCTAAAATAACAGAAGGATGGATTGTATCATTGACAAATGATCAAAGGAGGACCGTAAACACTAAGGATATCCATGACCACTCCTCAACGACCAACTAGAGCATAGATATCACCTGGTAAATGAAAAAGTTCCATTGAAGGTTCTGTACCAAGAGACACACATCAATTGTACAGACTGAATGCCTAAGCTAACTAAGTTCTGTGAAGCTAGTATTCGGAAAAAAAGAAAGAAAGAAGGCCAGACAAATAAATTGCACTTGCAATATCTCCATAATTTACCAACAATAGAATTAGCAATTGCAGCGTGCATTACAAGAACAAAGAGAAACAAGCCAAAACTTAGTGGATCTCAAGCTTTCCATACTCATAAACAATCCCTACATTGAAAGATAGTAATGATTATTCATCTTCCAAAAAAATAAAAGCCAATAGAAGCTCAAAGAAAGAAGAACTTGTTGTAGAAATCTAGAATGAACCATCACATATTGAAGACAGTCCACATTGAACCAGAAGAAACTTGCATCGAAGGAAAGTGAACTAGGCCCTAATCACCTCACCGTAAATGGAAAAAAGCATAACCGAAAAACAAACTCCATTGAAACCAATAACTGCCTGGAATCCACAAAGTGGCTGTTTGTCCAATTTCAAACGATCATCAAATCAGCCCTACAGAAGAACGCAATAGAACACCACTTCTCAAACTTGGCAAAACTTCAACCTATAGAGGAATTAGAGCTTGATAATAATTAGCTCACAATTAGCTCACTACTCCCTAAAGATAATCAATTGAAAACAAACCTAAATCAAAACTATAAATGCCTAAAAATCTTCAAAATTGTCCATCACCTGTCTTGAAGATGTGATTAGAGACTACTACTTTGGAAATCAAGCAAACAAAGACTGCAGAATAGATCACTAGTCCTCCAAGAAGCCCAAGTACCTTATTCTATGTAAACTCACCAACTTCTATGTATCTATCATCATTAGACAACATGCTCATATGAAGAGATTGCTCCAAGAGGAAAGATGCAATCGTCAATCCACCGAAATACATAATCATCTTGATAAACAATTAAATAAAAAAGATCAATCTATTGATCAACCATCCAACAACATTGCCATACAAGTGAAACATTACATACTATACTTTAGGTGACGTTTTGGCAAAAGGAAAATGTTACCACAAAAAACAGTGTGAAAAACAAATATTTTTTTGGAAAAGAACATATCCTGCAAGTTCCAAATGACATAGAGGAAAAAGAGGCAATAGGTCTCACAAAAATAACTTCTCAGCGTAGGAAATTACCATCCAGACAACATCAATGTCATCATATATTAACACAGGAAACCTGGCAAAAAGTTCTTCAAATACACCAAATTAACATCTATAGAGACAATATTCAAGGAGACATACGCACCAAGTTAGAAAAAATGCATATGCAAGAGACGTATTTCCAAATGAATGTACGACCAGGTACATTGAAACCGAAAAAGTCCATGATAAATAACAGCAGGATAGTTCCATCAAAGTAAAAGGTAAGACAAAGAAATCAAAATTTTTGAATCCAATCCCGAAGAGAAAGTAGGCTCCAATATGCCAAAGAACAACTGGTATCAGCTATCATCATCCATTAACAAATAGAAACAAGATAAGAGAGATTAAGAATGCAAATTGTGATAGATATAAGACACTACCAGTATGCCCTAAAATAAAACGGATTCTGTCAGTGATAAACCTTCAAAGTCCCAATAACCAAAGAAAACCTACAATTTAGACATTTATGTGGTCATTGACTGAGTCCAACAACTCAAAGAACCTCTGGTATAGAAAGACCATAAAATGACCTCTTGTTATGTACCAAAAGAGAACACAGAAGTAGCATAAAAAGGAAAATCAAACTTAGTAATGCCTGAAGCCAGTTCCATGATAGGGAAGAAGAGCACGACGCATAATTCTTACATATGATATCTCCATGATTTACCAAGAGATCCGATTGGTCATCGTAGGACACAGACTCAAATGAATAGAAACGAGCTAGAACTTGGGTGTACCTTTCCAGACAAGAAAGAACTATGAAAGAAGCTTGTCCTATGAATTGATGCTTATGCAACAAGAAAGAATCATCACTGATCACAGACACTCCATTTCAAAATTTACGAGGTAAAGTATTACCTTGATCAAACTATGACCTGCGAAGGAAAGAGAACATCTTATCGTTCCACCTTAACTAGATGATAACAGAAGTAGAAGACAAATTAGAAATTGATGCTCATGTAGCAAGAAAGAACATCATTGCTCATAAAAACTCCATATCAAACTTGGCTACGTAAAGTATTGCCTCGACCAAACTCTGATCTACAAAGGGAAGAGAACTAGATCTGATCTTTCAGACTAACTAAGAAATAACATAAGTAAAGGATAAGTTCCATTCAAACCAATAACTGCCCAAAATCCGAGAAGCAGGAGCTCGTCCAACTTCTAACAATTATCCACTCAGCCCCACAAAAAACGCAACAGATCACCAGCTGTCAAATCTAGTAAAACTTTCAAGCTGTAATAGAAGCCGAGAAGGATGGCAAAATTTTAGTCCATCATTTGTCCTGAAGATAAAGGCTCTAAAGAAATTTAGGAGAAATTACTCTGAGTTTTTTACTCTCCAGAGAATAAATATTTACATGAGGTATCTAACCCTTTTATAGCTGCTACAGTACCCTAAAAACGTAATAAACAAATTCCTAAAAGCTAACAAACAAAATCTAGAAAAATAAAATCTGGAAAATCTGGAAAATCTGGAAAATTTGGAAAATTTGGAAACAAAATAACTAGAAAATTCGATTATGATTTTCAACACTCCCCCTCAAGCTGGGTTATGAATGTCTATCATACCCAGCTTGCACCTTAGAGTCTCGAAACTATTTTTGGATAAAACCTCGATCAGTATGTCCGTTGTTTGATGATTGGTTGGAATATACGAGAGTTTCAAGATTCCTTCCTCGAGTTTTTCTTTGATGAAATGTCGATCAATCTCCACATGCTTTGTTCTATCATGATGAACCGGGTTCTTGGCAATCTCAATAGCAGCCTTGTTGTCACATAATAATGACATAGGATTGGTATTAGTGAATCCTAGTTCATTTAAGATTCTTGTCAGCCATATGCCTTCACATATTCCTTGACACGTTGCTCTAAACTCCACTTCAGCACTGCTCTTAGGAACAACAGGTTGCTTCTTGCTTCTCCAAGTAACCTTGTTGCCCCACATGAAGGTACAATACCCTGTTGTTGACATTCAGTCCATAAGAGATCCAGCCCAATCTACATGCGTGAAAATCTCCACATTTCTTTCCTTCGTTTTCTTAAAGTAGAGCCCTCTTCCAAGACTTTTCTTCAAGTATTGTAAGATTCGAAAAACTGCCTGCATGTGTTTCTCTGTTGGTCGGTTCATGTATCTACTAACCATACTTACTGCGAAACCAATGTTTGGCTGAGTGTGCGAAGATAGATTAGTTCGCTAACTAATCTTTGATACCTCTCTTTGTCTGTTAATGGTCCTTCTTCTTCCATATCGGTTTTATTTGTAGAATCCATGGGTGTGTCAGCTGGTTTACACCTAAGTATACCAGTTTCCTTCAAAAGATCAAGAGTATATTTGCGTTGGGAAATTGCAATTCTTTTCCGTGACCGAGCTACCTCCATACCTAGCAAGTATTTGAGTTAACCTAGGTCTTTAACCTCGAATTTTTCTGCCAAGATATTCTTCAGTTTTCCAATCTCCTCCAGATTGTCACCGGTTCGGATTATATCATCGACATATACAATCATCACTGCTCTTTTACCTTCGACCGACTTCTTGACAAACATTGTATGGTCTGTTTGACATTGAATGAAATTCAGCTTCTTAACGACCCTTGTTAACCTCTCGAACCAAGCACGGGGTGATTGCTTTAAGCCGTATAGGGATTTCTTGAGTTTACATACCTTGTTGAAGCTCTCTTTAGTGTCAATTCCCGGTGGAATCTCCATAAAGACTTCTTCCTCCAATTCCCCATTCAAGAAGGCATTTTTTATGTCTAATTGATGTAGGGGCCAGTCCAAGTTAGCTGCAAGAGAGAGCAACACCCGAATGGAGTTTAGTTTGGCCACCGGAGCGAAGGTTTCTTCGTAGTCTATACCATATGATTGCGTGAATCCCTTAGCAACCAGCCTTGCCTTGAAACGATCAACACTACCATCAGCATTGTGTTTAACTATAAAGACCCATTTACATCCCACCAATTTCTTCCCAGCTGGCAATTCTGTATATTCCCAAGTATTATTCTTCTCAAGTACATGAATTTCCTCAAGAACTGCTGTTTTCCACTCGGATTGAGCAAGTGCCTCCTAAATATTCTTGGGAATTTGAATGTTGCTCAACGTTGAAACAAATGCCTTGTATTTAGGAGATAACTTTTCATACGACACAAAATTGTTAATGGGATGTTGAGTGCGCTGTCTCTTCCCTTTCCTAAGAGCAATGGGCTGATCAAGATCATCAAGTACAGCAAAATTTTCTGAGCTTATAGGAGCATTACCTTCATCTATTGTGGGTCTTGAACTCAAGTTTGTCTCTTGAGCCGGCTTTGATGTAATACGATCCTCCAACTCCTTTTGAGTTTTCCGCCTAGAGTAGACAATTACCTTTTTATTTTTGTCTTGTGTAGCATCTTGAATGGGTAGACACAAAAGACTTTCAGATGTTGAATGACTCTCAGATGTTGGAATGGGTAGACACAGAAGACAAGCAAAATTGGTATTTGTTTGTTGTGACCCAAGTGAATGAAAAGTGTCCCAAAAATAATTTTTCTCACAACTCTCCCCTTGAAGGGTATTTTTGGAGTGAAATGGCTAGTTCTCAAAGAAGGTAACATCCATGGTGGTATAAAAACGCTTTGTTTGTGGGCTATAACACTTATATCCACATAGATTTGGAGCGTATCCTAGAAACACACATTTGAGGGGCTTAGGATCTAACTTGCTACGATGTTGCTGATTTATGTGAATAATTGATGTGCAACCAAATACTTTGAGTGGGATATGTGAGGCAAAACGAATATGTGGGTAGGTATGAAGTAGACTTTGAAATGGTGTTTGGAAATCTAGGACACAAGAAAGCATACGATTGATGAGATATGTGACTATCAACACTGCTTCTCCCCAAAAATATTTAGGAACATGGGTGGTTAACATAAAAGAACGAGTGACTTCCAAAAGATGCCTATTTTTCCTCTCCGCTACTCCATTTTGTTGTGGAGTGTCTATACAAGAGCTAATATGTATAATACCATGGCTGTTTAGATATGACCCGAGTTGTGAGTGAAAGTATTCTCTCCCGTTATCCGTTTTGAAAACTTGGATTTTTGTGCTGAATTGGGTTTGGATCATTAAATTGAAGGTTTGAAAATTTTGGCCAATATCTGATTTTTCTTTCATTTGGAAAAGCCAAGTGAGTCTTGTATGATCATCAATGAAAGTAACAAACCACCTAGAACCAGAAATGTTATTGACACGAGAAGGCCCCCAAATATCGCTATGAATCATGTGAAATGGATGAGAAGACTTATAAGGTTGCAAAGGATACGAAATGCGAGTATGTTTGGATAATTGGCACCTCACATTGAAGTTTTATTGAATCTTTATTGAACAAAGAAGGTAGCAACCTTTTTAAGTACGAGAAATTTGGATGACTTAACCTATAGTGCCATAATCTTACTTCACTCTCTTCTTTAGCACGAGATGCTACACATGACAGCTTCTTGTTTTTCCATTATGAGGCATTAACTCGCAAAAGATAGAGACCCGCATCCATCTCAGCACTGCCAATTGTCATCCCCGAGTTCAAAACCTGAAATTCACATGAGTATGGGAAAAATTTAGTAATATAGCCTAAATCTTTGGTTAACTTGCTGATGGAGAGAATATTATAGCTGAGTTTGGGAATAAATAATACTGAATTCAATGTTATATCTTTTGAAATAAGCATTGATCCAACATCAGCCACCTTTGAGCAAGAATTATCAGCAATTCAAACACTAGTGCCATTTTGACATGGATTGTACTCGTTGAACACCGTGATATCTTTGGTCATGTGGTCGGATGCTCCTGAGTTTACAACCCAAGAGGCGATCTTCTCCTGTTTAGCACTAAAGGCATTTAGAGAATTACCTCGTTGCGCTATCGTTGCTATACTAACCCCTTCTAGATGGGTTGCCTTCTAAACTGATTCTTGTAGCAGCTTTTTTAGCATCTGCAGTTTCTCTTTGTTGAAGGGACTCGAATTGTTTCGATTTGGACTACATTGCTTCTGCTATCTCGATTCTGAGTAGGATGTGAGGCTGATGGCTTCTAATCATCTAGCTGACCATGAATTTTCCAGCATGTGTCTTTTGTGTGACCCGTTCGTTTGCAATGATCACACCATGGACGACCACCCCTTCGCTGATTGTTGTTGTTTGATTGACTGCCTCGACTGTAGGATGGTTGAGATCCTCAAGCTATTAGAGCAGAATTTGCTGGATTGGTCTGGTTGTTTGAAGAACCAAGCATCATCTTTCACCAAGTCTCTTCTCTCCTGACTTCAGAAAAAACTTCTCGTACACTAGGTAGGGGTTTTATGCTCAGAATTCGTCCACATACCTCATCAAGCTCTTGATTCAAGCCTAACAAAAATTTATAGATGCGTTCTCAATCTTGAATCTGCTTGTACCGCTTTCTATCTTCAGGACAACTCCACATTATATCTTCCAGCATGTCAAGTTGCTGCCAATGACGTATGAGTTGGTTAAAATAATTAGTGACAGAAGATTCCCCTTGCCTTAGATCATGGAGAATGCCCTTGATCTCGAATATGGCTAAGGTGTTGTCTTTGTTTGAATAAGTTTCATGAACAACATCCCAAATCTCCTTTACTGTCATGTAGTACATGAAATTCTCCCATGTTTCATTTGTCATTGAATTCAGCAGCCAGCACATCACCATGTTATTTTCCGCCTTCCATGTTCGATAATTTGGACTCGTCTCCTCAGGTTGTACGGCAGCTCCAGTTAGGTAATCTTCTTTACCTTTTCCGCAAACAAAAATCATGACAGAATGGGACCATTGATTGAAGTTGTGACCAGTAAGTTTATGACCGGTGATGAGAAGAGTTCCACCTTCGGATATATTGATAGGTTGGGTAATGTGAGGAGAGTTTTGAGCTCTAGGATATGAGGTTTCACTCTCAACCTCGCTTGCTATGGCAGCTCTAGGGTATTTTGTCATGCTGGAAACTCTAAAAAATAAGGTAGAAGAGAATGGTCTAGATCGTGCTTTGATAATGAAGAAATTTAGGAGAAATTACTCTGAGAGAATAAATATTTACATGAGGCATCTAACCCTTTTATAGCTGCTACAGTACCCTAAAAACGTAATAAACAAATTCCTAAAAGCTAACAAACAAAATCTGCAAAAAATAAAATCTGGAAAATCTGGAAGATCTAGAAAATCTGGAAAATCTGGAAACAAAATAACCAGAAAATCCGATTCTAATTTTCAACAGGCTCCTAGATCATCAACTCAACTAAATAGTGGAAGATAGATTATTAGTCCTCCAAAAAGCCCAAATGTCATATTCCATGTAACCAACTGATCAGTTGCATTGTATTCATCGTCGTCAAAAAACATCCTCAGCCAAAATGATTGCTCCAAGAAGAAAGAAGCCACTGCCAGTTCACTGAATGCCAGAATCAACTCAAAATACAATTGAACTTGGAAATATAAATCGATGATGAATCAATAAATGATCAGAGGAGCGGAAAACCTAATGATGCCGACAACCTGGCAGAGTCCTGAAGAGGTGAGGTGTGACCTTCGGAAAATAACATAGCATAAACAGAATCAGACCGATTTAACAATCAATGAAGAGATGAGAAGAAAGAAGAGGATCAAGAGACTGAGTTGGGAATGATGTCTCCTCTGAAGAGTACTTCCAGAGGCTGACAAATGAGAGAGGAATTCATGCGCAATCATAGACGCAATATGAGACTGAAGGATGAGAACATGAGGGAGGGACCATTTCTAGGAAGGAGACACCAGCCTTCAAATGTGGATCTGGATTGGATATTGATCTGTTGGGGCGCGCACACCTTGCAAAGAAAGAACCGCCCCAGATCATACATTGACCAAACAACGATCTCCAACGTAATGAGAATCAGTTTTCGCATTAATCAGAAAATTATGGGACTAGAGAACAAATTCCATTTGAACCAATAACTGCCTCGAGAAACAATAGAGCTTATCCAATTTCAGATAATTCTCGTGGCAGATGACCACTTGTAAGTCTGGCAAGACTCCAACCTGTGAAAGAATCAGGACTAGACGATAATCAACTCCCAAAGATATATTTTGGAAAAAAAACGAAGAATAAATTCCAATCAAGACCAGTAAATTTTAGCCTGTTGCCTGGTCTAAGATGTGATTAAAGACTACCAGTTCATCATCTCAACCAAAAAAAAAAAAAAAAGACAACTGATCATCAATCCTCCCAAAAATCCAAACATCCGCGTTTCATGAAACAAACTGACCAATGTCATCGTATTGATCGTCCTTGACATCCTCAGACACACAGTTTCACTCTGAGGGGAAAGAAGCCACTCCCTCTTCATTTATTATTTGATAAATGCTTTAAGAGCATTCTTTGATGTTTTTCAACTTTGAAAAAAAATACAATTTTGAGTCATTGACTATAATTGTGCGCATAGTGAAATATAAGATATTCTTGATTAAATTTCTCAAACAGCACACTCATACCCATCAATGTGTGTGAACACAATTTTATTGTTTATGAGAAGTATGCTTTCACTATGGTAAATTTAAGTATCTCATTTCTGACCAACAAAAGAATTACATATATGAGAAGTGGAAGACAAATTAGACATTGATGCTTATGCAGCAAGAAAGAACATCACTGTTAGTAGACAATGCATATCGAACTCCAGGTAAAGTATTACCTCAACGAAAATCTTGATCTGTGTAGGAAAGAGAATTAGATCTGACCTTTCCAATTAACTACAAATAACAGAAGTAAAGGACAAATTCCATTCAAACCAATAACTGCCTAAAGTTCAAGGAGCAAGAACTCATCCAATTTCAAAGAATTATCAACTCAGCCCCACAGAAAACGCAACAGATCACCAGCTGTCCAATCCAGTAAAACTTTCGAGCTGTAAAAGAAGTCTAGAAGGTTGTCATAATGTCAGTCTGTCAATTGTCCTGAAGACAAAGGCTTTTAGATCAACCAAACAGTGCAAGATAGATCATTAGTCCCCCAAAAAGCCCAAATGTCATATCCCATGTAACCAACTGACCAGTTGCATTGTACTCCTTGTCTTCAGACAATATCCTCAGACAAAATGACATATACAATTGAACTTGGAAAGATCAATCAATGATTAATCAATCAACGATTAGAGGAGCGCAAACCCTAACAACGCCGACGACATGGCAAAGTCCCAGAGAGGCGAGGCGTGACCTTCGGAAAATAACATAGCATAAACTGAATCAGACCGATTTAACAATCAATGAAGAGAAAAAAGAAAAGAAAAATGATCAAGAGAGCGTTTGGGAATGATGTCTCCTCTGAAAAGTACTTGGCGTAGGTTGTCAACGGAGAGAGGAACGCGTGCACAAGACACACGATGAGATAGAAGAATAAGGACATGAAGGGGGGGAACTATTTCCAGGAAGGAGACACCTGTTTTTGAACTTCAATAAAAATAAGACGAAGCGGAATTTGATTGGATGGTGATCTGTTGCAGAGCGTACACCTTGCAAAGAAAGAACTATCACAGATCATACATCAACCAAACACTGACCTCCAAAGGAATGAGAATAAGTTTTCGCATTAATCGGAAAATTATGGGATTGAAAGAACAAATTTCATTCAAACGGATAATCGCCTCGTGGAACCATAGAGCTTATCCAATTTCAAGCAATCATCAACTCGCAGCAGATCACCACTTGTCAAGTTCGGCAAGACTTCAACCTGTGAGAGAATCATGACTAGATGATAATCATCTCCCAGAGATAAAAAAAAACTGAAGAACCAATTCCCATCAACACCAGTAATTTTTAGTCTATTGCACGGTCTTAGATGTGATCAGAGATTAGTTCATCATGTCTTTTGAGAAATATTGTGAGTAATAAGGGTAAAATAGTAACTTGGTTATGATTAAGGTTAATCACATATGAGCATATATATTTGTAACCCTTTTCACTTTTTAATAATATAGAAAATAATTATCTCTTTCACATGGTATCAGAGCAAGGTTGGCCGGAACCCTAGACGACGGAGCAGCCATTCGCCGCTATCGACTCGCCATAATAGTTGGCTGTCGCCGCCGCTCACCGTCGAAACCTCCTGCCACTCAAGCGTCCCTCTTCCTTTCTCTTGCTTCTTTGTGCGGCTCGCACGGTTCGCGCGCACTACTCGCGTGGCTTGATCGCGCTCGTGGCTCACACGGCTTGATCATACTTGCGGCTTGCGTTGCTTGCGTGACTCTTGCGCGCTACTCACGCGGCTTGCTCGCACTTGCGGCTCGTTTGCGCTGCTCACGAATACTTGGCGTAACTTCTGAAATTGTGAAGCTTGAACCTCGATTCCGCGAAACCCTAGCGCCAATGCCGCTGTAAACTCGAGACCCATCTTCGGGAGCTGGTCCGTGCAGTTGATGGCGCAGGAGGGTTCTTGGATTTGCTGCCCTGGAATCACCGATTAGTAGCCACATCAAGTAAATTTACTTTCTTTTGTTTCTCTCTTTTTTTGGAAATCAATGCTGTTGGAAGCTGGAAGGTTGAATTTGAAGCTGTTGTTGGAAGTTGGTGCGTTTGTCGGGAGGTAATAAGGAGGAGGAGAAAAGCAGAACAGATTGGTGCACCGCCTCTTCCTTCCTGAGGTTTAGATGCGCACAGTGAATGATGGATTCTTTATCTTATTTTAATTATTACTTTTAAAGTTTTGTGCTGGTTGTGGAGTATGGAAAGGCTTTTAGAAGCGGCAAATGATGGGTTATTTTCTGGCGGTTGAACAGTAACCCACTTTATTATTTGTACTGCACAAAATTTTAGAAGTGGCCATTGTGGAAAGGATAGAGTTGCTGTTTTCGCACTTAAAAGTGATGTTGCATTGAATCAATGGGGATATTGAGAATAAGTATACTGGTGCTTTGGTGATTCATATGGTGATTCGATTGAAGCCTTTCTTTTTGGAATTCTTTTTGTGCATTTGATTGAATTATTGGAATTAGCATTGGCAACCGTGAAGTTCATTTCTTGGGCTCAATCATTCTTTATTCACTAATGGCGACCTCTGGATTGACTTCTGGATCTCCTTTTGGTCATTTTCAATTAACATTTGTCAAGTTAGATGGAACTAATTATCCATCTTGGTCTAAAGCGGTCAAAGTCTATCTTATTGCCACCAGACAACTGGACTATCTCACGTCTACAATACCATCTGACACGAATAAAACTACCGATTGGATTGCAGGAGATGCGATGATTCGGACCGTATTATGGAATAGCATGGACCTTAAGGTTAGTCCTCATTTCATTCAATGCGACTCCGCTAAAGCAGTTTGGGATAAGTGCGCATTACTCTATTCGGGGCAAAATAATATAATGCGAGTATGTGACACGTGGGAAAATTTATTTGATATTCAGCATGGAGATCAATCATTGTCTGATCATTATGCTCGATTCACCACTCTCTGCCAACGATCCAGATGTTCTGGCTAAACGCCAAGAGGATTTGAGGGTAATATTATATCTCAAGTCATTAGGGCCTGAGTATTCATCTCTTTGTCAGCATATTATATCTCAGAGTTCTCTTCCCACAGTAGATGAAGTATTTTCCTAGGCTCTCCGTTCTACAATTCCTGAGAAGAGTTCTTCCATGCCGGCGATGGAGATTGGTGCTATGCTTTCTCGTGGTTCTAGTGGACGTGGAGATTGAGGTCGTGGTTATCAAGGTTGTGGACGTGGTGTTGTTCATGGTGTAAGTCGTGGAGGCCGTGAAGGGGGAGTTAGGACTCGTGGTACGATCAATTCTGGGAATAATCGTGGTTCCCGCTATTGTCATCATTGTCAAAGAGCCGGACATACAGAAGCTTATTGCTATACACTTCATCCAGAGCTCAAACCACCTCTTGCTGCTTATGCAGAGGTTGAGGATTCTCTTAGTCCTCCCTCAATGGCTCCACCAAGTTCAACTCAAGTTCTTAAGACAGGTGACCTAGTTACATTAACCCGTGCTGAATATGATACATTGATTCGCTCCCAACAAGTGATAGGATCTTCAACTCCTACTGCAACTCTGGCACAAACCTCTCAAGGTAGTTCATCGTGTTTGTTGTCTACATTGCTTGATTCTTGGGTTATAGACTCTGGAGCTACCAATCACATGACTGGTAACTCTAACCTATTGTCTTCTTTTCACTCTACATCTCCTTCATTATCAAATTCAGTTACATTAGCAAATGGTTCATAGTCTCAGGTTACTGGTATGGGAGTTGCTCATTTAAGTCCCTCTCTTTCTTTATCATTTGTCCTTCACCTATCAAAATCTCCTTATAATTTGATTTTTGTTAGCTCATTGACCAAAGGACTAAATTGTTCAGTGACCTTTTTATCTTCTCATTGTGTTTTTCAGGATCTGAGGACTGGACAGATGATTAGTGGGGGACATGAATCAAATGGCCTGTACTACCTTGATAAGAAGGTATTAGCTACCGCAACTGTGAAACAGACATCCACTGATGTATATCGGATGCATTGTTGTGCTGGTCGTCCATCACCAAACCTACTTCGACGTCTATTTCCTGAGTTTAAATCTGTGAGTTCCTTTCAGTGTGAAGCTTATCAGTTTGGTAAACATCATAGAGCTTATTTTCCTTCTCGTATGTAGAGTCGTGTGTCTAGTCCATTTGAGTTGGTTCACTCAGATGTATGGGGTCCATATCGTGTGTTTAATGTCTTTGGATTCAAATATTTTGTTACATTTGTGAATGATTTTTCCCGAATGACTTGGTTATTCTTAATAAAAGATCATATAGAAATTTTTCGTTGCTTTCAATTGTTCTATTTTGAAGTGTTGAATCAATATAATATCTCTATCAAACATTTACGATCAGATGATGCCAGAGAAAACCTTGCTACAACTTCTGGTTTCCAGCCCTTTCTGGAATCTCAGGGTATTATTCATCAAACGTCTTGCTCATACACTCCACAAAAAAATGGTGTAGATGAACGTAAAAATCGCCATTTTCTTGATGTCGCCCGTTGCCTCATATTTCATATGCATCTACCTAAATACTTTTGGGGTCATGTTGTTCTTACGGCGTGTTATTTAATTAATAGACTTCCCACTTCAGTTCTTCAAGGGAAGACACCATTCTCACTTTTACATCCAAATCGTCCTCTCTTTTCCTTACCTCTTCGGGTTTTTGAGTGTGTTTGTTTTGTATATAATCTTACTCCAGCTCTTGATAAACTGGATCCTCGTGCTGAAAAATGTGTCTTTGTGGGATACTCTCGAACTCAAAAGGGATATAAATGTTATTGTCCTAGTCATCGTCGTATGTTCGTGTCTACAAATGTGACGTTCTTTGAAGATCAGTCATATTTTCCTTCTCAGAATGTTCCACAAACACATGGTGATAGTGATGATTGTGTCCTACCAATGCTTTCACTGCCTTCTATCTCTCCAACTACCTCCAGCAAATTTCAGTTTGCTCACCGCACTTATCATCAACAAAATACCATTCCAACTATGACAGTACAACCTTCATCAGCACTTGATTCATCGGTTCCCCCATCAGTTGCAGTGCCAGCCTCTGATCCTGATCCGCCCGTTGCATCTCGAAAAGGTACACGTTCTTGTGTTGGTTGTCCTATTGATCGTTATTCTCCCTATTATGGTCTTTCTGATTGTGTTCATATGCGTCATCCTATTTTCAAGTTTTTGTCATATGATCATTTATCTCCTACCTTCTTTGCCTTTGTCTCGTCGTTGTCTTCTATTTCTGTGCCTAGCAGTGTTGTTGAAGCTCTTGCTCATCCGGGTTGGCGTCGTGCCATGGAAGATGAAATGGAGGCACTAATTTAGAACAAAACTTGGGAGCTTACTTCCTTACCTACTGATAAGCAACCCATTGGTTGTCATTGGGTTTTCACCGTTAAAGTTCACCCGAATGATACTCTTGATCGATTGAAGGCATAATTAGTTGCGAAGGGATATACTCAAACTTATGGTGTCGACTATAATGACACCTTCTCTCCCGTGGCCAAAATTCCTTCTGTTCGTGTTTTTATTTCATTGGCTGTGCAATTTGGCTGGATCCTTCATCAATTGGATGTGAAAAATGCCTTTTTTACATGGTGATCAAGCTGAGGAGGTCTACATGGAGCAACCACCTAGGTTTATTGCTCAGGAGGAGAATGTGGTATGTCGTTTACACAGAACTTTGTATGGACTTAAACAATCTCCTCGTGCTTGGTTTGGTAGATTTAGTGATACAGTTATCAAATTTGGATTAAAGCGATGTCAGGTAGATCATTCAGTTTTCAGCTCCGTGTCTTCGATTGGCTGTATCCTTCTAGTTGTATATGTGGATGATATCATCATTACTGGCAGTGATTCAAGTGGTATTCAAAAACTTAAGCAATTTCTGCATAAAGAATTCAGTACTAAAGATTTGGGACGTCTTCAATACTTTCTTGGTATTGAAATATCATATTCACATGCCGGTATCAATTTATCACAACGAAAGTATGTACTGGACATCCTTGGTGAAGTTGGATGTCTTGGAGTAAAGCCAGTCGATACCCCTATGGATCCCAATATGAAACTTGATGCAAAACATGGAGAATTACTACATGATCCAGCAAAGTATCGAAGGTTAGTTGGTAAGTTAAACTATCTTATTATCACGAGACCTAATATATCCTTCGCGGTTAGTGTAGTAAGTCAATTCATGAGTTCTCCTCATACCACTCATTGGGATGATGTACTTCAAATTGTCAAACATTTGAAGGGAGCGCCAGGTAAAGGACTACAGTTCAAGAATTATGGCCATCTAAACACTGTAGGCTTTTTTGATGCTGACTGGGCTGGATGTCCTGTGGATAGGAGATCTACTTCAGGCTATTGTGTGTTTCTTGGGGGTAATTTAGTTGCATGGAAAAGCAAGAAACAGCATGTAGTTTCCCGATCAAGTGCTGAAGTTGAATATCGTGCTATGGCACATGTGACAAGTGAATTACTATGGTTGAGAATGTTACTATCAGAGATTGGAATGTCACCGTCAAATCCATCAGTGCTATATTGTGATAATCAATCCGCTATTCATATTGCATCTAATCCAGTCTTCCATGAGTGAACTAAGCACATTAAGGTTGATTGTCATTTTGTGCGAGAAAAAGTTTAGAAAAGCGAGGTTATTCTGCAACACACAAAGTCGGAGGATCAACTCGCGGACATTTTTACAAAATCTCTACGGCATTTACACAAAGTCTTATGTAAAAGTTGGGTTTATTTGATATCTATATCTCAACTTGAGGGGGAGTGTTGAGAAATATTGTGAGTAATAAGGGTAAAATAGTAACTTATTTATGATTAGGGTTAATCACATATGAGCATATATATTTGTAACCCTTTTCACTTTTTAATAATATAGAAAATAATCATCTCTTTCACAATCTCAACCGAAAAAAGACAGCAAAATGATCATCGGTCCTTCAAAAAGCCCAAACACATAATTTATGAAATTAACTGACTGGTGTCAATGTATTCATTGTCCTTGTCATCCTCAGACAAAGAGTTCACTCCAAGGGGAAAGAAGCCACTGCAAATTCACCAAATAACAAAATCCAGGAGTAGCTTGTAAACAATTGTATGGAACGTCAGTCAATGGATCGATAAAGGATCAGAGGAGGAGTTAAACCAAGCACTTCCCATAACGACATCCTCAGATGATAGGGATATGATCCAAGAGGAAAGAAGCCACACTGCCAATTCACCAACTAACAAAAATACAAAATAAGCTGGCAAAACAATAAAGGAAAGATTGACCAAGGATGAGGCCATAAACCAAATAATTCCAATAACCATAGGAATCGTAGGCCAAGTAGCAGAGGCCATGGGGAGAGAAGAAAAAAGTGGGGAGGGGGTGAGAAGAACCAGGAAAGGGTGATAAGACCTATCCTGCAACAGGAAATATGCAAGCTTTTAAGGTAACAATGGAGTAGAGCAGATTAAAGAACCTGGATAGCCAGCAACAGTAATGCCAAAGTAATTCCCATATTTGGCTCTGATGACAATATGCAGGCATTAATAACCGAGCAGATCCAGAACAAAAACAATAAGCACAAATATAGGGCAAGCACAGGGGCTCGGGTTTGCCGGTGCACTTGCTTAAATGCTCACTTGCTATATGACTAGTCAATTTCTAAATCAAAGTCCGTAAAGAGCAATACAGAACCACATACAAAACATGGTATACACATGATCTATTGCTTCTGCAATTCAAAAAGACCCTCCTTCATCATGAGAAAAGGTTTATTTTGTATACAGATATTGTACAACCAACTTGTGAATGATTAGGATATCTAGCATTTCTCTTTTCTAGGTTTTAAATGCCTAGGGATGAAAATTTAGGGCCTTACATGTGTAAATGAAGCTGTCAATCATTGAGACAGAACTCAAATCAAACTTTGAGCGAAAAACAATTGGTTAAGTTTTGGCAAGAGATACGTGTTACTGCAATGAAAAACAAATATTTTTTTGGAAAAGAACCTATCTTGCAAGTTCCAAATAACATAGAAAAAAGGGCAAAAGGTACTGCCAAAACAACAATTCAGCGTAAGAAAACCAATTTAACATATTGACACAAAATTCAAGCAGACATACACACCAAGCCAAAACAAATGCATATGCAAGAAATCTATTACCAAGTGAATGTGCGACAAAGTACATTGAAAGGAAAAGGAGTTCAATCAAGGAAAAAGTTTTGCTTTAACCTATTTATGACCTATTATAGAAAGAGAACTGAACGGTGATCATCTTGCTTTAATAAAAAAAGAAAGAAAGAAAAAGAAACTATAGTCAATACTATTATAATCATTTACTGTCAAGAATCCAATAAATGAGAGCTTATCCAATTTCAAACAAAACCTGGTATCCACAATTCATCCTCTCAGCCTTGGAAAAAAGGCAAAGGATCAGCACTTCTCAAGTTCAGCAAACCTTCAACCTAAAGCAGTTAGAACTAGAAGATTATCATCTCAATTCTTGCCACTACCCAAAGATAATTAATGAAAGAACGAATTTTGAAGAAGAAACATAAGTGTCTATGCAGAGAATTATTAAAAGTTTCATTTCATCACCCAGTGCTCCTAGTCCATCAACTCAACATTACACTACAAAGCAATCGTTAGTCCCAAAAAAAAAAAAGCTCAGACACTTCATTCTATGCAACAATTGACCAAACTTATCATATTTACTGTTCCTTACATGACATCCTGAGAAGTAGAGACCGGTCCATCAGAGAAGAAGTTACTTCCAATGCACTAAATAACAGATCCAGAATCTGCTCCTGAAAAAAAAACGAAATAGAACAACAACCAATAAATTAATAAATGGTCAAAGGAGAAGAGTAGACCCTAATGATGTCTCTAACCATGGCAAAGTCCCAAAGAGGCAACTGGAACAGAAGAAATTAAGCTTCTGCAACAAACCAGATACTTCAGAAATTAGACCAAGAAAGTAATTGGCTCATCAACCGTTCAGATATAAAAACAAACTAAAAAAGATTAAGAACACGTATCGTAATAGATATCTGAAGCACAACATCCCAAATAAGATGCTACCAGTACCCACTGAAGTAAAAGCAACTCTGTCAGCAGTAAGCCTTTAGTCCTAATAACCAAATAATACCTACAATGCAGACATTTATATGGCCATTGACAGAGTCCAACCAACTCAAACAACCTCCATATGGAAAGAACACAAAATGACCTCTTGTTCTAGACCAAAAGAAAAGACAGAAGTTGTGTAAGAAGGAAGGCGAACCAAGCTAGGTAATGCCCGGTGCCAGTTCCAGGATAGAAAAAAGACCATATCGTATAACTGTAACATGTGCTATTTCCATGATTTACCAGAGAGATCCAATTAGTGATCGTAGCACACAGATAAGAATGAAGAGAAATAAGATAGAACTTGTGTGGACCTTTCCAAGAGAAAAAAATAAATAAAAAAGGAACTCTGAAAGAAAAGTTTGTCCTATTAATTGATGCTTATGCAGCAACAAAGAACCATCATTGATCACAGACGCTCCATATTGAAATTGACAAGGTAAAGTATTGCCTCAACTAACTCTGACCGGTGAAGGTAATGAAACACCTGATCATTCCACCTTAACTAGAAGATAAAAGAAGTAAAAGACAAATTAGGAATGCATGCATATGCACCATGAAAGAATATCACTGATCCCAAACACTCCATATCGAACTTGGCTACATAAAGTATTGCCTCAACCAAACTCTGATCTGCAAAATGAAGAGAACTAGATCTGATCTTTCGGATTAACTAGAAAATTATAGAAGTAAAGGACAAGTTTCATTCAAACCAATAACTGCCTAAAATTCGAGAAGCGAGAGATCATCCAATTTCAAAGAATTATCAACTCAGCCCCATGGAAAACACAATAGATCACTAGCTGTCAAAATCCAGTAAAACTATCAACCGGTAAAAGAAGCCTAGAAGGTTGTCAAAATTTCACTCCATCGTTTGTCCTGAAGACAAAGACTTCTACATCATCAGCTCAGCCACAAACGGTGCAAGATTGATCATTAGTCCTCCAAAAAGCCCAACTGTCGTATTCTAGGTAACCAACTGACCAGTTGCATTGTTTTTATTGCCCTACAACATCCCCAGACAAAATGATCGCTCTAAGAAGAAAGAAGCCACTGCCAATTCACAGAATAGTAAATACCAGAATCAGCTTATAATACGATTAAACTTAGAAAGATCAATCAACAATCCAAGGAGCATAACCCCTAACGATGCCCACAACATGGCAAAATCCTAGAGACAGCAAAAGGATCATCAGTCCTCCAAAAAGCCAGAACATCCGTGTTTTATGAAGCAAACTAACCGATGTCATGAATTCATCGTCCTTGACATCCTCAGACAAGCAATTCACTCCAAGGGGAAAGAAGCCATCGCAAATTCACGAAATAACAAAATACAAAAGTAGCTCATAAAGCAATTGTACGGAAAGTCAGTCTCTGGAGCAATTAAGGATCAGAGGAGGAGCTAAACCAAACACTTCCCATAACGACCATTCTCAGACGAAAGATATATGATCCAAGAGGAAATAAGCCACAAAGCCAATTCACTGAATAACAAGAATCCGGAAGCTGGTAAAAACAATAACGCAAAGACCGATCGGTCAGATCAATCACTGAGCATAAACAAGATAATTCTGATAACTACAGGCATCATCCCAAACTGGCCAAGTGAAACCCTTAAGGATCTCCACAACAGGGGGTTTCTGCAACCAGAAGAGGTTTGCATCATAGTCAAGCTACTTCTCACACTATCATTAAAGCATGGCTAAAATATCAATTGTTTAGGGATTGATCCATATAAATACACATAAAGAGTAAGGACATCAAAAGAACCAAAATCCAAGAAGTGGGAGCATATCCAATTTCCAAAAAGCCCAGCCACCACAATTCATCAACTCAGACACACAGAAAAGGCAATTGATCATCACCTCTAGTATTTGGCAAAACACCTACGTAGCAGGAGTTTATTGAAATTTCAGTTCTTCACCCGGCCCCAAAGATGATCAAGGACACTGCCCAACCACCAACCCAACTAAAGATAGATGTGAAGAGAATGCTGAACTCAAGAAAAGCTCAGCTATTCTAAGTAATAATCAACCAACCTCATGATATGTACCATTCCTTTGACAACATACTCAATCAAAGAGATCACTCCATGAAAAAAAAAAAACTACTACCAATCCACTGGATTATAAAAATCCAGGAACAGCTTGTTAAACAACAGAAGGATGGATCAAACCATCAATCAAATCAAAGGGGGGGAAGCAGGACGAATAACATGCAATATCGGCATGAATGACCAGCAATCAATTTTGTGATTGCAGCATGTATTACAAGAATGAAAAGAAACAGGTCAAAACTTAGTGGACCTCAAGCTTTGCAGACTCACAAATGATCCCTAAAATCGAGGATAGTCAATGATTATTCATCTTCCCCAATAGAGTCTCTAAAGAAAGAAGATCTTGTTAAATGAAACAAAAATTATGGAGCTAGAAAGAACCATCACAGATTGAAGAAAGTCTACATTGAACCAGAAGAGATTTGCATCAAAGGGAAGAGGACTAGGCCCTAATCATCTCACCATAACCCAGAAAAAAGCAGAAGGGGAGAACAAACTTAATTCGAATCAATGACTGTCTAGAATCCACTAAGCGACTGCTTGTCCAATTTTAGACAATCATCAACTGAGCCCCACAGAAGAACGCAATAGATCATCACTTCTCACAAACCTGGCAAAACTTCAACCTGTAAAGAATTAGGACTTGACGATAATTATCTCACTGCCTCCTGAAGATAATCAACTAAAGACAAACTTAAATCAAAACTGCAAAAAACCTACAAATCTTCAAAATTTCAGTAGTGTCAGAAATCCATGAAGCCACCGCTTGTCCAAATTTCAAACAATCATCAACTCAGCCCCACAGAAGAAAGCAACAGATCACCACTTCTCAAACCCAACAAAACTTAAACCTTTAGACGAATTAGAACTTGACGATAATTATCTCACTGCTCCCTGAATATAATCAACTGAAGACAAACTTAATTCAAAACTACAAAAAGCCAAGAAAGCTTCAAAGTTTCAGTCCATTGCCTGTGCTGATGATGTGAACAAAGATACTTCAGAACTCAAACGCAGACTGCATAATAGATCACCACTCCTCCATGAAGCCTAAACGCCTTATATTATGCAAACCGACCAGCTTCTATGTATTTATCATCATTAGACAACATGCTCCATTGAAGAGATCACACTCCAAGAGGAAAGATGCGACTGCCAATCCACCACGAAATCCAGAATCATCTTGTTAAACAATTTAATGGAAAGATAAATCTATTGATGAACCATCCACATCATCACTTTACAAGTGAAAACACTACATAATCTAATATTCGGTAAAGTTTTGGCAAAAGGAAAATGTTTCCAAAAAAAAAAAAAAAAAAAGTGTGAAAAACAAATATTTTTTTGGAAAAGAACCTATCTTGCAAGTTCCAAATAACATAGAGAAAAAGAGCAATAGGTAACACCAAAATAATAACTCAGCATAAGAAATTACCATCTAGACGACATCAATCCATCTAATATAAACACAGTAAACCTGACAGAAAATTCTTCAAATAAACCAATTTAACATAGACACTAACTTCAAGCAGACATACACACCAAGTCAAAACAAAAGTATATGCAAGAAACGTATTTCCAAGTCAATGTGTAACAAACTACGTTGAAAAGTAAAAGGTCAGCGATAAATAACATGCAGAATTGTTCTATTAAGGAAAAGGTCTTTGCTTTAACAAATTTCTAACCATAACAGAAAGAGAACTTAATGGTGATCCTCTTGCTTTAATAAAACAAATTAAGAAACAAAGCTAGAGTCAACACTATTGGAACCATTTACTGTCCAAAATCCAATAAATAAGAGTTTATCCTATTTCAAACAAAACCTGGTTGCCACAATTCATCCTCTTAGCCTTGCAAAACAGGCAAAGGTCAGCACTTCTCAAATTAAGTGAACCTTCAACCTAAAGCAATTAGGAATAGACGATTATCATCTTGATTCTTGCTACTGACCAAAGACAATTAATGAAAGAATGAATTCTTAAAAAGAAAAATTAGTGTCCATGTAGGAAATTATTAGAAGTTTCAGTTCAACACCCAGTACTCCTAGTTCCACCAACCCAGCATTATACCGCCAAGGAATCATCAATCCTAAGAAAAGCTCGAATGCTTTATTCTACGCAACTATTTACCAAACTAATCATATTTACTGTTCCTTACATGACGTCCTCAGAGGTAGAGATCGGTCCATCAGAGAAGAAGTTACTTCCAATCTACTAAGGGCGCGTTTGGTAATGATTCTGTTCCCGGGAACAAATTCTGATCAGAAATGATTATTTTTTATTCTGTTCCCGGGAACTAATTCTGAGTAAAAGAACGCGTTTGGTAACTGTACAAAATTTCTGATTTTGGAATAGAATTGCGTTTGGTACTGTGTTCATTGATTCTGTTCCAAATCAATTTATTTTAATTTTTAAATAATTTTTATAATTTTTTCCTTTTTTTTTTCTTTTTTTCCTTTTTTCCTTTTTTTTTTCTTTTTTTTTTTTTTTTTCTTTTTCTTTTTTTTTTTTTTTTTCCTTTTTTTATTTTTTTTTTTTTCTTTTTTTTTTTTCGTTTTTTCCTTTTTTTATTTTTCTTTTTTTTCTTTTTTTTTCCTTTTTTTTCTTTTTTTTTTTTTTTTTTTCCTTTTTTATTTTTTTTTTTCTTTTTTTCCTTTTCTCTCCTATTCTAATTCTTCTTCGGGCCGATCGCCGCCCCTTGGCGAGGCCAGCCCTCGTTGGCTCACCTTGTAGAACCTTGCCTTAGCCTCGGCGAGCCTCCAGCGAGCTCGCCGGACCGGTCATCGGCAACCAGCGGCGTCAGACGGCGGCGGGTGGCGGCGGACGACGGTGGCGGCGGGCGGCGACGGACGGCAGCGGGCGGCAATCGCGGGATGGCGGTTGATGAAGAAGAAGAAAAGAAAAGAAGAAGAGTTTTGATTCTCAATTTTGTTCCCGAAACAAGAATCAACTTTTTTTTTTTTCTTGATTCTCGTCCCAAACTGATTCTGGGAACAAATTTGTTCCCGGGAACAAAAATTTTACCAAACGCGATTCTCGTCCCAAACTGATTCTGGGAACAAAAAATCAGAATCTGACATTATTGGGATGGTTACCAAACAGACCCCAAATAACAGATCCAGAATCTACTCATAGAACAACTAAATAGACTGACCAATCAATCAATTAATAAATGGTTAAAGGAGGAGAGTAAACCCCAATGATGTCGATGACCATGGCAAAGTCCCAAAGAGGCAACGGGACCAGAAGAAATTAAGCTTCTGCAACAAGCCAGAAACTTCAGAAATTAGACCAAGAAAGTAATCGGCTTAGCAACCATTGACCTATAGAAAGAGAATACCAAAGATTAAGAATGCGAATCGTAATAGATATCTAAAGTATGTCATTCCAAATAAGAAGATACCAGTAAAAAGCATATAACAGTCCCAATAACCAGTGGCCATTGACAGAGTCCAATCAACTCAAACAGCCTCTCTCACATAAAAAGCACATAATGACCTCTTGTTCTAAACCAAAAGAAAACACAGAAGTCGTATAAAAATAAGGTGAAGCTAAGTAGGTAATTCTGGAGCCAGTTCCATGATAGGGAAGAAGAGCATGACATATTCATCTTACATATGCTATCTCCATGATTTACCAGAGATCCAATGAGTGATCGCAACACACGGAAAAGTGAAGGGAAACAAGCTTCACTTGCATGGACTTTTCCAGACAAGAAAGAACTCTGAAAGAACAGCTTGTCCTATGAATTGATACTTATGCAACAAGAAAGAACCATTACTGATCCAAGACACTCCATATTGAACTTGATGAGGTAAACTATTGCCCTGACCAAACTTTGACGTGCAAAGGAAAGAGAACATCTGATCGTTCCACCTTAACTAGAAGATGACGGAAGTGAAAGAAGAGACTAAAGGATGAGGACACGAGGGAGGGCTATTTCCAGGAAGGAGACATGGGCAAGTGGATCTGGATTGGATAGTGATCTGTTGTGGCATGTACACCTTGCAAAGAAAGAACCATCACAGATCATACATCAGCCAAACTCCACCCCTACAAAAGAATGAGAATTGGTTTTTGCGTCAATTGGAAAATTATGGGACTGGAGAACAAATTTCATTCAAACCAATAACTGCCTCGAGAGACGACAGAGCTTATCCACTTTCAGACAATCATCAGCTTGCAGCAGAGAACCCCTTGTCAAGTCTGGCAAGACTTCAACCTGTGAGAGGATCAGGACTAGACGACATTCAACTCCCAAAGATAAAAGACCGAAGAACAAATTTCAACCAAAACCAGTAAAGTATAGCCTATCGCCTGAAAGACTACTTTCATCATCTCAACCAAAAAAAAAAAAAAACAAAAGGATCATCAGTCCTCCAAAAAGCGCGAGCACCTAGTTCTATAAAACAAACTGACCGGATCGTCCTATCCATCGTCCTTGACATCCTCAGACAAACAGATTCACTCCAAGGGGGAAGAAGCCACTGTGAATTCAGCAAATAACTAATCCAAAAGCTACTCATAAAACAATTAAATGAAAAGATCAACCAGTGGATATATCAATTAACAATCATAGGAGGAGCTAAACTGAACACCCACAACGACATCCTCAGACATCAAGAGATATGATCCAAGAGGAAATAAGCCACTGCCAATTCACCGAATAACAAAATCCAGAATAAGCTGGCAAAACACTAATGCAAAGAATAATCGATCAGTTGATGAATCCTAAGCAATCAAAGGACAAGGCGTAAACCAAAAATTC
This sequence comes from Eucalyptus microcorys, assembly GCA_014182515.1. Classification (NCBI taxonomy): domain Eukaryota; kingdom Viridiplantae; phylum Streptophyta; class Magnoliopsida; order Myrtales; family Myrtaceae; genus Eucalyptus; species Eucalyptus microcorys. The sequence continues at coordinate 25,163,304 of CM024572.1, forward strand.
CGATAACCATAGGCATCGTAGGCCAATAGAAACCCTCAAGAATCTCCGCAACAGGGATTTCTGCTGGTCCATCCAATGTGAAAGGGATACAACCATTTGATGCTAAAGTTGGTTCTACCCCTGAAAAATTTCTGTACGGATCAATCCAATTTTTGAAGAAGAAATAAAATAATAAATAATAAATAATAAATAATAAAAAAATTGAAGCACGAAGAAGAGCAGTCACTAATGTGTGTCCTCAAGGCCTGACTGATTCGGTAAATCCATCCCAGTATAATATGTCCAATTGCTAGTTTAATGTTCCCAGTTAAGAAACTAAACACTTATGAGATATAGGACACAGTCCAATTCTCTTCAAATTCATCCAACAAGGTAGCCACCTAACTTGCAGAGCGAACAGCCATCCAGATAAGAATTTCAAGAATGATACCGGTGGAGCACATTGCAGGGTCCACATTCTGACAAACAAGAGAAAAGGCCAATGAGGTGTGATAACATACCAAAAGTAACATCTGTAGATGATAAAAGAATCTTGATTTAAAACATGGATATTATTTTTACTGAAGACATTTGACCCAGTCCTTGGGTCCTGGAACAAGCTTCGTATGTCAACCTAGGTCATTAGCATCAGTTTAAGTGAAGGCACTGCAGTGCGACATTGCATTATCAGTATCATGGGAAGGAAACTATTTTCCATAGAAAAATAACCTATTCTCTTGTTAGGAGAAATCAAAGATGGCTTCTGCAAGAGATAAATGACAACAAATCCAATCTTCATTGGAGCAAAAAGTTCTTGATAATGAAAATGGCTGAATAAACGATATGTAAAATTATAACAGAAAGCAGTAGGAAGGATTAGTGAATATAAGAAGTGAGAGCAAAGTTCTCTAACATAAAAGCAGGTTCCTATTGTTGAATATAAGCATAATCTGTTATCTTAACTGAAAAACATACCAAAAGATTTAACTGGCAAAACAAAACATGGAAATCAGATAAAAGGACTTGGTAATGGAAAAAATACCCAGTGCCCATTTGGCCAAATTTGCTGAGGTACTCATGCTTATAACAATACGCCAGCCACACCTAACAAATCCATAATACGAAACTACCAACTTAAGGGAAAAGTTAAAGGAAGATCAATCCATACACAAAATGCTTGCAGAGGTGTTCCTCTTCATTAACTTGGCAGAAATTCCAAGGTGAAAAAAGCAGTTACATTTAATCTGGCAAAAAAATAGATCTATATGAGGATTTCTGTCTCTTAGTGGAAGCACAAGGATCCTCCTTATTGATTTATGTGGCAAAGAAAATGCTAGAGTTGGACAGCATATCAATAAGATGACTTAGTTTTACTCACAAGCAGAATCATCTAATCTTTTACATTATATAAAGAAATAATCAAATTCCTTTCCATTTCTGAATATAGTATGAGAGGCAAATCATAAACCGAGAATAATTATGTGTACAATAATTAAATTTTCAACTGGAGAGCTTAGTAACTAAGAATCATATCGAATTATATATAAGCAGCGACTCTAAGCTAACAATTAGATCTCTTCCCAACAGATTAAATTCATGTTCTGTAGAAGGCAAGTGGAACAGAGCTTTGCTGTGGCTTTATCATTAAGCCCCAATTTTATACACTATCCCAACTTCAAAGATCAACCAGCTGAAATTGAGAACACGTACAGATGTTCAAGCAACAGGAGCATTGGCATCAACAGAATGAAATCAGTTTTGTTTCTTCTGCTAATAAAACCATCCCCAACGCTTTGACCAGATTAAGAACATAATATGGCACTGGAAGGAGCAATGGAGATACAGGGTAAAATGAATGACAACACCTCAAGTCTGCCAGGAAACATCCTGCTGCCACAGGAATCCTAAAGTGTTACAAGGCTCCAATTGCCTCCACGAAACATCCATATGGGATAAAGTGAAGAGACATTTACTTGCAAAAGTGCACTTTGTAAATGTTAGGAGTAAGAAGGGTAAATTAGTCTTTACCACCTTTAGGGTTTATTTTTTATGTATATATATTAAACTTTATTGAATAATACAAAGTAAGTTTTCCTTACATGGTATCAGAGCTAGGGCTTAACCCTAGGCGACGGAGCAGCCGCTCGCCGCCGTCGATTTGCCGGACCGCCGTCGACTCGCCGGAATAGGGCTTCCGCCGCAGACTTGCCGGAATAGGCTCACTCGCGCAGCTCGCACGGCTCACTCGCGAGCTCCCTCGGCTCACGCGCGAGGCTCCTTGCGCTCACGCTGCTCGCACGGCTTGATTGTGCTGCTCGCGTGGCGCGCGCTCGCACTTGCTCGCGCGACTTGCTCGCGCGACTTCCGCGCGCTCGTGCTTGTGCGATTTGCTGGCCTACCAGAGGTTTTGATGACCTATGCTTGTTGGATTTGGTGGTGTAGCTGTGCCGCTTCTTGTACGTGAGGTCGGTGAAGGAGAGGGAAAACCCTAGAGAGAGAAAGCAGACAAGTTGCAGTAGCGACAGAGTGCAGTAGCACTCATCGGGATGATTTCGGGATGATTTTGTGGGTTAGAATTTGCTTTAAAGTTGCTGATTTGGCTGATTAATTTGTTTGAGACTTGTGATGAAGCAAGTTGTTGCTTGGGTATAGTGCAGCTATTTATTTGATGATTTGAAAGTTGTGTGGTAGCTTCTGTCATTTTATTTGGTAGTGGTAATATTGGGTTATTGAATTATTGAGGCTGAGTTGTTTGACGGAAGCTAAGGTCAGAGTTTGCTTATTCTTATTTGGAAAATGGGCGATGAGAAGAATAATACTGTGATGACTGAGGTGATTTCCTCTTCATCTAATCGAATTACTGATAAGAAGCTCGCAGGTAGTGCTAACTTCCACCAATGGAAGAAAATTGTGAAGCTTACTTTGACAGGCAGGAATCAACATAGACACTTAACTGAATTTAAGCCTAGAGATGATATAACTTGGGATGGTGTTGATGCACGTATTCTTGGTCAAATGTTGAATTCTATGGAGAGTAATATAGTTGACATGGTAACTCATATTGATATAGTCAGAGAACTATGGGAGTATTTGAATGTGCTGTATTCTGGCCAAGATAATTTGTCACGGATTTATGAGCTATCGCAGGAGTTTTATCGATTTGAAAGAAAGGGGCGCTCTATTACTCAGTGCTTTGCAGACTTTAAGAGATTGTATGAGGAGTTGAATGATGTTCTCCCTATTTCAGCTGATGTTCAACAAATGCAACGTCAAAAGGAACAATTGGCTGTAATGGGATTCTTAGGATGTCTTGGTTCTGAGTGTGAAAATGTTAGGTCTCAAATTCTTGGAGGAGAGAATATAGCGTCACTCACATATACATTTGCTCGAGTTCTTCGAGTATCTCGTGAATCCTCTCAGGATACTACATCTATGGTGGGGAGTTCAGCCCTTGTGTCCCAGACTCGAACTGGTAGTGGTAATAGGAGTGATGGAGGAACTCGTGGCGGATATAGTGGGCGTGGTTTCCGAGGCATTGGAATAGGGAGAGGTCAAGGTAATTAGCATCCTTATGGACAATTCCATATATCTACTGATAATTCGGGAACTACACGAGTTTGTCATTACTGTGGCAAACCTGGTCATATTCAAAAATTTTGCTACAAGCTACATGGGAGACCAGGGCAGCAGCACCAATTTGCTAATACGGCATCTAATATTGACCCTACTCCACAGTCATCTGAAGACAATGTGGTGGTTATGTCTGGTGAGGAATATGCTCGGTACACACAGTCTCAAATCTCACAACCTGTTTCTTCCACTGCTACTTTGGCTCAGACAGGTAATGTTACTGCATGCCTTTCGGCTACTTCTCATCCTTGGATCATTGATTCAAGGGCTTCTGATCACATGTCAGGTCTTTCAGGTATATTTTCCTCTTTTTCTCCATCTTCGTCCATAGTTACTCTAGCCAATGGGTCACCTACACATGTTAGGGGAATTGGCACGCTTAACCCAAGTCCTTCATTACCTTTGTCCTCAGTGCTTTATCTTCCACAATTTCCATTTAACCTAATGTCTGTTAGTAAGTTAACCAAAAACTTTCAGTGTTCAGTAACTTTTTATCCTGATTCTTGTGTCTTCCAGGATCTGGCTACGAAGAAGACAATTGGTAGAGGACGTGAGGAAGGGGGGCTGTATGTACTTGAAGATGCTTCTTCAGTTGCTTGCACAAGTGTTGCGTCCCCACATCAAATCCATTGTCGTCTTGGTCATCCTTCTCTACGTAGTCTTCAAACGTTGGATTCTAGTTTTCAATCTCTTTCTAGTCTAGAGTGCGAGTCATGCCAACTTGGCAAGTTACATTGTGTTAGTTATACACCTCGAGTCATTAAACGATCAGCATCTCCTTTTTTATTAGTTCATTTAGTTATTTGGGGTCCATGTCGTGTGGTTTCCAATTCGGGTTTCAGATATTTTGTTACTTTTGTCGATGACTATTCTAGAGTTACTTGGTTATATTTAATGAAAGATCGTTCAGAATTATTTTCTATTTTTCGTGGATTTATATCTGAAATTTATACTCAATTTGGCATGCATGTTAAAAGTTCTGCGTTCTGATAATGCTAAGGAGTATTTTTCCACATCTTTTTCTGATTTTATAACTCAACATGGTATGATCCATGAATCTTCCTGTCCTGATACTCCACAACAAAATGATGTTGCTGAACGGAAGAATAGGCATTTATTGGAAGTTACTAGATCCATGTTATTTGAGATGAAGGTATCAAAAACCTTTTGGTCTGATGCTGTTCTAACTGCATGTTATCTCATTAATCGCATGCCTTCTTCTATTCTCGCAAGGTGGTATTCCTTTTCCACCTTGCTTCCTAGTGAACCATTGTTTGTCTTACCACCCCTTATCTTTGGTTGTGTCTGTTTTGTTCGTGATCATCGACCCGGAGTATCAAAACTTGATCCCAAGGCACTCAAATGTATGTTTATGGGTTATTCCCGCACTCAAAAGGGATATCGCTGTTATTCTTCATTACTGAGAAAATATTTTGTAACAGCTGATGTTTCATTTTTTGAATCCACTCATTATCATAATGTTCCAATTTTTGTGTCTGAATTAGATAAAGACTTGTCTGTGACCACCATTCGGTCTACTATTCCCAATGTTTCACAAGTATCTACAGAGAAACCACCTCCTCTCCAGGTTTATATGAGACGTCATCGTGTTGCTACTATTGCTCCCCCTGCTCCTCATGTCACTACTACGTCGACTTTTGCTCCAGATCCGCCATTAGCTGTCCCTCCTCTTGTATCTGATCTTGATCTTCCTATTGCTCATTGCAAAGGTACACGTACTTGTACTCAACATTCTATTGCAAATTTTATTTCTCACTCTTCTGTGTCTCCTACTTTTCGAGCCTTTTTAACTACTGTTGAACAATATCCTCTCCCCAAGTCCTGTCGAGGCATTACAAAGTTCTGGTTGGAGGACACCAATGGAAGAAGAATTACAAGCTCTTGAGATTAATCAAACTTGGGACTTAGTACCACTTCCTCTAGGCAAAACTGCTATTGGTTGTCGATGAGTGTATGCTGTAAAAGTTAACCCTGATGGTTCTCTTGCTCGTTTAAAAGCAAGACTTGTTGCAAAAGGGTATGCTCAGGTGTATGGGGTTGACTATCTAGACACATTTTCTCCTGTTGCCAAACTTACTTCTGTTCGTATTTTGATCTCTCTTGCTGCAACGTATAATTGGCATTTATTTCAGCTTGATGTTAAGAATGTTTTTTTGCATGGCACTCTTCATGAGGAAGTTTATATGGAGCAACCTCCAGGGTTTATTGCTCAAGGGGAGTCTGGACTAGTTTGCAAATTAAAAAAATCTTTATATGGTTTGAAACAATCTCCACAAGCATGGTTTGGAAGATTTTCTGAGGTTGTACTGTCTTTTGGGCTATCAAGATGTGGAAACGATCATTCTTTCTTTTATAAACAATCGGGGGGAGGCAAACTATTCTTGATTGTGTATGTTGATGATATTATCATCACAGAGATGACTTGGTTGGTATAGCCGAGCTAAAAGCCTATCTTCAGCAACATGTTTCAAACTAAGGACTTAGGAAAATTGAAATATTTCCTAGGAATCGAAGTGACACAATCACAAAAAGGTGTTGTTCTGTCACAAAATAAAATATGTCTTGGATTTGCTCACTGAGACAGGTATGTTGGTATCAAAGCCTCTTGATTCACCCATGGAACATGGGGTTAAATTAGTTGCTGATGGAGGAGAAATTCTTAATAATCCCGAGAGATACAGAAGACTGGTAGGTAAGCTGAATTATCTTATAGTTACTCGACCAGACATTGCTTTTCCTGTCAGTGTAGTAAGCCAGTTTTTGTCTTCCCCTCGTACATCTCACTGGGATGCAGTTATTCGGATATTGAGGTATTTGAAGAAAGCTCCGGGAAAAGGAATTCTCTACCAAAACCATGATCATAACAGAGTTGAAGGTTTTTCTTATGCTGATTGGGCTGGGTCTCCAGATGATAGAAGATCAACTACTGGATATTGTACTTTAGTCGGAGGAAATCTGGTATCATGGAAAAGTAAGAAACAAAGTGTCGTTGCCCGCTCTAGTGCTAAGTCAGAATATAGAGCCATGGCACAAATGACGTGTGAATTAGTGTGGATTCGATAGTTATTGATTGAGTTAGGCTTTAAAGATTTAGTACCTATGACTCTGTGGTGCGATAATAAAGCTGCTGTGCATATAGCTTCCAACCCCGTGTTTCATGAGAGAACAAAACACATTGAGATTGATTGTCATTTTATCCGAGAGAAGTTGCAAAGTGGAGTAATTCTTCCCAATCATATTCGAACCAGCGAACAACTTGCAAACATCTTTACCAAGTCCTTGGGTAATGGGAGGATAGAACATATTTGTAACAAGCTGGGCATGATTAATATTTATGCTCCAGCTTGAGGGGGAGTGTTAGGAGTAAGAAGGGTAAATTAGTCTTTACCACCTTTAGGGTTTATTTTTGATGTATATATATTAAACTTTATTGAATAATACAAAGTAAGTTTTCCTTACAGTAAAAGCAAATTATTAAAAGAGACAAGAAGAGATGCCAATTCCATAATGCCCATGATTACTAGTTAGCAAGACACTTAATATCTCCGATTAGGAAACTTGACTGAGAACACCCACAATTAGATGCCACAAATGAAAATCCAACACTACTCACAAGAAAATCCCAGCCTTTACTTCAGAAAATCTTAAGAATTTGAAGTCTCCAAAAATACAGATCTCGGGCCAAGGACATCACTTCCAAGAGTTAGCACATCACACCCTGATCATAATGACAGCAAGTGCCACCTGCACAATTCATGCATGATTTTTTGCCAACCACAACTTACTTGTACTATGATACAAGGTTGCACAATTTGCTCAACAAAGTGAGCAACTAACGATAGAAAATGTCAAAAAGTCCAAAAATACAAGCAGAATTATACAAGCTCCATCAGATATTCCACTAGCTTATATACTTGCCAACGCTAGATGCTTTGTAAGTAAAATTTTATCCAAAGATCACATCCTTCCTTCTCTTTTTAGGGCCTATACGATATATCCTGCAGAAAGGCTTAATTTCTTTGCAAGGTTTTCAAATCAATTAGTTTTCTTCTCGAGTTCCACATCAGGTATAGCTCATACAACACATGAACAAAATGATAACGAGTGCTATCCGCGCAACTCATGCTTGATTTTTTGCCAACCACAACTTGTGCTATGATACAAAGTTGCACAATTTGCTCGACAAAGTGAGCAACTGACAATAGACATATATGTTGAAAAGTCCAGAAATACAAGCAGAATTATACGAGCTCCATCCAAGTGTTCTCCTACTCGGAGGCTTCCTTTCTCACTCCTAGGATTTCAGATCATTCGCCTATGCTGGTCAAGGTGGAGAATCCGGTTCTTCGGAAAAGGCCGTTTGAGTTCTTTGATTTTTGGATGCAGCACTTGGACTTTGATTCAATAAACAGGTGTGGGAGACTCCGATGTTGAGGGTGCCTATGTTTAGACTTGTGTGTAAACTAAAGGCCCTCAAAGGTCGTCTTAAGCAGTTGAATAAGGAGTCCTTTGCCAACATCTCTCTTAGAACGTCCGATGCGAGAGAAGCCTTAAAGCAGATTCAAGTGAACCTACATCAAGATCCTACTAGTGTAGTTCTTGTGGACCGGAAAGGGTTCAACGCCGGGCCCTTTTGGAACTTCGGTCCCAGAAGGAGTCATTCTTCAAGCAAAAAGCTCGTATTAGATGGCTTAAGGAGGGTGACCGAAATACCAAGTTCTTTCACCATTTTGTTAGTTAAAGACAATTGAGAAATAGAATTCTCTCGGTGATAGATGACTCAGGTAGCCAAATCACTGACCTTCATTTGATCCAGCAGCACTTTGTGGAATTCTTTCACGACCTTCTCGCGCCTCGGGTGGATCAAATTACCCCAGCGGTATCGGAGATTCGAAATGTCATTAGGACCCAATTGAATGATGACCAGATCCTTCTCCTCGATCGGCCAGTCTCAGATCTTGAGGTGCGAGACACCCTCTTCTCCCTCGGCCGAGGGAAAGCACCTAGACCAGATGGCTTCACAGTGGAGTTCTTCAAGAAGAATTGGGATACAGTGAGTCAACTGGTCATGGAAGCCGTAAAGGATTTCCTCATTTCAGGGAGGCTCCTTAAGGAAATCAATAACACCATCCTGGTGCTGGTCCCCAAGGTTCCCAATGCAACTACGGTAGATGATTACAAGCCCATAACTTACTGCAATATGGTATATAAGATCATTGCCAAAGTGTTGGCGAACAAGGTGTCTACTGTGCTCAAAGATCTGGTGAGCCCTTACCAAAGTGTATTCGTCAAGGGGCGGTGAATCAAGGACAATATCCTCCTGGCGCAGGAACTATTCGCTAGTTTTCATGTGGAGCCTCGTACCCCAAAGTGTGCTATCAAGATTGATTTCAGGAAAGCGTATAATACCGTGAATTGGCAATTTCTTGAGAATACTCCACTTGCCTTTAGGTTTCCTAATCGGTTAGTTCAACTCATAATGACTTATGTCAAGACGCCTCAATTTTCCATTGTGTTGAATGGAGAACTTCATGGCGTCTTTCCTAGTGGGCGGGGCCTTTGTCGGGGAATCCTATATCTCCATACTTGTTCATGCTGGTGATGGAGGTGCTTTCTGGGGTTCTGGAGAGGTGCTCGCTACAGCCTGAGTGCAAATTCTTCTGGAGGTGTAAGCCTTCACATCTTTTCTTCGCAGATGATGTATTTCTATTCTGTGAGAGCCACATGCCTTCTATCAAGCTTCTCAAGGAGAGTCTGCAGCAGTTTTCGGATTGGAGTGGCCTCCTTCCAAATTCAAGAAAAAGCGAAGTGTTCCTCTCTGGTGGCCTTCCGTCTCTCCAGGACCATATATTGAATGAGCTTGGCTTCCAAGAGGGTTCACTTCCAATTCGGTACTTGGGTGTTCCAATCATCACTTCAAGGCTTAGGAAAGTGGATTACGCCATTTTGGTTAGACGCATCACATCCATAGTACAATCCCGGACTCTACAATTCCTATCCTTCGCTGGTCGTCTTCAACTGATTAGGTCGGTTCTCCATGCCATTCAGGCCTACTGGGCTAGTGTTTTCATTCTCCCCGCAGTAGTGCTGGATGAGATAGAGTGGATTCTTAGACAATTCCCATAAAAAGGACCTCATTTGGGGAGAGGAGGTGCCAAAGTCTCCTGGGAAGACGTCTGCCTTCCTAAGATGGAGAGGGTCTAGGTATCCGGAGACTGCATGAATGCAATAAGACGGCTATGCTTAAACACATCTGGATCTTTTTCTCTGATAAAGAATCTTTTTGATGCAGATGAATTCACTCGACCTTCTTAAAAAGGAGAAATTTCTAGGTGGGAAAGAAGCCGACTCTATGTTCTTAGGCTTGGAAGAAAATTCTACAACTCATGACAGAATTCCGACTCCACTTCCATTGGAGGATAGGCGATGGTCTCGACATTTCGCTCTGGTTTGACAATTGACACCCCATGGCCCCTTTGAACTTAATATTCACAGACTCACTTATCTATAGATCTGGTTTTTTAAGACAGGCTTCGGTGGCTGATCTTTTTTCTGAGAACGGCCATGCTATACGATCAGTGATTGCAACGTGGGGTTCGCCACTTCCTTCTTTAACTGATGCTAAAGATCGGTTTTGTTGGAGGGAGTATTCCTCGGGAGTGTTCTCGGTGGCCTTGGCTTTGGAGCTCATAAGGTGTAAAAAGGATTGAGTTAATTGGAATGGTTTCACCTATGGCTCATTACCAAGCGAAAGCTGCCTACTCAATCCCTTCTCATGGCACATAGTAGGATTGATGATGCATCCTGCCCTTTCTATGAAGAGGAGCCTAATTCTATTAATCATTTATTTTTTGGATGTCGCATTACGTTGCGTATTGCCTTCTTTTGGGTGACTAGGTGAGGACTCCCTTGGAGTAACAAGCCTTGGGAGGATATGCTGAATTGGGCCACTACCTTCCTCGCGGGCAAAGAGTTCCATAAATGTATTGCCCGTTTTCCTTTGGTGCGCTCTGCCACATCATCTGGAAGAATAAGAATGATATCCTTTTCAGGGATGAGCCCGTTTCTACCTCGACCATGAAGAAGCACCTTCTCAAAGTCGTTCAAGATAAAGCTCTCACCTACAGGAATATGGACGACTCCACTAGAAATAAAAGATTACAACGGCACTGCCATCTTCTCCTTAGCTGTTTGTACTCTGGCTGGTTAGGCCCTTGGTTTTTTGGGTGTGCCAGCGCCTCTTGTGCTGGCTTTGGTCCTTAATTGCCGTTTGGCTTTCTTCTATCGGCTTCCTTCCACTCTCTATGAGCATGTTCATTGAGAGTGTAAGTTTTTTGAAGCTGAGGGTTGTATATTTTTCCTTCCCTTCTATTATATCTCTTACTTTATCAAAAAAAAAAAAATTATACAAGCTCCATCAGGTATTACACTATCTTATGTACTCGCTAACGCTAGATGCTTACAAAAGTCAAAATTTTATATAGAGATCACAGCCTTCCTTCTCCTTTCAGGTACACAATATATCCTGCAGGAAGGCTCAATTTCTTTGTGAGGTCTTCAAACCAATTAGTTTTTCTTCTCAAGTTCAACATCAGGTATAACTCATACAGCACATGAACCCTACCTAAAGCAACACATCTAGTGCACCATCTCATTCAAAGAGAGAGCTTATAAAAGTTGGCCAAAACATCCAATTCATCCACTCTACGCTTACCCACGACCATCCTTGCAGATATAATTTTGAAGGCACAACCTAGAGCCAGCTTTCTCAGAAAACGAAGATAACAGAATAAGAGTTTCGGAGAAAATCAGGGGTGCATGTAGAGGGATTGTGCGAACTCATGACCCAGTAACTTTTCAACACACAAACAATATAAAACTAATTTGTCAAGCAAATTTATATCAACCGGAACTTCAATATAAAGAGAATCCCAACAAGAGCACTTCGATGGACTGCACCAAGCCAATTCAACGTAGAAATGAACAATGTGCCATGATGTTAGTGAATATCTGCAATCAATTTCCATCTCACAAGGTAGAAGCATCTGATAAGTCAAACTGCCATCAATGTGTACCACCAAGTCACACATTGATGTAGAGGGATTGTGCGAGCTCGTGACCCAGTAACATTTCAACACACAAGCAATATAAAACTAATTTGTCAAGCAAATTTATATCAACTGGAACTTCAATATAAAGAGAATCCCAACAAGAGCACTTCTAAGGACTGCACCAAGCCAATTCAACGTAGAAACGAACAATGTGCCATGATGTTAGTGAATATCTACAATCAATTTCCATCTCACAAGGTAGAAGCATCTGATAAGTCAAACTGCCATCAATGTGTGCCACCAAGTCAACAAGGAAAGCAACAACTAGACTTAGCCTTGAAACTGGACACAATTATAGTTTTATCTAGTGAAGTTCACAGAAAAAGATTAGAGGACGACATCATCAAAGAAAGAGACTTTGAACTAGCTCCCAAAATTAACCATTTACACCAAAAATACCCAGAATAAGCCAAAAGTAAAAGCCCAAAATGACCAAGGTAAGCAACAACTAGACTTGGCCTTGAACACAAGACTTAATTGTAGTAATTGTAGTTTTATCCAGTAAAGTTCGCAGGAGAAGATAGAGAGCAAGACATCATCAAAGAAAGAGACTCGAATTGGCACCCGAAATAAACAATTTATACCAAAAACCCCAAGGAGAAACAAAAAGCAAAAGCTTCCTAAGTCAAATCATTCCCCTAAAAGTTAGTAAAATATATATTACAAGACAAACCAGGTCGAATTCAGCATGATTTGCAACAAAAGGACTCCAACCTACAACAGGAAGAGAACTAGATGTTCATCTCATCTCCTCGAAAATAAAACTAAGACAATCCCTATAAAAAGATCCAGAAATAGCTCATCACTCCAATCCACAAAGAAAAACAACAATTCAGTATCTCAACTAAACATAATTGCATTAAATAATAACCTCCTGCAGCAACTAAAGAACTAGGATTCTCTAACAGTTTCGATCAATTAGCATCCTCACACGGTCCTTAGTGGGATCGCTCTAAACTTGAAAAGCACCTGTCGATAACTGAATAAGTCCGTATAGAATGGAAGCCACAAACTTAGTTGAGATGATCAGTCTTCGAACCTTAATAACTTTGATAAACTTTTCTGTATAAAATCAGAGCCATCACCAACATTGTCCTGGAAATAGACCTAGCCAGATGCTTCAAAATTCATGCATTCAAAGCAAATACCAAAGCAAATGAAACCAATCATAAGGCAACCATTTAGTATCTCCAATTACAAGGAAGATGACTTCATAAGACCCTTGCAGAGCTGATGAGAAAGAGATACAGTAGAACCATGAACTAGAATATCTGGTCAACAGATCATCATTGGCAAATGATCCTGTCGACAGATCATCACTAGCAAAGGATCACGCTGCCATTGGACATCTATAAATTCATAGCCCTAAAGAACTTCAAGAGCTATGCTTGATTAAATTAGATAATATATACAAAGTAGAGGTTCACCCGTCGTACATAAGGGTATCATAAGTGAGCACCTCATTTGTAAATGTCCCAACAATGTTACTGTACCAGAAGAAAGTATTACAGCAGTGGAATGTGTAGGCCAAACAAACCCATATGCGACTTAGTACTCTCCTTTTCGCAAGTATGTCCAACAGAGAGGCCATCTAATGTCAATCAGAGATCTAATGAAACCCTCAAAGCAAAGTTGAGCTAGTTCTCGCATGCCCTCTATCATAAAGACAGCCAAAATCGGAGATCACTCCGTGAGAAAAGAAGCAACTACCAATCCATTGGATTATAAATCCAGAAACAGCTCTAAAACAACAAAAGGATGGATCAATCCATCAATAAATGATCAAAGTAGTAGCGTAAACACTAAGGATGTCCACAACCACTCCTCAACAACCACCTAAAGCATAGAGAAATCACCTGGTAACTAAAAAAGTTCCACCAAAAGTTTTATACCAAAAAGAAACACATCGATACGTATAGAATGAAAGCCTAAGCTAACTAAATTGTGCGAAGCTAGTATCCGGAAAAAAAAAAAAGGCTAGACAAATGAATTGTACTTGCAATATCTCCATGATCTAGCCAAAATCGGAGACCGCTCTGTGAGAAAAGAAGCAACTACCAATCCACTGGATTATAAATCCAGAAACAGCTCTACAACAACAAAAGGATGGATCGATCCATCAATAAATGATCAAAGTAGTAGCGTAAACACTAAGGATGTCCACGACCACTCCTCAACAACCACCTAAAGCATAGAGAAATCACTTGGTAACTAAAAAAGTTCCACCAAAGGTTTTATACCAAAAAGAAACACATCAATACGTATAGAATGAAAGCCTAAGCTAACTAAATTGTGTGAAGCTAGTATTTGGAAAAAAAAAAAGGACAGACAAATGAATTGCATTTGCGATATCTCCATGATCTAGCAGCAATTGATTTAGTGATGCTGCAAGAACAAAGAGAAACAAGCCAGAACTTAGTGGATCTCAAGCTTTCCAGACTCATAAACCCTACAATGGAAAATAGTCAATGATTACTCATCTTCTGAAAACAGCAAAAGCCAATAAAAGCTCCAATAAAGAAGAGCTTATTAAATGAAACCTAGAATGAACCATCAGAGATTGAAGACAGTCCACATCGAACCAGAAGAGGCTTTGCATTGAAGGAAAAAGAACTAGGCCCTAATCATCTCACCATAAATGGAAAAAAGCAGAAGTGGAAAACAAACTTCGTTCAAACCAATAACTGCCTAGAATCCACACAAAGTGGCTGTTTGCCCAATTTCAAACGATCATCAACTCAGCCCTACAGAAGAATGCAATAGAACACCACTTCTCAAACCCAGCAAAACTTCAACTTGTAGATGAATTAGAACTTAATAATTATCTCACTGCTTCCCGAAGATAATCAACTGAGGACAAACTTAAATCAGAAGTACAAAATGCCTAGAAATCTTCAAAATTTCAGTCCATCGCCCATCCTGAAGATGTGATCAGAGACTACTACCTTCAGAACTCAAGCAAACAAAGACTGCATACACTACCAGTATGCCCTGAAGTAAAACTGATTCTGTCAGGAATAAGCCTTCAAAGTCCCAATAACCAAAGAAAACCTACAATTTAGACATTTATATGGCCATTGATGGAGCCCAACCAACTCAAACGACCTCACATGGAAAGAACACCAAATGACCTCTTGTTCTGGACCAAAAGAAAATACATAAGAGAAACAAGATAGAACTTGTGTGGACCTTTCCAGACAAGAAAGAACTCTTAAAGAAGAGCTTGTCCTATTAATTGATGCTTATGCAGCAAGAAAGAACCATCACTGAGCATAGAAAGTCCATATCAAAATTGATGATATTGCCTCAACTCTGACCTGCCAAGGAAAGAGAACACCACATCGCTCCCCATCTCAACTAGAAGAAAACAGAAGTGGAAGGCAAATTAGAAATTGATACATATGCAGCAAGAAAGAACATCATTAATCCCAGAAACTCCATATCGAACCTGACCACATAAAATATTGCCTCAATTAAACTTTGATCTGTGAAAGGATGAGAACTAGATCTGATCTTTCGGATTAACTAGAAAAGAACAGAAGTAAAGGACATGTTTCATTCAAACCGATAACTGCCTCGTGAAACCAAAGAACTTATCCAATTTCAAACAATCATCAGCTCGCGGCAGATCACCACTTGTCAAGTCTGGCAAGACTCCAGCCTGTGAGAGAACTCCCAAAGATAAAAAAAACTGAAGAACAAATTCCCATCGAAACCAGTAAATTCCAGTCTATCGCCCGGAGTTCGACATGATCAAAGACTACTAATTCATTGTCTCAACCCAAAAAAAAAAAAAAAGACAGCAAAAGGATCACCAGTCCTCCAAAAAGCCCAAACATCCAAGACATAATATTCATAGTATACATCATCCTTGACATCCTCAGACAAACAATTCGCTCTGAAGGGAAAGAAACCACTGCGAAGATAATGGAAAGATCGATCAGTCATTGTATCAATAAAAGGAGGAGCTAAATCAAACACTTCCCAAGGTAACTTTGTCAGGCAAATTTATATCAACTGGTTCTTCAATATAAAGAGAATCCCGAATAGAGAGCTTCTACAGACTGCACCAAACCAATTCAAAGTAGAAATGAATAATCTGCCATGATGTTAGTGAATACATGCCATCAATTTCCATCTCATGAGGTAGAAGCCTCCGATAAGTCAAACTGCCATCAATGTGTGCCACCAAGTCACCAAGGAAAGCAAAAACTAGACTTAGCCTTGAAACAGACCTCAATTGTAGTTTTATCCAATGAAGTTCACACAAAAAGATGAGAGGACGACATCACCAAAGAGAGAAACTTTGAATTGGAGCCCGAAATTAACCATTTACACCAAAAGTACCTGCAGAAAAAGCCAAAAGTAAAAGCCCCAAATGACCAAGCTAAGCAACAACTATACTTAGCCTTGGACACTAGTCAATTGTAGTAATTGTAGTTGTATCCAGTAAAGTTTGCAGACGAAGATAGAGTGCAGGACATCATCAAAGAAAGAGACTTGATCAGGCACCCAAAATAAACTATTCATACCAAAAATAAACTATTTATACCAAAAATCCCCCTGGAGAAGGAAAAAGCAAAAGCTTGCTAAGTCAAATCATTCCCCCAAAAGTTAGTAAAATGGGTCAATACACTACAACACAAACCAGGTCAAATTCAGCATGATTTGCAACAAAAGGACTCCAACCTACAACAGGAAGAGAACTAGATGTTCTCCTCAAAAATAAAAATAAGACAATCCCTATGGAAAGATCCAGACATTGCTCATCACTCCAGTCCATAAAGAAAAACAACAATCCAGTATCTCAACTAAACATAATTGCATTAAATAATAACCTCCTGCCTTCCCCAACTCAAGAACTAGAATTCTCTAAATAGTTTTGATTGATTTACATCCTCACACAATCCTTAGTGGGATCGCTCTAAATTAGAACAAGCACCCATCGACGACTGAATATCCGTATAGCATTAGAAGCCCCAAAATTAGTTGATATGATCAGATGGAGGCTTGAACCTTAATAACTTTGATAAACCTTTCTGTATAAAATCAGAGCCCTCACCAACATTGTTCTGGAAATAGACCCAGCCAGATACTTCAAAATTTATGCCTTCAAAGCTAATGCCAAAGCAAATGAAACTGATCATAAGGCGACCTTTTAGTATCTCTATTTACAAGGAAGATGACTTTGATCAATCCTCTTAAAGCCGATGAGAAAGAGATACAGTAGAACCATGAATTAGAATACCTGGTCGACAGATCATCATTGGCAAAGGATCACGCTGCAATTGGACATCTATATATTCATAGCTCTAAAGAGCTTCAACAGCTATGCTTGATTAAATATAAGATCATATATACATAGTAGAAGCTCACCCATCATACATTAGGGTATCATAAGAGATCAAAAGGGGTCCATGCTCACCAAATATGTTAAAACCTCAAACCAATGCTTATGCAGGATTGTCATCTGCCCCTTCAGTTTCAGCCATGTAAAAATAACTACAAAATTTGACAAACATGCCAACCAAGCACCAAGTGTCTACTCCTCCCAGCCAGACCAGCCATGTCTACTGACAGCATACAAGACACAACACAGCTTTGTGATGGATAAGAAACAAGAGAATCAGCAGAAAAGAGAGAATCGGTCAGAGTGCAAGCAATACCAAGGGAGTTACGTCTAGATGTCTGTCCTGGCAACATCCCCATGTGGGGCCTGATCACATATGCCAATCATGAAACACAAGATGAAAGAGACCTTCCAATTATCAAAGGTACCTACGTGGTGTATGTTATTAAAAGCTAAAAAACAAAAGCACAGCACCAGTTCAACCTTTTAGAATGAGATGCTAACAGTTTGCAACAAAGTATAACTTAGGTCCTGGCAGAAAAGTCTTCATAGTCCCATGGATCAACGAGAACCTAAAATATTCAAAAAGTAGGCCCTCAAGGTGGCACTACAAACTAAAAACAACCCATATCTCCTACAAAACACCTCATTTGTAAAATGTCCCCCAACAATCATTGTATCAGAAGAAAGCATTACAGAAGTGGAAAATGTTGGCCAAGCAAACCCATACAGATATCTCATTGCAACTATGGAGACTTAGTACTCTCCTTTTGCAACTATGTCCAACAGAGAGGCCATCCAATGACAATCAGATCTTATGTGGAACTTCAAACCCTCTAAGCACAAGTCAAGCTAGTTCTCGCACACCCTATCATAAAAGAATGACAAAATATCAATTGATTAGGGATTGATCCATATACACATATAGAGTGAGGACATCAAAAAAACCAAAATCCAAGAAGCGGGAGCTTATCCAATTTTAAACAAATCTTGGACTCCACAATTAATCAACTCAACTGCACTGAAAAGGCGAGTCTGGCAGAAATCCAACCTAGAAAGGAATAGGAACAAAGACAATTATCATCTTTCCACTTCAAGGGAATCAACTGAGGAATGATATTCAACAAAAACCCAAGTGCCTATGTAGCTTGTTCATCGAAATTTCAGTTCTTCATCCAGTTATTCTAAGTAATAATTGACCAACCTCATCAGATGTACCATTCCTTAGACAACATCCTCAATCAAAGAGATCGCTCTGCAAGAAAAGAAGCTAGAGCCAATGCACTGGATTATAAATCCAGAAACAGCTCTAAAAGAACAAAAGGATCACGGGAGGAGCGTAAACACTAAGTCTGTCCATGACCACTCCTCAACAGCCACCCAAAGCATGGAAATCACCTGGTAAATGAAATAGTTCCACCAAAGGTTCTGTATCAAAAGAAAACACATCAATTGCATAGAAAGAAAGCCTAAGCTAACCAAATTGTGTGAAGCTAGTATTCAGAAAATAACAAAGGTGAGACAAATAAATTGCACTTGCAATATCTCCATGATTTACCAGCAATCAATTAAGTGATTGCAGCATGCATTACAAGGACAAATAGCAAAAAAGCCAGAACTTTTTGGATCTCAAGCTTTCCAGACTCATAAACAATCCCTAGAATGGAAGATAGTCAATGATTATCCATTTTCCAAAAACAACAAAACCCAATAAAATCTCAAAGAAAGAAGGAATTGTTAAATGAAATGTAGAGAGAACCATTACAGATTGAAGACAGCCCACATCAAATCAGGAGAGGCTTGCATCAAAGGAAAGAGAGCTAGGCCTTATCTCACCATAAATGGAAAAAAGCAAAAGCGGAAAACAAACTTCATTCAAACCAATAACTGCCTAGAATCCACGAAGCAACTATTTGTCCAATTTCAAACAACTCAGCCCTAAAGAAGAATGCAATAATAGATCACCACTTCTAAAACCAGGCAAAACTTCAACCAGAACTCCGTAAATTTTATCTCATTGCTCCCCGAAGATAATCAACTAAAGACAAACTTTTAAATCAAAACTACAAATGCCTAGAAATCTTCAAAATTTCAATCCATCACCCATCCTGAAGATGTGATCAGAGACTACTTCAGAACTCAAGCAAACAAAAACTGCATAATAGATCACCACTCCTCTAAGAAGCCCAAGTACCTTATTTCTATGCAAACTGACCGGATTCTACGTATTTATCATCCTTAGACAACATGTGCTCCAAGAGGAAAGATGCGACTGCCAATCCACCAAAATTAGATGCGACTGCAAATCCACCGAAATCCATATTCATCTTGATAAACAAAAAAAATGGAAAGATCAATCTATTGATGAACCATCCAACAACATCACTTTATAAGTGAAAACATTACATACTATACTTTTGGTAAAGTTTTGGCAAAAGGTAAATGTTACCGCAAAAAACATAGGGGAAAACAAAACAAAAAAAAAAAAAAAAAAAAATTGGGAAAAGAACCTATCCTGCAAGTTCCAAATAACATAGAGAAAAAAGGGGCAATAGGTCACACCAAAATAACATCTTAGCATAGGAAATTAACATCCAGACAACATCAATCTCATCAAGTATAAACACAAAAGAAACCTGACAAAAAATTCTTCAAATAAACCAAATTTAACATCTATTGACACAAAAATCAAAGCAAAAACATACATCAAGTCAAAACAAATGTGTACGCAAGAAACATATTCCAAATGAATGTGTGACAGAGTATGTTGAAAGGAAAAAGTCTGTGATAACATGCAGGATAGTTCCATCAAAGAAAAAGGTAAGACATACAAATCAAAAATTTCCAATCCTATCCCAAAGAAAAAGTAGGCTCTCATCTTCCAAAAGAACGACTGGTATCAACTATCATCATCCATTAAGAAATAGAAACAAATTAACCAAGATTAAGGACACAAATCATGATAGATATCTGAAGTATGCATTTCAAAATAAGATACTTCCAGTATGCCCCAAAGTAAAACCGATTCTGTCAGCAATAAGCCTTCACAGTCCCAATAACCAAAGAAAACCTACAATATTTTAGACATTTGTATGGCCTTTGACTGAATCCAACCAACTCAAACAACCTCTCACACAGAAAGAACACGAAATGACCTGTTGTTCTGTACCAAAAGAAGACACAGAAGTAGTGTAAAAGGGAAGGCAAAGCGAACTAGGTAATACCAGGAGCCATTTCCACGATAGGGAAGAAGAACATGATGCATACATCTTACATATGATGTCTCCATGATTTACCAGAGATCCAATTAGTGATTGTAGCAAACAGATAAGAATGAAGAGAAATGAGCTAGAACTTGTGTGGACCTTTCCAGACAAGAAAGAACTCTGACAGAAAAGCTTGTCCTATGAATTAATTCTTACACAACATGAAAGAGCCATCACTGATCACAGACACTCGATCTCGAAATTGACAGGGTAAAGAATTGCAATAACCACCTTGACTAGAAGATAACAAACACAAATTAGAAATCAATGCTTATACAGCAAGAAAGAACATCACTGATCGTAGACACTAAATATCGAACTTGGCCACCTAAGATATTGCCTCGACCAAACTTTGATCTACAAAGGGAAGAGAACTAGATCTGATCTTATTAACTTAGAAATAACAGAAGTAAAGGACAAGTTTCATTCAAAGCAATATCTGCCCAAAATCTGAGAACCAGGAGCTCCTCCACTTTCAAACGATTATCAACTCAGCCCCACAGAAATGCAACAGATCACCAGCTGTCAAATCCAGTAAAACTTTCATACTGTAAAAGAAACCTAGAAGGTTGTCAAAATTAAAATCCATCTTTTGTCCTGAAGAAAAAGGCTTCCATAGATCATCAGGTCAACCAAACAGTGCAAGATAGATCATTAGTCCTCCAAAAAGCCCAAATGTCGTATTCTAGGTAACCAACTGACCAACATCCTTAGAAGGGATGATCGCTCCCAGAAGAAAGAACCCACTGCCAATTCACGGAATAGTGAATACCAGAATCAGCTCATAATACAATTAGACTTGGAAAGATCAATGATGAATCAATCAACGGTCAGAGGAACGCAAACCCTAACGATGCCCACAACATGGCAGAGTCCCAGAGAGGCCACGCGTAACCTTCGGAAAATAACATAGCATAAGCAGAATCAGACTGATTTAACAATCAATCAAGAAACATAAAGAAAAGAAGAGTATCAAGAGTACATTTCAGGAAGGAGACTGAAGGATGAGGACACAAAGAGGGACTATTACTAGGAAGGAGACACCAACCTTTTGGATCCGGATTGGATACTGGATAGGGATTTGTTGTGGGGCATAAAGACAGGTTTTATGAAAAATCTCCATCATGTGAAAATGTTACATACATTACAAGGGAATCAAGGTGATAACAACTAAATAACAGATGAAAAGAGATTAGACCAATCTCATATCCGACTGAAGCAATTTCCCAAGAAGGCAAGAACCTCATCCATCTGCAACCAGCCAGTCATTTCAAGCGAAATTACCAGCAAGGGAGCGCACCAAATGCTAAATATCCAGCCACAAAGCAAGTACTATCCTTACAATAACTATGAAATAATTGAAAGACTCCTGCAATTAGCACATCTTCTCCATCTCAATCAAATTCCTTAGCCATGAAAAACCAAAAAGATACCATATATATAAAAAGCAATTTGTTTCCATATTGTCCAACTTAATAATTGTGGATCATGATCAGAACCGGATAAAACCTCAGTCTCAACAACCATTTTCACCAAATTGAATTCACCATTATCTAAAGCCAGTAAAAGGTAGTAGGGATATGTTGATCAATGGCAAGGGAACTTCAAAATTTCATTTTTATTCACCCACACTGGAATTTTTGTTCGTAAGGGGAAAGAACCTTGGAAAATGAGAACAAGAAGCATCAAGTCATACAATATGCATCTGAAAGTCCACATCAGGAGTCTTATAGAAGAATGGAAAGAAAAACGAGCTTAAACTTGTGTGGACCTTTCCTGACAAGAAAGAACTCTAAAAGAAGAGCTTGCCCTATGAATTGATGCTTATGTAGCAAGAACAAACCAAAACTGATCACAGACACTCCATATCGAAATAGACAAGGTAAAATATTGCCTTGACCAAACTCTGACCTACAAAAGGAAAGAGAACGTATCTGATCGTTCCACCTAACTAGAAGACAACAGAAGTGGAAGACAAATTAGGAATTGATGCGTATATGGCAAGAAAGAACATCACTGATCCCAAACACTCCATATCGAACTTGGCCACATAAAGTATTGCCACGACCAAACTCTGATCTACGAAGGGAAGACAACTAGATCTGATCTTCCAGATTAACTAGAAAATAACAGAAGTAAAGGACATGTTTCATTCAAACCGAGAACTGCCTCATGAAACCAAAGAACTTATCCAATTTCAGACAATCATCAGATTGCGGCAGATCACCACTAGTCAAGTCTGGCAAGACTCCAACCTGTGAGAGGATCAGGACCAGACAATATAATCAACTTCCCAGGATCAAAATATTGAAGAACAAAGTCCCATCAAACCCAGTAAATTCGTCCCAACCCAAAAAAAAAAAAAAAGACAGCAAAATGATCACCAGTTCTCCAAAAAGACCAAACATTCAAGACATAGCCTTCATACAGTTAATCATCCTTGACATCCTTAAACAAACAGTTTCGCTCTGAGGGGAAAGAAACCACTGCGAATTCACCAGATAACAGAAAGATCGACCAGTGATTGTATCAATAAAGGGTCAAAGGAGGAGCTAAATCAAACGCCTCCCATAAAGACATCCTCAGACATCAAGAGATTATGATCTAAGAGGAAAGAAGCCACCCTGCCAATTCACCGAACAACAAGAATCCAGAATAGGCTACTAAAACAACAAAGCAAAGTTCAATCAATCGGCCAATGAATCACTAAGCGATCAAAGGACAAGGCGTAAACCAAAGAATTCTGATAACCAATAGGCATCATAGGCCAAGCGAAACCCTCAAGAATCTCTGTGCAACATGGAAGAAAATCACTGATCACAGACACTACACATCGAACTTGGCCACGTTCCATTGAAACCAATAACTGCCTGAAATCAAAGAAGCGAGAACTCGTCCAATTCCAAACAATTATCAACTCAGCCCCTCAGGGAACGCAACAGATTACCAGCTGTCAAATCCAGTAAAACTTTCAACATGTAAAAGCAAAAAGTTGTCAAAATTTCAGTCCATCGCTCGTCCTAAAGGCAAAACTTCTAGTCCTAAATACAAAGACTTCTAGATCATCAGCTCAACCAAACAGTGGGAGGTTAGATAATTGGTCCTCCATAAAGCACAAAGGCCTTATTCTATGTAACCAACTGACCAGTTGCATTGTGTTCATTGTCCTCAGGCAAACATGATCGCTCCAAGAAGAAATAAGTCACTGCCAATTCACAAAATAGTGAATACCAGAATCAGCTCATAATACAATTAAATAGAAAGATCAATCAACGATGAATGCCAAAATCAGCTCATAATACAATTACACAGAAAGATCAATCAATAATGAATCAATCACCAATCAGAGGAGTGCAAACCCTAACGATACCCATAACAAGGCAGAGTCCCAGAGAGGCCACCTTCAGGCCATTCAAACCAATAACTCCTCGAGAGACGATAGAGCTTATCCAATTTCAGACAATCATCAGCTTGCGGCAGAGCACCCCTTGTCAAGTCTGGCAAGACTCCAACTTGTGAGAGAACTCTCGAAGATTTAAAAAAAAAAAAAACTGAAGAACAAATTCCCATCAAACCCAGTAAATTTCATTCTATCGCCAGGTGTTAGACGTGATCAAAGACTACCAATTCATCGTCTCAATCGAGTAAGAAACCAAAAAAAGAAAAAAAACAGCAAAAGGATCACCAGTCCTCCAAAAAGCCCAAACATCCAAGACATAGTATTCATAGTACCCATCGTCCTTGACATCCTCAGACAAATAGTTTCACTCCGAGGGGAAAGAAACCACTGCCAAATCACCAAATAACGAAAAGATCAATGTATAATAAAGGATCAGAGGAGGAGGAGTTAAACCAAACACTTCCCATAACGACAGCCTCAAACGAAAGAGATCATGATCCAAGAGGAAAAAAAGAAGCCACACTGCCAATTCACCGAACAACAACGAGAATCCAGAAATAAGCTGGTCAAAACAACAACGGAAAAGTCCGATCGATCGGCTGATGAATCGCTAATCGATCAAAGAACGAGGCGCTAAACCAAAGAATTCCGATAATCACACGCATTGTAGGCCGAACGAAATCAATCAATCGAGAAAAGCTATCGGAACCATTGACAAAATCAATCAATCGAGAAACGGAAAACAAGAAGGAGAAGGAAGGATCGCTACTTCTCTCAGAAAACAATATCGCGGAAGCCATGTGGGGAGAGAGAGAAGAACCAGAAACGTGTGCCGACGAGAGCGAAGGATGCAATGAGGACGAGAGGGGGAAAAGGACTTTTATTCATAGGGAAGATGAACACCGACTTCGGCTCGACCGTTGATGAAAAATGAATCCGAAGCGGGGATCGTGATTGGACGGCTGTGATCTGCTGACGTTTGATTTAGGAAAGTCGGTGGGCTGGCCAAAATTTCGACCGTTGCTTGAGACGCTCGCCGTAACAGAGAATTAGGAAAGACGCTCGTGAGGAGTCGTCGTCGACCACGTGTCCTGGGTTGCTACGGTGGCCGCACGGCTAGTTTTTGAAATTGGGGCTGGCTTAAAATAATTCTTTATTTGTGAATAAATCGCCAGTTAATATATGACAATACCGCCTAACTCCTTCTTGCCAATTTACACTTGGATAAAAAAATTAGAAATAACATCATCGATACTCGATAGCATATGTATTTTTATTCGAAAATCAAAATTGCCTCTCTTCCTTTTGAAAATGCTACTAGTGATCGTGAGCCATTTCATTTTGTTATCGTTAAGTTAACAAGATAAAAAAATTTATTGATGTGTTCTTTTTCATTGATTAAAAAATGCGATCTATTTACATTTGTCTCTCCAACTCTCTTTTCTAAAGCATTTTTCTATATTTTTTAATTGTCTGTATTAGTGCTCGCTAAACTTTTTTCTCTTGTTGGTCTATTTTTGCTAACATGGACCGTTTGATCTGCTAACATGAACGTGAAAGTACACATGTCATGTTTATGATTTGCTCGATAATTAAATGTGATGCTGTAGAGGTGCCAAATCAACAACACGAAGAGAATGAGAAATTAAGAAAATCATAATCTTAAACCATGTGCATCCGTACTCTCCCATCATTCACCACCCTCCCCCACTACGAACATCACCAATGTTGCCTCTGACCACCCATCAATGTCGACAACACTGCTTGCCGCTGCGGTGACCGAATTTGGCGACCAAACCATGGCCGCCACAAGCTCGAATAGCAAGAAGCATGATTGTTGTTTGCTCCGGAGGTGAGCAAATAAAAGAGAGTTGGAGAGACAAATGTAAATAGATCATTGCTTATATTTATTCAAGAAAATATGAAAAGGATGTAAGATTTGTACTTTAAAGTTTCAAGTATTTTGAGTTAAACAAAAATTAAAGTTCAAAATATCATATGTTATAAGACTTTTGCATTAATTCAATGGTCATCTCAAATTTGAAAAGAAATCAATTTAGAAATCAATTTAAATTTAATAGTTGTTTCGAGAGATGTTGTTATGTTTATTATGCCTGTAGAAATTGTCATCATATTCTCTACTCTACTTGTAGAAATTGGGTTAATTGTGTCAACTTATCATACCCTTGTGTCATGCAATTAGTAGCATGCTTAAGCAAAATTTTGTACTCATAACCATCTTTCCATTATTATTATTTCAAGATTATTTAATTAAATTTGCTCATTCTTAGGCTCCCTGTGATTTGTGGACAATGAATTATTTGGAAAAAAATTTCTTAAATATGACTGCTTGTATCGTTTAAAATAATTAGTTGATGAAAAATATTTTTATTGACAATAATTTATATCTAAACATTTTAATAAAATGATGAAAATATTTTATTCATTTATTATTATAAACAATATAAATAATTATTTTAAAAACATTTTTTAAAATCGTTCATTTTTTGCTAGTCAAATCAAGAGTTAAAACTCTCGCCTTTCTTTGGGCAACATTAGTCGGTTTGAGTCTCTATTGTGCTTATCCTACTCCACATGCCTCTTCCCTCATCTTCACAAAAAGATTAAGGAAAAATTTCAAATAATAGCCCAAAGTGCTCTCATTTTCTCAAATAAAAACTTCAAATGGACATTATTTCAAATAAAGACTTAGGGATGTTTGTTTCACGGAAAACGTAACGTTTTTGGAAAATGTTTTCCGGAAACCATTTTCCAGAAAATGGTTAGTTTTCCTTTGTTTGGTGATACATGACGAAAGTATTTTCTCGGTGTTTGGATCGCATTTGAAAAATGATTTAATAATTTATAATAGTGTGCCTCTTACTTACAAATTAATTTGTTGAGTTCATGTTACTTTATAAACGGATTTTTCTCGATCGCTTTAGTAAATCTAGAATTTGAACCTACAAAATGAAAAGGAAACTTGAATTCATACACGTATTTTTTTTTTGAAAATGGACATGATTTCCGGTTACAAGAGCAAGTCAAAACGATATCATTAATCGCTTCAATGCATTTGGCTCTCTTTAGATGGATGCACCTCCCATGCGTAATATTAATTAATTTGACAAAAATTAATGAAAGATAAATTCATTATAAATGTACTAGTTTAGAGGTTCTTTGTGATAAAAATTTAATTTATAATAAATTTATAATAATTATATTGATTTGAGATCTTTTATATAACATTATATTAATTTGTATTTTTCGTGATATTAAGTAGGAAGTAAAGGAAGCGAAAATAAAGAAAAAGAGAGAAAAGAGGAAAACGTCACCATCTGTCCATATAATCGGCACTAGCAAGCTAAAATCTCTTTCTTTCCTTTTCTTATTATAGATTTGAATGTTTCAAAAGGTTGTGCTTCTCTTTAAATAAGAGGCAAGAAATTTGGGAAAATAAATAAAAGAAATACATCTAAAAAGAAAAAAAAATCTTAGAAGAAACAGTCCTTTTCCAGCAAAATCGATCCCCCAAATTTGAACCCCCGGCTCGCGCACAACCATCCAAAAATCAAATCCATTTTCCGCTCAAAATTACCAAAAAAAAAACAAAAAACCCAAATAAAAAATTAAACAAATAGGCTGTACACACACCGAACTCGAGTTAGCCGAACTCCCTCTCTCTTTTTCTCTCTCTAGCCCGACGACACCGATGGCCGGCCCGTCCTCCTCGCCGCCCCCTCCTCCGATCCCTAGTCTCCTCCTCCCGCCATACTCGCCCCCGCCTCCGCCCCCCGGCCCGGAGCAGCCGCCATCGCCGCCGCTGCCTCCGCCGTAGCAGCAGCCGCGGATCCTCTTCTCGTTCTCGAAGCGGCCAGCCCTCCGGGTCATCTCCGAGTACGACAGCGACAGCTCCGTCTTCCTCCAAAAGGTCAAGCTCCTCGACGGCCTCGCCAAGCTCAAGCTCTCCTTCCGCAACGACCGGAAGGGCGAGGTCGCGGAGCCCGGCTGGCCTTCGACTCCAAGCATGTCTCCCTCCACTATGACGTCGAAAAAGCGAAAGAACCTGGAATCGTGTTGAGAGTTGTTGAAGAAGAGCCAGACCTTCAATGATGAAGAAGAAGATTTGGACCTCCAATGGTGAAGGAGATGCGTGTCGTTGAAGAAGAGCTGAAGAAGAAAGATGAGGGAAAGAGCGAAAGGAGAGAGCGGCGTACCTCAGAAAAATTTGGAAAGGAAAAGTGAAAGGACAGAGAAAAATTAAAAAGAGAAAGTGTTTTCATCTCCTTACGCGGAGGAATTCGTTTTCCTAAAATAACATGTGATATTTGTGTTGACCAGAAAGTCATTTCCGTTGACCAAATCTGTTTTAGATATCCAAACGGCTGAAAATCCGGAAAACACTTTCCAGTAAAACACTTTCAATAAAACAAACACACCCTTAAAGTGGTTATATCAGTCCCAAAGAAGGGCTTAAAGTGATTATAACTATTTCAAATAATGGCCTAGCCTCCCTAGCTGGCAAAATATTCTAGCGATTAGATATATTTTCGTCCAAACACAAGTTAAATTTAAATTAAATTAGATTAAATATAAAATTTAAAAATTTAAAAAAAAAAAAGGGAAGACACCAATAGGAGGGAGCACCCTCCTCGCCTATGGCCGCTGGTGCCTAGGTGAGGGCCAGCAACCCTCGCCAAAGCGGGAGAAGACAGCAACACTCTCCTAGATCTGGGCAATAGTCGCTGGCCCTTGCGTTGGCCCAACGACCCTCGCCTAGCACCTCCGAACCTCACCCCAAGTCTAGAGGGCACTAGGCAAGGGCCGACGACCCTTGCCCAAGCCATGGCGAGGGCAAGCAATCCTCACTTAGATGTAGGAAAGGGTCACCGCTCTTTCTCGCTTTTATCGAGGGCCTACTAGCCCTCATCTTTGGTCGACTAGCATCACTAGCCCTTACCTAGGCACCAACGACCCCACCTACCTTTGTCACCACCCCTCCAGCAATGAGGCAATGGCCACAAGCGAGCTATGTTTTCCTTTTTTTAATGAAAGGAACAAACAAAAAAAGAAAGAAAAAAAGGAAATAATTAAAAATTTTAAAAGATGAAATTGTCTTTCACAGCCGACGAGTTCAGATCATTCTTTGAGATTGATATGGGTAGTTCAAGTACTTATTTGAAATAAGATATATTCCAGACCCTTATTTAAGAAAATAAAGACACTTCATATCCTTATTTGAAATAATCTTCACTCCAAGCTTTTCTTTGAAATTTTCCCTATCTTTTTACACAATAATAATTAAGTGTGTTCATATCAAAGCCTAAACATGGTCTTAAAATAAACAAGTCAACTTCTTCATCGCCATGCTCAACCAAGAGCTCATCTAGGACTCAAATCGAGTATGAGCCTTAGATATTGGCTCCCATGCTCGATATAGGGCTCGATTGACCTTTATCTAATGATGAAGGTGTTGGATTTGTTGTCAAGGGCGATGCGGATGAGGTCGGGGCGTCCATGGTCAGCGGGGAAAGAGAAAGGGACATTGGAGGAGGAGATTTGCAAAGTAAGATAGAAGCGTAAGGAAGGCAATGAAAGAAAAAGGAGAGAGAAAGAAAAGAAAAGGAAAAAGAAATGAAAGAAAATTTTTAAAAATATCCTTGGAGAAAAATATTCCTAGCCATATATATGATTTTGTCGGCAAGTGAGCTTAAACCCTTATTTGAAAGTAGGTTGGCTACTTCGGGCCTTTGTTTAAGACAAAGTTTATTATAGACTATCTTTTAAAAAAATAAGTTCATTTCAAATCCTTATTTGAAATATCCTCTTATATATAATTTTCATAAATCATTTTGATTGGGACCTCAATGTTGCATTATGGTCTATTTGTCTAAAAGAAAACTATTTTTGGGAAATAATTTTCCAACTTTCCAATGTTCGGATGATGAAAAATTAATCGATCTATGGAAAAAAATTTGTATGAACCAAAAATAATAAGCTTAGATTGTGAGAAAACGACTTTCATTTCTAGTAAGAATAAATCACTTTTTCTAAATCATGAAATTAATCAAAACTTTTCATGAAAATTTTTTCATTTATTAAGAAGTTTTCGGTGAAACAAAAGCATCGTTAACGCTCATTAACATATCAAGCCGATTTTTCATTCTCTTACGGCAAAATCTGTGGCTGCCCTGTGATTGTCATCTTAAAACAATACGGCCGCTGGTACGCTAGCGGCGCTCTTTCGTTGACCTTTCAAAGCCGGTTTTTCATTCTTCAGCTTTGTCGGCTCAGTTTCAGGCTTTGACACTGGTCTTTCAATGGACCGAGGCCCCATTCTCGGCCCAATATCTGACTCATTAACTTCTTAAAGGCCAATACAAACGCTCTTTCATTTTCTTTTGAGCAAAAATAAAACATTCCTCAGCTTAAATCTAATGGGCTATGCATCAAATAGAATAAATTTGATTGATGCCCCGCTAATTATAAGATTTTAAGAGGATCGATTGACAAATCACGAAATCTTAGATGACACATCAAATATTTTTTAAGTCTTTTGTTGACGAATGTCTCAACGATATAATTGAATTCATTCTTTTTCAAAGAAGTGGAAAAGAAGTAGTCAAAAATTCACTCATCGGAAAAAAAATTTAAAATTGTTTTTTTTTTCAAACTTTGTGATTATTGCATAGATTGGCAATTCATTAAAATAGAATAAATTTGTTTGATACCCCGCTAGTTCTAAGATATCAAGAGGATTAACCGACAAATCATGAAATCTTAAATGATACATTAAAAAAATTAATTCTTTGGTTGACAAATGTCTCAATGATATAATTGAATTCATTCTTTTTCAATAAAGTGGAAAATAAGAAATCAAAATTTCACTCGTTAGAATTTTTTTAAAAACAGTTTTTCTTTTAAATTTGTGACTAACGCATGGATTAGCGATTCATCAAATAGAATAAATTTGTTTGATGCCTTGCTAGTTATAAGGTTTTAAGAAGATCAATTAACAAGATGAAATCTTGATGGTACATCTAAATTTTTTAAGTCTTTGGTTGACAAAGGCCTTGGCGAAATAAAGTGGAAAAGAAGAAATCCAAATTTCACTCGTTGGAATTTTTAAAAAATAGCTTTTTTTATTTTCAAAATTCGCGACTATTGCAACATTTAATATGAGTTTAATAATAAAATTTGTGATCAAATACATAGCGATACCATTACCTTCAAAGCGATACGAATTGGCAATTTTCAGGGATAAAAAAAGGCCTACTATTATATTGAGGCGTTCTTATGTCATGGGAAGTTGGGAACCTACTCCGGTTTATAATTATATAAGCGTCAAAAAAAAAAAAAAAAAATCGCGTGGCGAAGGACAAGCTGAAAAGTCAGAGCCCCCGATATATAGACAGGGCCATCCCCTCGAACCGAACCCCATTCACCCGGATTTCCTCTTCGTTCGTCCCGTCGCGAAATCGTCTTCTTCGGTCGTTAGGGTTTTCGAGCGAGCGAGAGCGAGAGAGTTGGGGGCGATGGACGCCATCGATTCGGCCATCGATCCATTGAGGGAGTTCGCGAAGGACAGCCTCCGCCTCGTGAAGCGATGCCACAAGCCCGATCGCAAAGGTAAGGAGTCTTTTGGGGTTCTGGCCGTCCGATCTTTGCAGATCTGGTGCGAACGCGGGATTTACTGCTCGTGAATTTTTTTTCTTTTCTTTTTTTGTGATGGCGATCTCGTCGGTGCAGAGTTCACGAAGGTCGCCTTCCGGACTGCGATCGGATTCGTGGTGATGGGATTCGTGGGGTTCTTCGTCAAGCTGATCTTCATTCCCATCAACAACATCATCGTCGGTTCTGCTTAGGTACGTGTTTAGTTTCGCCTGGATCTGTGAATCGGTTCTGGTGGTCGGTGGATTTTGCTCCCTGTGGTTCGATCTTTGACTGTTTCGTGGATTTTTTTTTTTTTACTGAGGGCCTTTATTTGTTGATTGGGATTTAGTTAGAAACTCTTTTGTAAATTGGATCAGTTTATGATCCATACTGGTATGACACTGTTCTGAGGTTGCATAGTCCGTGATAGGAGTTGTTGAGCATTGTTTACGTCTTGTTTTATTTACCCAAGCGGATTCTTAGCTGGACTTCCATCCATGGATGAGATTTATTTATTGAGAACTGCTGACAACTACAGATTGCAAGGGAAATTGACAATTTAATCTTGATACTGCTGTTGGACTAATTCGAGAAGTGCTGCTGTCGGCTAATCGTTTTTTAATCTGGAAAATGATTACGTCTCCATCACTGCAGTCGTGGTTTAGGTTGTCATGTGATGGTTTTTATTGCTTAATCAATGGGGTATGGCATTATTGCTGGCTGCTGTATAAGTTTTTCCTGTGCAATATGCATTTTTGTCACTTCGTTTGCTTAGTAAGTTTTTTGTGTGATATGTTTTACATGTTCAGATAGGAGTCTCAATCTTGTTGAGCATTTATAAGCGGATATATATGTACTTAGTATAATTATGAATCACCTACTTACAAAGAGTTTTCATCAAATCACTGCTAAGTTTTAAATGTTGCAAATCATTAGCTCCGCTCCACATCTAAATGAATTTTACATATGTAAGTGAAACTTGCGAAATATTCACAATTCTTTAGTTGGAGATGGAGAGTGCCATTTAGCTGCAATTTGTTGTCTGATATCTTTGCCATGAAAAATGCACGGTATGTTTGCGAATGGGGCAATTTAATGAAAAGATGAGATAGCTTGATTTGAATGTCTTTAAATTTTATAGGGAGCACAGTTTAGCTTCTGTTAACTTGAATCTAATTGATCTGCCTCCGCAATTCTGTTTTTCTTGATTAAGATGTCTTTGCATTTAGTAATCACTGGGTTTCTCATTCTTGGTGTATGAGGTTCTACTGCAATGTATCGTCCCCATTGGTGAACCTATGGAAGATGTCTATTATGATTCAAGGAAATCTGGCTGTTCCGTTTGGAATATATGAAATTGCTAATCAATTTTGTGGAGTGTCTTGTGATTCTTCTAGTTCTCTTCTCGAGTGAAAATCGGATGGTGTTCTTTTGCAGGCCATCAAGAAAGTGGATTCATGGGAATATAAGGCGATTTGCCCAGAGCATTATTAGTTCGATTGGACTGGACATCAGTGTTGTTCGACCTTAGGCCTTTTGTGTTTTCCCCCTATTATCTTTGTAGTTTATACTCAATACTGCACATTTTTGAGTGTTTTACCTTGGATTTTGTCATAATCAAGGAGTTTATGTAGTTTTGACATTGCATCCTCAATTTCTCTATGGCACTAGTCGACGGAAATTATCTTTGTTTTTTACCTTCGATTTCGTCATAATCAAGGAGTTTATGTAGTTTTGACATTGCATCCTCAATTTCTCTATGGCACTAGTTGACGGAAATTTAAGTTTGAAAGGGAGTACGCATCCTGCTTAGCCTACTTGAATTTGATTTGAAGTTCATAATTGGCGATGGGGACTATGATTGCTTCCCATCCTCGTACGTCCGTCGTGTGGGTGTTTTAAGTGTTTGGCGTAAAGAAAGGTGTCTGAATTGTAAGGCACATGCTTATCAGAAAATATTTTAGGATATTGATTATTATATCACAAGGAAAATGTAAAAAGTGATTCAAGGACTACTCTTTATCTAAGATCCATATGCATATTTTGGAAACCCTTCTTGCTTTGAAGTTTGAACGTGTTTCGGTCGCCGTGCACGAACGCTTAGTCCTTTCCGGCGACGGGTGTGCCGTATTTTCTCCCCTTTCACGGAACAACAGGAGGAACGTGATTATATCCCTTCGAACAGATTTCCTCAAATACTGTTGTTTAAATCGTATTTGTAACTTTTGATATGTGAAATCAGATGAAGCAATTTGTTTTGGAGTATATCATAGTGATCCACATGTCTCCATATAAATCTCTCCGCATGTTTTTAGGTTTTAATTTATTGTTATTTGGTCCTCCTTTTGCCCCTGAAGTCACTAATCTGTTTCCAATAACCAAAATAGAGGATCATTACATCATATTTCATAGTGTGTTTCTCTCAAGGGTCTATGGCGACCTTTACTTTAATTTTTAATTTTTTTTCCTTTTGACATTTGAGATTTGATTAAAATTGAATATTTGGATATCATAAAGTCTACAAGAAAGTCACTGAAGTATTTTTCTTTTTTAAGTTATGTCTTTAAACTTAGAATATGTTTTTTTTATAGTTTTAGTAGGAAGTCAATGTATAATTGTTTAATCAAAATGAGCAAAGACAATACAAAAAAAATAGATAAATAAATAAACAGTTGACAGATTATAATTTTCTTTCAACTTATTCTAGTCTAAGCACGATTATAATGATTATGGAATCTTGAATATAATCAATTTCAGAAACTCAACATAAGAATAAAAAGAAGTAAAAATCAGATTACTTATGTGGGGAATTTTTTCTTGAGGGCTGAAATTTTCCTCTTTTCTTTCACCCTTGAAATTTTCTAGCTGCATAATATATTATTGAATAGATGATTTTTTTCTGAATTGTTTCTTTAAAATACCATTGATTAGGCTATGTTTAGTCGTATGAAATCCTAATCAAGATAGGACTGAATTTGATAAGAGATGAAATTCAGAGAATTTATTATATCCAATCTACTGTGTGGTGACTATTAAGGATGTGCAAAAATATCGAGCACCGCTTGAACCACTAGAAATAGATGGTTCCTATTAGAGCCGGTTCGATTCTCGGTTCCAATTTAATGGAATCACTGATTATCATCTAAGTAGCATCGACATGCGACATGACATGACATGTCATTTTTCAAAAATAGAAAATATCGACACGTTAAGACATATTATATATTAAATAAATATTTTTATTTTTTAATAATTTTATTCAAATTTACAAATAAATAAAGAGCATACAATAAATTTACACTAATGATATTAATAAATCTATTTATAGGAAATTCGAAAGACATTTATAATTAATACGTATCCATATTTGAAAACATGTTTCTAACTTTAACAAAAATTTAATGACTAACAAAAAAATAGAATTAATTTATTTAAATAAATTTATGACAATTTATAATAACCAAAATTTACCATTATTTAATATTTAATATTTTTATTTTTCAAAATCACTTTTTGGCTAATGTATTTATTTTTCTGACAAAAAAAGTCTCACTCCCTCGTTTCTCTCCCCCATCTCACCCCAACCCCTCCTTTCTTTTCTTCGTTTCTCCCCCATCACTTGTCATTTCCCTCGTTTCTCTCTCCCCCACCCCACGCCAAGTCGCCAAACCCCCCTCAGTTTCTTTCCCTTGTTTCTCCCCCATCACCTATCATTTCCCCGTTTCTCTCTCCCCACCCCATGCCAAGTCGCCAAACCCCCTTGGTTTCTTCCCCTCATTTCTCCCCCCCCATCACCCGTCATTTCCCCCGTTTCTCTCTCCCCCACCCCCACCCCCGGTTTCTTTCCCCCATCACCTGTCATTTCCTTTCTCAAAAATTGAAGTCATCCCCACCCCTTCATCCTCCTCGCACAATCCTCTCTCTTTTGATTTCTACTCTCTTTCAGTCGCCTCATCACAATTACTCACCGCCTCACCTTCGACCCTTCCTCCTTCACAGTCACAGCCTTACTTTTGACCCTCTATCGCTGCATTGCGGTGGTAGCTCTTTGGGTCGCCTCGGTCTTTGCTCTTCCTTTGGCCCTCCTTGTAGTCGCGGCCTTGCCTCCACCCTCCGTTGCCTTCTTTAACGATTTCTCTCTCCCTTTGCATTTGCAGACCTACGCGACAAATCACCATGCCTCTCCCAATTCCAAACATGCATGTCGAAGCGTGTCGAAAAGAGTTGACCACATGTCCAAGCATATTCGAGCATATCGGACACGTGTCAAGGTGTCCAACACAACACACAAGCTTCTAGAACGTGTCAGTACTTCATAGAGTACCGATTCGATTCTCCATTCTAGGCGTGGAATCGTCCACCCACCCACCCAAATGAGGATAAGTACATTAATGGTGCCATAAGTTGTGTACGGCGCTCACTTTGGTACCAAAAGTTTTCATCGGATCACTTAAATGCCAAATCGGAGGAAAAATGATCACTTTGGTGCCACCGGCGAAAGATTCCGGCCAAAATGATTACGTGAATTTTTTTTTAAAAAAAAAATCGATAGGCCTTTAAATGACGTCGTTTTGCCGTCCTACATGGATGGCTTCACGGAAACGACGCCGTTTAGCTCACATGGGGATTGAAATTAGGGTTTCCGCCGCTCGGCCACCGTCGTTCGCCCGTCGTCACTCGGCCACCGTCGCTCAGCCACCGTCGCTGCTCGGCCACCGTCACTCAGCCACCATTGTAGTTGCTCGACCAAGTGAGCGAGGAGAGACTGAGATTGTTGCAGGAAAAATCGAAGGCGAGGGCGGAGGAGGAGGAGGAAGAAGATGGGTCGAAAGTGCTGCTGGTGCGTTGCTGGTGTCTCCGCTGGTGTGCTGCCCGGTGCTTTATTCTTGCCGGTGCCGTGCTTTGGTGCCGTTGCTGGTGTGGGTCTTCAAGGAAGAAGAAGACACGAAGACGAGCCTTCCCTCTCTCTCAATGTGGGGATTAGGGTTTCAAAGTTGGGGGAAAGATGCCAAACGGCGTTGTTTTGGTGTTTGGATGCTGACTCAACTCTCCAACGAGCCACGTCGGCTTCAAAAATTAATAAAAAAAAGGCCACGTCAGATTTCTGGCCAATTTCGTTGACGTTGGTACCAAAGTAAGCGTTTTTCGAATTTTTTGGCATTTAAGTGATCCGACGGAAACTTTTGGCACCAAAGTGAACGCCGTACACAACTTATGGCACCATTAGTGCACTTATCCCCACCCAAATGAGACCAATATGTATACATATTTATTAAAAAAAATCTATATCAATTAATTAATAGAATTACTGACTAATTTTGTCTCTTGGGCAAGTAATAGCATTAACCTCTTACTTTTTTCTATCTAATAATCCATTTACTTGCTTTCTCAATCAAAACAAAATAAACAAACATAGAGAAATTACTTACCAAAAAAAAACAAACATAGAGAAAGAAGAGAACCGATTGAAGATATCTATAAGAGCCAACGGCTCATTTTAAGATAATTAGGTCTCTCCTTAGCCATTCCCATAATTAAACTAGGTTAACGTTGAAAAAAGATGAATTAAGCATTTTAACTTCTATAGAAGTTAGGACTTTTAACGTGGAATCTAATTCTCCACATATTTCCCATGTCAGAAAACCTTAAGAAGAACACGTCATGACTTTCAAAGAAAACAAGTTTTTAGCTAATGCGTATTATCCATTTGTTTCGTCTTATAGGTTTCAATCTCTAATCAAATTCAATGGTCTGTAATTTAATTTGAATATAAAGCCGAACAGGCTTTGTAGAGATTGGGAACTGGTTCCATAGACCCATCTAGGAGAATCCATGGAACTAACAGATAGGTTTTAATTTCAATTTTTCGAAACGGTCCTTAGTGTGTGGTTCTCAGTTTACCACCTATCCGAACCATACTCACTCCTAGTGATTGCAGTGATAAAGTCGGATATATTTACATTATGTCATTTACACTATAAAATTTTACAAATGAAAATGGTAAAAATTTCTTACAACACACTTGCCTACTTTTTTTTTTTTATTTACTTATTTTATTTTATTTTTTAATTTATTTATTTTTTATTTCTTTAAAATCCTTCTATCATTCTCTAATAAAGTTCCATTAAACAATAAATTTGTACTAATATACCTAAAATATGTAACAATTTATATATTGAATTTATATTATAAAATATAATTAAATTCGAATATATAAATGAATATAAGATTAAATTAAAATAATTAATTTTTAATTTTGTGTTATTTTGAATTTCTTATATTAGAATTCAAATATTAATAATATTAAAAAATATATTTTAATTTAATTAATCTAAGAAATTTGTTATTT
The DNA here is from genome assembly GCA_014182515.1 of Eucalyptus microcorys. Taxonomy (NCBI): domain Eukaryota; kingdom Viridiplantae; phylum Streptophyta; class Magnoliopsida; order Myrtales; family Myrtaceae; genus Eucalyptus; species Eucalyptus microcorys. The sequence goes on from CM024572.1 coordinate 25,201,063, forward strand.
GGGAAAAATAATTTTCCGATTATAGATATTAAAGATCCTATTTATATTTATCTCACATTTTTTGTTGGATAATTTTATATAATTTATATCCTCTTTATATCAAATTTTCTCCTGTTTTGAGCCTACACCACATGCAATCATGATTATTTATATTTGCGAATCACCTGAAAATTTATGTCTTCGACTGTTCTCGTATTCCAATTTTCTACTGTATATACCCATTCGTTAGGCGACAAAACATGAGGGGCATTCTGGTAAATTGCCTCTCAGGCACCCCGCCAACACCCCACACACACACACCATACACAAACGAAGGCGGACCCTCCTCTCTCAGGCTCGCCTAAGTCAGCTGCACATTTCCGAACACCTGCACACACCCCTGTTACTCTCTCTCTCTCTCTCTCTCTCCCCACCGGATCTCGAGACATGGCCGCCGCCGCCGCTTCGACCACCTCCTCCGCCGCCAAAACCACCGCCCTCTCATTTCCCTCCAAATCCCAAACTCCCGTTGACCGATTTACCCTCCGCTTCCCTCCCAGTCCCGCCACGCCCCTCCTCCGTGTCTCCGCCGACTCGTCCCCCTCTCGCATTCCCCGAGCCGCCGCCAGGACCCCGTCCTCCGCACCACCAACCCCGGCCGTAGCCCCTCCCGAGACGTTCGTTCCCAGATACGCCCCCGACGAGCCTCGCAAGGGCGCCGATGTCCTCGTCGAGGCCCTCGAGCGCCAGGGCGTCTCCACCGTCTTCGCCTACCCGGGCGGCGCCTCCGTGGAGATCCACCAGGCCCTCACCCGATCTGGCGTCATCAGGAACGTGCTCCCCCGCCACGAGCAGGGAGGCATCTTCGCCGCGGAGGGATACGCGCGCGCCTCCGGCCTCCCCGGGGTCTGCATCGCCACCTCCGGCCCGGGCGCCACAAATCTGGTCAGTGGACTCGCCGACGCCATGCTGGACAGCATCCCCCTCGTCGCCATCACTGGCCAGGTATCTTTAAGGAGTTTCTACCGCCCGATCGTCCGATTTTATTCCTTTTTCTTTTCCTTTTCTTGTCTCTCCTTTTGATCCGGAGGAATGCTGGCGGAGCACAGGAGGTGTATCTATGGAGATATATGTAGCATTAGGATGATAGATTCTGTTATTTTTTTTTATTTTTTTTTTCTGGCTTCATTTGTTGTGCATATGTATTAAATAATTCAGTGTTTTGAATACAGAACTATGTTCATTTCCGCTGGCGTTCTATGATGGATCGTTGCTTTGTGGATGATTGTGTGCGTGAATGTGTTTGTAGGTGCCACGGAGAATGATTGGAACGGATGGATTTCAAGAGACTCCAATTGTTGAGGTGACGCGGTCTATTACGAAACATAATTACCTCGTCCTTGATGTGGAAGATATTCCTAGAGTTGTGAGTGAAGCTTTTTACCTGGCAACTTCGGGGAGACCTGGTCCTGTCCTGATCGATGTGCCTAAAGATATACAGCAACAGCTCGCCGTTCCTAATTGGAATGTGCCCATTATGTTGCCCGGATACATGTCGAGATTGCCTAAGTCGCCTTCGGAGGCCCATTTGGAACAGATCGTGAGGTTGGTATCGGAGTCGAAGAAACCGGTTTTGTATGTGGGAGGTGGATGTTTGAATTCAAGCGAGGAGCTGAGAAAGTTTGTGGAACTCACGGGGATTCCTGTCGCTAGTACTTTGATGGGGCTCGGGGCATTCTCATGCTCACATGAACTGTCCCTTCAAATGCTGGGAATGCATGGAACTGTTTATGCTAACTATGCTATTGATAAATGTGATTTGTTGCTTGCGTTTGGAGTTAGGTTTGATGACCGTGTGACAGGGAAGCTGGAAACTTTTGCTAGCCGAGCTAAAATCATTCACATCGATATCGATTCGGCAGAGATTGGGAAAAATAAGCAGCCTCACGTGTCAATTTGTGCAGATGTGAAGTTGGCATTAAAAGGAATTAATAGCATTATGGAGACTAGAAAATCGAAGCTCAAACTTGATTTTTCAGCTTGGAGAATGGAACTCGATGAGCAGAAAATGAATAATCCCTTAACTTATAAGACATTTGGGGAAGCTATCCCTCCTCAGTATGCGATTCAAGTTCTCGATGAGCTGACTGATGGAAATGCTATTATAAGCACTGGAGTTGGGCAACACCAAATGTGGGCTGCTCAATTTTACAAGTACAAGAGGCCCCGCCAATGGTTGACATCTGGTGGATTAGGGGCCATGGGCTTTGGATTGCCTGCTGCGGTTGGAGCTGCTGTTGCAAAACCTGATGCTGTTGTGGTAGACATTGATGGAGATGGAAGCTTCATAATGAACGTCCAGGAGTTGGCGACAGTCAGTGTGGAGAATCTTCCTGTCAAGATAATGCTGTTGAACAATCAACATCTGGGCATGGTTGTCCAATGGGAGGATCGCTTTTATAAAGCCAATAGGGCTCACACATATCTAGGGAATCCATCTAGAGAGTCTGATATATTTCCAAATATGTTGAAATTTGCTGAAGCCTGTGGAATACCTGCATCTCGTGTGACAAAAAAGGCAGATCTTAGAGCAGCTGTCCAAAAGATGTTAGATACTCCTGGGCCATACTTGTTGGATGTGATTGTCCCCCATCAAGAGCATGTTTTGCCCATGATCCCTAGTGGTGGCTCTTTCAAGGATGTGATTACCGAGGGAGATGGACGATCCGCGTATTAAGTCATCTGGGCTAAATATTTCGCCAAGTTATATGTATCTACATACCTTTTTTTTGGTCAAGATATCTACGTACTTAAGATGATAGGATTTATGTAAAAGTTGTGTAAGGTTTTGTTTTCCCAGTTATATGGGATGCTTCAGATTTTTATCTGTTTGCCTAGGCCTTTTTTTTTTTTTTTGACTTCTTGTAAGACGTAGTTGACTGTAGCCTTTCTGAGGAAACAATGTAATGCAGTCACTTTTCTCTTAAGCCGTGTCGTCTGTTTCCCTGTCGGTTTAGATAATTCAAACCTTTTAGAATGTGCCTGTCCAAGAAGCAAGAAATTTATGAGAGATGAACTAATCAAGTACGTGCTGCGGCTAAATTACATTCGTTCATCCTGAACTTTTGTCAGATTTGATCATTGCAGAAATACTTTTCATGCAGTCAGTGGAGGGTGGCCACAGTGTTTTGTGTCATTAATAAATTATGGTTTAGCAAGTCATGAATTAGGGATTCTTTGCCTGCATTCTTCTGTTAATATATGCCATAAAAAGTTCCTAGTGGAGCATTTATTTATTTTTTAACGTTTATAGTTCATTTCTAGGTATCGCCGCACCAGGTCCCTACCACCCTACCATCTTTTTCATCAATTTTCATTATGTATTCTCCTTTTTCATGACTAATTCTGTAGATTGTGCATCAGTTTTTAATGTTCTTTGATCGACTTTGTGGGGTCGAGCAAGGATGTTTTTGGTTCTATAAGGTAAACATACAGACCCTAAAGGACTCATTAATATGTGATAATGCTGTCTGAATGATAGCTTATCAGGGTCGAGTTGGAATGTAAGATTCCAGATTCAGTTTTGAAAGCAGATGGTTTCATTTATTTCCACACTTTGAGATCAACTTAGCTAGTAATGCAACATGCTTGAGCTATGTAACAGCTCCTTAATGCTGTGGAGAAAGAGACAACTCCCCATAAGCATGGAGTCTGGTTCATCCTGAATTCTTATGAGGCAAGAAAGTAAATTTGATGTGTTAGTGCTTGTCTGGGGTTTTGGGGGGATTTTAGCCCCCTACTTTTGCTTCTACTTTTGTTTTTTTTCCTTCTAACTTGACTTGTAAATTGGCATCAAAAGCTAGTCAGAAGTTGTTTGTCAAGTTTGGAGCAGAAATGACAAAGGTCATTCCTCTTAACTTTTGGCTTTTGGTGAAAATAATATTGAAAATTTTGAGATTTCCATTTGAAGTTCAAATATAGGATCATAGCATGTTCTTGTCTATTTAATATTTTGTTTAGTAAAAGCTTGAAAGTAATAAGACTTCACTACTTCAAAATTTAATTAAAGTCAAGATAAAGCTAACATTGCTAAAGCCAATGCCATATCCAAGAGACTATGTCTTCCAACAAATTGTCCTTTTCCTTTTGCATACTCTGGACCGTTCTTGTTATGTGACTGTAGGAACCACTATGGTTAATTACTGACAAACATGCTATCATCCTACTGTCAAACCGGGTTGCATTGTTAAATTTTATGTCTCTGGGATTTTGCATCATAAGTTGGTAGAGAAGAGAGGTCCCTAGAAGGATAGCTTTCACCAGAACTCCGGGAGGGTGCTTCACAAACAGTAGCTGCACTTGGATAGAGAGAATTCTCAGCTTTTGACCCGCCCCACTGCAAACCATGCATGCACTATCTAGCTATCTTTTGAAATTCTCACCCACCCGGCAGTAGAGAATCATGGAAGATTCTTTACAAAAGATCCTCCTAACTACTATAGGCACCGTACACATAACTTACTTACTTTTTTCTATATGAAATATACATATCTTCTTTCTTAAATGCACCATCCAGTGTCTGTTTTGCAGGAAGAAAGTGAAGAAACTTCCCAGGTGATTCTATAGATTGGTTTAAAGTCACTTACCTAGGTGTCATCAAGTTTTCATTGATCATAGATACGTTTTGTGATCCATTAAAGTATCGTGTGTGTAAAAGGTCATATTTTTAGTTATCTTTAATCATGGAAAACTTTTCACATGGACACTTATTTATAATCCAGAGCTTGTATGTGTAGCTCTTCTGATTAATTTGAAGACATCCACATGGAACTATCTTTCTCTTTCATTGGCTTGAGTAGGGGACCATTGCTGCCTCAAAAGAATTTTCCTCACCAAAAGGCAAGTAATTCTTAAAGGATAGCATGCCTGTTGTCTAGACTGCACAAAACAAAGTCTGACGGGTGAAGTGACAGATTTAGGCAATCTTCTCCAACAATCAATGCGGTTGCAATCAAGAAGAACATGCCATGAATTTCGATGGGATTCTGTAATCTAGTGCATGGAATATTATGTCCTCTTGACATCTGCTGGGTGTGAAAATAGAGCCCTTAAGGCTATGCTTACTTTTTTGGCAGGAATTCTGGCTTAGCTGTGACCTTGATCCCCAGATCCCACCAAGTCTCGGGTGCAGCAGTTAAATGCCCATCTTCTCAACGACAGTCTTAAGCAGTTTCCCCTGAGAAAGGGATAGCTCTCACCTACCAAAATGATAGCATCTTTGTAGCTTGGAGTAAAGATAAGAAGATACTAATTGCTATACAGTCCATGGAATTTCTGAACTTTGTTTTGAGCTTGAACATCAGGGATGGAGATGAAACTCCCAGGGAAGGAGGACCTTGTGGTGATGATCTCAAGCAATCTTGAGGGTTCTAGCTGGGTGACTGCCTCTGTAAGATGGCAGGGATGGTTCCCTGAAGTCCTCTGCAACTTCCTCTTATCATCAAGAACGGGCTCAAATGGCTCCTTGTTAATGCAAAGGGCGGATAGATCTATTTGTTCTCCTTCACCTAGTCAATATTGTGCATACTTTGCCAGTCGGTACCATTCAACATATTGCATCTCTGTTAAGGCGATTAGTCCTGACCATCTAAGGCCTAGACCACAGAGGGTTGATACGGCTTCTGCTACTATGTGAGGGGGTACTGTAATTTTGTGCTTTCTGTTGAAACTGGCTGACCTAATAATACTATATCGTGGACACTTACCTTAGAAGAAAAAACGATTGCAAACCTTTATGACCAATACTTCTGAGTGTGCAATCATCTGTGAATGCATTATGTATAAATTGGGACAGGGACTTCTTCGGTCAATTTTCATTTAATATTTGTCAATAAATATTATGGGCATCACTATTAGTGTAAGATCTGTATAGAGGAAAAAAAAGAATCAAAAGATTTTAAGTTTGAGAACTCACTTTCAATCCAGCATTTGAACTGATCTTTGCATTGCTGTCCCTATCCATGGTCCCTTCTCTATTCAAAGCTTTTAAAAGTTTAGTCTTTCTTTGCAATGGATGTACAAGATTCATGAGAATGAGAACCAAAAGGCTAGGAAATTAAAGTGAGTTATATTTAGGTAAGCCTTGCATGGTACATGGAATCATGAGTTGGTTAGAGATGGGTACGGGGGAAATAAGAGCGTTCAGACAAGTCAATGGATGGAAATGTGTCCAAGATATAAGGAGATTTTTCTGCACTTGATTAGACAGAAACAGATATTGACTCTAATACAAGATAAACTTTAAGAAGTTGTTTACGATATAGCGAAAGGACTAACAATGTGAGGGAGGAAGGTGCGAAGAGAGGACCTGGTCAAACTTATTGTGGAATTTTTGGTTGCAGATGTGTATCTCAATTCAGGTATTGCAGATATGTAATCTTTAGTGTCCAAGTAATAGGATTTGACCAAAATTTTTTTGGATCACTTGAAATGTTGTGCTCTAGCTTTTGGAATCAGACAACCAAATATCCTTGCTAATAACGCCTATATGGAAACAAAAATGTCTTCCAGCTGGAAGTTGAGTGACATAATCCTGAAATATAACTGTTGATCTAGCTAGATTAGAGTATTTTCAATTGCAAGTGTAGGCAGTTCTCTGAATTTTAAATCTGAGCAGAAAGTGACATTAGAAGTTGCTGGGTAACAGGTGCAAATGGACCTGTTCATTACAGTTGATTCATGAGATATTGAGTGACATAATCCTGAAATATAAGTGTTGATCTAGCTAGATTAGAGTATTTGCAATTGCAAGTGGAGGCAGTTCTCTGAATTTTAAATCTGAGCAGAAAGTGACATTAGAAGTTGCTGGGTAGCAGGTGCAAATGGACCTGTTCATTACAGTTGATTCATGAGATATATTATTTTGTGCATTGATGTTGTAAAGGATTGTGACCTGTCTGGAAGAAATCATTTTCAGAATCTTAGGTTAGGATAAGAATTAACAATAATAAAATTGGTGTATACTGGGATTGGTATAGAGTACAGATCTTGAAATAAGGTTATTGTTTGTTCTAGTCAAGAAATCTTTTTTATGCGAGAACTGGAATGTAACGAGCATATACTTGGTTGCATGACCAAAGACAAATTTAAATATTGGGATATCTCAAGGGGATTTTTGGCCAATTCGGGGATCTTCCATTATTATGCAAGAACTGCCACCGAAAGATATTAGTCCCTCTGTTTAAGCCACTCTCATTTGAGTATGTTGTTGTGGGAAAATTACCTGTTGGCCCCAATTTTTGAAGATGTCTCAGTCAGCTCCTTATGATTTGTCTGACTCTCAATCAACCGTGCACATCTTTATTCTTTGTTTCATTTGACCCAAAGATCTCAATTTTAATGTCTGACATGACGAAATCTAAAGCAGTGGGATATTATAGGTAACGTTAAAAAAGTTAGCATATGTATTTTCCCTAAGTGATGAAATGTATAATGCACGTGTTATTTTTAAGTAACTCCAAAATTAGATGAAGAGAAATCTAATTCAATTTGTAACTGTTTAAGTATCCTATATTGCTTGTCTCTGGGGCTTCAAATGTGCCTTATATTTATGAAATCTCCTCCGCCTATCATTTTAAGCTTTTGAATTGAACTTATTAACAGGTTCACGAATCAGCTTCCGCACAAAATTTATTTCACTTGTGAGGCTCCTCATTTGTCAATTCCCATGTGTAATTGTTAGTTTGGTTTGCACATAAAAAAGGTTGTTAAAGTATCCTACATTACTTTTATATAGGGTTTTAATGTGCCTTATATGCATGTAGTCTCCCTTCATTTATTAATTTAAATTTTTGAGTTGCACTTTCTAATAGATACTTCTATCATAGGGGAAATATGTATCTTGCTAGTTTTACCATTAGCGAAGGTCATATAGATGTATGTGATGTCATGAGCTTTAAAATCTATCAAGTCAAAGTCCAAAAGTGGGATTTTGGGAGTTGAAACAAGAAATGCAACTATAGGGAGTTGATTGATATAAATTGAATACAGAGGGTGACTGAAACAACCCTGGAGTATAGGAGCAAGATGTACTCCCCTTATTGTTGCAGTAGGCTTATTCTTGTACATATCAATGCCCATAAATTTTGTCAAGGAGTTTAGATCTATTTGCTTGCGTCTTTTAAATTGCTATGATAAGTCATAACATGTTCCATTATGTTTTTGGGAGGTCTATTCATTGTGAAATTTAAAGATTTGGCATCCACTTTTAGTGAGGTTGAAGGAAAAATATGTTTTTGGTTTGGTAGGGCTAAGTTTGTTTAGTATGTCTGAGAGGTATTACCATTTACCAGGAGGTTGAGAGTTTATACAGTCTGTAAGCTCTGCCATAGGTGATGTGTTCAGACCCTGAAGACTTTTTCTGGAACTCATTATTATGTGATCTTTTGGTATGAATAAAGTATTAGCCGGGTCAAATTGGAATATGGGATCTCAAATAAAATTCAGACAACCGGCAAGTTTCTTTATTTCTGTGCGCCAGAATCAACTTAGACACTAATGTAGCTTGGGCCAGATTTCCTTCTAATTATTGCAGCAGAGGAAGAGGCAACACATGAGCACATAGAATTTCAATATTTAATGTCTTTGAGGAGTATTTTTCAGTTTCTTGTGAGGTTAGAAATCACCTTGTTTGTTGGAGATTGTTTGTGCTTGGGGGATTTTAGCGCCAAATTTTGCCTAATTTCTTGATTTTCTCATTTATTGATTGGCATAAAATGCTAAAAGCTGCTCCTCTAACTATTGGCTTTTGGGTGAAAATGTATTGAAAGTACTAAGATTTCCATTTAAAGTGCGAAGAATGTTATTTAGCATGTTTTTCTCTATGAATTTACTATTTTTTGAGTAGAAGCTAGTAATTAACTGAAACTTGCAAGTTCTAAATTTAATACAAGTCAAGGCTAAAATTCAGAGACCATGCCTAAAGCCTATGCCGTTGCCTGGAGCCTATGTCAACAAACTCTTAAATCCCTGTACATGCTCCAGACATTCCTCCTGAGACATGGATGTTAAATTTCATTAAAGTCATTCTTATATGAAGATGCTGTAAGCCTTCCATGAAAAAAGATTTCATTGTGCTGATGGTGGAATGACATAGATATCAATAAATCCCCTCACGCATCAATTGTTATAGGCCGTTTACCCTCAATTTCGAGTTAAGTTCCAGATAGTATATTTCTTCTTGCTTGCATGGATGCATTATGAACCATTCCTCCTATGACATTGGCAAAATATATATATGTAGAGACTTGCCTTAGCAAGTTACTGGTGGCATGAGTTTCCATAGAACACACGATTAGAATCTGATAACAACTTTGGCTACAAATCTGTCAACGTGGTCCTTTGTGCTCCATCTAAGATATGATCTGTGTAAAGTTAATTTCTTTGCTATTTTCAATCATGTAAACTCTGAAAGTTTTTCTTATGAGGTTATACATGAAAAATTATCTGAAAACCAGAGCTCACTTGTGTGGCTGTTGCTTAATTGAAAGGAAGACATTCTATATTTACATGGAATCATCCTTCTCATTCATTGGCAATTGTTGGCGCATCAAAAGATGTTTTCCTCACCAGAAGGCAAGTGATTTTTGAAGGATGGGCATGCCTGTTATCCAGACTGCACAGAATGAAGTCCGGTCGATGAAGTGACAGGTTTAGGCAATCCTCTCCGACAACCAATGCAGTTGCATCAAGAAGAACGTGCCATGAATTCCGGTGGGCCTCTGAAACCCAGTGCATGGAATATCGAGTCCCATTCACATCTGCTGGGTAGGAAAATAGCCCCTTAGGACTGTGCTTACATTTTCTGCGGAAATACTGGCTTAGCTGTGATCCCTTGATCCGCAGATTCAACCAAGTCTCAGGTGCAGAGATTATCTTTGATTCTTTATAGGTGGCGAACTCCTTTATGTAATCCCCATCTTCTCCAATGACGGTCATGTAGCAGTTTCCCTTGAAAAAGGGATAGCTCTCACCTACCAACATCATGGCATCTTTGTAGCTTGGAGTGAAAAGAACAAGATAATCCTCATCAGGCAGTCCACAGAACTTCAGAACTTTATTTTGAGCTTGAATTTCGGGGATGGAGATGAAACTCCCAGGGAAGGAGGCCTTCTTGGTGAGGATGTCAAGTAATCTTGATGGCTCTAGCTGGGTTCTGTCTAGATCCGGGTGACTGCTTCCATAAGATGGTATCAAGGGTTCTCTGAAGCCAGTCCGTGGTGATCTCCTTTTATCATCAAGTGTGGATTCAACTGGCTCCTCATTAATGCAAAGCGTGGAGAGATCTATTTGTTCACCTTCAACAAGTCCAGCATATTGTGGATATTTTGCCAGCACGTATTGTTCAACATATTGCATCTCTGCTGGGGTGATTGGCCCGGACCATCTAAGGTCTAGACCACGGAGTGTCGATATGGCTTCTGCTACTATGTGAGCAGGAATCACACCACGTGCTTTCTGTTAATGCATCAATTGATTAAATCAACATACTATCGAATTGCTGGAACTCATTTTTCTGGGAAAAAAGAAAAAACAGAGAGGGAGAGAAAGGGAGAGAGAGATTGATGAATATCCTACCTTAATGACCATGCTGCTTGGTCTACCATCATCTGTGGAGCCCTTAAGTATAGATTGGAACGGGGACTTCTTTGGTCGATCTTCTTTCATTACCTATATATTTTAGCCGAATTTTAGCAATAGCCGCAGCTAGTTTAAGGATCGTAGAAAGCAAGAAATACAGAATCAAAGAATGTTTGAATTGAAGAACTCACCTTCAGACCAGCAGTGGAAATTATCTTTGAATTGGTGTCTCTACCCATCGTTGCTTCTTTGTACGCCACTGTTAAAAGTTTAGATGCTTCCTTTGCAACAGACAAGATTCAGGAGGGAAGGGAGGATCAAAAGGCTAAGAAATTAAAGATAGGATGCTTTGTAGAGATGCCTTTCAAAATGCACAGGAGATGTCGCTAGAGAGTTGGTCTGATATGGGAATTTTGGGACATAGGAGAGTCTTCAGAGATGTCAATGGAAGGGAAGTAAGAAAAAGCACAAGCCAATCTGCACTTTAGTTGGTGGAAATTAGATATGGACTGTCGTGCTAGATAAAATTCAAGAAGTTGCTGAGGTTGGGATGAATCGGAGGAAGTGAGGAAGGAAGGTGCATAGAGAAGACTTGGCCAAAGTTCTCACAGCAATTTTGACCAAAGGATTACTGAGTCACCTGAAACGATTTGCTTTAGCTTTGGAAACAAACAAGCATTGATACGTTGGTTAAATCACCCATACTGCCTCTACAGAACCTTCCAGCTGGAGAATAAGGTAAGGTGGACCTTGGTTCTTGAAAAAAAAAAGGCGAATGCGGCTAGGCTTAGAAAATTTTCAATTGTGATAGGATGTCATCCTTCAATTTTAAATTTTCTTCTGAAAGTGACATTTGCGGATGCTGGTGGACAGGTGCAGTTGACCTCTTCATTGGTGTTTGATCTATGAGTTTTTCTTTTTCTTCTTGCTGAGCATATTTTATCTATATTGTATGGTTGTTTAAAAATAGGCTTGTGATTGGTCTACAAAGTCATTTCCAGAGATCCTAAAACATGCAGAGATAAAGAAACGATGGATTCGTGACCGTTGGATTTGGTACAGACTTTGAGAAGAGGTGATTTTTTCTCAGATTCAGCTTGTTGCAAGGACCCACTTTTTGCATATGAAATGGTTTGCTTGACCTGTGACCGGTAGAAGAGCAATGGGATTTAAGAATTTCGTGAGGGACGGATTAGATGCAGGACCTTTTTGTCTGATTAAATGAAAGGATCTGATCTAGGTACAGAACTAGCTCCACATGGACACCAAATTTTTGTAGCTGTTTTCCATCCAAGAAATAGACCAAAAGAAAATGAGAGAGAAGAGGGAGTTGTGTATTTATCCCATCTCAGCTTGATATTGTCTACTTTTCACAGTGCAACGTGACTGCTGTTCTCTTGACTGTTTGACTGCAGTTCCTTCTTGTATCAGGTTGCACGTTTAAACTTGATGCAGAAACTGGATCTCCGTTAACTGTGGGTATGACATCCTCAAATCTATCTTAACAATTGTCATAATCTTCTGACACGCTTATGCCTCGAGTACAAAAGCTGTTTATTGGGGTGTACGGACATCTAGCTACTTTTGATGGCTTTGGTGCTCCATTAATCTTCAGGGACGACTCTTTGTTTATGCAGAAAGAGACGTCCTCGCACTGTGCTATTTCTTTTGATTGCAGTACCTACGATGTGTTCCTACAGGAGGAAAGAAAGATGCAGCTTGAAGATGCCTTGCTGCGAAGCGTTCATACAGACAAGCAATTGAAAAACCATATCATATGTGTTGGCAAATTGACGTTAGAATAATGTATACAAGGATGCCTTTCGTACAGCTCATTCGACATTGATTATTAACAGAAACGAATTTCCCATCTAATTTCTTGGCTGCTGGAAGGTGACATCAGATTCCATTTTTTTATCTCTTGTTTGGGGGCTAGTTGACGCAGGTTAAGGTGGAACAGCTGCCATTTGATTTGTTTTAGCAATTTCTAGAGATTGGGGGCAATTTCCAGTAGGAAAATGTCAAGAAGAGTAATAATTTACACGCCTTTTGGCATGTAGTCAGTTCATTAAATTTGAGACTGATTTGCTCTATTCTGTTAAATTCCTTCACCATTAAGTGGTATGACGTGTGTATATAGAGAGACACATTTGTACATGTGTCACGGTTTATTGACAAATGTTCGACCATTACTGTGGAGAAACCTTCTTAACCGTTGGAATCTTTCAATGTCCTTATTAGAGAATTCCAACGCTTCTTTTAAAGTAATTCTACGCCACCTTCATACGAAACTCCTCTTGAAAAGGACCTTTCAACTAAATATCTCTCTCTTTCTCTCTCTCTCTCATTTGATAATCTTAAACCGATAGTGACATATTTTACATTAAATGCTTCCAATGATCTTTTAGACGCGAGAATCTCGCTTTAGATTTCGGCTAACTCATAACAGTACGGGTAAGCGTGCTATCCTGACGTCAAGTGAATGTAAGACCTTCATTATATCGAAGTTTTCCTTTTTCTTTTTATTTTTTATTTTTGCAACATCTTCGCATACACAGTTCGATGCTGGTTCTGGACAATACAGAACCGTTCAATATCGCTGGTCGCTATTCCTCGCATGCTCGCCTTTTATCTTTTGCGGCGCCTTAATTTGGTTTGAGTCTGCTTCTTCACTGATTAGTCGTAAGCATATCTCGTGATTGATTTGTTTTTCCTTTACCTCTCCCTAAAGGTGTTTGCTTGCCAGAACCGATCCAAGTCATCTTGCAAAGAGGGTAGGGAAAAAAGCCATCCGATGTTATTACAGTGCCCTCACGCGTTTTCGTACCTCAAATCAGACGCAAAAACAGAGCTCAGGTTAAAAGAAGAAACGAAGTGGGGACAGGGCGTTGGTTCTTATGTTAATGTCGTCCAAAATCATCCACCCATTTGCCAAAATTTGTCGTTAAGGGCTATGAGTCTTTTGCCTTTTTTTTTTCCCCATTTCCACATAAATACATAACTACAAACATTTGTGTCACTGGCTTAGCAATTAAATTTGTGTAAAGCTAAGTACATGACGTAGATACGACCCTCAATGTACCAATATAAATAATTCTATTTTTGGATCATTCGCTCGAGCTTTGAGCCTATCGGGGCGTTCTACATATTTAGAATTCCCCCAGCTAAAAGTGGCTTCTTCCTCACATTGGATTATTCAATATTAATTGAATTCTAATGACTATTTGACCGAATTTATCTCATGAAACTTGGCACCTATCGATTGGTTCGGAGGTACCGCATAAGGCAAGGATGCAATACAGTAAAATATTTCTAAAAAATTGGAAACACTAATAAGATCTTCTGGCTCTAAATCTGCTGATAGTAATTGCCCAAAAATAAAAAAGAGGGAGGTGAAATTGGGAAATGAAAATGACAAAATCCACTTTTGACAGTTCAAACAGAAAAAAAAAAAAAAAGGAAATTTAATTCAAATGCGATATTTTGGAAATTTTATTTTGCGAAATAAAACATCATATTAATTTTTATATGCTCCTCACATGACCACCAACTCTTGTACCTAGCTACCGAATCAAACCCCAACCATCTTAATAATTGAATGATTCTTTTTGGTGTCTTCAAATTACTTTCACCCGAGAATCGGCAAAGATTGTAGCTAGATCTCATTGGGCCGACTCGCACCTCTTATGTTGACTTCAAAAGGGCATTTTAACTTCTTATTCGGAACAAGATCCGTCTCCATCACAAGTTGTCCGCCCATCATTTTGAGACAATGGCCTCCCAACCAATTTTCATCCTTCAACCTCAAACTATGCACAAAAGAGCGGCAATCCCAACGACCCACATCAAGATTGCAACCACCATCATATGCTAAATGATTAAAACGCCAATCACCTGATGTTTGCCCAATGAAAATACAAACGTAGGCAAATCTGATTTGACACAATGCAGTTAGGTGACCAGCTGACAGCTCGTAAAGATCTCTTGAAATTGAAGCGAAAGCCTCTCTCCATCTCCCTCACGCAATAAGGATACTAAAGATTCCTGTCAATAGCAACTCATGGCATCGAAAAAAGAACCCCCCGGTGCAACGCTATGGAGATGATGTGAAGGTGGCTGTACATGTGGTGAAAGGAAAGAGAGGAAGATGCCCCCAGAAGTACCTCTGTCCTCCACTCTCGCAACACCCCTCATCCGCTACTCTCCTCCACCCCCTTCCAACGTAGAAGGCAACCACACGTTCAAATACAAATCGCTCCGAGGAACTAGGAAGATGAAACTTAGTGTAAGGAAACTCATACCAATTTTCGTATTGATCCTAGCATCCATTTCCATCCTCAGATTCGTTCGAATCCTCATCACCACTTCATCTCCTCACCCACTTCCAGCTTCGCCTCCACATGTGCAACAAGCATGCACCTCTCCTTCATCGTGCGATAAGGTTCTAACGGAAATATCGGGCAACTCAACTTCCACACCGCCTGCCTACACCACCTCAATAACGGCTAAGGAATTTAAGCTTCTATCAAACCTTGTCAAGCAGAGGAGACCTTGCAACATTCTCATCTTTGGTCTTGAGCCACAATATCTCAGCCTCTCATCAATAAACGCAGGAGGCACTACAATCATACTGGAGGATGATGCTGACAAGTTCACGAATTATAGAACAGGGATAGCCGGCAGAACTCAGATATACAAGGTACAGTACAATGTACCAGCAAAAGAGGCGTACGAACTGCTCGAGCATGCAAGGAGAAGTCCGAACTGTGCACCCGGGGCTGCACTGCTTCGAGTGTCAAAATGCCAGTTGGCTCTAACAGGTTTGCCACAAGAAGTGTACAAAACAAAGTGGGATCTCGTAGTGGTGGATGGACCAAGTGGAAGCAACCCAGAGGCTCCTGGAAGGATGGGAGCAATCTATACAGCAAGCATATTAGCCAGAGCTGGGAACACGACAGATGTAGTGGTTCATGATGTACATCGCACCATCGAGAAGTGGTTTTCCTGGGAATTTTTATGCGAAGAGAATTTGGTTTCTTCAAAAGGGAAGTTCTGGAATTTCAGAATACTGGGTCATACAGACCCTGCAAGATTTTGCCCAACCCAACCATGACATGTACAATTGTCTCCTCCAACCTCATTGCATAAGGAAAACAGAAGTGACACATTATGAGAATCTCCAAAAGGGCGAGCACACGGGTAAAGAGACGCCAGGGAAACTGAATGGTTCACGTAGGTGCACAACATGCTATGGCCACTTTTGTTTTGGAAATTGCCCACGTCGGAAAACAATTGCTATTAAGGTCGAAATGCAAAGAATGAGATGGCAACCGATAAAAGCTTCATCAAATACGCATCCCTCTGGTGTAGGTTTATCGGCATATGGAGCAGAAGAGGCTTCTTCCCTTAACAGAAAGGTGATAGCGGCTTATACACAAGACCATGTTTTTATCGGCGTGAGAAGAGAGACAACCCCAGATCCTTTTGCAAGACAGTTCCTCTTGTAGTAATTTTGCCCTTTCTATTTCTCAGAGCATCCGATGTAAATGAATCCCATTCACCATGCACATGAAATTGTCCTTACACAGAACCAATTTTTTTTTAATGAATGAAAACAAGAGAGAAGAAAGAGTGTCCAATGGTCCAACATCCAATAGAAAGAACAATATGGCCCTAAAGCTCATGATAATACATCAAAAGTCATTCCAATAATTCCATTATTCATAGTGAAAACATGGACACCTTGATCATGAGTAATGACACAACTAGTCACAAATGCCCAGGCACAAACCAAAATTTGCCAGACTGCTACAGCCATGAAAGGGTGTGTCGAACTGAAAACTTGCAAATCGGTCAAAAACTATACATACCGAACATAATCTGAAGCTTCACAGATATATTTACACTGCCAAGATCAACCAAATCTCATTTGCTTACATCTCTGCGCTGCAATAATTAGGAAAACAACTGATTAGTTCACATTGCTCAGCTAATTCAGATAGTGTAAAAGATTAAGGAAGAAAAATAGGGTCCATATGTTTAATGAGCCAGATACACTGGCTGCAGGCTCCCATGCAGTGTAAAAATAGGCTCGAAAAATGAGAGAATGATTTAATTGGACATCATGGAAAGCTGGCCCAATAGTCTAAAAGTGAAGCAACTATGTTCTCCATAGCCAAACACAAATAAAATCCTCTGAACCTTTATGGGAAAAAAGAAGACATGAAAATGCACTTCCCCAAACAAATCACCTTGAGCAAGAAAAGCTTTGAGTGGCAAGTGCACACTCATGACAAAACATCAAAATGTTGCAAAATAGTTACAACACCAAAACGCAAAACAAAAGACACCCCTAAACTAGAAGACTGCAAAAAAGAGAACCTCACAGAAGATGGTATCAATATTCAACATATATAATAACACTCTGATCTGTAACATACTTTCAAGTCAACAAGAGTCAGTCAAATGTATTAATGGTAAGAAAAACAGAATAAAGGTCATCTAATAATTAATTGGGTCCGCTTATATAGGTAACCTAACTATAACTATAGGAACTTTTCCCTAACTGCCGATACACATGACCAAGAATTTTCAGAATGCCCTTGCTGAGCTGAAAGAAGTGAATAAGGTGTTTAGATAACAAATCAAACCACAAATACAATGAGACAGTTGAGGTATCTCCATAAAAAACCAGAATAATCATGCAGTCAGTATTCATCGTATCCCAATAATCAATAATCCAAACTTACCATTCGCTTGCTGATGTACGGCTGTACATCTATTGGCATCTCAGGTTGAGTTTCAACACTAGGCAATTTTCTTTTCTCCATCTCAAATTCTTTTCTTGATTCCTTTCGACTGCCTGCCTGCCAAACACGGCCAAAATTTGGAAGCCATTCAGCATCATTGCAGCTCTTAATGATTTCTCCTCTTCTCTCCATCTCCATCTCAATCTTTCTCCTTTCAGCCCAAGCAGCGCCCACCCTTTTAGGGTTTAACTTGGACTTCCGTGGCTTATTAGAAGGAGAAATTAGGCTCACTGATGGCTGCTGTCTGTGGTTGTCTGTCTGACTTCGTTCAGAAACATCCAACCAAGGAGGTGGTGCTCCAGAATGCACATTTCCTTGAATATCCCCTTGGGATGAGGAAGAAACCTCAGTGAGCAGCTGCAGACCTAAAGCGAGGGTCACAAGAATGCCGGTATCAACTCAAACTTCAAATTACTTCCTTCAGTACCAGACACAGACACAGACACACGCATGCACACAGAGAGACGGGTGCCCTCACAATAACACTGATCCAGAGGCCCCACTTTGATGAACATAAGGTTTTTGTAAAAGGCAAAGACAAATACCTTGATAGCTGCTGTCTCCTTTCTTCATCCCTCCAACCTGATTCATGTGATTTTACAACATGAAAGTGATCAAAAGTATGCTAAGGATGAAAGATATACAGAGACTCATACACCATTTTGTGCATGTCCATTTAAAAAAAAAAAAATGCCAAAACCATAGACCAGCGAGGCATGCACAATACAAATACCAATGGATGCAACGCAAAAACTGCGTGCATGAAACTCAATGAGGACATGCATTTCAGAAACAAATACAATCATTTAGATAAAGCCATTTCTTCTTCAGCAACGGGGCCAAAAAGAAGCAGGAAACTAACTTGAGAGGGTCATGCTATAAAGAAACTGACAAAGCCATCTTGCATGACGTGGAAATTCTGGCAGGCTTTGGGTTTAACATTTTTTACCTATTGGGTAGGAAAAAGAACAACTTATCCAATATGTATGTTGATTATGAAACATTGTCTAGTGACAAACAACAAAGACTTGAGAACAGGGACGCTACATCCCACAAAAATTAGCATTGCTACCATAGAAAAGTACCTCTTCCAGGACTTAAACTGTTACAAAAGAGTAAAAGCCAAAAACAGCAGCACAGAAAGGGATTCCCTCCTGTATCCCAAAAGCAACCAGGAGAAAGGAATGACACTCATTTCTGAGCTTCATAGTCTAAACATTAAAACAGGAAATGAGTGGTGCTAACTTAGCTCCCTGAGAACCTACAGTGCATACTAATGTGTAAACGCAGAGCAACCACAAAAAAGACTGTTAAGTTATAAAGAAACTGAAGCAACAAATTCGAAAAGATGCTGGAGGAGATCCAGAACTCACACTATCACCAATGAAACCATTGGAAACAAAGTTCTTGTCGCGATCTCGATAGACACTGGAGCACCACATACTTCCATTCCCTGAATCATTTGCATAAAAATAGTTACTACCGTTACCATTGTATTTAAAGGAAAAGAGTCGCACCGGACATTACTTCTGTACCTGTTGAACCACTAGATCTCTGGGGTAACACTTCAGGATATTTCTCCACAGGCAATGAAAAGGTGGAAGTGTGAGATGCACCACAAGTGTTTGGAACCCCGTTAGGTCCAGTATGGGATATCTGATACTCATTCGTATAATATTGTAAAGGCATAACAGCATTCAAAAAGTTTTCATGAGGATGATATACAGAATTATTTCTAAAATTCTCGATAATCCCATAGTTCTGTTCATTTTGGATATCATTTGACAGTCCACATGTTGGTCCATGTGATCCTTCTCCAGATAATGCAGCTTCTTTCTTCAATGTTTCGCATTTCTTCTCCCACTGCACAAGCAGCATTTCTTTTCTTGTTATCCATGTAGATCAATAAAAATTAACAAAGCACCAAGAAGATGCCAACCAGAATAACAACATTCAAACAAAAAAGAGGATAACTTAGTACCCAAAGACTTTCGAGGACAACAAAATCACTCTAAGAGCACTTGTCAGACCATACCTTAGCTACATCGTCATCCAAAATCCTGAAATCGTCGAGGCGGTCCATTGCACCACCATATTTCCAAATAAAATGCTTCACATTTTTTAGGTGATCTGCACCTGCTAGGTGATTGATTGCATTCCCACTGTCACCAACACCAATAATTAAACCCAACTCAATGAATAGGGATATAGAAAGAATGAAATGAAGAATTTAAGAATGAACCGCGGCCAATAAGAATTCAATACAACATCCCTCAGACAGACATAAGCTGGAAATAGATAAATAACTATATGACATGCAAAGCAAGTTGGATATACAACCAGTCCTAAATTCGACTAATCTTTCGGTGGCTTATATCACCAATTGTCGAAAAATGCAGGCGAGAATTAGCTGAAAATGTCCTCACCAGGCAAACGAACTATCGAGCTCCTCTCTCCTCTCTCTCTCTCACACCAATTGTCGAAAAACGTAGGCGAGAATTAGCCAAAGATGTCCTCACCAGGCAAACGAACTATCGAGCTCCTTGATGTCGATATCGCGGAAGACTCTAACTATATACAACATGCGAAGCAAGTTGAAGATACAACCAGTCCTAAATTCGACTAATCTCTCAGTAGCGATCTCTCCAATTGTCGAAAAACGCAAGCGAGAATTAGCTGAAATGTCCTCACCAGGCAAACGAACTATCGAGCTCCTCGACGTCGACATCGCAGAAGACGCACCAGAATCGATTGCGAGAAACGTGCTCGGGGCGGAGCAGGCTAGGGTTGTCGAGGAAGAACCGGACGTCGCCCAATTTGGAGCGGAACCGATCGAGGAAACCGGAAAGCGATCTCTTGTGGTTCGGTAAGTACTTGTGACGCTGTCCTTGATCGTGATTGAGCTTGCAGACTTTGCAGAACTCAAACTCGCTCTTCCTCTTCGTCGCCGTCGTCGCCGCCGCCGCCGTCCTCTTCTTGGAGTTGTCGATCGGGACGGCGAGGCCAGAGCTAGGGTTCGGCTGCCGGCGCGGCGAAGAGTCCCCCGCCATATTTACGGGATAGTCATCGGAGAACGCGTGTCGCCGGAGTGAACCCGATCGGCGGCGGCGACGCGGGACGGCGGAGACTCGTGCGGTGCGACTCGACTCGGCTAGGCTCGGCTCGGCTCGACTCGGGAACCTTCTCGGTCGCTGCAACTTCCGCGGCGGGAGCGACGGATGCTTAAAGAAAACGCGCCGTTTCGATCGTGGTTCGTCGTTTTAGGTTGTGCACGGCGGGAACAATGCCCGGGAGAAAGAAAATAAAATCATCGCTTCATTTCACGAAAAAAGGTGACGTGAAAACTCGAATTCGTAAATATTCAATTTTTAATTTATAATTTGATGCGAAGGGTTTACGATGCTTGAATGCAGTCCAATCGATTAAATATTCACTTTTTTGCCACACTACCTTATATATCGATCTATATCTCCTAACTTGCCATAATTATTTACGCATCATTTTATACTAAGGATGTATTTGTTTGGGTGAAAAAGAAATTTATGAATAAGTTTTTTTTAACTTTCATGCGAATGATTAGTTGAAAATAGATATGTCAAAATGGATTATAAACTTATTTCTTAACTCGTCTTTAATGAGTTAAGTTGTTCTATGTATTAATTATATGGATTAGTTATATTCACTAGATAAAATTATAAATAGATTTTAAATGGTAAAACTAAAAACAGTATGAATGCTCAATAGACTCACAATTTATTTAAACTTAATCCAATGTTATGACTTTTTCTTCATTCTCTTATCCTTATTTGATTTTGCCTTCACTCTCTCCTCACTCTTAGATTCGATTAAAGTGTTTCAATGATTTAAAGTTGGATCGAGATGAATCATTAGATTTAATTGTATGGAAATTGATTAAAACGAATTAAATAGCTCAATCTGAATCAAACAATTTTCAACTCGACTCAACTCACTCATTTGATATGTTTAACTGAAAATAATTGTTCAACGAAAAGCCAATTACGGTTGAAGATCAAACAAAAATAAAATTATGATTGAAGAAAAATGGATGTTTGAAATTACGAAAATGAATTTTCTAATCTAAAAAGGAGAAAATATTAGAAAGCATTATTTTTCTCGAAGTAAACATACCATTAGTTCTAAATTCACAGTGGTAATAACTGAGGAGAAATTAAGATTCCATTTTACGACAATCACTCTCTCAATCAAAACTAAAGGAGCGGTGGTCCAATCTTCCCAATTCCACAGGCGAAGCAGGGAGGGGGGGAGGGGCTCAAGTCCAGTCGAATCATTGAGAATTGACGTCACATCGCGAGAAGAACAACCGAGCGGTGGTCCAAAATCGGAAGCACCCGCAGATGGTTGACCGGTCATGTGGACGATACGCTTCTGACTCTGAACGTGGCCCAACCCTGAAGCCCACCATTCGCATGGATCTTCTTCCCGAGGCCCGGACTCTTTTGGAAGACTCGCCTTACTGTACATCCCTCGTTCCCGCCAACCCCCCCGGTTGCTTCGTGTTAATCCGAATCCGTTAATCAACTAACTAAACTAACTAACAACAACATCGACCGAATGAAAAAGACCCCGAATCGATTGGTCGCCCGGGAAAACAAGCAGGATAGAAGCTGTGACCAGGTCGCTTTTCAAGTTCGCAATAAATTGCAACGAATGTTGCGTCGATAAAATCCTGTATTTTAGCATTCGGCAAATACGCCGGCATTCAACAATTGCATAATTAGCAACTCTCTCTTGCGGTGATGGAACGTTTCTCCTGAGCTTATTTTGACGCTTGCCCTTTTCTTTTTTTAATTCTTCCTTTTCTTTTCTTTTTTTGCAAATATTGGCTGATATTGATTAGAAAGTGTATCCTTCATTGTTGATGCCAAATTTAAAAATTTTGAAGCGTTAGAAATAATTAGAGATTTCTCTAGGATAATTTTTTATGTTAGTGATATTTGATAATTCTCTCTATATCTCTCAAAATTACATGTATATCTTAATTGACATTTAATCTTAAATAGTCATATAATAAAACATATAAATAGACTAATGTATTCTTCTCCAACACATTGAAAAATGCATAACATTTCTTAATTTTAGGGTACTTTTGTTTTTTTGAAAAATGAATAAAATTTAGAAAACATTTCCAAAAAAATAATCATTTTTATCTCTTATAAAAATAAACAAACAAAAAAAATTTCCATTGCCCATGAAAATTTTTCAATATATATTATTGTCGATAATAAAATATAATTTATTAATTAATTATTTTTAACGATACAACAAATCAATTTTTAAATTTTTTTAAAATTATGCATTTTTCGTAAAATAAACAAATTATTGTTTTCTGTATTATTCTTTTAAGCTGAAGCAGTAGTATTTGTGATAAACCCGACGATTTTCTGAAACGATGGGAGCTCGGACTTACCGCCCTCCATCATGGAAAAGTAGTGGAGTTGCCGAAAGGACATGTGGCTCTCTGGTCTTTTTTTAAGGTTCCTTTTCTGAGACACAAACATCATCATGCTTCTCCTGAGAATGCATGTTGCTTGCCGCCTGTAACCACATGATCCACGTACCTGTAACTATTCTAATTTATCGCGCGAATGATTGCCCCAAACACCAAGCATTGCTTCTAACTCATCCCTCTCAAGTGCGAAGCTATTCACCCCCATTCACACCAAGCACTATGATTGCCAGAGACATGTTGGATTTGTACTTGACAATCAGAGCACAGTGAATGTTGCCCCTACTTCTTTTCGGCGACACCGTGATTTAATCAGTAACTTGGCCAACTCGATTCGGCTTTTGTGCTTTGTCGTGATTGGTTCCGGCTAATGATAGTTGCGCAAGGATTTCGAATCCCACCACGGTTCTCTTTTGCCTCTGTTTTGGGTCGGTTTCGGAATGAATATGCCCGAAAGGTATGGCATCTTGTATCCTGCTTGTTCTTCCAATCCTAGAAAGCGATGAGAGGTGCTTTAGGTGGGCATGTATGGCATATTCATCTTCCTTCCTCTCTCATCTGCTCATGTCCCCAATTATCAAAGTCAAGACAGTGAAGTAGTCCTCACATGACTTTTTATCAGCTCCACAATCTTTTGTCCCCTTCCCTCTCTCTCTCTCTCTCTCTCTCTCAAAGTCCTCTCGTGCCTAACTGGTCCCTGGCCAAATATTCATTCGGACTTTGAACTGTGAAATACAGGTAGAGAGGAACACCGTTTCTCCCGAAGGAAGCATCGTCCCGTACCCCCTAAAAAATTTTGCTTACAAGTCATGCTCGGAATCATACCGAAGCGAACGGTATCCAAACAGCGTAGCATCGAGCACTACCATTAGCTGCGATTCGAATCGGTTCGGTTGGTCGTGCCAAGAAGAAATTTTCAGGGAGCCCGACATGTGTATTGACACCTTCACGGACGTTCATGTGTATGGTGATACGAGTGCGGAAGTGCAGATTCCACTTGGAGTTTCGCCTTGTGTTTCAGCAAATCTAATAATAAGATCCTGCATCCACGCACAGTTTCGCTCTGACAACAACGTGAAGACGATGTGAAAAGACAAATTTAAGGTATTGTCATGATGACTAGCTTGATTATATTGTTCATGGCATGTCCTACATCTTTATCCCACTCCCCCACCTTTCTGCAGTTGATCGTTCCTTGCATATCTAAGACAGTATCCAAAATGAAAACATGAAAGACAAGAATCCATTTTGTAAGCACTCATCGACCATATTGCGGAGTGGAGTACGGCTTTTCAGGCCGAGTGTTAGTGCTGATTAACTGGTATGCAATCAGTGAGAATTCTTGGTCGCGCATATCGGTTCGAAGCCATGGAGCCTGAACTTGCACTGCTGGGTCCCAAAAGTTTTAATGCGGGCTGCAGAGGGCATCGTTGTGATACCACACATTAGCCAAACTTATCTACTTGGACCAGATCAGTTCCGACGAAAAAGAACAGAAATCTTAACATGGTCCGGTATCTACTTTATAATCAGCTACCGCTTCCGATGAATTGGCTCATTCTAGTACATTATCTTTTGATTAAAAGGGCATCAGATTGTACTATTGATGGTATGCTAGCAAGCAACAGCAGGTGGACCAGAGAGAAGACGCTAGTGCTTATGAATTGTGCAAAGATTTCTCCTCAAGATTCCTCATTTGGTTTGGCAGTCAAAGAAGTTTCCGGCAAAAAAGAGAGGAAAAAGAAAAGGGCTCTCAATGATAGTTATTGTCATTAGGATTGCGCTTTTTTTTTTTTTTTTTTTTTTCCTCCCTTGATTCTCAGTTCTCACAAACATGCTTTTCAAAATAGGACCTAGTTTTGAAAACTTTCCAAATTGCTTGCCCCACTCAATTACGTCGTGACCTCGTGAAAGAACCGGGCGGAGAGTATTATTGCAGACAGATTAACTGTATTTGAGTAATACGTTGCGAGGTTGCTGACAAATCAAGCTAGTTCGATTGTCACGACATCTTTGCGAGGGCACAGTGCATTGCTATGTGACTGGTGCTTTTGGTAAAACCCATACCAAATGATCTTATCTGGATCCCCTTTTTCCCCGGTGCAAGATCCCAGACATGGATAGTGGGTGTTTGGTCTCCTGATGAGCAAAAGTTAAGGAGTTGAATACAAAGTGGATACAGCTATCCTGTCACATTGCGTAGATGAAATGGCTGCTTTTTGTTCTGATTCGTTTGCCTTTTCCTATGGACATCAAGGTTCTGAAGTTGACTGAATTTTATCAGTTTGACTACTTTAATCTGCAATTATTCATGAGCCTTGGTTCCCCAATATTATCTGACGACATTAGAGTCATCAAAACTTGCAACTAAGAGAGAAAACACAATTGTAATGGAAACTAGAAAGTCGTCAAAACTTGAACTTAAAATCAAAAGCCCGATCGAGTTTGGTTAGATCATAAGAAGCCCACGAGACCAGTAGCAATTTCTGTCATGGTCATTTCAACTGGAGATGCCTCTTGTCTACAGAGTTTAGCCACTAATGGTTTTCATAATTAGGATAATAAAATTCAGTTTGGATATGGATTAACTTTAAGTCAACTACAAAGATCAGCTTTCTTATGCAGCAGTTTTCGTAATCCTTTAGAGTGGCTGTACCGTATAAATTCCCTAGTTCTCAAAAAGCTTTCAGTTCTAATCATTTCCAGTGAACATCAACAGCTATGCTCTCATCTATGCTTAAGGTCTTAGGGGGATTAGAGAAAAAAACCTTGGGGAGTTACAAATTCAGGTTGATGCAGACGTCCGAAAAAGCTGCTTCTTAGCAGTCACAGGCGCCGGTATCTAAACCGTTCCATCGAAATCGAAATTAACATCCGAGGTAGTCGCCATCGAACGATGCAAAATAAAAGCGGAGGAATCAGAAAAACCATCTAAAACTTAGATTGATGCCATAGAACAACAGATGCTTCGGTAGTATATCTCCGGCCTACTTCTATCTAGATGCCATGGCCGTTGAGCATTTACGGTAAATGCTACTCCGAACCCACCTAGAAATTTGGTTCACAAAGACAACCGTAAAGTCGAGAATCGTCGAAACTGCCAGTTACCGCAAACATACCGCATAGTTTGGCAGGACAACAGGCGCAGCATTCCGAGTTTGCAGGCGAATTTAGAAATCACTCTCCTTTTTTATATTCATGTCTTACAATTGAAGCGATCAGTGGTTCAGTGCCTTTTACCCAGACCAAGGTGTGCAGACACTAATGCTTTCAACATGCTACCTATTATTTATATGTCCTCGACAGCCTTTTTTGCTTCCACTTTCACGAGGGAATTGCGAGAATCCAATACCAAAAGACCTGCAAAAGAAGTGCGAAAAAACACAGCAACTTCACTGAATTGGAAAAACTTCAGGCGGCATCATCAAGGTCATCGCTCATCGCCAACACGGATATCGTTTCATGGCGAGGAAGCGTGCCTCCGGTCCGCGGCGTCTTCAAGCCGGTCGGAACCTTTGCCTACAAGACTGGCAGGTGATCTCCATGCAGGCCGAGTCGATCTGCCTCGTCGCCCGGTCCTTCATCCGCTCCGCCCTATCCACCTCCTCCCTCGCCCTCTCCCACATGTGCCTCGCCCGCGCGAACTCCGACTGCGCCAGCTCCATCTCCCGCCTCGTGAGCTCCCTCACCCGCTCCGCGTACGCCTTCTCTATCGCGGCGAGCCGGATTTGCTCCGCCGCCTCCCACTTCAAGGCCCTGACGTTATTCGTCTCCGGCTTGGCGTGGCCGCCGTATTCACGCGCGGGGCCCCCGGAGACGGCGCAGCCGTTGGTAGGCGGGCGGATCGGGCGGAGGCTGATGGAGAGCTGCAGGTCGAGGGAGGGGGCTAGTTCGTACGGATCGGAGGCGGCTGACCGGCGCCTCGACGAGGAACCCGACAGCGCCGAGGGCACGTTCGATGAGGAAGCGGTGGAATGCGGAGCAGGCAGGAGCTGGAGTTCCTTCTGGTCATCGTCGTCTTCCATTTGAGAAGAAGAGGAAGGAGGAGGCGAAGTACAGAGACTACAAAGAGAGACCGGCCAAGGTGGCTGTCACGAAAGAAGAGACTGTGGGTGTGGCGGAACTTGGCGTCTATATATAAGCAGCTCGCACATGCCATTTTTACTGTTTTGTCCATGGCCACCATGCAAAATGGCTTAATCGACTTTAGTATGTCATTTGCCCCCCCCCCCCCCAAAAAAAAAAAAGAGGAACTTTACAAGTCCCACGTCGCTAGCGAAGAGTTGTAACAGTGAAATTAACAGCTAGCTAATCTAAGTCGGCACTAATCCAAGCACAATAGACTTGTGATCCGAAGATACCAACGATCCAAACGAGTGTCCCTGATTATTAAGTCACCATCTGACTTTTGTGATGGAAGGGACATATAACAGCACGGAAAAGCGTTAAAAAAATTTTAAAAATCTTAAATTTTTTGCATTTATGCGAATTTAGTCTTAAATCTTTTATTGGTGCTAATTTAGTCCTAAATCTTTTTACTTGGTGCCAATTCAGTCTTTTCGAATTAATTTTGATTAGATTTTACTGACTGGGCGCTTTATTGGCTGACGTGGCACAATCGACGCTGATGTGTACAACTTTTAATAATTTTTTAATATTTTAATATTTTTTTTCCTTCTCCTCAAACTTCTTGTTCATCGGACCTCAGCGATCGGTTAGAGGCGATGATCGACGAGACTCGAGCCCTCGCCAGTAGCCACGACGGTGGCCTCAAGTTGGCCCCACCAGAGGCTAGGTGAGCCTTGACCTCGCCGAATCTAGCAAAGATCGAGCCTCGCCCATGGCCGGCGAGGCTGCCCTTGCGACGACCTCAAGATGGCCTCGCCAGAGGCTAAGATTAAATTGACACCAACAAAAAGTTTAAGACTAAATAGCAATAAATGCAAAAGGTTTAGGATTTTTTTAACATTTTTCCCTATAACAATAAACATACAAAATTAGACTTGTTGGATAAATGGGTTAGGTCGAAAATAGTTCGACCCAAATTGACATCTTTAACCTAACTTGATCTGTATCAATACGATATAAATCTAGTCATCAAACCTCTTACCAAACTCATACCCAACCTAATAACACTTGTATATTTAACTCCACTTAATAAAATTCATACCCAAACTAAAGTGAAAGCATAAAGCGAATAAGTACACGTGAGATCAAAAGAGAATGAAGAGTAGACTGAGTAACGTTTAAATAAATAACACCTACAGTAAAATATAATTAACAATTCAACTCATCAAATACGAATTAAGAAATGAACCCATGATTTTTTTGACAAGTCTAGCCTAGAGGTGATAGGTTGGGCTCTGAGTAAGATGTGAACTCATTTAATATTTATATTCAATGCATTTATAACTCAAAAAGTTAGATCTAAATACCTATTTATTGAATATAATTAATTCATAAACAATTAAGCTCATTAAATATAGATTAATAAATGGGTTTATAATGCATTTTTAACACCTCTATCGAAAAATTAACTACTTTAGATTACTATACACATATGGGATTAGAATTTGGCGATTCTGGCGGAATGCGTGAGGGCGTTTTGGGTCAAAGAAAAGTGGGATGCGATGAAGGGGAGAGAATTCCGTTCGGTGTGAAGGGACAAGGGATTGGCGCACGTAACGGATTTGCGTTATTAGGCTATTGAGTAGCTTTTGGATCCTCGCAAAGCGTTCGCCTCTTCGCACTTTTTCGCCTCTTTTTCTTCGCGATAATTTATTAATTATTGAGTTTTGCCTTTTCCACGGGAGGAGATGAGGACGACTGAAAGACCGAGGAGCTTCGTGGGCGTGTAATAATTACGCTCGCACGTGCGTAGGCAAGGCAGGGGGGAAGAGGGGTGGGGGCGAGTTTATATAAATTGAGGGATTTCATATACTTTCTTCAATTTTTGGGTAATTTTGGGGGGGCTTTTTTGGAAAGAGATTTTATTTTTTATTTTTTTGTAGGGGAAATGAAGATGACTTTATGGTAGGGCTGATGTTGTCGGTCCTCAGTACCAGAAAAAGAGCTCCCCGACTTTTGTATGGGAGAGCAGACCACGCCCCCCCCCGGGGGCAGATTGGCACGTGGGAGGGGCACAGTGCGGAGGGAGGGGTGGCTGGCTATGATTGTGGGTCGCTGGTTCTCCTCACTTGGACCGTTCATTTCCCGTGGGCCCCCTCTCGTAAACAGCCATTTTCGCTTGGTTTCCATCTGGAGCGCTATGCATTCTTTGGTGGGACAGTTACCTAATCGGTCACGCACCTATCGTACGGATATAGTTCTAATTTTGCTAACGCGGTTCTAATCTAGTCATTCCTATTAATTATCGACCCACCAATCTATAAGTTGTCCATATTAATGCGCCACATAAAATGATTAGGGATGACTGAAGACCATGTCAATAATTTTTAGCGATGGTGGGAAAGATTACATGGAAATTTCATGCGAATATTTTAAAAGTACATTGACAAAATTGAATTGGTATCGGTCTTTTAATGAGTGACTAGCTTATTGAGTGTCCAAGCACTTGGTCTGCCAACACAAGTCCAGAGTTCAAGGATGCAATCAAGGCTTTTTTTTCTTTTTTTGAGTCTATATCTTATTCATTGGAAACAGAGTTAATATCCTAAAAAAACCCAAATTGAGGTATTTCCAAATTAGTACATTGTGACAAATTTATCCCAAATTAATATGAATTTTGACGTGAACTTGCCATACTCATCATGTATCATTTAGCTTAGTAATTTCATAAATAAATTTGAAGGGAGCTAGTAGAAGGTAAATATGTCAGGACTGTACCAATTTAAAGTTTTTGGCAACTTAAAAATTAGTTTAAAATAAATTTATCATAGGTGTGCTAATTTAGGATGTTTTAGGATGTTTTGTGACCCAAAAATTAGTTTAAGATAAATTTGTTATAGGTGCATCGATTTGAGTTTTTTTCATTATGTTAACCCTTGGGAATATATAATTTAGTCTATCATTTATTTGAATTTTTACTTATTTTTAAATTTTATGAGGTACACTCTTTCTAACTTTAATCGAACGCGACCCACCTCAAACATTCGAAGATGGGCAAATTTCTCCATTGTGTTCTTTAAAGGGTTGCAAAAGATGTGTCTTTGCGGCTTCTTGGCCCCCACTCGAGTCACAGTCCTGATAATCCAATTGAGCCGTCTCACTTTAATCCCTTGGAGCATGCTCTTCGACTTAGTTCATTTCTCACATTACTTGCTCCCAATTGGTTCGGGAGCTCTACATATTAAACTTCCTTTCATTAAAATAATTGAGTTCATACAACGCATTAAATTATATTATAAGACGAAACGAATTAGGCGGACTCGACCTGAAAAGGAAAAGACGCAACTTCCTAGTTCCCACCACATGAGGAGGTCGATCTCTCTTGCGCTTCCTCAACATTGACGGTTCGGGAATCATAATTCCAACCGCGAGATCCGGTTTTACAATTTCGGCGTCCTCTCGATCTTAATCGGCAGCTACCGGTTGAATGCTTGGTGAAATTACAATTCTTGGCGTATTAGCATGAGCTAAAAGGCTGCTTTTTGCACGTATCAGCCAAATCACAATAGAATACTCAATCTTAATCATCACGACCACGTGCCCAAATCCCTTTTCTGGCTAAGCATGATCTGTCGAATAAAAGAGGAAAAAAGTGGAAAAACTAAGGGAGAGCGAAAGGGGAATGAGCCCGCCAGGCCACCCCCATAAAGAAAAGCCTTAGTGAACAGCAGCCCCCGCAAGCCAGCCCCAAAATATGTAGTGGTACCATGCGCGTGTCAGGTACTTCCTTTACCGTATCTTTCAGCCTTTGAAGATCGCTCCCTTTCTTTCGTCTCTGGTCCCCAGACCTTCCCTAGATCCAAGAGATGCCAACGGAGTCCCAGAGGTTGACATCAGACGAATTCCCCTGAACCCCGTGCACGATGCAAGCGATCCCATTACGAAATCATGTCTGCAAAATGAGCACTTAATGGCAGTTTCCCGTTTCAGTTGGCTGAAACATCCGAATTACCCGACTTTCTGACCGTCGTCGTCACGTGGAATTTCGGTAAGCCATAGGTAAATCCTAAATCGATCTCTTAGCTACTCTCATCGCAACGGAAGACAGGAATGGGTCCTAAGACCTCTCAGACCTTGAGAGTGGAACCAGCACAAGGCCGGGTGCCTGTTTCCCATCATTTTCCGTGGTCGAACCGGCTCAACCACAGGTTTCAGCGGAATCACAACCCTCGCATCAATGGAATTGCTGCCATTGCTATCCTCTCTACGGTTTGAACTTAGCTAATATCCAAAACGGTCGGAAAGAAGAAAAGGGAAAAGAAAAAAAAACAGCAAAACAGGATAGTTTAGTTCCCTTAACCTTTCGTTAATCTTGCTGAACCCATGTAAACTCGTAATTTCTAAACCTACAAATCATGCTACATGTGAAGCCTTCACGAGTCTATGCAAAAGAAAAAGGCAAAGAAAAAAGGATAAAAAGATGACACTAGGGTAAGACTGCAATTCTGATTTTCTTCTTCTACTTGTGTGTAAAGGTTGTGTCACAAGTTGAAGGCTCCTCGAAATTGGTCAAAAATTTTCTGAGAAAGTCACTTTAGGTGAAATACATAGTTTGCGCCTTAAATAGAATTAAGGGCTTCAAGTTGCTTCCTGAGATCTTCGAGGTCATCGATATTTGCCTCTGCTGATCCAGAAGCGGAAGCATTCTTAAACTCATCAGCACTGGGAAGTTCTCGAGTGAGTCCTTCGGGAAGAGCATCTGCATGGAACATAAAGTCAGATGATGATGGCTGAACTAAAGTTGCAAGCGAGCACACTAAGAACTGAAAGAAAAAGCAGGGGAAGAACATGAAATCTGGAATTGTAACAGCTATTTAGAATTATATAATACAGCCAACAACTGATTATACAGTAAAAGGGAGAATTCCAGAAGATGCCAACTTTTAAAAAGTATAATCCTCGGTGAATGACAAAACTACATCACAAACATGGAACCTCAAACAAATTGGAGAAACAAGAGGGAGTAAACACTAAAAAGATAAACTGACAGGTCAAATGCTCAGCTCAGTTACATGTGCATTCAGGGAAGTAGGGTAATTATGCAAAGTGGTATTTCCTTATTTGTATCTGTCACCATTGATATATAAAACTTCTCATACGCAACAGTATAAGGCCAGATTTTCCAAAAGGAACTGGTCGTGGATGAAACTTGAAATGTTCAGTGAATCAGCCATGAGAACTCAACCAAAATTATGAGAACCATCCCATGAAAAGAGAACTGCATCATTACCAGCAACGAGAACTTGCACAAGTTTATATTTAATAACAAGTTTCCTACAGTGGAACACTTCCTTTAAATAAGAGAGATGAAGGTCACCTGAACTTGCAGCATCTGTCCTCTTCGTATCAATATCATCAACAACACTGAAGAGGTGAAAAAATTAAAGAAAAATCATCAAATCATCAACAACAATGAAAAGAACAAAAGATTACAGAAGAAAACGTCAGAAAAAAAGAACGTTGAGACACCATAACTAAGTCCTAGAAAGAGAATAGCCAAACACATTAGATTGGTCATGAAAACTTTGGAAGGACAAGTCATTCTGACATGACATGACAACCATTTTTCACACATGATGTTTAGTTCAGAGGAGGGTAACGGTTCAAATTCCAATGCATTCTATTGTTTGGGGCAACATCAAATAGCAGAAGACGAGAAAAAAGTTACTCTGTTACTTTGCGAGGAACCACTAAGTGTTCCACCAAAGTAGTTGGATTTTGCAAGAGGAGGACTTCCATCTTATATGGTCCCCCCCACCCCCCCAAAAAAAAAAAAAAAATGACAAGAAAGGGGAAAAGATTGTCCCTGTCCTTTCTGTCCTCTTCATTATTTTCTCAAACTGAAAAGGCTCAATGAGGTGTCAGTAACACAGCCATCTTTATAAATGATTTGGTCGAACACAATGATTACCTTATGTTCCACTCATTATCAACATGAAGAGGACATTCAGCAGCAGATGGTGCCTCAGCCTCCATCTTGGCTTTAGCAGCAGCATCCCTAGCTGGCTTCGCAAGCATGTATTCTTTCTGCAAGGTAAATAAAATAAAAAAAAACTGCATAAATAAATCATGTATCAGTGGACAGATTAAGCTGTCATAAACAAAGGCCAGTCAAATTAGTTGCCTGTCGTTCTAGACATGCTGCATTTGCACATTGAGGATTTGGCCTCATTTCCATGGTTGGGAAATAGTCTTTAAGGGAATTGTATCCCTGTAATCAAGCAATAAAAACTTTCAGAAGTTCAGAGGAAAAAGAGCATAACCCCAGCTTCTATGCACGCATGCATGCAGAGAGTGAGAGAGAGAGAGAGAGAGAGAGAGAGAGAGAGAGAGAGTACCAGGTATGGTGAGACATGTCCAAATTTAAGCAAGAACTTTAGTGTATTTTGAACAAGAAGACCTGCAATAACTCCCTGGAAATTTGCAGATGTTATGATTCAGTGGACACCACAAACACATAAAAAGGAGGAAGAACCTGTTTACCATTGTAGTTGGTAACGATGCAGCACAGACCCCTTCACGCTTAAGTGTACGTTCATCTACTCCAGATGCTACAACCTAAAATAGTCCATGAGATATTAGTATATCACCACCAGAAAATAG
The DNA here is from genome assembly GCA_014182515.1 of Eucalyptus microcorys. Lineage (NCBI taxonomy): Eukaryota > Viridiplantae > Streptophyta > Magnoliopsida > Myrtales > Myrtaceae > Eucalyptus > Eucalyptus microcorys. The sequence continues at coordinate 25,234,708 of CM024572.1, forward strand.
CGTTTCTTTAAATCCCTCCCCCCAACAAAAGTAAGAAAATGAAAGTAATAAAAGGATGCAAACCAAATTCAACTTCCATGTTATAAATGAATCAAAAATCCATCACATCAAACAAGTCAGACGAAAGTGCTAACATCCTTCAGACCAGTAAAAGAATGCATAAGATTCCTGTAGTTTGTATTCTTCATAAATGTGGGCTTGCAGTCTAGAGTTTCATTCCTCTTCAGATATTTACACACAGATACAATTTGACTCCAACTAAATCCCATTAGAAAAGCACTTAACAGACACAACCAGATTCCTATGCAAAAGTTGATTGAGTAGTGGTTCGTTTTCTTACAAGTCAGTATGAAAACTAATTTTTCCCATAAATGAAGGGACAAATCCATATTTCCAATGCGTCAATGAGAGGGAAAAGGGATGCATATAAAAGTACATATAGATCTACATTAATATTCATCCTCGAGTTTTCCATGTTAAACTTCAAATGCTAACTTACAAGAGGAGGAGCACAGGCAAAACAAGCCGTATCCCCAGGAATCAGCAATTGGATATGACCAGACACAGCATCTTCAGAGACACCTGCATACATTTCCTCATGAATGAATCTTCTAGCAAATGAGGAATATAGAGATCCTGGTAACATTTCACTGCATCAGCACAGTTTACATAAAGCACTACAACTACAACCAGATTCTTCACACTTCAGCAATGACTTAGAACAATTAGGCATGTCTTCCTTTAGGTTGATTCAGGGGTCAATTCTACAATTAAAATCAATGGTGATCATAGCATTCTAAAACCATCTGGAATCTGAAATGCAATCAGTATCTCATTCATTGTAGCAAAGCCATTTACTTAAAAATCAATGACAGAGGCCTGCGTGGAACTGCCTTAGAACTACAGAAAAGAGAAATGGAAGAACTATTTTAGATTTTTCTCAGTTTCTCAAGGACTTTGTTCCGGACCATTAGCACTCTGAACAACCAAACCAGCTGACCAAATTGTACTTATGTATGTAGTAGAGAGAGTATGTAACACACCAGATTCCATCCATGTCTGATTCAACTCATTGCAAGCCTGTATGACCACAAGGATTTTGATGTCACGTAGCCATTGAAAACATTCCATAAAACCATACCAAGATATGTATAATTTGTTCTTATATAAATGCAATGAAATCACTAATTAGTTCTAGCCCACCTAAGGTAACAACTCTACCTGGTTAACAACCATTCTCGCTTCATAGTTATCAACACAGCTTAACACAAGATCCACGCCGCTACCTTCTTTGTCTGGACGAAAGGACTTATTCTTCAAACTTGATATGAAGGTTTCAAAGCCTTGCACTGTCGTTATATTCAATGTATAGCTCTGAAAAAATCAAAAAAGTTGACGATGAATGATTAACCAGAACAGAAAGAATCAATACTCACATCAGACCCCACAAATTCAACCAGTTTTGAGTGACAAGGATATTCCTAGCAGATAGTTTTGAAACATCTAGTCACCTATGCCTAAGCTAGAAGTAGAACTATAAATTAGCATAGGCCAGCAATAGGAAATCCATGTCAAACTAACCTAACTATCTCTTTAGGTCAGTGATATTTGTGAACGATCGAAAATCCATATCAACACATCAATGTCCATAGACGTGGCAACTCTACACCATCATCACAAACTGCGATGAAGACTTTCATGATGCTGGATCAATTTTGCCATTTTGAGAAAAACTTGGCTCAGGATTCAGAAATGCATATCTGCCAAGAGATGTGGGTTGAACTCCGACGAGGACAGGACAAAGTACATACCTCAAGGACAACGTCTGGATTTATGTCTGACAGAGTCTGTACAGCAGCATCGGTCTTTGTCATCCCAACCTAAGAAGGTAAAAGAAAGACATTTGACTGACCATTGACCAAGCAATTACCAAATCAGATACCAACATGCATGCTATATATTGTACAAGCAACTCTGGCCAGCATTACTCGTCTAACAGTTATATTTTGATCTCATTCTTATAATTAATTGCTGAAGGTGAGGGATTCCTGGTTTTATTACATTGATTGTAAAGGATGAAAACTCAAGCGCTGTCAGATACCTGCTCTGGACGGAAAAATAGCCTGTTCATGTTAGCTAACTCGACTTTGTCATAATCATACAGCAGGAGGCGACCTACACCACACCGCGTGAGCATCTCAGCAGCAACACTTCCCACGCCACCAATTCCCTGCAGTTTGATATGACATTAATAGAAACGTCTAAGCCAGTCAATTGAAAACCTTTTTTCTTTTTTTGGCTGAGTGAATTTTGCAAATGCACTATGATTAACTTATTTATCGTGTATAAAACTATATTTTCATAGAGGTACAGATTGAAGGAAGAAATAAGTACAGACAACTATAGCCACTGAGTACTCGCGTATCCTTTCATAATTCTCCACAATTCCCATCCTTTGTAGTGCCATGAGCCTACTGTAAGGGTTACTGTCTACAACCTCAGCACTCATATCCTGCCAATGGAACAAAAACACATATCTCCATATCATAATCGCAAATTTTAACAACCCGGCAACATAGAGACAACAGGAATAGAGAACCAACAGAATAACACCTTGACTTTCGAGCGATGAACTGGCGCAAACTTTGCAAGCTCGGATAGATGCTTCACCCGCGACCTCAGCTACAAACCACACCAGACGAAGGCAAACAAATTCAGCGCCTCGCTCATTTATTACAGGAAAAAACAGCTTTATTTCAAGGATGCGAGCTTCCTTGAACTAAAGTTTCCTCTTTGATCCTCCTCAGTTTTCAGAATTATTAAAAGTCATGGGGCAATAGAAAGCCGAAACAATCAAGAACTCTCTTCCATGTCCACGCATAGTTTTTCAGGCAATTCATGTAAACCCTCCAAATCCAATCCAAAAACAAACAAATTAATAAAACCCTCCAAAGCTCAAATCTACACTATCGGGATCCAACACCTCCCGTGCGTTTCTAACGCCGGAGAACGCTTTCAAGAGAACAACGGCGACGGAAGCTTATCGGACATCTCATCCTGCCATATCTCTACGAAACCCGACGCCGCAGATCGCGATGAAAATCACAATCAACATCCGACGACAGGACACAAGCAACAGAAAAAACGAGCCCGGCTCGCATAACGCAGGCGCCGTTGCGCGCGCGAGTGGGAAAGCGGAGATCGCGGATGCACGCGGACGAAGCGAGGCTGAAAGTAAGTACCTTGTCGATGGAGGCATTGTGGGAAGGATCGGGTAAGGACCGCCCGAGCGACTCGAGATCGTCGAGCATCTCTTTCAATTCGGTCTCCATTTCCCCACCTCCCTCTCTCGCTGCGGAATCGGGAACTGAATCGACGATGCACTGATCGAAAGCGGACTGTCTTAGCGCTGAAAACGATTCCTTCCCCGCACCAGCATGCAACCCCTCTTTTGTTTTCGCGGGTGCAGAGCTCGCCGAAAGGAAAAAGAAAAGACGAAAAACAGCAGATCTTCTTACAGTGTGATTGGCGAAAGCGACGAGGAAGAGTGCGGTCTTCGGTTTCGGTCGGACAGTTCTCGCATCTGGGCCTGTGATCTGTCGGCCTTCCAAGGTGTAGAAACCCACAAATTGGGCCGAAATGCATCTTGGCCATGGCATCGTTAATCCAAGGCCTCGCTTGGTGAAATTCACAAGGAAGAACGCCAGAAAGCTGTTCAGGCATTTCATTGGGCTGGTTGGCTCTGAAGAATAGCATTGTGACACGGTCGGTGATTCTCCCGTACCCGTAAACCCTTGGGAGTGAAGTTTGGGGTTATCGAGTGAAGAGCGAGAGTGCAAAGAGAATGAATACAACTAGTCCATGGAAATGGCGTCAGGACAGTTAGTGTTAGGAATTTTATAATAGAATGATGGTTGACCTCCCATGCACAAACTGATTGGGAGCTGATGCTGTTTTTCTGATGAGGCCATGGTAGGCCGAAATCAGTTGTTAAGCCTAAAGAGGGCTACTAACTAAACGCCTGAACCAAGCTGAGCGTGATACGATTTCATATGAAAAGAGCTATTTGTCGTATTGTTCATTAGAACAACTATAGAAGAAAGGCTGACCTGGTGAATTTCGTTCGCCAAGTGTCGCACAAGTTAATCCGCGGCCAAGGAAACTATCGACTTGTGACAATTGCTTTTTAAACGAAGCTCGCAGATAGAGGAACGAACATCGACGCCATTTGCTTTCCAGGAGTTTATGTGAAGCTATTTTTGTGGATAATCTTTGAAAGATTTTTTAAACGGTAATGTTAGTACCAAGTGCTAGTACAAAGATCCCGGTATTCCGTGGAAAATATTATTCCCCACGGTGATTTGGACTCTTTTTGGCTAAACAGAAATGGGAAAGTTTTTTGATAATGGTAAAGCTAATTCCAACGTGATCATGCAAGTCAGATTGAAGTTGATGAGTTTTTTTTATGCTATCATGAGCACAGAACTCGAAGAGTCTGATGGAACCCAATAATTCAAGCTGAATGCGGATGGTTCGGAATTTAGAAGTCAATGGCACAGTAAGGGCGGTGGTCTCATCAGAGACCCCAAAAAAAAAAAGTAGGTTAAAAGATCGGTAGCACTTTTGTTACTGGAAAGCCAATCAAGGCCAAAGCGTTGCAAGGGCGCAATTGAATAGGCTCTTGAGAGCAACATTTGAAATAGAGTCTGATGATCAATTGACGTCGAATGTCATCGTGCAAGATCGTGTTAGATGTATGCCCTAAAATTAATTAATTAATTAATTGATTACTAATTAAAAAAAAAAAATTAAAGCTTCATGCATGTGCACGAATTCGTGCACATGCACGGCGTAATGGTCAGCGGTTGCTGACCATTATGCACGAGCATGGATGGTCGCAACCGCCGACCATCATGTATAGAATCGTGCATGAGCGGTTTGCTCATGCACGATTGTTCGTGCAAAAAAAAAAAAGCGGACGATCAGCAACGGTTGCTTGATCGTCCATCGATCAAGAACCGTTGCTGATCGGTTTTACTTTAAATAGAAAGAAGAGAACAGAAAAAAACTTGGCTGCTAAAATAGAGAGAGTGTGGGCGTGCGTTTTGTTTTTGAGAATGAGAAGATGCTTTGCTGCTAAAATAGAGAGAGTGTGGGCGTGCGTTTTGTTTTTGAGAATGAGAAGATGCTTTGCTGAAAATAGAGAGTAAAGTGTGTGCGTGTTCTTGAGTCTTTGAGACGCAAGAAAGAAGAGCATTATCTCATTCGGGCCGTGACTATTATACATCAAGAATACGACGGATTATTTCCACGTGATTGCTAGCACGATCGAAGTGGTGAATTTCCGAAAGCTCTCTCTTCTGTTCGACGTTCGTTGTTGGTGTGTCTGAACTAGAGGTCCAACGCTTGTGGGACTCGAACTGTAGAACAACGCCTTAGGAGAATCATGTGTAAAATATATCTTTGTTTCCGCTGCGTTTAATTCGTTAATTATTCTTATACATGATTCATGAAACCCCAACAGTGGTATCAGAGCCAACCTTAGGCGTTTTTCGTGCGTTTAATTGATATATAGTTCAAATATGTTTTTGCAATCTAATGGCCAATTTATTTTTGTTAAGAGAATTGGTTCTCTTGCTCTAATGTGGCCTATAGAAGTTGATTAATTTATGTGATAAATTTAATCAACTAAGCAAAAATTAGAACTAAATCAATTTTGAATCAAAAATCTGTAACTTGTTATACTTTGTGTTTATATTCTACAAATGATATGCAGAATTTTATGCATGCCTTCCAGAGCTTTAAATTTTGAATTTATGGCTCGTAAGGAAGGGTGGTGATCATGGAAAAATCCCTAATTGTTGTGATTGTTGTATGGATGAATGTATGATGATTACAGGTATTCTTTTTGGGGATGTAATTATTAAATGGAGGCTGCGTCCTTCTTTTTATATTTATTTTTTACGAAATGTAATTTTAGTATAGTTTAGTATTTCAATTATTGATGTAAATACTACAAGAAAGGAGGAGCCATTGGAGGAGCCATTAAATCGGTGAGCTCTTCGGGCCCGGTCTTTGAAGAGTTCAAAGATTGAAGAAAAAGTGAAGAGCAGGTCCATATTATTAAAACATTAAAATGGCTAAATGGGTCTCTTTGGCTCGAGACCCATTGAACCATAATTCCATGATCACCACATAGGATAGATGTTTATGTCATATCTATTTATTTATTGTGTTTATGGTATCATGCATGTTAAACCGGTTAATGTGCAAAGTGAGACCATTAATAACGACCAAAATCTCCTTATTAATAATATTAAGTCGAAACGGGTTTCGGACTCGTGGCCTTCCAACGTCGTGGTTTGATCCAATATTATAGTGGTTAATTAACCGGTTATGGATACATAGGGGTTGATTACCATTTATAATATTGGACCACTCCATTATGCATATGATGATGTGGGGTTGGAGCCAAATGATTTCTAATAACTGTTAGGTGAGGGAATCATTTGTGTTTTCAATACTTGCATGAGACGATGGGCTAGACTTAACTATGATCATGATGCCAATAACTGTTAGGTGAGGCTTTCATGGTCTAGAGGCCGAAGTTATGATTGGGACTCGCATATGATGCGTTGAACAAGCTGGTTCACTCACTAAGTTCATAGGACACCAATAACTGTTAGGTGAGGTGAACTTTGAGCTAGTGGGACTCCAATCCCCACTAGTAATCTTTACCCAACAAAGATTACCGCTTCCCATCTTAAGGAGTATGGGATTCGAATATAAATTTAGTGGGAGGATCTATTTCATTTGAAGACCAAAATGAAATAGTTATTATGAAAAGTACAACGGCTAACAATTTATTTTCTGCAACGAGATATATTATTACTCTGAAAAATGGTGACCGCAAACCCACTCGCTTCTATACTTGACAAGAATTGTTTGACTGGACCCAATTTCACTGATTGGGTGAGGAATTTGAGAATTGTTCTCAATTCAGAAAAAATTGGGTATGTGCTTGATGAAAAGATGCCAACATCCTTTCCTGAGGGTGGGACCCAAGAGGAGCGTGTCACTTATGATAAGTGGCGTGATGATGACTTAAAAGTTAGGTCATACATGCTTGCTTCTATGAATAATGAATTACAAAAGAAGTATGAATCAATGGAAGATGCTAAGTCGATCATTTTGCATTTAAAGGAATACTTTGATGAGAATGGTCGAACCTCTAGATATGAGATATCTAAGGCATTGTACCGTATGAGGATGGCTGAAGGATCATCTGTTAATGATCATGCTTTGAAAATGATCTAGCACATTGAAGAATTGGCTAGGCTGAATCTCGTTATGGACAATGAGTTAGCTGTGGATTTGATCCTCCAATCTTTACCCGATTCCTTCTCTGGTTTTGTCCAAAACTTCCACATGCATAAAATGGAGAAAACTCTTGCTGAGTTACATAGCATGCTGGTAGTTTATGAGAAGGAAATGCATAACACGAGGCCAAATGTAGTGGCTATGGCTAAGGCTTCTTCTTCAAAGGGTAAGACTGTTTTAAAGAAGAATAAATGGAAGAGGCACATGCCAAACCTGTTGTGCAACCAAAACCCAAGATTGATAAAGGGAAATGTCATTACTTGTGGTGTCAAAGGGCACTTTGGAGGAGGAACTGTAGGAGGTACCTCGCGAGCTTGAAGGTCAAGCCCAAGAACCAACCTTATGAAGGTATGGTGTCTATGCTTATTGAAACTAATCTTATGGTTAGTGCTGAATCCAGCTCATGGGTTCTAGATTCTGCTGCAACTTCACATATTTGTATGTCTTTGCGAATCTGGAAATAAGCGAGGATGCTAGGGCGAAATGAGATTGTCTCGACGTTTGCCAATGGAGCAAGAGTTGCTGCATTAGCTATAGGGACTTTTCGTTTATGTTTGCCTTACGGACATGTATTGGTTTTAAAGAATTGTTTGCATTATAAGAATGCTGTAAGGAATATCATCTCTATACCTCGTCTGGGTAAAGAGAATTATGAATTTTCTTTTGCGAGATGATGTATGTTCTATTTATCATAATAGAATATGTGTTGGTTCTAGCTTATTAACCAACAATCTTTATACCATTACAATGCTCGGTAATGCGATTACCAATGTCAATAAGCAAAATAGAATTGATATAAATGCCATAACTAATAAACGCCCTAGAGACGGTCCAAATAAAAAGTTTGTTTGGCATCTCCGATTAGGTCATATTGGAGAAGACAGAATTAACAAGTTGAGTAATGATGGATACATTGATCCTTCAAATTTTGAGTCATACTCAACTTGTGAGGCTTGTCTTCTAGGAAAAATGACCAAAGCGCCTTTTGTGGGACAAAGTGCGCGAGCTGCTGACATATTAGGATTGATACATACAGATGTATGTGGACCAATTAATGAAACTGCTAGAGGTCGTTATAATTACTTCATTACCTTCACCGATGATCGATCACGGTATGGTTATTTATACCTCATGAAGTATAAATCTGAATCCTTTGAAAGGTTCAAGGAATTCAAGGCTGAAGTTGAGAAACAAACGGGAAAATGTATTAAGGCTCTTCGATCGGATCGAGGAGGTGAATACCTTAGTATCTTGAATTCATGGACTTTCTTAAAGAGAATGGCATTTTATCACAATGGACACCTCCCGGAACTCCGAACATAATGGTGTATCTCGAACGAAGAAATCGTACTTTATTAGATATGGTACGATCTATGATGAGTTACACCGATTTGCCAATATCCCTTTGGGGATATGCCCTTGAGACAGCTGTATATATACTTTTGAACAGTGCCGTCCAAATCTGTTCCAACTACGCCCTATGAGATATGGCATAGTAGGAAACCTAGTCTTAATCATATTAAGATTTGGGGTTGTCCAAATTTCGTGAAAAAGTTGAAAATGGAAAAATTGGAGGCAAGATCGAACAAGGTCGCTTCATTGGATATCCAAAGGAAACTCTTGGATATTATTTCTATTTTCATTCGGACCAAAGAATTTTGGTATGCAAGCATGCTTCTTTTTTGGAGAATCGGTTCGTCCAAGAAAGTGGTGCTTTGGGCGGAAAATAGTCTTACAAGAAGAAAATAATGAAGTACCAAACAACCGAGTTCAGATACCAATCTCTGATTCGGTGGGAGCTTCTGATACACAACCTCTTAGGAGAAGTGCGAGAACGTCTCGCCCACCTGCTCGTTATAGACACTCGGTTGATCATATTGAACAATTATTCATTGTGAATGATAGTGATCAACCCGGTGATCCTAAAACCTATGAGGAGGCGATGTTGGACATCGATTCTCGGTAAATGGCTAGAAGCCATGAAATCCGAAATGGATTCAATGTATTCCAATGAGGTTTGGACCTTGACCGACCCGCCCGATGGTATTATACCAATTGGCTGTAAATGGATCTTCAAGAGGAAGATGAATGCTGAAGGTCAAATTGGAACTTACAAAGCACGGTTGGTGGCGAAAGGATATCGTCAAAAAGAAGGAATTGATTATGACGAAACTTTCTCACCGTGGCCATGCTAAAATCCATTCGGATTATGTTGGCTATAGCTGCACACCTTGATTATGAGATATTCCGGATGGATGTCAAAACGGCTTTTCTAAATGGTTTTCTCGAAGAGGACATCTATATGGAACAGCCACGGGGTTTTGAATCCAATAGTGAAAAACGGAAGGTGTGTAAGCTTAAGAGATCCATTTATGGACTCAAACAAGCCTCCGAGTTGGAACATCTGTTTTGATGAGGTAGTCAAATCGTTTGGCTTCATCAAAAATCCGGATGAACCTTGTGTATACAAGAAGATCAGTGGGAGTGCAATTGCATTTATAGTTTTGTATGTCGATGATATACTTTTGATTGGAAATGATGTACCAATGATATCATCGATAAAACTATTCTTGTCACGAAATTCTCCATGAAAGATTTAGGAGAGGCAACCTACATTTTAGGTATCAAGATCTATAGAGATAGATCAAGACGATTGATTGGCCTCTCACGGTCTACGTACATAGACAAAGTGTTAACACGGTTTAACATGCAATGTTCCAAGAGAGGATTATTGCCTTTTAGGCAAGGGATCCGTCTTTCTAAGGAGATGTGTCCCAACACTCCTGAAGAAAGAGAGCGGATGACAAAGATACCATATGCATCCGCTATTGGAAGCATAATGTATGCTATGCTATGTACTAGACCTGACGATATTGCGCATCTTTGTAAGTATTACTAGCGAGATATCGATCGATCCAGAGAAGAGCACTTTGGATAGCAGTTAAGAATATTCTTAAATACTTGCGAAGGACTAAGGATCTATTCTTGATATATGGAGAAGGAGAATTTAAAGTTGTAGCTTATACTGATTCCGATTTTCAATCGGATCCTAATGATTATAAGTCTACGTCCGGGTTTGTCTTTACATTCAATGGTGGTGCGAGTTAGTTGGAAAAGTTCCAAACAAAGCATAACTGCCGATTCCACCACCGAGGCGAGTATGTAGGCGCTTCCGAAGCGAAAGAAAGGAAGCCGCTTGGATGAAGAAGTTTATTTCGAACTTGGAGTCGTTCCTTCAATTGAGCAACCGATCACATTGTTTTGTGACAATAATGGGGCGATAGCTCAAGCTAAGGAACCAAGGTCTCACCGAAGTCCAAGCACATTGAGAGACGCTTCCATCTCATCGGAGAAATTGTTGGGAGAGGTGATATCGCCTTGCGAAAAAATTGCCTCGGCGAAAAACGTGGCGATCCCTTCACTAAGGCCTTACCTCGCCTTCTTTTGAAAGACATATTGACAAAATGGGTTTGAGGTACCAGACAAGTTGGCTTTAGTGTAAGTAAGAGATTGTTAGATGTATGCCCTAAAGCTGTTATGTAATAGTTACATATTAGGGATTTCAGTTGTACTTTCATTATTATTATTTGATTAATGGAAATGACGTATTCATTCATTTGTCCAATTATTTTATATTGATGAATGATTCCATAAGATCAATTGCAACTAGACCTATTTTTGAGACGTCAAGAATATATATGACGGGTTCATAGTTAGACTGAATCTTTAAATCGTTCCCGGTCGATGGATTATTAAGTGGATATTAATAATCCCGTTGAGACCGGTGTGTTCTTAACTTCGCCATTAAGTATTGGATACTTAAGGGAATGATGAGTCACATGTCATTGGGTATTATGATTCCCGAGTTAGAACACGGTGTTTGTATTAGACAAATTCACCGAACGTGACGCATATGGAACGATTAGCGACATGGAAGCTTTTAGCGTGGTCAATGTCTAATTGTTCATGCTTTGGTCTTGTGTAAATAATCCTTAGATCGAGGCACGGTGTTAACTTGTGTATTGAACAACTATGGTTCACGGGTGCACATAATGCCGGGTCATTGATCCGTCTTTATACCTGATGGTCATAGCTTGTTCATATATGAAGTTACACGTGTGCGCAATATGGAATCTGTCTCCTTGTTATATGCAAGGTATGATAATGATGTCCTATGCAATCTAATTGTGACAATGCATTGAAATCCTCGGCCGGGGTTGTAATCGAGAATAAATTATTTATGTCTCAAATAAAATGCATGTCAATTAGATTTGTGCATATGATCGAATTAATGACTTGACAAATATTCCATGGTCTTTGTTTGATCGGGACATAGTAAGACGAGAGGGATTGAATTACACCGTAGCCAAAGCCGACGGGTTCATTATGTTCTTAAAGTATTCACACTATCCGGGTAGCCATGACATATTGCTAGATGTCAATCGTGGCTTGTAGGACCTAAAAGATTAATCGGGACAATTAATTCTTTTGGAAGTACTAATGTGTTAGTACAAGTCTTACTACCAGCTTAGTGATGAACCTAGGGATGTCACACACCATAAACAATTAGGATGACGTGGAACAAGAGAGAAATATTATTGCAAATGTGTTTGCAATTACTGCAATCGAATTGAGTCGATTTGAAATTAAATTAAATGAGATTTAATTTAATTTGTATTATAGTCACGAGCCTACTTGCATATGATGCACACGCATGCCCAAAGTGGATATATGTTAACATACCCCAATTGTGTACTTTCATTATTATTATTTAATTAATGGCAATAAATTGACCAAATAGGTTTAAGGTACCAAACAAGTTGGCTTTAGTGCAAGTGGGAGATTGTTAGATGTATGCCCTAAAATTAATTAATTAATTAATTGATTACTAATTAAAAAAAAAAAAAATTAAAGCTTCATGCATGTGCACGAATTCGTGCACATGCACGAAGCGTAATGGTCGGGCGGTTGCTGACCATTATGCACGAACATGGATGGTCAGCAACCGCCGACCATCATGTATAGAATCGTGCATGAGCGGTTTGCTCATGCACGATGTCGTGCATGAGCAAACCGCTCATGCACGATTGTTCGTGCAAAAAAAAAAAAAAAAGCGGACGATCGGCAACGGTTGCTGATCGTCCATCGATCGAGAACCGTTGCTGATCGGTTTTACTTTAAATAGAAAGAAGAGAACAGAAAACTTGGCTGCTAAAATAGAGAGAGTGTGGGCGTGCGTTTTGTTTTTGAGAATGAGAAGATGCTTTGCTGCTAAAATAGAGAGAGTGTGGGCGTGCGTTTTGTTTTTGAGAATGAGAAGATGCTTTGCTGAAAATAGAGAGTAAAGTGTGTGCGTGTTCTTGAGTCTTTGAGACGCAAGAAAGAAGAGCATTATCTCATTCGGGCCGTGACTATTATACATCAAGAATACGACGGATTATTTCCACGTGATTGCTAGCACGATCGAAGTGGTGAATATCCGAAAGCTCTCTCTTCGTTCGACGTTCGTTGTTGGTGTGTCTCGAACTAGAGGTCCAACGCTTGTGGGACTCGAACGTAGAACAACGCCTTAGGAGAATCATGTGTAAAATATATCTTTGTTTCCGCTGCGTTTAATTCGTTAATTATTCTTATACATGATTCATGAAACCCCAACAGATCGAACTGAAACTCAATGCCGGTTCCTACATTTTTTTGAATGCAAGGTGTTGCTGCAACGGTTACATCGGTTCAGATGAAGCATGTGTCTCGGGAAGCCAATAGGTGTGTGGGTGCTTTGGCAAAGCCAGATCAATGCCAACAGGAAGTAATGCGGACCTGTGACGACGTTCCTCTTGTGATTATGGACTGTCGTATTTTGCTAATTCAAGAGGAGTTTGGCTTTTCTCGTAATGCAGTAGTGGATAGGAGCTGAGGCATTGGCTCATCTTTGGTTGTAATTTTTCTTCTTTGTTCTATCTAAGGATAAAACATGACCGAATCCGGAGCGACCACCATATTTTTGCTCCAAATTAATTCATTTTTGTCATATGGTTAGTGTTGTGTGTTATATAGAAGGTTGAGATTTATAAATTAGGAAAAATTCTACTTTTGATCACTATGCCTAGGTACATTTTCTAATTAAGTTATTGTACTTTTAATTTGTCCAATCAAATTCTTATACTTTTATGAATTCTCTCATCAATTCTCTTAAACAGTCTCACCAAATTTAACTAATGTGATAGTGGAACAATGTCTAAATATATTGCGCATCACATGCTATATAAGATTTTTCATTTATCGTTGGATGAGCTATCTGCGATAATTTAAGACACATGACCGGCTCTTGAGCACGCATGTCGCGTTCCATTTGATGGTGAAGAGTTTCGAATCTTGCATTCTTGCCAGCCGCGGCAGTGATGATTGTATGCTTGCTCTTCTAGTTCTTGAAATGGTAAAGAAAGAAGATGAATACGGGCCATCGGATTCGGTAACGGGTCAAATCTATTCGGACAATTTTGTGCATATCCCGTAATCTCGCCCCATGGGCCCACTGTCTTTGCTACGTGTCGTGGAGCATGTCCCAGCCCAACTAGCGTATCTGGGCCTGTATTATACGACGTACATGTCCGTATGATACCTCGTATTCCAATTCAAATGCGACCCCTGTCGTCCCGTCTCGCCTCGTCCCGGACCTCGAGCTGAGCTCCCACCAGGTCGAGAATGTCGAGCTCGGCACCGCCGGCGGCGGGAGACCTAGACGAGGACGAGCGCGATCCGGTCCCGACCCAGACCGACCAGACCCAGGAATGGGAGGTCATGGCGCGAGCCTGGCTCCGAGCCTTCCCGGAGGCGAAGGAAGTGACCACCACCGACGTCGAGGCCTGGATCGACGTGAACCGCGACGCCCTGCCGTCGGAGCTCAAGTCCATGGAGAGGTCCGAGCTCATCGATCGCCTCCTCTCCATTCAGAACATCCTCCGGTTGCCGGCTCAAATCCCTGGAGAGGTACACGCCCGTTTCCGCCGTCCCCCTTTTTTTGATTTCGAGTCGTTTCGCCCGAGACTGTGTGCTCCTTGTTGGTAAACTTGTTTCGCGATGGGAAAGGTCGTATCTTTTCCTTTTGTATGTTCGAGAATCGAATCGGATTGACGGATGCTTGCCGGCTGGCGGGTTGGATTGTGTGCGTGATTTGGGGGATTCGATTTCAAATGCGCATCGCTTGTTACTTATAGGAGGAGAAGTAAATGAGAGGATGGAAAAAAAGGATGTTCGATTACGTACTGAAGGCGCATGCCAAAGTGTCCCCAGCATGGCCGGTAAGATGGAAGTGCAGACTGAAGTGGAGGGCAGTTAGAATGTCATTGGAGTCATGAATTGTCAGGCCATTCTCAGGAGGAAGTATAGTTTGTGGAGAACCCTGAGATGAATGCATGATCACCCCCGAAAAGAAGCAAAGGGAAAAAAGCTAGAAGAGAGTTTAGACGGGGTTATCTGAGTTGAGGAGAGGTTAGATTTGTTGTTCAGGTTGAATTGTGTACAGTGTATTAATATGATTGGAGTGTAGAGGACTTGTTGAGGGAATTAGTGCCCAAACTTATTTGCAGTTTCGGGATACAAATTTTTTAAAAGATAGAGAGTTTCGACGGGTTAAAGCATTGCATGTTTCTTTCAAAAAAAAAAAAAAAAAAAAAAAGCTTGGAATGTTGTCGATAGATGGTTCAGTTCTGCTATACTTTCCAAAATTTGTTGCCAGGAGCCTTGAAATGACTTGGAAGAGTGTCCTTAATTATCCAGAGGAGTGTGCTCACTCAGTTTAAGCAGTTGGAAAGCATAGATTTGAATTGTAATCAATTGATTAAGAGCATGGAAACCAGCTGCTGAAATGTTTTGATTCATGCTATGTTTACTTGATTGACCTTAATCATCCAGTATACTCATTCGGATGATGCACTGTGTGCTTTCTGTATAATGAATATTATGTATGCTCCAGCTTAAAATGCTTTCGATACAATAATCACATTGGATCTGCAAAAATATATCAGGTTTTAAAAATGTGATTGAGATTCAAAAAGAAAAGATGGATTGACATTATATTTCTGCATAAATTCTGTTTGCTAAACTTTAATGAAATTAGTAGCATGACAAAATCACTTGTGATGCTATCTCATTTCATAATCACGAGGCTAAATGCTGGGATCTCGTCAGATATCAAGAGTTGGCTTTCTTTTTGGCGATGTTGTGGAGTTGTCCTTTTAGTAAGTGATTGATTGCGGAGGAGATTTTGTTATTAAATGTTCTGGATTCTCTTTGATTGCGGAGGAGTTGTTATTATTAAATGTTCTGGATTCTCTATTAATGAAGGATCCCCTTGGGATTCAAGAGCATACCACATCAGATCATGAACTTATATAGCCACACAAATGTATGGAGTCAGGTATCATTCTCCTATCAACTTGTACTGAAAGGGGGAAAAGAACCATTGCAAAGCTGGTGCAGGTCTCGCAATCTTGTTATGATCAATTTCTTTTCAGGAAGTCCATGAAACCTAAACTCTTTTCATTGACTTTCTATTGCATGATTGAATTTTTTTTTTTTTTTTTAAATACTTCTGAAGATATTGCCATGTCTATTTACCAAGTGGTAATTCATGCAAATGCATGGCATTTTTTCTTATGGCAGGAAAAGGAAACAGCAGGCCATATGAATTATCCACCAGCTCGGTTTCAACGCACCGATCAATGGCTACCGGTTTATTCCTGGTTGGAATCACTGAAACAAGATGAGGTAGTTAAATCCAAGGATATATCTGACTGGCTCACTGACAACCCAGAGATCAGAGAACAGCTTTGCTCGAGACATTCTCGATATCATTTAACGCACTACATCAAAAAATGCCATATGAAGATACTAAAGAGACGGGAAAAACAGAAGGTGTTGCTTCTAATTACTTTCCAATTCGCCGACAATGTCACTGTTCTTAGAGACCTTGGGCATCCTCTCTCCATATTCCTTTTGTTTTTTTTTTTCCCTCCATCTGCTTCACATGATTCCACAAAATTCTACCAAAATTTTATCATTCAGCATTCATAGACCTGATAATTGTGTTTGTTATTGACTATTTCATAATGGCTTTGCTTTTACAGCTGCTTCCTCAAGCTCCTTCCGTTAATGCTAGCAAAGATGTGGTTCAGAAGCAAGTGATGCAACTTCCATGTATGATTTTCTGTTCTCATCTCCAGCTTTTAGAGCATGACGGCATAGTTTCCAGCAATAGAAAACTTTTAGTACCATGGGCTGGTGGTGAACCCTGCCCCCCAAGCGTGAAATTCTCCGTCTGCTGTATCACTTTGCACTCTTACAAAGAATCCTATTTTAGAGAATGCATTAACACAAGGGGAAGACAGTGGGCAGTTATATTTTTCTTCAAAATTGAAAGGATCTGCTAAGTTCTGGATGATTGGGTCTGACTTTATTCGTAAAGAATTGTGAAAGATGCAAAATTACCGTTTGTGCTTGCATATTTACTGCTTTTCCCATGATGCAGTTGCTAATCAACCCAGCAAAGTGCATTTAGGTCATGCTCGCCTCTCTTTATAATGCCATTGAGCAACCAATAAAGTTTTTTTATTGATCAATGGTTCAAGGCTTTTTTCTGTCTCTGGTGCATTTTTTTCCCCTCATGCTTTTTTTACTTCGCTTGTTTTACTTTCCAATTAATGATCTCTCACTTCTTTTCCCCTGTTTTCATTGATTGACAGCCAATCCTTTGAACAACATACCAAGAGATAGTGAACTTTACGTGGCCAAACGAAATGAAGCATTTCAGAAGTACGAAATGTGAGTGACTCAAGTTTGCTCTACCATATTTCAGTTTGACTGTTTTACTGTGGTTTGGTGATCTATATTCTGAATAATGCTTCAGTTTGGTCGCACTGGAAAAGCAATTGTCCACTCTCTTTCCGAAGCCTCAAGTCGTAAACAAGTGAACCACGCAGAGCTCAAGTCACTTTGTATATGCACTTAGCAAGGCTGAATTGTTGTGTTTTCTGCTGGTTTTAGGTGCATTCACAGAAGTAGAACAACAGGAGTTTTCTCTTTGGAAATGGTGTCTGTGTGAATAATCTCTCTCCTTTTAGTTTGTTGCGTGATGACTAATTTTGTTTTTGTGAAGCTTTGCTACCTGTACAGAAGAATGGCTAGCTGCTGATATTTATCCGGTGTAAGAATTGAAAAAGAGATTTCGATGATGGCCATGGAATAGAGAAAGAATGGCTAAGTACAACTTCCAGAAAAAGTGGCATGCAGCATTTCTTTGCTGTTTTTTTATATCAAAATTTCAGAAAATGATGTACTAGTCCATGATTAAGATTATGCCTTGCTAAGTCAATTGATCAAGACAGGGTATTTCGAGGAACAATTAGGAGGTCACTATAGGTGCCTGTTGAAGCTTGAGGGGTTTTGGTTTTTGTTTCCACGTTCCATTTGTTGGGAAGAATGCGTGCGTTGTGCCATTGTCCTTGTAATGGCTTTGGTCATCATCAAGCAACTTCAGTCCTACCTAATACAATGGGTCGATAGTAAAACAGTAATTTATTTCACGGCGGCGATAATAGGCGTCTTCTCTAGTCGTGATAATTTGGCAATCGGGAGTTAACAATTACGGGAAGGACAAGAAAAATTTGCATTTGTTGATATTATGTCACTCGAAGAGCGGCGTAAGATCCTGCAACTTTTGAATGCGAAATGCAATGCACACTGTCCATGTTTAAAAGACAAAAAGGGATTGATATTGCTTCTACTTTTTCTCCTTTGGCTAAAAAATGATTTCTGGGGACAGATGATTCTTTAACTCCTTTGGCTGTGCATCGGATTTTATTTCATGATCCACACGACATGATTAACGGGTCTACTCCTCAGCGCAGCAAAATGGATGTATCTTCTTCCTAATTAGAAGTTCGAGTAAATCATCGGAAAATTTTAAGTAAACTTGAATGAGAAATTTTGTGGGATAACAATAGATTATTTTAACAATTGAAGTCATTAGAAAAACGACTGATTCATAAGATTCAGTACGCCTTATCCACATGACAGAAGATTTTTATTGGATCTGCTTATTGAAAGATTGCGGAAAAAGTCATGATCGAATTTCGACTTTACCCCCATTCCAATCGAGAATTTTCATTTCCACGAACGATGAGTTCTAGTACGGCCCGAATGCACTCTACCATCTTCTCCCAAACCGAAGGGTGAAGGGTCAACGGTAATCTCTGTCGTTCTAGTCCCCTCAAAGTTACCGCCGGCTCGGCGCGGGAAAAACAGAGCAGGGCCAATCCCTGGCCGGTATGTTCCTCCCGGAGAATCCTCACGACGACTAACGTTGGACGAACTTCCGTCACAGACAATCCTCGTCCTCCTGCCGCTTCATGCGATACAGAGAGATGGCCAATTCACCACCGCTCCTCGGCGGCTCCTCGTTGCTGTCGCTGTCGCTGGCGGCGGTCCTACTGGTGGTGCTCGGCGTTCGGATCGCGAGCGCCGTGGGCGGAGAGCAGCCGCTCTCCAAGATAGCCATCCACGACGCCGTTTTTGCGCTTCATGAGAACGCTTCCGTCAGAGCCCACCCGCTTGTTCTTGGGCTCGAGGTACTTGGTTTTCTTCGTTCCCTTCTCCCTCTCTCTCTCTCCACTCCATGTTCCATCGTTCCTAGTTTCGTCTTCTTTCTGGGTTTCGAGTTCTTCGTTTGTAGCTAATAATATCCTCGTGCAAGTGGGTCATGTTCTGATCAGCTCACGGCCAAACAAGAAAGAATTGGGTGCTTGTGCTTCTCTTAGATACTTGAGTAGAGAACGGTAGATTTGCAAGTTGTATCCAGTCTTGCAGGGAACTTTTGAGACTTGCTTCACAGAACGCGATTTAAGTCCATTTTGATGGGAATTCTGGAGGTCAACATGGAGTATAGGTGTTTTGATTGTAAAAGAGAGAGATATTTTGTCAATGACTACAATCACTGGTTCTTAGAACAAAAACCTGTGTACAGAAGGTGCAGAATTCGGATCAGCAGAAAGAAAGGATGAGTGTATACTCGTTTGATTACTTGAGATCATCAATTCAAAATCGTGTTATTTTATCTTAAATTGACTGGTGCTGATAAAGCATATCAACCCACATCCAGAAACCTCTTTTCAATAGGCTGATGACTGATCCAGGCAAAGTCCGACTTGTCAGATTAGTCTGATTCGCAACCTGTGTATGGTGGCACTAAATCAGATAAAGAAGATTCCTCTAATATGACTTTGTCACCAATCGCAGACCTTGTTCACTTACTTGGTCATGTTTAATTTCTGGTGAAACTAGTGAGCAGAACCTTACATCATAATGTTTATATCCGTGCGCACGTCTGTGTAGGGGGAAGATACTGAGTGGGTTGTTGTGGACTTTGAAAGCCCCGCACCTGCCAAAGATGACTGGGTTGCGGTTTTTTCTCCTGCCAACTTCAAGTAACCTCCAGCCTCCTACTCCATTCTTATTCTGTATATCTACATTATCTGTAGCTGTATACATCGCGGAAGTCTCCAGAAATCTAATTTATTCGATCAAATATCAGTTTAGCTTGATGAGAAAATTGGGAATTTGTACATAGATGGTGTCACTGGTCACTTTCCTCCACTATTCATAGCTTCACCAATAAGAATATGCTCTAATGTTTCAGCTCCTCTACCTGTCCACCTATTGATCCAAGGCAGCATGCACCATTTATATGCTCAGCTCCCATTAAGGTAAAGATTGATCCACCCATGCAAGTTCTGAGTTTTTCATAATTGAAATATTGTCAATCAAAGTTGACCTTGGTTATGCTTATTCGTGCTGCATTTGACGCCCGTTTCAGTATAAGTTTGCCAATGAGTCCAGCTCTGACTATACAAAGACGGGGAATGCTTCTTTGGAGTTTCAGCTGATAAATCAGAGAGCAGACTTCTCATTTGCGCTCTTCTCGGGCGGGCTGTCAAATGTACTTTCTACCTGCTTCTCAGTTTCTTTGATATTTGATCTGGTCCAGATTGTAATGGCATCACATTGGACCAAAAGAAGGATTTAATATATTTTAGGAGCACTTAGTATTTGAAGTCTTGGTTGTTATTTTGCACTTGTCACGTGGAAACTCGGGCTTTGATCAATCATGCATAATTCTTGCAGCCAAAGCTTGTGGCAGTTTCGAATATCATTAACTTTGCAAATCCAAAGGCACCCCTTTATCCACGTCTTTCGCAAGGGAAGTCTTGGGATGAAGTAAGTTCTCTCAGTGCATTGTTTTCTTTCTCTCTTCAGGTTTTCTCCACAATCATTCGGTGCAAGCTAAAATGTTTCCATATGCTTGTCCAGATTTAAGTGCATCACCTGAAGATTTTAGAATGATTCAGACTTTTGTGTTAGCATATTCCCAGTTATTAAGCCTTGTCATTTCTCTCAGTTATAATGATTGTGATAATTTTGTTGACTGTATGTTCTCTGATCTGAGATGCTTATCTAGATGGTAATATAGTGCACTAGTACAGAAGCAACTGTCTATTCTATATGCTGAAAATATGATAATGGTGATATAAATTGCTTCGATGTGAAACACAGATGACGGTTACCTGGACTAGTGGCTATAATATTGATGAAGCGACTCCTTTTGTTGAGTGGGGTGTTAAGGGAGAAACCCAGACAAGATCGCCAGCTGGAACATTGACATTTCAACAAAATAGCATGTGTGGTATGATTGTTTTGTACATGAAGGAGTATACTCGACAGCTAGTTGTGGTTTAGGTTTACTCCTTTCAAAATCCTTGTCATCATTGTCACCAAGACATTCAATGATCATTTTGCTATGAAGCGCTGAAAATGTAGTTGCCAAATATATGCCCTTGCTGTGAGTCTACAATCTTTAGGTCTAGACCTGCAGGTTCCAAGGCAAATGGTGTATGGCAATGGCTGAATATAAATCCCAAACTATAGGACCATCATCTCCGATCCTAAACTAACACATCATGGTTCTGAGGAAATCTTCTTGTTTGCAGGTCCACCTGCACGAACAGTGGGGTGGCGAGATCCAGGTTTCATACATACAAGTTTCCTAAAGGATCTGTGGCCCAATGCAGAGTATTGCTCTGGACTAATACATACATGTCACGAGTTTTACCACATAAGCAGGTTTACCATTGACGTTTTTCTTGATTTGATGTTCCAGGTACACATATAGGCTTGGCCACGGATTAGCTAACAATTCATATGTTTGGAGCAAGGCATACTCCTTCAAATCATCTCCATATCCGGGACAAGACTCATTGCAGCGTGTCGTAATATTTGGTGATATGGGAAAGGTAAAAGCAGCACAACTCAGGAAGGACAATGCCACGCATTAGTCTTTCCTGATTAGTAAATAGCTTCAAGATTCACTTAATGCTGATATTTGACTTCTTTTTTGGGAAAGAGTGTTGGCCAATGTTTTCGATTCGGTTGTCATATAAGATGAAGCGTCTCTCTTTCTTCATATAGCATGAAATCTCACAGTTTGATTGAATAAGATTTGACAAGATAATTACATGCCATATCTAGTCCAGCATAAGCAAGTTTCAGAGATGCATTATGCTTTTCACAAACTTTTAGGTTTTGCTTCCTGTTCATTTGCAAGCTCCAGCCCTTTATACAGTCTGCCCAATCTGGTTTAATTTCTGTGCTTTCACATCATCTACTTATCTGAACATGGTTGAATGTTTTCCCTTTCTATTATGGAACTTCACGTGGCTGGATTGCAGGCAGAGCGTGATGGTTCAAATGAGTACAATAACTATCAGCCAGGCTCATTAAACACGACAGATCAGCTCATCAAGGATTTAGACAACATAGACATAGTGTTTCATATAGGTGATATAACATATGCAAATGGATATATTTCACAGTGGGATCAGTTCACATCTATGATCGAGCCCATTGCATCGACTGTCCCGTACATGATTGCGAGGTACACATTTCATGTGTGGATTAGCAAGCTACTTCCTAACCTATATATAATGCTGGAATTGGATGCAGTGGGAATCATGAGCGTGATGCTCCAGGCACGGGGTCATTTTACGATACCAATGATTCAGGTGGTGAATGTGGCGTCCTAGCAGAGACCATGTTCTATGTCCCTGCAGAAAATAGAGCGAAATTTTGGTAAGTGGTTGGTGCTATTGTAATTTAGGTGGAAACGCATGTGGTGTTGTCTTTAACAGGACAGTCAACTAATTAAAAGAGCCAATAAGTGTCCAGGAATTAATGAAATTTGCAGGAATACCTGGAGAATTCCCATTCTCAGAACAAATCCACATGAAAGAATCAGCCACATTCCTTTTTCAAATCTATTCATGCAATGGTTGAAAGGGACGAATCTGAATGATAGCTTGGAGAAGTCTTTGACTCTCATGGAAAATGAGGTCATTACTAATCTTGGATGAGTCGACGAGTAATGGACCATGCACTATGTGCGTTCGCATGGCATGTTTCTTCTCCTAATTTCCCCATACTCTGACTCTTCATAATCAATTTCTAGCATTTGCAGTTTGCATCAATTCATGGAGCAGAAGTACAAGTAATGGCATAATACAAAACTTACCCCTGTCCCCGCGTATGTGCAGGTATTCAACAGATTATGGCATGTTCCGCTTCTGCATAGCCGACAGTGAACACGACTGGAGGGAGGGTTCTGAACAGTATAAGTTCATTGAGAACTGTTTTGCAACAGTGGACAGACAAAAGCAACCTTGGCTGATATTTGCCGTGCATCGTGTTCTTGGCTATTCTTCTTTGGCTTACTACAGTCTGATGGGCTCTTTCGAGGAGCCTATGGGAAGGGATAGCTTGCAGAAGCTGTGGCAGAAGTACAAAGTCGACATGGCATTCTACGGTCATGTCCATAACTATGAAAGAACATGCCCAATTTACCAGGTAAAACGAAGACACTGAGATTTTGGAGGCTAATTAATTGTTCTTTGAGCATAGTATAGGCATTGTTTTCTTTGTTACAAGCCAAAGCATTTCTAACCGAGGCTAACTTGATTATTCGAAATTAGAAGTGACAATGCCAGTCTATCTTTCTCAAGTCCTTATGCACCGCCATTGATACTTATGATGTCAGTTAATTTGTTGATTGGATGATGCAGAATCAATGCGTGAACTTAGAAAGGTCTCATTACTCGGGCACTGTGAATGGGACGATCCACGTCGTTGTCGGCGGTGGAGGATCCCAATTATCATACTTCAGCGATTTGCAGCCGATTTGGAGCCTGTATAGAGACTTCGACTTCGGATTTGTGAAGCTCACCGCTTTCAACCACTCGTCCCTTCTGTTCGAGTACAAGAAGAGCAGAGACGGGAAAGTCTATGATTCATTTACCATCTCCAGGGAGTACAGGGATGTACTGGCATGTGTACATGATGGTTGTGAACCAACCACTCTGGCCTCGTAGTAATCCAATCTAAGCAGAACTTTTAGCTCCCTTCAGGAGCAGCTGATTCTAAGATTGAGATGATCCTTGGATGAGGAACGTCTCGGGGTTCTTTATGAGTTACATTAAAAGGAGATCTATACTGTATTTTGCCTGGAAAAGGGCATAATACAGAACGTTGCCGTGGCCTGGCAGCTTTAGGCCAATTTCCTCCCATTCCAATCTCTGTCTGCTCTTTCTTTCCTTGACCCTTTATTTCTTGGTTTTGTATCTGCCATTGCAAGAAAGGGCTGGAGGACATTTATGATTTTAAGATGCGTTTGGTAATATTTCTATTACGAAAAATAATTTCTATTCAAAAATAATTTTTTCTAATTTTATTCCTTGAACAGGTTTCTAAATAGAATAACATGTTTAGTAATTATATAAAATTTCTATTTTCGAAATAAAAAAAGAACATACCTTAAAATTTCTATTCCCAATTTTTTTCATTTAATTATAAAAATGTCGGTGAAGACTTAACCTTTCATGTTTGAATAAAACTAGACTCTTGTAATGATTTAATTTATCAATATATTCTAAGATGTCCTAAGAAAATCCAACACAATATTTAGTCAAAGATGGATGGCTGAAAATGACAGCAGCAGAAGGTCATTGTCTTTAAAAGAAAACAACATTCAAAAATCTATGTAGCAAAGCCTTAAAAATTTATTCAATTTTCAATATAATTTTCATCAAAAGATTTTCACATTTTTTATGCTAAACTAATTCTAAACTATAATCAACACTAAATTAATTCTAAATTAGAATTAACTACTCAATACAATTTCTAAATTTTTCCTAAATTTCTGATTTTTTATTATTTAATTATTTTTATTACAAAAAATGGGGACTCGAATAGGGTTATGAGACTTGACTTTGTGTCAATTGTGCAAAGATGAGAATTATGTTACATTGAGCTTGTTTTCTAAAATGATCTTCTTCTTTTTCGAAAACAAAGAAGTAATTTTTTTATATTTCTTATTTATGGTTTAATTCCATTTTTTAGGAAATGGAAAAATTAGCTAATATTACCAAATGGAAATCTATTCTTTTTCTGTTTTGAAAAATAAAAGAATATAAAAGAAGAAGAAAAGAAACATTACCAAACAAGATCTTTAAGCCATTTTCCTCCCATTCCAATCTCTATGTGCTGTCTTTCCTTGACCCTTTATTCCTTGATTTCGTATCTGCCCTCGTGAGAAAGGGCTGGCGGACCCAGGACTCGCTTCCCTCGCAGTTGGCGAAATACGGCACACGGTTTTCGTGGGGCGGTGGCGAGCCGCCGACAATGTAAATCGAATCGGCAATGAAGCCAAGCGGGTTTTCTTTGACTTGATCTCCCATTCTTAAAGTTACTGATTTTGTTAATTATTAATTCATTAGCAGGACCATTGGAAGAGACTGCCGGCGGGGCTCTCCGGACTATTCCCTTGTTGTTCACATCATGGGCATTGCAAGACGTACAGGGAACCAGATTTGCAATCATCACGAAATGCCATAGTGGTTGCTGCATAATTACGGCATGTCAAGAAGTTAAAAAGTGTCTCGTGATTTTTTTGAGGATAAACGATACAAATAGTCTATGAATAATCATAGCATGTCAAGGAAAAAAAATGTTGCGTGATTTTTCTGAGGATAAATATCATATGATTGTTGCATATTTACAGGACGTCAAGAAAAAAATGTCTCATGATTTTCTCGCATGTAAATGGCACAAGCAATTTGTAAATTGTGATTTATCTTTTAATATAGTTCATGAACTTTAACTTAATATATAATATTATTTTTAAATTTTTAATTTATTTAATATAATATCCGATATTCAATTTAATTCTTAGATTATATGATATTGAACATTTTTATATGATTTATGAACTAAATTGAATACATAATCAAAAGTAAAAAAATCACATTAAATAAATTAAACGTTTAGCAATGGTAGCTATTGAATTTCAGAGATCATATTAAATAAATCTAAAATTGATGGCCATATCACGTATCCGATGAAAGTTCGGGGTCAATTTGTGTAATTATCCATTTTCCTCAATGTTTAAAATGGCGTTTCAAATATTCTGGCTCCACACCCTCATCGACACGTGTCTCTGCAAATAATTTGGCGTTTGTTTCCGCCAGGTACAGCAGCACAAGACGAACAAGTTAAAGGTCTTTCACTTTCACTTCACTTGTTCGTCGCGAGAGCGAGAGATCGGAGGTTCCTCGGAACAGATGCCGACCGATTCCTTTTCCCTCCATCCTCTTCTCGTTTCTCGCGTGTCCCAAAAGAAAATCTAAAGCAGACTGAACGAACCAGTTTCGCTAAAGTCAAACATAGAATTATTCCCGGTATCAAACTCGCATCTCTGACCGTCCCGAGCTGCCGTTATATTCCACGTCTCTGCTGCGTCTCGGATTCGCCATCGCTGGTCGGATTGAATTCGAGCCTGCCCACCATCGGGAAACATGGGACCACGCTTCCTCTGCCCCAAAGTTTCGATTTTCCTCGCCGCACTGTGTTTCGCGAGCTTGAGCTCCGCTCGGGGAGACGTCGGTGGTATCGGAGAGCAGCCGCTCGCTAGCATCGCCATCCATAAAGCGACGGTAGCCCTCCATGATTCGGCTTCCGTTAAGGCGTATCCTCTCGTTCTTGGCGTAAAGGTGAGACTTTTAATCGTTCTTGGGTGTTGCGTGACGACGAGTCGTGGGCGCGGGTGATTGATTATGTTCCTTTTGAAAACGAAGTTAAGTGGCATTTTCAATCCAATTTAATATTCACATATAAAGTTCAGTGTGGATGACCATCTGGGATAAAGTCGAATGCTTTAGAGCAACTCGTTCTTTAGTTAACGTCACTGATTTGATAGTCCTTTTACTTTTTGGGTTTTTTTTTTTTTTGTGGGTACAATGTAGACTATTTTTGTTTTCTGAGATTCTTCGATTGGGATGTTCGTTGAGCGTTTTGGTCTGAAGGAACCTTGACGTGTACCGATAATGTAATCTACGATTATGCAGGGTGAGGATACGGAGTGGGTGACTGTGGATCTCCAATACCCTAATGCGTCTGAGGATGACTGGGTTGGCGTTTTCTCCCCTGCAAAATTCGAGTAATGTAGCTCTTGTTCGTACATGTGTATGCTTGTGTTGTGAGCTTCCTAACTCGAAATTTCATCAGTAACTCAATCATCAGGCGGTTCTTTAGTTGAAATTAGTCTATTTTCTGATGAGCTGGAATTTCTATGTTTCTGGTCTCTAGCGCTAAAGGTATATTATTCGTTGTGGCAGCGGATCAACATGTCCTCCAGTTAATGACCCAAAAGAGCAGACTCCATACGTATGCTCGGCACCAATCAAGGTTTGTTTCATGTGGATTTTGACATTGTCATGTTAAGTTCTTGCCAAAAATATGTCGATCAAGCTTCACTGACCCGTATTTATTACTTTACCAGTACAAATATGCGAACTATTCGAATCCAGGGTATACGAAGACAGGCAAGGCTTCCTTGAAGTTCCAGTTGATCAATCAGCGGGCAGATTTCTCATTTGCTCTATTTTCTGGAGGAATCTCAAATGTGCGCAGTTTTCTTAGCATCTCCTTCTTGGAACTGTCTTTATAAAAATTGCATCCTGCCTCTCTTGTTCCATACTGCTGCTTCTCTCCGTTGTCCTTTTATCAAACTTTCCGGTATTTTGATTACCCCATCAAATTGATTGTTTATGCAGCCAAAGATGGTGGCAGTTTCGAACTCCATAATATTTGCCTATCCTAAGGCACCTCTTTATCCACGCCTTGCTCAAGGGAAGTCCTGGAATGAGGTAAGTTAGGCTTGACTTTCATTTCCCAATTAGCATTTTGGAGGACTTTGTTTGATATTTTCCTTTGATTTTTTCAGATGACGGTGACCTGGACTAGTGGTTATGATATAAAGGAAGCTGCCCCTTTTGTCGAGTGGGGCATCAAAGGAGAAAATCAAGTGCGATCTCCAGCAGGAACTCTGACTGTTGATAGGAATAGCATGTGTGGTATGTTGGCCTTGCGTATTTGATGAGATGTGCTTTTCAAGTTGCATGTCTTAATCTATTCCTTGACTTTCTTGGCCTTTCTCAATTTACAATAACACAGCAATTCCCTGAATGTTGGATTTTACATCCGCTTATCACTTAAATAAACTGTTAAATGTCATTACAATTAGCTGAACGCATAGCTAATGACCTTATATGGCCATTTTCTCACTATCATGAAGGCCACTCAATAGGCTATGATGATGCTTTGACTCTCACAGCTTGTATTTTCAGGTTCACCTGCACGGACAGTTGGATGGCGTGATGCAGGTTTTATTCACACGAGTTTTTTGAAGGATTTGTGGCCAAACACTGTGTATGTATCTTATGATTTGTTTCTAGCAAGAGTATTGGGATGAGGTGTCAGCATCACATATTCTGATATGTTTCACTGGGTTTCCAGGTATACCTACAAGATGGGTCATCTGTTGTCAAATGGTACCTCTATCATGAGCAAGAGCTATTCATTTAAATCATCTCCATATCCCGGACAAGATTCATTGCAACGCATTATAATATTCGGTGACATGGGAAAGGTGCATATATGATCCTTTTGTTTTCCCCACTGTTGCTTTTCTGGGTTGAGTGAGAGCTGGGGATATGAATTTCTCTTTATGGTCGTATGATATGCATCGGATTATGTTAGCACAATGCCATAGAAGTGCATGGCACGTGTCCTGGGAAATATGATAGTATTCACTGCAGAGCCTATTATTTCCTTAACTCTAATTGGTAATGTTACATGAATTGTTCTTTGTTTAATAAGTGATTGACTGCATTTGTTCCTATATTTTTTCAGGCCGAGAGAGATGGTTCAAATGAATATAGTGACTACCAGCCTGGTTCACTCAATACCACAGACCAGCTAATTAAAGATTTGAAGAACATAGACATAGTTTTCCACATTGGAGACATTTGTTATGCAAATGGGTACATCTCGCAGTGGGATCAATTCACAGCGCAGGTGGAACCTATTGCATCAACTGTCCCATATATGATTGGAAGGTTGCTCATTCTGTTGGTCCCTCTTGTTGATACCATCACTCACCTTGAGTAACTCCATTTCCTCGGTTAAAATATCCTCTTGTTTATTTCATCTGCAGTGGTAATCATGAACGTGATTGGCCAAACTCGGGATCCTTCTATGACACCACGGATTCAGGAGGGGAATGCGGTGTGCTTGCTGAGACCATGTTCTATGTTCCTGCTGAGAACAGAGCTAAGTTCTGGTAAATAGCTCAAATCCTTGTTGAAGAATAGACAAGACACTAACTTTTATGCATGAAGAGTTGAGAGATAACTTAGTAGCAGATTTCCTAAAGGGGGTTCCTCCTTTCTTTGTTTAAAACATTGGGATTCAGTCATCACATAGAAGGGAGCTTTGTTGGATGCTTGCTCTTGTTTATCATTTCCTTTCCTTGCCTGAGTGCTTTTGAACCAGAGAAAAACAAAATAGGGCTGTTCCTCGATAGATTTCACACTGTTATCTTTTGCATAGAAACTAAGAGAGCCACAAGGTAGCATGGAGCAATCTCTAAAGACGGTGGTCGTGGTGGATTCACATGTATTTTAGGGATCTGCCATCTTTGAACCTAAATAAGATATGAGCTAACACACATCCTTGCTAGGTAGTAGAATTGTTGACATATGAATTTTGCAGGTACAAAACAGACTATGGCATGTTTCGCTTTTGTATAGCCGATACTGAGCACGACTGGAGAGAGGGATCCGAACAGTACAGGTTCATCGAGAACTGTCTTGCAACTGTGGACAGGCATAAGCAGCCCTGGTTGATTTTTGCAGCCCATCGGGTTCTTGGTTATTCCTCCGACAGTTATTATGGCTTGGAGGGCTCTTTTGAAGAACCCATGGGAAGGCAAAGTCTACAGAGGCTGTGGCAGAAATACAGAGTGGACATTGCCTTCTATGGCCATGTACATAACTATGAAAGAACTTGCCCTATCTATCAGGTACGCATAGATTGATTGTTATATGGTGCTGCAAAATGGTTGCATGCTTTATGCTACTGCTCATAGCAAGTACAAAGGTCTCTCCTTTTTATGCACATTCACAACTTACGACCAGATTTAAAGGCCCTTTTTCAGTTAATTATTGAACACGGTTTCTCTTATTCTGCTTCTGCACTGCTCCTGTAGCCGCCATTTACGACTTGAGCAACATCATTCCTTTCCTGGAAAATCGAGAACTTAGGTTCTTTCCTTGTAATAATAGTGTTGAAGCTTCCATGGTGAAGATGTTATGAATTAATGGGCCGAATCATGATTTTCTAGCAATCTTTGTCTTAAATTTAGGTCGAAGTTCCAGTCTGTTCTTGAGGTTTATCCAGCATCCAAAGATAGGTTCCAATTAGTTGTATACTAGTGTGATCGTACCTGCACTCTCACATAACAGTCTTGTCATATCAGCTTTTCAACTTGATCTCTTCAAGTTGACAATGTGAATTTGTCGATTGAGTTTCTGGAGAATTATCTACGTGACAACATATTTGATTCATTTTCTCCCCTTTGTGGAACAGAACCAGTGCGTTAATTCAGAATTGAATCATTATTCGGGCATCGTCAATGGAACCATCCATGTAGTCGCTGGTGGAGGAGGAAGCCATTTGTCGACATTCAGCAACCTCACCCCGAGCTGGAGCCTGTACCGAGATTATGACTTTGGATTTGTAAAGCTGACAGCCTTCAATCGCTCGTCTCTTCTCTTTGAGTACAAGAAAAGCCGCGACGGCCGGGTGTACGATTCCTTCACGATATCGAGAGAGTACAAAGATGTATTAGCCTGTGTACACGACAGTTGCCCTGCAACCACCTTGGCATCCTGATTATTACAACTTGCGGTTTTTTTCAGAAGACTGTTAGCGATGTTTTATCTTATTCGATTGTCACTGGAGTACATAAATAGTCTCAACGTAATAAAGGTGCCCCTGGTCAATCTTAGGAACTTTACTTTTTGCTGTTTTCTCAGCCAGCACAATCTCTTCCCTTATCTTTTTCTTAAGGAAATTCATTTCTAGTGATTTAGCCGTTAAATTTGATACTTGATGCGACATATTTACAGGTTGGGGTAGGGTAGTTTCAAGGTCAAAGCATGCACGCACAATCACACTTTTGGATGTGTATTAATCGTCCAAATGTATATTATTGTAGCAAGAGCATTTCTAGCTGTTGGTTCGTGGCATCAGCAATTGACGGAATTTGCATTGACAAATCAAAATTTTCTACTGGGAGTCCTTGCAATTTTTGGGTCCAGTTGACGAATTCGTAGATGCAATAGTGTTTTATTCTCTTGTGGATATAAGTCAAGATGCGATAGACGAGGACTGGCGAATGATGGTAAATAAGAACCTTGATGACCATGCTGCATATTATTTTGAGGTGACAATTCGCTGTGTGCACGGGGAAGCAGCTCGTTATAGCTGAGCTGTATCATACCCTACTGCATCTACTTTTCATTTCTACATAGACGAATGTTTTCATTTTAAAACTTGGTCTTGTTTCACCATGTTCAATGTCCTGGATATCGATCCACTGCAACTTCCAAAAACCTGAAAGGGTCGCACTCGGTTAGGATCCTATCCTCAACAATCAGAAAAAGGCCGCCTCTCTATACCCAACATCAAGAAAAGCGACGCCCGGCTATAACTGATAAAGTAATGTCGAATGGCAACTGTATGCAAGCGTTCAACATCCTAATTTACAAGAAAAGAGGAAGAATATTCAGCAACAAGAAAGCACGGTGAATGGCACGGCCAGAAAGAACAATTAGCTGCACAGAAAGGCACAAAGCATAGTACGCGATACTAAGCCTAACATTACATGCTCGTCCGAGGGCAATTTTACAAGTCATGGGCCAGAAAAGGACGAAATATATGATCTAGAGAGTTGGCCATAGCATATAGTTTAGTTCAATAGAAAAGTTACAGCACTTGGGTAATAAGGGGGTGCATGATAACCAAAATTTCTGTTCCAGAAATAGTTTTTCTATTCCACTGCTTTTAATAGAAACCCTGTTTGATAAACCTACTGGTTTTTATTTCGGAATAGATTTCTATTCCGAAATTGATTTGGAAGAGAAATCGAAATAATTTCTCTCACTAAACCCTAATTTCGGTGAGTCCTCCCTCATCTCCTCTACATCTCTGCCTCCTCCTCCTCCTCCTCCGCCTCTCCTCATTTTATTAAAAATAAAATAAATAAAAATAAATATATTCATTTTATTCATTTAAAAATAAAATTAAATTTATTAAAAATTTATTAAAAATAAATAAATTATTTTTATTTATCATTTATTTTTAGTTTATTAAAAATAAATTTATTAAATTTATTAAAAATAATTTATTTATGATAAATAAAAATAAATTATTTTTATTAAAAATAAATTTAATAAATTTATTTTTATTTGCCTTGAGTGTTGTGCCAAATAAATTTATTTTTATTTTATTTTTTATTCATTTTAAAATAAATTTATTCGTAAAATAAAATAAAATAGAATAAATAAAATAAATTTATTTTTAAGGATATTTTAATTTTAAAATAAAATGATATTTTTATTTTATTTTTTTATGATTTATTTTTAAGGATATTTTAATTTAAAAATAAAATGATATTTTTATTTTATTTTTTATGATTTATTTTATTTTATTTTATTTTATTCTTTATTTTTTTTTGTTACTAAATCATTTTTATTTTTATTTTGTTTCCTGCATATTGTTACAGAAAGTGTTACTAGACTCAAGAAAATTACTCGTTAACCGACAGAATATGTCGCCATTTTATTTGGTCTGACCTGATGCAAGCATGCATGTTCTTTCATTCAAAGCGGATGGTGCACGATGGCAACAAATGGATTTCCCCTTTGGACCAATTTGTAGTGCCGACATGACCCCATACTTGAAAAACAGAGAAGATCGTCATCATCTCCTTGAAACCCAAAATGCTCAAATTCATATATATGCCCGTTGGATTCCACCCCAGAGGTGTCCTGGCATTTTGGTCAATCGTGTCAAAAACTGCTAATTGTCATTCATTTTGCCGTGGAGAACCTCAAACAGCACTGAAATCTACACAATAAAGCTCAATGTAGCCCACCATACGAAGGACACATCTAGGACAACAATTTCCCATCGTCCTAGTTTTTACCAAGAGAGGGTTAATTTCATGGAAACTGGATGACTTGGATCTCATCTTCCTAAAAATAATTGTTTGTAAACACTTTGAAATATTAATTGATGGAAAATAATATCAATACCAATAATAATTCACGCCTGAACATTTTCATTAATTCATTATCGTATGCAATACAAATAATCATTTATAAAAAATGTTATCTAAATAGTAGATTTTCTGCAAAACCAACACATCCTTAATCTACCATTTCAACATCAGGATGCTCATTCTCTCGATCATCCCTTGAGCTGATTGTAGCTAGCAAGTCGTCTATCCTTAGAGGTGAATGCCGGACAGAATATTGAAATATGACCTGCAAAAGAAGAGAGAAAATTATCAGCATCTGAGCACAATAATACCTGTGCTTCACGAGGTATTAATAAAAAGCCAAAGCAACATCAACAGTGTCTCTTACCGAAAAAGAAGACAGTATAATGCTTGAGAGAAGGAAAAAGGAAACGCCAATAATACTGCACAGACTCAATCCAGATCCATAACCTTATAATCCAAAAATACCACTTTTTTTTTTTTTTTTGGTCAGCAACCAAAATACTACTTCAAAAACAGCAGAAAGGCACAATTACACCACACCTAATTTGTGCTCCAAAACTCCAACTTGTACTCAAGCATCAGCAGAAGTGAGAAATTATGTCATAGAGATAGCAACTTAAAATCTTGTGATATGGTCGATGCCATTCTTTTTAGCTTTAGCCATGAGCAAACCATTCGTATGCTTGGCAGGAGAACTACCAGAGTAATTCTCTATAATTAGCAGAATTTGCTATAACTCAATGGAAAGGCATTTATAACCACAATGACTGTGAATAAGTTGTGTAAATATATAAGCTACACATTATCAGTATCTAACATTGATGGCAAGTGCAATAGATTACAAAACACAGAGCCAACTCAATCACCAACCTTGGAGTAACTATCTGCGAAAGCTCGTGCTCTATTTGACTTGCCAAGGTACTGAAGATCAGCTCTATCAAGCCTTCCATCTGCAAAACTTAATCCTCCATCACTAATAGCAAACTTCAAGAGATATCCCGATCGTAGGCCTGACTGGAAGTGGATGAAAACAGAAGTTTGATTTCAAATTTAATATAAAACCATAGGTATGATGCATTGAATTCAATTATAGAATAGATATATGTGCACACATGCATGTATGTACGTACGTATGAATGTGAGAATGCACGCACCACGTGACCCACACTAGGAAAGATATATTTGTTGAATTGTAAGCAAACTGAACCTTTTGGACAATGTCGTTATCCAAGCTTCCAAACACCACAGGAGGATCATCTGATGTAATCAATTTCAAATCATCCTGTAGCTCCAAAACTACCTGATTACAAAGGCAAGAGAAGCAAGAAATTTTCAGGCGGTAAGAACACTGAAAGCTGAAAGCTGAAAGCATAAGCTCTTTTTCATTCTAAAGAACTGTTATGTTGCTCTCTGTGGTTGTGTGCGCTTGTGACAGCGTGAGAGAGCGGTGTTTGTCAAGTACCTGTTGCAATCTTGGTACATTTCCATTACTGTCTGTATCAATGACGTACTGACTACACTTCTCATCCTTCCAGACTAGTGCCAGGGGTGTGTTACCAGCTTGATAGTGTGCTTGCCTACGGACAAGGTTCAAAAAGGAATATAAATTATATTGCAACTTTGGCGTAAAGTGAACATTCATACCACATGAGAAATTCCAAACAGGTCACTACTTGAATTGTATCAAACAACAAGAACAATGATCAGGGAGCAGCTACGAGGTGTGGTCAGAAAACAAACATATGCTGCACCCAGAAGCATAACCTTACACTACCAGATTGATAGATTGAAGAGATCTAATGATCACCTAATTAAAACAAGGATAAGCTCAGTAAGTAGAAACCAAAAGAGAAGTTTCCAATTCGTGAAAATCAAAAAGTTTTTTCTTGGTGCATTCCTACTTAACAAGGAGGGATTGTTAGGACACAACCATTCCTCACTTGCAAGGATATGGCAAACTAAACAACTTCAACATGTCCCTCTGTCAAATTTTGTTTGAAACTGTTGTTTGAATGCTTCTTTCAATCTAGAAATTGATAGTCTATTTCCTCGAGATTTTAGAAATAAGTCTCGAGGAACTTCAGTTCAAGGGAAACCATATAATACTTTGTGCGGATCCCAAATCCAGACTGAAACTGCATGGACACTCACCATCAAATATACTATATGCATCTTATAGCATGATCATGACGCATCACATATGCGGTAATCCACATCCTTTAAACCTGCAATCTAGAAGATGCAATGCTTTACTGATTAAACTGGATTTAGTTCCTATTACTGTTTACGGAGATTATACGCAAAGATGAAGCATAACGCCCCCAACCAGATACACCAAAAAAAAAAATTTGTGACGAAAGTCCTTGCATCTGTTGAATATGTATGCCCTTAAAGTTTAAATTCCAGGATAAAAGAGCTTACTTGTTATAGAACAGAAGCCCATCTTTTATGTAAGTTACAGCTCCTGTATATGCCGCATGTAGGCCATTTTCGTCACAGTTGTATACGGGCACCGGGCTAAATCTGTATCTGTGGTTCTGTGAGGGTGGATCACAAGCTCCACTCTCAACAAGCTTGGAGTTCAACCAAAAGAACCTGAACTCCGCGGTGCAGTCATAGAGAGAGTATCCTCGCCAGCAAAGCATGTCAATTACATAGTACGTTTGGTCTAGCTGCAAAAATGGGAATGCTTATGTCAAATACAACTACTAGTCAATAACACGCCTTTAGTGGGCAGAGTTACCTCATGAAATATGCAATCCAGTATGGAGTACGACTGAGCTGACCCAGAGACATCTCTTGTTCGTGACCCACCAGGTAGAGCAGATGGGAAACGGTGCAAGACAGAGCCATTGCGCAACCGACTAACTGTGATCCCATCGGCAGAAACAACAAAGCACCGCTTGCCAGCAGGTCTCGCAAACACATACCTGTGAAATTGGCAATGTCATAGACAGCTAACAACGTGCATATCGCTTGATCGATTCCATGACGAAATGAAAATGAATGTGCAAAGTGCAAAGTGCAAAGTGCAAGATATTATTCACTGATGGAATATGCTATCGTGTGAGAAACTGATAAGACATCTAACATTGCCAATTGGTTAAAGGAAGTTTTTTGAATATGAATAAGAGCATAAGAACATCTTCTGAACTTGACAAGTATACTCTTGGATAATACCTCAGAAGGACACCAAGTGATCACCATCCACAACTATTGTCCAAATGAACGCATGGTTTAGAATTCAATTACTGGTTCAATCACAAAGTGATCACCATCCACAACCAACTCTTTACTCAATGCTCTTCAAAAACGGCTTCCAATTCTATTTCCCTACAAATCTATGCTGCATAATTTCACTGACAGGCGAGAGAGATACAGAGAGAGAGAGAGAGTCAAAACCAGTCTTGAGGAAGACGATCCGGGACGTCGATCATCCACTCGGGGAGCATCAGCTGCCTCGCGAACCACTTGCGAGCCTCCGCCCCTCGGAGCTTCGACGCCTGACGGACGTCGAATTCCTTCGACGGCGACCTCGAATCTCCTCCTCCTTCTTCGACATGGTGCTCCGACTCGGACGCGAGCTCGAGCTCGAGTTCGGGCACTGGCTCGGGCTCGGGTTCGGGTCCGGGTCCGGGGGCTTCGAGGGAGAGCACGGTGGAGGCTAAGCAGCGGGCGCGGTGCTGGGCGTCGAGGCGGTGCTGAGCTTGACGGAGGAGGGAGAGTTCCCGCCGCCTCTGCTGATCGGAGATCGTCGGTCGCTTGAACGGACGGCGGTGATCGGGCGGTGCCATTTTTGCTTAACCTGCGCGCTTTCGAGAAGGCTGTGGATTTGAAAATCCTCCGCGTGGTCCTAAGAATAATCTGGAACCGGACAGATTTTCCCTCAAAACCTCTTCAGAAACCCCAAATAGGTGATTTCTTTTTCTTTTTCTTTTGCTTTTTCCTTCTATTCCCTACAAATAGGAGATTCCTAATATTAAAAAAAAAAAACTATTAAGGTCATTAAAAAAAAAAAAATGAAAAAGTATTGTTCAATCTATCGATCCGATCCAATTCCTTAATTAAAATTGGGAATTGGACCGGCTATTCTCTCCTCCATATTTTTGGAACCAAGAACTGAATAAACTCTCCTTAGAACTACCAAGAGTTGGCTGATTCAATCTAGTTTAGTTCAATTGCCAGGTCAGATCAAAGTCAATGCACACCCATAATGACATGAGCATGACTGATTATGGGAATTTTAACATTGAATTTAGATGGATTAATTAAAAGAAGAATTTAATTAATTCTCAATGAATTGACTTAAATCGAGGGGATACTTTTTATGAAGTTAAAAAAGAGTTTAGCATAGATTTTAATGTGTGGTCTAATATCTAATTTGATTGTACAAATAATTTTTATTCTACTTGAAGTTAGGTTTATCTTTAGTTTTCCTAGTAAGTTGACTTGATCGAGAAAATACGTTTCGTGTATGGTTTAGATTTCAACTTGAAGATAGGGTTCGCCTTAAATTTCAAACCATGATTCATGTCTACCTCGAGTGTTATTACTGAATGATTCATAGGTTCATCTTACTTTTCTCGATAATTCGATTTGATCGAGGAAACATGTGTATATCTATACCTTAGGTTTGAACTCAGAGATAGGAATGAGCTTAGATTTCAATTGGTGATTTTTAGAGCTGGCAAAATGGGTCATAAACCCATATTATGACTCATTTTTAGTTAAATAGGTCATATATGGATCAAGTGAAAGTTAAATATGGGTCGGAAATGAATATAAGAAAATAAAGCATAAAAAGAAATGGGTCTGAATGGATTATTAGGAAACCCACTTTGAACCCATGGTCTTCCCTCTTTAACTTTATAAAAATGTTTTTTTATTAAAAAAAATCGAAATTATAATTATTTTTCATATTTTAATTTTCTTTTCTTTTCTTTTTCTTCCTTCCTTAGCCGGTGGCCAGCCGGCGATAGCCGGCCACCGGTTGGCGACAGGCCAAGTGAGGCACCCGAGCTTGAGCTCACCAGCACCCGAGCTCGAGATCACCAACGATTGGCGAGGCTCAAGCCTCGCTCGACGCCCTCGCCGGCATTAGGCGAGGCCTCGGCCTTGCTGAATTGACGAGATCGAGCCCTGCTCGACACCAGCGAGCTCGATCTCGCTTGTGGCTGGTCGCCGGTCGTCGTCATGGTTGGCGGCCGGCCGAAGAAGAAGAAAAAATAAAAGAGAAAAAGAAAAAATAATTATTAAAAAGTAAAAATTATATTTAAAAAATTAAAATTTTGATTTTTTTAAAAATATTTTAAAAGAATTATAAAAATTTTCCATTAAATTTGTATTGCATAAAAATTGTTAAATTTTTTTCCATTCAATGGTATGTTCACTTCAAATAAGAGAAGCATGTGCATGGTTTTCTATTTTTAATTTAATTTGAAATTTTAATCCAATTAGCATATAGTAGAGGTGGGTTTTCCTAGAATATTAATAGGTTTTAGCAATACGGGTCGAATCGGGTATGGGTCACTTGATTTACACTATATAAATATGGGTCAAAATGATTAAATGGATTAAATATAAGTTGACCCATTTTTGACCCGATCCAAATCCGACCCAACCCACTCATTTGACGAGTCTAGTGATTTCATATGTCTAACTTGGAGATCTGCTTCCCTCTCGTTGAGAACTTTTTAGATGATCTGTCATCTTAATGTCCAACTTGGCCAAAAGACGGCTTCCCCCTCGCAAAGTTATCCAAGTCAAACCCATTCCTGCTTTCCCATCTCCTTACCATCAAGACCATCAAAAGTGCCAGCCGACTTCTCATCAGGACTAGTTCCATCAACCCCTAATAAACTTTTCGAAGGATCGATTGCCTTGAATGACTTGTGGTCCAAATTTTGACAATCTCTTAATGCCGTCAGGTGCAGGGTCAATGATATCCAAAAAAATCCCATGACCCAAAAAGCATCTTCGAGCTTTTCAGTTCGCTATACCATAAATGAAAGAAATTTCTTGTTATGTGTCTATGGCACTAATAGACTAGGGGGTCAAAAAAACCCACATTAACGCAACCTGGCCCTAAAATTTAGGGTATTTTGGGCCACGCGTCAGTCTTCTTCAAGTCCAGATTTATCTGGCGCAAGCTTTTTTGACACCCCTATGTATAGAGTAGCTTTGAATAAATCTCCGATTTTGCCCCTTTAGTTGAACCATTTTATGACATTTAGGTCTGACCCAACCCGTTTCCTTGTGCTTTATAATATTTGGGTCTCGGGCGGGTGTGATCTAGTCAGTCATGCCTCCTGTAGGGTTTTGGGTCAGGTATCAAATCCGGCCCGACCCAATTCCTCGATACCCCTATAATGGACTAAACGCTGTGAAAAAATAGAATTTGGGTGGAAATTTCCAAAACATAGGTCAACGATGTGGTACACGTTGATGGAACGGGAAAGAAAACACAATTTCCTTTGCAATTTGGAAATTACCGTCGTATTATGAAGCCAGTCTCAATAAGAGGGAGGGAGGATGGAAAGTGTGAAAAAAGTGGAGTGTGTCAATGTATGTATTTTAGGTTTAGTATCATGGAAAACCCCATATAAATACACTTGTAATAAAGTCATCCCAAACTAATTTTCTAATCACCAAAAATCCCAAATTGGTATTCTTTGTGACAATTTGACCATAAACTCTTTTTTTTTTTTACCACAAAAAGCCCTAAATTGGTACACATATCATAAATTGATCTTATATTAACTTCTATTAAGTTTTACCATTAAATCTACTAACATGGATGATACATGGTAACATATTATGGTGACATGACAAGTCCACATAGAAATTCAGAGGGTTAACATCACGAAAAATCCCAAATTTGTCATAGATGTACCATTAAATTTATCACAATAGTGCTATTAAATTTATTACAAGTATATCAATTTAAGATTTTTCATGATATTTACTCTATGGATTTTCATGTAGATTTACCATGTCATCATGTGTCAAATTTAATGATAAAATTTAATGGAAATTAACAAATGGTAAATTTGTCACAAATGTATTAATTTACTTTTTTGTGACCAATTTATTCGTTTGTGATATAATTATCACCGATGTACTAATCTAGGGTTTTATAATAGTAATCCTATATTTTAATGTAATGCAATATACTATTTTTGTGAGTGTGATATGATTGACAACGATTCGACGATGAGGCTCGATTACAATCAATCGTTTTACATTTGAGGAGTCTGTGCATTGGCATCTTTTCTCTCTCCCTCCACTTTACATTTGAAGCTCTCTTTCCTCTCTGCAACCCCACCCTCTTCTCTCTCTCAAATCGGTCCACAGACGAGAAGAGAAAAACAAAGCGAAACGAACAAAAATGGCGAGCGTAGATTTCCTCCCCTTCTTAGCCATGATCATCATCTAGCTGGGGATTGCCGGGATGAACATTACCTCGAAGCTGGCGATGGCTAGCAGGATGAGCTCATTTGTGCTCGTCACCTATTGTCAGGTGTTTGCCCGCCGTTGCCACCACCCCTCTTGCTCTTCTCCAAGAGAGGTAACTCCCCACAGCTTTAACAAGCTGAAGCAAGTGATCTTTTCTTTCGGACCAAAAATCTTAATTGCGTCACAAATGAAGAAAAATTAGTCTTGGATAAATTACTCAAATCCATCATATTTTTTAAATCTGCGAAATAGTGACCAAGTGACCCGGCCTATATGCCATATGAAATAGGAGTTTGGGCATTCTTTGGGTTCGTCATCCTCTTCAACTATGGTTTTCGGTGGCTCTTGGTCTTCTCAATCATAAGTGCCTTTTGCTTTCTTCTTATTGAAGTTTTTGTCAACAAGAGCTTGCCTACTCAAGCTTCCTGTGATAACGTAGCATTTGGCAAATTCCAAACAATAAAATTAGGGCAATGACGACGTTAATAGCATGGGAGTATCAATTTAGATGCAATTTCAAGGCTCGAGTCTAAAAAATGGATTGGGTATAAAGCCCCAGTAGTTGGTTTCTTTTCATTTTCTATCATTTAGCAGTAGTTAAGACATCAAAGGGGTGAACAAAAGGCTTGTCCATTAAGGACTCATGTCACTTCTTTGTCTATCTTTTTTATTAGGGCGGTCATCCGAGGATACACCTACTCAGCCCAAGACAACCATTGCCACCAATAAGAAAAAAGGAATGATACTCCCACTTAAGCAGCACTCAATTACTTTCAATGAAATTAATTTATTCAATTGATACGCCACAAGTAACCGTGTTAAGTTATGCAAAGTTCGAAGATAATTCTTTATCGATATATAATTGTAGTGGATCATAAGTGTTAAAGTTCAAATGTTCATCCAAAGTATAACTAAGTGTTTGTTGTTAACTTGGCGGGAAATGAACAATCAAGGTGTTCATGAGGATAAATTGGTGTTCTTGAAAGGCGTAAGTGATGTTTGAAGATAATTTTTCAAGGTTGTGGGCCGATGTTGTAACCACTGAATGGTGCAAGGCTGTTTACATTCCTGATGGTCAATTACATGAACATAAGACCTCAGATCACATTACCGATTCTGCTCCACATCTTTGCATGTTCTATCATAGATTAAGTTGCCTCTTGAATTGATACTTGTTTGGAATTAGATATGGCTACCATATTATTCAAATTAGAAGTCACTATATGCCAATATCTGTCCTGATACATCAAAACCATGCTCATGAATCGAAAGTTCCTCTGAAAATTATAGTGTTCATGAAGTAAGTCTTCTATTTTGTCGAGTTGAAAATTTACATTGCCAAAATTGTGTGTGCACTAAGCAATCTACTCTCGACCATGACGTTTCTCTTGTCATTCGAATGTTGTATTTAGAAGTAATGGTCAATAGGCAATTGGTTTTAAACAGTCCGTTCACTCACATTTTCCTTGATTTGTCTGCAGCAAGAATTGCTTGTAATCAAGTCCAATGCGGGGAAGGCAAAAGTGATTGGGACACTCGTTAGAGCAATGGTGCTTTCTTTTTATCATGAACCCAATATTAGAATCAGTCACTCGGGATTAATCGAATGTATGCTATGAAAACCATGACCCAACACTTCACTGTCAACCGCAACATCTTGCCAAGACTTGTCTTTCTCTTGGCTTCCGAAAGGACCTGATGATACACTAAAGGTTGAGAATTGGAGGGGAAACAGCAAGTGAAATATGACGCAACAATTTGAAATAAAAATGAGTAATGCCGCTTATACGTGTAATATACATGCCACATACGTGCCATATACATACGATATAATCGATTGATGATTCCACAATGTATTATTATGGTCAACTTGTTGGAAGCCTGATTACCATCAATCACACAACTTGTATACTATCATTAAGGTGATATTGAGTATTAATATAACGAAAAGAGCTATGACTTTTTTTTCTTCTTCTTCTTTTTCTTTTTCCTTTTCCTTTTCCTTTCTTCCTTCTTTTCCCCTTTTTCCCCATAGTGGCTGGTGAGGCTCCAGCAAAGAAGGCAGAAAAGAAAAAGGAAATGAAAAATAGAATAAAAAAGAATAAAATATTATTAAAAATTGTAGATATCAGCATCGATTGACCAAAATTGGCTAGATGACTGAATTGACATAATTGCAAAAAATTTATGACTAAATTGATTGGAAAAAAAAGTTTAAAACTCAATTAGTACAATTATAATAAGTGTATGATTTTTTGATAAATCTTTCCTTCCTCCCCTTTACATCGAAGCTCTCTCTTGCATGTCTCCGCACCCCACTCTCTATGTGGAATCTGTCCAAAGAAGGTCAATATAAAAACTAGGAAGAGGAGAGCGAGAGAAAGCAAAAGAAACAAAGAAAATGGCAAATGTTGATTCGTCCCCTTCTTGTCCATAATAGAACAAAGAAGAGATTTCTGTCACATTAGTATCTTCTCTCTCCCTCCGCTTTATGTTGAAGCTCTCTCTTGCATCTCTCCGCAACCCCACCCCAGCTCTCTTTGAAATCTATGAAAGGAAGCAAGAAGATGCGAAGAATTAATGGCTTGTTTTTCATTGTATTTTCTTAATGTACAGATCTCTGTAAATATAATACAGGAATGATACAATAATGACAATGATATATCCTATAAAATTAAATCTAATCTCAATCTAAATCTCTAACTAATTTGTGCACGATCATAACCAAAAAATGATTCTCCAGCATATCTTTACGATTTCATGCATATTTTCCAACAATGTATCCGAAGAAGAATAGAGAAAACCATAAGAAACAAAGAAAATGGCAAATGTTGGCAAATGTAGATTTCGTCCCATTCTTGGCAAGGATCATCATGCAACTGGGTTACGCCGGAATGAACATCACGTCGAAGTTGGCGATGAATAGTAGGATGAACCCATTCGTGCTTGTGACCTATCGCCAAGTCTTCGCCACCCTTACCACCACCCCTCTTGCTCTTCTCCGCAAGAGTAACTCCAACAGCTTCGTCAAGAAAACTCTTATTATTTATCTTCAATGTGTATGGCTTCTTTTGTAGAGGTGTCAAAATGGGTCTTAGACCCATATATGACCCATTTAAATCATAAGTGGGTCATATATGGGTCACTTCTTTTTGACACAAAGTAGTTAAATGGGTTTACTTTGATAGGTGGGTTTTGGGTCTTAAGTGGGTCTTAAATGGATCTTAAATGGGTTTGGTTTTAAG
Source organism: Eucalyptus microcorys (assembly GCA_014182515.1). NCBI lineage: Eukaryota > Viridiplantae > Streptophyta > Magnoliopsida > Myrtales > Myrtaceae > Eucalyptus > Eucalyptus microcorys. The sequence goes on from CM024572.1 coordinate 25,278,571, forward strand.
TGGGTCTTAAGAGAGAGACTCTCTCTTTTCTCTTTAACTTTACAAAAATATTTTTTTATAAATACCGAAATTATAATTATTTTTCTTTTAATTTTTTTTTCTTTCCTATTCTTTTCTTTTCTTTCTTCCTTTTTTTTCCTTTCTTCTTCCTTCGGTCGCAAGCACGGCAATGGCCGGCGAACCGGCCAAGCAAGCCTCAAGCTCGCTGAATTTGGCGAGGCTCGAACCTCGCCAATCGGCGAGACTCAAACTCGCCGGCGTCGGGCGAGGCTCGAGCCTTGCCGGATCGGCGAGTGCGAGCTCGAGCTCGCCCGACGCCGGCGAGCCTCGAGCTCGCCGGACTGGCGAGGCGGAGGTCTCGTCGATCCGGCAAGACTCGAGCTCACCGGCATCGGGCGAGGCTCCGGCCTCGCCGATCGGCGAGCCTCAAGCTCGCTCGGCGTCGGGCGAGCTCAAGGCTCGCCCGTGGCTGGCACCGTCGTCGTCATGGCCGACGGCCGGCCAAAGAAGAAGAAGAACCAAAAATAAAAAAAAAAAAGAAAATTATATTTTAAAAATAAAAATAAAAATATTTTTTAAAAAATAATTAAATTTTGATTTTTTAAAATAATTATTTAAAAAATTGTCCATTAAAATTGTGTTGTATAAAAATATTTTCTTATATATATATATAAGAAATAAACTTGGAAGTTTTTAGTAATATAATCTTTTAAAAAAAAACATAAGAATAAGTTTTCCTAAATTTGGTTAAATATGAAAATATTTTATTAATATGGGTCGGGTCAGGTATGGGTCGAGTATGGGTCGGGTCGGGTATGGGTATGGGTTGAAAAATTTACATTAGACTTAAATGGGTTAATGGGTCAATTTGGGTCGACTCATTAATGACCCGACCAAACCTAACCCGATCCACCCGTTTGACACCTTTATTCTTTTGTCATGGACAAATAAATTTATTAATCTATACCCAACTCACGATTTATTTAAAGCAATTTTTATCCGTATGTTGTTGCCTCTTAAGAAAGTGCGGCCCATGGACCGGCTCATTAAGTTAATGAGGGAGCTCAAGGATCGGGTTTTGGACAAGTGCCGTGCAAAGTCTGGCTCGAGTCATCCACAAATCATGATACAGGTTTGGGCTTTTGTTTTGGGTTAAATATAAATGAGATCTTAATATGCTGGTCTTGATGAAAGCCCAACTTACATTACTCTTGTAATTAAAAATAAATGTATACTAATTCTGTTAGAATAACATAAAATTCATTATTGGTGAAGTCGAGCATGTCGGTTATTGAATGAAATGGCTGTGAACATTAAAGAAGAGCTATAAAGGCTTCAAGATGGCTTCGTTTTTTCCTTCAGATTAAGCTATTTTATTTTCTTTAATATAATGACGCGTGGGTTGTTATGTCTTCTTTATTAATTGTCGTTGGTATTTGTGAGCTTTAATTCATGTATAAGGGGAAGAAGGTATACGATGTAAATCAAGACATGAGCAAAACCAAAGATAGGGGTCTCGACCGAGCTTGCTGGAGCTCATTTTTCTAAAACTCCTCAAAAGTAGAAATTGGTAATGTTTTGCAAGATATATGTACAATCTTGAGAAATGCGTGTAATATATGTGCCGCATACATGCAATATAACCAATCGACGATTCCACAATGTATTGTTATGGTTAACTTGTTGGAAGCCCGAGAGAATCAATCACATGACTTAGCGTACTAATTTTGGGAGTACAATATGATCAATGATGAGGCTTGATTTCAATCAATCATCTGACTTAGATAAGGAAGAGAGAACGAATAGACTAAATGATTTAGAAAAGTCTTCCCCTTCACTTTTCTGCCATAGAGGTGTCAGGTTTTCAGCATATGGCTATCCGGGAGGTTCAATCAATAGCCTATCTAATCTCAGTCAGGGCTTTTCATGTTCCCAATCCCTCTCTTCCAATAGAAGGAATCTATCTAATCTCAGTCAGGGCTGTTCCAAATTGCACACCTTTCTCAATCAATTCAAGCATTCACAAACCGGCCCTCCGGGAGGAAATTTCTTTGTGTACGTGAGCTCTTAGGCTAATAGCTTCACTAAGATTGTTGTCAATTTTTCCTTAAGCCGAGAAGAGGAAAAACAAGAAGTGTGGGCTGCCTTTCAAGGCATTAGGCGCTTACAAGCAAGAAAACCAAGCAATTTTTCATTCTAGTGAGCATTAAGAGAACCAAGAAAAGTTGGTGCATTTTCTCTCTCTCTCTCTTCGTCCGCTTTACATTTGAGGCTCTATCTCTTCTTTGCAACCCCACCTTCCTCTCTCTCTCTGAAATTTGTCCAAAGAAGAGAAGAGAACACCAAAAAGAAAACAAAGAAAATGGCAAGCGTAGATTTCCTCCCCTTCTTAGCCATGATTATCATCCAACTAGGTTCGTCAAGATGAACATCACATCGAAGCTGGCGATGGATAGTGGGATGAGCCCGTTTGTGTTTGTCACCTATCGCCAAGAGAGGTTACTCTTAAGGCATGTTTGTTAAAATTTGTTTCTGTTCTCCGAAATAACTATTTTTGTTCTTTTGTTCCAGAAAACAAAAAAATAGAAATCTATTTGATAAAATTTTTGTTCTCGGGAACAAAAAATCTATTTTTTTCCCTGGAATAGATTTAGAACAGAAATAAGAAGTAGAAAAAAATAATTTTTTATTCTCGGGAACAATTTCTAAGATTTATTTTTCTCTCTTCTTCTCTTTCTTTTTTTCTTCTTCTTCTTCTTCCTTTTGGCTGATTGTCGGCTTTGGCCATGGCCGGCGTCGGCGACCTCATCGGCCCCCAGAGACACCAAGCCACGGTGAGGCTCGGCCTTGCCTTGGCTGGGCGAGGTCCACCTCACCTAGGACGGTGTCGCTTGGCGGTGGCTCAACGAGGCCAAGCCTCGCCGATGGTTGGGCAAGCTCGACCTCACCCTACCAAGGTGAGGCCAAGCCTCGTGTGGCCACGGTGAGGCTCGGCCTCTCCAACCGGCGTGAGGCCGACCTCGCTGCCTGGGCGAGGCCAAGCCTCGCTGTGGCTAGACTGGCCTCCAGCGAGCTCGCCAAACCTCGCCCAGCCAATCACCGGCCATCGTCGTGACCGGGAACTAGCCAAAGAGAAAAAGAAAAAGGAAAATGAAAATATAATAAAAATAATAAAAGAAATTAAAAAAATCTAAGAATCCTACTAAACTTATTTCTATCTTGGGAGTAGAAATTTTGGGAAGCTACCAAACGGGTTCTTTTGCTAAAAAATTGTTCCAGATAATAGAATCAGAAAAAATCATTTATTATAAAATATTGTTCCTTGAAACAGAATCGTTATCAAATGCGCCATTAACAATCTTATTTTTTATCTATGACTTCTTTTGTGATGAAATTAGGAAGAAAATGGGTGGTGGGCCAATGTATAACTAGTGGGCCTTACTAGGCCTATTGAATGATATAAGGCTGTTTACATTCTTGATGGTAAATTACATAAACACAAGATCCCAGATCACATTTCCGATTCTGCCCCACATCTTTACATGTTCTATCACAGATTCACAGGGTAAGTTGTCTGTTGAATTGATACTTATTTGGAATTAGATGTGACTGTCATATTATTCAAACTAGAAGTCACTCTATGCCAGTATTTGTCCTGATACATTAAAATCATGCTCATGAACTGGAAATTCCTTTGAAAATTTATAGGGCGGTCATGAACCAAATTGATGCACAATCCTAATATAGATTAATCAAACGGGTGGGATTGGCTCTAGGAAGGTTAACATTCAATTTTGATGGATTGATTAGAAAAAAGAATTTAACTACTTAGGAAAGAGAAGAAGACAAATGATTCAAAAAATTGAATCTTCTCAATGAATCAACTTAGGGGGAGATACATCTTATGTAGTTAAATTTCGACTCGAGCGTAGATTTTAATACGTGGTTTTATAGCTGACTTTGACCATAATAGTACTTTTTATTCCACTTGAAGATAGGTTCATCTTAAATTTTCCTGGTAAATCGACTAGATCAAGAAAATATGTTTTATGTGTGATTGAGATTTCAACTTGAAGATAGGGTTCGACTTAGATTTCGATCTACAATTCACGTCTACCTTGAGTGTCTTTACTCAATTATAGGATCATCTTACTTTTTCGCGGTAATTTAACTTGATCAAGGAAATATGTGTATTTCTACATTAGGCTTCATCTCGAAATTAGGATTTGGCTTAGTGTCTAGCTTGATCGCAAAGATGCCTAACCTAGACATCAAACTCAAAGATGGGATTAAACTTAGATTTTGAGAAGACACTCGCTCATTTATAAAATAGTGGTGGACCCAATAATAATCTTTCAACAAATAACTTTTGTGAAGCTCACCGTTGGTATAAAAGATAGCTTACATATTCATTGTCGGATGATTGGCATGTGCAAGATTTCAATTAGAAATCAACTCTACATACTCACATGACTTACTGACGGATCAATTATCATGCCTCATCCATAAACTCAATTGCCACATCCATTCCTCTCTTTTGCAACTTACCCTTCTTCTTCTCTTTCAATTTCACATTGCAATTGGATGATGTATTGCAAATAAATTGTGGTACGCCGCGTTCTTGCCCCCAAAAGAAAGAGAGAGAATCAAATTCACGCTTTAGCTTTCGTTAAATTCTTTTATCAATAGTACATGTGCAAAGTATAGGAACTTAAATCGACATATAAGTAATACTCAATAAATATTACAAATTTATTTTTTGGATGCATAACGCATGTGCCGTTTTTTAGTTCAGAAGAAAAAGTTTACACCACGCTTCATAGTAGTTGAAACAAAAACTGTTTGCGTCGATTATTTTTCAGTCTTAAAAGCTTATATAAACTAAATTGTTTCGGCCGATTAACGAGTAACTTTATAATAATATTGACCATCTCAGTTTCTCAGAAATTCATAACAAGACAAGAGGACTTTGACCTAATTCTATTCGAAATTTGTGCACCCGTTCGCCGTTCTGAGCATAATTAACTGGAGAAACGCACCGTTTAGAGATGGTCCAATCAGTTCCCTAGGACTGATCGCTTCGCTCAACTGCCCCAACTGCTTAGGCGGATTCTCCGATGCGGATTCGTCTGCAGAAATCCAAAAGGTCACCGGCTTCTTCTAGGATCTGAGCATGAGAACTGGATCTGAAGCTCACGGCTCTCGATCCCGACGGTGCATTTTCTCTCCCCCCATCGCATCGTACCATCATTCTCATTGAATTTCGTTGTCTGAAGACATGGAAGTCCCCCTCTCGCGGTACCAGAACGTATCGCTCGATCAAATTCAGTGCACATGCCGCTTCCCCTTCTCATTCCCAGATCCTGAGCTATCTGGGTATTGTTTCTCGTTCGGTCGGAGAAAGTGGAGGCACCCATTTTCTCGGGTCAAGTGTTCTTCGGCAGAGCAGGAGTTACGTCCACGCCCGAAGCCGAAGCCGACGAAGCCGTCGAGATTCGATGTCGGTTGGCCCGACCAAACGGTTTTGGAGGCAGGGACGGGGACCAGAAAGCGTAATCCCGGGATTTGTAGTCAGATAGAGAAGCTGGTCTTGCACAAGAGATACCCAGAGGCGCTGGAGTTGTTCGAGATTTTGGAGTACGAAGGTCGATTTGAGGTAGGTAGTAGCACGTATGATGCGCTGGTGAGCGCGTGCATTGGGTTGAGATCTGTTAGAGCGGTTAAAAGGGTGTTCAATTACATGGTCAGCACTGGGTTTGAGCCGGATTCGTATTTGAGGAACAGGGTGCTGCTCATGCACGTGAAATGCGGGATGATGATCGATGCACGTAAGATGTTTGGTGAAATGCCTGACAGGGACTTAGCGTCCTGGACCACGATGATCGCGGGACTGGTTGATTCGGGGGACTACGTGGAGGCTTTGCAGCTGTTCTTAGCGATGTGGGAGGAGTATTCTGACGGGGAGTCACGATTGTTTGCTACGATCATTCGTGCATCTGCTGGCCTGGGGCTTGTTTCTGTGGGAAGGCAGTTGCATTCCTGTGCTCTGAAGATGGGTCTCGGCGACGAAATTTTTGTTTCTTGCACATTAATAGATATGTACAGCAAATGTGGGAGCATCGAAGATGCTCAATTTGTTTTTGATGAGATGCCAGAGAAGACAACAGTAGGATGGAATTCAATTATTGCGGGTTATGCACTGCATGGTTACAGTGAAGAAGCCTTGTGTATGTACTACCAGATGCGTGATGCTGGTGTTAAAATGGACCATTTTACCTTTTCCATCATTTTAAGGATCTGTACTAGGTTGGCCTCCATAGCGCATGCTAAGGAAGCTCATGCGGGCTTAATTCGTCATGGATTTGGGCTGGATATAGTTGCAAGCACGACACTTGTGGACTTCTATAGCAAATGGGGAAGAGTGGAAGATGCTAGGCGGGTCTTTGACAGGATGCCTGAAAAGAATGTGATATCTTGGAATGCTTTAATTGCTGGGTATGGCAATCACGGTCGTGGAGAGGAGGCCGTTGAGGTGTTTGAGCTGATGATTCGTGAAGGAATGAAGCCTAACCACGTCACTTTTCTCGCTGTTCTGTCTGCTTGTAGTTATTCAGGACTATCAGAACTAGGTTGGGAGATTTTTCAGTCAATGACAAGGGAGTATAAAACAAAACCCCGTCCTATGCACTACACATGCATGATTGAGTTACTAGGTCGGGAGGGGAGTCTAGACGAAGCCTTTGCATTGATAAGAAACGCTCCTTTCAAGCCAACGGTGAACATGTGGGCTGCTTTGCTCACAGCTTGTAGAGTTCACCAAAATTTCGAGCTTGGGAGATTTGCAGCTGAAAAGCTCTATGGGATGGAGCCCGAGAAGCTGAGTAATTACATCGTGCTTCTGAATATATACAACAGCTCTGGCAAGACAAAAGAAGCAGCCGAAGTTGTACATACTTTGAAAAGGAAGGGCTTGAAAATGCTTCTGGCGTGCACTTGGATTGAGATTAATAAGCAATCACATGCTTTTCTTTCTGGAGATAAATCTCATGCCCAAACTGAGGAGATTTACCAAAAACTCGAAACCTTGATGGTAGAGATCTCGAAGCGTGGTTATGTACCTGAGGACAAACACATGCTTCCTGATGTTGATGAAAAAGAAGCGCAGTTACCATTCTATCACAGCGAGAAACTGGCAATCGCATTCGGTCTGATCAATACTCCAGGGTGGATGCCTCTGCAAATGGTGCAGTCCCATCGAATTTGCAACGACTGCCATAATGCCATTAAGCTCATAACCTTGGCCACGCGGCGCGAGATCGTGTTCAGGGATGCCAGTAGATTTCACCATTTTAAAGATGGCAGTTGCTCTTGTGGGGACTACTGGTGACGGTAAACATTTCAAAGCCCGCAGCGGAATTCACCAATTTTGGGGATGAAGCAAAACCATCGTCATCAACTTCTACCTGAATTTTCAAGTGGATGAGATCGGTCGAGTGATCTCAGTTGGAGATGGGATTGCACGTGTTTATGGATTGAAGGAGAATCGAGCTGGCTAATTGTTTTCTGACTTTCCCTATTCTTTCTTCCTTGATAATAAATCGCTGAATTTACGTTCAGGTTCATCTGCGAATTGTAACCAATATACATAAGCATATGACCAGGTAGCCCTGTTCTTGCGAAAGGTCGCGACTTATAACTTGATCCGAACATGAAACGAAGTGCGTATCTCGAGCGATCTCTCTAGCGTGCATCTTTTCGGAGTCTTAAGGAGAAGTCTCATATTTACTACTTCAGAGCAAACTGCAAATATGGCTGTTAAGGTAATTTTAGCCATCAGAGTTAAATGATTCTTTTAGGTATTGATTAGAGTCGAACTAAATTCTATATGAAAAGAATCAAAACTTTCATGTCGAATCAACCTTCAAATATTGCTCTGTGTTCTAAGAAGAGGTGAGGTCAAGTTGGTTTTCTACTCAAACTCAATTCAACTCGAAACGGGTTGATTGATTCGAGTTCAATTCAGCTCAATTCAGCTCAATTTTCGCAAGCTTTGCACTTGCTCGATAATTTGTTTTATAAGCTCTAGCTTAGCTCAATGATTAAAAGTTTAATTTCACTCGAAACACAAAGTATGATATAACTAACAATTTGTTATATTTACGGCGATTGCTAGCTATTCCGACATCATTCAGGTGAATTGCGGCCTGCAATTCTCCTACAAATCTATTAAATCTACAGTTCAATTATTCGATATAAATTTCAATGATAATCAAATCAAATATCCTTGGTATTTGAGCTCGGCTTAAACAAACGCTCAAGCTATTAGAGCCTGTCTCCAATTCGTAAATAAGGAACCCGGTTTTGAGTAAATGCCGAGGCGATTTTTATGGGCCGAGTGGACCGCTCAGAATCAACACCCGGAGAAGCTGAAAGCCATTCAAAAATCAACTCCCAGTTCAATTCCAAAAAAATCGAAGCCTTTCTCGTGGATCTGAGGTGAACCGTCCGTTTGGAACCAAAACCGATAGCCAGTTGAACCGGTCTCCGGAACCGGCCCAAAGGTTTGAAGCTGGACCGGGCAAGCCGATCCTTCTTGTTCGTCGAGACTAGGGCACCCGACGGGAGCTTTCTCGTACCTGAAACTGAGGCCGGGATTCATGGAGAACCATGCGTTCTGGGACCACTTGCCATTACTGGTGAGGGCGAACTCGAAGGATTCGGTCGAATCCGTCCTTCAAGCCCTCTGGCGAACTCGCACGACCGGTCTCGACGCGGCCGGTCGCGGCATCATCCGCGACATGCTCCAGCTCCAGAACGACTCCGAGCTCGACCCCGTATTTGCTCCCCCCCTTCTCTCTCTAACCTTCTCTTACTCCGAAGTACATAAGTAGCGCGATCATTATTATTATCGAGCAGAGTTTGATCGGGACAAAGAGTGTTTTCGTGTCTTGGTTTGGTGATTATTGTCGAGCAGAGTTTTTATGACATTACCCCCATTTCCGGTTGTCAGCTTCTAGTGTGTCTGCGCATGTTGATCCGGAAATGTGTCTACGAGAATACCAGCAAGGAGGACATTCATAAGCTCTTCCCTTGCGAGGTCCTGCCCGAATTGCAGAGACTGCTGACGCTTTTGCTGCAGAAGTTTCAGAGAGAGTGGCGAGAAGACGTGCTCAAGGATCAGGTGAGGGATTCGAACCGCAGGAACGCTGATCGGAACTGCCATTGTTTGACTAACGCATTGCCTAATTCGTTTCGTTTGTTCAGGCGACGTTGCCTCGGTTGAAAGCGATGACATGGAATATGTCCACATCCAGTACTGAGACTTCAGAGCCGGTTGCTGTTATTAATTTGCGGGTATTCGCAAAATTACGTGATATTTCTGGGAGCACGCTTGTCTTGCCATTGAACTTATGCATCCAACGTAATCTGCATTGATCATATCTGCGTTCGTTGTTTTCGTCATCAGCTTCAAAATGATGTGAAGTTTCGCTATGACGATTCAGAAGTGAAGTTCCAGCTGGATAGAGATACTTTAGATAGTATGCTGAGGTCTATGCATTCTGTAGCAGAGCAATTGTCTGAAACGGTGAGTGGTAAAGTTCTTAGCCACGGTTCTGATTTTTGTTTTGACCAGTGTTTTGTGGTTAATTTATGTCTCTTTATACTTCATCAGGACGATCCATCAAATGGGCAAATACCCCTGGAAAATCCTGTGTAGTTCAGCAAATGCCTCCCTGAGGAAGGTATGAGTTGTTTGACGTAGGTTGCTTCCCATTTCTGTCTCTTTAGCTAGAAATTTTGATGTCGCTTGTTATCGTGGTGTTCCGTGGAGCATCTTTTATGGAGGCTAGCTTTGTCATGAATTGCTGTCCCTCCAATACCATTGATGCATCATTTGCATTGAACAGTTTGGATATGCAATCTGCTTTGGAGAAGAACTCCATTTTTGCATGTAGGCATTCTATAGAAAGGATTTTAGAGACCCTTGGGTGGAGAATCCCTCATCTTTTAGTCATAGAGGCTTAGAGAGGCAATCCAAAGGCGACATTTATCCTTTCTGAATCTGTGCCGACACACCTCTCCACATATTCTTACTTGAATTTTAATATATGCTTGAACAACTTTGGTTGAAGTGCCTTAAGAGCTAGGACAAAAATGATGTCTCAATTCAATCAGAGGGTTTTGTTGCGGAGGTTCTTCTTTAGGCCCTTTATGATTCTGCTCTATCCTGTTTTTATATTAATGCAATTGCTATTCTAAAACCAACGTGAATATGCATTTCTGAGTTGCCCTGAGGCCTCAACACACCGTTTAACAAACAGAGCCTCAGATGAAGCACCTTTTCATGAGTCACTTTCTGATGACCTTAGAGACATTTCCCTGATGAATATAAGTAAATTATCATTTGGAGCTCATTCTAGACGGATAGTAGCATGTAAAGAATACAGAATTTGTTGAGATCAACAGCGAACTTCCTTTTCCAGCTCATTGTGGAAGGGATCTGAAAAAGCAAATAATAGCAGGACATTGTTTGGCTTGTTCATATGATGTTTCAGCAACATCCGTCTTTTCTTACATTAAATATCTTTGAATTTTTGCAGCTGTTCTTATTGAGAGCGTGACAAGAGAATGTATAAGTTGTTGGGGGATACTTTCAAAGATTTAATCGGTTCGGTTGCTTGATATCTGCTGGACCCCACCACAGGAGAATGTGCTGCATTTTTTAATGGTGATCATCAGAAATGTCCAAGATCAGGACTGCAGAGGAGAGCAATTGCATCCCACTTCTCTGTGCGATTTTGCCGCTGCTTAGTGCTTGCTGGACCAAACTGCAGGATTTTGTGCTGGATTCGTAGATGACGAACGTTAGAAATGCAAAGAGTGGGAGTTAGGATGGCCATTGCGTAGTCTTGTGATCTATGCTGCATCCTTTGTTAATGAAACTAGATTATAAGTTCTCCTAACGGTCAAAATTCTTCTTGCAAGTTGGCCAGTGACAGTGCTTTCTTCATGGATCGTCCAAGTGGTTGTTGTATAGGCATTTAGACTTTGGTGGGGTATTGCTTCATCCTCACTCTCTTGCAGGTTTCGATGCTTTCGTGGGTGGTTTAAACAAGGAACTCTTGCCCAAAAAAATAAAATAAAATAAAAAAGGAAAAAGGAACTACTTTTTTGGGTGGTTTCTTAAACTTAAATCGAAGACAAGCTCTTTTGGCTTCTGCCAATTGTCCTTGAGAAGAGAGAATACGGTTTCGGTCGGGGAACTGTTATTTACAATCAATGAAATGCAAGCCTTGCGATGACATCTCTTCAAACGCCTGATGGGATACCATCTTTTAAAATTCCTCTTGTCGGTGTCCCATAACTTGGCAAGAGTCGTGCTGATCGACCGATATTGTGCGGAAGCATGCTTCAGGTTTATTTTGTCCAAGGTAAGGAGCTAGATAATTGCAGATCATGGCTATTGGTGGTGAAAGAAATGCCTTTTCGGCGACTTTAATCTGATGAAGAAAGGTCATGCTCTCTATCTTCAAAGAGAGCATTTAGGTTGCTTGATGCTAGATGAGTATATAATATTCAGGACTGACGATTGTCATGTTGTCTCCTGTTCCTTTCGGGTCACTTAAGCTTGGAAACATTCATTGTTATGAGCCGCAAAACAAGATTGCGGTTTGGATGGTTGTTTGTTAGAGAACATGAGATGCCATTTGTTTATGCAAAGCAGCTTCAGTTTGATTCGTACAGAAGAAAAGCAATAGCTTCTGTCATGACTTTGAGATATGTCACTTGCTGCCTGCTACCAAAGAGTCAAATGTGCGCTCGTTCTGATTTCGCCTTGCTTGCGCTGATCGTGCAAGTTAAAAACTGGGGAGGACTCAAATCGGTAGTTTTTAGTTTTCCATCGCTTTCTCGGTCGCCAAACGACTGGCTGGGATTGGAATTGTTACCGGGAGTCAAGCCGTCCAAATTCCTCCCGATAGATTTTTCCGTTCTTTTTAACGAGAGGAAGACGGTGGAACGAGTCAATCCACGAAAGGAAAACGACCCGTCTGGCGTTGTCCTCTGTTGTTGCATCAGAAACTATGGAGGAGTCCTCCTTCCGAAGAGACTGAACGGAAACAACGAATCTAGAGTCCGTAGAGTTAGGTGAGATGGATGACCCGATATTGATTTTGATTTTGATTTCTCATCTTACCAAGACGTGGCAACGAGAATTTTACATTAAATCTGACTATTTCTCGTGGTACCTTTTGCTGACAATTCGTGAGATGACCGAGTCGAGGCATAGACACGTTCGGCCCCGAACAGAGTCAACGGATCTGGGCAATTTTGGCAAGATAAAACTATTTGTGGGTTAGACCAGGAAAAAAGAAGAAGAAGACTATAGGCGAGGAGGAACGGGTCAAGATCAAATACGAAATTTGAAGATGAGGGTCGAGTATTTGAGAAATTGTCTTGTGAATTGGCATGCCATTTCGCATTGAGAAACGACAGAATTGGAGTAAAAAGAAAAGAAATTCCTCGTCCTTGTTGGGAAATGGGGAAAATATCAGCAGGTCAAACGAAAGGAGATCATAGCATTTCGCAGTCAAAGAAGGAGGTCCTCCATGTGGGCCTCCCAAACATCGTTAATAACGTAAATTTTTCTGCCCCGTTCACACCTAGTTCGCACCTAGTTCACACCTAGGCACTGGCGTGATCGGGGGAACTTCATATTTATATTAATTAAATGAGGAATACAGAATTCATCCCTATGAAAGTTTATGCCAATTCAACTTATATCAAGAAAGCCAATAAAAAAAAATATTACTCACTCCGTTTGTTTTGTGAAAAATAAATTATTTAAAAAATATTTTCTCAAAAATAGTCTTTTGTATGGTTTGAAATAATTAATCAGTAAAAAATATTTTCATTATTGGTAACAGTTTACATTTAAATATTTTCGTGGATGATAAATATTTTTCGTTCATTTATTTTTATAAATGACGCAAACGAAAATATTTTTGAATAATTCATTTTCACGAAACAGACGCACCTGGGTCTAATATACATTATCATCCTTCAATTTTTAAATATTTCAAACTTTTTTATTCTTATTTTGATATTATTTTCTCTTTGGACATCGAATTTTTAATTTATTTAATATAATCTCTCGACTTTCCAACAGAATCAAATCAATCATTCAAATCAATTTGCGAGCCTCCTTAATTTCACTTTCACTATTATATATTGTGTTATAATTTAGAGACCATTAGTGTCGATCTTCTTCGGTTTTGTTGGCCTGAAATCATCTTAAGAAAACGCGGTGCTCCAACGCGGTCTCCGCCTTCCCCACGGTGGGAACGAGATGTAATCGGCCCATAATCATCGCCGCAATTTTGGGGGTCTCTCTCCTTCTTCTTTCCTCTGATTATTGTTTATTCGGTGGCAGCATGTTTTCTGTTTTATTGTGTTCCAAGAAACTTTTGCGGAAAAACATCTTGTGACCGAAAAACCTCTGACGGTGTCGTGCCTGTAGTGTCGATTCTCTTTCTCTACTGGCGCAGCTCTTGCTTCTCGCTTTATTCTAAAGCGTTACCAGGAGGTACGGATAGGGGTAATTTCGTCATTTCAGAAATCCTTATCCTATGTACATATTTTGAAATGAAAAAAAAAATGCGAATGGTACTTAGTTCATCGCGGTTATAATTAGTGTAGAGGAAGCTTCGATCGGGCTTTCTCCTGGTTTTGGTTTTCGGGTCACATGCTGTGCAAAAGCTTACAACATGTCAGCGTCTTAGCTGTAGCCCTTATCAAAGGCTACTACACAAGTGGGCAAAAGTCGATTGCTAATTTGGGATTTAAATCTCCGATGGAATTTAATGGCTGCTATTGATTTTGTTCGTGTGAAAAAGAAATAGCTCGATTTTAATTATTTTCCCCCCGAACATTTTATGCAATTTAGTGACTTTTTCTTTCCACTTAATCCCTTTTGTATATTTTCTAGAGATCATTTCACTAGCACGGATGCATGTGTGGTTTGGCGCTCGCGAGACCGACAAGATTATCGCATTTTATGGAAAGTCAATCGGTGCCGAATATTCTTTGTGCCATTGAAGAAAAATATATGATTACCATTTGAGTGAGGGACTAAATGTAACGGAAGTTCGAAAACTTGTTATAAAAGTATAATTGAATCGTAAAATTAGCAAAAAATGCCATTAAATCTTAAATTTTATTAAATTGATGTAATCAAAACATTTTGTTAACTTCATTAAACTTGACTGATAACAAATACTTACATGATTTTTTTCTATCTTATATGACGATAACATAACTTAAATGACATCATTCTGTTATAAATATGATTTTGGGATGAGAAACCAAGCGGCCAGAGGGGGAATAATTGGTGTCGCGGGCCCAGGCCAGTGGCAAATTTTAGAAATCGATTGATATTTTTGTAAGTTTTAGAAATTTTAGTACTTTCGGTGTATTTATCCAATTTGATTATTAGAAAATAAAAAAGAAAAGATCACACGTTAATGCGAGACAACTCAAATTGAGATAAAATTCACTCCCGATGTAAAATTGTCAGAGCTGCTGCAACTTGTACGTTGTAACCCGGGACGAGAAAATCATGGTGCTATTGAATGTCGAATATAATAAATATTGATTCGTTAATAAATTAATTAATATACTAATTCGAGGCGAATTAAATGCTAAAATAATCCGAAAAGTCAATTATAATAATAATTATCCGTGGGGGTGCACTGACATGGAAAACAAGACCGCTTACCATACACGTTACTCCAGTTCGCGTCGTGGCTATTCTCTCGCGTCCTGCGGTTTTAGCAGAAGGCCGGCCCGCACAGTTTGGTAATTTCACGCCCCCGCCACTCCCCACAACCCCCTCTCTCTCTCTCTAAATTCACTGTAACACTATCATCTCAGCGTCATCGCCATTGAAATCTCAACTCTCTCTCTATCTTTCTCTCTCTAGAAACCAGTTGATCGGCCTCGGAGATCGCCGGAGTCGTGCTGAAACCGACGCCATGGCCACGACCACGACCACGTCCAGCATCGGCGGCGGCGGCGGAGGAGGTGCGGGAGGGGGAGGCGGCGGCGGCGGCGGTGGGGCCGGGGCAGGGGGAGGGGGAGGCGGAGCGGAGGACCGCGTGATGGCCACCGCGCAGCAGATTCTGAAGAGCCTCAACACTCCCAAGGAAGTCCGCGAGGACATGCTGCTCATCTTCTCCAGCTTCGACAATCGACTCTCCAAGATCACGGACTTGATCCACTCCTCGTCGGCCCTGGAGGACCGCTTCGACACGGCGGAGAAGGTGATCCTCCGCTATGACTCCAATTCCAACTCCCTCCCCTGGGAGGACTCGCCGGAGGAGGCCGGCGAGTACCTGTCCGCGCTCGACGAGATTCTGCAGCTGTGCGAGAACTTGACCGTCGAGGACGACAAGGACTTTGTGGACCGCGCCGATACCGCGATCCAGATCGCCATGTCGCGATTGGAGGACGAGTTCCGGCACATGCTGATCCGCAACACGGTGCCTCTGGATGCCGATCGTCTCTACGGATCCATCCGTAGGGTTTCGCTTTCCTTCGTTTCGAACGATGGTGTGATCGATGATGAATTCGAGAGTTTCGGCGAGGTTGATAATGACAGCAGCGGTTGTTTTCACGACCGGGGGGCGAGCATAGGTGATGATTTGTTTGTGGACTTGATCAATCCGGATGCCGTGGTGGAATTGAAGGAGATCGCTGATAGGATGATTAGGGCCACGTATGAGAAGGAGTGCTGTCAGGCTTATACTAGCGTGAGGCGAGAGGTCTTGGATGAGTGTTTGGTGATCTTAGGAGTTGAGAAGTTAAGCATTGAGGACGTGCAGAAGGTTGAGTGGAAGGATTTGGATGAGAAGATGAAGAAGTGGATACAGGCTGTGAAGATTGCAGTAAGAGTCTTGTTAACTGGCGAAAAGAGGCTTTGTGATCAGATTTTTAATAGCTCTGATTCCATTAAAGAGATTTGCTTTAATGAGACTGCAAAGTGGTCCATGATGCAACTGTTGAATTTTGGAGAGGCAGTTTCGATCAGCAACAGGTCATCAGAGAAGCTCTTTAGGATTCTTGATATGTATGATGCTCTTGCAGATGCGTTGCCGAATTTGCAGGCAATGGTTACTGATGAGTTTGTGTGTTCAGAGGCCAAAGGTGTATTATCTGGACTAGGAGAGGCTGCAAGGGCCACATTTTCGGAGTTTGAGAAGGCAGTGCAGGGTGAAACCTCGAGGAAACCAATGCAAAATGGGGAGATTCACCCCATAACTCGATATGTGATGAATTATCTTAAGTTACTCGTGGTTTATATTGAAACTCTGGATTCTCTTTTGGAGGGCGATGAGGACGATCTTCGTGGTTTGGAAAAAGTTGATGGGGACAAGCTGCAAACTGAGGGCGTGTCTCCAGTTAGGCGGCATTTCCAGTCACTGATTTCCACTCTAGAGTCGAACCTTGAGGAGAAATCAAGACTCTATGAGGACGCTGCCATCCAGTTCATATTCTTGATGAATAATATCTGGTATGTAGTGCAGAAAGTGAAGGATTCTGAGCTTGGGAATCTTTTGGGTGACCATTGGGTTCGGAAGCGCCGTGGGCTGATCCGCCAATATGCCACAAGTTATCTAAGGGCCTCTTGGAGCAAGTCGCTATCTTTCTTGAAGGATGAGGGCATAGGTGGCAGCTCAAATAATGCTTCTAAGGTGGCATTGAAGGATAGGTTTAAGAACTTCAATGCATGCTTTGAGGACATTTACAGGATTCAGACGGCTTGGAAGGTCCCAGATCCTCAGCTCCGGGAAGAGCTCCGCATATCTATATCTGAGAAGGTAATTCCGGCGTATCGATCCTTTGTGGGACGGTTTGGGAGTCAGCTCGAGAGCGGGAGGAATGCTGGGAAGTATATCAAGTATACACCAGAAGATTTGGAGAACTACTTGCTGGACTTGTTTGAAGGATCGCCGGGTGTGCTGCATCATTTGAGAAGAAAAAGTTCTTAGAAGTATACAGGAGTCATGTAACAGGTGAGAATGCTGCTCTTATAAAGAAGATTAAAGTGGAAAGGTACCCGTCTGTTGTAACATGATGCATTGGATGTTTAATTTTGGTTTTAACATTATAAACAACAGCTTTTGGTTGAGATGTTTCCCTTTTACCTGATGTACATGTATAATAGAACATAGCTCGACACCTTTTGTGTACATTATTATATGAATTCGTACTTAGCATTCAACTAGTCAAGATATCATGGAATTCTTGCTAGATGACAGTTTAGCCCTTTTGGTTTTTCTGATGCTCCAGTTCTGCTGGCTTCTCCTTCCCTGTTTCCAATAATATTAATTTCGCAGGAGTTGAGGTCTTGATAATTTCATGTTAAAGTTTCTCTGCTATATCTTGTTCATGGTATATTCAATTGAAAGTTAAAATTATTTTGTGCGAGATGGTTTGCTAAGTACCTCTATGTGGAAGCTTCTTTTCCCTTGGTACTGGCTTTGCCATAGAATCCTCTATCCATGTGCTGTGATCAATTCTCATCGTTTTAGTGATCTCTGCTGGTAAATGGGATTTTCTTTCCTCCTCATCTTTCATCTGCATTTGTGACCCCATATTATAGTTAAGAGCCAAAATGTGTTGTAGAGTACTCAAGATCCAGGGAGTCGATATTGCATTTCTGTTTGAGGGGCGGGGGCAGTTTTGTTGAATTTGTTACTTTTGCAGAGCTATTGGAAATAAATTTTGCACAAAGGTCTTAAGAGTGGACCCTACTTGGGGGCTGAAGGATCAAGGATAATTTGATCTCAGAATTTAATGGACAATATTAATAGCAAAGATCATTGATCTATGTCCTTATTCAGATAGGAGCAGTTGCATCTGAAGATCCTGCAATCCTTATGACAAGCTCATCGAGATCACTTGAGATTCTATTACTCTGCATTAGCATCGACATGTTCATGTTACTTCATCTATAGACCGGATAAAATTTGGTAGTTGGAACTTAGAAAGTCCCTTTAACTAATAGGAGTAAAAGACTGGGCTTGATTCAGTAAGGAAAAGATCAGCTTGGAGCTGAACGTATTGCTGGACATATTGGGTATGTCAAGGCCATCAAGTTCAGATGTTGAGAAACTGAAAGATAATCAGAGCATGACACTGCTAGCTGAAGTTGGACTTTCTCAAATTGGTTATGGAGTTGCTATTTCCCTGTGAGTGATGTCATATTGTTGTCATGGTCCTTAGTAATGGTGCATAATGGTCAAATACTTTTCCATCCAAGTTGAAATAGCGACCACTTATATCTTTTTTTATCGTCAATTTTCCTCTTTGTATGTCTTGTTCCGACTTACCTTTGATCTGTTTGGAGATCAATCTTTGTCTCTGTAAATAATCGTTTGGTTTTCATGTCAAATAGCTGGTTGTAAAGAGGAAGTGAAGAGCTTGCTGACTTGTTTCAGTGATCGGCGCATGCATCTACTCTTGAAAACCACTAATTTGGAAAGGAGGATGCATGTCCTATTTCTTGTACCTATTTCCTCGTCTCTAACCTAGAAAAGAAGAATTTCTCCATTAGTCTTTTGCCTGATAAAATTATTTAGGAAGTTTGTAAATAGAAAACTAAATGCCTTCATATCGTTCAATTTTTTCTTTTAAATTCCAAAATATGCATTTGATTTAGGTTAAGTGGAAATTATGGGATAATGTCTGATTTTTCCGATGTCATCAGAAGTAGGTGGTGTTCATACTATATTCAACTCTAGATTGGATTCTTACATATTTCACAAACTTTGTCGAAATTCATATTCTGTTAGAGCAAAGGAAAAAAAGGCAAGGCTGATGTGTGAAGAGGTTTCTTTTGGTGTCTGTTTGGTGTCTTGATGAATATGAAATCAGCATTACTGTGTTGTCTAATGCTGCCGGTAACTTGGAATTTCATGTTTAAGAGGATTCCTCACACATTTTCACATGCAAGTATTATGTATCTTTAATTGAGGCATAGTCACTGATAATGCTGCTGTTAATGGTTAAGGATGTGTTGTAAAGTTGAAACTCTCTGATTTGCATGTTGCTAGTTTTACTCTGCCCTTGGAGATCTATGGAATCAGGAATTTATCGATGTTATGAAATGTACTTCTTCATTTGAGAATATCATAATTGAACTGATTAAGCAATAGTGGGGAGTTTATTTAGCTTAAACTCGTGCTGCTTGCGATGGCAGTGGCATTACCACAAGAGTCCCAGACTCCCAGATAATGGTTAATGTTTGGTTTTTCTTGTATGAGATAATACATTAATCCTTGCTAAAGATTATTTCTAGATTTGCTTACATGAAGATCATATTCCTTGTCTTGAGGATTGTCTTTCTTTTCTTCACTATTGGTTGGTGAAGAAATTCTGCAATAGTCAACTGTTTCACTGTGCTGCTAATTTATAAAAAGATCCATCAGTGTTGCAATTAAGTTGCCATCTGATTCTGATCTTGTTTTGGGGGTTGCTTACTGGACATGGGTGATTATCCATTAAAGATACACTCTTCTGCAATTTCCTGCCTCTCGATTATTGTCACAGGCGCCTGAGTTGTTGCTTTTTGTTGGGGAAGGTAAACAATATGTTTGGTTAAGATCTCTCAGCGGTATCTTGTTCTCAGTTAAATGAAGAGATAGCTGGTGGATTTAGTCATTTTATAACGTGGCTTACATGGCTGGTGAATTTCTTTTTGATAGGCCTTGATTTGCTTATTATTTGTTGGATTTACTTGAAAAGGTTCATGTTGTGTCGAGCAGGTAGTTATTTTTATTTTGGGCGATGCAAATCCAATGAATGTAGATTATCCTTGGTCTTATTAGCTTTTGAGCGAATTGGCCTCCGACTCCCTCTCCCTCTCTCTCAGTGCACGTGAGAGTGCGAGCGATCAATTGAGATATTTCTTGATGTCAGCACGGGTTTAAGTACCGTGGACGTTGGAATGGGTACTTAATAAATCGACATCTTTCTTGATGCAATCAAATCACAAGATTTAAGCAATCAAAGCACGGGATACGCTGGACCACCATCTGAATCACAAGGTAGAGAGTAGTTTATTTAAACTGTGCTCGGCATGCGTACTATAGGCGGGGTCCCCTACGGTAGGTGGTTCCTTGCATTATATTACTGTGATGGCGCAGATTTCTAGGTTGATCACATCAAGAGAGAATCCTTAACTTGATCAAAAGAGATGTTGGCCTCGATTTTCAATGCATATGTGAGATACATAACACATTGGAGCAATAAAACCACACCAAACGAAGTGCTATACCGCTGCAGAAACTGGTGCTTTAGTCCGAGGCAATAATCTCGAGCTACCTAACAAGCTTCTTTGGTCACATTTGGTTTTAAGGATCCAAGAAATACGTCCCCTTGATCAATAAGACTAGGACATGGTTTGCAAGGCCTGCCGTCAAGGGCAATGAGACAAGTCCCTTGGCTCTTGCACTCTAGTGCATGCTATCTATTTAGGGCGCTTTTGATAACTATTTTATTCTAAAAAATAATTTTTGATGAGAAATAATTTTTTCTTATCTTGTTTTCAGAAACAATTTATGAACAAAAGGTAACTTCCCTAAATTTCTATTCCTGGATAGAAATACGTTTTGTAGAATTCTTAGATTTTTTTATTTCTTTTTATTTTTTAAATTCTTTTATTACATTTTCTTTTTATTCTTTTCCTTTTTCTTTTTCTCTTTGGTTGGTCGTCGGCCACCGTCGGGCGAGGTCCAGCAAGCTTGCCGGAGGCTACCCTGGCCACAGCGAGCCTCGGCCTCTGTAGATTTGGGCAAGGTCGAGCTTTGTCAGATCTGGGTAAGGCCGAGCCCTGTCGGTGGCCAGGTGAGCCTTGCTCAGGCGACACGAGGTTGGCCTCGCCCTGGCCTAGCGAGGCTCGGCGTCCCTAGGAACCAACGAGGTCACCGGCCCTCGTCTGGCTGGCCAAAAGGAAGAAGAAGAAGAAATGAGAAGAAAAAAGAAAAGAGAGAAAAATAGATTCTAGAAATTATTTCGAAAAACAAAAGTTTTACCAAACAGGTTTCAATTCTTTTTTTGTTTCCCGAAATAAAAAACAAAAATAGTTGTTATGGGGAACAGGAACAGATTTTTTTTTTTTAGATTTTAACAGATTTTAACAAACAAGCCCTTAATCGCTGAAGCCAAACAGTAATGGAAAAGAACCGGCATGTCTTGGGAAGAGATGGAAAAGCTATTTATTTGACAATATGAGCAAGTTCGCCCACAGTTCTCACGCACGGCAAACCACGAACAGAGTCACATTTCCCGAGTAGGAAAAACTGATTATGCCTGACTATTTACAAAAATGATTATTCATTAGCCAAAAAACCACCACGTAAAACAAAGTGAAGTGGCATCCAACAGAAACAGAAAAGACGTCAGTCAACTAGGAGGCGGTCACTAAGGTTAATGAGAAACCCTCATCAGACCCTGCTGTTCTGAGGAAGAGGTAGAACTCCATCGAAGAAGTCACCGAAATAGCCACGCGGCTCGTGGACTAGTTTCGAAATGATATCTCTCAGAGTGATAACACCTTGTAGGTTCCCAGCATCATCTTCGACGTATATCCTCTGTATTTTGTGGGAGTCAAGCATCAAAATTAGCTCCTTGATAGTCCGATTGCTTTTGCACGTTATCATGCTGCCCAACATTGGTGAGGCCTCTTGATGCTTCTCCAAATAGTTTCTAGCAGCAGCTAGGAAGTGTTTTGCTGTAACTGATCTGAATAGATCGTAACAACAAGTGATAAGCGAATGGATAATAATAAACAAGCCAAATGTAATGGATAAACTTGGCTTGTATATAAAACGAGAAGGCTCCGCCATTAGGAAACATGTTAAAGATGAACAAAACTGTTACCAACCTGTAGTCATGGTAGATCTTTGGTGAAGTCAGAAGGAATTGGATATCTCGGATGCTTATATTGCCCACTGCCTTTTTACCACTGTCGTCAACAACAGGAATACCGCCAACTCTTCTTTTCCTCATTAGCTTAAATGCCTGCATCACTGGTTCATGCTCATACACCTGGAGCAGTGAGAGGAATCAGTACTTATCAGATGAAAGACTGCTTGGCTATTGCAATTTTGCTTTGAAGCCTTGGACTAGAAACTGATGGAGAAAGCCAAACGACTGGGCCTGGGGTACCAAATCTTCAACAAAATTCCACATTATTCTCCGCTATGGTTGCTTATTCTAGTGTCCAACATGCATCAAAAAGATATTGATTGCAATGTTGAGAAATGCACACAAGATTCATATACCCAGAGAGCACCTAGGCAGACATAATGATCGCAAACAACCTGTGGCAAAGTGCTCTCCTGCAAAGCTTAAAAGGATGGAATGCGCATAAAAAGACCCAATAGTAACATCATCTAGTATCATTTTACCATGGAGGACGATTTCTCTCACAAACAAGTGTATTCAAACATTTAAAAATTCTCAAATTCTGAAAAGAGCACTTTGTCCATCAGATCCTACTTGTGGTGCCTTTAACTCTTTCTGGGATGAATGAGACATTCAATGGTAATGAGACATGAGAATAATATTTAAGAGGAGGAAGCTTCTATAATGGGCCGCACCTTGACTAATTGATCAGGAGTTACGAGGGGGAGCCCAAGTTCAGATAGGCTTTTAGTTCCCCAGCTTTCGAACCAATGAAGGCCAGTGCATTCAGCTAACATGTGAATTACTGCAGCCTGAGTAATGACATTATCGATCTTTCCCTCACCCAAGTCAACCACAGGAATACTCTTCATTTTGTACTTCGATAGCAACAAGAGCATAGTCAAAAAGGTATCCGACTTCTGCAGAGCAAGAAAAGGGGCCCAGCGAAATGACCCTAAAATATCGTGCACCTGTATAGACAGAATTTACTGGAATGAGAACTTATTCAGGTGTGCAACATTACAAAGAAAAAGAGGAAAAAAAAAGAAACTTAATATCAAACATAAGATTTAGCTATTGATGTAGACATACAACCTTGGTATTGTTATAGATTTCAGAGGTTGTGAGATCCTCAAAAAAGCTTCCAGAAGTTTCAGCAGCAGGTTCAGGACCTAAGTTTCCAAGCCCTGAAGCAGAAGTTACTCCATTAGCTGCTAAAGCAAAAGCAGCTCCTGATCTGGGACTCCTGGGAGATGGAGGTTCTGACTGCAATATGAAGAATTAGATAACTCAGTTAGAGGTCCCTCCATTCAGAAAGCAGAATGCGCTTAATTAGGTCGGTTACATCTACATCTGCGATTACTGAGGTAAATTGAGAGTACTCTTGTCAATTTCCCAATTTACACTGATAGGTTTCTCCTAATATCAGCCATTCCTAGTTCAGCTATTTGATTTCATAAAAGGAGTCAATCCACGGCAGAAGAAGAGCGAGACAGTGCTTGCAGCCATCATAGTAATAAGTTGAAAGGAGCACATGCCTAAAACCACTAAGAAAGCACGTCAAACTTAATCTCTCCTCATTTTCTTAAATTTTAAAACTTTCTATCATTCTCTCCTCGCTCTCTTGAATCTAGATAAATCGCAACTAATAGCATAAATCCTCTGCGAGATTAAAACATCGGCTAAATTTCATTTTGTTAAAAGACAGCAATTCCAATAGTTTGAAGTAAAGAAGCGAGCACAGGTATCAACAAGTCTCTCTGTGAGGCAACTGTTAGCTAATAGACCTAGGTAAGATATTCAACCCATTTCCTATTTGAGCAGTTAATTGTTTTAGGCCGGCTCACCTGATGTAGAATCCAAACGACAATTCCTGCAAATTCAACAATGCCAAGATATCTATCAATCCAGCTGGCATCTTCAGGTGCATCAACATTCACCACGGCAGCGCTAAGGATTTTGTGCTGGGACAATATTTGAACTGCTTCAGCAAGACTGGCATCTGATCTTATCTCAATTACTGCACACAAGGGCACAAACATCCTTTAGAGTTCACGGCTTCAGCCAATGAACCATGATAGAAAGACAGCTTGCTCTGAATATGCCATATTTGAAAGAAACGAAATACACAAGCAACAGTTCATGAGTATATACGTGGCAGATCACTGTTGAAACGTCGAATTACTTTATATGAAAATTGCACGCATTTGTCGATAGGCACCGCTTTCTTGCCAGCAGTGATCAACAACATTTTCTAAATTCTTTTACCAAAAAAAAACATTTTCTAAATTCAATCATAGGAACCTGACCTCTTCCATCTACAGTCCGGTCGAGATACAACGCTCAAAGTTCCTCTCCGTTCCCCTTCAATTCATTTCTAGGAAATTAGATACGCGGAACAACGCTAATGATCCAACACCTGAGCAGCACCGGCATCGTCCTAATCTCTTAAGCACGCGTCCACTAGATTAGCCACTAACAATCCTCAACCCCGCGTCTACAGCATCGGCAAACAAGACCGCAAGCACAACCAAAATTCAGGAATCATCCAGAAGCTAAGCTCCCGAACGAAGACACGCTAGATTAAGCCACGCGCATTCGAAACAATCCGTCCGCCGCCGCCGCCAACTCCTCGGCGGAATCGAGTCCCGATCGTCGCCGCGCGACCGACCGACCGGAGAAGACGAGGCGATCGGGCGTACCTTGAGAAGACGGAGCGGGAGGGAAAGCGGAGACGGGGACGCTCTCGAAGCAGGCGTTGAGCTTCTCCGTCGGGGTGAGCTGCGCCTCCTGCACGTCCCACAGGTCCTCCACCTTCATCCCGAGCCGCGCCTCCGGGCTCCGCGGGCTCTCCTGCACCGTCCGAATCTCCTGCATCGTCGCCATTGTCAACCAACTCTCTCTCTCTCTCTCTCTCTCTCTCTCTTTCTTTCTCTCTCTCACTCTCTCACTAGAACCGAACTTCTCGAACGAATGCGATGATTGGAAGTGGCATATATCGTGGCCTCGAAGCGAGAAGATAACGACGGAACCGAGGCGGGATATCGTGCGTCGCGCGCGCACGTGGGTGAGAGCGTAGGAGGCCGCTCGGCCGTCGATGCCGAGAAGGAGTTGGCGCGGCGGGGACACGTGGGGGGATCTGACGGCGGCGGACGTGCTGGTCAAAGAATAATGAAGTGCCAAAGCGAGTGGGGCGGGTCCTTCGGACGCTTATCCGGTTTTAACTGTGGGCCACGGGGGGGGCTGTTGCTGACTCTGTGTGCTGGGGGCGGAGAGCGATCGTCGCGCTCGGCCCGGACGATGTCGACGAAGTGCGGCTGACTAGGATCGGGTTTGGTGACGTGGTTCGGAGCGAACACGTGTCATCGACTAATCATCGATGATGGGCTCTGCACTTTAATAAAGTGCAGAGACCTTGACTCTCTCCTTTTGAGTCCTCGCGTTACCTTATTAAAATTGAAGGCTTACGACAGTGCCTTGTCGGATCGTACCTAATCCAGATGGGAGGGGAAATTAGGAAGAATGACGAAGGATTAGTCACTAAATTTTGACCCGAGATGTATTGTCGTCTAATTTGTTCGATATATTCCCAAACTATTGTTAAAATATTAACATTTCATTTTACTCAAATGGCAAATTAGATGTTATTTAACAAAGTGATCATTATATGTCGAGTTATATATTTAACAGTAACGAGTCAACGTGTACATCTTTTTTATCCAAATACACTTTAGAAATGAAAATATTAAATTAGATCGTTAACATGTTTATTGTTATCTAATGATGTGGATTATATGACTTTATTTGAGGTGAATATCTTATTTTGATGATCCGCGTGTAAATTTCTTTTTGGTAATCAAACTTTATGAATTGAAAGCCTTTAATAGTTTTGTTAAAATGATGATATGAAAAATTCTCATATAGTTTAGAGACTAGATTAAAGATTTACCAACAGTTAAATGACTACATTAAATAAATCAGAAGTTCAGGATGACTTTGCACGTTAGACTAAAATTTAATTATCCTTTGCATTATTTTTCCTGGAAAATACGACCAACAATAAAATATTGAATTTCTTTTTATTTATCTAGGAGAATTTTGTTCTATTCCGGAGCTGGTCTGACCCAGGAGCCCACACGAAAGCCCACAGGACAGGCCCGAATCGGCGACCCGACCCGTGATCACCCGAATTTCGATTTTCAACAGCACCGGGATCGCTTATAATCGCAAAAACCCTAGCTCGGACTTCCTCAGCAGGCCGAGGAGCGGAGGATCGAGGACGGAGCATCGGGCAACAATGGTGAGTGCGAGTTGAAAATCAGACAAATTCAGCTTCCAACGCTTTCGCATGTGTGATCGAACGAGGATTCTTATCGTCGGTGTTGTGATGATTGATTCTCTTTTTCAGGTGAAGTACTCGAGAGAGCCGGACAACCCCACCAAGTGTAAGTACATGGCTTGGCTTCCGTGTTGTTTTCCGTGATTCGCTCGCTATGGTAGTCGACGACAGGGGAATACGTCTTTTCCTCGTGTTGGGCGTGATCCTGCAACAAGGGCTGTTTAAGGAATCAGTGTCGTGCTTCTCTTCGATTTGTGGCGGGAATGGCTTTAGTGAATGACTGTAATTGCGGATAATTGTGTGGGTAGACCTACTAGCGACTAGAGTCAGGTTGAATTGGTACTTTGAATAGACAGGGTCGCTCAATTCGGGTTAAAGTGTCGAACTTTTTCTTGATCTTATGTATGCGGTTATCTGCAGCTTGCAAGGCAAGGGGCTCCGATCTCCGGGTTCATTTCAAGGTACGGTAGGTCGTCGTAAAATTTCAGCGTGTGATGGTTAGGCAACAGCGATGTCTTGCTTCTATCATTGTCTTGATGAATGAGATGTGCGATGTTGATTGCACTTCCAGAGTCCATTGAATCAATGTGCAGAAAAGTTAATTTATCTGCTGTAGGTGTTCATTCTTAGCACATGATTATTTGAATATATTGAACATCAGTAGGCACTTTCTAAACCACGAAAGCTCTGCCAGAATTGCAAGATTTCCATGTTGACTTATTAGTTGTCTCTGATAGACTTCTGCATCTCACTCGATCCCAGGGTTTTGTTTCACAAAATTCTCAACCATGATGTGAGGAAAACCAATGTCAGTCTACTTGGTTGGAGAAGCTGTCACTTCTTAGTTTTTATTTTTCGGTCAAAGCAAGAAAAGAGGTTATAAAATTTGTTATGTTAGACATAGACTCCCCTGTTTTGTATTTTCTAGAAACAAAAGCTGTGACTGTACAGCAACAGAATGCATTTTGTGTTTCCTTTTTCAATTGAAATGAAATGAAGGTGAATCTTGTGGAGAGCATTTTGTTTTGGATAGTTCCAGGTAACATCAAGTGATAGGAGTAAAGAGATGTATGACGTGAAAGCTAGAGATAAGAAAGATAAACATTCAATGTTTTCAGGAAATCGTCAGCAAAAATAAATAGTGGCAGATTTCTCTTAGTTATTATTTTTTTTCTTTTTTGGTCATAGCAGATTTCTCTTAGTTCAAACGGAGATTTTATTTTCTTTTTCCCTTTTTTGGAGCAAATGCCCTGTTGTCATTTTTGGGTGCTCAATTGCTGTTCATTGCTGTCTTGTCAATTTATCTCTATCTCAGGGTTGTTCATTGTATCTTCTATTTGACAGTTGCTTGACTTTAATTGCTTTCTTTTAGAATACTCGAGAGACGGCCCATGCTATTAGGAAATTGCCCTTGATGAAGGCTAAAAGATATTTGGAGGATGTTTTGGCTCACAAGCAAGCCATTCCGTTCCGGCGCTTCTGTAGGGGTGTTGGACGGACTGCACAGGCCAAAAACCGTCATTCTAATGGCCAGGGGCGCTGGCCTGTCAAATCTGCGAAGTTCATTTTGGATTTGCTCAAGAACGCTGAGAGTAACGCCGAAGTACGCTTTATCTTACTAGAATGTGTAAGAGGTTGAACTTCTGTACTTGTCACTGATGACAGGCTGTTATGTTGTGAGTTTCCAGGTGAAAGGTTTGGATGTGGATACTCTATGTGTATCTCACGTACAGGTTAATCAAGCTCAAAAGCAAAGGCGTCGGACATACCGAGCTCATGGGAGAATTAATCGTAAGTCGTGACCTGGTTGAGTTTGGTTTTTCCTTTGGTAAAATTTCTCTTGATTCATGGGTATTGCTGTTGGCAGCTTATATGTCATCTCCATGCCACATTGAGCTGATTTTGTCTGAAAAGGAAGAACCTGTCATGAAAGAGGTAATTTCCTTAAAAGTGTTCATGTAAGGTAGAAGTAGAAGATAGTTTGATGCCTTTTCATGTCTCCCTTAGTCTTATGGGATTATCTTGCTTTTTGGCTGAATTTACTTCAGATAACAGCCTGTTGAAGTTGGTCGAGTTGTTTGTCTCTAAATCAATACATCAACTGATCTAATCTTTGTTGATTTTGTAGCCTGAGACCCAGCTTGCTCCTAGGAAATCAAAGAGCGCTCTGCGTAGTGGGGCTTCTTCTTGAAAGTTGGTGCATTAGAGGGTGGTTCAGATTTGATTAGCTAAATTTCATCCTCGGGATTTTGTTCTCTCTTTGTTGAGTGAGAATGTGCGATTTGGAGTATTTACTATTTTAGTTTTGTTTCTTGGCATCCTGGCCGGCATCTTCCAGCAAACTCAGGTCATGATCAACTGAGGAATTTTTTGGTTTTCTCGTAAGTTGAAACTTGATTTTCAGTTGCATTTGGATGAGTGCTTCTTATGCAAAAGCATTCGAAGTTTGTGCCTCCTCGTTCTTTTTGCAAATTGCTCCTTGCAATTGTAATCGGGGGTTTTTACTTGCTTAGCTGCTTTAGAAGATGCGTGCCAATCTTAGACACTGCATGCATGAAGATTGGTGCCGGTTGTTTAGCCGTAGATTTGGCAAAATTCAATTGGCTGCGATATTATTTTTTGGACACGAGTGCGAATCAATCCAAGTGCTTCTGGTCAACGAGTCTACTTTTGTTAGTTGGAGCAATTGATTCATCCGAGCAATAATGTCTCGGAGGTGGTTCTTTCGTAGAATCTTGTCCGAATATCTTTCCTGGAAAGAGAATCATTTTCAAACTCTTTTCAAACAAATTAATCATCTAAGATCTTATGGGTCATCACGTGATGTATGAATGTAAAGGTATTAGACAGACAACTAGAGTCAGGACACGACACCATCCTAAAATCTGATCACGATGGATTCAGGTATGATTTGTTCCAAATAGGAATCAAGATTTGCAACAAGAGTCAGATGGTGTTTAATGTCTAGACGTGTCGAAATGAGTTATAAACTCATTTTTTTAACCCACTTTTTATGGGCTGAATAGTTTTATGAGTTAATTATATAAAATCTAAAATAATATTAGTTAAATAGGTTCTCAATTTACTTAAATCCAATCAATCGTTAGTACATTCTCTTCACTTTCTTTTGCCTGCATTCCATCTGGGTATGAATTGAGTACGGATCACTTAATTTGTAGTCAAAACTGGCTAAATTAGTAGATCTGGTTAAATCCAATCCAATCCAAATTTGACTTTGACTCGTCCATTTGACGGCCCCACTGGTAATATTTATTAGTTCAATAATTGGACCCTGAATTCTTCCCAAAGAAGACAAATGCTAATTGAACCCCGAATGCTCTGCCTTTTCTGGCCAGAGAAGGCAAACTCTCGGGGAAGTCATTAAGACATCCTCCTCTCAAGTCGCCCCCCAACCGTCCTCCTACAAATCGAGAAAGGCCAAACGTTGCTGTTGCCCAGCATAATTAGTCAAAAGACTGGTCGTTAGCCATCATCGGACACCGAAGACGTGTTGTTCAACGTTCGTGCATGTTTGACACCTTGAACCACTTGACCAAAAGCCCTCATAATGCCTTTACTTCAAGATCGCCCCCCCCCTTTTGAGCCAATTTCCTGCTCACTTATTGACTGAAGTTCCAAAGCACAGAGACAGTAAAATCGCCTCTTTTTCCTCTTTAAAATAAGTACACAAAAAACGGCGTTAAAAATTTGACAAGTGGCTTCCGTAGCAAGTACTTACAATTACTTCCGCGGGAAGCAGCTTTGCCTCGACCGGCTTTTGCACGCGAATATTAAAGGTCGATTACGGAAACAACAGCACCCGGGGTGATGTCATCACTCAGGTTGGACAAATTATTGGTCCGACCTAGGTTATTCCACCATCCGGACGACCATTTGAGCGGGATCGATCTGGCCCATTTACTATACAGTGAAGTATGGTGCGAATGACTAATGCTGAGCGTATGCGGAACATTGATTATGTGACATTGGAAGGTGAACTAAGATGAGAATTGCTTTCGCTAGGGAAAATTATACAAAAAGTTATGTACTTATTATATGGCAATCAATTTAGCTCTAAATCTTTTAGTTGTATAAATTCAGTCATAAACCTATGGAACGAGGACCGATTCAATTCTAAATTTGTCGATTTTATTAATTTAATCCTAAACCTTTTGACAATTTGTTAATTTTGTCTTAAACCTTTTAATAATTTGTCAATGTAGTCATTTGATGATTTTTGGCCAAAATTGCTTGAAATGATTATATTAACAAACCATTAATATATTTAGGACTAAATTGGCATAATTGAATTGGCCATCATATAATAGGTTTAAAACCTTTTAAACAATTATCCTACTTGTGTTATGAATCTCACCCCTTCAAATTCAAATTCATCTTGCCCTTTTAAATCTAGGAACTTTATTTTTCATTTTACATTAGGTCAAGCAAAATTATCCAATTTAGTTCTAAACTTTTCAATTTTACCTAATTAATCCTAAACCTTTAAAAAAAAATCAATATAGTCCTTGCAATCAATTTTTGTAGAAAGTTGCTGGCATTATAATCCAATTATCACTTACCATCTCAGTGGACCAACCTTCGGCATAAAAAAAAAAAGATCTCTCATACTATGTTTGAGGATAATATTGATTGAAAAATTATTCATTTAGTTTTAAATTTTTAAATTTAGTTAATTTAGTCATAAAACTTTGTGCTCAATTCTAATGCAATCATTTTGATTAATTTTTGTTGGAAATTGTTAACATAGTAGTATAGCCATTATTGGCCATTCATTTTATTAATGATTTCCAACGAAAATCGACCGAAATGATTATATTATAATTAAACACAAAGTTCTATAATTAAATTAAAAGATTTATGATTGAATTAATATTTGTGCAATAAATTTAAGACTGATTAGACAATTATCCCGTCAACATTATCTCTGGACTGTGTGCAGCAAATCACTCTCTCTCTCTTTTTATGGTAAAGAATCCATCCTTATGAGCCCCACTAAGGGAAGGAAGGCAGAAGGATCGAGTTCCTTGAATATTCCACTAGGTCGCTTGTTCAAACCACTGAATATTCCAATTCACGTTCCTCTCCCAGCATGTCAACAAGCTCTGAACTCTACGAGCATGAAAAAACTCTACGAAAAAAAGAAAAAAAAAGCTTTTAACTCTCCATCCTTCGCATGGAAGAATCGCCTTTGATCTTGGATTTACCAACCCCTATTCCGAGGTACTACTGCACCCGACGAACAATATCTTCCGTCTCTTCTTCTTTTTCAGCCTCATCCATTGACCTTAGGAACTTCATGTCGATTCAAACGATTTGCGAAAAAATGACGTGATAAGTGTCATGAATTATTACTATTTTTTTTTCAATCATCCGGATATCATAAGTTATGTAGAAATCCCGTTCAAGTGCAACAATTTTTTAAAAATGGTTACCACAAGCGCTATATCGGATTAGATTTTCGGCACTTGAGTGAACAATTTCAAAAAAGTTTCGACACTTAAATGACCGATTGATTACATCACTCAAGTGAATTTTTCAATAATTATGATACCTACATAATCTCGAATGAGTGCTGGCCCTTGTAACGTGGCTTTTATCCCAATGAATTGCTTTCTCCACGAGTCTTGGTTCTATTGCCCACCCTATTTTTGTCACTTTTTAATCATCTCCAGGAGTCTAAATTAATGGATGCCATGCAATGATTCAACGTTGATCTATGCTTTTAACTTGCCTCCCCCAGTGTGAACGCACGTCGCGCCATAGGACCCGACACCCACACTCCATCCACGTAGACAGCCACAAAGACACATGCGACATGTCAAACAAAGCGAAAACGTCTGTCTTCTCAACGCAAGAACTTGCTGCCTGGCTGAATTATTCGGTTTAGGTCAGTACGTGCATAAAACTTCTCGCGTCCTCATGTCGCTTCTCCGTTATAAAAGCATTTGTATATGGCAATCATACTACCCATAAAATTAGCGTTATATTCATCGTATAAATGTCTTTTTTTTTTATGCAAAGACTTGTCTTAAATTACGTAATCTAGCTGTGATAATTTATAATACCATTGCTAACTATTCTCCAAATTTAAATTATTAGATGAACGCGTAATTTATTATTTAAATATTAAACGTCAAAATTTAATTAGAGAGATAAATGTGATCTTAAAATATTTAAATTCAGAACTTCTAGTTTTGACATTATGTGAAAATTTGTATGAAGACCGCCACCTATTCTAAAGGTTTAAATTATTATATGAAAATATGATTTATTATTTAGATATTATAATAAACTGTCGATTGTGTAATGTCAAGAAATAATCTATACTGCAGTCTGCGCATGGTAATAATTAATTTTTGAAGAGAAAAAAAAAAAAAAGAGCATGGATTTTAGAGAGAGAGAGAGAGAGAGAGATGCGTAACAACAGGAAGAGCCGAGAAAAGGCCCATAACGCCCCATGCACAAAATCGGGGCGCATCCCCGGTGTCGGAATCGAACGGGAAGCTGCTAACGTGCGAACCCGACCCGAACCCGAACCCGAGATTTGTCGAACCTACGCTTTCGATGAGAGTTTCGCTGTCTCCTATAAATTTTCAATCCCTTCCTCCTCTCGCACCAAACCAGCCAGACACACCATTTCTTCGATATTTTTAATCCCTGTTTTCGCCCTTTTCCGCGAGAGAAAAAGAATAATAGAACCTGCCTCTCTCTCTTCTCTCTCTCTCTCTCTCTCTCTCGAACCCACCCCCTCCACATTTGCATTACAATTACATTGCATTTCGCTCGTCGCTCATACCCATTCTCTCTCTCTCTCTCTCTTGCTCTCTGTGTCTTGCTCGCGCAGTGCACAGACCAGAAAGGAGACCACTGCGCACAGACCAGGAAGAGACGGCAGAGGAAGGAGGAGGAGAGACCCGGAATAAAGCACAGCGAGAAAAGCTCGGAAATTTGTAACGAAAAGGGGGAGAGAGAGGGGAAGGAAACAGAGAGAGTCATGGTGTCAACGAGGCGCAGTGGATCTCTCTCGGGCAATAATGGGAAGCGATCTTCTTCCTCGGAAGACAAATCTCCGTCGCCGAAGCGTCAGAAGGTGATGAAGGGAGAACGGACCATCGATTCTTGATTTCGACCCTGATTTTTTTTCCTTTTCTTCTGCTTTTTGCGTGGATGTAGTTGTTCTTTTTTTTTTTTTTTTTTTGTGGGCGTCAAGATGGATTTTTTTCGCGTCGCGGAGTGTGGATTTTTGGTGGGTTTCGCCCCTTCCCCCATCTAATTCGTTTCTTTCTTCTTGGTTGGAATTTCAGGAAGATAGCGGCGGCGCGTCGGACAGACCTATGCCGGCGGCGGACAATTCGAAGGAGCTGTGCTCGCCGGCGGCGCCGACTGATCCGGCGGAATGTGCGGATGGAGATGCGGCGGTCGCTGGAGACGATTGCGTCAGCGCCGCCAAGGGGGAGGTGACGCCTGCCGTCGCGGTGGCGGCACCGATCCCTGAGGGTATGCCGTTCGCGTTCTTGATCGGCTTTGTCCATCTTATTGGGTCGTAAAAGCTCGTCTTTTTATGCTTCGTCTGTGGGGTTTTGTGTGTTTTTACTGGCAGGTACTTCGCCACTTGTGGTGGATAAGCATCGGAGTTCTTTCCCTTCTTGGAATTCATTCCAAAAACAGAGTCCGAACTTCGAGTCTTCTACGCCGTGGTGCCGGCTGTTGTCGCAATTGGGTCAGGTAATTGGAGCTCGAGATTGAACGCAGTGTTGACTTGTTTGGTTTCTTGTGATTTTTTTTTTTTTTTAAATGTATTTCTTCTGGTTTAATGTGTGTTTTCATGGACTCCAGAATCCCAACGTTCCTATTAGCTGCCCTAGTTTCACAATTGGTGCTAGCAGACAGTGTAACTTCCCATTGAAGGACCAGACAATAAGCGGTATTCTTTGTAAGATAAAGCACAATCAGGTATCATTCGCTTGCTGGGCTCGAGTCATGGGGAACTACAGTTCTCTTTTATGTGTAGGAAGTGCCAATTCTTTGAATAGTACAGGAGGGTCTTTCCTTTAATTAGCGGGTCAAGTTTCAGTTACTTGCTCTATTGGGTTGGCTTAGTTCTATGTGGAGATGAAGCCTATAAAATGCACATGCAGTATCATTACTCACTATCTGTGGGCTTGACCAGCGAGAAGGCGCTGCTGTAGCCACACTAGAGACCACGGGTAGCAAGGGATTGGTTCAAGTAAATGGAACTGCTATCAAGAAGAACTCCAGTTGCACGCTAAACTCGGGGGATGAGATCGTGTTTGGCGCGATGGGGAACCATGCTTATGTATCCTTTTCTTTCATTTCATACTTGTTTAAACCTCTTGGTTCTGATGTTCTGGTTCTGCAACTCTGTCATCTCCATGGTTACTGCATTATGATTTCCCAGAAGTCAAGAAGAAGTCTCCTTATCTTTTGAAGGAGATAATAAAATACGAAGATGAAGAACGAGAGGAACTCAGCAACTTTGCAGGTAAATTATCAACAAATAGTTGAAAGGTGGAAGCAGCAAAAAGGAGGGAGGATGGAAATCAAGAGAAGAGGAAGTGTGTATACAGAGAGAGAGAGAGAGAGAGAGAGAGGGGGGTTAAAGAAAAGTAAAAAGTAAAAATAGCTGTGAGGTAGTAGAAAGAAATGGAGGGGGAGGGAGAGGTGAGTGCGAACTTGAGGAAAAAAGGAGAGAATGAGGGCAAGAGCAGAGTGAAGTTGGGTAATTGGAGTCTACTGAAGTGTCGTATTATCATGAGGGTGAGGTTATTGCAGTCTCCATGAAGTATGAAGCAAACTAAAGTCCAAGCTTTCGGTAAATATTGGAATGGTGCCAACCAAGACAAGAAATTATTTAATTAAAGTGCACAATCAAGAGTTTTCAGACGCATGCCTTCTCATTTTGGACACATGGATTCCCCTTTGACTTGGTTTTGGACTTAAAATCATCTTTTGCCATTAACCTGGAGGACTTCTATATGTGGGGAAAAGAATCATTACCTTGACATTCTCTTGGAGAATTTCTATTGGACATTAAATCATCACCTTATTGTGGAATTGGAGGATTTCATGGAAAGCAACTTCTAATGTTATATTGCATTTTATCTATGACTGTCCACACTCTTTTATGATTATGTGTCATGCATTTTTTATGCATGGGATTTCCTTAATTTCTCTCTATCCAGATATTCCAGCAAATATTATCTGATCCCACAGTTAAGGGCTCGGAGATGAAAAGCATGGGAAAATTGTTTCAACTTGAGCGGAGGTCAGGGGATCCTTCGGCTATGACTGGGGCTAGCATATTGGCATCCATTTCAAGCCTGAAGCAAGATATATCACGATGGAAGCCGCCTGGCACGGCTTCCATCAAAATCTATCAAGCACCTGAAGTCCCTGCTCATTCTGCAATTAATGATGGGATGGACATTGATGATGGCCTGGAAGGCAATTCGGCGCCGAATCTCGCAAGTGAGAAAGCAGCAGAAGATGGAGCAATGGGCAAGAGTCTTCCTGTTGACAGCAGCCAGGACGTTGGCACAGAGGCAGGCAATGTAAAAATCTCTGGGGTGATTCATTGGCTAAGGCCTTCCTTGAGGATGTTTGCTCTATCAACTAGTTGTAAGCTGAAATTGAGCAAAAGTATGTGTTAACAGGTATTCGAAGAATCGAGCGAATGGACAAGGGATTCACAACCAGCATCAACGTCAGGCATGTCTTTACGTTGTGCAGTATTCAAACAAGAGGTTCATGCAGGAATCCTTGATGGCAGAGAGATAGAAGTTTCATTTGATAACTTTCCATACTACTTAAGGTGGGTACTTTTACCACTTATCACATCTGTTTCAGA
Source organism: Eucalyptus microcorys (assembly GCA_014182515.1). Taxonomy (NCBI): domain Eukaryota; kingdom Viridiplantae; phylum Streptophyta; class Magnoliopsida; order Myrtales; family Myrtaceae; genus Eucalyptus; species Eucalyptus microcorys. Next base: position 25,314,768 of record CM024572.1, read on the forward strand.
AACAGAAAAGCAACTACTAGTTCTTGATGGTAAGAGACACGAGCACGTCAATGTGATTTTAGCAATGGTGATACTCTTTGGAAATTGTCTGGCTGTCACTGGATGGAATTTGTTGGCTGCAGTGATAATTTTTGGTGATCAACACTAATCTGCATCCTGAATTTGAACTTGAATGATTACAAGTTTGTTCATTTGACCATTTGCAGTCTACACCAAAAATCAATGCTATGATTGTGTCATGTCATTTATGGGTTGAGAGAGTGCATTAGTTGGGTTCCCTGGGAGAAAATAATTTGACTGTCAAGTGTGACTTAGTGGGAAAAGGCTTATTTTAAGTGTTGTTTCTTGTGTTTCTTTGGTGCAGTTCTGATTAAGAGGAGCTTGTGCTCTCGACGCTATTGGCCTATCAATAGTGCTCTTTGGATTATCTTTGCAAATTGCCACTTTTTTTTTTTTTTTTTTTTTTTAAATATCAATCTTTGCCACTAGACCTGCTTCTTCTTTTAAAACACAATGAGGAAGATAATGCCTCCACTTGCGACGTGATGTTGTGTGATGGCATCTTTTTTTGCTATAAATAGATCTAACAATAGCATCTCATGAATGGTAAAGACTTACTTTGCCCTTGTGGTTGTTTTGTATTAGATCTGCTTGCTATGCCGAGCTGTCAACATTTAGAGAGTCACGGTCAGCTTGCTTAGTCCTGATATGGTTGATCATTGATTAAATATTTTGTGGTGCCTTTTCTTCGCAGTGAGAACACCAAGAATGTGTTAATTGCTGCTTCATTTATACATTTGAAGCACAGAGAACATGCTAAATATGCGTCAGACCTTCCAACAGTGAACCCAAGGATTTTGCTTTCAGGCCCTGCTGGTGTGTGATTTTTTTTCTTCCTCTATCGTGAACGATATTTTTTTATTTGAGCAATTTCTGAGCTAATTTGAATTTTGAAACTGTCAATATTTTAATTGCAGGGTCCGAGATTTATCAGGAGATGTTGGCTAAAGCACTTGCAAATCACTTTGGTGCCAAATTGCTCGTATTTGACAGCCATTCGTTTTTGGGGGTAAGTGTTCTGCTTGTGCTTTTTTCAATGTTTTAACTTATACCCTATTGATTTTCGCTGACCCAGCCCTCTTTGGTGTATTTGAGAGTGAGGGGGGAGAGAGATTATTTAAACAATCTCCAATCTTGGCTGTATAGGTTGAGGTCAATTATGTCACTGGTTGATTACGAATTTGTTGTAGGGCTTATCTTCCAAGGAAGCAGAGCTGTTAAAAGAAGGAATTAATGTTGACAAATCCTGCAACTACCCAAAACAAGGCTCTCTTCCAGCTGACTTGGTCAAGGCGATTAATTTGCCAATTGGTGATGGCGATGCACCTAGCTCATCAAATGCTCCCTCTTCTTTTGTCCCAGATTCACAACCGAAGGTTGAGAATGATAATGTAGCTTCATCCTCTGGTGCATCCAAGAGTAATTCATTTAAATTAGGTATGCTAATTGAATTGATTATCAACAGCTATCTTTCGTCATTCATTCTAATTTTCCTCAATATGCAGTTCATATTTATGCATCTTACTTAACATGATGATTTAAAACTTGTAGGTGACAGGGTAAGGTTTGTTGGGTCAGCTTCTGGCTCCTTGTACTCATCCTCGCCATCAAGGTACCTCTATTATTGGCTACCCATGATTTTGTTCTTTAATCTCACGAAGATACCTTTATCAACATGTTTGTTTTGTTAATTCTCTCTACCATCATAGCCTTTCTAGATTGGAATGTGAAATGTGTCAGAAATAGGAAAACTTTGTAGAGCTTGTGTCATGCATTGACTTCCATGTTGCTCTCTGGAAAAACTAATGAAAAGGGCTGAGATGCTAAATCTAAAATGAGTAGTGATAGTCTGGCAGAGTCCTGGGTGCATCTCTTGTTATAGCAAATGAGTTGTTTCTTTAGGACAAATAATTGCTTGCTGTTAGGATAAGACCGAATGACGGATTTCATATAGTGTATTGATGGTCATCCTTGTGTTTTCTATAGACGTATATGGTTAAGTGGGGAAGTAATGTGATGCTGCTTATCTCTAGCTTTTAGTGTAGGTGGGTGTGTAGTGTGTTTAAGTTCTGGAAAATTGTTTTGCATGGAGATTCTGCAGAAATTGTTGCCATTGCTTTATTTTGGTTGAGTAACATCTGTCGCTCCTTCCCTGTGCATAATGACTTTATTTTTCTTGGTCCTTGTTCTGAATAGCTCATTTTTGTATTTTCACAGTAACAGCAAAAGCGCTGAAATCTCTGTGCATTGGGTTCATTTCTGATCAGCATTGACTTCTCTATGTTTCTGATATGCATTTTGTCTTTCTAGTTTTCATATTGATGGTGTGCCATGGAGCGTTTCTTTGATCATGTTCTTTTGTGTTGTTTTTCTTGTATGACTTTGACAGGGGTCCGGCTTCTGGGAAATGTGGAAAGGTAGTGTTACTTTTCGAGGATAATCCCATGTCCAAAATTGGTGTGAGATTTGATAAATCTGTCTCTGAAGGAGTTGACCTTGGGGGTTCTTGTGAGGGAGGTCATGGATTCTTCTGTAATGGTATAATTTCTCTCTTTAAAGTTTTCTTCCGCTTAAAATCATCAGGCCGTTTTACTTCTCTAACCCTCTTCCTTTCATCGTTTGTTTGGTCCAGCAACTGATCTTCGTTTGGAGAGCTCATGCAGTGAAGATTTAGACAAGCTACTAATTGACACATTGTTCGAGGTGGTTTCTCCTGTTCCCTATTTGAATTGTTAATAGTTGATAGCTAGAATCTCTTTAGTTTTTTATTTGTGTGTTCTTTTTGGTGTCAGGCTGTCTCCAGTGAGAGCAGAAATTCTCCTTTCATTTTGTTTATGAAAGATGCTGAGAAGTCTATTGCTGGGAACTCAGATGCATTCCCTACATTTAAAAGCAGAATTGAAAAGCTTCCCAATAATGTTGTTGTCATTGGTTCCCATACCCATACTGACAACCGCAAGGAGAAGGTAACCTTTTTTCTGGTTTTGAGAAATAATGCAATTTTTATTAAGGTGATTCTTCGTTGTCGCTTGTTAAATCTGAGCATGATGCTTATTTGGATCTGATGCTTCCCATGGCTCTATAATAATTGGCTTTGGTTGTTGTTTCTGCAATCTCTCTCTCTGATGGTTTAGTCATCGGATGAGATATATGTTTAAATTCTTGTTCAAGTTGTAGTCGCATAGAGGATCATCAGTCTCGTCTCCACCTCCTTTTCGTTGATTTAATCTCTGATACAGAAGATGATATAATTTGTTCAGTTTGTTGTTCTTTATTCCTTTGTCCCTTTGCTGGAGGTTAACGCTTTTTTAAGCCAGCCTGGAATTTACACAAAAGTACATACCATATTCTGGCAGTGTTTGACTTGTTTTCTGGTGGCAGTCACATCCTGGTGGTCTTCTTTTCACAAAGTTTGGGAGCAATCAGACAGCTCTTCTTGATTTGGCCTTTCCGGTAATGATTTTCATTCTTCACCTTGTTGTACTGTCGTACTTATTTTAATTCTTTGGGATTTAGGGCGCTTATTCATTGTCTTCCCTGGGGACGTTGGCATCCATAGGTTTGTATAACATGCTTGTAGGTTGACTACACTGTCAATCTGAGCATGGTCTTCCTCATTTCCTGGTGATTCTATGCTTCATATTGTAGTTTAGATCCGAAAGTTTTACTAGGTTGCTATTTACTCAAAATGATGAGCAGTTGCTCTGTTCCTTTTTTTGAGCCATGATGTATTCATATGTAGATACACTATTTCAGCGTCAACTTTTATACTTATGTGTATTGGATCATGACTTGCTGACATGCTATGGTGTCAGTTTTAACTTTTGTACTCATGTGTAATGGGTAGTGACTTGCTGACGTGGTATGAGATGTTTATGGAATGCTTTTAACATCTGGGCCTTTGATTTTAAATATCACCACGATCTTGTGGCTGAGACAAAGACATAATAATCAAATGTCAAGACAGACAATATAACCATTCTGAATATTATATGTTGCATGAAGAGGTTAAAACAGACAAGTTGATCAAGGATTAACTAAAATATGGATAATAATTGTGATGGACTCAGTTTTTCTGGTGGAATGCATCAACTCTTGCTTGACACATTCGTTTTAGAAACATGAAGTATGTTTTTCTGCAGATGGTAGATGTTTGTACTATAGTGCTGCCTTGCATGTGCATTACACCATGCTTGAATTCTGTTCTCCACTTTATTCCTTATTCCTTCAGCCTAACGTTATTTCATATGACTTGTCGGACAAAGTGTATTTCTTTTTGTTCAGTTCTTTTTGCTCAAATAAATAAGACACAAATGAAAGTTGCGGATATGGTGCTGACCTCATCTAATGGTCTCAGGATAGTTTTGGACGGCTTCATGACAGAGGAAAAGAAGTTCCAAAGGTGACAAAACTTCTTACAAAGCTCTTCCCCAATAAAGTTACAATCCACATGCCACAGGTATGACTCCCCTCTGGTGTATCTTGGATACTCGCTTCCAACTGCTTCAGTTAACATGAGTCTTGGAACTGCAATTACTGATTGCAGGATGAAGTGCTTCTTGCATCTTGGAAGCATCAGTTGGATCGAGATTCCGAGACCCTAAAGATCAAAGGGAATTTGAATAATTTGCGAACAGTGAGCAATTTTCACTCCTATTTTTCTAGATCATGGAGCATCTTGTGCCTGATTTTCTCAGAGATGGTTTATGAAATATAATTTGAAGAGCCCGCCTTTTCTTTTTGATGGTCATTTTATGATAAATGGAGAGGTCTTCCAATCACAGCCATGTGTACAACATACATGCCTTGTAACAGTTTGTTCCCATAGTACGAGTTTCCTAGGATGTTGAAGAGGTTAAGCATTAGGGCAATCTTTTGATTTGTTGGCATTTTTAAGTTTGGCAGTCTTATGCAGCAGAGGAGATAATATCTTAGTTTGTAATTCTTTTGTGCAGGTTCTTGGTCGATGTGGAATGGAATGTGAAGGACTTGATACAATATGCATCAAGGACCAAACACTTGCTGCTGAGAGTGTGTACTTTGCCATTGATCCATTTAAGTGAGGTTGCTCACTATGTTCCCTTTACATGGTGTTAAAATTTAAGTTTATACTGGCAGGTGCAGAAAAGGTCATTGGATGGGCTTTAAGCCATCATTTAATGCAGAATCCTGAATCTAATGCTGATTCACGCCTTGTTCTGTCCAGCGAGAGGTAAGGAATTGCTCCTTTTTCTGTCAGGATGCATGTTTTATTGGCTGCAATCTTCAGCTTAAAGTTAGTAACCATTTTGAAATGTTTGGCAGCATCCAGTATGGCATTGGGATCTTGCAGGCTATTCAGAATGAGTCTAAGAGCTTGAAAAAGTCACTCAAGGTTATCATAAATATTTGGATAACAAATTTTGTGTAGCAGGAAAACCTGTGTTAGGAATCACAAATCGTCTAACTGTGGGTCAGTTTTTTATCTGTACAGGATGTTGTAACTGAAAATGAATTTGAGAAAAGGCTTCTTGCTGATGTTATTCCCCCCAGTGACATAGGAGTCACATTTGATGACATAGGAGCTCTTGAAAATGTCAAAGATACATTGAAGGAGTTAGTCATGCTTCCTCTACAGAGGCCTGAACTTTTCTGCAAAGGGCAATTAACCAAGGTTCTGCTTTTCTCTATTAGCACTCAATTTGCTCCACTTGAAGTTTGGTTGTAATAACGAATTAACTGGTTCTTGCGCATGCTTTTTGGAGCTTTGGTATTCCTTTACATTTGTAACTGCGTTCTATTGATGACTGATATGTCCATGTATATCAGCCATAATATACATACTGACTTACCTGCTTTAATCTTGTCCTTTTTTGGAGAAATTTAAATATGTTCCGAAATGAGGCTACTATACAGTGTGCAAAAACTTTCTGGTTTTCTATTTTCTGAGGCTATAAAGCCAGCACAATTATCTAGAAAAGTTGATCTGCTGGCAAGTTCTTCGATGCAGGATTCATCATGGTTAATAGACAGTTGAGGTAGCTAGGCACCTGATAAACAATCGGCTAGCAAGGTGAAATTGAGTATGTATTCATGGGGCAACAATCGGTCCCGATTGGCTGCCCTGCCTGGTGCAGCTGCAGTCCGGCCCACTTCCGCCGCATCTCACCCTGCATTGCTAGGCTTTCTTCGTTTTCTTTTCTTTAGATTAATTAAGTTACCCCTCATCATTTGTACTCCTCTTATCGTTACCAGTTGTTCACTCATCTCAAGAATGCCGTATCGGCTTAAATTTTTGTTCAATATAAGAAAATTTGGCAACACTGGTTTTTGTTAGATTATACCGTTATAAGTTACCTGTTTTGAGAAAGATAACCTTTAAGCTTTAAGCTGAATTTTGAGTTGAGATAATCTTGATCAAGATCTTTTGATGTGTTAGATTTATCTTTTTTTACCCCTCTGAATAGCATAAATGAGGCAAATTGGTAGAGATGTTGCATGGGGTGGAGTTGGGGGAGGGTGTTGATGGTGATCCCGGCTTCACTTAGCCCCACAAAGGACTTATTGTGTTTTAGGCAGCTTTCCTCAGCCAAAAATTGCTGAGCATGCTTCAAGAAATGCTGGTGTCATTGTTCCAAGAAGAGCTAAAAGAGGGTCATTTCAAGTAAAATAGGGACACATGCACCCCTAAGAATGCAGCAATGTGCAAATATGAGAAGACATGAAAAGAGACCAGTGTGGAAACGAGAAGACTTGAAACGACACTGGCCATATATCAAAGAATTATCTAAACCAAAAATTTCAGATGGTTCAGGCTTCCTGAAAGAACAAAAAGCAGAAATTGGTTTTATGAGCTGCCTTTAAAAGTGATGCTAGTTTTTCTTCATTTTAATTTCTAGTAAATGTCTCAACTTCGTTTTGAAAAAGCCTTTCTGTCTGATGTTCTAAGCAGTCTTTAAGTGCCTCTGTAAATACAAGTTATTTGTGCTATGCTTTCATGGTGGAGCTTGCTCTTAGTCTCACTGTTACCTTTCTTGTCCAGCCTTGCAAGGGCATCCTTCTGTTTGGTCCCCCTGGAACAGGCAAGACTATGCTTGCAAAGGCTGTGGCTACTGAAGCTGGTGCAAATTTCATCAACATTTCCATGTCAAGTATCACATCCAAGGTCAATATTGGGGCTGATTTCTTGTGATCATTTGAAATTTGTGAAGATTTAACGTTGTTCTGTTGGACGCTCCAACTCTTCTTTTCTTTGCAGTGGTTTGGTGAGGGCGAGAAGTATGTGAAAGCTGTTTTCTCACTTGCCAGTAAAATTTCCCCGAGTGTTGTCTTTGTTGATGAAGTCAGTTTCTCTATTCTTTCTTTTATTAGTTTAGTTTCCTACTAGTTGTGCTTCTCATAGTGTTTTGGTGGCTATAGGTTGATAGTATGTTGGGCCGGAGGGAGAACCCCGGGGAGCACGAGGCCATGCGCAAGATGAAAAATGAATTTATGGTCAACTGGGATGGCTTACGGACTAAAGATACAGAACGAGTACTGGTTCTTGCAGCCACAAATAGACCTTTTGACCTGGATGAGGCGGTCATCCGCAGGCTGCCTCGCCGGTGAGTGTTGCCATGACTTCTTTTTATGGACACATGTATTGCAATTCTTACTTTCCTTTCCAAGTGGGCCTTCATATTTCCCAAAGTCAGATGCTAAGTTTTCGTCATTACTACAGATTGATGGTAAATCTTCCAGATTCTCCAAATAGAGCAAAAATTTTGAAAGTTATACTGGCAAAGGAAGACTTATCTCCAGATGTTGAGTTGGATGGAATTGCAAGCATGACAGATGGTTACTCAGGAAGTGACCTTAAGGTGACACCTTCGAATCTTTACTCAAAACTGTTCACTAGTGGAGAATTTATTTCTCACCTGTTACTGTCTTATCGCAGAATTTATGTGTAACTGCGGCGCACAGGCCCATTAAAGAGATACTGGAAAAGGAGAAAAAGGTCCATGTCTTCCCATAATTTGATAGGGCGTCTTTACTCGTACTTCGATTATGGCTGATAATATGTGCAATTCATGGCAGGAGCATGCTGCAGCTCTAGCAGAAGGCAAACCTGCTCCAGCTTTGAGAGGGAGTGCTGATATACGGCCTCTCAATATGGATGATTTCAAATATGCACATGAACGGGTAAAACGATTTGAAAATGACATATCTGAAATGTAGCACTTTTTCTCACAATAGGAGGGATCGTCCTCAAACCTAGAGCTAATTTACAACTTAATAGCATTTCATTTTCTTTATCGTTGGTGAAGCTTCAATTGATTTCGTATCTTTGTTGTTAACATGGGAACAGGTATGCGCGAGCGTATCATCCGAGTCTGTAAACATGACCGAGCTTCTGCAGTGGAACGAACTCTACGGTGAAGGTGGTTCGAGAAGAAAAAAGGCGCTCAGCTATTTCATGTGACGTATTATTGTTCACTAATTCACAGTTACAATTTTTGACCCGCTGCTTGTCCTCCTAAAGCTTCTGCGTAAGTAATCCATTTTGTTTTTGTAACCTGGGAAGCCCCCATAGGTTGTTTTAGTTTCTCGTAATGTTTTCTTGTCAAGTTTTTTATTTCTATTTTTATTTCATTTTTCTTGGATTGTTGGTATAAAAGGGAGGGAGGGAGAGAGAGAGAGAGAGGAAAGCCTCCAATAGCTTTTAATTTGGCTCCGTATTTTATCTGTCCTCTTTTGCTTTCTTTTCTGCTCTTAGGTTTTGCTGATTCTCATATAAGTTGAACTTTTGTTCATCTCTTTTAGGTGAAGTCCTTTCTGTCACTATGTTAATAGTGGTCAGATAAGATCTCTCTCTCTCTCTCTCTCTCTCTCTCTCTCTCTCGGGGCGCAAAAACGTACTTGCATATGCGCACTCAGAACAATAGAAGTGTATGTAGCAAGGAGGTTGGAAAGGATTAAGAAAACAGGAATCGTCACATTTCATTATCTTGAAAAGAAAATCACTGTCTTTATTCAAATCAGGGTCATCTATAGATTTGTCAATTCAAACTTTTAGGTGTCATGAACCCACAGCCACCTTGGTTCCGTAGCTAAGTGGAAATCTTTCCATCTCCGTCTTCATCAAGAGTGGTGAGAATGTTGGAGTTCAGAGGCAAAAGAAAACAGGATGGTCTTTGTCAAAGTGAACATAGGAAGAAAAGGAAGAGGGGTTCTAGTAATTGTTGCGACAATCATATACAAATGATTAGGCTCCCTCAAGCAGTATGAGTAATCCTTCCATGTACGGTACTTTAGCAATTCACAAGTAATCATATGTTGGCAAAGAGGAGAATTGCAATGAACATACTAGGTGTCCGGTCGTTTCGTCGAAAATGGGTCATTTTTGAAAAATATTTTTCCAGGAGTCATTTTTCAGGAAAATGACAATATGACTATTTTTTTGTGATCGGCTAAAACTTGAAAATGTTTCAGAAAATATTGTCTGGTGTTTGATAAGGAAAATATTTTCTAAGACTTCGCCAATTATGCATATCTATAAAATCCATCAAATATGAATGTCTTTAAATTTGAGCAAACTTGTTTCATATCTTTATTCCCTTGACTAAATGCTCATCTACTCTCAAAAAAATGTTTGCATAGATTTTAAAAAGAAGCAAAGGAGAAAAGAAGCAAAGTATGTACAACCCTAATGAGAATCTTTTAGTTGAGTGGCCTCTTCTCCTATTGCGTCTTTTGTGTCTTTTTTTTTTTTTGGTACCTAGGGAACCTCGTACAGTCGGTAGCCGGCGGGTAAACCCCTGGGTGCGACGCTAGCGGAAAACCCACCACCCCGACGTCGCGCTTAAGATCTCGTGCGGCCAGCGGGATTTAATCCCCTCCGTTGTTGTTAACTTCATTGGAGAGCCTTATTCAACTGGGTCACCGCCTGCGGTGGTGCGTCTTTTGTGTCTTTTGTGTTCCAATAAATAAAAGAAAAAAGAAGCAAAACATGTTGAGCCTGTAACTGCAAGGTAGAGTAAATAAAGAAAAGGATAAACAAGAGTGTAGAGCGCGAGTTTGAGATTGACGAGCTCGAGGTTTGCTTGGCAACGGCTGATGACTAACCAAGAAAGAAGATGGAAAACAAAGAAAAGAAAAGAATAAAAATAAAAATAAAAATAAAAATAATTTGAATTAAAAAAGAAAAAAGAAAATTAAAAAAATAATTCAAATAAAAAAAGAAAAGAAGAAGAAGAAATGGGGAAGAGGAAGTGAGGATTTGTAGTGAAAAACATTTTTTCCTAATTTAGAAGACTTTTTTCCTTTCATGGAAAACATTTTTCTCAAGGAATTCATTTTCCATGAAACGAATGTTGGAAAATCCGAAAAAAGTTTTTTTGGAAATTATTTTTTGCAAAACGAACGCAGCCTAGGTTTACATGCTAGCGAAAAGGAGATTTGCTTGTGTTCTAATTCATACGGCCTTGATGACTAGGAGTAAAACCATGAATGGGCACTAGAAATTTCCATGTCTACCATCCTAGAATATCGGATGTAAGAAAAGGCCCTTTTTTTTTTTTTTTTTCTAATTATTATGGGTGCGTTTGTGTGGGGAAAAGGATTTTTAGGAATTGACTTTTCAGATTTTCGACTGTTGGTTCACGGAAAATGATTAGTCCAATCGAAAATACTTTTCGGTCAATGAAAATATTCATGTGTAAATTTAGAAAGTGAATTCCTAGGAGGTGTAAACATTTTATGGAATTGTTCATCTTAAATAATTTAATATTAATTTAATATAATTTTTTTCCTTTTTTTTTTGGCAAGTCGCCGGTCACAAGACTTCAGTCTCATAGGCCTGTGCTTGTATTAGGGGATCAGTCATTATTGAGGCTCGGCAACCAATAAAGAGGAAGAAAAAAAGAAAAGGGAAATAAAGAAATTAAAAATTAATTTAAAATTTTGATTTATTTTTGCATTAATATCTTAAAAAATCTCAAAATGGCACATCTATGACAAATTTATCCCAAATTAATTTTTTGATTATCAAAAATTTTAAATTGGTATACTTTTGACAAATTTATTTCAAACTAGTATATTTGTGACAAATTTATTATGTTATTTTTCGTTAAATTTTATTGTTATATTATTAAGTTGAATGACACGTGATAGTTGATTGATATACTAATTTGCGATTTTATTCTCCGTTTGTCATAGTTATTTTTTGTGGTAATAATTTAATTTAATAGAGAGTATATTTGTCATAAATGTATAAATTTAGGGTTTTTGACGGTTGAATAAATTAATTTGTGGTAAATTTATCACAAATATATCAATTTGGGGTTTTTTTTTGTTAGTAGAGATAAATTTTTCACATGTGTACCGGTTTGGAGTTTTTCATGATCAAAAAATTAATTTGGGATAAATTTATCACACGTATATCAATTTGAGGTTTTTCAAGATATTAATCCTTTATTTTTTTAACCATGAGACTGAAATTACTTTAATAGAAAACTATTAAAACGTTTTTGATCACATATCATCAAACAAATGATAACTATTCATTTTCTAAAAAATGATTTCTCAATATTTTCTTTTCTTATGAAGTTTTCTTTTAAATAAATGCTTCCTAAATATTTGGAAATAACAAAATTATGCCTGAGTTGCCAGAATCAACACAGAGAAAGTGCCTCGTCCATGACGTTCGTCGAATCTATCAAGCTAATTCACAATTCAATGCATGCCACGCAACACAGCTAGGCAAGCTAAATAAGGCATATATGCAAATCAAAAGCAAGGTAAGCATATTTGGCAAGCTCAACACTAACACCATCATGGTTTCAACGCGCACCCGCATGTACTTGGAGACATTCCTCAACAAATGGTTAATGTTCTAAGTACTACAACTAGTACAATACAAGCCCTTTGGCACGGTTGTCGCTACATCTTTTCCCTAACAGGGAACGCCCCAAAGCTTACAGACTCTATGGAATTGTGAACTAGAACCCAAGCTCCCGTTTTAGTACAATGAGATCTCAAGCTTCCACGGAATGACCAGGAAACCACGGAAGTCCTGGCTGAATGCATTGTTTCGAGTTAGCAACTGGAACAATTGGTCCGAGGAAAATACGCCACAAGTCGAGTATGATTGTCACCAGCATCGCAGCACCCAAAGCATCTACGGCTACCCTCGGCAGGTCCCAAGGACTGCCTGGCTTCTCATCAATCCTGCAGGGGCAAGTTTATTTTCAGCCAACGAACCTTGCGTGAGCTCCAATGAGTGACCAACTACAAAACGTATGACAAGTAAAGACAAAGCTATGACTTCTACATCCTCTTCCATATTCTACAGTTCTTCCACTCCATTTCAATAAGAAAAAAGGGGGAAAAAAAGAGGGTGCAATTGTAGTTTACTAGTGAGGAGGAGCATTATTCCTTTTAACTTAGATATATGAAACATAATGTATGAAAAACAACCACATAATCAAATAGATGCCTTTGTAAAAAAAATTAAAAAGATCTAACACATGCCAGAGAACATGAAGAAAATGGAGCGTACAGTGCAGATCAGCCTTGCCAGAATTTATGGCTCGTTAACCAGATAATGTTTTCATCTGGTTAGATGATTGCATCCATTGCCTTCATTCTGGCAGATGGTTTCACAAAGTTGAAAGCATGATACTGATCATTGTTGTTATTTATCAATGAAATCACTGTCAGAGTTGATAAACTACAGGCCATGCATTTATGCAAACCGGAACCTATAATTCTCTCAGTTACCATTTTAAATTCATACTAGAACAAGTTCGTATCTATCACTATTCACATGATTGTGCATCCCTGATGTGTGCATGTTGCTGCTGAATCATACACTCTATGAAACAGAGAGGATAAGAATTCATAGAACAGGTGTTGGGCACATAAAGTTCTCACCTCAGAAACATTGGAAAGCTCACAATAAAGTATATGGCATAAAACAAGGACCCCACTGTATACATGGATGCCCGGTCTACAAATTCATAATAAGGAAACTGCAAAAATTGAATGAAATAAATTAGTTTAGCATAATCCCTTCAATATCATATGAGTATTTAAGCATCTGCAATTAGCTAAATGAAATAGAGACGATTGCTACGTAAAGTGTCTTGGGCATGTTTTGCAGCAAAGACGTGCCTCGCACAAAAGGAAAGAACAAATTTCAAAATGTTCCATGCAAAGTTGAAAGCTTGCAAAAATTTGTGATGTGACATTGCAGGCAGAAAGATATTATTGAAACTACGAAAGCGTGCTGAGCAATATATGTTGAAGAAGAAATGAGTCAGCATTTATCGGGGATATTACAAAACAGATAACAAATGATATTCTTAATCTAATAAAATTCCATTTAAAGGTTGACCAAATATGTCAAATTAACTGATTCTATTCATGATTAGGCCGCGGATAAAGGGAATTGGCAAGAATAAGCAGTCTTGGAGACGATGCATTGACAAATATGCACCACTCCAGTTCAAACAGGCAATAAAATCAGCATGTCATCCATATAAAAAGGAATTGGACATAATAGTATGGATAGTTAAACAACTGGTGAGGACATACATTAGAAATAGCCAGAGTCTCCAGGTATGCTATGAAATAGGAAAGAGCCAGAATCCATGCTGCCTCAGTAACCCACCGAACTTTTTCAGGCAAGTCAGCAATAGCATGCCTTAGGCGGCGGAGGGTCATGTTTGACGTAACATGGTAAAATAAAAAGCAAACATGAGTCAGGAGGAAGGTAGTATGCGGTACCTGCACCAAAAAATTAACCAGAGTGCATGATAAGCAACTGACAGATGATTAAGAAAGGCGTAACTAGTCAACGTCTCAAATTTATGGCTCACATTATTCATTTTCCACGACGGAAATGTATAAGAAGCTCCCAAAACTGTGAAGAAGTAGTGCGTCCAAAAGTAATTCCCAACGTAACTAAAGATTATTATCCAGAGACTCGCCTGCCAAAGCATGGTTAAGTGTCAGGGTGGAAGAGCAGCTCTTACTGGAGATCCTAATATCCAGCTAAATGATGTCCACAAAAAGGCCAGCTTTGTAACGTAGTGGATGAGTAAAATGTCACATGTACAGTCATCTTTAACTCAAAAAGAAGAGATATTGCATTTACCAGGATGATTCTTACTTTAGGCAAATAACATAAAGTTGAAGCATTCACAGCCTTCAGGGAACTTGCTTTAATGTGCTGTAATGCAACTTCTAGGTTGATGCTCCAGTACTCATGTAATTCAGATAATTTAACCAGGCCATCACCACTGAACACCATATTGGGTGGATATATAATGCAAAGGCACATAAAAATGCTCAAATTTTCCACTAAACCGTAACAACAGATACAAAGTTTAAAGCCCTAGCTCTTTACAGAATCAAAATTTGTCAGCTTTTCTTAAGTATATTGTGAGTCACAGGAGCTGAACCCACAACATGGAATCTATCCATAAACAATTCAGGTTTGACGTGTTCTCTATAATTGCAAATCCAAAATGCAATCTGAACAGTGATCCAACATTACTTCCATCAGACCAACTCAACATATTTTTCCTATACACAAAGTAGAATTAGCTAGCAGACTCTGCACATCATGCATGAATCAACAAGGCAACATGTGAAACAAAGCTGTTCTAGGCACTTCATCACCAAAATGTGTGATCCGTCAGTGGTATACCCTAAAATTGATGTTACTGAGTCCAAACGTAGATGAGCAATATATATCATGGAAGTAGCTTCTGGAGCATTAAGAATATGTACACTTGTGCCCCTAAAAGTACTTGCCTTGACCCAATAGCGATCCTTCCAGCACATACTGCTATCCGCCTGCACAAGTACGAGAATTTAAGAACATTCCATATCAAAAGAATGTTCTAGCACCTCAGGATCATATCTAATACTATTTATGATGAGCAAATTAATCTTTTTCCTTTCTTGCAGAAAGCAAATTCAAGTTTAACACCTTTTTTTAGACTTAAAACTGAGAACACAATCAGAGTTTCAAGCAATGGCTTATGCAGAATTGAGGAGATCCACAGCATTGAGCATACATGAAAATCCATACTAGTGTTTAAGGGATGATTTCATTCAAGTGACATGTAAGTCCATTAAGAAAGTCAACAAACATACCTGCCCGACAACCACCATTGGTATCAGGAATGCAGGAACTGCTGACACCAACCCCAGAAGCAAGTACTCTAACTCTGTAAAGGTCTGTCATTCGATGCAAGGAGAAAATCATACAGTTACTTAGACTGAGTATATGCTCTTCACTCAAGCATGTGCATTTTATTTTTTCTTTTGGAAATTTCTGCCTGGAGGTTAAGTGAAATGCAAGATAAGAGCTGCAATGTATCACCCTATCGATTCTTTATTACTTTAACATTCAGTTTGGATGAAACGATTAGAAGGGATGAGAAAGAATATAAAATGATCATGCGTTTGGATGGAATGGTGAAGATGGAGGGAGAAGGATTAGGAAAATCAGTGCAGCCAGTTTTATGTAGTTTCTAAATTCCTCCTAACATCTATGGAGGGACTCAGAGGGATTCACACAACATATAAAGAAAATTCTCTTTTTCTCCATAAGTACCCTTATTCTATCTGAAATTTCAAAATCATAAAAAAGATATCAAGGTTCCTTTTGCATACATTTCCGTTCTTTTCCCTATCAGCATCCGAACAACGTTTTAGTTCGAACTTTCTATTTCATTTGTTTTCTCTTCTCTTATAACTATCCGAATTCTTTCCATCCCTTCCTAATCACTCCATCCAAACTGAGTGTTGAAGTGGATGAATTCACCGCAAACTCGTCTTCATGACTTCCATCACTCTCCAACCCTTCCCCCACTCCCTTCCCCCACAGAAAGGACAAAGACAAAGGGAATGATCGAAAGGTCTCTTGCAAAGCTGATGCATCACCATCTCTCTCATCCGTCGACACAAGCATGAAGGAGAGAGGAATACATAGATGATCACTCCTTCCTAGAACGAAATCAGATGCTCGATTCACTTTGTTTTCGCCAGTTCTGTCAATGCACCATCTTTTTTCGATTTTATCCCCCTTCGTCGATGAAATAAGTTACCCAGCTCAGCTTCAGACTGACACTAAAGGGACAAACTTGACGCGAGATGGGAAAGTCCGAATGCCTCCCGGAAAACTGGACACTCACGAATCACGAACAAAAAACCCACTCGAGCAAACCAAAACCCACAACAGCTAAAGCAAACGAATACGAAATTCGGCAAAGAGAAAGACAAAAAAAAAAATTCAAACTTGGGTCGCGAAGGATCGAGACGGACCTCGTAGAGCTTGTAAGGAACGACGATGCCGAGCGCGAGAGTGAGCCAGAACGGCGTGTAGAAGAGAAAGAAGAGCTCCCCCCATCTCTTGCTCGGGTTCGGAGCGAGCCACAAGCTCGAGCTCGGCGACGGCGGAGGCGGAGAAGCCGATTTCGTGCCGCCTGCGCATCCGGCGCGAAACGAAGAGGAAAGCATAAACCTCAGCGTCGGAGGTCGATCAGGGGGAATGGCCAAAGAGACAGAGAGACGAGGAGATTATTACCGGAGGACATGGCGAGGCGTCCGTGTCGTCTTCGAGAGTGAGGTGTCGCCGCCGTCAGTCGGTGGTGGAGCTGCGGGTGAGGTGAGGTGAGGTGAGGTCGGCCTTGATTCTGCCGGAGTGCCAGCCCACGCCAGCCCACGCCCCCCACGTGGTGCTGTCGAATCTTTTTGTCGTACCATACGTAATTTAAAATGGAAAAACAAAGACAACATTACCGAAATGTAATAAGATGCTCTTTTCGATGCTTGACTTTCGAGATATTGATTGAGGATATCACCAAAAGATCGGGAAAATGGTACAAATCATCGTGTTTTGTGAGGTTTGTTGCAATATTAAAACAACGTGAATATATATCATATGGAGACTTTTCAAAGTGAACAGTCACGTGAACGAGGGGGCCCGTGTAAATAGTTAAGATAATTATTGACTAATAAATCCAAAAATATCTAACTTTCCAAGTTTAATGATACATTTGGGAACTACCCTTCCAAAGCCCATTGAGCGTGTAAAGGCCCTTGGGCCAAATACTTGATATTTAGCAAATTTTTTTTGACTTGCCTTTGTCAAATGCAAGCCTTTGACTTTCTCGGCATATTGGCCTTCAAAGCTAGTGAAAATATTCTCTCGAAATTGTCCTAGCTAATCTTTTGTTTTTTTGATTTTACCCCATATAACTATTCATCTTCTTCGTCTTCTTCCCTTTCTCTTTACTGAGCACGACCAGTGGTTGCTGGCGATGGGTAGGCGGTTCGGCGAAGGGCAGTGAGGCGACAAAGGGCTGCAAGGTGGCGAAGGGTAGGTGATCCGGCTAGGGTCCCGCGACCCTTCGACAAGGGTTGCCATGCAAAGGACGCGGGGCGACGAGGGTTATGACGACCCAGATCTAGTCACAGCAACCAGATCGTGTAGCCTCGCGGAGGTCGTGGTGCAGCAAGTTGCGCTAATCATCTAGCGAGGGTTGCCGCAACCCAGATCTCAAGATTTGGTTGCGATCTGGGTCGCGGTGACCCTCGCCACGCCGCGTCCTCTGCAAGGCGACCCTCGCCAGACGCCTGCCTTTTGCCACATCGCCTGCCCCTCGCTAGACCGCCTATCCTTCTTCGGCAACTATTAGCTCTTCAAGCTCTTGGACTGGCCAACTCTCTCTTTTTTTTTTAAATAACAAAAGTCTTTTTGCAAATTTAATTTATCCAAACATTATTTTGCTCAAAGGTACTTAATAATGAACTTTCACAAATACGATTTACCAAACACAATTTATATTTTGAAAAACTCATTTAACTCATTTTCTCATAGACTTCCCCTGAAAGCTTTCCTAAATGCACCCTAAGTATAAGTCTCTCTTTTCGATAGCTATTCAAATGCTTTCCTAAATTAATCTATTTTTGAAAAATCCACTTTCCCCCCATTTTTTAGGTCGCATGTGCGGGTGCTCTTTTGCTAGCATTGTTAAAATTATTGAAAAGAGAGAGAGAGAGATCCATCCAGCTATAATTTAACATTTTATTGGAGCTCAAAGCCTGACGATCTGAAATCCCTTGGACAGGTTTGGTTTGAGCCGAATTTCTTCGCCCTTGAACTCTGATCTGAATCTTTGATCGTGTTGAAGTCATTGTAGATCTGTCAAGTCCCTTGGTGCACGATAGTTTTGTGGTGGCATCATTCTTGAAGCTGCTGCTAAGTAGTACTGACATATGACACGATACGTCAATACATTATTTTTAAAAAATAGAGAATTCCGAAACGTTGAGACACGTTATATATTAAATAAATATTTTTATTTTTAATTAATTTAATTCAAATTCAATATTTTTATTTTTCAAATTTTTTTAATCTCATTTATTTATTTTTCCGATTATAAAAGAAATATTTTTTTCCTTGTCCATCCCCCAAATTTATTTTTCTTTCCCTCCCACCGTCGTCCATTTCCCCCTCCCCACTTTATTTTTCTTTCCCTCCCTACCACTTACGGATAGGTTGTCCTGTCACTTCCCCTCTCCCCAAAATACGTGATGGCTATTAGAGTCCCCTTTTTTTTTAATTACTTTTGAGTTTCCTATCAAAAACCCTAGCTTTACCTCCTCCTCCTCGCCGCTCGCCGCACGACCCCCTTCCTCTCCTCTTCCTCTTGATCCTTCTCCTCTCCTCCTCGCCGCACGACCGCCTTCCTCTTGCCTTCGGCCCTTTCTCCTTCGCAGCCGCAGCCTCGTTGGATCCATCGCAGCATCACAATGGTGGTCCTCGCCTCAATCTATGCTCTTTCTCTGGCCATCTCTCGCCGTCACGAGCTCGCTATCGCTCGCGGCCTCGTCTCTGCTCCTTCACCGTCACTTTCACTCTCCATCGTCTGCCAGACACGCGTGTCCAAACGTGTCGGGTAAAAGTTGACCACGTGTCAGAAAATCCGACACCCGTTGACCAACACGTGTTGGACATGACACAGAAGCACGGGCAACGTGTCTGTGCTTTATAGAGCCGCTGTTTCTTTTTGGTTCTTGCTGTGCACATTTACTGAAGGGAGATGTCCTGGAAGACCCTGCAAAATGAGCCAAGGAATGATATGTACATGATGGCCGTTGACTGGGGACTCCCCAGTCATATTTGTCAATGCATTGTCTCCAAGACTGCTACTCCTTGAGCTGCAGGTTGCGAAAACCACAAATCGAAAACACAACAAACAGACATATCCAGATCTACCCATCTAAGGGTCCTCTCTTTCCTCCAAACACACCAAATCAAAATCGCCGTCGCTAGAGACCTCAAGAAGTCAGAGAGAAGGAGATTGGCCTTGGCCACGGCCCCAAGCCTTACCTAGATCTAGGTGAGGCCGCCGACAAGGATGGGTGAGGATCACGACCCTCATCGATGGCCGACAAGGGCTTCGCAGCCATCATCTAGTGGCTGGCAAGCTTGGCGTAGCCTCGCTGGCCACTGCGGGCTAAGGATGTAAAAAAGGAAGAAGAGAAAAAGAAAAGAAAAGAGAAAAATTAAAAAAAATTAAAAAATTAGAAAAAAAAATATTATTTAAAAATTGCCACGTCAGTATTCATTAGATGGCCAGTGTCGGCTGGCATCCATGTCATCATCGGCCGGTTAAATTTGACCGGATGGATTGAATTGATACAATTGTAAAAAGTTTAGGATTGAATCGGCACAATTGTAGTAGATTTATAATTTTTTTGGTAATTCTTCAACCACCTTGCTGGATGATAATAGCCCTAGGCTTCACGACTTGGTTGCCATTGATCTTGACATCGAGCCTCTGGCCTTTGGAGTCACGGCTGTTCTTGGTGCTGCCGGCTCCTTTCTTGTGCATGCACTTGATCGTCCATGGGAACTTCACCGAGCAAGAGATGAAGAGCTTTGAGTCATCAATTACGGGCAGGGCTGCCTCTGTCAAAGGAGGATGAAGAGCTTGAACACAAGGAGAGATCACTGCGATCCTATCAGATTCAAAGTACCGCGTGAGCTTGCAGCGGCCCTATCAGCCATTGTCCACTCCACCAGTTGGAGTTGAGACAAGTAACGGAGAGGGAAAAATAATGAATCAAAGAGGTGATGATGGAGGTTGGAACGAAGAGAGACACCTTTGGGGGAGAAGACCTTCATTCTTTGAACGAAGAAGAAGAAAGAGAGAGAAAAAAGAGAGGAAGAGGAAGAGAGAGTGTGTGTCTCACAAATAGAGACAGAAGCAAGGGGACTGAGAAGGTAATGGAGAGAAAACTAGGGAGGGAATTGAGAAGGTAATGGAGAGAAAACTAAGGGAATTTTGAAAAATTTGAAAAGTGGGACCTATTTGCACATGTGGAGATTGATGAATAGAGAGAACTTTGTTGATGTCGAGGGGCTAATCAACGCAATATTTTCTTCCAAACTCAATGAGGTAGAAATCGATGTCTCGAATTATGCTATTGGTGGTGCGCTAATGCATAGAGGACTCCCAATGGTGTTCAAATCAAGGAAGTTGAACGAGACCAAAAGGCAATATAAAATCCAAGAGAAGTAGATGATGGTGGCGGTGCACTGTCTTCATGTGTGGCGACACTACCTCTTGGGATCGCGGTTTGTCGTACGGACTAATACTGTAGTCACAAGTTACTTCTAGCAGAAGAAGTGGAGCTCGAAGCAAACTCGTTAGCAAGACTTTCTTGCGGAATTCGATAACGTATTGGAGTACAAGCCTTGGAAGGCTAATTCCGTGGCCGATGCACTTAGCCAAAAGATGGAGTTGGCAATTATTAGCCATGGACCAAGCAAATCAATGAGGAGTTACAACATGATCCTAGCACTAGGGCCCATGCAAGAGAGGGCAAGACTCAACAATTTTGATGCGAAGGCAACCTACTTTACACCAAGGGGCAACATTGTATGTCCCTTTCCATGGGAAGTTACGGAAGGAGGTGTTATGCGAGTGCCTAGATTTCAAGTGGGCAGGCCATCCAGGACCCACTGCACGATGGCACTTGTAGAAGATTGGTATTTTTTACCGCACTTGCGTGATGATGTTGAGGCCTATGTGAGTACGTGTCCTCTATGCCAACAAGATGAATTGGAGCAATGATCGCTATTGAGACTTCTTAAAACACCTTTTATCCCAGAGATGTTTTCATATTTCATTGTGAATTTACCTAAATTTGAAGGGTGTTAGACTCTCATGATCATGGTGGATTGGTTCTCCAAGTAGCAACATTGGTGCTAGCTATGAATGATTGCTCAGTTGAGAAGGCCGTTCAGCTATTCCTAAAGCACATATTTAAGTATCGGGGCATATCGCAAACGATTGTGAGTGATCGTGATCCTCGTTTCATTGGCTTTTCAAACTGCTAGGGTCGAACCTCAATTCTTCGCAAGTCTACATCCCCAAATGGACTATCAGATGGAGAAGGTAAATGTGTCCTTGGAGTTATACCTCCACCATTTTGTAACCATAATGCAAGTATTGAGCGAAGCTAATCAATGTAGGCTGGTTCTCCTATAATTTGCTGCAAAGTGATTCCACACGCTAAAGTCCTTTTGAGATCATGACAAGGCAACGATTGCTCACTCCAAGTACGGTTGCTACGAGCTATCGAGGGAGTAGCTCATCTGCTTACAAGTTTGATAAGGAGTGGCATAAACAACCCTGCGCAAACTTGCCTACACAAAACTACAAAGCGCATGAAGAAATGGGCCAACAAATCAGCGGCATGTGGAATACCAAGTCGGAATCTTGGTGTTGTTTAAGCTACATTTGGTTCTTTGATGTTGGGATATGCACAAGAGATTAATTTGTCGCTACGAAGGTCTGTTTCAAGGATTACAATGAGTCAGGAATGTGATATACAAGCTGGAGCTGCATTCAAATTTATAATTATATCTAGTGTTTCCTATGAGTATGTTGAAATGTAGATGAGGAGAGTCGCAAAGGGCACCTTTTGGAGCAAAAACAAGATTAAGACATGGATTTCATCATGGTGGAACGAGTCACACGAGAGTGGTATTGTGCGTCAAAACGAGAATATTTGATTCGATGGAAAGGTTTACCAGAGAGTGAAGTAAGTTGGGAACCCATGAAGCTCTTTGGTAGTTCAAGAAGTAAATTGATGCCTTTTATGCCGAAGATGCGACAAGGGCATCGCTAGATAACGTGAGTGAGAATGTCACAATTCAGAGGTTTTCAACGAACCACGAACCAATAAGACCGAGCAAGCCTTAAAAATCTAGATTTCTTGTATATTCTTAAATATTCCTACGGGCGAGTAATGTGGAAATGAGAAATGATTACGTAATAATTTTTAATCTATTTTTAGAATAATAATTTATTCTAAACCATAAAAAAAAATCAAATAAAAAATTATTATAAATTATTATAAGCCTTACTTTTTCAAGAATTTATAACTCATAATAAACTGTTATTCTCACGGTATTTTTAAAATTGTTATGCTAGCAAAATCCTATTGGAAATTGCATACTATTATGGAAAATTTTGTACCTATCGAATATTTGACAAATTGGGAGATAGAATCTCTATCGTGAGTTTGTAAAGAGATCTATGGCCGTGACTAGAGAGGCAGTTGTATATATAGGCCCCTATCCTCGCTCCTATAATGTCATAGTATATAAACAGATTCTCTCTCCAAGTTCTGTGGTGGGTTAAGGTAATTCATAAACCGGGTAAGAAAACGTTGGATCAGCTCGTGACAAGACTAAACGCGCACCCGCCTAAAACCCCCAAGAAAACCCTCAAAACCCTCCGCTGACTACGACGCTGTCTCCTCCTCTCTCAATCTTCCTGTTTGGAAAGGCAGCTTCTTTTGCGACACGCTTTCGACGACACAATTCTGCAGTTCTAAGATCCGATTCCCAACCGAGTCGCACGCTTACCCGGAGCACCCGATTCGCTTCTGCGATTCATTTTGACTGTGGTCTCAGGAGGAGGGAGAGTTTGCGGACATGGCTCAGTGGCACGCGACAATGCCCTACTCCGGCAACGGCGCCACGGTCTGTGCATCGAACAAAGGTAATCTTTTTTTATTTTTTTGCCGTTTCTGTTGATACCCAGTTGCTGAATTTCCTTGCTGCATGCGAAAGTTCGAATCTTTTGCTTTGTGGACATAAGTGCATGCATTTGTCTAGCATAAAGATCGAAGCTTTAGTTGTACTTAATTTGCTCTTGACGCGGTAGATAGAGTTTTGATTTGACGCAAGTTTTTGTGATGGCTCGACTGGCTATGAGCAGAGTAGATTTTTTGAAAGGGAGTGAAAGAAGCGCATTTTGACCAACGAAATTTGTTCTTGCTTTAGCTGACTCTTCCTTATGCATGTCTGATTGAACTTCCAGAGACACTTCTTATTCATGACAAGATAAGCTGCCTGAGAAGTTCATTTGTATCACAAAAGGTATGCCCTGTATAATTTAGTCTATTCCATGGACTTTCTTTTTCTTCATGAAGGGAATGCCGATTTCCTTCTATTGGCAATGCTTCTTCTGAAGCAAAATAGTTGGGCTGATGAGATCGATTTAAACTTTTTCTTATCGCAGTTTGGCGCTCGGTTGGGTTGCTTTGGGGGATATCCGATTGGTTTGACCCATGGCAGTATCACTGCCGAATCTCGTGTTAGAAAAGGTGAGGTTTGTTTTCCCTAGCCATTTTGACATTCATACTACTAAAGATGAGGTTTTTTTACTTTTTACAAACTTGATACTTGGTTATGTGCTCGCATCATCTGTCAGTTTAGTTGTGCGGAACATGTACGAAAAACAAGGGAAGTTATTTCCACCTACGTATTACTAATCTGTTCAAATAAAATAAGTCGGTTTAGGAGAGCTGATTATGGATTTTGCTGCAAAGCCTTTGCCAGAATCCTATGGCCTGCATCTTTTGATGTTTGCTCTGCAATTTAATGGGTGTTGACTCTTGACTGCAGGAATTCAAGCAGTTTTGACAAGTGATGCAGAAAAGGGTGGAGGTCTGCGTGGAAAGTTGAACAAAGTGGTTCTGGCCTATAGTGGCGGCTTAGATACCTCAGTTATTGTTCCATGGCTGAGGTAATTCTCTCTTCTCCACTCAGTCTGTGCTTATGCAACATGCAGTATTCACATCCATAATAATTTGAATTACATGATGTATATTGCAAGAAAAAAGTTTTTAGATTCAGTTTGCATCAAAATGTTCCTCATACTTTGTTATAATGCTTTCTTGACATGCAGAGTAAGGTATGATATTTCCGTTAGCCCTTCCTTTTTTCTGGGATTTGGGTAGAGTAGTGGGGGCAGTGAAATCTATCTTTCTCAGCCAGATTTAATAGGGGAATAAATTTCATAGATACCAAAATGTACATTTTTAGCACTATTTTTTATTTCACAAGTTTTTATAGGATCATGGTTTTATGTAATTTTCACATGCTTCTGGCTTGAAATTTGAATTACATGACTTGCAGGGAGAACTATGGCTGTGAGGTTGTATGCTTCACTGCCGATGTTGGCCAAGTATGTTCTTTAATGCATTATTGAATTATTTCAAAGAAGATATAGTTTCGCAGAAAATAGTTTGTGTACCATATGACCATCATTTAAATAGATTTTTCCCATGTTTCTTTTTCAAACCTGGATGATTTTGTGCTTGATTTGTAGGGTTTGAAGGAGCTTGAAGGTTTGGAAGAAAAGGCGAAGGCCAGCGGTGCATGTCAGTTGGTAGTGAAGGACCTCAAGGAAGAATTTGTGAAGGATTACATATATCCTTGCCTGCGAGCTGGTGCCATCTACGAAAGGAAGTACTTATTGGGGACCTCTATGGCCCGACCAGTCATTGCTAAGGTAATGTCTTTTTTAACTGTTTTCAAGAAGGTGGACGATTGTGATATGTATTTCCCCTATCCCTTCATTGCATCTGAGAGTAAAATGTGAGGGTGGTGATATCTCACCACTCACTTAAGCATATGGTTCACTAAGTTTCTCAGATTGCAATTTTTGTAATTTTATGCCTTTGTAGATTTATCCTTTGCTATTATAATCCTGCATTAGGCTTTAGTAAACCCTTTGGTAGTTTAGCAAGTTCTGTGGTGGATTTAAAATGTTTATGTCTACTCCTTCATAAGTTTAATCTTTACTGACTGCATTCCTACCAGAAATTTTTCGAAAAAATCCAAGTTCATTATGTTGGCACTATTCAAGTTAAGATTATTTATGAAAAAATGGAAGGATTTATTACAGTACCTTATGATGGGTAATCAAGAAGATAAAATTGACTGAATGAACACTATGTTGGTGAAAGGATGCTGGAATTTCCTTGTTAAGAAACTTTGATAAGCCTGTGAATGAGTTATTTGAATGTTCCTTCACTTTTCATCAGAAGAGTAATGGTTTATGCTAATTTTCAATTTTAAGACAGGGTAATGTTTGTGGTCCAGGTGCATTGCTTTTCTATATGCCTTGTAGAGATGTATTGTTTTTGCAATCAATTTAAGACATTAAGGTAGTGAAAACTGTCTATGAATTTTCCAATCAACACCAACGTGCAAGTGGGCATAGTTTTTGTCATGGAGATTATCTGTTTTAAGCACTGTTTTCTTCTAGTCACTTTCAACTCCATACTAATCTTTTTGTCTTAGTAAGATTTTACTATGTATTGATACATCTATTATTTAATAGGCCATGGTAGACGTTGCAAAAGAAGTTGGAGCAGATGCTGTATCTCATGGATGCACTGGAAAGGGAAATGATCAGGTCTCTGTTGAGAGTTAACATAAATTTTGTTGGGGTGTGTTGAGATTCAGCTACAATATAACCTGACAATCTGAAATCTTTTGCGTAGGTTCGGTTTGAGCTTACTTTCTTTGCCTTGAACCCTGATCTCAATGTCGTGGCCCCTTGGAGGGAATGGGACATTACAGGGAGAGAAGATGCCATAGAGTATGCTAAGAAGCATAATGTGCCAGTTCCTGTGACAAAGAAGTCCATCTATAGCAGGGACAGAAACTTGTGGCACTTGAGCCATGAGGTATTCCTCACTCCTATTTGAGAAGTCATTGTGGATTTGTTAAGTTCTTGGTGTTTGATGGTTTGAGCGGCATTACTCTTGAAGCTGTGTTTTTTTGGTTCTTGCCGTGCACTTTCTGAGATGCTGAATCAACTTTCTTACTGAAGGGAGATATTCTGGAAGACCCTGCAAATGAGCCAAAGTCGGATATGTACATGATGACTGTCGACCCTGAAGATGCTCCTAATCAACCTGAGTGAGTCTCCTGATTGAAATCGCTGTCATGTTTCTTTCTTTCAAAATGAATTAATCACTTAATAGATTGTGATGACCTGCATTTTACAGGTATGTTGAAATTGGAATAGTGTCAGGGCTTCCCGTTTCCATCAATGGCAAGAAGCTCTCTCCTGCATCTTTGCTTTCCGAGCTAAATGAGATTGGGGGGAGGCATGGTATTGGTCGCGTTGACTTGGTTGAGAACCGACTAGTTGGGATGAAAAGTCGTGGGGTCTATGAAACTCCTGGTGGGACCATCCTTTTCACTGCTGTGCGTGAGCTAGAGTCTCTGACCCTGGATCGGGAATCCGTGCAACTCAAGGATTCTCTGGCCCTCAAGTATGCAGAGCTGGTGTATGCAGGGCCGATGGTTTGATCCTCTTCGTGAGTCGATGGACTCTTTCATGGAGAAGATCACGGAGACTACGACTGGTTCAGTGGTCCTCAAGCTGTACAAAGGATCCATCATGGTTACTAGTCGAAAAAGCCCCTTCAGCCTTTACAGGCAAGACATTTCATCGTTCGAGGATAGCCAGATATACGACCAAGCCGATGCTGCCGGTTTCATCCGGCTTTATGGTCTTCCGATTAGGGTGCGAGCAATGCTTAACAAAGGCATTTGATTGGCTTTGACAGCTACCGATGACTGGCTTATTTTGGCTGTGATGTTGGATAGGCTTTGTCTTGCTTGGCCTTTGATGTAGAATTTTTGAGGTTGTGGTTTTCGATTTAGTGCATGTGCGGATTTAGTGCATGTACGGTGATTATGATTTCGGAGTAAACTCTTAGCATATTGCTTGGCTTTCTCTCTCTATTGGCACAGTTCATTTTAGATTCGGTAGAAAGGAGAGTGACTTTGAGATTTCAAGAACGTTCGCTGCTATTTTTGAAGCAACTTGATCAGGAGATGACCAATTACTAGGTAGAAAATTTAAAAGATGTTACTAACAGATCACGGGTCATAAATGGGAGAGAGTGTAAACATTTCGGGTCAGTTTGAAATTGATTTCAGATTTTTAAGCGTTTGGATGATGAAAAAGTAATCAATGGACGCAGAGAGAATAGGTCAAAAAGCTGGATTAGAAGGAAATGATTTTCCTTCTAGCCGTGCGCCAATGTGAGAAAAATATGTTCTTTTATATGTTTATTTCCTATCTTTCGTTAATTTTTTTCTTATTTATTTATGATTGCTTGATAAGTCTCATTTGGTCTACAATCTCTTGAATATACCCGTTAATTCTCACGTCCTTCTACATTTCCAAAAAACACCTTTATATATAATATTCTACAGATATGCTTTCATGATTCTTCCCTAATTTGTTTGTAATTTTTGCTATTTTGATGGGTATTAGAATAAATAAAGAAGATTTTGATTTTAGCGTGTTATAATTACAAGTCATTTTCTAACGATACGAATTGTCTTTAGTGGATTCAATTATTATCAAGCACCATAAAAGCAATGTTCTAAACTTGTTTTCAGCACCAACTAACACAAAAAAATGTTTACATTCTCTAAAATTAAATTGCTTGAAAATTCTTTTTAGTGACAAGAAGTTTTCAATGAAACAAATGAATTATTTGTTGTACTTGAATTTCTATTGATTCTTCTTACTATTTATTAAGAGATTGATGATTGCCAGTATTCATAAAATGTGATTATTTAGTTAATGAATTGTGTTTGTAATCCAAAATTGAGATGTCACAAGATTATCCAAGTGTGAATAGAGTTGAATGATGAAGAGCCGTGTATTCTTCTATGATTTGAGAAAGCACAGGAGATTTTTACATTGAGAATGCAAGTCATAGGTCCCATGCCAAGTGATTTTAGGAAGAGAGATTGAAGATGAAGCCATTATTCATTCATATCATGCATGATAGTGAAAAGATGAATAAACTCGCGAGGGTATTTAGGCTTTCTTGGAACGGAATGGTGGATAAGAGCATATTTTATCTTCTAAGTTTCCAATTGTGCATTTTTATCCACCATTCATGTAGGCTGTCAAGTTAATGAAAGGATTCCACATCCTCATTCTGCGATGTATCAATTAAGTGCACGAGACGTTCAAAATTCAACAATAGTACAAACCTAATCACATTTAGGCCACTAGTGATACAGCAAATCACATTTAGGCCAGCCTGTTCTGACTGGTCCAAGAGCTAGAAGCCCATAGGCCATTGCACAGTTGCCGCTAGTGATACAGCAAAGAAAGTGATGAACAAAATTTAGTTCAATATCCAAAAAGTAGGAACAACCTGGCCTGCACTAAGTTTGTGTGGTGCGAGGGATTGCATGCACCCATGGTCTCATGAAAAAAAGGTTTCAGGTACTCCGAAAGTAAAAAAAAATTTATACTTAAGATGGGAGTTAAACCATTCATTTTTGATTTTGTGTAGGTCTTGATGTTTTTTTTCTTCTGAAATTGATAACTACGATTGTTCTCAGAGTACCATAAGATTTTACTCCAGGGGAGTATCCAATATTCGCTCCATCACGTCGAGTGCTTCCACTAAGTTGAAGTTAAATTATATTGCAGTCAACTAACAGTTATTCTCTTTCATTTTCTAGCGAAAACTGGAGGGACAAAAAGATGGATTAAAAAATACTGATTTTTCTTTGTGTTCGTACAGTCAAGGAGACCGTAAGAGAATATGATTCAGGTTGCAATTGAACCATAGAGATAACGAGTTTTGAATGCAGAGGGACTCCTCATTAATAAATGACGGAGAGAGGTCCAAGCACAACGTTGCTCATAGCAACTCCTGCAGCCATGAACAACAAATTCCTGCAGAATTTTGTTTTAACACATCTGTCCATCTTTATTCTCTCACTTTTCTCTCTCTTTTCTCTCTCTATATATCTTCAGTTCACACACACACACCCACCTTCTCTTTCCTTTATTATCTGGGAAGTGCTTGCTCATGATGTCCACTAATTTATTGTTAATAAAAAAAGGGGGAAATGCTACGTTTTAAATTATTTATACAAGTTCTTCTTTTCCTCTCTCGTCATGCACTCAATCATACAATTTTTTTGGACAACCCGAGACTTTCCAACTTTCACTTGGACTTGTTAGTCTCCATTGTGTATGAAAAGCTCCATTCACATGTATCGGGGTTAATTTCCACCACATGATGATGAACATGATCTTTATGGATTATTAACATTCTTTGTTGCATCCAAACCGTAATATAAATCGATGTTTGATCACTTAGTTATTTGAATGTTCCTTCACTATTCATCAGAAGAGCAATGGATTGTGCTGTATCTATATCTTCTAAATTTCCGAAAAAAAATACCATCATGTATAATATTTTACAAATATTTAATAATTTCTTTTAATTCTTGTTATTGTAATTGATTCCAGTTTTCTAGCCATTACATGCCAATTTTTAACGATAAACTTAGTGGATCCATGTATTATCAAACACCATAAAATCAATTCTTTTTAACTTATTTTCAGCATAGACAAATATCAGAAAGTGGCTTACTTTCTTTAAAATTGAATATCTCGTAACTATTTTTCATTCGTCATAACGTTCTATTAACAATTGAATTTCTATTGAATCTTCCTTCTGATAATTGAATTAACAATTGAATTTCTATTGATTCTTCCTTCTGATGAGTGAGATCCATGTATGTTTGTTTATTTAGTCAAATTTCTTTGCGGTAAAAAAATAATAGGACTTCTATGTGTAGTACAAAATCAACACGTCTAGCGATTGTGTGAGTGAGAATGTATTGGAAACAATCTAAAAATCAAAGTAAGTTTTAAATAGGGTGTATCAAAAGTAACATGTGCAATCTGTTACGCTGATGAAGAGCTTGCATTCGACGATGATCCTAGAAAACATAGGACATAATATCTATTGAAAATAATGTATGCAAGTGATAAATCACATACGAAGTGATTTTAGGAAGAAAGATCGAAGGTGAAGCCACTAATCACACATGTCATGTGTGGTAATAAAAAAAATATATATCACAAGTGTCATAACTTTCATACGACACTCATTTGAGTGTCATAATTTTTTCTTTTTTATCATTTTTTTTTGGTAAAGTTTATTTTTTATCATCTTTTTTTTTATCATTTAAGTCTCATAATTTCTAAAAAACTTTTGTTTGAGTGTTATAACTTTCCATCGATCACTTACGTGCCTAATTATATTTTTAAAATTCACCCAATTGTTGAAAATCTGACGTGACATAGCACTTATAATAAAATTTTAATAATAAATTATGATATCAAAGTGAGCTCAAGTTATGGCAGATATCCTTGCATTAAAAAAAGAAGAGTTAATGGGCTTCCACTGCAAAGAATTTGAGCCCGAATTCAAAAGAGGGCGGAGGTCGGCCCATATAAAGCTAACCTCCGATGGGGGGACAAAATCGTCAATACAATCATTTATGCTGGCAGTCGCCACGTAACAGCGAACGAAAATAAATATTACCCTTTCGTCCGTCCCGCAAAAACCATAAACCCTAGTCCTCTCGCATTCTCTCGTCCTCCGTCTCCCTCCATTTTGCTTCCCCCACCGACGCCAGAGAGCGAAGCCCCGGGACCTTCGCTCATGGCGCTGTACCTGCTATACGAGTCGGCTTCCGGGTACGCCCTCTTGGAGGCGCACGGCCTCGACGAGATCGGCCAGAACACGGAGGCCGTCCGGAGCTCCGTCGCTGACCTGAACCGGTTCGGGAAGGTCGTCAAGCTCGTCGCCTTCAGCCCCTTCGAGTCCGCCCTCGATGCCCTCAACCAGTGCAACTCCGTGTCCGAAGGTGAGACGGGGAACCCTCTCGCGTGGTTTTGTTAAAGTCCGTCTGCTTCGTTTGTATGCGTCGCTTGGCTGTCGGACTCTGGTTTTGGTATGCCTGTCGCAAGAATGACTTTTCTTTTTGGAAGTCTAGATATTGGTTTGTCGGTTGAGCTAAACTTTAAGAATGCGGTATTGGGCATCGAACATTGTTAGTGCCCAGTTAGTCCTGCTTCGAAAGATTGAATCTTTCACTTGGTCTTGTCATGTTTCTTCACATTGCTAGTAGAAGAAGGCGAAATAGTCATGGGTGTGATGCTAAACTCTTGATAGCATAGCAGTTGGTTGACTATTAACTGGTGATATGACGCGCTTATATAATTGCATGTCAGGGCTTATGACTGATGAATTGAGGAGCTTTTTGGAGCTTAATCTACCGAAAGTCAAGGATGGTAAGAAGCCTAAGTTTAGTTTAGGACTTGCTGAGCCTAAGATAGGGTCTCACGTCTTTGAGGAGACGAAAATCCCCTGCCAGAGTAATGAGTTCGTTCTCGAGCTTCTCCGTGGTGTCCGGCTTCATTTCGACAGATTTATCAAGGACTTGAAGGTTTGATTTTGCACTGGTTTTTAGTCTTTCCTGGAAAATGATGCAAATTCTTACATTCTTGATAAAATGCATCTGGCCCCTTTTTCATATCTGTAGCAAGGGGACCTGGAAAAAGCACAACTTGGTCTAGGGCACAGTTACAGCAGGGCAAAGGTCAAATTCAATGTCAACAGAGTCGACAATATGGTTATACAAGCGATTTTTCTTTTGGACACTCTCGACAAGGATATCAATTCGTTCTCCATGAGAGTCAGGTCTGTCCCTCAAATTTATGCAAAGAAAATTCTTTTTGTAACTCGTATTGCTCATCTTGGTTGCTTGCGATCAGCAGCAAAAAAGCCTGTTATTTTACAGATCTAATGTTGTCCACAATATGAAGATATGTGAGAATTCTTTCTTCGTATAAGTTTTGTGGTACTTCCTGCACTCTCTTGAAAGGTTTTTTTGTTAATTACCTTCTTCCAGAGAATGGTATTCATGGCATTTTCCAGAACTGGTGAAGATTGTTAATGACAATTATCTATATGCCAAAGTTGCTAAGTTTATAGAGGAGAGGTCAAAGTTGTCTGACGACAAAATCCCTGGTTTAACGGACATTATTGGGGACGAAGACAAAGCAAAGGAAATTGTAGAAGCTGCCAAGGCATCCATGGGTAGATTCCTCATACGCGCTTTGTACTTGCTTAGCCCTCATCAAGTTTTTTCTTACTTCTTGTCTATAATTCCTGCAGGACAGGAGTTGTCGCCAATTGACTTAATTAATGTCCAGCAGTTTGCACAGAGGGTTATGGACCTCTCTGAATACAGGAAGAAGCTTTACGACTATCTTGTAACAAAGATGAATGACATAGCTCCCAATCTTGCATCTTTGATCGGTGAAGTTGTTGGTGCTCGTTTGATTTCTCATGCGGGTAGTCTGACTAACTTGGCTAAGTGCCCTTCTTCAACCCTTCAGATCCTTGGTGCTGAAAAAGCTCTATTCAGGTTTGTTTGTTGTCCAAAGACTTTTGTCCAACTATCTTTCATTTGGAGCTGGATTGCTGAATTGAATCGATTTTGCTTTGTTTGCTCTCAAGTTTTAATAGGATCTAGTGTAAACAGCAGGAAGCTCTGCTTTCAAGTGGAGCTTTTCCCTCCTCTCCTTTTGGTTGTGTGACTTTCAAATGATTTTGAGGAACAAAAATCTCACCATCATGATTTGGATCCATTTTCTAATTTCCCTGTCTTTATTCAGGGCATTGAAGACTAAAGGAAACACACCGAAGTATGGTCTCATTTTCCATTCTTCTTTCATTGGCCGTGCATCTGCACGTAATAAGGGCCGCATGGCTCGCTATCTGGCGAACAAATGTTCAATTGCTTCCAGGATTGACTGCTTTTCTGGTGAAATTCTATTTCTTTTTGGCACTTTCTCCCGTTTCACTTTTATATGCCCGTACAACAGGTTTTGATGAATTTGCATGATGATATGTAGAGAGTGGAACAACTGCTTTTGGTGAGAAACTTCGTGAACAAGTCGAGGAGCGACTTGACTTTTATGACAAGGGAGTTGCCCCTCGTAAGAATATTGATGTGATGAAAGCTGCCCTGGAGAGTACTCAAAACAAAGGTACTTTTTGGAGTTTGCAAGGTTTTTAGTAGCGACCCCCTTTCTAAATGAAAAGGAAAAGTGAGAAAAAAAAGTATTCCAAACAATTACTATCAAAAGACTATTTCACCCCATTTTGTATCTTACATGACTTTTTTCCTGCCACAATCTGAGATATGATCAATTTGTTTGGTTTAAATTGTTTGGAAGTAGAATTGGTCAATATCCAGAGAAATGCTTTCCCTTGCATTGTAACTCTGATTCACTAGAGCCCACCACCACGACCACCCCCACCCCCAAAAAAAATAAAAAAAAGGTCAACTCGTTTCTTGCTCATGCCTCCTGTTGCTTTTTGTAGATGTGGAGATGGAATCTGAGGAAGTGCCCTCTGAAGTTCAAACCAAAAAGAGCAAGAAAAAGAAATCGAAGTCTGCTGCAGAGGATGACGAGACTATGGCCGAGCCTGTTGCAAATGGAGAAGCTCCTGAGGAACCTAAATCAGAGAAAAAGAAAAAGAAAAAGGAGAAGCGGAAATCGGAAAATGAGCTGGAGGAAGGAGCAGCAGATGGCAAATCTAATGGAACGAATGGCGTTGATGCTGACCAGGATGGGACAACTAAGAAGAAGAAGAAGAAGAGCAAAGCTGAAGATGGTGAAGATTTGCAGGCTGCAAGTGATATGAAGAAGAAAAAGAAGAAAAAGTCGAAAAGCGAGGATGAGTGATGTTTGAAGGGTTTTTCCGGGGATGATTCTCGGTCATAAAGACCGACTGCTGTGAAGTGGTAGTAGCGGCATAGTAGCTAGCAAGTTGGCTGCCTTTTGAATTGTTTTCGTTGGAACCTCTGTATCTAAGAAACTTTTCTGTTCAATTTTGTGATGATGTGAGGTATTGCGGCATTTGTATGGCGGTTCTAGTTCTACTTCTTGCTATCTAGTTCATGAGGCGGCGTGGTCGGCTTAGTACACAAGGAATGCCAACGCCATGAGCTCTGAATCCAGAGCAGAGAGCGAGGGCATTCGCGGAATCATTGTTACGTGCCCAGATTCATGGAGTTCCTTTCTATCCCCTGCTTACTGTCCATGCTGAAAAGCA
Organism: Eucalyptus microcorys; assembly: GCA_014182515.1. Taxonomy (NCBI): domain Eukaryota; kingdom Viridiplantae; phylum Streptophyta; class Magnoliopsida; order Myrtales; family Myrtaceae; genus Eucalyptus; species Eucalyptus microcorys. The sequence continues at coordinate 25,349,157 of CM024572.1, forward strand.
TAAATTGGTAACGTTATTTTCTGCCCGACGAGTTCCTAGAGAGGTGGAACCGTACCCTAGTGCAAACTCCCAATTTCTTCCCAACGCCATGGTTAGATCCGACTTAAGAAAATGGGAGGCGGTAAAAGCAAATGTAGAAAGCGACACGGTCGGTTTTCCGTTGATACGTGGTTCGGTATGGTTGGTAGCTTTTTGGGAGATGTTCTTAGATTCCTGTCGTTTTGTATTCTAGCTTTTCTACGACTCTCCAGGACAGGAAAGAATCTCTCTTTTATTGTCTCTATCTACTCCCTGTCTCTCTGCTCGTGCTTTCTTCTTCGAGACGCAGAGAAACCGGAGTCCTGCGTGCGAGAGCGACTGCGAGGATGGGGAGCACGAGTGCTGTGAATCTGGAAGATGTGCCTTCCGTCAATCTCATGACTGAGCTCCTCCGTCGTTTGAAGTGCTCCACTAAGCCCGACAAGCGCGTCATCCTCATCGGTAGTTTGCTTTCCGTCCCTGCCTCGCTCTTTAACCGGCCGGTAGTTGTGTGGCCGGCTGCATGATTGTCCAATGTCATGGTCTTCTCCAAGTGCAATCTCATTTTCTTTTGAAGTCGAACTTGGTAAGCGGGAAGAAGGAAAAAGATTTATGTGCTTCACGGCCTTGTGGGCTGAAGTCGCCGCCGTATTTGTAGCACTCATGAATATGGTTCTAAGGGATTGGGCTTTTGTTATTTCCCCCTGGCATACATGTTCTGTCCAGGGAACTTATCCCAAATTATAGTGAATTTATGGGAATGATTGTTCAAGGGTTCTTGCTTCTCTATTGAAGAAAAACAGAGGTCAATGGGAAATTGATGGCCATATTTTCTCCATCGGTTCTGTTCTACAAGACTCTAGCCTATATCGTATTTGAGCTTTACCTATACTTGGAATCAATTTCTAGCATTATCTGATACAGCATTCTAGTAAGGCTTTCTGAGGGACGTAAGAGGGTTCTTGTTTTTGTCCACTGGCTTAAATGTACCTTGATCGAACTCAAACTACATGTACCTTGATCTTTCTTTTATATTTTACCAATCTGAAAGGGAACCTGAAATTTGATAGTTTCTCTACAAATTTAGACTTCACATCCAGAAAGATCAATTCAGGGGTAGTGAGTATTTTGGTTTTTACAAAGAGTCAGGCCTTCAGAGCTAGTTATTATATGATGATGTTGATTGATTCTCACTTGCTGAATCCTAGCGTTCGTTAAAGCTTCCTCTGTTCTTGTCATGTTGCTTGAATGTATAATAGGGCTTTTGAGATTATAAGCCACATGTACTTTGTACATGTCTTCATGCATTGATTTCATGTATTGTGTATATTCGTCTACTTTGCTGTATTCACTCTTCCATTTTCAAAGATAATGCTGTGTATATCTGCGACTGCTTCTGAGATTTGCTATGAGATAGCCACTAGACACTAACAAAAAAGAAAAAGAAAAGATGGACTGAAGCACAAGTTATAAGCTTCAATCCTTCAATCCTTTTTTATTAATCTCAAATGTTGTTCTTCTTAGACATTGGCGTCTCTTGTTTCACTTGTGCTGAAGTTCATTTTAGTGGTTGTCAGTATGCAAGCAATTGTCGAGGTATTGTATTGATAGGCTATGGCTTATGCTTTCTTGTGAAAATGCAGGCCCTCCAGGATCTGGAAAAGGCACCCAATCACCTTTCATTAAGGATGAATACTGCTTGTGCCACTTGGCTACTGGTGATATGTTAAGAGCTGCTGTTGCTGCAAAGACCCCTCTTGGTCTCAAAGCCAAAGAAGCCATGGACAAGGTATGACTTCTTTTACATTATTCTTGGCCTCTCCTGTTGGAGTCCTCTTTTTGTTTCAATGACTGTCTTACAGCAAGTAATTTATGTGTGCAAAACTGCTTTCCAGGGAGAACTCGTTTCTGATGACTTGGTTGTTGGCATTATAGATGAAGCAATGAAAAAGCCTTCATGCCAAAAAGGTTTCATTCTTGATGGATTTCCAAGAACCATCATGCAAGCGCAGAAGGTTTTGTACAAGTACTTTGGTTGATCAAATATATTTTCTTTTTGTACATCAACTCCCTGTGTAGTCTCGTTTTTCTCACAGGCTGCTCTGTTTTTTTCCCCGGCAGCTTGATGAGATGCTAGAAAAGCGTGGTGCCAAAATTGATAAAGTTCTGAATTTTGCAATTGACGATGCAATCTTGGAGGAGAGGATAACTGGTCGGTGGATACATCCTTCCAGTGGCAGGACCTACCATACAAAATTTGCTCCTCCGAATGTTCCGGGGGTTGATGATGTAAGCATTTTGGATGCTCATTTTACTCTCCTTGGTTTAAAAAGTTTAGGAACCTGTAAATTCCTGTGCAGGATGGTCTAAGAGAGGGTCTTCTCCTTCATCAGTTGTTTTTCTCCAGTTATTAGACTGTTTCAAGTTAAAGTTGATCCATTTTTAACTCCACCTGTATCTCACTGCTTGTTTAATCTGTTGAAGGTTACCGGAGAACCTTTGATTCAGCGCAAGGATGATACTGCAGCTGTCCTCAAATCTCGACTTGAGACATTCCATAAGCAAACTGAACCGGTACCCAATACGATTTCCTTCTAGTGCCTTCAACAATTTCATGTGTTAGACGTTGGATGAACTATAATTAAATCCATTCCACAGGCTTGCGTTTGTTGCTTTTTTCCCTTTTTCTTCCTGCTTGTTTGAAGCCAGCAATGTTTCTATTTTAGTTTAGTTAGCTTGTCTTATTGGTTGGTGTACTTTGGATACAGGTGATTGATTATTACTCCAAAAAGGGAATAGTTGCAAATCTTCATGCTGAAAAACCTCCTAAGGATGTGACGGGTGAGGTTGAGAAGATTTTGTCTTCTTGAAAAAGATGGTGCTCCCACCTGAGAATTCCAACAACTACGTTGAATTTTACAGGATAGATATCAGAACCTTTGAGTTTCTGTTCCATTGTTGTATAATTGAATGTGGCGGCTGTTGTCAAATTGTTGAGGATTTTCCTTATCGTCCTAAAATAAAGTTGAGGACAGAATTGCTTGTCTTTGGTCATTTCTTCTGGAAATGCCAGAACGGATAAGCACTGATGACAATGGAGTAGGGCTTGATTTGCTTGATTATGCCTTCCTTCCCTCAGAATATAGACTCCATACTTCACGAACTCTACCGATATATATATTATTTTTTCCCGGTCTGTGCAATTTGACTTAATTAATATTCACTTTTTGGGGCTGGGATAGTTTTGGATGAAACATAGAGAGAATCACGAGTTCGTGTAATGAATCAAGTGAGAGCTTCTTGATTCCTGGAGACCCTATTTAACAAAATACCACTGTTGACTTTGAGATGAATATATTAGCTGATGGTGGTCTAGCTTGTTATCTGAATATATATGTTTGCCATACTGATGAATATAAAGTATCATTATTCATTCTGAGATTTTTGGGGTCATCCCCTGGAATGAATTGATAATTAAATTGCATCGACTTGCGTATAATTTTGCAGCTCATTCCCTCTAAAGATCATCTCATCCGTGCAGCCCCAGTGCCACATTATACTTATAGACAATTCGGGGGAAATCAGTTAAAGTGACGATGGTGAAATATTGAAACTTTTCGGACCATTATAGCTTTGGTCTGACAAATTACAATCCTCATGGTAACGTATACTTTCAACAAGGAAATATCACTCTAATAAACAATAGCACGTCTCTCTATATGATAACAAGATAAAATCTTCAGACTACCGTGCAACAGTTGAGAGCAGCCTGCTAGGATTGGTTACTGGGCACCTTGCAGAAAAGCCTTGTACCATTCGGCAGATTTTTTAGCAGTGCGTTTGAGGTTGTCCTTATAGTCAATGTAGTAAAGCCCGAACCTCGGTTTGAAGCCCGAGGCCCATTCCCAGTTGTCAGCGAGTGACCAGTGAATATATCCTTGCACATTCACTCCGTTCCTGCATTGCCCCAAATTGATCAGCTTCAGAAATTGTTACCGGGTGTTGGCCTCGGGGCAGAGCTAACATTAAGAGTTTAAACTGGTCGTCCTAGTAAAACTGGATCAAGCCATGACTTGCCACACACATGCAATCACGAATTAGCGATAACTTGGTGTGAATGCAAAGAAACATGCATATCATCCTCTTTTGACACATGCGGTTAACAAGATGCTTGCATTGCTGTGGCAGATAACCAAAGTAGCGAGGATTGCAAATGTGATGGAATTGAGGACTTACTTTTTCGATTGAAGGACACGTGCGAGATGTTGCTTCAAGCAATCAATCCTGTGAGGATCGTTCAGCGCTTCCTCCCGTGGACGGCCCTTTACATTTTCTTCAGTGACACCTGTGATAAAACACATTTCCTGAGTAAAATATGTTACTTTTATATGGGAGGTCCAGATATGTACGATGATAATCTGGATGATATATCATTAGAAATGCGACTCCTACCATTCTCAGTAATGTAAATCTTTGGGTTTTGGTACTTCTGCTTTACATGGCCCAAAATTTGCACCAGACCATCTGGATACCTATATATCCACTCAATTCCTTCAGCCTGAAAACAAAGATCCGTTATTGTGGTAATAAGGTTCGACTGTCGTGCTGCAATGAGGTTGTAAAAGCATTACTACCTTTGGACCGATTAGTACGCCGTCCCTCGTTGCTGAAATTTAGAGGAGTGGGTTAGAAAATGATCGATTATCATTTCTAATCATCTTAATACATCTTTCATGATCTTGGAATGGTAAAGATATGGCTCATCATTACCATTTTCCGTCACGAACGAGTCGTAAGAGTAGCTAGTTGCCACTTTGCGTTTATTTTCTGGGGTGTTTTGAGCATACTGTGTTGAATAGTAATTGATACCAATGAAGTCGAAAGACCCCTTTATCAGCTCCTTCTCCTTTGCAGTGAAAGTGGGTAATCTGTCTTTCACCAAGCTTCTCATTATGCTTGGATAATCTCCATTCACCAACGGATCAAGGAACCTATCAAGAAATAATGACTTCTTGTTGAGCTTCTCCAAAAATGAACTATCGCATGGGGAATGAACTAGCACGAAATTTATGTGGCATCTATTTTCTGGAAGGCCGCTGAGTGTTCAACGTATATATTTAAGTTCTACGGTCGACATGGACGCCCAGAATAGGACTAAAAGAAGTAGAAAAAATGTTGGCAAGTAATCCCTTCTCGCATTCCTCCTTTTTCAAAAGGAATTGACAGAAATGAAAATAATGAATCCCCTTCCTAGCAAGATCAGAAGTAGTGCTAACCCTGCATCGATTCAATTTGCAAAGGCAATTCATCAGGCAAGAGTAAGGACCTCTCTGTTCTCCCTAACACGGGTGGAAAAATTGATACACAGCCCATCCTCTATTGAGTAATCCCTGAGTGGCGGCATCAATAATTGTCTTGACTAAGACTAACAGGATTGACTCTACTATCGGCAGAGGCAAGCGTCAAAATTAGTTCCCTTAGATGAGAGGGAGTTAACATCTCTGAAATGTCATTTAAATGCCATAAGATGATTTTGGTACTTGACTTTAGCAAGGCTAATGTGGAAAACCATGAATAGACAGGTAATTTAAACTGTCTTAGAACCAAGGATATGAACTTATGGAGGTGCAACTATTGTGATTAGGCATCTGAAAGCTCATGTGTGTTGTAGCTACATAAAAAGAAGGTACATAAATCTGATCACGTCCACGTATGCAGATGGAAGATTCACTCACCAACCCACAGCGAAGTCCATAGCTCTCTCTGCTGCAGCTTTGTCATCTGAACTATCCGAGTATGGCACATAATTTTTTCCCACGAGGCTAATTCCAATTTCTCCTTTTTGGTCAGCCTACAGTAGTATATAACCGTCGGGTAAATACCTTTCTGAGAGAACAGAAGCACACAAGTCTGATATTTGCGCAGAGTGTTGATAGGACAGAATGAAGGCAAAAAGCCAGCATTAATTTGAAGTGTGCTTAATGGCATGCATACAGGAACTAAAATTGTGCATCGCCTCACATTAAATTTTTCTCTGTAGAGCTTAACAGCAGTTGCATGTGCAAGCAAGTGAGTGTGGGCTACGATGTAAGGCTCTGTAGAAGAGTTACCGGCATCACAATCTGAACACCGACCCGGTGCAGAGAATCCAAGGTCATACCCAAATAGAGCTGTAGCCAGTGGCTCATTTGTGGTAATCCAGTTCTTTACCCTATCTCCATATGTCTTGAAGCAAATCTCGCAATAGTCCCTAAAATCATTCCTGCATATCCAGGGAAACACCAAACCCAAACTTGTGCTTCATTGTCAAGAACTAATACTCAAACCATTTCATTTACAGAGTACCTCGTGCTTACAATATATTACGGCTTAAGAATCCGCCATACTTCTCCTGCAAGGCTTGAGGGCAGTCATTGTGCATCAGTGTGACAAAAGGTTTGATGCCTGCAAGTAATCAGAGAGTAAGATTAAGACAAAGCTTCTTCCCAATACAACAGTATCTCTCGGTGTCATCGTCATTGGCTTACCGGATGCTACCAATTCATTTATCAAATTGTTGTAATAATCAATACCCTGTTGGTTTATTCCACCACTGACTGATCCTTCTGCATTGGAATTTAGAGTGGCAAGCAGATCAGCATTAGAATCTCTTCATTGGCTAATACTTCACATCTTCACATGTAATAAACAGACGGTTGGAAGAGCAAATGCTACCGGTATGGTACTTACGAGGAAGAATTCTGCTCCAGGAGATGGAGAATCTGTATGTGTTTACCCCGAGTTCCTTCAAGATTCCTACATCTTCCTGTACCCATGATGATAAATTTATCATATACAGATGACTGATTTGTCACAGGTTCTACAAAGAATTATGTTGTTGTCTATGGTTGAAAAAAATATGGAATTGGACTCACCTTGTAACGATTATATGAGTCTATAGCAACCGATGCATTACTCTTATCCCGGATCTTGCCTGGACCCGTGAAATTTAGGGAACAAGATGAGGAAGATCTAAACCCAATTGGTGTGTTCAGCTTTAATCAGAAAGCTTTTAAAATATCGTAGGAAAATCAAATGGTAAGGCGTATAGAAATATAATAATAAATAGTTGACGTTAAAAAAGAAAGAAAGCGAGAACCTTTAGCAGCATAATCATCCCAAATGCTTGGTCCCTTACCACCTGCAGATCCTTCGGTCTGCATAATAACAATTTTCGGTCCTTGTTACGCAGGAAAAACAAAAAAGCCCCACTTGTTCGGCCGTTTAGGCCATAATGAATCATGTAATTGATCAACATGAACTCCCATTTTCAAGACATGCATATTTAAAGCTTGAACAAATACTGATATGCAAGGTTGTCATCATATATTTATTATGCTGAAACGGGTATTCACCTGCTGAGCAGAAGAGGCAACTCCAAACAAGAAATCACTTGGGAAGTCCGACCTCTTGACCGTTGGTTCATCTATCGTCACTGCACAAAGACGTAACGTTAATATCTCTGAAAGACTTAGAACATGGTTGAGCTGCTGGTCAAAATATTGTCTTTTACTAAGGAGGAACAAAAGAAGAAGAAAGAAGAAGAAGAAGAAGATCTAAGTTGTTTCCAAAATGATTAGGGACATGACGAGGACGTCTCAGAACATGCATGTCGCATGCAGAACAGACACGGTTGAGTGCGAGTAAAAGGACCATTGTTGGTGATGGTGATGGTGATTGTGAAGAAGATGACACGATCAATGAAGCAATCGAATAGAAAAAATTGGGTTGGGTGAAGAATTAAATACTAGAAAGCATTCTCCTTTGAGTAGTAAGAATGTGAAGCGGATCAACCAACTTCAAACAGCACATATTCCTAAGATGATAAAAGCTTGTTCATTTGACAACTCTTGACTCCAATTATATCCTTCCATCTCAAACAACTCTTCAAACCAACTCTCTAGTAGTCTTTTAGTTTCCACTCTGAATCGAGAAAATATTGGGTACCGCTTAAATTCCACCGTGTCAAAATCTTAGTCAATTCATTAGGCGACATGTGTCGCCCGAGCCCCACTGTGCTAGAACCCATCTGATACTTCAGAGAAAAGAGAATTAAAATATATGGAGAGACCACACAAAGACGGGAGAGCAAATTGCAAGCATTAGGGAGGGATCGGGGAAGGGATGAAAGCTTTATCAGCAACCACATGTCGCTGAACTTGGATTTGCTGCGAATCGCAAAACGAAACTTTTTCCTTTGACATCGAGATGGGGTCCGTCACTCCCCTCCACTGCTTCTCCATCCCTTCCTTTCCTGGATGGTTTTGCCCTCCTCCTCCATCTCCAGTTGAGGTCGGAGAAGGGAAAATGGGCCATCGCGGAGGGGAGAGAGAAAGAAGAAGACCGTGAAAGGAATGCATGCACCCAAAGAAGAAGACCGTGGAAGGAATGCACCCAAATTTGAGGTGGGAGAAGGGAAAATTCACAAAGGAATGCACCCAGAAAATAACGAAAAAGAGAGACCAAAGGCAACCAACCATTGGCCACGTCCGTCGACGACGCCGACAAGATTGAAACAAATGAAAAGACGACGTAGAACAGTGCGAGTAAAAGGGCCATTGTCGGTGGTGGTGAAGAAGTTGACACGATCAACGAAGCGATCGAATGGAAAAAAAACTGGGTCGCGTGAAGAATTAAATACCGAAAGCAAACTCCTTTGAATAGGAAGGATGCAAAGCGGAACAACCAACTTCAAACGCCACATTCCTAACATGGTAAAAACTTGTTCATTTGACAACTCTTGACCTCCAACTATATTCTTTCGTCTCAAATGACTCTTTAAACTAACTCTCTAGTAGTTTTCTAGTTACTGCTCCGATTCTAGATGGTTTAATATATTTTCTTTAATCTAACAATAGGGCCTCACATAGAAAAAGCATCGTTGAAGGAAACCCATTTGTAAGGTTAAAAAAAAAAAAACATGTAATGACTATGTATTAGTTAAGCCAAAAAAAGGCTTTGTTTGATATTTAACAAAAGTAAAAAGTATCTTCCTTTTATTTACATGCCAATATACGTGAATGTACTCATTAATATTTTTACGTTGTGAAAGTATCAAGTGTTTCTAATTCAGAAAAAAAAAGGGTAAATGCATATATCACAAATTTCTAATTAAAAAAAATAAAAACATGAAAGTCAATCCAAACAAATTGTAAATAGTTTTATTTGAGCGATTATCAATAATAGAGATTTAATGTGGTATAGTAGGCTATAAACCAAATATATTTGGACAAATAAAAAATAAAACCATTTTCAAGTATGTTGATCTAATTATGCGATTATATAAGTAAGTGAAATATAGAGCTTTTAAACCTTATAGAGGGCTAGCGCCCCATGTGGATTCTTTCTTAAAACGATGGAAAAATGACACAATTTGTCTATGAACTTTGGTTCATTATGTAATATGGTCTATGAATTTTGGTCCAACATTTAATATGCTCCCTAAATCGTTAATTCATTTAATGCAATCTTTTAAACTTTAGTCTAATGTTCAATATGATTCCTGAATCTTAATTATTTTTGTATAGTTTTGGAACTACATTGAATATCTATTAACAGTTCGAGGATCCGCATTGAACAAATAAAAAATCTGGAGACGATATCGCAAATTGAGCTAAAGCTTGAGGTTTATATTGTAAAAATTGAAAAATTGGAAATGATATTGCATATTAAATCAAAATTCAGAGATAATTTGTATTATCATCCCGCATCAATATACCATAATGTTTTTGGATCCCAAGTTGTAACAGGCTTAGTGAAATTTTGACTTTTGAGAAGATAATAAAGAAATGAAGCTACGGGAGGGGGATTCACGGCCAACCCATTTTAGTGAAAGAGGAGATTCTACAGGCCAGAAAAAGTCAAAGAAAGAAAAACAGGGCAGGGAGGGAGGCCTTACCTTCGACATTTCAAACCCGAATCTTGTTGCACGACTGGTGAAGAATTGAAGGTCGTGATGCGAAATCTATGATTAACTATATCGAAGAATATCTTCTTTGAGGTAAAGCTGGACAAGTGCCATCCTCTTCCGAACTCCTTTTTTTTTTTTTTTTTTTTATAATTCTTTTGAAGATTTCATGGAGTCCTTGTAGATTTCGTGCTAAATTTTGGTTTTGCTTCTGTGATTTGATGGTTGCAAACTGGGATGTAAGCTGTAAAAGGGGAAGCTTGGATTGGGCAAGATCATTTGAACCCTAATTTCATTAAGGTTGGTTTCAAAGGGGCTTTTCTTTTTTTGGTGAGATGAGCTTAAACTAGTGATCTTGCTGTTGAGCGGGTAGATTTTTGATTGAATGTTTGAAAGGATGATTTTGGTTTAGGTTGTCCAGCCTTAAGGCTAAGCTTTTTTGTGCTTCATTTTCACCGAAATAGACTTCTGAAGCTTCAATTTGAATGGAAAATGCACTACACTTTTACACCTTTGAGTTGTTGAAGTAATTGGGTAGTTACAGTTCAAGGTAATGAGTTTGGAGTTAACAAGTTTGTAGAATTTAAATGATATGAAATCTGTCCAAAGCTGGACTGATGTGTTTACATGTGGTTTTTGAACTTAATCCATGAAATAAAAAAAGACTAAATATTAAATTTCTTAATGAAGTTAAGAAAGAAAGAAGTTATTGGTTGACAGTGGATGATTAGAATGGTGATTTTAGGTGAATTGGATTAAGGGAATATTTGCTGGGCCATCTTGAAGTCAAGTTCTCGGACCTTGTGTATTTTAACTCTTTGGTGTGAAATTGTTTGATCCCCCTAGCACTAGTGATTTAGTGCTGGAGTAAAATATTACTATGGTGAATTGTGTCTATCCTCAAGTGAGTGTGTGATACATGTAATATATGATGGGTCAGTATATTGCATTACACGTGTTTGATGAATTGTGGCAATATGACTGGCTGATGGTATATGCTTTTGTGCACTGATGTGCATCACATTGTGTGCTTTTTGGTCTATGTGGGTCCTAGCTATTAGCTTGGTGTCACTTTTATTTGCCACTCTTAGGAGCAAGGTCATTGAACGACTTTCTATGTGTGTTAATGGGAACCTGTGTCATGTGTTATATGACTGGACTCATGGCTGGTGGATAAGTGCCACTCTTTCGAGGAATCCTTCATCAGTGGTTGTGGATGACTGACAGATTGAGGAATAGAACCATCTGATTTGATTCATTCTCAATAGCCATGAGAGCAATGTCCTGCTCTCAGGATGAGTCTCTGGCCAGACCATAAAATTCTCTATGCAAACCCACTTATATGTACTTCATTTGATTAATGTGTTGTTTGCAGCATTCATGTTAAACTCGTTTTACCTGCATGTTGCATACACATGTACATTGCGTGTGATTGTGAAGGTGACTACTTGTATCAAGTTATGTCTTTCAGACCTTGAAATTTCACTGACTGAGGCGGTGCTGTTCACCCCTTGTTTAACATTTTCAGAATTAGCTGAGAGGGTCTCTTCATCACTTTTGGAGATTTAACTGGGAAATTCTCAGGCACTAGAAGTCAAAGTGGACTTAGTTGGAGTTAGAGTTGAGCAACAAATGCTTAGCGTGTCCCCTTGCCTATATATGTATAAAATTGATTTGTGGTCTGCGTGGGTGAATAGTCCTAGTTCCATTATGGCCAACAATGAGCCTCCATTGTTCATGTCCTGTAAATGTGTTAAAGTTATGTTATTGATCAGCCAATTGTGTACCTCCCAGGCTTCTCTATTGTTGACACTTGTACACCGGCCAAGTGTGACCTGAGCCTTGGGTATGTTTATGAAATGGCCTGCTGTGTACATATTATATATGCATGCTATGAGAAAAATAAGATTTTGCTTTACAGGTTGATTGATATATCAGCTATGTTGGGGGGACTCCGTCCTCTTTTCAATAAAATTATGCTTTTATGTAAATGCTCTGCGGGTTTATAGTAGCCCCCTTGGCATTCACACATGGTGTTATCATGGGGTTTGGGGTGTTACAGCTCAACTCAACAATGCACAAGAAAGGCTAGTGAATTGACATGTCTTGAACAATTAGCTTCCCCCCTCCTTTATTTCTTGGGCCAGTATCTATGCTTGCCCTTAGTCCTTGCTAGTTATTTCCCTTGTAAGAGGTTAGATTGTTCATGAGAAATCTGTGTTTTAATTGCTGCCTGTCTGGTGGCCATCATTGTAGCTTTTGTTTGAATTTCATCGAAAATATAGTGGGCTTATGCACACTCAGGATGCCGTAGTTCTACTAATGAAGGATGCCCTAGTACAAGCACCTGATGGGCAAATAGATGGTGATTTACGCAGAACAGACTACTTCTAGATCTATGGCTATCCCATAATTCAGAAATTTAAGCTATTTTTGCAAGAAAATTGTTCCATGATAACCTCTGTGGTTGACCATTCTCCAAGTTTGCATGAGATTTATTTTTATATATTATTGGGAGGCAAGCTTCTGATATGTCCGGTGTGAATTTTCAGCAGGAATTACTTGCTACAAATGGCTTCTTTCCGAGCTTTCTTGAACAGTCCCATTGGCCCCAAAACTACTCATTTCTGGGGACCAGTTGCAAACTGGGGATTCGTGGTTGCTGTATGCTTCTTCTCCATAATGTCTATTTCCAAATGCCTTCATTAGTGACTAATGAAACATCTTGAAGCCTGGATTTTCAACTTTTTCACTAATGTTTAACTTATTTTTTGCTTCCAATAGGGATTGGTTGACATGCAGAAACCACCCGAGATGATATCAGGCAACATGACAGCAGGTTAGCAATTTCTGTTCCATAAAAAGCAACTAATTTTATTATCTTCTTATCATGTCAAGCCAGCTCACCTTTGCGTCTTGATTGCAGCTATGTGTATATATTCTGCATTGTTTATGAGGTTTGCATGGATGGTGCAGCCGCGGAACTACCTACTCCTTGCATGCCATGCCTCAAATGAATCTGTCCAGCTCTATCAACTATCCCGTTGGGCAACGGCTCAGGGGTAAGTTCCAATTGCAACACTGGTTTAATACACTCTCTACACATCACCTCAAGTATACACATAAAGATCTGTTTAGTTTCTTAGGTTTGATTTGTATCATATGATTTTAGTTGTGGTTGTGGCTTTGACTGGGAGATGCATAAGCAGTTAAACATTGTGTGACTTGCTCTTTTCTTTGTTATAGGTACTTGTCCCAGAAGAAAGACAAAGCCTCGTCACAATAATATGTTGCTGGGTCTTTCTTTCCCCATTTCATTGGTCTTGTGGCGATTTCTTCCCAGGAGTTCCTGAGAAGTTTGCTTTCATTCCATCCAAACCATAATTGGCAGGTCTTGTGCGATCGCAACTTGATTCGTATATTTTCACATCATTATTGATGATTTACTTTCAGCAAGTGATGCTTGCATGGAAACTTAACCTCCTGTTGGACTTGGATGCCCAATAATATATCCCTCGAACCGTCGCATTTCCTTGGTTGTGCACACCGAGCATGGCTTTTGTTGACATGGTTCATGAGGACAGGTCGGTATCGTCACATAGGACTACACTGTCTGCTGCGGTCCAAGATTAGGATCTGCGAAAGTGTTGTGCACGTTTGTGAGGAGACGTGAGAGGAAGCATTTCATGTGGTTTCAATGGGGAGACTTTCCTCCAGCGATTTTAAGTTTGGTGGTCTGCTGGGTTTTGGGGTCCCTGTCATATAACGGATCGATTCTCGGGGTCCCACATTGATGTCCGTCTAGTCATCTTGTTTTCTGTCGTTTTCAGTGTAGTGAGGGCGTGGCTGGTGCTTTTGCTTCGGGATTCAAATAATTCTGTGGATAAGCAAGCGAGAAATGCACGTAATTTTTAATTGGATTAATTTAATTTAATTTTTTTGTTCATATTTTATCAATTAAGTCCATTCAACCAATTTAGGTTGGAGTTTACTGAGGTGGACCCCAGCTATTCTATGTAGCATAGGGTCGACGTTAATGTCAACAATTTTTAGTCTAAATTAGTCAAATTAACTCAATTGACAAAACATGAAAATATTTAAAATTAAATTGGTCAAATTAAAAGATTTATGACTGAATTAATATTAATGCTATTGATTTATGACTTTTTTGGTACTTTTCTCATTGGTAGGCAATGTTGGTATTTTCAAAGATTTAGTTTTGTAATGCATTTGAATTGGTTTCTAGAGGTGATTTGGAACTAACTAAAAGAATAGGGTTGACTAAACTTCACGTTAAGAGCATGTATATTCGATTAGGTTCAGATTTAATTCCAATCTCAAGTTAAAGAATGCTCTTGTGTTCCCTAATTGAATAAAATTTAAAGAGCGAGTATGGGGTTCGAAGCCTTCACCCCTCGTTATGATCTTCCATTCACAGAAAGTACAATACATAATCTAAGCAAGTGATTATGTAAGTGTGTTGACATAAAACAAATAATCTGGCGATGGATATCGTCGGTTTTGGTCAAGGCAAGTCGAGTCAAAACCCACCTCGAGTCAAAAATCCAATGCAAATTGATCAAATCAGTTCACTAAACTGAAGATAACATTCGATTTTTATTTGTGTTATTACTAGTTTTAAGTTATTGATCTTGAGCTTTTCTTGAACTCCTCGTTTTCCTACGTGAGATGTCAATCCTATGCACATTAGGGGTTCTCCTAAGTCATAGAGGAGCCTAGTCGAGCAACTAAAGAAGGTCGTGCTTCACGTGGATGGGAGCAAATGTGACGTTACTCCATGTCTACCAAACCCAGTAGTCCCCTTTCGACCCAAAAAAGGAAAAACTAGTAGTCCACTCGATTGTTTAATGAACTCTACGATCGAGGCAATATCCTTTTCTTTCCCTCCCGTTTTTGGTTAAAACCAAATCGCCCCCGTCTTGCTGGCGTGCTTCACGTGGATCCAACTTTCGGACCAATCAAGAACAGAAGCAACGTGTTAAAAAGGTACAGAAAATATGCACACGTTTCTAACGTGGGAGAGCTGTCGGTTGGCCTAATATGCCCCACCAATTTTTATTTCAAACATTAGCCGCTCGAGCTTCATAATCAATGTTAAAGAGCAAGTGGAGCCCATTCGAGGCAAGACTTTTACTTATGATTTGACGACTTTCAATTCCATGCAAGAAAATTTCTTTTATCTGAATTATTATTTCAAGAAATGATTGGATTATAATATTTGATTTATTATGAAAATAACCGTTTGGATTACAAAAAACTAAATAATAAAAAATTATAAATTATTGCAGGCTTTAAAAAAATTTATTGCTCATAATAATTTCTTATTTTCATAATAACTCAAAAATTGTTGTGCTAGCAAAATCGTATTATTTTTTACCCAATTTCCTTTCACTTCTCATGAGAGGATTTCTCAAGCATTTTGTGTGAAATGCTAAGTAGCAATGACATTGATACATAATGTGATATGCCGACACGTCTTTTTTGAAAAATAGATAATTTAACATGTTGGAACACGTTGTACATAATATATATTTATATATATTTAAATTCACAAATAAATAAGTAATAATAAAAGAGATTAGAATGAATTTACACTAAAAACATTAATTCACTATTTGTTAATATTATTCATTGTTTCAATTTGACAAATTCAATTACATTCCATTTCTATAATTCATAAAACTTGGAGGAAGAAAAAGACAAGCAATTCACATTCTACTACAATAAGTCAAAAAGAAAATAATTGACATTCCACCATCAATATAACAACAAGTCTTTCATTCTTTATTATTATTATTATTTATTTATATATATTTTTTGGTAACCGAGGATCCGCCAGGCTCACCTTTCACTTACGCTAATCAGCAACCCACAGCCCATATAGTGCACGGTGTATCTTAGACCAAGCGTCAATACCTCGGGGGAAGTTAGCATATGATTTTACCATCATGGCTTTATATATTTACATTTTGATCTCTTCTTTATTGAAAAATTTTAAATTGATTCTCGAGTGTTGGAATTCCAAATTTACATGTCAGATCGTGTCGAGAGAGTTGATTATGAGTTGAATTTTTCGACACTTGTTAATCGCATGTTGGAACATCTCGGAATATTGGATAGGATAAGATACTTTTTAATGAAATGAAAGCTTTCCACACTTTTAATGCCAAGCATTATCAAAGGGAGAGCACATGGTCGTCACCTGTCACGGCACTGTCCTTAATCGGGGGAACTAGCTCAACCTGAGGTTGAGGACAGTGCCGTAAGGTGTGTCAACCTAGCTGTGAGCGTTTAACCCACTCTTACTCACTCAAGGTGCAGGAGGTTACTATACCTACCTACCTGGTAGTAGTCAGAATCGAAGTCTTTGTGAAGAATATAAACAGAGAATGCGAAAAAGGAAGAGAATTGAAAGAATCGAGTAATTCTCTGTATTTCATGAACAAAGGCAATACATTTCTCTGAGAGCTCAAAATCACACTTTCTATATCTCTCTCTCTGCTTTTTATATCATCGCAAGAATACAAGATGAAGAAGAAGAAGATGAAGGAGCTCGAGCTGTGTTTCCGTAGAGGTCGAGTAGAGCTTCGACTTTACCAAATCTTTTCTTCGCAATAGCTCCATGTTCACGCATAGACGGCGTAGCTATCATCACTCTTGCAGCAATACAGTCTTCAACCTTTGGTTCTTCATCCTTCTTCACTTCCACAAGCTCTGTTTCGAACTTTGTTTTATTATGCTTCTGTTCCTTAACAGTCTTGATGTGATATCTACCTTCACCACCGTGAAGCTCCCTAATTTTTATCTATCTTTGTCTTCCCGATAGAGAGGGAATAGGAGAGTAGTGCGGGGTCTCTTACCCCAGGGCGGTTTTCCCGCTTGTTTCCTCCATGAGCCTTTTTAAGGACCTGCTCAGGTCCAAGCTTCTCTTCCATGAACGCCGTGAGAAAAGTGGGGAATGGTGGTTGGTCATCGAGAATTGCACTTTGTTCATTAGTCATATCATCTCGTGCTTTTAAGTCTCTGCAAAGACCGCGACGGCGACATCTTCATCTTCATCATTTCACGATGGCTAAAACTAGTCACCGCACCAAAGAACTCGAACCCATCAATGGCTTCTGCGCCGAAACTAGGACCTTCCGCAGCCTCAGGCCCTCCGTCCTCTCCCTCCTCCTTCCCTCCCCATTTCGCTCACCGACTTCCTCTTCTCCATCCTCCCCTCCTCCTCCTCCTCTTCGTCGTTCCTCGTCGACGCCGCCACCAGCCACCGGGTCACCTACCCGCGCTTCATCTCGCAATGCCGCGCTCTCTCGTCCTTCCTCGTCAGCCGCTTCCCTTCCTTCTCCAAGAACGACGTCGCCCTCGTCCTCCCGCCTCCTTCCCTCCACGTCCCCGTCATCTACTTCACTCTCCTCTCCCTCGGCATCGTCGTGTCCCCTGCAAACCCCTTGAGCTCCGCCTCCGAGATCCGCCACCTGGTCGGGCTCAGCAAGCCCGTCCTCGCTTTCGTCACCTCCCAAGCAGCTCACAAGCTGCCCACGCTCAGGCACGGCACCATCCTCATCGACTCGCCCGAGTTCGAGTCCGTTTTGTCCTGGACCGGCCTGAAGGAGACCGATCCCGTTCTCCGCAATGTCAACCGGGTCACATAGGCCGACCCCGCGACGATTCTCTACTCTTCGGGCACGACGGGCCGGGTCAAGGGCGTACCCGGGGTCGCCGGCGCTCGCCAAGCCGAGCCAGGCCCGAAGCCCGTTTGGCTGTTTCCACTTCCCTTGTTCCACGTGTATGGCTTTGCGTCGATATTGAGAGCCTTTGGGATGGGGGCGACCGTGGTTTTGATGGGGAAATTCGAGTTTGAGGCCATGCTGAAGGCCGTGGAGAAGTATAGAGTCGGCTTGTTGCCGGTGTCCCCGTCGGTCGTGTTGGCGTTGGTGAAGTCGGCGCTAATCGGGAAGTATGACCTCAGCTCACTCCGCACCATCATGTGTGGCGGAGCGCCGCTTGGGAAGGAGGTTTCCGAGCGGTTCCAGCAGCAATTCCCTAACGTGGAGCTGGTGCAGGTGAAATGCCATTAGTGTTAAAAGATATTAAAACAAACATAACTTCCATATTTTGTAATTCATTTGGCCAAAAAAATAGTTAGCCCTTTAATTTTAGGATTAATACAAAAAAAACCTTAAAATGATATATCCGTGACAAATTTACCATAAAATAATTTTTTGACCACAAAAAATCTGAAACTAGTATATTTGTGATATTAGTTTTCATTATATTTTACTGTTTAATTATTGAGTTAGATGACATGTAACAATTGACGAGTATACTGGTTTTAGATTTTGTCCTCCGATCCTAGTTTGTGGTGCTTAGTTATATTAATTTAATTTAACGGAAATTATTAGATAGCAAATTTGTCACAAATGACTAGTTTGAGTTTTTTGGTAGGTAAAAAATTAATTTTTTGCAAATTTTGTCATATACATACAGGTTTGGGATCTTTCATGATATTAATTCTTAATTTTAATCCCGAAAAAGAAATGGCTGACTTTGATGAAAATAAAAACTGACCTAAAATCACTGCTGGCTTTGGACATCATTGGTAATCCATATAGAACACGATACTTGTTTTCCTCCATTTCATGCTATGTCAAGGTGACAAAGATTAGTTTTTGCATTTTTACTAAATTGGTTTCAATCCAGTCCAAAGGTGAAATCCCTATGCCAAAACTCATGGGATATGCAAGGAATTACTGGTATTATTAATGTACAGGTAAAAACCAAACCAAAGTCTTAAGCCCCAAATCGTTTAGTACTGGACCAATTACTTACATGCCAAAATGCTTGGGCATGATTTCTTTATTTATTTAAGTAGGACTTTTTAACTATATGGCACTCAATAACCTTTTTTTTTTTCCAATTACTTGAGTGTCATATTGCTTTTCAATTGATTATTTGAGTGCAAAAAATTCTTAAAAACGTTCATCACAAGTGTTATGCCATGTTAGATTTCTAGAATTTGGGTGAACATTTTTAAGAAATTTTGGTAGTGATCAAATGAAAGTTATGGTATGTAAGCGAATGTTTTTCTTTTTTAAAGTTATCACACTTGAGTGGTCGAAAAAAAAGTTATCACGCTTAAGTGAGTCTCATGTGAAAGTTATGACACTTAGTGTTTTTATACCGCCAATGAGTGATGAGCACTGCCTAACTAATTGCATTATATGACCTCAATTTGAAATTACCTGATGACGGATCTTAAGATAAAATTGTTGCATCAGATACATTAAATCAACAATCAATCAAAAGGTGCATTACGTTCATTGAGTTACACAATAACTCAATTTGGTACTCGTAGGCTTACCCCCATAGGTACCGCATCCGTACCATGACAGTGCTGTGCTAGAAATTTGGATGACGACGACATGAAAGAATTGAAGAACGTGAGGAAGTAGATACGGGCACATAGTTTTGAGTTGATGGATGCAAAAGATCAATAGATGTAAATGACTAATGGTTTTTTCTACATCGACATGTCCAAATGAATTTTTCAGGGTTATGCATTGACAGAGAGCCTCTTAGGAAGTAGGATGATGTGGCCTGATGAGACCAAGCAATACGGCTCCATTGGTCGCCTCGCCGAGTATATGGAAGCCAAAATAGTCGATCCTGTCACTGGAGAAGCTCTACCTCCTGGCTGCAAAGGCGAATTGTGGCTGCGTGGCCCAGCCATCATGAAAGGTCGATAGTCATACCACAATCTCTCATCCTCGATTGCTTTCCTTCTGGAATCTGTGAAGAAAACCTATCTGGAGATCTGTTGCACATTTTGTTCAAGCACCATCAAGTTAGGAAATGCCCGTCTTTCTATTGAAACACTGACTCGCTTACAAAAATTGCAGTACAAAATTAGATATCCCGGTTTCCTTGGACGTCATCAATTACTATGCTGCTTCCTGCATTAGGATTTCTCATTTCACTGCTGGAACTCCTCTTTGAGCTTCACGTATCACTTGTGAAACTCAGATGTTCTGAATCTCTCCTGATTCCATTTAGGTTATGTTGGAGATGAAAAGGCAACGGCTGAGACATTGGATCCTGGCGGTTGGCTAAAAACTGGCCATCTATGTTACTTTGACTCAGAGGGGTTCCTCTACATTGTAGATAGGCTAAAGGAATTGATAAAATACAAGGCATATCAGGTAGCTGCTGTCATAAGGAATCTTTTGCTGGTGAAATCTGATGCTTCGCATTTTTCCGTAATCAGATTTTGTCATCTCAATCTCATCCCATCCTACAGGTTCCACCTGCTGAATTGGAGCATTTACTTCAATCTCATCAACAAATTACAGAAGCTGCAGTGATACCGTATGCTCCAGTGCTTGTCTTATGACCTTCATAGATGCATCGAGAGATATTTTTGGCGTCAAACATGGATGCATAGAGTTTTCATGAGCAAAAAGTCTCATTTTATTTTTATTTACCATTCACTGACCTTTTAATTACTTGGAGGACATGCAAAGTATTGGTGAGTCGATGTTTAAAAGGTCGAGAGTTATCCTACCATTGTGCGGAATGATGATTGAAAGAAGATGTACTATTGCGATCGCATTTACTTTTGAGGCAAATCTTTATCTGCTTATAATGGACTCGTCAAACTTTGGCGTGTTGTGAGATCCATAAATGTGCTTTCTTTTTGGCTAAGTGGCTCATTGCGTAAGAAACCAACGGGACTAATCCAAGTGTATTGCTTGGGATCAGGTATCCTGATGAAGAGGCAGGGCAGGTTCCAATGGCTTTTGTGGTGAGGAAGCCTGGTGCATGCGTTACAGAATCTGAAATCATGGATTTCATTGCTGAACAGGTATGTTCCTCCTGGATTCATCTGTTTTGGAAGACTCTTCTTCAGTTTTTAGATTTTCGCAGGGAAATAGAGGAGTTGATGTCCTGAAGATACTAAATGCAAACGCTGAGGCACCTATTCATTGGCTATGACAACAACTATGACTTTATTTTTCTCGATATCATAGGGGACACTATTTGATTCCCAATCACTGACTTGCTGGGCACCTGGTGTTCTTAACAGCATGCAGGGCAATTGGTCGAGTACCCCAACGAGTCTTAATATCGCCTAAGAAAGCAGCTGCTCCAACCCTTGTTCTAGTCCATGCTGCTAATGTTTTTCTTTTCTCCCCTTTAACCCCAATTTGTCACTTAACATTTAGGCGAGCTGTCAGTGCTACTAGATCTATCCAACAAAATGGGCGTGGTCGTTTGTACTATACCTTTGTTTCACTTGCTATAGCTTACTTGGGTAACATAGCTCAATCAGAAAACTTGTTTCATTTAAGTAGCACAGAGCGAATTTGCAGAGTGTTCAGCCTGGTCCAAACACATAGACAACCCTACTCTATTCTCTGATTACGTTAAACTGGATTCGCAGGTCGCTCCATACAAGAACATAAAGCGTGTCGCTTTTATCAGTAGCATCCCCAAAAATCCTGCGGGAAAGATCTTGAGAAGGGAGCCCATCAATCATGCTTTATCTGCTGGTTCAGCTAGATTGTAAATCTTTGTATTTGGCAATTTGCTGCTCCATGGTATTAATGTTGTACTTGTTTTTGGAAGTGATTCACCATTCCTTACCAAAGACAGAGAACCCGGGGAAATGTGTAATCCCGACTGAATCTTATACCAGTTCTTTAGAGAAACCGTGCTTGCTAATACTGGTCTAAAGTGGTTGAGTTCAATTCCCCACTTGGGTCCTTATATTCTTGTGTCGTGTTTTGTCATTGTTTTTGGATGAAATATGCCATTATCATCATCCTCTGCGTTTGGTGCTCCATGGGATGCAAGATTTAGTACCAGTTGTTGGAAATGATTGATCATTCCTAGCAGAAGACACGTTACAAATCCAAAATTCAGGGCAGCCCCTTGTGATATGTGTACATGGCTGTGTAAGTGTCTAGTCTCTCTTGCCCCTGGCTCTGATTTTATTTTGCTCATTCCCTCCTATTGAAATGCGATGTTGATCTAGGAAACTTGACGTTTATAAATGCGAGTTGAGTTTTAGATCACTTCAAGCGATAGTGGAATAATTCAACAACGCTGATAACACTTGATAAGCAATAATATGCAATGTTTTTAGTTGTCTAAATGGTCGAGCTCGAGTCGCTTTAGATGCAAAGGCTGGTCATATTGTGTTTCCGAGTTAAATAATCAGTTTCCTCAGCCCGACCTGCTACCACAGCGTTAAGCTAAATGGGTACTGAATCTCCTTGTGCTTGGACAAGGCAGGAGCATATACATAAGCATTCATGTCACGACTCTTAAGACAAAAATGATTGTAGGCGGTCCTCTATGTGAACTTGACTCATTTTCAAATTGTAGAGTCCTGAAATATTTGGCTCAATATTCAATCAAATTCTAAATGTTCAAATTCATTCAATCATGTTCTAAATATTTTGAATTTACATAGTAATTAGCAACCTATATTAAATCTCTTGAGAACTTTACTTTGTATTTTATTATGACAAGTCAAATTGCTGCAATAAGACTCTGTTTGCAAGTTACAAAAAGTAAGGATGATTACAAATTACAATCGTCAAAAAGTAGCACTTGCTTTATTTATAAACGACAATGGCAATTACAGACCCGTAAAGGAAAACGTACTGTTTTTAAGGAAAATGACTTCGTCTTTGGTAAACTGTTGTTTATGAGGAAAATTACTTCCTTCGGAAGGCACATTTACTTTCATTCTTTATGACTTACAGGAAAATTATCCCTATGATGTTTACGAAAATTTAGGTTAATGGTTAAGTGATTAGAATTTTCACCTCACGTGATCTGTAGTCAAATTACTATCCTCGACTGTAATTGCTAACTACAAGTGCAACTAAACTATGAGGAATTTGAGAAAATTATACCCCACGAAGGAGACCGATGGAGCAAACTTACTACTTTTAAATAAGACTAGTCGCACTTAGAAAACATGTTACTAATTTTCATTTACGAAAACTTATAGGGAAATTACTATTACAATTGTTGAGGATGGTTGAGACAATTTCAGATTAATGACTCGTAGCAATTTTAAGTTATGAAATCAGTAGCCTAATAGCTACTCATAAAAGTACCAAGTGCTATTGATTCATTGCATGTTCGGAGAAATTGCGATTTATAGAAGTAAAATTACTAACATAAAGTGAAACTGACATTTTCATGTATTAAAAAAGAGAATGAGAAAATGAGAGAAAATTCAAAATATCGCGTAGACTTCCTGAGGGTTGAACGCATACCCGATCTATCTTATTATCAGTCGCTCTATATAGATTAATCAAAAAGTCTTATTTAGCACTATCGTTGAATTTTTTCTCCTGATTCAATGTTTGAAATGCATCAAAGGAAGGATCTAATAATCAAGCGATGTTGAATAGAAAAGATTGATTTACAAAATTAATATGTTAAATAATATGAAATGTAAATAGTCGTTTAGATAATTAGGTCATGTATAATATCAATACCACGTAGCATTTCTTTCATAATAAATGCTTGAGTTGTTTGGCACATCAATTAAAATCCTTTCATAATGAAAGGAAAAATAATATAAATTATCCTTGAACTTTGACTCAATGCGTAATATTATTTCTAAGTTTTTAATTTGTTCAACATGATCACCAAACTTTAATTTAATGTGCAATGTCATCTCTGAACATTTAATTCATGTAATGTGCTACTTGAAATTTTTGTATATGTTCAATTTATTTCCTGAATTATATAAAAATATTGAATGTTGTCTTTAAACTATATGAAAATATTCATGAATTATATATTAAACATTTACTAAAATTTTGGACTATATTGAACAAATTAAAAGATCATGACGATATTGCACATTTGACAATGTTTAGAGATTATGTTGAATAAATTCAAAATTTAGCATCGACATTAGATTATTTGTGTAATTATCCTGACTCAAATCATTAGGAACATCAATTAGCATATGCACGTTTTCCCACCTAGAAGCTCCTGTGCTTCACTTTGACTCTCTCTCTTTCTCTCTCTCTCCCCGTTTGTGCTTTCTTTGCATTCATCAATAGCGTCGATGCAGATGGAGGAGAACCCTAGCCCTCGTGTGAAATCAAGGGCCACATTCCTGATACGCTTCTACTTGGATCAAGCTTCATTCGATCTCTCTCTCCACGTCGAGTAATTCTCGTCACTTTTTTCTTTGATTTGATGATGACATATCGATGCTCGAAAAAGGTTTTGAATCTCTCATTTTCTCGTTCTCTATATCAAATTTGCAGAGCTTTTGAATTGCGATTATCATACCCCAATTTGTAAGAATAAAGACATGACACGGTTATTTTTTTATCAAATAAGGCGATCTCAACGTAATCAAAATTCAACCTGATATCAATATATATATATGACAAAAATGATATTTGGTTATTATATCAGTGTTTGCGAGTATGCAAACACTGATATAGTAAACTTATCAACTATAAACCGTAAAATTAATATATACGTCTTCATCAAAAACTAACTCGCAAACTTATCAACTATATACAATTCATGCGAAAAATCCCCACCACAAAAAAGTCAACTATAAACTACTCCTCCTCCTCCTCCTCCTTGCCGTTCCTCGTCGACGCCGCCACCGGCCACCGGGTCACCTACCAGCGCTTCATCTCGCAATGCCGCGCCCTCTCTGCCTTCCTCGCGAGCCGCTTCCCTTCCCTCTCCAAGAACGACGTCGCCCTCGTCCTCCCGCCTCCTTCCCTCCACGTCCCCGTCATCTACTTCACTCTCCTCTCCCTCGGCATCGTCGTGTCCCCCGCGAACCCCCTGAGCTCCGCCTCCGAGATCCACCACCTGGGCGGGCTCAGCAAGCCCGTCCTCGCTTTCTTCACCTCCCAAGCAGCTCACAAGCTGCCTAAGCTCAGGCACGGCATCATCCTCATCGACTCGCCCGAGTTCGAGTCCGTTTTGTCCCGGACCGGACTGAAGGAGACCGATCCCGTTCTCCGCAATGTCAACCGGGTCACGCAGGCCGACCCCGCGACTATTCTCTACTCTTCGGGCACGACAGGCCGGGTCAAGGGCGTCCTCATGACCCACGGAAACATGATCGCGGGGCTTACCAGCGCTCGCCAAGCCGAGCCAGGCGCGAAGCCCGTTTTGCTGTTTCCACTTCCCCTGTTCCACGTGTATGGCTTTGCGGGGATATCGAAAGCCTTTGGGATTGGGGCGACCGTGGTTTTGATGGTGAAGTTCGAGCTTGAGGCCATGCTGAAGGCCGTGGAGAAGTATAGAGTCGGCTTGTTGCCGGTTTCGCCGCCAGTCGTGCTAGCGCTGGTGAAGTCGGCGCTGATCAGGAACTATGACCTCAGCTCGCTCCGCACCGTCATGTGTGCCGGAGCACCGCTTGGGAAGGAGGTTTCCGAGCGGTTCCAGCAGCAATTCCCTAACGTGGAGCTGGTGCAGGTAAAATGCTAGCAGTGCTAGAGATATTAAAATTAACATAACTTTCATATTTTGTAATTTATTTGGCCAAAAAGATAGCTAGCCCTTTAATTTTAGGTTTAGTATAAGTAAAACCTCCAACCGGTGCATATATGGTAAATTTATCCCAAATTAATATTTTAATTACCAAAAATTTTAAATTGGTATACTTGTGACAAAAATCCTAAACCGGTACCTTGCATCGAAATGTGATTTTTTAACCACCAAAGACTAACTTCGTACTAGTAAGCTTACCCCGATAGGGACCACATTCGTACCATGACAGTGCTGTACTAGAATTTTGGATGAAGACGCGAAAGAATTTTAGAATATGAGGAAGTAGATACAGGCACATAGTTTTGAGTTGATGGATACGACAGATCAATAGATGTAAGTGACTAAGGGCTGTGTCTACATCAACATGTCCGAATGAATTTTTCAGGGTTATGCATTGACAGAGAGCCTCTTAGGAAGTAGGATGATGGGGCCTGATGAGACCAAGCAATATGGCTCCGTCGGTCGCCTCTCTGAGCATATGGAAGCCAAAATAGTCGATCCTGTTACTGGAGAAGCTCTACCTCCCGGCTGCAAAGGCGAATAGTGGCTGCGTGGCCCAGCCATTAAGAAAGGTCAATAGTCATACCACAATCTCTCATCCTGGATTGCTTTCCTCCTGGAATCTGCGAACAAAACCCGTGTTGAGATCTGTTGCACATTTTGTTCAAGCACCATCAAGTTAGGAAATGATCGTCTTTCTATTGAACCACTGACTCGCTTACAAAAAAATTGCAGTACAAAATTAGATATCCTGGTTTCCTCAGACATCGACAATTACTATGCTGCTTCTGGCATAAGCATTTCTCATTTCACTGCTTGTACTCCTCTTTGAGCTTCACGTATCACTCGTGAAACTCTGATGTTCTGAATCTTTCCTGATTCCATGTAGGTTACGTTGGAGATGACAAGGCGACGGCTGAGACATTGGACCCTGACGGTTGGCTAAAAACTGGCGATCTTTGTTACTTTGACTCAGAGGGGTTCCTCTACATTGTAGATAGGCTAAAGGAATTGATAAAATACAAGGCATATCAGGTAGCTGCTGTCATAAGGAATCTTTCGCTGAGGAGATGTGATGCTTCCCATTTTTCTGTAATCAGAAATTGTCATCTCAATCTCATCCCATCCTACAGGTTCCACCTGCTGAATTGGAGCATTTACTTCAATCTCATCAACAAATTGCAGAAGCCGCAGTGATACCATATGTTCCAGTGCTTGTATTTTGACCTTCATAGATGCGTTGAGTGTTTTTTTTTTCTTTTTGGTCAAACATAGATGCATTGAGTTTGCATGAGCCAAAGTCTATCTTATTTTTATTCAACATTGGCTATTCTTTTCATTACTTGGAGGACATGCAAGGTATTGGTGAGTCGATGTTTAAAAGGTCGAGAGTTGTCCTACCATTGTGCCAAATGATGATGGACAGAAGATATACTGTTGGATCGCATTTACTTTTGAGGCAAATCTTTATCTGCTTAAAATGTACTTGTCGAACTTTGGTGTGTTGTGAGATCCGTAAATGTGCTTTCTTTCTGGCTAAGTGGCTCATTGCGTAAGTAACCAACAAGACTAATCCAAGTGTATTGCTTGGAATCAGGTATCCTGATGAAGAGGCAGGTCAGGTTCCAATGGCTTTTGTGGTGAGGAAGCCTGGTGCATATGTTACAGAATCTGAAATCATGGCTTTCATTGCTGAACGGGTATGGTCCTCCTGGATTAATCTGTTTTGGAAGACTCTTCTTCAGTTTTTTGGATTTTCCCAGGGAAGTAGAGGAGTTGATGCCCTGAAGATGCTAAGTGAAAACGCTGAGGCATCTATACATTGGCTATGAGAACAACTGGGACTCTAATTTTTCCCGATATCATAGGGGACACTATCAGATTCCCAATCACCGACTTGCCAGGCACCTGGTGTTCTTAACAGTATGCGGGGCGATTAGTTGAGTACCTCAACCACTTTTAACACCGCCTAAGAAAGCATCTGCTCCAACCCTTGTTCTATTCCATGCTGCTAATGTTTTTCTTTTCTCCCCTTTAACCCCAGTTTGTCACGTAAAATTTTGTTGAGCAGTCAATGCTACTAGGTCTATCCAAAAAATGGGCGTTGTCTTTTGTACAATACCTTCGTTTCACTTGCTAAAGCTTACTTGGTTAACATAGCTCAATCAGATGACTTGTTCCATTTGGGTAGCACATGGCGAATTTGCAGGGTGATTAAACTGGATTTGCAGGTTGCCCCGTACAAGAAGATAAGGGGTCTGGCTTTTATCAGTAGCATCCCCGAGAATCCCGCAGGAAAGATATTGAGAAGGGAGCTCAGCAATCATGCTTTATCTGCTGGTTCAACTAAATTGTAAAATCTTTGACCAGGAAAAGAAGTCCCATTTTTCATTCAGTAGAAGAGGCCATTATTATCAGTTCTCTGTATTTGGCAATTTGCTGCTCCATGGTATGTATGTTGTACTTGTATTTGGAAGTGATTCACCATTCCTTACCGAAGACAAACATAAAACAGTCGAAATGTGTAACTGTGACCAGTATCTTATACCGGCTCTTTGGAAAAGCTGTGCTTGTTAATACTGAAGTGGTTCGGTTCGATTCCCCACTTGAGTCCTTATATTCTTGTGTTTGTCATTGTTTTTGGATGAAATATGCCATTATCATCACCCTGTGTTGGTGTAGGACTACACTGTCTGCTACGGTCTAAGTGGAGATCAGATATAAGGATCTGTGAAAGTGTCGTGCACATTTGTGAGGAGACGTGAGAGGAAGCATTTCATGTGGTTTCAACGGGGGAGACTTTCCTCTAGCGATTTTAAGTTTGGTGGTATGCTGGGTTTTCGGGTCCCTGTCATATAATTGGTTTGGATAAGATTCAATAATTCATGCTTTCTGTCCCGCAAGAGTTCAACCAAGTTATTTAATCGATATCTATTGACAGGAAATCAAACGGATCGATTCTCGGGGTCCCACATTGATGTCCGTCTAGTCATCTTTGAGTCATCTTGTTTGCTTCGGGATTCAAATAATTCTGTGGATCAGCAAGCGAGAAATGCAAGTAAAATATTTTAAACTTATTGCATGAATATCAATTTGGTCTTAAAATTTTTAATTGAATTGATTTAGTTTTAAAATTTTTCATATTTTATCAATTAAGTCAATTTGACCAATTTAGGTGGACACCAGCTATTCTATGTAGCATAGGGTCGACGTTAATGTCAGTAATTTTAGTTTAAATTAGTCAAATTGACTCAATTAACAAAATATGAAAATATTTAAAATTAAATTGACCAAATTTAAAAATTCAGGATTGAATTGATATTAATGCAATTAGTTTATGACTTTTTTGGTAATTTTCCATCGGTGAGCAATATTGGTATTTTCACGAATTTAGTTTTGTAATGCATTTGAATTGGCTTCTAGAGGTGATTTGGAACAAACTAAAAGAATAGGGTTGACTAAACTTCGTGTTAAGAGCCTGTATATTCGATTAGGTTCAGATCTAATTCTAATCTCAAGTTAAATAATGCTCTCGTGTTCCCTAATTGAATAAAATTTAAAGAGCGAATAAGGGGTTCGAAGCCTTCACACCTCGTTAAGATCTTCCATTCACGGAAAGTACAATATATAATCTAAGCAAGTGATTATGTAAGTGTATTGACATAAGGCAAATAATTCGGTGATGGATATCATTGGTTTTGGTCGAGGTAAGTCGAATCAAAACCTACGTCAAATCAAAACCCAATGCGAATCCATCAAATCAATTCACTAAAATGAAGATAACATTGGATTTTTATTTGTGTTATTACTAGTTTTAAGTTATTGATCTTGAGCTTTTCTTGAACTCCTCGCTTTCCTACATGAGATATCAATCCTATGCATATTAGGGGTTCTGCTAAGTCATAGAGGACCCTAGTCGAGCAACTAAAGAAGGTCGTGCTTCACGTGGATGGGAGTAAATGTGACGTTACTCCATGTCCACCAAACCCAGTAGTCCTCTTTCGACCCAAAAAAGGAAAAAAAGAGAGGAAAAACTAGTAGTCCACTCGATTCTTTAATGAACTCTCCGATCGAGGCAACGTCCTTTTCTTTCCCTCCCGTTTTTGGGTAAAAGTAAATCGCCCCCGTCTTGCTGGCGTGCTTCACGTGGATCCAACTTTCAGACCAATCAAGAACAGAAGCAACGTGTTAAAAAGGTGCAGAAAATATGCAAATGTTTCTAATGTGGGAGAGTTGTCGGTTGGCCTAAAATGCCCCACCAATTTCTATTTCAAACATTAACCCCTCGAGCTTCATAATCGATGTTAAAGAGCAAATAGAGCCCATTCGAGGCATTTACTTACGACTTGACGACTTTCAATTCCACGCAAGAAAATTTCTTTTCTCTTAATTATTATTTTAAAAAATGATTGGATAATAATATTTGATTTATTATGAGAATAATAGTTTAGACTACAAAAAACTAAATAATAAATAATTATAAATTATTGTCAGCTTTTAAAGAATTTATCGCTTATAATAATTTCTTATTTTCATAATGGCTAAAAAATTCTTGTCCAAAATAATAATAATAATAATAATAATAATAATAATAATAGCTCAAAAATTATTATGCTAACAAAAACCGTATTATTTTTTATCCAATTTCCTTTCACTTCCTCTAATAGGATTTCTCGAGCATTTTGTGTGGAGTGCTAAGTAGCACCAATACCGATATACAACATGATGTGCCGACACGTTATTTCTAAAAAAATAGAAAATTTCAACATGTTGGAATACGTTGTATATATTTGAATTCACAAATAAATAAATAATAAAATAGACTAGAATGGATATACACCGAAAACATGAATACATCATTTGTTAATATTATTCATTATTTTAATTTGACAAATTCAATTACATTCCATTCCAATAAATCCATAAAATTTAGAGAAAGAAAAAGACAAGTAATTCACATTTTATTACAATAAGTCAAAAAGAAAATAATCAACAATCCACCGTCAAATATAACAAGAAGTCTTTGCTCATTTATTATTATTATTTTTTATATATTTATATTTTGATATCTTATTTATTGAAAATTTTTAAATTGACTCGTATGTGTTGAAATTGCGTGTCGAAATCTTGAATTCATGTGTCGAAATGTATCGAGAGAGTTGATTATCTATCAGATTTTTTGACACCATTTAATTACGTGTCAAAACACGTCTGAATGTTGGATATGGTGCAAAAACTTCTGAAAAATGCCGGTATTTTACAATGAAACGAAAAGCTTTCCGCGCTTTTAATGCCAGGCGTTATCATAGGGAGAGCGCATGGTCGTCACCTGTCAGCTTCTCTGCTGTTAACGACGTAAGAAAAGTGGGACTGGTGGTTAGTCATCGAGAATTGCACTTTCTTCATTGGTCATATCATCTCGTGCCCTTAAGTTTTAAATCTCTGAAAAGACGGGAAATAGCGAGCCGTCGCCGCCGCCGTCGCCGTCGCCATCTTCATCTTCATCTTCATCATTTCACGATGGCTGAAACTAATCACCGCACCAAAGAACTCGAACCCATCAATGGCTTCTGCGCCGAAACCAGGATCTTCCGCAGCCTCAGGCCCTCCGTCCCTCTCCCTCCTCCTTCCCTCCCCATTTCGCTCACCGACTTCCTCTTCTCCATCCTCCCCTCCTCCTCCTCCTCTTCGTCGTTCCTCGTCGACGCCGCCACCGGCCACCGGGTCACCTACCCGCGCTTCATCTCGCAATGCCGCGCTCTCTCTTCCTTCCTCGTCAGCCGCTTCCCTTCCCTCTCCAAGAACGACGTCGTCCTCGTCCTCCCGCCATTTTCTCTCCACGTCCCCGTCATCTACTTCACTCTCCTCTCCCTCGGCATCGTCGTGTCCCCTGCGAACCCCCTGAGCTCCGCCTCCGAGATCCGCCACCTGGTCGGGCTCAGCAAGCCCGTCCTCGCTTTCGTCACCTCCCAAGCAGCTCACAAGCTGCCCACGCTCAGGCACGGCGCCATCCTCATCGACTCGCCCGAGTTCGAGTCCGTTTTGACCCGGACCGGCCTGAAGGAGACCGATCCCGTTCTCCGCAATGTCAACCGGGTCACGCAGGCCGACCACGCGACGATTCTCTACTCTTCGGGCACGACGGGCCGGGTCAAGGGCGTACTCATGACCCACGGAAACATGATCGCGGGGGTCGCCGGCGCTTGCCAAGCCGAGCCGGGCCCGAAGCCCGTTTGGCTGTTTCCGCTTCCCCTGTTCCACGTGTATGGCTTTGCGTCGATATTGAGAGCCTTTGGGATGGGGGCGACCGTGGTTTTGATGGGGAAGTTCGAGTTTGAGGCCATGCTGAAGGCCGTGGAGAAGTATAGAGTCGGTTTGTTGCCGGTGTCGCCGCCGGTCGTGCTAGCGTTGGTGAAGTCGGAGCGGATCGGGAAGTATGACCTCAGCTCGCTCCGCACCGTCATGTGCGGCGGAGCGCCGCTTGGGAAGGCGGTTTCCGAGCGGTTCCAGCAGCAATTCCCTAACGTGGAGCTGGTACAGGTAAAATGCCATCAGTGTTGAAAGATATTAAAACAAACATAACTTCCGTATTTTGTACTTTATTTGGCCAAAAAAATAGTTCTCTCTTTCATTTTAGGATTATTACAAAAAAAAAAAAATCTTAAATTGATATGCTTGTAACAAATTATAAAATAATTTTTTGACTAAAATTTCAAATTGGTACATTAGTAATAAATATATTATTTGTTAGTTTTTGTTAAATTTTATTGCAAAATTATTGAATTAGATGACGCGTAACAATTGACTGGCGTACTAATTTTGGGTTTTGCCCTACAATTATTATGATGTACTGGTTTATGATTTTTTGTGATATTAAGTTAATTTAATGGAAATTAATACATAGTAAATTTGTCACAAATGACCAGTTTGAGTTTTATGGTAAGTAAAAAAATTAGTTTTTTGGTAAATTTGTCACAAACATATAAGTCCGAGATTTTTCATGATATTAATTCTTAATTTTAATCCCGAAAAAGAAATGGTCGACTTCAATGAAAATAAAAACTGACCTAAAATCACTGCTGGCTTTGGACATCATTGGTTATCCATATAGAACACGATACTTGTTTTCCTCTATTTCATGCTATGTCAAGGTGACAAAGGTTAGTTTTTGCATATTTACTAAATTGGTTTCAATCCAGTTGAAAGGTGAAATTCCTATGCCAAAACTTGTGGGATATGCAAAGAATTACTAGTATTTTTAATGTACAGGTAAAAACCAAACTAAAGTCTTAAGCCCCAAATCGTTTAGTACCGGATGAATTACTTACATGCCAAAATGCTTGAGCATGATTTCTTTATTTATTTAAGGACTTTTTTACTATATGGCACTCAATAACTTTTTTTTTTCAATTACTTGAGTGTCGTATTGCTTTTCAATTGATCATTTGAGTGCAAAAAATTCTTTAAAACATTCACCACAAATGTTATGCTATGTTAGATTTCTAGAATTTGGGTGAACGTTTTTAAGAAGTTTTGGTAGTGATAAAATGAAAGTTATGGTATTTAAGTGAACGTTTTTCTTTTTTGAAGTTATGATACTCGAGTGGTAAAAAAAAAGAAGTTATGGCGCTTAAAAGTTATGGTACTTATAGTGTCCTTATCTCACTAATGAGTGATGAGCACTGCCTAACTGATTGTACTATATGACCTCAATTTAAATTACCCGACGATGGATCATAAGATAAAATTGTTTCATAAGATATATTAAATCAACAATCAATCAAAAGGTGCATTATGTACTTTGAATTACACCATAACTCAATTTCATACTAGTAGGCTTACCCTGATAGGTACATGTGTACCATGACAGTGCTGTGCTAGAATTTTGGATGAAGATGACATGAAAGAATTGGAGAATATGAGGAAGTAGATACGGGCACTTAGTTTTAGGTTGATGGATGCGAAAGATCAATGTACGTAAATGACTAATGGCTGTCTCTACATTGACATGTCCAAATGAATTTTTCAGGGTTATGCATTGACAGAGAGCCTCTTAGGAAGTAGGATGGGGCCTGATGAGACCAAGCAATACGGCTCCATTGGTCGCCTCGCCGAGTATACGGATGCCAAAATAGTCGATCCTGTTACTGGAGAAGCTCTACCTCCTGGCTGCAAAGGTGAATTGTGGCTGCGTGGCCCAGCCATCATGAAAGGTCGATAGTCATACCACAATCTCTCATCCTCGATTGCTTTCCTTCTGGAATCTGTGAAGAAAAACTGTCTGGAGATCTGTTGCACATTTTGTTCAAGCACCATCAAGTTAGGAAATGCCTGTCTTTCTATTGAAACACTAACTCGCTTACAAAAATCGCAGTACAAAATTAGATATCCCGGTTTCCTCGGACGTCATCAATTACTATGCTGCTTCCTGCATAAGGATTTCTCATTTCACTGCTGGAACTCCTCTTTGAGCTTCACGTATCACTTGTGAAACTCAGATGTTCTGAATCTCTCCCGATTCCATTTAGGTTATGTTGGAGATGACAAGGCGACGGCTGAGACATTGGACCCTGACGGTTGGCTAAAAACTGGTGATCTTTGTTACTTTGACTCAGAGGGGTTCCTTTACATTGTAGATAGGCTAAAGGAATTGATAAAATACAAGGCGTATCAGGTAGCTGCTGTCATAAGGAATCTTTTGCTGGTGAAATATGATGTGTCCCATTTTTCCATAATCAGATTTTGTCATCTCAATCTCATCCCATCCTACAGGTTCCACCTGCTGAGTTGGAGCATTTACTTCAATCTCATCAACAAATTGAGGAAGCTGCAGTGATACCGTATGCTCCAGTGCTTGTCTTATGACCTTCATAGATGCATTGAGAGTTTTTTTTGGGGTCAAACATGGATGCATAGAGTTTTCATGAGCAAAAAGTCTCATATTATTTTTATTCACCATACACTGATCTTTTAATTACTTGGAGGACATGCAAAGTATTGGTGAGTCGATGTTTAAAAGGTCGAGAGTTATCCTACCATTGTGCGGAATGATGATTGACAGAAGAGTACTATTGCGATCGCATTTACTTTTGAGGCAAATCTTTATCTGCTTATAATGGACTCGTCGAACTTTGGTGTGTTGTAAGATCCATAAGTGTGCTTTCTTTTTGGCTAAGTGGCTCATCACGTAAGAAACCAACAAGACTAATCCAAGTGTATTGCTTGGGATCAGGTATCCTGATGAAGAGGCAGGGCAGGTTCCAATGGCTTTTGTGGTGAGGAAGCCTGGTGCATGTGTTACAGAATCTGAAATCATGGATTTCATTGCTGAACAGGTATGGTCCTCCTGGATTCATCTGTTTTGGAAGACTCCTCTTCAGTTTTTAGATTTTCCGAGGGAAGTAGAGGAGTTGATGTCCTGAAGATACTAAATGCAAGAGGCACCTATTCATTGGCTATGAGAACAAATATGACTTTATTTTTCTCGATATCATAGGGGACACTATCAGATTCCCAATCACAAACTTGCCGGGCACCTGGTGTTCTTAACAGTATGCGGGGCGATTAGTCAAGTACCCCAACCACTTTTAACACCGCCTAAGAAAGCATCTGCTCCAACCCTTGTTCTAGTCCATGCTGCTAATGTTTTTCTTTTCTCCCCTTTAACCCCAATTTGTCACTTAACTTTTCGGCGAGCAGTCAATGCTACTAGATTTATCCAACAAAATGGGCGTGGTCTTTTGTACTGTACCTTGTTTCACTTGCTATAGCTTACTTGGGTAACATAGCTCAATCAGAAAATTTGTTCCATTTAAGTAGCACAGAGCGAATTTGCAGGGTGTTCAGCCTGGTCCAAACCCATAGACAACCCTACTCTATTCTCTGATTACGTCAAATTGGATTCGCAGGTCGCTCCATACAAGAAGATAAGGCGTGTCGCTTTTATCAGTAGCATCCCCAAAAATCCTGCGGGAAAGATCTTGAGAAGGGAGCTCATCAATCATGCTTTATCTGCTGGCTCAGCAAGATTGTAAATCTTTGACCAGGAAAAGAAGTCCGATATTTCTTTTAAGTAAACAGGCCATTGTTATCAGTTCTCTGTATTTGGCAATTTGCTGCTCCATGGTATGAATGTTGTACTTGGATTTGGAAGTGATTCACCATTCCTTACCAAAGACAAACATAAACCCGGCAAAATGTGTAATCCCGACTGAATCTTATACCAGTTCTTTAGAGAAACCGTGCTTGTTAATACTGGTCTAAAGTGGTTGAGTTCATTCCCCACTTGGGTCCTTATATTCTTGTGTTGTGTTTTGTCATTGTTTTTGGATGAAATATGCCATTATCATCACCCTCTGCGTTTGGTGCTCCATGGGATGCAAGATTTAGTACCAGGTGTTGGAAATGATTGATCATTCCTAGCAGAAGACACGTTACAAATCCGAAATACGGGGCAGCCCCTTGTGAATGTGTACACTGCTGTGTAAGTGTCTAGTCTCTCTTGCCCCTGGCTCTGATTTTATTTTGCTCATTCCCTCCTATTGAAATGCGATGTTGATCTAGGAAACTAACTTGACGTTCATAAACGCGAGTTGAGTTTTAGATCATATCAAGCAATGTTGAATATTTTAACAAAGCTGAGAACACTTGATAACCAATAATACGCAATGTTTTTAGTTGTCTAAATGGTCGAGCTCGAGTCGCTTTAGATGCAAAGGTTGGTCATATTGTGTTTCCGAGTTAAATAATAAGTTTTCTCGGCCCGACCTTCTACCACAGCGTTCAGCTAAATGGGTACTGAATATCCCTGTGCTTGGACAAGGCAGGAGCATACACATAAGCATTAATGTCACGACACTTAAGTCAAAACTGACTGTAGGCGCTCCTCTGTGTCAACTTGACTCATTTTCAAATTGTAGGGTCCTAAAATAGTTGGCTCAATATTCAATCAAATTCTAAATTCAAATTCATTGGATCATGTTCTAAAAATATTTTGAATTTACATCGTAATTAGCAACCTATATTAAATCTTTTGAGAACTTTACTTTGTATTTTTATTATGACAAGTCAAATTGCTGCAATAAGACTCTCTTTGCAAGTTACAAAAAGTAAGGATGATTACACATTACAATCGTCAAAAGGCAGCACTTGCTTTATTTACTAACGACAGTGGCAATTACAGACCCGTAAAGGAAAACGTACTGTTTTTAAGGAAAATGACTTTGTCTTTGGTAAACTATTGTTTCTGAGGAAAATCACTTCCCTCGGAAGGCACATTTACTTTCATTCTCCATGACTCACAGGAAAATTATCCCTATGATGTTTATGATGTTTACAAAAATTTAGGTTGATGGTTAAGTGATTAGAATTTTCACCTCACGTGATCTGTTGTCAAATTACTATCCTCAACTGTAATTGCTAACTATAAGTGCAACTAAACTATGAGGAATTTGAGAAAATTATAACCCACGAAGGAGACGGATGGAGCAAACTTACTACTTTTAAATAAAATTAGTCGCACTTAGAAAACATGTTACTAATTTTCATTTACGAAAACTTATAGGGAAATTACTATTGCAATTGTTGAGGATGGTTGAGACAATTTCAGATTAATTACTCGTAGCAATTTTAAGTTATGAAATCAGTAGCCTTATAGCTACTTGTAAAAGTACTAAGTGCTATTGATTCATTTCATGTTCGGAGAAATTGCGATTCATAGAAGTAAAATTACTAACATAAAGCGAAACTGACATTTTCATGTATTAAAAAGAGAATGAGAAAATGAGAGAAAATTCAAAATATCATGTAGACTTCTTGAGGGTCGAACGCATACCCGATCTATCTTATTATCAGTCGCTCTATATAGATTAGTCAAAAGTCTTATTTAGCACTATCGTTGAATTTTTTTCTCCTGATTCACTGTTTGAAATGCATCAAAGGAAGGATCTAATAATCGAGCGATGTTGAATAAAATAAGATTGATTTACAAAATTAATATTTTAAATGATATGAAATGTAAATAGTCGTTTAAGTAATTAGGTCATGTTTAATATCAATACCACATAGCATTTCTTTGATAATAAATGCTTAAGTTGTTTGGCACATCAATTAAAATCCTTTCATAATGAAAGGGAAAACAACATAAATTATCTCTAAACTTTGACTCAATGTTTAATGTTATATCTAAATTTTTAATTCATTCAACATGATTGACAAACTCTAATCTAATGTGCAATGTCGTCCCTGAACATTTAATTTATTTAATGTGATACTTGAACTTTTTGTATATGTTCAATTTATTCCTTAATTATATGAAAATATCTAGGGATTAATTGATCATTTACTAAAAATTTGAACCATATTGAACAAATTAAAAGATCATAATGATATTGCACATTTGACTAATGTTTAGAGATCATATTGAATAAACTCAAAATTTAGCATCGACATTAGATTATATGTGTAATTATCCCTAATGAAAACTCAAGTCATTAGGAACATCAATTGGCATATGCACTTTTTCCCACCTAGAAGCTCCATGCTTCACTTTGACTCTCTTTCTCTCTCTCTCCCCATTCATGCTTTCTTTGCATTCATCAATGGCGTCAATGCAGATGGAGGAGAACCCTAGCCCTCGTGTGAAATCAAGGGCCACATTCCTGATACGCTTCTACTTGGATCAAGCTTCATTCGATCTCTCTCTCTCTCTCTCTCTCTCTCTCTCTCTCTCTTTCAAGTAATTCTCGTCACTTTTTCTTCGATTTGACGATGACATATCGATGCTGAAAAAAGTTTTGAATCTCTCCTTTTCTCATTCTCTTTTTCAGATTTGCAAAGCTTTTGGATTGCAATTGTCCCACCCCAACTCAATAAGAATAAGGGCATGACACGACCATCCTTTCATCAAATGATGCAGTCTCAACATAACAAAAATTTAACATGATATCAACATATATATATATTTGACAAAAATGGCATTTGGTTACTATATTAGAGTTTACTATAAACCACAAAACCAATATATACACCTTCATCAAAAACTAACTCGCAAACTTATCAACTAGATACAACTCATGCCAAAAATCCCCACCACAAAAAAATCTCATACCTACTTGCGGCTTGCTAAAGAACTTGAAAGAACTTGAAAAATAGTAGATGAGAGGAGTAAGTTATCATGGTTCAGTGAGAAACACATTTCTACTAAGTGGATCAAGAAATCACTATACATATTTAAGATGCAACCATAACTCACTTTACCATAATATATTCATAAAACAACTACCCAAAACACCAATGGTCTAGTCCATTAATCAATCTCATAAAAGCATGTGTGAATGATTTGTTCCATTGATTAATCTTATCAAACCACACTTCAATAATCCATTCCATCTACCAAGCTCAAATCATATGTCAATGATTCATTCCACTGACCAATTCATGCTCAAATGTCTAATTATGGTCATGTGTAATGCCTTAACAAGATGACCAAAATTTCTCCATTGATTAGGTCTCTACTTATTATTAAATGGTGGCTTGGCCTACAAAAATATCATAAACTAATATGCACATACCCACACATCCCTCAAGGTTCACAAAGACATTGAGCATCAACTATCAATCACAAATATCTAGTAATCCAACATTAGAATGAGAATTATCTCATGACTTAGGTATTTGATATATCTTTCATTTTTCAAGAACTACAAACGTTTCTAGATTCTTTTATAAAGGGTTCTGCAAACCATTTCAAGACAATCATTCAAAACAAAATCAAAGAATAATTATCTCTTTCAAATAACAAAATGACAATGAAAGCTCGATTTTGTTTTATGCAACAAAAGATAGTATTTATTAACTCTTAGCATATATATATAATCCATAATGTTTTTGAAAACATAAGTTTAAAATACAAAGATAAAGTAGTATCACTCACCTAAAAAAAGCCAAAAACCAACTACGATGCTTACTCAAGCCGATGCACTCGAATTCATAACAATTAACGAAAAAAATATCAAAAAATTGAATAAAACGATATTCTAATGAACGACTTGACTATAAAACACCTATTTGTAGATAAAATGATATTTACACGCCAACGAAAATCTCGCCTCTAGTAGCAATCTATTGTTGTCTGCTGGTGCGGCCCATGTGCTAAATTTCGTTGTGTCATAACTTTCTCTACAAGATTCTGTTTTGAGCCATCTTATAGTCTTTAAAAAGCTCTCTTGATTTACTACATTGAACCCAATTAAGTCTCCCCAAAAATTCACTGAAAACAGCTAAAGTTCGGGCCCAAAGTTACTGTTTAGTACTGTGTCTAGAACACACGCCAACCTTGAAAACTTCATTCTAGGCAAACCGTAAGCTCAAATCAAGATCCGTAAAATCCTACAACTCAACAATCTAAACTATCATTCATATAAAAATATGCAGCTCGGTGACTCAAAAATCAGACTTAATTGCACAAATCTCAAAGAATTCAGAATTTTAAGCCCTAATTGCAACGATTCCTTCGAATAGACAATTAGAGGTTTCGATCACCTACCAGTTTGCAAAATGAAGTTGAGTCAGCTTGATGAGTCCTTCGGATTGTGAGCATATCGAAATTTTCCTCTTTTCCCCTTTTTCCTTTCTCTTCCATGAGCTCCCTCTTTTGCCTTTGTTCTGTCCGGTGACTTGAGCGGCAATAAATGAAGAAGATGATTGAAGATGGGCTGTGGGCTTGCAAGAGACATGGTCTGGCTTTGGGTTTAACTAAATAATATATTGGGCTGGATTTATGGCTCATATATTATAGCGACCCTCCTCTCGTGCACCTCGTCTTCTCTCACACTCGAAGCATTTCGACGACTACGTATTACCCCTTTCTGATCCCCTGATTCGGGGATGGATTTGCTTCGTTGCCCTAGCTGGCATGGTATTTGAAAACACGGGTCAAAAATGTGATCTAAAGCCACGTGGCATGGATATATTTTAATGTTTCCAAGAAAGTTGCCCCGGGTAGTTCCTTGTTTGTTCTCTAAGCATGCATGTAATACGTGCGTTCACCGACGGCATTCCTTTTAAGTGAGGGAATGGCTGTCCGGTCTTGTTGGTTTAGTGGAGTTTATGCATCCGTGGAGCCAGATTTGCTGCAAAGTATATTGTGACCGTATATGCTCTAAAAAGTAAATGTGATGGCGAGTCCTACATCCGGGTATGGAAGTTGCTGAGAAGTGTAGTGTGGGTAGACAGTCATTCCCAAAAGATGATGCTTTAGCATTTTTGGATGTTGTTCATATGATTGTCGGATTGTATCTCCACGAAGCTTATGGTTTGGCTTACATGCTTTTTTTTTTTAATGAATGTAATTCGAATTTGTTTGTTCATGATATGCGCAGATGGATTCCATTTAACTCCATTCCTAGGAACAATAACCAAATTCCTCTCATTTTGTTTGACAGAAAGCCTCTAGTTTGCTTCTGTCCCTTGTCAGAGCTTCTTCCTGGTTCGGTAAATAATGTACAAACCATGACTCACCCATGATATGAAGGTTGCGAATGAAAACATTTATGTTTTTCTATTCTTTTGTTCTTATG
Organism: Eucalyptus microcorys; assembly: GCA_014182515.1. Lineage (NCBI taxonomy): Eukaryota > Viridiplantae > Streptophyta > Magnoliopsida > Myrtales > Myrtaceae > Eucalyptus > Eucalyptus microcorys. The sequence continues at coordinate 25,390,278 of CM024572.1, forward strand.
CTCGCCGGAACAAAAAAAGAACAGAAATCTAGTTGGTAAATTTTTCTATTCCCCGGAATAAAAAAGTAGTTAAGGAATAGATTTGAAATAGAAACAAAAAGTATAAAAAGTAACTTCTTATTTTCTGAAATAATTTCTAGAAATAAGTTTTTTTTTTTCTTCTTCCTTCTTGCTTCTTGTAGGCTGCTATCCGTCGACTGTTGTTGGCCAATTGCCGACTGCCAACCGCCGCCCACTCGTCACCAATTTCCATGGATTGCCATCAACTGTCGCTGCCATCGGGCAGTCAAAGTTGGGAACAACAAGCGGCGACAGCGATGGCTGCGAGTGATCGGAGGCGGCGATTCTTATTCTTTTTGTGAATGGTACCAAACGTATTCTTATTCTTTTTCTATTCCGAAAATACAAATTTTATATAGTTACCAAATGCATGATTCTACTCAGAAATTATTCTAGGGAGTAAAAATAGAAAATGACTATTTTTTAAAAGAAATTATTCCATTGAATAGAAATATTATCATTCACACCCTATGAAGAACAGTTAACATACATGAATTTGATCCCAAACCTTATACTGTTGTGACAAGAGTGACGGGATTTTTTTATTATTAATTCTTCTTCCTTTGAGGGCTAAATAAATTTCGTCTTTCTTTTTTACCGTGTTAAGCAGTGTATCTGAGAGACATATCTTCCTCCAAGTTGTGGGCATGCAATTGTAAATTGGAATTCAAAAGTTTATTATTAATTATTGTTGGTTTCATTATACATAAAAATATTCATTCGCGTTGGAAGGCTAGGTATTAACATGAACGAGATGTTCGATTGATATGACAGTGTGTGCAAATGGGAAATAGATGGAGCAAAGGAGGGTTTCATTCACATGAGGTTCAGTATTGTAGGATCCCTGCTCAAACCCTGGTTTACTTCTCTTGACAACAATTAACACAATAACGTACTTTCTTTTGATAAATTTCTAGATGTTTACCATCAAATTCTACCCTCCATGTTCTATATGGTGAGATGCATTAGGATATGTTTGGGAAAGGCTTTCCAAAAGCCTTGGGCCAAATATTTGGCAAATTTTTTTTAAAACCCCATTTTGCAAAGGCTAACTTTCAGAAGGTTGAAAGCCTAAGGTAGGTCCTAGGCTACCTTGAGCTTTCAACATTCTCGATATGCCCATCCAGTGTTTAGTTTAAAAATTTTGTTTCAAAATTTTCGTCACTTAATTTTTTTTCCGTTTTTGCCCTTGTGATTTCACTATTCATCTTCTTTTCCGTTGAGTTGATCAACATGATTGTGTGTGGCTTTTGTTGGATATTTCAATAATATTTTGAAATATTTACAATAATAGCTTCGATAAAAGTTATGACCACATTGAAGACCGTCATTATTTTTAACGGTCACATAACAATTTTTTAACGGTCATATAATGGCTTTTCAATTGTTTTGTAACGTTTAATTTATTTCTCAAATAAATCCTTCATTATTTTATAACAACTTTTTTAACGGCTCTATTTTGTCTGAATATATAAATAAAATCTCTAAGACAATCATAAAAAATATATACACTGAGTGAAACAGATAATATTCTTTCTTTAAAAAAAAATCTTTTATTTCATTTTCTTTGCTGGATTATATACAACGTTGTTTCTGTTCGTTCTAATATAGTGCGAATATAGAAGAATGTCTGTTGTAACTTGGGAGGATAGCCGTCAGAAGCCTATTGCACCGAGTTTTGCACTCTAAAGGGTGGAATTATCCTTAAGGACAGTGCTTATGCTTGCATGTATCAGACAAATTTATTTATTCTCATCAGCTTTTTCCTATACAACAGACCTTCCTCTATACTTCGCACTGAATATTAAAAGGAAACAGAACAACTTTTGTATATAACCCAGCAAAAAGAAAAGGAAAGATATGAGAACATATTGTATATTCAAACATTGTGATTTAAAGTTTAATTTATATTTAAACAAGAAAAAGAGAGAGCCGTTAGGAGATCGTCATAAATCAATTTGGTAATTAAAAAGATAATCATTATAAAATAATGAAGAGTTTATGAAGTAATAAATCAAAAATTATAAAGCCGTTAGACGACCGTTAGAAAGCCGTTACAAAAATGATGACTTTCATAATGATCATAATTTATAAATATTTCAAAACTGCTGAAATATCCAACAATCCCCCACATATTTTAGAAAGTTTTGACAAGAAAAATAGAATAATGTTGGGTTATTGGAGAGTAATGCATCGGAACTAGTGCTTGTTAAGCTATGAACCAACCCTAGAAAGAATGAAATATAATTTTCACGAAATCATTGGTGAAATTTGAAACTTCTATGAACCAAGAACTTCTTTTTGTGAATTATAATTTTCACCAATCACATTACATTCCCACAAACTTTGTTGTTCAACGCAGTTTTGCGCTAATAGGCCATGCGCGTTCTTGGTTTATTCATAAGTGCTTTAGAGATTTTTGCCAAAAATTCTCATAGGAGCAGCCCCACTCCACACTTATATAGATGATTCCATCAAGTGTATTCTGCAATTTAATACACCACTAATAATGGCTATGGAATTTCATTAAGAGCTTAACTCAACCTATTTTTCCTTGCAATTTTGCACTATTTTCACCTTAAAATGGACAATAAATTTTAATAGTGCACTAGATCAACAAATGACTTGTTATTACTCATATGAACCTGATTCATGGGATTGCCAATCACATAGGTTGGGTTACCATCACTGTTGATTTTCTTCAATTGGCTTGTCCCATTCCCCTTGATGTATAGTCAAAGGATTGGCCAAAATCATTTCTGACTTTACATAATCAATCGATATAAATCCCTTTTATAAGGAATTATTTTACCACATCACGTCTCAACCAAACGTCTATTTTTACCATTGAAAGTTTCATTCTTTGCAATAGTTATTGCCTTTTAGCAATCATAATGTCTAGACATAAGTGTCATTTCATTTCCTTAGGAACATACACTAAGAAATTTCTCAACTACTCAGCCTCAATTTTGATATGAGTTTGAGAAATTTTTCTTCTTCCCAAGAACTTGAGTAGTTCTTCAATCATCAAGATAAATATTTTCTTATCCTTCCTTACTAGAGGTTAGGAGGATAAAACATTATGTTTTAACATATATGCTTGGTAGTGCCTGAGTCTACCTCCAATTCTTTTGCATTTGCCAAAATATTGGCTTGGAAAATGACTATAATAATTACATTATCAGATCATCTACTTCAACCAAGTCAAATTTTGGTTGAGCATGATTGTCATTTCCCCACAATTTCATTTGACTGCTTTTTATGTTACGACACCTCCATAAGGTGGACACATATTCATTAGTGGATTGTGTCTCATATGAATCCAAGATCCACTTAACATCACTGTATTATTCTAATACAACGGAAAATCCACTATGTAAAATGTCATAGTTTATATTCACATGGCCACAAAATCCACAAAAATTCTATTGTTGTGAAAATTGATCTCACCTAAGGCATTCATTGGTTGTCATGGAGTCTTTGACTTCTGTCTCTTCACGCTGATCTCTATTCAAATCAGCCAGGCATACAAGTTCGTTGATGATGGTATATTCATTCAAAGAAAATTTTTCACTAGGAGCTGCTCTTATTTTAATAAAAAGAAGCTTGAAGGAGTGAGTATTTGTAAGGACAAATTTGGCCTCCACCAAACCCAATACTAGGCACTCGTCAACACTAAATGGTATATCGGTGGTAGAAAATTTGTTGCTTTGCTAAAACATTTATGAAAGCAGCATCATGAAATCATCATAAATCCATTTGCAAGTGTTGTATCCTAATCAGCAGTTTTACATACACATGTAGGAGCACAAAAACACTAATTAACGCTCGACTCTAAATCCTACCACAAAAAGTCCTGTCTTAAGATCAACATCAATATGATTACCACTCCCAACGCAAGTGAAACTATTCACGCTAAAAAATGAATAATATAGTTCACATTCTAGAAAGGAACATTAGCTACAATCCTTGAGATTGGCTATGCATTTAATGTTATTTACTGTCTTTGACCCACATATCAGATAACGGAAAGTAAGCAGTACACACTGGGTCAAATGAAAATATCAAGGCAAAGGATATCTAAAGTTATTATAAGATATACAAATACCTCGGTCTTGCACTACCACAAGTAGAGTGATTGCTCTTTAACAAGAATATCATAAAATCTTCTATTTCAGTTTACTTTTTCACCTATTGCTTCTAGAAGGTAACAAAATAAGATGACAAGAAGTTTTAACAAATCTTGAATGACACTGATAGTGTCCTATCTCCTAGATAAGTTCTCATCATGCTATGTTATAGAGGCAATAAAATGTCACAAATCGAAATGATACATGAAAACACCACCACTTCCACTTTACAAGCACAAGACTAAAAATGAACCAGCTAAATCTCTTCCACTGGCACTAGAGTTTATTCAAAATCTCAAACTCAAAATGAAACAATGATCGGTATGCATCCATCAATGGTGCTCATCCAATATCCCTAAAATATAAAGCAGGGCAAAGACAATACACAAAAATATATATAGCTTGATTTCGTATGTTGTACCTCCTCTATTCTTAATGAGCATAAAGAAGGCCAATATGATACTCATAATTTTCAGCTTGCATTATTAACAATTGCACTCGGACAGAAAGGTCAAAGCCAAGCAATGCTCAAAGTAAAACCTGCTAATATAACAGTTTAGTGTTAAATCAAATACACCACTTGATCACAATCACTACTTCTCTCTCCTAATGGAAGAACAACTAACACCTTAATGAATTTCCCAAAAAATTAAACAACAAGAAGAACATGATTCTACTAACAACAACATCATTACGGTGGTTCTCAAGCTTGGAGACATACTTCTTGTCCTATCGACACAAAAATTCCTTGACGGATACTAGGAGTTGTTGACATTCAGATGGTAAGAATTTGAAACCATTTTGTAAAGTTAAATTTACACACAAAAATCCAATGTTTCCGTCTTTTTTTTTTCATTTCTAAAATATGAAATGGGTCACTGCAAAATGTTTAATATCAAGCGGTCAACCAATTAAAACAATAGGAGCGATGAAGTCACAATAAACAAAAAATCTCTAATCCTAAAATTACAACTTCCAGATCAAGAACATAATTAAAATAGGAAACCCCAATGCAGATCGAAGCTTACGAAAATAATCACGAACTTGAGTGAGCAAATAATTACAAACACCCAACTTCCTCTCGAAACAAATTTAGGTATTAAAGCCTCAAAGTACGATTTTACCTGACATTCAATAACCTTACCAAAACGACCAAGAAACCTTTTGATGATGCTTAGTAATTTCCCATGACATCCGCCCACGAATATGTGATACTTGTCCTTCACCATCTTAATCATTCTTTCAATTCCAATTGCGATGGTAGCGACAACAACAACTTCAACTTGGAAATCCATAGGACTTATCCTTAAGATTGTTGGAAAAAGTTTAGAATACATAAATAATAATAATAATTGCTAAAATAGTGCAATGAATCGGCAACGGGATGGAGAGAGGCCGATATGGTCCCAACAATCCCCAGCAACCATCACCAGCTAGTCGTGCGACCTTTGCAAGTTGCGGCGACCCTCGACGAGGGCCGCCTAGTCGTGCAACCTTGGGAGGCTCTTCACGGAGGTACGCGCGACCCAGATCTAGGTTGCGCAACTAGGTAGCCCTCGTCAAGGTCACCTGGGTGCGCTACCCTCATCCGAGGTCGTCGACTTTTGTGCGACATAATGGTACTCTCACCAATGCACTAGAAGGAGTAAGAACCATCACCTATAAGTCTCAATCACATCTTCAACAAGCTCACATCTACAAATCATTTCTTGATTGCATCGGATTTGTCAACTATAATTGTAGAGAACTGGAGAGAGTCCTATGCTAAGAAAACCAAACCATTCTTTAAGAAGTATGTGATTACTTTATACCTATCCCATGGAACCACTATGGTCTTGTACCTAAAACTAGACAAGCACTTGAGGAATTCAAGTAAGCACAGAATTAAGTATGGACACCTCCATCACAAGAATAAGAAATGATAGACATAAAAGATCCCGCACAGTCCTCTTAGGAATCCTATGCTCAGGCATCCTATGCCCAATGGAGAAGTCCTCTCTCTTAAGATCCCTATGATCAAGGACTTTGTTCCTTATATCTTAGAATAGACCCCAACAAAGTCTCCCATTATGCCCAAATAGCAAACTGGCCCCGCTAGTCATGTTTGCCGACACTCCGGGACCCTTAAGGATTCATGAAGAAGAACCTATCTTAAGCAGTCAAAGTCTGTGGGATGCTCTGATCTCACAAAAGAAATTATCTGATGACATTGGAATGGAACAATGCTATGAGGAAAAACGGCTTGCAAGATATAGCTATGATGATTTAAACTATGATTATAACTCTTGAGATGACAGATAGACTTATAGTGAAAGTTATTATAACACATGTTACTGTAACAAAGTATTGTAGCGATAGGTTAGGGAAATCACTGTTCACAATTACTATTCATATCACCTAAAATAATTTTTTATCGGGAATTTCAGAGTCTCTGTGTGTTTTAGGACTTGTGAGCTTGGTCTTTGTTTTTTGTGACCTCTTAATACTTATAAAAGGCAAAGAAGAAGTAATGTTTTGGACAGAATCCCTTGAAATAAAATGTGTTTATGCAAATTTTCTCCATAACTCTCTAAACACTTTTTCTTCTCAAGTTCGTAGGATCTTTAAAGAAATGCAGCCCAGCTAAGTTAGAGACATTACTATCCTAGCATCTTTGAACATTGACTCTAGAGGGCCGCTTGAGGACTTGCAATCTCGGTGTCGACCGCCGGTGGCCGCTTGCCCTTTGCCGACCAACTTTTTTTTTTCTTTGATCAAATTTTTTTTTTTTTTTAATTATTAAAGTCCTATGTAAATATAATTTTTTTAAACATTATTTTGTTCAAAAATGTTTCATAAATTTTCGGGTTACAATTTAATAAGCATAATTTATATTTTCAAAAATCTCTTTAACCTAAAATTCTTTATATTTTTTCAAAGACTTTTTTCAAAAGTCTAGTCAAACGCCCTATTTATACCATATTAAGATACTTTTACAAGCATTGGGGATGTGAGTGCGAAGCCTGTCCGTCGCTATTTTTAAGCCAAGTGTCATTATAGGTAGTGCGCATTAACGTCACCTGTCATCTTTTCTGCTATGAACACCGTAAGAAAAGTGGGGAATGGTGGTGAGTCATCTTGAATTACACTTTGTTCATGCGTCATATCATCTGGCGCTTTTAATTCTCTGACAAGACGGGAAATAGCGAGCACTCGTCGCCGTGGCCGACGCCATCTTCATGTTCATCTTCATCTTCATCTTCACCACTTCATGATGGCTGAAACTAATCATCGCACCAAAGAACTCTAACCCATGAATGGCTTCTGCGCCGAAACCAGGACCTTCCGTAGCCTCAGGCCCTCCGTCCCTCTCCCTCCTCCTTCCCTCCCGATTTCGCTCACCGACTTCCTCCTCTCCATCCTCCCCTCCTCCTCCTCCTCCTCCTCCTCCTTGCCGTTCCTCGTCGACGCCGCCACCGGCCACCGGATCACCTACCCGCGCTTCATCTCGCAATGCCGCGCTCTCTCTGCCTTCCTCGCGAGCCGCTTCCCTTCGTTCTCCAAGAACGACGTCGCCCTCGTCCTCCCGCCTCCTTCCCTCCACGTACCCGTCATCTACTTCACTCTCCTCTCCCTCGGCATCGTCGTGTCCCCCGCGAACCCCCTGAGCTCCGCCTCCGAGATCCGCCACCTGGTCGGGCTCAGCAAGCCCGTCCTCGCTTTCGTCACCTCCCAAGCAGCTCACAAGCTGCCTAAACTCAGGCACGGCATCATCCTCATCGACTCGCCCGAGTTCGAGTCCGTTTTGTCCCGGACCGGACTGAAGGAGACCGATCCCGTTCTCCGCAATGTCAACCGGGTCACGCAGGCCGATCCCGCGACGATTCTCTACTCTTCGGGCACGACAGGCCGGGTCAAGGGCGTCCTCATGACCCACGGAAACATGATCGCAGGGCTTGCCAGCGCTCGCCAAGCCGAGCCAGGCGCGAAGCCCGTTTTGCTGTTTCCACTTCCCCTTTCCACCTGTATGGCTTTGCGGGGATATTGAAAGCCTTTGGGATAGGGGCGACCGTGGTTTTGATGGGGAAGTTCGAGCTTGAGGCCATGCTGAAGGCCGTGGAGAAGTATAGAGTCGGCTTGTTGCCGGTTTCCCCGCCGGTCGTGCTAGCGCTGGTGAAGTTGGAGCTGATCAGGAAGTATGACCTCAGCTCGCTCCGCACCGTCATGTGTGGCGAAGCGGCGCTCGGGAAGGAGGTTTGCGGGTGGTTCCAGCAGCAATTCCCTAACGTGGAGCTGGTGCAGGTAAAATGCTAGTAGTGCTAAAGATATTAAAACTAACATAGCTTTCATATTTTGTAATTTATTTGGCCAAAAAGATAGTTAGCCCTTTAATTTTAGGTTTAGTATAAGGAAAACTTCAAACCGGTGCATATACGGTAAATATATCCCAAACTAATTTTTAATCACCAAAAATTCTAAATTGGCATACTTGTGACAAAAATCCTAAACTGGTACCTTGCATTGAAATGCAATTTTTTAACCACCAAAGACTAACTTTGTAGTAGTAAGCTTACCCCCGCATTCGTACCATGACAGTGCTGTACTAGAATTTTGGATGAAGACGCTAAAGAGTTTTAGAATATGAAAAAGTAGATGCAGGCACGTAGTTTTGAGTTGATGGATACGACAGATCAATAGATGTAAGTGACTAAGGGCTGTGTCTACATCAACATGTCCGAATGAATTTTTCAGGGTTATGCATTAACAGAGAGCCTCTTAGGAAGTAGGATGATGGGGCCTGATGAGACCAAGCAATACGGCTCCGTCAGTCGCCTCTCTGAGCATATGGAAGCCAAAATAGTCGATCCTGTTACTGGAGAAGCTCTACCTCCCGGCTGCAAAGGCGAATTGTGGCTGCGTGGCCCAGCCATCATGAAAGGACAATAGTCATACCACAATCTCTCATCCTGGATTGCTTTCCTCCTGGAATCTGCGAACAAAACCTGTGTCGAGATCTGTTGCACATTTTGTTCAAGCACCATCAAGTTAGGAAATGATCGTCTTTCTATTGAAACACTGACTTGCTTACAAAAAATTGCAGTACAAAATTAGATATCCTGGTTTCCTCAGACATCAACAATTACTATGCTGCTTCTGGCATAAGCATTTCTCATTTCACTGCTTGTACTCCTCTTTGAGCTTCACGTATCACTCGTGAAACTCTGATGTTCTGAATCTTTCCTGATTCCATGTAGGTTACGTTGGAGATGACAAGGCAACGGCTGAGACATTGGACCCTGACGGTTGGCTAAAAACTGGCGATCTTTGTTACTTTGACTCAGAGGGGTTCCTCTACATTGTAGATAGGCTAAAGGAATTGATAAAATACAAGGGATATCAGGTAGCTGCTTTCATAAGGAATCTTTCGCTGAGGAGATGTGATGCTTCCCATTTTTCTGTAATCAGAAATTGTCATCTCAATCTCATCCCATCCTACAGGTTCCACCTGCTGAATTGGAGCATTTACTTCAATCTCATCAACAAATTGCAGAAGCCGCGGTGATACCGTATGCTCCAGTGCTTGTATTTTGACCTTCATAGATGCGTTGAGTGTTTTTTTTTTTTTTTTTTTGGTCAAACATAGATGCATTGAGTTTGCATGAGCCAAAGTCTATCTTATTTTTATTCAACATTGGCTATTCTTTTCATTACTTGGAGGACCTGCAAAGTATTGGTGATTCGATGTTTAAAAGGTCGAGAGTTGTCCTACCATTGTGCCAAATGATGATGGACAGAAGATATACTGTTGCGATCGCTTTACTTTTGAGGCAAATCTTTATCTGCTTAAAATGTACTTGTCGAACTTTGGTGTGTTGTGAGATCCGTAAATGTGCTTTCTTTCTGGCTAAGTGGCTCATCGCGTAAGTAACCAACAAGACTAATCCAAGTGTATTGCTTGGAATCAGGTATCCTGATGAAGAGGCAGGTCAGGTTCCAATGGCTTTTGTGGTGAGGAAGCCTGGTGCATATGTTACAGAATCTGAAATCATGGATTTCATTGCTGAACGGGTATGGTCCTCCTGGATTCATCTGTTTTGGAAGACTCTTCTTCAGTTTTTTGGATTTTCCCAGGGAAGTAGAGGAGTTGATGCCCTGAAGATGCTAAGTGAAAACGCTGAGGCATCTATACATTGGCTATGAGAACAACTGGGACTCTAATTTTTCCCAATATCATAGGGGACACTACCAGATTCCCAATCACCGACTTGCCGGGCACCTGGTGTACTTAACAGTATGCGGGGCAATTAGTCGAGTACCCCAACCAGTTTTAACACCGCCTAAGAAAGCATCTGCTCCAACCCTTGTTCTATTCCATGCTGCTAATGTTTTTCTTTTCTCCCCTTTAACCCCAGTTTGTCACGTAAAATTTTGGTGAGCAGTCAATGCTACTAGGTCTATCCAAAAAATGGGCGTTGTCTTTTGTACAATACCTTCGTTTCACTTGCTAAAGCTTACTTGGATAACATAGCTCAATCAGATGACTTGTTCCATTTGAGTAGCACATGGCGAATTTGCAGGGTGTTTTGCCCGGTCCAAACCCATAGACAACCCAACCCTTTTCTCTAATTTCATTAAACTGGGTTTGCAGGTTGCTCCATACAAGAAGATAAGGCGTCTGGCTTTTATCAGTAGCATCCCCAAGAATCCCGCAGGAAAGATATTGAGAAGGGAGCTCATCAATCATGCTTTATCTGCTGGTTCAACTAAATTGTAAAATCTTTGACCAAGAAAAGAAGTCCCATTTTTCTTTTAGTAAAAGAGGCCATTATTATCAGTTCTCCTCTGTATTTGGCAATTTGCTGCTCCATGGTATGTATGTTGTACTTGTATTTGGAAGTGATTCACCGTTCCTTACCGAAGACAAACATAAACCAGGCGAAATGTGTAACCCCGACCGAATCTTATACCGTCTCTTTGGAGAAGCTGTGCTTGTTAATACTGAAGTGGTTCGGTTCGATTCCCCACTTGAGTCCCTATATTCTTGTGTTTGTCATTGTTTTTGGATGAAATATGCCATTATCATCACCCTGTGTTTGGTGCTCCATGGGATGCACTATGCAGTACCAGTTGTTGGATATGATTGTTCATCCCTAGCAGAAGACATGATAAAAATCCGAAATACAGGGCAGCCTCTTGGGATTGTCTACATTGCTGTGAAAGAGGATGAATGATAATCATTCTGACCAGAAATTGATTTTTGAAAGAGAAATAGATTTTTCTATTTTTATTTTTAGAAGAGTTTTTAAGCAAAAATAACCGTTTGATAACGATATGAAATTTCTACTCTAAAAATAGAAATTCGTTTGATAATAACATAAATTTTTTTTCCTTTCGGACGGCGGCAGACCGGCAATCGGCGGTGGCGGCAATCGGCAGCGGTGGCAAGCGGAGACCGGCAGCGGCGGCGGCGACCAACGGGCGGCGGTCAATTAAAATCTTTTCATAATAAAGAGAAAATAGCATGAATTATCTCAGAACTATAACTTAATATATAATGTTATCTATAAACTTTTAATTTGTTCAATATAATCCTTGAATTTTAGGTTAATATGCAATGTCGTATTTAAATATTGAATTTATTCAATGTGATTATTGAAATTTTAATATATGTTTAATTTAGTCCCTAAATTACATAAAAATGTTAAATATTATTCTTTTAGTATTGAATATTTATAAAAAAAAAAAATTCGGATCGCAAATTAAAAAAATTCAGGGATAATATTGTATATTTGACCAAAGTTCATGGACCACGTTGAATCAATTAAAAGTTTAGAGATAACGTTATACATTGAGCCAAAGTATAGCAACTATCAATGAAATTATCCCGCAAGAACAAAAAAAAAAAAAAAAAACACAAGTCGTTAGGCACATCAATTGGCATGAGTATGCACGTTTTCCCGCCTAGAACCTCCTGTCCTTCGCTTCGACTCTCTTTCTCTCTCTCCGTTCGTGCTTTCTCCGCATTCATCAATGGCGTCGATGCAGATGGAGGAGAACCCTAGCCCTCGCGTGAGATCAAGGGCCGCATTTCTGGTAACGCTTCTACTCGGATCAATCTTCATTCGATCTCTCTCTCTCGGCGTCGAGTAATTCCCCTCGCTTCTTTCTTCGATTTGACGATGACATATCGATGCTGAAAAAAGTTTTGAATCTGTCCTTTTCTCGTTCTCTTTTTCGGATTTGCAGAGCTTTCGGATTGCGATCCTCCTCTCTCGCGCGCCTCGTCTTCCCTCGTACCCGAAGCATTTCGATGACGAGGCCGCGCAGCATTACCCCTTTCTGATCCCCTGATTCGTGGATGGATTTGCTTCGTTTCCCTAACTGGCAAGGTATTCGATAACACGGCTGAAGGATGTGATCTAACTGAAGCGACTGAAACGCGGTACGGATATTTTTCAATGTTTTCGAGAAAGTTGCCCTGGGTTGCTCCTTGTTTGTTGTCTAAGCATGCATGTAATCTGAGCTTTCACTGACGGCGTTCCTTTTTCAATGGAGGGAATGGCTGTCCCGTCCAGTTGGTTTAGAGGAGATTATGCGTATGTAGTAATTTATCTGTGGAGCCAGATTTACTGCAAAGTATATTGTGACCGTATTTGCTCTAGAAAGTAAATGTGATGGCAAGTGCTATATAGGGTATGAAAGATGTGAAGTGTAGTGTTGGGTAGAGAGTCATTCCCAAAAGACAGACGCTTTAACGTTCCTTGGGATGTTGTCCACATGACTGTCGGACTGTATCCTCACGAAGCTTATGGTTTGTCTTACATGCTTTTAATTGATGAATTTAATTCGTATTTGGTTGTTCATGATATGCGCAGACGGATTCCATTAAACTCCATTCCTAGGAAATATCACCAAATTCCTCTCATTCTGCTTGACATAAAGCCTCTAGTTTGTTTCTGTCCCTTGTAAGAGCTTCTTCCTGATTCGGTAGGTAGTGTGCAAGTCATGACTTACCCATGGTATGAAAAGCAGTTAATACACATAAATTTGATCCCATACTGAATACTGTTGTGACAAGAGTGACAGGTTTTTTTCTTCTTTATTTATTCTTCTTTTTCTGAGGGGTAAATAAATTTTGCCTTTCTTTTTTACCCTGCGTTGAGCAGTATATTTGAGAGACATATCTTCCGCCAAGTTGTGAGCATGCAATTGTAATCATATACTAATTTCTGAAGCTTCTGTTAATTGGAATTTAGAAGTTTCTTATTATTGCTGTTGGTTTCATTATACATAAGAATATTCATTCGTGCTTAAAGTGGGAAAGCTGGGGATTTACATGAACGAGATGTTCAACTGATATGACAGCATGTGCAGAGAGCGGTATTGGGAAACAGATGGAGTGAAGGAGGGTTTCATTCACATGGTAGGATCCCCACTTGAAACCCTGGTTTACTTCTCTTATGGTGTACTTTCTTTTGAGAAATTTCTGGATGTTTACCATCTACTTCCACCTTCCATGTTCTATATGGTGGGTTGCTTTATGCTGTATTAAGATACTTCTACAAGCATTGGACATGTGAATGTGAAGCATGGAGGTATCCTTGTTACGCTCAAGGGGACTATAATAAGGCCTAGAGCAGTAAAAATGTATTATTAAATGGTATAAATGTCAAAGATGTAATTACAGGAGGTCCTTCTCAGCACACTTCATTTATTGCATGGCACTAGCACACAGTGGACCATTCATTTTCTTTGCTATTTTGGCTAGCAAGCCAGTAAATTCTTATGAGTTTGTCTTATCTACCTTCTTTTATGTCAAACCTCCTCAGAGTGCATTTTTAACAATTTACATTTTGGAAGGGAATGAGCATTTGATGGAACTTGAGAATTGAGAATAATATCTTCTCGTTCTTCTTAAGTCAATTCTCACATATCAACGATTTTTTTTTAAAATCAACCTTTTGATTTTCCTGTTTGCTTATGTAGCTTCCCAGTTTATTGTGAGCTGGAAACGAGAAACTGCATAGTTCTGCAAGCCATTTGCCCATTTCAGGTTTTTATCCATCTTTACTCTGATGTCCATTTACAGCTCTGTGTTTGGCTTGCAATGTCAATAATAGGAAATTTGTGTAGGTTTCCAATTTGTAGAGACGACATCATGCCATGATTATGGGGAAATGAAAGTTCAAGAAAGCACAAAATTGTTGGGTGTTGGGGCCATCTCTTGTTCAATTCCTGTTATTTTGAAGGATGAACTGGTTGACATTTAAAGCAGGATATCGCATAATCTCCAGAATCACACTTAGATTAAATATTTTCATATATTTATAAATGGGAGAATATAAAAGATTTGGACATAACCATCAGTTTCTTGTCCCTTCTATTATCAAGGTACAGACAAAAGTTGATTTTCTAATCTATCTGCCATGATGAATTTCTTGCTTCTCTACCTCACATTGCCTTCAAATTTTCATGGCCTAGGTTTGCTCTTACTATGGATGGCATTTTCTTTTCTGCAGATGATATAATTGTCCCAGGAATTTTGACTGTGAAGTGGTCTCCTGATCTGAAGGATGTGTGGTGTGATCTCGAGCCACTGCTAGTTGCCAATCTTGTGAGGTATTGAGCTGAATCAGTTGTCAATGGCTTGTTCTCTTGGTTGAGTTCTATAGAGATTTCAGATAATGTTTTCCCTCACTTGGTTCTGATCTTCAAGTTGAATTCTCAACGGTCGTTTTAAAACTGGACCAGGGGTTTGGTTTTTCTATATAAGCCATCTTGGAAACATAATGTTGAAGGTTGGTAGTGCCCTAGTTCAACTGTCGACCTAATTTGACTGGATATAGCTTTTTTCAAAGAATGAATTTGTGAGGGAGTTTGGTTTTTCTAGATATGCCGTCTGGGAAAAAGAATGTTGAAGGTTGGTGGTGACTTAGTTCAACTGGTTGACCTAATTTGACTGGTAGCTTTTTTCGAAGAACTAATTTGTGAGGGAAGGGTTCAGGGATCTTGCTTCCACCTTCTTGGAATAAGTTGGCATGCCTAACCACTTGAAAACATGATGCCACTAAATTAGGAATGGCAGTGAATTTACTAAAGAAAAGAGTGGGCATGATCTTTATTTAACAAAGTCAGGATGCACTGGAAGGCAATTTGGTTTGATCTTAACGAGTTTACCTTTTCTCCTGAAGATCTGCTTGAAGTCACCAAAGACAGTAGCATCATATTGCCATTAGCAATTTCAAATAAAGCAGGAACCCATCCATTACTTTCATTATTGGATGTGATTTCTGTGATATGTTGGCAAATATGTTCTTGTTCTTAAAGTTCTTTTAGCTATTGTCTGAGTGACAGATATTTCATAAACATATCTTCAATGACAATCGATATCCGATTGCAGAAATATGCTCAATCCTCCTTGTTTGTACCTGATGTCCCTTCATTATGTAATAGAATTCACCTGCTTCTTTGATAGAATCTGTGTATCCGTTGTCAACTTTAGTTGCTTTGATGCTTGTTGGAGGTATCGACATGTTGATGCATACAAAGATTCAAGAAGTCATTTGCTTCTTGTTGGGAAATGCAAGTGCACATTTTTTTTTAATTTTAAAATTCGAGTTAAACTAGTAGTTAATCAAAGGATATGTGATCTCATAGTGGTTTCTTTTGACCTGTGCCTTATTGTTTCTTGTTCTTTAAGAGAACACTGCACTTTTTCCTTCATAACATGTCATTTCCATCTCATTCTTGTTCATTGTATACTTCGAATATGTGGAACATGGAACAACTTCTAGGCACTGGAAAATCTGCTCCTGAAATTTGCTGCAAAATGCAGTAATCGACCAGTCATAATCACTAGCTTGGGGAGCAGGAGTGCTGGATTGACTGTAACTGCAGTTAAGATTGGAGGTAAGATTCAATGAGTTAATGAGAGAACTTCAGATTGATTACTGCTTACAAATGTGGGTGGTTCTATCCTTCTAGTCCTCACTCCTCACCTTATTAATTTTTCTTGACCGATAGACTTCGATCTTACTTGTCAATAGAATAAACCTTATGTCAAGTTTAAAGCTTGCAGATAATAATGAAAATTGATGAACTCTATGTGCTTTGCCAGATGAGGAATAAATTGCACAACAAAACCAATAAAGTTGATGTTATATCCAACGGGTTTTCCCAAATAGGAGTCTCATGGTTTCCAAAGTTACTACTTAGGACATGTAAGGAGGCTTTAGAAGCTAAAGTGACTTACCTAAGCTTAGAAGACCCTTGTTTTTGTGAGATTGAACTGCAGGTGTTAGCCTTATTTTGATAGCAGAACTGTAAGATTGAATATTTAGAAAGAGAATTACATTCTATGATTTGCAAGCGATAGTAGCTTATTCCACCTCCTTTGGTAATTTTCCACCTAATTTGTAATGTTGTAACAAGGCTCAAATATAGAGAATTTAATTATAATGAACAGAGGGGAGGGGCATCGGAAGATCATCTCCCTCACTAGTTATCACTATCAATCAATGGTGGGAAATGGAAAACTCTTATTGCTTATAACTCATGTTTGCCTTTCTAAAGTACAGGCTTTTGTAGTGCGATCATTCTTTTACTGAAATTGAAAAGATACGTACTGATGCTTTATGGATGGTGGAGTTTGCTAGTATGAGCATCAGCTAATGAGTGTTAATATTCTGGTGGGGGAGGATATTCAAATGCTCAAACCAAATGGAGTGTCCACATAAAATTGCTCAAAAGGCCTTCCTTACTGCTGCAGCTGGGGAAGTTCCTTGCACCTGGAGAAAGTGTTTACACTTTGAAGCATGATGATTGTCACATCTAGAACTGTAACTGGGCGCTTTTGGATCTTCATGTTATTGTAATGGAAGCCTTTTCCCTGATCTTGCAAGGCGCTATGTAGTCCTGCACACTTAGGTAGCGGTGCTTGTTGGATTCAAAGTTAGTGTTTTATGGTAGTTTTGGCTATGCTATTTATGAAAACAATATGTTTTAGCTGCATTGTAATGCTTTTGATGGCAATGAAGAGACCTGTAATACCAAAGGTACTATACATTTTCAAAGATGGCCTGATGGAGCATGATAGGGCTACCATATAAAAGGTCATGTAGCATCAGACAATAAGTGCCTGAGTTGAATATTTTCTTCACATAATATATTGTTCCAAAAGGTATACTTGGAATTAAGCATAGGAGCAGCCATACTGTAAAGAACAACCAAATAACTAGAGCTTGATCCACCCTTTGTCCATATAGATTAACAGTGACTGTATAATAGAAAGAATTTTCCTGTGACATTGAAATTAGAAATGAAAAGGAAGTTGGATAAGGGCTTGTCTGCAGCGTCCTGTATAAAAATGTTTGAAAGAGCCATCTTTTAATCTTCTGTCAGCTAGTTAACTGACCTATGCTTATATCATTTTTATTTTTCATTTCATTGTAAAACTGGTGCAACTCTGTGTCTTTGTTATGCAAGTTTCTAAATCATGTTGTGCTGCAATAAGTAATTACTGGAATGTGCTTTGAGATTTATTTTTGCATGCTGGTCTTCTAACTACTCTCAGCAGTAAAACAATTGTGTTTGGTGCAACAAACCGAAGGAGCAGTATGATCCCAAAGCAATGTTCCTGTCCTGGTTTGACCAATATCTCCCCCATCAAGGAACTTCCCTTTTAGTTGATTGCGATCACACCTACCCTCTTTACCAAATCATTGAACAACCTTCTAAGTACAAAAGCCTTCTCCTTTTTTACTCTACCTGTGGGGCGGGGAGGGGGGTGGGTTGTCCCTTATCCCTGTTGAATATGTCTTACTTCCACTGAAGCTCTTTCTATTAATTCTCTGCATCTTTTTAATTGTTTGGTCTACTCCATCCGGTTCCATCTTTAATGGTGTGTTGATAATTTTATACTTCATTCAAGGTGGATTTAGTTATGGGCAAGGCTCCTTAGTCAAAGCTAGACGACTGATGCATCAGTGCACAACCTTTCATGGGTATCTGACTAAAGATACTCAATACTGGCCTGTTTCATGAGGAAATTTTGCTTTTGATCAACAATGTTTTTAACTTTCAGCTTGAGGCATGCTCACTTCATTTGTATCCATCAAGATACATCTAAAATTGGAGATTAAAAGTCCGAAATAAATTATTTCAGGACCAAGTAGTCCCTATAACATATTCTAGCAAGAGCACAAATAAAATTGTTTTTGGTGCAGTGATGTCTCAATATCATCTTGAACTAAAACAGTGTAAAGATCATAGTTCAATTTACATAAATATAAATTGTTAGGTCTTTCTGTCAATGCCAGTCGCTTGTGAAGCAGATTTGACATAGTTCTGGTACTGCTCGATACAAAAAATCCAGAATGGGATGCAGTTGTTTGTTCTCACATCCTCAGTGAGTTGATGCCATCAATTGAACTAATAGACTCCCTTTTCAGCACGAACTAATCCATATTAGAATGGTTGTGGAATTAATGAAATGGGGAAATCAGATACTGTTGCTGGTGAAGAAGATCTAACAAATATTCGTGCACCGGAATTGTTGAGAAGGTAAATTCTCTTGGATAGGTCATTGTATCTTTACATAATTTCAAAATCTTAGCTGACAAATATTGGGGTGTTTTCACTATGACTTCTGAAACTGGTCAGCGTTGTTGTTCAGTGTAATTTGTGTGCCACTGAGAAATATTTGCACTAACTGAGGATAGTGGAGAGATAAATAACTCTTCAAATGGGCTGGTTCTAGTCTCTTTTGCAATTTTCTTTCAGCATTTTAATTGAACTTTAGCAGAGCTCATTCATTTTTCTCATCAAATGATGCAAGACAAGAGCAAAGTGCAAGAACATCAGTGACTTCCTTTCTGGAACTGTAGGTTGAAGCATGATATTTTCCTTCAGGGTACAGGTGACAAAGGTTGAAATCAGTTGTATTCCTGTCTGAGCGTCATAGGCATCTTACATATACTGGAATTTATCTTAAGCAGCAAGTCTCTAGTCTTACAAGTTGCTCTAGGTAAGCTGCCTGAGTTCTGAATCTTTTTAGCTAATCCATGAAGACGTGATTTTTCTTGTCGTACTTTTTGGCTTCGATCTGAAGTCCTGGAGAGCTTCTGACACTTGAAATGCCTAGTCCTACTTTAAAGTCAGACATTCTGGTTGTTGTATTTCAGGAGGCACAAGAGAGAAGTTCTCTTGTTTAATTGGTTCAATTGAGTTCTAGTTGACAGAATCTTATATTCAGCCGCAAGTTTTTTCAAGTTAAAATGATATTGCAAGGAGGACACTTGAATAATAATTCGTCCTAACATTTCTCAGAAGGGCAATATTTACAGAATGTACATGTACAGAATCATGGATTTTCAACAACTTTTCAACTTTTTGAGGAATATAAGGTCGGTGTATTCAGCATGTCTTATCATTTAAACCTCTTCTAATCAAGAAAACTACGCTTGATGCTTCAACAGTCTATGGATATATTGGTTCTTCTTGTTGTTTCATGTAAGGAACATGAGAGGAACTTAATAATTTTTTCTATAGTGTGTGGTGTGTGTTGTAATTTGTTTTGATCTGCACAACTTTTCCTTGAAAAAGTATTAGCACATGGAATTTGTGCTTTTCTAGTAGGGACATTTATCAACTTCCACGAAGATCTGCAACTCAGTATGCACATTAGATCAACTGCCTCTCTTAGTTTATGTATTATTTGTTCCATTAATAGTATCGTCAAATCCATAACAATGCAGCAAGGACAACTATGCGCATGTTGGAAAGTTTAATCCGCCTGGCTTGAGGTAAGGATAATTACTATTTTACATTGCACAAAAAGAGGCTTATGACACTGTCAAAGTTGAATGTTGCTAGAATATACTCTTTTGTGCCCTTAGAAACGTTTTAGTGCCAATTTTAGCACATTTAATAAATGAGGTTATGCATCTGGATGCTATCAGAGCCATTTTGTGCATCGAAATGTTTTAATACCGTCACTCCGTGACTACATCAGCCATCCTGAACAGCATTAAAAATGCCCTTCACTTCAACTTTAGTGAAATCCCGATCAGGAATGTATCCTGGTCAGTTCCTAATCTAACTTTCAATTATCCATGCACAAACTGAAATTTTATTAAAATAATTTTAATGTGTGTGTTGGTTGCTCGTATGGATGTGCAAGTGTCCATGTTTTCTATCATCCCATAAGAGGTTTAATTATATGGACACGGACTATATAAGCAGAATAGAACACTTAAAAAGTTAAGTACAGTTCACTACTCCAGTTTAAATGGATGGAAAGTGTTGAAGATCAGAAGACTCAAGACGTAGAATCTGCGCAGCCCGTTCTAGGTACAAATTCTCTGTATCTGCCATTAAAATGTCACTAGTTTATTTGGAATTGTCTTCTTTTAACTTGTCTAAGGGTCCATGCGAAATCTTTTGAGCCAAGTTTCTGAGAGTCTCTCAAATAGAATTATAGGGTTCCTGATGTCTAGTTATCAGTGGGAACAAACCTGTGACCTGACATAACTCCTTTGACAAAACAAAGAGCTAGCAGTAGTTTAAGAGCTTTTATGCATTTGATAAGTCTTCCATCTAAGGTTGGCAACATTGTGAATCAGATGGGCATGAAATTTGAAGACAATGTTACTTGTCTGCCAGCTGCATGTGGAGATTAAGAAGTTTCCTTTTTGCTACGTACCTATTCAAGATGGTTTGAATGTACCCCAAGTTTCACTAGAAAAATTTCCTTAGAACAAGAGCGACTTTTCATGCTCATCTTTGTTTTATCTAGTCAAAGATTGGTTCTATTTGGAACTTGTTTGCTTTGTTTTGTCCAAACTCTCTCCGTTGGGATTATCGATGGTACTGCAGTGAATTGTTTCGTGTCCCGCAAGATATGAAAACAATTAAGGAAGCGAGACGATGGCAGTTTCAAATTGCGAGGCCCTCACCGATGCCATGAGTTACCCAATGGATTGCTCAGAACGAGGAGCAGGAGAAGAGTGACTTTCCATTCATTGGAGAGGGAATTCTTCCATGATGTGAGTTCAACAGTGCTTAGAAAGCTTTCCTATAGTAGTTAGTGTAACGTACATGGTACGGTAAGCTTGTGGATAGAGCTGTGCGTTGGTCCATCCTCCTCTTTTTCCGTTAGTTTCTATGTTTCTATAGCGTGTTCCGTTCTTGTAAATGTGGGAGTCTGCCTTCTATTTTGAGAACACGAGAGCCTATTTCTTGCTTAGAATTTATATGCGCTGGGGTTATCCATCCATTCCCACGAGAATGGTTTTGATTATTTTTTCATCTCTGTCGAGGGGTTACTTCTTCAGGGAAAACCATGTAATTATACCTTAAATTAGGCAAATATATCGATGAGGGCCTCGCTATGTGCCCTTAAGGCATATATTGAGCACCGACAAGAGGTCTATGAGGGCCCAATTACGGCCCAATACCTAATCCGGGACTAATAATGGGCCTCTTAGAGCCCAATCTTATCGACCAGCAAGTTGGCCTTAGTAAAGCCCACAGGGACTGGTCCAGGGGAATATCCGGCGTGACTCGGCTTGCTTTGGGCCCAACTGGGCCTCTGACTGCAGCCTAGTAAAGGCACATTATTCAACTCGTGGGCCCATCTATAGCCCGACACGTGGTTTAGAAGGCCTATGGGGCTCGGCCGAACGAAATAAAGCCTGCGTCGGGAAACAAGCGTCATTGTAATTGGGCCTCCAGGGCTCGTTGGGCCTGGCAGATGAAATGGGCCAGGAAATTTTACTTTCGGCCTAATACGGGCTGACAATGGCCTTTAAGAGCCCCTCAATTAGTTAATGGGCTCAAGAAGCCCTCAAATTGGGATTTCCCAACGCGATGGGCCTTATCGTGAGCTCCAAAGGCCCAATATTTTGGCTTTAAGCGCCTACAATGAAGGCTCCTAGTTGACTGACCGCCAAAGCCCATTGAGCCAACTGCTAGATTGAGAGAACCGGTAGATTGATGATGAAACTTTTTATTTATAAGCGGCTCGTTAGATGAAGCAGTTATGTAAGCCCAAGCCTTAATCGAGCGAATTATAAAACATATTTAATCACGCGAATTATAAATCATACTTACATAGTCGAGTATGCCCCAAAAAAGGGTCAAATACCGACAATCGAACAATAAGTTCGACAACAAAGCATCAGTTCAGGCTGCTAATCTAAAATCTAGCGTCAACCTCCTGATCAGAAGCTTAATTAAAATCTGAAGAACTTGGGTCATAAAAGTAACGACACCGTAGCTTGCGACGAGGCTAGAGGTAGCAGTTTGACGTGCAACCCTCACAATCATCAATCAAAAGCATCTGCGCCAACCTAATCACGCCATCTCCAACAAGTACTACCTATGATTCTTCTACACGGAAACATCCAACTCATATATAATAGCTTTTCCAGCCAACCATTTATCACCCTCAGCTAAGAAATTTTCCGAGGACAAAACAATGAGCGTGCAACGCAAATTAGACAAGCATTCCGTCTAGATACAAGACCATGCAGACGGCCTCAACCATCCGACACCAACACGCCTGACTCCCCAAATTCAGCAAAGCATATTAGGCAATCCCCCTGCTCCGCACTGCTTGGCAATGTGTGATTTACATTTCCCCTTGTTCTCTGTCTGGGAAAGAGTACCAGAGAAACTACTAATAATGGAATTTACAGCTCTCCTTGTTTCTGTCGTTTATGATATTGAAAAAACATTTCTAGCTATCAAATAATGTGACCAATGAGAATGAAAGGAAGTTGAGATTGAAGCACTCGCCTCGCACTACAGCAACTGCACCAGCTCCATAAGATGCCTTTTCTTAAACATATGCATCTGTTAATACAACCCAGAAGACTTAACGTGAAGAGAATCATCATACGCAAGAAAAATGCGGTGCTAAAGTGATAAATTCACATGAAGCAGAACAGACAGGTGAATTGGAATATTCACATGGAGATGATACTGCATGGCTGTTGTTCTGGAAAGGCTGATCTAGCGAAATTCATCTGTCATCGTTGAACAATACACAGGACAATAAAAGATCTATTCAAAGAATTTTGCAGCAGAAGTGACATTCGCTAAGATATAAACCTATTGAAGCAAGCATTGCCAAAAGAATTAAAGACTTAAGACCCCCTGATAAATGCAGATTTGAGAAAAGAAGCACGCCATCCAACCAGTGCTGTCAAAGATGAAACTGCTCCATCAATTGCAGGCCAATTGACTAACCTTCATCACAGCAATAAAAAAGATATCGTAAACCACGCCAAAAAAAGAAACTAACAGTATAACAAGAACGCATCCCAAATAAAAATCTTTCCACTCTTTCGGAGGCTCATCAAATTGAAGCATCCCTGCACTCCCAATGCCACCATCCAGTGGATCTTCTACAAGCATAAGTACAAAAGAGCCCTATTCAAAAGATAAATACAAGACAAGAGGGATGTTACAACTCAACTGGAGAGAGAGGGAAAGGCATTTTCAATTGAATCACTCAGTACTTCAACCCTTCCTTCTAAAGTTGCATGGTTCCAAAGGAAGAAGTCAACTCAAAAATAGAAGATACTCTCCATCAATTGATACCAAGAAGGAAAAAAAGGTACGATATCATCATTCAAATCAAAGCCTCATAACTTATTTGTCTTACAATTTAACAAGGATTTTCAGGGCTTCTGCTCATCCCTAAGAAATCTACACGGCCATCTCAACTTCTGTTAGATAAATTCACCAATACTGAGCAAAGAAACTCAATGCAATCCACCTTCTCACAACAACAGAAGCATGCGTTATACAAAAGGAATCGAAAACTTTTTCAGATCATTGCATATTCAATACCTCAAGGGATTTGATCCTCATAGGCACGAATACCCAGTATTGCTTGCATCTCTTCATCTGTTAGTAAACTCTTGAGTACTGGATGTAATGTCAAGAAATCATGATGCGAACATCATTTATCAACTTAATTTGACTATTTACATTCACATATTTACAAAAATGGAACCTGTTGTGGTTCAACCAAAAGAGAAGACAAGAAAAAGTTGGGAACCAGTTTGCACACCTTGCAAACTCAAGGGAGGTGCGAAGATGTTAATAGTAGTAAATTGTTTGACCGGAGCAGTTTCCCAATGTTACTATCATCAATGATTCTTCTAGGTTCCTGCCAAGGACAGAAAATGCAATTATGCACCCCTGCAGTTACTCTTCCTCCAGCAAGATAATCTTCCAGATGCCTAGAAATCAAAGCAGGAGGTTTAGAAAGACATCCATCTCAAACAAATCAAATTGTTCCAGGGAGAACTGCAGGTTAAATTCTTTGTCCAAAAATCCAATCTGGCTGCAGGCAATCATCTGACAACAGTATGCAGAGGGGGAAATGTTGGCATGAAATCCTTAGAAGTTGGCAGTGGAACTTCACGAAACCAATCATGTTCAAGGGCTTCATCTGCTGTTATTCTCTGCACGTGGAAAAGACATTGATAATTACGGACAACAAGGACGTATTTGTAAAGCACAAGCTTCGTGAGAATTACCATCTCTGGGTCATATGTCAGAAGCCTGTTCAGCAAGTCAAACCCCAATTCAGAAAGAACAGTAGTTCCAGTAAAAGATGCAGCAGGAAACTTCTTTCGCAACAAATTATACCTGAAGAAAAAACATCATACTCAAACAATGAGAAAACATAATGTCTTGAAAAAAGCTGCACCCAGCACTAAGATAGAATACTGTCACTACAGAACACTTACGGTTGCTTAACAAAGTTCGCTTTTGAACCAGGCAATTCAGAGAATCCATGCCATATTTTCTCACTGGGTGTGCCAAGAGTCCTGAAAATCTGCACAGCACAGTTTTCAAATAAGAAAATCACTGAATGAAGAGTCTGAAAAAACAAGATAAAGGACCTATTATGTCAAAGTTCCTACCTTGTCAAGCTGATTGACTTCACCATTTCCCCTGAAAAGCGGTTCATTGGCCAACATTTCAGCCATAATACACCCTATTGACCACATATCAATTGCTGTTGAGTACTGTTTTGCTCCCAATAAAAGTTCAGGTGCTCTGCACATCAGATTATACTGTCAAGGCTCAACCACAATTATATACTGCAAAGTTCGGAAATACCAATGTGCACTGCATGAAAAAGGAAAAGTAAAGGCAACCACACTGTACATAAAAGGAAACGTAACATGACTGAGCCATCTTTATGTGCCCAAGTAGAGTCCCAAGAAGATAGAGCGTAAAATAAAAGAGTGCAGGATTCTCTGGGCTGGTACTTTGGAAAATACAATCTTTAAAGCAAATAGAAATTCCCAAAAAGAACACTAAATTAAGTGATGTGGAATAATAGATGCTCATGAATTCCAAAGCATTATTAACAGCTAATTGGTAACATACTTGGCTTCTCGTCATCCTCAACAAGTAAGAATGGCCCAATTTCCCATACATGTCGCATGTTTTTATTATTAGAAAAAGTATGCAGCTCACCTGTACCACAGGGTAACAACGAGAGGAGTATACGGCTTCAATGGGCTCCCATACTGCCTTGACAACCCAAAGTCGCATATTTTTAGCTCACCCTTGTTGTTAAAAAGAAGATTCGATGTCTTCAAATCACGATGAAGTATCCAATTATCATGAAGATACTTGACGCCCTCCAATAGCTGAAGCATCAGGCATTTGACTTCACTTGTACTGAAAGGACGCTTCCTTGCTTCCATCAGCCCCTTGAGATCGTGTTCCATGTACTCCATGACCATAAATATACTATTATCATCATCCATAGCGACTTCTTTAACACCTACAACAGAAGGGTGATTTAAAGACAGTAAAATGTTTATCTCCCTCAAAGATGTTAGGGGAAAACCACCGTCAGAGTCCTGTTTGTTCATCTTCACCTTCTTCAAAGCCACTATTTCCCCCGTTTTCGTATCCCTTGCACGGTAGACAACACCATAAGTGCCTTCATTAATCTTGTTCAGTCTTTCATATTCAAAGACGCTTCTGCAAGAATCAAGCATGTTTATACTTCTTCTTGCAGGCAATGAGGACACTTCAAACTCTTGATGTTCTCTATTGTTCTCATCATCTGTGTCATCATGGTTGTTGTCTGCATCGCTAAGATAAGTGCGATCCCCATCCATGACGACAGCTTGGTCACCATCTTCAGATTCCCCTACACTCGCTCCACCAGCCAGCCCAATCTCATCAGATCCAGAAGACCTGGTTCGATGACCCGAGCCTCCTGGAAGAAACTCCCCACTCTCTGGACTTGACCTCTTTGTGACCAATGCTCTATTCTCCAATATCATTTCTTCATCATCGGATGCACAGATAAGACTCGGTGAATCACTATCAAATGCCCATCGTGACATAGAGATGGTCCTCTCATGAACAAATTCTCCATCCTCGACCATACTGTCATCTTGATCACCAGCCTCACTTTGCTCCTGATGCAATGCCTGGGCCTTGCATCCAGATGCACTGAGAGATATAGATTGATCAGCCACAGGAAGATCAGATCCATGTACCAGATCCAATGAGATAGAGGAGTTCAAAACACAGCCACCCGACTCATCATTCGATGACATTGTAGATGGAGCCATAAGAGGACTTAAAATAGTGGTGGCTGAAACCACTCGGTTCTTGGATGATATCCTGACTTCCCTGTCCTCCGCATCCCATAACATCAGGGAGAACCTCCTCTTCTTCTCAGGGGGATGCTGCACACCATCTTGGTACAACTTGGCACCCCTCTGCACCTCAACAAGCTGATGCTCCTTACTCGATTCTTGGACTCCATCTTGCGTCCATCACTCCCCTTATCCGCATGGCCACGATACTGGCTAAATTCGCCGCGACAAGTCGAGTGAATCGCGTCGCGACCATCCCTTCTGGAGGAAGAGTTACAATCCAATCTCCTAGAAACACGATATTTCCCTGTTGCCATATTGTTTGCAACCACAACTCCTTATATCAAAAACCCACAGCTGACGTCTCAATACACAAAAAAAAACAACCCCCGCGATCCCCAAAACGACAGTAGGAACGAAGCAATCGAACGGATCACCCTTTCAAAACCCAATCGAATCAGAACCAGAAAAATCACACAACCCTACGACAGGAAACCTAACCAACAGCCCGACCACGATCACTTTCCGGTCAACAGCAGATCGTCTAGGAACCTAGTCGCAACCCTAAAGTAAATGAGAGAGAGAGAACACGAAATGAAAGTTGCAGATCGGACGTCAATCGGCGACGACAGACACCGGAACCCGATTCGGACGGATCGGGAACGGAATCGAGAAGGAAATCTGAAAACCCTAGACAAGACGAAACGAGAGGGGCTTTCGGACGTCGCTCCTTCGAAATCCGCAGGTACTGAAAGCCTTACCGGAGGATGAAGAGAGAGAGAGAGACGCGTGGGGAGGCGTCGCGACGATGGAGGAATCGGCAGATCGCGAATCGCGATCGGAGGATGCTTCGAGAGGAGGACGAAACCCTAGCGAATCTTCGTCGACTCAACGCGTTTGATGTTTTTGGTTTCCTTCGATGGACGGCACTGCTTTCTTATCGCTCCGCGTCGAGTCAAGGCCGGCGGCTCCTACTTTGTCGTCTTTCGTTTTGGTCCCCACATAATGTGATATTTATGTTTTTAGCTCCTTGGCCGACGTGAGGCCATGGGCTTGGGCCTTCTTTTCGGTCGTGCCTAGGCTTCAGGGCCTTAACTGGCATGACGGGCCAGACTATGAATTGTGCTGTTCCTCGGATAGATGGGCCGAATGAACAAGATCGCAGCACGGTCGGCCCAGTGTCACTTCCCCTTCATGGATTGTGCTCCTTCAGTGGTGGTTTCGCTAGGACTTTTTCAATTTTTTTTTTTTTAAAGTTTTTGGTTTAAGCTAGGGGTGAATAGTTTTAGGTTTCGTTTAGAATTCACTTGAAACCTAAAATCTACCCAATAGAATAGATCACTTATTTTTTAAAACTTGAAACCTACTGCCTCGAAAGGTATTTTATTTTTTAGAAACCCGAACCTATTCTGCATACTCTAAAATTTGGAATTTATCTTATCATAGATCTCAATGTCAGTTTTAAGTTTTACCCAAGTTTCACTCGTATTATTAATTGAATGATCTTAATGATCATCACTATTTATTGATTACAATTTATATTTAGATACACGGAAAATATGAAATATTAATAATATAAAAGTCTCAATCATAAAATGGAAGTTTAGATTAGTAATTCATTAGATACCATAAAATAAAAAATACAAAAATTAGTTTCAAATTTTAGGTTCAAAGTTCCACCTACATAAAACTTGAAATCCACCCGTCAAAATAAATTTCCCAATTTTTGAAACATAAAATCTATCATGCATATCTTGAAATTTAAAATTGGATAGGTTCCATTAATATGATTCTTCAATTCCAAATTCTATTGTGTAACAATTCTCATCCCTATTAGGTTATTATAGGACGAATTAATCCTAATTGAACCTAAATTCTGAAAGTTTGCAAAATCAAAACCACTGTATTCGAAGTTCGAACGTGGTCTTCTTGCTGTGGGGACTACGAACATAGGTCACTACCCAAAAGATGTGAATGTTTATATTATCTCGCGGCATCAAATCGGTGGGTGCGGAAACTAGGGCGATATCCTGGAACCCTGATGGACATCAAACGGCCTGATGCATGCCACGTGTCAGATGTCCCCTACTTCCACCATATCCAAACAAGGTACACCTCCCAAGGCATGCACAAACTCCAAGGCATCAGCCCTTATCATCACATCTCCCCACTTCCAATTACGCAATCCCATGTTAATAACGTGGTCGATCTAATTTTACTTGCGCCTTGCCTGACTCGATTTAAGGTCCGTCTCTTGTATGAAAGTGAACAAAGAAACGTACCCAAAGCTAAAATTTCCTGCTGTGGTGGTACGTGAAGTTAGGTTTTTAGGTTAATTTGACCTCTGGGGGAACATGAATATATGAATGACACGTGCGAAAAGTCACGGTTGCGGCTAAACCTCGCCCTAAAAAATTGCATTCCCTATTCTTATAATTCTTACAGGCATCCAAACATTCAAAACCAACTAAAAATCAAACCACTCAGACTTTAAGCAAGATACTGAAATGAATTTGCAAAGAGAGTAATTTGTTTTTTTTTTCCTTTTTCAAGAGCTCCTTTGTAGGCATGTGAATGGAATTGGTAATTGAGTCAAAAATGAACATATGATTTTGGTATTTTCCGTGGAAAAAGGAGAGAGAGAAAACTGACATAAAGCCAATTAAACTCCAAATATAGACCATAACGATAACGCAGGCTGTACCTATCCACTTGCCTCCTAGTTTTGTTGCTATATAATTCCACCACCCCCTATCACCTCCAGTAGTTCCTTACACCAACATTCAAAACTTGCCAGGTAGCACCATCGCTCCAGGAAAAAGATGATGGATCTCGGGTCGTTCACGTACCAAGCACCAGCAACCAACAAGGCCAACACCGAGTCCGGCTACGACGTCCCTGAAGGAGTGGACATCAGAGGGCGTTACGATGCCCAGTTCGTCAGGATCCTCACCCAGGACGCCTTGCAGTTCGTTGCCGATCTGCAGAGGGAGTTCAGGGGCCACATCAAGTACGCCGTGGAGTGTCGCCGCAACGCCAAGCAGCACTACAACGCCGGCTCGCTGCCCGGGTTCGACCCCGCTACGAGGTACGTGAGGGAAGGCGAGTGGACGTGCGCTGCTGGTCCCACCAGCCGTGGCCGACCGGAGGGTGGAGATCACTGGCCCTGTCGAGCGCAAGATGATCATCAACGCGCTCAACTCTGGCGCCAAAGTTTTCATGGTGAGCGAATTCTATATCTTTATGTCTATGAGGACAAAGCACTGCGTTTTGTCAGTGTCTAACTTGCCACGCACGTCTGACAAGTCCAACTTATTTAGGAGAATCTTTATGAACTTACTGATGCTAGAGTTTGAGTCTGAAGTCGATTATGATTATGATAATGACATATTTCGTTGGTATAAATAGGCAGACTTCGAAGATGCGCTATCCCCGAGCTGGGAGAACCTGATGAGAGGGCAAGTGAACCTGAAGGATGCGGTGGATGGGACCATAACCTTCCACGACAAGGCCCGAAACAGGGTCTACAAGCTCAATGACCAGATTGCCAAGCTCTTTGTCCGGCCCCGAGGTTGGCACTTGCCCGAGTCTCACATCCTCATCGACGGGGAGCCTGCAACCGGTTGCCTCGTCGACTTTGGCCTCTACTTCTTCCACAACTACGCTTCATTCAGGAAAATGCAGGGTGAGGGGTTCGGGCCCTTCTTCTATCTCCCTAAGATGGAGCATTCCAGGTACGCAACTAGGAATCTTTACCAGACAGATCATTCTTACATATCGACCATGTGATATATCCATCGGCTAGATGATATTTCCAGTCAGTGAGTTTGGAATGAGTTTGTTTGTGATCGCTTGGTGGACTATGAAACGTCCTGGTTTGTGTCCATTAGGATGCTATTAGCATTACAATAATCAATGCAGGGTCCATATCCTTCTTGTGTTAGTATATTAACTGCAGTTAAGAGATCAGCAACTGACAAAGGACGTCTAGATTTTATCGTAATGTAATAGGCCCGAGTGCGCCGTGAACTTTTCCACGAATATTAGCTAAAGGGTTGTTGCGTTGGGATCGGCAGGGAAGCGAAGATATGGAACAGCGTCTTTGAGAGGGCAGAGAAGATGGCGGGCATCGAGAGAGGGAGCATAAGGGCAACGGTATTGATAGAGACACTACCTGCAGTGTTCCAGATGGATGAGATACTGTACGAGCTGAAGGATCGCTCGGTCGGATTGAACTGCGGAAGATGGGACTACATCTTCAGCTATGTCAAGACCTTCCAGGCTCATCCCGATCGCCTACTGCCTGACAGGTTTCAGGTCGGGATGACCCAGCACTTCATGAGGTCTTACTCTGATCTCCTCATCCGGACTTGCCATCGGCGCGGTGTTCATGCCATGGGAGGCATGGTATGGAATTTTTTGAGTACTGAAGTAGATTCGAGCCTTTTGTCATCGGTCTAATAATATCTGTTGTCCTAATTTTCTGACAGGCGGCTCAAATCCCGATCAGAGATGATCCGGCGGCCAATGAGGCGGCACTGGAACTAGTAAGGAAAGACAAGCTCAGAGAAGTCAGGGCCGGACATGACGGGACATGGGCTGCTCACCCGGGGTTAATCCCGGTTTGTATGGAAGTCTTCACGAATCACATGGGCAATGCGCCACACCAGATCCAATCAGTCAAGAGAGAGGACGCAGCCAGCATAACCGAGGAAGACCTCCTCCAGAGGCCGAGAGGGGTCCGAACTTTGGAAGGCCTCCGGCTCAACACTCGGGTTGGGATCCAATACCTGGCAGCCTGGCTCACAGGGACAGGGTCGGTCCCACTCTACAATCTCATGGAGGATGCTGCAACTGCCGAGATCAGCCGAGTCCAGAATTGGCAGTGGCTGAAGTATGGTGTGGAGCTGGACGGTGATGGGGTTGGAGTGAAAGTGAGCTTGGATCTATTCGGGAGGTTGGTGGAGGAAGAGATGGCCAGGATTGAGAGAGAGGTTGGGAAGGACAAGTTCAAGAAGGGGATGTACAAGGAGGCTGGCAAGATGTTCACGAGGCAATGCACGGCGCCAGTGTTGGACGATTTCCTGACGCTCGATGCCTACAATCACATCGTCGTGCATCATCCTAGGGGGTCTTCCAAGCTCTGAAAGCCTGTTTGTCTCCTATGAATGGCTTAAGGGACATATTGCTTTTCCTTTACCAATTTCCACTGCTGCTATGGATGAATAAATTGTGTTTCTATGACTATTATCAGTTGTTTTGTTTCTGCAAATTGAAGATAATTTTTCCATGAGATAGTAGAGTAATTGAACAATACAGACCAGTGGTTCGCTTGAAACTAAGCAATATTCTTCCTTAGCATACAAGGAATTTGCATCAATGGGGTTATACTCAGCCTAGTGGATTAGAAAGCAGAGAAGAAACATGTAGCTGAAAGAGTGAATATGATTTTTAGAAAATCGTAAGGTCAAGAGTGTCAAAGGCTAGTCGTAGTTCAGTGGGTACAATCACAGTGAATGGGCGTCAATATTGAGAATTTGTATAGTCTTTGGCGATAAAATAAAGATAGCATGTCATGATACTACGTTCTTAGGTAAAGCGTTGAACCATGGACCTAATTTGAGCAAAGGCTCAAAGGGTAACTCTTAAAGATGCTTTCATTTCATCTAGACCCAATCATTTTCATTTTGATATTGAAATGGTTGGACTCTACTCTGTTATTCCCTTTTGTTTGTTTGTGTGTGTGTGAGAGAGAGAGAGAGAGAGAGAGAGAGAGATGGTCACGAATGATCCATTTGGAAGTCGGACATGGAAAGCCACACAGTCGCATGCTATGCCACAGATCCTTGATGGGTTCGACCCGCTTTGAGTGCTCGTAAGTCAGCTATAGGCCCAAGGTGGACCATCTTAACAACTTAACAAAGTGTTGTCAAACAGAAGGTCTTTATGGGAAAGAAGGAAAGTCGACGAAGTATCACTAATAATCAACTCACTTTCGTTTTTGGTGCACATTGAAAAATTATTTGCAAACGCGATCACTTGACTATAATAGTGACATGACACTTTGTCTGAGCGAGACATTGATGTCGTTTCCCCCGTCAAGATGATGATTATGTCTTGATTTTTCTTATTTTATGTCCATACAACATACCTGATTGGTAATGAATTCTATTGTTATGTTACTTGTGTTTAGCTTTTTAGCTCGATTAGATCCGGTTCCATGAATTCTTTTGTGATCCAAAAAGCCTGTGGTGGAAGCGGAGGCCCTTGCCACAGGAGCACTCTGGTCTCCGGCCCGAACGCGAGGACCCTGGCCAAGCTTTAGGGTCTCGAGCCCGGCCTCAATGGACTTGGACTCGAACTTAGTGCCCTAGCATAGTTGTTGAGGACCCTAGCATAGGCTTTGGGGTACAAAGCCTAACCTCTATGCACTGAGGCCCAAGCACTGGGACCTGGGCTGAGTATTGTGGACCCAAGACAAGGGCATTGGGTCTCGAGCCTAACTTCAGTGGATTTGGGTTTGACCTTAATGGATTGAGCCTAAGCATTGAGGATTTGAACACAAGCACCAATTTCTCAGGCCCGATCTCAATGGACTAGAGCTGGGGTTCTATAGAGCTAGGCAAAGGTGCTGGATAGGGGTATCAACGGTTTGATTCGGTTCGATTTTTCAGTTTTCCGTTTTTGCATTTGTTTTTTTTTTTTTTGTTTTTTTTTTTTTCTGTTGTATATATTTTTCGTTTTCAAGAAATAAGCTCTTATCGGTTTGTTGGTTTGGTTCAGTTAACCAATAAAAACCGAACCGATAAAATTTTTTTTGGTTTTTTAATGAGAACCGAACAGAAAAAATCAAATTTTTCGGTTCGATTCGGTTTGGTTTTTGACACCCCTAGTGCTGGGGTCCTAAGTCTAGCCTCTATGGACTCAAACCCGGGCATTGGGATCCGGTCATAGACACCAATGTCCCGAACCCAACCTCTGTTAACCTAGCTCAAGCATCAGGGTTCTATGCTCAGCCTCTTTGGACTTGGGCTTGGCCTCGGTTGACTCAAGAGCCGCTACCAAGGGCCCAAGAACTAGCGTTGGATAAAATGGAGCCTTAGTGATTGCTCTTCCTCCTTCGCTCATGGATGGAGTCCAATGGCTGAGCCACGTTAACTTCCTATTTCGTACTTTTATCTCATTTTTTTCTTCTGTATTTGTCGTCGCTTTTGCTTAACAAAGAGGGAAGATGATTCCATATCATTTGGAATGAAGACTCTTTGAGAGATGTATGTTGGCAGACCAACCGAACTCAGTCTATCTTAAGGTTTAATTTGTTTTGCAAAAATATTTTCTGGCATTGTGATAATGAAAGTGATTTTTCTACCAAAACTTAAATTTAGGAAAATAATTTTCTCTTTCGAAAATCGAAATCATTTTATAAAATATGACTAGAAATCGATGTTTGGTTTAGAAACTCTATGTTTGGGTATGAGAACTCCAAAACTCGTTCCAAAGCCCTTGGCTATAAGGCATTCCCAAATGGTTCAAGCTGAGTCCATCAAGGTCAAGCC
This sequence comes from Eucalyptus microcorys, assembly GCA_014182515.1. Classification (NCBI taxonomy): domain Eukaryota; kingdom Viridiplantae; phylum Streptophyta; class Magnoliopsida; order Myrtales; family Myrtaceae; genus Eucalyptus; species Eucalyptus microcorys. The sequence continues at coordinate 25,424,652 of CM024572.1, forward strand.
CAACTCCATCTAAGCCACACCAAGACCTCGACAATCGTGCTCAAGTCCATTGAGGCTAGGCTCAAGACACTAGGCTCGAAAATTGTTGACATAAATGTCGGTCGTCTGATGTGACACGACTGATGTTGACGTAAATAATTAAATATTTGTAAGTTTAATATTCTTCTTTTATTTCTTTTTATTTTTTTTTCCTTTCTTCTTTTGCCGCATTGGGCCTTGGCAACTGGCCACAAGAGAGGACCACCCTTGCCAGGACCTAGGCCTCGCCTCGACAAAGCTAGCGGTCGGCCATAGGAAGGTGCTTATGAACTATGCCATCCCTTTCTGTCCAAGCGAATCAAAACATGGTAAGCATCATGATTTTTTTTCCTTCTATATTTAATTCAACTTACACTCTAATTTATTTTGATAGACAAAGAACATTGATACTTTAAGAGCATATCTAAAATTCTCTCCGATTCACATAAGATTGTAAGCGATTATTGGACGTTCTTAGAGTCATTCTTAGTGAAGGTAAGCATTTGTTATCTTCTCGGATCTTCGTACTCAAATAAAAAAAACGAACTCTTACGATGTGGCATCCATGGGCTTACCTTTTAGGGTTTGCCCTTAGAGGATCCATGGTATATTCCAAAGCACGAGGTCTTACTCAACATAGTACATTCCCGCACAGTAATCAGTATCTTGGAACAATAAGGATTGATTTGAACCAGTGGGAATGCCTCTTTTTCTTCGTCCTAGAGAGACGATCCTTCTAGCGGCTTCATGGGAAAATATCATGGTCCCAAAGCCAAACATACCTAATCCCTGTATATATATATGCAGTGTTGAGTAGTTGGTACCCACGCGGACACGTGGCGGTGCTCCGAGTATATCTGCCTACTTACTAAAATGTCAAAATTATCGATGTCGTTTCCTTTATGACTTGCGATTCCTTTGGTTGATGTGCTCTGGAACCATTGGTTGGCACGGCTCAAATCATGGTGGCAGATCTGATTTCCTTCCAAAGACAGCGACGACAAAATCTACAAGATGTGCGGGAAGTGTGTTACCTTGGTGACTTTTGTTCTTCTGGGGCAATTTAATAATCAAGGGCTCTAGATCAAAGGTCCCGCAGCAACTGCAACTTTTGGCCAGACATATGATCTTGGCAAAGCATTTTTAGTGATATCAAATGAATAGGTCCTAACTTCCCCAATTAGAGCTATCTTTACCCTCTCTTTATAGACTTATTAAAGTTAAATGTAGGTATAAACCGTTCACATTGCGTGTCTCTCTCGATTTTATGATTAACACTAATAAAGTATGCTTACGCTTAGACTTCAAAAGACCTCGAGAAACGTGGTGAGAAATAGGTATGGATATAATATATATCTATCACGCACATACAATGCTCTTGTAATTGGAGGTGAGGAAGCAACTAATGCTCGGCTTGGGTTTTGCGAGTTTCGTGCATGATGGATCTCTTAGCATATTATATGTTTGAGAGGTTACGCGACATCAGACAAAACATGACATACTTATCTCTTTCCAAGAGATGTTTGGTCACATAATTGGGTCGTGTTGGACCAACCAAAATCCAGGAGCTGCCATTCTTTGAAAGGATGTAGTTTCTTTCACTCAAACAAGTAACCCGAGAGTCAAAGCATGGTTTTCTCTTTTGGTGTGAAATGTAATGAGCATGATACTAATGAGAAAAACTCCATCCACGAGATTTTGATTATAAAGTATTAAAGCATAAAGTTCATCACCAATTGGAAAAATTATCCAAAAAATAGATTTTTTTTTTTATCAATGCAATACTAAACATTTAATGAGTCATAAATATTTTCATGTTTTGCCAATTGAATCAATCCAATCAATTTTGTTGGGAAATTGTTGATGTAACTATCCAATTATATTTGGCATATAAGCATTAACGTGAAATAATTTTAATAATTTTAAAAAAAATTTTGTTCCTTTTTTCTTTTATTTTTTTTCTTTTTTGGTTCACAAGGCCAATAGAGAACTAGTGATCCCTCACTGATCATAAGCAAGGGTTGCGACCCTCATTAGATCCGACAAGGGCTTGCGAGCCCTCACCCAAGGCATCACTAGCCACAAAGAGGGTAGATCTCGACACCCTCCATAGCCACAATGAGGGCTCGAGAGCCCTTACCAAATCTAGAGAGGCAAGGGCGTGGGGCCTCACCTAGGGGTTGGTAAGGGTCACTAGCCCTTAGTCACTAGTCGGTGGAGGTCGTCGTCCCTTAGCCAGTGGCCAACGGCCTCGCCACCCTTTGAACTAAAATAGAAAAGAAAGAAAAGAAAAATATATAAAAATAACATAAAATTCGAAAAATTATTTAAATTTGTCCATTTAGCGTCGCTCATGTCATATAGGATGGCTGACATTTACATTAGCGATTTCCAGCCAAAGTTTTCTAAATGAACTCAATTGGTAAAATTGAAAAATTATGTGTAATAAGTTTAAAATATTTTAGACATTTTTCCCCCAATATATAATGCCATATGAGTAGCAGATTAGTTTTCTACATACGAACTAGGCCTATTATCCCAAATTGGTCTATGTCATAGGTGATAATCTACACCGAGACTGGGACATACACAACAGAAGTTTCCTTCTTTGTCACTTCGTCCTTGACTTATCCATACTAAATTAGTCTATGATAAAATATGTATACAGATCATTATCATACCATTTACAAGATGAGGTGCGATTATGTAGAATTGATTAAATCGTAATACGGATGACAGGAGATCTATTTTAAAGTTAAAACTTTTGTTTATGCAGGAAGCTGCCTGATTAACTCAAATCAGCAGGCAAAAACCCTTTTCTTTTTTTTAACAAAATAAGAGGGATCTGCCTTGTAGCATGCCTCCACTGATTTCTGCTTCTCCATTTGGAAAACATTCTAGATTGATACCAACCATTTCGGTCCTGTTCTGGTAAACGGCCACATTGTTATATCACCGCCTGACAAGACAGGCTAAGGATGTATGAAACCATGAAGATTTTTGCAGGCCATTTGTTCTTTTTATTTATTTATTATCTAGCCACTGACTATTACCTAGAGTGTGAACGAAGGAAGGTTTACGTCCTTGTCATCGTCAACAAAATGGATGTAGCCAATTTCACAATAATTGACTCGGGGCACATGGCGCAGGAATAGAAGCCTATCTCAACTTCTAGATAAACGTTGAATCGAACCGAAAAACTTGGCCTGAAAGCATTGGAGAGAGCCAGTCGATGATTCCATGACAAGAGAAGTGATGGCTCAGAACGCGTCAAAAAGTCTCTCGAGGATCGATGGCATTGAAAAGGAAAAAAGAGGAGACGCGTCCATCTTGAGAAGATGCATCCATCTTGGTCCTATCTACCCTTTCCTGAGATATTTTTTTATGATTCACGATTAGATTGGTGCAAAAATAATGGCGTGCTAGAGACATCAGCGACACGGAAATGTTCTGCTTTTCTCCTCTTGTAAGTGGACACCTAAACCACTTTTGGTCATTGGCTATGACTTTGCTATTACGTTGTGAAGCTAACTGCTTGGAAGCGTAGAGTTATTTACCTACTCAAAGAACTCAGAAGCGAAAACGATTTCGATCCGTGCGTTGTAGGAGAATTCAATGAAATGTCTTGCCTGGTGCTTCAGCAGAAGCACGTCAGTTATTGTTTAATTGGTGCACTAACCAGAAGAAATGAGTGAATCCCAAATTTAGATCTGTGATTCTCCAATGACAGGATCGGCCGATATATCCTCGAAAGTTCAGCCGATTAATTTAAGACGCGACATCAGGTTGGCAGCCGAATGGTGCCAAAGTAATTCTCGAGAGTCGAGACCAACAGGCCTCTTGCCCTTGTGATTTAAGCAGAGCGCGTTAAGAACCGATGAGATTTATTGAGTGTCTTCTTCTTCTTTCTTTGACAGAGTCAACCTAACTTTGGAGCAGCTTCAAGATGACGGAATAATTCAACAAAAAGCAATAAGGGTTGCAAAAGAATAATGAGCTAATCATGATACGATAGAGGTGTACGTAACTGAGTATTCACCAGTAATACTGGCACTTATTTACTAGTTTTCGCTGCAGATGAATTAACTTGTTGCTACATTGCTTCGTCCTCTTTCATTGGGCAAATGTATTGTCATTAACATAAATTAGGACTCTATTTTTTTCACAGAAGATGAATTATTTAGAGAAAATATTCTCCTAAATATGACCGTTTATATTGCCGAATATAAATACTCAATGAAAAACATCAATTTTATTTATTTATTTATTCATTTTTGTAAACGATATAAACAATCATTTTTAAAAAAATATTTTTGAAATCATGTAATTTTCGGGAAACAAACAAAACTTAGTAATTTCGTGTTAATTTCTTTTCTTTTTTTCTCTTTTCTTTTCTTTTTTTTATACTGGCAACTTTAGAAAAGACTGGTGAAGCACAGATTTCTTAAATTATTAATGCACAAAAGAAAAAAAGTCCAGTACATAGGCAAATATATAAAACACGCACTGATGCTATAAATTTCATCAATAAAATGTCGAGAAAACTCATTATCTGAATAATATGGTGTTGGCAGACTAAATAGTACTAAATGAAATACATAAAATGAGTTATGTTTTGTGATATTCGATTGTGATATAAATCCTCATAAGATAAATTCTCGAAAATTAAATAATATCTCGCACAAGGCCTAACTTCCCAAGAATTGTATAATATCTTGGCCGAGGCCAGTCCCTTACTCGCCCCACTATTATTATTATTATTATTATTATTATTATTATTATTATGGCTTGTTTAGAATTCAGATGGAATTTGGATTCATTTTCCAAGAACCTTGACTAGTTCGCCTTGACAAATGATCTTAAGGGTGGACTTGCTACATTAGCTTGATGCATATAGGATAGGGGTATGCAAATGAATCAAAAACCGCTTAGATGGCTCGGAATCGGACCGGTCTAGAATTGATGGTTCCCATGGAAACCGGTCTAGTTCTCGATTCTAATTTATTGGAATCGGTGAGTACCGATCTGGTTTCTTTTTCGCATGCCTTTTGCCATTTACCTTGCAGTCCTACTCATGCGTCACGGTCCTCAATATAGAAACAAAAGGAAGAAACCCTAGCCTCATCTCACTCTCACCGCGAGAGTCTCATGCAGCCACGAATTCCACTCTGTCACTGCTTCGCAGACTTGCAACCGAGTGAAATTTTATACTTAAGCGTACTCATGCTTTTTGCTGTTGTTGGCAAATTCGATTTTCAACCTAGGGCGCTTCTAACCATGTTGAAGTTTAGTTCGAGACTCTTGACCTCGTTGAGCCTGGTCGAATTGTCTCCATGTATGTACCCCCCACATTTGCTGGTAACCTCTCTCCCCTCTGCTTTTGTTGCTCATCTAAGTATATGGGAGTGTCCCATTGGTACTTCATCTAGGGTTCTTGGGAATATCTTTTATGATCTTTCGGGTCACAAAATGTGGGCAACTTCTTGCACGGGGGGCAATGATGACGCTAGTGGACGTGGTAGGTTCTGTCATCATGTTCATTGGCAGAGGCCCGCACGAATTTTGCAAGGATTGGAGACTAGCCAACTCAGGAACTAGACTAGATCGCCTGTCTTGTCCCCTAATGGATCCATGAATCCAGCAAACAATTTTCGATTCCAATTTTTTGGAATCAATCTTTAGTGGGTGACTCCCGATTTTAGGTTGGGACCACCCACGCGGAACATGCTTGCATCTTATAGCATTCTTTAAACATTTCTTACAGGAATTTAAATTCAAAATTAAAGAGAATGAACAAAGCCCTTCACCTGAGCCGGCAATAATTTTCAATGATACCATTTTGGTGTCTACCTCTACCAATGAGACACGTCTCTCCAAGCCGGTCCCACTTTGAACCCTCTTTCCCAATCGGATGGTTCACTCGCTACAGTGAGTCGACACGCGTCCGCAATCACGGGGGTCGTCGTGCCCTCACTTTCTATATATATCGGCACATTCCATCCCCGTCTTCTCCCCAAAGCTCCATGCAAATAAAGCCTCTCTGTTCTTTCCCGATGACCACTCAAACCTCAAGCAAACATAAACTAGGTTAAAGGAATATAAGAGCGAGAGTTCAACGCAGAATAGTTTTATTTGTGCTTGCTTTGTAGAAGGAGCGAGGAGGGGGTGTTGAAAATGGCAACCAAGAGAAGTGGCTATTATTATTCTCTGTCCTCGTTGGAGATGGACCGGATCTTGCTCAGATTCCGGCCGATCGCCCCGAAGCCGGCTGCCAGCGGGTCGGGTTCCGGCGGATCTTGTTCCTCGCTGGAGAGCAGCGGGCTCTACGACGTCAAGCCGGTGATCAGAAAGAGAAGAAGATACAGCAAACGGGGGAACAATAGCATCAAGAGGCCCGCCGCACGGCGCCACAGAAAACGAAAGCCGTGTCGTGAGGAAAAGATCGTGTATGGATCACCAGGTGAGAGAGATTCTCTCGGCTTAATGAAATGGATTATCTTGGTAATCTTTACTTTCTTTTCTTTTCCCAGATCGTTATGAGTGCAATTATCCAGCGCGTGCTAGTTATTCTAATTTCTATGCAATTTTTTTTCTTGAATATCTGATTATGCTTTAGAGTTCATTAATTTTTATTTTTATTTAAAAGCACGCCCACTAATATACCAATGAAATAGGTTCATGTTTTAAGGCATACATGTTCTTTTGATGAACTGCTCTTTCTCGTGGTTCTGTGTAATTTTTTTAGCCAACAGTTGATGCAAAGAATTTCGTTTCTGTCCAACAACATTGATGCAAAGATCGATCTCATGATTAATAACAACAGAGTTTGCCGATTCATCTAGATCAGAAATATATATGAGGATGATGCATAAATTTTCTCCTAATATATGAAGTTATGATGGATAATTAAGAATAATTGTTAAGGAAGTCCTTTGCCTTTTGTTACTCTTATTCAACAACATACTTTCAAGGATGCATAATTAATTTACTTTAAAAATTAACGATGACCATAGCTTCATTTTACAATTTAATTATATGTAAAAGAATTTTTTCCACAAATATTCTTCTTCAAGGGGAGGAGCAGAGTTAGATAGAATTCTTCCACACATATTTTTCTTATGGTAAAGCGAGCGGCCGGGAAGGGTGATTTCACTTGTGACTAGCCTGGGAGGGCGATCTCGCCTACGGCCAGCCAACAAGGGCAACCTTTGCCAGTTGTAGCCTATGGTCTTGGCTATGGCGACCAATGGAGAAAGAAGGAAAAATAAAAAGAAAAGAAAAAGCAAAGCAAGGAAATGAAAATATAAAAAAATTTAAAAAAATTTAAAAATTAATAAAATTTGTTCATGCTATTTGTCCATACCATATAAGACAGCCAAGTATCTATATTAGTGATTTCAGTATCTAAAATTTAATTATATCTAAAAGAATTTCTTCCACAAAATTTCTTGAAGAAAGGGAGGAGCAATCTTAGGTAGAAATTCTTCCACATATATTTTCCTTTCGGTGAGGCGGGCGGCCGGCAAGGGTGATCTCACTGCGCGACCGGCCCGGGAGGGCAACCTCACCTGCAGCCGGCTAGCAAGGGCGACCTTTGCCGGTCTAGCCGGCCGTAGCCTATGGTCTTGACAATGGCAACCAATGGAGGAAGAAGGAAAAATAAAAAGAAAAGAAAAGAAAAAGCAAAGTAAAGAAAATAAAATTTAAAAAATTTAAAAAAAAAATTAATAATTTTTGTTCATGTTATTGTCGGCCGCACCACATGATGACCGGATGAACTACATTAGTAAAATATAGAAAAGATATATAATTAAATTGACATAATTAAAATGTTTATGATTGAATTGAAATGAGTGTAATAAGTTTGTGACTTTTTCGGTTATTTTTATATAAAAATGAAGCCGAATAGTAAGTAACGAATTTCCTCTGATCTGTTCACGATGGATCAAATTATCACGTGTTCTGTTTTTTCAATACGTGTGTATTATAGTTAACATGTATATAATTATTTCCAAGCAACAACAACAAAAAAAAAAAAAAAAAAGAGGTTCGTATATTATAGTTAGTGTCACGTTAATGAGCTTTCTTACGCCTTTTGTTAAAGCATATTTGATAAGAAATAATTAATTAATTGCACATAAAGTGTGATATTTAGTGCGTTGGAAACAACAAATTTTCCTTTGGGTAGTTGACAAGTGCTAAGAGAGTTTCTTTAACAAAACCCTTTTAATTATGCGCACTGTCTTTCACGCGTCAATGCGATATAAAAAAGGGAAAATTTCATGAAAAAAATATAGCCAAAAACCTAACAAAAGGTCGTATATAAAAGCATGTTTAAACCAAAAAGACGTTTTCGCCAATTAGTGTACAACTCCATTTTCTCTTCCAGTTTCTTTCTGATTAATATATCGTCAAAGTTGCTGATGGGATGCAGTCCTTTGAGGCTAGTTTCGTTAACATTGTTAGACGATCTTATTTACTTTATGCCCGTGGAAATCTTAGGTTTTTTCATATGGTCGACAAGAGTGTAAGAAAAAAATCAAAGTCTATTGCTTGAATATATGCCATGTCTCCTTATGCTGTGTTGGAGACTCCAAGGAAAAAGGAGGGAATGGAAGTGGTGGTCAAAAATTGAGAAAATTATTCAAATTTCCATGCGAAGTTCTCAAATTCTGCTATTTTTATTCCTCAACACACCTTCATTTTTCTTTTCCAAATAATGCAAATACCTAGCATACGAACATAACGCAAATGCACATGTCAATGAACTTTTATTTGGTCTATATACAGTGGAAATTGTCAAGTTAATGCGCAGATAGTGTAAACAAGGACTCGAGTGCAATTTTTCACTTTCGATTTCGATGGCTTCGTGCAGATTTAGGGGAGACTCCAGGACCTCAAACCCTCAGGTGGCTCTGCTTCAGCAATCGAGACGACGCCCTCCACTGCACCGCCGAGAAGCCGTCGATGACGCCACGTGTGCCGGGCCCCGCGCAACGGACGTCAGTGGTCCAGGACCAGGCGGCGCCGCGGGGCCCGATGGTGGCGTCAACGGTCAGCGTCGAGTGGGTGGCCGACACGTGGGTGGCCCCGGATGTCCTAGGGCACACGGACGCCGAGAGGAAAAACAATCTGGAGAGGGACACGTGCCCGGGGTTCACGTCCGACGGGTGGGGGAGGGTCACGTGGACGAACGGGGCGTTCAGGAGGATGGTGGGGGCGGCGGCGGAGGAGGACCGGAGCAGGCTCGAGGTGTGGCTGGTGGCGAAGGAGGGACCGCCCGAGGCGGCGGCGGCGTTCACGTGCCGGGTGAGGGTGGAGTACGCCGGCAGCGGCGATGGGAGGAGCTGCTCGCTCACGCTGCCGTGCGACGTGTGGAGGATGGACGGCGGCGGTTTTGCATGGAGGCTCGACGTCGACGCCGCTCTAACTCTCGGCTTGGGACTATAATTACATAATGGAAAAACAAGAAATTATCGGGCGCACCAAAAGTGGTGAATACGTGATAATATCTGCTGTTTCGCGAGTTCTTTGTATTGCGGTTGTTCTTATAACTCTATAGAAATGTTGGTTTTTTTTTTTTTCCTTATGAATTCAAAACAAGATATTGCTCTCATCTATTTAACTTCATGTTTCGATCTTGTCCAATTCTGAAGTATTTTTGGATTCCGATGATGAACAAATCAAAATATGTCCGAGATATTGATTTGGTTTGACACATCTATCAAAGGAGATGCAAGCTAAGGAAAACAATGGATTGATGCGATACGTAATTTTAAAAATATTAATAATCCATACATTTATCTCCAAAGCCAAAAATATATGGACATAATAGTATACGATACCTAATCAATTATAAAAATAAAATAAAAATCTATCAACTCGAGACACGATTTGTTTTCATTTTTGTTATCCATCAAATAGAACTATATATCAAGAGTAAAACTTGAAGTTCTTGGCTTGAATTATTATCTCCCTCAACGCGCCAATTGGGGCTAATACCATTAGCAAAACGCCAAGTATGATGCAGATCTGAAAAAAAAAAGGCATTTTCATCAAGAAGTGTTAGGTATAGCTGCATAAAGTGCCAAATCAATGTCACTCGTGGAATATCACAGCATTAAAGAAATTGTGTTACCAACGTACCCAGTTAGCGAACCAAGATAAGCTGAATTTCTTCGGCTTGTAGATAGCAAGCCACATGATGCAAGGCAGCTGAAATTATCATATCATACAAAAGTTCAAAAAAAAAAAAATAGTCAGCACATAAATTATGATATACATTGTACAAGTTAATGAATATAGTACAAATTGCTTACATAATATGTTGTAGGAGCAAAAGCAAATCCTCCGAAGAAGCTGAGAAGCCCTCCGAAAAATGGGAACGTGATGGCCAGGAACATTGTCAAAGCTGATCGTGAAGCACAAATCGTATCCCATTAATTAAGTAATGAAAGATAAACTTTAGAAAACTATCCAATAAAAAGATAAGACAAGATTTAGAGTCATAATAAGTTTAGATGACTCACCAACATATAAGTTGCGTGTCATGAATCGGAGCATCCTAGTTGGCTTGAACTTCATTTTCTTCACCAGGCACGATTCTATCATATCAAATACCGGTATCGCGAATACCTGACATCCACACGACATCTCGTCGACCAAAGAAAAAGGAAGAAAAGCGTACAAACATAGGTAATCGAATGAAGAGGAGATTGAATTATCTATCTATACCTGATAGCTCCCGATCACATGAATCACGACAAACATATTAGCCGCGGCGATAAGCCACCGGGGCTTCTCGAGGGACATGAGGACGTTATCCTGGACCGAGTTTCCGAACACCCAGTAGCCAATGAATGCGACTGGAAAGTAACATAAGGCGACGATCACATAAGCAAAAACCACGCCCTTCCACATCGGTTTCTTTGACGGCTTTTCAGGCGTCGAAGGGATCGTGGCCTGAATTTCCAGCACGACATTATGACCGGCGAATGCGAACGCGATATCGCCCAGTGCGCTGAAGAATCCGAACACTTGGCCCGTGGTTGTCGAGGCCCTACTTCCATATTGGACGTCTGGTTGAACCCCTCTGTCTGCTGATGCTATCCATGCGATCGTCGAATAACTGCGGAGTCACATGTTATGATTGCTATTTTGAGAACATTACCTTGAAAAGATCGCATGCTGAACGATGAAGATTTCACAGACAGTGTCGGATCCACAACAAAAGCGCTCGATCAGTTGCAAAAATTAGACGGAATTACCTAGAATATACCTTGACATGAACTACCAGAATAATTCTAAGTGTATCCGAAGTGAAACAAAAGGCATCCTTTCAGCATGAGAAGATTATCCTACAGACAAGTAAAAGTGCAGGATTATCAAATTTCTTATTAACTTGACATGAGGTGCCTTAGCTATCATGACGCAATTTTCAGTCCTCACAAAGAAAAGGTCCACATCAAAATACAGAAGGGGAAACTTTGGATAGTTAACATGATTATAAGCTACATTGAAAGGTCACTAAAGAGAAAATAGATGAAATATGGAACATGTTGTGTGTACATTCGCTAATGGATTTACAGCTTAAGAGGTTCAAACAGGCAATATTATCTGATATTACGTTGAAATAATTAAATTAAGTGTGCAATTTGCAAATTTTATGATTTCATACTTTAGGACGTGTCAATCAGAAAGAACCAAAACATAGTGATTAGACTATCAATTGTTAGAAAATATAATTTCCTATAGTTACAATAAAAAGACAAAAAAAAAAATTATTTGGCAATCTGAAGAATTTAATACCTCAAAGACATGACAGCCGCGGCGAGTGAGACGCCCGTGATGGAATTGAAGCTAGGGAGGTGAGAGAGGACGAAGTGGACCGCCGCGAAGATCATGATGAAGTAGGTCGTCTTGATCGGCTTGCAGTCGGGGCACACCGTGTCGTGGAACTTCTGGAGCGATTTCCCGCCTGTGATCATGTACACGATGTCCACCCCGACCTCGACCATCAGCTGCTGCGGCACCACCACCCAGAGCCCCAGCTTGTCACCGAAGGCATGCTGTCCAAGCTCGTGGTATCGGTCGAATCTCTTCCCCGGCACCATCTCATGCATCTCCACCATTTGCCACAGGGTGTATAGCGTGATGATCCATGACAGGATCATGACAGTGGCCCCAGGTCCCCTAGAATAGCGTATACTTATAATCAGATCATTGAAATAAAACAAGTAAAAACATCAACCGAAGTCACAGGCGACATAAACCTAGACCTAGACGAGGAGATTAATGATGTGTTGATGTATGAAAAAGAAGGAAAAACTGACCACCCAAGTTGAGATATGGCATAAGGAAGCCCTAGTACCCCAGCTCCAACCATGGCAGTGACATTGTGAAAGGCAGAGTACCACCACTTTGCGTTCCTGGACTTGGTGATTGGAAGCCAGTCATTGAGATCTTTCTCTGACATTTTCTTGCGGCTGAGCGATTGATCCTCGATTTCCATCTCTGTCTCTCTCGCTTTCTTTTTCCTTTTTTCTCTTTTCACATCCCGAAGTTCTATGGAAAAAGCTAGAGAACAGGTAAGGTGTGTCGAGATAGAAAAGATGGTTAAATGTTTCGAAATATCTCAGGATCTTTTATTCTGTTAGCAACAAATGATATGCGTCACCGACAATCAAGGAAATTTTTTTAGGATATGTCGAGTTCATGCGAGTCAATGCGCCAAAGCCCTTGATTTTGTTGGATGCAGCGTCAGATTCACACGATCTAACGATCGTGATGTATTGAGTTAATGGGAATTGGCGCATTCTATTCTATTCTATCCTATCCTATCCTCTAAAGCTCTCTAAGGAGGGCTTAAATCCGCTTTGGATTGAGGCTAATATGGAATTGATGTAGCTTCCAGATTGATATGAGATTGAGACCAAGTCCAAGAATATTAAAACTACCTTTGTCCAGCTCTTTCTGTGCGTTTGTCTAATTTATTCCCCAATCTTTTGCTCAAAATTAGCATCTCAATCAGTTGACCTAACAAAGTTATATCGGAATCATATTCCACCCCCTTGATCCCATTATCGTAGATTCATTTTTCAATTGTTACTTGCTAGCGAACACGTCATTTGAAGGAAAAAGTAGGGAAACTGGGGAGCCTTCGACTTGATTTGGTGTTTGCTTTTCTTTTTCCTGCCAAGGGATTTTTTGTTTTTTGTTTTTTTGTTATTTTTGGCAGATCCTCCTCAGTAATCTTGGAATATGAATATATGAACGCGATCGATTCCTGTCTCTATCTATTGTGTTCTTTTAAAGAAAACTGCTAAGCTATATTTCTATCAATGTCATTTTAACAGGACTATATATGACATGTACAGAGATGAGACCCTCACAATTTTAGCTCCTAGACGAATGATAAGAGTACATGACAATCGATTTTGAATTTGACTGATCTTGATAAGCCATTATAACTTCAATTTTGATTCGACGACAAATTAGTAGATATATCCTAATCATTTGAGTTACAGCGCTCAAATCATGTATCTGAATCGTACAGCCTTTTCATTTGCTGACATAAAAGGACTCCTTGGCGGTTATGAAACTTACCGAAAGTTATCCATAAAATACCCTTTAATATTCGGTTTCTAATTGATAATCTACAACCGTCTCTAATCAAATTCTCTTTTACAAGTTCCTACTTTTCATTTGAACTCGTTAGTGTCCACGCGATAGACATGATCCCATCCTAATCATTATACAAAATGATCACGACTTTTCCGCAGCGTGCATCACGCGTGCATTACCAGCTTCGATTAAAAGAAAAGAGACTGTAGAACAATTCAGGACAAATTTAGCCCACTCGAGACCGGACTCGATGTGATTTTCATTTTAAGAGAATGAAGTAGTTAGAAATTACTCTCTTGTCAGCTGTGATTCGTCGATCCTACTGCTTCATTCAAGTCGAGCGTTTTCTCAACTGCATGCTTGCCATGTCTGGGGTACCACAATATCTAGTTTCTCTCCAGGATACAACCAACAGGCGGAAAGACAATGCTCTCCACGCAACGACGAGGGAATCAGTGTTTGCAACATGCGAACTGGGAACAAGTGTCGTCTTTTCCGCAACGTGAATCATCACGTGTGCCATGCTAGCTTCAATTAAAAGTAGAGAGACTGTAGGACATTTCAGGACAAATTTCGCCCACTGGAGATCGGACTCAATGTGATTTTCGTTTTAATAAAATGAAGTAATTAAAAGACTCTCTGGACTTGGATTTAAAAACAAGGCAATAGGGTATAAAATGGAATTTGAACTCTTTTCGAAAAGTATATTTTGAGGTCGGACTTATCATCGACTGGCAAGTTCCGACTACATCTTCATCTTTTCCCTGCAATGATGGCGTGAGGAAATTCGGTTCTACATTGTCATCAATGTCGAGTCCAATATTTTTCTTTCTTAGAATAATCTCTACAGAGTATAGCTCGCCAATTAGCCGAGACTTGTGTTGTTCTTTCTTGCCTGGACCCGACCTAGGAGCGACAGTAAAAGACAAAAGAGGCGAAAGGAACAAGCAAGTCAAACGAATCCCTAAGAAACAAATAAGGGATAACAAACAACAGCCATTTTCATGACAAGATCAGTCTGTCTATCAGGCTATTTGAAAAGGATAACAATGCTGTTCCTCTTAGTGATGAAATTTAGAAGTATGAAGTATCCCAATCAAAGTGTCAAAATTTAGATGCATAAGTGGGATCTACCAACGCAACTAGAGAGGAATGGAAGAGCGCAGGTTCAATCAGTTCGAGAGATTTTCATAGTTATCAGGTCATGAAAGAACAACTTAGGCTTGCTCAAGGCTGTACTTTCAACTCTCCATCCTCTGCATAATAGCCATGTCAGGATAAAGAAACATGAAGTTTCAAGTGAAGTTTTGAACTGAAAACATTAGCGGAAGCCATAAAATCATCAGGATCTTTTGGAAGAATAACTAGGGAAGTGAAGTTTTATTCTGACAACACTTGACAATTAATGCGTCCAGATTGTCTATACAGAGACGCAGCACATAAAATTGATAAAAAGGAAGAGTAGTTAACAAGTGGATGGTCAAAAGAATGTTTGGTGACAGAGAAGCAGACCACCTGAATTGATTCTCCGCTGTTGTCTCCACCTTTCTAATAGAAAATCCTCGTCACTTGGAAACTTCAGATACTTATCCAGGTCAAAATGGCAGCCTGAGTGATGTTTACCACTATATCTTCTAGATTCTCTGGATTGACTGCCAATGGATTCTCTGACCACCACTATAGGGCTATCTACAATTCCTGGACTCCAACTACCATGACTGCTTGAAGAAAAATAGCTCGGGTCCTGTGCAGTACTAGCTTCCTATTTCACAAAGGAGATTCAGTATGAAATCAGATGAAACGGAGATAACAAGGATGGGCAGAGGAATAACTACAACATTAGTTCCACTGATTATTGAAAAGATGGTGGACAACAAATTCAAGTACAACTACCCAGCAAAAATCAACTGTCGGTATTTTTGTAAATAAAACAAATTAGTGACCCCCTCCCTCAGCAAAGAAACAAAAGACAGGCAGCATCTATCCATTACCTGAGCTGCATCCAACATTTCAGCTCTTGAAGCTATTGGTGACTGCATTTTTTTCTTGCTCGATGGCGGAGAAACGTCATTACTGGTTTCCCATTGTAACCATGGCAATACAACCCCATCCATTTCAATGGGAGGAGGCATGGACTTTGCAGGAGTTTGAGAAGTATCTATCTTAGTCGTTCCACCTAAAATTGAGCTTGTATCACTTCTTTCTCCATCTAACGATGATATATCTGTATCTTCCACACTCGAAATGAAATCCTGAATATACTTCTCAGCCTCGAAAGCCAGATGATTAGACATCCTGCTTTTGTCATTACTCTTCTGGTGTTTTTATCAAAAAAAGAGAGCTAAAGTCACAAAGTGGGAGAATTTAACAGTAAATAGTCGCAGAAGATAAAAATCAAGAGAAAGAATGTTACCTTTCTGTTTCGCGACGGTTTCTCCGGTACAGGGGATTTTGTATCAGGATGCAATTCATTTACAATCTGACTGAGCTCTTTCCCACGCTGCTCTTCCAACATAATTTCAGCTAATAAATCTTTTTTGCGCTTCTCTGACTGTCAATTTGTAAAATAAACCGTTCAATGAGATCAACTGACTGGTGTTCTTCTAAGAGAGTACTAAAGAAGTCTTCACTCAAATATCCAGAGACGTTCGAGTTATAGGATCAATGTCTCAGTACAGTAAGTGTTCACAAATTGTCACCTAATGGAATTGCTCAGCAGGAGAGTACATGGTAGAATAAATAAGATAAATATCAGCATCAGCAGGATGCTGAGGTAACCTGTCATACCTGTTCTAGCTTTGTTGCATAATTTCTTCTTATTGTGGAGACAGCCTTACAAGCATCAGAATTTTCCAAAGCTAAATAATTGTCATGTGCTCCAACAGAGGGCTTCCTTCTTAACATAGCCTGCAAGCATTGCCAAAGTACAGAGAAGTACCAATGAGAGACTCCTCAAAAATCAAATGGTGGACTCACTGGGGATGAATCCAGTTAGCAAACAGTTCCATCAAGACAGAAATGTTTAAGACCTGTTCAATTTCCATCTTCATCTCTTCCATAGCATGTCTGAATTCTTGACGCATTGCTTTGCACAACCCACTGTTAACATCCCCTCCAGTGGGGTGGTCAGCCTAAAGGAAGAATATTGTGAGCAAAAGGGCAAAGGACTGCAGTGTGCTACCACATGCAATAGTTTTAATTTCAAAACACTTACAGTCTTCTGGGCATAAACTGCTCGTATTGTTCTCTCACTTCCGTTTTTCCCAGAATAAGCATCCTTTGCTTCGTCATCAGTCAGTGCAGATGAATGGCTCTGATAAGTATAAGACAGTGTTAAATATCATTTATATACTAAAAGGTGCCCTAAGGGAGCACATAAATTGGCCAGCAGGTGAGTCCAGACTGGAAGTTGGCCGCTGTCATGCCATCTCAGACCCTTACCATTAAAATTTGAACGCTACGAACAGGTGGAATGAGAGAACTTACAGAATAACCGTCATAGGACTTGAGATCCTTTTGGCTTGAAGACCTTCTCAGTGCCTGTCTGTTGCTTGAAGCAGAAGGTTTCTGTGATGGTAGCTTTTGGATGTTCCCATTGCCCACAGTCTTGTTATTAGCATAACCAAAAGAACCGCGAGAATTGTCTACATCACTCTAGCATGTGCAAAACAAGCATAGGCATAAGTATAATGCGCCATTTATTCTATATAACAGAAAGACTATCAAATTCAATTTATATCAGGAGGACAGAACACGGAATGACAGCCAGTCAATTTCTGTTTGTGCTTGACAAACTCTGGGAATTAGCATAAAGTTATGTGTCTAGAAAGCCAGTAGCAAATCCATACCCATTTCAATCGTCACCACTATCAAATTTAGAGAATACAAAGAAACATTTCTTAGATTCAGGAACAAAACAAAACCCAAAATTCTCACAGATTAAGTAGCTCAGAAGCAAGTAGCTTCTTTGCCCTCTAAAAACTTGTGATCTACAGTAAAAACGCGACTAAATTTCTCAAGACATGCGGAGGTAAGAACATCTAGTTCACCTCGGAATCGCTAATCTGGCAGCGAACCACCGAAACCGACCGCCTCCGCCGCGAATTACTTTCAGGAGCCACCCTCCCCGCACCAGAACCCTCAAGCACATTACCCTTACCACCGCCACCAACTCTCGAGCTCTGCCTGGAAACCGACCTCCCCCGCCTCTGCGAAGCGCTTTCCCCTTTCTTAGGGCTGACGTCAGTGTTCCGCGAGCTCGACCGACCCCGATCTCCGGAGCTGAAGAACTCAACAGCGAGATCGTCGAGGCTGATCTCCGGGAGCCCCGATCCTCTCAGGGTGTTCACGAACCGCCCCCTGGGAGCCGCCGGCGCGGCGTCCTCGGCGAACGGGTCCTCGGGCTCCGCCAGCCGGCGGGAGAACCGGCTCAGGCTCCGCGACCGGCGGTGAGCCGAGCTCCGGCTGGAGGTTGCGGAGCCGTCGGCGGAGGCCGGCGAGGCCCCGATCGGCGTCCTCTTCGTCGTGGACCGGAAGGCCGACGTCGCCATTTCCTCCCCCCAGGCGCGGCCACGAGCTCACCGGTGGAGCGGCATGTATATATAGACGCCCGGCCGGCGACGGGAGCGGCGAGGCGAGAGGGGGACGTTAGGGTTTAAATTCGCTCATTGATGTCGGCATTGATTCGAATGATGAAGAAACTTGAAGGAGGAGAGGGGAATGGCGGAGGGGTCGAAACTGGGAAAGCAATTTTGAAATTTCGGAGGAAGGCGACGCGGAGAAGATGGAAAGGTCATTAAACTGGTCTCGAGGGGTTGAATTTCCCACGCTTTTAATTGTGTTGACCGTTGAGTTATTAGCATTTTCACCCTAAATTATATTTAATTTAAACCGAAATCGACGGTCAAATTTTGGTCGATTTTGGTGCCATCATTGCTGGTTAAGCGTGGTAGGTAGATATCGTAATCCGGCCACCCATTTTCTTTCCTCATTACAGTCCTTTTTCTGCCTTTTTTATTTGTCAAGGTAGTAAATCTATTTCAAAGTGATTCATAATTTTAGGCTCGTGTCTCCTATATATTTACTTATTTTCGTGGATCATGAAAATGGGGTGGTCTATTTTAATTACCAATGTCAAGGTAATCTCGATCAATTAGTAAATCGAGCCAACTGTTGAGTCTTAAATATTATGCCTAAATCTATCATGATTCAAAGAACTTTGTAAAATTAATCGATTTGATTAAATATATCTGTGACAAAAAGAAAAATAAAAGTCGTTAGCCAAATTCTTCCGTTTAGTACCAATTGACACTCCATCATTAGGTAAAATGAAAATTTTGGTGGAGTAGGTAAGGCGAATAGCTAGCTTTGCAATTAATTTAGAGAGAGACAAAGGTTCCGACACAATTTTTATTTGAATTGCCCGTATCCTGACTCCTCCTTCAATTTCAACCACATCCATTGTTGGTCATAAAGTTGGCCAGTCGTGATCTAAGGACAGAACTTACAATTTCGAATTCAAGGAAAATCACGTAGACTCGCCCATTCATTATTTATAACCGGTTTGCATTCACCCGCAAAATCACAAGTAAAACCCGTGAAAATAAAAATGACTACTTTTCATTCCCGAAGTCTAAAAAGTTCCGTGCACAAAGAAGAAAATGGAGCTGAGTTTCGGGGAAACACTGTTGGTAAGTAAAAACTGAATGGCAACTTATTGGTTTTGTCTACTATTTAGAAAGGTTAAGGGACCAAAGTGATTTTACCATGCTTAATGATAGATTGCCAACCGTTATTAAATTTTAGAAATAAAGTTCCTTGGTTTCATGAAAAACAACATTCAGAAAAATATTTTTTTTAATGATAGATTGCATTTTTTTTAGTATTTGTTTCATGAAAAACAAAAAATGAACTAGTTGTAGAAAACGTTTTTTATTAAGGAAAAAAAGTATTCTTAAAAAGGGAAAAATGTTTTCCACTTTTCAAGTTGAGGAAAATATTTTCCTCACTTACTTTCTCTTATCCCATAGCTTACTAGCCATCTAATTCTCCTTCTTTCTTTCTATTTTTCTTTTTTAAAATTCAAATTTTTAATTCCTTTTCTTTTTCTTTTTTCTCTTTTTATTATTTTTCACCTCCTTCTTTGGCCGGTCGCCGACCATGACTACAGCCAACAATCAACCACAAGTGAGCCTCGAGCTCAAGGCTCGCCATCGTTGGCCTCAGGCCTTGCTTAACTCGCCCTCACGCTCGCCAAATCAATGAACTAGCAACAAGTGTGAGCCTCTGGCTTCCTAAAAAACATTTTCGAAAAATGTTATATTTTCCGCGAAACGAACAAGCTTAAAAATATTGGAAGTACTAAAATTTATCACAAAATGACAATTAAATCCTAAAAATTTTTAAAAAATGTAATCAAATCCTAAACATTGTCATGTTATAAAAGTACAATCGAGTTCTAAAATTTTTTAAAAATGATTTAATTAGACTAATTCAACCAATTCTATGACTTAATTATACTTTTTGAAATTTTTAGGGTTCAAATTGCATTTTCGTGACAAAGTTTAGGTTTTGCAATATATTTATTCTAAAATTTTATTCAGGGTCTTTCATTAAGAAGTTTCTTACCGTCATAATAGTTTTACCACTCAAAATTCAATCGTTGATTACCAAATTGCTTTTACATTTTACCCCACTCAAATCCCATTGTGAGTTACCAGCCAAGTGTCTTCAAATTTACAATTGGACCTGCCCATCATAGAGTATCGTGCCAACAAAATAATGATTTTATGAATCTCAAATCAAATAGCAGGATACAAACTGATTTAAAAATTTCCAAGTGACCCGAATATTAGTTAGTAATTTATCAATACAATAACTTTACTACACTCGAACTTCAAAGGAAAATGACTAACTATTTCTAAATTTTATAAGTGATACTCGTCAATTAGCCGGTTACTTAGTCAGGAGCATGTTCTAATTCTCGAGTAGTACTACTACAACCGTTTGAGGAGAACAAAAATGAGGCTAATTTTTCTTTAACTCCATTTGTTTCCTAAAAATTGAAAAATGATTGCTTGTATCCTCCCGTAAATGAATAAATACAAAATATTTACATGGCCTATGAAAACGATCAAACCTAAAATGCCGTTGATAATGAAAACATTATCCATTAACTAAATATGTCGAGCAATTTTTCGAAATATGTTTTTCAAATTATTAATTTTTTTGGCAAAAAAAAGGGGCCCTAAGTTGTTGTAGGTTATTGCTTTTCTGCGGGGATACTAACTATGATGCAAAACGGCCAAATTGAGCAATTTCATGAACTGCTTGTGATCGGTGGTTGGGAAAGAACTTTTTGGATGACCAACGGTGGCTCACCCAAGGTACAAAAGTAACATGTACTTGAGGGCATTTGCATACTAGTCCATCGTGCGGTGCACGGCGGAGATGGTTTGGCTTTTAGCCCCCCTTCAGTGAAGCTGATCTCTCTGTTCGTGAAACAAGAGCCGGCATTGATGGACTGAGGTGAAGCCACTTGTCACTAATCGCTCGAACCAGCCCATTGCAGGATGGATGTCATCGGTCTAATTCTTCTTGGAGACATAAGAGGAAAATTGCCCCAAAAAAAAATTAAAATCTAGCCAATTAAATCGTAAACTTTTCAATTGTACAAATTCAGTCCAAACCTTATAAAGATTTGCTAATTCAATTATAAACCTTTCAATTATACATTTTTTTTTTTGAATAATTGTGTCAATTTAGTCATAAACCTTTTAACAATTTGTCCATATAGTTCTTTTAGCCAATTATCCAATTAATAGGTTTAGAACTAGCCCGACAAACTTTCAAAAGATTTAGAACTAAATAAATACAATTGAAAATGTTTAGGACTAAAATTACACAATTAAAATGTTTAGGACTCGATTGGAACAATTGATAGATTTAGGACAAAATTGGAACTCGTTTCATTTCAAAATTGGACTGCATGCAGATCTCGTGCAACTTATTGAAAAGCCTTGGACATTCCTTTGGTCAATATAACAACTTCATTGGTCACCAAAGAGGAAAGTACTGGAAAAATATGTGCTTACTTGATAGAAGACGAAATCATAGAAATGGAAGAGCCAAGGCTTGATGACGAATTGGTTCCAGCAAAAGGTACATTCCAATCTCATCTTGTTAGTTTCACAATTTAATCAAAAGACTTGGCAAGATGTCACGTGTTTAATGACTGTAGTTTTGGATGATCAGATTTTACAACAACTATATATAGCAAGGAAATGCAATATATCCCTTCCAAATCTACTTCACTAGTAGTTGCCGAGATCCTTGGTGTTTTGTTAATATTATCTCTAACATTTTGTGCTAAAACCTTCTTGGCTTTCATGGGTGTAAGATCTGTAAGTGTCTCACTTATGTCTCTTGTTGAAAAAAATTTTAACTGCTAAAAATCTCTTGGGGTGTAAAGTTCGATTAGATGATATAACATATGAAAGACAAGGAGCATAATGTTCCAATTTTTGGGTGTCTCCGTGAATGAATGTGATAGAGTTAGACTCGTACCCCAAAAGCCAAAAACCCCTTCTAGATCTAGCGAAAAGCAACAAAGCACCAAGCTACATGTCAAATAGATACTGTGAAAAGCTCATGATAGTTTACATCCACACGTGGACAGATAATAATGAAACACAAGTGGCGTAGGCCAACTAATCCTTTCCCTTTCTACTTCGGGTTAGTAGCAATGACAATATAGACATTTGGCCTCACTATCTTCAAATTTCTCTTGCTACATGATCATTTACTCCTCCATTTAAAGTAACATTCAACTTGAGAATCTAGTGTGGTATATTTAAGATCACTTAAAGCTAGTAATGACTTGGATTGCCTTGACATTGTATTAACTAATTGCAGTTTTTTTTCTTTTTTGGATAGGGATTGAATTGGAACAATTGATAAATTTCGGGCTAAATTGGAACCCTTTTTGTTTCAAAATGGACTCCGTGCAAATCTCGTGCAAATCTTATGCTGCATCGGCCATTAGCCTACATCTTGTTGGGGTGCTTAGTTTGTCGCAAGCACTCAAGGTTTCTTTTAGTGTACTTTTAAGGCATTCCTTAGCGAAAACCCGGATCATTTCTTTCCACTTTCACTTATGCTCCAAACCTCCTCTTCTTCATCCTTGTGGCTTTCCTCTCCTCAACTTCGAGTTTTGCCCTCCTCTCCGTTCCTCTCCGTCTCTCCTCTTTCTTCTCTCTGTAAGCCCCTCCTTCTCCAACTCCAGTGCGTGATTGATGCTAAAGTTTTGAGCTTTATCGTCAAGCTGGAAAAGGATGTGGTCATCGGAAGAAGAGGAGAAGCCAAGGTAATCATCTTTAAGCACTCAGAGTGCCGTGTTACAGAGTTACGGAGAAGGCGGTAGTATCCAATGGAGCAATTGAAAATTTACTACTAAATTTGAACCCGTTTCATTTCAAAATGAAATGCGTGCAAATCTCGTGCAAATCATCAAAATGTTTAGGACTAAATTGGAACAATTGATAGATTTAAGGCAAAATTGGAACCCGTTTCATTTCAAAATGGACTGCGTGCAGATCTCGCACAAATCTTGTGCAACTTATCGAAAAGCTTTGGACATTCCTGCGGATTCCGTCCTCGACTCCTCCTCTCCGACCTCGCCTCGGGTTTGGGATTCAAATCAGGTTTCGATCCAACCGCGTGCCTTGCGATCCTCTCGTGTGGGCGAAAGGTGAAGTCTTTTGGGCGCGCACACGAACAATGTCTCGTTGCTTTCCCTACACGCCTCGCGAGGGATGCGTGAAGAGGGGGACGCTAAGGGAGACTTTTATGGGGTCTCTTAAGGTTGGTTCAGCAAATTTTTCAGTTTTGTCTCGCAATTTCTTGGTTTTGTGTATGGCCTTGGGTTTTGCTCCGGCTCCTTCGTGATTGGCGGGGGTCTGTTTGGCAATTTGTACATGTGATGTGAGGTTTGCCTGGATCTTGAGGTTGGACTGGACCTATCGGGTGGAAGGTTGTGTTGCGCGTAGTGGTAGACGTTGGTTGCTCATGTATTTTCTAGATCTTGTAATTAGTGGGTTCTCTGTTTTGTACATGATGGGGCATGGGGCAAGAGCTGTGGAGTTTGCAAGTGAAAAGAGCAAGCTTTGTCCATATTCTGTGTATTGTGAGGCGTTGTTTTCAGATTTGCACTCTATAACATAGATTCTGACGTACGCAGCTTGGGTGCCATTCTTTTTTCTTTGTAAAGATTGTAGTACCTGGGTGCCTTTGTTTGATATTTGGTGCACGAGTAATTTAAACTTAAATACAAAACATGATGACTGAAGTGCTAGATGCACCTACGAAATATGTTGACTGAAGTGCTAGATGCACCTATCCTTTCTTTTGTTGAGTTATTTTCAGTGATTTGGACTAAAACCGTTTTTCTAACCCCCCATTAAAAAAAAAATTGTGGCAAAAATTGTTATTTGATAAATGCAATATGATCTTGGGAAGCACATGTTGTAAAGTGCTTCATATTGTTTGATGGATTTTGAGCATAAATATTTTGAGTTCCTTATTGATAAAAATTAGTATAACTCACCCAAATGGGGTTATTGTGTATGTTAATTTGGAAAATAGTATGAAGATTAATTCCCAAATTTAAAAGATGGGGATGTATAATTAAAAAATATTTATCTGCTCAAAGGAGATAAATATTTTGAAAATTATATGTAATTTCTCTCTATATTCTATATTAATATTCTGTAGATGTATAATTTAAATGATTTGTCCGTTCAAATGGGATGAATCCCTAATAATTATATGTAATTCTCATTGTCATCGCTTTACAAACTTTATGTTACCGAAAATAATGGTGCATTATATACTCTGCCCAAATGGGAGTTTATAA
Source organism: Eucalyptus microcorys (assembly GCA_014182515.1). Classification (NCBI taxonomy): domain Eukaryota; kingdom Viridiplantae; phylum Streptophyta; class Magnoliopsida; order Myrtales; family Myrtaceae; genus Eucalyptus; species Eucalyptus microcorys. Next base: position 25,449,205 of record CM024572.1, read on the forward strand.
ATGTACTTATTATTTTTGTTGAATTGCTTATTATCCATAATTGATCTTATTGTATTATGTGTGATAAACAGTTACAACAATAATGTCACGGTTGAAATGCTAACTAGATCAAATATTATACTATTAAGGACTTGGTCAAAAAGGAGACATTGTGATCGAGAATATTATAACTGAGTCCATGTTAGCTGATTCCCTAACAAAAGCCTTAAGGTCACTTAAAGTTAGTAATGACTTGGATTGTCTTGACATTGCATTAACTAATTGCAGTTTTTTCTTTTTTGGGTAGGGATTGAATTAGAACAATTGATAGATTTCGGGCTAAATTGGAACCCGTTTTGTTTCAAAATGGACTATGTGCAAATCTCGTGCAAATCTTGTGCTACGTCGGCCATCAGCCTGCATCTTGTTAGGGTGCTTAGTTTGTCACAAGCACTCGAATTTTTTTTAGTGTACTTTGAAGGCATTCCTTAGCGAAAACCCTAAAAGAGATCACTCCTTTCCACTTTTACTTATGCTCCAGACCTCCTCTTCTTCGTTCTTGTGGCTTTCCTCTCCTCAACTTCGAGTTTTGCCCTCCTCTCCGTTCCTCTCCATGCCTCTCCGTCTCTCCTCTTTCCTCTCTTCGTAAGCCCCTCCTTCTCCAGCTCCAGTGTGTGATTGATGCTAAAGTTTTGAGCTTTATCGTCGACCTGGAAAGGGATGTGGTCACCGGAAGAAGAGGAGAACCCAAGGCAATCATCTTTGAGCGCTTGAAGTGCCACATTACGGAGTTACGAAGAAGGCGGTAGTATCCAATGGACCAATTGAAAAATTTACAACTAAATTTGAACCCGTTTCATTTCAAAATGGAATGCGTGCAAATCTCATGCAAATCATCAAAATGTTTAGGATTAAATTGGAACAATTGATAGATTTAGGGCAAAATTGGAACCCGTTTCATTTCAAAATAGACTGCGTGCAGATCTCGCGCAAATCTCGTGCAACTTATCGAAAAGCCTTGGACATTCCTTTGGTCGGTATAACAACTTCATTGGTCGCCGTAGAGAAAAGTACTGGAAAAATATGTACTGACCTGACAGAAGATGAAATCATAGAAATGGAAGAGCCGAGGCTTGATGATGAAATGGTTCCAGCAGAAGGTACATTCCAATCTCATCTTGTTAGTTTTACCATTTAATCAAAAGACTTGGCAAGGTGTCATGTTTTTAATGACCGTAGTTTTGGATGACCAGATTTTACAACAACTACATATAGCAAGGAAATGCAATATATCCCTTCCACATCTACTTCACTAGTAGTTGCCGGGATCCTTGGTGTTTTGTTAACATTATCTCTAACATTTGGTGCTAAAACATTCTTGGCTTACCACCCGTTTAGGTGGCGCTGCTAGCGGCGATCTTCTCCCCCTAACGCAATGGGAGGAGTTCGATTCCCGGGCGTCGCAAGGCGACTTACCCAGGGCACAAGGGGGTGGTGGTGACTCACGTGCCTCCCCAGGGTTTACTCCACCGCACTGCCGACGTACGAGGCTTCCCTGGGTCATCAAAAAAAAAACCTTCTTGGCTTTCATGGGTGTAAGATCTATAAGTGTCTCACTTATGTCTCTTGTTGAAATTTTTTTTAACTGCTAAAAATCTCTTGGGGTGTAAAGTTCGATTAGATGATATAACATATGAAAGACAATGAGCATAATGTTCCAATTTTTTGGGTGTCTCCGTGAAGGGATGTGATAGAGTTAGACTCATACCCCGAAAGTCAAAAACCTCTTATAGATCTAGCGATAAGCAACAAAGCACTAAGCTACATGCCAAATAGATATTGTGAAAAACTCGTGATGGTTTACATCCACACGTGGACAAATAACAATGAAACACAAGTGACGTAGGCCAACTAATCCTTTCCCTTTCTACTTCGGGTTAGTAGCAATGACAATATAGATATTTGGCCTCACTATCTTCAAATTTCCCTTGCTACATGAGCATTTACTCCTCTTTTTAAAGTAAAATTCAACTTGAGAATCTAGTATTGTATATTTAAGGTCACTTAAAGCTAGTAATGACTTGGATTGTCTTGACATTGCATTAACTAATTGTAGTTTTTTCTTTTTTGGATAGGGATTGAATTGGAACAATTGATAGATTTCGGGCTAAATTGGAACCCGTTTTGTTTCAAAATGGACTATGTGCAAATCTCATGCAAATCTTGTGCTACATCGGCCATCGGCCTGCATCTTGTTGGGGTGCTTAGTTTGTCACAAGCACTCGAAAAGGCATTCCTCTGCAAAAACCCTAAAGGGATCACTCCTTTCCACTTTCACTTATGCTCCGACCTCCTCTTCTTTGTCCTCGTGGCTTTCCTCTCCTCAACTTTGAGTTTTGCCCTCCTCTCTGTTCCTCTCCATGCCTCTCCGTCTCTCCTCTTCCCTCTCTCCGTAAGCCCCTCTTTCTCCAACTCCAGTGCATGATTGATGCTAAAGTTTTGAGCTTTATCGTCGAGCTGGAAAGGGATGTGGTCATCGGAAGAAGAGAAGAAGCTGAGGCAATCATCTTCAAGTGCTCGGAGTGCCGCGTTACGGAGTTACGAAGAAGGTGGTAATATCCAATGAAGCAATTGAAAAATTTACGACTAAGTTTGAACCCATTTCATTTCAAAATAGAATATGTGCAAACCTCGTGCAAATCATCAAAAGGTTTAGGACTAAGGATTGACCTGCACAATAAGCATGGTTGGTGGCCTGCGTTGCAACATGAAACCTTTGTAATGATTGGTGGAGGCTCTGGAGACTCAAGAATTACCTGCACGATAAGCATCCTGTTCTGAGGAGGATGGTAGTCTAGACTTGCGGAAAATGCAGCCAATCCTTTAAATCTGCTTCTCTACGTTAAAAAGACTTAATTCTACCACTCTGTTGGGTCATCTAAAAGTGCCAATAGTACCCCAATGGAAGATGGTACGTAGTATTCCAGAAAACGTCCACAAAATTTCTGCGAAGCATGGAACTCGAGGAGCAAGATCAACTCAAACAGAGGATATAGGAAAGGCCAAAGGACAAGCAAAGTCCTACAGGACAATACCCTGCTTTTCTCCGTTGCATTAGCCAATCCATGCCTCCTGGAAAACACAAGCTTTCCCCTGCAAGAAAGAACACTAGATAAGTAAAGTAAGTGGTTTCATGTTCAGAGTTTTGTATCCTGGAATAGGACTTGGAGGCATATTATGTTACGCATGTTTAAGCACAACATATTCGATACTTATTAAATTATCAAGATCGTTACCACCAAAGTGAGAATCTTTAGCCATGTCGAGAGAAACAGATTGTATGTAATATTGTAAGAATAATGTTAAGATGAGTGAGTTAATAGTATATGGGGTTAGATTTTTCTCGATTCCTTGTCTCATTTATTTCTTTTCTTATACGCAAATTGAGCCCTAAGAAAGCAAATTCTCATGGTTTCAAACCTAATCATTTGCACTTGACTTCCAATGCACTGCATTGTACAAATTTAGTTTTAGTCCTCTTGTTCTAACACAACTTTGGCTTTATTTAATGTCCCCCACGTTCCCTAGCATCCAATGGTCGAATTATGCCAAGAACAAGTGAATTTTTAACTTACCGAAGAACAAGATAAGCAGCAGTAGCGAGCAAAACTCATGCCCTTTATTGCTGTTTTATCAGCAAAAATTTAGTGTGCGAAGCCTCATGAAAGCAAGTAGTTGTAATTTTTACTTCTTTTCACTGTGAAGCTTTTTGCATCGATGGCATCATCACTTTTGAGGACATATCCTACAGAGCCACAGATTGACCCCCATTTTCCATGGGCGTGACTCAAAAAGTCTACTTTTATATCCATTTCTGTTCCCGCCCTTTCCGTCGAATGTAGCTACTTGGAATCGAAAGGAGCATGGCATCTCTTTTTGACTTTAACTAATGGCCTATGCCACCAACAATTTGGTTCGCTCTCCAGATTATTAGCATGTTTCCGCAAACTTTTCTGAGATATACTAAAGCAGCTACTCCAACAAGGTGAGCCTTTTCAGTTTTTACAATGTTCTTCCTTACCGTATATGTGAGAATAACCGACTCTAAGACTTCAAGCATCAAGTAAGTAGAGCTGCTGCTGGGTGCAGCTGACTCTGCTGAGCAAAATGGCACCATTTTCTGTATCGTCCTAATTGGTGTTTAAAAGATACTGGTAATGTGCAGTGCGCACCTATCAAGCGATGCTAACCTAAGTATGTGAAGGGAATTAGACATCCGATATATATAATCATTCAAATTATTGGCTAATGACTGTATGCAGCAGTGCTTATTTAATTACCCAAGTTTCAATATCAAGTTAAACTCATGTGGAATCATAAATCACTTTCAATGCGCACGGATTATTGCAAGTTTCTCACACTGAATCCAAGCAATAGCTACTATGGGCCTATGGCCAAGTTCTCTCCCGCATGGGAAACGATGACGCACGCTGGTTTGAAGTGAATTTGCTGAATTTTGCTGATGCCCAAAAGCTTGCCTCTGTCAATCCGTAATTGGGTTTTAATAGCTAACGCTATGAAGAAGCTGGCTTGTTCACGTTCTACGTTATCGCCAATCTTTCCTCTCATTTCAGTATTGTTCCTTCATTCATTTAAGCAGGTTTTACAAGCATTACTTCTCGGAACACCACGATTGATAAATTGTCGATAAATAAATGAGGGAAAAAAAAAATACTGGATATCTAAAATTTTCCCGCCTAGAAAAGTACATGAACAAGTGATTTTAGAAAATTAACAACTAACAAACATTTCAGGTTTTCTATCGACAATTAGATTGTCAATTTATTTATTAATTAAGACGAATTTACAAAAATTAAGTCATTAGGAATATGAGCAATATTTATTATGAGATGTCTAATTATTGATGGCCCGTAAATTTACAAACTATAAAGAAATTGTGCAAATATTAAGTTATTAAAGAGAAAACTTTCATTGGGCTGTTTCCAATATTTGGAAGATTATTAGGTTGGACGTGTGTTATGTTGAATTGAGCTTGGGTCACTAAAACCATATTTCATATAAATGGGTTGTGAGTTAGACCATTTTCAAATCATCTACTCATTTAACGAGTCTAGTTTAAAGGATATCATGGGAGCATAATGTTTTCACACCACAAGCAGTAAATTTTTCTTTTTTCGAACCATACAACGTGGAAAGTAATTGTACATTGGAGAATTGAAAAAGCTGCACACGATCATCTTTCTCTCTGTTTTTTCCCTCAAAGCATACTCAAGTATCGATAGTTTCGGTAAAGCATGCTGTTAATATTTAAATTTTAGTGACCCGATCATTCATTTATTGCATAGAATATTAGGGACTAATTCTCAAACCTTAAACAAAAATATTTGAATTAAATTGCATAGCGTATAATTTGAGGAATATTTATTATGTAGTTTATATTAATTGCATTAGTATTGGACTAGTGTTGATGGTTCTTTCTCAATTCTATCTTTACTATAGAACTAGACATGAAAGTTTCTTCTCATCTGGCTCATGGCGAATAAGACGATTCGAATTTTAGAATTTTATGAAAATATATTGAATCATAGATTCTTTGAGATTTCGTCTTAATTTATTAGAAATTTCTATATCTTGTTTGGATGATTTTGAGCTTAAAATTCGATAAATGAGGCCCACAAAAGGAGGCCAAAATTCGGCTAGGGCTAGGGGACTAGGTCTCCGAAAATCATAGGGTAAAAGGGCCTTAATAGGCCTATTTTGAGCTTAAATCAACCCACTAAAAGTCTAATTAGGGACAGGCCTTAGAATACTAAAATCCATCAAATTAAAAGGCCTAAGTTCAAGCCCACGCAATCAAAGTTAAACTTAGGTTTGCAATATAAATTAGAAGTTATGCATCATAAATTAGAGGTCGGCAATTCAATTTAGAGCACCATAAAGAGAAGAAAGCGGGGGAGTTAGAGAGAGAAGCAACAATCACAATTCAGATTTTATTTTTTTCCCATATTTCTCTCCTCCCATCACCACATTCACGCCTCTCCCCTTTTTCTTTTTCGAGCAATGGATGGTCGCATAGATTATCCCATGATCCAACTCCGCGACGCTGAATCGACGACGAACAGTTGATGTCCCCGCTGCACCATCACGTCGTCGCTCATTGTCTTCCAGTGGCTGTTCGATCTTGCCGCACCGAGAGCTTCCGCGGCTGCCCCGCATCGTGTTTTTGTAATTCGTCGCACTACAATGACATCCTTGCTGTCCTTGACCCGCGACCAAGCTGGCGTTCATCACCACGACGTCAAAGATTCCTGTTTTGCAGGTCGCTTGAGGTTTGTCCGGCGAGTGATCCAACCGAGAACTAGGCGTAAGCCACCTTCCATGCCGCGAACCGCCAAGCCCGTGGTTGTTGTCGTTGCTTGTCGGCGGCCACCTGCCTCACTGTCGCTGTGCTAATCCGCTCCACTACCGCTCGCCATTGTTTACCGAGGAGCCGGTTGTGATCCCAATTCCATTGCGTTTGATTCAAATTTGGAAAGTAAATTTTCAAATTAAGTAAGTTCATTATCTCTATCTATTTTGAAATTTTTACTTGTCTTTTTTTGAGTGATTGCTATATCTCATTAAATATTTCATTAGATATAGTTTTTTTACAAAGTCTAAGAAATCACCCCTTAGGAAATTTTTTTAAACACGCTTGGGCGGCCATCCAATCTCTAACTACGAAATATGATCCTTGGCACATGGAAAATCTTTCATCCTATCCACATCTATGTGGATACAATCGTCAATTTACCCATTTTTCAAATTTAATGGATAACTTTCCATTAATATCCATAATCACTTGAATATGATCATTGACTTATTTCGTTATCAAAATTAAAAATAGATAATATAGATTTGTGGATTGCATTATCCAACCAAATATTTATCCATTGTTTGATTGCTTTCCCTAGAAAAAAAACTAAAAATATTCAAATGAGATTTGAGTTTTGTTAGGATACTGCTTATTTTAGGCTAGATTGCATGTGTAAATTTGACAATTTCTTTATTCCGAATTTTTTAAATAAAATCCAAAAAAAATTGCTCTAGATTAAATTGGGTTTTGATTCTTAGAATAGATGGCATGTCCAAATATTAGTTATTTTTAATTCCGAATTTTAATTAAAATAAAAACACAAAAAATATCATGCATGTGTCACATATGATAGATTGCATATGCATGTTATTTAGTAAATTGCATGTTTAGGATAATTTAAACGTGTGAATATTAGGATAGTCACATTGACATTTGCTTATCATTAGAATTAGATCATTTGATTAGGAGTGTGTGACACATGGTTCACATATTAGGATATACTACCATGTCATGGATTTCAATTTAGATGATCCTAAACTTGCAATTTACTAAATTACATGCCATATGCAAACTAATCCTATGTAACACACGCATGCTATTTTTTTGTGTTTTTACTTCATTGAAATTCGTAATTAAAAAATACCTAATATTTAAATATGCCATCTATTCTGAGAATGGAAACTATTTTTGGATTTTTCATTTAATAATTCGGAATAAAGAAATTACCAAATTCAAACATGCAATCTAGTCTAAAATAAGCATTATTCTAGCAAAAATCAAATCCAATTTGGATATTTTTGGATTCTCTTTCGAAGGAAAGCAATCAAATAATGGATAAATATTTGGTTAGATGATACAATCCACAAACCCATATAACAAAATAAATCAACAATCATATCCAACTGATTATGGATATTGATGAAATGTTATCCGTTAAATTTGAAAAACGAGTAAATTGATGATCGTATTTAAATGGTTAGGGATAGAATGGAAGATTTTTCACGCTGTCGGGTACCGTATCTTGTAATTAGAGATTGGACGGCCATCCAAACGTATTGTTAAATTGGAGTGATTTTTTAGGATTCCATAGGTATACCTAACGAAAAACTTAAGAAAATATATCAATCAAGCAAAATGGGAAAGTAAATATTCCAAATCAAATAAAGATAAGGATCTTACCTAGTTTGAAAATTTACTTTTCGAATTTGAATCATACACAATCAGACCGGGATCACAACTAGCTCCTCGAAGCTTGGGAACAACGGCGTCGCGGCTCGTGGGGTAGATAGCGCAATCCCTGCCATAGCGACTCAGGCGGCAGCCCGGGCTATCGGCTTGCGGTACAGAACGGCTTCGTCATCACTGATGCACGATGATGCCCGCGATGCGGCCAGCGACCTGTTGAAAAAAAAAAAAAAAAAATCTTCAAGTTGCGGAGGGGCGGCCAAGCACGGGACGATCACCAACGAACTAGATATCAGGACCGCTGTAAGGAACAGAGACCGGCACGGCGACGGCCGCAATGCGAAGTTGGACCAGCGAACCGCAAAGCAACAGCAGCACCCGCAAGTCGTCTCGGTAGAGCCTTTCTTTTCTTCGTGGATATCTCCTCTTTTTTTGTCTCTTTCATCTTGGACCAATCAAGGACAAAACTTACCACTTGACCATGGCTATTGTTGACTAGATTTTGTTGCTTTGGCAGTGGGTCTTCAATGGCCAAATCTCTCTCGAATAGCTGGAAGTTTGGGCGGCGATGATGGGTGGCTCCAAGAACATGACGAGGCCCCCGCGAGAGGAGAGAACTTCTCTTTTCAGCCGTAATTGTGTAATTCTGAGATTCTAATTACCGGCCTCTAACTTGTCGGGCATAAACATGTTTATATAGTGCAAAACCTAGGTCTAACTTGATTACTTGCGCTTGATTAAGGCCTTTTTAAGATAATGGGCTAAATTATGCGCAAGATCTATTATTAATTGAATCATGCGGGCTAAGGATGGATGTATTAAGCTCAGTTCAGCCCGTCTCAATATTCGGCCACCTACTCTCCTAGTGCTGGCCAAATTTCGGCCTCCCTTTGCGGGCTCAATCCGCTCAATTTTAAGCTCAAAACCGTCTACCGCTGGTCCAATGCTAATGCCGTCAATGAAAAATATAAACTAATGACAAATGCTATGATATGTAATTTAATTCTAATATTTTTGTTTAGGGGCTAAAAATTAATCTCTAATTTTTGATGTGATAAATAAATAAATGAAATGTCAAAATTTAAGTGTCAACACATATAACACGGTTGGATTCTTTGCCCATGAACAGCAAGGGGGAGGGTGTTTACTGATCGTTCGTCGTCAATTTGATCCTATTTCCTAAACAAGAGCCCGGGCAATCCCTAGGTATGTCACTGACTTAAGGTTAACTTGTCATGATGATTTACTTCCTATTAAGGACGTTTTAAAAAACTTTGCTAGTCAATTTTGTCAATGCGTATCTCAATTGTGTTTGCGCACCGGTGATTGTACATGCGTAGTTTGAGTTGCTGTTACTTGACATGAAGAGATCAAGTTCCACTGAGATTTATGCAATATTCGTGATCAGCAACGATGGTTTTTGACAATATCCATAGTACGTGCTAGACTGCGTTCGGCATGTTCTCATTTGATGAGCACTTCGAGGAACGAACTATGGTATCTACCGAGCTATGAATCTCGGTATGGCTGAATGTTGATGAATGCCCGATCTGAAGTGCACCTCATCTTACAATAGTTTTTTTTTTTTTTTGGGCAAGATAGAACTGAGTATTACTTGATTAAGGAGGAGTCTTACACAACATAGATGGAGAGAGATCTGCGCATAAAATATTCCATAGGGGAAGAGGGGGGGAAATCAACCAATTACGTGGGAGAGTTTTAAGCCTATGATTTCTTCCGATCCAATCTACTACGGCATTTGCTTGGCGTGGGCAATGGGTCACCAGAATATTGTTGTTTAGCCCATTCCTGCAGCGCTGCACGACTTCTTTGAGATTCCATGAAGGTTCGGCCCGGCCCATCACCATTTCTACAACCGCGGAACTGTCGCTTTCGATCACCCACTTCCCAGTTCGGCTTCCAAAGTCCCACACGTGGTTCAACTGAAGTTCCTGGGTATAAAGTATGCCGTGTAAAATCGCCTCGGCTTCCGCTTCGCTCAACGAAGAAACCCTAGCCGTGGCTGCGAAACCTTCGAGAGCTTTGCCTGCCGAATCACGCACGACGCCAGCCACAGAACCAAGAAATTCGCCTGAACACCATGCCGCGTCGACGTTTAGCTTCAGATCCTGCCCTTCCGGAGGCTGCCACTGATCAAGTTTGTGTCTTTTGAGTGGTCTTTCGTTTCTGTTGGATTTTCCTTTACTAAACGAGATCTGTTGTTCCTTTGATGTACTCATTAGATCTGCTGGTGTGGGTTCTTTCGCTCGAAAGATCCAGTTGTTTCTCGCCTTCCAGATGTTCCACAGAACCAAGCCAATGAGCTCTCGAGCCGGTGAGGACTTATCTCTTCTGAAAGCGTTGCAGATCCACTGATCTGTTCGTTTTATACTGCTGTTTGGTCTAATCGTTGCAAATACTGGGTCCTCCCATATTTTCTTTGTCCATTTGCATAAGAACAGCAAGTGCTCTATGGTTTTGATGTTCGAGCGGCAGAACGGACATAGTGGGTCGTTAATGATCTTCCTTTTGTACAGGTTCTCCCTCGTAGAAAGGGCATTTTGACAGAGGCTCCAGAGGAAAGAACGGACCTTTGGTGGCACATCAAGACTCCATATTTGAGTCCATAAGGTACGTGGTGGTTGAAATGAGCAAGAGGGTCGATTCTGTTCTGAATTGCTTGTGGTTATCATTGCTCTGTTGTATCCACTCTTAATAGAGTATTGCCTGTTTTGTTACTGTCCATATAAGCGTATCGGCTTTGACTCGCCGGCTTAGTGGGATTGCTAAAATCTCGTTTACAGTAGTTGCTTCATAGAGTTGGTGGATGAGTTGTTGATTCCATTCTCTGGATTTTGCATTTATCAGTTCTGATACTAAAATAGGCTCTGTTTGGTTTGTTTGCCCACCTATTACTCCCCGTGATAGCCATCTGTCTTCTCTTATGCGAATAGAATTTCCATCCCCTATCGACCATTTAATGTTGTTCTTTATTGTGTCTCGGCCAAGCATTAAACCGTGCCCCCCATGATGGCTGGTATCCCTTTGAAGCTGTCCCGACGTCACCATTGGGAAAGTAGATCCCTTTCAATACTCTACTCCATAGGGCTGAAGGGGAGGTAGCTAATCTCCAAATCTGCTTACCTAACATGGCTCGATTAAAGGTAAGCAAATCCTTAAACCCAAGTCCACCCGTATCCTTTCGAGATTTCAAGACTTCCCAGCTTTTCCAATGCAACCCTCTTTTAGCATCACCATTTTGCCACCAAAATGACGCAATACGTTGTTCTATGGCTCTGCAGATAGACACGGGCAGCTTGAATATGGACATTGCATATGTAGGTAGGGATTGCACAACACTTTTTATTAACACTTCCTTTCCTGCCTTTGTTAGTAATTTTTCTTTCCATCCTGCTAACTTTGAGTTTACTATGGCCAGGATCCATGCAAACATCTCTTTCTTGGATTGACCCCACTCTGTAGGTATGCCCAAGTATTTTCCTGTTTTTTGTAGAACAAGAACTCTCAATTCAGTGGCCAAATTGTGTTTTAATAATGCTGGACAGTTAACACTGAAGAAAACCCCTGATTTATTTAAGTTGATTGCTTGACCCGTAGCATAGCAAAGTATTGATTTAGTATTTGGGCAACATTCTGGCACTCTGTAATAGTTCCATCCATAAAAAAATATCACATCATCGGCAAACATCAGATGTGATAGCTTAGGACAATTTCTGTTTATCTGTATGCCTTTGATTGTACCATCTTCTAATACTTTTTTCATCATCCAGGTTAACACATTGGACATCAGAATGAAGATATAGGGTGAAAGTGGATCGCCTTGTCTGAGGCCTCGCGAAGGATGGAAGAAAGAGGTAGGTTCTCCATTGATTTTCACGCCGAAGGTAATGTTGTTATGCATTGCATAATTAAGGAAACCCATTTAGCATTAAACCCCATTTGTAGCATGATATCCCTCACAAAGTCCCATTCAATCCTGTCATATGCTTTCGCATGTCTAGCTTTAGAATGGCCTGATGTTTTTTCTTCTTTTTGTGATGCGTAGTTGATGCGTAACTTCTGTACTATGAAGATATTATCTTGAATTTGCCTCCCCGGAACGAATGCACCCTGCTCTGGTTCAATGATAAGTGGCAACCACTTCTTTAGTCTGTTTGCTAAGATTTTTGAGATAACTTTATAACTGAAGTTGCACAGACTAATGGGTTGATATTGACTGATGTTTTCAGGGCTTTTAACCTTTGGAATCAACACAATATGGGTCTGATTGAGCCGGGGATCAAGAACACTCTTCTGAAAAAACTCTGAACTAGCTGCATCGAGTCAATTTTTATAATTTCCCATGATTGTTGATAGAAAATCCCATTAAAACCATCGGGACCGGGGGCCTTGAAAGCTCCTAATTGAAAAACAGCTGCATGGATTTCCTCCAATAAAGGTACGCCACTAGTTCTTCATTTATCGTCTCTCGTTATTGGGGATGGGCATTGGTTTAGGATAGATTGGTAGTGTCGTGGACCCTCGCCTCCCGTATAGATTCTCATAGAATGATTGAATATGTTTCGTAGCATCATGGGTTCTCTACACCAACTATTATCCTCTAGTTGTAGCATTGTAATGCGGTTTTGCTGCCTCCTGTTAACTGTCGTTGCATGAAAAAATCTGGTGTTTTGGTCTCCCCAGTGTAACCATTTGATGCGTGACCTCATTCCCCAGAACTGTTCTTCCTGTTTTCTCAATGTGTCGATTTGGCTGATGATATGCTGCACTCTCTGCTTACTAATGTACTGAGATGTTTGATTTGTAATTGCTGTTAAGGCTTGGTTAAGCTCTTTGATCTGTGTGTAAGCATTTACAAACTTCTCTTTGCTCCATTTTGTTAATACTTGTGATGTCCTCCCTAATTTCTCTGCAAAAGGGAGTCTTTGAGTTGATTTTTCTGCCCATTCTTGCTGGATAACCCCCTGATAGTCTACATGTTCTGTCCAGAAAGATTCCAATTTGAAGTATTTCTTTCTTTTCTTTACTCCAGGAGACAATCGAAGGATTAAGGGACTGTGGTCTGAGCCAATGGCTGGAAGGGCCTGAACTTCTGCTTCATGAAAGGTAACTCGCCACTCTAAAGTACGAGCACTCTATCAAGTCACTTTTTAACCAACTCGCCCCCTCTCTCGTTGTTAGCCCATGTAAATGCGCATCCATGGCTGTCTACATCCATTAGGGATAGATCATTTATCATGTTTCTGAAGGCTGCAATTCTTCTATTGTCTGCTTCTTTTTTCCCAACTTTCTCCCATACATACAGTATCTCATTAAAATCTCCCATACAGATCCATGGAAGAGAATCGGAGGGCTTTAGAGTTCCCAACAATTGCCATAATGCCATTCGTTCTTCAAAATCAGTAGATGCGTGGACAAAGGTAATCCGCATAACTTGTTTACTTTCAGGGACAGTACACTTCACATCTATGAACTGTTTTGAACTTGCTTGCACCTTTAAAGCGATTTCCTCTTGCCACATGATTGCCAATCCCCCCGCTATTCTTGTTGGATTAACCAAGTATAGATTCTGGAACTGAAGCTTTTTACAAATCTTTTCCACCATAGTTGCTTTATTTTTCGTCTCCATAAGAAAAAGTATGATGGGCCTTTCGAGAGCTATTAAAGCTCTTAATTCCCGGATTGTCAGGGGATTGCCCAGCCCCTAACAATTCCAACTAACGATTTTCATGGCTTCTGTGGTGGCTTATTAGGGCTAGCCACCAAAGCCCATTCTGCTCCATCTTGGATCAATTTCACCGGCGTCTCCAGAAGGTCTACATCATCTGTGAGGAGAGGGGAGATTGCTGGTATGCATTTCTGTTTTTTTGCCCTTTGTATTTTCATAGTCTTCTTACTGCTTTTCCCAACTTTTGATAACAGTGGGTTTTGGGATTCAGGGCATAATACCTGTTTTCCACGATCTCGGTCTTCTACTACAATAGGTACATTTACTGGACTTATCTCCTGTTCTTGGCTGCTTTCTGATCGCTTTTTGCTGCATGCTACAATCTGCATATCAGATGCTGACTCGCGAGGAAGGATGTTCATTTCACTGGGTTAGGTAGGTGGAACAGGTACTGTTTCTTCCACTACAACCTCCTCCTCCATTTTCCCGTAGAAAGCATCCCAATAAGGGCTGTGATCACTAGTTTCTGCCTTCAACCATGGTCCATATAACCCTTTTTTGTTCATTGCCCAGGATGAAGTTGCATATGGAATTACAACGCAGTCGGTTGCATAGTGCCCAATTCTGCCACAAGAGAAGCAATAATGTGGGAGACGCTCGTACTTGAACTCCACCCATAGCCAATTATGACCAACATCCATAATAGCTCCCGATTTCAAAGGTGAAGTCAAATCAATCTCAACTCTAACTCTACCTCCTCTGTTCAGAGCATTAGTTGCTGAGTCGAGTTGAACTTCTGTTACATTTCCCATCCTATTTCCCAGATCATTGAACACTTTGTCTATTTGCCAACTAGGGGGAACTCCTCCAATGTGCACCTAGAATGCTGCCTTATTGAAATCATAGCAATGCTCAGGGACTTCAGGGAGACACTGCTTCAGAACGAGCAAATTAGTTGAGTATGACCAAGGTGAGTTCCTCATTATTCGCTGTTTTTCCTCCTCCGATTGAAATACAAAAGTGAAATGCCCTGTTCCTTCGGAGCAAATAACTCCTTCGTTTTCCATGCTTTTTTCATTGTAGTTATGAACGCAGGATAGTTCACATTTGGTTTGGAATACAGTTTGCCGAAGAGGGTACGTCTACATTCCTCCCTTTTCTATTGAGATATTTCATCAGACACTTCGACTACGTCTTCCTCAGACCACAGGTGCCCAAGACTTTTACATAAAGCAGCCACTCTCATCTCATTTTCTTCTTTACTTTCCATTTACACTAACTATCAATCATTTATCTGAAGAAGATCAGATTTGGACTTTCGACATCCCCGAGACTACCCAGCTGCTCCTTTCTTCCGATCCTGACCTCTCCCACTCCAATCTCATCAGCCAAGTAAACAACCCAAGAGAGACTACCACGGATGCACCGATATTTTTGTTACTCTACTCAAATCAGAACTCAAATCAGCGAAGCACACTTCACCTGAAGGATACTTTCGAGCAGGATCATCCCAACTGATGGAAGCTAGAGGCACCCGGAGAATCACTGAGGAAAGATCCTATCGTATTTCTTAGGAGTGACATTTTTTTTTTCTCCTTTTTCTCTTTTTTTGGATGCTGGGGAAAGAAACAGAAAAGAAAACAGAGATTCGGAAGAACACCTGTAAATTAGGGTTTAGGGCTTGAAGGAAGGGGGGTTGACGCTACCATGAGGTAGAGAGAAAACTCGCAGAGGCGAGGAGAATCCTCTCTCTCTTTTAGGTTGACATATCACTTTTGCAGCTTTATTTAGAAGATGGTTCATCTTACAATAGTTCAAGGCAATAGTTCCAATTATGCAATCAATAGCTAGTCAACTAAAACAGCTCTATCTTCAGCTGATAGAACCGGACCGAATCAAATCGAAATTTTGTGCATTTTTCGGTTCAATTTGGTTTTTTGATTCGGATAACCGAGAAATAATCGTTCTTTTTTTTCTGATTTAGTTCGGTTTTTGGTTCGACTCTTTAATTCTCAACAAAAATTAAACAGCCAACTTAAAATTTCTCTTCCTCACCTTTTATTCAATTCGCTTCAAATAAGTAAGGCAAAAATAGAAAAACCGAAAAGGCGAATCAAACCGCATTTAATTTGGTTTGTATTCGGTTCAGGTCGGATTTGCGACCTATCGGTTTTGAAATCCTGAAAACCTAAATCAAACCGAACTGTTAACACCCCATCTTATATTTCCATTGGTATTCGGATTTCAGCTTTCAACTTTCTAAGCTTGAGAACTAGACACTTGGGTAGTAAGCTGCAAAAGTTGTGCTGCTGGATGTTAATGGTCACATAGCCACGGAATAAGATATACACAGTAAAGGTCCCTACCTGTGAGTGTTGTCTAATATTCGTGAGTATATAAATGAATTAGTGTCTAGCATAGGACAACCTTGTCTTCCTCTTGCCGAGAATGTCATGAATAAAAGAGACCGTAGAGGACGATAAATTAAGCGTACCAACTCAACACAGCTTGACCCCAAATTTAGCTGGAGAAGTATGGTTGTTTTTCCTGTAGCAGTCATCTTAGTACAGGTAACAGGACAAGGTTCCCTTTGCTGTGCCACATTGTATCTAGGTGTCCTCCGAAAAGATATGTTATCTTGGACAGATAATATCAACATAGTATAAACGCTCTATGAGGTGACTGGTCTGTGTTGATCTTCAAAAGCTTAATACCCCAGAGGAGCCTTATTCAAGTCAGTAGCCACCTAAACAATTTATCCTGACCCATTTTACTAGGCAGCTGGATCATAAGATTCTTGGAAGGTTTTCCTATGCTCAGTACAGTCTAAATTGTGTCATATCTTCCATGATTGCGTAATCGACATTGACTAAACTACTTATGTGTGGGGGCACAGGGTACTATGATGCTTCTCATGTAGGCATGTTTTTAATGTAATTTCTGTGTCGACAGCCAGCAAAAAGACAAAAAAAGGGGAGGAAGAGTCAACAAAGTCCTCCTTGAAGGAATGGCTTTTGAAACCAAGAGAAAATGGCTTGTAGGCAGAATGGCAAACACCCCATCTTCCAAAGCATGGCCCCTTCTCACGTTGAGGATTATGGGCTCCTTGTCTCTCACCGCGTTACTGCTTGTCCTTTGCCTGTTCTTGTCACAACAGAAGCATCTACTTTCCTCGCTACTATCACTCTCAGCTCAACTCTGATTGTGTGAGTTCTTATCCCGACCATGCTTGTATGGCCTTATCCGCATGGCATAGAGCCTTTGAATGCCAGCAGGCAGCAGCTGTTAATGCTTTGTCTCTCCATTGGCTCTGTGTTCTCTAGATGGCCTAGTATCCTAACAGGACGACCTCTGCTGTAGTTTTTCTTCTAGTTAATAGGATTAACTCATGGATTGACTGCTGCAAATCCTATCTACATAAACACGGGACCTTATGCATTGGCTATGCCAGCAAAAATTGATTCCGATGGAACGAAATCATGCACTTTTCTGTTTTAGTTATCTTGTGTCAATTGTTGTCCTAGTTCTACTAGTATAGGATGTGGTGTGTCATTTTAATCTACGATCATAGGACTCGTCACTCAAACTGGAAATATGCGATTGATATGTAAGTAACAACAAAAAGGAAGTTCAAATCTTTCCAATTTCTAGTAGCATGTGTTGAGGTTTCAAGATAAGGAGGAATAAATTAACTAACTTATAAATTTATGAAGATTTTAATTCATTAGTGTAATATAGAGGACGGTTGACATGATATGGTGACCAATTTACTTAATCAATGATGAAGAGGAATGTCTACTTTTAGGGTCAGGCATGGTCCCGTTGTATTTTCGAAAATTTGCAGGTTCGCTCTATTAGAACGAAATCAGGTAACATTTTCTCGTATTCCACGCCTTGCCTCGTTATAAATGTTGAAAGAGGGACTGACATTCAGGCGCCTTGCTAGGGGACAATGGTGCAGATATTGGGTATCTACGGTCGTTAGTTCATGCATATGGACTCAAGGATGGTCCGGAAACCAAGGAGAAAATTCAATACAGAAAAGGAACTGTGGCAACTGAAAATAGCGATAAAGGACTCGGAAGTAGAGCTCTGGGCCCTATGGATGCGGGTCAGCTTAGTGAAGAGGACAAGAACATCGACACATGGTCACATGGCCCTTGCACATGAGGACCCTCTCTCCTTCAACAGTCGCAATGATGAAGACCTAACTTGAATCACTAGCAGAAACAATGTAGAGAGGGAGAGAGGGAGAGGTTGAATCTCCTTCTTGCCCATTTCCTAAAATTTCATGCTAAGACGTATTTGAAAACTAAGGATGATATATCTATGAGATAAACGCGTGTGAATTAGGGGTGAACGCTTTCAGATTTCAGATTTTGTGTAGATTTCACCTGAAATTTACCCCATCATAAGTTCCAAGATCGGTTTCAGTTTCTATTCACGTTTTATCCGTATTATTAATTCAATTATTGCAATGAATTATCACTAAAGATCCTCATTTGTTTCTATAATTTATTGACCATAATTTATATTTAGACATGCGAAAATATAAAACATTAATGAAGTAAAAGTTTTAATCATAAAATGAAATTCCATACTAGTGTTCCAGATTATATACTCATGATCACACGAAGAATAGACCAAGAAAAATACAAAAACTTGTTCCAGATTCTAGGTTATATGTTATATGTTCCAGGTTATAAGTTCTAGATTCTAGGTTCCACCAACTTAGAATATGAAACCTATATGTTAAAATAAGTTCCCCAATTTTTGGAATCTGAAACTTACCTTACATATCTTGGAACCTAGAACCAGACAAATTCCTATTGGTTCGATTCTCAAGTTTATGTTCTGCCCTAAAACCGTACCCACCCCTAGTGTGAATGTGTTGTCGCCATTGACGCCGATTCCTTGTTATTCCACGCAAAACCAATCATGAACAATCATGAGTTTTGCCATGGTTCTGATTCTCTCCGCTGTTATACATGGCATAAGATACTAGCTGTGATCTAAGCTACATTTGCGTGCTTATGCACCAATGGGAGTGCCAAGACATGCAGCCAGACGGTCGAAGACAAAGTTAGAGACTACTAGGAGTTGATGCAAATCTCTTATTGGGTACTATATTTTAGTTCCAGGAGAATCCAATGCGCCGAACTCCCTAAGCTTCCAGCTGGATTGAGTTTTCATCTGATCCCAATGATTAATAGGTCATTAGAGTTGCAACAATTGGCTTGCATACAATATTAGTGGAATGCCGAAAGACAGTAGCATGCACGTTCTGGACAATTTCGATTACATTTATGACGTGTGTCCTTTGCTATTTGTCACTTGTTCGACATGCATACATCAGGTTAGTCCTAAGATTTTCAATATTTCCAATTAAATCTTAAACATTTGTGTAAAATTCGAACATAATCCTTCCAATTAAATTTCAATGGAAAATCATCGACATGGTAGTATGCCACAATAAAATGGCTGGTAATAATTGAATCGCTACGTCATTGACCAAAAGGACTACATTAAAAATTTTACAAAAGTTTAAAAATAAATTAACAAAGCTGAAAAGTTCATGACTAAATTGACATGCATAAAATAAGGTTTATGACCAATTAGGCAACAATCCCGCCTAATATGTTAGTCGCGCAACATAACAATACTTCTTTTTGGGCAACTATTATACCTTTATTATTATGTTGAGGAACTGAATTTCATGTGAGGTAGAGCCAGAAAGGATGAGCACTTGTCAGAGATAGAGGATATTCTTTTAAGATGCATATCAGCCTTGTTTTTATTTATTTTCCAAGATTATGCATATTCTTTATTGATTCTAATTAATTATAACTGATATTCTAGTATCTTACAAAACCTATAATATCTGCAGCATATTTTATCGGTATCCGTTTTGGCAAAATTTAAATGCTCGCATGCGCCTGTAAGATTTTGTTTTTCTAATTACTTCACTGCAAGGTCAATAAAGCAATAATTTGCCTAGGCTCTCTATTATTGAGATTAGTTACATGTGCATGACTAGGACGGTCAGGAGAGCCTCCTTCATACATGTATGTTTGCAATTAAATAGGTAGATGTAGAAAACAGCGACGCATGTGCATTTCCTGTGGCAGAGTTTTGGATTTTGTCGTTTTCGAGACCAGAAACTCATGTGCTGTGCTGGTGTCAATTTAAGAAAATGGAGTGCCATCTTTCAACGGACTGTCCTTTTCGGATACTTATCAAGTCCAAATATATGTACCGTGAAAAAAAAATTCAATACAAGTTCTATTTCAGCAACCATCGCCAAAAAAAAAGAAGAAATGGGAAAAGAACATCTAAAGTGCAAAAACTTGGCACAAATGGATATAAGTGTCAAAAGTTACGAAAGTGATAATCAAGTGGCAAAATTGAAGTAAAATGGATCAGTTAAGTGCCAACGAAAAAAAATCCAATTAAAATACTAACGTGACGATTTTCCGAAGAAATAAGTGCAAAACGACGTCGTTTTGAATGCTAACGTGGCTAGACAAGTGTAAAAATGATGTCATTTTGCTACTGACATGAATAGATAATTAATATAAATATTAATTAAATAAAATTTAAAACTAAATTAAAATATTAAAAAAGACAAAAAAGATAAAACGACGCCATTTTGGTGACTCGTTGCTAACTTAACTCCCCAGCGTGCCATGTAAGAAGTTATATTATTAAAAATTTGTCATATAGGATCGGCGGCCACATTTGCCAAACTTGATACTCAAGTGTCTCATTTTTCAAAAAAAAAAAAAAAAAAATGACAGTTAAACATCATTTTCGTAACTTCTAATACTTAAATGTCTTTTCGTGCCAAATTTTGACACTCCGAGTATTCTTCTTCTATAATATAAGTTTACGCACACCATGCAAATACGACTTAGCATTGCCAATGATTACCAATCTTGCACGTACAGTAGACAATTTTACATGTTGCATATGATTCATACCAGATAAATTTATATAGAAAAGAACAGGTGCATGAACAAGGAATTAGTGCCCTCGATTCATGAAGCCGTCCATGCTTTGCTTGATGAATTAGAGTCTTTTGCTTGGAAAATGGTCGTGGGAGATCCAAAAAGCCTTGAAGTGTGGTAAAAGATGTCATTAAACAAATACGGGTGCATGTATGTAGGGCTGTTCCCCATGCACAGGAACTCTCTCTCTCTCTCTCGCTATGACTACCCCTCTTTCTCTCTCTAGATGTCCCTATAAATAGCCGGAGACATGTGGCTGTTCAAAGCATATTGTATTTGAGCGAGTTCTGAATACTGTTCAGGTGAGAACAGGAGAGGGAGAAGATGGTTTCTAGAGTGGAAGAGGCCATGAAGGGAAGGCAAGAGCAGCAGCAGCACAAGGGCAGAGACTGTAGTCATCAGCAGCACCACCAGCACCAGCAGCTGATGCAGTGTAACAAAGGGAAGGCCTCCAAGTTCAAGAGGAGCTCTTCCAATCTCGAAGAAGATGGGGCTTCCTCCGCCATTCTCTTGCTTGCTTGCATCGCCTGTACTCCTCCCTTTTGATTAATATGTATATAGAATTGTTGCTGCTGCTGCTTCTGTTGTTGTGGTTGTTAGTATAAGTACGTGATACACGTTATGTTAGCCAGTGTGAGGGAGATAACTATTTGTCCTTCACTTAGTAATTTTCATTGCTGCTTATACCGCGCACCTTCCGTTAGCATCATTCTTTCCCTGATTAATTCTGCATAAGAGATGCCATCTCTCAATACTGATTCTTTTATGGTCGCCTTCCTTCGGATCACTTCTCTTCATTGTACAAAACCAGATAGTTGATACTCTCTTCTTCCTGGAGAAAGGTCATTGCTCAACAGTCCATCATTGCAGACAAGCATATCGCAAGTAATCATCTTCACATGCAATGGGCTCACACTCGTGTTCGTTTTTATGAAGATTTTTTAACGCAAATCCAAATGGAATGCCACGGCATCGTAATCAAGAGACCGAATTGATGATGCAATACCAACATTTCACCGCCAAAGTAAACGCAGAAGTAAAGGGAAATCATAACATGATTTGCTCAGGCAGGTTCTCATTTGTGTTTGATGTATGCATCCAATTTTTACTCTGTAAATTACATCAGAGCAAAAATCCAATATAAAATTATATCTTGGCCATGACAACGACACTGCCAAAATGCCGAGGAAGAAGAGCAGGCTCAGGCCAGACTTAGCATAGCAATCGACAACGCATTGATCAGCATCCTGGCAGCAATCCTCTTAATTTTTCTAATAAATAATCCCTTTTACTAAATCTCATGATAAGTCTAAATCAATGCATAGTTTATATCTAAATAGTTCATATTTTGTATCAAGATGCGAATCGACAAGTTCCATCACGAACGAGACAGCCATGTTGTAATATATTGCATTTGATATTTAGAATGGCCCAGGAAAAAAAATGGGATAGAGGAAAGAAAAAAGATTGGATCAACGTAATTGGAATGTTCCTTTAATATCATTCTGAGAATGGAATATGCATTTTCCTCATGCTTATCCGTTAATATTTTTACACTTGTTTGGCTTTACTTCTGTAAGCTGTCGCATGCCTTCGACTAGTTCTTTTCTATGGTTTTAGTGTGTTCCCTTAGCATAATCCAAGGAGCAAGAGATTAAATCTAGGTTCTAGTATTTGTTCATTTGCAATTTCCGGGAGTTTCAAACATAACTCTTGCGTAAAAATGGAGTGATCATTGGATCATCGACGGAGACTCCGAAGAAAGTCCAAGAAAATCACACACCAAAAGAGAACACAAGACATAGTTGATGCCGTCGAATCCAGAATGGAGACCTAGTTCATCACGTAATCCAATGCTCTCATGACCCATAATCAACAATTCAGTGCCTATATTAGCTCTGCATATCGAAGCATCAAAGCTTCCCCCTTCCCCCTTCCTCGTCGAGCTCTGAAACTACGAGGGGTGGGTGCGATAAGGGTGGAGATCAAATCAAAACACACCATAAGACCATCCTCCCCAACACCTTACAGCCTGAGACAGTTGAAACTATCTCTCCTATATCGGCTCTCGCCTCCAGAATATGTCCCGATGATCTTTTACTATGACATTGATGATAGCACCAGACTTGGAGCTCGAGCTAAGATCGGTCGCCTCAAGAAATCCTTATCAGAGGCCTTGACCAAGTTCTACCCGCTTGCGGGGAAAGTCAGAGAGAACCGATTTGTTTGAGTGCAACGACCTTGGGGCCGAGTTCATCGAGGCCGAAGTAAACTGTCGCCTCTTGGAGATCTTAAGGCTGCCAAAGGTATTAGATCAACTACTTCCTCGTGATTACCAGCGAGATCATCCACGGAATTCCAAGTAGCAGTCCAAGTAAATGTTTTTACCTGTGGAGGATAGGCCATATGGGGTCACATTTACTTCACTAGTAAATAATTGGGCTGCTAAGTCTAGAGGTTCTGGTGACCACATGTCTCCTACCTTTGTCGGGCCGCAGTTGTTCCCGCAAAAAGACTTGTCGGGTTTATTGCCCTCGCTAGACATACCAAAAGATAAGTGCATTACAAAACTATTTGTGTTCAGTGGCTCCAAGCTCGCTTTGCTGAGAGAGAAAATCGCAAGCCACTTTTGCGGGGACCATCCTAGTCGCAATGAGGTGATTTCGGCGTTTACCTGGAAGTGTGCTATGGATGCGTCTAGAGCAAGATTGGGTTCCTTTGTTTCCTCTGTTTTGACACAGTCTGTGAATTTGAGAGCCAGGATCGATCCACCACTCTCAGAACTGGCAATCTCCTTTGGCTAGCAATGGCACCTGGTAGTGATCAGACAGGATTGCACGACTTGGCGAACGAGATCAGGAAGTCGATAAAGAAATTTGAGAGGGAACATGTTTGGAAAATGCAAGGCGAAATCGGATTTTCCCTAATCTTTGAGTCTCTCAAACAGATAGTCAAGTTGGTTTCGGCGAACGTGGACATATACAGATTCACTAGCCTAGGGAAATTCCAGTTATACGAAGCTGATTTCGGTTGGGGGAAGCCGGTCTGGGTGAGCAGCGCCGGGCTGATCTTCAAGAATGTTGTTGTCCTGATTGAATCGAGATACGGCGATGGAATCGAAGCTTGGGTGACCATGGAAGAAAAAGTTTTGGAGAGAAACCAAGAGCTGCTTGCATTTGCTTCGGCAACTGAGAGCCCTTTCTGTCTGCTACCGAATTCTCGCCTTTGAGTTCTTCAATCTGAAGAATTACCTCGTTAATAATTGACAAACCCTGAGTTCCCATCAAAATAATTCTCATGTGAATCGCCTTCCCGAATCCTCATGCGCAACACGGGAATGAAGATAATAGAACTGAAAACTAACTTCACCCCAGGACTAAAACGTGAGTGAGAGCGAATTAAAAGCGATTCTCAAGGCAAATATGAGGAGAAGCTGCGAAGTAAAGTTGCAAATTCTTAAAAATTCAAGAGCGAATTTGCTTGCAATTTCATTTTCCTCCTCGAAATATCAAAATCTATTTAAAAATTGCATTTCTCGATCAATATGCATAGTCTCTAGTTTCTTTTTTATAGTTAAGTACTCTTGGGCTTTCTTCCTCTTTCAAAGGATGAAACTTTTCCTTACGCTTATAAGCTGACCATTAGCCCCTTTTACCCTCATAATCTCCCCATCATACATTGGGCTTAGGTGAGAATGTGAGAAAAATCCCAACAATCTTCTCCTTACACATCACACTTAGATCGGACTGTTGGATCCAGACTTATTAGTAACCTGGCTTCGAACTATTGGGCTCAGACTTATTAGTAACTTAGGTCTTGACATGTTGAGTAGTCTTGAGCCTCTCTCACTCCAAAAGTTAGCTCAAAGAATGAGGCTTTCCTTCACACTTATAAACCGACCACCAACTCATTTCACAACTAGTGTGGAATAAACCCCAACACTTATATTACGCTGCTACAAGAGCATGCAGTCAACGTCCAAGAATTTGTCCCAAAAAAAAAAAAAACGTCCAAGAATTTCCTTTGACTTGGTTCGTGAGCAAGTTCAAAATTTTTAACAACTTTTCTGTTCTTGTCGGATACTCGTGCCAATGAATATGCCCGCATAGATCGTGAAAAACAAAGCTCTTATCAAATAGCGCAATGATGTATTCCACTCGTTCCCGCTCTTGCAGCATAGAGGAATTTCGTTGCCGGCCTTACACGAATTCGGTTCTTTCTTGATGTCGTCTTCCGACCCAGCACAGCACAAGTGGGCGCGCGTGCAGGAACCAGATGCTCGAGATACAAACATCGACCGAATAAGTGTTGATCATTATACTTCGCATGCGAAATCTAAGGGCGCGCATGACAAAATTCCTGTTTCTCGATTTCTCTATTTCTCTATTCCCTAAACAGGTTTGGAATGCAAACTCCGTTTGGTAACGCATTTGATTTCTCATTTTCAAACAGATTTCTATTCCGAAATAGAAAATTGAAGAAATCAAACCGAAATTTTAACTTCTCGTTTAAAAATAGAAATCGAAACAAATCAAACCATATAAAAGAACATTGCGCTTTCTTGCTAACTTAATTCACTTATAACCACAACTTCACAAATTATTGCTAATTTTCTTTTTCTTATTTTATTTGTGTTTTTTTTGCATTTTTTTTCAATTTTTTTTTTGATAACTTCCTCTTTAGGATGAAAGGCAATCAAATGGGTCCCCAATTTTCAAAAACGACCAAAGTTCTTAAATGCTTACTTAAAAACAATGGGGCTCTTTCCTCCTAGAAAAGGCACGCGCATGACCAGTTGAAGAAAAAGTTCTTACGCAATAGATGAATAAAAAACGTGCCTAGAAATTTAACCTTATTTTTTTACGGATTCAAAATTCTTGCAAAATCAAAATAATTAGATTGTTACACAATCTTGAATTTTAATTAGAAGGCAAGAGATTCAAGAGAATCTCTCTTTTTTGCTATGCAAGGGCCTTAAAGGTTCATTAAGCAACAATAAAGAAATTAGGGATGAGCAACTGGACTGATTCAATTCGAGAATCAAAATAAACCAACATTCCTCCAATTGGTTCCTAACCATAAACGTTACTTTAAAGTAGAATTCTCATATATTCATTTACACCATTAATTTTATTTTGTTGATAATCTTGTATAATATTAGTTTTTGATCAAATGACAAGGCTGTATATGCGCCATTGATGGCACCCATATTCATGCTTCCGCAGTACTTGTCTAAACCTACGCGGGATGAGCTTGCAAACGATACATTGACCGAGGAGGGAAACCAAATAAATACGCTTAGGAAAACAATTGCTAATAAAATGGCAAGGGATAATAATATGCCAGAAATTCCATGAAATTGTATTTTCAACTTTTGTAATGTATTAGTATTATTTCGACTATTATTTTGTATTTGAGGATTTCTTATGTTGTTATCTAATTAATTTCTATTCCTAAAAATAGAAATTTTGTTACTCATATCAAACGGTTTGTTTGAGAAATAGAAATTTTGAGTTGTTATCAAACGGGTTTCTTTTACTTAGAAACTTGTCCGGGGAATAGAAATTAAGAAATTGATTTCTGGCCAGAAATTAATTTCTGTTTCAGAAATTTTGTCATGCGCAGCCTAAAACCTCAGAAAGAACGAATTCGCTTTAGGATACGGAACAAGAAGTCGAAGAAGAGAGTGCAGTGCCAAAACATATCTATAGGCACCGAAAAGATGGGGAAAAAACAGGGATGCGATCCCAAAAAAACACCAGAGGAATGTCGAATTGAATATGATTGATCGAAGCATTCCTCCGTTTCGACAGCAATGCCGACTTACGAGGAGACAACTAATAAAAACCAATTTTTTCCCCACATTATTTTGGGTTTGTGTAATTACTATTTTTTTTTCCTTTTTTGCCGCATTCTTCTTGTTTATCTTCGTGTCGAGGAATTTCGACAGAAACAAGGAAATACATGGGAAACATCAAATGCAAACTATATAAGTTGTCCATGGCTGGTGTTGCACTCTTTCAGAGCTTCATCGAATATCTTCCGAGAGGAAGAAGAAGCGGCGCGGCGGCAATAGGGATAGATGGCTTCGAGTCCTTATCGGGTCCCTAATGAGTTGTACCAAAACATTAACGACGACCTTAGTCACCTTACCATCGACTCCGTGAGCTGTCTCAAGCTTGCTTCTTCTTCTTCTTCTTCATCTTCGTCGTCCTTGACTCACTACCTCTCCTCGAGCTCAATCGATCATGAGGACATGCTCGTGTACTGTGACCCGGAGGAGGAAGAAGAGGCCAGAGGCCAGAAGAGGCTCAAGAGGACTTACAGTTTCGCCGAATCAATTGGGAGCGACAGCCCCAGAGCTTATACCGGCGGTTTCGGCAGTGGGGGGATCAGCCGGTCCAGCAGCATGAGCAGCCTCGACACCTTCCCGAGGCTCCACTTCCGTGACCACATATGGACGTACTCGCAGCGGTACCTCGCAGTGGAGGCTGTCGAGGAGGCGGCAGCGGCGGTCTCTGTCGGTGGTGGTGAAGAGGAGCACGGGACCGCTGACGGGATGAGGCTCCTCCAGCTCCTTGTCGCGTGCGCCGAGGCTGTGGCCTGCCGCGACAAGTTGCAGGCGTCGTCACTGCTGTCGGAGCTCCGGTCTCGGGCGCTGGTGTTCGGTACCTCGTTCCAGCGAGTGGCCTCGTGCTTCGTCCAGGGCCTGGCTGACCGATTGTCCCTGCTCCAGCCGCTTGGCACTTCGTGCTTCATCTCGCCGGCGGTGGCGGCAGGAGCGTCCAGGGCTGCCGCCTCCGACGAGAAGGAGGAGGCCTTGCGGCTGGCCTACGAGATCTGCCCGTACATCCAGTTCGGGCACTTCGTGGCCAACACTTCCATATTGGAAGCCTTTGAGGGAGAAAATTTCGTCCACGTGGTGGACCTGGGCATGTCCCTGGGCCTGCCAGGTGGGCACCAGTGGCGGCGGCTGATCCAGAGCCTCGCGGGCCGCCATGGCCAGCCACCGCGCCGCCTCCGCGTCACTGCCATCGGCCTCAGTGCTGAGAAGTTCCGCTCCATCGGGGACGAGCTCAGCGCCTATGCACTCAACTTGGGGATTAATCTGGAGTTCTCTGTGGTGGAGACCAATCTGGAGAATCTGCAGGCTGAAGACATCAAAATCTGTGAAGGTGAAGTGCTCGCTGTGAACAGCATTCTTCAGCTGCATTGTGTTGTCAAAGAGAGCAGAGGAGCTCTGAATTCTGTGCTTAAAATGATTCATAACTTATCACCCAAAGTTCTGGTCCTGGTGGAGCAAGATTCCAGCCACAATGGGCCTTTCTTTCTTGGGAGGTTCATGGAGGCTCTGCACTACTACTCCGCGATCTTCGACTCCCTGGACGTGATGCTGCCCAAGTACGACACTCGGAGGGCCAAGGTGGAGCAGTTCTACTTCGCCGAGGAGATCAAGAATATAGTGAGCTGCGAGGGGCCGGCGAGGGTGGAGCGGCACGAGAGGGTGGACCAGTGGCGGTGGAGGATGAGCAGGGCCGGGTTCCAGTCGGCGCCAATTAAGATGCAGGCCAAGCAGTGGCTCGGCAAGAACAAGGTCTGTGAGGGTTACACTGTTGTTGAAGAGAAAGGGTGCCTTGTTCTGGGGTGGAACTCCAAGCCCATTGTTGCTGCTTCTTGCTGGAAATGCTAAGAACAGGACCCCAGCTTGAACCACGCACTTGCTTTCTGATGGAATATAAATACAGCTTCTCTCTTTTTCCTGCGACGACAATAATCGATGCGTGCTAAGCTACATGGGTTTGTAGCTGTGTCGAGACTCGGTGGATGCGAACACCAGATATGGATATAAATAACTTGCGCTCGCGTATGAGCTTGAGCGCGACCTTTTCCGGTGCTTTGACAGATGCAATAAAAAGACTACCATGGGGTGGAACGATTGTTTGGCAATGTGAAGTTGTGTAACACTCGTTAACCTTTTGCAACGATAGAAACACTGCTATAACACATGAGTTCCATCTCAAGGCCCGATTATGTCGACCATCTATCCATGGTTCTATCCAGCACAAGATCGTGCAGGACACGCACCGATCATCGCATTCTGATGCTGAAAAGCATCGCCTCTACAGAAGGAAAATCGAATATGTTCCGATGACATTGCGCAGATTCGAGCAGTTCCTCTCTCTAGTTGGCATCGCAAGTCTCCTCCTAGCAACTGTCACGTCATTGCGAGGCACATTTGTGCAGATCTTTGTCCGCTAGGAACCGAACAGACAAGAAAAGGCATCGCACGGAGTCCCCCGTTTGCTTGGCAAGCAGGAGTTCTGGAATCCCTCTTCGGCGTTCAGTACGAGAGACCGAGGGAGTTTTGTCTGGATTTCTTCAAAAAGGACAATGAAACAGGAATAGAAAAGAAGGGGTTTGTCTTGTTGCAGCAGGCATATGTGCTTCGAGGATACCATGGAGTGCAATTCCTTGACTTCAGGATTCTACTCACCAGTGTGAATCATGAATAACAATATTTGAGGTACTATAAAAATAACAGTTTGTTATAAATTACAAATTTTTGATAAAGTGAGTCTCACAATAATTTATAATTATTTGTTGTTTAATTTTTTATAATTTAGAATAAACTGTTATCTTCTCGGAAAATTAAAAATTATTACGCAATTATTTCTTTTTAAGATAAACCCCACGGCAATTTACACCGCTAGGTTGAATTTAGAAATTTAACTTTGTTTCCACCCCTCTATTGGGTTGCTTTTGGGAGTTGTGCCCCGGAAATACTTTGTCGATCCTACTCTATTGACTATATTTTATTAGCCACTCTAATTCTGATCAAGAAGAATAAAAAAAATTCCACCAATTAAATAATTAATATATGGGATAATGACACAAATGTTTCATAGACTTTAGTTCAATGTATAATGTGGTCCCTTAACTTTCGCCCAACATTCAATGTGGTCTGTTAATTACCAATTTATCAATGCGGTCCATGAACGTTTAATACATATTCAATATAATCCCTAAACTATATGAAAATATTCAAATAGTCATTTGAACAACATTAAACATTTCTATATTATTCAAAGATTAAATTGAAGATGTACCAAAAATTCAAATGCAATATTGAATAAATTAAAAGTTCAAGAACCATATTGCACATTCAGCTAAAATTCATAAATCGCATTCAATCAATTAAAAGTTTAGGGATCACATTGTACTGGGCCAAAATCTAAAACCTACAATGAATAGAATTCATATAATATCTTATCCAGTCTTATCATAATTAAAAATCTAAACAACTAAGCGCAGTCAAGATGTTTTGATGACAAAGAATAGTCGAAGTATCAAAGTAGAACCTATGACTATTATAGATATGGTAAAGTCTTCGAACCCTGGCTGCGGGATGTTTTATTTTATTTTATATTCGTAAAAAGTAGGTAGGTGCAATAAGCTGCAAAAAGATAAAAAAGCAAGGACGTAATTGCAAAAGTGGCCACAAAATTGAGGCCCCAAGCCTATTTATTTCCTTTTGCTGATGATGGGGAAATAACTAAATAAGTAATGTTGGGTCCGCATCACCATTTTCTGCGATGCATGGACTTGGCTTACTCACTGACGAAAATGACGTGCCCATATCATGAGAAAAAGAACATGAATCACCATTCCGACAACCCTGCAAGTCCAATTACACAATCAATTAATGAATTGCTTGCATTTTGCATGGGAGAATAAAGTAGCAGCAAGACTTAGGAGCATATGTGGAGAGTGTGGCATGACTTGAAATAATCAGCTAGAGATACACTTGAGCAATCCTAATACCAGCTTCTCAATCTCTTGCTTCAGACAATGAGTGACCAATTTAGGCTCATAAGCCTCTAATCTCTTAGGAGGACTATATGCAAACAATCTCAAAAGATACCGCCGTTTCACTTTCTTCCAATCTTCACTAACTATCTGAATAACACAGCAAGTCAACAACAAGTAAGATAAAGCAATACCTAATGCAGATGTATCTATGAACCTAAACATGAACATGGCACCGAATTCTACTAAATAGAATCCAAAAAAAAAAACAAACCTTCGGACGTACGAGAGTCGCCAATGGGGTGCCTATCGGTGGGGCTTGGGAAGGTGACGGCGGGAGTTGTCGGCATCGGCGGCGTCCGCTTTTAGGAGTGGGGGGCGCTTCGTGGAGGAAAGAGAAAAAGAGCGAGCAAAGCGACCTTTGCTCGCGAAGAGGGAGGCCAAAACGCGAGCAGGGGTTCATCGGCGTCGGGGTTGGCCAGTAAGGGCGCTCCGCAGAGGAAAGAGGGAGAGAGCGGAGCGAAGGTCACAAGGGGGAGGCAAAGCGGCGTCGGCGTCGGCGTCGGCGTTGGGCGCGTAGGCAGAGGCCGAGGCGTCGAAGTCGAAGTCGGGGGTGACAACTCCAACGCCAACAAAGGCAACCGGCGGAGGGGCGTTGGCGTCCGAGTCGAGTTCAAGGAAGGAGGCGGCGTCGGCATCGGCGTCGGAGTCGAAGGCGACGGAGTCAACCGGTGGAGGCAGAGGTGAAGGGCCGTCAGTGTCGCGTTTCGCTGGAAGAGAGACATGACTTCACGGAGGGGGGAGAGAGAGAGAGAGTAGAGCAGACGTTGCAAGAGGGAGGCGAAGGAGCGTCGACGGCATCTGTGTCAGGGTAGGGGGCGATGGAAGCAACCGGTAGAGGCGGAGGGGCTCAAACTTTATGTTTTCCTCTGAACCCTCCACAATTTTGTTCTCCCTGCAACAGAACAGAGAACGGAGAGAGAATGGTTTAGGTCGAGGTGGTGGAGCCCTGCAAACACAACGAGGCAGCTCAACACCAAGCTGGTAGCGTACGGCACCAGCTTCTCCAACAACCTCACCTCCGAGCCTTCCGTGTGTGGGGGTCTCGCTCAGCGGGCGACGCTCGCCGACGTTGAGGGGAGCTCGAAGAGGCCTGCTTCTCCTCCGCGTGTTGCATCTGCGATTTCGGGAACGCTGGAACAAACGACGGAGCAACAACGAGTCCGAAGAGAGAAGCGAGCAAGCACCAGAGTAGGGGTGGTCGTAATGTGGTTCGTCGACGACAGCAGGGGAACGGCTACTTGATGCACGACGGAGCAGCAACAAGCGCGAAGAGAGAGAAAATTTCAGATTCAAAATTTCGAAAGGAAAGAAATGGAGAGGGACGAGCTTCTCTTTCCTTCTTTGAGAAAGAAAGAGAAAAGTTTAACCCGCCATAAATGCATTGCACAGGAGAGAGAGCGTACAGTCTAGGAGGAGAGAGGGTGTCGGCAAGTGGGCCCATCCCTCCACATGGCACCTCGTGAATGGCCGGGGACCACGCTGATGCGGAGTTCCCGAACCACCCAATATTTTCTCATTGCCAATGTGAATCAAGAATAACAGTTTTTGAGATATTGTGAACCACAAATTCTTAAAGTAATGGTCTCATAATAATTTATAATTATTTGTTATTTAATTTTTTATAATTTAAAATAAACTATTATCTTCTCGGTAGATTAAAAATTATCATACAATCATTTCTCTTTAAGATAAACCCCATGATAATTTGCGCCACTAGATCGAATCTGGAAATTTAACTTTGTTTCCGCCCCTTTGTTGGGTTGCTTTTGGGAGTTGTGCCTCATAAATACCTTGCCGATCCTACTCTATTGGCTATGTTTTATTGGTCACTCCAATTCCAATCACGAAAAATAAAAATAAAAATTTTACCAATTAAATAATTAATATTTGGGATTATTACACAAATGAACAATGAACTTTAGTCCAATGAATAATATGGTCCCTTAAATTTCATCAAATGTTCAATGTGATTTGTTAATTACTAATTTATTCAATGCAGTCCATTAACTTTTAATACATGTTCAATATAGTCCATGAACCATATAAAAATGTTCAAATAGTCCTTTCATTATAAGATTAAGGACAAGACTAAATATTTTTATAATATTCAAAGATTAAATTGAAGATATACCAAAAGTTTAGAGATAATATTGAACAAATTAAAAGTTGAAGAATCACACTATACATTATATTAAAGTTCATGAAACATATTCAACTAATTAAAAGTTCAAAGATTATATTGTACTGGGCAAAATCCAAAAACTAATATATACAATTTTATTATTGCAATCACTAAATAATGAATAAAATTCATGTCATATTATATCCAGTCTTTACCATAATTAGATATTCATATAATCAAACATAGCCCAAATGTTTTGATAATAAAGAATGGCCGATGTATCAAGATAGAACCTATGACTATTATAGATATGGTAAAGTCTATGAACCCTGGCCGCGGGATGTTTTATTTTATTTTATATTCGTAAGAAGTAGGTAGGTGCAGTAAACAGCAAAAAGGAAAAAAAGCAAGGACGTAATTGCAAAAGTCGCAACAAAATTGAGGTTCAAGCCTATTTATTTATGACCGGCCTCAAAGCTGAGTAAGCAGAGAGAGAGAGAGAGGAGAGAATGGAGGGCGTGGTAGGAGTCGCTGGTCGCTGCGTCTCGTCGTCTTCTCCAGCTGCCCCGAGCGGGAGAGGTGGAGTCGCCTGCAGGCCTCGAGCCGTCTTATCCTGCGCCCCGCCCCCTGCTAAGCTGCGCACCTCCGACCGCCGCCATCTCCACCTGTCGTCGTTCCCGTCGACCGCGCACCTGTTCTGCTCCGCTCCTCATGCCGCCGCCCGCCGTCGCACCGGACCTCGCATTTTCCTCCCTCATTTGGTCGCTTCCTCGGTCTGCTCTCTCTCTCTCTATAGAATTGATTGCAGTGGAATGCGAATTTTGTGGTTTTGGAGCTCGTGTGGTCTCGTTCTTGGAGCGAATTGGGGGAAGAGATTCTGCAATTGACGCTTCAATTTTCATGTTGGAAGTTGTTCTTATGAATTTATGATGATATTGTGGCCTTCCGTTTCTCTGCTTTGACGCGCTTGTGTTGTATGTAATGTATGACGCCTAATTGAAGGTTTGGTCTGTTTCTTTTGTTATCCGCGTGTAGGAGCAAGTGGAAGAGACTTACATTATGGTAAAGCCGGACGGCGTTCAGCGTGGCCTGGTAAGCTTCCCTCTTCTTCTGCTTCCCCTGGTTATGTTGAATTGTCTGTGCAGAGCCTCAGTCATTTTCACTGCCAATGTTAAATTTTTAACTCGCCCGAACCATGATGGGGTGTTTGTGTATGTGTGTAGTGTTTACATAGCTTGAAACTTACCGGCATTGTTTGTCTTCCGTTCTCTGGACTGCGGGCGGATTCGCAATAGGTCGGGGAAATAATTTCGAGATTTGAGAGGAAGGGGTTCAAATTGTCTGGCTTGAAGCTCTTCCGGTGCCCCAGAGAATTGGCTGAGGTTCTCATCTTGCATACCCTTTGGTCTTATTACTCTCTCTTCTGCCTGCCTAGACCATCCAAAAACTTTCTATTGCCCACAATTGCCTCCTC
This sequence comes from Eucalyptus microcorys, assembly GCA_014182515.1. Classification (NCBI taxonomy): domain Eukaryota; kingdom Viridiplantae; phylum Streptophyta; class Magnoliopsida; order Myrtales; family Myrtaceae; genus Eucalyptus; species Eucalyptus microcorys. The sequence goes on from CM024572.1 coordinate 25,483,408, forward strand.
TTTCTATTGTGTGTTGCCCTCATCACTGAAATGATTTATCTTCTCTTGCATGGTCGAACCATCAAGAATTACTTTGTTCATTTGTTCATGATTTCAGGAACACTATAAGGATCTTCAGTCCAAGCCATTCTTCCCTAAATTGATCGAGTATATTACATCTGGACCAGTAGTTTGTATGGTATGGTTTACGAATAACTCTCAAGTTTCTGTATTTTTGGCTTTGTGTCAGCAATTGGAGTCGCTTTTCTTTTAAGATTTATTACAATTCACTTGCTTCAAAAACTCATTATGAGCTCCCTAAGAACTTGTTGGGCCTTGACGTTTCCAGGCTTGGGAGGGTGTTGGTGTTGTTGCCTCAGCACGAAAGTTGATAGGGTCAACAAATCCTCTTCAAGCTGAGCCTGGAACGATAAGAGGAGATCTTGCAGTGCAAACTGGAAGGTTGGTATTTCACTTAGCAGCCTTAGTGAGCTTGTTTTCTAGGATATAAATTGGTGTAAGATTTAATTGGTATTCTACTGTTGTTTATTACTCCAAATTTATGCGTAACAAGTCTTTGACATCTTATTGTTCTTTCTCAACAGGAACGTGGTTCATGGCAGCGACAGCCCTGAGAATGGCCAACGTGAAATTGGTACGTTCTATAAGACACGAGTTCTAGTATTCCAAACTTAATAGATTGTCTCGGTTGCATATGCCATCTTCACTCGAAATATTTAATTTTCAAATGAAAAACTTGGATCTTGAGTCATAGAAGCATCATTTTGGGTCAATGGGTGTAAAGATATACTGATTCCTGTGTAGGCAGTCTCCACATGATGAGAATTCATATTCAATGATGAATGTATTTCTAGGTGTTTCAAAGATTAAACATTACTTGAGTATATATTTACTTGCGGACTGGTTCATGGTGGGATGATCACGAGTGATGTTGTCTTGTTCATTCGGGTAGTTTCCCGTTTATTTAGTAGCCAAGGGGTCAAGGGGAATTGGAGAATACAGTAGAGAGGGAATCCCATTTCCATGGCATCAGAGTTTTTTCTCTTTCATTGGAAGACTGCTGCTCTAATATTGTTCTGTTGCCTTATCATGTGATGGGAGCTACTTTCGTTGAACTTCTTGTCACGACTATTCTTGCTGAGGTGTAATTACCTTTCTCCACAGCTCTTTGGTTCAAAGAAGGCGAAGTGTGCCAATGGACACCCGCTCAAGCTCCATGGCTAAGGGAGTGATGAAATATTCATGCAATTCTAGAAGCTTTTTTGTTGACCACCTGTAATATCTAGATTGCATTCTTTGTCTAAGTTAAGAGCGCTTAAATATCCGGATTTCCTTGTAATCTGGGGAGAAACTCCAAAAACTTTTGTGCGGCGGCTAATGTATCGGTCTTTGTTTTAGACTTGGGGTTCCTCTCAAGCTCTTATAATGTGGAAAAGCTGATTAAACTGTATAATGTTGACTTCAATACGGAAGAATTGTTTCCTCAAAACTGAGGTATAAACTTGACAAACTGCAGCTATGTAAGGTCAGATTTCTGAGTTATGGAATCGACAACCACTGAGATGATATGAGCTTGTAACTTGTTTTAGCTTTTTGGAGTGGAAACTGAACAGACAGCTAATATTCAATATAAATAACAATGATTAAAGGTCCAAAGGGAAAGGTGGTAAGAAAATGGGACCTCGATAAAAACATACCCAAGTTGAGATAAATTTTGATGAATTTTAATGTTAATAGATCAATGCGTAGCGTAAGTCCTTCCCGATTAGTTTGAAGAACAAACCTGCGTACAATATGGAATTCAAAGACAAATTGGAACCCAGATCTATTGCATGTAGAGATCCATGTTTCCAATCGAAGGGCAATTTAAGATAACTCGGATGTGTATGCATACAGATAAAAAAAGACAGAAAAGCATTTGTCGCAGAACTCATGAGTTAAGAGACTTTTTGGCAGTGAAGCCTGTAATTCTTCAAAACATAAGATAACCATAAGAGACGCGTGCACTTGATACCCGATGAAATGAGACTTCCATATGATCCAACTGCACAAGACCACCTTCCCCTAAATGCTATGCCAAGTGAGTATAAAATCAAGTAGACAAGCACATAAAGGAGTGGAATTTGAACCAAAAGGAAAAGGAAAATAGCATGTATATCATCTTTATCCGCATGAAAATCTTTTGGCTAAAAATTCCCTCAAGGTTGTGTTTGCACGTTTTACAAGTTAACACAAACTACTAGTGCTATGAAGCATGCGGTTTGTGCATAAACATTACAAATAACACGACCCCCAGTCTGAGTGATCAATCACAAAACAGTCATTACTCATGAGCCGACACATTCTTGTTCGATGTTTCCAAGAGATCGGTAGTCACCAGGACTTGGTGGAACAATTGACGAACAATTAGTCTCCATAGTCGCCATTTTGCTATTTGAAGCAGAATGCTGTGAGCTTTTGTATTTGGAAAACAGATGAAGAATCGATACATCGCCATTGATTCTCTGTTTCAAGTTGACCGTCACATGAGCATCGCCGGCACTTGACAAGATGCAGGCATCATTTACAGTTATCGCATTCTTTTCATGCGGCAATTTGAGCTGTGAATCCGAAGGATTCGACAACTACAGTCACAATCCATGGTCATTGCAGCCCCACGGTCAGAGCTTCCTGCGGAGTGATCATGTGGCTGCACGAACTCACTAGTTGGCGAACCTTGGAACTGCTGAGAACCCTGTTTAAGCTTTAGAAGCGTTGCTTCTGCACCCAAAGAACAAGAAGAAATTTGTTAGTAAACCTTCAGATTCGAGCTCCTTAAAAATTCCTCCCACTGCATTCAACCTACAAGATTACCGATTGTTTCTACCACCTCTCAGATCCGGCGTCAACAATCCAACAAGCTTGCTTTTGTTTCAAAGAGTTACTATGCAAATTTAGAGTCTAATATGAAAAATGAAGATGAATCATCCGTGACTATGTCTCTGCAGTCTCTTCATGTCAAAACTCCGCAAAAGAGTGCAACAGTTTGGCAAGAGAGGCATCAAGTTCCGAAGAATTTATACTTCCGCAGTTTGGTGACAAGGTGAGAATCTAAAGCATCACATGAACAATTTACAATGCGCCGACAAGCGACACCAGAATTAGGCAGAAACGAGAACTGCTCACTGATCTGCCGCCCAGATATTGCAACGTCCTCGTCGCTAGACAACAACCCATCGATCCGATGGATAACAGGTTCGGATACTTTCCAGACCGCGAAACATCGACAGAAAGCTAGATACAGAGATCCCGATCCTGATTTCAGACAGGGTCCGAGAAGCAATTTCCCAGATTCACAAACCCAGTCATCCTTCCCACCCAGCCAATTCAACTCCCCGCCATAGCAATTCAAGGGAGAAACACGATACGATTCGGCTCGAAATGATGAGAGGAAGTGGAGAAGAGCGACGGAGTCTAGAGTTAAAAAGAGTACCGTAGATGGAGAGGGAATCGTGCTTGAGGAGCTTGGCCGTCGACCTCTCCAGACTGTCCGGCGACGAAGACGGCCCTCTCACTCTTCCCAACATCTCTCTCGATCTCTCTCGATCTCTCTCGATCGCTCGATCTCGAAACGCCGGAGAGAAGGAGAAGAGGCGGTGGCTGCTGAAGAAGAGGAAGAGGAAGAGGTGAGAGGATTTTCGGCGATTCGGGTCGCGGGAAATGGTTTCAAGAAGGAGCGCCAAGACGAAACGAAATTGTCGTGGCGGAGGAGAAGAAGAGGAGAGCAGCACGCTTCCGCCGATATTGGGCCGGGCCGACCCGATCTTAAGCCCATCGACCAGTGCCCTGTTTTTTCCTGATTGGGCTTTCTAATGGGCCGGGCTCATTCACTCCGACCTATGGCCCGTGTCCACAAATTAATCACTTCTCTCCGTGTTTACTTTTCGTATTGAAAGGTAAATAAATAATAGGATGAGTGCACTGCAGATCTTAGAATTTTGTTAAGTTAATATAATCAAGTCTTAAAACTTATCAGGCTTTCCATTTGTCAACTTGCACAAAGTTGCTGACCCAAAAAAAAAAAAAAGTTTGACAAAGTTATTGATATGACTAAATTGCACTAACTTGATAAGTTTTAGAATTCGATTATACTTTTTAAAAATTCTATGACTCAATTACACATCCGTGATGATTTTTAGAATTTAATTGTACTTTTTAAAAAATTTTAAGACTCAATTGTACTTTTGTGATAAGTTTTAAAACTTTTAATATACTTAACTAATAAATAATTATAGGTGCATTTGGTTCAGTTTTCTCAAGAGACTTTCAGCCTTCAAGATCCCTTAGGCAAATGCTGAAGTGTTTGACAAATATTTTGAAATACCTTTCAGTTAAATGTTGACATTAGAAATACTAAATGACCAATACTACTCCCATCCAGCTTTCCAAAATAACATTTACGAAATGCTGAAATTATGAAAGAATTATTTTTTTTCCTTCCAAAACTGCTCTAATCAATTCTATAGTTTTTCGATTTTGCCCCTCCTTGTAACTATTCATCTTCTTCATATGAAGGAAACCGACAAAGCTAGATTTGGTTGACGAAGGACTGGCAAGGGACCAACGAGGCCAAATCAAGTGCCTAACCAATGTTGCGTGACCTAGGTTACCTCCAGCAACCGTTGCCTAAGTCTTGTGACCTTAGGCAATAACCGTCTAGCATCACCCGACCTCAAGCGGCTCTCTACAAGGGTCATGCGATTTGGCTCACTAGTTTCGATGAAGGGTTTTGGGTCCTTTTTTAACAAAATAAAAATAAGAAAACACATTAAAAATCCATTACAAAAGCCAAATGGTACTCAAACTTAAAATCTCTTTGCAAAGAGTTTTTACCAAACACAATTTGAATTTCTTTAAAAAACTTTGGCTTTCAGTATTTATATCACACCAAAGTCCATTTGCAAAGTTTGACCAAACCCATCCTATATAAAGTGGCTTTTCTACTGTGGCCATTAAGATTGGTGATCATTTCCACCGTGGCTTTTCCACGCGAATGGTAACTTCCCACTTCAGAAAAGTGAATTGCGCTAATCCGAATAACTACAAACTCACGAGTTTGATCATTACCATTAACTAATTATTTTGCCATGCATCGCCATTGGTAACCTTTTTATGCATATAAAACAATTTTATATGCAGTTAGTAGCTCAACAACGGGGCGCAAAATTTCCGTATGAAAAAATAGGAATTGATAAAATTGCAGTTAGTAAGATTTACACGAGATATATAACTCTATGTTATATATATATATAAAGAAAACTTCAAAATTATTATGATGCATTTTGCTATCTGTAAAAGAAGAAAGTATATCATCAAGGCGAAATGAAACTGGAAAAACCGGCGAAGTTCTGTCTAGAAAGAAAATTACAGGATAAAAGAACAGTGCTTATACCAAAAAAAAAAAAAAAAAACAAGAAACAGCACTAGGAAAAAAAATGGTGTCTTTTTACACAGGAAAATTAGATAGCATGGACCAAGGTACACCAAAAATTACTGACCCATTAAACCTGTTAATAATCAGTTTCGGAATGAACTCCCTCTTGTAGTTGCTCATCCTCTCCAAAACAATCTCTTCATCAAACTGCGTCTACGGCTTCGAGGCTTAAAATCGGTTCCTAATAACAAGAAACTTGGACATCGTCAACTGGGGAACGTCAATACGTGATATATAAATGGGACTCCTGCAAGAACTTTCCTACTTAACCTAAATGCGAACCGAAGTTTAGTTGCATGGAAGTAGAAGATAATGCAGAGAAAACAAGACAGTGCACGCTTGAAGCATTTCCGAACAAGAAATGAAAAGAAAACGGGGGTGCCATATCTTCAACCGAAGAAGTTCCTTTTCATCAAACATGGATTGTCACATCTCAGGCTAAACAAGGTCATGGAAGTTTTACCTTTTAATCTTCCAGCAGCAATCAAAGCTTCTTCTGCGAAGGGTCGCCACTGTTCAGCACATGAGTAGTTGATTCCGAGACCGACACTCAGACCTCTTAACAGATGCACTGTCCGAAGGACAGAGAATAGCTCCTCTGGAAAAGCCTACAGTTTCAGACAGTATGTCAGGATACTCAACATCGATAAGCACAAGACGATCTAGCAGATCTGCAAACTGAAGTCGAAAAAAGCTTCTTGTTACATGTGAAAGTGATCCTCACATGGTATATCAGTAACTAATGCTAATCTAAAATTTTAGTGGCTAATCTAAAATTTTAGTGCTTTTCAAAAGTCAGTAAGTCCAAGTAATCTTCCCCTGAATGCCAAAAATATACATGCTTCCCGTCTGAATCAAGAATTCGCTTTAATTTCCAGAAAACTAGAGAATGCATGATTAATGAATTTCTAACCCATGCAGACAAGTAAAGTTCAGAGTAAAATAAGCAGCAGTAACAGAGGGCCCGCTGATATCATGAGCAGAGGGAGTTTTTGTGCACTATAACCACATCCACTCTTACTAAAGTAATGAACAACTGAAGCAGTAGCAAGGTCATAAATACATTCGACACACTACCTGAACAGCAATTTTTTTTATAGAAGATTCCTCAGAGAACGGTTGCAGCATCACAACACCAGGAGGCAACTTTGTATCAAACATCGTCTCTGCCAATCTCAACAATTCCTGCTGTTCATTTTGGCATTTGGTTAACGTATCTATGCCCAGCTCCCTAAGAATCAGATGCACAGTTAGATATTATAATGTGAACCCAACTGTACAACTCACATTTTGAGTCTTTGGAAATCTTGAAATTATTGCATTTCTAAGAATTACATTTCCACCGCAAATTCCAGGCTTTGTTTCACCCAACTCTACTCTGAAATGTTAAAACAAAGGGATGACAAGACTGAGTATTTGACAGTCAAATATCACACCTGTAGCTCTCAGACACCCTCACAGGGTCACGATTCGCAATAGCAAGAACCATATTAGCATATCCCAGTCTCAGCTTATCTGGGAGATCCTTCACTTGCCCATAGTCCAGCAAGGCCACCTGTAATTAGAAAACATCACAGACTGAACCTGAAAATACTAGTTCACAAAAAGAACATTGAATTTATAAGCTATCAGAAGAGTTTCATGTCTACCATTCTTTATCTTGAAAATCCTATTAAAAAAAGGAGGACAAAATGGTCTTCCACTGAGAAGAGTAGCCCATGATCCACCTATTTGAGCATTTAAATATAGTTGAATTTGAATTAAAGGATGAGAAAACACAACAAATCAAACTATTATATTCAGTTCTCCATTCTCTTGAAAGCTATCTTGAACAGCAAAGCTACCTGATCTTTCATATTGGATTTGCCAGTAAAACTACTGGGAAGAATTTTTGCCTCACTGTACATAAATCATGACTCACTGTGCTTAGTTATTAAGCCAATGATGCTTAGTGTAGAAAAATACCCATCAATAAGATTGACCAGCAGTCTAGGTAATCACTATATTACACAGACAAAGTTACACAGGAAAACAAGAATTTATAAAGATCACAGGCAAAAGCAGCATTTGTTAGTGTGCACTTGCCTGTGAACCTTTGCAAATGAGAATATTTCCAGGATGAGGGTCTGCATGGAAGAAGCCACTCTTCAGAATCATTTGACCATATGCTTGTGTCAAACTGCTAAGGATGTTCCTGCACATGAAGCATTCAACAATTGAGAGATAGAAGTGTCTTATTCTTAAAACGAGAAAAATAAAACCCCACATTTGAGAATTAATGATTTTGACATGCTCTCATAAAAAAACTTGTTTTTGCACTGAGTGAAATCAACTACATGAATTATTCTATGCTATTCAGATTATTATATAAATCTTATTCATCAAGTCCAACTACATAATATCTCCTCTCACAGCCTCCATTTATTTTCTCATTCCCACCTCTTTCTACTTTTTCCTCCAGTACCTTCTCTAAGACACTAGCTCCTTTTCACCAGAATCAATTGGCACATTTGAAAATTCTCAATAAATGCTTCTGAACCATGTTAATTCGTAACTAAAGCCATAGCTATTCAATTTTAAACATCAGAGTAGCATGAATGACAAGAGAAACCATTGCTCAGCACAATGCCTAAGCCAGCTAAACTACCAAAAATGTCCAGTTTTCTGGTCCTTGAATCCATCAATGACACATTTGAAAATTCTCAATAAATACTTCCGAACCATGTTAATTCGTAACTAAAGCCAAAGCTATTCAATTTTAAACATCAGAGTAGCATGAATGACAAGAGAAACCATTGCTCAGCGCAATGCCTAAGCCAGCTAAACTACCAAAAATGTCCAGTTTTCTGGTCCTTGAATCCATCAATGCTTTGAAAAAGTAATAAGCTAATAAGTTGCATCAATTATGAACAATTTGTTTATAAGAACAACAAAAGACATAAACAATAGCATACTCTCCGGGATAGTTGAGAAGCTTACTGCTTTGCTGCTGCTGCAACTTTGCCATGAGGATTTATTCCTCTTTTTGCAATTTCCTCACCAAGATTCATGATGGGAATTCCATCAATGTATTCCATCACTAAAACCCTCCTACACTAGCATAAAATACAACAATTTGTGAGGTGAAGCTTGTTATATTCTGGGGGTAGCAACAAGTCGGAACATAACAAGCAAAAGCATGGCTTATGAAAATAAAAAATAATGATAATTATACCTGAAGGCATAAAACCTACACATCTAGAAGGAGGTCCTAGAGTTCTGATACATATGCATCTAAAAGGAGCTCAAGGTGGAAAAGAGGAGCATGACTTATAGGAACCAAATTTCTAGCATGTCAGTAACATTCAATGATGACATAACAAGAAAGAAGAACCAGTCCCCATTTGATGGGATGAGCTCAGGGTCATGTGTAAACACTATTGAGCTGCCTCCATTATAAAACTATATCTCAGAAAAGTACAACAAACAACCACCCCCCATCCCATCCCCCCCTTTCAAAAAAAAAAAAAAGAAAATGAAAACACTAAATGAAAGAAAAAGAAAAAAAAATCCCCATTGCTATTTCAATTCTCTGTACATGTATAGGCAATACATACCTTGTGACCAGGTTCCTCACGACCCGTGGGACCAATACAGGAGATCTTTTATTATGCTCCAACAGAAAACGTCTAATTCTTTCCATGGCATGAGCCTCCCGCATGAAATCAAACTCATAACCAATCTTCAGCAGCAAAAATAAAATCCAAAATTCTCTGATTAGTCACATGCTTCTCTTATATCTCAATGATTCAGTACTAACACAAACGGGGGAAAAAGAACTTCGCCTACTATCATCTACAACATCAAATTTTAAATAAAAAATAATATAGAAACATTACATGCAACTGCAGTAAATTGCAAGATATTCTGTAGGGTGATAAGAATTGATGGTAATCCAACATGTCAAATTCAGTATATTGAGCATTGACACAATCAAAGCTAGCTTAAGGAATTGTTAGGAGTCTAAAAGCATTCCATTCTGATAATTACACACTAAATTTTCAAAATATAACTGGTTTTCCAATTAATTTTACAAATATAGAATTTTATGTGGTGAGAACCAAAGCTTTCTTGCCTTTTTTGCTATTAACAAGCTATTGAGACATGATCACCTCAAATATGATTCACACTCACACCTGCTTCTCCATTTCCTTCATAACTGAGTAAAGATCAAATTTAATGTCTGTCTTCTGCATGTACAAAGCAAATGCTTGCAAGTTGCGGATATCTGTCATCATCAGCTCCTGAACTCCAGGATGTTGCACCTATAAGACAGCATCAAACTTTCAATTGCTTCGTACAAATCAACATGATGAAGATTTCATATTTCCCATTACCTTCACAACTACATCACTCTTATCACCTTTCAGTCTGGCCAGATGTACCTAATTTATGCACGAAATAGATCAGTCAGCTCCAAGAACATTGCTTTTAGTAAGGGCAACTTCTGACATACATCATTATCCCAGTCTCAATCCCATTACATATCCCAACTCTCAAATGAAAGCATCAAGACATATAAAGACTATTCCATTATGAACAAAGCTCTACTTGAGAAGTAGGATAGAGGAGCTCTTAAAGATATCAGGCATATGATGAATCAAAGAACCTAGAAACGACATAGTTAGCAAAACCAAAGAAAGATCCAGTCTTTTGATTATGGGACAGACCATCAGGGCAGCACCATCCATATTAGAACTTAGAAGTTGAACAGGGTTTCTTTCACCTTTAAATCCCACAGAGTCTTTTTCAAAGGATGTATGGAAGGAACAAGGGAAGTAATCATAGTCAAATCCATTCACCTAAGCTTAAATTGAACAAGAGTTGAACTAAGTGTCTAGTTATTTTCCGCCATTATATTTAACATGCAATACTGGAACTCAGAGTTCATTGATGTTTCTGATCTAGCATCTACAAGAGAACTTTACCAGGTTGTTATTTGTCAAAGTAACTGGAAAATTTCCCATTACAAGTGAAGCTTCTAAATGTACATAACTGTTGCTGGCAATTATTGGAAATTTTCCAATGGAAAATGGAAACAGAACCAAAAAGCTTCTAATCATACATAATCATGCTTCAAATTAGGAGTACCTATAAGCAGCCTGATTACCTGTGCAATTGAAGCAGAACCAAGAGGATCTATGTCAAATTTTTCGAACATTTCTCCCAGGTTTCTTCCCAACTCTCTCTCCAGCACCAACTGAACAACATCAATAGGTGTCGCAGGAGCGTGGTCACATAGTGTAACAAGTCTTCTGACCCATGCAGCTGGGGCCAAGTCGGGCTTCCCGATGATTTGGGCTACCTATGTTGAACCACTAATTCTCAAATCAATAAATTTTTTTATTCATGAAAAGGATCCATGACTAGCTACCCCAATATCAGAAGATGACAGATTACCAGAGAAATGCAATTTTGGCATGAGAGCATGGATGCCCGCACAGACATGTATGAGAATGTATATGTGTATACAATCACTTTTCTGAAATATGCAAAAGGACAAGAAATTTACATCCCTCCACTTTGAATTATAGCATTTGCGAGTATTCAATTCTCTCCTAAGGAAGGATGAACACCAATTAACAGTCCATCTGGGAACCAAGAATCAAACTGAAGCTTAAACTGAATGCAAAGGTACTCGAACAAAAAGAAAGAACCAAATCCATCTAAAGTGCAAACACGACAAGGATGGTGGCTGGTGCCCATGAACAAAGAACTAAAATCCACTTAAGCATAACATTGCACAAAAGAAATTGGATGCACAACTAGTACAGTGAAAACCAGCTTTAAGATTGCGAATCGAAATGCTTAGATACCTTAAGGAAGAACCCACCAAGGTCGGCGCACATAGCATATATCTTGTCAGCCGCAAGTTCGTGTTGCCTCTCCCACATTGCCTCCTGTTTCTGCTTATCCTTCTCAAAATTCGCTCGCACTTGGAACACCTTCGATAGATAAATGAAGAAAGGGGGATAAAAACCACGCACCCCATGATCCAATCAGCATGCATTTCAAGAGCATAGACAAAATTCAGAGGTAGAGACAAAAGGGGCGCGAGTTCCCCACCTTGTAACCGGTGTAGATATCAACCGCTCGCACCCAGAACTGGAAGGAACGTTGCCAAGGTCTCAGCTGGGTCGAGAGATTCTCTTGCAAGTCTCTGAGGTCGAAAGGAGGCATTTTTACAAGCATTTCGAATCGCCTCCCCGATCAATCAACAACCCACGTTCCGCCGCGAAGCTCTCGTTCGACTTGCCAACGAATCAGAAGACGCGGGTGCGTTGCATCTGCACCAGTGGTTCTAGACAGCTGAATATAAGTGGATTGTGGCTGAGAAACCGATAGCGACAGGCTCTCGAGTCAGAATCAAAGCGTGCAAGCTTAAATTTGCTTGGCTTGAAAGGCTTGTGATCCGAAAAGAAAAGGATTCCGGGAAAAACAAGCGGTCCCCGGGTGCTCTCCTTTCGGCGTTTGCCTCTCCTCACCACCACCACGTCACCTCCGCACCAGGCCCCTCTTGTTTATCACCATGCCTCTTTTGGCAGCTTTCCGCCCTGTTATAATCCTCGCCTGAAGTACATGTCGTTACCCTGACAAGGTGGGAGGATAGGGGAGGGAAGCCATTGCCGATTCAGGACAAGAAGACTTACGTTGTTCCGGGATGGGGAAGTTGATGCTGCCTTTGGCGTTCGTGCTCCTATTGAGTTGTGCTCGCTATTAATGGAGATGAGCTAAAAGGATGGGCCTTGACCTCTATATATCGAGATTCCTCCATATTTAGCATCGGTTTTCCTATGTTTTCAATGACGTAATTTAGTACGTAGATCCATTGAATTTAGTCGTGTTAGCCAAGAGACGCAAAGCCAAATGGAGGCCGACAATGACCATAGTCTTTCGATCGGTATTTGCTTCATGTATGGTGTGTTTGTTGAAGCAATGGAATAATCAATGTATTTCCAGATTTTCTCGCATTTTGTTTGTTAACAATGATCGGTCCACAAAAAATCATTTACAGTCAAAGTAAATATAAATGTTTAAAGTTAGGAAAATGAATTCATTAACCTATTCCTAAAAATAATTTATCGAAAGCGTTTCCCTTTATTACGAAACTTTTATTGAAACAAACACATAAAGTAATTCATGTTAATTTTGTCCGGTATTTTCTCTACAAGTCCTCTGACTTTAGCGTCAGAGACGGTTGTAAAATGAATAATTCAGTGTAAGTCGACAAAGGAATCTCTCGTCTTCTTGGTGCCTGTGGACATCCTATATAAGGCTTGTTAATTAAAAGTGGAGATGACATGGTCCGAAACAGGACGATGTCAATTTTGTCCAATCAGGACTATAGCATCGAAACTGCAATTTCAGGTATTCAAAACAAGAACTTCGGACCCTTTTTTAAAGTGTCAATGCAAGAAGTGGGCTTGGGTACTCAGGCGGCAAAAGAGACTGCCCTATCTGATCGAGAGAAACGATACATTGTACGACTCAGACACTAGCTCAGGAGATCACGGAAATTTCGCTGACCAAGTCACTTCTTTTATTTTTTTTCCATGCTCGTTCATCTAAATCTAGGATCATGAGAAAGATTCGATTGCGGGAATATTACTATACCAAAAGGTCAAAGCCGCCCAAAAACAGCCGGAACATCCTGCTTCTCCGAAGATGCCGGGTGCATGCATGCGCGCTAACCCTTCTTCTTTAACTCGCTTAGAGTATAAATAGTATGAGCACTACAAGTTAAGCTGGTCCACTTTCCAACATTAGAGGCATCTTCTCCCAAATGATTCTCCCAAAATAGCGTGTCCCGTGGAGAAGTGACGAATTCCCAAAGGCGTGATGCCAGGAAAAGATATATCAAGCACCAGATTTCGTCCTTGAATAAATGAGATACCGCTCCCCGTCTCTTACGAATCATTTCAGATTAACATCAAAAACATGCGGAATCAAGAAATTGTCAACCGTAAGGGGGCCCAAAACGACGTTTCATGTCCACATGCACGAAACTTCTCACGTCCATCCTCTAGCCGTCTGCTTCTTTGAAAGACATTTAACGGCCAAAAATCGTACCAGCCACAAAAAAGCAGTCCAATAACTCTTCAGCTGCACAAGCAGACAACCGTCCTTATAGTCATCAGCCAAGAATAGTAACATGAGTATCTTATTCGCTAATAAAAGCCGACAAAAAATCACAATGCTTGTGCAGCAACAAAACAAATCTTTCTTGATTCCATGTTATATACCCAGTTTAGAGTTTAGTCACCCCGCCTAATTAGTAAATGATTTTATCATCCTTCATGCCATCACTCAATCTCCAAGTGGTCACAATCAGTGCCCACAACCACTGACTTGAACATCTGATGAACATTATAAAAGTAACTCCAATTTCAGAAGACCCGAGCAAGGCATCACAATGCTCATGGGAAGTATCCAATGAGTACGATGCTTCACATTAAAAGTCAAGGCATAGAAATTATTAGAAAAAAGTAGGGTCCATACTGAAAGAAAAATAAAGCGCTAGTACTATAACTATTTTATTGATCGAATCTATCAAGATCTCCATGTAAATGTACTAGGGCAACCTCAAGTTTCAATGCAATGTTCTAACAAACCTCCGAAATTTATTTTAAAGTGAATAGAGTATTGGAATTACATTTATATACCCATACCCTCACTATTTTACCCTTCATTATGATGATCTACTAACGATATAACCAACAGACAACATCATTTAGTAACTTGTAACATATTTATCCGCTTTGTCAAGTTCATTACTCTTTCACATACCTTACAGATCAATAACACGAGAAAGCTTCTGAATCCGATTTAATAAGAAATCTCCTTGCTTTATGGTCGCTTGGTAAAGAGCATTCTTTGCATCTGATCGGTTGGTTTCGAGAACACCTGCAACTTTATCAATTTTGCAGTGAAGCTTGCCAGCAGCAATAAATTGAGATAGTTCTCTGCAGAAGAGTCGGATCCTTTTAGGGCAGCAGTACACAATTATTTACTCCAAAAGAAAAGCCAAACAAAAACCAAACAAATGTGTAACTGAAAGATCCAAGGTCTGGAAAAAAAAAATCCGCATTTCAATCACTTACAGATCAATAAAATCCACTGTTACTCCATATGCTCTTGCCATTGCTTCAATCGTAACACCCTTATAGGATTCCAGGAACTGGGAATAAACGACAGTCCTGACTTCCCTCATGTAAAAGCGAAAATGAGGGTGCAAATACCAATCCAATTTTATTTGCTCAGTCAGGCCAGCTTAGCAAAAGGAAACAAAAGAACTGTTAGATGCTCAAATCCAACTGTCAAGTAAATGACACCCACAATGCAAAGCAATTTCAAATAGCCGGGTCAGTGAGAAAGAACAGGAAAGTATGCCTATCTATCGAGGACATCCACGTCATTTGATCAAAAGGAGGCATTGTACTATGAAAAACTGATTAGAAAAGGTAGAAAAAAATTGTCATCACATTCTTACCAAAAGCACAAAAAAAGGATTTGTACTGACAATCATAAAGAGAGTTCAAAAACTCTGAAAGATGGGGGATTTTTCCAATCACCGTCAAGATCTCAGGAGCATCCACAACCTGCCCATAGCATGCTATATTTAACACTCATGCAGTGATGCAAATTTGCCAAAATTCTGATATCAAAAAAGAAAAAGAACAATTCAATTATTGCTGCCAAGGACCAAACCTTCTGCTTCAAGGAAACTCTATCCAATGATATGATGCCAGTAAGAACAGTGTAGAATACAAAGGTGTCATAAGGGAAGAGCTCATAAGTTGTGAAGGTAGAAATGGAATCCAGAAATAAATTAGCAGCCTTCTTAAAATTTCGTGTCGCCATGCAATACAAGCCTTCATACACCTTCAAACGGTTTTTCCGTTCCCAATCACCTCCCTCTTCAAATAAGCTGGTAATTTAATAAGCATTTAACCTTTTAGAATTTGACATTAAGAAGCCAGGAAAGAAAAAAACAAATTAACATAATGGCTTACGTTTTTGCTTTATCAATGCTTTTGGAAATGAGATCAAAATCCGTGTAGAAGAAAGCTAGCTGAAGGGTGTAGAAGACCAAATCCATCTTCTGCCCTACAGCCACTGTTTTACTTTCTGTAACCTTAAGTTGTTCCAGTGCTTTCTCCTATTGCAAAAAGGAGTGATCAGGTGTGAGATTAAACTCCAACTGAAATTCACATATGGCCAGCACCTAGCAGAAATAACTAGAACTGCAAAAACTTACCTTGTCACCGATTCGAACGAAAAACAGGGATTTAGCTAAGTGAGCTTCCCTAACTTCACTTTCCCCCAAGTTTTCTTCAGCATCAGTGATCCTGGGAAGAGGTAACTGAAGTGGCTCATTAAACAACCAACATAATGTGTGATGTCGGGCATAACTCAGTGTATTAGATCCAGAACTAAGCCATAATACCATTTCCCTACAGCATTACTCAAATCAATGCATCACCAATCACCATGTGACAATATACTTCCAAACGAATTAAAACAATAACCAATCACTGCTGATTAGATTTCCAAAAGAAAATCAATTGTCAAATATCAAATTCTCACATTTGGGCAAGTGACTCATAACAAAACCGCTCTCCAACTACCATAAGTATTTTCTTCAGTCAGATGTTCCATACAGTTAGTTGCACAAATTTTGAAACCAAAAGAAATGAGACAAATAAGCTTGAGCTTCATTAAACTTGAGAACTATCGAAATTGTGGCGGTACCAGAAAAGGCAAGCAAAAACAGATCTTTTTCACGAGCGCGCCATAAAGAAATCACAAACTAATCCAAGGAATTGCGTGACACCATCTTTGAGTGAGCTCAAACATCAGGTACTGGCTAAAAACTCATCCATGACATACACCTCCAGGGAAGTAAAGGGTACATTTTGTTGATTCTAAGTTTCGATAACCTATCTGTTCCTTCAACGCCAATACCAAAGCTAGCTGCACTGTGCATGTACATATCATTGTGCCGTCTCAAAACACTAAGTCGACGTGATAATGGGATTGACGCGGCAAAGGTAAGATATTTACATGATATGTAGGACATGGTAAAAAAAAAAGAAAAAAAATTCCTCCGTGAGTTCCAATTGAGAAGACATACATTCCCAGCTCAAGCACTAAGCCAGCACATACATTATTCCCTGCGAATATCCACATTAATAGGAAGAAGACTTAATAAGATAAATCGAAACTAAAGAACCCACTTCTCGTCAAGCCTCTTCAGCTCCTCCCCAATGCGCGCGCGCATCGAATCCAGAAGCCCCCGATCCACCTCCAGGACCGACTCCGCCACCAGGGCTTCGTACAGCGCCACCATATCTAGAGCCACGGCCATACACAAAGCAAACCAGTCAAGAATCAAAACTCGGGGGCGCGCGACTAAAAGCAAATCCCGGGGCGAATCGAGCGAGGAGGATATTACCGTCGGACTCGATGGAGGCGAGGACCTCCTCCTCGAGGCGGACCTTGTCGATGTCCTGGACGTCCGGGTGCCTGAGGAGGAAGAGCTTGTGGGCGAGGACAAGGTGAGGCTGCTGCGATCCTTCTTCGCCTTCCATTTGCGCTGGATCGATCGGACGACGAGGCTTTCGAGTTCGTGGGAGTTTTCGCAGAGCCGGAGGTGGGACGAAGCTCGGGGACGGAGGAAGTGACTTGAGCAGGGAGCTTTCTTCGTCTCTCACCTTGTCCGACACCTCAAAGGAAGGAATGAGAAATGACTAATTTTTTCCGGGAAAAATTTCAAATAAAAACTTAAAATGTACTTGTCTTCTTGAGGATATATTCATTAAAAATCTTAATTCTTATTACGAAAGTGTAATTGAATTCTAAAATTTATAAAAAAATATAATTAAATTCTAAAATTTATCAATTGATTCAATCAAGTCCCAAAGTTAATATTGTCCATTTAGACTAACGAAAAATGCCGAAGTGGTTTTTTAAAAATATTTTCTCTCTCTTACGTGGCGATGACATGGCTTAAATTATAATTTATTTAAACAAAATATTAATTGAATAAAATAAAATGCATTTAAAAAAAAACGTAACTCCGAGGGCAAGGGTTGTCGGCCCTCACTTGTCGTCAACAAGGGTCGCTAAGCCCTCGTTTGGCATTGACAAGGGTCACCAGCCCTAGTCTAGCCCTCAGCAACCGTTGCCAGCCCTTTCTGGCGACGAGGCCAATTTCTGGCAACGGGGGCAACAGTGGCAAGGGCAGTCACGACCTAGCAACTTTTTTTTTTTCCATTTTTTAAAAAATATTTAGCTTTTTTTTAGTTTTTTGCTATTATTTAAATAAGATTTAAAGTAAAAAAGTGATTAAAAATGCCACATAGGAAAATAAATTAATTTAAAAATTCCATGTCAAAATTTTCCGTTAGAGAAATTAATGGTATTAATTTTAGGACTTAATTGAATCAATTTAACAAGTTGTAAGGTTTAATTGCACTTTTTATAAAATTTGAGAATTCAGTTGTACTTTCGCAATAAGTTTTAGGACTTATGATGCTAGGGGTGTACAAAAGAACCGGGATCCACCCAAATCGCCCGAAACCGGACCAGAATCGCCCGGAACCAGTAGTTCTTGAGGGAACCAGTCCGGTTCCCAGTTCCATAGGCGAATTTATCCACCCGCCCACCCGGACTGGACTGATTAATTTTTAATATTAAAAAAAATGAAATTACTAATTAACAAACCCAACATCAAAAGGATCAATAAAGTTCTAAGATCCACCATCTCTGTCACATTGCTGGTTGGGGTTGGTGTGTTATCATGAAACTTCCCACCATCAGTAGCGTGTGTCCATCTACTCTGCTGTAAAGATTCATTTACTTCTTTTTCAGAGAATTCATGAGCATTCGAATCTCAACTCCTGCCTTTAATTTTAAAGAGGAGCATTGTATCCATCATCTCGGATAGCTCGGTGTCGATGTCATCAACATACACTGCTGTCTACTTGTTACTCCTCTCATCTTCAAATTCTGAATCCTCCCTTTGGTGGTTCTTCTTTCCCCTAATTCCACCAAGAGGCAAAAGGTCACTTACATCCTCCTCCAAGTTAACCACATTCAGTGATTTCTTTTCCTTAGACTATGAGTTTACTAGAAACTTTCTAGTATATTACTCGATATGAAGAGTTCTCATTGTGGGATTTAGAAAGTGATATTATTATTATTGTGAGACCGGTTCCATAAATCCACTTGGGAATCGGACCGGACTGGCGGTCCGGTTCCCAAGTGGATCCATGCAACAAACAGATGGATCCTGGTTCCAATTTTTCGGAACCAGTCCTTAACGGGCAGTTCTCGGTTCTAAGTCGAGAATCGCCCGCCTGGACCATGCACACCCCTATATGGTGCACATATCTTTTTTCTCAAATAAGAGATTGAAATAAATATATTTTAAATAATAACTCAAAGTGCTTTCATTTTGTTAAATAAGTGTCTAAAGTAGATTTTGTTTTAAATAAGGACCTAAGATAACCATATCAATCTCAAAGAAATGCTTGAAATCACTAGTGGGTGAAAGGCAATTTCATCTTTCAAGTTTTTGTAATTGTTTTGCCTTTTTTTCTATCTTTTTCTATTTTTTTCTTTTCATAAAAAAAAACTCAATAAAATAAAAATAAAAAAAACAAAAATACAGGTGAGAAGGCCGCTGCCCCATCATAGGTGGGGTGGCAATGATGGCCAACAAGGTCGTCGGTGCCTACACGAGGGCCAATGACCCTCGCTAAAAAAACGGGAAAGGGTCATTGCCCTTCGCATATGCTTGGGAGAAGGTTGTTGCCCTCTCCCTATTCTAGCAAGGGTCGCCGTCACTCGCTTAAGCATCATCATCACCCCAGTAGTGATGGGATAGCGAGCACGAGCGGTTTGTATTTTTTTAAATCTAGTTTAATTTAAATTTAAATTGTGTTTGAATGAAAATATCTCTAATCAGTCATGATATTTTGTTGGTTAGCGAGGTTAAGTTATTATTTGAAATAATTATAATCACTTCAAGCCATTTTTTTGGATTAATATAATCATTTTAGGCTATTATTTGAAATAAAGTTCACTTTATATATTTATTTAAGAAAATGATGATCCTTATTTGAATTTTTTTATTTTTTATTTTTATTTTTCATGACGCTCGATGGGCTTATTTACTAGTGCACGTTCGTATTCCAGCCCACCCTATAAGAACTCGTTCCTTGACATATAAGCCCACAAGCATGTCCGCTCTTCGCACGCGACGCTAGAGCTGAAGCGCCCGAGCATTTTCGCTTCACCCAGAGCCAGGTTCATCTTCATCGCTCGTGCTCTTACCATTTTTTCATCGAAGCTTCAGATCATGCTCAGATCAACGTTCACTCCCGTTTTCTTTACATTCCCCACAAGACCCAGAATTCAGAACTCTCTCTTTCGACCCATTGCCTGCACTTTCGCAGACGCCTCGCCAGGTGTTCGACTAAATGCCGCACTCGCTCTTCCTCCTACAATCCAAGCGGTGCTGGAGCCTCCCAAATCGGCTTACATCCATCTTCCATTCTGTAGAAAGCGCTGCCACTATTGTGACTTCCCCATTGTTGCTCTCGGGTCGTTAAATCAGAGTGAGGATGACCCGCGGATGGTGAATTATATACAACTGCTTGCACGTGAAATCGAGGCAACGAGAGCCGGATTCAAGACCAACCCTCCCCTTGAAACTGTGTTTTTTGGAGGTGGCACGCCGTCTTTGGTGCCGCCGAGGTTTGTTTCTTCAATCTTGGAATTGTTGAGAGTAAAATTCGGGTTGGCGGCAGATGCAGAGGTATCGATGGAAATGGACCCCGGCACTTTCGATGCAAGGAAGATGAATGATTTGATGGAGTTGGGTGTAAATAGAGTGTCATTAGGCGTTCAGGCATTTCAAGAAGAGTTGTTGAAGGCTTGTGGGAGGGCACATGGTGTTGAAGAAGTCCATGAGGCTATTCAAATCGTTAAGTCTAGTGGTGTTGAGAATTGGAGCATGGACCTCATCTCATCTCTCCCTCATCAGACACATGAAATGTGGGAGGAAAGTTTGCATTTGACGATTGAAGCATCACCTGCTCATGTCTCTGTCTATGACTTGCAAGTGGAACAAGGCACCAAATTTGGAAGACTGTAAGTTACCCAAGCATAGAGTCGTGCATGAAGGCTGTAGCTTTTAGTGATTCGAACAAGTTTGAAGCTGATTGTTGAATGTGGCTGCAGGTACTCACCAGGAGAATTTCCGCTGCCTTCGGATGCACAATCTGCGGACTTCTACAGAACAGCATCAAGGATACTATCTAATGCAAGCTACAACCACTATGAGATCAGCAGTTACGGCCGAGATGGATTTGAGTGCAAGCACAATCTTACATACTGGAAGAACTTGCCTTTTTATGGTTTTGGCCTTGGCTCTGCTAGTTATGTTAAGGGACTGAGGTTCTCAAGACCAAGGAGGATGAATGAATACATGGATTATGTGAAGAAGTTGGAGGAGGGAATGAAAGACTCGTGTGGAGATGATCATGTTGAAGCTGATGATTTAGCCGTGGATGTTGTGATGCTCTCTCTGAGAACGGCAAGAGGTTTGGACTTGAGATCATTCAGGGAATCATTTGGCGACTCCCTTCTTCTCTCTCTTTGCAAGGTCTATGAACCTTACGTAGATAGTGGGCACATGATTTTCATGGACGAGAACCGCAAAGTCATTCCTGCCAGGGAATTGAACACCCTGCTAATGGACAAAGCCGACATCACAAGAAGATTGGCTTATATGAGGCTCAGCGATCCAGATGGTTTTCTTTTGTCAAATGAACTCATCTCGCTTGCGTTTGGGGTCATAACTCCATAAAACTGTGATTGGCTTAAGATATGCATATGCCTCAACACCTACAGCCCAACTAATCGGGCTACCTGCTGCTGGGAAATGAGAAGATTGCTTCGGTTGCATTTGCTGGTAAATGCAAATTAAGAAATAGTCTCACTAATCAGCATGAAAGCGGATTGCCCTTTAGGTAACAATCAATACAGAAATGCTGTCCATCTTTACATGAATGATGGAACATACAGAGCTTATGAAGCTATCTATTAAAGAACAGAGAACCAATTGGGAAGATCAAGAGCTAGAACCAAGAGATATGCAGCAGACTCATCAACTTCACACCATGACTCTAAACATCATAGGACAACATTGCACCAAAAGGATCCAGGAGGTGTTGCCTGATGCCTAGACCAGAACAAGACAGGAGAAGAAACATTTCTGGCAAATTTTTGCTGTAATATAAAACTAGACTCCAGAGTCATTATTTCAGGATGGAAATGTTTAGAAGCATGGTGGGTGAAAATTGCACAACTACTTTCATCTAGTCTAATACAGATTCTGTCGAGCAAAACAATACATATTTACAAGGTATTATAACAGATATTATAAAGCCACACTGAGCATATCTTCCAAAATGTGGAATTTATAAAAAAACCAGACTCCAGTTAACAGGAGAGAGTCTACTTCTTTTGGCCCAAGAAGATTTAGATCTCATCGAGTAGGTTCAAAAGCAACTGCCAAGTTTCGAATTGCATGCTGCCATATTCTACCCTTGGCTGGGCCATGTCGTCTCACTTTCTTAATGATGTAGCTATTGTGTGCCTAATTGACTGTTGAATCAAACCAAAACCTTCAGCTGATGCCACTTAAGAAGGCTTTGTTCTCTTTTTTATGCGTTTAAGTTCTTGTTTTCCTCTCATGTCCCTACAAAACAGGAAACAAGAATTCTTATTCCCATATGGTAACTGAAAAACTGAAAGGCAGCCAGCAAAATTGCCAAAATATATTGGAAAACGGGAGTTTGTAACACACAATTAGTTGGGATATCAAGCTGCCTCATGCTTTTAAGCAAAAATGAGTCCACCAAAATTAAAGAGGGGGAGAAATGGTACCTCTGATGTAAAAACACAATGAGATAGAGAACAGGAAGGAGCATCAGCGTCAATATTGAAGTTGCCAGATACAATACATTAGGTTGCTTCTGCAAATGAGAAGAATTTTCAGAACTGCATCATCCTTGGACAACAAAAATCATCAACATATGTGTTTGGAATGACTTTTGCATTCAAGAGTTTGAGATTCGACCTTTATGTGATCTCAAACACCTCCTATAAGCACACAAATATTGATGTCTAACATCATGTAAATCTTTCCATTACTCCTCTTATTTTAAGGGAAAAGTTAGAAGGTACTTTTTGACATACAAGCATTTAGCCTCTAGTGCCAATTGAGAGGCTTGGGTGGGGACAATAACCCACAGCCATTTTTATCCAAATCAAAGAAAGATATAGGAAGAGGAACAGGGTTCACTACTTCTGCCAGGCTACTAGTGACATTAGGTTTGGCAACTGCAATGTGGGCTCTACATCACAAGCTAATATTTAATATCGAAAGAAAACAATCCATACCAGTCCTCCTCTTGGAAAAGGCTTTTTCTTTTCAGAGCAAGTGTGAGCATCACAAAATTGGTGCAGAAACAATTCTAGCAATGCAGCACATTATTATGGTTAGAAACACAAATAAAGTTCTTGGAATAATTAAAGAACTACACGAATATTACCATGAAGTCGGCTTGCCGAAAGACCTTGATTTACAGGAAAACAGGTATCAGCAAGACTCTGCCAACAAGAAAGACTTTAAAAAATATGGCAGAAAAGTGAATATATGATATGGGAGTTGCAGGATTGCAGGTATACCTCGCATAGGTGGCGGTTCCTGGCAGCAGCAGCAGGATTGCACTTAGTCTTTTGTGACTTTGAATTGATTACAAAATCACAATGCAATGCGCCACACAGATCAGCCAAACATATGTTACGACTCTGGTTCAATTGAGACATGTGAGACTACAAAACAAAATTTCTAAAACAAAGGTTGTAACTTCAAATATTAGTAGAAACTTCTAAATTCAAGGACCAGAAACAAGCAAAAGTATTACTTCCTATTATTATGCATATACTACATCTACAATGACCACCTTCTCTCTTGCAAAAGACATATCTATTCATCACAGGCCACCAAGAGGAATCAGAGGCAATTGCCATCTGAAAGAAATGATTGCAAGGTCTTCGTTTACATTGATTTTCAACATGTGATAAAACATTTAGTAGCACTTACTATCTAATAAAACCCCCAATCACTTAAGGACAAGGAATAAGGATTTACATACGACATTCAGAAGGTTGTAGTGCCTGTTATCAAAATGCTGATCAAGAAACCTCTCAGCACGAAAGCTTTTCTTACAGTATCCACAGCGCCACTCATTTATGTCGACGTGAATTTTATGCTCCTCTTGATCTCGGAACATGTCGTTATCAGGGTGAAGCTTACACGGACTTGACATCTGAAAGTTTTCTCGTTGGACAAACGGCATCAAATACTACACAAGCCAAACACCATGTACACGAAACATTAGGAAAAGAAAATGACCTTTCCATGTACAATGATCAAAAGAGGGGGTTTAGGGAAAGAAAAGCTAAGTTGCTGTTACCTCCTCAATGATTTGCCGCGCAGCGCGACTTCTTTCTCTAGAACAATGTACTTCATGAGGACGTTCTTGTTCTTCCTTAAGATTTCTAGCCATCAAGCACTGGGGATGTTAGATTGCCAGCACTGCTAAATTTGCAATATCTACTAACCATGATAGTCCAACTATTAGGAATAACATAAGTTATCGAGGACTTCAACATTAATCTTGAAGCATTGCAAGCGACCTCCATTCGATCCTATTGCTCGCGATCCTTAATGATAAAAATAAGACATCACCATTCAGACTGATCTGGTAAAGAGGAGAGATTACCTTGCAGCTGCAGAGTTCGTCGAGTCCTATGAATACGAAACGCTTCCATCAATTCACCCAGAAATTAACAAGAATAAGCTCAAATTGCAAACTTTCTCATGAAAGAATTAACAAGAGAGAGAATTACATAGGTTGTCGAAAGGGACACCATCAAATGTTGTTGGGAAAGGAACTTACACAAATTAAACTATACCAGGCAGGTCCCTTAAGGTCAGGACGACATCGTCCGCTCGAACAAACATCAATTACGAATATCACAAGCTCAACAATTCTTCTAGTTACGAAGATACATACATACATACATACATACATATATATATATATATATATATAGAGAGAGAGAGAGAGAGAGAGAGAGAGTGGGAGGAGTCAAAGACTGACGTGGTTGATTTCAGCTAGAGATGCAGAGGAGACCGTGAACTGGAGCCCTAGGAAGATCGCGACGAAGAAGACGACCGGAGCGGTCGCCGGAAATCTTTCCATTCTCCTTGCAGAATGAATAGAACGGAACATCGTCGACCGGAATTTTCCGGAAATGGAATGGGCGTTCAAATTATGGGCCCAACCTTCGCCCAAAGTTCGTGGGGGCTTAGTCGATTTTCTTTCAGAAAAAGCCCAAAACGGATAGCCGTTTTTGATTCTTGACAAAGCCTAACAAAAACAAATGAGATGCTTTGGTTTTTTTTTTTTTTTTTTCGAATGGATAAGACGTCGCCTTCTCTTTTTTTTTTTTGGTCGAAGACGTCGCCTTCTCGAAACACCTAAAATTTCCATGTCGTACAAGGTGACAGCCTTGCGCGGTTCAATCGATATACTAAGACTCCATTCGTTTCGCAGAAAATTATTTCTGTGAAAACGTTTTCTGCATTTTCCGACGATCGTTTCACGAAAAATGAATTTCTTAAGGAAAATGTTTTCCATGAAATGAAAAAATTCTTCTAAATTAGGAGAAAATATTTTCCACTTTTGAAAAGTGGAAAATATTTTTCTCACTTGATCTCTCTTATCTCACACCTTTACAAATCCCCACTTCCTCCTCTCCTTTCTTGTTCTTCTTTTCTTTTTTTATTCGAATTATTTTTAAATTTTCTTTTTCTTTTTTTATTCGATTTTATTTTTAATTTCCTTTTTCTTTTCTTTTCTTTTTCTTTTTTTTGTTTTTGCTTTCTTTATTTCTCATCTTCTTCTTTCTTGGCTAGTCGTCAGCTATTGCTAGGCGAATCTTGAGTTTGTCATCTCAAGCTCACGCTCTGCACTCTTGTTTATCATTTTCTTTATTTACTCTACCTTACAATTGTATATTGATCAAACAAAGGGCTGTACATGCTTTGCTTCTTTTTTCTTTCGTTTATCATAACACAAAAGACGCAGGGGGAGATCACGTACCTGGGTGGTGCTGCTGGCTTCTCCCCCTAACGCAAGGGAAGGAGTTCGATTCTCGGGCATCGCAAGAATAACTTAGACGCAGGGGGAGAATAGGCCACTCAACTAAAAAATTCTCATGAGGGTTGTACATGCTTTGCTTTTTTATAGGTCGGTAAATGATGCATAACCTAAGTGGTGAAGTCTTAGAAAATATTTTTCTAACTGAATACAGGAAATTTTTTTTCCAAAACATTTTCAAATTTTAGCCGAACATTGGAAAATATTGTCATTTTCCTGGAAAATGACTTATGGGAAAATATTTTCTGGAAATGGCCCATTTTTCGCAAAACGAACGGACCCTAAAATATATTCCGATGTGAGAAATTTATTGTGCCTAACTTATTCTACTAGAGTCAAACAATGATATTACTTCTAAACACCGGCAGATTAGATTTGATATGAGTAGCATCAAGTGAGAGTGCAATCGAAGTATGGAAAATCTACTCTTGCACCTTTTTAGCTCGCATTTATCATCATGTAGTTCCCACCAAGCATAGAAAAGGAAAGAAAATTGTCTATGGGATAGCGATTGTTAAAGAACTCTAATTCTTACTTTGTTTGACAAGGATAGCGATGGTATAAAAACTTCAATTCTAACTTTGTTTGACGAGTGAATTCAAGTGTTAGGTATGCATAAATTCAAAAATAGAGTAAAACTATAATGTAATTGGGTGTAGTCAAGGGCCGATTCGTACTTTTGTCTCCTTATTCTTTCTACATGCTAACGTTGTAGCAACCGACAATAACAAAGTTAAAGCAAAAGGCAAATTTCGAAAACTAATTAGGTGTCGACATATGATTGGCAATTTACAAGGCAATTGTATTTTTTTTCGTAGATTTCATTGTAAGGATAATTGTGGCCTATGTATTATTATTAATTAATGGTTTAATAATTATTTGAATGTTATAAAAGAAGTATTGGATACCTATGAAAAGATATAACTCTTATGAGAAGGTGTGATGCTTATAAAAATGCGTTACTTTTATGAATATAGTATATGCTTTGATGGAATACACCAATTGATATTGTATACAAAAAGAGTTTTACTCCTCTCTCTATTCAAGACAATGAAATGTTATATTTTATCATCCATTACATAAGTTACATTAAGACTAATATGGGTTAAAGGATAGAAATCGGATTTATCCATTTTCTTATATTTTTATAACAACCATTTTTTTCAAAGTTATCGTTATAAATAAATGTATGTCTTCATCCTTCCTATCATAAATAGATTATGAGGATCTAAAATTCTATGATTTTGAATGTCCGCATAAAGAATTACATCATCGCTTACATTCACGAGCCAAAGTTCAACATGTGATTTTAAGTCTACATTCCAAAGACTGTGAGGCATAATGTTGAGGAGCGTCACGACCCGTTCATGCCTCGGCTCTCAATTGGAGCCAAGGAAACATCTCAGCTCAAGTGTCGAGGAGGTCTTAGTCTATCTTGATCAGATGACCAAAATGATGGCACCATTAGGCTCTAAAACCCTCCCGGCGATCCTAACGAATCTTTTTAGGACTAATAAAAAAATATTCGCGTGCCGTCATATAACAAAACTTTATCAGTCTCTACTTTAGATGAAAATCGAAGTTTTTCTGCATCCTTTGAAACCCTAAACAAATCTCCAAGTGGGTTCAACTTTTGAGAAAGGAGAGAGCTCTGGATTGCCGAACCTAAAAAACGGAAAAGCTGCACTTTTGGCTCACCTACCCAAAAAAAAAAAAAAAAAAAAAAAAAACCCTCTTGTCTCTCCCCCAAAATGTTCTTGATCTATAATTATATACACGTTGCATCAAAAGTCGTAATTTTTGCATATTTGATTGGTCAATAAATATCCAAAAGAAGAAAAAGAAAAAGAAAAAGAGAAATCCTATGAAAGAATCACTAGCCATGGAACCTGCACGGTCCAAACCTTTGAGAACAGCTACACATCACTGAAAGAGAGGAAATGCTATATCATCATTTCTGGAATTATACGTGGACCGTGCGAAACATGGTGGTTCCTTGCGATGAGATTGCTGCTGAAAATGTGGGCAAATTCCTTTAATCGTTTCAATGGTGTACTTAGTTAAGTATCTTCAACGTATCAATTTGCCTTGAAGTGCATAAATTGCAGCGCCACCCCTCGAACAAATTCATGAAATACCAAGCGGTCTCCTTCGGGTATAACTAACTAGCTTATCGACAATCAATTTTGTGAAGGGACATGCCCGTGTTTATCCATAGTCGATTCTTATGCTGCTATCAATGGCCGACATGGAAATCCCGGGTTAGGGAGAGGCAAGGTAGACACCTCATTTAAGGACACGATATTTTGGAATTTCATAAAAAGTATCATAGATTATATGGCTATATGTTCTCGTGAAATTGGTCCGAGTACGAAGGATTATAATATTCGATGTTTCAGAACAATCATTACTCAGTTCCCTATATTTCCTTACTTTTGTTTTTTTTTTCGTTAGTCTGCTTTTGACATTCACATCGCTTGGGGTATCCCTCGAAAGTTGAACCCACTGCTGCGACTAGCTTCGAGACGCACCTACAAATTTAAATTCGATAAGCCATATGCCGGACTTAATATAAGCAGCTAGTTTTTTAAACATTCCTCACACAAAGTTGGCGGACAATATAAGGAAATAAAACTATATATATGTGTGTGTCTATATATATATATCTGTCCCTATTTCTTTGCCTCTTGACAAAAACGCCAAGGTTTCTTCCTGATTTTTTTCACAGCTGCGGCATCTAGCTAAGGCTTGGAATCCTTGAACAAAAAGGAATCTAGGGTTTTATCCTTGTCACTTGTAATTTAGAAAGATTTTTTTGGATATTTCAATAGTTTTGAAATATCGTAAGCTACTAATTTTTGTAATGATTTTTTATCATTATCAATTTGTAGTGATTTTTATATGCTATAATATAAAATGATTATGTAACGTTTTATAACGGTTAGTTAAAAGTCATGCAACAACCATATAATAATTTTCTAATGATGATATAATGGCTTTATAACGTTTCATTTATTTGTATATAAAATCTTAATTATTTTATAACTGCTACACAACGGTCATTTTCTTTTTCAATTATCGATTTATTTATAACCATTTCTTAATGACTCTCCTTTTCTTTTACCTATAAATTGTTACTGCAAACATAATAGGAAAGTGATATCAATATATTAAAACCATAATATCTATATTTCTCTTTTCCTATCTCATTACATATATTTTTTTCTTTGTTGGATTATACAGTTTCTTCTAATATTCAATACATAGTATAGAATAAGGTCTATTGTATTTTGAGAAGATAGCCGCTAAAGCCTTACACATTGAGTTTCGTACTTTGAGGGGCGAAATTATTCTTAAGAATAGTGCTTGCATGTCTCAAACATTGATTTTTATCTTCTAATCTTTTTCAATGTATTTCCAACAAATATTATTATTTTCATGTCATCTAATATTTTCTAACAGATTTTACATGAGTTGCAAAATAGTATAATAATAAACATAGTCATATAAGTGTAGATGCATAACTTAGGATAAATATCACCAAAAAAAAAAAAAAAAAAAACCCTCAAATTATGCCTACCGTGATAAAAATACCTCAAATTTATTTTTGGATCACCAAAAACACTAACTAATGCAACACATATACCCTATTTTTTTGAGATGCAACAAAACCCAAATTTTTACATATGCGACATATACATCATCTATTTCAGTTCCATTCGAGATATATTTGTAACACTAATATAAATTGAAGTTTTATTTTTACAACATAAAAAAAGTTTGAGATCTTTATGTCATGATAGGTCGGTTTAGGGTCTTTAATGATATCAAAAAAGTTTGAAATATTTGTCCCACATTAGGCATAATTTGATATATTTTTTTAGTGTTAACACGAATATGAAAATGTCACGTATTGCATTGCACTCAAAGAGTCATGTCAATCTCAATCAATCATCAACCTCAAAAAAAAGAAAAACAATAAACGATCTTTCAAAAAGCAACGTATGATGTTAGGTCTGTAACACCTCCTATAATTGTTGGGTTATGGAAAGCCAAGTTAAAATAATCCTGCATAAAGCGATGTACTGGAGTGTCCTGCACAAGGATCAAAAGATTCCAATCAAACATTTCATGTGTTTGTCATCGTCTAAAGACCTAATTTAAATTTTCTTGAATTTTCAAGGGCTTTAAGGAATCTTGTTGACTAACCCCAAAATGATTTGTCGAACATGGTTTTCACGCATCGATTAACGTTTTTTTTTTTTTTTTTTTTTTTTTTAAGGCGTTAAAGTGGAATATGGTAATGTTCAAAGAATACAATATCTCCTTTCACATAAAGTAGAGATTCTCCTTGTTTTTTATCCGAATAACCAAACATCACACGAGAAAAGGCAAACCATATGAAGAAATGAAGGTGGGAAAAAGCATGCACTTTGACGCACTTGTCTCTACGTTATGGTAAAATCAACCGATTCATTTAGTGCCTAAATATACGTTAACTAGATAAAAAATTAATGACATTCAAAAATTTATAGATTCAATGCATATTTAGGAAAGGCTTATGATACATGTACAGGATGTACTCGATGCATGCGAGCCTACCCACCAAATGTATTAGGAATGATACTGTCAAATTGCTTTGGTGCCAAGAGTTGACAATTGTGTCCATTGTAAGACATGTGAATCTACCTATCCAATGGATTTTTTTAGCGTTCGAATTTATCTATGGTATGAAATAACTCGAAACATAGTTCTAATGTGTTAATACGTTCCAAAAAAAGACATTGGTTGATTTTTTTGGGTTAATACCCTAAAAAAACCAAAAACTGGTACATTTATGACAAATTTACCCAAAATTATTTTTTTGATCATTAAAAACTCCAAACTGGTATACTTTTGACAAATTTACCTCAAACTGGTACACTTATGACAAATTTACCCTATGTTAGTTTTTATTAAATTTTATTGTCAAATTATTAAGTTAAATGACACGTGACAGTTAACTGATATACCAATTTGAGATTTTACGCTTTATTTATCACAGTTTACAATTTTTGTGATTTTTTTGTGGTATTAATCCAATTTAGCAGAGGGTATATTTGTCACAAATTTATCAGTTTGGAATTTTTTGCAGTCAAATAAATTTGTTTGGAGTAAATTTGTCATAAATATATTAGTTTAGGGTTTTTTATGGTTAGTGGGGGTAAATTTGTCACAAGTGTACCAGTTTGGGGTTTTTAATGGTCAAAAAAATAGTTTGGGATAAATCTGTCATAAATGTATAAATTTGGGGTTTTTCAGGGTATTAACCCATCTTTTTTTGTCAAGTGTATCCTGTCTTTACCACGAATTCTTTTTCTTGGTTAACAATAATTGTACATTCCGCTGATATTTGCAGGTTCTTTAATTTTTTCTTCCTATTTCGTAAAGAAATAAAGTAATAGACATCTCAATCAGTCCCAAACGCACTTTTCAATTTATATCTCCAGAATTTGGTGAGTAATTTATTATACTGGACATATACCCATATATTCATGCCTGTGTACCTAACCATCTATATAAACACAGATATCCCAGGCGAGTCATTTTATAGTGTCATGTAAGGCAGAATTTCGCTTGACTGGCAAGAACCATGTTTTCCTCATAAATCCACCCTCATTCCTTCCTCAAAGCTCACAAAAAAAAGGACCTCTCCAGGAAAGAAAGAAAGAAGATTAACACCAATCTTTCCTCTCCAACACCCTGAAACACTGCTGGAGTCAGGAAAAATGGGAGGTGAAATTTGTGGAAGAACGGGAAGCAGGTCCTGCGCGGGGCTGCGGAATTCATGGAGGAACATGGAGAGGCGCCTCAACGAAGCCGTCTCGAAGAGCCGGGTCGGCAAGTACTTCAAGCTCGAGGCGAGGAAGAGCTGCTTCACGACGGAGCTCCGCGCCGGCACGGCCACTTTCCTCACCATGGCTTACATCATCTCGGTGAACGCCACCATCATCACCGACTCGGGTGGGATGTGCTCCGCCGCGGACTGCACCGTCCCCGGGAGCCCCGGCTGCACGCTGAAGCCCGACCTGGGCTACGAGAACTGCCTCGGCCGGACCAAGAAGGACCTGGTCGTGGCCACCATCTTGTCGGGCATGATCGGTTCGTTTGCCATGGGGATACTGGCCAACCTCCCCCTGGGGCTGGCCCCAGCGATGGGCCAAAACGCCTACTTGGCCTACAACTTGGTGGGTTACCATGGCTCCGGGCCCCTCTCGTACCAGACCGCCCTCGCCGTGATCCTCGTCGAGGGCGGCACCTTCCTCGCCATCTCCGCCCTCGGGCTCCGGGCCAAGCTCGCAAGGCTCATACCCCATCCGGTTCGGCTGGCTTGCGCGGCAGGCATCGGCCTTTTCATCGCGTTCGTGGGCTTGCAAGTGCACCAGGGCTTGGGCCTCGTTGGGCCTGACCCGAACACACTCGTGACCGTCACGGCCTGTGCCACGACGGATCCGGCGACCGGCGAGTGCATCGGAGGCAAGATGAGGAGCCCAACGTTTTGGCTGGGTTCAGTTGGGTTCCTCGTAATTTCTTATGGGCTGATGAAAAATGTCAAAGGCAGCATCATATATGGCATTGTTCTTGTGACGGTCATTTCCTGGTTTAGAGGCACTGCCGTTACGTATTTCCCGTCCACCCCGCTGGGTGATGAAAGATTCAATTATTTCAAGGAAGTAGTCGATTTTCATAAGATTAAGTCCACGGCCGGCGCCTTTAGCTTTGCGAATTTCAACCAGACCGAGGTCTGGGTGGCTCTCGTGACGCTACTGTACGTCGACATCCTCGGCGTCACTGCGATATTGTACACCATGGCGGAGCTCGGGGGCTTCACCGATGATCAGGGGCAGGTTCGAGGGGGAGTACATGGCGTACATGGTGGATGCTGGCTCCACCATAGTGGGTTCAGCCCTAGGGGTCTCGACCACCGCGACGTATGTGGAGTCCTCGGCAGGGATGAGGGAAGGGGGTCGGACCGGGCTGACGGCGGTGGTCGTCGGGCTCTACTTCTTCGCGTCGCTGTTCTTCACGCCCTTGCTGAGCAGCGTCCCTCCATGGGCCATAGGCCCGTCGCTGGTCATGGTCGGAGCGCTGATGATGAAGGTGGTGAGGGACATCAATTGGGAGAATGTGAAGGAGGGAGTGCCTGCATTCGTGACCATCCTTCTCATGCCCCTGACTTACTCGATAGCCAACGGGATCATCGCCGGGATCGGGGTCTACGCTGCTCTGAGCTTGTACGACATCGTGAAGGGGCGCGTCGTGTGGCTGATGAAGATGAGGAAGGTGGTGGCCAAGGAGCAGAATCAAGTGTCAGCTTCAGCCGGCGTGGAAGCAGAGGCCCCAGCCGAAGCCGCCCGTGAAGTTGTTTGAATCTGTAGAGACGTTTTCTGTGGAGCGCCTGTTCAATGGCGAAGGTAGTGACGGCGCTGGATGTGGGATTAGATGCACGAGTTGCCATGAGAGAGCGCTGAAGAAAAAGCCAAGTCGTGCGCACACCCAAAGGGGCTTGGCCTCTTGACAATGTCACCGATTTTCAAGGCAACTCTTGCATGTAGTCAAACTTGTTTTTAGTTCGTTAATTATTGTCTCTAGCCGTTTGTAATTTTCAGTTTGGTTGCTTGATCAGTACATTCTACATTTCGACATTATTCACATCTTGTTTTGGGATAATTCGAGTTCGATAGCACAACGTGCTCGTTAATCTAAATTAGTAAAGATAGTCGACTTTCGAAAGTAACATGATTTCAATGGAGAAAATTTAAGCATGGACATGAAATTGATTATTTACTTAAAAGAAAGTTTATAATGGACCTCGTCTCAAATATAAAGTAGGCCCTTATTTTGAAGAAGAACCCAAAGGAAATATTGTCTCAAATGAGACCGAACTGGCCAACTTAATCACAAATCAAAGACCCATGTATTTGACAAAAAGTAAAAAATAAGGGCCCGTGTCATCGGCCAGCTTGCACGAGCAACTCACGTGCAGAAAATTTTCTAGGCGACAATGACATGCATGCAATGCCTCAAATTAGCAGATTTAAATCATAAAGGAAACTAGCATGACACATCGCTTTCCTCGCTCCATTATTTTGGGAAATGGAGATTAGTAGGTTTGCTTAAGGGAATAAATAAGATGAGCCCTCATTGGGAAACACGACAAGCTAGTGAAATGATATTGAACATCCTCTTATTGCATATAACTTACGGTACTTCTGTGAAACAAGAAATATTTACACCCGTTAATTGGATCAGAATCTGAAATAAGTTCCCACGTTATCTTGATGCTTCAGCATTATTGACCCCGAATTCTAGTAAGATAAAGGGACAAGCTGCACAACACACGATCGCATGTGCTGACGACTTGAAGAGCTCGATAGGCCACAGAAACAGCCTCGCAACATGCATGAAAAGCTCCTCATGTTTTCAAAAGATTATTCAACGATAGAAAGAGGCCATTCATTAGCAAGAAAAGATGTCGTGGCTCAAGATTAAAGAGAACAAGACATGAAAACTAAGAATACTGCGGCTTTGTTATCGACACCATGGGGCAAACTGAACCCAAAGTGTTTGATCCGTATACTTGGTCAGAGCACAAAATAGTGAGAAGACACGGGAGGTTAGCGCACAACAGCTTCAGCTTCACACCACGCAGAAGCTAATCAGATCATTTACAAAAAGTTTTAAACATTCTGGGTCTTTCGGTCATGGCAGTGAAGGCGATTCGAGGCTGGGAAGAAGGCCAATGACCGAGAATAAGATGGTACAGTCTAGTTAGTGGGGATCCCGGTCATAAAAGCCGTGAATTCTCGGCCCGGGGCAGACTGGTTTACCTGGTGATGGAGACTTTATACAGAGACTGGGAGTTGGACAGGATTTGGAGTTGAAATACACAATCATCTCCCCGCTGGATGCCATTCGCCTGGCAAAAGCCGTCCCACCCAGACGTTAGTGATCTTACTCCCGATCTCTCGTGGTAAAGGACTGGCCATGTTCTCTTAGATGGATCCTTGAGAAACACAACTTTCTGGTCTCTTGAAGAAGATCCCTTAAAAAATGACGATGGAAGGTCGGCAGGCAACTCCTGCATAAACAGAAGTGAAAAAACAAGGAATTTCACTTCGGTCCACACAAGTAAGCAGATAATACCATAAATGCAAATTGTATATGCAACATAAGTAAAAAAAGAAGAAAAATAACGACCGGGGGAGGGATGAAATTATTCTGAAAAAGAACACCTTATATTATTCAGTTAAAGATCTATTGGGTGATGCCTGTGAAGTAACCCAACCCAATTAAAAAGCTGGGATGTGGGCCGTTGGATGTCCATAATGCTCCTACTATGAATAAATGAATTTGAGCTGAAATGAAAACTAAAATATCAAATGAAAAAAAAAAAAAAAAAAAAAACTGTCATAAAACTAAAATATGGGAGGGGGAAAAAAACTGTCTCTGCCAATTTTGAGGATCAACAGCAGCCAAATCAGAAGGGAACATAAGTAGTAATAATATAAAATAAAAAACCCACTAGATAAGAATGGCAGTCTGTCACGACTTTGACTGAATAGGAGGTATTGGCAACTGTATGTACTGAAGAAGCCATTGCATTGATAGCTTCACCCTCTGCTAGTTGTCCATCACTTGAAGTATACTCCGCCTTAACAATTGGCTTTTTTCCTGCATATAGGAGCATAAATTGAGCAAGAACCATTGCATGCTATGAAATGGACCCACATAATCAGTATCAAGTTACAAAGGTTCTCTGAAATCATACCATAGATTCCCAGATTAGCCATTTTGGTACTCCAGTGTCCAGGAGTCATCTCCACTTGCTCTTGTTTAATAATCCTTGGCCTTTCAACTGAAAGATAAATGAAGTTAACTTTTGCCACATCACTACATAACAATTACCTCTGCTGAAGTAAAAGCAAATGCAAACCTTCACAATTGTTATCTTCATCCATCTCCATCAGCTCTCTTTTGACATTTGGCAACACTTCATCTGTCCACCATATCAAACAACAGAAGAAGATTAAGGACCCTTAACAAGAGACCTTCTGAGACATGTCATATCAATAACAACCCAAACGGTACTAATAGCACACAGCTGCTCAATGAGCAGAGAGCAAACAAAAGGTACTTGTAGCTGGCTGACCATAAGTCATATTGATTAACTTCACAATAACAAGTCCAGCCTTTAGTAAAGTACCTGAGTAATATGCCATCAGATTGGGTGGTGGTTGCTGACTGCCTATTACAACCTAAGACACAGCCTCACTTATGAAGAGTGTCAAATAATCATCTTCTAATATTGTTTTAATAAATTTCAGTTACAGAAACAATTACATGCTGATCTTGGAGAGTGTTTAACATTAACAGCTCAGAAGTAGATCAGATAAAAGTCATGAAGCATCATTGTCAGTAACCATGCCCATAGCAGTGCTCTTAGCATAACTTCCTTTTCAAGAGAAAGAAAAGGTCCATTTAACAACAGTTATCATCTCCGTACTCTAATTGACAATAAATATGTATATATACACATATGATTTGTATATACATAAGAGGCTCAGAGTTCTTACTCGTGCAGTTATTCAAGAGAGTCTCTTGTTTACCTATCCCTTCTGAGCTTCCACTTTTTTCAAGTTTTTTGATGTTTTGATCTGTTTCCTCACATGTCCCATTATTGACAGAATCCAAAATTGGGTCTTTATCAGCTAATCTAGCTTCATCGTGACATAATTGTGGTAAATCAGCCCCGACAGAAGAAGGCCCAGTCCCATCCACAATGTAGCGATTTCCACCAGCACAGGGTCTGTTGTTCTTCATTTCGAAATCAAACAAGTCAAATGCAGGTCGCGCCTCTTCTCTCTCTCTGTTCTCAATGTCTCTATCCATCAT
Source organism: Eucalyptus microcorys (assembly GCA_014182515.1). NCBI lineage: Eukaryota > Viridiplantae > Streptophyta > Magnoliopsida > Myrtales > Myrtaceae > Eucalyptus > Eucalyptus microcorys. The sequence goes on from CM024572.1 coordinate 25,520,161, forward strand.
AAAGCTCAAATCTTCAGCAAAGACCATTTTGGAAAGAGGTTGACTTTTTCCACAACTCTTTAGACATACCGATGCCATCTGTTTCACTGCTTCTTCCACATTTGTTCCACAATGGCATTGATCTAGCTCAGCTGATGCCCCAGAAACAACTGAAACACTCTCACTTGAACTCTTCTCACTGGTGGGGTCATCTGAAGAATTTCTAGTACTCCTACTTCTTTTCTTACTGGTCCTGTTTTCTGGAAAATCTACTTTTCTGCATCCAGTCCGATCATATATGTCGACCCTGAAGTGGGAACCCAGGTAATAGAACAACAGAAAATATCCAACTTCTAAACCATGGTCGCATGAAAAAGCATTCCAACCTCTCTGGAATGCAAAGGATCCATCAACCTTGGACAATGTCACTTCCCATTGCCTCCCACCTGAATCCTCCAGACGGATATTTTGATTAAGCAGTCCTGAAATTGTGGGAGCAAATTTTGGAGGAATGTACTGCAGTTGAAAAAACATCTATTGTAAAACAAAGCTTATTCTTACAACAAAATTGAAGTGACAAACTATGATCATGCCTATCCAGATCAAATTTTGGGAGAAAGTTGACTGCACAAGCATCACATTACTGAAATATCGCATATCAAGTTACCCCAACTTATATCATCTGAGAACTTGATAGGCAATAATCTGAAACAAAAACACAACATTGTAAACAATCCATGTCATTGCTAACACTGTGACTTATTCAGGTCATGTAGATACGGAAATATAAAGGTCAACTACCTGAAGCATATGCCAATTTCTTCATCAAGGCTCCGGATTGGCTGAGTAATACACACGTCGAGTTACATACTGGATAGTTAAGTTTTGATAAATTAATCAATAGATATATTCCTTGAGAAACTTTTACTTTCTATAGCATGACATGATATCTCATGCCACTTCTTATCGTTTCTTTTTGCATATTTTTAAATCAATTTCCTTTTTCTTCTCTATAAAAAGAAAAAAAGACCAAGGACAAACTCCACAAATGGCATGGAATTTCCTTCACAATCTAACCAAACAAATGCACTCCTTTCTAACTGGCAATTATTTGATGCATAAGCAAAGAATTTCGAGAAACAATTTACTGTTTCACAGGTTAGCATATGTCGAATAGAACTTTTTATTTCTCAGTTGGTTATAACAGAAGTTTTATTAGTAACTGGTTTACACCACTAGGTAGGATTCTGATAAATAAGAAGTCTCTGTGTTAGATATTGAACGCTGTGCTCAAATTTGCTTTGATATTCAAATAAAGTTTCTATACACAAAACTTGTTAAGCAGAAAGTTTTTGAAGGCCAGGAAAGAGTGTTAATCAGGGATTTTCTATTGATATGTTCACTTTGCTTCTTCAATCTTTTCTTCTTAACCAAGTCACTCATTAGAGATCTGTGCCCAGACTAATTCACAGGGTGAAGCTGTCAATAATAATAGTCTGGATTAGGGCATGGCAGAAGTAAAATACAGTAGGCCGACTAAAAATGGTGCTAACTCCTCAATGAGAAACCAATATTGATGCTGTATTTTGACTACCAGCGTATGTCCTCACTCATGACCCAACAAAAAATAATTATGTTATGCAATTGCATGAAGTCTCGAATAAGTTAAAACAAGAGGACAGATGCAACTATTCCATGCAATATCAAGCAGTATAAGCTCTCAAAGTTTATAAACAGCAAAAGGCACACGACCTTAAAAGATTTGATTTTCGAGGATAACCAATATCTTTTCAAGAGGTACAAGTCAATATACAGTAGGATGAAAGAAAGAAGAAATTAGCTTGTACTGACCAGTGGTAAAGAAGGTACAAGTTGGGAAAAAGTATTACAGGGTCATAAATAGAAGAGGGTGGAAACATACCAAAAGCTCAGAAAATTGACTGCCGATCATGACCTTGAAAAAGGAGCTAACATTAGGTGATACGTTTCTGTTCTTTCCATGAAGAATTACACAATTCCTTGAGCATTCTGCACAGGCTTCCATCTTGCAGCCCATTGATAATCTGATTCGTTGGACACCTATGCACCAAAAAGTATTTCCTTCAACATAATAAAGCATTTGCAGGAAGAAGGACAAACAAAATTCTCAAAGAGCAGAAGTTCCCGATTCTCTTATGATTTTTTTTTCTCGCGACTGCGTAATCGACAGTTTCCAGTTTGAAAATCAACTTCCCAATGGGAGGTCTAGGAAAATGCTGACTTTTAAAAGGCTCAGCGAATGAGTGAGATAACTAACACACACCTATTGTATGTAATAAGCATGAACCTTGATTTCTTGCATTGTATCTAAATGCAGCTGATCACGCTCTAAAATAAACAAAAAAGAACATGCACTCCCCAAAAATCTCACAGAAACGCTGCTCCAAGAACAAATTTAGCGACATTTTACACATTTTGAAGTGTAGATATGTGTACATTCTCTACGCTTCCATTTCCATCCTTCTAATGGTCAAAGGCACCAAAAATATAAAAGCGAATAAATGGATGCAAAGCTACTTCAATATACATTCGGCCTCTTCAAAGGGTAAGAGAAATGAATAAACTTAAATCTGTAGAGATGGCCATTGAAACTGTCTCCATTAAACAGAACCAGAATTTTCTGATATCCTCCGTTAACTTTCGATTTTAGCGAGAATTTTCTATATCAAATGCTCTTAAAATACAAAACCCCGCATTCAGCGAACACGCGGTCCACACAGTCCACCAAGTCAAAAAAAGACGGTTCCTTTCCGTAAGTCCAAGGCCTAAAACTAAGCAAAAAGCGCGAAAGGAGACAACTTTATGGCGCGAAGATCATCTTTAAGAACTCAAGAACAGACCCGTCCGCCTCAGGGCTAAATCCTACCGAGTACCAACCACTCAAGCCCTAATCTCACAAACAAACACCCCCGTGATCACACCCTCCTCCTGGCGCTGCCACGTACGTCGAGAGGAGACGAAAGCACCGCAATGCGGCTCGAAACATCCACTCGAATTCGTCTCCCCAACGCCAGAAGGCAAGAGGAAGTCGCGATTACCAGAGCGAGGAAGCATGCGAAGACGGGATTACGAAAGGGGAAGGAGAGAGAGAAGGAGGCCGAACCCACGACTCGTTTCGCGAGGGAGGAAGCGGCGAAGAGGAGCCGGCGAAGGCGACTCGGGTCGGGTTCTCCTCGCTCGGCGGCTTCCCGCTCCGGGAGGCGAGCGAGGGCGGCGCGAAGAGACGCGAGGCGTTACGTCGAAGCCATGATCGGAGGGGAGCGAGCGAGCGAGCAAGCAGTGATGAGGATGTGGTTTTTCGGTTTGATGGAGAAGCTGAAGAGGTTCTTCTCTTTTTCTTTTTTTCGAGACAGAGAGAGGGCGGGGGGGATTCTTCTCGGGGACAACGGAGGTGCGATTAAGGTGGGTAATTAAGGTCGTCGTGGCGTTGCGATTTTCTGTGCGTGATTAGTACCTGGTAATTAAATTATCCGAGGTTTAATGCGTGCCTAATGCCCTTAAAAGAAAAATCTTACTTCGAACATTTTTCTTTGTCTCAAAAAAGTTGCAAACTTTAAGTCTGATGTCAGATCTGCCTCGCATTTTGCTTTGTCTGAAAAAAATCACAAACTTTCAATCTCTTCTTGCAAATCGACCCCCATGACCCAATCCCAACTTGACGTAAATAATAAACCCACATCGGGAAAGTGACATGGAAAATCATCTCTAATATGAAACCATTCTAGGATGTGAAAATTCTGAAACAAAGCACTAACGCGAGCAAATTTGAGATTAGAGTAAAAATTTGTGATTTTTGCTTATGCTAAAAAAAAAAATTAAAGATAGATTTAAAATCGGATCTAAAGTTGGAATTCTTTTTAGACAAAGAAAAGTTCTGAGCAGATTTGGACTAGACTTAGAATTTAGTATTAAACAAAAAGAAAATCGAGGATTAATTGAAATTGAACATAAAATTGAGTTTTTTTTCTTAAGAATCAGGCCAATCTTTTTTGCCTTCAAACTTTGACATTTTTATACTCCAGTCCATGTCGTCCGATTGATCTCTCATGTGCATCTCCATTTTCTTATCTGGAGGAGACCGTCGGAAAAAATTTTCTAATGTAGTTAGATAGATCAATTAAAATTCAACAAGGAACCCTTGGTACATAATTCTCACCTGCATTAACTTTCATCATGCGATAATATTGGTTTGATAAGAATTATTCCATAGACCTTATCATATTATTTTCAGCGAAATAAAAAGATCAAACACAAGATATGAATATTTATGACCCCGATGCACCCACATGAAATAAAAGAAAATTCGGTACAAAGGACTTTTTAAATCGCGATTCCACAACTCAATTTGGTCCGTAACTCGATCTTTCGTGTTTGTCGAATCAATTACAACATGGTCTTCACGACACTGAGGAGGCGTGCGACCACTCTAATTTCTCGATTGGTGGGAATTTCGTCTGGCGAAAATCATCTTCTTAACTTACAAAACAGCCACCAGCTGTCTCGAACAACCGACTAACGACCAACGTCTACTTAAACGAATCTTTTAATTCATTATCATCATCCGTCGCTCCTCTGATAATCAGCGTTGGCCACGTCCCTCCCTCCCTCCCTCCCTCTCCCTCTCTCCAACTTCCATTCTTCCTAGAATTCTCTCCATCGGAAGAGAACGGTCTCCCCTCCCGAAAGAACATCCGATCCTCGGCATCATCTCATTTCGTCCTGTATGGCTTCGGTAATTTAATCTCACGCCGCTCCTTTTCATCCGTTAAAGTCGTTGCCAATTAGAATCGTGTCCGGTGCATGCATAGATGGTTGTATGTTGGTCTGCGAACGAAGACAATGCCTACTTTCGCAATTGGTTTCCGGGTCGGTGATCGGAAAACCATGTTCGAGAATTCCCGCGTCGCCCTTGTATCGCGACGTTTTATGGTATCTTGCTGGACAGGAAACTGAAAAGTAGCGTTCGCCCTTCGTGGCGCGATTTTGGGTTTGCTCGTGCACGGTTCATGTTGAATCGTGGAATGGACAATGGCTGCGAAAAAAAAAGATCCGTTATGCATCGTGGTCTTGAGTTTCTGCTATTTTGCTTTTGCATAGGTCGATATAGAAACATTTCAGAAGCTCTGGTTGTGTAAATCGAGGTACTTAATCGATTGAAAGACTCGTTGCGAGTTGAACATGTTGGTCGTGCTGATTCTGGCGTGCCTCGGCATTACTTCATTGACGAATCATATATTAGAGAGATTGTACGAGAATTATGGCTACTTTGTGCGAGATTTTTCTTTTGGGACAAGATAGAAGGAGCAACTTAGTGCTTTTGAACAATTTATCTAACAGAAAGAGGTCGTTTCTGCACTGCTTTTTCTTATCATTCAACCGCTTGCGGAGCAGCATGTTCTTCTGGACTCGTGCAGGGGGATTTAGACTTTCCAAGACTGACATACACAGTGCTTTGCGGATTCCCTTTTTCAATTCCGCAGGCAGGTCGGCCACTGCCCAAATTCGGAGAGTGGGATGTGAACAACCCGGCATCCGCCGAGGGATTTACCGTCATCTTCAACAAGGCCAGAGACGAGAAAAAGACCAGCGGAACCACAGCGAACATGATGTCCCCTCGAAGGAACGGGTCCCCTCGAAGAACCAATTCGACTTACAATAAGAAGGAGAAGAGGCAGCAGAGTCCTAAGGTAGGGCGCGTCGCTTGTGGCTATTGAATCTTTGATTGCTTTGATTGGGAAATTCTCATTTGTGATGCTAAAACTGTCAAAATTGGTTTCAACGCGCAGAGAAAATGGCTCTGCTGCGGCTAACTTCCCACCGCTGCTCTCGAGAGGCTCAAGAATATGCAAATGGCAATTAACATCGTGGGACAGAACTCCGGCCTCGCTCATGAGGCAACGAATGATTGTAACCTTGGTGCTCACCTTTTCCTTTTCAAATAAAGAGATTATGTAGTAATTTGCTTATCATCGGCTTCGTCGCGTTCTTGATGTATATGAATCCTGTCGCAAGATATACATACAATTAAATACATAAGCTCTTCTCCGAGTTCAAACGCCCTTTTTAAAGTTTCACATTTCATAGGTCAATTTTGACCTAAAAACCATAAGCACAAACCAAAAGCTAAGGTAAGCAAACTCCACCTTTACTTTTCACGACTTTTTTAGTAGCTTTTGATAACAAACATCTGGTTACAAATCAGTACTGCCAGAAACTGGAAGTCGAATTACATAAGTGAGCAACAACACATCCTCAGACATGTTACCTGTTCAGTCAAACTATTCGTCAACATGAGATTTAGAAGGAAAGAAAATACCCAGTGGCTGGCGATACGGAAAGACAATGCAAAAGTTCATATTTTGTAAATCCTACATGGGCAAACACACCAAAAATCACCAAACAAATTTCATAAGAAAAGTTCCTTTGGATAACTTATCCAATTGCTAAGCATACAATGTGCTTATTCCAATCTACAAATCCTCACCACCATATAGATTGATGAGGTTAGATATGAATCAGGCCGATACATTTCAGAGATGTGGTACAGTTCAGAGATCTCTCTTCACCGAAGATGTGAACAAAAAGGAAAAAAGAACACATTAATTGGTATAAAAATAACAAAATCTTGCAGTTAAAAATTTAAAGTCCTACATCTCCCTCTTTTTCTCTTGTCCAGGACAGGAAATAAAAATGAAGCAGAATGATGTCATTCAGCTAATGACTATCTAAAAATTTCTCAATGAGAACAGAAAATGTTGCAAAGCCAGCACAACCAACACATGCCGCTTTAGGACCACCTACAAAATAAAAAGAGAAGAAGTAAGATCTTTGAAAAAAGTGAAAGAGGCAGAGGTGATGACAACCCTGTTAAGAAAACAATGTCAGCCTCCCACCCTGAAAAATTACTAGGCCAGTCTTTCCCATTAAGTCACAATGTAACAAGATCCCCCCCCAAAAAAAGAGGTAGGGGAAACATGATATAAAGATGCCGCAGTAAACTCGACTTCCTACTTTTCTGAAAAAATGTAGTATGAAGTGAAACAAGGAGTTTCAGTGCTTATCTCTAGGTACACAAAAGACATTATTCAATAAGGATTCCAGTTTCAAGTTCACTTCACGAAATAAAGGAGAACGATGACAACAAAAAATGGCTACCTCTTGCTGACATAGTACCGCCAGTAACACAGCCAGCAACAACTGTATTTGTGGTATCATGCTTTGCCCTTGCCTGTAATAAATAACCAAATGCATTAGCAGTAGGACAAAAGCTATAGAACAACAGCACAATCACTAAACATACACATCCACCATCATTTTGTGAGATCAACGATACCTTCTCCACAACACACTCAGCAGCTGAAAAAACTAAGCCCATGACTGCAAATGTTTTCGCTGAGTGCCAACTTCTTTGCCCCATCTGCTTTGCAGTGTAAATGAACTGTTGCTTTCCGCTCATTTGGTCCTGCATTATAGGATTGTCCAGTGCTCCGAGAAGCATGCCCATAAAGATCCCAAGGCCACCTCCTGCAGCAATTCAATGACACATATTTACAAACAGCAAAATTTGGCTCCTTAACATCATTTCACCCACGAGACACGAGGTCTGACGCACTAAATGGGGAAAAAAGCAGCAAAAGAAATGAGAACTCTTACCCATGATTCCACTGAAAACACTGCGAACAGCACAATTGTTCCAAATATCTTGACCACGAATCTCCTCAGGTGTAGGCAATCTTAATGGCTGAATATGAGGCTTCTCTGCTTCTTTCAAGCCCGAAGAATCATTACCGGTTGTTTCAGATGCTGAATTGCTGGCCATTGACGGTGACTTATATCTGAAATCAAAATGGCATCAACCCATATGCACTTAAGTAAAGCTGAGGACAGTGGAAAGGAGGAGGAAGGAAGAGTAATCTTTCTTCAGAAGATACTTCTCATAGGACCCATAAGAACAACTGCTCCAAAAATGGAGAGATCACCGTCCCTCCCTCCCTCCCTCCCCAGTGTCCTTACCAGAAATTGAAGGAAGTAACCACAGTTTGCTCCTTTCGAAACTCTAACTGCGTAATGCTAAATGTACTTTGTAAAACATTTCGATTAAGTGATATTCACGCCTTTTTCATCCTTTCTGCTTTCATCTCGTCCAAACAAACATTAGGAAGAAAGACTTTATTTGCTTTCACACTTACATTTCCAGTTTGTTCTCTTCAATTTCTTCCTCTCTTTAAAATTTTCCCAAACAAGCCATCAAAATCACGGAAAGCCAAACATGTGCACCATCTATACTATCCATATTCTGTGCCAGGCCGTCACGTATTGCCGCATCTTGTTCCAGCTCTTGAGATCTAGCAACTTAAACGAATTAACCTGAAATATTAAGATGCCTGGAAAAGTGCGTGCGTTTGATACTATGCAATGAGTTTCAGGCATGGACTATAAACCTATGGTCGCTCTCGAGCTTTGAACAGATGCAGAAAGACACACCGGACGCCTCCCTGAATCAGAAAACCTTAAGAATTCAAATTCAGGGTTGTTTGATGCTGCTACCGATACAAACTGGGTTGACTTGGGAATTTTATCAAACACTTGGTGCGCTACACAAGGCTAAAGACAGATATACATCACCATACAAGCTGGCTAACATTAGGAACTGGAACTTACGATCGCGCGGCGATGGAGAGAGAGAGAGAGAGAGAGAGAGAGAGAGTCAGGCTGAGATCTCCCGGGCGTCGTCCGTACTCGCCGGCGGTTTGGCAGAGATGTCGCCGGCGAAAGTGGAATGCGCTTCTGAATAGCTGAGAAAGAGAGAGGGAGAGAGAGAGAGGGGGCAGGGAATTCTTAGAAGACCCCGCGATATAGTCAGGAAACCCGACCGGAGCGAACCGGTTCCGTGGGACCGGCCCAATCATGACGTCATCACGATGATGTCCTAACAGCATTCCTGCGGTCTGTTCGGTCGAATTATTAACCGGTACGACTCCCTCGATACGTATATCAGCGTTTAAGTCACTTGAAATTATTACGAATCTCTTTCGTAATCTTCTATTATATAGGCTTTTTTATTTTGCGTGAAAGTTAACATCTAATTTTCGCTTTAGTTAATTTTATATTATTATTGGACGAATTACTTCAACAAATGCGACGTAGTATCATGACTAGAGCGTGCTTGTAAATCGAATTTCGGGAGAATAAATTTGGAAGCGGAATGGCGTCGATTTGATCCTTTCGAATAGAAATAAAAACGAAAACGAAATATCAGTAGATGCATGTGGACCTAAAATAAGATGTCCATCAAGAATCGACTAGCTGACTTCTTTGCATCCCTGCAAGCATACATGGCTTGAGAAATGGTTGATCTGCAGGGTCCACAGAACAAAAGAGTCAATTTGCCCTCTCAACATATCATCCAACCAAGTTCAACATATGACTTTCCGAATCTATGGAGCTGCGGATGCAAATCAAAGAAATAATCTCAGTCACATGAAGAAAAGCAACATCTGGGAATCGCAGGCGATCAAACATCGTGTCGGACCCCGCCCATTTACCGGTCGGCCATCACAACTAGCTGCAAACAGGTTGCTGAAAAACGAGCACCGATAGGAAAACAAGGCCTACAAGAGAAATCAGCGAAATGCATGTCGGGGTCAGCATTGATTTACATTTGAGAACAATTGGTTTTGGTGTTCCAAGAAATGAAGAATGCTCTCTGCTTCTAGCAAATAAATAACCAAATGGAGACCCAGATCAGAATGGAATAAACAGCCAAGTCAAATGAAGAGTCGCAGGGAAGAATCCCACTTCTACCTACCAGATGCTACCCCCCCTAAAGCCCCACTAAAGCCCCATTAGCAATCCTTAAATCGCGATGATTCTTTTGTACACCTAAATTAACCCTTGCCCTTCACTGAGTGACCAGTCTTTCTCTTGTGACGACTAAAGTCAGAAACGAACCGGAACGTCTGGCCGCAGCCGGGCTCAGCGCAGATATAGGGGCGGGCACCCGTGTGAACCCTTATGTGCTCTGTCCTAGCCCAGGCCCACTTGAATGTCATCTTACAGCCCTTCCAAGGGCACTTCAGAGGCCGGTCATCGAGATGGACTCGACGGTGCTGCACCAGATACTTGTGAGAGAAGAACTTTTTCCCGCACCCTTTGACTGGACAGACATTCTTTTTGTGCAAGGTGAGCTCCTGTTTAGAGCCAAAACTCATGGTGCAACCCTCAAGATCACATTTGTATTCTGCTTCCTCGAACTTCTCCATTCTAGCTTCGTTTCGTCCCACAGGCCGCTTCACAGTAGGCCCAGCTTTCACATTTTTCTTACCATTATTAGCTTGCTTCTTCCCTTGTGGCTTATCAGCTTTCCTTTCCTTTGTAGGCTTTGCAGTTCTCTTCCTCAGGCGTGTGCTAGGACCACCTCCCTCTTGGTCCTCTTCATCTGATTCATCTGATCGCTCAACACTGCGCTCATATTTGTTACTCCGAGGGCGAGAACTTTCCTGTTTTAGATGCCGAGCACTGACTTCTTTTGTTACCCTAGGAATTCCTGGCTTCTTCAGTTTCTCCAACAGGTTCCCTTGATTTTTAATCCTTAGAGTATCTCTATTCACCTTTCGGTTTCTAAGACTTCTCTGTCGCTGAGGAAATGCATCCTCAGGTGAACTGTCTGAATCTGCACCTTCAAATTTGGCATTAGCTGGAGTTTTCTTACGGATCCTCGGATGCTGCAGCTTGTTATAATTCCCCTCCGAATCATCTGACATGACATCATCCCTCTCATAATGTTTGGTCTTCTTTCCAGTAAGAATCCTCCCCTGCTGGTGAGAGTCCTCCTCCAGTGAATCATCTGAAAGCATGTCGCCACTTGATGTGAAATTGGTTGCCTTTCTAAAATTCTTTCCATGCAACGCTTTAAACTTGTCCTCCAGAGAATCATCTGAGCTGGCGTATCCTCTCTTCGCAAACTTTTTTTGCTTCCTTCTGGGAATTGTTTGATGCTGCAAACAAGAAATCTCATCAACTTGATCATCTGAAACTGTGTCCTCTCTCCTAAAGCTTTTGGCTGTCTTGTGTTTAGGAATGCTCATGAGCTTCTCAGAATCTTCAGCTAAGGCATCATCTGAAACTTCTTCCTTTCTAGAAACACTCTTTTTCTTGGATGGCCCACTCTCTCTGGCCATTTTTCTCTTCCTAGAAAATTTTCTAGTTGCCAAGGTGGTTTCTCTATTCAACCCAGATTGCCTCTCAAGCTTGTCATCAGATGTCATCGAAGCATGGAAGCTTCTCTCTTCTTCTACTTCTTCAGCATCCTTCGGTGTCAGAAAGGGATGGACCTGATTTGACATCCACACTTTACCACACCATTTACCTGCAACACTTTTCTTCTGCTTGCTTGGCCTCCGACCAAAATCATCAAGCTTTGCAGGTGAGCTGGAAGATTCACGACCAAATGCATTGTATATCACAGAATTGTAAGGCATTTGCTTGCTATAAAGAGGAGACGAGCAGAGATTTGCACTGTAGAAGAGATTGATGCCGAGTTTTACTGCCCAGTCCCCATATCCAGCTATTGCTTCCTCACTATCCAAAGCTGATTGAATTCTTTTCTTATCCTCTCCCATAGCATCCCTGAATGCTATTTCATTCCATGAATGATCTATTCCCAACTCTTCAGCCAGCAACTTTGCCTCAGCTTCAACCCTCGGATAGTCTGCAGATATATGAGCACAAGTTGCAAACAAGTAAAGTTAAAGACATGCCATAATGTCGTAATTCTGTGACACACAGCCACCATTGTCCTCGATTAAAAGTACAGAAGAAAGGAACATCCTAATGAGTTTGACTCATAGTGATCATTTATCAAAGAGGGACTCTAGTTATAAAATGATTGAACAACTGGGAGCAATTTACATATTGTGCTTAGTTGACATTTATAAAAGGTATCTTAAGAGATTATGTTCAATGCATTCTCTTTAGCAAAAAGATGGATATCCCTTGCTCATTGTCAAGATGCGCTCATTGTCGCCTCAATTATTGAGCTAGAGCTTAAATGCAAATAGAGTAACTGCGAACCAAGATTTGATGATTGAGCAGCTCAGATGACAATTCAAACCAACCAGTCAGATCTGAAGATAGTAGAAAGCCTAAGTTAGAAAAAAACCTCATGCATGTAAACCTTATGGTTATACCATCTTGGCCAGCAAAAACTGGGATAGCTGTGCCTGTGCCATTGTGCATGTAACACTACTCTGCAGAACCCTCTGCCCTGGAAGAATGGGAGGTTCTAGACTTTATTCATCTGATTAAAAGACACGATTTGCTTCTGTGAAAAAGGTGACTTTAGCTATGGAAGCAGGTTCTCAGAGGCTAACATAGCCTAAGCACGCAGACATGCATGACACATATGATTGCCTACCATCAAGTTTAAATTGACTAATACTCTCCTTCGTTCATTTCCGAAGTAACTATAGCAAGGTCAACACATTTCTTCATTCATTTCTGGATGTAAAAGAACTTCTATCAAATGAAATGCTAAACTGCTTAAACAAAAACCAATAGCAAATGTTTACCTGGATGACACACAAGATATATATAAACCCCTCCTATAGGTCGAAGTCGCTGATCAACTTCAATGGCATGCTCGAGGCAGAAAATATGCATTCTAGAGGAGTCTTCATCAGATTTAGGAAAACCTGTGCTTCCATGATTTTCACTCGATCTGGTTTCATCAGCTCTAAAGTTAGCAGAGTACTTAAAGGTCTGATGACTTTTATCCACAAAGTTAGCTCCTCTATATCCAATTTCAGGACAGCATTTATGAGGAGAACCGCCATTTGGACCACTGTGGTGTTCTGGCAAGAAAGGAGGCAACGCTGAATCAGGAAGATTATTATTACCATACTGAGGTCTTGAAGTAGTCTCATTAGGAGCATCCGAATCAATCTGATCTTCTTCAGAATCAGATGAATTTCCATAATTTAAAGCTAATAAACCAAGGGCAGAAGTCCCTTTTAATTTATCAGAATTTGAAAAAGCTTCAGAGCTTTGATGGGTTTCTTGGATTTGATAATTAGTTGATTGAAGTGGGGAGACATCATAGAGAGCAGCAGCGCGGCTTTTCTCAACAGATCCTGCAAATTCATTTAGACCAAGCCACAGTCAGTGAAGAACTTCAAAATCTATCCAATGAACACAGAGAATCCATAGCATAAGGTAAGCAGGGGCTGGATGCACTATAGAGAATGGATGCACGAGAAATATATTTGGACTTCAGCTCAGGATGTTCGATAGCCCTAGGAAGTTACGATAAGCCATCTTTGTATAAAAGATTTTGAATAAATTCAATCTGATTTGACCATACTGAAAAGAAGTAAATAGTTTCAACTGCAAAATAAAGTCCAACCTATGATAGCAAATGTGCCAGAGATCAACATAATAACAAAACATATGTCAAATATCCTCAGAGTATCCATAAGGCAGGTCCAAAGATACATTAAGCAAATGTCCGAAAGAAATCAACTCCACAGGAAAGCAGAAGAGAGGTGGAAAGGAAGTAGAAGAGAAAGTTGATATTAAAATTAAATATGGGAAAGAGGATCTAGGGAAACAATCTTGACTTCAGGTTGTGGTGTTTGTCCTTCTATAAGTTCAGACTTAAACACAACATGCACGATTGGAAAAACTTGCTAACTTAAATCTGTTTGAGTTTCCACTGAGTCATAAGAGTATAAAACAAATGGTTAATCACTTTAAGCAAAATTGCTTTCCATCAGACAATCAAATGCATACTGGCCTCTACTGATCCATTTCATTTGAAAAGAAGCCACAAGTAATTAGTTCCATTGGAAAACATGCAAGCCTAGTTGATCACTGTGTGTTAACCAAGATAAGTAGTAAATAATATGGTAAAGTTAAAGATGGGAAGTTCAGAAGAATATTGCACAAATTCCTTACTAAAGATGACTACATCCAGGAGTTTAGTTCTCCTGCATGACTATATCAACACTGTGGCTTCTATAAGTTTGCCAGAGACAACTAGAAGATAAGTTGAAATGCTGGAAGCCGCTAGTGGGATGAAGTGAATGTCAAGTGAGATACCATAATTTTTGCTCATTTTGGAAGTCACACTAACATCGCCGAAAAATATCTCCAATGACTCACAGGCCAAAGAAAGAATTTTACTAATGCACCAAGAAACATAATTTCAGAAATGCTACCTGCTTGTGTTCTTCTTTTATATGCAATTATATCAGCACCAGCAGAAACATTGAAGCCTTTGGTAGGAACGCCAGGATTAACAGTCCAGTCGTTCAAGAAGCTACAATCGGCGGACATGAGATACCTAGCAGCTGGTTCTCTAGGTTGAACAATGGCAGCACAAGCAAAGGTCAGTATTCCACACGTGACACAGGAAAAGAGTCTTTGATCTGACAACCTATCGCCTTGTGCTTTACTATCTCCTTCGCCATCTCTAGGTGGTTGAATATCACCAGTTCTGTACATTGACAAAATCCTCTTCCTCTCATAAAAGGAGGAAAACGCTTTCATTGAGTACAAATCCTCTACTGAATCAATGGTCTGTTTTCTATCTGCAATAAGATTGTCAGACACCAGTCCCCCATGAGACGTCATAGTATCCTCAGACAAGCTGCGGTGCACCCTTAAATGGGATCCAACACGTAGGTTTGAACAAACAGAAATGTCTGAAGAACTTTCAGGAAGACGTACAACAGTAGAATCTTTTCCAAGAATATGAAGCAGTTTATTGTTCTCGATACAATTCTGTACAAACTGCTCTTTGACCATGGACTCTCCTTCACCCTTTTTCTTATCTTTCAATCTAGAACTGCGTGGCCCAGTATTTATGCATGTAGGAACCCTGATCAACAAACAATGGAACTTCAAACTCTGTCCTCAAAGAATATTTTATCTAATCTACTGCAGTGTGAGTTTAATTCATGATAAGTAATAGATTCTAAATCTGAGCAAATGTAGGTAAGCATTAATGGAAGAATTAACACTGATAAAATGTGAAGTGGTGTTGGGGCAACCTTGAGCAAAATGCTAAAGCCAGGTCATAAAGTAACTGAAAATGTGACACCATTGGGAGGATAATTAATTGAAGCTCTTCGAATAGCGGCCTCCTTTGCAAATAGTAGCCACTCGGGAGTGGCAATATTAGCTGCCTCTCCACAATTAAACCCTGGAAAGATACGAAAAAAAGACAATCATGACCACTGCAAAGACATGAGATATTTGTTTCCAATCAGGAGTTGTCACTTGAACAAGCTGCCTCACCATGACTAAACCCCGAATGGTAGGCTCTAGGGAAAGTGACAACAAATTCTCCAGCGTTTTGCACCAATCTGATCAAGGGGAAAAAAAATCATTGATATAGACTGATGCATTATATTCACAATACCAACTAACTGACTCACATATCATTAACAAGATGTCCTCAAGCATTTCCATTTTCTTTACTAAGGTGAAAAGGCCTAACAGAATATCTTGTTCAGGAATAACTACTAGAGTTCTATCTCAGCAATACATAAATCACAATATTATTGAGCGCGAACTATTACTAGCACGATGATTTCTAGCAGACATGTCCAGTATTTCTTAGCTACAAGCAAAGGTGGTTAGACAAAGAAAATAACACTCCAAAATGAGCTAAGTCACCTGCAACATGGAACTCCTGCCCCCACAAGCACTTCAGGAGACATTACTGTCGTCTTCTCACCAAGAACGGCAAATGTAACTGATAAGACCATGACAATAAAAATTTAGAAACATAAACTCAGTCATCATAACCAACTGCTTTGTAACAGCAATTATGTCACTGGTGAACAAGAAAGGTTAATCAGAAATAAAACCAGAAATAATGTTGAAATTGATGAGACAATGCACGATCATGCAAAGACTCATGATGCTATCCTTCTCATGGCAGGCTCAAGAGACAAGATAAAGTGTGCATATTTCTCCATGTCAATAAACCTGATTGATCCATTCCTGAATCCTAAGTGAATGACCTTCAACATCATTCTTCACTCCTCGCCAAAGTGAGACAAAACACAGAAGGTATGGGCTAACAATGCCCTGTGACAGTCAACAAATCCCAAGATGGTCTTGCAAGAATTTTTATCTTTCTCCTCTAACTCCGCAGCAAAGTCCAAACCTCCAGGGATCAGAAGCTGACATTTAGTTGTCCCATCTTTAATATTCTTGCTATTTTTAACTAACTCTGTTCACTTACTTTATTAGCACATCCACATTACATCCGACTATTGCATCCTTGCGAACCACCCCGCACAACAAACAAATTCCAATGACGGACAAACCTCATGAATCTGCATTCCTCTCATCCCCTAGCTCCTCAATAATTATTTTAAACACTAAGGTCAAAAACTGAAACCCTCACTTGTTCCAGCAGTTTTCGATCAGAGCATTAGAGATTACGATGCAACAAATCCTATTTAAAAGATTTAACCTCTTCTCTAACCAGAAAATCCCGTGACGGAACCAACGCCAGCATATATATAGAGAGAGAAAGAGAGAGAGAAGATATGGCAGTCCGAAGAGATATAGCTAGCCTATCAACAACCAAACAACTGATAGAAAGTGATGCAACCATACAAACATCAGGTGAAAATGTAAAGCCATGCAAAAACAGGGGATACTCAAGATTTAGGCCAGGACATGGACTCACTAAGTGGATTGACCTCTCCTCCATACCCCTGAACCCTGACAACCTCCTCAAATGCAACTGCAGCATCTCTTGGCACACCATACCAAGTCTTCCCAGCCCCCATGTGCAAGTAATTCAGGCTGTGCAAGTCATGGTCCTCGACATGCCAAGCGAACCAGCTAAACATCATAGCCACATAAACCATAGGTGAAGTGACTCCCGGTATCTCCTCCTTCATGAACCTCAGCAGCGACCCTTTCGACCTCGAGACCCCTCTCATGTTCCAATTGGTCTCCCCGACAGTCACCAGACCTTCCCCTGTCTCCCTCCCCTTCTTCAAACGTATCGGCGGAAAAGCCGAACCGGGTATGTCATTCGCATACTCCACGGAAAAGGGTTTGTCCACAGCCGCCTTCCAGTAAAGGGTCTCGATTTCGAGAGCCGAAGGAGACCCCTTCTTGTAAAATTTCCTCAAGTAACCCCTCTCGAAGCTCTTGGCCTTGGTCTCGAAATCTTGGAAAGTGTAGTTCTCCCCGCTCTGCCACACGGGCTTCTTGACAGGGCACGGCTTCCGAGGGCAGAACCCGATCTGCTGCTGCCGGGTAGTGAATGTGGGTGAGGATTTGGAATTAGCACGCTCGGAGCTCGAGGCGCGAGCAGCCAGAGAGCGGTTCAGATTGGTAATGGCGGATTTCTTCGGGCCGGGGGGCACAGGGGGCACAATCTTGCAGATACCGTACTTGGAGGCCTCCTTCTCAATCTTGAAAATGTAAGCTATCGGATCTTGAAATTCGGCGAGCGTGGGGTGGTACTCCGGGGCCAAAGGCAGATTCTTGAGCCATGAGAAGACCTCTTGGGACGGCTCTGTTGCTGCTGCCATAGAACAGGACCAGAAAAAGGGGGGTTTTTTCCTGCTGGCCCTCGGGATTCTTCCTTCCCCCCCTTTTATTCTCTGGTGGGTTTATCAGAGGAGACCTCCATTGCAAGCTAAACGGAAGAAAGCAAGGCCAGAGGAAGACGAAGAGCGATTTCAGATTCCACGCTACATATTCTGTGCATTTTTTCTCTGGGTTTTTATGCGTATTCCCCTGTTTTTTTTTATGCAGAGGAAAAAGAGAACGGTGAAAGCCGAGGGCAGAGGAGAGGCAGGGGTTAGAGTCTAGAGAAGAAAGAAAGTGAGAGAGGGCAAAACCGGGGAAAGAGAGTGGGGAGAGTAGGAAGAGGTGAGTGGGGGTTTTATATTCAGGAGGCGACAGTGGTTTCCTCAAATTATTACAGAATTTTTTTGCCCCACTTTTTCCCCCTTTTTTTTTCTTAATTTTTTCTCGTTGACGAGAGAGCATCTTTTTCGTCATTTCTCGGCGGTTTCCGTTATTGATAATCGGGCGATGTCCGGCGGGACGAAAATGGCGACCGTAGCTCTGCAAAGATTGAACCTTTGAGGCTTCGACTTGCAGTTGTACGTAGGCCCAAAAATAAAAAATAAAAAAATAAAAAGAAGAAACGTCCGTGTTTTTACGGAATTGGTATTGCAGTTGTATTGCAGTTGGACGCCTCTGTCTTTTTCGCAATTGAATTCTTCTGCAGCTCGTGTTGGGCTTTTCTTCGGATTAAAGATGGCTTGTATCAACGGCGTGATCCATCGTTGGAGAAAAAACTTTGCTCGGTAAAAATCATTAGCTTAATATAATTTCGAGATATTTATCACGATTCGTAGTATAAAAGTTTGGTTGGGAGGTCCATGTTTGTATGGTGCGGTCCACAGATGACTTCTCTTTAGAAAATTATAAAAATGCCGGACACATGGATCCGGATCACTGTGTGTTTTGGCGATGTCTTTGTCTATGACATCAGCTGCGAAATAAATAATACAATAATTATAAGGTGACAAAATCATTGTGCTTTCAAGAGAGGGCAGTAGAACCGGAGAACAACAACTGTTACTGCAACTGCTGTCGACATTGTGACTATCGAATCTCACTTTACGGCTCGATCATGTGGCTGACAAAAGTTACCTCAGCCTCTTGAAACCAAATTTCAGATCCTCCATTTTTCAACACAAATCATGGCTTTGCTACTGAAATTGGGTGGGCATTTTTTTTTTTATCGGACAGCGAATCATGACACCCCCATCTGAAACTGATATGTGGGCAAGAACCAGTTCTGTAACAGGCCCAAGGCAACAAGAACAGCGTTTCAGAATTTGACAAGAGTAGACAGATGTCCAAACCCAAACGTGTTCGAATTCATCCACTATTGCAAGAAATCAGGAGCGGGCACTTCACCATTTCATTTCTCCAGCTTGCAGGAGTCCATTTTGCAAGCGAAGCATGACGGCATGAACATTTTCTTTCACATTTCATATGCAGCAATAGGTTGAACTAGCAGGCGAAAGTGCAGAATCTAGAAGAAACTTCAGTAAGACCAGTATGTTAACTATCTGAAAAGTTAGATGTAGAAGCAATTAGAGGCGACGCGAAACAACATGCAGATGGACATGGTTTTTTACAAGACCGATTTGCTCTAAAGAAAACAATTTCAAAATTTATGGGACCAATTGTACATTCAGTCACTAGATTGTAGAGGACAGTCAGCAAAATGTACAATACATGATGCAACTCTATCTTGATAGATTACAAAATTATCAAATTAGCTGCATGAGGTAGTTTGGGTTTCAACTGCTCAGCCATTTTTCTTGCAGCCTGTTCCTCCTCCATGGCAGTTCCTTCCGTTAAACAAGCATGAGGATCAACAACAATCTCCTCAAGCATTGTGGCCCTTTCAAGCAGATATGAGAGGATCTCTGAATCAACCGCATACCCCCTAAAACCACATATTTTCACCACCTTGAGATACTGATTCGGAGTTGCATTCACCTTTTTATCTTTCCTTCGTCTCCATGGTTCTGTCCACTCCAGCTGCAACAAAATTATAGCATATATGCCACATGCAATATGAGTCAGATTATAACTTGAGAGAGCCAGCACAATACTATGCCAAAAAGAATCATTGTGATAATACAAGCACCTAATGCAACTAAGACTTAAATGGAATTCTTTGACAATTATATAAACAATAGTTGTTTGGGAATTTCTTCCAGGATAGCCATTGTTGATGCTTACACCTTTTACCATTTCTTGCCATCTACTTGGCAGAGGAACAGCATACAGCTACAGGTAGAACATAATTCAGGTCCATATGGTTCGGCTTGGCAAATTCAATTGAAAAATCTTTCATCGAGTAAGAATATCATCTAGCGTCAGCCATGAACCTTAGGGTCATAATGTGACATATTGAATGAGAAAACAAATTTTTGTGGCCCAACCACTTTATGGACCTCCTATAAACAACGAGTTCAGCTCCCCCAGATCAGCCAGGCCAGCACAATAAACTGAGAATTTGCAAATGTCTTAACAATTCATGCCTCAGAGTAGCAATTCCCTATTTCCTTCATAAAAGGTTACATAAAGCAAGACTCAGCCAGTTGATGACATCGCCCATATTCCACAATTACTTGGGTATCAAACAGAGCTTTCTGTGTGTCACGCAATGACTGAGCAGCTACACAGTCTTTAAAACTAAGGAATGAAGATGGATCAACATGAATATTAATATTAAGCGATCTATTTTAGATAAAAATCTATAGATGCTTGTCGAAACATCAAATTGAGAAGCATGAAATACCAGGTGCAAACATTATATCACTGCAGTAGTAGTTATCGCTAGAAAATGCAGTATATAAAAGAAGTACCGGCCTTGATGAGACACTAGGAAAAGTGATAGAATCAGAAACAATCATTGATATAACCACAGTGAATTAGATATCTGGGGCCATTACTGAAGCCCATATATTTAGACTATTATCTAGGAAAAGGGGAAACAAACTGCAGAGATGCAATATGAAGCAGCACCTACGTAGCATCAACAAAATGAAATATCTACCTCAAGTTCAAAATAACGCAAGAATGGAACTGCCTCTATAAGAGGAGTTAAACCAAGGAGGCTTGCTGTATCAGATGTGCGAACTCTCCATGTGAGATGCCCGAGATTAAATAACACTGGAAACTGTGGTATCTCTAGACCATCCTGAAGGATCAGCACATTACAATTATCAAGAATGTAAAGAACTTTGAAGCAAGATCTGAACAGGAACCACCAAAACCACCTTGAAAAGATTCATGCGTAAGTGAAGAGCTTCCAGTTGATGCAAAGAGCTCCAAAAAGGATGTAGATAAATACTAATAGGTTCATAAAGAGCACCAAGATAAACACAAGTTAGCAGAGGAACATTCTCGATGAGCACTTGTGGTGCTCCTTTTGTTTCATTGTGGTAACCAAGAGATACCAGATTTGGCACAGAAACTTCAAAGTTTCTCAAGTTATTAGAATATATAAACAAGTGCTTCAGAGAAAGAGAGGAGCCTGAAACTTTTATATTCGAAAGAAGCTCCGAGCCTACTATAACCAACCGCTCAAGAAAAGGACAACTGCTGAGGATGCACTCCAAAATCTCATCCGTAACATTAACGAACTTCAGGCGCAGAGACCTCAGGCAAGACAAGTCAAAACGGCATCCGGCTCTTGGAGAAATGAACTTGCTGGGGAATGTGTACCATGTAGAATGGTTCCCTTTGAGAAAGGGTGAAAAGTCCAGCTCCAAATTCTGAACTCTCTTTGCCAACGCTGCTGCGACCCACTCATCTACATAACGCCTTGAGCGATTATTCAAATCAAAACACACCCTAAGCTCACGAATACTTGAAACTTGATGCGAGTCCAACACCCGATTTACCCATCCAATGAACTTGAACCTTTCCACTCTCAAAGATTTCGTGTTATCCAAGATGCCGTGCTTTGTCTTCAAATCTTCGAAATCCAAGCTACCTGTCGTGTAAGTCCACAACTTTTTCCATCTCCGAGAAAGAACGCTCGTCTTCACAGCTTCCTTCAAGGTCAAAAGGGACAAAATGGAGACAAGAATTTCATGCGGCAGTTCGCTGATCACGTCCTCCTCCGAATCCTTGTTCCTCTCCCCATGCTAACGAATCCAATGCAATAGGAAAAAAAAAATCCCAAAAACCAAACAAGCGTTCATCAGAACACCAAAACACTAAACCACGACCTTCCAAAAGACAAAATAAACACAACCATAAGAGCAGACAGGTGGACATAACATCATCTGTTTTTAACGTTTGAGGTCGCTGGTTCATATGGACAACATGCGCCAGCGCAGGCGCAGCTAGAAACGAAGAGTAGCAGTAATCCGAAGCAATTGCAGGACTAAGCTTCTTTCAAGAAAAACGCAGGACAAGAAACTGTAGACTCCATCACGAGAAGTGAGTCGACATCTCCGGCACTACGTATGCAAATTTCGGAGCGACAATGCGATCCGAAAGAACAGACAACCGATTCACCTTCGAGGAAGCACGTTCCGCGGTAACGGCGGGTGGGCGAAACTCTCCGTCGCCGCCGTCCATGATCACCGAGGACTCGCTCCGAGATGACGGTTAGGAGCCGGAGCGTCTCGAGAAATGTCGACGGAGACGTCGAGAAGTGGCCGGAGAAGGTGCGGGCGAACGGAAATCATCTCGAACGAACGAAGAGCTTTGATCCTGATGCTATTGAGATGGACACTGGAGAGCGTTCCGAGATGATGATCATCATCAATCAACCAGAGCGGAGCTCGCTCTCGCAACGAGTCGAACGAAACGGCGTGCTGTCCTCGTCGTTTTGTAGTTCGAGCGGGGCCCCTCAGGCGGTGCGCCGCCGCCGTCGTCTTGGAGTTCGATGGGCCGGTGAATTCTGGGCTGAGCCGACCTGATCGCAGCTTTCTAAGAATAAGTAAACAATTACACAAATAACGCGTTTGGTAACGATTCTGTTCTCTAAAATTAACAGAAATGATTCTTTTTTATTCCGTTCCTAATAATAATTTCTAAGCATTTTAAGTTATTTGGTATTTATCCAAAATTTCTAATTTTGGAAAAGAATTGTGTTTTGTACCGTATTTAAAATTTCTACTCTAAATCATTTTCTTTTAATTTTTAAATAATATTGTTATTATTTTTCCTTTTTTCTTCTTTTCTTTTTTTTAATTTCTCTCTCCTATTCTTCTTCTTCAAGTGGCTAGTCGCCGGACCATCGATCGGCCAAACGAGGGCCGGCGACCTCACCAAAGCGTCGCCAACCCTTGGCGAGACTAACCCTCATCAGCCGAGCCTCGCCGGCAGCTGGGTGAGGCTCGCCTACCCACCGGCGAGGCTCGGCCTTGCCAAATTGCAAGGCTTGCCCAGCCCCGGCGAGACCGAGCCTCGCTAGTGGCCAGGCGGGCTCGCCAGATCGATCGCTAGCAACCACGGCGGTGGCAGTAAATGAAGAAGAAGAGAAAATATGAGCTTGATTCTAGAATTATTCCTGAGAATAATAATCAATTTTTTTTTTAATTCTTGATTCTATTCCAAATCTAATTTAAAGAACAAAAAAATAGAAATTTGTTCCCGAGAACAAAAATTTTACCAAACACGATTATGTTTCAAAATTACTCCCAAAACAAAATGAAAAGAATTTGGCATTGTTTGGCCGGTTACCAAATAAGCCCAAAGTCTCTTGACTTTAACTCAATATTGCTTAATGTGGTCCCTAAATTTAATCCATCGTATGACGTGATCCTCTAACTCTTAATTTGTGAATTTTTGTTATATATTTAAGTTAGTTTTTGGACTATAAAAAAATATTTTATATTGTTCCTAATCTTGAATTAGTGTAAGGATTATATTAAACATTTTCATATAAATCATAGACTATATCGAACAAGTAATTGAAGTCCATAAACCACACTAAAAATTTAAAAGTCCATAAACAACATTGCACCTTAAGCCAAAGTTCGAAAACTATATGTGTCATGGTCCCAAAATAACAATGATCAATTTCTTTATCACCATATCATACTTGATAAAGTAAAGAGGAAATTATAAAAATGGTCCTTAGAGTTTAGCTCATTGTATAATATCATCTCTAAAATTTTAATTTATTCAATGCGGTCTCTAAATTATTTATAAATGGTCAATGTAATATTTCCATTTGCTCAAATGACCAATTAAATGTTTTTCGATGACATGATTACTATATAATGAGTTGTACTTTTACGAACGATAAATCAACACATTTATCTTTTTATTTAGAAGAATAAATTAGAGCATTAACACATATAACATTGATCTAATGACGTAAATTATTATATCCCAATATAAATTGGATATTCTACTTTGATAATCCAAGCGTTTTTTTAAAAAAAAAAGATTTGCCACTATTATTTGAATTAACGGAGGTACGGTATTGAACATTTTTACATAATCTTGGAATTAAATTGAATATTTACTAAACGTTCAAGAACCGGAGTGAACGAAACCCGAAGACATCATTGCACATGGGACATAAATCCAAGTACCATGTCATTTTTTTCTTATAGAAAATGTCCTCAGCATTGACAAACACCATTCAGTTAAAGACTACATGGCGCCGGAATGCGCAGTGCGCACTCGGAAACTATGTGTGGTTCTCTGGTGGATTAACTTCCAAACGGACGGACACCAACAACCGTTGAAACCAAAAGAAGCGAAACTGATCCTGCACAGCTGAGAAATGGCGATCGCCACCACGCTCTCTTCTTCAACCTCGTCGCTGCTCGTCTCGCCCGCCAGCCCTTCGACTTCGAACAATGCCCGTCTCGCGCTCCCCCTAGTAGTCCCCCGCCCTCGCTCAAGTTCGCGTTCGCGCGCCAGAGCAGCAAGCATTCGCCCGCCGAGACCGCGGAGGCTGGCCACCACCACCACCGCCGCAGACGCTCGCGGGAGAACGAGCGTCGTCGCTCGCTCTGCTGCTGCGTCGCCGCCCTCGCCCGCTTCGCCTCTGCCGTCGGCTCTTCTCTTCGACTGCGACGGAGTGCTCGTGGACACCGAGAAGGACGGCCACCGGATATCCTTCAACGATACTTTCCAAGAAGTAACGTTCCCCGCGTCCCCTGCTTTTTACCTTCGCACTTCTTCCTTGTAGTTATCGCTTTGGTATTGGTTCGTTTATGGTGCGGAATGGGATGGCCTCGGCATTGTAAGAAAGTCTATAGCTTCTTTCGCATATTGGGTTGTTTTTTTCACGATTAGACCGGAGACTTCGTGGTGTTAAAAGATGTTAAAAGCATGAGGAACGCGAGCTAGCTTTCTTAGTAATTGGGAAATTTGATGAGTTCCCTTTATTCGATTCGTTTTAAGAGATTCAACCGGACTTTTTTAGTGAAGCCGGAATGGTGGGCTCAGCATCTTTGCTCTGAAGTTGAGCGTTTGCTTATAGTTTCTTTTCCCGAAGTTTTTCGAGAAGCTTTAATCTTCAGAGAGAAATCAATCAAGACACCAGGTCGTGTTTTCATATTTCTTGTAAAAAATTTTCATGAATGAACCAATACCTTCTAGTGGGATGTGAAAACTGTGGTGTTTTGCTGTAATGTAGATTAGGTGGTTCTTGATGGGAACAGAGGAGGTAATTCTGTTGAAATTTTAATTTGCACCTTATAACTATGGCTCAATGATTTACATGCATGAACGCTAACAGCCGGTTGATCATAATTTTCTCAGAAAGAATTGGGCGTCACCTGGGATGTGGATTTGTATGGAGAACTTTTGAAAATTGGCGGAGGAAAAGAAAGGTATCTTGTCATTTTTTCCGTGAATTCTGGAGTTAAATTGTGTACGCCTGTATAGATTCATTGAAGAAATTCTCTAAATTTGAGAAGAATGCGGTCAACATAGCCATTCAAGCTCGAGAGGGGAAGAATGTTAAACTGATATTTAACTAGACATATGTTTGCAGGATGACAGCGTATTTCAATAAGACAGGATGGCCTGAAAAAGCCCCAAAGAGTGAAGAGGAGAGGAAGGAATTCATTGCTTCTCTTCACAAGCGAAAGACAGAGTTGTTCATGGCCCTTATTGAAAAGAAATTGCTGCCCCTTCGGCCCGGTGTTGCAAAGTTCGTTGTCATGACCCCTTTTCAATTTCTCTACTTTTATGCTTTCGCCAGAAAAAAAAAAGAAAAGAAAAAAAAAGTCTATTTTTATGCCAGTTCTTCTGCTTGCACAGTTTTTGCTCTTTTAATTTGTTGAGGTCATCTCCCATCTGTTTCACCTTCTGACCAGACTGGTTTCACTATTATTACTTCCACAGTGATGGAAAATGAATAGTTACAACGTCTCTCTATTTGGATGCCCTATGGATCTAAGAATTGCAATAAACAATTTATAAGACTTGAAAGATGAACTTCCGTTAGCGTTTTTTTTTTTTTTTACTGTAGTTTATCCTGGCCTAAAGTTCAGATGTTAAGCACACCTATGTTTAGTTTCTGGAATCCTATTCTTGTGCAAGATCCCATCGGTGGACAATGACTACAGATATGTGCTCTTTTGTCGGCAATTGTAAATTTGATGCAAAAGATTAATTAGCATCCATATCCAAATGTCTAAATTCCGCTGTAGGAATGTGTATACTTCCAATGCACTTCTTTAGAAGCTGATAAGCATGACTTCAAATATATAGATTCTCCAGATGTCACGCTGCTGAGAGACTCATCAATTGCGCAGGCTCATTGATCAAGCTCTAGCAAAAGGAGTACAAGTTGCTGTCTGCAGTACCTCGAATGAGAAGGCGGTATGCTTCAGCAGGTTCTACAAAATTAATATTTTGTGCAGTGCCAATAATGTTTCATGTGCATTAAACTTGCTAATGGCACTTCTCAATGGAGGATGAGATGAAGTCTTCCAGTTTTTTTATCTCTGTAAATTTGGTATGCTGATTATTCAAAACTTTGGTTCAGAGTCTCGAAAGAAGATGAATTTGAGCCAGTACAAATTCTTCTTGTATGAGCTTTCTATAAATGAAAGACCAAAAATCGCATTTATGGCTTTCCTCTATCTGAAAGAAAGAGGGTTCAACTTCAAATTTGGCTTCATTTGTGGAAAAAGCTGCAATTTATTGATTTATATTATGTGAAGGTATTGATTTTCAAGTCAAGTTCTCTCGTGGACACTAAGTCATGCAATGGTTTCAGGTCTCCGCAATAGTTTCATGCTTGCTTGGGCCTGAAAGAGCAGAAAAAATCAAGATATTTGCTGGAGACGTGGTTCCGCGTAAAAAGCCAGATCCTGTAATTATCTCCTTTGCTTAATCTATATGAAGGTGTTATGTAGAGTGTAGTGCTTCATGGGATACTCTTGTTATGGTCTTATCTTCTCATCATTGTAGTAAGTGATCAGAGATTTGCCAAGTGTCATATTGGCGAAATAACTTTCAATAAGTCAGTAACCCTGGAAATAGGATTCATCCTGCACCCAAAAATTCAGATTTATTAGTTGACATACTGCTAACCTTAACTATCTTGTGTAGCCAATTTTTTTTCCTTGCCCAATTAATTTGTTTAATATATGCATGTCCTTGGTCACTCATCGATTTTAATTCTTCAACAGGCCATCTATCTGTTGGCTGCCAGCACCTTGAGTGTTGATCCTTCAAGGTAATATACCCACCATTGGCTCTGTCTCTTCTAAACTATGAGGTCAAGCACATGCTGCCAGCAACTTCCTTTAACGCCTTCATCCATATTTTATTTCGTTCAGTTAAAATATGTTTCATCAGCTGTCTTAGATTCATCTCATGGTACCGTGATGTTTATTGCGTAATGTTGGAGTTCTGCAGTTGTGTTGTGGTTGAGGACAGCGCCATAGGCCTCGCAGCAGCCAAAGCTGCTGGAATGAAGTGCATCGTGACAAAGAGCGGGTAACTACATTTACTGCACCATCTAGCTGGTGCTATTTAACCCACAATTTCCTTTATCGCTAATTTGACGGGGAACTTCGGTTGGTTTCAGTTACACAGCTGAGGAGGACTTTGTAAATGCTGATGCAGTCTTTGATTGCATCGGAGATCCTCCAGAGGAACGCTTTGATCTTACATTCTGTGTAAGCCTTCTTGAGAAGCAGTACGTTAGCTAGTCAACTTGCTTCTCGGTCCTTTGGCCAATTCTTTTAGTTTTCTTTTATGTACTCTCGAATATTTTCTCGAGATCCATGACGGTAGAGTTATAAATCTAAAACAAAGCACGGACAAAAAGCCCTTGAAATGTACAGGCCTTCAATTTTTATTGCCCTTTGTTTAATCTCCCCACGATAAGTTTGATTCCAAAAGACACGAATACTTAAAACTGCGGGACTTCAGCATTCTAAATATTTTGACGTGCTTCTATTGGTGTGACAAGGTTGGCTCCTCGGCTAATGTCTGACCTAATTGCTTACAATGCATTCCCAGTAATTAGTACCGGATGTATGGGCAAATCCTTCAATTACGGGGGCTGGCGGAAATTTTAACTGGCTACCAAGGCATTCTTTAGAGAGAAAGGAAGTTCCTGTTTTACCATTGAGTAATGTTAGAAAAGTCAACACTAATCACAAAATCAATCTATTAAATGATTCGGAAGCCTTCAATTTATTGTTATATATGACCGGTCGATTGCAGTCTCTCATATTATCAAGACCAATTTTTCAAAAGCGTTTGAAAATATCGAGCATTTATTATTGTAGCCCACACAATGGCTTGATTAGATAGATCACGCAATCAGCGCCCCTAGTTATTGGACAGCGCCACTAGTTATTGGACTACGGTATGCGCGAACACCAACTTTGTTTTTAGTCATTGCCAACTTTATTAAAAATGACACCACCGGTATACCCAAGGCAGACCAAGTCCTACAAGCATTACCGCCAGAAACAAACTCGCGGACGGTGACAAATACAATTGTGTGGCTGAAGAGAAGCTTGATTTGGCCAATCAGCCAACCTGTCCCAGCCCAGGAACGTTGCTAACATTGTAACCTTTGAGGCCACCATCAATCACGCGCACAACCGCGTAGATGCAGAGTCACATCCACCCACGGACAGTCGAGCAGAAACTTGTCAACTGAGAGACTAGTGCACGTCCACCGTGATCAGAGATACGAAAGTCGCCACTTCCGTTCACATCTAAGACGGCAATTGACCAATAGCATAGGGGAAGTGAAGCCATTTTTGAAAATGCATTCCATTGTGGAGGTAACTTGCAGTCTCGCGGTACCCCAAAAATAAAGAAAAGGGCCAAAGAACAACACCGGAAAACAAGCTGAATCGCATCAAAGAATTCTTATCTTGCTATCATACTGCATACGACAAATACGATGCACCATGAGCCTAAAGCTGGATAAGCAACTAAATTTATACATCAGCTGATCTCGTCGCCAAACTACAAGGTAATAGGGAAAAAAAGGAATCAAGATGAACTGAAATAGCCCCATCTAATCGGTCTTCTGAAGCACTTGAAAAGCATAAGTCGTTACATGACGTGACAGGCTACAACATACGCGAGAAGACAG
The DNA here is from genome assembly GCA_014182515.1 of Eucalyptus microcorys. Taxonomy (NCBI): domain Eukaryota; kingdom Viridiplantae; phylum Streptophyta; class Magnoliopsida; order Myrtales; family Myrtaceae; genus Eucalyptus; species Eucalyptus microcorys. The sequence goes on from CM024572.1 coordinate 25,549,307, forward strand.
AAATATATGTTTCCCTCTCAAGTAGCCGCAGCTGAAGCGGGTGATGAGGATGACTCGAATGAAGATGGGAGCCACCCCTTCTGATTAGCATACTCCACATAGAAAGAGAATTTCTCTCTTGCATTCGGAATGTCAAGAGCCAAATCATCCATTCCATCCTTGATCCGGGTGAAACCTTTTGTCATCTGATTGATGGTGATGAGCCCCTCATTGTAACATTCTTGTAGCAGATCCAGCATCCTGTCGTTCTTCTTCTCCATGGCCATTACCAATGCCTTCTTTACGACTTCATGATTGAAGAAGGGCATTCCCAGATCACGAATGCACTGGCAAGCCTCAGTCACCACCCCACCACTCTCGTATTCCTCCAGGAGCTTTTGAATTTTGTCCTTCGCATCCTCAACAGCCCACCCGGTTCCACCTCCCCAGCACCTAAGAATCCTCTCGCCAGCATGACGGGCAGCGATGAGCGATCGAGCCATGCGCACAGTTTCGCTACCACTGCAATTAGGAGGCAACCTGCTTCCAATTTCTTCTAGATTCAGCGGGGCCAACACATCATCAATAACAGCCCTAGCCAAAAATAAAGCAAGCTCATTTGAAGCATCTAGAATGTCGAGAGCCGTGTCCTCTGCTGATTCCAAAAGCAGCACAAACCCATTTGCAATGTCCTCAGTTGAAAAAATCTCAATATGGAGGGCAGACAGCAGGATAGATGCCATCTCTTTCTCTCTATTCTTCCTGTCCATAGCAAGGGTGATGAGCCTCTTCAAAAATACGGGGTTGAACTCAGGTGCTCCAAGATCTTCCAGGCTTCGAATGAGTTCGGGAATGTCATCAGAAAGAAAATATTCATGAATTATAGTTACAACTTCCTTCTTATACCGCCTTAACTTTTCATCTTCAATTTGTACATCTCCATTATCCGGTGACTTCGAAAATGAAGCATCAAGCCATCCTTCGGAGATAGCCTTGGGAACCAGTGACCGGTACAGGGACTTTGCAGATGGAACATCCAGAGCAAGGTCATCGAGACTCTCAGCCAAACGGGCAAACCCCTTAGCCATTTGACTAGAACTTATTAAGCCTTCCTCAGAGGCTTCCTTCAGCAACTTCATTATCAAGGGTTCAGTTGCTCGTGTCTCTATTGCAAGAACCAAAGCCCTTTTCACCACCTCATGATGGAAAAACGCAACACCCAACTCCCTGATGCACCTGCATGCCTCAAAAGCATCTCCGGTCTCCACATACTCCCTTAGTAGTTCATCTATCTTCTTTTTCACCTCTTCAACAGTTATGTGTGTACTACCACCCCATCTCCTCTCCAAAAGTTCTGCATGGTGTGGGGCTGAGAGATAACTCTTTTCAGCAGTCTGAATAACCTGGAAACCTTTAGAAGATTCTGGCAGTGTTTTCTTAGCCCTTGTGAGGAAGGCTGGGGGAAGAATCTCATCAACTACAGCCCGTGCTAGGAACAATGCGAGCACATCTACAGCATCCAATATATCAACAGAGAGATCGTCAGCCGACTCAAGAAGCAAGACAAACCCATCTCTGATTTGTGGCGGGCTGATGACATCAGCATACAAGGCAGAGAGCAGAACCGAGGCCATTTCTTTCTGCTTATCATGGCGATCCATGGCCATGGAAACTAGCCGTTTGATGAAGTACGGGTGATACTCACTTGAGCCCAGTTCCCTGAGATCAGATGATGCCACGTCCACATCACCAGTGCTAAAGTATTCCTCTACCATAGAAACAACAGCTTTCTTGTATTCATCCAAGGGGTCTGAGACTGTAGAACCAACGAGTTGATATGGCTCCTGTAGAAACAAATAGTAGAAGCAACACAATCAACACTTGCACCAAGTACTCATCAATAAAACAGCTAACCTCCAGCACACAGATAGAGGAGTGATAAATGCCAATTAAAGGCGGAAAACAGCCATTACCTCACCACTGTCATAGTTGGGATCATTTCTATCAAGATGTGATCCACCATCAGTGTCAAGCAATTTTCCCCAAGTTCCCTTCCCCCCACCTCCGTCTGTTTCCAATATACAAGTAATAGCACATGCACATAAAAAAGAAAAGATTGCTCAATTAGCGGTTTCAGACCATAAGCAGCAGATTATAACTGCTGCATCCAGACAACTAACCTAAATTGAACTACTCTCCTTTGTAGCATAATCACATAATCAAGAAAGATAGATACACGTCCAATAAATACGCACCAAAAATATAAACATGACAAGCCTATGGCCACATGCGATTAGGTGGGGAACCTTAGTTCATTCCAACTCTAATAAGCAGGTTGCTGCAGTAGAGCTACTGGAAATAGAAGAACAGCAGAGCTACTCACACGATCAGTCTAAACAAAAAGCCCAACTCTGAGTTGTAAGAGATATTAAATCAAAGGCCTCCTAACCACCCATACTGCAGCCAAAAACCGGAATATGACCCGAAACCACAGCTCCAACGGTTCCAAAACTAGATGATACTTTTGACAATGCATTTTTCAAAATCCACGATACAAAAATATAGGAAAAGAGGAATAATGGTCATAGATTCCCTCGATCATCTATTATATATATAGTTCACAAACAGAAAAAGGATTAACTACTGCACTTCGCAAAAGATCAACTAATTAGTCTCAGGCAGGAAACGGAAATAAACTCTTACAGAGAGGATCACGACGACTTCATAGGAGTTCAAATGATCAGATCAACTTTGACCTAGACATGAGTTTTACCCTGAAAACATCCGCAGGATGCAAAAACAGGAGGAACTAAAACTGTAGAGTGGTAGCAGCGAGCCCTTCTAATGACGAGAATACAATGAGACGATCACAAGACCCAAGACAAACAGAACCGCACATCCGAATCCTTCTCGACGGAAACGTTACTCGAGCATAATTAGAGAGCACCAAATTTACCTTTCTTGACCCGTATAAGCTTCCCAGAGTGCGACCTCCGCACGTGCCTCACGGCGATTCCAGCCGTGGGCGCCTTGCCAGCGGCCGGAACCTTTAACGGATGTTCAGCGAGGAGCGTTTTAGGCGATTTGGGAGAGGACGACAGAACCTCCACCTGCGTCGCTAATTTAAGCGTCTCCCTCTGCTCATTCGTCAGAAACCCCTCGTTCGACGCCATCTGCGCAGCAGCCCACTCCTAAACCAGACAAAACGACAATCAACAAACTACACCACCAACAGCAGCCTTAACCATCGCCATCTACCATCATCATCCCACTCGATCTAACCACGCGCGAACCGCGGGGCTCGGCTCGCCGCGCATTCAGAAAACGAATCTAAGGCCTCAAGTACAGGACGAAGCGCGATGAACGGGAGAGAGAGCCAATCTGAGCTGCGAGTTCCAATCGGCAGCATTTGAGCAGGAAAAAAAAAAAACACTAATAATACCACAACATTCACGAGACCGATAGACGTGCCAGCACCGCGAAACAAGAACCGTAAATAACACAGCCGAGATTCAACCTGAACGATTGCACCGGCGAGGCGGGACGGAACCGAGGCGCGTCCGATTCCTCTGCGCTTGGCCCGGACGATGAATCTCGAGCCAAGACAGAGAGACAGAGAGACAGAGAGAGAGCAGCCGCAGCAGCGCACGGATTGGATCTCCAGTCGAACAGAGAGAGAAAGAAGAGAGAGAAAGCAAACTCCCGCCGGCGAGACGTAGCCGCGCACGCAACGGAACACCGCGCTCCTTCGCCGCCACAGAAGAGAAGTCCAATACGCAAACCCTAGATCAAAAACCTCGTCCGTCCCGTCCCGTCTTGTCCCCTGGAAGAAGAAAAAAAAAAACTGTGGATCCGATTCCTGCTTTCCTTTTCCCCCCTTTTTTGTTTTTTTATTTTCCTTCTTCTTCTCCCCGCGTGTCGCGTGTCCGGGTCGCAATCGGTTGAACAGAGATGGGGATAGAGATGGAGGGAGGGAGAGAGAAATGGATGAGAATGGAGCGAAAAAGCAGACGGAGAAAGAGGAGAGAGAGAGAGAGGAAGGAGGGGGGAAGATAGGGCGAGAGGGAGAGGGAGTTTATATAGGGAGGCTACCGCTGCGGTTACGGCTGCACGTCACCGAGGAGGTTTCCCGGCCTCCACGTGGCATCCTCACTACTGGAAAGCCCGGTCGTTAAGGGGGCCAGGCACCGCGGCCGCTGCCGCCACCTGGCTCCTCCTCAGCCGCTCTAGGGTTTTCCTCTCCGGGGTCCCCATTTTTTACGAAAATGCCACTGAATCGTGCCTCTAGAATTTCGCCTTTTCCGGATTTCCCCCACCTTTTCCCCTTTAAGTTATGGGTTTTCCTTTGGCATCTACTTAGTTTTTTTTTTACTAACTGGTCGGCTAAGGAATATGGATTGATGCGCTGGCGTGGCGAGATAAAATATAAAATTATTTTTGGATGGTGTTATTGGGTAATAGCAAGAATTTCCCGTTTTTTTTTTTTTTTGCTTCTTCTAAAGATTCCATGCGCTTGGGAAATGGACAGGAGAGAACAAATAGGTTCGGTTTTTGTCTCTTGCTGATGATGATAAGGAGATCAGATCAGACCGACGTGCCTACACTGTAGCTGTTAACTTAGCTGTTAGTCAAGTGATTAGAAGAAAGAGGGTCCCAAGGGAAAAGTGAGGGGGCGGCGGGCGTCGGCAATCGATGAGGTCGATCGATGAGCTCGTTGCCCTCGAGTGTTCGATGAGTATCGAGTAAGATTTTACCTTAAATAATTGATCCTTAGAGCATGCTCGAGACGACAAATGTCGGAAAGTGGACCTGGATTTGCATCATCAATCATCGATTCATCCATTCATCATCATGTGTGTGTGTGTTTTAGTCCGAGGAATGGGCCGTGGAAAATTCAGAAGATTTTTTCACTTCAATTTGCCAGGGGCCCAATGCATATATAGAACATGTCTTTATCTTTGCAATGCTGGTGCAAGCAGGAAAGAGAGCCCAACATCCGTTCTCTGCCTACCCAACTGGGCTTAGAAGCCAGTTTAGAGAAGCCAGTGGACAAATTGAGGATACAAAAACAGAGCCGCCCAATATGCAGTTGACCTTCCGTACAGAGAGAAAGAACTGCCACTGGCTCCAGGCTACCATTCAAGAGCAATTTGGTGTCGGGTGCTTCGAAGAAATCGGGTATATTTCCGGCCTATCAATGTTCTCCGATGGGTATCGGTTCTTTGCCCTATCTCTGTACAGCAGAACTACTTGGCAGCGCCGCAGGGAAGCACCCACTCGACGAAGTGAGCGCGTTGTCTATCATGCCTCCTTTCGCATGCCTGCAACATTCGCACGGTTTGTTCTGATCAAGACCAAACTCAAAGCAACTTGTACAAGACTGTAACTAGGAAAACAAAAAGTTGGTCAGTGTTGGAGAATGCTTCGCCCAAAAAGTGAGGGGCATCAGCAAAGGGGTCCTCTTCATGTCGTAGTTATGTGATGCAGTAATGAGTCATTCAACAGAAAACAAGCACGCAGCTAAATCTTTAAGGGAGATGATTCCAAATGAGTAAAATGCATAAGTACAAGCCAAAAAGGAGAGACCTGAAATAGAAACATTAACAGGACATTCAACCCATTTTACTAAGTTTACACTCTCTATCCACTGCAAAAAATAAGAGTTGTATATCTTCTCGGGGCTTACCTTCCTAAGTGGCAATATTGGGGTTCGCCAACAAAGAACATCTGGACTTTGCCTTATTCTGCAAAAACAGAGATTCAGCAGCAACTATGTAAGAGCATGTTGAGATAAATAGTGTCATTTTCCATGAACACAAACAAAGCAGTCGAACATGCACGCTACAGAATCATCTCAACGACCATTCCACTTTAATGCCTAATGCACGTCATTACTGGACATACATTTACTTTAACATTATGGCAGACAAAGCATTGACCAAAGTAATCCACACATTCTGGCAAACAACCATCCTGAGATGTGACAGAAAATAAGAATGTAAAGCCACTCACGTATCAGCATCCCTGGAGACGCTTGTATAAGCATCGGTATGGCAGAAAAGAAATTGTTTGTCTGCGAAGCTCAGCGTCTCTGAAGACGTTTTCCCAGGGATTGACAAACCAAGCTTCTTTTCCTCAGGCATATCATGGCAGATCATCTGTCGAGTGTCAGGCACATTTGACATCTTCTGAGCCTTCATAACACGGGGTAAACAGTTTGACTGAACTTCTGGCTCTCGGCGGAGATTACACGGTGTCTACAGCGGGTCACCTCTCTTCCTGAACAATCAAACTCTGGATCCGGCAGATGGCCCTCCAGGTCGTGTGATGACCTCCGAGACATGTCTGTACCAATACTTAGAAAGTTTCCATCGGCATTTCTTAAAGTGCTTACTGCTCCAATTTGGTGATCACATACATGCAGCATTGGAGATCTGCAATCAGAAGGGCAGGCTAGGTTTGCTTTTGCCCTAGTTGTGTACTTGTCACAGGTAGAGTCAGAATAATCAGAATCACTTCCTTGTTCAACAATTGTCCGTGTTTTCTGCAGCATTCTGCGGGAGCAGCTGAACAAACTAAAAGATGGCCTTTTCACTTTTACACGCTGTGATTCCGCTGCACAAGGTACATAATTGATTCTAATCTCTACATTACGGCCAAGGATGGACTGAAGTGAACTGGCGATCAATTTCCATGATTTCTCAGCCCTTGTCACATAGTCAGGATGACTGAAGTCCAAATTAGCAACTGCAATACCTGAGATGTCGAACATGTCCAGTCATCACATATTACAGTGAATAAAAAACCTAATACAGATTGATGAAAGAAAAGTTGAAGAATAAAATGATCCAGAAGAGTTCAGAACTTGGATTCACATGAGCTCACGCTGGAGGCAACCAAAGATGCATTGCCACAAATTACCGTGTTACGGTGGACACCTAATGGCCAAATTAGCAAGATGACACAAAGCAACATGCAGATCATGCAGATCAAACACTGAAAAGAATTTAAGCAACAAAGGCATGTTGACCACAATGCAGAACACTCAAAAAAATAAAAACAACAAAAAACTGCAAATATTTCCACAAATAATGACATAATAGGTGTCATCATGGTACCCATTTGGTTTGAGTCACCATTTGAATAATGGCATAAGTGGATCATTTTGAATATGTGGGCATGGGCTCTATCTGCGTCCAGTTAATAAAGGCAGCAACATAGAGCTCAAGGCATAATCATGCTGGGGTCAGGCACACTAAATCAGAATAGAGGCATCTTGAGTAAAGTGTATATAAAAGCCAAAGTTTCTCAATGACAGCTTATCATATCAAGAGATAATAGTTTCAGAATCACCAGTTTCTCTCATAACACTGTTGTACTGACCCACTTACTTGAGTCTATCAAAGATAGGAAGCATGTGTACCTTGATCCAAATGAAGAGAGGACATACTTCCATGTTTCATCAGAAAATTCTTCAAAGCCTTTGACTGACATAGTTCCATAGCCCTTTTCCAGATAGAATCCAGCCTTTCCCTGTAGTTTACCTGTGCATCCAATATACACGATTCGCCGCAATCACATGAACAATGGATGAAATGTTTCTTGCTCTCTTCTGTAGAGGGTCTGCTGCAACAGTCACCATCTATATCTGAACAATAATTAGTCTCAAATGAATTAACTACATTCACCCTATTAAAAACTTCCTCCAACAAAGACTTCTGTTATAAAGCTGTGACTGAACTAAGCCACTCACCCTTCTCCATGTTCCGTGGACAAAATTTCGAATCACGTTCATCCAAAGAGGAAGAATCTGCAGAACTTAGTTGTAGCAGCGCCACTGTGAGCCACGTTGTTTGATTCTTTGACATCCTCAATTGCTTCTCAGTTTCGGAAAGTAACTTCAAAGCATGACTCAATTTACGCAAGTCAGCCTCCGCTAGAAGAAGAAACCAGTTCCAGTCAGAAGACAGCATTTCAAGGTGATCAGCATCCACTCTATGGTTCAAAGTTTAATACACGACAAATCAAAAGGTGCCGGAGAGGTCCTCTAACATGAACAAAGTGATAGCAATTCTGCCTGAAACTAATTAAGCAAGCATCATGCCAGTCCACCAACCCACACTATGTTATCTGAAAAATACGTCCATTAACATGCACTAAGATACATTGCTGCATTCTGCAAGCTCATTTGATCTGCAAGAGAGACCAGATGGAGACCAGACAGACTTGCAGAATGTGGCAGTGTAATAATAGCAAAAGTAAAAAATAAGACAGCAAGAAACATCATTAGGAAATATCCACTTATAATGATGAGCCAAAAGGAAAAGGACCAGGGGTTGATTCTTTAATTGCACTAAATGACAATAAATGAAGGATGTGATGAATAAACGTAAAGCCCTGCTGCTGACACGTTTAATTCAATCGAGGAAAGTTTGAGTTGGCAAAGGCTTTCAAATGAAGTCGATTGCCTTCAAAATACTTGACATACTCAAAAAGCAGACCATACCAATGAAAGAACCAAGTGGACCGCACTAAATGTTCATTAACACCTCCTAATCACTGAAGGCAAAAACACTCCACCCCACAAAAGAAAGGAAAAAGACCACGCTTCCCAGTCACGAGTCCATCACAGACGTAACCACATGCACCGCCTTTATATGATTTGTCAATTTCATGTTTTTCATTTGAGTTCATTGTGTAAAGATTATCGTAGCTTTCAATTGCCCCAAGTCTGAGGACCTTGGAAAAGTCATCAAGTTCTAAGGGACAATAACTAAAGAATTTCATCACACTAATGCAGTAATGCTACAAAATGACAGCATGCGCTTGCTGGCTCCTTCCTATTTCCACTGGTACAGAAAATGAGATCTCAAGGAAACTAGGCATCGATCATGGAAGACCAAGCACCACAATCTACCAAGAAAATCCAAAGAGAAGCAACATACATGACAGCAGTCAAATTCATAAATTCATTCCTCGTATCGTCCATAGTTAGTGGTGCACCATATCCGCAATATTCGTATGCCATTTATAATGGTGAAATACAATATTACATCTCATGACCTCATGTAATGATGTTGGAGCAATTTGATGAAATGTTAATATGCATACATGAATATGAATGCTTCTGGCCTTCGCTAACTCAAGTAGCAGGCTACACAACTTACAGGTGTGAATGTTCGAAAACTTCCTGTGGGCTTCTGAATTTAGTTCCTGAGACTGACCCGAGAGAATATCCATGATAAGATTTGCCAACTGTGAAATCAGTTGCATTGGGTCAATTCTTGATCTCATCAACTCCCGAGCTCTTATGACTGTATTGGAAGTGTCAGAAGATAAAGCTAGATCAAGCAAATCAAGCAATTCATCATCAGATACAGTTCCCATCTGCACAAGAGAAGATGGCCAATCACGATTCATTTAATATAGCATGAGCTGAAATAATTTAATACAGGTTGAGCTGAAAGCATGAAAAGGAGAAAACTGTGGGGCCCTCACGAGCTCATAGGCCAAGGACATTGTGATTCTTTTCCCAAGTAAACTGAGCTGATCGAGCATCATTTCTGCTTCCCGAAGGGAACCATTTGATTTGGCAGCAATAAATTCCATGGCAACTTGATCAAAGTCCAGACCCTCTTCTATGCAAATTTCATCCAATCTGTTGGCAATATCTGCATCCTTTATCTTTGGAAAGTGATATCTTTGAGAACGTGACAAGGCACTTCTTGGCAGCTTGTCAAGCTCAGAAGTGATCATAATAAACACAACGTGCTGGGGAAGTTTCTCTAGGCTAGTCAGAATCATAGCCCACGTCTCTGCACGCAACAATTGGCATTCATCGATGATGAAAACCTTGAAGCGTGAAGAAACTGGGGGAATGGCCGCATTTTTCAACATGGATCGAAGTCTATTCGTGCGGTTTATTATCAAAGAATCCACCTCCTTAACGTCTCTGCTCCATCCAGAAAAGAGAACTGTGCATTCTCTGCAGAATCCACATGGTCCTTGCTCATTCAACATAAGGCAATTTAGTGCAGCAGCAAGTACTCTCGAAGCAGAAGTCTTGCCAGTGCCACGGGGGCCATGGAAGAGATATACGGAGGGTATTTTTCCTGTAGATACAGAACCGTGTAGAGACTTTGCTACTACATCTTGACCCACCAATTCATTGAAAGATTTAGGCTTTGACCTTTGACCAAGTCGCTTTTGTGTATTTGAATACAGAGTACTTCCATTTTCTCTGCAAATATCTCTCCATCCATATTGATTTGCCCCATTCACATCCTCAACTAACAGAGGCCTGTCTTCAACATCGGATAAAGCAATTGACCTCTTGAATTTCGGGGTCCCTGACCAGCAGCAGCTAACGCTGCATCCATCCCGAGAGTAATCATCCGCATCAACTTCATTAGCAAACAATGACGGGCTACGGCTTGAACCTCCTAGATAAGCATCAATTCCCATATTTCTTGGAGTACCTGCACAACTTTCGACGTCACCAACAACACCGCCCGATCTTCTCTGGATCCTGTACTGAGATTTTCGTTCTGAAGCAGTATGTTTGATCTTTTCTGCTCGAGATGATCCCATTGACATCTCACTACACGAATCGACATCCTCCATACGATTGCTAGGAGTTACGCAGACTAAGTCCAGCCCTTTGTTTGTTGTATCATGCCGATACACTTCATTTGTTAGCCCAATAAGCTCTTCTTGCTTTTTACTGCAAAAATCCAGCTCTCCTGAAGGTGCATTCCAAGTTGGATAGCATGCATCGCCAACAAAGCAGCGATTCTCACAATTAACTAACTTAGACTTCCTCGGTGTTGGATTAACATCATCTTCATCCGAGCATTTTATATCATGGCCCTTTCCCACTGGGCCCTTGTCGACAGAGGCACCTTCTTGGGGACTGTTTATAAACCGGAGAGATATCCCATTATTTGAATTGGTTTCCCAATTAGCATTCTCGATCAAAGCAGAAAACTTGCTCATGGAATTCGTCGAAGGATCCCTGAGTGACCTCACTCTCCTAAGCGCCACAAGAGCTCTGGAAATAGGAATATCGACCGAATGCCGCCTACCATCCATCATTTTCTTCAAGACCCACCACCACAGAAAAAGTGGACTTCTCACTATGCTTTATATCTCAAGAGCTGAAAGAAAAGCAGAGCGACCCTGAAAGAAAATAAAATTTATAAGCATCAAAGTTATCAAAAGAATACCCCACCGGACTAATCTATGCTTGAAAAGGCAAAAGCGTCGTTCTACTTTTTAGGGTTCGAACACACACACACACACACACACACACACACAGGCACAGCACATCAAAATTAGGAAAAAAGAAATCACTTCATTCACGCTCTCCAAATGCATGTCACCACCAGCTCTAGCTTTCTAGCTTCTAGGAAAGTAAGGAGATTTTTTTTTTTTTTTTTTTTTTTTTTTTATGGCTAGAAAGGAAAGTAAGGAAGTGAGCAAAGCAACAGCAGAGTTTCAGATTTTCTTTTTTTTTGGGGGGAAAAGATAAACTGAGGCAAAAATGAAGCAATGAGCAAAATATGAAATGCTTAGATTTCTGGATGGAAAAGGAGTGCAGCACCTGAACGTGAATAAAAGACAACCCGCTCGCTCTTTAGAAAATGCATGTCGCTACACCGGAAATAGAGGAAAAGAGACAGCTGAGAAGGGTGGGGAAAACAGGGCAAGGCAAAAATAAGAATGTGCGAGGCACCTGCTGCCTTAGTACACAAACAGTGCAGCTCGGAACAGTGTCGGCTTCGACTTCGCTCGAACAAAACAGAGTAGAGTGCTCGCACACTCGGCCACTCACAGAGTCACACTACTTCATTTCTCCGTAACAGAGCATGTCAGAGTCCCAAGAAGAGAGAGAGAGTGTGTGTCTAAGGAGAATCTTGAATTCAAAGCAATTAGAGAGAAAAAAAGGGTACACATATCTGCAAGCGAAAACAACGAACGCGAAACGACAAAGTTTGAAAAGCTCGGACCTGAAGCCAGCAGGGAATTAATAAAGAAATGCCGAGTCCCTCATGACCGCCACGAGGGTGCGACTGTAGACGGGAATATCTCCCGATTTCCTCTTCGAAGTTAACGACGGGTTTGAACGTGGGAACGGAGGTGGAGGTAACGTGAAAAGCGGGACACGAGACCCCCCCGGCCCTAGAACGCCGCAGCTGCATCGGCGACAGAGCTCCCTCGTCGAAGCCTGTTCGGCATTCATATGACATCGACAGCACCGCCGGTGGGAGACGACGGTGATGGCGGCGAGGGAAAGCGGTCAGTGGCAAAGAAGTAAATGCCATTAATGGGCGAGGGCCATTGGCAGAATAGAGCGACTGCCATTGCAATGCGGAGAGAGAAAGGAGAGAGATTCGAGGAGGGAAAAAGTAATGGTTTTTGCAGAATTTCTTTTGTTCTTGTGCAGAGTTTTTGCAGGCGGGGGTCTGGCTCTCGTTCGGCGAGCCTACGGGGGTAGTTTGGGGATTTCCAGTTTCGCGCTCGACGGTTTTAGTTAGTTGGGAGAAGGTGGTGGGGACGGGAGAGGCCGTGTCTCCGGTTCGGTTTGGTGAAGTTCTTTACTCGCGCGGTTAGAGCGTGAACGACAAACGCGAATATGTTGCTAAAAAAACAGGGCATTTCTGAAAGTATTGATTTAAATGTGTAATTAGCAACTTAGTATGGCATACTTTTTTTTAGTAATGTAAAGCTTAGGAGCACTCGATAATAAATGACTGAGAGTACTTGTTAGAGAATAATAAATGAAATTTTACACTTTTAACGGTTTTACTTAGTTGATAAATGATATTGCTTGAATATTTAGACTTGATAACCCAATTCGCTCAAAAAATCTTTATATTTGCATTAGTGGCATGTGTGTCACACAAAAATGAATATTTTGGAATTTTTTATTGCTATTGAGGAAATAAAATAACGGCATGTGATTGCATTGTCAATTCTCGTGTGGGAATCAGGGTGTAATCTTTTCAACTTAGGAGATGGATAAATTATCAAGAATTAAGCTATGCTTGTTTTTTAAGTACTCGTTAAACAAATTTAATGTGAAGCAGCCATCTTTTTCAAAGTTGTGATTATACATAAAAAAAAAAAAAAGAACAATCATTGTATTGGAAGATTGCACATTAATTATTTAACTAGATGTCCACGAGACACTCATTGAAATACCCTACTATACATGGGACCTTTTTAAGAACGTGTGTCTTTCATAACCCTTGTTAAATATTCTTTTTCAAAATCGTAATTATACATAAAAAAAAAAAAATAAGAACAATCAATGTATTGGAAGATTGCACATTGATTACTTAACTAAATCGTCCACGAGACACTCATTGAAAGACCCTACTACCTTTTTAAGAACGTGTGTCTTTCATGACACTCGATAAACATACTTAACAAAGTAAAGTTTCTATTCGCAGCATTTTCTTTGTTTCTCACTCAACAAATGTGCTTGAGGTACGCACTAAACCATATTCCTTTATCTCTGAACCCAAAAAAAAAAAAAAAAAAAACTATACTCCTTTATCAATAAAAGGCAAATAATACATGTCAACACTCGTGCAATATAAGACCAAATAGACCCTTCAACAGCATCTAGGGCGCGTGGTGGTATTGTAGATGCGTTTCCGAGGACAACGGAAAGAAGGCAAGGCAGAGGGAGGCGAGTGAATCCGGAACGAAGTCCGCATTCGGGTAAAAAGGACAAGAGACATGTGCCCCCCCCGCCCCAAAAATTTATGCCTCGGCTCCCACGGGACATCGACTCATCCCATCAAATAAAGCACGGGCTTCCGTCGGCCCATGCATCCTGGCGCTTGTCTATCCCCCAAAGTCGTGTCTTCATTTATTGAAATCGAAACCGAGACCAAGAGACAAAAGACGAAAAGGATCACACAGAGACTTTTGGAAGACCGTGTCCGATGAACCCCGTTCTCATACCATAATTTCCGAAATCACCGGCAAATATATCCGGCCAACAGTTATTAAATACTCATTTAAGAAGATGATTAATATCATTAAAAATTTTAAACTGATATATTATGATAAATTTACTCAAAATCATTTTTTTAATCATAAAAAATCTCAAAATAATACACATTTGACGAATTAACTCCCAAATTAGTATATTTATGATAATTTTATCCTTCTATTAGTTTCTATTAAATTTTAATCTCGAATTGCCGAGTTAAATGATACGTGATAATTGATTAATATATTAGTTTAATATTTTATTTTCCGTTTGTCACATTTGTACAATTTTTGTGATTGTTCCGTATTAATCCAATTTAATGAATGATATATTTGTCACAAATACATTAATTTAAAATTTTTGGCTGTTAAAAAAATTATTTTTGAATAAATTTATTATAAGTGTATCAATTTGAGATTTCTTGTGATTATTTTTGAGTAACTTTATCGTAAATATATCGATTTGAGATTTTTTTCATAATCAAAAATTAATTGGAATAAATTTATCACAAATATACCGATTTAAATTTATGGTGATATCAATTCTCAAGGAAAAACATCATTGGTTGGCATTTCGGGAACCAAAAATTTTCTTCGTAGAAAAATACCCCGATCCTTATCTCCCCAAAAAGAAAAGAAAGGGGAAACGAGATCATTATTAGCTCTAGCCGCATAATTCAGTGCACGAATTATCAATAATTTATTATCAATTTCGAATGAAAAATTAAAAAGAGAGAGAGGGGGGAAAGTGGGGTTGGACCACAGGCGAGGGAGGGAGCAAAGGGGTTACTAGCGAGTCAGTGAGTTGACCGCACCGCTGGCTCACTGACTCCGGCAATAATCGTTCAAAGGAGAGAGGAGAGAGAATAGGATAGGACGGATTAGATAGATCGTAGGCCTGCAAAAGAGTCCGTGACGCGCCGACTCCCTACGCGCCGCACCCAATTAATGAGGGGGCGCGCTCGCCTACGCGCGGGATTCGGGGGAAGAGGGGGCGGCGTTTCCCCCCCGGCGGACGGGCCCACGTGGTTTGACCCCGTCTTACCGTTGCGAACCCCCAACGCTCGTCCAGCCGAGGCCAGCTGGACTTTTTCGCCTCTGTCCGAAAAGATAATAGTTAATTAATTTCTCCTTTCCCTTTCTTTTTTTTTTTTTTTTTTTGGGGGCTGGCCGGGACATTTAGGCTGTCTATATAATTGACCGCTGCTCTACTTCTCGTTGCATTTAAAATCGACATGTGGACGATTTAATAATTTCTCATTGTCCCCAACCTCGCGCAATAGTCGTTTCGAATTATTATGAGTCGTAAAAATGAACAAAATCAATGGATAAAAGAATGGGTGATCAATTTCAAACCTGAAAATCTGGCTCATAAGATTTGGTTCTCAAAAACATATCATATTTAGAAATGATTGGTTTTTAGGGGATGCATGAATTGTCTGCTAATGACCGATTCTAATGGTCAATTCCATGCACTCTATGATTTGTTTACCGGTTGGGTTTATGGAATCGATTAAAATGGCCCCATTTTGAAAAAGACTTAAGAGCAAGCGACAAATTTGGAGGCTAGAGAAAACAAGAGCAAGAGTGATGGAGTGATTGACATTGCTGAAAGCCACCAATAGTGAGAAAGAGAGAGGGAGGTGAGCTGTGAGATGAGTGAGGTAAGAGATGGAAAGAAACGAAAAAGGAAACTACTGCTTTGATCTTAAAAATTAAAAAAAATAAAGTTATATATCTACCGATTCGGTCAAAGTGAGTAGTTTCACACTTAGAATCAATAATTTGACCAATACTTATCAATTCCAATAAATTAGAACTATGAACTAGATCGGTTCCTATGGGGATCGCTGATTTTGGGCTAATCTAGTCCAGTGTGATTTCAAATTCTTTTACACACCTCTACCCCTATTGATCGTGGAACTTATATGCAATCAAAATGCCCGGTTTCAAAGTTGACTCAAGAACCAGCTGGGGTTTTTTCTTTTCTTTTTTCTTGGTTTCATTTTATTATATATAAACAAATACTATAATTTTTATTTAGAGATAATATATCAAATATATAAGATTTCAACAAATATTTTCCGCGTAAAAGAGAGAGCAAAATAACTCATTCAGGGTCAAGAGTAAAATCAGTTCAAAAAGGGCACGGTTCCAGGGGCCGGGTACAACCTGCCCATTCAGAGTACTGAAACAGGGACGAAACTGGTCAAGCCCGCTTTTCAGTTTCTTGAGCCGGACCGATCCCTCTTGTGAACCGGCTGAATGAGACCGGTTAGGGCCGGTTCCATTTGAAGCCCAGCATAAAGGACGTCTCGTTTGTCTATTGTCAGTGCCTCCGCACACTCCGGTTCGAAGCCTTTTTGTCACAAGCCTTGCACTTTTATTGGGCCCTCTTTCGGCTTGTCTTCGTGGGCTTTTGCACTTGGTGAAATGGGCATGACTCATCACTCAAACATGAAAAGGCTGGCAGCCTCTTCTAGCTTGGTCTATCGAGTTGAGCTTCATTAGGAAAAAAAGTAAATAAATAAATAACTGTAACGCTTTGAGCTCTTCGATAAAAAAAAATTGATTTTGGGCACACCATATCCCGAGTGACTCTCCCTCAAAGTAACTTTCGTAGCTAAGGTTGTCCCTTTCGTGGATACAGCATTGATAAACAAAAATGGACAAGAATAATTTGTGTACATCTATACAGATTAGTCGAATCAAAATATCATAGATGTTTTGTGTTAATCTAAGAAGATATGCGGAAATTTAGTCACTTGCTTGGTCTTGCTGATAGACGTGCTGAATTGATGTGAAGCTCAAGCTTATCAATTCACAAGATAAGTTGGAGTGGTGGCTTATAAATGTCTCGATTCAACTTATCATGAGTGTCAATTTCGTACCAAGATTTTTTTCTTGTATCGTCAACATCTGATGGTTAGGATGAGAATCGAGTGGAAAAGATTTTCGCGAGGTGGGGAAAGACAAGTGGAGTTTTTCAAGTTTTTCGCATTTTTATTTAATTTTAGCCTAAGGACCAGAGTGCTTGACTCGGATTGGTCGTGAGTTGACACGTCGGACCGAGTCGAGCTGGCCTCTCCGGTTCCTGAAAGGCCGGTTTTCGGTACAAACTGGCCCTCGGTCGGTGGCCTTATTCCCTTCCACGTCAGCTCCTAAAAGATCTGAGATCTCGCATCCCTCCCTCGTGTCCTGAGAAGAAATATATCCGACGGGGCAGGGGCAAAGGTGGAACTGGAGAATAGATGTCCCTGCGCGTTTGCTCGCCACGCGCCCTTTGTCCTTACTGCTACTACTACCGCCAGGCTGGCTACGGGCAGCCGTGTTGGTGCCCTTTTTTGTGATTATCATTTTCTTTTTTCCGATTTCGCGGGCGAAAAGAGAGAACGAGGAAAAAAATATAAAAGAGAGAAGAAAATCGAATGTCCGTTTACCATCGACCGCCAGGAAAGTTATGGTTGGTGAAATTCAGGAATCGCCGGCTTAGTCAGAGTCAAACCTTAAATTCGAGCTCGGACGGCGGCTGATGTCTCGCCATCGAGAAGGTTTCGGGAAGCATCCACGAGAAAATTTGTCCAAAGCCCACACGCTTAAATTTGTTACTAGGGAAAAAGCTAATATATTAAAATCCAAGAGATCATGGACGTCCAAACAAGCAAGATAAGCCGGGGGTAAAATTTGGTGTCAATATCATGTTAAAAAGTTTGATGCGAAACTTAAAATTAATAGATAAAAATAGCTTACATATATATAAATCTCATAATCAAGTGATATTAGATATTTTAATATTTTACTTGAGCGATGACTACTTCTCTTGTTTTTTACTTATTTTGGATTGTCTTTTATTTCGAATGAATTATTTAAAGGGTAAAACCGCCAATTTAATTTTTAAAAAGAAATCTTTACAATTCAAACAAGATGCCAAATTCATTAACTCACTCACATGGCCTCGTACACCATTTTAATTTTCACGGAAACAAACAGTTGGGCCTACCTCGTGGAAGAGACGTTTCGTTTCTGCATCCATATAACTTGTGAGTGTTTTTTAAAAAGGGTGTTGGTACTTGAAGTTGACGGTACTCTTTTTCGACCACGAAAAACACGAATGTTTGTCCAATGCTCGTGTCATTCGAATAAAACAGAGTGAAGTACGATGAGAATTTCCCACGTCCCCTCTCCCATTCCATTCATTCGCTTACCGTTTTGGGTCCTAAACCTCTAGAATCTGCATTTTCTGCCTGACACTAATTAGGCCCATTAAATTTACCTGCTCATCAGTAAAAAAAAGCAAGTGTAATTTAATAATGATCGATTTTAGGATAGACGATTTTCACTTTTAAATCATGAATCTATGGACCCACTTGGGAATTGGATCCGGTGAGTTCATGGAACCGATCAAAATGTCCCCGATAAATTCATGCAATACATTTGTCAAAGTGGAGCAGCTCGCCTTCCTCTGTCGCGATCTATTTGTGTATGCTTTTATTTCTATAACTTTCTAGGAAGGTTGACTTTGGAAGGAGTCTAATCGAAAAAGTTGCGTTCTCCGGATCATCCAAGGCACCTTCTCAATATCTTGTACATAATGCATCATGTGATAAACCACTTTCCAACGTCAACTTTTTACAAAACGTAAATTCGAAATGGGCCGAGTGTTACTAGCAAAAGTTACAGCATGGCCAATGTTTGGTCCCTATTCCATCATATATATTTCTAATAAATGAGAAGAAGGTGGAGACGGTGAACATAACCTTAGAAACTACGTGGAGGTAGGAGTTGTCTTGATGATTTTGAGGAATCTATACGGAGGCCACAAGATAAGTAAAGCGAGAAACAAAGAGAAAATTGGGGTTTTGATTTGAAAACATAAAAAAAATTAAACTATATAGATATGTATATATACTAGTCCAATTTGGGTGAATGGTTTCACATCGGGAGCCGGAAACTAGATTAGTACTCATTGGTTCTAATAAATTGAAACTGCGAACTGGATTGGTTTAGTTATGGGCGGTTCCCGAACCTTTTATACACCCCTATTGAAATTATCGTCGAAGACAAGCAAAATGCAACGAACTTTGAAGTTTGGGTAATAAGACTCGAGATGCGAATTGGAGGTTATGAGGGGACTCAAAGTAGCATGTGGATACAATGTTGATGAGATGGTATTCGGTATCTCCATCAAATCATCCGCACACTTAGCTAAAGGACGCATGTAAATGTTTTGAGTGCAAAAAGGTTTGAGGCGCTCTTGGTTTTTCTCGAGGCACTTCCAAAGTCCTTTTTTTTGTGTGTTGGGAAATTGGCATAAATAGTCATTCAATTTTTGACCCATAATATTTTTATAAACTTTTAATTTGTTCCATTGATTCAGAAAAAAAACGCGCGATGTGATTCATTGGCACTAATTTGATAAATATTAAATTTAATCCATGAATTATATAAAATTATTTAATTTTATCCTGAACTTAAATAATAAAATAACAACATTAGATATGTACAAAAAAGTCTATGAACCACGTTGAATAAATTAAAAATTTAAAATACATTACATATTTAACTAAAGTTTAGAAATCATATAAAAATATTTAATTTTATCTTGAACTTAAATAATAAAATAACAACATTAGATATGTATCAAAAGTCCATGAACCACATTGAATAAATTAAAATTTTAAAAACTACATTACATAGTCAACTAAAGTTTAGAAATCATATTAAAAAATTTAAAATTTAGATATCACGTTACGTGTCGAGACAAAATTTATAGATTTTTGGTGCCATTATACCTTTCATTTAAGGGAGCAACGACTCATCTCCTTAAAAGAACGATAGAAGACGCGAGCAAGGACGTATGCCAACGCCAGACAAGACGAAGAAAGAGACACTAAGGACAGGACATCCTCGGCCGGGTCCCGTAGCCAATTGATTGGCTGGATTATCTCCGTGATTTTTTTATACGAGGTAAGAGTGGCCAAAACGAAACTTGCAAGTGGGAAAGCTTCGTCCACATTTAGTCCAATCTCACCGCACCGTCTTGCCGGCGGGCTGCTGCTGCTACAGTCCACACCGTCATTTCGCTATCCCGTCCACTAAAAGATTCTTCCTTTCTGGTGAGCTTTGTCTATAAATTCATGGACGCACCCCCAGTTCGGACCTCCCTCACTTCTCACGCGATTCCTCTCGTGCTCCCTCCACCAACAACCCGATTCTCTCTCTCTCTCTCTCTCTCTCTCTGCGCGCATGGAGGATCCCAACGCTAACGCTGCATTCGCAGCCGCCGCCGCCGCGGACTTCTACGGCCAAGCGTACGGACCACCCTCTCCGCCGGCGGGAGGCGCGGACCCGTTTCGCCGAGAACTCCCCGAACCCGACGTTTGGATCCTCACTTCCGGCGGCCTTCGCATCCCCGCTCACTCTGGCATTCTGGTAATTTGAGGAAACACAGAGAAAGTCTCTGCTTTTGTCCGTTCGAGTTGCTCCTGACCTCGATGAACTAGAAATTCAGTTGATTCTTTGTCGTGGTTTTTTCCGGAAGTACCGGGCGCTCATGTGTTCTTGTTTTGGTGGGTTTGGAATGGCAGGCATCCGTGTCGCCGGTGCTGGAGAACATCATAGACCAGCCACGGAAGCACCGGAGCTCCGAGCGCGTCATCCCGATCCTCGGCGTCCCCTGCGACGCCGTCTCGGCCTTGGTCGGATTCCTCTATTCCTCGAGGTTCGGTTCTTGAATCTTCGATTCGCTTGCCCTCGTCCAAGATCTCACACGAATCTTATTGCGGACGTTTCTTTCCCTTTCGGAATAGACATCTCATCCCAATCAATTATTGTCGCATGATCACGCCTAAAGTGTCGCTGCCACTTAGAGAAGTAAATCTTTACAAGCTTCCCTAAATTATATTAACTGACGTAGCATTTTTGCACGATCTCCACGCGAGCGCATTGTCAGAGAAATGGTCAGGTCCGGTTAAAAATGCATGAACAGCGTTCATCGAATGACGTGGGGTGCGGTGCAGGTGCACGGAGGACCAGATGCAGAAGTACGGGATCCACCTGCTGGCGCTGTCGCACGTGTACTTGGTCCCGCAGCTGAAGCAGCGGTGCACCAGGGCGCTGATCCGGCAGCTTACGGTCGAGAACGTGGTGGACGTGCTGCAGCTGGCGAGGCTGTGCGACGCCCCGATCTCTACCTCAGGTGCCTGAAGCTTGCCCACGCCCATTTCGAGTCCGTGGAGGCGACCGAGGGCTGGAAGTTCCTGCAGAAACACGATCCGTGGCTCGAGCTCGAGATCTTGCAGTTCATCGACGAAGCTGAATTGGTACGCTCCTACCCAAGTTCACGTTATGCGTGCGAAGACGAATTCGATTGAGTGGTCAAAAGCTCCGTCAAAGATTCATGTATTGGGATCAACGGAAAAAAGTGATTTTCTGAAAAGATTATTCAGGGCAGGTTAATACCGATGTTAAAACTATAGCTTGACAACTAATATTTTTGTCGCGGAGGACTTGGACAACACGTAATACTAGGAAAGAGTTTTGTTTAGGCACGTTTCGAAGAGCAAGTAGCTTGAAAAAAATTGCAGTATATCAACATCCTAGAATATATTCGAAGTCTTGACTGTGTTATTATATTCGTTTCCTTCCTTACTTCTCTTCTCCTGGGCAGAAGCAAGCAATTCATTGGTCATCGGTCTTCTACGGGCCTTTCTTGTCAATCAAATTTTCCTTGCTTCTCGGGTTATATTTGCATGATAACCAAGAAATATAAAAAATGTGATTTTGACTTTGACCAAAGCTTGCGAAGATTAACGAACGGTACAATTCTCAAGTGCAAAATGTTTTTGACTGTTTTCTCAAACTCGAATGAATCGACTGTGAAACAGAGGAAGAAGAAGAGGAGGAGGAACAAGGAGGACCAGAGCCTGTATCTGGAGTTGAGCGAGGCCATGGAGTGCTTAGAGCATATATGCACGGAGGGCTGCACGAGCGTCGGCCCATGCGATGCCGAACCCCTGATGAAGAAGGAGCCGTGCGGCAAGTTCGCCATCTGCCGCGGGATCCAGCTCTCAATCAAGCATTTTGCGACCTGCGAGAAACGGGTCGGTGGAGGTTGCTCGAGATGCAAGAGCATGTGGCAGCTTCTCAGATTGCACTCTTCGATCTGCGACCAGCCCGATTCTTGCCGGGTTCCCCTTTGCAGGTAATAGAAACCTCAGATTCGTGTTTACCAGCCAAAATTGATTCTTTTGTATTCGTATGGAATTGTGATGCTGCAAAACATTAAATTTCTGTTGAGCATGCTAATAATTATATGTAGTTTAAACTCGAGGAGCTTTCTAATCTGGCAAATTATGTGGAACTCTGCCATAATCATTCTCATGTCAAATCCAGATATGAACGATAAGGGGAAAAGACTAAATTGACTAATACCTTATCTTGACTTTTCTAAGTAGACTAAGTTGATATTCTTTGAATCTTTCCAACGGGGTTTCTAAGTGGCTGGCTGCTATAAGACATCAGCAGTGACATGACGAGACGGCAACCTGGGTCCGTCGTTGGACCCATCAGTAAATTGTCGTATTAGCATTTCACTCTATTGCACGGCTCCTTGCAAGTATAGGGATACTTTCAGTGGGATTGTAGGGTCAGATTGGGACTGTTTCTTGAATTCATCATGTTATTGGAAGTTCATGCATCACTGGGACTTTAACAACTACTGCTGGCTCATCATGATATCCGCCGAATGAATTCTGTGGGCCTCTTACTCATTAAAAAGCTCAGTGTCGATGTCCTCTCTTTGGGGCCTGTAATGAGTCGTGAGGATTACTGATTCATATCTGCTGTCTCGGTGATTTTAACAGGCAATTCAAATTGCGAATGCATCAAGAGAAGAGGAAAGACGATGCCCGTTGGAAGCTGCTGGTGAAGAAAGTTATCTCGGCAAAGGTCCTATCCTCCCTGTCTCAGCCCAAGAGGAAGAGAGCAGAGGAACTGAGAGAGGAAGTAAGTGATCGCAGCATCAGAAGCATGAGATTGCCGACAATCGCGAGCCATTAGAATTTCACTGGTTGCCAACATGGAAAGATGGCAATCTGGTCGTGAGCCAGCACCTTTTTCGCGGCTAATTACCAGATCAAGCAGACGATGCCCGTTCCAATGCTTGCTCGTATAGTAGGCTGGAACCGTTGCTTGTACTGTAATTATAGATATTCAAGTTGATGCAGATGCAAGTTACCTATAGTGGTCTCCGTATTACCGTATAGTCTTTTGATGTTCATAACTTTCGAGGGGCAAATGTGGAATCAGTGAAGAAAATTGCCTGAAATGTAGTATACAGAAATTGTTACATGTATCCTTCAACTTGTGGTGATTTTGTAATAGACACTAAGTGGTTCTTCTCCTACTTTCTCACCTTTGCTTTTAATATGTAGTGTTGAAAAGTGTGTTTTGCACCTTAAAAACGAGTCGTCCTATAAGTCTTTCACATTTGAGCAATATCAAAGTCCACACGAGATCTCAGACGAAGTAGTTTAAGGTCATAATCAGGACCACACCTTTGCTTTTTTTTATATGTAGTGTTAAAAGGTGTGCTTGGCACCCTAAAAACGTGCTGTCCTCTGTTCTTGCAGTGGAAATTTCTAAGACTGGAGGGACCACAATACAAAGGAAATCTTGGTGAAACGTCTCTATTAAAACAGAAGCAGTTAGAATGGGATCAACTTGGTGCCGTGAAGTCAAAAGAAACCCCGTGAAGGCACGAGATATGAGCTGATAGGTTACTTAATGGTTTGATTTCCTGCATCATTGGCAAAAAAAACCACTAAATTCTTGATGTGCATGACTGAACTATTACAATAGCCAGAGTAATGTCTCCAACTTCAGGTTGACAAATATAACAGAAAGACAGCGATTCGAGCAATTTTCTCATAGCTTAGATCATAATCAACGAGATTTGAGATTTGTTGCGTAAGCAAGTTGCATAATTCCATGGAGTTTTTTATGATGCTTTGTTAAATTTACTTGAAATTTCATAACTTCTCTTCCTGGGCTTATGATTTCTCCATGCTACATCGGACCTTGATAATGTTAAGTTTAGGTTCTACTTGTAATGATGTTTACTTGTGGAAAAAGATCTCATTATAAGTTAGAACAAGCGCTATCACATATAAGACACTTCATCTCACCATACCTAAATGATGTAAGATTTGGTTCATTCTATCTCCCATGCCATTTTAAAGTCGGAGTTGCACTTTGTTCGGGACAAGGTGCCTCTTTTTCTCGGCGATCACTCTTGCTCTCATCGGGCCTGGTCGTTATAGATAAGTCTAAAGAAATTTTCTTATTCTATTTCTGATGCACTGATGATCCTAAAGAACTGAATTTTCATTATAAGAGTTTTAAGGATTTGTGTACATTTCCACAAGATTACGCGACTAATCATTCTTCGAATTGTGCTTGACAGCTTTTAAAGGGCAATAAAAAGCTACAATGGGCATGGCGACAAAGGAATTCCGCGTCCCTACAGTTCCCCCCTCCGGAGATATTTCCTGGAGCCGTTTCCATCATTCAGAGGGCTCTTTATGCGACAGGTCCACGCCTCGGAATCCAACGTTTTTCTCCCTTGTAATCGTCGGCGGGACTCCCCTGTGCTGGGTCATTAGTAGTCAAATTCACTGGTTTAGGACCATTTTCCTATTAGCTTTTGAGAGAAAGATTCCTTCGAGAGCAACTGTAAGTGATCATTTTGCTAGGCCATTTGCTCACGTGGGTCCAAACAGAGACAATGGCAGGCCATTCCTCCGACTTCTTGATTCTGCTACCCACTTGCTCTGGCTTTCATTGCAGCGCTAGCACGAACAGCAAAAGACCATTGTTTGCAATTGCGGGGTGCTTTAGGAAGCATCCTAGACAGAAAAAGGAAAGAGATGATGAGACCAAAATGCTTCGACGAGACGCGGAAAAGACCCACATGTGTATTCAGTGCCCGTCTCAATGATGACTCGTGAATCACTCGCTCACTATGTGGTTGATCCATGCTCAGGATATTTTTTCACGCTTTCTTAAATGTAATGATGGAGTGGGCATCTTTTCGTTGTCTCCCATACTCGATTCTTTGCATTAGACCCCCTTACGTGCTGGAGTCTGTTGATTAGGCACGACAGGAGGAAAAGAATCAAAGGTCAATTTGGGCAGCTCTGTCTTGTTTTCATTGTGACCTGAATTTGACATTCAGGCTGCAATGGAACTGTACCAGTCCACCCCAATAATCTTTTTTTTTTTTTTGTATTTGTATTTGCTGTTGCTGATCACGTCATAGATGTAATATTGTTTCAATAAGAGTCATCCAATCATTGCTTATATCTTCGACCTGAGTAGGTTGTTAAAAAACTTCATCCGAGGTCTCGTTCGGATCTTGAGATTCCCTAAATGTAAAACAAAAAAGGGTAGAGTCGAGTATAGAATTGAACGAGATATTGTATCAATTTGGAGCATGAGATATTAAAATAAGAAATGCATCCTAACAGCCCGCCATCTCCTTAATGCAAATGAACAGGCGCAGGAGGTTCTCGCAGGAGGGCCTCAGGTAATTATTTTTGCGATAACAGTTTTCCTGTCATTGCTCGTATATGATGGACCCTTATTTGCGGCGGATGGATCGAAGAGAAGTACCCGGACTACTGTAGGGATCGGGCTGGGTTAGGAACGGGGTTATCATGGGCTCGCTCAATAGGCCTCTCTGTTGGGGACCTAACTTCTAATGTAAGTGTACTGGGCCTCCTTGTGGGCTATGTAGATTAGATGGGTTTGAGGTGAGCCGTCAGCTTTTATGGAAGCTTAGCAGTCGGAGACTTGAAACTCAAGAATTCAGGACAACCTCATCTATGTGCTATCAGGCAGAGAAATTTAGATGCTGATCAAGATGCTGCGATACACTCGTATTGCTGATAAACTACGCATCGCAGTCGAGTCTTTCCGCTTCAGATTTCAGCCGAAGACTGATTGATCAGTGAATTGCAGTAGTTGTCACTTGTGTATTGGGATTTTTACATCAATATAGATGAAGGTGCATTTTGCAGATGTCCTAGGACAGAGGAATTGAATCATTGTAGATCATGCATTATTTGTACCGTAACAATTCTTGGGAAAGGCCAATTTATCTTGCTGCCTATGAGAACCTATAAACATGCACTGTGTAATCATAGGGAGCAGACATTATTTGTGTCTATGTGGACACAGGACATGCACACTTTCAAGCAGAGGACACAAACGAAAGCCTAAGAAACTGTGATCACTAGTCAATCTTGAGTCATTGCCTACACTCCATTCTTGACAGGAGACAAAACTCCGGCGGGATTATCTGAGGAGTTCTTGATGGGGTATGAGGCTTCCATGGCTATGCCGCACAGCCCTTCCTTAGCTTCGATCCCACGTTTCATCCTTAGGTAGCCCTTCTCGCCCCATTCTGGACCCCAGGAGTTCCTCACGATCCAGTACTTGGTCCCCTGGAGAGTGCTCCCATAGCCGACAATTGCGACTCCGTGATCTAGATCTGAGCCACAGCTTCCATTGAATACACCCTGATAGGTTCACCAAGAGGTAACGGTTCGATTGAGCAAATTCAGTTGCTTTTAGAATGGAAGCAAGCATGTGAAGTCTCAGACAAACTAGTTAATCTGGTGCGGATTGGATTAACCAGCCAAAGTTCTTGAAGACTCTCGAAAACATAATTACGACATTATTGAAAGCAGGATCAACTGTTATAGGAACGTCAATGGTTAGTTCCTTGTCATTGTCACAAGTTAATCAGGATAATGCCTTGACAAAATTGTAATCCTTGTGTCAGCATAAACGAGACGTTTCTTTTGAAAGTTCTACTAAATCAGTTTATAACATGTTAAAATTACTTACTGCCGTGTAAACTGAATTTCCCGGAATTTTCATTGGATTTATATTGAGTAACTTTTACCTCGGAGTAGAATTGAAAATCTGCAACTCTTGCTTCTATGGACACAGACACGGGCTGATTAGCAACCGCCTTCTGCAACGCATCCTCGTCGTTGGCTGGTACATTTTCATGTCCATCGATCGACACCACTGGGGATTTCTCCTGCGAGATATCAAAGGGCAATTTACAGATCACAAAACAACGTTTCAAAGACTGTAGAATTGAGTTGAGCTTGGACTGTGATTAATTTACCTTGGCGACGTCACAGGTCCCATTGCTAGCTTGGTAAGGGTAATTCGACTCGGACGTGATGCCTCCCTTCTGCTTGATGAACTCGAACGCATAATCCATGAGCCCGCCGTTGCACCCTTGGTTTTGTGTGTTGTCGCAGTCCACCAGCTCTTGCTCGGAAAGAGAGAGGAGCTTGTTCGTCCTCAAGTAATTGATTCCCTCGACCGCTGTCACGGTCGAAAACGCCCAGCAACTACCTGTTCCATCCCAAACAATAACCGCGAAGAATCTTAGGATTCATAGCGACTCGTGACCTTATAGAAATGAGAAAGTGAATCATGTACACACCGCAGTGGCCTTGGTTCTTGACGTCGGCGACTGCGCCTTTCTTCCTCCAGTCGACGGATGGGGGCACTGGAGCGAAGTCCTTGTACATGAAGCTCTCGGAGCCACGTTGCGCGCCCCGGAACATCCTGTGGTGGTTGATCTTCGACCCCGTGTACAAGCTCCTGAACTCATGGTTGGTCATGTCGGCGAACTTGTTGAGCTTCAGCTTGTAGGGCTTGTCCTGCTTGTTCACCCGGTGGACGTGCATGACGTTGTGCTTGAACACGTTGAACCGCTCGTGCTTGTCGTCGAGGCTCCGGGACACCGTGTGGTGGCTCCGCCACCGCTCGTACAGGTCCCACAGGCTGTCCTCCGACGCCAGCTCCCTCTCGTGGAAGTCGAAGCTCTCGGCGATCCCGAGGATCGACACGAGCGCCAGGGCAACTAGGAAGAGTTTCTTAAACTCCATTTCCGTATCAGAGAGCTCAAACTCAATGCGACGCAAAGCTATGAAAGGATATGGGCAATTCCGAGGAGTCGAGTGTGGCTTATATGGAGGAATAAATGAAGTGACAACAACGACGACGATATATATAGACAGGAAGATGCGAGAAGAGAAGAAGGGATGAAAACTGTCACAAATTGCTTACGGGCATCAACAATCACACGCCTCCTCATTCATTACTAATATACAAAGAGATTAACGCGCGCAAGCAAGCCCGGTTACGGAGCACGGCCTGCAAACATCAGAAAGAGAACAGAATGGAAATGCTGATATAACATTTGCAGCGATCTTTTGCATGCCGAACACGCGATCGCACCGACGCCCACGAGAAAAAACAGAGGACGAATAAGGTAAAAAAGGAGAGCGCCGGGGGGTGACGAGGCACGGCGATTGCGGGTTCTTGGAAGACTGCTGATCGAGAGGGGCCACACAGTTTTGTTGCAAGGGAGACGAGGCATAGCGCCGGTGGGTGACGAGGCATGTACTTCCTAGTACAACTAGCTTAGGATGCTAATCCATGTACCAAGTGATGTGGCATAATAAAGACGAACGCTTTAAACGGAAGGGCCTTGTTCAATATCGGATTGAGATCTGGCATGTCCGTTTAAACCTGTATATGACGCGTGCAGATACGCATATCGGGTTGAGCGAGTTTATGCGATTTGAAACTAATCTGTATGTAAGTACCATAAGTCTTAGTGTTGGAGGACCGCAACTTATTTTCTTCCCTGATTTAGCTAATCAACTCTTATCTACCAGATAAATTAGTGGTGCCGACCTAATTATGGCATTGGTGATTATGCAAGTGCGACCGTACGGCTTAAAAAAGCGTATGAATTCGAGATGGATTAGATTACGTGCAAGGATAACATGTGTGATGATATTAGCCAAAGTTTTGTTAATAGGGTCTTTTGCGTCCGAGATAGCTCATTTCTTATGCGATGCTATAATATTCTATGTATACATATTTTTTAATATGCATGACCCATGCGGATGCAGGTTACCGAGACTCCTAATGCTGATTAAAGGATAGGATTAAAGAGATTCTGGAGCCAGTAATGGAGGGAATCTTACGGTCTGACTAATCAGTCCAATTGAATCGTTTGCTTGTGGAATTGGAGTGGTGTAATGATGGTCACCGTCCTACGTGGCGCGCTTGAGCTGAAGTGGCTCCATTGAAAGATCGACACGTGGCCTCTAATATGGACTGGCCACGAAATGGAAAAGTCTAAAAGTTGAGTTTTCTTTTTCTCGTTCCTCAGACTGGCTGTCAAAAAAAGGACGGGACAATGAATGCTTGGACTCCCGCTTAAAAATTTCTCTCTCTTAATCTCAATTTTCAGAGCTCTTTACGTTCTTCTTGGAGAAGAACAGCCTAGACACTTCTCCTCTTTTTTTCTCCAGCGAGTCCACTGCCTCCGCCTCCCCAGAAAGCCTCGCCGGTCGTCGCTTCCTCCGAGAGCTCCGTCGGTCGCAGCTGGTTCCCGCCTTCGCCTCCGCCGTTGCCTCTCGGAGCGCCATCGGTGGTTCCAACGAGCTCGAGTGAACCTTGCACGCGCTTCGCTCCTCTCTCTCACCTGGGTTTTGAGAAATCAAGCGATGAAGAAGAAGTTTCTCTAATTTTTTCTGCTTTTTCTTAGAGACATTTCTTCTTGTTTTCGCCCAACCCGTATCCTTGTTTCGACACCGCCATTTGAAAAGCTCCTTTGTCGTTATTAAGCTCAAAATCCTCTTGGTGTTTTATTCTCCGTTGAAGTTCATTTCTCTTGACACTGTACACATACTCTGTTTTCTTTCCCTTTTCTTCGCCCGGTTTTGATTTCGAGCTCAAAAACACCTTATTTGCAAACATTTTTTCCCTTCATTCAAACACCCACAATGTGCACGCATTTTTTTTTAATGGGTGTGTTTTACTTGTGCAGGATCCTAACACGTCTGGGAAGATGCGAGTGTGCATGACGGTGTTGACATTGATCAAGGCTTTGGAGAGTACTTGCATCTTCATCATGACGTTCAGATAAACGCCTTTCTTTGGAAATATCTCAAGAAGTGAGGGCTTCGAGATGGCAAGCCTGGAGAGGTCACATAGGAAAGTGCGGAGAAGGGTTTTCATCTTCATGGAGCTGGAAAGAGAAGGTGGAAGCTTCATGAAGAAACTACGAAGACGATGATTTTTTGCCTAAAATGTTGAACCTGCATTTTGATTTTCTTTTTCTGACGTTATGCAACATTAGCTTACCGCCGGGGAGATGGACATGTAGAATATTTATTCACATATACAACTAATCAATCAAGGAAATAACGGATCTATATATGATTTTAAAACACTGATATTAATAAACATAGCGGAATTAAAGCGTACCGGTTTGAGCCATTACTTTACTTGAAGAAAATAGATCAATTTGATAACCAGTGATCTATTGGAATGCCAGATCTTCCTCTCTATGACCTATTTATAGCAGCTTTTAATGGGATTAAAGCAACTGATAGGTATAACATACCATTTTATAGGCTAGAGAGGGGATCTAGCAAACCCTAATTAACAGTGTGTCAACTGGGCCCTTCCCATTACGGGCTTCAGTCAAATACAATTACCTACACTTTGCTCCTCAACTAGGCCCGTTATTAATAGATGCCAATACCCAATTCAATCAGATCACTGTAGAGTTCAACAAATATTGGAATATCCATTAACTCGATTATTTAAAATAGAAAATCAATTAATTAATGTAAGCCCATATTATAGGAAATTTCCAACAGGACATAGATGACTATCAGTGCTAATATTGGCATGTTTGGGGCGATGGCGGGACGGGCCTGAATTCAGACCAGACTCTTCTTTCTTTGTTTGAGCTGCTCCCACGCGCGCAGACCGGAAGATCTCAGTTGTCCTGAAATCCCTACGTCGTTTCATTCCATTTAGGATTAGGAATAGGCGTAATCGGACCCGCTTTTTAAATATCTCTCCTTATTTGGGACCCTATTCAACTCTTTTAGCTTCTATTGAATCGAGAAATGGGTTTGATTGTCCATCTTTTGATTTGATATAATATTAATATAGTATAGGGTCAAAATTAGATTTGATAAATATCAATGCAATGAATTGTTTCAAGTCAAAATAGAAAAACTCGCATTGGTTTTAGGGATAATCAGGCTCGAACTGATGACTTCCACCACGTCAAGGTGACACTCTACCGCTGAGTTGCATACTGAATAGTTTTAATTCTTCGTGAATGGTTGCAATTGTGGGATGGAAGGCATCAAATAAGGAGCTGATGATTTTTTTGCCTAAAATGTTGAACGCCAGATTTTGACTTACTCAGGGCTTTTCCAGTAAAGGATTGAGGATTAAGGATGAAAGATAGGTGAGGAAATGAGCAACGCTTGAATGGAGTAGATATTAGTAGTAGCATGAGTATAAGTAGAAGGGAACTTGAGGAAAAACTGAAGGAAAAAATTGAAGCATGTAAAATGATCTCTTGTTATTAACTAACTTTACATGAAAGAAAACGGCTTGTTTCTTTAAGCCTGCCATTCCCACTCTTGTCATTTAATTTGTACAGTCTAACCTTCACCTGAAAGGTACGTTCAACCTGCTCAAAAATTTGAAGCCAAAAACACCCATAAAAAAAGAAACATGAGACACAAACTACATTTTCGCAGCCAAAGTTGGAGATTGATTATCTAATGATGCATCATTGGCTTCCAACAATCAGTCGTCAATAGTCAAGAAGGTGAGACGTTTCTTTGCCCCTGCAACTCCAGAGAAAGCTAATCTGCACATGCTCCTTTCTTCTAATAGCTTATCACTTGTGAACAGCCTATTAGGCTTGGAGGAACCACCTTGGCTAGCCCAGCCCATAGTTGAAGATTGCAAGGAAATCTTGGCCCGAGCCACTGGAGTCTCAATTATCTACGAAGGCCAAAACACAAAGAAAGCCACGGGTTGAGTTGCCAAAGCCTATCGAATTAATTTACTTCCTTGCAACTGGATAGCTAATCCTCTTCGCTCCTTATGTTTCATTTTATGTTTAGACTCTCCAACAAATGATACCCCTTCAGTGGATTAGTAATGGAAGTACTATCTTTCGACCCAAAAAAAAAAACTCCAGAGAAAGCTTGGGTACTTGCGAGCATGAGATACGGATTCTCCAGTTTGGCCACAATTGCTTGCTAATGTCTTCTCCGCTTCCCGTGTCTTTCTTCTCCATTTACCAAAAAGACCACGTATCAACTCAACGATTCAGCGTTTATGGGCTCAACATGACGCTACAGTATTAAATAATTGAATCAATATATTCACCAATATAAACAAGCATAATTCTCTCTCTATATATCCATCGCTCCTGACTCAGAGACATTTGTAGCTACACACGATCAAAAAGACACTAGCTTTTGCCTCACAAATGCACATCAAGAACCTAAAGAAGCCCATGATTACTAGGCTAAAGATATCTGCTTCATCGAGATGCAAAACTTTCCATCCTCTTCGTCTTCGTAGTTTCTCCATAAAGCTTCCACCTTCTCTTTCCAGCTCCATGAAGATGAAAACCCTCCTCCACACTTTCCTCCGTGACCTCTCTAGGCTTGCCATCTCGAAGCCCTTGCTTCTTTAGATATTTCCAAGGAAAGAGCTTTATCTGAATGTCATGATGAAGATGCAAGCTTCGCTCTCCAAAGCCTTGATCAATATCAACACTATCATGCACACTCGCATCTTCCCAGACGTGTTAGGATCCTGCACAAGTAAAACACACCCATAAAAAAAAAATGCGTACACATTGTGGGTGTTTGAATGAAGGGAAAAAATGTTTGCAAATAAGGTGTTTTTGAGCTCGAAATCAAAACCAGGCGAAGAAAAGGGGAAAGAAAACAGAGTATGTGTACAGTGTCAAGAGAAATGAACTTCAACAGATAATAAAACACCAAGAGGATTTTGAGCTTAACAACGACAAAGGAGCTTTTCAAATGGCGGTGTCGAAACAAGGATACAGGTAACCCATCCTCGCCCTTCAAATACGTTATCTTGACTTTTCTAAATATTTGGCCAAGGCCTTTAGCCCCCCAAAGATCCTTGGGAAAGTAGTTCCCAAACTTAGCCTTCCTATCATTGCTCGTATATGATGGACCCTTATTTGCGGCGGATGGATCGAATAGAAGTACCCGGACTACTGTAGGGATCGGGCTGGGTTAGGAACGGGGTTATCATGGGCTCGCTCAATAGGCCTCTCTGTTGGGGACCTAACTTCTAATGTAAGTGTACTGGGCCTCCTGGTGGGCTATGTAGATTAGATGGGTTTGAGGTGAGCCATCAGCTTTTATGGAAGCTTAGCAGTCGGAGACTTGAAACTCAAGAATTCAGGACAACCTCATCTATGTGCTATCAGGCAGAGAAATTTAGATGCTGATCAAGATGCTGCGATACACTCGTATTGCTGATAACTATGCATCGCAGTCGAGTCTTTCCGCTTCAGATTTCAGCCGAAGACTGATTGATCAGTGAATTGCAGTAGTTGTCACTTGTGTATTGGGATTTTTACATCAATATAGATGAAGGTGCATTTTGCAGATGTGCTAGGACAGAGGAATTGAATCATTGTAGTATATCTTGCATTATTTGTACCGTAACAATTCTAGGGAAAGGCCAATTTATCTTGCTGCCTATGAGACTCTATAAACATGCACTGTGTAATCATAGGGAGCGGACATTATTTGTGTCTATGTGGACACAGGACACGCACACTTTCAAGCAGAGGACACAAACGAAAGCCTAAAAAACTGTGATCACTAGTCAATCTTGAGTCATTGCTTAGAGTTCATCCTTGACAGGAGACGAAACTCCGTCGGGATTTTCTGAGGAATTCTTGATGGGGTATGAGGCCTCCATGGCTATGCCGCACAGCCCTTCCTTAGCTTCGATCCCACGCTCCATCCTTAGGTAGCCCTTCTCGCCCCATTCCGGACCCCAGGAGTTCCTCACGATCCAGTACTTGGTCCCCTGGAGAGTGCTCCCGTAGCCGACAATTGCAACTCCATGATCTAGCTCTGTGCCACAGCTTCCATTGAATACACCCTGATAGGTTCACCAAGAGGTAACGGTTCGATTGAGCAAATTCAGTTGCTTTTAGAATGGAAGCAAGCATGTGAAGTCTCAGACAAACTAGTGAATCTGGCGCGGATTAGATTAACCAGCCAAAGTTCTCGAAGACTCTCGGAAACATAATTAGGACACTTTCGAAAGCAGGAACAACTGTTATAGGAACGTCAATGGTTAGTTGCTTGTCATCGTCACAAGTTAATCAGGATTATGCCTTCACAAAATTGTAATCCTTGTGTCTGCATAAAGAGACGTTTCTTTTGAAAGTTCTGCTAAATCAGTTTATAACATGTTAAAATTACTTACTGCCGTGCAAACCGTATTTCCCGGAATTTTCATCGGATTTATATTGAGTAACTTTTACCTCGGAGTAGAATTGAAAATCTGCACCGCTTGCTTCTATGGCCACAGACACAGGCTGATTAGCGACCGCCTTCTGCATCGCATCCTCGTCGTTGGCCGGTACATTTTCATGTCCATCGATTGACACCACCGGGGAATTCTCCTGCGAGACATCAAAGGGCAATTTACAGATCACATGACAACGTTTCAAAGAATGTAGAATTGAGTTGAGCTTGGACTGTGATTAATTTACCTTGGCGACGTCACATGTCCCATTGCTAGCTTGGTAAGGGTAATTCGACTCGGACGTGATGCCTCCCTTCTGCTTGATGAACTCGAACGCATAATCCATGAGCCCGCCGTTGCACCCTTGGTTTTGTGTGTTGTCGCAGTCCACCAGCTCTTGCTCGGAAAGAGAGAGGAGCTTGTTCGTCCTCAAGTAATTGATTCCCTCGACCGCTGTCACGGTCGAAAACGCCCAGCAACTACCTGTTCCATCCCAAACAATAACCGCGAAGAATCTTAGGATTCATAGCGACTCGTGACCTTATAGAAATGAGAAAGTGAATCATGTACACACCGCAGTGGCCTTGGTTCTTGACGTCGGCGACTGCGCCTTTCTTCCTCCAGTCGACGGATGGGGGCACTGGAGCGAAGTCCTTGTACATGAAGCTCTCGGAGCCACGTTGCGCGCCCCGGAACATCCTGTGGTGGTTGATCTTCGACCCCGTGTACAAGCTCCTGAACTCATGGTTGGTCATGTCGGCGAACTTGTTGAGCTTCAGCTTGTAGGGCTTGTCCTGCTTGTTCACCCGGTGGACGTGCATGACGTTGTGCTTGAACACGTTGAACCGCTCGTGCTTGTCGTCGAGGCTCCGGGACACCGTGTGGTGGCTCCGCCACCGCTCGTACAGGTCCCACAGGCTGTCCTCCGACGCCAGCTCCCTCGTGGAAGTCGAAGCTCTGGGCGATCCCGAGGATCGACACGAGCGCCAGGGCAACTAGGAAGAGTTTCTTAAACTCCATTTTCGTATCAGAGAGCTCAAACTCAATGCGACGCAAAGCTATGAAAGGATATGGGCAATTCCGAGGAGTCGAGTGTGGCTTATATGGAGGAATGAATGAAGTGACAACAACGACGACGATATATATAGACAGGAAGATGCGAGAAGAGAAGAAGGGATGACAACCAAAGAAGTCACAAGTTGCTTACGGGCATCAACAATCACACGCCTCCTCATTCATTACTAAAATACAAAGAGATTAACGCGCGCAAGCAAGCCCCGTTACGGAGCACGGCCTGCAAACATCAGAAAGATAACAGAATGGAAATGCTGATATAACATTTGCAGCGATCTTTTGCATGCCGAACACGCGATCGCACCGACGCCCACGAGTAAAAACAGAGGACGAATAAGGTAAAAAAGGAGAGCGCCGGGGGGTGACGACGCATGGCGATTGCAGGTTCTTGGAAGACTGCTGATCGAGAGGGGCCACGCGGTTTTTTTGCAAG
The DNA here is from genome assembly GCA_014182515.1 of Eucalyptus microcorys. Taxonomy (NCBI): domain Eukaryota; kingdom Viridiplantae; phylum Streptophyta; class Magnoliopsida; order Myrtales; family Myrtaceae; genus Eucalyptus; species Eucalyptus microcorys. The sequence goes on from CM024572.1 coordinate 25,585,254, forward strand.
GGAGACGTCAAAAGGATTTCATAACGTCCGAAACCACTTCGCTTTTCGGGTGTGAACTGCAGTACTATATTTTAGGAGGGTTTTGTCATGTGCAAGCAATCCTAATTTCGGGAATACTATGTTATTCCTTGTTCATTTAGCTTAGGATGATAATCGACGTACCAAAGTGATGTGGCATAATAAAGATGAACGCTTTAAACGGGAGGGCCTCGTTCAATATTGAATTAAGATCTGGCATGTCCATTTAAACCTATATATGACGCGTGCAGTTATGCATCTCGGGTCGAGCGAGCTTATGTGATTTAAAGATAATATGTATGTAAGTATCATAGGTCTCAGTGTTGGAGGACCGTAACTTATTTTCTTCCCCGATTTAGTTAATCGACTCTTATCTACTAGATAAATTAGTGGGTTCCAGCCTAATTATGGCATTGGTGATTATGCAAGTGCGATCGTACGGCTTAAGAAAGCGAATGAATTTCATATGAGAATGAATTCGAGATGGATCAGATTACGTGCAAGGGATAGCCTGTGTGATGATATTAGCAAAAGTTTTCTTAATGGGACAGATGTCTTTTGCGTCCGAGATAGCTTAATTCTGATGCAATGCTATAATATTCTATGTATACATATTTTTTTAATATGCATGACCCATGCAGATGCAGGTTACCGAGACTCCTAATGCTGATTAAAGAATATGATTAAAGAGATTCTGGAGCCAGTAATGGAAGGAATCTTACGGTCTGACTAATCAGTCCAATTGAATCGTTTGCTTGTGGAATTGGAGTGGTGTAATGCGTCGGATACTCATCCCTTCTACGATTGAAGGGCTTAACCATCCCAGAAATCAGGAGCCCCGCAGAGAGAACACATTTAAATTCTCGGCGAGACTCGGGGTTGTCACATGCCAAGAGAATCTCGACCATCGATGTGGTCCATGCTCGATCCGACATGGTGAAAAAAGCCGATTGCAATTTAATGCTGCCTCGTTTTTTCCTGTGGTATTATATTTTTGCGAAATTATATTCGAGATGATTGTGAGCCTATCAGAAATTTTTACCAATCTTATCTAAGTTTGGAGAATCGAGAGAATGACTGTACAGTTGCAGAATTCACCAAGAAAAAGGTCTGACCTTCACTTTCGGTGTGAAAGTGGGGAGGGTGCGAGGCCAAATTCTATAATGAGTGGAGAGCTTGGGCACATGGAAGTGGGTGGCGTGCCTTCTTGGGTGTCGGAAAACCAGAAACGATGCTTGCCCTTTAAGTCTGGGCTTCTCAGAAGCTTTTGCTTGCAGATCATCTTCAAGGGCTCGGTTTTGTATGAAAGTCACATGAACCCGAAAGTTTAAGAATAACTTTTTTTTTTTTTTTTTTTTTTTTTTTTACAGGTTCTAGCCAACTAAGCTCTTTTAAAAGACAGAGATGGAAAAGATGAAGCTCCATCTTCAATGCTTTCCGTAAAGTTATAGTTCAGTTTAAAGAGATCCCAGATGCTATTGGATTAACAATTTCGAATGACATGCGGTTTTGTTGTTTACTGGTTCTTTTTTCTTTTGTTGGCCATTAGATTTAACGAGTTGGGAGGTCGCATTCGTGGAAAGATCAGGACTAACATCTCATGCAAATATAATGTAGCATTTCAGCAAGGGAGAAGCCGTGTCGGTCAAAATATACAAGTGCTGTGAAAGATGGCATGTCGGTTTAGCGTGAGATGACACTTCTTTGTCTGAAACTGTGAATGTCTCAAGAATCTTGCTGCTATCAAATGGTTCTCTCTTGCCAAGAAGGATTAAGAACTAAGTTATTAGTTTCGACCTCTATTGAGCCTACAAAAACTGAATACATCAGTTCAAGAGCACCTAGAATTTGACCCAAGGGCATCATCTTTTAGAACAATGCTACTCGGACTATGAGAGAATCGAGGCATCGGATCTGTGGTCGGGTCTGATAGATTCAAGGATCATCAGAAGTAGCTTCTCTATGCAAAGAGTTTCCATTCCATCACACCAAAGACTGCAGTACAATCAATCTGTCTTGAAAGGGACTCCCAAATAGAAGTAAAAGTACAGGTGGTTAAAACATTATACGTCAAATGCCAAACCAATTAATCGAAGGTTAAATCCCAGTGATGCCCTCTCTGTTTTGTCTATCTGTTTCTATACCAATCTTTTCACCTCAACTTAGTCCCACCCAACACCAATAAAAGAAAAATGAAGCGAAAAAAACAGTTCTGAACAGCTTACCCAGAACGGAATCTGTCCAAACAGTCGACACTCTTGCGCCCTTTTTCGACCTGCTGGTCGATACTCCTTCGGGGTTTCTCATAAAACTCCACACTCCTCCGAGATCTCTCCACATGGTCAAAGGGTATTCTAAACTTATCTGGCCTCTCCACATTACTGTACTTGTGGTTTGGCACTCTAAGCTTTTCGGGCTTGTCTGTACTCTTTCTCGATTTGTCCCTCCGGTCAGTACTCTTCCTTGGAGCATCATAATATTCTGTGCTCCTCCTCGAATGCTCCACCCCGTCTATGCTTTTCCTTGAACTACTCCTTCGAGAAGGTGATTTCTCGACTGTTAATATGAACTTCTTAAGATGTCTGGTGTACTCTGGGTGCAGTTCTAAGTTACAATGATTTCCGCCTTTGAGCCACAAGGGATCGTATTTCTCCTGACACAGTTCCCACAGTTGCTTACCATGAGAGAAATCAACTACTTCATCTGCTGTTCCCTGATGCAATGCAAGGACGCAAAATGAAACAGTTATAAAAGAATGAAGAGGCAGCACTTGGAACAACAGCAATTAGAAAGTCATCGGTCTTGAATCCGTTTCAGAGAGGAGCTTATTCATAAGAAATCTTGATCTTCACTAATTTTCTTTCTATTGCAACTGAACTTTATATCACGTGACTCCATGCAGTAAACTTTTGCTTGCGCCTGCTATGGTGGCCCCAATTAATAGGCAAGCCTCATCAAACCCTAAACATTGCACCAAATTCTCCAGTATGTCTGCAATGCAAGAAAGGCTCTTCATTTTGAAATTTAGCATTCTAACCTCATCAAACCCTAAACCTACAAGTGCTATGTTCTCTACGTATGGAACAAGAAAATTGCAGGTAATGCACATGGTGAGTCGATGAGCTTAAGAATCCATTGTTATAACTATTATTGCAGCTCCAAAAGATTAAGGTGCTCACGTGGATAACCAGCACTGGACACTTCACCAGCGGGATTTTGTCAATATTCTGCATGAAGACACATTGATTTCTGTTTAGTTCCTTTACACTAGATAAGGTCAGCTGAAAGGACAATATTAGTCATGACATGCTTGGGTCCAGACTATCTCAGGCACAAAGATAAGTACCTTGTAGATGTCGAACCAATATGTGCGTTTGACAGGGTACATGACCCTCAACCCAGATAGAATTGGACTATGCAGAACAACAGCTCTTAGACGAGGAAAGCGAGCTGCGAGATCCACAGTGGGCCCACTTCCAACCGACTGGCCATAAAGAATGATGTCTTCCTGCTTAGTACCGTAATTCTCTTCAAGACACTTGAATGCAGCTTCAATATCTGCATATGTATTGTTCTCACTTGGCTGCGAAACATAATCCAAATGAGGTGGTTCCTTATCCATTGCAAGAGAGTGCAGTGCAGAAAAGATTCGAAAGCAATTACCTTTCCCGACGATTGCCCGTAACCAGAATAGTCGTACCTGGGGAACAAAATGCATGTCCATCACATTCATGATTCATATCTCTTAGATGTGGTCTATGCAGGGGACTTGTTCACCAAGGAGCCAAAACACAAGATTTCAACATTTCTATTATGCTTGATCTGTAATGTTGAGTTACAGTGATTGTACTTTGTGGTTTTTTTCTTAGAAATGGAAGCTACTCTCTGCACCTGAGTGTCAAGGCGAAAAATTTGTAGCTAATGCAAATCCAAATAATTTGGAATGGGACACTAGTTCTATGTCAGCCCACCCAGTTTCTCGAGTTTGAGCATCTAGTTTGGTTAGTTACTTTCATTCCTTTGCAACTAGGTGTATAAATTGACTGTACTAAAGAGTGGTCTGATGATCACTTCAATAAATTAGAAGTGAATCATCAGGGAAAAATCAGTGTAGTGTACACCAAGGGATTGAGCAGTTAGCCACAGAGTCTTCTAAGACAGAATGTTCTATTAAGTTCGTGGACATGGAGAATTCAAGTAGCCCAACTCTTGAGCATCTAAAAGTAAAATCTTGGAGGGAAAAAACATAAAGGACAAGAGATTGCCAAGTGAAAGGTCCTTTGCTTGCAACGGATAAGAAGCACCTTTCTGGACACCTTGAACATTTGAAGATCAACATCTATAAGGGCGTCATAATAAGAGTAGGATCACCAAGTTACGCAACAGAATCAGCAAAAAGAACTGCCTTTATGTTGTTCCGCAGTGAAATTCATATGATAATATACTTCCAGTTACAAGTTACTGCATTCCTCAATACTGTGAGTAGCATTCAGTCAACCGACAAAAATGGGAAATCGTTCAAATTCTATTTGAAAGGAAAAAAGTGAAAAGACGGTAGGCTAGAAATTTTCAAATCCTGCAAAATGAGCCCCACCCAAACATTCAGACAGGATCACATCCCACTTTCCCATTGATAAGCATCGTCACCCAGAAAAAAAAACGAAATCATCAAATTCACCCATTCTATCCAGTTCAGATGACAGTATCAAGCTTCCTCCTAAACTTTAGACAACTAATGCTATATATAGTTACTCCATGTTACTCCAACTGGGTGTTCATGTTTCACATAAAAAGGCCAGTGCGCAAAAATAACACATTTCCACAAATTTCTATATCAAAAACTGTCAATAAAATAATGAAAGATGAGATAGTTATCTTCACAAAAAAATTATCATGAATCAACACTGCATAATCTCCATACAGGACAGAAGAGCCATCTCAGCTCAAACGTATTTGCATTCATCAACAAAATTATGCCAAGAAAAAGGGGGAAAAAAAGAGCGAAAGCGAAAGAGAAAGGGACAACCCAAAAAAATGAAGGACAAGAAAAAAAAAGGGGGGAAATTTACATACCCCATGAGATTAACTTTGAGGTGGATGCTCAAATCAACGAAGAGCTCGTACATCTGGCCAATGTCGGTGGCATTGCCGTGGGAGTAGAGCAGCGTGGAGGTGGCCATGGGGTACCTCACGTACACGGCGGCGATCTCCGTGCCCCGCCGCGTCGTCAGGCGGAGGACGTCGACGTTCTCGCGGTGGGGGAAGGGGTCCAGGAGCAAGAGCCCGGTGGCATGGTCCGTAATTACCCGGTAGGAAGGTGGGTTCGGCGGGAAGAAGGCGAATTTCGCCGCCATGGATGAAGTGACTCCACCCATTGCTGCAATACCTCCCCTCTCTCCCTCTCTCCTCTCTCTCACTCTAGAAGGCAAGAAATGCAGGGGCTTTCCTCACTTGCAAGAACCCTCCGAAGAGTGTCTTCTTTTTCTTCCCCTTTTCTTGTTCCCCTTTTATTTGGGGGAACTCTTGAGATGGTTTTAGAAGCAGCGGAAGGAGAACGACACGCTTTTGTTCTTTTGGGATGCCTTTGGAAGATGAATGTCCATGAGAACACTACTCTCTTTTTTAGCTCAAGGAGAGAGAGAGAGAGAGAGAGAGCGCGCCTAAAAGAGGGAGATTTTCGCAATATTTTTTTGTCGTTCTTGTTCTGCTGTAGAGAGAGAAAGACCTTTTTTTTTTTCTTTTCTTCTTTTGTGGGCATAAATTTTAATTTTAATTTATTTAATTTATTTATTTTGTGAGGAATAGGGGTAATGATGATTGACCATCTTGTCTCATGCATTTGTCCGAAGGGACTGTGGCCTCTGTCACGTGTCACCTCACCGTCCCCTTACCTTTCTAAATTCACCAGAGGGAGGGAGAGAAAGAGATTACTGAACCTGCTTGACTGTAATCTTCCATGTTCTTCCACAAATGATTCTGATTTTCTGGGTTGAAAGTTCCCTAACATAGCACCCCCATACTAATGTTCACACCTCAATATGGTTTAAAATTTACTAAAAAGCTCTTCTAGTCATTGCAATATATTGGATCCGAATAGAATGACATGGAAAATGGATAATTGATTGGTACATCTTGTCTCTTTTATAGGAAGTGAATTATTGATAAGATATTTTGTCTAAGGTTTATTATAGTATGTCCAATTAATGATCGGATCTGGCTCATCAACGTACACATCCGCCTTTTACTGCAATTTTTGGTTTTTTTGATTTTTTAAAGCTAGTGAAAACTTTAGAAAAGTGGTGGGGGGTGGTCCAAGGGAAAAAGAAAGTGAAAGCGAGAGCAATGCCGAAATAAGAAAAACTAGAGACCAATAATAAGGGTAGCCGAAATGGGATGGCATAGATGGGTGGCGGTGACTCGTCGGGCTGTCCCTCCCCAAGGAAAAATAAGGGCTAAAAAAAAATTAAAATAAAAGTAGACAAAAGGATAAAAAGAAAACAAAATGGACATTGTCTTTCCAGGTTGTCCCATTTGATCACACGTGTCTCTCTATCATTTCCCTCTTCCTTCGTCTTCCGGCAGCACGCCCCTTCTCTTTTGAAAAACATTTTCCTTTCTTTTCTCATGCAAACAAATCCCGACCTCATAAAAAATGCCTTTGAATCTCATTTAGACATAGAAACTCCAATCCAAAAATTATAGATGATTATTTATTGTTTAAGATGTTAGAAATCAAAACCCAAAACCCTTCTTATTGTATCACCGATTCAATTACTCGAAACCATTTTCTAATTAAATCGATTTTGTGACCGTCTAACAAACAAACGTGAACATACCATCAAATTACTTTATCTTGATAATGGGAAAAAGTTAAAGCAATTAGTATCCGGTAATTGATAATGATATAATGTATGATGTCATAATACTTGGAATCTCTTGTTATGTTATAATTTTTTTTTTTATATTTGTCTGACCATATAGTTAGTATCAGCTTGTTGATTAAGAAGCTTCTGTATTTCTCCTATTCTTATATGCAATGCTTTTCTGTCTTCTTCTAAGTTCCAACCCAAATTATAGTAATCTTTTCTGTTTCCTTTAATCTAATCTCAATAGTAACCTGACATCATTGGGTTCTCATAATCTTCTCTCTTACAGCTCATTTGCCCTAACCATGTCCGTCTGTCATCCCCGGATGAATTCCAAAGCATCCAAAGCTTTGGTCTGGCTCTCAAAAACACGTACAGTTTGCTCATCATGGCCTGATTCATAGGTCCTTCCAAGTCTAGCTGATCTTTCTTTCCTTTTTCTTTGATTAAGCACGGTTAAGACAGGTTTAGTGATTAATCGGTCTTATGCACTAAGATCGCGATTTTGGCATAAATAGTATGAAAGAGAGAGAAAGCGATGTTAAAAGACGAGCGGCCACTTCGAACCTTACGGCCCTGATTTTTCAAAGGCCGCATCTTTCTGTGATGCGATGGTTCTCAACCACAAAACCCTAACATTCATTAAGCCGACTATTTCTAGAGTCAATTCAAGAAAATGTCATGTAAGAAGAATAATGGCAACTGTTAACTAACACCAGATCTGGTATCGTTGATGCTGTTCATCAATAGACTATTAGACTAGCGCAAGACCTTGTTACATTGTCCTTTTCCCCCACTATTACCTAACACGATAGCTGATGGAGCACCTAGCTAGCGATACCTTGGATAATTATTCTCCAAACATGCATGCTCCGCCAAGCCACATCCGAATAAACGCGGGTTTCGGGATCACCTCGACCCGTGAGGTACGCATAAGCCAACACCTACCCATCTCGAACCGAGAAAAACAGGAGAGAATGGAGTGGAAGAAGCAGTTGATAATTCCTGGGGATTTGCAAATTTGCAGATCACGCATTGCTCCGAGCGAGGACAACGAGAGAGCGCCAACCGGGCCGCGCAATAGAATAAGAAACGAATACGATAATGGCACTTCTGGGAAAGGAGAAGAATCCTTTGGAATCGGGCTGCGGTATATGAAACCGAGCTCGTCCACATGCGCGCACCGTGCCATTCGCATCGGTCCCCACGACCCGTTTTGATGGGGATGATTCGTGAGAGAACGGCCCCCACAGCCAGCACGGAACGATCCAAGTAAAGAGAATATTGAGGGGCGTGCGTTGGAGATGTCCGACAGCTGCCTCGATAGTTCCTGCCACCCCCTCCCCTCGTGCCCCTGTCCTAATGAGTCCATCCCCGGTTTCCTCCCCTCCTTTCCGAGACGTGTGCCCCCAGAATTCCTGGAAAATGAAGTCTTTGGCTTTCGATTCCCTTCCCCACATTTTCGAAAATGGAATAATCGAGTGATGGGGTCGATTTTTGAATTTTGGTGGCTCCTCTTTCCCCCTTCCACCTCCTGGAAACCCTAGATAAGGCAACTCCAGTGACCATCCTCGTTTGGTGAGGCGCCACTGGACTATCGCCTATACGTATGTTCTCAAGCGCCTTGGGTTGAAACGTATGGATGGACACCGGTCTTCATAAGTGACAAACGCTGTGCCATTGGTGAGCGCCCGGCTGGGAAAAAACAAAAAAACACTTTAAGATCGAGTTGCGAAGCTGGGGAGTAATCCTGCGAATTCATTACGCTGCCTGACATGTCAACAATGAAGATATCTTAGTGGATAGCATCAAGTTTTGGTGCGTTTGATTCGACTTTATTAAAGCCCTTTGGGGCCTCAAAGACTCTTTTGTAAATAGTGTGGCAATTTTTGGAGAGTTTTGGGAAATCACAATTGTATTTCCAAAGGATTTTAGCCCAAAGCAAGTTTTGGGATACTTTGGAATGTTGAATTTTCATAATGCAAGTCTTGGAATTTATAATTTTTTTTATTCAACTCTTGCACTGCTCATCTTCCTTGCATTTTGCATCAAGAAGCTAGATGGAGGCGGGCGACCATCGCCTAGGGGGTTGGGTGAGCCTAGACGTGATGTCATGAGACCTCAAGCCACCTTGCCTAGATTGCATAACCTCAGGCGAGGCTATTGGTAGCCAGACCTAGCTCATCATTTGCCCATTGAGTATCTGAGCCTTGACAGAAATGTTTGAGGTTATTTTTTTTTTAACTAACAAAAGTTTTTTACAAAGTAACTTTTTCCAAACAGTACTTAAATTAGAGTTGCTTTCCAATGTATTGCTTTTTCTATATTACCCTTTATTAAACAATATTTGCATTTTGAAAATTTTCTTTTCGCTAAATTCGTTTGCATTTTTCTAAGACTTTCCTCTAAAGCCGAACCAAACGCAAGTTCTTGTTTCAACAACTTTACTAAACAGCCCTAATTTTCTATCAGCGTGGCGGTGTCAACATATATATTGCTCTTGGAGGATGACAATGAAGAATCATCTGGGTTGGCTCTTGAAGGATCGAGCGATCTTCAGCATGCAGGAGGAACCATTCCAAACGATGAATCGCACGACCTCTTCAACTTGCTTTGTCTCATGGACGACCCAACAGGTAGGCCCAAACAAGGAGAGACGTTGCTAAGATGTCGGGCTTCAAGACAATGGCCCGTCATCATCGGACTGAAGAAAATGGAAAATTTTCAGACATGCTTTATCCCTGCCTCGAGGGGATACACGTGCAACGTTAAAGCATTGACGTACAAAATCAACCGAGACTGCACGAATCGATTATTGACTAAACGATGGTTTGTCAGGATGGGAATATACAGTAGGATGGGAAAATAAACGATGTCTACCAAAAATACGCTCGTCCAAAGGAGGAAGCTGAATTTATTCACGACATGACGAACTGATTAAGAGAGATGAAATTTCATACATTAATTTCCTACTATGATGAGAAGAAATGTGTCAATCTCGTTATTTTTTCAATGAAGATGGAGAAGAACACAATGTCGCGCATGATCACAATCGCGCTATATCTCGCATTAATCTTCAATCTTCCCTCCTCCATCCCATCCAAAGAAGACAAAGGGTTCGTGTCGGCCCTCATCCACCGTAGCTCCCCCGAATCTCCATTCTACAACCCCAACGCCTCGCCCGCAAGCATCCGGCACGAGGCCATCCGGGCAGCTAAAGCCCGGAGCCAGTACTTTGCACAAAGGGCCAGCTTCTGGCTATCGGCGGTGTACAACGGTGGCGGCGGCAGCGACTTCTCTCGTTCCCTAGTCAAGCCCCCATCTACCCCTTCGGACCGACCACCGACCACCGAGTACGTGTTGAAATTCATCATCAGAACGCCGCCGTTGGACACCTACTGGGTGCCGGACACGGGGAGTTCTCTGGTACGGTTGCAATGCGCGCCTCGCCGGCTGTGCTACAACCAGACCACGCCCCTGTACGACCCGAAGAATTCTAGTACTTACGGTCGAGTCTACTGCGACACGAAAGAATGCGAGTTGGTACACGGCCTTGGATGTAGGGCGAATGCAAATCCTCGATTGCGAATACCAGTCTGCGTATGTGGACGGCACGGCGTCCCTTGGGGTACGTATGCTTTTGTTGTCTGAACGTATGTCTGGTTTCCGATTATTTCCTCGCGAGTCGTATTCGGGAAATGGTGTTCTCTAAAACAGATAGCAGCGCTGGAAACGATGACGTTCCTAAACGAGGGCGGGCAGAGGAATCTCTCCGGCATGATCCTCGGGTGCGGGCGGGAAAGTTGGGGCCGATGGGATAATCCGAGCCCGGCCGGTTTGGCGGGAATGGACCGGGAGCCTATCTCTCTAGTGAGCCAGATCGGGGAAGGCAGGTTCTCCTACTGCATCTCGAGCAACACCAACGCCACCATCGGCCACAGCATGGTGAGATTTTGGGATCTTGGCCGTGGTTCCGAAGGAGAACTCGACCCCGCTCTTGATACAGAGGAATCTGCAATACAATGTGGAGGTGGAGGATATCAGCGTTGCAGGTGCTGAGCTTTCGATTTGGTTCGGTTCGAATGATGGGTTACGATGAAATGAATTGAATATATTTGTTATCATTTGAATTTGGTAATATGTCAATATTAAACCTGTTAAACAGGTGAGTCGGGTTATAAATGATTTGATCGAAATTCATTGTTTAATCCGTTTATGAACCATTTATATGTAATATAAAATTTTTGATCCATACATGACTCAATTATACCCGACACACGATATTACTAAAAAATTTTCATATTTAACCTAATTTAGGAAAACTTATTCTTATGATTTTTTTTAAAGATTATAGTGCTAAAATACTTCCAAATCTAGGAAAGCTTGTTACTTATTATTTAAAAAAAAAAAAAACCACTTTCATTCAATAAAAATCTAGTGAACAATTTTAAAATATTAAGGCTCCGTTTTTTTTACAAAATATTTTTAGGAAGTCATTTTCTAAAAATAACAATATTTTTCGGTGCTTACTTGAAATTTAAAAATACATTATAAATTGAAAAATCTAATTTGACTTTTCTCCGTGCATTCCTTTTAATATATTATATTTTTTATTTTTAAAATAATTTTTTTATTTTTATAATTTTAAATTAAAAATTGAATTTTTAATTTTTTTTTTCCTTTTTCCTTGTCCTTCGGCCAATCGCCAACCATGGCAACAGGTAGCAAACTCGAGCCTCACTCAAGAGGGAGAGAAAGTGTGGGTGAGCTTAGTGGGTTGAAAATGGGTTTTAAACTCAACCTATTTAAGATCCACTTATCTTATCATTTAAATTTAAAACCCATTTAAAATAGACTCTTCAAAATTGAGTGACCTATATGTGATGTATTTACGTGAATTTAAGACTCATTTTGACAAGTGTAGTTGAGACCAAATCAAATTAATTCCCGAAATGTCTTTTCCCAATATTGTAGGGGAGCCATTGAATATACCGAAGTGGGTTTTCGGGACCACCGAGGACAGGTCGAGGGGATTCATCATCGACACCGGAGCGACCTGCATGATCCTCGACCCGACCGCCTACAAGGTGGTGGCCGGCGCGATGAGCAAGTACATGAAGGAAAAGCTCGGCAGGGACCCGTCGAAGGACGAGTTCGACTATCTGTGCTACGCGGACGTGTCGGGCGTGCCGGCCATAACGATCATGTTCAAGGGGTTGGCGTTCGAGATCTCGCAGAAGAACGCATGGGAGACGGTCGGTCAGGGGCAGCATTGCCTGACGATCCTGTCCGGCGACTCGGTCTCTATCCTCGGGGAGATCCAGCAGAGGGACCCCAACGTCGGGTTCGATCTGGATTACAATTACCTGTCTTTGCAGTATACCGATTGTCCATTGGTTCCTGATCAATCATCGTCCGACAACATCAACAACATATGAAAAGTGCGAACCGCACTGCGCTGCGTTGCGCCACGTTATGCATTTTGAGATTCCCACTAAATTGAGCATAATTGAATCCGTCCTTTCCCCCATAAATAATGATTGCATTTGTTTTTTTTTTTAGTGCCGAGATATTTTAGCTCTCGCGCCGGTAAGTAAATGAAGGGCGACTTCTTCTTCTTTTTTTTTTTCTAAAGAACTTGTCGGTAACGTACTGATACTTTTATTGGAGGATTTTTTTTTTAATTTGCAAAATTAGCAATTGTTTAACTAAATTACCAAATTTCGAAATGTTAATTCATGGACGGCCCAACAGGTTGGCGCAGACTAGGAGACTGGTGTTGGATAAACTACAAAGTTGTTGGGCCTCGAAGGAAGTACGGAAATCTTGAAATGGTTCAAGAAAATGGCGATCATCATTGAAGAGCGACTGCCGATGGAAAGAAAAAAAAACTCATCGGAAAGCAACTAGACATTCCTCAACAAAAAGAAAAATTTCAGACTGTTGACACAAACTTTTGATTATAATTGATAACTTACAGACTTAGTCAATAATGATATAATTTGGTGAACAATAGAATTCATCAATGAAAAGAATATTTGACGGTTTGAAGAGCATCAATAATATGCCAAACATCAGTTATTGATGAGAATCTCCATTGGGATAAAGTCATCTACATTGACATATAAATGCCGAATAGCTATATTTTTTTTTTATATGTAACTTCATTTAGATAGGTATTAGTAAATGGTAGGAAATTGTGGATTTTGTAACTTCTTGTGATCATAGGTGGGATTAGAAAATTATTATTATTTAGAAGATAGGATTAGAAAGTCATCTTTTTAAATTGAATAACCATTTATAATTGTCAATTGTGGGCTATAAAGAGCCACATCCTACTCTTTGAATGTCAATCGTGGGCTAGGTTGAATTGCTTCCCGTCTTTGTACCTTAAAATTCCTTATCCTTTTACTTTCTCATCCAAAATAAGGACTTTTCATATCCTTTGTCGATTCACTCATCGATCAGTTAATACTTTGAATGATATTTTATCGATACTTTTCAGCAAAATACATACATAATTTGGTCATTATCAACTTCATGTGGTATATCTTTGGGGAGACGCAATGGGGAAAAAAACCTATGTGAATTATAAGGAAATGAAGTTCAACATATTCATGATTTAAATCGAAATTCGTTGACCCAATTATAACTTGAATTGAAGTTCAATGTCTACTGATGGAGTCTCTATGTCAAGGAACACGGTGCATTTTGAAGTATTGAAGGAAAAGTACCAAAACAGTCTTTTGTATATATATTGTATTGGTACTAATTTAATTTTAAACTTTTCAATTGGACCAACTTAGTCTTAAACATTTTCATATTAGAATAAATTATATTCATCTGGCCAATTTGGTTGGAAATTGCTAACATAATGTTAGCCATCTTAAGTCGCATGGCTGGTGTTGACATCTATATATTTTTATAATTCTCGAATTTTTTTATAATTTTTATTATTATTCTTTTCCTTTCTTTTTTTTTTCCTTCATTTCGGCTAGTGAGGGCTGCCTCACCTAGGGCCTTCGCATTCTCGTCAGTTGCGGGCAAGGCGACCCTCACTCGGTTACCCGGCAAGGGACTTCGCATCCTTGCCCATGGCTGCGAGGGCTTGGTTGCTCTCGCTTGCCAAAATGAAGAAAAAGAAGAAAGAAACAAATTATTAAATTTTTTTTTTATTAAAAATGGTCAACTTTAATGCCAATCATGTCAATTTTTCTTATCATTTATAAACTTTACTTTAAATTAACCAATTTCTTTTAGAAATGGCAAACATCGTTAGAGTGAATAGCCATCTTTTATTCGGTTAAGTACTAACTAGTTTTTCTTAGCTGCCGACTTTTCTTAGTGTTTACCAATATTTTATTTACCTTTCTTGATTGTGCCACAAATTTTCCAATTCTTATGTGAAATACTAGCACTAGTTTAAGTTATTTACCAACTTTTTTCTTTGATTAAGTGATGAACTAGTTTTGAGTTACCAAGTGGCTATTAGTTTTTTTCAACTCGAAATTCTATTGGGTTATTTAATCGGGGAAAAAAGTTGGTAAATTACTCAAGTAAAGTTTAGTGATTTCATATAATACTTTGGTAAATTTAAGATGTTATCAAGAACGGCAAACGAAAGTTGGTGAGAAGTAAGAGAATCTTTCTTTCTTTCTTTCTTGAGTAATTTAAAGCAAACCAAATAAATGTCGGTATGGTAATTTCATCAAAAAAAAGTTGGTAAATCACACAAATACAAATTGGTAATTTCATGTAATACATTGTAAATTTAAACCGCTAATAAATAAAGTAAATAAGCATCGGTAATTTTAGAAAAAGGTAATGACAACACAAATATCAGAAACTTTTCCATTTTTTTAATCGAGTATCCAAACTTTATTTTATTCAATCAAATACCTCAACTTCAAATGTGGTTCAAAGTGAGACCTCTATTTTAAATTATGAACCGAAAGTGTCAAATTGAACACGGATGACGGTAACTGGTTGTTGACTATTCATATTGACATTTAATATGGCCTCTTCAAATGATGCCACATCAACGGAAAGATATTAAAATACGGAAAGCGTCATCTCTCTCATCATCACCCCACACTTATATAAAGACGACAATAATTTTTGCTTAGCAATCCAACCACTTCAAAGAACTGAGCTTAACTTTTGCTAAATGAGCTGGCCTTGTCAGCAAACCGACATGGTAATTTGTTTAAACGAAGACCTCCCATTAAGCTAAATTTGGGAAGTCGAAGCACTTAATTGAATTAAAAAAAAAAGAAGTTTTGGTCTTATTGTAAAACAGACAAAGATTCAAATATTTATGTGTCATCATTTCGTTATATAATTATAAGTAACAAACTCATGAGTTGGTAACGGTAACTTAGTTAATCGCTTAATCATAAAAAAGTTGGTAAGTAACTCAAATGAAAATTGATAATTAAAACCTAATTGATATATTAATCGTAAAATATTGTTAAGTCACTCAAATTAAAATAGGTACTTATATAAGAGTTGTTAATTTAAGACATTGATTAGAAAGGCAAACAAGGATTACTCGAAATAAGAAAATTTATTGATTTGCAAATTGTTAAAAATAGTTGGTAATTTTATAAAAAGTGTCAACAAGTTACCAACAGGTTGTCGAGAAACTGGACAATCGATAATTTTTTTACTAATAGTTTTTTTTTTTTTTTTTTGACATTCGCCAGCTTATCCGTAAATATACCAGCAATAGAAAACTCTTTTCGTTTTGTTGTCCTCTAAAGAAAGATGTTCTTGATTTTATGGAGGCGCAATAAACGATGCATTGACTCACGTTTTGTTCTTGATTTTTGGAGGACTGAGTTTATTTGGGAATTTATTCCCTTTTTTCTTTCCCTCTTCCTCTCTTCAAGCATTGCAAGCAACCCTATGAGGCCTGTCTCCGGCCTCCGGCAGCTCCGCCTTCTCCATCTACGATCACAGTTGTTCTCTCTTGGCCATTGCCGTCGGTTCCCACTTCCCCACCAAAGCTCCTCTGTCCCTCTCTGTGGTAGCCATCATAGCTACGATAATATACTGCTCACATTTAAAATTGCTACTAATACGAGATTATCAACACAATTTCGTAAAATTGAATACTAAGTGATATGGTAGATTGTAATTAGAGGTGAGCGATTCCGGATTTTGTATATGTTGTACTTGGAATTTAGAACTTATCCATTGAAACATGTTCTTTATTTTTTGGATCTTGTAACCTACCCTGCACAAAGTGGAATGAACCTACCCTGTCATAGGTTATAGGGCCAATTCCAAATTTTTTATTGTATTATTAATCGAGCGATTATAACGAACTATCACCTTTAATGACCACAACTTATTGTTAATCTGCTAACCACAATTTATATTTAGACACATGAAAAAAATAAAAATATTAACAAAATAAAAGTTTCAGTTATAAAATGAAAGTTCGGATTATTGGTTTTATATTATACACTCATCATTAGACGTCACAGAACATCGTAGGGCCGTGTGAATATATAGAAAAAAACACAAAAAATTATTTTAAGTTTAGATTCCAAGTTTCACCTTATCAAAACAGGTTCTCCAATTTTTGAGATTTAAAATTTATTCTACATGCCTTGAAACCTAGAACCCAATAGGTTTTTACTAATTTGATTCTTTGATTCTAGGTTCTATCTTGGAACCATACTCACCTCTAATAAGTGAGATGTAATCGAACATCTCATAAGAAATATATGTGGCACTATTTTTTTCTAGATATATTATGTATGTTTCTGTCTCCAGTAATTTTCAACAATTATCTTGGAAATTGACCTTGTCTTGTCTCCTAGAGTCTGTTGAGCTGCCACAGTTGCTGGAGAATTTCCCGAGTCTCGCAGCAAAGACAAGACATAAGATTTCAGAAAAAAAACTTGCCCTTATATAGTCCGACCTCAAGCACCAACTCCCATTGGCAACATCTCTCTCTCTCTCTCTCTCTCTATGTCTGTGTGTCTGTCTGTCTGTCTGTCTCTCTCTCTAATATCACCACCAAAATGCAGCAAAACCAAATGACACTGAACCACCAATGCCTCACCTCCTTCAAAACCCTAACGCCCCACCTCAGCTGCCTCGCGGCCAACCGCAACCTCCTCTATGCTGCCGCCTTCAACCAAGTCCACGTCTTCGACTTATCGACTCGAGTCCATGTCGACTCCTTTAACGCCGCCAAACCCTCCTCTGGCTCCATCAAATCCATCGCCTTCTCCGGCTCCAAAGTCTTTACTGCCCACCAAGACCGCAAGATCCGTGTATGGCAAATCATGGGGGCGCCATCGAGAGGACACCGCCTCCTGTCTTCGCTGCCAACCCTCAAAGACCGTTTGATGCGTTTTATCTTGCCCAAGAACTACGTTCGTGTGAGGCGCCACAAGAAGCGGCTCTGGATCGAGCATAGCGACACCGTCTCTTGTCTGGCTGTCAACGAGGGTTTGATGTATTCAGTCTCATGGGACAAGAGCTTGAAAGTGTGGGACGCGTGCGAGAACAAGTGCTTGGAGTCCGTGAATAAAGCACACGACGATGCTGTCAATGCTGTGGTGGTTTCCGATGATGGGACGGTTTACACGGCATCGGCCGATGGAGCAATTGGGGTATGGGAGAAGGAGGAGAAAGAGAGGAGGCACAGGTTGATGCATGTGTTGGAGAGGCACAAATCCAGTGTCAACGCGCTTGCACTGAAAGACACCGGCGACGACGGACTTGTCTTGTTCTCGGGGGGTTCCGACCGTTCCATTGGGGTGTGGCGAAGAGATGACGGCTGTGATCGGATGGAATTTCGGGAGGCGCTGTGGGGTCATGGAGGGGCCATATTGTGCTTGACCATCGTCGGCAATGACATGTTGCTCAGCGGATCGAGCGATCAGATGGTGAGGGTCTGGCGACGAGGCGAGGAGGGTGGTGGGTATTTTTGCGTGGGAATGATGGGAAAGCATGAAAGGCCGGTGAAGTCGCTGGTGAGAGTTTCGACTTCAACAGATGATGCTTCTGAGAATGATGAGAACGATGCGATCACGGTTTGCAGCGGAAGTCTCGATGGAGAGATTAAGCTATGGGAGATTTCTGCTAAATGAGCACCTCAGAGTCAGATTGCTTAATCATCATCTTTTGCAAGCGTCGCGCCACGCTGCCTTCTCGTTTTCTTTCGATATTTCTGAAAGTCAAGTCACAAAGTCGAGTCACAAACAAGCATGGATCGTATACTTATTCTATCATTTGATGTAATATATCCTAGTAATCGAATCAAGGTGCAGATGTAATAAGTCAATGCCGAGCCATTTCGGCAGGCTGTGTGTACTTTCCTCGCAGCTAATACAACGAGGTTACATCAAGGTTAGCTTGTGATATCTCAAGAAGTTAGCCCATATGATCAAATCGTATAAAAACACACTCACATTTTTTTTTTTTTTTATAACATGGGGCGTCCAAATCTTCTCGGCTCAAGTTATAAAGGGAAAAGTACCAAAAAAATCCTAAACTTATTACATTAGTACAAATTCATTCATAATCTTTTCAATTGGATCAATTTATTCTTAAACATTTTTGCATTTGTGTCAATTGAATCCATCTAAGCTAATTTTGATCGGAAATTGCAAACATGAGTACCGGCTATTTTACATGGTATGATCGGCGCTAACACGTACAATTTTTTATACATTTTTAATATTATTTCTTTTATTTACCATTTTCTTTTCATTGTGGCCGGCGAACGAGCACGGGCTGCCATGCCCTCACCATCGGCTAGGGGGACCCTCCGCTAAGCAAGGATTTGGCAGCCGATGATGGCTTGGGTAGGCCACAATCCTCATCAACCACAACAACAACAACAAAAAACAAGGAGAAATCTTTTTAAAAATTCAGAAAAATTTTAAAAATTAATTTTGTTCACGTCGATATCGATTATATAATATAAGATTATCAATGTTCATGTCAGTGATTTTCAATCATAATTGGTTAGATTAACTCAATTATCGCAAAAATAAAGGGTTTTTAGGATTAAATTGCTTTAATTAAAAGGTATATGATTGAATTAGTATTAATGTAATAAATTATGGATTTTTAAAAAAAAATTCTTCAGCCATACATGCACTTTACATTTCCATTATTTTATCATACAATAATAAGATGCAACATAACTTACTGAACGTGCGCTTTCCTTCTGGCCGGACATTGATTTGCTCCGCCAATGAAACACCACCTGCCCCACTCGATTCCTTTAGTCATCATGTGATGTGATGGCGATGCGGGAAGGTACACAAGATCGCAGCTTTTGATGCTGGAGCGACACGAATCAACCAATAGCGTTAGCTTTGCTACGTTCTTACGACTGATTTTCATTCTTCAGTGCATCTCCCACGTGATCAATAATGATCCTCCGATTTATTCTTTTCTTGCCGTTGAAAAGCTGTGCACTAAAGTCTAGATGTGCCATTTAAATAACGTTTTGTTGCGCGCATTACGATACCCCAATTGATTGTCACTAAGATTATCAAAAAGGGTTTTGCTTCCTTAGGAGAATTGGCATGGACAAATGACAAACTCAGCTAATCAATCAGGTCCTCTGTCGGCTCAGCCTTCTTAGACTAACCTCTACATATCCACAAAAGTGGGCGCATGTGCATTGTTCTCCACAGGTTCGCAGGTCATTTTCCTTTAACAAAAGTAATTGTCTCATCGAGCATTTCAAGTCTTTTGTTTGTGCACTATGAAGGGCCTAAGATGGTTCTTTAGCCGTCCTATGATAAAGATATCTTAAACCTTATGTTACCAGAACGGGAAAATACTTATTTATCGTATGGAGTGTTAATCATACTTCAAAGGATCAAAAGAGCCTAAGTGCATCCTAATGTGACTAAGTTTTTTTTTTATGTTTCACGGAACTGGAGAGTTTTGTTTACATAGACTACTCTTAATTTGAGCGTTACCCATCTTTTTTGGCAGGTTATTTATCCCGTGATAGTTGGACAAAAGGCAACGAACAGGTAAACATATATGAGAATCCGTACCTCAGAGTTGGAGAAATTATTGTACAAAACGTTCACATGGAAAGGACGACATGCTCGTGAAAGATACACGAGGTGAACTTTTTGGAAAGATGTAACAAGACAAGCATCGATTGGAGGGTTTGAATTGCTTCCTATCTTTCATATTGACAGCGTTCGACCAGTAGATAATGTTTTTAATGCAGTTTGATGACCATTTACTTGTCCCCAAATATTCCCCACGATGGTGTATTAGTAGATAATCAATCCACCAATCGTTTCGTGACTTCCACTGTCATCATGTTACTGCTATCTGACACCTACCCTTCAGTCTATGCCCCTGCATAGACAAATAATTCATTCCCTGATCCTTAGACACAGCCAAATCAACACACGAGGGAAACGCATCCCACCATTCTTATGAAAAACCCTGACGTTAATTAAGGATAATTGATTTCAACGTGGGTTGATTCTTACTTTGAAATCAGAAACCAAATCAGAAAGGTCAGTTTCGCATTTGTGTAACCAGGAACTGGCCCCACTTGCTCCTAGAACCAGACTGATCAACCTCCTTCCTAGGTCGGTCTAGGAATCGACGGTGATGGTTTCAACATATGGTTTCATGACCAGAGATTTCCAGTTTAGGTATGGGAGGAACAACGAAAGCCTCAAAGTAATGTAATCAAGCTGCACAAACAAGCGAACACGTAGGGCATCTTGGTCTAGAGGTTAGATCTAAGTGAGGTTCACCAGGGCTAAACTCATAGAGAAGATCCCAGCAATCACATATACTAGACACAGATTCATGACAATTTTTAGTTTATTCTTTGTACGAAGAATGGCAAAATGAGTATTTACCTTGATGAGATGCGATTGTCATCACAAATTGTGACTCACGATTGGCTCCTGAACTTGTGAGAAGAGGCAAGAGCAAGAGAGGAGGCGAGAGTCAAGACTTGAGATGAGATCGCAAGAGGAAAGCGTTGAGCGAGAGGGACTGAGGGAGGCGACTTAGGCGAGAGGGAGGCCTCAGATTGAGAGGTCAAGCAGTCAGGCTATTAGGGTTTTCACTGAAGATCTTCCACAGATAGGCTATTAGAGTTTTCTCTATTTCTTTCAATTTTGACTAAAACTTTTAAGAAATTTTTTTTAATAATAAGCATTGTAAAAAAAAAAAAAAGAAGATAAATGAGTCTGGTCCACACCTGGAACCGGGAACCCATCTGATTATCACCAATTCCAAATTTTAGGAACCAGGAACTGCCCATAACCAACTCGTTCGAGCCGGTTCTAATGCCCAACCCTAAAGTTAATAGAGAATTCACTAAACTAATCACTCCGGGTAATAACAAATGGAAAATGTCTCGTCTAAGACTACAAATGAAGGACAAGTACTGTAGTTTCAGGTATCCAAGGTATGTAGTCTAGGTTAGCCAATAATGCACCTGGTGTGGAGAATATAATCTCTATCCTGAACAACTTACAGGGAAGATGAGGAGCCTACTCAAATAGCCAAACAATCTGTCAAAGAATCTCTTTACTGGTAGATAGAGTATTTAACTCAAGCTAATCGTCTCTAGCAAATGTTCCTATTTCATGTAATCCTTACTCAAGACTCAAGGCCAATCATCAACAGAAGAGCAAAGTGTGAGACATATTGCTTAAAACTCTGTCTTAACTCAAGGAAGAGCACCATATGAAATTGCCTTAGTTCAGGCGCCAAACTAGAGCTTCTAAAAAAGAATGTCTAATCAGCTGACATCTACCAGAATTCGCATTATAGAAGTTTAGAGTTTCCCTGTCATGTTCAAACTTCTGAAGATCCGTAAAACCAGGTAAACTTCCAAAAACTTATCAAGAAGCTTGTCATTCCTAGGATCTTTTCTCTAAATTGAGAATAGTGTCGTTTCTTGAGTCAGGGGGCCTTACAGCAATGCTCTACACAAACTTGAATAGAAAAACTCAGCGACACCTAGAAAACACAAAGGCAACCTAAACTCTGGTTTGGCTACTACAAAATGCAGAAAAAATTCTACATACCGTTCGCATATCTTTGTTTTCAGTCACCTACGATATTGTTACCAGCAACAAAAAGAGTCACCTAGAAGATTGTACCCCTTTTGCAGGTATTGGAACATCAACAATTAGTGTCAATTTGAGACACCACAAACATCAGTCAGACAGCAAATGGCAATACATTCTAGAAGTTAGCTAATTTTCGTTTTTTGGAGAATCTCCACCATATCTGTTCCTAGTTGACCCAGCATTGTATTCAAAAATCAACTTTCGAGTTTGATACTTCGGTTTCTCCAGTTAGATATTTTATAAAGAGCATAACAACGTAATCACTGACTCACAGATATAAAGCATTGCAGCATCATGTCTGTTGCCTTCATCACTATGAACTACAGACGATGGTATCACAATGCAGCCAACTTTAAGCATGAACTATCTAATATAATCTTCAAAGATCAAATTCAGATGCAAGTCTACAGGATCTTTTGGCGTGACATCAGATAGAGCCAGAAGGAAGGAGAGAAAATAGGTTCATAAAAAGTATGTCTTGACCTCATACAGAATAAAACATGATGTACTTTTATGTAATCTTCAAAGGAAGATTTCATTTACAAATCCCGATTGAGTTAAAACTGAAATCTGACATAAGATTCCTTGAAACTTTACATCCTCGCTATTTCACATGGTGCATGGAGGTTGAAACAAAAATTTATCAATTTGGACAAGGGAGTATAGTAATTAGGTTCTACCTATGAAGTACTTGTTTTTGCATGAACCAATTATCATCTGATTAATGAAAAACATGCTAAAATTCTCATCAAAACCTGATTTTTCAGTGTCCAAGCTATATCAGGAAGGACCGTTTTAAAAGTCCAGAAGTAACTGGGGAAGAATCCTCTCCAAGTGAGTTGCTTCAACCTTTGTCATACCCTCCGCCTCAGCAATAGCAGCAGCCCTTTGCACAGCCTCTGCATCAATGTGAAGTACATGAGGCTTCTTACTATACCATCAAGGACACAAAAAACAAATTTTGGCAAGGACGAACCAGTAATGAAGAGCCGCAAGAGTTCGCAGCTCAGCTTCAATGCATTAGCATTAGCTACATCAAAGAAGACCGCCAAGTCTTAATGAAAAACTATTTGAAAGTGGTTTCTTTTTCCATAAATAAATTGTACACGATCCTATTTCTTAAAACCGTAATGCCCAATGACTATGAGTACCAGAAGTCGGTCGATTCTTCTTGGATGTCGCATTTGCAGGTCCTGCCTGCAGCATTCATATACAGTTAGAGACCTTAAATGAACATAGACAACACAGCTCATGCTACCAAATCCAAGGAACTACAGCTAAAACCGCTTCATTCTTCTGAAAGGGAAAATTTTCATTTGGTCCCATTCCAATTCTTGCGGCAAATATCCGACTCAGCGGAAGGAGTAGGCCAATTTTTTTCAATCCACAGTGACAGCATCTCTAATTTCATATCACATGCCTCCAAATCATTAGGCGGGTACCAAAACTGGGTTCTGGAGAAATCGGTTCAAAACTTGTCAAAGTCCCATCAGCTTCGAATCAATTGTGATACCATATTCATATTGGTCGCGATCATCTCTCGAATTCAACCATCGAAAGCAAATGATGCCCACGAAAAAGTAGGAAAAAAAAGAAGTTTGGAAACGAAAGCTCGCGATCGCCTTCGTTCAAGATAAGCCTTGTCTTGTGATATAGCATTACAATAAGAGGAGAAGAACGATGAATGCGCGACGGTTACCTCATTGTCCATCGCATCGGCGGCTTCATTTCTCTCGCGCTCTGCAACAACGAGCATTCCGAGTCAAAAAAGCTGATGATGGCCCCGGAAAACGAAGGAAAATTAACGAGTACAGAAGCGGAGAGATGGTCGAACCAAGGGCCATCCTCGTCCACACGGTCTTGAAAATCGAATGGATCAAATCCTGAACGAAACAAGAAAAAAAATCCACAAATCACAAAATGCGAGAATCGAACACGCAACGGAGACGAACGATATGAGGAAAGGGAAATTTTACAGGATCGAAGGTCGGGTCTTCCTCCATCGTAAGCAAAGCAGATTGATTCGACGCAATGCCCAAGAACCAGGTGGTGATTCGCAATTTTCCCGCTTTCGCAGAACCGGGGCCAATTGGGGAGGATACCTTTTATATAGCGGATTTTAAGTAGTACATTAAAATTATTATAAAAATTGTTTTATGAAAGCCAACTTAGCCCCTATAGCTCAGTGGTAGAGCGTCAGTCTTGTAAACTGAAGGTCTGTAGTTCGATCCTGCATGGGGGCATTTGTTTTTTGCCCATTTGGCTCTTTTTCCACCTAAGAATGACGTCGCTCCGGTCTCAAAATGACGTAAGATCTGCGCTTCCTTTTTGCGGTTCTTCTCCGTCGTCGTCGTCTTCTTCTTCTTCAAGCCCGCTCGCTTCCGTGAGCTGATCGACCCTCCCCACCTCCAAAAGTTTCGACTTTTCTTCTTCTTTTCTTTCGGAATTACTCGGGCATGTCCACTCTAATTCAAAAGCTCGCCAAGGCCGCGCCCTCTTCTCTCAAACTGTTCGGACATTCCAGGTTGAATCCGCGGCTACTTCCCGCGCCCGCCCTCGCTCCTCCCCAGACCGTCGTCGGCTCATCGAGGCCGGGTTGCTCGCGCGATTCGCCGCGCTCTCCGGGTGAGGGCATCGGCGGAGACGCGGAAAGCTCGCAGATTTCGCGGCTTCACCCGGTTTTCCCATTCGGGTTTTGCGGAAACCCCGGTCCCAGCCCTTCGGCTGCTGTCGGTGGTGCGGAGCCCGTGGAGGGCGACGACGCTGGGCGCGTGTGGGCGGATAGCGTGAAGAAGAAGAGGAAGAGGAAGATGAACAAGCACAAGTATAAGAAGCTCAGGAAGCGCCTCCGGCGAAAGGCCAAGTCGTAGTTTGGAATTTGAATTCGGTGAAAAATCCGATGCGGCAGCGTTCGGTGCATTTTGGGTTTTTTTTTTCTTCCTGTTGTTGTCCATAATCGTGACTGTTGTGGGTTCTTTGAATGATGTTCTTGGTCCGCTTTTGCAGTAAGATATTCTATTGAATCTAGTATCGAAATAATATTTACCTATGCAATACCGACGCGGAATCCTGAGCTACTGATAAGTAAACAAAGAAAGGCAAACTTGAGGAATGTCAACTCTTCTTCTAGCCTTTCTGTGGATTAGCAGACCCGCCTCTGTCCGAATCACAGCTTCTGCCTGCGTATACGCTGTTCCATCTCCATCCTAGAGACGATAGAAGGGGCTTATGTGATAAGGAATGCTTGGATAATCTCACTGTTGGGTGAGCACTAAGGTCGGTAAGCAGGGAGTGTGATCCTTTTAGGTTAGCAAATTGTTCCGACGCATCTTGGCAGAGTGGCGTGATTTCTGGGTTGACAGTTTATCTCGATTATCTTAGACGTTAGAGGCGTATTGAATTTCTAGTGTTGTTCTGCATATGCTTTGCAAGAAAAGTGCATGCGAATATCATGGCAAGGAAGTGGAAGGTCTCTTTGCCTCTCTTTTCTTGTTTCAGAGTTATACGAGTTAGCAGTCGCATAAGAAGATAAAGGGAAATTGCATTAACATAGAAATGATACTAGACACGACTTAAGCTTCATAGGACCGACACATCTTAAGCTTCATAGGACTATCTTTCTGAAGGTGCACTGCCTTTCTAGTTTGGTCATATATCCTTATTGTGATACATCTGGAATCACAACATCTACACAGAGGCCTAGTGCTTAATCTGAGATAACATGCATCGCACGTCCTTACTGTTGGGCCTGTGCTTTGGCTCATCCAGTGTACAGTAGTAGGCGACCTTTAAAACCAGCAGCATTTGTTCCTCGAACCCATTGCCAATCAACTTTGGGTCAATTGCTTGTTGAGGATTGTCCCCAGTCATCACATTTCTCAACCACTTGACCAGACTTATTTCTTGGGTGCGTTGGAAGAACTCATCCGATGGTAGTTTCCCAATGACCAGGGCAGCAAGCAGAACACCAAAGCTGTATATATCGCTCTTCTCCGTGAACTTGGAAGTCAGATGGTACTCTGGAGCAATATATCCCAAAGTCCCTACGACATTGGAGCTTGTGACATGAGTATCGGTATCTGGCATAGCTTTTGCAAGCCCAAAGTCAGATATTCGGGCCTCCATGTCATCATCTAGAAGGACATTGGCAGGCTTGAGGTCTCGGTGGATGATCCTCGGATTGTGGTTCATATGGAGATATTCGAGCCCGGCTGCCACTCCCAGCGCAATTCGGTGCCTCGTGACCCAATCCAACTCTGTCTGACCTTGTGAGACCTTCTCTAGTAAATCCTGTAGGCTCCCATTTTTCATGAACTCGTACACTAGTAAGTGGCAGTCGGGACGAGTCAAGTGCGCCAGCAAGGGAAGTAAATTGCGATGTCGAATCTGGCCAACAGTCTGTATCTCGGACCGAATTTGGCGCATTTTCCTATCCAAGTCTCTGGTGTCTTCTTCTGTTAGCTCTGTTGCATCCCTGGGAGGTTGAATTATCTTCTTTATAGCAATCATCTTTCCATTGCTCGCGGGTAACTCGGCCTTGTAAACTTCCCCGCAGCCACCTTTGCCAATGATTTCCAGTGATGACAGTCCCTCTTCGCTTTCCAAGAAAGCCAAATCCTCAGCTTTCTTGATCATCGGGCTAAAGATTGCTGGTGCGGAGTCTCTGCGTCCCCCTCGGATTGCCGCCAAGGTCAGCCTAAAGAGCAGCGAGAAGACAAACCCCGAGACGATTCCAGCAACTGCTCCAGCTAGGAACCCTAGTAGCCACCCACTTAGCTTCCTTCGGCTTTTTTTACTTTTGGATGGTGCGTTTTCTGATGGAGAAGGAGCTGGAGGAGTCTTTGAAGTGTTTGATGGTGTTGGTGCAACCGCCGGACCCTTGAGTCTCGTGCTGGGTCTCGCGCTGGGACTCTCTTCAAAAATGTAACGTTTCGGTAGATTGTCACCGGATGGTTCAGCTCTGTTCAGCGATGGCACGGGACCTTCAAGAAACAAGTTCCCCGAAACATCAAAGAAGCGGAGATTCCGGAATGAGCGTATGGAAGCTGGAATTTTCCCAGTGAAGAGATTATCAGAGAGAGTGAGTTTTTCCAGGTTGGGGAAATACTTAAGGAAACTCAAATCCCCAGTGAATTTATTTGAGCCAACATCGAGCACTCGGAGACGATTGAGAGATGACAATTCAGATGGAATTTTTCCTGAAAACCTGTTGTTTCTGAGGTTCAGAATTTCCAGTTTGGTACAGTCAACAATCTGGGAAGGTAGTTGGTCAACAAGCTTGTTGTTGGACAGGGAGAGCTCTTTGAGTTCGGAAAGCCGTCCGATTGCCGGGGAGAGCGACCCCTTGAGCTGTTGCGACTTGAAGACGAGTCTTGTGATTCTCAGGACATACGTATTGTTGCTTGTGAGCCTTCTTTCGCAGATTACACCAGGTAGGTTGCATGGTTTGGTGGAGGCTAGATGAAGCTGAATGTCGATGCCCATGTCCTTTTGGATGGTTTTGAGGGCATCGAGATCCGAACGGTCAAGAACCAATCTTGCATGGGCTAGGACGAAGAGAGAGAGTATTGACAGGAGGAAAAGGCGGGTTTTTCCGCCAGCAGCAGGCGCCATATGGTTGCGGATTCCGGCGACGGGCTTGTTCTAGATTAAGAGAGAGGCTATATTTGGCTATGAGGAATTCCAGATATTTTTTTGGCTATTTGCTTTCTGGAGCTTCCATGTTGAATGATTAGTGCGCGGTTGGCCTTTTAAGCTGAACCTCTGTGGAAAATATTGCACGTAATGGGCCATTTGCATTGACTTGCTTTTGATAAGTTTATAGATTTTGTTTGTATTGTGTCTGGACTTTTCTGCTTGTGGAAAGGGAGTGAAAACCACAGCAAGTTCTTCGAACAAGCATAGTGATTGGGGTTGCATTAACTTTTTCAACTGCCAATTGCTGTAAGGAGATGGTCTTTGAATCTTCTCTTCGATCGACCGGCCGATGGTACCATTGGAGGGAGGGAAAGAACCAGATGCAGAGTAGATGTTGCGAATGACTAAATCCTGTTGCGTTTGCGTACAGAATTTGGTGAAATGCTAACTGTTCACGAGATATATACGAATGTGATAAATATCAGTCGTTACATGATCGTTTTGTTAGAAAGTATTGTTTGATCGACCCAGTGCGATACGTGAGCTGCCATGCCACAGATTGACATAGCACCGGCCTCGCCACCATCAAGAGGCAACACCGAAAACAGAGTACCTTCTCCTCTGTACTCTGCGAACTCGCGATATGTTTTCCACTCGCATCCTGGAGAGAGACGTGTTCTAGACGCCACATTCGAGCGTATACGAACCGTGCAAAACTTAATCGAGCGACACAAAGCTGGCGAGTCTAAAGGCAAAGGGCGCGTGTTCCGTGTTTTGGCAATTGAACCATGCAGAACACATGGAAAAAAGATCACAAAGGCCCTGCTACAACAATCTTTTAAGTTTTCCTGCTTTACTTTGTGTGCCGAGTCTCATTTCGAGAAACTGCCGAGCACCATCGCGATTCCACATTGAAGACGGCATCGACGTAGAGGAAGGGGCGATGATGATGGACTAGGAACACCCCCTCACAAACGTGTCTGCAAAAGGCCGACTCTGTGTCTGTCTCTGTCTCGTTGGGTCGATTTGAACGTGTGGGAAGCGTCCGTCCGTTCCATGACGGAAGAGGCTTCTCTGGGTCAAGTTGAACGTGAGAGAAGGGCCGCCCGTCCGGTCTACAGAAGACCGAAAGTGGGGGGTGGGGTCTATTGGCCGTTGGATTTCTTTCGGCCAATCGTTCGCCGTTGGATCGGATGACCAGGACTGACGCGGACGTGGACTTTTGAGGCAACATCAGCGAAGACTTGGGGTCAACGGGGCTTAATGTCGACAGGCAGGTCAAGTCGACAAAAACTGCGCAAGTCTTCGGCCGGTCTTGGGCCGTTGGATTGGAAATTGATATGCGTGTGACGACCGTTTCGAGACTGACGTGAGATTCCTCCCCATTGGTTCTCCTTTGAACTTGGTTTCCCACGAAAAACAGTACATCCGGGGTAAATTTTTCCACGGTTAATTTCCATTAAATTAAATTATTATCACAAAAAACTCAAAATCGATATATTTGTGACAAGCGAAGATAAAGCCTTAAATTGATACATCTGTATAACAAAAATTAATAAATGGTAAATTTCTCATGTTATTAATCATTTTTTCTCTCTTTTTTATTATTTTCATTTCTATGTTTTTTTTTTTTGGTTAGATATGAGCAATAGCGGGAAAAAATGTAAGAAAAGTCCTTAATTTATTGTATCGGTATCAATTCGGTTTTAAATATTTTAATGGTACCAAATTAATTTTAAATCTTTTGATTTGATGCCAATTTAATTCTAAACCTTTTAATGGTACAAATTTAGTTTTATGCCTTTTAAATTTATACCAATTTAGTACTAAAATTTTTTATTTGATGTCAATTTAGTCATTTCAACTAATTTCAAATGGATTTTATTTAGGGGTGTGCAATTGGACCGGGTATACACGGTTCCCGGACCGGCCCACCTGGAAAATAGGGTGAGGAACCGGTCCGGGAATAAATTTCGAGTGATTACCCACCTGAAAATCGGTTCCCGGACTGGTTTTGGAACTTGTTCCCGGACCGGTTTCATAAGTAGAAGTCCAAAAACCTTTTTTTTCCCCCGATTTCTATTCTTACTCCCGCAATCACACAACGTTTTTTTATCTTTGCTATTTTAAACACGCATGACACTCCTCACTTGTCATTCCTCTTCCTCACTTGCTTCCCTCCCTCACCGGCGTCCGTTGGATGAACAGTGTTCGTCGCCGCCAAATTCTTGTGTATTACATGGATTGGCTCGCCTAATTTCTCTTTTTGTAAGAGGAGTTATGCTTGCATAAATGAGTAGCTTTATGTAGTAGTTGTGAAAATAAGACTAATATTAGACCCATGTTTGTTGCTAATTCTATTTATTATAATTAGTCTTGTGGATCCTTATTTTTTCGTTTTGTCAAAATTTTTATGTATTTATTTATTACAAGTGCTTAATATTTTAATACAAATTATGAGAATTACGTTATTTTCTTGCGTATTAATATAAAATTCGAAGTCATATATGATATCGAGAGATTGCAAAACAGGTTCTAATGGAAATAGGGTTAACCCTAGAATCGGATCGAAAAAATATGGTGGGTTGGGTATAGGGTTCAATATAAACAAGGTTGGGTATAGGGTCCAGAAAAGATGATTCGGTTATAATAGGTTCGGGTACAGGGTCTAGGTCTAAACCCTACCCATTCTAGACCCAATCACCCCTAATTTTATTGACGTGAACGTCGGCCAACTTACGTGGCATTATTGGTGCTCATGTAGACAAAATTTAATAATATTTTAATAATTTTTAAAAAATTTCAATTTGTTTTGTTTTTTTTTTCTCCCTTCTTCCTTTTTTCTTCCTCTAGACAATGGCCAGTTGGTAGGCAATGATTGAGCCCTACGAGGTCAACCCTCGCCAAATTTAGCGAGGCCCTTGCCTAGGCTAGGGCGGCATCACCTTTGCTTGGGCAATGCTTAGTGAGGCCACCTTGGCCAGGCGAGGGTTGGACTAGCTAGGTTTGCCCTCACCTAGGCCAAATCGGGTGAGGCTGACCCTTGCTGGGTCTCAACCTCGCTTTGGCTAGGCAAGGTGAGCTCGCCTAGCCATCGCCTATTGGTTAGTCACCGTCTAAAGGAAGAAAAAAGGAAGGAGAGAGAAAAAAGAAAGGAGAAAGAAAAAAAAAAAATCATAAAAATAATAAATTTTGAAAATTATTAAAAATTGCTATCGTTAGCATCGATAGTACCACATAAGTTAAACAATGTCTGCATCAGCAAAATCTGGCAAAAAATAACCGGAATGACAGAATTGGCACAAAGTCAAAAGATCTCAGATTAAATTGGCATTGATTCAAAATATTTATGACTAAATTGACATCATTAAAATGTTTATGACTGAATTAATACTAAATCAAAATGTTTATGACTAAATTGGCACCATTGAATGGTTTAGGACTAAGTTAGCATAAATACAATATGTTTAAGAATCTTTTTTAATACTTTTCCTAGCAATAGTCTATCGGACAGCTTGCCAGGAAAGAAATTCTATCAGAAATTTTAAAATAATGACGACGGAGTGTCATTTTCTTGGTTTTAGTAGTTAACGCGGAAGGACACTTGTCCTTTTCACTTCCATCTTCCAAGCAACGAGCAAGAAAGTGCCCCAATAATGTTAACAATTGGACTTCCGGTGGACGACAATGACTTGAACGAGTGATTGATTATAAAGGGCTTATCAAGTATTAATAGGTGAAAGCTTATGTATGCAACGTTATGGTTGTTGCCGTTAAGTCAGGAGTAAAGTCGTAATCGACTCGAGCTGATCCGTTTGTGGAAATATCAGCAACCGTAAAACAACAACCGAGGGGACCACACCCGTAAGTTTTGATGACCGGAAAGATAGAATTTCAATTGCATTTTAGGTCGTTTGTACAAGCTGGGAATAGTTCCCAGTTGTTAGCCGTCCAACCTGTGAAAAACAAACATAGAAGTAATTTGGGATAATTGCCCCCAAATAATCCTAAAATTAATCATATCGGTACCTTGATATCCGAAATTATGTTCATACAATATATATTGAATCATGTATGAGATTACTCATTACGTATATGGACCAGTTAGATATCATACAAATCCGACTTATGTATTTTAGGATCTTAATATTTTGCACTTAACATTTAGCTCTGAAACATTTTTTTTTTTTTTAATTTCTGATCAATGGACGTCTTTTTATCTCTGTCAACAAGTTATTAAAGAGAAGCGTTGACCACCAAGTGGTAAAAGCAGTCGGAGATTACTCCATTTTCTTGTGGAGTTATAATTAGAATCAAGTCACGGGCGAATTTCTAATTAGATTCTGCATATTCGAAACACGAGTTTGATTCACCTCAGCCCGTCAAACGTTTACGCACATCAATGAGCTTACAACATGGTTTTACGTTTTTCTAATAGTGATCCTTCCGAAACAAACAGGTTAGGCTCTGTAAGTTTTTTGTTCATCTTGTGTGTTCCAGTGAGCTTTCACCAATAAGCCCGCTTACACTTCCATCCGTTTTTTGACATATTAGCTTTTTGTTCTTTTTCAAAATGAATGAGTAAACAAGCTTAAACAGAAAGAAGAAATGAGCATCAAAAGGCCCGTGGATCACATGGCACAATTGTGGGATATATGGGTAAGCATAAGGAGCAAGGTCCGAATCCGAGCCGAAGACCAAGCCCAAAACCAAGCCCAATCTCTAAATTGAGAAATCCTTCAAAATTCGTGGCAGGAGTAAGCAATCGGACCTGGAGGTCAGTTTTTCTCTCCAACAAGCCGAAAAGTCTTTTCCTCTCTTTTCTCTGTCTTCTTTAACCTTTAATCATCCTCCCCTCCATCTGTTTTGATTTTCTTTGAGTTTTTTTTTTTTTTTTTTTTTGGGTACTTTTCCTCTTTTTCTCTCTCTCCTAATCTAAATTTGAGACTTGTGCTCTTCCAATCTAATTCCAGACCTATGAGTTATTTTCTCCCAATTTAAATCTGAAAATTTAATAATATTTTCAAAGATTCAATACCCCCATGCTTTCTACTTTCTACATGTATAGATCCTCTACCTCTAGTTTGTCTTACTAAACTATGAAGATTTATTCTTCCAAATGTTAGATATGTGTTTGTCTTTGTACGGCGATGGTGTAAAGAAAGCCGAACCTAATTGCGCACCACCAACTAGTAAAGTCGTAGTTATTAAAGAAAAAATTTCCGGTATATGCTCATCATTGATGAAAATACGAAATCCAATGATTGGCCACAAATTATTTTTTCAACAAATCCGTTCTTTTGGAATGTGTACGTGCTTAACTTTGCCGGTGCTTTATTGATTCTCCTTGTCTTTTGAATTTGGCTTTGCTTTGCTTTATAGCATTTTCGCCTTTTCTTTGCTTCGCTTTACCATGAAAGTTGATGTATTTCTCAAGTAATCTTTTTAGCCATGAATATAATTTTCTTTTTTCAACCAAAAAAGAGCAATCAAAATAGTAAAACTATATATTTATGTGTTTACATTTCGTTATATACACTCTTCGGCCTCGGATTTTTTACCCGAAAATTTCGGGATAATCCCTTCGTCTCTTTCTAGAGTAAAACTAGAACCGTGCTTCATCATAGATGGACAAAATCGCAATTTATGAACATTACAACGGATGTCAAATAAACCACGAAATCTCTCGCATTCCAAATTTAAATTCGAGATGATCATTGCAATCGTCTCATGAATCCCTTATATTCTAAAATTCATACCATATTTCTCAAAAAGATCAAGAACAGTGACATCATCCTGGGCCTGGCGTGTATTTGCCGCGACCGGGTGCCCGTGTCCCCTAGAACTCTTCGAGCTGTACTCTCGCCAATCGCCAACCCCACCTCTCTCTCTCTCTCGCTCTCGTGGGTTCGATTCCTCGTCGTTCCAACGGGTAACCGAGCTTCGTCGCGCATGGAGGTGATTCTCTTTCCCTGGCTCCTCTGATTCGCGATCGTACCCGGCTGCGAATCAGGTCGCCCGGGTCGTCGCGCTCGATGTTGCCGACGCCCCCGCTAGTGCGCGCGCTAGTAATTCCCATCGCGAGAGAAATAGGAAAGAGTGGATCGAGGTGAATCTGGTCGAGTTCTTCGCATGTAATGAGGTGGATTAGTCTTAGCTTCGCCTCCCGGTCAAGCAGCATCGGCAGTTTAGTGGGTTTGTTAGTTTCAACTAGATGGTGAGGGATGTAGTTAAAAAAATTTCATCTTTGTGGATCATCAGAGGGAAAGAGAAAATTTTGAGCCTTTCCCGAAAATGAGGCTGCACAGGGTATCCGATATTGGAGCAGATAATGAATCTTTCTGGCATAAATAGAGGAAAACTATGAGGTGGCTTTGAATATTGGATACATCCACTGGTAGGATTTTTGGATGAAATCGGGACTATGCCTTTGATGTGCTGAATTTTGTTGGGCGGATTTCGTAATGTGGCCTCGATTAGTTACCTTAGTATTCAAGCCAGTGCGGTGGTCATGCCCATTTATGTTGTAAGGTTGGGACTTGTAATTTGAGGGCATCGGTTGTAGCTTTGCACATGAATATAAAGATACAGTATAAGTTGTACTGTGCCTTTCACTAAAGCTTTCTTTGGCTTCTCTAGTCATCATACTTCACTGTAGGACTGTGCAGGACAAGGTTCTCTACGTCAGAGAACTTGCTATATTACATCAGGTTGTTCTCCTTTAGATTGCACCTATATTTTTGAAGTTCTCTTTAGAGAATCCTAGCATGTTGGAGCTTGTCCAGGATAACTGACGGTCTGTGTTGTAGATACACTTTGATTTCTCACTGCCTCGCTCTTTAAATCGTTCGAATTTACATCGGCTTTTGCTATCTGTTTCTTTTACTTGTATTGGACCATTATAAGGGAGGAACAAATTCTGTTTTGCAGCAGTTTTCAAGTGGAAATGGCATAGATAGGAACAAAGCAATGGTGGAGCAGTTGCAGCGCTATGGCATTTTTAATTCAAAGAAAGTTGCTGAAGCAATGGAGAAAGTTGATAGGGGTTTATTCGTTCCTGCTGGGACTCCAGCTTATGTTGACAGCCCCATGGCAATTGGGTACAACGTCACCATTTCTGCACCTCATATGCATGCGATGTGCCTTCAGTTGTTGGAGAAGAATTTGCAGCCCGGCATGCATGCTCTAGATATTGGCTCAGGTTGTCATGTTAATCCTTTTTCGAGGGATCATGTCTACATTGATATGCATATACCTTCTCCACAATTTGTGCTTTCCTCTTTCATTTGTGGTCTCTTCCTGTAAATGCTTAAATCTATCGGAATTCAGATAGAGAGGAAAATACTCATGCCTGCTCACCTTAGTAATGATTCAGCTGACAATTCCCCCTTTTGTGACTTGCTGGAATTTTATAATAAGTACACCATGAGAGCACAAATAGCAACTATCTGTTTGATAAACCCTTTTAATGTCCTCCCTGAGCAGTCCAAACAAATTAAACTAGATCTTTTCCCCTGTCCCCTTCTTGAATTCTTGATCTAGGGGTCTTATTTATCTGCTGCTGCACTCCAGGTTGAGGTTCAGAATGCTTGTTTCTGCTGAGCAAACTCATTTGATTGAAATTGCAACCGTCAGATCAATCTTTATCTACTTTTCTGTTACATTCGCAGAACTATCCAAATTGATACTGTCATGATTTTTTCCAAATCAATCAGAAGGAATCCTGCTCCAGTATTTTTATATTTCTTGTTGAATGGGAGGTTATGATCTCTAGTTCTCATTGTGTCAGGTACGGGCTATTTGACAGCATGCTTTGCACTGATGGTTGGACCAGAAGGTCGAGCTGTTGGTGTGGAACACATTCCTGAACTGGTTACTTCTTCAATCAAGAATATTGAAAAAAGTGAGGCAGCATCGTTGTTGAAACAAGGCTCCCTATCCATCAATGTTGGTGGTATGTGTCCACTAGCCAGTAATGCAATAACATCTTTCATGTTTGTGATAATGATAATGGGAAGTTAGAAAATAACTCATATTTTCCTTGGTGATTAAGGTTGTGCGTGACCGAAAGAAAGGAAATGGAAATCTGAGGGTGTTTATGTTGGTAAATGTATTACAATAACAACTACTGGATCTGAAGGTTTTTGAAGAAAAAAAAATTAATATAGTAGTATAGCACATTTCAAGAGTTTGAATCCTAACACGTCCAGCTGTTTTCTTTTACATCTTTTCCTTGTTAGTGTTCATCATCCTGGTTGTTGGATGTGCTACATCCATGTTGTGTGTTTCACATGTGAGACTTGATCTACAAGAGTGTTGAGAGATATGCTAAATATATGGTTGTGAAACTGTTTCTTAGAAAGCAATTTTTCTGTTAGTTCATTGGTTGATGTGCTACATCCATGTTGTGTGTTTCACATGTGAGACTTGATCTACAAGAGTGTTGAGAGATATGCTAAATATAGGGTTGTGAAACTGTTTCTTAGAAAGCAATTTTCTGTTAGTTCATTGGATTAGCTTTAAGTGAATATGATTCAAGCATAGATTTGTTTGGATGTTGACTCTTACTGAAGAAGAGAATTTTTTGTATAGGCTCTCAGCTACTTGATGCAAAAGCGTGTGAATCTAACCATCGGCACTAGAATGGTGCAAAGTTTAAGGGGAAAACTGACTGCAGACATATCTTAAAATCCAACAACAACCAGACTCATTAAAGACCGGAAACTCTGAACTTTCTTTTGTTTCCTTTTCTGCCTAAGTTTACTAAACACTTGTTACTTTTCATGAAAATCCTTCGATTCAATCTCCTTTGCTTAAATGCAAAGTCTTTAAATCTAAAGTGCTACCAAACTCACCTTATTCTTCAATAAAATCTTTCATGGCATATTCATATTAAATGGTCTCAATTGCTTCAGTAAGTTCCATAACTTGCTAATCAGTAAGCAGTTGATTTGTGGACAAGAACTTGATAGATTGTGCTTGAATATCTTTCGTCTATTAATTGCTCATGATCCTACATTTTTACCTTTTAGATGGCAGACAAGGTTGGCCAGAGTTTGCTCCTTATGATGCCATTCATGTCGGGGCAGCTGCAAAAGAAATACCACAGCCACTTATTGACCAGTTGAAGCCGGGAGGGAGGATGGTGATTCCTGTCGGAAATGTATTTCAGGATTTAAAAGTGGTGGACAAGAACTTGGATGGAAGCCTGAGCATTCGGAATGAGACTTCTGTACGTTATGTTCCCCTCACGAGTAGAGACGCTCAGCTACGGGGCACTTGAGATTTGAATTGATATACAGCCCTGGCATCATCAGGCAGTACCAGGAGAGGCTGTTGTGATGAACTTCATGTACAGGTTCTCTGCCGGCCGGCCCTATTTGATGTTGTACCCTACTAGATTGTGGGAGGTTGCACAGATGTTTATTGTTCATGTTAGTATTGCATCCTACCGTTGTAAATTTCTCATGCATCAGGGACTACTGCAGAATAATGATATGCCGAGGAAATGCAGTTTGTGCATATGGGTTCTGGCACATATTAAAGGCATTTCATTAGTCAATACTCAGTGAAAAGTAAATGGCAGTGGTTTTGATGGACGATAAGATTTTTTTGGATATTCTTTCCTCTCTTCGGATGAATCTAAACTGAATTCACCATCTATACATTGGAAAGATCTAAATTGGTAACGACATGGTCCTCTGACCGTGACAACCACCTGTCTGAAATTACTCTCCATGAGATGCTGTTCTTGTTTTAATCTCCTATATTCCGAAGCACAATATATGGAGGTTTGACCACTTGCATTTTCCAACTTCAGAAAGCCAGAAAAAACCTCTTAAATTTGCTTAGTTAGGATCAGCAACCTGTAACCGTGACGCCGCCAGAGAGCAAGAGTCGAGAGTATGCTCATGGCTAATTACCAGGAATTGAACTTTTATTGGTGTTGCCTATTGCAATAAAAATTGAACTTTTACTGTTAGAGAGAAATAGTCTCCACGACATCCAACAAATGAAAAGCGGCATTCCGCAACTAAATGAATCCTCCGTCACAGGAAGAATCCCTGAACATCTGTCCATAGTTCATCTTCCGATAAATAATTTCTGGTACCTGTCATCAGTTTCAGTACCTTGTACATCTTTTCTATTATGAACGAACAATTTCTTTGTCATACACCAGAGACTCTGCTTTGACAACAGTAAAAGACGAGATTATGCAAGGAAAAGATGGCATCTCAAAGGCTCGACAAAGGAAAGAAGGCAGACAAAGCTTAAATAGTCTCCTCCTTTCGAGTTAAAAGGAGCTGCGCCTCGGTTTCGCCTCTGCAACATTTACCCTGATGGTTCTCCCATCCAAGCTCTGTAACACCAGGCGACACAAATGGTCAAAATAAATCCAAATTACATATTACTTTACAAGCAATTTCTGAAGAGAAAAAGGAAACTAATCTTCTCGAAACTAGCGTAATGGTTCGTCTTCACCAGTCAGAATTAATAAAAAAAAAATACTAGCAAGCAAGTTGACATAACCACACGAGATATTTTCTAAAGCTGCTGTGTAAACAATGAGTCTGAAATAATTTGTACAGGTTTCTTCAATCATGACATCCACAGAACCACTTGGAGGAGCTCAGGTTAACCAGAAATGTGCAAAGAACAGAAAAGATAGTAGTACCTGTCT
This sequence comes from Eucalyptus microcorys, assembly GCA_014182515.1. NCBI lineage: Eukaryota > Viridiplantae > Streptophyta > Magnoliopsida > Myrtales > Myrtaceae > Eucalyptus > Eucalyptus microcorys. Next base: position 25,623,560 of record CM024572.1, read on the forward strand.
GTCAAGAGCGGCAATAGCGTCATTCATCTCAGTCTCAGACGCCATCACCACAAAACCAAAACCACGAGAACGGCCAGTTTCCCTGTCATAAACAACCCGCGCATTTACCACCTTACCAAATTCACTGAAAATTTGTTCCAGACGAGCATCATCCACACTCCATGGCAGGTTCCCAGCATACAATCTATATTCAGCATCAAGAACGCGAGGGAGGCGCTCTGCTCGTGATCCTTTTGGGGAAGCCTTATTGACAGTTAGAAGTCTACCATTTAAATCCTGTAGGCAAAGGTGATCGACCTTATTAGCATCAGAAATCAATAGACATGCCCATTAGGAAATTTCCAAACATTTTGAGGGATGGCCATCTCAACTCCACATAAGATACAGGTAAAAGTTATCGTTGATACGCATCGACCTTTCACCAATTTGGTTAGTCCTTTTCATCCATATCCAACCGGATAATGTTCATCAATATCATTCACAAGATTCTCACGCCCATGAAGCAGCTATGAGCAAATTAGGAACACAGGGCACAAAAGAATGAATGGGAAGCTTGAATGGTCATTGACTCAGTACTAAGAGTTCAAGAATATAAGGCGGATCAACTAAAGGAATCTAGACAGAAAACACATAACCCAAGCTGCCAATACATAATTTAGAATGTCATAATTCATAACAGGTTTTCAACGTACTTGAAAAGAGAAATTAAACCGACAATCAAGAGATTCAAATTGCAAAGTTTTGCTCGTTGAACAGAGCACCGACGGAAACCAGAAAATTTGGCAGAAATTCATCTCCTTCCCTCTTCCACCAACCCTTTTCATCTTGCCCTTAACAAGCCCCAACAAAATCCCCACCCCTCCATAATGAAAAGGTGTACCATGAATTGATTAGGACATGTGAGTGGTGAAGCAACCCAATCACCTCCCCACGAAAGTGATTGTTATCAGAAAAATCAACTTCCCATTGAAATTCGATATCGCTTAATTTTGCATGAATACGGGTCATGAATCATTATTACCACACTTTCTCCATCAAAACATTCCCATAGCAGGCTAAGACACGCCAAATACAGTCACGGCCACGTAAGAAATGCGTGCACGTGCAGTTAAATGGATCTCCGATATTTTCGGAGGGATTTTCAGTTCGTCTTCGCAAAAGTACAATCTTTTTGTATCTCAGCATATACATGACAATAATGATATGTAGCTAAACAAACCAAACTCATCAGAACAGTAGAAACAAGCAAGGAAATAGAGAGAAACTTACAAAGTGATGAAGCATTTCCACAGCCTTTTCTGCTTCTTCCACCGTACTCATTGTCACGAACCCGAACCCACGACTCTGGTCGGTCTGCCTGTTATAAATAACCTGCCACACGATTCAAAAGAACGATAAACAGCCCCACTAAACCCCAAGATAATAACATGAATCAAAACTCAACGAATTTCACAAAAAACAACTGAAAAGGCTCACCTCAGCAATCTCAACAGTTCCAGCTCGCTCAAACAACATGGCCAATTTCTCACTGTCAATATCATAAGACAAATTCCCAACAAATATCTTCGCCTCCTCAGGCGGCTCGACAAAAGATCCCTCGAAAATCCCATCTTCACCGCCATCTCCCTCGGCCTCGCTGGCCTCAACACCCGCGTCCTCTCCCTCGAGTTCGCTGTGCTCTTGTTCTTCCTGCTCGGCGGCCCAGCCAGCCGTGCGCGCGACGAACGCGAGGACGGAACGGTGGTGGGGCTCGAAGGAGGCCGGAGCGAGCGCGGAGCGAGAGCGAGAGAGGCGAAGGCTGAGGTGCTTGGAAGCGACTGGCAGGTACAGGCGAGGGCTTCCCAAGGCGGAGATGGAGCGAGAAGGGCTTGCGAACAAGGACGAATTGGTCGTCAACAAGGATTTCAACGCCGTCGTCGACATCTTCGCAAGGACACTGGACGGAGAGAAGAGAAAGAGGGGGAGGGAGGGAGGGAGGAAGGGAGGGAGGGTTTTGAGGTTGAAGAAGATAAGGGTTTAATTCGAACAGGAGAAATGACGCAGACAGAGAATTTTATATATGTCAGCCGGTTCAGTTCACAGACGGTGAGGCCGGTCCGGTCCGGGCCGGTCCGGCCTGGCCCGACTGATTGATATATCTTCTCTTTATTGACACTTCACAACACAACATAAGCATATTAATATTGATTTTAAAAGAAAATTATGGATATATCACCCAAGTGATACTTCACAAACAGTTGGGCCAGACTGGTTGGGAACTTACGTTTCACAACACATTACAACACGAGTATATTAATATTGGTTCCGAATGATATCGATGGAGGAAGATGAACTTGGAGATTGACATTTGTCTCCTTCCATGAAAAAAAAAAGGTCATAATTTTTGTTTTCAATAATTTTCCATTAAGTATTATGGAATGATTGAAATTTTTGGATTTAAATTGAAGAGAAGAGATATGAAAAAGCAACTGTAAAAACGTCGTTCAGTTGATCTTTTACTTTACATATAGTTGGTTCAAACCGATCTAGCTAGCTTTGCATAATTCATACATTTTTCTTTCTTAAAATCAACACTCCAAACACAATACAAATATATTAATATCGATCTTGACAAATATCGGGAGATGAAGATAAATTTGGGTATCCATATTTATTTCCTTTCACAAAAAATTTGTTATGATATATACCAATATTTATTCATGAAGTTCCATGAATGACCTTATCAAAATTCTCATTTTAGGTAATTAGTAACCCTATGGTAAGATCCGGTGAAGCGATTTCCTACTATATGATGATAGTTACTCTCACCTAGCCTTAACTTTCATAATTAATTATGTCCAAAGATCATTAACCATAACCTGTGTCCAGTGAGAATGTCTCTTGTGGAATTTTGACAAAACTATAAGGGCATTTATGATAATTGTAAGGGCGCTTATGATAATCATTTTGTTTCTCTGTTTTTTTTTTTTTTCTTGCAAATCATCGACATAATCTTCTTGTACACAAGCATGCCAAACCCGCGACCTTATGTACAAATTCCATATATGAATTTATGATTTAGATGTCTCGTCTCTTTTGGAAAATTGTACCTTCTAATTACATAAGCAAGAATGGGTCGATGCGCCGATGTCCAAGAGAACAACCTCAGCATCCCAGAACCTGCATTCTTCTGGAAGCTTGAGGGTCAGAAACTTGTCTTCCGCACTGTATGTGAACTCCGCTTCCTTCGCATCTACCTTGCACCACCTTGGCCTGCTGCTACAGTAAGCTCCGAACCGTCCGCACCCCCGCACCTTAATGTTCAACACGCACCACGAAGGGTCCATCCTGTGCGCGAGCTCTTCCACGGCACCTCCTGGGTTGTACATGTCAAGCAATCCGATCTGAGCGAAGTGAACATTCTGATCAAATACCTGTCCGAGTGTCCATGTGTAGATTTTCGACAAATCAGGATTGTGATGCAAGAGCAGATGCACAGAAGGGAATAAAACTGCAGGGTCTTTGGTGATTTACCCTAATGGGCGATATGGTGTATATTTCGCAACATAAGGTTCACGACCATACTTCGAGAGTCTCTCTCTTCGACAGTACCCGGAGTGAAACTGTAACTTAAGAGGTGGTTTGATCATTCAAGTAAAAGTGAGATTTCGGATGCAGGGTACAGACACGAGGACTTGAGCACTGGCCTGTATGGAAGACATAAACCGTAGACTCTCCTTCCCAATTCTCGCCAGCCATGTCTTCAAGAAACTTGACGTTGAGAAGATGGACATGTCCCGAGATAGGTGGTCGAATAGGCGCAGTGATGGGCTTCTCCTGATCTCCCTCTTTCATAGGCCACGCTCCTGCTCCTAGGCAATTAAGCACTCCCAGGATCCCGTTTAACTTGTTCAAGTTCCATATCTTCAGCAAACTAGAGATTGAAAACCGAAGACTTGTGAGAAGATGTTTCTATTGTAAAGGTGTACTATAGCCGGTTCTACAGTATTGTCCTTACGGGCTTCTCATTTGTGATGCTGAAATTTTTTACCTTTTCCCGTCCATGACGGGGTCTTTGAGCAAGCAGTCTCAAGTGGGCCGGCCAGCACATCGAGCTTTCAGGTCAGACCCATCTGGTAGTACCAGCTTTCTGAGGATCTTGAAGTCGTGATTCCCTGGCTTGTCACTGTATCGCATGATCATTGGCACAAGAACAGGATATTAACAAAACAAGTGGATTCATTGATGTCTTCTATGTCATGGTCCGCACCTTACCTAGACTGCGCAACCACCTACCGCTCTCGCTGCAGCGTGGATCCCAGCTGTGTTATGTTTGCTCTGCATTTAACGTGGGAAATCAGATATTTGAATCTGTAATCCTCACCAAGAAGCAGGTGAAGCTAATTACAAGAGCAATAGTTGAATGTCGAAACTATCATGTTCTTCAATCACGCAGTCAATTACAAGAGAAGAAAGCCTACATAAAACATGTCCCAATCTGGAACCACAATCTCTCCAAGAAGAAGATTGTTAAAAGACACCGAGGCGACGTGTAAGGTCTGAAATGTTGGTTGTCGAGGCATGAAATCCTCCGATGCCCTTGCAACCAAACTCTTCTTTGAACTGAACAGCTAATATAATTAATTAGATCTTGTATCAAAACTCACTACTTGAGCGCTATGAACCATTGACGAGATCAGTGAGAATTCCCGCAGAGCTGTATTATGACTCATGCAGCAAATGACATCGTTTTCTTTGAAGTTCCTTGCAATAGATTGCTTTAGTGCTTCTTGATACCGCCTGGTCAAAGCAACTCGTCCGGCGCATCCTTGTCCTAAGGTTTCCAATATATTCTGAACATCTACCTTCACTTCATCAGCACCGGATTTCGCCAAATAGCTATGGAGATCATCATAAAAATCATGTATCCTCTGAGGGTCTATTAGCCCAATCCCATATTTCTCGAGGCTGTTCATTGCAATGTCTCTAAGGTTGCTGATATTTCCATCCAACTGAATCGGGTATACCAATTTAAGGTTGTACTTCTTCAATTTCTTGGATGATGGGTGTAAACCGCCCCAATAACCAGCCAAAGCGTGCCACATATAGACAAATCTGCATGAACGAGCAAATGCCAATGATCTCAAAACACACATTTTAGATCATCCTCATCAGCAACAGTGAAATATGCCAAACACGGACACTTACCTTACTCCATACTTGTCCTTGACAAATTGAACCAAGCCATGCGAATCCCCTAACGCATTTTCTGAAACGGGATTCCTGAACTTGCCGTTTTCTTTGATGTCGACTAGCCGGACAGCAAAACTGAAAGTCATTAACAGAAGCGGATTGTCATGATTCACCAATTAATGCCGTTGTCATATCCATCCGTAAAATGGTAAACCACTAGAAAAAGAAGCTAATGCATACTCTGTCTCTTGAAGAAATGGTTCACCATCTTCGCGAAACTCATCTAATGTATCTTGCCATCCATCATCAATGATTAAAAATTTTGGTGAGCAGCCTCCATCTTTTAGACTGCATGGACATAAGAGATCAATGATCCTTCAGCCTCCTTCTATGGAGCTTAGTCTCGAGATATTTACTTTATAGCCAAATTACCTTTGAAGGCCCTCTTTGTAACCTTCCAGATTGACTTGACGATAGAAAGCATACCACGTGCACCAACCGAACCAATCCAGATGCACCGGCAACTACTCCAGTGCAGGCGAGTCAATAGAAGAAAAACCATCAAAGATAACATTGATTCAATACCATGGGTAAGCGAAAATCTCTTTAAGCTTCTTGTTCTCAATGCCGCTAAATGCGCCTTTCTGCTTCTCCAGTATCCTATCCAAACGCATTCGAATAGTCTTCTACCCTTGGGCCACCACGTCGTCCTCCTAAATTCCTTCTCCTCTTCTTCATCTTCTTCGTTGGACGGCCCTTCATTTGCTCAACCTTTGATAAGAAACTACCGCCATCGAACCCATCTCATGGAAAGGAGGCGCAGCTAGATTCTCTATATATATTCGTATAGTGATTCAGCCGAAAGGGATGTTTTGTCGTGCACGACATAGTTTAGTCTATTTAAGCGCTATTAACTTTTGTCCCATGAAGCTGGATTTTGCTGGTGAGCAATAACCACCCGCACTAAATGGCGACTCAAGGCGAAAATCAATGTAATTGAGGATCGAATCATGGAGAAAGGACCACTTCTTGATTGTTTAAAATTTCCACAGTAGGTGTCATTCCTCTACGCCATATTTGTCGTTGAACGGCATTTTGCCGCATCCTCCGTTGAGTCCAGATACACAGAGAACACGAAAGCTGTCATTTGCAACAAAGAAGGGAACCCTCATCTCCATCCTCCGTCCTCTATTCAGTCTCTTGACGTAGCATCAGTCTGTAGATCGACGACTTCACCCGAGTCGTGGGAAATTTGGGCTATGGCCTCCTCCGATCTTTTTGGGAGCTCGAGTGATGACGGCATCTGCGAGCTCTCGCTGAGAGCCCTGGGGAGGGGTGTGGTTGGGCACCTAGAGGAGGAGTGCCACCATGGTCGTGAAACTCGAGAAGGTGAAGAAGCACAAGTACCCCTGGCCCGACGATCCGGATCCGAATGTGAAGGGCGGAATTCTCAGCCAACTTTCGCACTTCAAGCCACTCAAGGAGAAGCCAAAGCCGGTCACTCTGGAGTTGGAGAAGCCGCTCGTTGATCTAGAGAAGAAAATCATCGACTTGAGTTGCTTACTGTATCATGTAGACGTGTGACTTTGATTGAGTAGCCACCTTGCTGTGAACTGATTGCTTTGTGGAATTACAAACTGTGGTCCTTTGCAGCTGAGGAAAATGACAAATGAATCTAGCTTGGAATTCAGCGATTGGATTGTTTCATTAGAAAACAAATATCAACAGGTTTGGCATCTCTGCTCTTGTAACATTTAAATAACAATGTAGACGGTAATATGAAATTCACTTCACTATATTAATGTGTTGCGGGAGTTATGGCCATATGTGAGATTAACTCACCAAGATCAATCATCATGTTAACTAATGACAATTGATTATAAGTGGGTTAGGAAGCATGTGAAGGGGATAATTTAGTGGATAATTTTCTAACCAATCGAATTATAGACAAGAAGAGTGTTCAATGTCCTCCTGGTGGATCCCCAATTACTAAGGATAAAATGTTGACATTCGAATTTTTGTCGACATTTTAAGTATCCATCCATTTTACAAAAATATATATAAAGAATAAAAAAGAAAGAGGATGAAAAAACAAAAACAAAAAAGGAGATATAAAAAAGGAGGAAATAAAAAAAATGGCAATAAATTCGGAGCCCAATCTTCCTTAGCAAATGTCGGGCCTGCCAAGCCCGTGTAGCCAGCCTGTTTCTCTTATTTCGTTTGTCTCTTTCGGCCCATCCGTCCAATTCACTTTCCTCTGGCCCATTTATTTTATTCTTTCTTTTATTTTTATCAAGCCCATCGGAGTTTCGACAAGGCCCGAACCCAACTCTTCTCCTGCCCTTTTCCCATGCGCTGCCCCCTTCCCATCAAAGCAGGCGGTCTGTGACGTAAGAAGAGGAAGGCCGAAGAGGAAGAGCCCGTGAGCGAGAGAGGAGCGACGGGTGGGTGATGGGAGCAAGTCCGCACCTTCTAGAAGGCGTGAGGGATAACGACGCGTAACCGAAAAGATTCGCGACAAAATAATGCTCGCTGAATAAAAGAGATCGTGAACAGGCGGGAGGATTTTACAAAATCAATAACCAGATCGTGAACAGAGAGAGGAACGAGATCACAGAGGGAGAGGGAGAGAAAGATTCACACTTCACAGAGAGAAACGTTGGCTCCGGGAGTAGACAAAGAGGGATCGCCGGAGTTTGGCTCCGATCCTGGTTGAGTCGCCGTCAGCCACCTCCTTCACCCGTAGCAGAGGATAGCCTGCTACTTCGCCGGAGGAGAAGGAGAGCACCGTCCAGGTTTGAGACACGTCCCTTGTGGAATTACTACTACTATCAGGGAATGTTGATGAGTCTCTTTTCGTTTTAGACACGTCCAGGTTTTTCTTTTATGATGGATTATGTGGTAGTGTTCAGCTTCATTATTAGGAGATGAGTCTCATGCGGGTAAAATATAAAGAAACTTATCCAGTGCTTGAGCTGTTTCTTCCCGATGTTTATGTCGTGAGTTGTTTAAAGGTTCAGATATCAAGTGGCACCAGAACCGAATTTGGACCTCCGTGTAGAATCTTGAAAAAGTTTTCTAGGACTGGTTTTTTGCGGGTCATGTCATTGTTTGAACTGGTAGACTTTGAGTTGATGAGGCTATATTGGCTGGTTAGTGTCCATGTAGTTGAACCGCCCAGGCTGCGAGACGCCATGACATTCATTACACTAGAAATTTTGCATTCATCATTAATTCCTCGGTCTTCTCAAAATTTCTATGAGGTTACATGTCAAAGATATTATCATATCTGAAGCTGCCTATGACCATTTTTGTGAGAGGACTAGGCAATTTGGCTTTAATCATCAAGGGCTTGTAGTAGACATGGTATTTTGCCGCTAGAGAGCCTATTAACAACTATTTTACTTCAAGGAGTTGTTTTGGTTGTCCTAGCAATAATATTTTTTGTATTATCTGGTTTGTCTTCTTTGTTCTTGCAGAAAAAAACATCAATGACAGCTGACAAAGGTGTCAATGGGACCACTGTAAGTGATGCAAGGAGGATTGCTATCTCTTGCGTAGCCGAACTTTTACATGAGTCTCCTTTCATTTGTTTGGTGTTCAAGTTACTTCTTATGAACTTAATCCATATACAAATTTAATATATAGTCATTTCACTTGCAGGTTGGTTTTGAGAACCAAAAAGACGAGCACTAGTGAAAATGATGCTTCTGGTACGATTAAACTAGGCTGAGATAGAAAGCTTTCTTGAGACTTTCTATTCATCTGATTATAATTTGTTTTCTTTATGTAGAGCATATATAAGAAGATAAGCTTTGGGTGATGCTAGCAATGTTCGAAAAAGTGACATTTCGGATGAAGTTGTATGCATTGGGTCCAAACCAATGTGAGTATTGCTATATTTTGATAGGGAGTTTTCTTTCTTCCTTTATCTTATTTATGTTTTTACGCTCTCTGTTTCTCTCTGTTTCTGGTATGTTGTGCGAAGATTTCATGGTTCTTGACAATTGACATGACTATGGAATTTTGTGGTTCTCCATTAGCTTCCTAATTATGCTAGTAGCTCTAACCACATTAAACACAATGAATTGCAGGAAGTACCAAAGTGAGGGCTTCACATCTTTGCAGCGGTATGCTTAGAGATCTTTTCCACTTCACATATTTGAGGGGGTTATATCTCGTCGTAAAAGTTGGAAGTTTTTGTTTTGGATGCCTACAGTGAAATGCATTCAGCGCTTCTACTTTTCCTTTGGCTTTGTTTTTGGTAAAGCATTCAACACTTTTCTTTGCCACAGTGTTTTGGTGGATCCAAGCATTAGGAAAGCAGGAGTTGCAAAAGAGAAATCTTTTGTGTTGGTAAGTTGCATTTCTGCTTCCTATTTTTCCCCTTCTTTTGCTCTCGGCTATCTAATATACAAGTGATAGTATTTTTTCTTGTCCTGCAGCAGCCTAGCATTTTGTTTCTGAACTTATCAGATTAATTGATTCTTACAATTTGAAATTTGGTGGGTAGCAATAAATAGGTTGGGGGTGTGGTTTATTTATACCTTTGTATATCATATTTCTAAGACTTGGTAAAAGGATGGAAAACTGAAGTGTTTGTTATTGTTGTCCAGACTTTACTATCATGTTGAAATAGATAGTAATGTCGTCACTCTTGACACAATAAGTGGTTGTATTTAAAGCCCCAGTGATTACCCAGTAATAGCTCAAATGGGAATTCACGAAATAGAGACATAGGAAAGTGGTCACGATTTGATGGTGTTGGTGAAGAAAAGAGCAACTGAAGCACCTAAAGGAGGAATAGATTTTCATCTGAAGTGATGAAACTGGAAAAGAAAAAGGGCAACAGAAAGGAACTTGTATTAAAATCCGAACTTGCTTTTGTCATGTTGAATTGGTCGGGTCTGACAATTCATTTCTAGGATAAAGGGCCCGTTTGATTCAGCTTTGGGGAAATGCCCTTGGAAGAATGCAAATATCTTTGAGGTAAAGGCATTTTCCGAAATGCGAGACTGTTTGGTAAACTATAACTGAAAAGTGCTTTAGGGAAATGCAAGATTGTTTGGTAAACATATATTTGAAAAGCCTTTAGTGTGACCAAATTAAGTTTTTTAGTTTTAGTATTTTTAAAATTGCAAAAAGAAATAATGATTATATAACCTTTTACATTTTCATGTTGAGAGTAATGTAAAAGATATATATTAGTAAATTTATTTAAAAATATATTAAAAAATTGATTATAGATTAGATGAAAAGCTCAACTTTTGGCCTAGGATTCTTTTAGGTTTGTTTTCAACTTTGAATAATTTTTTTTTTAATTATTGTAGTATTAATCATTTTCGTTAATTAATGATCATTCTAGTGTATTGATAAAAAGTTGGGCTATTGATTGTCAAAAGATAAAAATGACAAAAAAAAGGGGAACCCAACATTTGTAAATGGTTTTTATTATTTTTTTAAAAAATAAAAATAAAATTCGATGAAACTCCGTCACCGATCAACGATAGTTGGGGTGTGGGGAAGATGATCGGTTTAAAAAAAAGAAGAAGAAGTCAACGGATGAATAGTAGAGATGGATTTACATTTCCGAAATGCTGAAAGCCCAAAGCAGGTCTCCATCTGCTTTGGGCTTTCAGTATTTCAAACGCCATCATTTGGCTAAGGACACTTCCAAATACTGAACCAAACATCTAAATTTTTTCCCAAGGGGCTTTCCGGACTGAAAGTCCATTGGGAATGTTGAACCAAATGGGGCCAAAATCTTTTCCGTGTACCACAAAATATGGGGTAATTGAAGTGCCTTGAACCGGTTTTGAACTTCCTTAGACAAGGATAGAATAGCACCTTAAGCTGTACTACATAAGGAGTAGCACTAGTCTTAACTACCAATGAGGCCTTTGGTAGTAGTTTCTGTTGCGCTAGAGACAAATTTTTTTAGGGACGGTAGTGTGGTTGTGCCTCAGAAAGGACAATATTGGGTCAAGCCGAGGGATGGCGGTGTGGTTGTGCCTGTACCCTAAATAAGCCTTTTCTGGGCAAAGCCCAGAGGAACAAAACTGTGAAGGCATGGGCGTAGGTAGGTACTTAGCCTAAAGTGGACAATGTTGTTGACAAGGAGGTTGGCCCTTACAAATAAGATTTGTTATGTGTCTGTGTTTTTTCATTGAATTTTGGCAGAATTAAGATTAATGATCGAGATGGCAGCATACGTAATAAAGTACCATAAGATAATCAATGATCATGTTGATGTCCAGATGGTGATCCTTTGTGTGGTGTCGCTCGTTGAATCGATGATGGTAGGGTGGATTGTCGATAGATTTGGCTGCCGTTAGACAATTATCTTGGTGGCATTCTTCTTTTTCTTCTTTGGGCCTCTGCCAATAGAGTTTGTTTCCAACAATTTCTTTGTCTTGTTGGACCAATTCACTATTCACGTAAGAGTCGGCTACACCTTGATGATTGCCTCCCTCTACGTGGCTGCTTTGCCTTTTCCTATGGCTTCTTCACCTCCTTATTTGTGGCACTTATCAATTTCTATTTTTAGAAAAATTCTGTAGCATCTTTTCTATTTTTTTATATGTTATAAATTTATCTTTCTCATTATGGGAAAATCACTTTTTTTTTATACATTTATATATGTTTCATCATCATTGCGATTCGCGCCATGTGGAATTCCCTCGGTGGTTGGTCATGCAAAGATGCTCAAAAAATGCGAAGCGCATCCTTGTTAGGATCTTTGATTCTGGGAAGGAGGTTGCACTCCTAGTTGACAAAATCAAGAAGGCCGCTGCCATCCAAAGAGAAACTAACAACAATGTTGTTTATGTGTAGAGCAATAACACAAGGGACGTGTGGCGGGAGCTCCTTCACCTGACCCTGTTACTCTACCACATGATCATATGTGCAATTGGTATCCATGTCTTTCGATAGACATGTCGCATGGACATTGTTTTCCTATTTAACCTCTGGATATTTGAGAAACCAGGTGTTAGCATCGCCAACAAAAAAACTGTTATGGAATATTACAATTGAATTGGTAAAGGTGGTATTTACCTTCTAGGTATTCTTCTTGTTGACTGGGATGGGCGACGACAGTTTTTGTTGTGCAGCATTGATGGGATTATTGGGTTTTTCTTGTCTCTGGGTACTTATTTAATTATGATTGACCAAAATGACATGGAGCTTATTGACCAAAGGAACAGGAATCACTTGTCAACATGGTACATGACTTCATTATTCTTTGTGTGGAATGTTACTTGGTAGGTATGGGATTGGTCATGTCCATTTACGATCATTCTTGCCACAACTACGTGCGTAAGGAAGTATAATTAGTTTCACCACAAGCCAACTGTCAGGTGTAGAGGTATGATTTTTATTTGTCCTACTGTCCAATGGTGGGGCTACTTTTTTGTTTGTGATGGGTGCCATACCATCATCGTGTGGATTTTCATTTTCATCATGATGCCCAAAACCGGAGGTACACCCTAGAAGAGATGGCCCAACATTTCGAGTAATACATCATATGGAGGTTTAGGAATCAGGAAACTGAACAGTTGAGAACAATGGGGCGACGCAATGAAGGCAGCGAACGCTTGTGTCGCCACCTCCTTGAAGCGGATTGCATCCACTTAGAGATTTGGCTAATGGATTATTAAACTTAAACTTAGCTCAAGACAAGCTTAATTTCAGAATTATCATCATTACTTAGATGCAGTTTACCATATTAAACAATCAACAAGTAAAATATTTAAGAATGGAGAGACAGATTCACCTTGTCAGATTTTACACGTATCATCTTAGTAAAACAGACATTCATAACAATTAGGCAAAACATAAACCAAATATAGGGCCTATGCCTAGAGCCATGCGAAAGTGGATCCAACCCTAATGACACAAGAGTTCACTACTTTCATTGTGTCGCCCCAATGTTTTCGGCAATTCAATTTCTTGGTTCTTGAACCTCTGCCAGAAGTATTGCCCGAATTGTTGGGCCATCTCTTTAAAGTGCACCCTTGGTTTTGGGCATCATGATGTAAGGAAAATCCACGCGATGATTGTACCCACCGTGAACAAAAAAGTAGCACCGTCGGAGGTGGTTGCCTTGGATAGCAGTACAAATAAGAATGATATTTTTGCACCTGATAGTTGGCTTATGGCGAAACTAATTGTGCTTCCTTGCACATGTGGGTGTGGTGAGAATAATTCAACGTTGTAATGGATGTGATTGAGCCCACGCTTATTGAGTCACATGCCACATAGAAGAATAATGATGTCATGCATCGCGTTGACAAGTGATTCTTGTCCTTTTGGTCAATAAGCTTGATATTACTTTGCTCAATCATTATTAGACAATTATCCAAAAACAAGAGAGATCTAATAATCCCGCAAATACTGCACAACAACAACCATTGTCGTCCAATCCAGTCAATGAAGAAAGTACCTACGAAGGTAAATATCACATTTACTAATTTGACTGCAATAATTCATAACAATTTTTTGTTAGCAATGCTGACATTGGCCTTCTTAAATATCTGGGAGTTGAATAGGAGAACAATGTCCATGTCACATGCTTGTCAGAAGATATGGATACCAATTGCACAAATAATCACGTGGTAGAGGGACGGAGTCGGGTGAAGGAGCTCCTGCCACATGTTCCTCATGCTAATGCTTTACACATTGATAATGTTGCCATTGGACTCTCTTGGGATGATGGCAACCTCCCTGATTTTGTCAATTAAGAGTGTAACCTCCTCCTCAGAGTTGAAGATCCTAGCAGAAGACATGACAATTCAATTTATTGGTTCCCGAACCTCCACCAAAAGCATTACCCAGAATGTGGGGCCATCTCTTCTAGGGTACACTCTTGGTTTTGGGCATCAAGATGAAAAAGAAAATCCACGTGATGGTGGCATAGCGCCCACTGTGAACAAAAAGTAGTCCCGCCAATGATAGTTGCCTTGAATAGCAATACAAATAAGAATTGTATCTTTGCACCTAATGCTTGGCTTGCAGCAAAATTAATTGCACTTTCTTGCGGACGCAAGTGTGGCAGGAATATTCAACGTTGTAAAAGGATGTGACCATTCTTATACTTACTGAGTGACATGCCATATAAAAGAATAAGGAAGTCATTCACTACGTTGATAAGTGATCATTGCCCATTTGTTCAATAAGTTTTGTCACTTTAGTTAATCATAATTAGATAAGTACCTAGAGACAAGAGAGCCCCATAATCCTGTCAATGCTACACAACGACAATCGCCGTCACCCCGCCCAACCAACAAGGAGAGTACCTACGAAGGTGAATACCACCTTTAACAATTTGACAGTAATAATCTATAACTGTTTTTTGTTGGTGGCGCTGATACCAACCTTCTCAAATATCCAAGGTTGAATAAGAGAATAATGTCTATGCCACATGCCTGTCGAAAGACACAGATACCAATCGCACGGATAATCATGTGGTAGAGGGATGGGATTAGGTTAAGTAGCTTCCACCATACGCCCCTCATGTTAATGCTTTGCACATGAACAATGTTGCTGTTGGACTCTCTTAGGATGGCGGTAGCCTCCCTGATTTTATCAACTAAGAGTGCAGCCTCCTCCTTAGAGTCATAGATCCTAGCGGAAGAGATGGCAATTTGTTGATTCCTGAACCTCCACCAAAAGTATTGCCTGAAATGTTGGGCCATCTCCTCTAAGGTGCATCCCTGGTTTCAGGCATCAGGATGAAAACAAAAATCTACGCAATGATGGTATGACACTTGTTGTGAGCAAAATAGCCTTATCAAGGGTGGTTGTCTTGGACAATATTACAAATATTACAAATAATAATGATATCCTTACATCCGATAGTTGGCTCGTGACGAAATTAATTGTGCTTCCTTGCTCTACTCTCCCTTTCTCTTTTTAGCATCTTTTTTTTTTTTTTAATGATTTCTTATTGTGAGCAGAATTTTTTTTTTATTGTTTCTGATCTTGTTTCTTTTTCCTCTTTAATTGGCGATAGATAAGGAGACTTGCCTGGATTTTTGTATGCTCGGATGGTATGCCAGTGGCAGCATTGTAGATCAATCTAGTATGGTTATTCACGAAGCTGTAAGTTCCGAGTGTAATCCTCTATTTGGTTGGGATCTTTGCCTGTGTTCACTGTTTTGTTCCATATAATTGAGTCTCATGGGTGCCTTTCTCCGCGTTGGCTTTATAGTTAAATAAGGTTCGATTGTGATTGTTGCACGTGCGTGTCTGAATTTTTTGACCTCTAATAATGGTGCGATCATACGACTTTTTTTCCTTTTTTAATGTGGCGTAACCCCTCTCCAAGTTACACAAAGTGTATTATGATAATGTTAGTGTATTTTATTTACAGTTGATGAATATCAATAAAAGTTTGATGTGCGTCATTCTCAATCCTTGTGCCCTAAGTGCCCTAAAGGATCTCCCCGTTACTATTTGTGGAGAAGGTAAGTGTTTTTTATGTCCTTTTCTGAAGGTTTGTCTTTCAATATGATAGTCATTGTCTGTTTCCTTTTTTTTTCAGTTGTACCAGCCAGAATGGAAGATCTCAGCGAATTTTCCCAATCAGAACTTCCTCTGGTCGTCCTTGCTCAAGGTTAGGTTTCCTGCCCTTCTCCACATAAGTCCTGCCTTTTGTTTTGGTCTCTCATTTGATTTTACTTGTTCTTGGTGAAAAATTCAATGTTAATAAACTTGTATAGCTTAAACGTTTACCTAACTTTGTGGTTTGGGTCACTTTGCTCTCCATTTTTTGATTTTCCATAATGTACCCATGATGTATCCTGATTTTTCCATGACATTTGGCTCAAGTTTTTTCCACATTTTAATGCATGCCCCTCTGTGCTCATATAGGGTCAAAACTTTCTTTTTTGGCACTTGATTCATTCGAACAGTCGGTGTTTGGCCTTTAACTTTGTTCACTTTTTTGCAAGAACTTTCTAACTATTGGTTGTCAATTTAGTTGACTGGAAGAATACTTAGAGGGAAAATTCAAGTAACTTTGAAGACAAATATGACTATATGGGAATATGTGCGGATAAAGTTTAGTGACTTTGCTAATTGATGGTGGATATTTGTGAAAAATCGAAACAAAGTTGAACCTGGAAAAATGATATAGATTGATCCATTGCTTCACATGCATATTTCGGTAGTCAGAGAAAGGGTGCTTTGCTTTATTTGAGATGTTTCGGGTTCTTTCATCTACTTTAAAACGATAAATCTGACTTACTCGCAGAAAAAAGAAAAAAAGAAGAAGAAAAGAAGAAGAAACAGAAAGAACAAAAAAAGAAATAAAAAGTCCACTTCTATCGACCTTTAGAGGTGGTAACATGCTTTTCCAGAATTTTTACTGCCCTGCTTGATGTTTCACATCCTAGTATCCTATAATTTCGCATTTACTTTGGTATGCCCTTCCTTTGAATTGAAAAGATTTGTGATGTATAGAACAAGAAATGTATTCTCTTCTTCGAGGGACCTTCTCCATATCTTTCAAGATCCACCCTTCGATATGGGTCACAAAGCCAAAAATGATGATGGTTCTAATGATGATCCTGCATGTGTTTTGTGTATATGTCACTAGTTTTAAAAAACCTCGCGATTTAACATGGGTTATAGGTTTTTCATATTTCCGAATGGTCAAAAGAGACCTTCAAATTCCCAAAAATGGATGATACTACTATTAAGTGGGTAAAAGATTAGTAACGTCTGCATCGTTGTTAACAAAAAAGGAGTACTTTATTAATGATTTTTGTGCGACGTTTTCCAATTGAAGATCTAGGTTGGCATTTACTTTCCTGTTTTTCTTATGAAGTTTAAAGGCTTGTGAATTGTAGCTGTTGTCTGAGTAAAGAAAAAGTGTTGTATTTTTCTTTTACATATTTCCTCAAAAAGACATTTAATTTCTTCAAAATGGATGATACTATTATGAAGTGTGCATAAGACTAGTAATATATGCATCATTGATACAGGTAAATCTTATGTATCATATGTATAATTTATTCGGGTGTTGTAGAGCATCATTGATAAAGGTAAATCTTATGTATCATATGTATAATCTATTCGGGTGTTGTAGAGCACACGGGGTACAAAAATGTTTTGCAGGAATATATGCACAAGCGAAAGGGGCCGAATCCTGTTTATTGTACCATCGCTGCTGGATCTACAAAGGATGTAGGATTTATATCAACCGTTTTTGTAGATGGGGATAGCTTTGCATCCGACAAGTTACCCCAAGGAAAGCTAGCTGAACAACAGGCTGCAAAAATTGCTTTATGTCGTTTGCCACGAAAGAGGAAGGATGAATGCTGTCGTTCAGTCCTTAAGGTGTGATAATTCTTTACTTGTTGCTGCTATTATTGAAATATACATTGAGAAAGAGTCGCTTCAATTGTTTGTGAGAATATGTGGTATGGGGGAAATGCTATAAATCATCATCATTGAATTGCTTCCATGTTCTCTTTGCCATGCAAATGGATATCTTGAAGAAACCTTGAACTTATCGATTAATTCATTAAAGGCTTTCCAACTATGAGTGTACATCAGTTATGTATCTCTACTTCTTTTACTCATTAATATTGTCTTATAAAAGCTAATCAAGTCATGAATATGCGAGATGCATCCTCAATATTCCAATTATTAGGAGGTGAGAGACTTTCACGAATATTCCAGGTACGTCCTAAATATTTCTACAATTACCAGAAGGTGAGAGACCTTCACGAATATGCGAGGCACGTCATTGATATTCCACATACCAAGAGGTGAGAGACTTTCACAAATATCTCAGGTACATCCTCGATATTCCATCTATTAGGAGACCTTAAAAAACGTCCAGGTATCCTCCAAGAGTTTGTACTTGTGATCATCCAAGTACCCCTTCGATACTTGCGAACGTCCAAGTATCCTTCAAGAGTTCGTACTTGTGATCATCTAAGTAGCCATTCGATACCTATGAACGTCCAGGTATCCTTTAAGAGTTTGTACTTGTGATCATCCAAGTACCCCTTCGATGCTTGTGAACGTCTAGACACCCTTTAGAGTTCGTGCTTGTAATAATCCAAGTACTCTTTCGATACCTGCAAGCAATCAGGTATTCTCCAGCATCTAGTACTTAGGCGAAGGGAAGGCCAGTAGGCAAGGTTTGGCCGCCGATCGGCACACGCCAACCGGCCTTGGGTGTGGCTGAACCAGCGTGCCCTCCAAGCCGCCCACATGCGTGTCCGTCTCTACCAATCTACTCTTCCCCTCTTTGTCCTAAGCTGTCCTCGAGCGTGTCGTCGTCGCAACGCGTAGTCTACAGAGGCGGAGGAGGAAGGAGGAAGGAAGAAGGAAGAAGAAGGATGAAGAAGGGGGAAAGGGGGCCGAGTCGCGTGGGCTGGGCTGGGCCCTTGGGGCCCAAGCGAAAAAAGAAGGGGCTAGGCTCGTAGGCCTAGCCCTGGTGGCTGCTGCTCGTAGGCCTACCCCTCTTTGAAGGTGAGCTCGTAGAGATTGCATTCAAAGACAAACCGATACCTAAATTTTGTCCGTGTATGTGCAACAAATTATATTTTATTTGGGACCTATTGTCCTATGGAGAAAAAGAGCAATATAACATTACACATACTAAGACATATACAAAGATACCTGTAGTTACTTACCAGGAATGATTGAGATAGGGTGTGAATCCCGAGTTTGGCAAGTATCAGGGCATCATCTTACTTGGTGACGCGAGGAAGTTGCTTCTCCAAGACCCAACCCCTTCTTTGGTCGCCTTAATGGGAAATTGCTTTTCCAGAACCCGAACCATTCTTCGGTTACCTATTAGAGCAATAAGTGGTTTGTCTAGGACCCAAACCTTTCTTCGGTCGCCTTGACGGGAAATTGCTTTTCCAAGACCCGAACCATTCTTCGGTTGCCTGTTAAAGCAATAAGTGGTTTGTCTAGGACCCGAACCTTTCTTCAATCGCCTTGACCAAAAATTGCTTTTCCAGGACCCGAACCATTTTTCGGTCGCCTGTCAGAGCATTAAGTGGTTTACCCAACCTTTTTTGGAGGATGCGCTAACCTTTCTTAGGGCATCTATTTGTGGGGTGCTTGATCCTTTATCAAGGACATTGGTTGGTTGGTTACCCGACCTTTCTTAAGGGATACGCCGACCTTTCTCAGGGTATTTGTTTGTGGGGTGCCTGATCCTCTGTCAAGGACACCAGTTGGTTACCCGACCTTTCTCGGGGGATACGCCTTCTCAAGGCATCTGTCTATGGGGTGCTTGATCCTCTGTCAAGGACATCGGTTAGTTACCCGACCTTTCTCAGGAGATGCATCGACCTTTCTCGAGGCATCTATTTGTGGGGTGCATAATCCTCTATCAAGGACACTAGTTGGAACCCGACCTTTCTTGTGGGATGCGCCGACCTTTTTTAGGGCATCTGTTTGTGAGGTGCTTGATCTTCTGTTAATGACATCGGTTGGTTACCCAACCTTTCTTGAGGGATGTGCCGACCTTTCTTAGGGCATCTGTTTGTAGGGTGCCTGATCCTTTGTCAAGGACACCGGATGCTTACCCGACATTTCTCAAGGGATGTGCTAACCTTTCTTAGGACATCTGTTTGTAGGGTGCCCGATCCTTTATCAAGGACACCGGATGGTACCCAACCTTTCTCGGGAATGCGTTAATCTTTCTTAGAGCATATGTTTATTGGTCAAGGATCTTTGTTAAGGACACCGGATGGTACCCGACCTTTCTCGAGAGATGCGCCGATCTTTCTCAAGGCATCTATTTGTGGAGATACTTGGACATTCATAGGAATTGAAAGAGTACCTAGATATTCACAAGTACTAATGTGGAGGCTATTTGGTTGTTTGCAGGCATTGAATGGGTACTTGGAGGATCACAAGTACGAATTGTGAAGGGTGCTTGGGCATTCGCAGGCATTGAAGGAGTACTTGGATGATTACAAGTAGTAGATGCTGGAGAATACTTGATTGCTTGCAGGTATCGAAAGAGTACTTGGATGATTACAAGTACGAACTCTAAAGGACGCTTGGACGTTCGCAAGCATCGAAAGGGTACTTGGATGATCATAAGTACAAACTCTTAAAAGATACCTGGACGTTCGAAAGTATCGAATGGGTACTTGGATGATCGCTGGTACAAACTCTTGAAGGATACCTTGATGTTTGTAGGTATCGAAGAGGTACTTAGATGATCACAAGTACAAACTCTTGAAGGATACCTAAACGTTTTCGAAGGTCTCTTGGTAGATGGGATATTGATGACGTACCTAAGATATTCGTGAAGGTCTCTCACCTCCTAGTAATTGGGAATATCGAGAACGTACCTGGGATATTCATGAAGGTCTCTCACCTCCTGGTAGTTGAAATATTGAGGATGCGCCTCGCATATTCACGACTTGATTAGCTTTTATAAGACAATATTAATGAGTAAAAGAAGTAGAGATACTTAACTGATGTACACTCATAGTTGGAAAGCCTTTAATGAATTAATCAATAAGTTCAAGGTTTCTTCCAGATATCCATTTGCATGGCAAGGAGAACATGAAAACAATTCAATGATGATGATTTATAGCATTTCACCCATAGCACATATTCTCACAGACAATCGAAGTGACTCGTTCGCAATGTATATTTCAATAATAGCAGCAACAAGTAAAGAATTATCACACCTCAAGGATTGGACGACAGCCTTCATCCTTCCTCTTTTGTGACAAATGAAATAAAGCAATTTTTGCAGGTTATTGTTCAACTAGCTTTCTTTGGGGTAACTTGCCGGATGCAAAGCTATCCCCATCTACAAAAACGGTTGATATAAATCCTACGTCCTTTGTAGATCCAACAGCGATGGTATAATAAACAGGATTCAGCCCCTTTCTCTTGTGCATATATTCCTGCAAAACATTTTTGTACCATGTGTGCTCTACAACACCCGAATAAATTATACATATGATACTTAAGATTTACCTGTATCAATGATGCATATATTACTAGTCTTATGCACACTTCATAATAGTATCATCCATTTTGAAGAAATTAAATGTCTTTTTGAGGAAATATGCAAAAAAAAAAAAAAAAATACATCACTTTTTCTTTACTCAGACAACAGCTACAATTCACAAGCCTTTAAACTTCATAAGAAAAACGGGAAAGTAAATGCCAACCTAGATCTTCAATTGGAAAACGTCGCACAAAAATCATTAATAAAGTTTTCCTTTTTGGTTAACAACGATACAGAAGTTACTAATCTTTTGCCCACTTAATATTAGTATCATCCATTTTTGGGAATTTGAAGGTCTCTTTTGACCATTTAGAAATATGAAAAACCTATAACCCATGTGAAATCGTGAGGTTTTTAAAAACAACTTGTGACATATACACAAAACACGCGTAGGATCATCATTAGAACCATCATCATTTTTGGCTTTGTGACCCATATCGAAGGGTGGATCTTGAAAGATATGGAGAAGGTCCTCGAAGAAGAGAATACATTTCGTGTTCTATATATTACAAATCTTTTCAATTCAATGGAAGGGCATACCAAAGTAAATACGAAATTAGAAGTCATTTAGGCATATATGAGGATACTAGGATGTGAAACATCAAGCAGGGCAGTAAAAATTCTGGAAAAGCATGTTACCACCTCTAAAGGTCGATAGAAGTAGACTTTTTATTTCCTTTTTGTTTTTTCATTTTTCTACGAGTAAGTCAGATTTATCGTTCTAAAGTAGATGAAAGAATCTGAAACATCTCAAATAAAGCAAAGCACCCTTTCTCGACTACTGAAATATGCATGTGAAGCAATGGATCAATCTCTTTCGAGTCATTGTTATATCATTTTTCTAGGTTCAACTTTGTTTTGATTTTTCATAAATATCCACCATCGATTAGCAAAGTCGCTAAACTTTATCCGCACATATTCCCATATAGTCATATTTGTCTTCAAAGTTACTCGAATTTTCCCTCTAAGTATTCTTCTAGTCAACTAAATTGACAGCCAATAGTTAGAAAGTTTTTGAAAAAAAGTGAACAAAGTTAAAGGCCAAACGTCGACTGTTCGAATGAATCAAGTGCCAAAAAAGAAAGTTTTGACCCTATATGAGCACATAGGGGCATGCATTAAAATGTGGAAAAAACTTGAGCCAAATGTCATGGAGAAATCAGGATACATCATGGGTACATTATGGAAAATCAAAAAATGGAGAGCAAAGTGATACAAACCACAAAGTTAGGTAAACGTTTAAGCTATACAAGATTATTAACATTGAATTTTTCACCAAGAACAAGTAAAATCAGATGAGAGACCAAACGCGAAGGCAGGACTTATGTGGAGGAGGGCAGGAAACCTGACCTTGAGCAAGGACGACCAGAGGAAGTTCTGATTGGGAAAATTCACTGAGATCTTCCATTCTAGCTGGTACAACTGAAAAAAAAAAAGGAAACAGACAATGACTATCATATTGAAAGACAAACCTTCAGAAGAGGACATAAAAACCACTTACCTTCTCCACAGATGGTAACAGGGAGATCCTCTAGGGCACTTAGGGCACAAGGATTGAGAATAATGCACATCGGACTTTTATTGATATTTCATCAACTATAAATAAAATACACTAACATTATCATAATACACTTTGCGTAACTTGGAGAGGGGTTACGCCACATTAAAAAAGGAAAAAAAAAGTCGTATGATCTCCACCGTTATTAGAGGTCAAAACATTCAGACTCGCACGCGCAACAATCACATTTGAACCTTATTTAACTATAAAGCCAACGCGGAGAAAGGCACCCATGAGACTTAATTGTATGAAACAAAACAGTGAACACAGGCAAAGATCCCAACCAAATAGAGGATTACACTCGGAACTTACAACTTTGTGAACAACCATGCTAGATTGATCTGCAATGCTGCCACTGGCGTACCATCCGAGCATACAAAAATCTGGGCAAGTCTCCTTATCTATCGCCAATTAAAGAGGAAAAAGAAAAAAAAAAAGAAACAAGATTAGAAACAATAAAAAAAAATTATTCTACTCGCAATAAGAAATCACTGAAAAAAAAAAGAGGCTAAAAAGAGAGAGGGAGAGTAGAGCAAGGAAGCACAATTAATTTCATCACGAGCCAACTATCAGGTGTAAGGATATCATTCTTATTTGTAATATTGCCCAAGACAACCACCCTTGATAAGGCTATTTTGCTCACAGCAAGCACCATACCATCATTGCGTAGATTTTCATTTTCATCCTAATGCCCGAAACCAGGGATGCACCCTAGAGGAGATGGCCCAACATTTTGGGCAATACTTTTGGTGGAGGTTCAAGAATCAACAAGTTGCCATTTCTTCCGCTAAGATCTCTGACTCTAAGGAGGAGGCTGCACTCTTAGTTGATAAAATTAGGGAGGCTGTTGCCATCCTAAGAGAGTCTAACGGCAACATTGTTCATGTGCAGAGCATTAACATGATGGGCGATGGTGGAAGCTACTTAACCTGATCCCGTCCCTCTACCACATGATCATCTGTGCGATTGGTATTTGTGTTTTTCGACAGGCATGTGGCATAGACATTATTCTCGTATTCAACCTTGGATATTTGAGAAGGTTGGTATCAGCACCACCAACAAAAAACTGTTATAGATTATTACTGTCAAATTGTTAAAGGTGGTATTCACCTTCGTAAGTACTCTCCTTGTTGGTTGGGCGGGGCGACGACGGTTGTCATTGTGCAGCATTAACGGGATCATGGGGCCTCTCTTGTCTCTAGGTACTTATCTAATTATGATTAACCAAAGTGACGGAACTTATTGAACAAATGGGCAATAATCACTTATCAATGTAGTGCATGACTTCTTGTTCTTCTATGTGGCATGTTATTCGGTAAGTATGAGACTAGTCACATCCTTTTACAACATTGAATATTCCTGCCACACCTACGTTTGCAAGAAAGTGCAATTAATTTTGTTGCAAGCCAAGCATCGGATGCAAAAATACAATTCCCTCTACCACGTGATTATTTGTGCGATTGGTATCCATATCTTCTGACAAGCATGTGACATGGACATTGTTCTCCTATTCAACTCCCAAATATTTAAGAAGGCCAATGTCAGCGCTACTAACAAAAAATTGTTATGAATTATTGCAGTCAAATTGGTAAATGTGATATTTACCTTTGTAGGTACTCTCTTTGTTGATTGGATTGGACGAGGACGATTGTTGTTGTGCAGTATTAACGGGATTATTAAATTTCTTTTGTCTTTGGATACTTGTCTAATAATAATTGAGCAAAGTAATATCAAGCTTATTGACCAAAAGGACAAGAATCACTTGTCAATGCGATGCATGACATCATTATTCTTCTATGTGGCATGTGACTCAATAAGCATGGGCTCAATCACATCCATTACAACATTGAATTATTCTTGCCACATCCACATGTGCAAAGAAGCACAATTAGTTTCGCCATGAGCCAACTATCAGGTGCAAGGATATCATTCTTATTTATACTGCTGTCCAAGGCAACCACCTCCGGCGGTGCTACTTTTTTGTTCATGGTGGGTACAATCATCACGTGGATTTTCCTTACATCATGATGCCTGAAACCTGGGGTGCACTTTAAAGAGATGGCCCAACAATTCGGGCAATACTTATGGTAGAGGTTCAAGAACCAAGAAATTGAATTGCCGAAAACATTGGGGCGACACAATGAAGGTAGCAAACTCTTGTGTTGTGAGGGTTGGATCCACCTAGGGGTTTCGCATGGCTCTAGGCATAGGCCCCGTATTTGGTTTATGTGTTGCCTAATTATTATGAATGTTTGTTTTACTGAGATGATGTGTGTAAAATCTAACAAGGTGAATCTGACTCTCCGTTCTTGAATATTTTACTTGTTGATTGTTTAATATGGTAAACTGCATCTAAGTAATTATGATAATTGCGAAATTAATTTTGTCTTGAGCTAAGTTGAAGTTTAATAATCCATTAGCCAAATCTCTAAATGGATACAATCTACTTCGAGTGGCGACACAAGCGTTCGCTGCCTTCATTGCGTTGCCCCATTGTTCTCGACGATTCACTTTCTTGAATCCTAAACCTCCATCTGATGTATTACTCGAAATGTTGGGCTATCTCTTCTAGGGTGTACCTCCGGTTTTGGGCATCATGATGAAAATGAAAATCCACACGATGATGGTATGGCACCCATCGCAAACAAAAAAGTAGCCCCATCATTAGATAGTAGGACAAATAAAAATCATACCTCTACACCTAACAATTGGCTTGCGGTGAAACTAATTGTACTTCCTTGTGCACGTAATTGTGGCAAGAATAATCCAGCGTTGTAAATGGACATGACCAATCCCATACCTACCAAGTAACATGCCACATAGAAGAATAATGAAGTCATGTACCATGTTGACAAGTGATTCATGTCCTTTTGGTCAATAAGCTCCATGTCATTTTGGTCAATCGTAATTAAATAAGTACTTAGAGACAGGAGAGACCCCATAAACTGCCAATGCTGCACAACAATGATAGATGTCGCCCCACCCAATCAACAAGAAGAGTACCTACAAAAGTGAATACCACCTTTAACAATTCGACGGCAATAATTCATGATAGTTTTTTTGTTGGTGATGTTGACATCGGTGTTCTTAAATATTCAGGAGTTGAATAAGAGAGCAAATTCCAAGCTATATGCATGGCGGAAAACATGGATATCAATTGCATAGATGATCATATGGTAGAGGGATGAGATCGGCCTAAGGAGTTCCCGCGCACACGGCCCTCGAGCTAATGTTCTGTAGATGAACAACATTAACAACATTGTCATTGGACTCTCTTGCGATGGTGGCAGCCTCCTGATTTTGTCAACTAAAAGTATAACCTCCTCCTCAAAGTCAAAAATCCTAGCATAAGACATGGTAGTTTCTTTGTTCCTACACCTCTACCAAAAGTAATGCCCAAAATGTTGGGCCATCTCCTCTAGGGTGCACCCCAATTTTGGGCATCATGATGAAAAACAAAATTCATGCAATGATGGCATGGCACTCATCGTGAACAAAAAAGTAGCTCTCTCGAGGGTGGTTGCCTCGGACAACAATACAAATAAAAATGATATCTCTACACCTAACAATTGGCTTACAATGAAACTAATTGTGCTTCCTTGCGTACATAGGCGGGAATAATTCAGCGTTGCAAATGGATATGACCAATCCTATACCTACTAAATAACATGCCACATGCCTCAATGATAATGATTTTTTTCCCTTTGGTCAATTATAATTAGACAAATACCCAGAAATAGGAGAGACTCCATAATTTTGCTAATGTTACACAACAACCGTTGTCGCCTAGTCCAACCAATGATAAAAAGTTTTACGAAGGTAAATACTACCTTTACCAATTCGACTGAAATATTCCATAACAAGTTTTTGTTGGCGGAGTTGATACCGACCTTCTCAAATATCAGGGAGTTGAATAAGAGAATAATGTCCATGCCACATGCCGTTAGGAAAATATGGATATCAATTGTACATATGATCATGTGGTAAACAGATAGGGCCAGATGAAGAAGCTCCCGTCACACATTCCTCATGCTATGCTTTGCACATGGACAATGTTGTCGTTGGACTCCCTAGGGATAGTGGTAGCTTCCTTGATTTTGTCAACTAAGAATGTAGCCTCCTCCTCGGAGTTAGAGATCCTAGCAGAAGACATGGTGATTCAATTTCTTGGTTCTTGAACTGCCATCAGAAGTATTGCCTGAAATGTTGGGTCATCTCCTTTAGGGTGCATGCCCGATTTTGCGCATCATGATGAAAAAAATCTACGCGATGATGGCATAGTGCCAACCACTAACAAAAAAGTAGCCTCGCTAAGGGTGGTTGCCTTGGACAGCAATACATATAAGAATAATATCCCTGCACCTGATAGTTGGCCCGCGGCAAAACTAGTTGTGCTTCATTGTGCACATAGGTGTAGCGAGAATATTTAGTGTTGTAAATGGATGTAATCGGTCCCATACCTACTGAGTAACATGCCACATAAAAGAGCAATTAAGTCATGCATCACGTTGATAAGTGACTTTTGTCCCTTTGGTCAATAAGCTTCATGTCACTTTGATCAATCATAATTAAACAAATACCCACATACAAGAGAGATCCCATAATCCCACTAATGCTACATAACAATAACCAACGTCTACATGCATAGTCAATGTGTAGAGTACCTACGAAGGTATATACAACCTTTACTAATTCGACTACAATATTTCATAATAGTTTTTTTGTTGGCGATGTTGACACCGGCCTTCTCAAATATTCGAGGGTTGAATAAGAGAATAATGTCCATGCCACATGCTTGTCGGAAAACATGGACACCAATCACACAAATGGTCTTGTGATAAAGGGACAAGGTCAAGTGAAGGAGCTCCCGCCACACATTTCTCATGCTAATGCTTTGCACATGGACAACATTGCCGTTAGACTCTCTTGAGATGGTGACAACCTCCCTCATTTTGTCAACTAAGATTCCAGCCTCCTCCTCAGAGTTGGAGATCCTAACATAAGACATGGCAATTCAATTTCTTAGTTCTTGGACCTCCACCATAAGTATTGCCCGAAATATTGGGTCATCTCATTTAGGGTGTGCCCTGGTTTCGAACATTGTGACGAAAGAGGGCATGGTGCCCAAAGTGAACGAAAAAGTAACCCCGCCAATGGATGTTGCCTTGGACAACGGTACAAATAAGAATGATATCTTTACACGTGATTGTTGGCTCACAGTGAAATTAATTGCGCTTCCTTATGCACATTGACGCATAATTCTTCTGAGGCATATTTGGTAGAGTTCATGTGAATTCCGGTGACCGCTGTTATATATGGTTAGCGTTCTAAGGGATGGAGATATGTTAGAATAGCCAAAAATGAAAGGACCTCCCAAATAAATAAGGTGGATTACAAGCTAAAAAAGGAGTATCGTTGAGAGAATGGTTTGGTTGAATTTGAGGTCCTCATAAGAGCTTCACTATCAAGATAGGGAGGATCACCCAAGAATTGAGATTGCATAGTTGTGGGATAGCACCGTTAAAGGCCCACTTTGGTTGTTTTATGAATATCATCCCCAACTAGTTCTGACTATTATTTGTAATTAGTATATTCTTTATGGCCTGAACCATAATTAGTTAGCTTATTTTTTTTTGTCAAAGATTAGTTAGCTTATGTGGTTATTAGCATAGTTAACAATTGAAAATTACAACAACTAATTCAAAGAATCTTGAAAGAAATAGGTATGTATCGTTTTAAGAGTTAAAAAAAAAAAAAATTATGGAAGACATAAGATAACAGAATTAGGGGCAGGGTACGCTAGGAGAGGGATAGGAGTTAAACCATGATAAAGATGTTTTCAAGTGAAGCTTCCCTCAAGGACCACGGCCTCAAGGGATGTCAATTTGAGGGTGTGACATCCTCCATTCGGATTGTTATCTCGAGCGTGAGGAATGGACAAAGGATTGGTACGCCGATTGTGAGGTGATCCTACATGATTACATGACAACCGAAGGTCATTCATGGATTGACCAAGCCTAAACATAGGTCACATGTAGAACCTCAGACAGGCTCAAACATAGGTCATTCATGTTGAGTTTGATGTCTGTCCAAGGTTTTACATGTAACCTATGTTTGAGCCAGGTCGATTCATGAATGGCTTTCTGTTGTCATGTAATTATGTAGGAACAATCAACTTATCTTCGTTCACGGTTGTGTGGAATCGGATTAGGGCTGTTCACGAACGGCATTGTGGCCATACCGAGTCACCTGCAATCGGTATATACTCAAGTTGAATCGATCTATATCCATCCATTAATTGACTCGTGACAACATGTGACCATCCACATCGATCTTTACGGTCGTATGATCCTTTCATGGTCAAATGCTTTGGTCTAACGTAATCCTTATCCAGAGTCGCCTTGCCCCCTTATTAGCTAATTGGCTCATGAACAATCCCTAGGATTGGCTCACAGCCTATTTTCGTTGTTGACATACTAATCCTTAGTCCATTCCTCGTGCTCGAGATAACGGTCCGAATCAAGGATGTCACACCCTCAAATTGACATCCCTTGAGGCTATGATCCTCGAGGAAACCTTCGCCGAGAATAATCTTGTCGTGGTCTAACTCCTATCCCCCTCCAGCCTACCCTATCCCTATTTCTGTTATCTTATGTTTTCTAGAATCTCTTTTAACTCTTAAAACAATTCACACCTACTTTTTTCGAGATTCTTTGAATTAGTTATTGTAATTTTCAATGCTTAACTGTACTAATAACCACATAAGCTAACTAATCTTTGACAAAAAAACATAAGCTAACTAATTACGATTCATATCATAAAGAAAATACTAATTACGAATAATAGTCATAACTAGTCAAGGATGATATTCATAAAACGACCAAAGTTGGTCCTTTAACAATGCTATCTCACAACTATGCAATCTCGACTCTTGGGTAATCCTCGTTGTTTTGACAGTGAAGCTATTGTGAGGACCTCAAATTCAACCAAACCATTATCTCAACGATACTTTTCTTTTAGCCTGTAATCCTTATTTATTTGGGAGGCACTTTCATTTTTTGATATTCTAACATATCTACATTCCTCATAATGCAGACCATATACAACAGCGGTCACCAAAATTCACGTGAACTCTGCCAAATATGCCTCATAAGAATTATGCGTCAATGTGCACTAGGTAGCGCAATTAGTTTTGTCGAGAGTCTTGTCAGGTGCAAGGATATTATTCTTATTTGTACCATTGTCCAAGATAACTACCATTGGAGGCCTACTTTTTTGTTCACGATGGGCGCCATGTCATTATTGCGTAAATTTTCTCTTTCATCACAATACCCGAAACCGGGGTACACCTTAGAGGAGATGGCTGAACATTTTGGGCAATATCTCTAGTGGAGGTTTAGGAACCAAGAAATTAAATTACCAAGTCTTCAGCTAGGATCTTCGACTCTGATGAGGAGACTGTACTCTTAGTTGACAAAATAAGGAAGGCTATTGCCATCCCAAAAGAGTCAATTGGCAACATTTTTCAGGTGCAGAGCATTAGCATGAGGATTGTCTGGCAAGAGCTCCTTCACCCAACTTTATCCCTCTACCACAAGATCATCTGTGCAATTGGTATCCATGTCTTCCGACAGGCATGTGACATGGATATTGTTCTCCTATTCAACCCCCAATATTTAAAAGGCTAGTGTTTATGTCGCCAACAAAAAACTATTATGAAATATTGCAATTGAATTGGTAAATGTGGTATTTAGCTGTGTAGGTACTCTCCTCATTGACTAGGCATGTCGACGTTGATTATTGTTATGTAATATTAGCGGGATTATGTGATCTTTCCTGTCTCTAGGTACTTATCTAATTATGAATGACCAAAGTAACATAGAGCTTATTGACCAAAGGGATAAGAATCACTTATCAATGTGGTGCATGAATTCATTATTCTTTTATGTGGCATGTTCTTTTAGGTGGGGGACTGGTCACCTCCATTTACAACACTGAATATTCTCACTGCATTTATGTGCACAAGGAAGTGCAATTAGTTTCGCCGCGAGCCAATTGTCAGGTGCAAGGATAATATTCTTATATGTACTACTATCCAAGGCAACTACCCTTGGCGAGGCTACTTTTTTATTCGTGGTGGGCACCATGCCATCATCACATAGATTTTCTTTTTCATCATGATGCCGGAAATTGACCGTGCGCCCTAGAGGAGATGACCCAACATTTCATGTAGTTTTTTTGGTAAAGGTTTAAAAACCAAGAAATTGAATCATCATGTCTTCTGCTAAGATCTCTGACTTCGAGGAGAATACGCCACTCTCAGTTGACAAAATCAGGGAAGCTATCGTCACCCTAAGAGAGTCCAACAGCAACATTGTCCATGTACAGAGCATTAGCACAAGGAACGTGTTGCAGAAGCTCCTTCATCCAGCCCCTCCGTCTACCACATGATCATATGTACTTATCTAATTAAGATGACCAAAGTGATGTGGAGCTCATCGACCAAAGGGACAAGAATCATTATCAATGTGGTGCATGACTTCATTGTTCTTCTATGTGGCTTGTTAGTTGGTGTAGAACTGGTCACATCTATTTACAATGCTGAATTATTTCTGCCATATCTAGCATACGCAATGAAGCGCAATTAGTTGTGTCACAAGCCAACTATCAAGTATAGGGATATCATTTTTTTTGTACTACTGTCCAAAACAACCACCTTAGACAAGGCTATTTGCTCGCAGCAAGTGCCATACCATCATTGCGTAGATTTTCATTTTCATCCTGATGCCCGAAACCAGGGATAAACCCTAGAGGAGATGGCCCAACATTTCGGGCAATACTTTTGATGGAGGTTCAAGAATCAACAAATTGCCATCTCTTCCACTAGGATCTCCGACTCTAAGGAAGAGGCAACCTTTAAGTTGATAAAATCAGGGAGGCTGCCGCCATCTGAAGAGTTTAATGGCAACGTTATTCATGTGTAGAGCATTAACATGAGGGGTGTATGGTGGAAGCTACTTAACCTGATCCCGTCCCTCTACCACATGATCATTTGTGCGATTGGTATTTGTGTCTTTTGACAGGCATGTGACATAGACATTATTCTCTTATTCAACCTTAGATATTTGAGAGGCTTGTGTGAGCGCAGCTAACAAAAAACTATTATAGATTATTATTGTCAAATTGTTAAAGGTGGTATTTTACCTTCGTAGGTACTCTCCTCATTGGTTGGGCGGCGCAACGATGGTTGTTATTGTGTAGCATTGACGGGATTATGGGCCTCTCTTATCTCTAGGTGCTTATCTAATTATGATTAACCAAAGTGACATAGAGC
Organism: Eucalyptus microcorys; assembly: GCA_014182515.1. Classification (NCBI taxonomy): domain Eukaryota; kingdom Viridiplantae; phylum Streptophyta; class Magnoliopsida; order Myrtales; family Myrtaceae; genus Eucalyptus; species Eucalyptus microcorys. The sequence continues at coordinate 25,655,633 of CM024572.1, forward strand.
TTATTGAACAAAGGGGCAATAATCACTTATCAATGTAGTGCATAACTTCATTCTTCTTCTATGTGGCATGTTACTCAGTAAGTATGAGACTGGTCACATCCTTTTACAACATTGAATATTCCTGCCACACCTATGTCCGCAAGAAAGTGCAATTAATTTTGCTGCGACCCAAGTATTAGGTGCAGAGATACAATTCTTATTTGTATTGCTATTCAAGACAACTGCCTTTGGCAGGGCTACTTTTTTGTTTGCAGTGGGCGCTATGCGACCGTCGCGTGGATTTTCTTTTTCATCGTGATGCTCGAAACCAAGGGTGTACCCTAGAAGAGATGGCCATACATTATGGGTAATGCTTCTGGTGGAGGTTTAGGTACCAATAAATTGAATTGCCATGTCTTCTGGTAGGATCTTCAACTCTAAGGTGGAGGCTACACTCTTAATTGACAAAATCAAGGAGGTTGCCATCACCCACGGAGAGTTCAATGGCAACGTTGTCAATACGTAAAGCATTAGCATGAGGAACGTGTGGCGGGAGCTCCTTCACCCGACTCCGTCCCTCTACCACGTGATTATTTGTGCGATTGGTATCCATATCTTCTGACAAGCATGTGACATGGACATTGTTCTCCTATTCAACTCCTAGATATTTAAGAAGGCCAATGTCAACGTTGCTAACAAAAAATTATTATGAATTATTGCAGTCAAATTGGTAAATGTGATATTTACCTTCGTAGGTACTCTCTTCATTGATGGGATTGGACGAGAACGATTGTTGTTGTGTAGTATTAACGGGATTATTAAATCTCTTTTGTCTTTGGATACTTGTCTAATAATAATTGAGCAAAGTAATATCAAGCTTATTGAGCAAAAGGACAAAAATCACTTGTCAACATAATGCATGACCTCATTGTTCTATGTGGTATGTGACTCAATAAGCATGGATCAATCACATCCATTTACAACGTTGAATTATTCTCGCCACACCCACATGTGCATTAGTTTCATCATGAGCCAACTATCAAGCGCAAGTATATCATTCTTAGTTGTACTGCTGTCCAAGGGAACTACCTTCGGCGGTACTACTTTTTGTTTGCGGTAAGTACAATCATCGCATGGATTTTCTTTACATCATGATGCCCCATTGTTCTCGACAATTCAGTTACTTGATTCCTAAACCTCCATATGATGTATTACTCAAAATGTTGGGCCATCTCTTCTAGGGTGTACCTCCGGTTTTGGGCATCATCATGAAAATGAAAATCCACGCAATAATGTTATGGCACCCATCGCAAACAATAAAGTAGCCCCATCATTTGACAGTAGGAAAAATAAAAATGATACCCCTACACCTGACAGTTGGCTTGCGGTGAAACTAATTGTACTTCCTTGCGCACGCAGTTATGGCGAGAATATTCCAGCGTTGTAAATAGACATGACCAATACCATACCTACCGAGTTAACATGCCACATAGAAGAATAATGAAGTCATGCACCACATTAACAAATCATTCATGTCCTTTTGGTCAATAAGCTCCACGTCATTTTGGTCAATCATAATTAAATAAGTACCCAAGATAGGAAAAACCTGATAATCCCACCAATGCTACACAACAAAAACCGTTGTCACCCATCCCAGTCAACCACGAGAATACCTACGAAGGTAAATACCACCTTTACCAATTCAATTGTAATATTCCACAACAGTTTTTCGTTGGTGATACTAAGACCGGCTTTCTCAAATATCCAGAGGTTAAACAAGAGAACAATGTCCATGCCACATCGGAAGACATGCATACCAATTGCACATATGATCATATGGTAGAGTCACATGGTCGGGTGAAGGAGCTCCCGCCACACGTCCCTCATGTTATTGCTCTACACATAAACAATAATGTTGTTGGACTCTTTTTGGATGGCAGCGGCCTTATTGATTTTGTCAACTAGGAGTGCAACCTCCTTCCCAGAATTAAAGATCCTAACAAGGATGCGCTTCGCATCTTCTGAGCATCTTTGCATGACCAACCACCGAGGGAATTCCACATGGCGCAGACCGCAACGATGATGAAACATACATAAAAGTGATTTTCCCATAATGAAAAAGACAAATTTATAACATATAAAAAAAATAGAAAAGATGCTACGGAATTTTTTCCAAAAAATAGAAATTAATAAGTGCCACAAATAAGGAGGTGAAGAAGTCACAGGAGAAGGCAGAGGAGATCTCAGCCACGGCAATCATGAGGGTGTAGCCGACTCTTACGTGAATAGTTAATTGGTCCAACAAGACAAAGAAGTTGTTGGGAACGAACTCTATTGGGAGAGGCCCAAAGAAGAAAATGAAGAATGCCACCAAGATAATTGTCCAACGGCAGCCAAATCTATCGACGGTCCATCCTACCATCACTTATCCAACGAGCGACACCACATAGAGGATCACTATTTGGACACCAACATGGTCATTGATTATCTTATGGTACTTTATTAGGTATGCTACCATTTCGATTATTAATCCTAATTCTACCAAAATTCAATGAAAAAACACATACGCATAACAAATCTTATTTGTAAGGGCCAACCTCCTTGTCAACAACATTGTCTACTTTAGGTTGAGGACTCACCTGCCCCCATGCCTTCACAGTTTTGTTCCTCTAGGCTTTGCCTAGAAACGGCTTATTTAGGGTATAGGCGCAACCGCACTGTCATCCCTTAGCCTGACCCAATATTGTCCTTTCTGAGGCACAACCACACTACCATCCCTCAAAAACTTTTGTCCCTATTGCAATGGAAACTACTACCAAAAGGCCTCATTAGTAGTTAAGACTAATGCTACTCCTTATGTAGAATAGCTTAAGGTGCTATTCTATCCTTGTCTAAGGAAGTTCAAAACTGGTTCAAGGCACTTCAATTACCCCATATTTTGTGGTACACGGAAAATATTTTATCCTAGAAATGAATTGTCAGACCCGACCAATTCAACATAACAAAAGCGAGTTCGGATTTTAATACAAGTTCCTTCCTGTTGCCCTTTTTCTTTTCCAATTTTATCGCTTCAGATGAAAATCTATTCCTCCTTTAGTGCTTCAGTTGCTCTTTTCTTCACCAACACCATCAAATCGTGACCACTTTCCTATGTCTCTATTTCGTGAATTCCCATCTGAGCTATTACTGGGTAATCACTGGGGCTTAAATACAACTACTCATTGTGTCAAGAGTGACGAAATTACTATCTATTTCAACATGACAATAAAGTCTGGACATCAATAACAAACACTTCAGTTTTCCGTCCTCTTACCAAGTCTTAGAAATATGATATACAAAGGTATAAATAAACCACACCCCCAACCTATTTATTGCTACTCACCAAATTTCAAATTGTAAGAATCGATTAATCTGATAAGTTCAGAAACAAAAATGCTAGGCTGCTTCAGGACAAGAAAAAATACTATCACTTGTATATTAGATAGCCAAGAGCAAAAGAAGGGGAAAAATAGGAAGCAGAAATGCAACTTACCACCACAAAAGATTTCTCTTTTGCAACTCCTACTCTCCTAATGCTTGGATCCACACACTGTGGCAAAGAAAAGTGTTGAGTGCTTTACCAAAAACAAAGCCAAAGGAAAAGTAGAAGCGCTGAATGTATTTCACTGTAGGCATCCAAAACAAAAACTTCCAACTTTTACGACTAGATATAACCCCTTCAAATATGTGAAGTGGAAAAGATCACTAAGCATACCGTTGCAAAGATGCGAAGCCCTCACTTTGGTACTTCCTGCAATACATTGTGTTTAACGTGGTTAGAGCTACTGGCATAATTAGGAAGCTAATGGAGAACCACAAAATTCCATAGTCATGTCAATTGTCAAGAACCATGAAATCTTCACATAACATGCCAAAAACAGATAGGGTAAAAACATAAATAAGATAAAGGAAGAAAGAAAACTCCCTATCAAAATATAGCAATACTCACATTGGTTTGGACCCATTGCATAACACTTTATCAGAAACGTCACTTTTCAAACATTGCTGGCATCAGCCAAAGCTTTTCTTCTTATATTTGCTCTACCTAAAGAAAACAAATTAATAATCAGATGAATAGAAAGTCTCAAGAAAGCTTTCTATCTCAGCCTAGTTTGATCGTACCAGAAGCATCATTTTCACTAGTTCTCGTCTTTTGGTTCTCAAAACCAACCTGCAAGTGAAATGACTATATATTAAATGTGTATAAGTATTAAGTTCATAAGAAGTAACTTGAACGCCAAAAGAATGAAAGGAGGCTCATGTAAAAGTTCCACTACGCAAGAGAAAGCAATCCTCCTTGCATCACTTACGGTGGTCCCAATGACACCTTCGTTCGCTGTCATTGATGCCTTTTCTGCAAGAACGAAGAAGACAAACTAGATAAATATTATTGCTAGAACAATCAAAACAACTCCTTGAAGTAAAATAGTTGTAAAAAGGCTCTCCAGCGGCAAATTACCATGTCTACCACAAGCCCTTAATGATTAAAGCCGAATTGCCTAGTACTCTCACAAAATGGTCATAGGCAGCTTCCGATATGATAATATGTTTGACATGTAACCTCCTAGAAATTTTGAAAAGACCAAGGAATTAATGATGAATGCAAAATTTCTAGTGTAATGAATGTCATGGCGTCTCGCAGCCTGGGCGGTTCAACTACATGGACGCCAACCAGCCAATATAGCCTCCTCGACTCAAAAGTCTACCAATTCAAACAATGACATGACCCGCAAGCAACCAGTCCTAGATACCACATAATCCATCATAAAAGAAAACCTGGACGTGTCTAAAACGAAAAGAGACTCACCAACATTCCCTAATAGTAGTAATTCCACAAGGGACGTGTCTAAAACCTGGACGGTGCTCTCCTTTTCCTCTAGCGAAGCAGCGGGCTATACTCTGCTAAGGGTGAAGGAGGCGGCCGATGGCGACTCAACCGGGATCGGAGCCAAACTCCGGCGATCCCTCTTTGTCTATGACAGAAAGTGAAGAAGACTATATAGATCTGGAATTCTTGTATATTCTGTATGCTCAACCGATCCCTCTTTTGATGACAGAAAGTGAAGAAGACTATATAGATCTGGAATTCTTGATGTACAATTCTTCTGTAATTATAGTACGAGATGAAATAATAAAAGGCAAACAAATATTTACGAAATCGTATCTAATCTCAATCTAAAGATTCTAACTGAATTATGTACAATTAAGATCAATTGAGATTCCATATCTCCCAAGATATCGGATTAGGGCATATCTTCCAACACTCCCCCTCAAGCTGGTGGCTGATAGATATCCAAGACGCCTAGCTTGCTCAATAGATATGCATGCTGTCTTTGGCATAAGGGCTTAGTGAAGATATCAACTGGTTGCTCCTCCGTTCCAATTCCTCTAGTCTCAATTATCCCTTCTTGAATTTTTTTCTCGAGTGAAGTGACAATCCACTTTTATATGCTTCGTTCTTTCATGTACTATGGGATTTGCTGCAAGTTTGAGTGCCACATCGTTATCACAAAACAACCTGGTCGGACTCTTCAATTTTATCCCAAGATCCCCAAGTAGTCCCCGTATCCATACAATCTCGCAGGTAGTTTTTGCCATAGCTCGATATTCTGCTTGCTTCGGCTGAAGACAATGACACGGTTGCCTGCTTCTTAGTTTTCCATGAAAGAAGAGAGTCTCCAAGTTTAATGCAAAAACCTGTGATGGATTGACGACTCATGGGACAAGTTGCATAATCTGCATCACAATATGCTGACATTTGCATGTTGCAGTCCCCGGATAAAAGAATCCCCGATCCAGGCACTTCTTTAAGTACTTCACGACCTTTAAAGCAGCATTCAAGTGAGATAACTTGGGACTGTGCATGAATTGGCTGAGAGTCTGCACTGCATATGATATATCAGGTCTGGTCATAGTTAGATAGATGAGCTTCCCAACAAGCTTCTGATAACCTGAAGGATCATTGAGAACAGGGTCATGATTTTCAGATGTCCCAGTATCATAATCCTTGGTGGTCAACTTTATGTTCTGCTCAATTGGAATAACCGATGGTTTGCATCCCGAGACGGACTGCCTCGATATAATCTCTAGCACAAACTTCCGTTGACTTAGAGAAATCCGCGATCTCTCTATTGCATCGAGCAATCTCGATCCCAAGAAAATATTTGGGTGCTCCCAAGTCTTTTATGTGAAAAGTAAGATGCGTCTCCATGATACTTTTGATGTAAAGGCTTGAATCTCTCTATTGCAGTTTTATCATTTCCCATGATGAGGATATCTTGTCAACATATATCATCAAATAAATAGATGACGTACCTTGAGTCCATGTGAATAAAGCGTAATCATATCCGGATAAATGGTTCGAGTTCTGTCACAAAATGTTCGGTATTTGAAAAATCCTCCATAGATAATGGCTTACCCGAAATGTTTGACGTCTCCGTTGAAAAATCCTTTTCTTGGAAAGGAAAAATATCTTCGTGAAAGATAACATCTCGGCTGATGAAAAATTCCAATGTTGATTGATCTAGGACTCGATACCCCTTTTGTAAACTCGGATAGCCCATGAAGATGCACCGTCTAGCACGAGGCTCCATTTTGTCTCGAGGGCCCAAAACAGTAGCGAAGCATTGGCACCCAAATATCTTTAAATGGCCCAATTCTGGTTTCTTCTTGAAAAGCAACTCAAATGGAGTTTTTCCATTGAGTATCCGAGTTGGCATACGGTTGATGAGATATGCTGCAGTGATAACGCATTCGCCCCAATAATCTTCTGGAATATATGCCTGGAATTTCAATGCACGTGCAACTTCCAATAGGTGGCGATGCTTGCGCTCCACTACTCCATTTTGTTGTGGTGTATAGACGCAGGAACTTTCATGGAGAATCCCATGAGATGACAGAAGAGAACTGCAGTCATTATTGAAGAATTCCTTCCCATTGTCTATTTCCCATTGTCTATCCTAACCCGTTGGATAGACCTTCCAAATTGGTTCTTGGATAGAGCAAGAAATGTTTTCAAATGTGAGAAAACTTGTCCCTTTGACTGCATCAAAAACACCCAAGTGGCACGAGAATAATCGTCCACAATTGTCAAGAAATAGCGTGATCCATCATGATGTTGAGTATGATAAGGACCCCAAACATCCATGTGAATTAAAGAAAAAATGTGCGTTGCACGATTTTTACTAAGGGCAAAGGGAATGCGTGATTGCTTTGCAAGGGGACATATTTGACACTTAGAATAAGAAATTGAAGCAGTATGACCCAATCGTGAATGTAAAAGATAGTCTTTATCATTGGCGATCGTGTTACACAATGATATTTTATTTGAAGAAAATAAGGGTAAATCAAAATTACTTGGAGAATTTTTCCATAGAAACAATCCTTCAGAAAGACTACCCAAGCCCATCACTCTGCCAGTTGAAAGGGCCTGAAAGAAACAGGTGTCAGAATCAAACAAAACACAACAGGAATTTTCATTGTAGACTTTGGACACAGAAATAAGATTGAATCGAAATTCTAGAAGGTAAAGGACATTTTTGAGTACTATTTCCGGACTGAGTTTGACTGATCCTGTGGTTTTGACATGAGTAACATTCCCATTTGGTAATTGGACAGTAATAGGGAATTCGAGGTTCTCATGTATATCTGAAAATAATGCTCTTTCACAGACAATGTGATCACTTGCCCTAGAGTCAATTATCCGGATTTCTGGAAATATTATTAACCGAGGCAGTGAGAAATACCTGAAAAATTTCCTCCCTTGCTTGAGATGTTTTCGGTTACGCGTCGTGGTATTGATCATTTGTAATGGGCCGATCAGCATTAGAACCACCAACTGGGTAGGCCGAAATTTTTTCCTTTTTCTCCCGGTTTGCCGTGTAATCCCTCACTTGCCTTGCTCCAGAAGGTGCGGACTCTCTCGCTTTCATCACCCACCCGTCGCTCCTCCAAAATCTCGCTCACGGGCTATTCCTCTTCGGCCTTCCTCTTCTTACGTCACAGACCACCTGCTTTGATGGGAAGGGGGCAGCGCATGGGAAAGGGCAGGAGAAGAGTTGGGGTCGGGCCTTGTCCAAGCTCTGATGGGCTTAATAAAAATCAAGGAAGAATAAAAAAAAATGGGTCCAAGGAAAGTGGGTTGGACGCATGGGCCAAAAGAGACAAACGAAATAAGAGAAATAGGCTGACTACGCGGGTTTGGCAGGCCCAAAATTTGCTTTGGAAGATTGGGCTCCGAATTTATTGCCATTTTTTATTTCCTCCTATTTTATATATCTTTTTTTGGTTTTATCTTTTCATCCTCTTTCATTTTTTTTTCTTCATGTATATTTTTGTAAAATGGATGGATACTTAAAATGCTAACAAAAATTTGGGTTTCGACACTTTATCCTTGGTAATTGGGGATGCACTATTGTCAAAATTTATATTTAAAAAGTTGAATACATTATTTTTTTTCAATTTTAAATAAATAAAAATTTAAAAAATCCGATGAAGGGTTTGGTCTTTTTTTTTTTAATATATGTGTGTGTGTGTGTGTGTGTGTGTGTGTGTGTGTGTGTGTATTTTATTTTTTTAGCATTATTTTCAAATTTCTATTTAAAAGTTGCATACATTATTTTTTTTTTCAATTTTAAATAAATAAAAATTTAAAAAATTAGATGAAGGGTTTGGTATTTTTTTTAAATATATATATATATATATATGTGTGTGTGTGTGTGTGTGTGTGTGTGTGTGTGTGTGTGTCTGTGTGTGTGTATTTTATTTTTTAGCATTATTTTCAAATTTCTATTTAAAAAGTTGCATACATTATTTTTTTTTTCAATTTTAAATAAATAAAAATTTAAAAAATTAGATGAAGGGTTTGGTCTTTTTTTTAAATATATATATATATATATATATATGTGTGTGTGTGTGTGTGTGTGTGTGTGTGTGTGTGTGTGTGTGTGTGTGTGTGTGTGTGTGTGTATTTTATTTTTAGCATTATTTTCAAATTTCTATTTAAAAAGTTGCATACATTATTTTTCAATTTAAAAAAAAATTAAAAAATATCGATGAAGGATTTGATCCTTTTTTTTTTAAATTATATAAATATATTTGATTTTTTTAGCATTATTGTTAAAATTTATATTTAAAAAGTTGCATACATCATTTTTTTTTTCAATTTTAAGTAATTAAAAAATTTTAAAAAATTTGATGAAGGGTTTGGTCTTTTTAATATATATATTTCATTTTTTTAGTATTATTGTTAAAATTTATATTTAAAAAGTTGCATACATTATTTTTTTCAATTTTAAATAAATAAAATTTTAAAAAATTAATACTAATCACCCAAAAGGCTTTTCAAATGTGTTTTCTACCAAACAACATTTCTCTCAAAGTTGATTCTCAAAGCATAATTTGAAATAATGTTCACTTTATACCCTTATTTGAGAAAATGTGAGCACTTTAGACTCTTATTTTAGAAAATGTAGGCACTTTAGGTCCTTATATGGAATTTTCCTTATTAATGTAGATGAGTTTATCTTTTCCCTTATTAATAGTCTTTTAAAAAATTGGAATCGAATCCAACTATATGTAAATTATATTATTTATTCTAAATCTATTAATTGCCTTGAGGCAAAGATTGACAATGCTTTAAAATTGTAATCAAACACATAATATAAGAGGAAAATTTTAATATCAGTGAAAATTCAGCAGACAATCTTTGACTAAGAAAAAATAGTGACATTAAAATGATTTTTCAATTTAATTGTGTTACAAAATAAAATCATTCTTGTGCTGCAATATTGCCCTGATTTCTTTTCTACTAAACACAAAAACTAATAAATTTTTTTGTAACAACTATCGTTTGTACTGGCCCTTGCTCTACCAAACATGTGTGCTGCTTGTCTAGCCATTTCATTAATGACCTATTTATATTCCAAACAATTACACATAAAGACCTTCTATCGTGGTATGTGTTGCTCACAAGATTACCAAAATTGCAAGCAATAAGCAAATACTAAAAGCAAACTTAGAACTTCAATAAGCCATTCAGAAAAATGAATTTCCAAGGGTATATGAAGTTTCTGGCAAGCACATAGGTTTGGTGGAAAGTTGTTGAGACAATGGAGATGGAAAAGAATAAAAAACTACTAGTCACTATGACTGAAGAAGCAAATACAAATAGTAATGTCATAATTAAGATACCAAAATGAAATAATTACGAGAGGCAAAGAAACATAATAAAAGTTTAAGAACAATTGAAGACACGTGATGATTGACATGATGAATTGGCAAGTTCTCCCTCCATTCATGAATGACCTTGATATTGTCTTGCTCAAAACTCCAATATTTTTGTATCATAAAAAGTAATGGAAAGGGCAAATAAAATTGTGGACGCTTGGGGCGTTGCTATAGGAGGTCCACACCCATTACAGAATGAGCCTAATGCTCATTTTGAGCAAGCTCGTCACCATCTCCTTAGCACGGTTCTAGTGGGAGTAGACCCAGGATTATCTTATGCCATGGCATTGCCCAACCTACATCACGAACAAACCGAGGCTTCTTTGTAGCCAAGGAGCGACTGGCCTGAAAAAGGAAAGTGTAATCACTTTGCTAATTTCCATCGCGAAATCATCATTTAATTCTTGTAAATGTCCTCAAGCCACCATATACCGGAATTGTTGATTAATACTGCTCGAACCAATAAATAAGATAGGAAACATCTACACAAGTGCAATGGGGAGCATCAACACAAAAGGTCCGAAATTTTTGCTGACACATAATTGAAAAATCTATAAAGCATTGAGCACCTCCTAGGTGACTGATCACAATCACAAATTCAAAGCCTTTAATTGGCTATAGCAAAAGCACATAGTTTAGTCAATATTATGCAAAAAGAGTTGAAAGAATCATTTTTCCAACTGAAAAAGAGCAAACCCAGTAGATAAATTTAACCATTAACACAGACACTTCGAATGTGAATTGTAAGTTTCAACATGAAGTGACATTGTTCTAGAGTTTACCAAAGATTTAAGATTGGATGGTTGATAAACGATGGAATTTAATACTTCGTCATTAGCAGACGCGACTGAGCAATGGAAGATGTAGAGAGAGAGAGAGAGAGAGTACTTGAAGAATTGGGTTTGGCCTAGAATGGATTAAAAATGGGTCTAGGTCCAATTAGTGGACCAATATAATATGGTTTTCTCAGATTCAATTCAACGACTAAGGGTGATCCTCACACTTTGAGAAACTTCAAAGAGCATTGTGTTAATTCTATGATAACTTCTAACAAAAAAAAATAAAATAAATTATGATAACAGATATAGAAAAAGAAAAAATATATTTTTTCCTTAATAATTTAGACCTATATATATATATATCCTTAATAATGACTTCTACTTTTTGTCTTTCCAGTTTTTTATTTTGAATAATTCTATCTCTGAAATGATTTTTACTTAACGTGAGCTTCCCGATGTTTTTTAAAATATAGCCACAAAGATGCACACTTGTTGCATTTATCCAAGAAAAAGACATTTAATTCATTTCCCGCGAGAAATAAATGGAGCATTGAGACATGTATCTATACTATAATATAACATAAACAAGGTCCATTGATTTTTTATGGATGACAATCACTTTCTTTTCCAAAATATCCTCAGTTAATTGCACCACAAATGTTTTGTCTAGGGCAAATGCGTGAATTAATAATATTATCTTATATCTCACTTTTTTCCAATTTTAAAGTTTGAATCTTACCAAAATAAAAGAAAATTTTCAATATTTCACATATCATCTCTATCCATACACGTATTTGCGATTTCGTCATAAATAGTGTCAGTGATTTGTTTTTATTGAATAATAATTAGAATAATTTCTTTTAAAATGATTTTGTAATATTCTTAAAATATCATTTCGTTGCAAACATGCAATATCTCTACATTTTACTGGTAAATATAAGGGAAAATACCTCTTTGTCTCACTTTTAGATTTCTCAAGTTTACCTTCTTTTCTTTTTCTGATGTCCGCTCATTTCATAAAAAACCACCCATTTTCTTTTCCTCTTCTCATGGTTAGATTTTCTGAGCTGCCCTTATTTTCTTTTATCTACTTCATACATAGCTGCTCATTAACTTTCTAAACATAATCGAAATACGCATGTCTTAACCCTCATACATTAAATATTGTAATATTTCTACAATTGATTATTGAGGAACACCCATAGGCATATATCTTTTGAAAAATATATCACGTGCAAAAGTGCGTTAGCCGTTACAAAGCATGGCGAGCTCGCTATATGACTAACTGAGCAATCTCATGCTTTTGAAAGGCAAACAATTTCAATTAACATTTTAGGTGACTTACATTATTTTAAATCCGATTCACATAAAATTTGAGGCAGCATGAAAATCTATTACGTGTAGTTAAAGTCTAAGCAGAGAGAATATCTACTCTTATATTCGTCATGTCAGAATTTGAAAACCAATATTCAAATCTCTTAAATTATTATGATGTTGTGAAAAGGGGAAAAAACTTTTGAGGGATTGCAAAAGAAGTATCACAGGTTAAAAATCTTCCACGTGATACGAACAAAAACTTTTGAGGGAGATATCAAGCGGAGATATTCATGTTTTGAATGCTATATTCACCTTATGAATATAAAAGTTATATTAAAATAATCATATAAGTCACACCATATCACGACAAAAACTTTGTTAGTTAAGTGGTTATGTTGGTATATTGTTCATGTTGAAAATGTTCAATTCTTCATTGATGCAAACGTATTTTTTGTTGAAGAGGCTTGGAAACCATTCTGGACTCACAAAATCTAGAACTAAATCACCTCTCTCTAGAATAGGCCTTGAAACGGTCGGTGCAAACCAATTCAGTTTGGCTTTCGGGTTAAATCAGATCTGATGCACACCTTTGCTACAGTATCTCTGCAGTTTTGAACTTTATTATTTGCAAAAATTTCAAAGTCTACATTTAGTGGAAAAGTTCTTGCTAGATATAATTTTCAATTTGTTTATAAATTTTGACAACTGAATTATAGTCGACAAATTGGGCACACAATTTAAACAATAGAAAAGGAACCAAAAAGTAGATAGATTGATAGATATACAAACAAGAGAGCAAACCAACAAATATAAAAACTAAACAATAATTAAATAAAGAAGAAAGGAGGTTTAATTCGGTGTCGATCAAATTTGCAAAGTCATCCTGAAGAGCCTGGTCAAAGAAAAGAGGCCCATCGTAAATGCTCATGAAGCATGATCGCTCAATAGATAGAGGCCAGCCGGTCAAAGGAAAGAGGCCCATCGTAAATAATAAAAATGCCCACAAATATAATGGCCCCTCTCTCTCTCTCTCTCTCTCCCACTCTCATTTTCTCTTGACTGAAGAAGAGGAGTGGCGTGAGCAGTGACGCGCGCAAGGAACGGCAAGAATGTTGTACCATCTGATTCGATCATCAACAGCGCACTGATCAGTTTCATTAGCAAGGTAATTTTCTATATGTTATTTATTCTGCTCATTTGAACAAAAACTAAGTTGATGCAATTTCAATCGCATCCGAGTCTCTTCGTCTGATTTAGAACATTACTTGGGAATTTCATTTGAGTCAATCCAAAAACCTCAGTTTGAAATAGTTAAATTTTATCCCTCATCATAAACTGTTCCGCGATATGCCTACGAGAAATATTTGTGAAGGAGTTCTGAGAATTATTAAATCGGAAAACTTTTATCGTGATTTACATGATATAAATGGATTCATTAGCCATCAAACACAATTTTCATGCATAAAAAAATCATCAATAATTTCTCTCTCCTTCCTTCCCTCCCTCCCTCCCTAGGTGATCGTGTCGAGTCCATGGCCTGAGTGTTAATCGCTACACTCATTCACATTGATTTTGTTTATCTCGTTGCTCTTATTTGTGTGTTACTGTGTCTCTTGTTCTCCGTGTTTGTATAAATCGTAGTTGGTGTACATTGGTCGAGGATGACCGCTGAATGTGGCGGTCGACGATGGAGGTCTGGTGATGAGTATATGTCGATTGACTGTGAAGTGCATAAGTTCGTGTTTTGATTTGTTGGTGTATAAAGTTTTGATTGAAGTTGTTTGTTCTCGGTTTGCTTGAGGGAGGGCTCACATGGTTAGGTTTTAATTGCAAAAATTAAAAGGAGATGGGCGCAAAACAAAAGTGCAAAAAGAGAGAGAGGACGCGCGCGATTAGTTTTTTTTCCTTTTCTAATATTTTCTTTTTCCTTTTTTTTCCCTTTACTCCCTTAGTTCTTAACTTCTTATTAGGTTTTAATCGCAAAAATGACCTTAAAAGTCGAAAGGTGACCCTTATATTCTTGCAATTCGACTCCCCTAAGAGGATATCATGAGCTGAACTCCACGTGAATGCAGGTTATGAAGGACCCAAACACGCACAAAAGAAATTTTTGGAGATCCGAACCTTGATTGTAAGAGCCATATATCATAACATTAGGACCCAGGGACGCTAGATTCCTTATTTCTATAAATTTGGACTCCACTTATTTCATGGAAAAATTTAATTTGAAAATTATATTCCTAAAAGTATTGCTCAAAATAATTAGTCACTATAAAATATTTTCATTATCGACAATAATTTATGTTTATACATCTTAGTAGGCGATGGACATAGTTTTCATTCATTTATTTTTTAAATGATGTAAGCAATTGTTTTAAAAAAAATATTTTCGGATTAATTATTATCTATGATATAAACAAAGTTTCAATCTCGTTAATATTTTCCTTGATAATGCCATGTATATCAAGACTTAGGAAAAAAAATAATGATATATATGCACATATCATTATAACGAATGACCTGACATACTTTTTCTATAATATGATGTTAAGTTTCTTATCAATCTTTTTATACCTAGCATTACTTTTTGGACTTAGTATTTTCGAATAATTATGAAAAATAGGAAATATAGGCATGAAAATTTTTATGTTAATTAGAGCGAAGGTGAGGGGGGATAAGTGAAGAATGAATGCCTCATCTATCACTTGTTTTCTCAGTGAAAAATTTGTCTAGTTTCCAGAGAAAATCATGAATCCCATTTGGGGAGTGAGATTCTTCAAATATATATATAAATAATAAAGAAGATACCTATAAAAACATTGTCAATATAGTACATTTTTTCATTTAATTTCTAATTGAATCTCTCAATAGTGAAATTTCATTGCATTTTATGAAAGTTTATGAAAGCTTACTTATTCGTGATCAAATGCAAAACACTATGGCATTTGGCTTACATGGAGAGAAATCAAAATGTTGATTTGTATTCCACACGGAATAAAATTTCTCGAACAACATGGTATCGGATCAATTACCTAGCTTCAATTATTACTGCAGTTCCCCTTTTATATTTCTATAACCACAAAACTATCAGAGCACAACTCCACCCGCCACCTTCATTGGTCATCGGATGTCGGAAGTTGCCGCAACCAGTCATTGCCCGCCTATCGCCAATGCCTTGCTAGTCGCCAACACCAGCCGCTTCTCTAATTCAGGGATTAATGACTCCACATTTCTGGTTGCTTTATTTATTTATTTATTTGTTTGTTTCTGTTGTCTCATTCTAGCTATCAATCACAACAGGGACTAAACGGAAAAAATTCCATATCCAAGCTATCTAGTTGGATTTTTGCTTACATATCTCCTAATCCAAGCTAGAGATATTTTATGAGTCAGGAGGTCATGAATATATTATGATTTTCCTTATAGAAGCATGCATGATAATAAGCATAAAAATTTAGGGTGTGCCGAGGATAGAAGCAAGACTGAGTGAATACATATGGGAAGTGAGAATTACACTTGGCCATTTAAACTTTAGAGGCAGCTGACTTAAAACCCTAATTTACAGTGCATTTGTTTGGGGGGAAGTATTTTTTTGGAACTTTCATCCATTTGATTCACTCAAAATGAAAATCAATTGAAAATACTTTCCGGTCAAAGAAAATATTCGTGCATAAAATTAGAAAAGAGAATTCCTAAATCTAAGAATGTGAAAACACTTTCCGAAATTATTCATCTTAAAATTTTTTAATATTTTATTTTTTTATGCGCTCTAAAAGGTTGCCTAAGAGAGGATGAATAAATAGAATACGAAAAAAATAAAAAGAATGAAAGGGATCGAATTCTATAAGTATTGTATTTGTCTTTGGATCATATTAGAAGTGAAGATGTTTTTGTGTTGTGTATATTTTATCACATGCATATATATATATGGAT
Source organism: Eucalyptus microcorys (assembly GCA_014182515.1). NCBI lineage: Eukaryota > Viridiplantae > Streptophyta > Magnoliopsida > Myrtales > Myrtaceae > Eucalyptus > Eucalyptus microcorys. Next base: position 25,671,907 of record CM024572.1, read on the forward strand.
TTGGCTGGAAATGCTACAAGTGAAAACATTTTTGTGCCATTAAAAAGAAATGTAAAAAAAATTCACCAAATTCAATATTTTACGATGTTTTTCCTTTTCGTAATAAAATGATCATGCTCAATGGATTTGCTTTTCATTAGCTCTTAATTATGGTCTTCAATATCTCTGAATTCCATAGCTTCGGTTGCCAAATCCACGCTTATAGGAATTTGTGATCATTGTGGTATCATTATTGATGGTAGATAAGGGTGCCGTCATATTAGCAAGGCTCATCTTTCTATGCCCTTTCTACCTCCAAAGCTAACTTAGTTGTAGGAATAACTAACAGGGAAATGTTAGGGATTGGTGCTAATTTAGAAGGATAATATCTGAAAGAAGCCATTAAATGTAAATAATTACAAACCAAAACATTTTAAAGTTGTAATTCAATAGAAAAAGGTAAAATATAATTGAAGTGATAAAATATTGATACGTAACACAAGTGAAATCTTGTAACCCACATAAAATTGGTAACGTAATTTGATAATAATTTAGTAGGTCACTTTAATTCAAGTTAGTCTTATCATATAAGAGGTAATAAATTCGAATAGTTCGTGTTGCACTGTCTAACCATGGCATATCTCATGTACCGAAAATTTTTAATTGCTAAGATCTTGGTGGTGCTACGGTGATTATCTCATCAACTTGTACCCTACTTGAAGGTAAGCCCTCTATAAAACTATTTCTGTGGTCATTCTTTAAAAAAAAAAAAAATTCCCAATAGAATATTTAGCTACGGTACATAGCAAGAAAAGAATTGATATTTTTCCCACATCAAAGATGATTGAATTTTGAAAATTCGTAAACTAAGTAATTTTAAAGGATATATATATTTTTTCCTTTCAAAAGGGAAATATTCATTAAATTTCATGTTAATTTAATATATGAATTTAATTTTCCAAAATTGGAGTCAAAATTGGTCTGGAATTCGAAAGTCTGACTGTTTGCGTAAAACACTTATATTGTTATAGTTGTGGGAAAATTAAAGATCTCCACTGCTATTTTAAAATTCTCTCTCTCATCTCCAATCTCAAACAAAAATCAAACTTTGAATAATCTCCTTAAAGATCGAGGAATAATCTCCTTAAAGATCGAGTATACTTATTTTGAACCCAACCTCCGCACTTCTCATCCTGTTCCAATCTCTACCGATACCTTCATCATATTACAAATAGCAAAATCGATAATCTGCTTTCTTTTCAATCACGGCCGAGCTTCAATGGGTTCCTCCAGCAGCCCCCTCACGTTCCAGCTCCATTCCCAAGTGATCTTTAATATCTGCGAGCACTCAATCCGTGTCATGTCTCAGATCCACCCGCCGTCTTCCTTGAACGGCAACAATAGGTAGATATGTCAGTGAGGCCACCGGCGGATCATCCAACAGTGTACGGGTGTGTGATCGGAGTCAAGAGGGTTGCACCGTGGAGATTTTCGATAGTTTCAAGCTTCAATACGACCCGCCAATCGTTTTCTTGACCACGCCTTTCTCAACAAGCAGCACAAGCGCTGTTTGGTGCTCTACTCTCCCTCTCTCTTTTTAGGCCTTTTTTTTTTAAATGATTCCTAATTGCGAGCAGAATTTTTTTTTTTAATTATTGTTTCTGATATTTTTTTTTTTTTTTTTTTTTTCTTTAATTGGCGATAAATAAGGAGACTTGCCCGGATTTTTTTATGCTCGGATGGTACACCAGTGGCAGCATTGCAGATAAATCTAGTATGCTTATTCATAAAGCTGTAAGTTCCGAGCGTAATCCTCTATTTGGTTGGGATCTTTGCCTGTGTTCACTGTTTTGTTCTATACACTTGAGTGTCATGGGTGCCTTTCTCCGCGTTGGCTTGGCTTTATAGTTAATAAGGTTCGAATGTGATTGTTGCACGTGCGAGTCTGAATTTTTTGACCTCTAATAATGGTGCGATCATACAACTTTTTTTCATTTTTTAATGTGGCGTAACCCCTCTCCAAGTTACGCAAAGTGTATTATGATAATGTTAGTGTATTTTATTTACAATTGATGAATATTAATAAAAGTCCGATGTGCGTTATTCTCAATCCTTGTGCCCTAAGTGCCTTAAAGGATCTCCCTGTTACCATCAGTGGAGTAAGTGGTTTTTATGTCCTTTTCTGAAGGTTTGTCTTCCAATATGATAGCCATTGTCTGTTTCCTTTCTTTTCAGTTGTACCAGCCAGAATGGAAGATCTCAGCGAATTTTCCCAATCAGAACTTCCTCTGGTCGTCCTTGCTCAAGGTCAGGTTTCCTGCCCTCCACCACATAAGTCCTGCCTTCTATTTTGGTCTCTCATCTGATTTTACTTGTTCGTGGTGAAAAATTCAATGTTAATAATCTTGTATAGCTTAAACGTTTACCTAACTTTGTGGTTTGTCTCACTTTGCTCTCCATTTTTTGATTTTCCATAATGTACCCATGATGTATCCTGATTTCTCCATGACATTTGGCTCAAGTTTTTTCTCCTACTTCAGTTTAATGTGGATGACACTTATTTTATGGCTTAAAGTTCAAGTTTTGTTGCTCTTTAGTTTTTTACTTTTAATTTCTTTTTACGGTTCAACTTTTGCTGATCTTGTTCTATTTCTACACAGTTTGTCGAAATCTGTAGAAAGTTTGAGCTCGGATGGTTTAACATAGGTTCGGCATTCGTCTCCAGATTTAGTGCATGTTTGGTCATTTAAGCATGATCCCTGTAAATATGTCGGGAAGGTTGACCATTTCGGGTGGGATGCTCACCTTAGTCCACAATTCTTTGCATTTCATTTCCTTTCCTCCACATTCCTTCTAACTTAGACTTCTGTTTTTCTTTTAATGTTTCACTTCTAAAGTCAAATGCATGCCTTTTTTTTTTGTCAGATGCCTACACCCAAAATCTGCAAGAAAACGAGTTGCAAGAAAACGAGTGGCGGGGTCGTATTGAAGCTTGAAACTATCAAAAATCTCCACAGTGCAACCCCTCTTGACTCCGATCACACACCCGTACACTGTTGGATGATCCGCCGGTGGCCTCACTGACATATCTACCTATTGTTGCCGTTCAAGGAAGACGGCGGGTGGATCTGAGACATGACACGGATTGAGTGCTCGCAGATATTAAAGATCACTTGGGAATGGAGCTGGAACGTGAGGGGCTGCTGGAGGAACCCTTTGAAGCTCGGCCGTGAATGAAAAGAAAGCAGATTATCAATTTTGCTATTTGTAATCTGATGAATGTATCGGTAGAGATTGGAACAGGATGAGAAGTGCGGAGGTTGGGTTCAAAATAAGTGTACTCGATCTTTAAGGAGATTATTCCTCGATCTTTAAGGAGATTACTCAAAGTTTGATTTTTGTTTGAGATTGGAGATGAGAGATAGAATTTTAAAATAGCAGTGGAGATCTTTAATTTTCCCACAACTATAACAATATAAGCGTTTTACGCAAACAGTTAGACTTTCGAATTCGACAAATTTTGACTCCAATTTTGGAAAATTAAATTTATTTATTAAATTAACATGAAATTTAATGAATATTTCCCTTTTGAAAGGGAAAAAAAATATCCTTTAAAATTACTTAGTTTACGAATTTTCAAAATTCAATCATCTTTGATGTGGGAAAAATATCGATTCTTTTCTTGCTATGTACCGTAGCTAAATATTCTATTGGGAATTTTTTTTTTTTTAAAGAATGACCACAGAAATAGTTTTATAGAGGGCTTACCTTCTTGGGAAACCTCGACCATAGGAATTTTCTATAATTTGGAGACCTATCACTTAATCATGTATGTGCCTTTTTGATAAATCTTGAGAAGGATGCTCGTCGTTGATGAATATAGATTGAGAATAAAGATATCGCTTGACCAAAAGAGACACTAAGTTACTTGCAATGAATTGAAGTACCAGCGCATGCATGCTTTTAAGAGAAAGAGAGAGATTTGCAAGACCAATAATTACATAGATTATCGTCAAATGTATATTTGTCAATTTGCGGTTGCTGAAAGCACTTAATGATTAAAGTCCAATCTAAGATCGATGGCCAATTAAACTGTCAAATCTAACTTCAACTTGAAACTGAGTGCGTTCTAATATGTCTTGAAGTCCGAGGACTTTGTGAAACTCAAATTACTAAATGACACACAAAAAAATAATTTCTGTGACATCCGGAAATTCTTACTTCAGCTAATGATATGTAGGTATATAATTGTTAAATGTGCAATCTCAGCTGGATTATTGATGTGGAAGTACGCAGTAGATGTGAAATGTATTTTCCGTGTCCATTATTCTCCAAAAGTGTTTTCAATATGATTAAATTAATGAGTATTTCTGAATGGTGGATTATATAGTGGTGATGAAGGACATGCTGTGTTGTGTGTTGAATAATTTTCACGTTCGAAATTTACTTGAGTAGTGATTCTCCTAACTTTTGATAACTTTTGATAACTTTTGCTCAATGTTTTGAAAAGTTCCAAATATTTTTTGGTGTTATTAGTGCTTAGAACATACACTACTTTCTTTGTTTATGCAATTGATACAGAGGGTGTTTTATGCCATTTGTAACGTTTTAAACCTGAGAACATCTCTCTCATTCTTCACTAATTATTTTCAAACGAAGGTTGTCATTGCTTTTAACCTTGGTCAATTGTTCTTATCCTCTTGTAACTCTTGCATAGTCTTTCAAACACATATCCCTTGGCCATATAATCTCATCTCAAAATTCTTTAAGCCTTCAACTTTCTTTTTCAATCTCACTCTCCAAGATTTTAAGTGTAGGCAAAATTCTTACACTTCTTTTCTTGAAGCATATAATTTCATCTTTCAAAAGCTCACGAGGTGATTAAGGTGTTGAGTTGTCCAAGTCTTTGTTCAAGGCAAGTGAAAACTCTATGAACTAAGTTAAATTGATCCACTTAGTAATCTTGATTTTATTAGTTGATGGTTGTTGAATTTATTTTGACCTTTGTTATCAAGTGTAGGTAAGTTACAATGATCGTATATCAAATCCTTGTGTTCGTTTTAATCGAACCGATAAGCTTGTTACATACCTAGAATGTATTTGATTGATTCCATAGGGAGTATATGATTGTTTCTATGCGATGCAATGGCATTTTTAAGTGTGAAAAATGTAGAATAACGAAAACTAAACCTAAAAGTGATATTTTTGTAACTCGACTAAATTAGTGATTTATGAGTTAAGTGCTATCAATCAGTTGATTATTTGGGTTGTAGATGTTCACAAAGTTGCTTCTTTGGATTGTCAATATTCACATTGTCGATTCTCTGAGTTGTTGATCATATAACTTTTCGATTTCCATATGAATTTACTAATCTTTGACTATGTTATCACCGTTTACATGGGAAAGGCAAAGAAGAAATTGTGTTTCTCCTACTTATGTAAGTGATGAATAGAAAAGACACAACGATTATATTTCGGTAATGAATTGCATATGATTATGGCATGTAATGAATGTTGATTTTTGAGAATGGCTACACAATGCGTTATTGTCATCTTCTTGTGAATAATCTTCTGCATAACTACTTTTTATTGGCATACCATTATAGGAAAGATAGTGCATAAACTTGTTCATTTGCCTTTCATAGTTATTTCATATTTGTCTAGTAGGATTATTGTTTGTTGTACTAGGTTGAGTGATAAGATAATTTCCTACCTTACACTTAGAGATGCTTCGGCTTATTCCTTTATTTTTACAGATTTGCAAGATGGTTCCCCATCGCCGCCATTATTTGGAGCCCCTATGTATTTTGACTATGAATGTCAAGATGTGTTTGTAGCCGATTTGGTAGTAGTTTATACTAAGTGTATTTCTATTGTGTGGATTGACATAGGGTTGCAAGAGTGGATTCCCTATCAATTTGTTGTATGGTTTTTCAATATTGACAAAGAGTTGGTTAAACCACTTCGGCTACGTTTGGCAATCGGCATAAACTTCAAGAAAAAATAAAATTTATTATATCCTGCATTTGATGCCTACTTCAATCAAAGTAAAGTCGGATATAAAATGATGTAGACCAGATAAAGTTATTAGATTGAGATGTAAGATAAAGATGGATAGGATGTCTATATCCATATTAAGAAAGTTATTTTTCTCGAATAATAAACTTCTTAAATTAACAAAATTAAAAGTATTCAACCGAAAAAATTAACATAATTAAAATTACACTTCAATATTTAAATAATATTTGAATTCTAATATAAGAAATTCAAAATAAAAAATAAAATTTTACTTAATTTAATTTAATTTAATTTAATTCAATTTAATTTATATATATTTATATATTCGAATTTAATTCTATTTTATAAAATAAATTCAATATATAAATATAAATATTTATTTATATTTATCACATATTTGAGGTATTTTAGTATTTTAGGTATATTGATATAGTTTACTATTTAATAAAATTCTATTAGAGAATGATGGAAGGGGAAGAAAGAGATGACAATGAAACTAATTAAAAAAGAGAGCAAAATGAAATAAAAAAGAGCAACTAAAAATAAAGTAGGCAAAAGTGTCACAAGAGATATTTACTATCTCCTTTTGTCAAAAATTTTAGTTCGTTTATATTAATATGGCGTTTATACCAAACAATGTATATGATATTATATTAATATACCCGACGGCAATCACCAAACAGTAGATTAAAATCCATAGATTTTGTATTCTATCATGTTCGGTCCATCCTGGTTAGAAATCTCGATAACCAAATGTAGTCATTACGACTTTGATAAGCCCCTGGTTTTGGTGAGATGATGGCATGTCAATGGGCAAGGCTATCGATATGTAGTTTAGTAACGTAACTTTGTAATGGGAAGTTTTTGGTTCACAGGTTTTTGGTAAAATATTAACAAGATCCGACCATCTTCCCTATTTAATGTGTTGTATTATGTTTCTTTAGGTTCCTATATTAATACTTGGAAGAGGGACGATAAAGTAAGAATGTATCTTTAAATCATTCAAATTTGTCAAACTCACGATGTATTTATTGCGTTTCTGCATCTTAATATTAATAATAATAGTTTTAACAAAAGATCTTGTGTTGCGTGCAACGTTATGGAGCTTCGTAGTTGAAAGCAAGGAAATCGCATAAAAACTTTCTTGAACTAGAATAGATTACTCACATTCTTTGATGCCATGTTTGCTCGATGGCCAAAATTGAACATAAAACTTATTAATTAAGATGACAGAAGTATGAGAAAAAACTTACAAAGTATGACCGTAAAGCTCTTATAAACATATACAAGTACTGGAATTGGAAATTAAAAATCCAAACTTAGACGAAATCTAACCCAGATTAATCCGTGATGAATAATCTTCTCCTCTTCAAAATTTGATGGGCTCTTCGTGAATTTTAATGTCCAGATTGATGTTGTGTGCTCATTGACCATACTGTATTATCTGTGTAAAATGTGCATATGCTTCGCCTTGATTCCTCTTGTATCTCTAATGTGCCATTCAGTTATACTAATTTTCCCCCCGCAAGAAATACTAAATACCTCTTGACTTGCGCTACTCTAGCAATGATTCCTTTTGCTATAGTTATCCATTGGATGATGGTTCCTCCTTGACTTAATCTTCAACTTTTTTCACGTTTCAAGTCAATCGATCATCACAATGTATCAAGAACTTCACTTAAACTCTATTTATCATAAACTCATAATTAATGAGAATGTCAAACATTCTATTGATTTCCGACTGCTCGGTGACCGAATCAGAGAGCTTTGTTTTTACCGCTTTCTCTTTTAGTGGGCCAATAATATTAGTATAACATTATGATTGATACGCTTATTAGGCATTCTATCGACTGGGCATTATGGGTTAATGTATCGTCATCATCTAATTTGGGGCCATTAGCTTCTTCATATTTGAGCTTAGTTTTTGGGCTTCGTCTAAACAATCGTATGTCTTTTTTCCAATCATATGATGACATTGAAACACTAACTGAAAATTCTTTTTGTTCATTTGCGGTGACTAAAATTCATTTGGAGGGAATAAGTCTTATTGATCGCTACATATGTTCATTACATTCACATATTGTAATATATAGATTGATGATTGAATACTTCTGCTTTGTTAAATTTTTACTGATTTCGAAATTAAAAGAAAAAAACATAGGTCCTCTTATATTAGGCATTCAAAGCAGAATCAATTTTTGCCCTAAATTGTTTTGAAGGCAAAAAGTTGACTTGAAAAAAATAAAATGATTTACATACAGTTGGATTTGATTTCAAGATTTTCAAAAAGCTATTGATAAGGTAAACTCAAAGGGCAAAGAGAAAAGTTAAACTGAGCTACATAGATCGATCACAAGATACAAAAAGAAAAGGTACAGTTATATGAGAAAAGCAAGAATATTAAGTAGGGTATAAAGTTGTCCTGCTTGATCAGCAATTGCTCCTGTCTCCTTTAAACTCACTACAAAGGTCCACATTTCAATGCAGAATATTCAAGTAGGGTACAAGTTGATGAGATAATCACCGTAGCACCACCAAGATCTTAGCAATTAAAATTTTTCGGTACATGAGATATGCCATGGTTAGATAGTGCAACACGAACTATTCAAATTTATTACCTCTTATATGTTAAGACTAACTTGAATTAAAGTGACCTACTAAATTATTATCAAATTACATTACCAATTTTATGTGGGTTACAAGATTTTGCTTGTGTTACGTATCAATATTTTATCACTTCAATTATATTTTACCTTTTGCTATTGAATTACAACTTTAAAATGTTTTGGTTTGTAATTCTTTACATTTAATAGCTTCTTTTAGATATTATCATTCTAAATTAGCACCAATCCCTAACATTTCCCTGTTAGTTATTCCTACAACTAAGTTAGCTTTGGAGGTAGAAAGGGCATAGAAAGATGAGTCTTGCTAATATGACGGCACCTTTATCTACCATCAATAATGATACCACAATGATCACAAATTCCTGTAAGCGTGGATTTGGCAACCGAAGCTATGGAATTCAGAGATATTGAAGACCATAATTAAGAGCTAATGAAAAGCAAATCCATTGAACATGATCATTACGAAAAAGAAAAACATCGTAAAATATTGAATTTGGTGAATTTTTTTTACATTTCTTTTTAATGGCACAAAAATGTTTTCACTTGTAGTACTTCCAGCCAAATCATATATATGCATGTGATAAAATATACACAACACAAAAACATCTTCACTTCTAATACGATCCAAAGACAAATACAATACTTATAGAATTCGATCCCTTTCATTCTTTTTATTTTTTTCGTATTCTATTTATTCATCCTCTCTTAGGCAACCTTTTAGAGCCCATAAAAAAATAAAATATTAAAAAAGTTTAAGATGAATAATTCCGGAAAGTATTTTCACATTCTTAGATTTAGGAATTCTCTTTTCTAATTTTATGCACGAATATTTTCTTTGACTGTAAAGTATTTTCAATTGATTTTCATTTTGAGTGAATCAAATGGATGAAAGTTCCAAAAAAATACCTCCCCCCAAACAAATGCACTGTAAATTAGGGTTTTAAGTCAGCCGCCTCTATTGATTTTCATTTTCACTTTGTTTATTTCATAGATAATAATTAATCCGAATTTTAAAAAAAAAAATAATAAACAAATGAAAACTATTTCCATCGCCTACTAAGATGTATAAACATAAATTATTGTTGATAATGAAAATATTTTATACTGACTAATTATTTTGAGCAATACGTTTTGATATCTGGCTCTTACAATCAAGGTTCGGATCTTCAAAAATTTCTTTTGTGCGTGTTTGGGTCCTTCATAACCTGCATTCACGTGGAGTTCAGCTCATGATATCCTCTTAGGGGAGTCGAATTGCAAGAATATAAGGGTCACCTTTTGACTTTTAAGGTCATTTTTGCGATTAAAACCTAATAAGAACTAAGAGAGTAAAGGGAAAAAAGGAAAAAGAAAATATTAGAAAAAGAAAAAAACTAATCGCGCGCGTCCTCTCTCTCTCTTTTTGCACTTTTGTTTTGCGCCCATCTCCTTTTAATTTTTGCAATTAAAACCTAACCATGTGAGCCCTCCCTCAAGCAAACCGAGAACAAACAACTTCAATCAAAACTTTATACACCAACAAATCAAAACACGAACTTATGCACTTCACAGTCAATCGACATATACTCATCACCAGACCTCCATCGTCGACCGCCACATTCAGCGGTCATCCTCGACCAATGTACACCAACTACGATTTATACAAACACGGAGAACAAGAGACATAGTAACACACAAATAAGAGCAACGAGATAGACAAAATCAATGTGAATGAGTGTAGATTAACACTCAGGCCATGGACTCACCTAGGGACCTAGGGAGGGAGGGAGGGAAGGAGGGAGAGAGAAATTATTGATGATTTTTTTATGCATGAAAATTGTGTTTGATGGCTAATGAATCCATTTTATATCATGTAAATCACGATAAAAGTTTTCTGATTTAACAATTCTCAGAACTCCTTCACAAATATTTCTCGTAGGCATATCGCGGAACAGTTTATGATGAGGGATAAAATTTAACTATTTCAAACTGAAGTTTTTGGATTGACTCAAATGAAATTCCCGAGTAATGTTCTAAATCAAATGAAGAGACTCGAATGCGATTGAAACTGCATCAACTTAGTTTTTGTTCAAATGAGCATAATAAATAACATATAAAAAATTACCTTGCTAATGAAACTGATCAGTGCGCTGTTGATGATTGAATCAGATGGTACAACATTCTTGCCGTTCCTTGCGCGCGTCACTGCTCACGCCACTCTTCTTCAGTCAAGAGAAAATGAGAGTGGGAGAGAGAGAGAGAGAGAGGGGGGCCATTATATTTGTGGGCATTTTTATTATTTACGATGGGCCTCTTTCCTTTGACCGGCTGGCCTCTATCTATTGAGCGATCATGCTTCATGAGCATTAACGATGGGCCTCTTTTCTTTGACCAGGCTCTTCAGGTTGACTTTACAAATTTGATCGACACCGAATTAAACCTCCTTTCTTCTTTATTTAATTATTGTTTAGTTTTCATATTTGTTGGTTTGCTCTCTTGTTTGTATATCTATCAATCTATCTACTTTTTTGGTTCCTTTTCTATTGTTTAAATTGTGTGCCCAATTTGTCGACTATAATTCAGTTGTCAAAATTTATAAACAAATTGAAAATTATGTCTAGCAAGAAATTTTCCACTAAATGTAGACTTTGAAATTTTTTGCAAATAATAAAGTTCAAAACTTCTGCAGAGGTGTGCATCGGATCCGATTTAACCCGAAAGCCAAACTGAATTGGTTTGCACCGACCATTTCAAGGCCTATTCTAGAGAGAGGTGATTCAGTTCTAGATTTTGTGAGTCCAGAATGGTTTCCAAGCCTCTTCAACAAAAAATACGTTTGCATCAATGAAGAATTGAACATTTTCAACATGAACAAATACCAACATAACCACTTAACTAACAAAGTTTTTGTCGTGATATGGTGTGACTTATATGATTATTTTAATATAACTTTTATATTCATAAGGTGAATATAGCATTCAAAACATGAATATCTCCGCTTGATATCTCCCTCAAAATTTTTTGTTCGTATCACGTGGAAGATTTTTAACCTGTGATACTTCTTTTGCAATCCCTCAAAAGTTTTTTCCCCTTTTCACAACATCATAATAATTTAAGAGATTTGAATATTGGTTTTCAAATTCTGACATGACGAATATAAGAGTAGATATTCTCTCTGCTTAGACTTCAACTACACGTAATAGATTTTCATGCTGCCTCAAATTTTATGTGAATCGGATTTAAAATAATGTAAGTCACCTAAAATGTTAATTGAAATTGTTTGCCTTTCAAAAGCATGAGATTGCTCAGCTAGTCATATAGCGAGCTCGCCGTGCTTTGTAACGGCTAACGCACTTTTGCACGTGATATATTTTTCAAAAGATATATGCCTGTGGGTGTTCCTCAATAATCAATTGTAGAAATATTACAATATATAATGTATGAGGGTTAAGACATGCGTATTTCGATTATGTTTAGAAAGTTAATGAGCAGCTATGTATGAAGTAGATAAAAGAAAATAAGGGCAGCTCAGAAAATCTAACCATGAGAAGAGGAAAAGAAATTGGGTGTTTTTTTTTTTTTTTTTTTTTTTTATTTTTTTTTTTTTTTTATGAAATGAGCGGACACCAGAAAAGAAAAAAGGTAAACTTGAGAAATCTAAAAGTGAGACAAAGAGGTATTTTCCCCTATATTTACCAGTAAATTGTAGAGATATTGCATGTTTGCAACGAAATGATTTTTTAAGAATTTTACAAAATCATTTTAAAAGAAATTATTAGAATTATTATATAATAGAAACAAATCACTGACACTATTTACGACGAAATCTCAAATACGTGTATGGATAGAGATGATATGTGAAAGATTGAAAATTTTCTTTTATTTTGGTAAGATTCAAACTTTAAAATTGGAAAAATAATGTATGTAACTTTTTTAATATAAATTTGAAAAATAATGCTAAAAAATCAAATACATATATATTTTTAAAAAAAAAAGATCAAACCCTTCGTCGGAATTTTTAAATTTTTATTTTTTTTAAATTGAAAAAAAAAATGCATACAACTTTTTAAATATAAATTTTGACAATAATGCTAAAAAAAAAAATCAAATATATAAATATTTTTTTAAAAAAATACCAATATATATATTTTTAGCATTTATATATATTTAATTTTTTAGCATTATTTTGGCCTTTTAAAAAAATAAAAACGACGGCAAAATAAAAAAAAAATTAAAGAATAAGTGAGGATAGTTTTGGAAGAAAAAAAATAAGTTTTAGCATTTAGCCAAATGCTTAAAGCTCAAAGCTAGTTCTTATTAGCATTGGGCTTTCAACCTTCCCAATGCTAACTTTCACTTGAAAATTACTTCAAAATAGTTGCTAAACAGTTCAAAGCATTTCCTCAAGAGATTTTGGAGACTGAAAGCCTCTTGGAAATGCTAAATCAAACGCACCTAATGTCCTCTTAGTGCATCCCCAATTACCAAGGATAAAGTGTCGACACCCAAATTTTTGTTGGCATTTTAAGTATCCATCCATTTTACAAAAATATATATGAAGAAAAAAAAAAGAAAGAGGATGAAAAGATAAAACCAAAAAAAGATATATAAAATAGGAGGAATAAAAAATGGCAATAAATTCGGAGCCCAATCTTCCTAAGCAAATTTCGGGCCTGCCAAACCCGCGTAGTCAGCCTATTTCTCTTATTTCGTTTGTCTCTTTTGGCCCATGCGTCCAACCCACTTTCCTTGGGGGCCCATTTTTTTTATTCTTCCTTGATTTTTATTAAGCCCATCAGAGCTTGGACAAGGCCCGACCCCAACTCTTCTCCTGCCCTTTCCCGTGCGCTGCCCCCTTCCCATCAAAGCAGGTGGTCTGTGACGTAAGAAGAGGAATGGGCTTTCTAAATGCCCATCCAAACGCACCCGAAGAGCCCGTGAGCGAGAGAGGAGCGACGGATGGGTGATGGGAGTGAGTCCGCACCTTCTAGTAGGCGTGAGGGATAACGACGCGTAACCGAAAAGATTCGGAAGGGGTAGAGAAGCGGATGCTCGCTGAAGAAAAGAGCAGGGCTCGGCCGGGCGGGACGGTTTTTACAAAAAGAACCAGATCGTGAACAGAGAGAGGAACGAGATCACGGAGGGAGAGGGAGAGAAAGGTTCACACTTCACAGAGAGAAACGTTGGCTCCGGGAGTAGAGTCTGATCCTGGTTGAGTCGCCGCCGGCCACCTCCTTCACCCGTAGCAGAGTATAGCGCGCTGCTTCGCCGGAGGAAAAGGAGAGCACCGTCCAGGTTTGAGACACGTCCCTTGTGGAATTACTACTACTATTAGGGAATGTTGGTGAGTCTCTTTTCGTTTTAGACACGTCCAGGTTTTCTTTTATGATGGATTATGTGGTATCTAGGACTAGTTGCTTGCGGGTCATGTCATTGTTTGAACTGGTAGACTTTGAGTCGAGGAGGCTATATTGGCTGGTTAGCGTCCATGTAGTTGAACCGCCCAGGCTGCGAGACGCCATGACATTCATTACACTAGAAATTTTGCATTCGTCATTAATTCCTTGGTCTTTTCAAAATTTCTATGAGGTTACATGTCAAACCTTTTATTGTAATTTCATAACGGAAGCTGCCTATGACCATTGTTGTGAGAGTACCATTGTTTAATCATTAAGTTGTGGTAGACATGGTAATTTGCCGCTGGAGAGCCTTTTTACAACTATTTTACTTCAAGGAGTTGTTTTGATTGTTTTAGCAATAATATTTTCTGTATTATCTAGTTTGTCTTCTTTGTTCTTGCAGAAAAACATCAACGACAGCTGACAAAGGTGTCAATGGGACCACTGTAAGTGATGCAAGGAGGATTGCTATCTCTTGCGTAGCCGACCTTTTACATGAGTCTCCTTTCATTCTTTTGGTGTTCATGTTACTTCCTATGAACTTAATCCATATACACATTTAATATATAGTCATTTCACTTGCAGGTTGGTTTTGAGAACCAAAGAAGAGCACTAGTGAAAATGATGCTGTTGGGACTAAGAACACCAGAAATTTACGTGGTTCGGTCCGAGAGGTGTATAAATAACAACTCGCTTGGGTATAAACTCACGGCACAAATTACCGTGCGACGAAACTCTCTACGTACGGCTTCGCGAGGCTTCAAGATCTTGGGATCTTCTTCAAGCGGCGTGGACGTGCGCGGCTTCTCACGTACGTAGGGCTTCGGCGGCAATATCACTTCGGCGGCTTCTTTGATCGAACGTCCGTCTCTAGGCAGGGTTTTCTTTTCCTTTTATACGTATGCCCCAAAAGTCAAAGCTTGACTTTTGGGCCCCACGAGAATTCAATCTTCACGAGCAAAGGACTTCACGCCAAGAAAGGAGACCTCTTCGTACAGGGACTTCATCGGCGGAAGGAATTCGGCAGTGCAAGGATTCAAAAGAAATAGGAAACCTGGGCCCACCATGGATAACATCTTTTAGCGACAATTCCAAAAGAAGGAATTCGTATACCGCTTTTCCATGAGTTCTCTCTTTTGAGCTTCGCCAATCAATGTATATCCACACTTTTCTAACCCAAAGTCCAAGAGCAAACTTTGTAACCATATCGCCTCATTGATGCTATTGTCCCCTTCAAATATCGAGGATCCACTTCACAGCTTCCTAATGAGCTTTACCGACGCTTCATATAGAAAAACGGGCTTGTGGTGGGTTCGATAGACGTAGATCCTTATCCTCGGCAACCTCTATTAAGACATGGTCATCCTCATCTAGTGCCTTGGCCAAACCTTGTGTTGTCAATAAAGCTATTTTATGCTCCATAACACAAAGTTGTTGCTCCCGTTAAACTTTGATTGTTTTAGCAATAATATTTTCACAATGTATTATCTAGTTTGTCTTCTTTGTTCTTGCAGAAAAACATCAACGACAGCTGACAAAGGTGTCAATGGGACCACAAATAATCCACTAAAATCTGTGATGCAAGGAGGATTGCCCTATGTATAAATAACTTGCGTAAACTCATGACAAATTACCTTTTACATGAGTCTCAAGATCTTTCTTCTTCAAGCGGCGTTTGGTGTTCATGTTACTTCCTAATCCATATACACATTTAAT
This sequence comes from Eucalyptus microcorys, assembly GCA_014182515.1. Classification (NCBI taxonomy): domain Eukaryota; kingdom Viridiplantae; phylum Streptophyta; class Magnoliopsida; order Myrtales; family Myrtaceae; genus Eucalyptus; species Eucalyptus microcorys. Next base: position 25,687,622 of record CM024572.1, read on the forward strand.
ATAAAAGTAAAGTCATTTCACTTCACGCAGGTTGGTTTTGAGAACCAAAGAAGAGCACTAAAAGTGAAAATGATGGATAACTTTTTAGCATTAAATTTATTTTATATTTCTAGGCTGAGATTTTCTTGAGATAGAAAGCTTTCTTGATTTCATCTGATTATTAATTTGTTTTCTTTAGGTAGAGCAAATATAAGAAGAAAAGCTTTGGCTGATGCCAGCAATGTTTGAAAAAGTGACGTTTCTGATAAAGTTGTATGCAATGGGTCCAAATGTGAGTATTGCTATATTTTGATAGGGAGTTTTCTTTCTTCCTTTATCTTATTTATGTTTTTACCCTATCTGTTTTTGGCATGTTATGTGAAGATTTCATGGTTCTTGACAATTGACATGACTATGGAATTTTGTGGTTCTCCATTCGCTTCCTAATTATGCCAGTAGTTCTAACCACGTTAAACACAATGTATTGCAGGAAGTACCAAAGTGAGGGCTTCGCATCTTTGCAACGGTATGCTTAGTGATCTTTTCCACTTCACATATTTGAAGGGGTTATATCTAGTCGTAAAAGTTGGAAGTTTTTGTTTTGGATGCCTACAGTGAAATACATTCAGCGCTTCTACTTTTCCTTTGGCTTTGTTTTTGGTAAAGCACTCAACACTTTTCTTTGCCACAGTGTTTTGGTGGATCCAAGCATTAGGAAAGTAGGGAGTTGCAAAAGAGAAATCTTTTGTGGTGGTAAGTTGCATTTCTGCTTCCTATTTTTCCCCTTCTTTTGCTCTTGGCTATCTAATATACAAGTGATAGTATTTTTTCTTGTCCTGAAGCAGCCTAGCATTTTTGTTTCTGAACTTATCAGATTAATCGATTCTTACAATTTGAAATTTGGTGAGTAGCAATAAATAGGTTGGGGGTGTGGTTTATTTATACCTTTGTATGTCATATTTCTAAGACTTGGCAAGAGGACGGAAAACTGAAGTGTTTGTTATTGCTGTCCAGACTTTATTGTCATGTTGAAATAGATAGTAATGTCGTCACTCTTGACACAATGAGTAGTTGTATTTAAAGCCCCAGTGATTACCCAGTAATAGCTCAAATGGGAATTCACGAAATAGAGACATAGGAAAGTGATCACAATTTGATGGTGTTGGTGAAGAGAAGAGCAACTGAAGCACTTAAAAGGAGGAATAGATTTTCATCTGAAGCGATAAAACTGGAAAAGAAAAAGGGCAACAGAAAGGAACTTGTATTAAAATCTGAACTCGCTTTTGTCATGTTGAATTGGTCGGGTCTGACAATTCATTTCTAGGATAAAATCTTTTCCGTGTACCACAAAATATGGGGTAATTGAAGTGCCTTGAACCAGTTTGAACTTCCTTAGACAAGGATAGAATAGCACCTTAAACTGTACTACATAAGGAGTAGCACTAGTCTTAACTACCAACGAGGCCTTTTGGTAGTAGTTTCTATTGTGCTAGGGACAAAAATTTTCGAGGGATGGTAGTGTGGTTGCGCCTCAGAAAGGACAATATTGGGTTAGGCTAAGGGATGGCAGTGCGGTTGCGCCTGTATCCTAAATAAGCCTTTTCTAGGCAAAGCCCAGGAGAACAAAACTGTGAAGGCATGGGGGCAGGTGAGTCCTCAGCCTAAAGTGGACAATATTGTTGACAAGGAGGTTGGCCCTTACAAATAAGATTTGTTATGTGCATGTGTTTTTTCATTGAATTTTGGCAGAATTAGGATTAATGATCGAGATGGCAGCATAGTACCATAAGATAATTAATGACCATGCTTTGAGATCAAATAAATCCGTTCATCAATTTCATCCCAATCATCAGATTTCCCGGAATTTTCAGCTAACATATCGGCTATGGCTCCCCCTTTGACGGACTTTTGTGCCATGCTTTGAATATCAAACTCAGAGAGCAATATTTTCCATTTAACGAGCCTTCCAACCAATGCGGGCTTCTCCAAAAGATATTTGATCAGGTCATTCTCAGTCATCAGAAGGATGCGGTGGTGCATAGTGTATTGCCTCAATCGATGGAAAACCCAAATCAAGGCTACACAGGTCTTTTCCACTTCAAGATATCGGATCTCAAAAGTAGTAGACTTCTTATTGAGGTAATATATGGCATGTTCTATTCCATCCTTTGGTCCTTTTTGTGCTAACATGGCTCCTAAAGACTCTTCATGAATGGTGAGATACAAGATTAGAGGCACGCCTATCCATAATTCAAAGACATCATATAGAAAAAGCTGAATCAAATTCAACTTTAGCCATTAATATTCCAACAATATCATCACTCTAAAAAAGAAGGAATAAAGAAACAATGCTAATAACGGTATCCAAAACCTACATACGTAAACTTATTTGAGAAGAGTCAACATATTTGGAAGTTGAGAAAATATTCAGTGATTTGCTAGTTTCACGTCACTAGTTGACGTGGCGTGCATTGATATGAGTTGTTGCAATAGAAAATTGACATATACCTTGATTAGAAAAAAAATTTGAAAATACATATTTTCTCTCCTCATCTCCATCATAGCCACTGTCTCTCCAGCCACTTAAGAATCCACTGCCCAACTTCGGCGAGGGAAACAAAGATAGAGAAAAAGCATTGAAATGACATGAGCAGAGAAAAGAAGCACCTGTGAACTCCCAGGTGCTGCTTTTGATATCATTTGAAAACAGTCAATATCCAAATCTTAGGCCAATACCAACAATCACAACAAGCCCCAGGTCGAGAACAAATCCAATATGCATGATTTAATTTATGAGAAGTTAAAAACTTAGTATAACATTTGTCAATGAGATTCTCCTCTCAACTGTTATAGTCAACTTTGCAAAAACCATGCCAATCATCATCCCCATCTTCTACCTAGACATGGTCGAGCGGTGGAAGTTGCTACTAATCAGTGTTGGGGGATGATTGCATTGCTTGCCATCTTCAGTACATGTCTCACTGGCATTGACCGCAATGGCACGAGCGACATGAAGCCTAAATGGGCAGTAGCCTAATGCATTCCCTTGTTGTTTTATGTGACATCATTCTCAATCGACATAGGCCTAATCACATCAGTCTATAGTTTAGAAGTGTTTCCAATTGAGGTTGCATGCCCTTAAAGTCTCCACGATCCAAGTGCTAAGTGTAATCTCGACGTTATTGTTCATTTTACTATACAAGGCAATCACCCTCAATGGGTCATCTTCATGTTCATGGCAACGTCGTGCTTAAGGAGCATGTACGTTTGTGTTGTTATGCTGTAGACAAGGGGTAAAACCCTAGAGAAGATGTGGTGGTTCTTTGAGAAATGCTTTGTGTGGAGGTTGAAGGTGAGGGAAATAGAGACAAGAAGGAACATCGAAATGACACAGGCATCGAGAAAAGTGGCACCTGTGGACTCTAGGTGTTGCTTTTGATATCTTTTGAAAATAGTTGATATTCAAATCTCTTGTCAATACCTAGCTCGAGAATAAATCCCATATGCATGATTTAATTAATAAGAAGTTAAAAACTTAGTATGACATCTGCTAATGAAAATCTCCTCTTGACCGTCATAGTCCACTTTGCAAAGACTGTGCCAATCCTCATCTCCATTTTCTGCCTAGACGTGGTTGGGCGGTAGAAGTTGCTGCTAATCAACCTCAGGGGATGTTAGCATCACTCGATGTTCTTAATATATGCCTCATTGGCATTGATTGTGGCAGCCTGAGTGACACGAAGCCCAAATGGGCAGTAGCCTATTGCATCCCCTCATTGTTGTTTTCTATAGCATTGTTTGCAATCAACATAGGCCCGATCGCGTTGGTTTATAGTTCAAAAGTGTTTCCAATTGAGCTTGCGTGCCCAGGGCACGCAACTGAAGTCGCCGCAAACCAAATGCTGAGTGTAACCTTGACATTATTGTTCATTTCACTATACAAGGTGATCACTCTTGGCAAGGTCGCCTTCATGTTCATGGCAACGTCATGCTTAGGGAGCGTGTACGTCTACATTGTTATGTCCGAGACAAGGGGTAAGACCCTAGAGGAGATATGGAGATTCTTTGGGGAATACTTCATGTGGAGGTTGAGGGCAAAGGAAATACAGACGTGAAGGAGCATCGAAATGACATAGACATCGAGAAAAGTAGCACTTGTGGATTCTGGGTGCTACTTTTTATATCTTTTGAAGATAGTCGATATTCAAATCTTAGGTCAATGCCAACAAATTACAATGAGCCCTAGGCCGAGAACAAATCCCATATTATGATTTAATTGATGAGAAGTTAAAAGTTTAATATGACCTTGCTAATGAGAATATCCTCTTGACCGTCATGGTCCACTTTGTAAAGATCGAGTCAATCTTCATCCATGTCTTCTACCTAGACGTGGTTGCGGAAGTTACTACTAATCATCCTTAGAGGGATGATTGCGTCGCTTGCCATCCTAGGTACATGACTCACCTACCTCAACTGCAGCGGCAAAAGCAAACACGAACTCCAAATAGGCAGCAGCCTTATGCATCCCCTCATCGCTATTTTATATAACAGTGTTCGCAATCAGAATAGGCCCAATCGCGTCGGTCTATAGTTCCGAAGTGTTCCCATTGAGATTGCGTGCCTAAGGGCACGCAATCGGAGTCCTTGTGAACCAAATGTCGAGTGACAAAAGTATGAGCATCACACAACAGAACATCATCACTAAAGAAGCTCTCGTACCTCTTAAAGAAAGTTAACTAGAGACGCATATGGCCAAAAGTAAAAAACAGAATAAAACAAAAGCAAAACCAAATGATTGCAGTGAAAAGAAGACAGGAGGATGAAAGAAATAGATAAGGCAAAGAGTTATATGCTATGACGTAAAAAATAATTCTGTCCCTAGCCAGAAGAAATGGTTACCGTACAAAGATGATGACGTTGTGCTGTATTGTTGTTTGTGGAAGCACCACAAGCCTTCCATTTCCCCCAACCCAAGCTCTAAGTTTATTACTTCTCATCAATTAAATCATGCATATGGGATTTGTTCTCGGCCTCAGGCTTGTTGTGATTGTTAGTATTAGTCTAAGATTTGGATATGGATTATTTTCAAAATATATCAAAAGCAGCACCTCAATGTTGGTATTAGTGTTAGGTGCTGCTTTTCTTGATGCTTATGTCATTTCGATGCTTCTTCCCATCTCTATTTTCCTCATCCTGACCTCCACAAGAATTCCCTGATGAATCACTACATCTCCTCCAAGGTCTTCCCCCTTGTCTCCGGCATAACAATGTAGATGAACACGCTCCTTAAGCACGACATTGCCATGAACACGAAAGCAACCCCGCGAAGGGTGATCACCTTGTATATTGGAATGAACAATAATGTCGAGATTACACTCAGCACTTGGTTCGGGACGACTCCGATTGCATCTCCTTGAGAACACAACCTCAATGGGAACACTTTCGAACTATAAACCAATGCGATTAGGCCTTTGCCAATTGCGAACGATGCTACATAAAACAATAAGGGGATGCATACGGCTACTACCAATTTTGGTTTCGTGCCGCTCATGCCGCTCCGGTTGATGCTAGTTAGGCACGTACTAAGGACGGCATGCAACACAATCATCCCCTAAGGCTAATTAGCAGCAACTTTTGTCGCCCGACCACGTTTAAGAAGTAGACGGGGATGAGAATTGGCACGATCTTTGCAAAGTGGATTTTGATAGTCAAGAGGAGATTCCCATTGGCAAAAGTCACATTGATTTTTTAACTTCGCATCAATTAAATCATGTGGATTTGTTCTCAGCCTAGGGCTCGTTTTGATTGTTAGTATTTTCCTGAGATTCGGATATGGGTTATTGTCAAATTATATAAAAAGCAGCACCTAGAGTCCACAAGTGTTGCTTTTCTTGATGCTTGTGTGATTTTAATATTCCTTGTCTTTGTTTCCCTCACCTGAACCTCCGCACGAAGAATTCTCCAAAGAACCACCACATCTCCTCTAGGGTCTTCCCTCTTGTTTCCAGCATAACAATGTAGACAAACAGGCTCCCTAAACAGGACATTGCCATAAGCACGGAGTCGACCCAATCGAGGGTGATCACCTTGTATAGCGAAATGAATAATAATGTCAAGATTATAATTAATTCACGATGACTTTGATTGTGTTCCCCTGGGCATGTAACATTAATGGGAACACTTCTTAACTATAGATTGATGGGATTGGGCCTATGTCGATTGCGAATGATGGTACATAAGACAATAACCGGGGGATGTGTTGGGCTACTGTCCATTTGGGTTTCATGTTGCTAACATGCCGCTGCGGTTGATGCCGATGAGGTTTTGTACTGAGGACAGCGAGAGACGTAAGCATCTCCTTGAGGCTGATTAGTAGCAACTTCCGCCGCCCAACCATGTCTAGGCAGAAGACAAGGATAAGGCTTGGCATGGTCTTTGCAAAGTGAACTATGACGGTCAAGATAAGATTCTCATTGGCAAAGGTTATACTAAGTTTTTAATTTCTAAGGCCGAGCATGAAAAGCCCCATATGTATGAGCATGAAAATCTTAAAAACTTAGTATAACCTCTACCAATGAGAATCTTCTCTTGACCATCATAGTCGACTTTGCAAAGACCATGCCAATCCTCATCCTTGTCTTCTGCCTAGATGTGGTTGGGTGGCGGAAGTTGTTGCTAATCAGCCTCGGGGAGATGCTTGCGTCTCTTGCCATCCTAGTACATGCCTTAATGGCATCGACCGCAACAACACAAGCAACATGAAACCCAAATGGACAATTAGCCTACACATCCCCCGGTTATTGTCTTATGTACGATCATTCGCAATCGGCATAGGCCCAATCGTATCAATATATAGTTAAGAAGTGTTCCCATTAATGTTACATGCCCAGAGGAACACAATTGAAGTCATCACAAATTAATTACTGAGTGTAATCTTGACGTTATTATTCATTTCGCTATACAAGGCGATCACCCTCAACGGGGTCACCTTCTTGCTTATGGCAATGTCATGTTTAGGGAGCGTGTTCGTCTACGTTGTTATGCTGGAAACAAGAGGGAAGACCCTGAAGGAGATGTGACAGTTCTTCGGAGAATTCTTCGTGTGGAGGTTCAGGTGAGGGAAACAAAGACAAGAAGGAATATTAAAATCACACAGGAATCGAGAAAAACAACACTTGTGGACTCTAGGTGTTGCTTTTTATATAATTTGACAATAACCCATATCTGAATCTTAGGCAAATACTAACAATCAGAACAAGCCTAGGTTGAGAACAAATCCGCATGATTTAATTGATGCAAAGTTAAAAAATCAATGTGACTTTTGCCAATGGGAATCTTCTCTTGACTGTCAAAATCCACTTTGCAAAGATCATGCAAATTCTCATCCCCGTATACTTCTTAGATGTGGTTGGGCGACGAAAGTTGCTGCTAATTAGCCTCCGGGCGATGATTGTGTCGCTTGTCATCCTCAGTACATGCCTAACTAACATTGACTGGAGCGGCATGAGCGACACGAAAAAAAAAATGGTAGTAGCCATATGCATCCCCTTATTGTTTTATGTAGCATCATTCGCAATTGGCAAAGGCCTAATCACATTGGTTTATAGTTCGAAAGTGTTCCCATTGAGGTTGTGTTCCCAGGGAGACGCAATCGAAGTCGTCACGAAACAAGTGCTAAGTGTAATCTCGACATTATTGTTCATTCCAATATACAAAGCGATTACCCTTCGCGGGGTAGCTTTCGTGTTTATGGCAATGTCGTGCTTAAGGAGTGTGTTCGTCTACATTGTTATGCTGAAGACAAGGGGGAAGACCTTGATGGAGATGTAGCGGCTTATCAGGGAATTCTTGTGGAGGTCAAGGCGAGGAAAACAGAGACAGGAAGAAGCATCGAAGTGACATAAGCATCAAGAAAAGCAGCATCTAGGACTAACACCAACATAAGCATCAATAGTGTGTCAATTGGGCCATTTCCATCACAAGCAGGCTTTAGTTAAACACAATTGCCTACATTTGCTGCTTAATTGTGACTGTTATTAATAGATGCCAAAACTCAATTCAATAAGATCATTTAAGGGTTTGACAAATATTATAATATCCATTAATCCAATTATTTAAAATATAAATAAGTTAATTAATGTAGTGCCCAAGTGAATACCACCTTTAACAATTTGACAGTAATAATCTATAATAGTTTTTTGTTGGCGGCGTTCACACCAGCCTTCTCAAATATCTAAGGTTAAATAAGAGAATAATGTCTATGCCACATGCTTGTTGAAAGACACAGATACCAATCGCACAAATGATCATGTGGTAGAGGGACGAGATCAGGTTAAGTAGCTTCCACCATACACCCTTCATGTTAATGCTCTGCACATGAACAACTCTATTGTTAAACTCTCTTAGGATGGCGGCAACCTCCCTGATTTTATCAATTAAGAGTGCAGCCTCCTCCTCCTTAGAGTCGGAGATCCTAGCGGAAGAGATGGCAATTTGTTGATTCCTGAACCCCCACCAAAAGTATTGCCCGAAATGTTAGGCCATCTCCTCTAAGGTGCATGCCTAGTTAGGGCATCATGATGAAAACGAAAATCTACACAATGATAGTATGGCGCTTATTGCAAGCAAAATAGCCTTGTCGAGGGTGGTTGTCTTGGACAATAGTACAAATAAGAATGATATCCTTACACTTGATAGTTGGCTTGTGATGAAACTAATTGCGCTTCCTTGCGTATGTTAGGTGCGGCGGAAATAATTTAGCATTGTAAATGGATGTGACCAGTTCTACACCTATTAAATAACATGCCATATAGAAGAACAATGAAGTCATGCACCACATTGATAATGATTCTTGTCCTTTTGGTCGATGAGCTCCACATCACTTTGGTCATCTTAATTAGATAAGTATAGATGATCATGTGGTAGACGGATGGGGCTAGATGAAGGAGCTTCTGCCACACGTCCCTCATGCTAATGCTCTATACATGGACGATGTTGCTGTTAGGCTCTCTTGGGGTGACGGTAGCTTCCCTAATTTTATCAACTGAGAGTGTTGCATCCTCCTCGAAGTCAGAGATCTCAGCAGAAGACATGATGATTCAATTTCTTGGTTTCTAAACCTTTACCAAAAGTATTACTCGAAATGTGAGGCCATCTCCTCATGGGCGCACGGTCAATTTCGAGCATCATGATGAAAAAGGAAATCTACTCGATGATGGCATGGCACCCACCATGAATAAAAAAGTAGCCTCGCCGAGGGTAGTTGCCTTGGACAGTAGTACAGATAAGAATAATATCCTTGCACCTGACAATTAGCTCACGGCAAAACTAATTGCACTTCCTTGTGCACATAAATGTAATGGGAATATTCAGTGTTGTAAATGGAGGTGACTGGTCCCACATCGTAACATGCCACATAGAAGCATAATGAATTCATGCACCACGTTGATAAGTGATTCTTATCCCTTTGGTCAATAAGCTCCATGTTACTTTGGTCAATCATAATTAGATAAGTACCTAGAGACAGGAAAGATCCCATAATCCCGCTAATGTTACATAACAATAACTAATGTCAACACGCCCAGTCAATGAGGAGAGTACCTACAAAGCTAAATACCACGTTTACCAATTCTGATTGCAAAATTTCATTATAGTTTTTTGTTGGCAACCCTGACACCAGCCTTTTCAAATATCAGGGGGTTAAATAGGAGAACAATATCCATGCCACATGCCTATTGGAAGACATGGATACCAATTGTATAAATGATCTTGTGGTAGGGGATAAGGTCGAGTGAAAGAGCTCTCGCCACACATTTCTCATGCTAATGCTCTACACATAAAAAATGTTGCCAATGGACTCTTTTGGGATGGCAATAGCCTCCCTCATTTTGTCAACTAAGAGTACAGTCTCCTCATCAGTCTCCTCATCAGAGTCGAAGATCCTAGTAGAAGACTTGGCAATTCAATTTCTTGGTTCCTAAACCTCCACTAGAGGTATTGCCCAAAATGTTCGGCCATCTCCTCTAAGGTGCACCCCGGTTTTGGGTATTGTGATGAAAGAGAAAATCTATGCAATAATGACTGAAAGAGAAAATCTACGCAATAATGACATGGCGCCCATTGTGAACAAAAAAGTAGCCCTCTAATGGTAGTTGTCTTGGACAACAGTACTGATAAGAATAATATCCTTACACTTGACGATTGACTCGCGGCAAAACTAATTGTGCTACCTAGCTCATATTGATGCATAATTCTTCTTAGGCATATTTGGCAAAGTTCACATGAATTTTGGTGACCGCTGTCATATATGGTTGACGTTATGAGGAACGTAGATATGTTAGAATAGCAAAAAATGAAAGTGCCTCCCGAGTAAATAAGGATTACAGGCCGAAAGAAGAGTATTGTTGAGAGAATGGTTTGGTTGAATTTGAGGTCCTCACAAGAGCTTCATTGTCAAAACAACGAGGACTACCTAAGAGTTGAGATTGCATAGTTGTGAGATAGCATTGTTTAAGGGCCAACTTTGGTCGTTTTATGAATATCATCCCTGACTAGTTATGACTATCATTCGTAATTAATATTTTATTTATGATATGAATTATAATTAGTTAGCTTTTTTTTTTGTCAAAGATTAGTTAGCTTATGTGGTTTTTAGTATAGTTAAGCATTGAAAATTACAATAATTAATTCAAAGAATCTCGAAAAAAGTAGGTGTGAATTGTTTTAAGAGTTAAAAAAGATTTTGGAAAACATAAGATAACAGAAATAGGGATAGGGTAGGTTGGGATGGGGATAGGAGTTAGACCACGACAAGATTATTCTCAGGCAAAGCTTTCCTTAAGGATTATAGCCTCAAGGGATGTCGATTTGAGGGTGTGACATCCTTGATTCGGGCTGTTATCTCGAGCACGAGGAATGGACTAAGGATTGGTATGTCAACAACGAAAATAGGCTGTGAGCCAATCCTAGGGATTGTTCATGAGCCAATTAGCTAATTAAGGGCAAGGCGACTCTGGATAAGGATTACGTTAGACTAAAGCGTTTGACCATGAAAGGACCATTCGACCATAAAGATCGATATGGATGGTCACATGTTGTCACGAGTCGATTAATGGATGGATATAGATTGATTCAGCTAGAGTTAGGGGTGTGCAAAAGAACCGAGACCCGCCCGGACCGCCCGGAACCGGACTAGAACCACCCGGAACCGGTGGTTCTTGAAGGAACCGGTCCGGTTCCCGGTTCCAATTTATGGGAATCGGTGGGTACCGGTTCGGTTCCCGGTTCCATGGGCGGATCCGCCCACCCGGACCGGACCGATTATATTAAGATAATATATTAATTTTTAATATTAAAAAATTGAAATTACTAATTAATAAACCCAAATCAAATAACTAAAAAAATTAAGTCAAGATTGCGAAGAAGCAGGGCTGAGTAATCTCCAGTCAAACCAAATGGAGAGATCCATAAGCTAAAAAGTCTAAAGCGCATCTTGAGTCCTTGACAAAACGTGAGCAGTGAGTGGGCAAAAAGCAAGCATGCGAAGAAGCAAGGCTACAGGAGGAGGAAGAGAAGAATAGGTCGGGTGAAGAACTAGCAATTTCGATCGAAAACCAAAATTGTTTCGCGTCAAGATCAGTTCCATTGATCCACCCGGGAACCGGACCGGACCGGCGGTCTGGTTCCCGGGTGGATCCATGCAACTAATGGGTGGATTTCGGTTCTAATTTTTCGGAACCGATCCTTAGTGGGCGGTTCCCGGTTCTAGGTCGGGAACCGTCCGCCCAGACCATGCACACCCCTAGCTAGAGTATATACCGGTCACAGGTAACTTGGTACGGTCACTATGCCGTTCATGAACAACCCTAATCCAATTCCACACAGCCATGAACGGAGAAGTTGATTGATCCTACACAATTACATGACAATTGAAGGTCATTCCATGAATCAACCTAGCTCAAACATAGGTTACATGTAGAACCTTGGACAAGCATTGAACTCAATTCAAGAATGACCTATGTTTGAGCCTGTCTGAGGTTCTACGTGTGACTCATGTTTGGGCTTTGTCAATCCACGAATGACCTTTGGTTGTCATATAATCATGTAGGATCACCTTGCAATCGGCGTACCAATCCTTTGTCCATTCCTCACGCCCGAGATAACGATCCGAATGGAGGATGTCACACCCTCAAATTGACGTCCCTTGAGGCTGTGGTCCTTGAGGGAAGCTTCACCTGAAAACAGCCTTATCATGGTTTTACTCATATCCCTCTCCTAGCGTACCCTGCCCCTAATTCTGTTATCATATGTCTTCCATAATTTTTTTTAACTCTTAAAACAATATATACCTATTTCTTTCGAGATTTTTTGAATTAGTTGTTTAATTTTCAATGCTTAACTATGCTAATAACCACATAAGCTAACTAATCTTTGAAACCACTGAGGTTTGCCTCAGTTGCCACTCTTTCAACATGGAAGGGGGAGGTGGGGGGTTCGAATCCCCACCTTCTTAGAATGGTTGGGGTGTGGACGATTTAGTTTCAAGAGTTGGTTTTGACTCCCACGCCCTGCAAGGAGGTATGGTAAAAGTCTGAGAGTGAGAGTTAGAGTAGGAATAGAGTATGACCGATAAAAAAAAAAAACTAATCTTTGACAAAAAAAAAAATAAACTAACTAATTATGGTTCAGGCCATAAAGAATATATTAATTAGAAATAATAGTCAAAACTAGTTGGGGATGATATTCATAAAACCAAAGTGGGCCTTTGACAGTGCTATCCCACAACTATGCAATCAATTCTGGGGTGATTTTCCATGTTTTGACAGTGAAACTCTTATGAGGACCTCAAATTCAACCAAACCATTCTCTCAACGATACTCATTTTTTAAGCCTGTAATCCAACTTATTTAATTGGGAGGCCCTTTCATTTTGGGCTATTCTAGCATATTTCCATCCCTTAGAACGCCAGCCATATAGAACAGTGGTCACCAAAATTCACATGAACTTTGCCAAATATGCCTAAGAAGAATTATGCATCAATGTGCGTAGGGAAGCGCAATTAATTTCACGGTGAGCCAATTGTCAGGTATAAATATATCATCTTATTTGTACTGTTGTCCAAGGCAACCACCATTGGTGGGGTTACTTTTTCGTTCACTGTGGGCACCATGTCATTATTGCATAGATTTTCTCTTTTGTCACAATGTTTGAAACCAGGGCACACCCTAGATGAGATGACCTAATATTTTGAGCAATACTTCTGGTGGAGGTCTAGGAACTAAGAAATTGAATTGCCATGTCTTCTGCTACCAACTTTGAGGAGGAGGTTGTACTCTTAGTTGACAAAATGAGGGAGGATGTCACCATCTCAAGAGAGTCCAACGGCAACGTTATCCATGTGCAAAGCATTAGCATGAGAAACATGTGGCGGGAGCTCCTTCACCTAACCTTGTCCACCACAAGACCATTTGTGTGATTGGTATCCATGTTTTCTGACAAGCATGTGGCATGGACATTGTTCTCTTATTAAACCCTCAAATATTTGAGAAGGCCGATGTCAGCATCGCCAACAAAAAAAACGTATTAGGAAATATTGCAGTTGAATTAGTAAATGTTGTATTTACCTTCGTAGGTACTCTACACATTGACTAGGCGTGTTGACATTGGTTATTGTTATGTAGCATTAGTGGGATTATGGGATCTCTCTTGTATATGGGTATTTGTCTATTATGATTGATCAAAGTGACATGAAGCTTATTGACCAAAGGGACAAAAATCACTTATCAACGTGATGCATGACTTAATTGTTCTTTTATGTGGCATGTTACTCAGTAGATATGGGCCAGTTTCATCCATTTACAACACTGAATATTCTTGTTACACCTACATGCACAAAGAAGCGCAATTAGTTTCACCGTGAGCCAACTATCAGGTGCGGGGATATTATTCTTATATGTACTGCAGTCCAAGGCAACCAGCGAAGCTACTTTTTTGTTCGTGGTCGGCACTATGCCATCATCGTTTAGATTTTTTTTATCATGATGCGTGAAATCGGGTGTGCACCTTAGAGGAGATCACCCAACATTTCAAGCAATACTTTTGATGGCGGTTCAGGAACCAAGAAATTGAATCACCATGTCTTCTGCTAGGATCTCTAACTCCGAGGAGGAGGCTGCATTCTTAGTTGACAAAATCAAGGAAGCTACCACCATCCCTAGGGAGTCCAACGATGATGTTGTCCATGTGCAAAGCATTAGCATGAGGAATGTGTGGCGAGAGCTTCTTCATCCAGCCCTATCCGTCTATCACATGATCATCTGTACAATTGACATCCATATCTTCCTAAAGGCATGTGGCATGGACATTGTTCTCCTATTCAACCCCTTGATATTTGAGAAGGTCGGTATCAATGCCGCCAAAAAAAACTTGTTATGGAATATTTCAGTTGACTTGGTAAAGGTGGTATTTACCTTCATAAAACTTTTCCTCATTGGTTGGACTAGGCGATGACAGTTGTGCAATATTAGCAAAATTATGGAGTCTCTACTATTTTTGGGTATTTGTCTAATTATAATTGACCAAAGGGAAAAAAAATCATTATCATCGTGGTATGTGGCATGTTATTTAGTAGGTATAGGATTGGTCATATCCATTTGCAATGCTAAATTATTCCCACCTATGTACGCAAGGAGGCACAATTAATTTCGTTGTGAGCCAACTGTTAGGTGTAGAGATATCATTTTTATTTATACTGTTGTCCAAGGCAACCACCCTCGAGAGAGCTACTTTTTTGTTTGTGATGAGTGCCATGCCATCATTGTGTGAATTTTCTTTTTCATCATGATGCCTGAAACCGGGGGTGCGCCCTAGAGGAGATGGCCCAGCATTTCGGGCAATACTTTTGGTAGAGGTGCAGGAACTAAGAAATTGTCATGTCTTATGCTAGGATTTTTTACTTTGAGGAGGAGGCTACACTTTTAGTTGACAAAATCAAGGAGGCTGCCACCATCCTAAGAGAGTTCGACGATAATGTTGTTCATCTACAGAACATTAGCATGAGGGATGTGTGGCGAGAACTCCTTAGACTGATCTCATCCCTCTACCATATGATCATATGTGCAATTGATATCCATGTTTTCTACCAGGCATGTAGCTTGGATATTGCTCTCTTATTCAACTCTAGAATATTTAAGAACGCCGATGTCAACATTGCCAACAAAAACACTATTATGAATTATTGCCGTAAAATTGTTAAATGTGGTATTCACCTTTGTAGGTACTCTTCTTGTTAATTGGGTAGGGCGACAGCTATTATTGTTGTGCAGCATTGGTAGGTTATAGGGTCTCTCCTATCTCTGGATACTTATTTAATTATGATTGACCAAAGTGACATGGAGCTTATTAACCAAAGGGACAAGAATCACTTATTAACATAGTCCATGACTTCATTATTCTTCTATATGGCATGTTACTCAATAAGTATGAGACTGGTTTCAACCATTTACAATACTGAATATTTCCACCACCCCTATGAGCACAAGGAAGCACAATTAGTTTTGCCGCGAGCCAACTATTAGGTTCAAAGATATCATTCTTATTTGTATTGTTGTTCAAGGTAACCACCCTTAGCAAGGCTACTTTTTTGTTTGTGATGGGCACCATGCCATCATCGCGTGAATTTTCCTTTGCATCATGATGCCTGGAATCGAGGGTGCACCTTATAGGAGATGGCCCCACATTTCGAGCAATGCTTTTGTGGAGGTTCAGGAACCAAGAAATTGAATTACCATTTCTTTTGCTAGGATCACCGACTCCGAGGAGGAGGCTGCACTCTTAGTTGACAAAATTAAGGAGGCTATTGCCATCCCAAGAGAATCCAACAGCAACATTATTAATGTGTAGAGCATTAGCATGAGTGACGTGTGGCAGGAACTCATTCACTCGATCTCGTCCCTCTACCACATGATAATTTGTGCGATTGGTATCCATGTCTTCTTATAAGCATGTGAAATGGACATTGTTCTCCTATTTAACACCTAGATATTTGATAAGGCCAGTGTTAGCACCCAACAAAAAATTGTCATGAATTATTGCAGTTGAATTGGTAAATGTGATATTTACCTTCATAGGTACTCTTTTCGTTGACTGGGTTGGGTGACGACGGTTGTTGTTGTGCAGTATTAGCGGAATTATCGGATCTCTCCTGTCTTGGATATAATTATGATTAACCAAAATGATATGGAGCTTATTGGCCAAAGAGACAGGAATCACTTATTAACATGGTGCATACTTCATATGTGGCATGTCACTTAGTAGGTATGGGATCGGTCATATCCATTTACAACACTAAATTATTCTTGCCATACTCACGTGCGTAACGAAGCGCAATTAGTTTTGCTATGAACCAACTGTTAGGTGTAAAGATATCGTTCTTACTTGTACTATTGTCTAAGGCAATCACCTTCAATAGTGCTACTTTTTTGTTCGCAGTGAGTACAATTATCGCGTGGATTTTCTTTTCATCATAATGCCTGACACCGATGGTGCACTCTAAAGGAGATGGCCCAACATTTCGTGCAATAGTGGTGGAGGTTTAGGAATTAAGAAATTAAATCGCTGAGAACATTGGGGCGACTTAATGAAGACATCGAACTTGTGTCACGGCCTCCTTAAGGCGAGTTGGATCCACTTAGGGGTTTTGCATGGTTCTAGGCCTAAGCCCCATATTTGGTTAATGTTTTGTCTAATTGTTATAAATGTCTATTTTACTGAGATGGTGTGCGTAAAATCTAACAAAGTGAATTCGTCTCACCGCTGTTGAATATTCCATTTGTTGATTGTTTAATATGGTAAATAGCATCTAAGCAATGATAATAATTCTGTAATTAAGTTTGTCTTGAGTTAAGTCTAGACTTAGTAATTCATTAGTCAAACCCTTAGGTGGATTTAACATGTTTTGGGGAGGTCACGACACAAGTATTCACTGCCTTCATTGCATCGCCCCCATTTTTTTCGACAATTTAATTTCTTAATTCCTAAACCTCCACGAGATGTATTAATCAAAATGTCGGACCATCTCCTCTAGGGTGCACTCCCAGTTTCGAGCATCGTGATAAAAATGAAAATCCATGTGATGATGGCATGCCGCCCACTGCGAAAAAAAAAGAAAAGTAGCCCCACCCTTGTACGGCAATACAAATAAGAATGATACCTCTAGGAACAATCGGAAAGCCCATGGGCCTCCTTTTTAGTTTTTCATTTTTGAATACTTTTAGAAATCATACATTGAGATCGGGGGTGGCAATTCTTGTCGTGCCATGTCATTACATCCATCTCAATAATCGCGTGCCAACTTATGATGATACGTGGAACATCGGTTTTTGTTGAAACATGTCGATCAGTTTCGAGTCTAGCTTGTATCGATTTAATCATAATTGTGTCTCGCCGGGTACAAAGCTTCTCTCAAGGGTTGAAACGCTACTCTCTTATCTTGTCAGCAATTGCTTCCCTTGATTGTGTGGAAAACAACTTATGCTTCACTAAAGGCTTTTCTGTTTCAGCACTAGTTCCTTAATTTGTGGCATTTGTGGTGGCATTACTGGGTGGCGGCGGCGAAAGTGATGACCCTTGATCGAGAGTTAAAAAAAAAAGTGAAAGGTTCTTTTATAACAGGCGCTCTAAAGACGCTGATTAAGATTACTAAAATGAGCAATAATGCATAATAACCCTCTTGGAAATTGAGATGGAACATATTTAAAAAATGTTCAAATAGAAATTTCCATATTCCTAAAGCACAAAATAAATCACTTTTAACACGTGCCATAGAGTTCTCTTTAACATTTTCTAGAGAAAAATTACCCAATAATATTTAGGTAGATCAACACCAAAGACAAATTAATAATTTTAAGAAGAACACTTGTTTTTGTTAATTTACCGATGGACTTAGCTATATAAAACAGGACTTTGGAATTGGAGGCCGACGCCCATCAGTGTTGTCCGTTCTGTTCGAAAGAACGACCATAATCTGATCTTGTCATTACTAGCAATTGCAATGGCAACTATGCCTAGGAGTTGGCTATTATTGTTGGCTCTTTCTGAGTCGAAATCATTGTGATAGACGGGCAAACAAGAAGAAAAAAAATTCACATTTGCTTCCTGGCAATGTAAAGCTTGAGAAATCAAGAAAGAACATGAACAATAACTAGAAAAGAAGAAAAGAAGAGAAAACACAAAGAACATAAAATGAAACCATAAAATGTAGGAATTTAAGCAAAACAACGTCATTTCGTCTAAAACTGTTCACATCCTGTAGGAATTCAAGTCGGCGGAAGACGACTTACCTGATTCCGATGCGCAAACAGCAAATGGCCCCGGAACGAACGTTGAATTGCGAATAAATCACGAACAACACTACCTCACGTTAGTCTGGTTGCAATCACAAGGAAAACACCCGATTTCCACGGTGTAAATGTCGATTGTTCTTGCAAAAAATGAAATGGAACGCCTTGATCTTCTTTGATGGAAATGGAGAGGAAATTTGGTGCAAATGAATGGCCAACCATTCCAACGGTTGTGTTCGGAAGGCTTTTATACGTCTCCCGTCGTACCCCTCCATTAGTGACTTTCCATCGTATCGTATCAAGTCCAAATGGTGCGGTCCAATCAATTACATCCGCAACCACATAGGTGTGGTGGGAATAATCATGTGGTAGATGTTAAAATGGATGTGTCCTCTTAATTTCAGAACAACTGATCCCATACCATATCTATTCATGACCGCCCGTAACATGCTAAAGTAACATGCCACATGTAGGTGTGGTGGGAATAATCTAATGTTATAAATGGATGTGACCGATCCCATACATATCGAGTAACATGCCACATAAAAGGATAATGAAGTCATGCACCACGTTGACAAGTGATTCTTGTCCCTTTGGTCAATAAGTTCCATGTCACTTTAGTCAATCATAATTAGATAAGCACCCAAAGTGAGGATAGACCTGATAATCCCACCAATGCTGCACAACAACTATCGTCGCCCAGCCCGGTCAACAAGGAGAGTATCTATATAGGTAAATATCAAATTTACCAATTCGACTGTAATATTCCAAAACAGTTTTTGTTGGTAGCGTTGATACTGGCATTCTCAAATATCCAAGGGTTGAACAGGAGAACAATGTCCATGCCATAGACTTGTCAGAAGACATGGATACTAATGGCACATATGATCATGTGGTAGAAGGACGGGGTTGGGTGAAGGAGCTCCCGCTACACATCTCTCATGCTAATACTCTATACATTGACAACGTTGTTGTCGGACTCTCTTGGGATGGTGGCAGCCTTTCTGATTTTGTCAACTAAGAATGCAACCTCCTCCTCAGAGTCAATGATCCTAACAAGGATGTGTTTCGCATCTTCCGAACATCTTTGCACGATCAACCACCGAGGGAATTACACATGACGTGGACCGCAATGATGATGAAACATCTACAAATGTGTAAAATAGTGATTTTCCCATAACAAAAGAAAAACAAATTTGTAACATATAAAAAAAAATAGAAAAGATGCTATGGAATTTTTCTAAAAATAGAAATTGATAAGTGCTGCAAATAAGGAGATGAAGAAGCCACAGGAGAAGACGGAGGAGATTTCAGCCACATAGAGGGAGGCGATCATGAGGGTGTAGCTGACTCATTTGAACAGTGAATCGGCCCAAAAAGATAAATAAATTGTTGGAAGACAACCCCATCAGGAGAGGCCTGAAGAAGAAAAAGAAGAATGCCACCAGGACAATTGTTCGGCGGCGATCGAATCTATCGATGGTCCATCATGCCTTCATTGATCCAACAAGTGACATCACATAAAGGATCACCATCTAGACATCAACATGGTCGTCAATAATCTTATGGTCCTTTATTATGTATGCTGCCATCTCGATCATTAATCCTAATTTTGCTAAAATTCAATGAAAAACACCTACACATAATAGATCTTATTTGTAAGGGCCAACCTCTAACCTTATTTGCTAACGACATTGTCCGCTTTGGGCTAAGGACTCACCTGCCCCTATGCCTTCACGGTTTTATTCATCTAGGTTCACCCAGAAAAGGCCTTGTTTAGGGTACAGCGCAATTGCACCGCCATCCCTCAGCCTAACCAGATATAGTCCTTTCCAAGGCACAACCACACTGCCATCTCTCAAAAGGTTTTGTCCCTAGCGTAATAGAAACTATTCCCAAAGGGTCTCGTTGGTAGTTAAGACTAATGCTACTTTTTATGCAACACATTACCTCACTATCCTCAAGTGATATTGGATTTGATTCATTTCTGCCCCCTTTGCCATCCTCGAGGTAGAGCGCACTCCCATCCCTCGCAGGATCGGGTTGTTACATTATTTATATCATAATTATTGAAAAAAAAAATCAGTGCCCATTTTTCATTGAATTTATTTTCACAATATATGTGATTATAAGATAAAAATGATGAGAATAATAAGTGTGATGGATTTATCCGAGATTAACTTGCTTGGCCAAAAAAATATGAATTATGTTATTTGAAATTAAGACAACTATCCTTTTTCTATTTTTACTTCTTCTTTTTTTCATTTCCCATCAGCATAAAGCTAGAAAAAAAAATAAGGACAATGAGACTAACCATAACCCAATAATATAGACATGATGGAGGTGGCAATCGCACATCTTCATGTGAACTTGTTCACGAGCGGCCTTGTTGTAGGATGATTGGAGTTTTCAGTCAACTCCAATTAAGTGTTGTTGTTGACACTAGAATCACTTAATATGATTGTTGATATCTACAAAGTCAATTTAACGACTTATCTAAGTCAATAAGTGATGTATCTAAAAATATAACGTTGATGATTTAAGTTTTCTTGCGTATATGATAAATACACAATATTGGCACATTGACATATACTTCTTCAATACCTCCTAGGATATGATGCCCAGTGTCTTCGCAAGGTGAATTGACATAATATGATGCCTGAAATTGAGCATTGATCCCATAGTTTCATATACAATTTGCTCGTGTTGATTTGGTCAGGTAAATAATATTACATCACATTGTTAAAAAACTTGGAACATGATTCCTCATAAACTCAACATTAAAGAAGTTGAGTTAGATTAGGATGAGCTCAATTTTACTCATTTTCTTAAGTAAGGAAATTAACTTAGGCTACATTGATCCTTTATGTTTCAATGTCTTAACCTAATTAAATGATGTTCAATTTTTATAAAACACCAATGGATCTGAAGCTTATTTAAGTCTACTTCGAATCTTTAAAAGACAACTTTTTGAGCTCAGATCCACACTTCTCAAATTTACCAAAGTCCCTTAATTAGTCAATTTTTATTACTAAATTACATCCGGTTATTTGAAAAATTGATTGTCCTATCAAACCAACTAAGAATTTTATGAAAATTACCTTGTTTGAAAGTTCTTAATGTCATCGATAACTTCTTCATTCATGACTTCTCAAGATTTTATCTTTAAGGTCACCAAATCCCAAAAATACTGAGCCATGCTCAAACAGAAAGCTAATTCCGGATTCTCTATCCTTGATTTTGAGGTAGATTTGACCTAACAAATGGTATTTAATTTGGGCTTATGACCTATCAAAATGAAGCTTTGAATGTCAAAATCATTTCATTGGCTGATTACAATTCAAGATTTTGAGGTTTATTAGAGCTAATTATTCAATTAAACTCAGTGACTCATTGGACTCCAAAAATGCAGGTTCTTTTAACATACCTTATATTGAACAATCACTTTCTAAACTATTCTCTCAGCATACATTGACTCTAAATCAATTTTAGACATCTCTATTAAGTGAGTCCTTAATAACCAGCAAGTCTCAATAAACTTCAAGTAGATTCTCAATAAATTCAAGCAAACTTCATTTTATTTTCAATAAAACTCAGTGTTGCGACCTACACCTCGATAAGGAGAAGTAGAGGTATTTTCAAATTTGAGCCAACGGCCTTTAGTTGACTTAGGTTTTTCTAAACTTATACCCTAAATAGCACCAACATGGACAAGCGACACGACACGCCGACACGTTATTTCTAAAAAAATAGAGAATTTTGACATGTTAGGATACGTTGTATATTAAATGAATATTTATATATATATGATAAGTTATTATATTTAAATTCATAAATAAATAATAAAAAGAGCCTAGAATGAATCTACACTAATAGCATTAATAAATTTTCATAAGAAATTAGAAAGACATTTTCTGACTTTAACAAAAGTTATCGATGAAACAAATGACTAACGAGAGATTAAAGTCAACTTATTGAAATAAATTTATGATTTTTTACGGTGATCAAAATTTATCATTATATAACATCCAGTGCTTTTATTTTTTGGAATCACTTTTTAATTCACCTATTTATTTATTTTTTAGCCTTACTCATTTATTAATAAATTTATTTATCATTCAGTACTTTTTTGGGGCCCCACCCATTTATTTCATCCTTGTTTCTTCCCCCACCCCAACCACCGCCTGGCACCTATCACTTCCTTCTTTTGCTTGATTTAAAATCACCTTCCACAAGGCTCCATCCTTCCTTCCCTCCAAAAAAGAAAAGAAAAAAAATCACAAATTCTTTTCACCCTCAGGCTCTCGTTTCTTCCCCATAGCCATCACCTCCTTCCCCTTGCTCTTCTTCTTAAAACTAAAAAGGAACCTCGGTAAAGTAGCAACCCACAAACCCTAACAGTCTTCTCCTTCTCTCCCTTGCTCGGTCTCTGCCTCTTAATCTCTGCTCCCTCTCGATCGCCTCATTGTAATCACTCGCCGCCTCGCCTCTGGCCCTCTCTCCTTTGCAGTTGTAGCCTTGCCTCCAGTCCTCTATCGCGACATTGCAGTTCTCCATCTCGACATCATAATCGCAGCCCTTTTGATCATCTTAGCTTTTGCTCTTCCTCTGGCCCTCCCTCGTCATTGCTCACGGTGTGACATCCTGAAAATTTAGGTTTTGATTTCGATTGAATAAGTTGGACTTTTCATCGACGCAACTATAGTACTTTTCTCTAATATAGCCACTCACGAGATAACTAACCTATCATGTGAAGTTATTAAGGGATTTTAACGCAATAGACTTGAAAATTCAACCAGGAATCGACTGCTCGACCGTGCTTGTCTACAGGGTCATTACGGCACAGTCGAAAACTTATAAGAGATCAGAGATAAGTTGGTTCGACTGAGATGTGTGGCTAAACGTGGGTGATTCCACGAATTTGCAAAATTCTTGTCGATCGGCACTAGACCGATTTTTCTGTCGTTTTGGCACCCTGTGTCCGTATTTGAAATCTTGAGGTTTTCACGACAATTGAGAGTCGCCAATGTGTCGAAGAGGTATGTGTGGCTCAAAGAAAATCGGCCACAGGTCAATTGCACCAAAAATTCTTAAAAGCTACCGGGTTAGTTAGATCATGCTAAAATTGCATTAGATTGAAATTAACTACGAATTTGAACCTGATTTAAAAAATTGAAAGTTTTATCATATCACGAGTCATTTTAGGAACGTCGACTCATCTTTTGAGGAATTTTCGACGAGTTCGGGATTTTTACGGAAAATCGATTCGAATTATTCGGAAAACGAACGAAAATTCAGAGTGGCCAAATCGAAGGGATTTTTGACCTCCTGTGCGAGCTACTTGGTGAAAGGAATTTATGTGGGCTTTTTCTTTAACAAAATTGGATGTCAATCGGAGAGATTTGTTCAGAAATCGGATTCCGAGAAAAAGGAAAATAGAATTCGGAATTGAGGGGAATGACCATTTTTGCTGCCCAAGACATGTTATTCGGGGGAATTATGGTGCAAGAAAGCAAGTGAGGATCAAACAATTTAGCATGGAGATTTTGGGGACCAAATTGGATTGAATGGAAGTTTGCGGGACCAAGAGTGGATAATTATAGGATGTTTTTATTTAATTTTCCCCCCTCCCTTCGTCGGTCACTCTCTTCCTCACGCACGCCTCTCTCTCTATTTCTCTCTCGCTCCTTTTCGTGCGTCCCCCCTTTCCAGCCGACAACACCCCTGCATTAGTCCTTATTCCCCATTTTTCTTCCTTTGACTTGTGGGCCACCCTCATCTCTTTGTCTTTTTCTCTCTCTCGGCTCTCACAGCTCGCGCATGAAGACCCCTGGCCAACAACCCTCTGCCCCCCCTTATCTCTCCCTCTCCTTCGGTCTCCCCCTCCCTTCTTATCCGTCCACGTCTTTCTCTCTCTGCCTCTCTTAGCTGTCTTCGGTTTTCTTCATCTTCGTCCACACCAGTAAACCCCATGATTTCTCCTCCTTTGCCACCTACGAAGTCTGCCGTCGCAGCCACACGTCGCCAACGCCACCGCTCTTCGGTCAAACCAGCGAAACCGAAGTTGCTCCTTCCGCTATTTCATTGACCCCATCAACGCCCCCGTCTCGTTCGTAGCCGCTGCAGCTCACGTCTCTCCCGTCTTCAACCGGGCAGCAACCGCAAAACTTTGTGTTGCCAATTTCGGCCCCGGTTCAGTCCCCTTTGGTGCCACCGCGCTGGAGCTTATCGGCTGCCATCACGTCGCCATCGTTGTGGTCCAGGCGGATCGTTAATCAAGTGAGTTTAACTCACTAATTATTACTTAGTAAGTTAATGACATTTAAGAGTTGTTTAGTTTAAACTAAGTATAAATTAAGTGGATAGTTAGATTATATTAGCAATTTAATTATTTGTTATTACATGTTAAGTGATTAGAATAGTGTAGTTAGAGCTTAGACAAGCTCTAGTATTTATCTAGAGTGGTTCAAAATTTTTCGGACCGGTCTCGGCTTTCAATTAGGTTTTTCGGGCCTAAGTTCTATTTATTGGCATTTATTAATTATTTTCCGTAATTATTTAATTATTTATTTATTTCCGGAAATTAGACCGGAATAACCGGTGAAAAGAATTTTATGTTGATTGCAGTGGTGTGATCCATTTATTTAATTGACTGTTATTTTGTACAATTTGAGTGTGATTTGTGATTGTGGATAATTATCCCAAAAATTGATAATTTTGGTAATTAATTGGAAAATTACTAGGCATCGGTTTACAGCGCCAAAAATATATTTTGTGACTGCTGAAACTAATGGGATGTTCAAAAGTGGAAATATTGTATTTTGGCTAAGGCCGACCGTGTACCTACACATGATAATTTTTATCGGGTATGATAAAAATGTTGATTTGGTCAGCTTCTAGTGATCAATAATTTATCAGCTTTGGGCGAGCAATATATTTTATTATCAGTTTTGGGCGAACTTATACTATCTATCTTTAGTTTAGGGTGAGCGGTCCTGATTTGACAGGATCTTATAGATAATATTGAATGGACCAACCATGGGAAGGTTGTGATGACATGTAATCGACTGAGTCGATTGATCGATGATTCGATTTGTCTTGATGTGTTGAAATGGTTGGTTGAAAATGTCAATTATATTAACTTACAGGAAGAGATTAAGGCCAAAATAAGTCCTCTGACTCGTGTTTGTGCTTAGGCAGCCCTCAAGGCGTATTTTCTTCTTAGTCAGGTCTTAGGGGGTTGAACTTGCCGAGGCATCGTCTCACCCCGTTGTGAGATAACATTTTCAGGTCCCTAGGGTGAAGAACCTAGAGCTTGAGGCAAAAATATCACGAACATGGATGGCTCAAAAGTTTCTTTTGAAAATAGACTTCATGTAGTTGGACCCTAGAGTTGGCCTCTGTTTGTAAACCAGATTGTGGTTTTTATTAATGTTTTGATTTGTAATCTATTGTCATGCTTTTCTATTCTACGTTTGTTATTGTCAAGGGTTTAGTAATTTGCTTCCGCATGCGTATTAAAACGAATGGGTTGGCGACATGTCTTGGAAATGTCGCAAAATGCTATCAACCACCGAGGGATGTGCACACGCTCAAGGTTCGGGGCGTGACACGCGGCCTTGCCCTGCCTCCACCCTATATTACCTTCTTCCCTTCACACTTGCAGACGCACCTAAGAAACCTCTGGACACGAGCGTCAAAGCATGTCGGAAAGAGTTGATCACGCGTCGGAAATCCAACACGTGTTGACCATGTGTCTGAGCGTGTTCCAGTGTGTCAGACACGTGTCGGGGTGTCCGACACGACACGAAAACCCTCTGAACGTGTCCGTGCTTCATAGCCTATACTTTGCGTGACATTGCCTTCTCGCTTTTCATTTAATTAATCTTACGTGAATTTCTACATAATGAGTCACCACTAGTCTTTTTAGGTCGATTAGAAACAAAGTAAGATAAGAGAAATTATCAATGAAAGAATACCTAGAGTGTCAAAATTTGGCACGGGGGACACTTGGGCTACGTTTGGTAATGCTCTCGGGAGCAAGTGTTTCCGTTCTTTTATTCCTGGGAGTAGAAATAGAATAAAAATGTGTTTAGTAAATTTTTTGTTTGCAGGATCAAATATGTTTGAACAGAAACAAGAAGCAAAAAAAAGTTACTTTTTGTTCCCGAAAACAACTCAAGAAACAAGAATCAAGAATCAAGCTTTTTTTTCCCTTGTATTTTCTTCCTTTTCTTTTTTTTTTTTTTCTTTCTCTTTCTCTCTTCTTCCCCTAGCCAGTTGCTGGCCCCCGGTGAGGCCCCCCGACGATGCCCAACCTTGCCCAACCACGGCAAGGCTCAACCTCCTCGATGGTTGGGCGAGGTTGCCTCGCCTAGTCATAGCGAGGCTCCCTCGAGGCTAGTGACCTTCTCGACCCTTTTCTAGTTGGTCCCCGGCCGGCGACCGACTGGAGGAAAGAGAAGAAAAAGGAAAAAGAAAAATGTAATCAAATTATCAATAAATTAAAAGAAATTCTAAGTCATAAAAATATATAATGTCGTACTAAATGCATTTCTTTCTTGGTAACAGAAATTTTGTGTAGTTACCAAACGTGTTTAAATATTCAAAAACTATTTTTTGA
Organism: Eucalyptus microcorys; assembly: GCA_014182515.1. Classification (NCBI taxonomy): domain Eukaryota; kingdom Viridiplantae; phylum Streptophyta; class Magnoliopsida; order Myrtales; family Myrtaceae; genus Eucalyptus; species Eucalyptus microcorys. Next base: position 25,714,562 of record CM024572.1, read on the forward strand.
GAACAAAAACATAAAATAGTGTTTCTAAAAAAAAAAAATTATTCCTCGAACATAAATTTTACCAAATGTACCATTGGATACCAAAAGTCATGAAAGTGATATTTAAGTGCTAAAATTGGAGTAAAATGGATCAGTTAAGCACAAACAACAAGAAAATTCGGCTAAAATACTAATGTAGTGATTTTCTAGTGAGACAAATGTAAAACGACATCGTTTTGTTGACGTGGTTAAATAGTTATTATAAAAATTAGTTAAATTAAATTTAAAACTAAATTTATTTTAAAAAGAAAAAGAAAAAGAGGAAGAAGATGAAGATGGTAGGTGACTAAGGGCTTAGCCCTCACCACCGCCTCTTCGCTATTGTTAGAAGGGTTGGCGATGGTGGGGGGAGGGTTGCCAAGGTCGTTGGGCCCTGGCCATGGGCTGGCGGCCCAAGCCAACCGGTAATGAGGGCTTGCAAGCCCTCATTAGATCTAGGGCGAGGGTCACAGCTCTTCCCTAGATCCGATGAGGGTCGATTGGTGACAATGGGGGGAGGGTCGATCAGGGTCACTAGGCCCTCGCCACCTATCCATCGAGGTCACCAGCCTTTAGCCAAGGCCTAGCGATCCTAATCGACCCTTCCCCCACCACCACTGGCCTTTCTTGGCAATAGTGGGGAAGCGGCAGCAAGGGCTTAGCCCTTGCCTTTGGCCTCCTCCTACCTCTCTCTCTCTCTCTCTCTCTCTCTCTTTTAAGTATAAATTTTTTAATTTAATTATTATTTATATTAAAATTCAAAAAAAGATAAAATAACGTTTTTTTCTTTGTTGCTGACTCAGCTCTCCGACATACCACATGGGCGAGTTATATTATTAAAAAATTGTTATGTAAGATTTCGACCACCTTTGTTAGACTTGGCACTCAACTATCTCATTTTTCAAACCCATGCTAAGTTTTAGCACTTCAAGTGTCCGGACTCGAAAAATATCTTACTTTTTGCGCAATAAAAAATAATGAGAATGGGACTTGATTATATTAGTCCTAAGATTAATGCCCTTTCAATACCTAAACTTGATTACATTCTTACTAATGTCAAGACTACCAAAGACTTTTGAGTTTCATCCTAATCAATCTAAAAATGAAAAGAAACAAGGCATCCAAAAATCCCCATTGTAAAGCCCTAAAGGCTTATTAAATTACAAATTTTAATTTTTAAAGGATTTTCCACATTTTAAAAGAAAACTACTAAAAAAACCAATCTTCTAAGGCCTTTTCCAAAGGTTTATACTTTTTATGATTTTTTTTTTTTTTATTTTTTAATTTTTTTTAATTTTCTAAATTTCTTTACTATTTTATGAATTTTTGGAATTTTCTGAATTTTTATGAGTTTTTTTAATTTTTTATTCGATTTTGAAAACTTTTTTTATCTTTTTATTAATTTTTTGTTATTATGAAAAAAAAATTCAGATCGGGTCAAGAGGCCTGGCTCAACTGAGTCGACTTGGACCCTATCGATCTAGGTTGGACCAAAATTTGGACTATTCCTAAGGCCCATTCTAAATTAACCAAATCGGCCCATAAAGTTTTTTTAAACTCACAATTTCTCTTCTCAGCCAGTCTATCTTTCTCATGCACCAGCCCCATCTAATGAGTCCTTAACCCAATCCTTCATCTCCTAACCCAACATGTGATATTCCAAGCCCATTTTCAATTAAAATTCGACCAACCCATTAACCCTTATGGCCTAGTCTTAAGGCGTGTTTGATAACGTTTCTGTTAAAAAAATTGTTCCAGGAAATAGAAATAGAAAAATTATTTCTATTTCGATGAACAATTTTTGAACAGAAGAACGCGTTTGGTAACTGTACAAAATTTCAGTTCCTAGAATAGAAAAAGAACAGAAACACGTTTGGTAAACTTGTATAATTTTTTTGTTTCTTTTAATTTTTTAATATTTTGTTTTCCTTTTTTCTTTTTTCTTTTTTCTTCCTTTTGGCTTGTCGCCGGCCTCACCCATGGCTGGCAACCAATCGACAAGGGTCGGCGGCCTCGCCTAGCCACGGCAAGGCTCGCCGACCGGCGTGAGGTCGGCCTCACCGAGGGCCGGCAACGCTCCGGCAAGGTCGCCGGCCATGGCCGAGGCCGGTGACCAGCCAAAGAAAAAAGAAGAAGAAAAGAAAGAGAATGATAAAATAGGAGAGAGAAATTTTGTTTTTCGGAAGTGTTACCGGGAACAAGAAATAAGTTTTTCTTGTTTTTTGTTTCTGTTCCAAATTTGTTCATGAGAACAAAAAAATAGGTTTTTTATTCCTAGGAACAAAAATGTAAACAAACGTGTTTCTGTTCTTTTTTTGTCTCACGGAACAAAAGAACAAAAATTGTGTTCCGGGGAACAGAAATAAAACCCAAACAAACAGGCCCTTAGTCTGCTCAATCCTTCACTCCCAGCCCAACCTTTTTATCTTATTTTTATTATTTCTTTTTTCTTTTCTTTTTTTATTCTTTTTTTTCCTATGTCTTCTTCCTGAAGCCATCTCTGTGCAACTCCTTTTCCCCAAACTTGCAAAAGACTACGATCTCACACTTAACTTATACAAAAATAGGGGAAATAAAGTGCCAAGGAGGAGACTTACTCGACCAAATGTCAACAGTGACGAAGATGACAAAAGAGGCCATGAATGGCGGATATGCTTCCGCTCTAGCCTTATTTTACTCATAAGCAATTGATCTTTACCCTAAGAGATGTCCTCCTCGACGCCTCTCTCTTTGGTGAAGTATATCTCTCCATTTTTCTCTCTTTTCCTATGAGATCTTCGTTGATCTGTTTCTCTCCTCACTTCCAAGAACCCCAGAACTCCAGAACCCACTCTCTCTCAACCCTCTATAATGCACTCTCTCTTTTCAACCAGTCTTTCCTGCCTCTAACCAAGCGAAATTCTCTTTTTTCTGTTATCCCTAATCGTGTTCGATCAATCACATGATGATTTAATGTTAGTTCATCAACAAAAAATGAACTTATTGAATTGGTTAAGGTTAGGGATTCTTCTTCCCATCTGAAGGGACCACCTAGAATTCCAACGCTTATGGTTTTCCCAAGGTGTTTTGTTGACTTTGTCATTTTCCATGTATTGGACTCTTAGGATGCGTTTGGTAAAGTTTCTATTCAAAAATTGTTCTAGGGAATAGAAATAGAAAAAATTATTTCTATTATGAGAAACAATTTTTGAACAGAAGAACGCGTTTGGTAACTATACAGAATTTATGTTTTTGGAATAGAAAAAGAACAGAAACACGTTTGGTAAACTTATATAATTTTTTAATATTTTTTATTTTATTTTTCCTTTTTTCTTTTTTCTTTTTTCTTCCTTTTGGCCGGTCGCCGGCCTTGGCCATGGCCAGCAACCGGCCAACGAGGGCTGGCGGCCTTGCCCATCCATGGCGAGGCTCATCGGCCGGCGCAAGGTCGGCTCTCGGGGGGCAACGCTCCGGCGACCGGCCAAAGAAAAAAAGAAGAAGAAAAGAAAGAGAAGGAAAAAAATAGGGGAGAGAAAATTGTTTCTCGGAAGTATTCCCGGGAACAAGAAATAAGTTTTTTTTGTTTTTTGTTTCTATTCCAAATTTGTTCCCAGGAATAAAAAATGTAAACAAATGCGTTTCTGTTCTTTTTTTGTTCCCCGGAACAAAAGAACAAAAATTGCGTTCCGGGGAACAAAAACAAAACCCAAACGAACAGGCCCTTAGTTTCTAAGTGCTTCTAATTTTTGTGGGCTTAAATAATTTATAATTTATAGATTTGACTTTAGTGTTTTGCTCTTCTTTTATTTTGCTTCAAAAGGACATCAAGTCTCCACAAAAAAGACATCAAATTTGATAAATGAAATTTGCTTAGTGTAATTTACTTGAAACTCGAATAGTTGAAAGCCCTTGAAAATCTAGAAGAGTTTTCACTCCGTTCTTGAAAAGTTGGAGCTTTTTAAAGTCCACATTCTAGAAGATTTGCCGCCATCAATCTAGAAGATATTCTTTGGATGTCTAAAAGAGCAACCATTAAAGTTCCTATCCTTTTTTCTCATGTTATCCATTCATGTTCATCTGCTTCCTCGCCAATATCAACCATCCTACAGTCCTTATCTAAGAAAACTTAAAGCATAAAAAGTTGTAGATCCAAGAGTTTTTGTACTTTTGGCTTTGGAATTAGCTCATTCCAATCTTTTTCGAGAAAGTTATGACCATTTTCCCAAACTAATGCATATATGAATTTTTATTTTATTTTTTTGTGATGGGGTCTCCATATGTGTAAGCCACTCTCTGGATCCTATCATTTGGATAGTCAAGCTTGGACTACATCGGAATCAAGTGTAGGAACTCGATAATTAACCCGCATACGACCGATTGTGACTGTTTTCCCCCATACCAAGGATAACTTATATCTTACTTCTTGGTCACTCCATTGAGCTAACAAGAACCGTTTGGCGAGATCTCCCAAATACACTTGCGACATACACAATGGTCCCTACCTTGCACATGCATATCAAACCACTCGAATCAACCGGATCATGAAAAACTGCAAAAGAACAATGTACCTTCGATGAAATTGGGTATGAATGAGAATCCCCACTTGTTTGTGTGCGTTATGTCATGGATTCCAAGGTTGTCATTTTTGGATTTGCCGTGAACTTTCGAAGTATTTCCGATGAGCAAATTGTTGTTGATCTCGACATGAATCTTTTGCCAAACACCTCCGGCACAATTACATGCCAACAAAGAACAGATCGACTTGAGTGTAGCCGCTGCCTTCATCATCGTAGATCAAGACAAATAAGGGCAAGAGGAACAGAGTGAAGGGCGTAGATAATGTGTATGTACTTGTAATGGAGAGTACACTTCGTTGCAAGATCTTTACCTCAGAGTGTTGACCATTTTTTCTCTGTGACTCAGGTGCATATGTGCTTCTGATGAATAATGGAGATTGTGGATATTGAAGGAGAAAGAAGATGAAGAATTTTGTGTTCTCTTTCTTTCGTTTTCTCTTTCCCCCATTCTGTCCACCTCTTAACTTCACTCGGGGCATTGAGAGGTAATTCTTTGTTCTTTAGCTCGGCAAATGAGGTAAAACAGTTTCCAGAAAATAAGAACTACATCAATTTGGGACCTAATTAAACAAACAAACGATGGAGGAGGGGTCTTGTGATCCTATGGCTAGGAGTGCTAGCAGTTAATTGTGAAGACAGTAGCATAGAGTAGTTACTTTCCTCAGCAAATCTAGAGAATTTGAGTACTGAGCGTAGGGAGGAAGAAGAAGGGGGAGAGCAAAAAATTCGGCTCTTCGCCTGGTGTGCCTAGCCATCTCTCTCCCCGCTATAATTATTAATAACGGTGGGCACACCCTTGTCCAACTTTTGAGAAGGAGAGAGACAAGCAATTTGAAAAAGAATGCAGGAGAAGGAAGAAAATTTTAACTTTTTTGTCTTTTTGCATGTATCATTATCAATACTGAACAATTTTAGATGATAAGTTTTGAGATATACCACACGTTTATCTCTATAGTCTTAGTAATCTGCTAATTATAATTAAAATACCAACCCCAGCGTATTCTTGAATTATTAATTTATTTTGTTAAGAGAAATGAGAAGAAACTTTCTTAAATATTAGTTCAAACATTTTAATTTTTGGGCCAATTTTGGAGCATATATTTTCTAATGAATAGTTTCCTGCTCAAGTGAATGTTACTGTCGATTGTGTATTGAAAAAATCAAGTCCATTCAATTTCAATAAAATATTACGTGGGTCGCCCCATTAAATGGCTGACACCTAACACCACGTATCGGCCAAGCCTCACCTTTTCCTCATTCAAACTCTCCATTAATTACTATGTCTTCTTCTTTGGATAGCTATGGCTGCTTGAGCTCGAGCTCCATTGGCAGCTGTGAATGCCAAATCTCGAGCCTTGGCTTGTAGTCACTATGACCGCTTGAGCTCAAGTTTTGGCTTGTAGTCACCATGGCTGCTTAAGCTTGAGCTCTAGGCTCATGGCTGTAGGTGGTGCTCATGACTACAAAGGAACACATGAAGGCTTCTTGTTCAAGAAGCTTGGGCTTCAAGAAGCTTGGGCTTGAGGATCTAACTTTGCAAATGTGGGTGATGGTGAAATCCCATGTAACTTCACCTCCACGTACTCACTCAAGGGCCATAATTTGCAATTTTACCTAGAGCATGAAATGTTTTCAGGAACTTGTAGTGGGGCTTGTGGCCACGGAGGCTATACTCAATAAGTCCTGGGTTTTTAAATTATCCACAATCATCATCCTTTAATAAGTTAATCACTTATTAGAGAATACTTTTTTTTAAGGGTTAGATTTTGTTTTTTGGTCGGTTTAAGGGTTATATTAGATTGGTGCCTCATTTTTGCATTGAAAAATTCATCCATGGAATTGGCAGTGATTGGAGAAAGAATCTCCGTCACCATATCATTGGGAAGAATGAAGGGTCCCATTTCATAAATCTCCACCACCATATCAATGGGAAGAATGAAGGGTCCCATCTCATAACTCTTAGCTATGGTGATTGAGATATTTACCAAAAAAGTCCTAAATCTATTACAATTATGTCAATTCAGTCATAAAGTTATTTTTTTGATCAATTCAATCCTAAACCTTTTACAATTATGCCAGTTCAGTCTTTCCGGCCAAAATTAGCCGACCGACTTTGATGTGGCTGCCAACCAGTGCTGGCGATAATTTTTTTAATAATGTTTTATTTTTCGAATTATTTTATTGACTTTTTATCTTTTTTTCTCTCTCTCTCTCTCTCTCTCTCTCTCTCTCCTCCTTCCTTCCTCCTTATTTGACTTCGACGACCGGCTAGAGAGGAGGGCCGGCCAGTCGTTAGGCCGAGGTGAGCCCCTGTCGGATCTGGCGAGGGCTCACTTGGCCATCGCTGGGTGAGGGGGACCTAGTGATGGTGAGGGAAGCTCGCTCGGCTACCTCAACCCAACGATTGGCCAGCCCTACCCTCTAGCTAGTCATCGGAGCCGAAGAAGGAGGGAGGAGAAGAGAGAGAGAGAGAGAGAAAGAAGAATGAAAAATGAAAAAAAAAAAAAAAAAAAGAGATAAAAAAATCAATAAAATATTATTTAAAAAATTATTGTCGCCCTATGGCCATGTCCGCGCCAACCAATTAATTTTGGCTGGAAGAACTAAACTGGCATAATTACAAAAAGGTATATGATTAAATTAGTCAAAAAAAATAAGTTTATGAGTGAATTGACACAATTGTAATAAGTTTAGATTTTTTTGGTAATTTTCCCAATGGTAATGTGACGTAATTTTGATTGTGTAATCGGTATCCAATTTGAATGAATGAAGAATTTTAACATACATAAAAAGGGATATGATAAAATTGGTAGACACTACGGACTAATTAGATTGAGCCTTGGAATGAAAACTTATATAGTGATAACTTTCAAATTTAGAGATACCATCAAATTAAAAGTGGGCAATATTGAGCCAAATCCCATTCTACGAAAACCAACAAAATAATAAGAGTTCATAAAGTGAGACTTTAAAAAAAAAAAAAAAAAAAAAGAAAAAGCACATTCCACTTGATCCCATGAGCTAAATTCAAATTAAATTGTATCTTCTCCTAAAAGACTAAACTATTAAGACTAAAGTTATATCAAAGTCATTACTAAAGCCCCTCGAGCTGAGCTCTAGGGCCTTGGCCGAACGTGGGTGATCTGGTATCTAGCTATGGATATACTTGGCTTTGATATAAGTCCATTTACCAAAAAATTCAAGCTCAACCCAAATAAACAAAAGCCCATAATTTCTATCTGAGCAAACCATGCCAAACATACTCGAACTAGAATTAAGTCCAATTCTTTCAATGATAAACTAAGCCCACATCATAAGAACCTAACAAGTCCACAGGTTCGTCTTCCCAAGCTAGCTATAAATGAGTAGCTGGAAAACCCACCCCCACGTACTAACTCAAGGGCTAGAATTTGCAATTTTACCTAGAGCATGAAATGATTTTAGGAATTTGTAGTGGAGCTTGCTTCCGCAGAGGCGTGTATTTGGTAAGTCCCAGGTTTTTAAATTTTCCACAAATCATCATCTTTTAATAAATTAATCACCTCTTAGATAATACTTTTTTGAAAGGTTTGATTAGATTGATGTCTCATTTTTGCATTGAAAAAAATCATCCATAGAGTTGGCAGCGATTGAATCAAGAATCTCCACCACCATATCATTGGGAAGAATGAAGGATTCCATCTTCATAAATCTTAGCAATGGTGATGTGACGTAATTTTGATTGTTGTAATCGGTATCCAATTCAAATAAATGAAGAATTTCAACATACATAAAAAAGAATACGATAAAGTTGGTAGACACTACGGACTAATTGGATTGAGCCTTGGAATGAAAACTTATATAGTGACAACTTTCATATTTAGAGATACCCTGAAATTAAAAATGGACAATACTGAGCCATATCCCATTCTACAAAAACCAACAAAACAATAAAAGTTCATAAAGTGAGAATTAAAAAAAAAAAAAAACAGAGAGAGAGATGAGCTAAATTCAAATCAAATTGTATCTTCTCCTAAAAGACTAAAGTTATATCAAAGTAATTACTAAAGTCCCCCAAGCTGAGCTCTAGGGCCTAGGCGAACGTGGGTGATCTGGTATCAAACTATGAATACACTTGGGCTTTGATATCATGTCCATTTTCAAAAAAACTCAAGCTCAGCCCAAATAAACAAAAGCCCATAATCTCTATTTGAGCAAACCATGCCAAACAGACTCAAACTAGAATTAAGCCCAATTCTTTCGATGATAAACTAAGCCCACATCATGAGAACCTAACAAGCCCACAACGTCGTCTTCCCCAAGCTAGCTGCCCCGGGTGGCATCTCTTAACTCTCACCAGATTGCCACTAAGCTCATGAAAGTACTCAAATTTCAGAGAACTCTTGTAAAAAAAAATAATGAATGTCTTATTTGACAGGCACACACAAAAAGAAAAGGAGAAACAATAGTCATTGAAGATGCATAAAAATCTTGAGATCGATACCCATTAGATGTATGCTTTTCCTCTTTCATATCAATCTTATCATTAATGAGGCCCCATAGATGGCCATTTTTGACCATTTGAATTATGTGGCATGTTTAAATCAATACGAGCAGTGACCAACGAAAGAAAGATCTTACGTGACAATCTATCAGTCCCGTCTGGGGTTCAGTTTTCCCCTTCAATCGATAGAACCTTTTTCCCGAGAAACCGTGGAAACGGTTAACTTAAAATTCCAAAGAGAGAGAGAGCTCTCCTTCTCTTGGCCCCGCGCATGAAGACACGCGGATGCGGTGGACCCCATCCAGGGAAAAAGAAAGAATTGGGGCCCAACAAAAATAGAGAAATATACAGAAAAGAAAAGAAAAAAAAAAAAAAAAGATTGAGGCCGTGGGTAAAATTGCCTGTTTTTCTAACATTTGTTTGATTTAGAGAACTGACAAGCACAGGATACGTCAGTAGTATTCTAGTTTCTCCATATTTTCTTAAAATTTGCCAAGTAGATAGATAGCCATTAAAACTAGTTAGCCCATCTCGATCTTTCTATTTTTCGTACCAAGTCAAGGTAGAGGATCGTTATAAAATAATGGACAGACATTAAAAGATCTACTAATTTAAAAAAGAAAAAAATTATAGTCGAAGAATTATGACATGAACTCTCTTATGGGTTTGGTAGTTGTTATCAAAGAAAATATTTCTTTTTAATCAATAAGTCTATTCAATTGATTATTGATTACTAGGATTTTCTTAATGAATATGTTTTTTTCTGGGGGTTGGGGGAGAATGCAAAATCTTTCAATAATTTATTTTATATATAATTGAGTCCAATGCATGATGAACAAACATTTTGCTATCATTCGAATTGGAGTTACATGGCTTATATAGTCTACTTCATGATTGTTCATAGATCCATGAGCTTCTACAACAAATTTATCAAACCGTCTTAAGTTAGATGAATACCTTAGTTGGTGTTCTTTCTATGTCAAAAGAATTATGAAACCTTTTTTTTTTCTTTATCTTCAACCCTAGGATACTTTCCGCTTTTTTAATGTAATATATATATATATATATATTTCAAAAGATAAATTGAAGTGGTGATTTTATTATTTGGCAAAACACCATATAGTAAAAATAATATATGGACTACAAAAGTAACAAGGCAACGAAAATATAAAAGTAAAAAATAAAAAATTGCTGACCGTCATAAATCCTTTTTTTCCTTTTGCGTCATAAAAATTCATAATGAAATTAGCTAGAAATATAATAAAGATCTTGGTATGTGGCCTCTCATCTCCTATCTTGGGCAAGCCTGAAATGAACTCTCCAAAAGTTGGAGCTGTCCGCCGGAATCGTATAGAAACAAGAAAGAAGAAAGCATTCTCTCCGAAAGAGAGGAACCGGAATCGAAGTAGAAGAAAGAGGAATGATTGGATGATTCAGAATGGGCATCCGAAAGTTGTGACTCGTTGCCGGTCCGACGACTTAGATCAAAGTTGCGCAGCTCGAGGGCGGGGTTATTACATAGGAAGGAATTGAGGCGTCGTGTGTAGTATTGGTCTTTTGTTGATTTGATTTTTGTTGTTTTGCTATGCAAAATTGATTATCAGCCTTTTCTTGCTATAATTATCCAAGCGATGAGCGTTGTAGAGAAGTTGAAGTCATAGTCAGTCGCTGGTTATTCCAACACTTCAAGTCCTTTCAGTGATTCTAACCTGAATGAGAAGTGTAAGTTTTCATTTCTAATTCGGGGACTGTCTTGAAGTGATTGTCAGTTCAAGCTTAGTAACTCTGAGATAATGCTTTTATTGCGAGTAGAAAATCATGTCCCGATTCCCATTTTCTTGATTTCCATCATTATATCACACTGGGCAGGAATTAGGTGGCTGGTGCTTTTGAAAGTGAATGCTGATTTTGCCCTTTTCAAGAACGGCATGAGCCTTTAATTCTTGACCATTTTAAATAAGAGAAAAACATAATTTTGATTTATTTTTAGCATTGTTGGGAATTATCTTCACTCTGTGGACAAGAGGAATAGGTTTTAGAGGCATAATTAAGGAAATCCGTTCCCAAGGCCCATGAAGCTGGATTTTGCTAGTGAACGATTAACACCCGCACTAATGGTGAGTCAAGGCGAAAATCAATGTAATTGAGGATCAAATTATGGAGAGAGGACCCACTTCTTGATTGTTTAGGGTTTCAAAAGTTTATTGTGAATTGAAAAAATGTTTGGAAGTGGTTGGCGATCAACTGAAGATTATAAACTTCAGGAATCAAAGCCACTGAAATTGGTGTCATTAGTCTAAAGACAAACAAGGCGTCGGCTTTCAACCACACACCATACGCATTCTCATTACTTTTTAATCACCGTCTGGGGAACAAAGTTAATGGGCTTCTGAACACGGAATATCCCATAAGGGCTGGGTGGTTTATGCAACCGATTAGAAGGGAGAACTTGAAGATGTTAGCCCACTTTTGATTCGTGAAGACACAGTGGGCCATCTGATCATGACTGAACTGGGCCGAACAATTCTTGTATTCACCGATCAGAGCTCAAATGTCCCAGGGAGGCTGATTTGCGCACGACATGTCCTCGAAAAGTGATGAGCTGTCAGTTTCAACTGTCAGCTTCAGAACAGTTCGTGGTTGCGGGTACTTGAGGGACTCCAGTGGCGCCAGGATTTCGACGCAAATTGCAGACGAAGTTCTTTCGGTTCATCTTATAAGGTTCTTGTTCGTGGCAAGGGCCGTGTGACCGTGTCGACGATTAGGCTCGACTCTGGCTGTTGGAGCCGAAAGACGAAGGCATTTCGGGCTTTCCAGAAATGCCACAGGATTCCGACGAGCTTGATCAGCGATGGTAAGTCGACGTTTAGGTCATTAAATTGCAGCAATCTTTTTATCCGTCTAGTGATTTCCTAGTATGCGATCTAAATATTTCGCCTTAGATTTGACCAAATTTCCTATATCCAACTACATAGGAGGAAGAGATGCTCAATAGTTTTTGGAGATTTTTGACACAAGAGAAGAGTGGGTCCAGCAAGGCCTTTCTCTTGAACAAATTTTCTCGTGGATGATGCATTCTGACGTATACTCCACATTAAAATACATATTTTTGGACAGGAATTCAGTTTTTCAAATCTTCATCCATAGAGTCCTAGGAGTCCTAAAGGAAGATGATTCTTGATTTGAATTTTGCCGATGCTCTATCATTCGCAATAGATTTTACAACAAGGATTTGGCTTTATCTTTCACTTAAATCTAACATTTTCCATCCGATTCACCTCAACATAGGAACTGTCAAGAGAAGGTCACATGCTAGTTGTATAACTCATGTATCCTCCGGTTCCTTTATGTATGATTTAAGTTTTAACATGATTAAAAGGCCAACACACAGTGCTACGAACGTCAATAGTTGTTTACAATCCTAAATAGATTGTCATATCAGAAAACGATTCCATCGATGTGAGTTAGAAAATGTCCCTTTGGCTTAGACAAGGACTTATTCCCTTTGACAATTACAATGTCGAATAACATCTGCTAAGAGAGAATAAAATGGATGCCTTTCACAGGAAGTCCATGTGGAAATGCCACTGTATTTTGATTATCCCCACGTGTCACTTTTTGGCTAGAGAACAAAATTGGGAGTCGAATTTTGATCTCATTGAGGGTGATGCATTATCCCCTCCCGCTGCATCCACGACTTTGATGCTTGGAAGCACCATCATCACAAATTTGAAATCCACAATTCACAATCCACCTTTAAAAACCAACAATTCTTTCATAGACACCTTTTCTGTTCTTGTTTTTTTGGTGCGAGAATGATTTAAAATGAAGAGTTGCCAACGTCCAGCTCTTCTTTAGTGTGAAATTGTTGGTATTCCCTGATTAATAGGAAAGAAAAACATTCACAACTAATTGAGGTGTGTGAGGCGTGCAGGCATCGGCACGTTAAAATAAGGAAAGCTTTTCTGTTAGGCATCCCATTAGGAAAGGGGATAGCTCTCACAGGCAACTTGCTACCCCTTGGATGCATCTCATGAGAAGTCCATATGGAAATGCCATTGTTGATTGTCCCCACGTTTCACTGTCTAGCTAGACAACAAAATTGGGAGTTGAATTTCAATCTTGTCAATGGTGATGGATTATCCCTTCTCGCCGCATCCACGTCTTTGATGCTTGGAAGCACCATTATCACAAATTTGAAATCCACAATTGGCATACAACCATGAAAGAATGGTTTTTCATAGGAACATCTTTCGTTCTTGTTTACTATCTATGCTATACCAGGCATAAACTCTTCCGTATTATAATTTTCACCTAAGAAACATGCATGTTTGATCCCTAAATTCACACAATATTCTCAGCATAATTTTGAATTTGTGATTTTTTTTTCAATCAAGTTTAGTCCTTAAACTCATAGGGATTTTTGCCAATTAAAGTCCAAGTCAAAATTTATTTCTAGATCGTCGACTCCGGACGTTGTTTTCGCTTTTTTGAAAATCAAGTCGGAAGGGGAACTTGATTGGAAAGATTCTTTGAATTCAAGGACCAGTTGGAGAATTGCAAGTTTATGATCAAATATTGATGTGATGTTTATAAATTTATTTATGATCAAGGTTAAACAAGCCTGTTGGCCATCCAAGAAAAGAATGGCCTTTCTCTCTCTCTTATCTCTATTCCATATCTTTTTCTTTGCATCCTTTTCTCTTACGTGATGCCTTTTATTTTGTCATTGATAAAATGGGTTATTAGCCACCTCATTAGAATCGCTGCCCCGGGAGTAACGTGCTACAATTGTCATTTCCTTTTCGTCAGAACAACATGCTACAATCATTAGGGGTGTGCAAAATACCCGGAACCGCCCGGACCGCCCGGAACCGGCGGTTCTCGAGGGAACCGTCCGGTTCCCGGTTCCAATTTTTGGGAACCGGTGGGAACCGGTCCAGTTCCCGGTTGCGTGGGCGGATCCACCCGCCCGCCCACCCGGACCGGACCGGCACTTTTTAATATTAAAAAAATAAAATAAAAGAAAGAAACCCTAAGTTCGCATCTGTCTTTGACTCTCTTCCTCTGTGGTTTCATCATCTTCGATTCTCTCTCTCTCTCTCTCTGTCTCTTCCTCAATCTCTTCTCTTCGTCTTCGATTCCTCCCCTTGCGTCGACGCTGCCGCCGCCGCTCCTCCTCCGCCGCTGTCCACCCCCTCGAGCCGGTTGCCACCCGCCATAGCCGTTGCTCCTCCGCCTTTCTTTGTCTGCCCCCTCGCTCAGTCTCTTCCTCTTCGATTCTTCCCCGAGCGTCGACGCCGCCGCCGCTGCTCCTCCTCCGCCGCTATTCGCCCCCTCACGTCGGTCGCCACTCGCCACGGCCGTTGCTCCTCCGCCTCGCTGTCCGCCCCCAGCTCGCTCTTTGTCTTCGATTCCTCCCCGAGCGTCGACGCCGCCGCCATCGCTCCTCCGCTGCCGCTGCTCCTCCGCCACCGCTGCTCCTCCTCCGCCGTTGTTCGCCCCTCGCGCCGGTCGCCACCCGCCACAACCGCTGCTTCTCTGCTTCTGTTGTTCGCCCCCTCGCTCGCTCTTTGTCTTCGATTCCTCCCCGAGCGTCGATGCCGCCGCCGCCGCTCCTCCTCCGCCGCTGTTCGCCCCCTCGCTCCGGTCGCCACCCGCCACAGTGTCGCGCCCGCCGCTCCTCCGCCTCTGCTGTCCGTCCCCTCGCTCAGTCTCTGTCTTCGATTCCTCCCCGAGCGTCGACGCCGCCGCCGCTGCTCCTCCGCTGCCGCTGCTCCTCCGCCGCCAATATCGGTTCCATGGATCCACCCGGGAACCGGACCGGACCGGCGGTCCGGTTCCCGGGTGGATCCCGGTTCCAATTTTTTGGAACCGCCCGCCCGAACCATGCACACCCCTAACAATCATATAGGCCAAACCTTTCTCCTCTTATGTTATATTATATTATATGGTGACCAATGCCAACTTGGGCACTATCCGACCGGAGAGGTCAAAAGCAAGACACCTAAAAAAAAATTTATTGGCAACTAGGCGCATTCCGTCTCCAGCAGCCAATAAAAAGCAACATAATTCGCCTTTTTGATTAAAAAGTTTGGCCGTGGAGAGAGAGAGAGAGAGAGAGAGAGAGAGAGAGAGAAGATTTTGTGACCATTTTTTATTGGCTCATTGGCCTCCATTCATATTGCTCCTAATCATTGGAAAGCGTAAAGCGTCAAGATTTGTGGATCCGCTCGATCTTCCTACTTTGCAGACCCCAAAGATCAAATAATCATACCTTCATCTTCGCATTACCCGCCAATAAGTTTGCCCATTATGTCTAGACTCTACACACATATACACACACATATATATGTCAAAACTAAACATGGTAAAAAAACATCAATTCATTTTTCACATTTGCCAGGACAAACTTGGGACGTTGTGGTTCCTAACATCAATATAAAAAGGCCACAATGTCACATACGAAAAATGAAATATAGACATGCTTCTCCCATGAAGGTTAGCAAATATATCAATATGCTAATATAACCATAAAAATAAGAGGAATTAGGAAGTCCTAATATGTACTAAACTAGATGGATGATTCCGCTCCTTGAAAATTAAAGAGAAAAGGGATGTAACAAGAAATAAAAATTGAGCATTCTTTCCTTCATATGGAACATTACTTTTAGCATAAATTTGAACTAAAGCTACGATACATGTACAAAAGTATGATTGAAACCATGATTAAAGAGAGATTCGAAATAAATGTTAAGATAACATTTAGATGAAGTGAAAATCCACCTATATAATGTTATGAATGCTAAAGGAATATTTAATTGCAATGTGTAAAGATAAGCTAAAATTACAGCTAATTTAAATTGGAAATCCTGTGTAGTGTACTTAATATGTGGAGAAATCGTATTAAAGAAATGAGAAGCTCCATCACATTCTTAATAACTTACAAAACCAAATGTAATTTGATACATCAATGTTAACGTTGACTTTCTTTGGTCGCTTTCGATTCCTCAACATGATCCATGAGGTTAGATTAAGACTTTTGATTTCTCGTGATGACTGATGAGGATTGATCAAGACGTGTGCGGTTTCATAAAAAACGATTGTAGGCTTATCGTGATCGGTTACGTTCTATAAAAAGAAAGCCGTATAAAAGAAACACACGCACACGCATGCATTTGGAGGTCATAGAGAAGGGAGCCTGCATGAGCTGTGAATCGATAAAGTCAGTAGTTATAACCCTTGTTTGGACCACACTAATCACTGAATTAAGTAGCCAAAAAATTGTTGATTGTAATAAGTTGGACAACTCTATCAGGAGCTATGTTTCTTGTTTCTTTGTTTTTTTTTTTTTAAGAGATATTTCATCCAATTTCACAAGAATACTAAAGAGAAACATCCTAATGTAACTATAAACAAAGGCCAATCCCAAATAATTTCAAAACAAAATAAGTTTCAGATAACAAGATAAATGATCTAAACAAGATTAGGAGTCATCTGCTTAAAGAGCAAATTTATGACTTCTTCAAACTAACATTGGTGGTCAACTAGGGGTGTGCAAAATACCCGGAACCGTCCGGACCGCCCGAACCGGACCGAACCGCCCGGAACCGGCGGTTCTTGAGGGAACCGGTCCGGTTCCTGGTTCCAATTTTTCGGAACCGGTGGGTACCGGTCCGGTTCTCGGTTCCATGAGCGAATCCGCCCACCCGGACTGGACCGGAACCTTTTAATATTAAAAAAAATTACTAAAAGAAACCCTAGATTATATCTCATCTCCTCACTCCTTTTGTCTTCGGTTCTCTCTCTTTGTCTCTTCCTCGGTTCCTCCTAATCCTATCACCATTTCGATTCCTCCCCGAGCATCAACGCCGCCGCCGCCGCTCCTCCGCCACCGCCGTTCGCCCCTTCGCGTTGGTGCCACCCGCCATAGCCGCGAAAAATTGTTTCGCGACCGTTCTATGTTGAAAACCCGACCATAGACCTCCTCCCCTCCTTCCCAACTCATAAATCCGACCGTTACATGTTGAAAACCAAAATTGTTTCGCGTCAAGATCGGTTCCATGGATCCACCCGGGAACCGGACCGGACCGGCGGTCCGGTTTCCGGGTGGATCCATGTAACAAACGGTGGATCCTTGTTCCAATTTTTCGAACCGGTCCTTAGCGGGCGGTTCCCGGTTCTAGGTCGGGAACCGCCCGCCCTGATCTGCACACCCCTATGGTCAACCCACTAAATCCATTTTTAGTGATGAATATACATCGAAATTTTCATATATTATGATGGCTTTATCTTTCAGTGGGGTATACCTAAGTTTGGCGCTCCTAGTATCATTGCCGTCTAGAGAAACAAGTTGAATGAGCACATATTCAACACTGTGAGAGTGGGACCTTCACGAAACTCCTTTGATATTCTTTAAAATTGGATCTATACACCAACGAAACACGAGGTAGCGAAAATCCAAAATCATAGACGCAAAAATCTCAAAATCTAGACTAAAACAGGATATAAACTTCTTTGAAATGAGAGAGAAGTTTACATATTTTGACCGGATGAGAAGAGAAAAGCTCCACAAAACCGGAGGAAATTAAGAGAAAAGAGAGCAGAGAATCAAATCAACCAAAGAAAAAGGAAAAAGAAAAGGGATGAAAAGGAGAAATCTACCCCAAACCACCTCTTCTAAGTTGTTGTTTTTTGGGTCTATGTTTCCACAAAGGTTGAAGAACAAAGTCATGTGGAAATTAAAGGTGGAGGAGCCCAGGTTTCATGTTCTAGGGTCGACAAAAAGGTAGAGGAGCCACGTTTCCTGTCCTGTGTCCTTGGGCGTAAATCATGGGAAAGATCATGGGATTTCTCGAGCAGTTTCGCGCGTAGTTTCGTTGGGGGGCAGTTGGGGGGAACTAAACTTGCATTTCTCCTCTCTCTCTCTCTCTCTCTGCTGCTCTCTTTCTTGGCGTTCTCCCTTAATTAAAGGCTCCTCTTCCTCTTCTCTTCCTCTCCTCCATCACCCACCTCCCTCTCTCTCTCTCTCTCTGCCCTTCCCACTCTTCAATCTCAATTCCTCACTTCTCTCCCTCTGCCCAGTCTCTCTCTCTCTCTCTCTCTCTCTCTCTCTCTCTCTGTGCATCCCTCTGCCTCTGCAAATGGACTCTGCCGCCGCCATGGCCACCGGAATGGCTTCCTCCTCCTCCTACCTGTCCTTCTCTCCCCACCCCAGCCCTAACCCTAGCGCCAAATCCCTTCCCCCCAACGCCTTCTCCTTCGCGTTCAGCAAAATCAAGAGGCGCCTCGTCTCCAGATCCCCCCGGTGCGTCCAGTCCCTGAATCCCGACGCGGACAAGACCCCCGCTTCCTCTTTCTCCTGCTCCGCCGTCGCCTTCTCGCCCTCGCAGACCGCCGACCTCGTGCCCTGCAAGCTCCAGTCCTTGGTCTCCGAGTTCCGGTCCCTGTCGGAGCCGATTGACAGAGTGAAGCGGTTGTTGCACTACGCCACCCTCCTTCCGAAGCTCCCCGACACGGCCCGGGTGGACTCCAACCGAGTCATGGGCTGTACTGCTCAGGTTTGGTTCATTGGCCTTTTCCCTTCACGTGCTATTTCTGTGGTGATGCTTTCTTGAACCCGTCGCCGAGAGATTACGCAGAAGGACTCAGTTTTCTGTTATCGACCTGACTGTGCGATCTATCTATCGAATCAATTTTGGCTGATTGTCACGTTTCGTTGGAAATTTATCTGTAGCATGGCAACTGCAAGGAGGCATGCCAATTTGTTGTCAAATTTGAAATGAAGATAGGATATTCGCGACTTTTAGCATAGACATACTACAGAGTTTAGCGGGGTGGTCTGTGATATTGTAAAAAGTTGGGTTATGGAAGTTGGAGGATGACAAGAGAAAAAGGGTCTTCTTCTTTTCTTTTTCTTTTTTTGGTAGGTTTTCTGTTACTAAGCCTAAAAAATATTGAGGGGGATGCCCAGTTTTTGCTTCATCGTATATATCAAGAGTTATTGTTTTCTAATCTGATTTTCCCTATAACATTTACATCATACCATAATAACTGCGCAGGTGTGGTTGGAGGTGAATATGGAAGAAGATGGTAGAATGAGATTTGCGGCTGATAGTGATTCCGAGATCACGAGAGGATTTTGCTCGTGTTTGATCTCATTATTAGATGGGGCAGCAGCTGAGGAGGTTTTGAAGGTGAAAACGGAGGATTTGGTAGCACTGAATGTAGGGAACATAGGGGCTGGACGCTCCCGTGTTAATACGTGGCATAATGTGCTGATTAGCATGCAAAAGAGGACTAAGGCCTTAATTGCAGAGCGGGAGGGGAAGGCACCATTCGATCCATTCCCATCTTTGGTCGTGAATGCAGACGGTATTCAAGCAAAGGGAAGCTATGCTGAAGCTCAGGTTAGCAATATGCTTGGTGGACAGTCTCGTGTTTATTAGGAGCTTTTATTTGAAAAATTAACAATCACAATTCCCATGTTATTGTATGAGCTTTGGCTTGCCTCACTATCTTCCACTGCTGCTAAGCTAGGAGATTCCATCTGATGCTTGCGGAGTCGAGCTGAGCTTTTTGGATTGTGTATAGCAGACTGTAAACCTAGCTGGTTAAGGGATTTGTGTCGGGCATATATGAAAAGCATAGTGTTTTCTTTTCATGTTTCCTTTCTTATCTTTCATATGTTGAGAATTTAAAGAAAATGTTGAAATGCCTAGGCCCCTTGTTTGCTAGACAAGTCTTTGCACTTAGGAAAATATTTCCTTGAGCCTTTTATTCTATCTTCAACATGAATTTTGGAGTGAACTCATTGATTTGGTGACTACTCCATCAAACTTGTTCAGTAAATCAAGGAAAGCACCTTATGCATATGGTTTTTTGGATGGAGCATGTAAAAGCAAGGATAAAATGGGTTTGTTCCATGTGTATTCTTCTATTGTTCTACTTATTACCTTCATGAAGGTCATGTAATCCCATCTAAAAGTCTACGCTGGAGGGGTTAGCATGATATGTTACCTGGCAGCGACGAATAACAACCTAAGCTTCCTAATAGTTTAATTGCAGGCAAGATATTTGTCTCCTGATGAGTTTAAGGTGAAAGAACTTGTCAATGTGCTTAAGGAGAAGAAAATTGGTGTTGTTGCACATTTTTACATGGACCCTGAAGTCCAAGGCATCCTAACAGCTGCACAGAAGCAGTGGCCTCATATCCATATATCTGATTCCTTGGTGATGGCAGATTCTGCAGTGAAGATGGCAAAATCTGGATGTCAGTTCATAACTGTTCTGGGAGTAGATTTCATGTCAGAAAATGTTCGTGCTATACTTGATCAAGCTGGTTATGCAGAGGTAAACTCTAAGCATAAACAATGGTTTTTCGTTTATAGATATCATGTCAGAATTATACTCAATCAAGCCAGCTCTGCGGAGGTAACTCGATCAAGCAGGTCTAAGGATGGCTTATCAGAAGGAAAAGTTAAAAGTCAGAAGTGCATACTTTTTGCATGAATCGATCAAGTGAATGAACTTATGTTTAAATTTTTCAGGGACACCTGACAGATGATTCATGCATTTTTCTTTTTATATACAAATATGCAGGTTGGTGTGTACAGGATGTCAAATGAACGTATTGGCTGTTCATTAGCAGATGCTGCTTCCTCTCCTGCTTACACAAATTATTTGGAGGGAGCTTCTCAGTCTCCACCATCTTTGCACGTTGTCTATATCAATACTTCCCTGGAAACAAAAGCTTTTGCCCATGAGCTTGTGCCCACAATTACATGTACTTCCTCAAATGTTGTTCAAACTATTCTGCAGGTTTGTTGCAAAAGGAGTTTTCTGCATTTGGCCTTACTGGACTCTGCATTTTCTCATTCCAAACTTTTTCTCCCAGGCTTTTGCTCAAGTGCCAGATTTGACTGTTTGGTATGGACCCGATTCTTATATGGGTGCAAATATTAAGGAGTTGTTCCAGCAGATGACTATGATGACTGATGAGGAAATTCACGAAATCCACCCTGGACACAGTAGATCATCAATTAGGTTGTTGCTGCCTCACCTGCACTATTTCCAGGTCCTCGTCCTTATGAATCTTATAACTCGTCCAACTCTATGAATTTTTCAGCCTATATTATTGCCATGCCTTGCTGTGTGGCATAAAATTTTCATCTCTTTTTGGTTTTCCTCATGTGAATAAAGGTTTTAAGTGCCCACGGAACCCAGTTTTCACTTGGTACTGGCACGTACTTTTTGCAAGTTTTCTCTTTGATCAAAGGTTAATTTACTTATGGTCTGGACGGATGGTATGATTGGGAACAATATTTTGAAAGCACTTGATTTACTGAAGAATATGTCTATTGTAGTAAAGATTTTGGTTAGTATCTGCATTAATACATCTCAATGGTCATGGTCTCTATGCATATATATATAACTCTTCAAGTCTTTTGAAGTGTGACCATCTCAAATCTTTTCCCTAACAGGAGGGAACATGCATCGTACATCACCTTTTTGGACATGAAGTTGTTGAGAAGATAAATGAAATGTATTGTGATGCTTTCCTGACTGCTCATTTTGAGGTCCCTGGGGAAATGTTCTCTCTTGCAATGGAAGCTAAGAGAAGAGGAATGGGGGTAGTTGGTTCCACCCAAAATATATTGGATTTCATTAAACAGAGGGTTCAAGAGGCCTTGGATAGAAAAGTCAATGACCACCTTCAATTTGTCTTGGGAACAGAATCGGGAATGGTGACTTCAATTGTTGCAGCTGTTCGGAATCTCTTGGCTTCTGTAGAGTCTTCTGCAGGTGGACCAAAGATTAATGTGGAGATTGTTTTTCCAGTATCTTCAGAATCAATTACTGGAACATCAACAAATGGATCCCTCCCATGAGTTCAGTCAAAATGGGTGATGTCGTGTTACCTGTCATTCCTGGAGTTGCAAGTGGCGAAGGCTGTTCTATACATGGTGGCTGTGCATCTTGTCCGTATATGAAGGTCCGTTTTAGCTTCTATGGTAATTGTCATAGTTTTTATGATGAAGTCCTCCCCGATTTACTATTGTGAGCAGCTTGTCGGCCTGATGCATGCTGTGCATTGTATTGAAAACTAGGTTCATGCAGATCTGAGATGTTACCTGCAACACTATGTCCATATAGGACCTGCAATAGAATTATAGGTGGAGGAGAAAATAATGATTCAGTTTGTTCTAAGGGTCCAAAATGGAGCTTTTTGGGAGGGATCACCGATTTTTATGTGATAAGCTAGTGATTTAAGGAAACACTTGATTGTGAGTGGGTAATTTATGTTACGTGCTAGATTTAGTTTAGTGACAGTCTTTCAGTTTGCATCCACTTTTCTATTAGGGTAATCTTTAACTTTGTCGCTATTTTCATTGCTTGGGTATTTGCATGTGCGTGATTTTTCCTTCCCATGCCGGTATACTATATCATTTCTACATGCTTATTAGAGTCACTGAGCTTTTGATGATCCTTTCTGTTATTTTGGTTATCAAGTCGGGCCTGTATTTTGGTCATACTAGAAAGCACCAGAGCTGCCATCATCTAGAGTTATCCTTTTTAGATATGAACATAGTTTGATATGGACAAGCAATTTGCTTAGTGGCTTAGATGCCCAGAATTTAGTTATGTACATGTATTCTGCTCACCTTGACTTGACTTTAATTTTTATAGTACTCACTTTGATAAATTAGTTAGTTGTTTGTTTGATTTGGTGCTTCAATAGGTTCAGAGCTGATGTTCTGCAAGATTTATGACTGGAATTTGCATGACTTGTTTTTGTCCTGCAGATGAATTCTCTGACCTCACTTTTGAATGTTTGCCACAACTTGCCCGATGATAAGAATGCCCTTTCAGCCTTTAGGGCTGAGCGATTCAAGTCACAAACACCTAATGGGAAGGCCATTGCAGAAGTTGGATGTGAGCCGATTTTGCACATGAGACATTTCCAGGTTAATATTCTGTCCGGGTAGATCAACCTTTCGGTTTAGCTGTCTCAAAACATATTGACTCAAAGTACTCTCCATACACAGGCTACAAAGAAACTGCCTGAGGAGCTTGTCTATCAAATAGTTTCATCCTGACAGTAATGGGATGGTAGCATCGTGAGATTAGGAAGGCCATGATTGGAGAATTCTAGTGTCCCTGCCCAGTGGATGTCTCGGAACGGGATAGTATCTTGAAAAGCGTTCAGAAATGGATACGGATTAGAGCCGGTGGCTTTTTCAGTTGGAAGTTTTGTCTAATCTCTATGGTGGGAAGGATCCTGCTAGAATTTTGGTATCTCTTGAACCACAGAAAGCTCTCTCTCTCTCTCTCGTGCTCGCCCTTGTGCGTTCTCGACACAGTATAGGTTAGGGTGTTAGGGTTAGTGATGGCCGTGATTAATTGTCACGCGACTCGTGAATTATTACAGTTTGTAAGAAAACGGCCTTTGCTTTCCAGGATAATAAAATAGAGACAAACGTGAAAGGATGAAGATTTGATTTTGTTTTGGTAGAAGGCAATCCATCTTAGCTTCAAGCTGTGGGCTTTGGGCCTTATGACGTCTGTCTGTTCCCTCATCTAAAAATAAACGAAATAGAATAACATCAAGTAGCGCTCAAAATTCACATAATCCATTTCACGCACGTGGAGTTTTTATTAACAAAGATTCTAGTCTTCACATCACTATTATTCCTGTTACCGTTGCATTGATTGTTATCATTAATTAATGATCGTCGAAAGTTCTTATACCCGTGCTGTTTGTTGTCTGGCTATATGATTCGTAGAATTGATTTATATGATACTTGAATTCTTGGTGAAATGTTTTTCCTGGTTTATTTGGCTCGAAAGCTTGATGTAGGCTTCATAAAATACTAAGACTGTGTTTAATTCGGGGAAGATGAATAATTGGGAAACATATTTTCAAAAATAATTGCTTATATCGTTTGAAATAATTAGTTAATGAAAAATATTTTTATCATCCACGAAAATATTTTGTTGTTGATAATGAAAATATTCCCATTGACTAATTAAGCGATCATTTTTTAGAGAATATTTTCCAAGTCATCCATCTTCAATGAAACAAATGGAGCCTAATGCTACATTTGATAGTTTGGATTTGAGTTGTCTTATGTGGTGTTTAGCAACGTCCTCTAGACTAAATATACCTCGATAAAATGTTGGATAAAAAATTCGGACTAGAGGGTGGTATAAACTTGGATTGAATAATTTATTTAAAATAAATAAATAACTTAATGATGGAGTGATGAAGCAGTGCATCCGGCTTCGCTGGCCACTGTGCAAGGATCACCTCCATGATAGCCGATCATTGTTAGTTCTGACCACTAAGCAATTGTCATCTCCTTCGATCACCATTCATCGCCATTGCCGTCCAGTTGGTCATGCTCTGATGACTAAGGGTGAAAATGTGAAATTATAAGTCACATGGTCATCACTATTGAATAATTCAAATCCTTTAATAAGCGCATCTGATCTTTTGAGGTCGTCGTCCACAATAGCAGTATGTTTGCCCTTGTCACTCGTTGTCCCAATGCCGTCCACTAGTGGATCTTCGTCCACCTCCTCTCCGTCCCTCACTACCCCAAATCATTGCTTCGACGTCAAGTGGCACCTGAGCTTTGCGCGCCATGTCCACCACTTCGTCACCACCCTTCATCTCTACATTGATGGTTGCCGCCTGTCTACTAGATCACCATGGCGACTACCTATCCCGGTCACTTTGAGATGCCGTTGGCGACCTGAGGCTCATCTTCGCTAGTGTCTAAATCGTCTTTGATACGGGGAAGTTGAGCAAACATTACGATTTTAAGGTAGAGATGACGACGGATTTGGCAAAACTAGCAATGAAAGTGACAAACTGCAAGAAGCTGAAGAGAGCATATTTGAGATGCTGGTGATATCGAGATCTGGAAAATTGTGCGGGCCAGTGAGATTGTCAAATGTTTGTTTCTATCTTGGAATGCATCCATTGTGATGGGATTTTGTACGATTTGGAAGATATTTGAAGGAATTTTAATCTCATCTTATTTTATCTTATCCTGTCATAATTCAAATTCGGATGGCCAAATGCAAACTAAGAAAAAGGTAAATTGAAAGCAGATTATTTAATATGTAGGTAGATTATAGAAGAGTTATTGAAAGGGAAAGTGACTTAACAAGGAAACAAAACATGCATAAAAATGGAAAGCATCTGCACCCATAAATAATTTGTAAATTCATATGATAGTTAGCAAATTTAGGGTGTTTGTAAGAAAGGTAAACAAAAGTTGGCTAAAAATAAATAAATAAGTGTTTTTTTATCTGAGATGGGAGAATTTTTTAAGTTGAAAAAAACTCCAAATTAGAATTAGTAATAAACTCAAATAGGAGTTAATAACAAAAAATTAATAGGCAACTTAAATGTAAGAAAATGATTGGTAAGTAGGTGAGCGACACAAATGAATTTCATAAATAAGAAATAGCTAGCAAGTAACATAATCGAAGAAAAATTACTTAGTCATACGATAAAGGTTGTTAATTTCAAAAAATAATTGGTAATATTAGGCATCGATAGAAAACGATAACTAGAAGTTGGTAAGATAATATAAGTTTCTTTGTTAGAGAGAAAACAAAGTTGGTTATTAAAAAGAAAAGGATAATTAGACGTCAACAACTAACTCAATAGGAGTTGGTGATGCAAAAATGGTTATCAACTTAATCGGAAATTTTCTTGATAATTACTTTGATTGAAGTTGGTAATTTTCAATAATAGTTGGTAAATTAATAAAGCTGATAACAAGTAAGGCAAATAAAAAATGGTAAATCAATTAAAAGTTAGTAAGTTTAACAACAAGAAAAAAGTTTGATAACTAACTAAAATGAGACTTGGTAACCCTTCACTAGTATATAACTTAATTGGAGAAAAATCGATAGGTCACATAGATAAAGGTTGGTAATTTCCTATAAGAGTTGGATAAATTAAGCCACGTTAAGTTGGTAACTAGAATGTAATGAATGATAAAAGAAGGTTTTTTTTTTTTTTTTTTTTTTTGGCCATAGATAAAGGAGTTGATGGTTTGAAAAAATAACCAAATGAACATTGATAATCAACTCAAATAAGAGTTGACAACACAAAACTAGTTGGTAATTAAATCAAAAGAAATGTTGGTAATCACCATAATCAAGACCAGTAAACTTTTATGGAGAAATATATGTGATTAAACAATGATATAAATAGTTTCTCACTGAGAAATAGATTACCATCTTAGACACACATGCATAATTTGCTATTAGAATAAGTCTACGTGTTAAATGTTACTATAAATTGCTGCAACAAAGCAGCTTATATCTACTATACAAAACTGAAGAATAGTACATGTGCCTTGGAGTACATCCACAGAGAAGACGCCGTCCCTAAATCTAAAATGAGCCGGCCATTATCGCGTTTCATCACGCGGTCTCTTTCCTCTGTTCTGTCCCTTGCTTGATATTACCAATGTCCCATGCCCCTTTAACCCCATTACCTCTCGTGTCCTCAGCCAAAACACAATATCTCTCTCTTTCCTTCTCTGTGGGTTTGTGTTTGTCTGTGAAGTCCTTTTCTTGATCATGATGGAGAGAAAAGTAACGAGCAGAGACATTGCAAGAGATCAGAACAAACTAAGCTCGTCTATGAGCCTGCAAAAGAAACTAACAGAGAGCAGGCGACCGGCTGCAATCGCCAAGCCTGAGCCAGCCCCCGACCTCACGGACTTCATGAACGACATGTTCTTCGGCACTGTCAGCGCAGAGACGAAAGCGTATAATTTGACCGGTAGCCTGGCGAAGGATCGAGATTACAAGGAGGATGATTTTGACAGCAGCACCAGGAGCAACAGCAGCAGGTTGACTCAGGCATGGCTAGAAGAGGCCAAGCAGATGGTGGCCACTTCGCCAGGGAGGTGCGACTCTCCCTCTCGGCTCGTGGGGTCGCCGAGGTTCGCGGTGGCAGCTCAGGGCAGGCTCTCTTTGCCTTCCAAAATTGATGGAAGAGATCCCCTCTCTAGATCTGCTAGGAGGTACGTGTGTCTGAAACTTTGAAAAAAGATAAACCCTCCTTGTTCTGGTTTTCGTGCATGGTTATACTGAAACCATGAACTTTATATCATCTACGAGCCTATAAAGTTCGCATTATTAATGCTATATGTAGGAGTCAATGCTCTCGAGGCCATTTTGATCAAGCATCGTTAGGTATATATTAAGATTTTCTGTCGAAATCTAATGGATTATTTTCAATGCGATCAGTGTCCATTTGGCATGAGAATATGTGATACCTCTACACTCGTAATTTATGTAACTGTATATCCAAGGGTCAATTAAAAATTGGAAAATTCAATTGTTCCACGAACCGAATGAGAAGCATGACAACTCCCGGGTAAAAATAAGTAAATGAAAGTCTACCCCGAGATAGCCAGGTTAAAATTCAGTAAAAATGTAATAAAAATCTATAAAACGATTGAACAGACATTTGTTCAACGTTTTGGATGTTATAAATTACTTTGCCTGATTCTACTCATATATTAGGGCGGTAATTTTACATTTTAAAAAGAGCAATGTTATCGGTATATAAAATTAGTTTGCATGTTCTTATGATAAATCTCAAAAGAAAAAAAAAAGTGGGCAAGCTCATTTTTAATGTCTATAAATTTGGAAATCGATTTCATAAAATCCATTTTAGAATTTTATATAGGGATAATGGCACTAACAATCCCTAAATTTTGGTCAAATGTGAAATATTATCCTTAAATTTTTAATTCATTCAATGTGATCATTGATCTATATATAAATATTCAATGTGATCCTTATCAATCCATAGAGAAAGTCATCACAAGCCGTTAATCTATTGTGAAATGTACAATATAATCTCTACATTATTGTTAAATGTGTAATCTTGCTCCTAAATTATTGTTAAGTTGGTGGTGAGAATCCCAACATAATCAACATGAACATTCTTAGCTCTAAAAATTCAACATTTTTTTATATTATTGGTTCTTTAATCTTTCTAAATGTCACACTTCAATTTTTTATTCTTAATAAATGATTATGATTACCATTCAGTAAAGTAGATATGATGATAAGACACCACCGATCCAATGATAATGAGTTAAATGTTCTTTGAGCGTCACCTCGTTATTTTACATGATTCATACAGATGAATCTCTAAATACCAAAGTTCGCAAAATAGATTGTCTTTGAAATTCACCCGCGCCAAATGTGATTTCATTGGATGGATAATTGAAGGCAATAATTTAGTGGTAAGAGATTACATATGAAAATATTACAATATTATTAGTTAAAAAAATTCATTCTCTTAAAAGAATGTACACTAAATTGACATTTTCAAGTATTATGGATCGAATGTGCTACCATAAAAATGAAACTTCTTTTCATATTGTGATAATTCATATGGTTTATGATTTTTTTAAAATGTAATAAAGGAGCAATAAAATGGTCATACAACGTCAATATGATATAGAGCTCTATTTTTCTTATTTTAGCTAATCTGATAATTATTGAAATTTGAATTGTGTGATTTTCATATAAAGGGTATATACCATATATATTTGTCACCGTAATATGTGAAAAAAGAAAGGATATAAAAGGATAAAGTTGTGTGGTTTTCATATAAAGAATATATGCAATATATATTTATCACCGGAATATGTGAAAAAAGAAAAGATATAAAAGGATAAAGTTGTCACAAAGAAATCATTATAGCTCTTCTTTCTCATTAAATCAAACCGCGTAATAACCATGTAATCTTCCCTTGTGGTAAAATTGTTCATTTAGTTTGGAAAATCATACTTTTGACAAAAATATGTTGAACTTAATCTTCGCATACAGAGTGTTGCTAAGCTTGAAAATAGGTAAATAGAATTTCATGTAACAGTAAGGCGGAAGCTCTATTTGGACGTTAGAATAATTTTTTTCAAACTTTCACGAGGTCACGTGTTTCAGTATTTCTTACGTAACTGTGGGGTTAAGTCAACTGTCAACTGTCAACTGTCAAGTCCGGACACTACGAACAGTGAATCCGACTGATCCTCGCTGTCCTCTGCGAGCAGGCACAGAGCCGTGGACAGCTTCAGCGGCGAAATTCTCTCCAAATCCGTCAGGCACGGCCGTAACCGATCGGAGACCCTCGATACTCCGCCGGACTCCCCGACGGAGCCGTCCTCTCCCGCCGAATCCGTCCACAGGTGGATCTCCAACATTCTCAAACCCCCCAACGCGGACGACTCTCCTCAATCGCCACACTCCATCAGCACCGACCAACCGCCTCAGCTTCTTCTGCCAAGACAGTTGGCGCACCGGCGGTCCAGATTCCAGAATGGTGCCTCCGCGGCCCAGGCACAGGCGATTCCCGCCCCTCCTCGGCGCTTCCGAACAGCAGTGCCGTCGCAGGATGAGAAGCTGCTGTCTCCGCCAAAGAACTTGGTCGAGTCTGCTCACCGAAGGTCGATTTCTTCCTCGACGTGCTCAGTGCCAGATAATCAGGTCCTGTCGCCTCCAAGGACCCTCGTGGAGTCGGCCCACCGGAGGTCGGTGTCGTCATCCACTTGTTCCTTCGATAAGATCACGTCAAAGGCGATCGGTAATGGGGGGTTGAAGGAAGGCGATGGCGCAAGGGAAGTTGGTGTCAATGGATTTCTCAAGAAGCAGAAAAGCAAGATTGGAAAGATCTTCAGTGGTGAGATCAATGCCAGGGCGAAGATTGTTCTCTCGGGACCTTCAAACAGTTGAGTATCTTTCTCTGCTTTTTTATTTTTATTTTTTTCTTTTGGCCTTTTTCCCCTATAGTTCCATGACCGATAGCTTTCGTGGATGATGATTTTTCTTGTGTAGCGTTTTCTTGGCAATACTTTCGCTTAATCCGATTGTAGAACTCCCTGACCTACAAGGAAGTTCCATTTACTGATGCGAGATCACGATGCTAATTCTTTGTCCAACACCAATGTTAACAGTCCACTTGAGAGGAGCTAGAGGTTAACTTACGTTGTATTACACTAAGCCCTTGGGTGATGCGATACTACTTATTACTGCAGATTTTACTTATTGGAAGATGGGTGCTTAATTCTGTTAATAATAATTGAAGATAAGCATAAATTTTTACAGGACAATTTGAAAGCATTGATGGACTTGGGTGAGCATGACAAGATTAATCGATGGCCTTTGGTTCTTTCACTCCAGGCCTGACTAGCTTTTCATTTTAGAATTTTGCTTAGATTCGAATTATGTTTATCCGAATTGTTTGGGGCTGCAGGTACTAGTTCTATGATAGCTGCAATATGTTATGCGTGGCTTTTGGAGAATAGGACGAACAAGAACAAGGGAAAAGGCAATGGAGGAGGGTCCATTGCGGTGCCCATGATGAATGTTAGGAGAGCGAAGATGTGGAAGCAACATCAGGCTGCTTGGCTCTTTCACCATGTTGGCCTTGACGCTACCTCCTTGCTTTTTGCCGATGAGGTCCTTGCTTTTCTATTGCACTACATGTTTGCTTCAAAGGGGAAAAAAAAAATTGATCTAATTACCAGAGGAACGTTAGTGTTTACATTAAATCCTTCCCTGTAGCTTTGTTCTTGCTCAGATGCTTTCTTGGGGGCAACCCTTCTGTTTCCTGTGGCACCCAAGCACATTGCTAGATAGACAAAACATAGAACAAATAGATAACGAAAAACTTCTACTAGCCCAATGCAAGCAACGTGGTTGGAGAAGATATGAATTCTTTTTCAAATGAAGAAGTTGGTTACTGTGTTAAAGCGGTTCTGGTTTTTGCCAAGTTTTTTTATCATTGTCTTCAAATAGGACGACTTTGCTTGGAATTTCGACACAGCCAATTATGATAAATTCTGCATCAGAACCTGTATGCTTGATATCCATCGTATACCGTGTCCATCTGCTTTGTGAATTGCTTAGACAAAGTAAGATATTGTTTCTTCTACTTGGATTAGGTGGATTTGGAAAGTCTAGTGATGGCTGGAAAATTAAGCATCCTTGTGGTTGGGCAAGATGTCCTCAAAACGGCTGGTGAGGTCAGTGCATATCAATCACTGTAAATATCTTTAGGCACCGAAAAAACTGCCATTTCATCCAGTGCACTGAAGAAGATGAAGATACCTGTATTTTACTCACTCGATAAGTCATTGAATGTCTAGGTTGGATCTCAATGCACAGTTCTAACAGATAATTACTGTGAAGAAGCCTACGATCTGCTCGAAACTGAAGTGCTCAAGAAACTTTTGGTGAGTACACTTGTGCCCGCTTCTTTAGAAAGCTGTGTAATCATTGTACAAAAGTCAGAATTCTTACCGTCTTCCCTTGTTACAGCTGGCAGGAATACTGCTAGACACTCGAAACCTAAATGCAACCGGTAAATTGTCTACTACAAGAGATGCTGAAGCAGTACAGCTGCTACTTGTTGGCTCAGCCCCCAATTACAGAAATACTCTCTTTGATCAACGTAAGCCAAATCTACTATCAGATCTTTTGAGCGTGTCTGTGAAATGTGTTCACATGGTTGATTTCATGGCCCTTCATCAGTGATGCAGGATCCACAAGACAGCACCTTTACTGAGTCCTTGCAGCAAAACTACGGGAAGCCTCCTAGTGAGAGTAAGGAACATATGCGCATAGAAAATCTCTGTACTGATATATGGTGGTAAATCCACTTTCCCAAGAAATTAGCTCCAAAATGTTCTTTGCTTTCATGGTAAAACACCACAGGTAGTTCCATTGCTGGATCTAGGAAGGACCACAGGATTCCTGAAAGAAAGTCTACCTCTGTCCATTCCCAAGAAGGCATTAAGAAAGGTCCCGAAACAAATCACCGTGATGCTAAAACTGCAAAAACTGATAGGGTTTCCCTAAAACCAGGTGAGACTTTACATAATTTTTCTTTCATGTAATGAGAAAGCGAAATCTCTGTTGGCATCTCACAATTTTCAGCTGTTTCTGGTCCTCATGTAGTACCAGTCCATTGTTCCAAAGTTTGTAATAGGTGTTGTCTGATTCGTGCAGATAAACAAAACCCAAATCCTGTACAACCTTCAAAAAAAGAATCCGATGCTGGTCGAGGAAAGAATACGTTCTTCCTGGCCAGGTGGTTTGGTTTCGGTCCAAAATGAAGACTGAATTCTAGAATGGCCTGTGAAGTATGATTGTTTCAAGGAACTCTCACTGAATTGGGAGCCAAGTTTGGTCTCCCAGATTGCTGATGAGCAAAATGGTGAAAAAAGTTGGTCCCTCCAAAATATTCCATTATTCTTGCTTTAGGTGTCATTATGGCATGAAAGCGTACTTACATAAGGGACTGATGCATTGGTAAAGGAGCTTTTTCGAAGACTAAAAACCACTGTGGATGCCATCATCTGTATTATCAGTTATTCCTCCTGTTGTAGCTGTCTTCAGTTTGTCATTGGTTTTTCCTTTGTGGCTGTTGCTTTGTCATCACTTTTTGAGTAGCTTCTGTTGATCTCAGCTCATTGTCATGTTCTTGTCCGTGGAAGAGGAGATCATGCCAGATGAACTTTTGTTTGCAAATCAACTGCCATAATTCCCTAGAAATATGTTGAAAAATCCGGTGCATCGCTTTGCTGTCTGTTGCTCCAGAAGGGGAAGATGTATATTTACAGAGAATACTTTATCAATTTTGTTAGAACACATGAAGATTCATTACTTTAGTTCTTTTTTTTTTTATAAACTGAGAGTGTGCATTTCATTTCCAACACTGTTTTTCAATTCTTTTTTGTTTTTTTTGCTCATGTCATCGGGAAAATATTGCCCCTTTTCCACCCTTCTTCAATCAATTTATCCTCCCGGTCATGGCAGGTTATAGAAAACTTATCATGCCATCGACATTTATATTATACACACACACATACACACACACACACACACACACACACACACACACACACACACACACACACACACACACATATATGAAAGAGGGTTAAAAGCTTAATACAAAATTTTTACGTTGTAAATCTACTATTCATATTTTATCACTTAATAGAACATAAAATAATTCTATAGGAGGTAATGAAAAGAAACTAATATCCAAGCACTTGTTCATTCCAAGATTAATAAGCCAGTTAGCAAAGCGATTTCTTTCTCGAAAGTTCGCAGCAGTTTTCTGATATCTTTAAGTAAAGAAGGACTAGCATTATCAATCATAAGCTCCAAACTAAGAAGAACAATAATGGCTTTCGAGTCAATTTCGATAATGATCAGCTGACTAAAAATCTGAAGAATGATCTTATAAAATCCAAGTTATATTACGAAGTTGAGTCCCAACCACAAAACCCAAAGTTCTACTTGTGTTGACTAACATATTTCTACGAAGGTGGCAAAACTACTAATACGGTCACCCCATGTGTTCCTAAATAAACCCCCTGCACCAGTAACTCCTAGGTTGCCTTTAGAGGTCCATTAGTATTTAGTTTAATGTATCCATAAGGTGGAGGATCCCATTAATCAAAATTGGACAAGTCCATGATACACTTAAAGTTGAGTCATTCACGTACGAAGTTTTAATGATTTGCTTTGTGTATGATTGAATTACTTTTATTGAATTCAAAGGGAAAATAAAGTTGTTCTAAAAAAGTGACTTGTTTCTCTATTGTCAAAAAAGCCACACCTGCTCCAAAAACTATACTCCAGTCATGATGAAAATTCTATCATCCCTTAATAGCGAGATTTGAATTCAACTATTGCGACAAATTCATTGAGAAGAATTCTCCCAAATAGTATTATAGGACAAACTTAAATCATATCCTATGGACAATTGACAATCCCTTAGAACATGTAAAGTTATTTCCAAATGAAACTCACATCTCAAGCAATATGGATTTTCTACCAAGTTGCGAGATGTTTTCAATTCATTAGATAATAGTTTCTTATGAGTAACTAGCTAGAGGAAAATTCTAATACATTGAGGTCCCTTCCACTTCCAAATTATGAACCATATACTATCGGATTCTTAATTGTCTACCTCATTGATTACCTTGCACGCTAAGTTAACAGAGAAAGTCCCGCTTCCAGTACCCTCCCGCCAAAGATTATTGTCCCTATCAAAAGCTGAAGGAGGTTTGACAGCTCTGATGTGAAAGATTGTATCTTCCAATATAATTCCTTGAAATATATGAAAATTCCAATTTCCATTTAGCCCATAATCGCAAATCTGTCCAACTTAAAGGGATAGAATTGGATACTAACAATATTATAGAGCGGCTCCATACACGGTATCCATCTATATATCCAAAACCTAACATGTTTGTCATTTCCCTAACTCCATGAAACTCATATTTGTAAAGCCGATCATACGTTCACAATTGCTTTCCATAAGATCGAGTCACTAGGTTTAGCATGAAATGTGAACAATATTTAGCAATCAGAACTTAAGCCCAAAGATTATTAGGTTGAGTCTTGAGGCCTCGCACTAGTTTATTATAAATCCTTGATTGGTTAGTTCAAGAGATCTAAAATCAAGACGGACACATTTCTTAGGCTTGCGGATGGACTCCCAATTCAGGAGGTGAATTTCACGTCCGTCGCTTGTGTTTCCTCATACGAAAGCACGAGAATTCTTTTCAATCTCTCTACAAACTTGAGTTGGAACTTTAGTGCATTGCATGTGATAGATTGGGTTAGACATAACTACAGACGGATAAAGTAATTCGACTAGTCATTGACCAGCTTTCAGATTTCCATCCACTAAACCTTTTATTCGTCCTCTTTAATGCAGATTGAAAATGTCTTGAAGTTCTTCCATGAATTAAAGGCACTCCTAGTTATTTGCCTAGCTCCACATACACCAAAACCAGATGTCTCACTCAAATTACATTTCAACGTCAGAGAAATATTCTGTGAACAGAAAATTTTAGTTTTATCCCCGCTCACAATCTTTCCTATTCCATGATGACATCCATTTGATCTCTCAAAGCGCCTGCCATTAACATGAGATCATCCGCAAACATTAGATGAGAAATTTATGATCCACTCCTTTGAAAGCAAAAAGGTTTCTACCGGTTTGAATTTAGTACATCATAAACGAGGTGAGATAATCTTTCCATGCATAACAAAAAGATGTATGCTAAAATAGGGTCTCCTTGACATACTCCCCTATTTGGAAAGAATTTCTTGGTAATCTCGCAATTCCACAAAACTTGCAAGGATGATGATGGGATGCAATTCATAATTATATGAACCATAGATGATGATGTGATGCAATGCAATTCATGATTAAATGAATTGTAGAATTTGGGACATCTGACATGTGAAGAGTCTCCTCAATGAAGAACCACTTGAATCGATCATATGCCACAAGGTCAATTTTAAGGATCATATACCCCATTTTCCCTGAATTTTGCTCATCAAGTGAATTTACTCTTGTGCAACAATAACATTGTCCTGAATATGTCTATCAAGAACAAAACTGGCTTGATTAGGCGAAACAAGTTGCGGAAGCACTTCCTTTTGTTTGTTCACGATCACTTTGGTGAGAAATTTATAAGCGATGTTACACATACTAATTGGTCTAAAGTTATCGATTGATTTTGGTTGTTTCACTTTTGGGATCAGTACCAAGAGAGTTTTATTAATCTCAGTCCAGTTAAAATTCCCAGACCATGTCTTAACAATAAAATTAACAACTGAATAATTACTAACCAGATTCCACTAATGTTGAAAGAAAACTATTTCAAAACCATTCGGCCCCAGCGGTTTGTAAGATCCCATATTAAACAGTGCTCTGCGGACCTCTTCTTTATCGACCAGCTTAGTCAAATTCGAATCTTGCAAAGAACTCAGGACTTGAAATCTGTTTGGCTACAGAATCGTCGTTAGAATTGGGTCATCTTTAGTGAAAAGGTTCTTGTAGAAATCTACCACAATGCCTTTCAACTCCTCTTTGGTCAGACACCCATTCTCCACCATCATTCTTTAGAACATCAATTGTATTTTATTGATGACATTTATAAATATCTACATATTTAAATCGTAACTCCGTCTAGGCATTCTTATTCTTTGACTCTATACATCCTCCCTTTCCGCCAATAAAATGGGTAGCTGATCCTTTTGGAGCCTGGATAAGGCAGCGACTCCTCTTTTTTAATTATGATTTAGGAGAAGACTCAAAGACTTTGAGGTGATGCCGGTCAAAAAGTGTAAGCCTAGATCATTACAAGTATCAATCATTATGGCGGTCCATGTTGTGTGCAAGTCTTCGCCAATTGAGTTGGCCCTTTGACGGAGCCAAAGGAAATTCAACAAAAAGATTAAGAAAAATAAAAGACAACGGTGAACTTTTTTAAGCATGAAAATGGTGTCCAATTTGTGTTGGCCGTGGGGTGGTTTGCTCTGTTAAAAGTCATATTCTCCTATTGCTTCTAATTATGATTTTTCAGACTGGCAAGGACTTAGATTCCATTTGGAGTAGATTTCTCCACATGTTCTGTCCTTGGATGCGTATCTGATTTACCAACTTCCATTGTTGTTAATTAACCGAAGAAAGCAGAAGTAGTTTTAGCTTTATATGCTGAAAAGACCTAACCAAGAAATTAGACAGATCTTATACAGATGCGGGCAGACGGCCTCAGCAGAGTGCAAGAACAGGGAATGAAATGAAAAAACGCAACACATCATAGGAAGAGCACATGTGCATGCTCTCGGCAACATTTTAGGCTTTTTCGTCATCATCTAGAGGAGAGGAACAGCTTGCTTTGCCCAATCACATGCATTAGCATTGTTTTCCAGATACAGACATTCAGTAAGTTATTGAACTATTCCAAATCTTGTGTATAAAAAAATATTTATATATGGTTACAGAAGGGCATACATATATTGGGAGACAGAATCTTTTTGGAACCCAAAAAGAAAAAGAAAATATTTGCTCACTTATCAAGATCAGATCGAGAGAGAGATGGAGATAGGCTCGTCTAGATGGGGCATTATTGGGCATGTAATTGATCCAACTTTCTTGTCCAATTATGCCCACTTGTTCCTTCCCAGCTGTAAGTAACCTCCAAGCTCTCTTCTCTTGGCCCCTCCACATCTAATCCTCTCTCTCTCTCTCTCTCTCTCTCTCTCTCTCTCTCTCAATCCAATCTGTATTCTCACCACTTCATGTTGTTGGCCCTTTACATGCCTGAAGACCCATACAAATTCTTGGCAAATCTAGCTTTTTTTTTCTGGGGATCTTGACAATATACTCAAGTTTGGCCTAATATGATTCATCTACTCAACCTTCCAAGCATAAAGAAACAAGCAAAATTCTGCAGACCCACTTGCAGAAATCCCATCCACAGAACCTGATCTCTCCGTCTGCGATGACAATGGCGTTGATGCGTATGGCGAAGATGCCGAGGATGCAGATATTGATGACACAATGGGCTTGAATATGAACAATGCATGCCTTAGACCTGGGCTAAAGAGCCAGTCATGGACATCCCAATAGACCTCCACTCTAAGCTTGTTAACATAGATGGACTCATTACCTCTGAATTTCCACTGGAGGTGTTTCACATGGATTGCCAATTGCCCGTCGATTCTGATCTCCATTTCTGGTTCGATCCCATTTAGTGAACCGCCATTACCGATGCTCCCACTGCTGGAATTCCTGTTCTTACATTCAATCGATATCTCGTGGCATCCGTCCTTCTCATAAAACTTAGCCCTTGTGGAGAACTTCTTTTTACCGAATACATGCTCTTTCTTCGAAACTAAAATCGGATCGATAAGAGCCGGCCTACAACCAGTCTTCCTATACGCATCCTTCTTCAGATCACCAACAAGCAGAACAACTTCCTCGTCGCAGACTACAGCGACATAGTATTCAGAGTTTGGTTCAGTTTCACCATTAAATTTCGCTGCTTTGAGGTCCCAGAAAATATCGACCACTTTTCCCTCAACCGTGAAGTGCTTAGATCCTTGTTTCCTCCAGAAGTACCACGGTTTGAGCTCCACTTTGCAGGTGTACTGGTTTTCTCCTTCGGGGCCTTCGACCGATACAGAGAGGCCATGAAGCATCAAATTCTTGCACCATGTGATGGTGATCAGTCTGCACTGATCGGCAATCTTTGTACGGTAGACGGACATGAAAACGCTCTGGCCAGACCTTGTCACAGCAGCCTGATCATCACTCAGCTTCTCACCGGATGAAAAGCAAGCGGGAATCCCAATTTGGTCTTGCATTCTTTTTGCTTGAATCTTGATCGATCAACTTGATTATGGACAAAGTTCGGCTAAAATCAAGAAGCAGCGGCTCAAGAGATGAGAAAATATGGGCGCAACAGGCAGGATGAAAGGCCTATGAATATCAGCATAGAGAGAGAGAGAGAGAGAGAGAGACTTACTTGCTAAAATGAATTCAATCAGAGATGCTGCCAGAGGTGTTCTTCTTGGCAGCATTTACTTACAAAGAAAAAAAAGATTATTGTTCTCCAAACTGTCATAGAGATGGCAGTGACTGAGAGCTAGTGAAGACTGCTCTTTTTATATGCTTCAATGATTTGTTGCCGTGCCTGATTTCCTCTTAACTGGACTTCGCATCTCTCCGATTGTATCTTCTTATTTAATTGATTTTCTTTCTCTAACTAATGAAGCTAGGGACAGCTTTTGTGAAACCAAGGTGTTTTCTTTTGCTTCTGTTGCACTTAAATTACTCTTTCCCATGCATGGTGAAAAAGCAGAGACGCCATTTTTTTCACTGGATTTAGAGTACAGTTCATTACGTTTAGAAAAAACCAATACAACTCTGCTAAACATGCCGGGCACATGATATGTTTAGAAAAAAAAATTAATCAATATGACCAGTCAACAACTATTTAAATAAATAAATATATAAATAAGTTAGAGGGAAAGGCAGAGAGAGAAACTTCGTCACTTCAACGTGGGTCTTCATAATTTTCTATGATTTGAGTTGAACACCAACTACAACAACGTGGAAATGCACTTTTAACCTTTTTTCCTTCGAAGAGGTTGTCTGTGCGAGGAATCTAGGCACTAGATAATGGTGGTAGTAGTAGTTGCAGAAAGTGAGAAGTCAGGCTTCTATGGTTCTGCAGGTTTTAGATTGGGCCCAAGTCTCAGCTTTCTCTGCGCTCTCACAGCTCAGAGATAAAGATGGGGCAAGTGATTAGAAGATGAAGTCGCCCATTCATCTTGAATAATGCAGCTTGTGAAGGTCCCATCAGTCAAATTATTTACAAAGTTCCATGGTGGGACTGAACAGAAAAGATGGCATCTTTAAAGAGACTCTGCTTTCTTTTTTGTATCAGCCAGTTGTAAATTTGTAATTCTTGAATAAGTATTTCCCAGATTACTCGATCGAAAGCATCTTCCACACGGAAATTGCACGCCCCTTCTCAACACAAGAATAGACTTTGCAATCAGAAGCCAATGATTGCTGCTCCAAGACGAGGCACTTCATGCAAATCTTTAACAATGATGAAGAAAAGAGAATCATGCCCAATGTGGTATCAAGAAAAAGAAAGAAACTGAGGTTATATACAATGATAAAATGATACTTGATATTATGGGAGAGGGGAGGAGGAGAAGGGGGCATATTGGATCTGTTAACCAGTTGTCATAGATTACACCAACTAAGAAACAGTTGTACTAGGATTAGGTGAGAGAAAAGGTGATTTCTTTTACCTTATTCGATTAGTTTGGACATGGAAAGATTTGACTTCATTTATTGCCAAAGTAGAATCCTATGCGACTTTTCTTGGACTTCGGTTGTTACGTGTGAGTCCTATTATGACATTATTTTAAAAAAAAGGCAGCAACTTCAATTATCTTTCTATAATAACAATTGTTTAGGAAAGACCTTTTCCCTTGTTTATCAAGAAAATCAAGATATCGCAAAGAAGAAATTAGTCGCATACCCAAAGGAAAGATAACCTTTTTCTTTACGAGACGATACAAAGCAGGTGTTTTCTTGGGTCTCTGAATGTGATGTGCTTTTACGACCTCTGAGGAATAAAGAAGAAAAAAAGAACTTTGATGTAATTCCATTTGAGTTGTCAGTTTTCTGAAATCCTTTTTTGCGGGAACTCTCAACTGTCGTAGAAGGATTTGAGTAGATCAAAAACCACAATGAAATCGTCACTCATTCTTGAGCTTGCCACCGTCGTTGATCCAAAAAGCTCCTAACTTTGCAAAGTCGCATTCTCACCGGTAGTTCAAAGAGTTGAAGTGTTGCAACTTTGAGTTCAAGTTAGAGCCATTATGTCATCAAGAGTTTAATTTTATCTGTCTTCAATTGGAGCAACAACCAACGGTTTTTGCATGCCTTTTATGAAGTCTTTGGGAAGTGTTGTCGTCGAAAGCCACGCATGATGTTTTCAGCTTTCTGGTCTAATCTGAGCAACAATACTTGCCCGGAAACACTGAAAAGAAAGGAAACTAGCAACTTGTACTGGAAAGAGCAAAAAAAGCTGCATTTTGTTATCAGTTTTGATTGGACAACATAGTCTTGGTCGTGTGGTTGATTAGCTGATGTTAATATCGTCATGCATCTCAATGAAAAATTAAACATCCCAGTGATTAAGTTCATCTCCATGGGGATTTATGTCTGTCCCTGAGTAGATAGAGATTGTCAGTTGACCGGCCGAATTGGGATATATTGCTCGACCAGCTGGAGACTCTTTCCCCATTTGTGTAATTTGCAAAAGATTATTACTGACTTCTTTTTCATGAATTGGTTGATCAATTCTGCAAATCATTCTTTGGATGAGAGGACCATATGGGATGGGAAACTCACCCTCAGGTTCTAGCTGCAGTAATGCAATTCCTGCATCAAACTTAGGAAGCCCGAACAAAGTGTGTA
This sequence comes from Eucalyptus microcorys, assembly GCA_014182515.1. Classification (NCBI taxonomy): domain Eukaryota; kingdom Viridiplantae; phylum Streptophyta; class Magnoliopsida; order Myrtales; family Myrtaceae; genus Eucalyptus; species Eucalyptus microcorys. Next base: position 25,755,489 of record CM024572.1, read on the forward strand.
GCTTATAATGCTATGCAAAAAATGTTGGTGATTTTATTTAGAAGGATCTCGTAAGGCATCAATACACAGAATGAAAGGCACCGAGATAAGTTAACGCCAGAACACTATGGCTGTTCTTGTGAGTTAATGCTACTTATGATCAACTCCATAAAGTTGCCTGTTTTTGTACCATGAGCAGGAAATGCCCCCGGAGAGAAGAGGAATTGTGATTCAGCCTAAATGGTCGCTGACTCGCTATAGCACCTAACATGGTGATCTGAAAGAAATTTTGCAAGTAAAGAGAATAGTGGCAGACATGGTCGTTAGCTAGGTATGTCCTTCAGAAGTAAGGCAAGAAGATCTATCTTGATTCCTTGGATTCTCTCTCCATGTCATTGGTAGGCTCTGCTTATAATTAGGAGAAGCAAGCTATACATAAATTCGCAACCTTTCCAAGTCACAGAGCAATGCAAGGTGGAAAACCGATAGCATGTGCAGACAATGCTGGTTGCTAGTGAAGTTTCCGAGTGAATCCTTTGTGACACCAACGTCATCTCAGTGCGTTCTTGCGACCGGTTATAAACATTGGTGTTATCTATTATGCGACCCCTAGCTGTGGCTCATAATTCTTGGTCAACAAAAGCATTAAGATTACTGCCCTGCAAAAAGGGAAATGGTTTAAAACTCTCTTTCTCATGATCGGTGATTGCATCATCTACTGATTTTGATTATGCATTGCACATGTTCCTCCCTTTTGTGGTTCCTTTCTGATGGATTCAGGCTCTTGTTGGAGTTTCTCGGAACACCATATTAAGCTAGATTCACTGTACGATGCTCCTCTTCTGGAGGACTCATCAAAGCTGACTTCCAGATAAACTAGCAAAGATTTTTACCTGAACCAGTGAATGAAGGATTTGACACTTCCCAGGGCATAAAGGAATTTTAATGCTGTCAAACATCATGTATCTGATTGTTATTGCTAACTGCGAATTGGCTCTATTAATTTCTGTTCTTTGCGATGCCCTTTGAAGCATGGAAAGAAAAGATGGATTCCCCAGGTATGCATTCACAGCCATCTTGCAAACTGACGTTGATTTTGTAGTTCCCGATGTGTAGTACTGGGCCACGTCCAAGATTTAGAAAGCGTTCTACTCAAATCTGAGACAATTTCATTTGTTTTGATTAGAGGGAAAGACACTCTGAGACTCAGTTTAAGCTAGATATTGGGATGTTTTTCTCAATATTCTTCTGAAATTTGAATGGGAGATTAATTGAAGTGCTAGTCAGGGTTTTGTTTCTGATTGTCTGATGATAACTCTGCCTAAAGAAAAGCTAATCTTACATGATCATACTCATGCATTTACTATCTCTAGTAGTCTGCAAGCTGGGAGCGAAATGCCCCATGTGGAGGTAATGCAAAGAACTAGAATAAGCTCTTGAATAATGCACAGGCATGGACATTCCAACTTCGGTCTCTGTCACGAAATTCTACTACTTGTCACGAGAATTATGATCAGCACGATTCTCTTAATGTACTGATAAAGCGGTTGTCATGACCACTTGTTTTTGAGGTAGAATTTCTTGTCTTTCTGCTTTAGGAAGTAAGATGTCTTTGACAGAGAAAATATTGCCTGCAGTTCTGATTCTAGCATGGACTAATCAGAGTCCACTCACCGGGTAACACGTGTCGTCTGGTGCCACACTGGAATTAGAGTTGATTTTGGAAAATAGAAAAAATTCGGTTCTCTCTTGTTGATCCCACCAGAGACCCCCTGCCTATCTCTCGATCAATTTGAACAAGCGAAGATCTCTCTACAAGAAAATATTAGCTGGGCTCCATCAAATCCTTCCTCCCACAGTTAATTTGAACGGAAGCGAGGGCCTCTATCTCCCCCACCTCTTGCCCGATTGCTCTGCAAATGAGAAGAAATATAATTTGCTTAATTTCTAAGTCTATATCTTTCTTACTCATTTGTAACTTTCTATGCAAATGAGCTGTTAAGTTTTAAATTGATGGCTCATGCTTATCTGTATCTAAATAAAGCTAGTTGCATCATATTAAACTGAACAACTTGCTTTTTTTCCGGTGTGAAACTATTCAAAAGGCCACATTAGCCTTTTTGGAGGTTCTTTTTCTAGTTTTTGGTGGGTGTTGGGGGTGGAAGTAGCATTGGGATGCTTCTCATCCGCAAATATGGTATTGATTCAAGACATTTACAATATCACTCTGAGTTTTGATTATACTCCAAGTAAAGATGCTATCATGCGCCTCGCACACATTGTTCTAACCACAAGAACAAAAACACCACTCCGCCGAAAGCAAATTACACCATTCTGGAGACTTAAGGTATGTAAATTCGCTTGCACACATTGTTCTAACCACAAGAACATAAACATCACTTCTCTGGGTGGTAGATTACACCATTCTAGAGACTAAGGTATGTAAATTCATGACATGAGACACATTTTTTCATCCTTAATTAATCATAAAGCTGAAAAGACAAAGTACCTAGCAAACGGTAAAGGCAGGGGTAGCGCAAGACAGAGCGAGACATCGTTCGGCATGGTTTCGTCGAACAATCGGACGAGGCAGATGTGGACACGTTCATCGGGCGACGAGGGCGAGGAAAAATAAAAACCTTGAATCAAAAGAAAATACTAAATTTACGAATCGATGGCAAAAAAAAAAAAAAAAAATGTTGGAGAAAATGTTAAAAAAATCGGTACCTAAGCAAAGGCGGAGGAGGTTCATCGGTCAGTCGAAGGCAGCATGTTTTGTCGAGCGGCCTCAAGAGTTTCTGAGTGGAAGGGCAGAGCGACTGGGAGAGATTCTCGAGAAGGAAGGGGCATCGGCAGATGTAAAGAAAGCGTGTCAGAAGCGAATGCAAAAGCGGTGGCGGCCGGTTCGTCCAACGGCGGGCTCCATCGTCCACTGGAGAAAGAGCAAAACAGTAAAGCGATCAGGAGAGATTCTTGGGAAGGAAGCGGCATTGGCGGATGCAGAGGAAGCATGTCAAACGGAACGAAAAATATATAGAGAGAGAGAGAGAGAGAGAGAGACCCACCTCCCTTCAAATTAATAATGAGAGGAAGGATCTGGTGGGACCCAGCTAAAATTTTCTTGGAGAGACGAAATCCTTTTTTTTTTTTTTTTTTTTAATATTAAGTATTGATAATCATATAATTGAGAAATAGATCAAAATTCTTATATCAAATGAATTTCTTCTTGATTAAAAGCAAAAGAAATTCCTACCCCAACAAACAAAGTAAATAGCACTAATATAATCATAGAAAATAACATGGTATTGTCCGATTCATAAGGATAAGAGAAAGTATTTTTAGTGACAAAATGAGTAATAGTAATAAAAGGGTGGCATTGCTCCGTCAGGCTTTCGCCCATTGCGGAAAATTCCCCGCTGCCACCTCTCATAAGAGTTTGGGCTATGTCTCAATCCCAGTGTGGCCAGGGAGTTTCGGATTTAATACCGATATTTTAGCAACAAATCCAATAAATCTAAGTGTAGTCCTTGGTGTATTGATCTTTTTTGGAAAGGGAGTGTGTGGGAGTTGTTTATTTCAAGAATTGATTAGACTAAACCACTTGCACTTTTTTTCATTATAACTAGTAAAAAGTAAAAGATACATGATCCCGCAAATTACTTCTAAATAAATTAAGTGAATAAATTAATAAACCTGGTAAGGTTCTTCGCTTTATATCGAATTAAACCACATGCTCCACCGGGTTGTGCCGCCCCCGTCAATTCCTTTGATTCACTTTTTCAAATTGATCGAGAGATAGACAAGGGTCTCTGGTGCGCCTAGTAAAGGAAGCTTGATTTCAGCATGGCATCGAGCGACACATGTCGCCCAGTGAGTACATTCTGATTATGCCATGCTGAAATCAGAGCTGCGGGTAATATTCTCTCATCGGCAATTTCTGGTGCTAACCGTACAGTTCAACAACACTTCAACCTAGTATGACACAGCTGAGGTGGGCTTCAAGCCCAACAATCCATCTTAGGCTTCACAAAGTAGGTTTCCTTATGCTTGCCGTCATCGAGGACTCGACATCCCTCTTTATTCAGCAGAGTCGCGTAAGTATCTCGATCCATCTCAGGTGAATTTTGACCTACGCATGTTTTGCGGCAGCAATTTTTGGGTTGCTGAGGTCACACAGAGACCCTTCTCGGTGCTTGTTATTGGTTGTGTTGGCAAGGAAATCTTGCGGCCATCCAGGGCTTTTGCTAACATGCTTTTGACATGTCATCATCTTAAGTCTGCACTGAAAGTCGCTCGCTGTTTCTTAGCGATGCTTGAGAAGCATCTGTTTCACCATCTAAGCACACGCCCTTGTCCCAGAATCTGCAGAATTCTAATGGCAAATCTTGTTTTTAAGCTATAGAATCATCTACCACCATGGCTAATCATAAAGGCAAATTCCCTGAGAGAAACTCGGTATACCCTCAACGAGCTCGTGAAGCAGCAAATGTGTGTGCCAGAGTTGAATTACGTGGCGCCAACGGAGGGCTCCAATCGGTTCGGGTTTGCGGGGTACCAGGAGAACCATCATCAGTCATTTCACTCACTCCCCATGAACCACGAAAAGCAGCAGATGGTGATCTGCCGCACAATACAGCCTCAAAAGCGAGCGTTCCATTCCATAAGCCGGAGAAATCAACATAAAAAAGATCAGGTTTGAACAAAATTATCTTTGGCTAGTATTCTTAGGCACCTATGTATGGAAATGAGGTCCAAGATTGGCTGTAATGGTTTCTCTAACAACCTAAAAATAAGAGGAAAATTCTTACCGATTTTATTATTTGGTATGATTCATTTCAATAAATCATTGGATATTAGAAGGTGAGTCGAATTGAATTAATATAAATCAAACCAAACCGATGGAACTTTTAGAGAGTAAATTTATTACCTCTCCAACCAGAAAAGGATTTAATTACCTAAATGAGTTAAGGGTGGAGTCTAATCCTAAATCTAAATATTTCATCGGTAAAAAACGGTATGCAGCCCAAAATCGAGAGATGTACACGTGGCGAATTTCCAGCCGAGTTGCACAGAAATCGGGTGCAACTCGTTCGCGAGAGGGAATGGAATGGATAAAACCCAGCCCTCAATCGAGAGGCCCTCTTTGATTTTGCAGAAGAGATAACCCCCCCCCCTCTCTCTCTCTCTCTCCTCTATCCTCTCTCACTCTTTCCTCTCTTCTTCTTCTTCTTCAACCCATTTTCAAGCTCTCTTTCTCTCTCTACCGAAGGGGCTTCCAATTCGCAGAGCCAGCAATGGCGCTTTCGACCGCGGCCTCCTCGAAGCTCACCTACCCGTGCCCCGCCTCCTCCTCCTCCGCCGCCGCCGCGGCCCCCCGCCTCCGCCCCCGCCGCCCGCGCCCTCCCCTCCACCGTCGCCGCCGCCGCCGTGTTCCGCACCAGGCTCGCCCCGGCCCAGCTGTCCTCCTCCTTCATCGCCCCCTTCGCCCCTACTTCCGGCGCCTCCACGGGTGTTGCCCCCGCGCGGCGCCGCCGCGGCGCCTTCACGGTGCGCGCGGCCCGCGGGAAGTTCGAGCGGAAGAAGCCCCACGTCAACATCGGCACCATCGGGCACGTCGACCACGGGAAGACCACGCTCACCGCCGCCCTGACCATGGCCCTGGCGGCCATGGGGAACAGCGCCCCCAAGAAGTACGACGAAATCGACGCCGCTCCTGAGGAGCGCGCCCGAGGTATCAATCTTTCGTCCTCGCTGTTCCTGTGGTGGTCGCTGTCGTTGATGGAAATTATCGGTTGTTGCCGGTCTTTGGATTTTTACCGAACGACTTTTTTTTTCTTGCGAATTGCTTCTGTGAGGTTATGAAATTGTGCGGACTTGTCTTCAGTAGTCAAACATTGTGATTGCGGTTTAGTAATTATCTTGCGTATTGTGTATAAGAGCTGCTCTAGTACAGAATTGAGCTGGATTGTAATCTGGGACATGGTTTTGAAGAGCTAAATAATCAGTGAAACTTTCTGTTAGAGGTTTAGTTTTGAGGGGCACAATTGTAACTGAAGTTGCTTAAGAAAGCTGGGTAAAAATGATTGCGGTCATTGTGTACATGGTGGTCAGGCAATGTCAAGACTGTGTTTAAAATTGCATTAAGATTGTTTCTTGTTGAATAGAGAAAGTAATCTTACGAATCTTCTCTGAACATGCCTACGTTACTTGATTATTGAGTTTAATCTTCGAGAGGATGAAAAGGTTGAAACTGTGTTTGTGGAATAGGTATCACCATCAACACCGCCACTGTGGAATACGAGACTGAGAACCGCCACTACGCCCACGTGGACTGCCCTGGACATGCTGACTATGTGAAGAACATGATCACTGGTGCTGCCCAGATGGACGGTGCTATTCTTGTCGTTTCAGGTGCCGATGGCCCAATGCCACAGACCAAGGAGCACATACTATTGGCTAAGCAAGTTGGTGTGCCCAACATGGTGGTTTTCCTGAACAAGCAGGACCAGGTTGATGATGAGGAGCTTTTGCAGCTTGTAGAGTTGGAAGTCAGGGAGTTGCTTTCTTCGTATGAATTTCCTGGTGATGACATCCCCATTCACTCCGGTTCTGCCTTGTTAGCTTTGGAGGCTTTGATGGCAAATCCCAGCATCAAACGCGGGGAGAATCAATGGGTCGACAAAATCTATGAACTGATGGATTCTGTGGATAGTTACATCCCCATTCCACAAAGGCAAACTGATCTCCCCTTTTTGCTGGCTATTGAAGACGTGTTCTCGATCACTGGTCGTGGTACTGTGGCTACTGGCCGTGTTGAGAGAGGAATAGTCAGAGTTGGAGAAACTGTGGACCTTGTTGGTTTGAGAGAGACGAGGAATACCACAGTTACTGGAGTAGAAATGTTCCAGAAGACGCTTGATGAGGCAATGGCTGGGGATAATGTGGGTTTGTTGCTCAGAGGTATTCAGAAGATCGATATCCAAAGAGGGATGGTTTTGGCCAAGCCTGGAACTATTACCCCACACACGAAGTTTGAGGCCATAGTGTACGTACTGAAGAAGGAGGAGGGTGGTAGGCACTCACCTTTCTTCGCCGGCTACCGGCCTCAATTCTACATGAGGACTACTGATGTCACCGGGAGGGTGACTTCAATCATGAACGATAAAGATGAGGAGTCCAAGATGGTTATGCCTGGGGACCGTGTTAAGATGGTGGTTGAGCTAATTATGCCCGTGGCTTGTGAGCAGGGAATGAGGTTTGCTATCAGAGAAGGTGGAAAGACAGTGGGAGCCGGTGTTATTCAGGCCATCATCGAGTGACACTGGAGTATGCTATGGCTTCAGTGCTTAGTTCTTGACTCTTTGAGTTGATTCAATCATTATACCATCAAGTTGTGGAACTAATGAGAATTTGAATGTCATATATTTTGCGGTTTTGCCTCATCTTTGCTTTGTGAGAAGTTGTAGTTGGACGATTAGTTTTATGATAATCCAGAACTTATTGCTTTCTGCTGTATCTGTCATCTTAGCTGCCACTGAGTTTCTTTGGCCATTCCGTAATATTCCTTGTTTACAGATTAGACCCTTATCGTTTCAGCTCAGCCCATTCTTGTTTTCAGTTGCTACTGTCCTCTCCTTTTTAGCGGAAGAAACCTGTTGACGATTGTTCACCATACATTTGAATGCCTGTGTTCATTGGTTCTGGTGCGTCATGCATTTTGATGGGGACATATGGATCCCTTTTCTATTATCTTAGCACCTGCAAACTCTTATAAAATTAGTGCCCCGAATCCTTGGTTTTATGTGTTCGGGATTGGGAATTCTCAATGTTGCTGTCACGAAGGTGTGGTCTTGCCACGAGGAATATATTGAGCTTAAGCTCTTGCATAGCATTCGACGTTTGACGAAGAACCCACCGTCCCTTTGTATTTGCCTAACTTTTGCTTAATCCTTTGGAAGCAAATGATACCCATACTTCAATCACGGATTGTTATGTGGACAAGTGACTAATCTAATATTTGGTTAGAGTTTATACCTGGCATTGGAGAAATTTCCTCCATAGCACACAGTTCAAATTTTAACTGGAGAAGGGAATTTACTTTAGAATAGTTTTGGAGCTGGAAAAATTTTTCAAGAGGCTTTTCACGCGAATGAAATCTATGTACTCTTTTTTTGCTGAAGAAATAAGTTACCTAAAATTCAATAACGTGGGCCATTTCCAATTAGCACAAGTAGTTGTCGCGTGATACATAATTCATAAGCTACTTTCAACTATCAAGCACCCAGGATCGGCAACCAAGGTCGTCGCTTGGTAAGGGATGCGCAATTGCTTGCACCCGACAATGAGGGGAGGAAAACAAGAGAAGTAGAAATCCTAGAAAATGATCGAGGCTATCAACTCTTGAACAAATGCTGCTCTCTGCCTTCTTGTTCCATGGTCTTGTCCCTCACCTTCGTCCGATGAAGGGCTGCACGGAGAGCATCAGTTAGTAACTTTGGTTTTGTTTCTGGGAAATACAGATGGAAAACAAAATCTTTAGGGTTAATATCCAAAAAAATCCCAAACTAGTACATTTGTGACAACATAAACTAATTTTTTGACCACCAAAAACCCTAAACCGGTACATTTTTGACAAATTTACCCCAAACTGATCCACTAGTGACAAATTTACCCTCTATTAGTTTCCGTTAATTTTTACGGTCAAATTATTAAGTTAAATGACACATGACAGTTGACCGATATACTAATTTGGGATTTTACTCTCCATTTGTCACAGTTTATAATTTTGTGATTTTTTTGTGGTATTAATCCAATTTAACATGGGATATATTTGTTACAAATGTATTAGTTTGGGATTTTTAGCGGTCGAATAAATTAATTTAGGGTAAATTTGTCATAAATATACTAATTTATGATTTTTTTATGGTCAATTGAGGTAAATTTATCACAAGTGTATCAGTTTGGAGTTTTTCATGATCAAAAAAATAATTTAGGGTAAATTTGTCACGGGGTTTTTCAGGGTATTAACCCAAATCTTTAACAGCTCTATTGTCAATCTTTAACTATCCTCGGGGTTTTTCATTGTTCTTTAACAGTTTTGTCAGTCTCAGCTTAGACTATCCTTGTCAGGCAATGACCTCTTACTAAAGATTAAGCTAAAACAAGATGACTCAGTTCACTGGAGAAATTCTTTATCTACGCCAAGGCAAGTTTCAGTTAACCATAAAAAAGGAAAGGATGCATCAGATTGTGTAAGGCACTGATGGTGATGAAAATAATCGGCTTTGAAGCATTTTAGTTAAGTAAAATTTGGAAGGCATGTGAGCTAACAGTGAAGGGAGATGAAGGCCGTCTCCACCTTCAAGGAGGTCAAAGTACTTGTCATAATAAGACAGAATAAAGGCTACACACATGGAATGGAATATCTTCCCTTATCAAATTAGTTAGTGTACCCGAGTCATAAGATTCTGCAGCACTAGCCAAGCAAGTAATTTCTTCAAATATCCTACATACCATAAGCCTGAGGCAAATGTTCAAAAGCCCTTGGTTCCTTCGGCAATTTAGCATTATAGCATGACTCAAACTTTGCTAAGGATCAAGTTACAGAGATTTGCCTTCTGGAATTATGCCTATTTTTCTTCCCCCTTTTAACTATACAAACGCTACAAATTACTAATTCACAAGAACTTTGGTTCATATGCTTATTTTAAAGCCCCAGGCTTCTTATTTAGATGCATCTTTACAATCATCACGCAAAAATACGTTCAGCAAGTCCAATCAATTGTTGTACACCAAAACAGATAGATAAGCACCATTTCTGCATTTTGTTAATACGAACTTATTGATTCTAAGGTATCAATTTTGATCATGAAGAGAGACTTCGACAAACCTTTTAACTCCATGATTAGGTTCTTTTACTCTGTCACAGGTGTTTTTATCATGTCCCTATGCAGAACAGACAACTCATTGTATTTGGTGGAAAACCGTACCTTTTTGCATCAGAAGTAGCTGGTGAATCCACAGAGGAAGCATCCTCTTGCTGAGCTTGATTGGGATTTGAGAATGGTAAATTATGTAGAAAAGGTGTGAGGAGCGGATCAGGTGTCGTCTCAGATACATTTTCCTTGACATGCGCTGAAGACCCAAGAAACGAGCTAAGCTCCCTGCTGAGAGATGCTGAGCTAAAAGGCAAGAATCCAGACCTATTGGATCGTCTCCTCCTCTGCAGAGTCCACATCAATACATTACTAGATAAAATTTAAGAGGAACAGAGCACTTGATTGCCAATTGCATGCACCGAATACCATGATAAGAAGATGTGCAGAAGATAAGATGTTACCTTTAATGAACTAGTATGGTGTTCTATAAAATGTCTGGTGGCATCTTTTCCTAAATTTGCCGCACAGAGAGGGCAGACCTGAAATAGCAAGCATTGAAGCAATGTATCAAAATGCAAAATTAATTACACTAGGACTGCATGAAGCACCATGACATGATGAATTTCTGTGTAGCTACTTTGGAACTGCCAAGTTTGCATATATGTATCATTTAGAGCGCAGGTAAGATGGAGAACGCATATGGCAGGCCTGCAAATTCAGAGTAGCAAAAGAAAGAGGAAGTACCGCATTATTCAAGTTGAAGCAGTGTTCATTCTGTAAGTGTCTGCAGAGATTATTAACATCGATTTCCTCATAACAGAAGGGGCAGGGAAAGATAGCCTTGAAGTCGTCATCTCCTTCTGAATCATCGAATACTATGTGATTATCTGTCACAAAAAGATGAACAGAAAAACAAGAAAAGAATGTTACACGAATGAAGTATAGATGGCAAACACCAATGGATCAACAAAACAGGAGAATTCATCAGGATGGTGAAAGACAGGATAAGGAGAAATCATAACTTGGAACAGGACTGCTGTATTTAGAGCAAATGAGGGGCAAATTGATTCCTCATGATGCTTTATCATAAAATAGATTCTCATGTTTTTCATCCGTAACCCATGATTTGGAACAAGATTTTAAGAGGATGCCTAACCTAGTAATTTTAGGAGCTTTCAAGAATTCCAACAACCTCAGATAAAGACCTTGCTTTACAAGGACTAATCATAGTCATTAACGACCTTGCTTTACAAGAATGAGATAAACAGGTACTCAGAAACCTTTTAAAGACTCTCAAGTACCCATGAGGAAGAATTACTATTAGACTTCCAATCAACGGCAATTAATGCAAAGCTAAAGCATACAAGAGCACTTGCTTTAGACTAATTAGACCAAGCCAACTGGACTCAAAACCAACAGTTGAGCAGGCCAATCGAGAACACGCTCCTTATCCTAAAACGATAAAAATCATCCTATTGAAGAAATATCTCCACTAATCCAATCTTTCTCAACATTGCAGCCCAAAGCAAAAAAAAAAAAAGAAGTTCTAGATTTGCCATCTTGAAGGAGCTCGCTATCTGCAAATTGAATGCATCCAAACAAATCGCAAGAGCTCTAGCTTCACCAAACTACTAAACTACAAAAACAAAGTAAACCCACTTGAAGAAGCAAAAATAAATGGAACCAACGTAAACCCAGAAGTCTCTGGCTTTTTCCTTTCTTTTTTCTTCCTCCTGTTTTTCAGAACATGGGAAGGAAACCCAGAAGGCAGATAATCGAGTTTAGCAAGGTAAGTACCAAAATGAAGCTCAGAAGCGTGGATGGCAGAGAAGTGCCTGGAGGAGCGGAGGACGCGCGAAGACCAGAAGTCAACGTCCATATCTTCAACTCTCCGGCGAATGCTGTCGGGCCTCGTCTCGCCGGGACACGTCGGGTTCCGGAGGAGCGGGGAAATGGGTCGTCGGTGATTCGGGGAGAGAAGGGACGAGAGAAGAGAAAGGCGCTACCTTTCGATTATCGATCAGCCGAGGAGGAACGAGCGTGTGTGGTGGTATTGATATCACTCTCCTCTCCTTTTATTGCTAACTTCCTTCTTAAGTCGAGGGGAGGCTTCTTCTCTGAACCTCACCAGCTGAATAGAAAGCCGACACGTGGCGCGGTGGCGAAATGCCTTTTTTTTTTTTCTTTTTCTTTTTTTTCCCCTGTAAGTCTTGACCCGTTGATCGATGGAGGTCTGCTTATCCTACCAACTTTGTCTCCTACGTCTCCACGGCGAGGTCAAGCAGATGTCCTGTCGATTGATTAAAGACCATTTCCATATATTTTTAAAAGCTGGGTTTTATAATGGTTCGGAGGAAAAGAAGACGGCTGACCGAAAGCTCTGTGCTTACATGCAGATGGTGATTTCTTTTTTAAAATTCGAAAGCGCTTGGAAAGGTGGGGTTCTGCTGATTCTGATTTGCATTTTTGACCGATGGGAACTTTGGCCAGTGGACGTGAATCAGCAGCAGCTGGCCCTTGCTCGTGCAGCTTTTTGACGCGAGAGAGAGAGAGAGAGAGATGCCTTCGCCGCGAAGTTTCTCTCCGTCGGGCCCATCTGTCCATGTTGATGATGGCGATCTCTTTCCACGAAAGTTGCCTTGCGAGGAAAGGCAGAAAACAGGAAGAGCCTCTTCCACACTGAAGATGAAGGGGGTGACTTTTTCGTCACATGGGCGCTGCGGTGTTTTTTCCATCCGTTTGAGGGAGGTTTAGCAGAGGAAGGCTGCATGGAATTACACTCCTGGTTGCTTCGTTTTAGTGCCATTCTAGTGAAATCATGCGATGAGTTTGATTTACTAAATTGATTTATCAGATGACGTCACGAGGATATTTATTAATAAACTATTTATGGATCTCGATGATAATTTTCCACGTCAACTAATTAACCGACTTTGTAAATCGGGTTTTGTAAATTTAGGATTTCTCATTGACCGAAAAAAAAAAATTGGCATTGCTTGAAATTTTGACAACCGTGTAGGTTATCGGACTAGATGGTAGTTTGAGAGTTTAAATTTTAATCATACTTAGGTTGATAACTTAGATACATGGAGTGCAAAGATACCTGCATCTAATATGATGGAATTATGGAGATGATAATAATGTATCCGTCTAAGAAGATATTCTATAACTCCTATAGCATGAGTGAAAACGACCTGAAATGGATTTGGCACCATAGAGAAATTTATTTGGAACTTTAGCATAGTGAAGCGATTTTTCTTTTAATTTTTTTTTTTGGGCCAAAAGTTTTAAGCGATTGGAACTTACGGTGAAGGACCTAAGTCCTAATCTTATGCTTGGTTTACCTTTAGAAAAATGGAACGGCCATTCCTTCTATAATACTCAATGACAACAATTAATTATAAATAACGTTTAATTATTTAACTAATTAGTATTATATATTAAAAAAATCAAAAATTTCGTCAATGTAAACTAAATAATTAATTTTTGAATTAAAGCATGCTTATAGTTGTGGTTATTATTGGTCTCTTTTTTTTTATATGATATTCTATTTTAAATTAATCTCACAAACCATAATTAATAAGATAACTGACGTTCTATGATCAATCTATTATATTTTAGAATCATGTTTCGCAAATTGTGACATAGTAATTTGATAAAATTGTGGCCATACAGTTTAGATTGATTGAAACTTCCATTTCACTTCATACCTTTCATTTCTTATAATTAAAACGAAAGACTCACTATTCTATTTCATCCTTACTTAAATTAAACAAAAAAAAAAAAAATTAAGGTTCGCATTTCCTTCCACGTCATTCTATTCTTTTTCCATCCCATGTTCTCAACCCGTTTCAATGGTGGACTAAGAAGTCAAGATCAGGAAGGTCGAGACAAACATCTTTCACGTAATTGTCGGACACAAAACTTTTTGAGGAATTTTTTTCTTTTGTCGTATAATATTATATATTTTTTTGGAGCTTGCGGGGCAGGAGCCACCGTTACCCACCACATAATTCCGTACTGAAAAAGGCCTAAAGGAGTTGGATTATAAAATGAAGAAAACAAAAGGAAGGAAGGAGGGAAGGAAATAAAGAGATTGACAAAAGAGACGACCCAACCGAGAGAGAGGAATGCGATTGACACGTGGACAAAAAGCTGCTTCATATATATATATATATATATATATATTGATTGTGCATGACACCTATTACTAATTGGTGCATTACACCTAGTAAAGTACCAAAGGAATCTAAAAATGGAAAATAATTAATCCTTGTATCTACGAAAGCCCAAATAAGAAAAGATGATGACAGGTTTGCTGCAAAGATACATCTAGTATATTAAGCAAAACGAGTTAAATGAGCCATGTTGAGGTGGCCTTATGAGAGGGAGAGATTTTTGTATTGGAGACAATATGAATATGACATACTTTATGTAACTTTCGGCTAGAAATAGACATGTCGATTCTTCTAGATCGATAAGAAAGACAGCTGCGATCCACCCTAACATATAAGTTTGTCCACTATAATGTCAATCCCAGTTGTTTTAGATTGTTTGAAAATCAAGTGGGCCTCTGTAAAATAGATTGGGCTTAGAGATTGGATAAGCCTGAAAAGGCCCATTTTAAGGAGGGACGGGCTTGGTTCCATCACTTAAGGAAGCCTTTCCTTTCATCGATCAAGGCAGCACAGAGAAAGTAGATCACAAGAATACAGCCCTCTTGAGACCGGGCCCAAAACCAAGGCCCCAGCCTTTAGAAAGGAGTGACCCCAAATTAGCTTATACACCCTTTAAAACTTAACCCATAAAATAAAGGGAGTCGCTCGCATAACAGCTATGATTTCTTTTTCAAAGGAATGGGAAACCGCTCAAAAAGGTAAACAAATCTGCTGGAAGTGCCGAAGCATGAATTGGAGTCCTCCCATGACTATGACTATCTCAATCATGTTAAAGCGATGAGAATGAGTTCTGTTTTTCAGGCTGCTTTTAACGGCAAGAATTGTCTTAAAAATTGAAGTACCTTAGCCATTGTATGACATTTATTATAGTTAATTGATCATTTTTTGTTTGGCTTTTCATAACTCAATTAAGGATTAATTTTGTCGGGTGGTTCTTTCTAGACCTAATTTCTTAATGAAGACTATGATCGATAGTCTTATGAGGTGCACACCGTGAAACTAAAAACTAATATTGACAAGGGTCTATTTGGATGATTTCTCTTTTTTACTTTTTGTAAATTTTTACAACAATATCACTTTGACTTGTATTTATCACAAGATACTTGAAAATTTAAAAAATATTCAAATGTCAAATACTTAAGTGTGAAATGGTATGTGATCTTTCATAATTTTTTTAAACATCAATACTTCTTTTCATTTTAAGAACATAGAGAAGAAGTGTAAGTAATAGTATAAATTACTACTACTACTACTACTACTACTATTACTATTTCTCATTTTCTTGACCTTGTTTCTTAGTTTGCATCTAAAACTAACACGTAATATCACAGGAACTAAACAAACAAAGCAGATGGTTTCAAGCGTAAATTTTGTGGTCAATAATGGTCCGTTACTGCTTTATAGGCGTTATCCTAAAATGAACTCGATAGAATGTCCAATGAGTTCATCGATCATAAAAATTATAATAGTATGATTGGTCCATGAAGCCCAATAATGGAATGTGTGAAAAGCACATCGATTATGAGTTTTCAATGGACAGAGCTTAGGTAAAGTTCATGACACGTGGCAATATTCAACAAGTTTGAGTCAAGAAGGATTCACCGAACAAAGCATACCTGCAGGAAAAGGTCAACAGTAGTTAAGAATCATCCCTAGAGTAGTGCATGATTCAAGGCACGATTAGAGATTCTTGTAGAGGAAGATCGGGATGCATAATGGAACGATCCATTAAAGTTACAAAAGGAATTGAAGCAAGGGACATCCAACGGGTCACTCAGCACATTCAAAACAGAAACACACTAAGAGCAAGAATCACACAGCATCAAGAGACATAAAGAGCTCCGTGGCACCTAATTTTTTTACCAGGGATCGACCAAAATTCAACCTCCTGGAATTTCGATCAAAGGTTACAATTGCATTGGTGTTTTCATGGCGTTAAATGATGTGAAGGAGTAGAGTTTGCCATTTCAAAGATATTGCAAAGCACGTCAGAGAGTTCTTTGGCCAATCAGGACGCAGCATCATATGTACGAAACGATGTTACATAGTCAAGAACTCGGTGGCTGGAAAAAGGTCTTCGGTGACGCAACATACTTAATGAAACAATATTATGATGCAAGTGTTTCTCTGTGAAGAGATTGGCGGGCCGGCTGATATTGTTAACGTTAGTTGCGTTAACTTCTCTCTGTCGAAAGCTGTTCGAGTCGATCTTTTAAAATCTCATAATACCTATTAAAATAGTGGCCTCTGCCAAGGAATATACAGTTCTTGCTATCATTAAAAGTTGTGTGTATGTTTAGGAGCCAGCTCAAATTTGTGTCCAGGATAGAGGAAACAGCGTCAGTTTAAGTATGACAGCTCTTTCCTTGATATAAAGCAAAGAACGAAGATTTTCCACGAGGTTCTTTGATGTATATAATAAAAAAAAACAGCAGCTTTTCTTGAAATTATTGTCCAATTTGCTTTTCAACTAATGTGGTGTCCAGAGAGAGATAAACTTGTATTCCGCTCTCTGGAATTGTATAGCAAGATGCATACAATATCAAATCTTTCTTAGTCTTTCTTGATTGTATTAAAGAGCTATTGCACTATAATACCATAATTTCACCTTTTGTATCTAATGGTGTGGTCTTTATACATCACAATCAGAAGAATCAGAAACTTGCAATTATATAGCAGTACAATCTTGATTATTGAAATTCAGGAAAGAGAAATGCGACGACCTGAAGGAGATCGGCAACATCACACAAGCAAGAAACAAAAGTTAATTATGGATATAGTTTAGCTTTTTATCTGATAAAGATTGAATAGTTTAAAATCTGCTGATCATTGATTGGCACAAACAAATAGTTCATAAAATTCCGCTTCACCCCTACATATCACTATTTATCGAGAATTCAGAGGTTGCAAGTGCAAAGCATTATTTGCATAACTTAACTTTCAATCCTCACGCAGCTCCTGAATTTCCATAATATCTTGCATGCTCACTATCCTATATCAAATCACTATGGTGCTGGAGTAACTACCCTACCCAGAAGTCATTCTTCATCCCTCTTCAAGCTAATCCTTCCAACATAAGGTAAAAAAGTAAAAGAAAACAGAAAACAAAAGGGGAAAAAAAGGAAACAAAGTGCAAACTACATTAACGAACACATTGTAGTACTAGAGGTTCGGACCAGGAAAGCTCAATTCCCCTTTGCATGGATTGATTATTATCTCCAAGCACACTTCACAACAATTCTCCGAGTGTCGGGATAACTACCGTCTCTGAGATCATCGAACGATAGCTCCAACCTCCGTTTGCCTCAAGCAGGCGACCCCTGGTGGCCAAAGCTGCACCAGTAACAGCAACAGAAGGAACGTCATTGTCATGATTGTCGTCCACCTTAATCTCCATATGTGAAGTCGTTTCTACTGGGGCAAGAACAGAAGATGCAAGTAAGCATATTTATAGAGGAAGGTAGACACAGAAAGTTCCGATGTGGGGAAGGAGTTAACTGTTGCATTGTAGTGCACGCATACTGTACAAGTAAAGAGACTTATGTGTGGGAGACAGAGAGAGAGAGAGAGAGACCGGATCTTGATTCCCGCATGCAAAATTTTTACCTCTTTTAACGGAGGGGGCGCGTTTCCAAAGGAGGAAAAGAAGTTTGGAAGGAGGAAAGTGGTGCGGGTGTGTTTGTTTTCTTTGAAGGCAAAAGCACGTTTGCTCTAAAGCTGAGCCTTCCCTTTTCAAAGGCTACTCCAATTTCTTTCAAAAGGGTCCTTTTACATATGTTCATTTGGTGCGCGTTTGTTTGAATGTGTCTCGCTTTCTTGATTCGATTTATCTTTTGGTCGGTTTTTCTTGCCAAAGTAACTTTGATCTCAATATAATAGGGTTTCTTTTGCTAATTTTAAAAGTTTCTTCCTTTCTTTTAGGGATTGTTTTTTTGCTCGTTCAAAAAAATAAATATGTTTTTCTAGTATCTCGTGACGACAGTAATATATTCTCAATTCGGTGGAAATTATCATAATATATGCAGCAATTATTAAGTGTCGGTAGCTTCCATTATTGAGGCACTATCATTTCAAAATCGATACTGTAACGGTCATTATCATTATCATAAATAAATTTTTCAAGATCGAATGATATATTAAACATTTATTATCAACCATTTATCCATATCTCCATATGCTTGTAAGCATGTGCACCAGAGACATGTGAACTATATGAAATAAAGTGGATGTCATCCTAACATTGTCCATAGGGTTTTTGAAAGTAAGTACAAACCATAGTATTTTTTATATGAAATACGGTTCTCCACTCAATATTATTCTAACATAACTAATTTTTAATACCTGAGATGTTTGAGTAATGGTGCCATGCCTATCATTATTTCATATTTTAAAAATAAAAAATTTGTTATGTCATCACAAATCACATTTTTTAATTATACGAATGAGCCTGTATAAAAACTCCAATGAATATATATATATAGGGTCTAACCTAGGACAACTCACCAGTTTAGGTGTTGTTATATATCCGAAAAGTTCGCTAGTATTTTACGTTTATATGTATTGTATATAAGGAGTCCTTATCATCGTAATCATGCTAAGTTTTTTCATTGAACGATGGGTTGGAGTTTATATAATTGTCAAATGATGGCGCCTTTTGTGTCAAAAAAAAGGGGCGACACCCTTCAGCCAGCGGTGGGACCTACGGGTGGGCCCGACCAGACAGCGAGAAAAACATCGACATCTTTTTTGTCCTTTACCGCCACGGTTTTTTCCGAGAAGGGTGTGGGGGCCCACCGGAAGCATATGGACCGTTGGATGATGGGGACGGAGGACCGACCCACCGCCTCGCTAAGTGACACGTGGGATATTAAGAGCATGCAGACGCTGTCGACCACGCCGGTCGAGGGGGCAGGGCGTTCGTGTGGGACCCTCCCAAATCGGCTGTCCCCCCACTCTCCTTTTTTAACGGTGGAAAACCGAGACTTCGCGTGGACGACAATCAAGGACTGGGGCCCCACATCTTTCTTTTGAAAGGACGACAAGGATCGCAAAACCGAAAAATACATCGAATTAGGATATGGATTGGACATGACTCGCCTTGGTGAGTCCAATGATTTCAATTCCATGTAAAAAAATCCTAGCACTTTTACCTCGTGACTCTGTCCTTTTTCACAAACAGAAGAACGCCGTCCCATGTTGTTTTTTCAAACTCTCGATCAAGCTCCGTCGACCATAATGATAACCCGTCGCCGCAAATAATAAATCCCTAATCCAACACATAAATCCAAACTCGTAACATAAGTGCCGAGTAGTATGGAATGTATTGAGTCAGGATAATTCAAGCTCGAACGTAATGAATGCTTTAACAGTACCCTTTTGTTGTGTGCACACACGGGATCTTCTTTTATTCTTGTTTAAAATAAGTTGTACAGCACGAGGCTATCTATAATTGTAACTAAGGTGAGGAAGTATGGATAGGGGTGCATGCATCACTTCTTGGGACGCCATTAGGGTTTGGAATATCGTGTCAAGATTGAAAGGGACGGGGATGGATTTGGGTGCGCATGGGCTCGGTGCATGCAGCAATAACTTGCGTTGGTGGCAACTGGTGATCGTGAGTGGGGGTGGCTCAGTGCTCTCTCTTTTTCGACAGGCAGAGAAAGCTGAAAGCACAGGAAGGACCAGTACGAGTGATGATGCCCTCGCTTTTTCCGCTTGTTGCTCGGGATATCGAAATCTCACTGCAACACCACTCGCCAGAAGTGAGCCCGCTCTCATCTCCTGCTGCGTGCAATCAGAATTGTCTCTAAGTCAAAGACCTATCCGGATGCCATTGATCGCTAGACCATGCTTTTCGTCCTGCCAAACCCGGTTCAGGTCGTGCTTTGCATTGACCGAGCCCATTGATGGATTGGACCACATTGCGCGCCCATGCTCTCAATTTGTGCCACCAAAGGTGATCGGTTTCAAAGTAACTAGGTTCCAGAGTTAGAACCTAAAATCTACCTTATTTGCCTTTAATCAATTCTAAAACCTACGTTGTTCTCTCGGTCCCATTCTAGGGTCTACACGAGAACATGTTTTCTTTTTTTGTTCCTTTTTTTGGTTCCTTTTTATAGCAAAATCATATGAGATTATGAACAACAAAACTATTCAAAGTAAAAGATGAACAATATAGAAATCCCTATTTGCCAAAAACAAAAATCCAATAGATGAATATGTGATCACATACAATTATAAACCATAAAAAGTTCAAATATATAACATAAAAACATAAATTATAAAACTCCATTCCGCATTTATCCATAAAAATTTAAAAGAAAAGAAAAGGCTGGCGAGGAGTTCCGAGGATAAATAAAGAACGAATGAGTGTTGAGGTTAGAATTTAAGGAAAAAAGAAATTAAAATTTTGACTTCTTAGCTTATAAAATTAGTTTCAAAATAAGACAGTCTAGTCTAGTTCTTACGTGGGCATTTACTCGAAACCTATACCTAAACCGATTCCAAAAATTTGGAACTTGTTCCCAAACTAATTTCAAGTTTCAACGAGAACCAGTTCCCAAGTAGAACCATTTGATAGCACACGCCTATGTGCCACCGTCTTGCTCACGCAGGATTCGCCTACCAATGGAAATTCATCGAAATGAAAAGTACATCATTTGCGACATCTCTATGGATTGGTTTATACATGAATATCAAATTCTCCCGAGTCCCCAATTCAAGAAAAAAAGGGCCAGATAGGTCGCCCGCGGAACGATTGGGTCGGGCCGTTCTGGCCTTGCGCTCGCGGGCCTTATGGTTGCCACGAGCCCATGCCTACGCTGCTCCCCTTGGGCCATCATCATCATCATTTCGGGCTCACCTCACGGGTCGGCCCACATCCTTGGGCGGATCCGGCCCAACGAAAATTAGCCCCGTCGCCTTCGGCGCGGGCGCGATGCTTAAACCCTCGCCACCGTCGCGAGCTTCCGTTGCAGAGCGGCGAGCGAGAAGGCGAAGGCGGCGATGGCGACGATGGCGACGTCTCGAGGCAGGGCGGTGCTCGCATCCATCCGGATCGCTAATTCGCTGCCGTCGTCCCGACGGGGCGCGGCGCGGGCGCACCTGGCTCCGACCGGTCGGTCGTCCCGTCCCCACCTCTCCCGTCCATCCATCCTCACGCTCTCCTCTCAAATCTCTTCCAAAGATTTCGTTTGTCGACCAAACCCGACTCAGTCTTGGATCTGGTCGCGGCCGACCGGTGGTCTGCTGAGCTGGAGAGCCAGCTCGGAGACATCAACCCGGCGTTGAACCACGAGGCGGTCGTTTACGTTCTGAAGAAGCTGGACAGAGACCCGGTGAAGGCTTCCGGTTTCTTCCACTGGGCTAGTGGGCGAGATGGATTCTGTCCGAGCTCTTCTCTTTATAGCATGTTGCTGAGGATCCTGGGCAAGAAGGAGTCGATGAAGCAGTTTTGGTTCACCCTGAAGAAAATGAAGGAGCAGGGGTTTTATCTCGATGAAGAAACGTACGTGACCATTTTGGGGGCGTTCAAGAAAGAGAAGATGGCCAGCGATGCGATGGGTTTGACCCATTTCTATAAGAGGATGATCGAAGAGAACGGTAGGGACAGCGTCGTCAAGAAATTGGTCGAGCTTGTTCTGGGGAAGGAGTGGAGTAGTGAAGCTGAGAAAGCGTTGGCAGATATGAATGTGGCTTTCTCGGATACCATGGTCATAAGGGTCTTGAAGGAGTTGAGGTATTACCCGGCGAAAGCTCGGAATTTTTTCGATTGGGTCGGAAGATGCCCCGATTATAAGCACAATGCCGTCACGTATAATGCGATCGCAAGAGTCCTCGGACGGGAGGATTCCATTGAGGAGTTTTGGAGCGTTGTCGAGGAGATGAAGAGTCTAGGTCATGAAATGGACCTCGACACATACATAAAAGTTTCGCGGCAATTTCAGAAGAGTAAGATGATGCACGACGCGGTTAAGCTGTACGAGTTCATGATGGATGGTCCTTACAGGCCCTCGGTTCAGGACTGCAGCACGCTATTGAGAAGCATCTCTGCAACTGAGAAGCCGGATTTAGACTTGGTGTTTAGAGTTGCGAGAAAATATGAATCCACGGGGAATTGCCTCTCCAAAGCTGCCTACGACGGGATTCATCGGTCTTTGACGAGCGTTGGGAGATTTGATGAGGCAGAAAAGATTGTTCAAGTCATGAGAAATGCAGGGTACGAGCCTGACAATATCACACATAGTCAATTAGTTTTTGGACTCTGCAAGGCGAAGAGATTGGACGAAGCATGTGAGGTGCTCAATAAAATGGAAGAACACGGATGTATTCCGGATATCAAAACATGGACCATCTTGATTCAAGGTCACTGTGTGGCTAATGAAGTCGATAAAGCGCTATTCTTGTTTGCTAAAATGATCGAGAGAGGGATTAATGCTGATGGCGATCTACTTGACATTTTGATCAATGGTTTCATCAGTAAGAGCAGGATTGATGGCGCCTACCAATTGTTCGTTGAATTGATCAAGAAGGCTCATATAAGACCATGGCAGGCTACGTACAAGAATTTAATTGACAAGCTTTTGGGAGTAAGAAAGCTTGATGAAGCAATGGAGCTTCTTCGGCTGATGAAGAAACAGAATTACCCAGCATATCCAGAGCCTTTTGTTCAACATATTTCAAGGTTTGGAACTGTGCATGATGCTTCTGAGTTCTTGAAAGCTTTGAGTGTCAAGGACTATCCATCGATATCGGCTTATGTTTACGTTTTGGAGTCTTTCTTTAAGGAAGGCAGACATTCTGAAGCTAAAGACTTGCTTTACAAGTGCCCCATCATATTCGTCAACATCCTAAAGTCAGTGTTCTTTTCGGTTGAGCAGAGGTTTGTGGTCATATCATGAAAAACTAATTTGTATTCATATCGGACAAATCCATTTTGGCAGCTTTGGATTGATTTTTTTGGTCAGGGTATTATGAAAAATGCTGTCATAGTTTATCATACCATGTCCTCAAAATGACTCAACTCGTAAGGCTTTGTTACCATCTGGTCGATACGGCCATGTGAACCATATGGAAGCAACTTGTCTGGTGGTTTTGATACACGTAGCTTGATTTATATCTCTTCCTTATTCGGAAAGGATGGACTCTTAAAGTCATTTGTTCTTCTGTCAGTTGAATCCTGTAAATTTATAGTTTGGTAAGACCACCCGGTTCCTGTACTGAGATGCTTCATCCGGTTTCTCTACTTTATTTCTTTAGTTTACTATATTTGCTATTCCCTTGCAGGTCTATCCGTTTAAGCTCCAATATATAACTTCCCCCGAGTTTGTAGGAAGTTTAATTTGTGACGAATCAGACGTTCGTCTTTCCTCAGAACATAAATTCATTTATGTAGTGTGTGTACCTGGACATGAAAGTCTCCTTTTGCTATCAAGCAGAGGGACAGTACCCAGAGCCTTGTTACAGAGCAACTATAAACTACTCTGTAAGAAACTATAACACTCACCTTAACACTGTAAATTACTACTACATGCCATGACCAAATTTATTCCTGCATGAACAACGCTGGGGCATTTGGATGCCGGTTAGAACTGTCTGGGGGTCTTCCATTTGCTCAGCTGAAACCTCGTCGGCTTTTGCCATATAGAGTCATCAGCATCAGCTTCTAACTCAGCAGATCCTCCGCGGCCTTCATTCTTTTTACGGTCCCGCTCCGACCCTGGCTCGACCTGCTGCCGAGGAAGATTATTCTGGTACTGGCCGAGCGGAGCCCTGTTTCGGACTTCGTTGGAGGCCGGCTCATACTTGAAGGCTCCGTACACGTTCGGGTATTGAGGGGTATCGGGATTGACGCTGAGCGTCTTTACCATTCTCGAGATGTGTTCGAGGTAATCATCGGAGGTGGTGTTCCAGCCAGGGATAGACCTGGAACTATTTTCTAAGCTTCGACGCATGTTTTTTCGCCTTTACAGTGGTATACCGAAGGAAGTTCCATTTATACGTGAAGGAGTGAGATGCTTGTGCTATATTCTTGAAGTGACATTGACGGCATCCGATTCCCTTATATCTATATTTGAACCATAGAACAAGAACATGTGCGGAACGTACCCAGATATAGGGCGGCGTCCAAGGCTTCTTGGAGATTTGTTCCTTGACCGACACGTCATAAACTTGACGCTTAATCGTGTCATGATGCGCCAGATATTTTTTTTTCCTTTTTTGTCTCTAGAAGATGCATCACTTGTGTTTTAATATCCTTTTAAAAGTACCAGATATATATTTAAGAGATGGTTTAAGAGATGGTAGGAGATTCGGCACATATCCCTATTATCTTGTAAAGCTTACAGATAGACCCGTGTACTCATCATTTGATAATGAACAGAATATTATATTTTTCTATCATCATAATCCTCAACTTCGATATCGTATGAGTATAAACAATATGAATAGATTTTATCCATTGCAACAAAAAGTAACGATAAACGATACGGATAGATTTTATCCATTCCAACAAAAAGTAAAGATAAACAATATGGACAATCGAAGACAATTTTGACCAAATAGTAAATATTCCCCTTGCTCAAAACCCACAAGAGATTCAATCTAATCCACTAGTCAAAAGTCGTATAAAGCTTGACCCCTTGATATGTAGGAGCTCTGAAAGAGTACGTGATGGACCCTCCAACACCGCTGTGCCCTTGCCCAACGAGATGACCGATCCCGCGGAAAGCCACGGCCTCCAAGTCCAAAGGGGGCGAACCGGAGGGTGGATTCACAGCCCGCCTCTCGTCCGCGTCGTAGCGGAATGGCCTGCTAGTTGGTGGGAAATCATGGGCAATAGTTCCTCCGGGCCCTTTGAATCTGTTCTCCATGCCACAGGTGAGATGGTAATTAGAAGCCGGCCACCTAGCGATTCCCTACAATTATCAACGAGGGCATGGTTAGAAGAAAAAATAGAATCATTAAATCCCACAATAGCATATCGAAAATGCTTGTGCTGATATTTCTCTAAAGTGGTCCATAAAAAATTCACGAAACGATTTAACTTTTTCTTTGAAGTCCCTCGAAAAAGTTGTTCCAAACGAATTATTAGTAACTTCTCGAATGTGCTTTTTTCCTTATTCCTTTTTCCTTATTCATGCAAGGGCAGGGAGGGGGTTAGGAGTTTTTCACGTTGTCTCAGAATGTTTCTCACCATTGTAAATCCGATCATTTAGAGGATTAATAATGTCTTGAAAGACTAATTACGACCCCGTGCCATCCGAAAAACAAGGGACTGATTCCAGAGGCTGAAGCGACATCAGCCCGAGCATTAGGCTTCTCCTAACGTTTTCAACTTACTATGTTCTTGACTTCTTAATTAGAAATAATAATTATATATTAAAAAAAAAAAGACAATCCTTATACATGTACGCCACATTTCTGGAAATTGCAAAATAATTCCTATTTGTAAGAATAATTATGACGAGTTAATGTTTCGGTATCTTGACTACACTGACACTTTAGATTTGGTACTGTGAGATTGGCCATTTAAGGGCTATTTGGTAACGTGCCAAACAATACCCAATTCTGATTTTTTGTTTTTGGGAGTAGTTTTGGAACAGAATCGCGTTTGATAAAATTTTTGTTCTCGGAAACAGATTTGGAGTGGAATCAATAATAAAAAAAAAAGTTGATTCTTATTTCGGGAACAAATTTGAAAATCAAAACCAACTCTTCTTCTTCTTCTTCCCTTCCGCCATCCCGTGACCGCCGTCCGCCGCCACCCGCTCGCCGTTGCCGCCCGTCACTGCCCACCGCCACCGATCGCCGTCCACCGGTCCGGTGAGCTCGCTAGGCCAGGACGAGGTTCGGCGAGGCCCGCCTGGCCATCGGCGAGGCTCGGCCTCGCTGGGGCTGGGTAAGCCTCGCGACGCCTAGCCCCATTGGTGGCCAAGCGCGCCTTGCCCAGCCCCGGCGAGGCTCGGCCACGCTCCGGTGAGGTCGTCGGCCCTCGTCTAGCCGGTCGCCGATCCGATGATCGGCCACGAGAAGAAGAAGAAGAAGAAGAAGAATAGGAGAAAAAGGAAAAAAAAAAAAAAAAAAAAAAAAAAAAAAAAAAAAAAAAAAAAAAAAAAAAAGTAAAAAAATATTTAAAAATTAAAAGAAATTGATTTGGAACAGAATCAATGAGCACGGTATCAAATATAATTCTATTCCAGAATCAGAAATTTTGAATGATTACCAAACGGCTTAAAATGCTTATAATCTGTTCCTAGGAACAGAATAAAAAAATATCATTTCTTATTAGAATCTACTCCTGAGAATAGAATCGTTACCAAACGCGCCCTTAGAGTTTCCCTCAAAGAATTTGTAATGGGACACCGCATGGAAGGAGCCGAGACCACGGAGGTTATGGCCTTTCTTGTTGGGCTCCATCCAAGTGGTCCCATCGATGATATCCGACACGCCACACTGCGGCATCATCATTTTCAAAACCGTTTGAGGATCCAAGGTTCTAGTAGCATTTAGATGATGATTGAGCTGATATACCTCAATAACATGCTCTAGCAAATCATTGAAGTCATCATCACTGGTGTGAACCGAATGTTCAGATTGGTTGTAGTTCAAGCAGTGTTTAGATGATGATTGAGTTGATGTAAGAGTTTTCCTAACGTGGACTAGATTAATTGATATTGTAATTTACTGTTTTTATGGTTACCGTAAAACAAGATTGGTCTAAGGTGAGATAAAGGTTTCTTAATTAGTCTAATATGGGACTGGCTAGTGTAGACCGAGTTGAGCCTGGCCCGTAATGGGGGGCCTGGTTGAAAACTCTATAAATAGTGCTCAAGTTTCTCTTCTAATCCTAATTTTCACATGTATCCTCACCTAAGGAGCGTTTGCCTAACGCTAAACGTGAGGGGCCGCCTCATTGAGCCAGTGATAACGGAGGGTAATAGAGGAGAAAGACTTGATGCGTGGGTAATTCCCTTGATGTGTGGATAATCCCTTTTCTGCTTCCGCTTTAATGAACGATAGATTCCAAAACAGGTGCGTTAATCTTTCTACTCAATTATGCATGTTCTTGTTCTAGTTATGAAGATCTTGGGGTTGCGCAATTTGCGTTCAACAGTTGATACATCTTGACTACGTGCTCCAGCAAATCGTCAAAGCCATCATCGCCAATGTGGATCAGATGGTCAAATTGCTTGTAGTTCAAGTAATTGAATTTCTCGAGTCATTGCTTGAGCTCGCAAATACCGAGGGCGTGGTCGCCCTGGTGGCATCCCTCAAGGTGCTTGAGGAAATCGAAGAATGATTTGGTTTGGACATGGAAATGTGCTAAAACGGCATGGATGGTGAAAAGGAGGAGGAGCCAGTGGGAGAAGGTGGACTGGGGTTTGTTAGGCCACGTTCAGTAATGTTTCAATTCTTCTATTTTTTTTGTTGTAAAAAATAAAAAAATATAAATTCATTTGGGAACGTTAACTAATTTTTCTATTTCCTAAAATAAATGCCATTGACGATGTCCGCCACGCCACACCGAGGCATCATCATCATAGTCACTGTTTAGGAATCTAAGTTTCCAGTGATCTTCAGGTGGTAGTTGAGCTGGTACGTCTTGATGGTGGACTCCAAAAGCTCATCAAAGTCCTCGTCATCAATGTGGCCTTGGAGGTTGGATTGGTTATAGTTCAAGTATCCGAATTTTTCGAGGTATTGCTTGAGCTCCTGGAGGCCCTTGACCTTGTCCCCTTTGTGACATCCTTGGAGATGCTTGATGAACTTAAAGGGGTTTTGTTTTTGGTCATCGGAGTGGGCTAAGACCGATTGGAAGAAGAGAGAAGAAACAAGAAGCAGGCATGAGATTGTGGACAAGAACTTAGGATATGGCATTGCGGAAATTCTCGAGAGATTGCACTTTGCTTTGGATGGTATTCTGTGTGCATTTGCCATCCCTTGCGAGATTCTATTTATAGGCTTCTTCCAGTTGTGGAAACATAAGAAAGTTCTTGGCATCAAGTCGCTCACGGCCATAACAAGATCGTGAGGAGAGAGAGAACGAGTCAACTTTGTGAAATGTTCAGGTTATTCATCACTTTTCAGGTCTTCGCAAAATGACAATCTAGAAAACGTGGTTACTGATCTTCTGGACGGTCTGGATGCTAATGAGAAGCTTCCGAGGGGTCGAGCAGACCCCTGCCTAACAAAAGACCTTCACAGTCTTCTCCTCCATGGTTATTATTTATTTAATTCTTTCATTATATTCCTAGCAATGTTTATAGTATTGTCACATTGTTATTTAGAAAAATGGGCACCAGCAGCAAATTCCATGAACCAACATAAACGCGTCGTTTAGATTATACATTCGCTGGCGTTGATTATTCTATTCACAGTGGACAGAATAGAATTGCTTTTGTTTTTCACCCCATTTTCTTTTTGTCAAATTGTGCTAAAAGATATAAAGTCAAAGCAAGCTGGTCTTGGTGACTTTGACTTTGCCTTTGCCTTTGTTTCTCGGAGAAGTTAATGTTGGCTTACTGGAGATTGAGCATGCTAAGAAGCTTCTTAGGAGCCCGTAAACGTTCGAAGCGATTCGTGGCTTGCAATCTCGTTCCATTTAATTAATAATTAACCTTGATTTTAAGAAAAAAAATTAGAAATTGGGGATGATAATCGTGAGAATACTAATTACCGATCCTGTTCAATTCCCCTTGTGCAATTCCTCCCTCGCAACTGCTAACGCAGAAAAATTCGGCTCCTTTCATGTATGAACGTGTTAGACACCAAAAAATGCCAAGTCTTTGACCATTCACTCAAAGCCTTGTCACAGAGCAAGTATAATGCTATAAAGAAACCATAACGTTCACTTTAACACTATAAATTACTACTACATGCCAGGACAAAATTCGTTATTCTTGCATGAACACTAGCGCATTTGGATGCCGGTTAGAACCATTTATAAATCTTCCGTTTGCTCGGGCGAAACTTCCCCTTCTTTTGCTTAACAAAGCCATCGCCAACAGCTTCAAACACAGCCAGTCATCCACGGGCTTCGTTCTTTTTATAATCCCTCTCCGACACCACTTCGACCTTTGCTGAGGAAGATCATTCTGGCACTGGCTGAGCGGAGCCCCGTTTCAGGTTTTGTAGACTGGCACCGACACTGCTTCAACCTTCTGCTGAGGAAGACTGTTCTGGTACTGGCCAAGCGGAGCCCCCTTCCGGACTTCATTAAAGGCCCGCTCATTCTTAAAGGTAATTGATGGTTTTATGTGATGGGCTTAAGGCCCGTCCGCCCATGTTGGGCCTGAAAGCCCGGCCCACAATATTAGGGCCCATGGATGAAGGGGCACGATTCCTGTTTGGAGGGAACGTATATAAGGAAGGAAAGAGAGGGAGAAGGCACCCTTTGACCCTTTGGCATAACGTACGTTCCTCTCCCTCTCTCCCTCCAAAAGAAATGACAAACGCTTACGGCATCGCCATCTTCCCTTCAAGGCCAATCGACGCCATCGGATCGAACAGGATCGGTTTTCTCTTCCTCTTATCGGCATTGGTGTTTAATCTGTGGCTAACAAGGTACGCTCGAATCCGTGGTGTGCTTTAGGATCGGTGATACGTGTTATTCCCGGGCTTTGTCTCCCGCATTGATTTAGGGGTTCGATTTAGTGTCGAATTCGCTTTTCGGGGATCAGTTATTCCCAACATTGGTATCAGAGCCCTAGTTCACGTTTTCCCGACCTGTTTGACGTTTTTTGATTGATTTTTCGCAAAAGCAATTCGGCCGTACGGATCGGGGCAAGAAATCCCGACACCCGAGCGCTGTTCGGGCTTTTTTCCGAGTTTCCGTAAGTCGAAATCGAATTCTAATGGCATAGGAAGAAAGGCGACGTCGAGACGAGTCTGGCGATACGTCGAGCGCCATCGGGAGACACCGCACGCGCCCACACGCCCGGCCGGAAGCCGCTGCGCGTGGGCGCGACGCGCCCGGAAGCGCTGGCTCGCCCAGCATGTGCGGCGCACGCGCCGGTCGGCGAACCGGCACGTGCGCGCCGGCGACCGGCGAACCGACGCGTGCTGACGTCACCGTGACGTCACGATAACTGCAGGGATGACGTCATCGATGATGTCATCGCCGACGACCGTTGAACGGCCGGTCACCTGCCGGCAACCCGACCCGACGTCGACCCGACCCGCGGACGCCTGGCACGCGCGCGGCACGTGCCGGCTGACGTCAGCCCGCGCACGCGCGCGGCACGTGCGGTCGGTTCGTCCGACCCGGCCCGATCGGCCCGACCGGTCCGACGACTTGACCATTGACCCGTTGACCGACGACCGTTGACCGTTGACCGTTGACTTTGACCGTTGACCCGAAAAAAAAAAAAAAAAAAAAAAAAAAAAGGAATTTGTTTCTTTTTCAATTATGTCTGTGTGGGTTAGAGGTAATCCATTTTTTATTCTGCATTTGTTGCATGAATCATGGAAAATTATGTATTTTCCATTTTGTTTAATTGTGGATTATAAGTGATCCATTTAAGTTATGCATTCGTTGCAGGAACTATGATGCGTTATGCACGAATACCTGCAATCCCGAGAACAGACGAAGGTAGAGCTAGACTGAAAAGGCTGACGAAAGAGTTAGCTGATTATCGGTGGCTTGATGGTGATTTAGTATCACACATGGTCAAGGTCAATCAGATGATACAGGAAATCATCTGGAATGGTTATCTTATGCCGGATTTTGAGAAGGTGCCGGCTTTGATGAACACTCTTCCACCTGAATGGCAAGCAGTGTTAGATCGGCTATGGGAGGTCAACGTGGTCCCGGATTACGGGGGCTAGTGGAAGCTTTTGTAAGAGAGTACTATAGGATTGAGTTGGCCAAAACTTCAACCCTTAGATTGAGCGCCACATGGCGCGAGTGAATGCGCCTTGGTGGCGACATGAAAGCTCTCCAAAAGTTTTCCCATGGTTGGCAAATGTGCCTTCAAATTTCTCGATATTTTGACTGATAGATTAGAAGGGACATTCCCTATTTATTTCTTAGATTAATTATGAGATGTTTTGTGGGTGTAAATATCTCTTTCCATGTTGATATTTTTCCCCGTATATATTGCTTAGTGTAATATATAATGTATTATGTGAAAGTATTATTATTCTATTGGATGTTAGATATTATTTGCTTTCTATTAATTGCTGATTCTTTGTGGGTAGTTAGTGTGGGTAGTTATAGAAGTTTTTGTAACTTCATAGAATTTGTTTTGCATAAGACAATTATATTAATGATAGTTTTAAGTTAGGATTTTGGAGGATGATTGGAAACATAGTGACCTTTTGATTCTGAAACCTTACTTGAAATTATTCATTAATATGATGGGTCTGTGCAAATAGGGATGCATAAATGATAGGCATTAATTATTCGTGCATGTATGTCGATGTGTTCGGATCGATGTTTTCAGCAACTAAGAACGTAATTGCTGATATGAACGGCAACAATTGTGAAATATTGAATATGAAGATTCAATATGTGCTGGAAAAGCAAGAAGCACTAGAAGCTCTTGACCATGTTATGGAAGATCTTGAGGATGCTGTGCGCCACCTTGAGCTGGTAGAGGACCGCTTAACGGCATGTGAGCTGAAAATAGAAATTTACAATGCTGGTTCTAGCTCGAAAGGGCTTTGAGCTCTAAGCGCAAGCGTATTGATTCGTTCAATATGTGGGAATGCAAATGATCAAGTCCTTATTGCAAGAGATCAAGAGTTAACCAACACAAGAGAGGAAAATGTCCTCAAGTGAAGAAAATGTCAAGGGTGAGGTGTTACAATTGTGACAAGAAAGGTCACTATGCTTGCGACTGTCGTGTGAGCCAAAGAAGATAAACACCTCTTGTACATTTGAGAACTTTACTTTTGTGTCAAGTTCTGTATTTTTAGCTGAATCCAATCATTTGTGGACTGTAAATTCAGGAGCAACAGACGATGTAGCGAAGGATAGAGGATCCTTCGTGGAATTCCGACGAATACCAACTGGAACTAAGTGGATCTATGTGGGAAACAACTCCAGCTGAAGTTAAAGGGATTGGCACCTGCCAACTGAACATGTGTGGTGGGCGCACCTTGTTCCTACATGATGTTCTAAATGCTCTGGAGATTCGTCGAAATTTAAGTGTCTGTTTTGATGTTGGTTAAGCTTGGTTTTAGTGAGAACTTCCATAATAGATGTGTAGATTTGTATTTTGATACAAACTACTATGATTGTGGTCACTTTCTGGATGGTTTTATTGTACTAAATGTTGACTGTGGTGATGTTAATATTTGTTATTCCCTTATTTCACGTCTTTTACTTAATATGATAATGATGTGATTATGTGGCATGCTAGACTTGGTCATATTGACCAACAACGTATGAATAGACTAACCAAATAGGGCTTGTTGGGCAACATTGAAAAAGTTGATTTGCCCATATGTAAGCATTGCCTAGAAGGGAAAACGACAAGGAAACCATTTGGAAAAGATAAAAGAGCTAAATTTCCTCTACATTTAATCCATTCTGACGTCTGTGGTCCAATGAATGTGAGAAGAAGGCATGGGGCTGTTTATTTCATCACTTTTATAGATGATGATACTCGATTCGGATATGTCTATTTGATTTCTCATAAATCTGAAGCAATAAGTTGTTTCAAAAGGTTTATGAACTTGGTTGAAAATCAATTAGACAAGAAAATAAAAGCATTGAGATCCGATTGAGGTCGAGAATATTTATCTGATGAGTTCAGAAAATTATGTGATGAAAAAGGAACAGAAAGACAGTTGTCTATTCCATATACTCCTCAACAAAATGGTGTTGCAGAGAGAAGAAACAGAACCCTACTGGAAATGGTTAGGTCCTTGATGGCACATGCTAACTTACCTATCATTTTTTGGAGTGATGCGTTGTTAACTACTGCCTATGTACTTAATCGGGTGCCTTCCAAATCAGTTACTTCTACTCCATATGAGTTATGGACAGGTAGAAAACCGGACTTAAGTTTTCTTAAGCCATGGGGTTGTGCTGCCTATATTCATGAGTCCTCTCACAAGTTTGGGAAATTGAGTCCCAAAGGAAATAAGAGTATTTTCATGAGATACTCCGAACACTCGAAAGTGTATGTGTTCATTGGTGAGCAGGAAAGTGAGAGTATAACTGAATTTGAATCACGGGATGTCACATTATTAGTGGATGAATTTCCTAAGAAGGGCGAAATAGGGAAGATTACCCCTATTTGAAACCTTGGATCAAGATAATGATATTAATGGAGTTCATCCAAGTGGGAGTAATATGAGAAGTGATGAATTGAATTCAACTCATTCTCAATTGCAACCACATGATGAGATGATATCGTCATTATCTAATCCAAGTGGGAGCATAATGGGGAATGATGTGCAAAGTGTACAATCTTCCATACGGCGAACAAGTCGCCAAAGTATTCCCCGTCGACGTTTTGGCATTGAAGGGGAAACTTTTATGGTTGCTCCACAAGATAAGGATGAGCCAATAAATATAATGAGGCTCTGAATTGCCCTAGTAAGAAAAAAATGGATTCATGCAATGGAAGAGGAAATGGAGTCAATGAAATCAAACCAAGTCTGGGAACTGGTTAATCTTCCAAAAGGACGCAGAGTTATTGGGAACAAGTGGGTTCTTAAAATAAAGCGAAAGGCTGATGGCTCGATAGAAAGGCATAAGGCTCGCCTTGTGGCGAATGGGTATAATCAACAGGAAGGAATTGATTATGAAGATATGTTTTCTCCCGTAGTGAGATTTACCTCGATTCGCATTATTCGGCAATAGTAGCTAGTATGGATCTTGAGTTACATCAGATGGATGTAAAGACTGCTTTCCTCAATGGAGAATTAGAGGAAGAAATATATATGGAACAACCTGTTGGTTTCATAGTGAAAGGCCAAGAAGAAAATGTATGTCGACTTTGGGGGTCGATATATGGCCTTAAGCAGTCGTCAAGACAATGGTATATACGTTTTCATAATGCCATAATGGCATATGACTTTACAATGATAGACGAGGATCATTGTGTATATATCAAAAGATTCAAGGATCAATTTGTGATCATATCATTATATGTTGATGATATACTAATTGCCGGAAGCAATATGGAGCTTGTCAATACTTGTCAAAAGTTGGTTGTCTTCCAACTTTGAGATGAATGATATGGGATTGTAAACCCATAGACACTCCTATTGCAAAAGGTGAAGGATTGAGCCATAGACTGTGTCCAAGGACTCCACAAGAGAAGGAACAAATGAAACATGTTCCTTATGCTAGTGCTGTTGGAAGCTTGATGTACGCTATGATGTGTACAAGACCTGGCATATGTTTTGCAGTTGGAATGATGAGTAGATACCAATCCAATCCAGGTCAAGCACGTTGGAAAGCCGTTAAAAGAATACTGAGGTATCTAAAGGGGACTGATGATTATACGTTGAGTTATTATGGAAAGGATCTGCAACTCAAAGGCTATTTTGATACTGATTGGAGAGGAGATTTAGATGAAATAAAATCTACCTCTGGGTTTGTTTTCTTACCGAATAATGGCACCATATGTTGGAGCAGTAAGAAACAAAAGTGTATAGCCTTGTCCACGATGGAAACTGAGTTCGTGGCATTATCAGCAGCAATAAAAGAAGATGTTTGGCTTAAGAGATTATTGGATCATTTAGGTGTTATTTGAAGTGCTGCAGATTCATTATTGGTTAACTGTGATAGCCAAGCAGCAAAAGAGTACACCAAAGATCCAAAATATCATGGCAAGACCAAACACATAGATACCAAGTATACTTTTGTCAAGAATATGATTGCACGAAAAGATGTGAACTTAGAGTATATACTACGCATAGAATGGTAGCAGATCCTATGACAAAACCAATACCTAGAGATGTGTTTTGTGGCCATATGAAATCTCTAGGATTGCGTAGAGGCTAATGTACTGAATATTGTAATTTCCCTAAGTGTTCACATTTGATGAATTTGTATTTTTCATCATTAATGCCTATGAATCTTTGTTTGATCTTTATGCATCTTAATGCTCAGTGCATTACTTTAGGTTGAGAAAGTATGTCGGACAGATATAAGATTAGCCCACTCACACGGGTAATCGCCTCTATTTACTGTGTGATAAATAGAGATGAGACTGTTTTAAGCTTATTATCTAGGTGATAATCGAGAGCTAAAGCTTAAAATACGTATGTCGCCTTAACTGGGTGTTAAGATGAGGACATAATACTTACTATGTCCGAAAGTAAAATACCCCACATATTTTACTTTATCTGTCTATGATGCCGATGTGAGTTCGATGAATTTTGTGAATTAGTAGATACGTGAACTCAAGTTAGACATTTGGTATGTCTGAACTATCATCTGTACGGTATTGAAAGGTGTAGACATACGCTCCATGGGAAAGGAGTTAATACCGTAATACGTATTTCATACTACGTATGCATGAGACGACCAATAAGAGTGACAAAAGTTTGATCTCAATTTTTGTGTCGTGTGAGATTCTTGAGGAAAAGAGTTCCTCAATTTTTAGTTCCCTCATGACTCTTACTTATTCTCAAGATTTCTATTTAGTGTTTGCTATCTTAGGATGTTGCCAATGGTCATGGTTTGATTCGATCTAATGGGACATTTCTAGAAAAGCAAGCTAAACTGAAATTGAGAGTTTGAAGGAAAGAGGAAGATCGATTTTGGAGAATCACATTATAGTTTTGTATTCACCGGTTAACCAATTATGACTGTCTTTGGGATAATCATAATTGTGAATACAATATAAATATCATTGTTTAAAAGAGATCAATAGAGATATAAATGTGATCGATCGATCTAGGTACTGCATACTAAATCTACTCGAGTGTGATGCCCATTATGAGCTGCTATATATTCCTAACGGATGTATAGCAACGAGCTCTCAAAGTATCTTTGAGTCGCACGGATTATTCACCGCATGAATGTTGAAGAGAGGTAAAGAGAATCCTGTTTCAGCCCACCATGTGCGAGTGGGAGATGATGGTTTTATGTGATGGGCTTAAGGCCCGTCCGCCCATGTTGGGCTCGAAAGCCCGGCCCACAATATTAGGGCCCATGGATGAAGGGGCACGATTCCTGTTTGGAGGGAACGTATATAAGGAAGGAAAGAGAGGGAGAAGGCACCCTTTGACCCTTTGGCATAACGTACGTTCCTCTCCCTCTCTCCCTCCAAAAGAAATGACAAACGCTTACGGCGTCGCCATCTTCCCTTCAAGGCCAATCGACGCCATCGGATCGAACAGGATCGGTTTTCTCTTCCTCTTATCGGCATTGGTGTTTAATCTGTGGCTAACAAGGTACGCTCGAATCCGTGGTGTGCTTTAGGATCGGTGATACGTGTTATTCCCGGGCTTCGTCTTCCGCATTGATTTAGGGGTTCGATTTAGTGTCGAATTCGCTTTTCGGGGATCAGTTATTCCCAACAGTAATCATCGGAGGTGGTGTTCCCGCCAGGCATATGCCTGGGAGTATTGTCGAAGCTTTGATGCATGTTTTGCAGTTGAGGTGGTACGGTGAAGGAAGTTCCATTTATAGATGAAGGGTGAGATACTTCTGCTATGTTCTTGAGGTAACATTAATGGCATGGCATCTGATTCCGATATCATAAAATAGAACAGCAAAGCAAGAACATGCGTGGATGGTACCCAGAAATACGGGGACATGGAAGGCGTCTTGGAGATTGACGCTTTAAAGTTGATGATTAATTGGGTTGACATGCGTTAGAAGAAGCATCGCTCGGCTTTTAATAGTATCTTTGCGAAAACTAGGATTGAGCTATAAAGGAACCTTCGAGATGAATCGGGTGGCTTTACTTATACATTGTGTAGAGTGTCAAGATTCTGATATTAGCTTGTGATGGTACGGTTGCGACTAGTTCAAACTTCACAAGCAAAATCCCATCCTCCATATTGTAGAAGGGAGTCTAAATTGTATAAGATACATTATATGGATTGTAGCGGACCTTAAAAATAAATGATATGTATAAATCGAAGGAAATTATGACCAAATAGTAAATACTTCACTTGCTCAAAACCCACAAAGAGAATCAACTCAAACCACTAATCAAAAGTTGTATAACGCCTTGATTCCTTGAATATCATCCGCATGGAGACCTTTGGTAGTCCCAGGAGCTATGGAGGAGTACATGATGGCCCCTTCAACATCGCTGTGCCCTAGCCCAAGGAGGTGACCGATCTCGTGTAAAGCCACCGTCTCCACGTTAAAAGCGGCCGAGCCGGAGGGTGGATCAACAGCCCACCTCTCATCCGCGTCGTAGTGGAACAGCCCGATTGTTGGCGGAAACGCGTGGGCAAGAGTTCCTCCGGGGCCATCGAAGCTGTTGTGTGCACCGTCTCCATGGTCTCCTCTTGCAAACCCTATTTGTATGTTGGCAATTTCATGGTCCTCGACGTACGAGAAAGTGAAGCGTGTCACCGAGGTCCACGTGGCAAAAGCCCGTGCAACCGGGGCCGTGGCAGCCTCTGGGGTCCCTGGGAGGAAGCCATAGGTGAGATGGTAATTAGAGGCCGGCCATCTAGGGCTTCCCTCCACGAACGCATAGTGAGACACGGTATGGAAAGATCCGATCCCACGGAGGTTCCGCCCTTTCTTTCCGAACCCCATGCGGGTGGTTCCATTAATGATGTCGGCCACACCGCATCGTGGTCTCATCATTTTGGACATAGTCTGGGAATCCAAGGTTCCTGTGACATTCAGATGATAATTGAGTTGGTACGTCTTAACAGCAAATTCTAACAGGTCGTCGAAGTCGTCGTCGTCGGCATGGATTGTCGAATGACCGGATTGGTTGTAATTCAAATAACCAAATTTCTCCAGGTATCTCTTGAGCTCGCGAATGCCTCCGGTATGATCGCCCTTGTGACATCCCTGAAGGTGCTGGAGGAACTCAAAGGGCGATTTCATTTGGTCATCTAAATGTGCTGAGGCGGCGTGAAAGAGGGAAGTGAGGAGGAGCAAGTATGAGAAGGTGGAAAAGAACATAGCATCCATGGCTGAACTGATGAACGCGCACTCTTCTGGCAGAGAATAAGTAATGAATGAATGAATGTTATATGCGTTGTTGCGCGTATCGAAGGAGGCCTATTTATGGGCACATGCCCCTTTTGAGGTGTAGCAGTAGCTAGGTCATAAGGTCCCGTTGAAATTGAAATGTTCATGCATGGAAGAAACCGCAAGTACGGTACTAACAGACAACGACCGCACCTACCTTCGAGAAAAACGCGTTTAAGACTGGGAATTCGAGGAAAGAAACCCTGAGTACGGTACTAAAAACGACCTTTACTCGGTCTTTGAGAAGAAGACGTGTAAGACTGGGAACCGAAGAAGTAATATTGTTAGAACTCAATTGTTAATTTTATGTATTTCATAGAGAAAGCCTCGCAAACATTGACCTAGTCTTTGGTCCCCACTTAAGTATCATGAGCCAAACAAAATGCTAAAGCATTGTGTTATATAATTCAAAAGAATCGACACATGGGATTCCTATATTGCGTGTGAAAAGCCACAAATGCTGCATAGGTACATTCTATTTGCATTAACTGCAAGTAGTCCCTGAACTTTCTAATATGTAATATAGTTCCCAAACTTTATTATAATGTATAATGTCATCTTTAAACTTTTAATTTGTACAATATAGTTCTTAAACCATTAGTAAATGTTCAACATAATCCTTTTGTTTGCGTGATTTTCATAGAATTTAGGAACTAAATATTTACTAATAGTTTAAGGACCACATTGAACTAACTAAAAGCTTAAGAATGATATTACACATTAGACCAAAATTCAAGGACTTTATTGAACAAATTAAAAGTTCAAAGATGACATTGACATTTAATCAATTTTCAAGAACCATTTGTGTAATCATCACTTTCATTAAAGATGCGGTGTACTGCCGATGATAGTGCAAATCAATCTATAAGAAAATATGTGTTTTTAGTGGGACCCTCTATGAATTCTATATCTTCTTATGCGATTAACTTGATTGAGGATAAGGCAATGGTAAGATAATTAATTAATCATCAGTCTACTATCATATGGAGCAACAGCAACCGCCCCTTAGCAATTTTTTTTTTTTTTTTTTTTTTTTTAAGGAAGTTTTATTGAATCAAAAAGGTCTTAAACATTCAGGCTTACAATAGGAGTATCAAGACAAAGCAAGTTCCATAGTGGCTAACGGGATGTGCTACCCAATTAGGAAGTAAAAGGTTAAGTTTTTAGGTTTTAGCAACCCAATCTGTTACTCGATTACTCTCTACTATAATAGACAATCGTCGGATTAAAAAAAGGCCCATTAAGTCACGGGCTCCCAAGATAAGCACATTGACTTCCCAAGGCAAGTGATCTGCTGCGCTCTTCACTAGATCAACTGACACCAAGCAATCTGACTCCAGTTGCAGCTGTTCTTCACTTCTAGACACGAGAGAGAGGGCTTCTGGCAAAGCAACGGTTTTCGCCTGTAGAATAGAAGACACCGATACTATTTTGGCTGCTCCGTCCAAGAGATTCCCCAACTCATCACGAACAACGCAAGCTATGGCTCTAGTGTTCTCTCCTTCCTCATACAATCCATCACAATTCACCTTAAAGTTCGCCCCTTTGGTGGAATCCAACTTAGAGATAAGTTCGTCTTCTCTACTTGACTCATTGATTGTTGTTGAGCATATTAATATTGTCTATTGATTCCACTAGAAAAATTGGATTTGGATGCTGTTTGCGAAAAACAAAATCACATCTTGCCTTCCAGATAAATCACAGGACACTTGCAACCATCTTAAAGCAAGGTTGCTCAGTTCTCACTCTAAATTGTTGTATCCAAACATCAATTCTTGACAGCGGGCCCGTTTGGTTCGGCTTTGGGGAAATACACTTGGGAGAATGCAAATACCTTTGAGGTAAAGGAGTTTTCCGAAATGCTATACCATTTGGTAAATTGTAGTCTCAAGTAGCATTGAAAGGTCACTTTAGCCGAAATACCGTTTGGCAAAACTAATATTTGCAATGGGCTTTTGCTTATATTTTTATTTTTATTTTAAATCTGAAAATCCAATCCGACGGCCGGACAGCTCAGATTTTGCTGCCTGAGGTCGTGACCTCAGTTGATGTTGAGGCGCGACCTCAGGCGACGCCGTCGCCGCCTCGAGGCGCAACCTCAGGCACCTGAGGTCGCAGAGGCCAGATATGGCCATCCGACAGCCAGATTTGGCCTCCGGACCGCCAAATCTAACAGCCTAAGGTTGCGCGGACCCAGGCGGCGTCGTTTGGTTCGTGTGGAACCAAGCGACGCCGCTTGGGTCCACACGACCTCAGGCGACGCTGTCGCCGCCTAGAGGGGCGATCTCAGGCGCCTGAGGTCGCAAAGG
This sequence comes from Eucalyptus microcorys, assembly GCA_014182515.1. Classification (NCBI taxonomy): domain Eukaryota; kingdom Viridiplantae; phylum Streptophyta; class Magnoliopsida; order Myrtales; family Myrtaceae; genus Eucalyptus; species Eucalyptus microcorys. The sequence continues at coordinate 25,795,969 of CM024572.1, forward strand.
ACAGATCTGGCCTCCAGACCACCGGATCTGGCAGCCTGAGGTCACACCGACTATCGGATCTGGCGGCTTGAGGTCGTGTGGACCCAAGCAGCGTCGCTTGGTTCGCGCGGAACTAGGCGACACCACCTAGGTCCGCACGACCTCGGGCGGTGTCGCCCGGGGTCCGCGCGCACTAGGCAATGCCGCCTGAGGTCGCGCGGACCTCGGGCGACGTGCGACGCCGCCTAGGTCGCGGGTCGCACCACCCCCAAGCGGTGGTCACCGGGGACGCGCGACCCTCAGGCGGCAATGGCAGCTGCTGAAGAAGGCGGGGAAGAAGAAGATGAACAGGGAAGAAGAAGACCGGCGGGAAGAAGAAGACGAAGGGGGGAAGAGAAGATGAACAATACGCAGTGACATTTCCCAAATGCTCAATGCCCAATGCAGCCCCTCCCCAGCTTTCAGCATTCGGCATTCGGAATGCTCATATTTGGGCAAATGAGCTTTCAAAAACTTAGCCAAACACAAAAATTTTCCCCAAGGGGCTTTCGAGCCCGAAAGCCCCTTGGGAAAGTCCAACCAAACGGGGCCAGCACTTGCCTTAAGATTATAATTTGTAATGTAGGGAAACTCCATATCCGTGAAGTCCAGGAACATAGCAAGAATAGGTGCTCTACCGCCTCGGCTTCTTGTTTACAGAATGGACATGTGGGTCTTCTGAATTAGTTTTCTCTAGTAGGTATAGCGTTCTGACAAATACTCCGTGTGAATATTCTGACTTTGGGAGGGCTTTTCATGTGCCAAATTTTGTTCCAACGCTCACGAGATGGCTGAGTAGATGTTGATGCTTGCTTTTTTGTGCTCTGAATGGTGGCCGTTCTATCCATATTATACACGCTCTTCACTATGAACCGGCCTGTTTCTGTACCAATCCATACTAACTCGTCTTGTGTGCTCTGGCTTCTCAGTAGGATTGTTAATATTTCGTTAACAATTTGGACATCAAACAGACAGTGAAGGGTCTGTTCGTCCCATCGAATCTCTTCGTTCAAAATCAAATCCGCAACTTTTGTTGGTTCTCCACAATTTGCTGGCCCCCAATGATTCCTCTTTTGAGCCATCTATCTTCTTGAATACTCATATTTTCACCTGTTTTTATTGACCACATCACTGAATGCGAAATAGTTTCACGACCCATTAAAATGCTCTGCCAATCCCATGAGGGTGGTGAGCCTTTCCTTACATTCCAAAAGGAACATTGAGGGAAATAAATTTCTTTCAAGATCTGGCATCATAAAGATGATGAATTTTGAGCTAACCTCCAAGCTTGTTTTCCTAGTAAGGCTTTGTTAAAGGAGATCAAATCTCGGAATCTCATTCCTCCTTAATCTTTCCTCATTTTTAACACACCCCGCTTCTTCCAGTGTTGTCCATCTTCTGATTCACTATTCCTCCACCACAAAGCAGCAACTTTTTCCTCAATGGTTTGGCACAATAAAATAGGAATTTTAAAAATAGATATAGCATAATGTGGCAAGCTTGTACCACAGCCTTAATTAATATTTCCTTCCCCGCTTTTGACAACAAGTTCTCCTTCCACCCCTCGAGCTTTGTATTAACTCTAGCTAGAATCCAAGCAAACATATGCATTTTAGAAACTCCCCAATCAAACGGGATCCCCAAGTACTTCCTTTCTTTTCTACTTCAAGCACTCTCAACTCATTGCCCATAACTCTTCTCAAATTCTGTGGACAGCCCACGCTAAAAGAAATACTAAACTTGTTTAAGTTAATTGCTCGCACAGAAGCATAGCAATATTAATTCAGAATCCAAGCTAAGTTCTGGCACTTTTTCACCTTTCCATCTAAGAAGAAAATTGAGTCGTTAGCAAATAAGAGGTACGGAAGAGCAGGACAATACTTGTTAAGTTTGATCCCTTTGATTGTGAAAGACCACCCGGTTCCTGTACTTAGATGCTTCATCCAGTGTCTCTACGTCAATTCTTTAGTTTACTATATTTGCTATTCCTTTGCAGGTCGATCCGTTTAAGCTCCAATCCATAACTTCCCCCCAGTTTGTAGGAAGTTTAATTTGTGATGAATCAGATGTTCCCCTTTCCTCAGAACATAACTTCATTTATATAGTGTGTATCCCGAGACATGAAAATCTCTTTTTGCTATCAAGCAGAGGGACAGTGCCCAAAGCCTTGTTACAGTGCAACTGTTAACTACTGTGTAAGAAAGTATAACACTCACTTTAACACTGTAAAGTACTACTACATGCCATGACCAAATTTATTCCTGCATGAACAACACTAGTGCATTTGGATGCCGGTTAGAACTGTCTGAAGGTCTTCCATTTGCTCAGCTGAAACCTCGTCGGCTTTTGCCATATAGAGCCATCAGCATCAGCTTCTAACTCAGCAGATCCTCCGCGGCCTTCATTCTTTTTACGGTCCCGCTCCGACACTGCCTCAACCTTCTGCCGAGGAAGATTATTCTGGTACTGGCCGAGCAGAGCCCCGTTTTGGACTTCGTTGGAGGCCGGCTCATTCTTGAAGGCTCTGTACACGTTCGGGTATTGAAATATATCGGGATTGACGCTAAGCGTCTTTGACATTCTCGAGATGTGTTCGAGGTAATCATCGGAGGTGGTGTTCCAGCCAGGGACGGAACTGGGAGTATTTCCTAAGCTTCGACGCATGTTTTCGCCTTTGCAGTGGTATAGCGAAGGAACTTCCATTTATACGTGAAGGGGTGAGATGCTTGTGCTATGTTCTTGAAGCGACATTGATGGCATCTGATTCCCTTATCTCTATTAGAACCACAGACCAAGAACATGTGCGGATCGTACCCAGATATAGGGCGGCATCCAAGGCTTCTTGGAGATTTATTCCTTGACCGATACGTCATAAACTTGACACCTTTTCTTTTTTTTTCGTGTCATAATGCGCCAGATATTTTTTTCTCCTCTTTTGTCTCTAGAAGATGCATCACTTGGTTTTAATATCCTTTTAAAAGTACCAGAAATATATTTGAGAGATGATAGGGGATTCTGCGTATTTCCTTCCTTATTATCCTGTAAAGCTTATAGATAGACCCGTGTACTCTTCATTTGATAATGAACAGAATATTATATTTTTCTATCATTACAATCCTCAACTCCAATGTCGTATGCAATAGATTTTATCCATTGCAACAAAAAGTAAAGATAAACAATATGGATAATCGAAGACAATTTTGACCAAATAGTAAATATTCCCCTTGCTCAAAACCCACAAGAGATTCAATCTAATCCACTAGTCAAAAGTCGTATAAAGCTTGACCCCTTGATATGTAGGAGCTCTGAAAGAGTACGTGATGGACCCTCCAACACCGCTGTGCCCTTGCCCAACGAGGTGACCGATCCCGCGGAAAGCCACGGCCTCCAAGTCCAAAGGGGGCGAACCGGAGGGTGGATTCACAGCCCACCTCTCGTCCGCGTCGTAGCGGAATGGCCTGCTAGTTGGCGGGAAATCATGGGCAATAGTTCCTCCGGACCCTTTGAATCTGTTCTCCATGCCAAAGGTGAGATGGTAATTAGAAGTCGGCCACCTGGCGATTCCCTACAATTATCAACGAGGGCATGATTAGAAGAAAAAATAGATCATTAAATCCCACAATAGCATATCGAAAATGCTAGTGCTGGCATTTTCTTAAAGTGGTCCATAAAAAATTTACCAAACGACTTAACTTTTCTCTAAAGTCCCTCGAAAAAGCTGTTCCATATGAGTGCTTAGTAACTTCTCAAATGTGCTTTTTTCCTTATTCAAGCAAGGGCAGGGAGGGGGTTAGGAGTTTTCCATGTTGTCTTAGAATGTTTCTCACCATTGTAAATCCGATCATTTAGAGGATTAATAATGTCTTGAAAGACTAATTTACGACCCCATGCCATCCGAAAAACAAGGGACTGATTCCATAGGCTGAAGCGACATCAGCCCGAGAAAAAAGAGACAATCCTTATACATGTACGCCACATTTCTGAAAATTGCAAAATAATTCCTATTTGTAAGAATAATTATGACGAGTTAATGTTTCGGTATCTTGACTACACTAACACTTTAGATTTGGTACTGCGAGATTGGCCATTTAGGGTTTCCCTCAAAGAATTTGTAGTGGGACACCGCATGGAAGGAGCCGAGACCACGGAGGATCTGGCCTTTCTTGTTGGGCTCCATCCAAGTGGCCCCATTAACGATATCCGACACGCCACACCGCGGCATCATCATTTTCAAAACCGTCTGAGGATCCAAGGTTCTAGTAGCATTTAGATGATGATTGAACTGATATACCTTGATGGCATGCTCTAGCAAATCATTGAAGTCGTCATCACCGGTGTGGACCGAATGTTCAGATTGGTTGTAGTTCAAGCAGTGTTTAGATGATGATTGAGTTGATACATCTTGACTACGTGCTCTAACAAATCGTCAAAGCCGTCATCGCCAGTGTGGATTAGATGGTCAGATTGGTTGTAGTTCATGTAATCGAATTTCTCGAGTTATTGCTTGAGCTTGCAAATACCTAGGGTGTGGTCGCCCTCGTGGCATCCCTCAAGGTGTTTGAGGAAATCAAAGGCTGATTTGGTTTGGACATGCGAATGTGCTAAAACATCACGGATGGTGAGAAGGAGGAGGAGCAAGTGGGAGAAGGTAACATTTCTATTCCTCTATTTTTTTTTTTTTTGAAACAATACAAAAATAGAAATCTATTTGGGAAAGTGAACTAATTTTTATATTTCCCGAAACAAATCAATGGTCAATGAATAGATTTATAATAGAAATAAAAAATAGAAAAAACTTACTTCTCTCTTCCTAGGAATAAAAAAGAGGAAATAAGTTCATTTCAGAAAAACAAACTCGACGTAACCCAGTGCTTGTCCTTACACTATTGACACAAAGTTCAATCTCCTGACCTGATCCGAGTCCTCGTTTTTCATAATAAAATAAGAAAAAAATCAGAAATTTAGCGAAAATTTTGGAAATTAGATTTTGAGTGGTTTTACTATATTTTAGTGTTAATTCTAATTTGGCATAAAAAAATGATTTTTTTAATGAAAATGAAAATTGGATTCAAAATTAAATAAGCTTTCGGGGTTTTAATTTATGAATTTTTTAATGCCGTTTTCTTTTAGAAACAAGGTTATGTCGCGAAAGTTTGGCAACTCCAAGCAACACTTGGTTGTATCTAAAAAAGCTCAAAAGGTTTATGTACCTATTTATTGTAATGTCCAAAAATTTATTATCAACTTTCTTTATATTGTGAGTTATAAATTAGTGGCACTCTCTGCTACCATTTTGGGCCATCCATATTTAATTAACTATTACGTTGGATTTTCTTAGGCCATCTTAGAATATCTTGATCAATTAAATCATTACAAAAGTCCCGTTTTATTCAAACATGAAATGCCAAGTCTCCACTGATATTTTTATAATTAAATGAAAAAAATTGGAAATAGTAATTTTTAGGGTTGCATTAAACGTATTTCTGTTATTTTTTTATTAGGAATAGAAATTTTATGTAATTACTAAAGGCATTCTTCCACTCATAAACTCATCCAAGGACTAGAAATAGAAACTATTTTTGAATAAAAATTATTTCTGGAAAAACATAAATGTTACCAAATGCATTCTTAGGCTCCATTTGATAACGTTTCAACTTTTTTTCAAATTTTTTTGTTGTTTTGTTCCTCGGAATAAAAAAAAAATCTATTTGGTAATATTAGCTATTTTTTCTATTTTTTGAAATAAAAAAGTAGCTAGGGAATAGATTTGAAATAGAAAAAAAAATAGAAAAAAGTTGGTTCTTATTCTTGGAAACAATTTCTAGAATAAGTCATTTTCTTTATTTTCTTTTATTTTCTTTTTCCTTTTCTTCTTCTTTCTCTTCTAATTGGTTGTCACAATTGCCGCCAACTACCGGTTGCCGTCACTGGTCGTTGCTCACCGACCACCCATCACAGGTCGCCGTCGGAAGAAGAGAGGAAAAAGAAAAATCTCAAAAAATTATTAAAAAATTAAAAGAAATTTTACATCACAGAATAATTTGTGGATCGTATCAAATGCATTCATATTCTTTATTTTATTTTAGGAATATAAATTTTGTGTAGTTATCAAAGATATTATTTTACTTAAAAACTATTCTTGGGAATAAAATAAAAAATAAAAAATAAAAAAAGTTATTTCTAATAAGAAATTGTTTTCGAGAATAGAAATATTAATAAACGCACTCTTAGTGGCCATGACTAATTGATTAACACACTATTCTCAGCTAGACAAATTAATTTGATGAATGTTGTTTCTATAGTTGCATTTTTCTCAAGTGCATCCACCTAATACATGAGAGGGTCGAAAAGTTGAAAGGTTCATGTGGCAAGAAAAAGGTGCAACGTGACAACGATTATATATAGGTCATCAAAGCAGATGTGTAAGGACCGGGAAGTGGAAAATTTTATTATAGTTGTTACGAAATCGCACATTGATTCCAGAAAAATAACGCTCGTAAACAATTCATCAGACAGAATATAATAATAAAATAATTGAATCAGAAGAACACGCCAGAAAATTTATTAACGAAGTTCACCCAAACCTAGGCTACATCTCTGTGCAGAAGCACTCTGCGAATCTACTAGACTTCGAAAAAAGTTGGAATACAACGATGATTTTCTCTCAAGATCAAAGCACAAAGAGATTGAGAACCCCTATAAAGAAAAAAACTCACTTTTTTCTTCTCTCTTTTTCTTGCCTCTTTATTTTTCTTCTTCAGCGTCCTAATGGCTAGCGTCTTACCATCGATAATATAAATGTATCACTTTTAACCTAAAAACAAATCTGATAGAAAAGACAAAAAAAAACCCCTAAAAATATTTGGCTTCATCTATAACAATCTCCCACTTGAAGACAAATATACCCGAACACCAAATAACTTTGCATCCATCTTCTTCAAAAACTAGTAGTTGAAAAACTTGTACCTCTCCGATACTCCTCATCAATCAACATGGAGTAATACCAATGGTAGTAGTACATAAAATATGCTTCTCTCTGTCTATTGCCTTGGTCAACATGTCAGCTGAATTCTTCGAGCCATCAATCTTATGTAACTTTAACTCATTAACTTTCAATGCTGACCTGATAAAGTAATAACGCTTTTTGATATGTCTAGTCTTTGAGTGATAAGCTGCATTCTTTGCTAAGTGCACTGCACTTTGACCATCACTCCACAATGTACTGATTGGCTATTTTCGATATAGCTCTTCTATGTAATCTTGTAACAATATGATTTCCTTGGAGGCTTTTGTGATCGCCACGTATTCTGCCTCTATCGTCGATAAAGCCACTACTTTTTGTAGTTGAGATACCCAACTCACTGCTGTACCTGCAATTGTAAAAACATATCCAATGGTACTCTTACCACTATCTCGATCACCCGAATGATCTGCATCTACATAACCCTATAACTCTAGAGATGTACCACCATAACAAAGTGAGTAATTGGAAGTACCAGCTAGATATCTCAATATCAATTTCACTGCATTCCAATGCTCTATGCCTGGGTTTTGCATATATCGACTCACAACTCCCATTACATGTGCAATGTCTGGTCTCGTGCTCACCATGGCATACATCAAACTCCCCACTGCTGATGCATATGGAACTACTGACATCTCATATTTCAAAGCTTGAGTACTCGGACACATATCCTTGAAAAGTTTGAAGTGACTTGCTAGAGGAGTTGCAACCGATTTTACCTTATCCATGTTAAATCTCTTTAACACCTTGTTCACATAGTCTTCCTGCAACAATCATAATTTCTTATTTTTCCTATCCCTGATGATTTTCATGCCTAAAATATTATTGGCCTCTCCCAAGTCTTTCATAGCAAATTGTGATAATAACATCTTCTTCACTTTTACGATTCTCTTCATATTGGAACTAGCCACCAGCATGTCATCCACATATAAAGAGAGATACACAATGTCACAATCATCATACTTGAGAAAATAAATACAGTGATTAGACTCATAGTGTGCAAATCTTTTTTCTTTCATGAAACCATCAAATTTTAGGTACCATTGTCGAGGAGCTTGTTTCAAGCCATACAAGCTTTTCTTCATGCGACATAACATGTGCTCCTTACCTTTGACTTCAAAACTCTTAGGTTGTGCCATGTGTAGTTCTTCATTTAAGTCACTGTGTAAAAATGCTGTTTTTACGTCTAACTGCACAATATGAGGATCCTCCACTGTAACTATACTCAGCAGAACTCTAATTGATGTCATTTTCACTACAGGTGAAAATATCTCGGAGTAGTCGATCCCTTCTTTTTGAGAAAAGCCCTTGACTACAAGTCTCGCCTTGTCTCTAATACTACCATATGCTTCATTCTTAATTCTGTACACCCATTTGTTTAATAAAGCCTTTTTACTTGTGGGCAACTTGGTCAACTCCCAAGTTTTGTTTTGAAGTAATGAGCTCATTTTGTCTTTCATAGCACACTCCCACTGCAAGTGAGACGTGTCTACCTTTGCCTCATCGTAAGTCTTTGATTCCCCTAAATTTGTATATAAAAAATGGCTCAAAACAATATTAGCTTATGGATCAAAAATTACCTTTGACTTTCACACACATGTAGACCTCCTTAATATAGGTATTTCAGGGTCGTTAGTTTGCTCTGAATCACCGTGTTCCTCTTGAACTACCTCTTCACTAATAATATGCTCATCTTGAATCTCTCTCTCTCTCTCTCTCAAGTGCACTTTGATCTACTAGAAACATCTTCATGAGTATTTGTTGGAGAAAACTTCCTTATTTATTTTAGAGTTGACAAAACGTTTCCATCAGTCTAGTCTGAAGACTTGTAGACTCAAGTGTAAAAGTCTGACGAACTCCAGACTCTTTTGTCAAAGTCTGAAGACTCAAGACTCAAGACTCGAGATTTAAAGTCTGCCCTCACTGATAGTCTCTAAACCGACGAAGGAAAGTTTTATCCGATGAAGAAGACTTGTCCAGATGCAAGTATATCTTTAAGGATTTGGTTCGTACGGTTGAAGAAGATTTCATGGCTGGAGAGAGCATCTCATGATCTATTATTCTTATTGATTTCAATTCGGATAATTAGATCTTTTGATTGGCGAAGTATACTTGGAAGGTTCTACTTATGGAAACCTAGATCCTGATTATATGGGTGAGCAGGATTGGTGGGCTATCATCACATTCCTTAAATAACTCGAGATCTCCCTAATTGATTCTGTCCAACGAGTAAATTGGAAGAACTCCTTTGGAATGTGCCAACGATTATGAAAGCATGGAGGAGTATATAAGGAAGACGCTCAAGTTATTCTAGTGTGTGCGTGAAAGAAGAATTCCAAAGTCTGAAGCTTTTAGTTCTTCGCTGTTTCATTTCGTGGAGCTTAAATTGTACTCAAAAGAGAGATTAAATACTTGTGAGACCTTAAGGAAGTGTATGAGAGTCTCTACACTGTGGAATCAAGGACGTGAGATTGTAAAATCTCTTTTGGTTCTTAGTGGAATCCAGCTAGTGAGCTATCAGTGCGGGAGAGTGGACGTAGGCTTGGTCTAAGCCGAACCACTATAAACCTTATATTTCAATTCTCTTTCCCTAATCTCTTTACTTTAATTCATAGCATTATATTACTGTTTATAGTCGTTTACATCTTCAGTCTATTATTCTTAGAAGTTGAATCGATTTGTTAAAGCTTTGCAAAAACTTCTTTGATCACCTATTCACCCCCCTCTAGGTGCACTTACTAGCCCTATCAATTGGTATCAGAGCATGTGTGCTCAGTTAATCAAAGTGTTTTTACTTCTGAGTTAAAGATTTATGGCTAGTATGTTGGCTCCAAGTTTGATTGAAGGCCAGAGCAACACCAGACCACCCTATTTCGATGGAAATGAATACAGCATATGGAAAAACAAGATGAAGGCATTCCTAAAATCAAAAGATCCTCTGGAATAGGATGTGGTAGAAAAAGGAATTATTCCTAAAGCTACATTTGTGTCAGAAAAAGGAAAAGAAGTTGCAGATGCTGGCAAGATGACTCAAGAAGAAAAGACCAAGAGACAAGCTCTTGATGCTAAAGCAATTTACTCATTATATTGTGCATTATCTCCTACTGAGTATAACAGAATATCTTCTTGTGAAACAACCAAAGAAGTCTGGGATAGGCTGCACATTACCTATGAAGGAACTGATTGAGTAAAAGAAACAAGGATCAACATTCTACTCAGACAGTATGAAGCCTTCAAGATGAAACCAGTAGAATCTATTACTGACATGTTTAGTCGTTTTATAAAAATTGTAAAAGGTCTAAAGTATCAGGGACAGCTAATCTCAGAACTAATGAAGGTCAACAAATTGCTGCGTGGACTCTTCAAAGACTGAATCACGTGAAGACTTCAATAAGAGAAATACAAAGAATCATGCCACTTTCGGTAGACGAACTAGTTGGGACACTTCAGTCTTATGAAGTAGAGCAAATCAACGAGGAAGGAAATCCCAGAGGTAAGAAGTCAATTGCCTTAAAGTATAACGATGATTCTGATATTACAGACTCTGAAGATGACATAGACTATGAAGAACTAGAATTTATGATAAAGAGGTTCGGAAAACTGAACAAAAATGGAAGAAGGTTCAATTGGAAGAAACAAAGCACTCAAAAGTTCCATAACAAATCAACTGAGGATGATGAAACCAACAAAGATGTGATCTGCTTTGAATGCAAGAAAAAGGGACACATCAGACCAAATTGTCCCATGTTGAAGAAAAAGAAAGGAAAAGCTGAGAAATACAAAAAAGCTCTCAAAGCAGAAACATGGAGTGATACTGAATGTGAAGAAAGTGATGAAGATTATGCCAATATCTGTTTAATGGCAAAATCGATCGAGACTCGAGACTTTGAAACAGTCTGATTCGGACTCGAGATAGTGAATTCGAGGTAAGTAATTTAAAATTTCCTACTAAAGTCGTCAAATATATTAATAAACTTTGTCTTAGTTTCAAAACCTCTTTTAAGAGGATTTTCGAGCTAAAAATGAAGAATTCTACATTGAAGCAACAAGAAAATTCTTGAAAAGAAAATTTTGAAAATTTGAACAAAAATTTTGCTGTTTTAAAAGAAAATATTGACTCTCTTTCAAAAGAAAATACATTTTTGAAAAATGATATCTCAAATATTTCAAAAAGGTTTTCAATAGGGTCTGAGAAGTTGGAAAAGATTCTTTCCGCACAAAGACCTTATTTCAACAAGTCAAGCTTGGGAATGACTTCAGAAACTATTCATTTAATTGATTTTCCAAAAGTGAAGGAAAGAATCAAACAAAGAACTACAAAAACTTTTTACAGAAATCATTTTCAAAAAGTCTTTGTAAAACCTGTTAGCCGAAGTGCTCTCAAATGTTCTAAGTGTAACAGCTCAGAACACTTTGAGAAAGAATGTCCTATGATTTGGAGACCTGTTAAGAAGGATTTGGCAAAGACTGTATATTGCACTAACTCCACTGGACCCAAAAAAATGTGGGTACCAAAGAAAGCTTGAGTTTCTCTTTTAATTGCAGGTCACTATCAAGAAAAATGTCAAATGGTATTTAGATAGTGGCTGTTCAAGATACATGACTAGAGATTCAAATTGTTTTATAAAGTTTGTTCAAATAGATGGTGGAAAAGTCTCCTTTAGAGGAAATAGCAAAGAAAGAATTGTTGGGTGTGGAACTGTAAAGATTGGAAGTCTCACAATTAACAATGTCTCCTTGGTGGAATGACTAAATTACAATCTTTTTAGCATAAGTCAACTGTGCGATACTGGATTCAAAATCAATTTCCAAGAAAGAATATGTTCAGGAACTAGTAAAGATTTTTCACAATGTTTTACTGGACGAATGCATGGGAACATCTATCTTCTGGATAGAAAACCGGAAAGATCTCAATGCCTGATATCAATACAAGATGAAGCAAATCTCTGGCATCGAAAGCTTGGTCATATCAACATGAAGCAAATTGCCAAAATTTCTTCCAAGAAGCTTGTTCATGGACTACCCAACCTGAAATACCAAAAATCTGACTTATGCACACCATATGTGTTGGGAAAACAGGTAAGAAGTTCTTTTAAACCAATAAATCAAGTTATTACTAATCGTATTTTGTAGCTACTGCATATGGATCTCTTCGGACCAACCAGAACTCAAAGCATTGGTGGAAAGAGATATTGCCTAGTGATTGTGGATGACTATTCTCAATTTACTTGGGTTCACTTTCTGGCAAGTAAGTCTAAAACATTTTCTCACTTTTCAAAGTTTGCCAAGAAAGTACAGAATAAGAAAGGATATGCTATCTCAAGTATACAGACAGATCATGGAAGTGAGTTTGAAAATCAAGACTTTGCCAAATTTTGTGATAATTCTGGATTTCAGCATGTTTTCCCCTATCCATACACTCCAGAACAGAATGTAGTTGTAGAAAGAAAGAATAGATCTTTGCAGGAAATGGCAAGAACCATTTTAATTGAAAGTAATATTTCTTCTCGTTTTTGGGCTGAAGCAGTTTCTACAGCTTGTTATATTATTAACAGAATATTTAAGACCTATTCTGGAGAAAACTCCCTATGAGTTATTCAAAAGAAAGAAGCCAATTGTTTCTTATTTTCATGTATTTGGTTGCAAATGTTTTGTCTTGAAAAATGCAAATGATCGAGTCGATAAGTTTGAAGAAAAATCAAACGAATGAATCTTCCTTGGATATTCAACCTCTAGCAAAGCTTACATATTATTCAACAAGAAGATTTAGTCTGTGGAAGAGTCGATGAATGTCAAATTTCAGGACTCTTTGCAAAATCAATCGATTCAGACTCAACCTGAAGAATATGAATTTGCTCTAGACTCTACAAAGTCTACCTCCCCTGAAGTTGCTCAGACTTCAGAAAAACAACAACGAACGGATGTTGAAGAATCAACTAAAGAAAAAGATCAACAATCTGTCAGATTGACCAGTAACTGGAAGCACAAGTCTATTCATCCCAAAGAACTCATCATTGGTGATATTGATGAAGGGATTCGCACCAGATCCAAAAGGCAAAAAGAGTCTAACGCTGTGGCACTTATTTCTGAAATTGAACCCAAAAGCATCGAAGAAGCTTTAACTGACGAAAGTTGGATTGAAGCAATGCAAGAAGAGTTCAAGCAGTTCAGTGTTAATGATGTTTGAGAATTAACTCATAAACCAAAAGATAAATCTATTGTTAGAGCTAAATGGGTTTTCAGGAACAAAATGGACGAAAAAGGAAAAGTGGTAAGAAACAAAGTAAGACTCGTGGCCAAAGGATATACGCAAGAAGAAATGATAGACTATGATGAGACTTACACTCTAGTAGCAAGGTTAGAAGCAATTAGATTATTACTTGCTTTTGTTTGTTATAAGAATTGCAGGTTATTCCAAATGCATGTCAAAAGTGCATTTCTGAATGGATTTATCTAAGAAGAAGTCTATGCTGAACAACCTCTCGATTTTGAAGACCCAAGAAAACCAGACTCTGTATTCAGACTGAAAAAGGCTCTATATGGTTTAAAGCAAGCACCTCGAGCATGGTACAACAGGTTAAGTAAGTTTTTAATTCAAAATGGTTTTGTCAAAGGAAAAGTGGACACTACCTTGTTCATTAAAAGAGAAGGTAAAAACTTCCTACTTATTCAAATCTATGTTGATGATATTATATTTGGATCACCTAACAAAAATCTGTGTAAGAAGTTCTATAAGTCTGTGTAGGATGAATTTGAGATGAGCATGATGGGTGAACTATCCTTCTTTCTCGGACTACAAGTAAAGCAATTGAATGAAGAAATTTTTATTCACCAAGAAAAATATGCTAAAGAGCTTGTTAAAAAGTTCGGTTTGGAGAATTGCAAAAAGACTGATATAGCAATGTCAAGTTCTTCGAAGCTAGACAAAGATGAAGGATGAAAGAAAGTTGACCAGAAGCTATACAGGAGTATCATTGGTTCATTTTTTTATCTTACTGCTTCTAGACCTGATATTATGTTTAGTGTTTGCATTTGTGCTAGATTTCAATTTGATCCCAAAGAATCTCATCTAAGTGCTGCAAAACTCATCATCAAATATATTGCAACAACCTTAAAGTTAGGTCTGTGGTATCCCAAGAAAGGAGACTTTACTCTCCTTGGATATTCAGATGCAGATCTAGCAGATTGCATAGTTGATAGAAAGAGTACTTCTGGTACTTGTCAATTGTTGGGAAACATGACAATATCGTGGTTCTCAAGGAAGCAAAGCATTGTAACTCTGTCAACAGCAGAGGCAAAGTACGTGGCTCTTGGAAGTTGCTGTTCTCAAATCTTATGGATAAAACAACAACTGAGAGACTTTGGAATTGAAGACTCATGCACCGAGATCAAATGTGACAATACCAGCGCAATTAATCTCACAAATAATCCAATTCTTCATTCAAGAGCAAAGAATATAGAGATTCGGCATCACTTTATTAGAGATCATGTTCAAAACGGAGAAATCTTGATTCAATTCATTGACTCAAAGAATCAACTGGCGAACACATTTACAAAGTCTCTGAAAAAAAAAAAAGCCTATTTGAGTCTATTCGCACCAGATTGAACATAATATCATTTATTCAGTAAAGTTTGGAAGTGCTCAAGACTCAGAGATAAAGTCTGAAGTTGTTCAGACTCAGAATAACTGAGAAAGTTACGACTGTAAGTTATTTCCATTCCAGTATTTTAAATTGAAAAAGTACGATTACTTTTAATCGCTAATTGTTTGTTATTTTTAGAAGTTATCTTTTCCAAGTTTTTGATTTTATGGAAGTTATTCTTTTTCAAAAAGGCAGTTATTTAAAAAGGGCAGTTATTCTTTTTCGAAAATGTATTTTTTATTTTCCTTTTATGAAGCTTCGTTTCTTTTTATATATATATACAGCAGAGACTTGTCTTCTTCGTTTTACATTGAAACCTTAGAATACAAAATTCCCACTTGCTTTCACTTTCACTCTCGATTTGCCCAAAAAGTTTTCACCTTTTTCGAGCAAGTTGGAAAATCTCTCCCTTGAATCAATAATGTCTTCAAGAAAGTCTTCAAGGATTGCGAGCAGGGGACCGCGGCACATGCCTGAGGGTCCTACACACTTCGACTTGACCGAAGAAGAAGTTTCTACTCCACCTTAGCAACAAAGACAGCAACAACCTTCTCAGCAACGCCCATCTTCTACATCGACTCAACCAGAAGTGATAGAAGAGGTTGATCCTGTAAGAACGTTAACTCCTCAAGTTGCTTTCAAGCTTTATTCCAATTTGAAAAGAGAAGGAACTCATATGTCCTTGATTGATGAATACCTACGAGAGAGAGGTTATAAGAATGAGACTCTATTTCTGCGTGACATGGAAAATATGGGTATTGCCAAAAAAGGATCGGCTAAAAAAGCGTTCACTAACTTTCCTAGCGACCCATGCTTTGGGACTGCTAATCAACCTCAAGAACTGGATGACAATGAGAGGATGTTTTCCCACTTTCAGCCTAGAACGGGAGTGGCTGCAAATGTTATTGATGGTTCTAATCTGTTTAGATCAAGGAACCACAAGAAGGTTTATTCGAAACTGCTGAAGAGAGGGATCATGCACCCTAGGAATGTTGATTTTGATTTTCTTGACTCGGTAAAAGTCAATCTACGAGAGAAGCTGACTCTACTGCAATTAGAGCACTTTTGTTCTGAATCCACTGCTACCTATCCTGAACTCACATCATACTTTTATTCGAACTTATCTTTTGTGGATGCAAACAGCTTTTCTTTTACAGTGAGAGATAAGAAATTCTTGGTGAATATGGACACGTTGGCTGATATAATTGGGGTGGAAAGAACGAGTTTCCAACCAATTAGCGTGTCTATTGCTCATGCTACTCTGTCGTTGGTGAAAGACAGGAATGTTGAAGGCAAGATTTCCTATTCAAGGATGAATGCCTCAAACATCTTGCTGCACAAGATCGTAATCAACTGCATACGTCCCAAGTCGACTTCCAAGACTGATGTCTCTCGGTCTGAAACGAAATTGATGTATGCCATCAACTCTGGCTACAAATTCTCTCTACCCCACACCATTTTGTTCCACATGTATCGATCAGTGGTGAAGGATAAGGGACAACTCCCTTATTCTGCTTTTATCTCGCGTCTTTTTAGACATTTTACCATTCACATCCCTACACCATTAAAATTGTCAATAATTTCTCCAATGGTGATAGGATTTAAAATGGTCACAAAGATGCGCTTGAAAGAGCTGAACAAGGTGTTGGAGCCTTTGAAGGAAAAGTCTCCTGTGCAAACAAGACAAGACTCTGCTGCAGCCAAAACAAAAGGCAAGGAGCCCATGGACGCTCTAGTGAAGAAGAAGAGAGTTCTCATCTTGCGGGATGAAGAGGATGAGGACGCTCTGACTCTTTCAGCCTTACGAAATTTGAAAAGCTTTGTCAGCTTTGAAGAGACTCGAGAAGAGCCTCAAGAAGGAGAAAAAGAGAGAGAAGAGACAGAGGAAAGAAGAGAAGAGAGAGAAGAAGAGGAAAGAAGAGAAGAGGAAGAAGAAGCAGAAAGAAGAGAAGAGGAAGAAGAAGCGGGAAAAAGAAAAGAGAGAGGACAAGAAGGAGAAGAAGAGAGAGATCAGGGTCACGACGACTCTTTTGAGCCAACTTTGGCTGTCTCTTTGTCCAGTGAATCTGAAATGGCTGACACTGGGACTGTTGAAGCTCTTGACACAGACAAACATCACTCTGCCATAGAAGCTACAGTTGAAAAAGTTGTTTCTACTCCTCTTACACGCAAACAGATAGGGGGAGCTGTTGAACAAAAGGTACTTCTTCACATTTATTTACTAGTGATGTGAGTCGCTCCGCTGCAGATCCAGAAAATGTTTTTGCTTCTCATTACCCAGAAGAAAGTCATGGTGGACATTCTGAAGATCCATCTGCTCTCAAAATCCCTGGAAATGACTCTGCTGGACCTAATGCTGCTACACAACAAATAGCTGACTTTTCAAGACTGTTAGAGATTCTATTGGATGTAAAAAAGTAGCAATATGCTATGGGATATGAGATGTAGGATCTCAAAAATGCTTTCATGGCTACTTCAGTGTCTTTGCACGATCAATTGAACGCCCTGAAGAATCAAGTTCAGTCTACAGTACCGGGTGCAGAATTTCAATCACTGAAGTAGAGTTTTGCAAGGCTTGAGAAGACCGTGGATTCTATGGGAGAATTTGAGTTTGTTCGCCTTCCAAAACACCCATGATTTTGCCTCTATTTCAACAACTCTTTTTATTCATTCTCCACCTTTTGCTGTTGACAAAAAGGGGGAGAAGTGCAGATTTGGCTTATCTTTTGTTTAGTCATTTGAATTGCTGGAGACTTGTTTGACTTATTCTTTTGAGATTTGGACTGTTTAATTTGATGCTTTGACTTGCAGTAACATAAGCTATGATGATGATGATTATGGAAAGGGTAGTTGTTTGATTTGGCAAGACTAACACGTTTTCTGTGGTTGCAGAATCACTACTACATCCATATTCTAATCTGTTTATCTTCCTTGAGATATCCCGTTTTGCTTAAATGTTATTTTGCAGGTCAAAAGTGTTCAAATCTGTAAGAAAGTTTTGTCACCATAAAAAATGGGGAGATTATTGGAGAAAACTTCCTTACTTGTTTTGAAGTTGACAAAATGTTTTCATCAGTCTAGTCTGAAGACTTGTAGACTCAAGTGTAAAAGTCTGACAAACTCCAAACTCTTTTGTCAAAGTCTGAAGACTCAAGACTCAAGACTCGAGATTTAAAGTCTGCCCTCACTGATAGTCTCTAGACCGACGAAGGAAAGTTTTATCCGATGAGGAAGACTTGTCCAAATGCAAGTATATCTTTAAGGATTTGGTTCGTACGGTTGAAGAAGATTTCACGGCTGGAGAGAGTATTTCATGATCTATTATTCCTATTGATTTCAATTCGGATACTTAGATCTTTTGATTGGCAAAGTATACTTGGAAGGTTCTACTTATGGAAACCTAGATCTTGATTATATGAGCGAGCAGGATTGGTGGGCTATCATCACATTCCTTAAATAACTCGAGATCTCCCTAATTAATTCTGTCCAACGGGTAGATCGGAAGAACTCCTTTGGAAGGTGCCAACAGTTATGATGGCATGGAGGAGTATATAAGGAAGACGCTCAAGTTATTCTAGTGTATGCATGAAAGAAGAATTCCAAAGTCTGAAGCTTTTAGTTCTTCGCTGTTTCATTTCATCGAGCTTAAATTGTACTCAAAAGAGAGATTAAATACTTATGAGACCTTGAGGAAGTGTAGGAGAGTTTCTACACTGTGGAATCAAGGACGTGAGACTATAAAATCTCTTTTGGTTCTTAGTGGAATCCAGCCAGTGGGTTGTGTCAGTGCGGGAGAGTGGACGTAAGCTTGGTTTAAGCCGAACCACTATAAACCTTATGTTTCAATTCTCTTTCCCTAATCTCTTTACTTTAATTCGTAGCATTATATTACTATTTACAGTCGTTTACATCTTCAGTCTATTATTCTTAGAAGTTGAATCAATTTGCTAAAGCTTTGCAAAAACTTCTTTGATCACCTATTCACCCCCCATCTAGGTGCTCTTACTAGCCCTATCAGTATTGTGTCTAATTTAACATATTCTGGTTCTACTACCTTCTCATGCTCTATCTGACGATCCTTATACATCTTTTCTTCATGGAATACCACATTTTGACTGCGGATGACTTTGTTATTCTCATAATCCCAAAGCTTATAGCCATACTCGTCGCCACCGTATCCGATAAAGATGCACTTATGGGACTTAGCATCAAGTTTTTTCCTATCCTCTTTGTTAATCAAAGCATATGCAATACAACCAAACACCTTTAGATGTAAATCATTAATCTTTTTACCTGACCACCATTCTTGTGGTATTTCTCCATCCAACACACTAGATGGACTTCTATTGATAAGATAAATAGTTGTATCAACCGTGGCAGCCCATAAGTGTAGCGGGAGACCCGCGTGTAGCCTCATGCATATCGCAAGTTCTAGAATAGTTCTGTTAATCCTTTCAGCTACACTATTCTCTTGAGGAGTTCTAGAAATAGTCTTTAATCCGTGCATGCCTTCTCGACTCAAATATTCTATAAATTCCTTACTCGTGTATTCACCACCATTATTAGACTTCAGAGCTTTAATCGGATAACCTGTCTCTTTTTCTACCATGGTCTTCCACATTCGAAACATCGCGAATACTTCTAATTTTTCTCTAAGAGCATAGACCCAAGTCTTCCTTGTCGTATCATTAATAAATGTGACAAAATATCTCTTACTGCCATAAGAGAGTTCCTAAGCAGGTTCACATACATTAGTATGAACCAACTCTAATTTCTGGCCTTTATTTTGTTGCCCATTCAATTGAAAACTAACAACTTTATGTTTTCCATAAATGCAACTCTCACAAAAATCTAACTCAACTTTTTGCAAACCTGGAAGTAATTTCCTCAAGTGTAACTGTTTTACACATTTTTCACCAAGATGTCCCAAACGATAATGTCAAAGAGTAGATAAATTACTTGTAGCCATTGTAGTTGCAACCATATCACTGATATTATCTCTTTGGAGAAGGTAAAGTGTACCCGTACACTTTCCCTTTGCTACTACTCTTGCCCTTGAAGTTATCTTCCACTCTCCACATCCAAAGGTTGTTACCAAACCTTCTTGATCAAGTTTACTGGCTGTTTAACAAAAAAAAAAAAAACTTTACTGGTCAAAATCAGATTTTTCTTTAATTCCGGAATATGCCTAGTTTCACGCAAAACTAGATATCCTCCACCTGAGATGTTCAAAGTCACAGTTCCTTGTCCAACAATGGGACACATGTGGCCGTTTCCCACAACCATTTGTCCGAAATCTCCACTGGCATAATCATCAGATGTCTCATTGTGAGGTGTAATGAAAAGAAGCACCGGAATCAATAAACCATTTATCTGTTGTCAAATCAAACCCTGTAGACAAACACAAGTTATCTAGCAAAGATTCATCGCTAACCACATTAGCTCATTGATTCTCATTTTGCTACTTCTTTTTGTAGGCTTCACACTAAAACCTCTGGTATTCGATTTGGTGATAAAATCAACACTAATCTTTTGCAAGATGTCTCTTACCCCTTGATTGTGATCTGCCACGCCTGTTGAATTTTTCGCTACTTTGACTTCTTCCACGATTCTCCACTACGAGTGCCGTTGAAGATATAGATGCAGAAAAATTATCTCCACCTGAGACTTTCCTTCGCATCTCTTCATCCATGATACTACTCAAAGCATCATTAAGAGTTAAATCACCCTTCATGGTGCTCGAAATTCCCTGCATTGTGGTATTGTAGCTTTTTGGAAGAGAACATAAAAATAATAAAGCTTGAAGCTTCATATCTAAATTCATGCCTGCAGATTCCAATTGACCCGTGACCTACGTAAAACTATTAATATGCTCTGCCACAGAAACTCTATCAGATAACTTCATATTAACCAATTTCTTCAGCAAAAATACCCAATTTGATGTTGACGGCTTCTCATAAATATTCATTAGAATATCAATGGCTTCTTTTGTAGTTTTTTGCTTTCGCGATGTGGTACCCTGTCTTTTTCCTCAACCCTAGACGAATCGCACCTAATGCCTTTCGATCAAGAATTTTCCATCTAGCTTCTGCTGTCGGATCCACTTCCACCATCTCGGGTTTCCAACCCTCAAGTGATGCATAGAGATCTTTTTGATAAAGATAATCCTTGATTTGTAGTTTCCACCATCCGAAATTTTGCACATCGAACTTATCAATTCTGATTTTATCTTCTATCATACTATTTACTTTCAATCGAACATCATTGAAAAACCCTCGATGTTCTCGATTAGCCAACCCAAGCTCTGATACTAGATGTTATGAAATCGCACGTCGATTCCAGAAAAATAACGCTCGCAAACAATTCACTAGGCAGAATATAATAATAAAAGAACATAATCAGAAGAACACGCCAGAAAATTTATTAACGAAGTTTACCCAAACCTGGGCTACGTCTCCGCGTAAAGGCACTCTGAGAATCCACTAAACTTCAAAAAAAGTTGAAATACAACGATGATCTTCTCTCAAGATCAGGACATAAAGAAATTGAGAACCCCCATAAAGAAAAAAAAAACTCACTTTTTTCTTCTCTCTTTTTCTTGCCTCTCTATTTTTCCTTTTCAGCGTCTTGACGGCTAGTGTCTTATCATCGCTAATATAAAGGTATCACTTTTAACCTAAAAGTAAATTTGATAGAAAAGACAAAAAAAAAACCCCCCAAAAATATTTAGCTTCATCTATAACAATAGTAAACTCGTTCATAATCGTGGTGTGTACATCTTCGTAAGATTTAGAAAAATTGACCTAATTATGAGTTGAAATCAAGCAATGTGTGAAGTAGAAGTTGTGGGTAGTTCCAGAAGACGTGTGTAAGACGTTCTTTAAAGATTTCTTATGACCTTCATGATATGACAAAAGTAGGATATAAATGGTGGAAAAAGAAAATGCATTGTTATCATCATTGATTCAAAAGTATTGTGGATTGCGTTAGGCAAAATGGTGGAAGCGTGGAACAAACTCAAACGATCGAGCGAGAAAAATAAATGACGAAATTAAACCAAGCATGAAGGAGTTACATGATTTGACCGGCATGGCTACTCTCACAGGAAGAGAATATTCTACTATAATCAAGATTAAGACAATGCAATTGCTAGAATTATACCCTTAATAAAGTGTTTCCCAACCCAAATTACACCTCAATATTTTAACAACGATCAACATTAGATAAGAGATCCACAAGTGTTTGCTCAAACACTCTCAGTCCTTGGCACTTCCTAGATCTTTCTCTCGAGTTAGGTTTGTCATACTGATTAATAAATTTGGTCAAAAGCACTTATTTGAAATCAATCCCTTGACTCGCTCTCTACTAGGCAGAGCTTCTCTCTACCAAGAATGGTAGCTTCCCCCAACATAAACCCAAAATCCCTACAACACTATTACAGATCTCGACAAATGTCACCTCCATCTATTACCCATCCTTCCTGAAGCGCCTCTCATGATGAGGACATCATTTGCGAACCCCAACTCGTTTGCAAAGATCGGCACCGACTAAATGCGCCTATTCTGTTTTCGCAAAAGGTGAGGGCAATCCAAACTTCATGCTATTTGTTCTCTAGGTTTTCATCTTGCCCTTAATAGCCTAGGTCTCTTGAGTATTCTTCATTTCCACCAGATGGGAGAAGCTGGAATCTAGTAGTGTTTCGCTGGTGGACTTTCGATCTAGTTGTGTCTTCTTGTTTTTTTTGGAACAAATGGCAGAAATGGATAATAGATTGGCTCTCTTGTGTAGAAGATTGGGAAATCTGAAAACGGAAGTAGATGCCCATCCTCGAGAGAGAGTAATATCTGAGGAGATCTTGAATGAATGTATCGCACGGTGTTTGGAAAGCTGCAATCGGACACAAACATTAACTTTCAAGCTTTTCTTAATACAATGAAGAGAGCTTGGAAGGTAGATTCTGTTACCTTTGTGCAGCGAGAATCGGGCATTCTGTCCTTTACTTTTGAATCTGAAAGGGACAAAGAAAGAGTGTTAAAGAACAGCCCATTGTCTTTTGCTAGCAACCTATTAATCCTTAAACCTTGGGTACCTAATAAACCTACTCAATGTTATAATTTCACCAGTTGTGCTTTTTGGGTTCAAGTTCATGGACTCCCTATCGAATGGTGTTCTGAGGAGGTTGTAACTCACATTGCTCAAATTCTAGGATGTGTAGAGGAAGTTAAAGTTGAAAAGAAGGGAGTGACTTTTCAGAAAGTGGGCAGAGCAAAGGTGGTCCTAGACCTTGATACCCCATTAAGCCCCGGAACGTTATATAATCTAGGAGATGGGAAGTTATGGGTGGATTTTAAGTATGAAAGGTTACCTCAGTTTTGCTACTCTTGCGGCAAAATGGAGCACTTTGCAACAAATTGTGTAGAAATTCCTTTTGATGAAGCTAAATATGAGGAAAATAGGACGAACTGGTTTGGACATTGGTTAAAAGCAGAGGCCAAAGAGACTAGCCCATTTTGGGAGATTTTTTATGGTGATAATGTGGAAGTATATGAGGAAGAAGACATAGTTGTTGATACACCAGCCATGAGCACTCAGATAGTTTTATTCACTGGGGAGCAAATAGCAATTAACCATACAACAACAGATTCAACAACAAACAGGGCACACGGTGACCTTACTTTATTAGGTCATCAGGGGGAAAAACAACAAGTTGCTGGAAAATGCTTGATGAGTGACAAAGGGCCAGAGAAACATGTATTGCAGGATGATAATTCGCTGTCTTGGCAAAAGAATGAAAGGTCAAAAAAAGTGGGCAAGACTCTAAAGTGTTCACCAGCAAAGAAAGTAAAGAGGTACAATCCCTATAACTCTAGTCCTTCTGAGCTATCGGATATTGATGAAGCAAAACTACAGGAAACTCCTATTAGAATTTCAGTTGGTACTATGGAATGGGCTTTGGTGGCTAGCCCTAACAAGCCACCGGTTCACAAATGAAGATATTGTGCTGGAACTATCAGGGGTTGGGCACACCACTGACAGTCCAGAATTTGTGAGCCATTACGGCTCAAGAAAGGCCCAATTTGATACTATTAATGGAGACAAAAAATCAAGAATGTGTGATTTCTCGCATTAAAAGACAACTGAAATTTAAACACAGCTCTGTGGAGAATCCAAGAGGGATTGCCAAAGGGATAGCAGCTCTATAGAATGAGGGAGTGGAAGTCAGAGTGGGATCAGCTTTCCAGGAAATGATCAACCTAGTATGTGAGGATTATGAAAGCCGCAGTACAATGAGGGTCACTTGTGTTCATGCTTCAAATCTCTTCCGGGAAAGATTATACTTATGGGATAAGCTGAGACAGATTAGTATTTCAAATGAATTACCGTGGGTTTGTTTGGGGGATTTTAATGAAGTTCTCTATCACTGGGAGAAGGTGGGCATCAGGATGGCCGAAACTTATAGAATGCAGGCTTTTCAAAATTGTTTGAACGATTGTGCATTGATGGAAATAGATTGCAAATGATATGCATTTACTTGGTCAAACAACAGGGAAGTGGCTGACCTGGTCAAGGAGAAGCTGGATAGGGTATTATGTAATTTATACTGGAGACTCCTGTTCCCGAAGGCAGAAGCGTATGCTCTTCCCGCCATAGGATCTGATCATAGCCCACTGTTATTGGTAAGTAATGCTAAACCTGTAAAGAAACAAAGAGAATTTCGTTTTGAAGCCTTCTGGATTGAAGATGCTGAATGTAAAGAAGTAGTAGAACGATCATAGCAATCTCAAATTATGAATGCTGCTGGTTTGAGGCACAAGTTGCAGGTGGTCAACCATGCTTTGAGGGTATGGAGTAAAAGAAAATTTCAAAACAGCCACTTTTGTATAAAGAGGAAATTGAATCACTATGGAGAAGAGAGGAGATGTTCTGGGGGTTAAGATCCCAAGTAAATTGGCTAAGGTGGGGAGACAAAAATACAAAATATTTTCATGCAACTACTATCCAGAGGAGGCAAAAAAACATAATTACTATGTTGAAGAACCCATCTGAGCTTTGGGTAAGGGACATGCAGCAACTTCAGAACCTCACATTTTCATTCTTCAAAGATTTGTACACTTCAACAGGGCCTAGAAATTGTCAACCAGTATTGGATCAATGTCCCACAATAGTTGGGACTGATATAAATGAATGTCTGGTAGCGGAAGTAACTCTGAAAGAAGTTCATGATGCTGTTTTTCAACTTGGTGCACAAAAAGCTCTTGGTCCAGATGGCTTAAATGGGATTTTTTTTCAACACCATTGGGATATAATCGGTAGGGATATTCTTGAAGAAGCCAGGAGTTTTTTTCAGTCAGGGATATTGGAACCGGCCCTCAACAGAACCCATATAACCCTGATTCCAAAGATACCCAACCCAGAAAAACTTGACCAATTTCGCCCGATTAGCCTTTGCAACTTCGCCTACAAGATTATATCAAAGGTTATGGCAAATAGACTTAAACAATGGCTGCCGAAGCTAATTCAGGGGAGCAAAGCGCCTTTGTCAGTGGAAGACAGATCCAAGATAATATATATATTGTACAGGATGTACTACATCAGTTGCGTATAAGGAACAGGAAAAAACATTTCCAAGCAGTGCTGAAATTAGATATGCAGAAAGCCTATGATAGAATAGAGTGGGACTTCCTTGAAGGATGCTTATTAAAAATGGGCTTTTGTGAAAAATGGGTCAACTGGATTATGCAATGTGTTACGACGATCTCTTTCAGCATCAAATTCAATGGAGAACTCCTTCCTTATTTTAATCCTTCCAGAGGTATTCGACAAGGGGATCCACTATCACCATATCTCTTTATATTGGTGGCAAATTGTTTGTCCTCTTTGATGAAAAAAGCTCTAAATGATGGGACTATAAAAGGAATCAAGTTAAATAGGCATTGTCCTACATTGACCCATTTATTATTTACAGATGATTCTATATTTTTTCTAGATGGGTCTTTACAGGAATGCCAAAATGTCTCAGTGGTGCTAAATTAATACTGTTATGCCTCAGGCCAAGTAGTAAATCTAAACAAATCGGGTATTTTTTTTCAGCAAATGTTGCCCTCAAGTTTTAAGGGATAACATGGCTAGAGAATTGAGAGTTCCCCAGCTAGATCGTATAGGAAAATACCTTGGAATACCCTCAGATTGGGGAGCCTCAAAGAGACAGTTGTTTGCATGGATTTTGGGAAGGGTAAACATGAAACTGGAAGGTTGGAATGAGCAACTTATCTCAAAGGCAGGCAAGGAGATCCTTCTGAAATCAGTGGTGCAGGCCTTACCACAATATGTTATGTCAGTTTTTAAAATCCCGATATCCATTTGTAAAGCAATTGAAAAGAAAATAGCCAACTTTTGGTGGAAAAACGGTGATAAAAAGGCCGGTTTGCATTGGAAGAGATGGGACATATTGAAATCTAGGAAAGATAGGGGAGGAATGGGTTTCAGGGATCTTATTATTGTCAACAAAGCCCTATTGGGTAAACAAGCATAGAGATTGGTGAAAAATCCAGATGGCGTTATGGGGCAAACTACTTAAAGGACTCTATTTCTGTCAAAGGGATTTCTGGCATGCTGAGCAAGGAGCCAAGCCTTCATGGGGTTGTTAAAGTCTACTTATGGGAAGGGAGGCCATTTCAAGGTCTGTGAGGTGGTCAATTGGAAATGGAAAAAAAGTCTACATTAGAACAGACAACCGGCTAAAAAGAGGACTGATTGGGGGATTGGCAAATAGAAATGATACACTGAAAGTTTCTGATTTGATGAACTTTCCAGAGGAAAAATGGGATGGGCAACTTATGACTAATCTCTTTGACAAGCAGACTGCCCAAGAGATCCTTGCAATTCCAATCAATCGGATGATTTCAAATGATGAACTAGTATGGACAGGGACAAAGAATGGGTCCTATACAGTTAAAAATGGCTACAATACATTCAAAGAACATATGACAGCCAAGGCAGCAAATGAACAACCTTCCTCTTCCTATCAAGCACCAAGAGAACTATGGAATGCTTTATGGAGCATGAAGATTAGCCCTAAAGTTAAAATATTTATATGGAATGTATCCGAAATGCTATCCCATCTAAGGAGAATTTGTGGAAAAGAAAGATTTTAACTGACCCTGTATGCGACCTTTGCCGAGAAAGGGTGGAAACGACTGAGCACATCTTCCTCCTCTGCCCTTGGACCACACATGTATGGAACAACCCGGAAGTGAAAATCCAGATAAGAACACAAGAGATTACTCGGATTGAAGAGTGGTTGACGCTTTTTATAAGGAAAAACACTCACTTACCGTCCTTGGAAGCGATTTCAAACCTCATATGGCATATCTGGAAAGGGCGAAATAACTTCATCTTTCGCGGACAGAGGCCGAATGCCTGCAACATTGTAGATCTAGCCAAGTTTCAGCAAAAAAGTTATGAGAAATGGGTCTATCACCACCCTCACGCAAGAAAATCAGCTAAGGATGACCCACCTCAGATTTGGGTAGCTCCGGAGAAGGGAAAAATGAAGATAAATGTAGATGGGTCAG
Source organism: Eucalyptus microcorys (assembly GCA_014182515.1). Classification (NCBI taxonomy): domain Eukaryota; kingdom Viridiplantae; phylum Streptophyta; class Magnoliopsida; order Myrtales; family Myrtaceae; genus Eucalyptus; species Eucalyptus microcorys. The sequence goes on from CM024572.1 coordinate 25,823,229, forward strand.
TTGGTTAGGGCTCAACAGAAGGAGCCATAGCCGGCATCGTCCGCGACTCCTCCGGTACTCTCGTCGACGGCTTCACCAGGTCAGTTCTCGTGGATTCGGTGGCTCAACTCGAAACCCTAGCTCTTGTTGAAGCCTTGGAGTACATAAAGAAGAAGGAGATGGGAGCTGTTTCGGTAGACTCAGATTGCAGAAGCCTTGTGCGATCTTTAACAGGAGAAGAAGACTTTAACTGGGATGCACGTGCTCCCTGGTCAAAGTGCAAGGAGTTGCTGCAGACTTTACCTCTTGTGGGCCTTCAATTTTGTCCAAGAGCTGCAAATGGAGTAGCAGACTGGGCCGCGCGCGCACATAGGGAAAAGAAGTTACCGCCAAATTGGATTTTCTCTCCTCCTCCGGCCCTTTGGGCCTTGCTATGTCACGACCCCCCGCTTTTGGGTGCTGCTGGTCCTGCACCAGTTTTCATATAAATAAATAAAACTTCTCTTTCGACCAAAAAAAAAATCAATCCCTTGCGTCTTCGGGCGTCGACCTAAGGAGGCACGGACGATGAATTTCGATAAAGTTGCGGCCCCTATTGGACGTCTGGAAAGAGATATGGCTGGACATCTCTAGTCCAATGATGCTTCGAGGCTCGTCCTGGTGGTCGGACGTCCGAAAAGCAATTTCAGACTTAGAGTAGTCGATCCAAAACCCTCCACTTATTCCAAAAGTCCATCCCTTTACTTGGAACGTGCGACTTACATCCTCGCACACACGTAACATCTTTTGCTCACTCCGGGTGCACTTGAACTCCAATTCGAGTCGGTTCCAAGCTAAAATAGGTCCAAATTTTGAGCCACATTCAATAGACTGAAAAGATTATTCTTAGGAGAAGTGCCAAAAAAGTCCTAAACCTTTTATCTTTGTGCCGATTTAGTCCTAAACCTTTTTTTGGTGTCGATTTAGTCCTAAACATTTTTACGTTATGCCAATTTAGTCATTTCCGGCCAATTTTGGCCGGATTTTGCTGACTAGACGCCGGCCGGCTAACATGGCCTGATCGGCGGCGACGTGGACAAATTTTAATAATATTTTAATATTTTCGATTTTTTTATTATTTTTATTTTTATTTTTCTTTTTCTGTTTTTCTTTTTTTTTCGTTTTCTTTTTTTCTTCCTCCGGGGTCGCCAAAGCTCGGCGACCAGCCGAGGTGAAGGCCGGCGAGGTCGACCACCTCGCCAATGGCCGCGAGGGCGGCCTCGCACGAGGCGGCGAGGGTCGAGTCTCGCCCATGGCCGGCGAGGCTCGACCTCGCCGGATCCAACGAGGCGAGCCTCGCCCGCCCGACGAGAGGCCACCTCGAGGCTTGGGCAACGAGGCTCGCCCTTGCCGGATCTGGTGAGGGTCGAGCCTCGCCCATGGCCGGCGAGGGCGAGGGCGAGGAGGCAGCCTTGCTGTAGTCGCGCGGTCTCCTGCTCGCGCGTCTTCGCTTCTCGCGCTTGTCACCCGCGCCTTGCTCGTCGTCCGCCGGAGCTAATCCAGCTGCCTGCCGCCGTCGTTGAGCTGGCCTCGCGCCGAGCTGGCGGGGGGCTCACCCTCGCCGACCATGGGTGAGGCTCGAGCCTCGCCAAATCCGGCAAGGGCGAGCCTCGCGCCCCCGGCGGCCGCCGGCGAGGTCGACCTCAACCTCGCCGGCCGTTGCCTCGGCCGGTCGCCAAGCTCCGGCGACCGGCTGGAGGAAGAAAAAAAAAAAAAAAAAAAAAAAAAAAGAAAAAGAAAAACAGAAAAATAAAAAAATAAAAAAAAAAAAAATATTAAAATATTATTAAAATTTATCCACGCGCGGCGCCGATCGACCACGCGGATCGACCGGCGTCCGATCAAGCAAAAATCCGGCCAAAATTGGCCGGAAAGGACTGAATTGGCACAACTTAAAAAGATTTAGGACTAAATCGGCACCAAAAAAAGGTTTAGGACTAAATCGGCACAAAGACAAAAGGTTTAGGATTTTTTTGGCACTTTTCCCGATTATTCTTTTAGAAGATCCGGAAGAGTGTAAATTTACGATAGATAATTCAAGAAGAACAGATAAATGGACGTGAGTTTTTTGTTTGTACGGAACAAAAGCAAATGTATATTATTGCATACGACACACATGGCACTCCGTTCTTTGTGAATGCTTAACATATATGTGCTTATTTAACTCGTAGTTGGTTATTTTCTCTCAAAATACACCTTTTGAAATAAGATAGAAGCACAAGAGGGACAAAGTCCAAGTGTATTGTTATGGCCAGATTTGGGTATAGACACAAAATGAATGTTCATACACTAGTATAAATAGAGAAACAATGAACTTTTCTTTTAGTCCAATTCAAACGACCGGAAAGCAAAAACGTGTTGGTGAAAATTTGGCATGAAGCAAGATGTGAACATTTGACATTAGTCTTTTACTAGTGAACGTGAAGACAAATGTCCAGATGTAATGACTGACGACATTATGATTAATCGTCGAGTTTACAGCCTCATAATGGCCTAAAAAACACGCGTGACTTAGCCAAGTCAATTATTTTAGTAACGTTCAGCCTAAACATCCTTCACTTAATATGCTCAAGTGAAAGACTGAATATACACTGTAACCTACTCAAACGCTGTACAAGGTTTTGATTCCCTGAACATCATCGCCATGCAAGCCCTCGCTGACTCCGGGACTTATGGTGGGATACATCATGGCCCCCGCGACTGAGCTATGCCCTGACCCAAGAAGATGGCCGATCTCATGCAAACCCACAGTCTCCATGTCGTAGGAACCACGGACTGGACCCATGGACCACGGATCATCCCCGTCATAGTGGAAAATACCGATGGTCGGTTGAAACGCGTGGGCTATGACTCCACTGGGGCCATCGCCATGGTCCCTCCTTGCGAACGCGATCTTGATTTCCGCGGACCCATAGTTTTGGGATTGGGAGAATGTGAAGTGCGTTGCAGAAGCCCACGTCTTGAAAGCCCGCGAGACAGGGCCCACCACGTCATCTCAGGTCCCAGGATAGAAGGCATAGGTGAGGTGGTACTTTGAGGACGACCATTTGGGACTCCCATCGAAGAAAATGAAGTGACCAACAATGTGGAATTTATTCGAGCCGTGGTGGGTCCCTCTCTTGCTGGACCGCATCCAGGAGGTGCCATTGACGATGTCTGCCACGCCACATCAAGGCGTCGTCATCATAGCCACCGTTTGGGAATCTAAGTTTCTGGTGACCTTCAAATGGTAGTTAAGTTGGTACATCTTGACGGCGGACTCCAAAAGCTCATCAAAGTCCTCGTCGTCGGCACAACCTTGTAGGTTGGATCGGTTATAGTTCAAATACCCGAATTTTTCGAGATATTGCTTGAGCTCCAGAGGCCCTTGACCTTGTCCCCTTTGTGACATCCTTGGAGATGCTTGATGTGTTGGAAATTTCCTATAATATGAGTTTACATTAATTAATTGATTTTCTATTTTAAATAATTAAATTAATGGATATTCCAATATTTGTTAAATCCTAGAGTGATTTTATTAAATTGGGTTTTGGCATCTATTAATAACGGGCTTAGTTAAGCAGTAAAGTATAGGGAATTATGTTTAACTGAAACCCGTAATGGGAGGGGCTCAATTGACAGGCTATTGATTAGAGTTTGCTAAACCTCCTCTCTAGCCTATAAAAGAGTATTTTATACCTATCGGTTACTTAATTCCATTAAAAGCTATTATACTGAAATAGATCATAGAGAGGAAGATCCAGCACTCCAAGAAATCTCTGATTATCAGGTTGATCTATTTTTCTTCAAGTAAAGCAATAGCTCAAACAGGTACGTTTTAATTCCGCTGTACTTATTAATCTCGGTGTTTTACAGTCATATATGGATTCTACTGTTCTTGATTAATTAGTTGTTTATATGAATAATTTTCTACATGATGAACTCAAAGGGGTTTTGCTTTTGGTTATCGGAGTGGGCTAAGACCGATCGAAAGAAGAGAGAAGAAACAAGAAGTAGGCATGAGATTGTGGACAAGAAATTAGGATATGCCATTGCGGAAAATCTCGAGAGATTGCACTTTGCTTTGGATGGTACTGTGTGTGCATTTGCCATCCCTTGCGAGATTCTATTTATAGGCTTTTTCCCATTGTGGAAACATAAAAAAGTTCTTGGCATCGTGTCGCTCACGGCCATAACAGGGTCGTGAGGAGAGAGAGAGAGAACGAGTCAACTTTGTGAAATGTTCAGGTTATTCACCACTTTTCAGGTCTTCGCAAAATGACAATCTAGAAAACGTGGTTACCGATCTTCTGGATGGTCTGGATGCTAATGAGAAGCTTCTGAGGGGTCGAGCAGACCCCTGCCTAACAAAAGACCTTCACAGTCTTCTCCTCTACAGCTATTACCTATTTAATCCTTTCATTATATTCCTAGCAATGTTTATAATATTGCCATATTGTTATTTAGAAAAATGGGCACCAGTAGCAAATTCCATGAACCAACATAAACGCGTCGTTTAGATTATACATTCGCTGGCGTTGATTATGCTTTTTGTAAAATTGTGCTAAAAGATATACAGTCAAAGCAAGCCGATCTTGGTGACTTTGACTTTGACTTTGCCTTTGCCTTTACCTTTGCTCCTCAGAGAAGTTAATGTTGGCTTATAGGAGATTGAGCATGCTAAGGGCGTGTTTGGTAATGATTTTGTTCCCGAAAACAAATTCTGATTAGAAACGATTCATTTTTATTCTGTTCTTAGAAACAATTTCTAAGCATTTTAAGTCGTTTGGTAACTGTCCAAAATTTCTAATTCTAGAATATAATTGCATTTGGTATCATGCAAGATTTCTACTCCAAATCATTTTCTTTTAATTTTTAAATATTTTTTCCTTTTTTCCTTTTTTTTTCCTTTCTTTTTTTCCTTTCTTTTTTTATTCTGTTCCAAATCTACTTCCGGGAAAAAAAAAATAGAAATTTGTTCCTGAGAACAAAAATTTTACCAAATGCAATTATGTTCCCAAATTGCTCCTGGGAACAAAAAATCATAATTATGCACTATTTGGATGATTAACAAACAGACCCTAAGAAGCTTCCTAGGAGCCCGTGAACATTTGAAGTGATTTGTGGCTTGCAATCTTGTTCCATTTAATTAATAATTAACCTTGATTTTAAGAAAAAAAAATTAGAAAATGGGGATGATAATCGTGAGAATACTAATTAACGATCCTGTTCAATTCCCCTTCTACAATTCCTCCCTCGCAACTGATAACGTAGAAAAATTCGAATCCTTTCATGTATGAACGTGTTGACACGAAAAAATGCCAAGTCTTTGACCATTGACTCGGACTAGAAGAGAATGAACACAATTCGACGGAAGAAAAATTGGCCAAGTGTTGAAAGCTTTTAGTTGGCAAATTTAGTTAGTCGACGAGAAAACTAGTTTTAACTGACAGAAAATATGATTTAAAATAATTAAGTTTAGGAGTATACCGACGACAAGTAAGGTTGACTCTGTGACAAAAGGCCACGAGTGATGTAGCTGTTGACAGAGTGATGATGGAGTAACCATTTAAGTGTTGGAGCCAACAGTTTTGGATGTAACTTATCATGAAGATAACCGCAAAAGGGGGAACTTAATGCAACCATCGAGTAGTGGAGTCAAGAAGTTCGTGAGAAACTGATTGTGACAATTGTAGAGAAGTGGAGGAGAGACATAACTGTCAAAGTAGTGGGGATGACACAACTGTTAATGTAGTGAAGACATAGCTGTCAAAATGACAGAGTGGATTCCTTTTGTAAATAGAGATTGCTGAATTGTAAGAGTCTTGTGAGGTGTGTTCTTTCCTTCTTCTTTCTTTTACTGTTGTTAACTATCATCAGTAGGTACAGACACTTGTACTGTAGTTTGTAGAAGAAAATGGTGATCAATTAAAAAACACCAGCTGTTCAATTTTATTTTCCTGTTTATATTTAAATTTCCAGCACCTTTAATTATTGGACATGATTGTCTTCACTCTTAGTATTTTTAATTTTCTCATCGTTTGTGTTGCCTATCCAAGAATTAAGAAAGGACCTTTCATGTGGCATGGTTTATATCTTTTTGCTATTCGGAAAGGATGGACTCATAAAAATACATTGTTCTTTTGCCAATTGTCTCCTATAAGTTACAGATTAGTAAGATCACTCGATTCCTGTACTTAGTTGCCTCATTTGGTGTCTCTACTTCAGTTCTTTTGTTTACTACATTCGCCCTTCCATTGCAAGTCGATCCGCTTGAGCTCCAATTCATTACTCCCCCCCAACTCCCACCACCAAAAAAAAAAAAAAAGAATCATTTATAAAGTCTTCTTAGACAAGAAAAATCTCCATTACTAGTACTAGCCAAAATTTGCTATGAAGCAGGGGGATAGTACTCAAAGCCTTGTTACAGAGCAAGTATAATACTATAAAGAAACCATAACGCTCACTTTAACACTATAAAGTACTACTACATGGCATGACCAAATTCATTATTCTTGCATGAACATTAGCGCATTTGGATGCCGGTTAGAACCGTTTGTGGATCTTCCATTTGCTCGGGCGAAATTTCCCCTTGTTTTGCTTAACAAAGCCATCGCCATAAGCTTCAAACTCAGCCAATTTTCCACGGGCTCTGTTCTTTTTATAATCCCTCTCCGACACTGTTTCGACCTTCTGCTGAGGAAGATCATCCAGACAGTGGCCGAGTGGAGCCCCGTTTCAGGCTCTGTAGATCGGCACTGACACTGCTTCAACCTTCTGCCGAGGAAGATTGTTCTGGTTCTGGCCATGAAGAGCCCCCTTCCGGATTCATTAAAGGCCCGCCCATTCTTAAAGGTAATCATCGGAGGTGGTGTTCCCGCCAGGCATACGCCTGGGAGTATTGTCGAAGCTTTGATGCATGTTTCACAGTTGAGGTGGTACGGTGAAGGAAGTTCCATTTATAGATGAAGGGTGAGATACTTCTGCTATGTTCTTGAGGTGACATTAGTGGCATCTGATTCCGATACCATAAAGTAGAACAGCAAAGCAAGAACATGCGAGGATGGTACCTAGAAATACGGGGATATGGAAGGCGTCTTGGAGATTGACGTTTTAAAGTTGATGATTAATTGGGTTGACATGCGTTAGAAGAAGCATCGCTCGGCTTTCAATAGTATCTTTGCGAAAACTAGGATTGAGCTATAAAGGACCCTTCGAGATGAATCGGGTGTTTTTACTTATACATTGTGTAGAGTGTCAAGATTCTGATAATAGCTTGTGATGGTACGGTTGCGACTAGTTCAAACTTCACAAGCAAAATCCCATCCTCCATATTGTAGAAGGTAGTCAAAATTGTATAAGATACATTATATGGATTGTAGTGGACCTAAAAAATAAATGATATGTATAAATCGAAGGAAATTATGACCAAATAGTAAATACTTCCCTTGCTCAAAACCCACAAAGAGAATCAATTCAAACCACTAATCAAAAGTTGTATAACGCCTTGATTCCTTGAATATCATCCGCATGGAGACCTTTGGTAGTCCCAGGAGCTATGGAGGAGTACATGATGGCCCCTTCAACATCGCTGTGCCCTAGCCCAAGGAGGTGACCGATCTCGTGTAAAGCCACCGTCTCCACTTTAAAAGCGGCCGAGCCGGAGGGTGGATCAACAGCCCAACTCTCATCCGCGTCGTAGTGGAACAGCCCGACTGTTGGCGGAAACGCGTGAGCAATAGTTCCTCCGGGGCCATCGAAGCTGTTGTGTGCACCGTCTCCATGGTCTCCTCTTGCAAACCCTATTTGTATGTTGGCAATTCCATGGTCCTCGACGTACGAGAAAGTGAAGCGTGTCACTGAGGTCCACGTGGCAAAAGCCCGGGCAACCGGGGCCGTGGCAGCCTCTGGGGTCCCTGGGAGGAAGCCATAGGTGAGATGGTAATTAGAGGCCGGCCATCTAGGGCTTCCCTCCAAGAACGCATAGTGAGACACGGTATGGAAAGATCCGATCCCACGGAGGTTCCGCCCTTTCTTTCCGAACCCCATGCGGGTGGTTCCATTAATGATGTCGGCCACGCCGCATCGTGGTCTCATCATTTTGGACATAGTTTGGGAATCCAAAGTTCCCGTGACATTCAGATGATAATTGAGTTGGTACGTCTTAACAGCAAATTCTAACAGGTCGTCGAAATCGTCGTCGTCGGCATGGATTGTTGGATGACCGGATTGGTTGTAATTCAAATAACCAAATTTCTCGAGGTATCTCTTGAGCTCGCGAATGCCTCCGGTATGATCGCCCTTGTGACATCCCTGAAGGTGCTGGAGGAACTCAAAGGGCGATTTCATTTGGTCATCTGAATGTGCTGAGGCGGCGTGAAAGAGGGAAGTGAGGAGGAGCAAGTATGAGAAGGTGGAAAAGAACATAGCATCCATGGCTGAACTGATGAACGCGCACTCTTCTGGCAGAGAATAAGTAATGAATGAATGAATGTTATATGCGTTGTTGCGCGTATCGAAGGAGGCCTATTTATGGGCACATGCCCCTTTTGAGGTGTAGCAGTAGCTAGGTCATAAGATCCCGTTGAGATTGAAATGTTCATGCATGGAAGAAACCGCAAGTACGGTACTAACAGACAACGACCGCACCTACCTTCGAGAAAAACGCGTATAAGACTGGGAATTCGAGGAAAGAAACCCTGAGTACGGTACTAAAAACGACCTTTACTAGGTCTTTGAGAAGAAGACGTGTAAGACTGGGAACCGAAGAAGTAATATTGTTAGAACTCAATTGTTAATTTTATGTATTTCATAGAGAAAGCCTCGCAAACATTGACCTAGTCTTTGGTCCCCACTTAAGTATCGCGAGCCAAACAAAATGCTAAAGCATTGTGTTATATAATTCAAAAGAATCGACACATGGGATTCCTATATTGCGTGTGAAAAGCCACAAATGCTGCATAGGTACATTCTATTTGCATTAACTGCAAGTAGTCCCTGAACTTTCTAATATGTAATATAGTTCCCAAACCTTATTATAATGTATAATGTCATCTTTAAACTTTTAATTTGTACAATATAGTTCTTAAACCATTAGTAAATGTTCAACATAATCCTTTTGTTTTCGTGATTTTCATAGAATTTAGGAACTAAATATTTACTAATAGTTTAAGGACCACATTGAACTAACTAAAAGCTTAAGAATGATATTACACATTAGACCAAAATTCAAGGACTTTATTGAACAAATTAAAAGTTCAAAGATGACATTGGACATTTAATCAATTTTCAAGAACCATTTGTGTAATCATCACTTTCATTAAAGATGCGGTGTACTGTCGATGATAGTGCAAATCAATCTATAAGAAAATATGTGTTTTTAGTGGGACCCTCTATGAATTCTATATCTTCTTATGCGATTAACTTGATTGAGGATAAGGCAATGGTAAGATAATTAATTAATCATCAGTCTACTATCATATGGAGCAACAGCAACCGCCCCTTAGCAATTTTTTTTTTTTAAGGAAGTTTTATTGAATCAAAAAGGTCTTAAACATTCAGGCTTACAATAGGAGTATCAAGACAAAGCAAGTTCCACAGTGGCTAAGGGGATGTGCTACCCAATTGGGAAGTAAAAGGTTAAGTTTTTAGGTTTTAGCAACCCAATCCGTTACTCGATTACTCTCTACTACAATAGACAATCGTCGGATTAAAAAAAGGCCCATTAAGTCACGGGCTCCCGAGATAAGCACATTGACTTCCCAAGGCAAGTGATCTGCTGCGCTCTTCACTAGATCAACTGACACCAAGCAATCTGACTCCAGTTGTAGCTGTTCTTCACTTCTAGACACGAGAGAGAGGGCTTCTGGCAAAGCAACGGTTTTCGCCTGTAGAATAGAAGACACCGATACTATTTTGGCTGCTCCGTCCAAGAGATTCCCCAACTCATCACGAACAACGCAAGCTATGGCTCTAGTGTTCTCTCATTCCTCATACAATCCATCACAATTCACCTTTAAAGTTCGCCCCTTTGGTGGAATCCAACTTAGAGATAAGTTCGTCTTCTCTACTTGACTCATTGATTGTTGTTGATCATATTAATATTGTCTGTTGATTCCACTAGAAAAATTGGATTTGGATGCTGTTTGCGAAAAACAAAATCACATCTTGCCTTCCAGATAAATCACAAGACACTTGCAACCATCTTAAAGCAAGGTTGCTCAGTTCTCACTCTAAATTGTTGTATCCAAACATCAATTCTTGACAGCGGGCTCGTTTGGTTCGGCTTTGGGGAAATACACTTGGGAGAATGCAAATACCTTTGAGGTAAAGGAGTTTTCCGAAATGCTACACCATTTGGTAAATTGTAGTCTCAAATAGCATTGAAAGGTTACTTTAGCCGAAATACCGTTTGACAAAACTAATATTTGCAATGGGCTTTTGCTTATATTTTTATTTTTATTTTAAATCTGAAAATCCAATCCGGTGGCCGACAGCTCAGATTTTGCCACCTGAGGTCATGACCTCAGTTGACGTCGAGGCGCGACCTCAGGCGACGCCGTCGCCGCCTCGAGGCGCGACCTCAGGCACCTGAGGTCGCAGAGGCCAGATATGGCCATCCGGCAGCCAGATTTGACCTCTGAACCGCCAAATCTAGCAGCCTGAGGTTGCACGGACCCAGGCGGCGTTGTTTGGTTCGTGTGGAACCAAGCGACACCACCTGGGTCCGCACGACCTCAGGCGACGCCGTTGCCACCTAGAGGGGCGACCTCGGGCCCGAGGTCGCAAAGGACAGATCGGCCTCCGGACCGCCGGATCGCGGCTTGAGGTCACGCCAACCGTCGGATTTGGCGGCCTGAGGTCACGCAGACCCAAGCGGCGTCCCTTGGTTCGCGCAGAACCAGGCGACACCGCCTAGGTCCGTGCGACCTCAGGCGGTGTCGCCTGGGGTCTGCGCGCACCAGGCAATGCCGCCTGAGGTCGCGCGGACCTCAAGCAATGCGCGACACCGCCTAGGTCGCGAGTTGCGCCACCCCCAGGCGGTGGTCACCGGGGACGCGCGACACTCAGGCAGCGGCTGTGGCGGCTGCCGGAGAAGGCGGGGAAGAAGAAGATGAACAGGGAAGAAGAAGACGAAGGGGGGAAGATAAGATGAACAATACGCAGTGACATTTCCCAAATGCTCAATGCCCAATGCAGCCCCTCCCCAGCTTTCAGCATTCGGCATTCAGAGTGCTCATATTTGGGCAAATGAGCTTTCAAAAACTTAGCCAAACACACAACATTTTCCCCAAGGGGCTTTCGAGCCCGAAAGCCCCTTGGGAAAATCCAACCAAACGGGGCCAGCACTTGCCTTAAGATTATAATTTGTAATGTAGGGAAACTCCATATCCGTGAAGTCCAGGAACATAGCAAGAATAGGTACTCTACCGCCTCGGCTTCTTGTTTACAGAATGGACATGTGGGTCTTCTGAATTAGTTTTCTCTAGTAGATATAGCGTTCTGACAAATACTCCGTGTGAATATTCTGACTTTGGGAGGGCTTTTCATGTGCCAAATTTTGTTCCAACGCTCACGAGATGGCTGAGTAGATGTTGATGCTTGCTTTTTTGTGCTCTGAATGGTGGCTGTTCTATCCATATTATACACGCTCTTCACTATGAACCGGCCTGTTTCTGTACCAATCCATACTAACTCGTCTTGTGTGCTCTGGCTTCTCAGTAGGATTGTTAATATTTCGTTAACAATTTGGACATCAAACAGACAGTGAAGGGTCTGTTCGTCCCATCGAATCTCTTCGTTCAAAATCAAATCCGCAACTTTTGTTGGTTCTCCACAATTTGCTGGCCCCCAATGATTCCTCTTTTGAGCCATCTATCTTCTTGAATACTCATATTTTCACCTGTTCTTATTGACCACATCACTGAATGCGAAATAGTTTCACGACCCATTAAAATGCTCTGCCAATCCCATGAGGGTCGTGAGCCTTTCCTTACATTCCAAAAGGAACATTGAGGGAAATAAATTTCTTTCAAGATCTAGCATCATAAAGATGATGAATTTTGAGCTAACCTCCAAGCTTGTTTTCCTAGTAAGGCTTTGTTAAAGGAGATCAAATCTTGGAATCCCATTCCTCCTGAATCTTTCCTCATTTTTAACGTATCCCGCTTCTTCCAGTGTTGTCCATCTTCCGATTCACTATTCCTCCACCACAAAGCAGCAACTTTTTCCTCAATGATTTGGCACAATAAAATAGGAATTTTAAAAATAGATATAGCATAATGTGGCAAGCTTGTACCACAGCCTTAATTAATATTTCCTTCCCCGCTTTTGACAACAAGTTCTCCTTCCACCCCTCGAGCTTTGTATTAACTCTGGCTAGAATCCAAGCAAACATATGCATTTTAGAAACTCCCCAATCAAACGGGATCCCCAAGTACTTCCTTTCTTTTCTACTTCAAGCACTCTCAACTCATTGCCCATAACTCTTCTCAAATTCTGTGGACAGCCCACGCTAAAAGAAATACTAAACTTGTTTAAGTTAATTGCTTGCACAGAAGCATAGCAATATTAATTCAGAATCCAAGCTAAGTTCTGGCACTTTTTCACCTTTCCATCTAAGAAGAAAATTGAGTCGTTAGCAAATAAGAGGTACGGAAGAGCAGGACAATACTTGTTAAGTTTGATCCCTTTGATTGTGAAAGACCACCCGGTTCCTGTACTTAGATGCTTCATCCAGTGTCTCTACGTCAATTCTTTAGTTTACTATATTTGCTATTCCTTTGCAGGTCGATCCGTTTAAGCTCCAATCCATAACTTCCCCCCAGTTTGTAGGAAGTTTAATTTGTGATGAATCAGATGTTCCCCTTTCCTCAGAACATAACTTCATTTATATAGTGTGTATCCCGAGACATGAAAATCTCTTTTTGCTATCAAGCAGAGGGACAGTGCCCAAAGCCTTGTTACAGTGCAACTGTTAACTACTGTATAAGAAAGTATAACACTCACTTTAACACTGTAAAGTACTACTACATGCCATGACCAAATTTATTCCTGCATGAACAACACTAGTGCATTTGGATGCCGGTTAGAACTGTCTGAAGGTCTTCCATTTGCTCAGCTGAAACCTCGTCGGCTTTTGCCATATAGAGCCATCAGCATCAGCTTCTAACTCAGCAGATCCTCCGCGGCCTTCATTCTTTTTACGGTCCCGCTCCGACACTGCCTCAACCTTCTGCCGAGGAAGATTATTCTGGTACTGGCCGAGCAGAGCCCCGTTTTGGACTTCGTTGGAGGCCGGCTCATTCTTGAAGGCTCTGTACACGTTCGGGTATTGAGATATATCGGGATTGACGCTAAGCGTCTTTGACATTCTCGAGATGTGTTCGAGGTAATCATCGGAGGTGGTGTTCCAGCCAGGGACGGAACTGGGAGTATTTCCTAAGCTTCGACGCATGTTTTCGCCTTTGCAGTGGTATAGCGAAGGAAGTTCCATTTATACATGAAGGGGTGAGATGCTTGTGCTATGTTCTTGAAGCGACATTGATGGCATCTGATTCCCTTATCTCTATTAGAACCACAGACCAAGAACATGTGCGGATCGTACCCAGATATAGGGCGGCATCAAAGCGTCATAGACTTGATGTTTACTCGTGTCGTAACACGCTAGATATTTTCTTCTCTCTTTTTTTTTTTTTTTTTTGTCCCTAGAAAATGCATCACTTGGTTCTAATATCCTTTTAATAGTATCAGAAATATATTTAAGAATTATGGGAGATTCGGCATAGCTCCCTAATGATATTGTAAAGCTTATAGATAGATCTATGTACCCTTCATCTTATAATAAACAGAATATTATATTTTTCTGTCATCACAATTCTCAATTTCAATATCGTATGTGATATATTATATCGATTTTAATAAAAAGTCAAGAAAAAATATATGAATAATCGAAAGAAATTATGACCAAACAGTAAATATTCCCCCTGCTCAAAACCCACAAGAGTTTCAATTTAATCCACTAATCGTGGCGTCGTAGCGGAACGGCATGTGGCAGTAATTTAGATAAGGGAATCAGATCCCATCAAGCATCTCGCCTGCGTCGTAGCGGAATGGCCTGCCAGTTGGCGGGAAATCATGAGCAATGGTTCCTCCGGGCCCATTGAAGCTGTTCTCCATGCCATAGGTGAGATGGTAATTAAAAGCCGGCCATCTAGCGATTCCCTACAATTATCAATGAGGGCATGATTAGAATAAAAAATAGATCATTAAATCCCACAATACTAGCATTTTCCTAAACTTTTCCAAACGAATTCTTAGTAATTTTTCAAATTTGCCTTTTTCCTTATTCAAGCAAGAGCCCTGGAGGGGGTTGGGAGTTCTTCATGTTGTGTTAGAAAGTTTCTCACCATTGCAAATCCGATCGTTTGGAGGATTAATGATGTCTTGAAAGACTAATTAAGACGCCATGCCATCCCAAAAACAAGGGACTGATTCCAGAGGTTGAGGTGACATCAGCCCAAGCATTAGCCTATCCTAGCGTTTTCGACTTACTATGTTCTCGACTTCTTAATTGGAAATTTTAAAAAAGAAAGCAATCCTTATATATGTACGCCACATTTCTGAAAATTCCAAAATAATTCCTATTTGTAAGAATAATTATGATGAGTAAATGATTTGTTATCTTGACTACACTAAAACTTAAGATCTGGTGCTGTGAGATTGGCCATTTAGTGTTTCCCTCAAAGAACTTGTAGTGGGACACCGCATGGAAGGAGCCGAGACCACGGAGGTTCCGGCCTTTCTTCTCGGGCTGCATCCGAGTGGTCCCGTTGACGATATCCGGCACGCCGCACCGCAGCGTCATCATTTCCGAAATCATTTGGGGATCTGAGGTTCCAATGGCGTTTAGATAATAATTGAGGTGATAAACCTTGATGGCATGCTCTAGTAAATCGTCGAAGTCATCATCACCAGCTATATAGCACGGACACTCTCCGGAAGCTTTCGTGTCATGACCGACACTCCGACACGTTCCGACACGTTCTGACACGCGGTCAACAAGTGTCGAAAAATCTGACACGTGATCAACTCTCTCCGACACGCGAGTCCAGAATTCCGACACGTGATTTCGACACGCACGGGGTCAATTTTAAAAATTTCTAATACTTGAGGGGTCAAAATATAAATATACACAAAAGAAGTAATAAAAATGCTATAAATATACACGCACGGGGTCAAATTTTTTTTTTTCAGTTTTTTTTTTTTAGAATTGTTTTATTTTTTTTAGAAGTCTTTTACTATGAAAGAAGTAATAAAAAAATGCTATATATGATAAATAAATAAATTTAAAAATATCATTTCAGTATTTTTCTTTAAACAATGTTTTTTTCCTCTAAGTTTTGTGTATTATTGTAACAAATTAAAATAATGAATGATATTATTTAATATTTTTCGTGTAAATTAATTCTAGGCTATTTTTATTATTATTATTTATGTATTTATATATGAAAATATATTTAATATATAACGTGTCAGAACATGTCGAAATTTTCTATTTTTAAGAAATAACGTGTTGGCGTGTCGTGTCGTGTCGTGTCGTGTCGCGTGTCGCGTGTCGGTGTCGGTGTCGGTGCTACATAGATCACCAGTATGGACCGGCTGGTTAGATTGGTCGTAGTTCAAGTGGCGTTTAGATGATGATTCAGATGATACATCTTGATGGCGTGCTCTAGCAAATCAGCGAAGTCGTCATCACCAATGTGGATCGGATGGTCAGATTGGTTGTGGTTCAAGTAGCCAAATTTCTCGAGGTATCACTTGAGCTCACGGATGACTTGGGGGTGGTTGTCCTTGTGGTGAGAAAATTACTAAAACAATCCTAAACCTACTGTAATTTTTCCAATTTACTCATAAATCTTTTTTTTTTTCGGTCAATTCAGTCTTAAACCTTTTGCATTTGTGCTAATTCAGTTCATCCAGTCATATTTAGCAAGTCGTTTGGCCAATGTTAACGTAAAATTTTTTTTTTAATTTTCGAATTCTTTTTATATTTTTCTTTCTTTTTTTATCTTTCCTTCTTCCTTTGGTGGTGAGGTCAACCTCGTCGGCCACTAGTGAGACTCGCCCTTGCTGGCACTGGCAAGGGTGAGCCTTGACTTCACTGGGGAGGTGTTGCCCTTGCCATTGCTAGGTGAGGGTGAGCTCAACCTTTCTCAACAATGGTGAGGGTGATGCCTTGCCAAGGGTGGCCAAGGCTCACCCTTGCTAATGGCTGGCGAGGGGGAGCCTTATCAGTAGCCGATGAGGCCTAGCCTTTTGGCCAAGTAAAGGAAAAAATTAAAATATATATATCAAAAAATATCAAAAAATCGTCATGTCAGCATTGGCTAGAAGGCTGGCGCCGGCCAACGTCCATGTTAGCGTCGGTGGCTAAATTTGATCGGACAAACTGAATTGGCATAAATGCAAAAGTTTTAGGATTGAATTGATTAAAAACAAAAAAAGGTTTAGGATTGGATTGGAAAAATTGTAATAACTTTAGGACTGTTTTGATAATTTTCCCCCTTTCAGCATGCCTTAACGTGCTTGAGGAAATCAAAGGCTGATTTGGCTTGGACATGTGAACGTGCTAAAACGGCAAGGATGGTGAAAATAAGGAAGAGCAAGTAGGAGAAGGTGGAATAGGGTTTGTTAGTGGTCATGGCCAATTGACGAACACGCTATTCTCAGCTAGAGAAAGTAATTTGATGAATGTTGTTTCTGTATTTGCATATTTCTCACGCGCGTCCACTTAATACATGAGAGGGTCGAAAAGATGAAAAAATACAACGCGACAACGACCACAATAAATAGGTCATCAAAGCAGACGTGGGTAACACGTTCTTCAGACCACAAGGACCGGGAAGTGGAGAAATTTTTTTTTTTTATTAGGCTCGTTCGTAGTTGTGGTGTGTATATCTTCGTAAGACTTACAAAAATTGACCTAATTATGAGTTGAAAGCAAGCGATGTGTGAAGGAGAAGTTGTGGGTAGTTCTAGAAGACGTGGGTAACGCGTTCTTAAAAGATTTCTTAAAGACCTACATGATAGGACATCGGTGGGATATAAATGGCGGAAAAAGAAAATGCATTGTTATCATCATTAGTTTAAAAGTGTTATGAACCACGTTAAGCAAAATGGCAGAAGCATGGACCTCAAACAATCAAGTCGAAACATAAATGATGAAATTAAACCTAGCATGAAGGAGCTACGTGATTTGACTGGGCGTGCCTACTCTCACAGGAAGAGACTAAGGAAGAGAATGTTCGACTATAATCAAGATTAAGACAATGCAATTCCTAGAATTATACCCTTAATAAAATGTTTCCCGACCCAAATTACACCTCAATATCTCAACAACGATCAACTTTAGATAAGAAATCCACAAGTGTTTCTCAAACACTCTCACTCCTCGGCACTTCCTAGATCTTTCTCTCGAGGTAGGCTTGTCGTACTGATTAATAAATTTGGTTGAAACACACTTATTTAAAATCAATACCTTGCGCCTTCGGGCGTCGACCTAAAGAGTCACGGACGTTGAATTTCGATAAAGTTGCGGCCCCTATTGCACGTCTGGGAAGAGATATGGCTGGACATCTGAAGTCCAATGATGCTTCGAGGCTCGTCCTGGTGGTTGGACGTCCGAAAAGCAATTTCAGACCTAGGGTAGTCGATCCAAAATTCTCTACTTATGCCAAAAGTCCGTCCCTTTACTTAGAACGTGCGACTTACATCCTCGCACAAACGTAACATCTTTTGCTGACTCCGGGTGCCCTTGAACTCCAATTCGTGTCGGTTCCAAGCTAAGCTAGGTCCAAATTTTGAGCCACATTCAATAGACTGAAAAGATTATTCTTTGAGATGACCCGGAAGAGAGTAAATTTACGATAAAGAATTCAAGAACAAAAGATGAGTGGACGTGAGTTTTTTGTTTGTACGGAATAAAAGCGAATTTATATTATTGCATACAACACACATGCCCTCCGTTCTTTGTTAATGCTTAACGTATATATGCTTATTTAACTCGTAGTCGGTTATTTTCACTCAAAATACACCTTTTGAAATAAGATAGAAACACGAGAGGGACAAAGTCTGGCTGTATTGTTATGGCCAGATTTGGGTATAGAGACAAAATGAATGTTCATACACTAGTATAAATAGGGCATAGACACCGAATGAATGTTCAACAGTGAACTTTTCTTTTAGTCTGATTCGAACGGCCCGAGAGCAGAAAAAGTGTTGATGTAAATTTGTCATGAAAGCAAGATGTGAACATTTGACTAGTGAAACTGAAGACAAATGTCCAGATGTAATGACTGACGAAATTATGATTAATTATTGAGTTTACAATCTCGTAATGACCTAAACAACACGCATGACTTAGCCAAGTCAATTATCTTAGTAACGTTTTAGCCTAAACATCCTTCACTTTAATATGCTCTAGTGAAAGATTGCAACTATACGATAACCTAATCAAACGCCGTACAAGGTTTAAATTCCCTGCTGACTCCGGGACTTATCGTGGGATACATTATGGCCCCCGCCACTGAGCTGTGCCCTAACCCAGGAAGGTGGCCGATCTCATGCAAAGCCACAGTCTCCATGTCGTAGGAACCGCGGACTGGACCCACGGACCACGGCTTGTCCGCGTCGTAGTGGAACATACCAATGGTCGGTTGAAACGTGTGGGCTATGACTCCATTGGGGCCATCGAATGGGGCGCTGTCGCCATGGTCCCTCCTCGCGAACGCGATCTTGATGTTTGTGGACCCATAGCATGCTAAGAAGTTTCCCAAGAGCCCATGAACGTTTGAAGTGATTAGGGGCTTGCAACCTTGTTCCATTAAATAATAATAACCTTGGTTTTACTAAAAAAATCAGAAAATGGGGATGATAATTGTAAGAATACTAATTATCAATCCAGATCAATTCCCCCTTGTCCTCGCAACCGTAAACGCAAAAAGAATTCTTCTTTTTTTATGTGTGAACTTGTTGACACCAAAAGAATGCCAAGTCTTTGACCGTTGACTTGGACTAAAAGAAAATGAACACGATTCGACGGAAGAAAATTTGGCTAAGTGTTGAAAGCTCTTAGTTGGCAAATTCAGTCAGTCGACAAGAAAACTGATTTTAGCCGACAGAAAATATGATTTAAAATAACTAAGTTTAGAAGTATACGATCGACAAGTGAGATTGACTCTATGACAAAAGGCCACGAGTGATACCGTTGTTAACGAAATGATAGTGAAGTAACCATTTAAGTGTTGGAGGCAACAAATTTGGATGCAGCCATCACGGAGATAACCGCAAAAGCAGAACTCAATGCAACCATCGAGTAGTGGAGTCAAGAAATTTGTGAGAAATTGATTGCGACAATTGTAGGGAAGTGGAGGAGACAAAACTATCAAAGTAATGGGGACGACACAACCGTTAAAGTAGTGAAGATATAACCGTCAAGGTGGTAGATACTTGTACTATAGTTTGTAGAACAAAATGTCGATCAATTAAAAAACACCAATTATTCGATTATATCTTCCTACATTTATATTTAAATTCCCAACACTTTTACATGGTTTGACATGATTGTCTCCAGTCTTAATACTCTTAATTTTCTCTTCGTTTGCGTTGCTTATCCAAGAATCAATAAAAGACCCTTTACATGTAGCATAATTTATATCTTTTCGCTATTCGGAAAGGATGGACTCATAAAAATATTCGTTCTTCTGTCAATTGTATCCTATAAATTATAAGTTGGCAAGATCACCCGTATCTTGTACTTAGTCGCCTCATCTGGTGTCTCTGCTTCAATTCTTTTGTTTACTATGTTCGCCATTCCATTGCAGGTTGATCCGCTTAAGCTCCAATTCATTACTTCCCCCACAACCCAAAAATTTTGTAGGAAGTTTACTTCGTGATGAATCTCTTTTCTCAGAAATGTAAAAGCCTTGTTACAGAGCAACCATAAACTACTATAAGGAAACCATAACGCTTACTTTAACACTGTAAATTACTGCTACATGCTATGACCAAATTTGTTACTCTTGCATGAACACTGGCGCAATGGATGCCGGTTAGATGCGTTTGTAGATCTTCCATTTGCTCAGGCGAAACTTCGCCTTCTTTTGCTTAACAAAGCCATCGCCATCAGCTTCAAACTCAGCCAATTTTCCCCAGGCTTCGTTCTTTTTATAATCCCTCTCCGACGCCGCTTCGACCTTCTGCTAAGGAAGATCATTCTGGCACTGGCCGAGCGAAGCCCCGTTTCGGACTTCATAGAAGACTGGCACCGACACTGCTGCAACCTTCTGCTGAGGAAGATCGTGCTGGTACTGGCCAAGCAAAGCCCCCTTCCGGACTTCCTTACAGACCGGCTCATTCTTGAAGGCTCTTTACACATCAGGGTACTGAGGGACATCGGGATTGATGCTGGGCGTCTTTGCCATTCTAGAATTGTGTTTGAGGTAATCACCGGAGGTGGTGTTCCGCCAGGCATATGCCTGGAAGTATTGTCGAAGCTTTGCTGCATGTTTTGCAATTGAGGTGCTACAAGTGAAGGGAGTTCCATTTACCGATGAAGGGTGAGATACTTCTGCTATTTTCCTTGAAGAGACATAAATGGCATTTGATTCCGATTTCATAATATAGAACGGCAAAACAAAAACATGCGTGGATGGTACCCAGAAATACGGGGATACGGAAGGCTTCTTGGAGATTATACTCCTCGGCATTACGCACGGGAATACAGAATGCTTCCTGGAGATTATACTCCTCGGCATCACTCGGTTTTTAATAGTATCATTGCAGGAGAATTACCAAAAAAGTTCTAAACCTATTGCAATTGTACCAATTCAGTCCTAAACTTTTTTTTTAACCAATTTAGTCCTAAACCTTTTACAATTGTGTCAATTCAGTCCATCCGGCCAAAATTGGCCGGCCGGCACTGACGTGGACACCGACCGGCCGATGAACGATTTTTTAATAATTTTTTAAATTTTTTTAATTTTTAATTTTTTTAAATTTTTTAAATTTTTTTTCTTTTTTTTTTCCTATCTTCTTCTTACTCTGGCCAGCCAGAGGCGAGGGCCGACGAGGCTCACCCCCGCCAGTCACTGGCGAAGGCAAGCCTCGCCCGGCGACCGCGAGGCCGCCGTCACCCAGCCAAGGCGAGGCTTGGCCTCGCCCGGCCATGGCGAGGTCGAGCCTCGCCGGATCCGGCGACGGTGGCCTCACCATCGCCGGGCAAGGCTCGCCTTCGCCGGTGGTCGATAGGGGCAAGCCTCGCCCGGCAATAGCGGCCTCGCCCAACGATGGCTAGGCCGCTATCGCCAAATCCGGCGAGGCTCGACCTCGCCATGGCTGGGCGAGGCCGAGCCTTGCCTTGGCTGGGCAACGGCGGCCTTGCCATCGCTGGGCGAGGCTCGCCTTCGCCAGTGACCGACGAGGGCAAGCCTTGCCAATGGCCGGTGACGCTGACCTCGCCAACCTTCACCTCTGGCCGGTGAGGTTGACCTCGCCAACCCTTGCCTCTGGCCGGCCAGCCGGCGCCGGCCAAAGGAAGAAGAAGATAGGGAAAAAAAATTCGAAAAAAAATTAAAAAATTCGAAAAAAAAAATTAAAAAAAAATTATTAAAAAATCGTTCATCGGCCGGTCGGCGTCCACGCGCGCCGACCGGCCATGGGACTGAATTGGCACAATTATGAAAGGTTTAGGACTAAATTGGCCAAAAAAAAAAATTAGAACTGAATTGGCACAATTACAATAGATTTATGACTTTTTTGGTAATTCTCCCGTATCTTTGCGAAAACTAGGATTGAGCTATGAAGTTTGGCCGATCAAGTTACAAACATGTGTTTTTAGTGAGACCTACTATGAATTCTATATCTTCTTATGCAATTAGCTTAAGAAGAAATTCCAAATAAAAGTTTGAAGTACTTTCATTTTCTCAAATAAAAGCTTCAAGTACTTTCATTTCTTCTTCACACCCACGGTTGTATTTTTGCTTTTTTGATTTTAAAAAACTTTAATTTAATTTTAATTTTAATTTTATTTGTCTTTGTGTGGAAATACCCCTAATCGGCCAAAATATTTTGCTAGTCGACAAGCTCGCAAGGTTAAGCCCTTATTTGAAATAGTCATAACTACTTCAAGTCTTTATTTGTAATTCTTCCTTAACTTAGTTTAGGATAAGGCAATGTTGAGATCACTAATTAATCATCAGTCTACTATCATATGGAGAAACAACCACCACCCCTTAGCATGTATTAGGCATGAAAACTTCTCAAAGTAAAATTACAAAAGGCGCTCCACCACTTTGAAAGAAAAAAAATTTACTGTTAGGAACTCCATATGTTTCCTAAATCGCAAATAATAATGGAAAAACTCTATTGAGTTTGAAATGACAGCAACGATGTTTTATTCACTGTGCTTTGTAATTGTCTCCATATTACTTTCCGTTAGCTCCACATAGAATACGATAAAACAAGATGAATTTTGAGATAAAATCACGTTTCCTTTTAATACATTAACACATTACCCTACATCGCGTGTGTATGTGAACTTTGTATCAATAGAGTATAGACACCAAATTAATTAATTTCAGATAATCGTTAAAAGCTTTATGTTGGTTCCCGAAGTAATGAGTGTTCCAAAAAAGAACTTTCCTTTGAGTCTATTTTAATGACCTGAAAGCAGAAAATGTGTTGATGTAAATTTGTCATGAAGAAGCGTATGTCACGTTGATAGCAAAAGGCATCATTCGACGTTAAACATTTATTTCAGTCTTCTATTTCACGAAATTGTGATTACTTCTCGAGTTTACAACCTCGTAATGGTGTAAATAATAGGCGTGACTTAGCTAAGTCATCTATTTTGGTAACGTTCAGCCTAACATCCTTCACTTAATCTGCTCAAGTGAAAGACTGCATATATACTCCAACCCAATCAAACGCCGTACAAGGTTTTGATTCCCTGAACATCATCCCCATGCAAGCCCTTGCTGACTCCGGGACTTATGGTGGGATACATAATGGCCTCCGCGACTGAGCTATGCCCTAACCCAAGAAGGTGGCCGATCTCATGCAATGCCACGGTCTCCATGTTGTATGAACCGCTGACTGGACCCACGGACCATGGCTCGTCCGCATCGTAGTGGAACATACCAACGGTCGGTTGAAATGCGTGGGCTATGACTCCATTGGGACCATCGAACGGGGCACCATCGCCATGGTCCCTGCTCGCGAATGCGATCTTGATGTCTGCAGAATCATAGTTTTGGGATTGGGAGAATGTGAACTGCGTTGCCGAGGCCCACGTCTTGAAAGCCTGCACGACGGGGCCCACCACGTCGTCCCGGGTCCCGGGATTGAAGGCATAGGTGAGGTGGTACTTTGAGGACGGCCATTTGGGATTCCCATCAAAGAAAGTGAAGTGGCCGACGGTGTGGAAATTACTTGAGCCGTGGCGAGTCCCTCTCTTGCCCGACCGCATCCGGGAGGTTCCGTTGATAATGTCTGCAGCACCGCACCGAGGCATCGTCATCATAGCCACTGTTTGAGAATCTAAGTTTCCAGTGACTTTCAGATGGTAGTTGAGCTGGTACGTCTTGATAGCAGACTCTAAAAGCTCATCAAAGTCCTCATCATTCGCGTTGGTTTGGAGGCTGGATTGGTTATAGTTCAAGTACCCGAATTTTTCGAGGTATTGCTTGAGCTCTTGGAGACCCTTGACCTTGTCCCCTTTGTGACATCCTTGGAGATGCTTGATGAACTCAAAGGGGTTTTGCTTTTGGTCATCAGAGTGGGCTAAGACCGATTGAAAGAAGTAACAAGAAACAAGAAGCAGGCATGAGATTGTGGACAAAAACTTTGGATATGCCATTGCGCAAGTGCTTGAGAGATTGCACTTGGTTTTGAATGGTATTGTGTGTGTATTTGCCATCACTTGCGAGACTCTATTTATAGGCTTTTTTCAGTAGTGGAACATAAGAAAGTTCCTGGCATTGTACGGCCATAACAAGGTCGTGAGGAGAGAGAGAACCGCTACAGTGTACGGTCTACTATCTAGAAAACTTCATGGAAAAGCCAGGATTTCCTGTTTTGACTTGTACTTTTCGACGTTAAGTTGGGGTATGGGTTTGTACAGTCAATTTGGACAAACAATGTGAACCCAACTTGGTAACTTTAAGACGTAATAGAAGAGACCTTTCTGCGCTTGTCACGGAAGAAATTTAAGGGCCGACTATATGATAATTAAGAAATAAAATTACCATTCAAAGTGTCCAATTCACATGACATGACAAGTATCAGAGACAAGGGTAACTACTGTAATACAAATGAAAAATGGACATAACATTTCAAATCGTGTCAAACTTATCAAGGCCCATTCATAAAATCGACGTTTTGAATAATGTTTCGAGTCGAAAAAGAAAGGCACTAATGACGAGTATTTAGACATTGGATACATCAAATACTGTGCACAGACTTCATATATCTAGAATGTCTCCTGTAGATGACTGGCTCAGACGCCCAATTGGAAAAATAAAACAGGAGGACAAGACCAGGAAATTGCTGAGTAAAAACGTTGGAAAAACATGGTCGCCAATCTTCCAGATGGTCCGGAGGCTAATGAGAAGCCTTTAAAGGGTTGAGCGGACCCTCAGAAGAAAAAAGGCCCTGCCTAACTTGCCTCTTTGACCGAAGACCTTCACCGTCTTGTCCTCTAATTTTTATTCATACGATTCTCTAATTATATTCAAACCAATGTCTAGAGCGTGTCATATAGTTACCTAGAGAAAGTAATACAAATACCAAATACCATGAACCAATATAAATGTGTCATTTATATAATAAATTCTCCGCGGCTAATTATTCTATTAACAGTAGACGGAATAAATTGCAATGTAAAATCACCGAAAAGTTAAAAAGAAGAAAGTGGGTGCATCCATATGACATTTGTTTAAGCAAATGCTTAGTTTCCAATTAGATAATATGGAACGGGAACAGTAGAAATAAATCATTGAACTGTAGAGAATACTGAAGCACATTATAGAAAATGATGGTGAGTTAATGTTAAGATTTTTTAATTAATGTAAAGAATATTAGGGTTTATCTCCAATTAGTGCAGATAATAGTGGTTGTGGAGCTAATTTGTGCACCATTCAACCACTCTAGAACAGACTCCAAGGAGAAACTTGCATTGGAGGGGGCGGTTTTGAACTAGACTCTTCCTTCTCTCCCTTTTTCCTTCTCCTTTGGCTGATTTTATTCTCTATTTTCTTTGTCTTGCTTTTCTTCCGTTTTAGAAGTTTCTCTCTCCCATTTCAAGAAGGTTTCTATCATCATCAAGTCTAGATTTAGGGTTTTTTTGCATATATAATTTTGAGATTTTGCTTTCATCAAGTTTCATTGGCGTAGAGTCCAATTTTGAAAGAGATTAGAGGAGTTTCGCAAATGTTTTGCTCTCATAAATGTTGGATTTGTGCACTTCAACCTTGAGGCAAGCCGTAGTAATAGATGAAGATCTCAATGTATGCTCATTACTGAAGACGGATTCAATGATCGGTTACCATAACTGCTCTTTGAGTATGTAATCCATAACTTTGTTCTAATGATGATTCTTCTTATATAGAACTTGATTTGTCTTGGATTTGTTTGGGATTTGTCTTGATTTGATGTTGGATTGCATTTTTTTATTGTATACTCTTGGAAAATGAATGAAATGTTTCTTTCACAAATTTTTTATTATTAAGTACTGAAATTAACAGATATAAGTGCGTTAAGGTTAATGTTAGCAGGGTAACTAAGAAATTTTCTTGGTAATGTAGATAATTGCAACTCTAGAGCTGACTGCACCGATCTACCCACGCCAGTTGTAAAATCAAAGGAATTGCTCAAAAATTGATGCAGTGACAATAATAAAATGCCAACAACCTTGCTTCAACAGATCAAGAACAAGAAGAGGAGGAAGAATTTCATCCACAATAACCTTTGATAAATGCAGTGACAAAGCTATATCATGCATTGAAGAACTAGCGATGCACATCACCAGCAAAACAAACCAACTCTTGAGAAATGGGAAAGAAGAACCAATACCAAAAACTCTTCACTCAGCACAAGAAAGCAGACGATAAACATACATCACAGACATCGAGCTAAGATTTGGCAAAGTCAGATCTCAGCGGAGCCCGACTATCCAATATTGAAGAAACACCAAAATCAGCATCCTCTTGTGCAAAGCAAAGTGATAACCAAGCAGCATGCATTGCCTCTGTGGCGGCTGTAGCCCGAGATTAGGGCCAATGGAAAGTCAAGTTCACTCCTCGAAACATGACTAATTATCAATCCAGTCCAGTTCCCCCCTTGTACAAGTCTAACCTTGCAACTGTTAACGCAAACAAATTCGGCTCCTGTCATGTATGAACTAAAAAGATGGATCTCAATCCAAACCCACAGTCATGCATCTGTATCCTCAGATATGTTGTCCTATGGATTCAAAGAGAACATGAAACATCAACAACAATTCCGTTTCTCTATTTCCAATCCAATATGCATGAGAGGAGTGTTAAAGAGACAAAACAAAGATTAAAAACACAGAACAAAGAAGCTGGTAGAAGCAGAGGAGCTGAGCAAAGTGAAGATGATAAAAGAAGGGAAAGATGAGTTGCAACTACAGCTGAACAGAGCAGCTGAATAAACCAAAGCAGAGCAAGATTGAAGTGAAGCTGAAAGATGAGCTGGCAAGCTATAAAGAAGTCGAAGAAACAAAAGCTGAGCTGGTGATCCGTAGAAAAGCTGAGCTGGCAATCCCTGTGAAGAATCTGACTATACAAAAGATTAAAACCAGGAAGAGAAGTTGATCAAGCTACTGAAGGAGCTGCACGTGTGCCAAGATTAATGATTCTGTTACTAAAGTTGTTAAATCTATTTTGAAAGAAAGTCTAAGTAGTTAAGCTTTAGTATAAAGGGATTGAGAGAGGAAACTGATGAACTAAGCCGAAACATTTTTTCTTTCTGAGAAACTCGAATCTCTCTGTTCTCTTGATTCTCTCTCTGTTCGTCTCAAGTTCTCTCTCTCTGTATTTTTTGTTCTTCTTCATATAGTAAAGCCTTGTAAGGTTGAACAAGAAGAAGGATGAAGAGAAATGTTCAACTGATGTATTGCAATTGATTGTTCAGCAACTACAGAATACAGAATTCTCTCATATACAGGTTATCTTCTAGATTCCTTTTCTTCTCAAGGAGAAAGCACAAAAAGGATGAAAGCTACTGAAATAGGCAGAAAAGATGTACGGTAGCCGTAGGCCTTCACATGGAGGAAGCACAAAGTGTCCTTATTTTAGCTTTGGTTTGACATGCTATTGCCAAAAATGGAGATATCCCGAACAATAATTCAGATAGAATCACAGTCATTCTCCAACATAGCAATGCACGCCTTCAGAAAACAAATGTGTGCAAGTCCCAGACGCATTTTCAAACTATTATTATCTGGTTAACATCGAGGTGATAGACCATGCAATCATCTGACAAAATCAGGCTCATTACATCCGTTGCAACTCCTCCAGCACCAATGTAACTGTTAAGAAACAAAGGGCATTGACCCCAGCCTTTACTCATTTAACCGAAGAAATAGCATCATGTAGCACTCGATATGCAGGTGGACTGAGCTGTTCAACGGGATGAATCGGGTTGAGGAGTTTTCTTCAACAGCGAGTTTCCTCAAAACCAGGATTAGACCCTGGTTGAGGAGCAAACTGGCGAACCAGTTCAACATATTGTTAATTTCTGAAAAAGCGACCTGATTGCTGGCAGCGGGTTTTAAACCCATGCCCTCTAAGGAAAGAGAGCAAAAGCTCCGCACCACTCAACAAGTGAATTATCCTTTTGATTTTATAAAATTGTATCTGTCAGGTTTCATTTTATTTTGTTTATATATCTAAATTCAGCTTCCGAAAGAGTAAAATGCAAGCAAGAAAATACAAACCTAGGGCTCACGTCAACCATCCTAATTGAGGTCGAGTTCTACACCTAATATTGGCAAATTTAATACAAAAATTCATGAAAAGCTTGATTAGTGATTGGTCGAACCGGGGACAGGGATCAACTCAATGGACCACATCTAACAGAAGACCCATAGAAGGATGAACAAATGGACATTTTCTCATCTTTGACAATTGGAAAAAAAAAAAAAGCAGTAAGATTACACGAAACAACTCACATTTTCATTTTACTGTGGTCACAATAGCAACTAAACAAATGGATGAACCGTATCGCACATCCCTGGGTTCCTTATGCACCAAAGTGGCTGAATGGGCTCTGCGCCAATCCCTCTGCTGACCATTCTACTCCTCCATTCATTCAAACGGTCAGTTGCTTCGGCGTATCTCTTCATGCCATTCTTGTCCCGGTTCCCTGACCACATGCTTTCTGCCACTGCTGAAGCTCTAGGCCAGATACGTGCATCTAGAACAGTTGGGTCCGCCTGCTCTGACCAGAGTGCAACCTCTCCACCAAGCACCAGTGTTGCTTCCTCCTGAGTTAAACCGTATGTTATATCATAATTGTATATAGTTTGCCATGTTTTGAAAGGTCCACACCATGAACCACCATTTCCCTGATTACTTCCTGGCGGCTGGTCATATTGACTATCATTTCCAGGAAAGTCACCATGCCCACAGTCCAAGTAGTAGAAATCTGATGACGACACGATCGCTCGGTATCCAGATGAAACGATCTTTTTTGTGTTATTGGGACCATTATTCCATGTCTGCAAGATGGTGTGCTCTGGGGGAAGAAGTGATTTATCCACCTTGATAATCGGATCTAACAACACATCTTCCCAGTAGACAGCAGTCCTATTAAGAGACAAAATATAAGGTAAGGTGGAGTTCACAAATGTCTCAAGTAGCTGACTCAAAGTGCCACCGCTCGACAGGAATGCTTGAATTGTTGGATCGGCTTTCCAACAGCCAGGTATGATCTCATCAGCTCCAGCATGGTAGAATTGATCTGGGAATAATGTCACCACATCACGAATGACATTCTTGAGAACTTGATAGGTCTTTGGGTTCAATGGGTTAAGATGACCCGTTCCCGGTTCTGATGCTAGCCGATCTGCCCATTCACTTCCTTCTGGCCACCAAAACATGTTTGCACAGGATACAATTTCTGGATAAGCTTCAGCCCACGATCCTGTATGACCTGATGACCAGTAGAAAAATGCCCGGAACAGAATCAGACAGATACTGTGCTACATTTGGAAATGGTACAAATCTTTCATAAATCTTGAAAAAAATGAATTTCACCAAGAAGTTGATGCTCATATTGATTATTGATTATTCCTCAAACAATAACAATGATCAGATGACTACAATCGAAATGCTCCCCATTTAAGCTAATTGCTAGTGATTGTTTACATAAAAGCATGTAATATGAAGATCCCACCTTTTCCCCCTGTTTCACTTTCTTTTTCAGCGATATGCTGAAATTTCTTGTTCTTCCAGTGAGGGCACTCTTAGTATCAAAACACAAGAATTCTCACTCAATGTTTAATTTTTTTTTTTTTTTTCAGACAAAACTGATCTAATGCATGTCTTCAGCCCTAAGTTTCTAGTGCAGTAATTAGTACAACCAATTCTACAAATTTGACATCCTTCTCTTCTTGCATACACAAGTGTCAAAATTTGATTTCTAGCCACTAGTTCAGTTTTAAGGTCCACATTTCTCATTCGGTCAAACTCCCACTTAACAAGTTTCTCTCAGAATCCTTTAGTAGTTAAATAAGGCTATTAGGTGAAGTCTTTGGTTCACTGAAGTAAGAATATTATCAGATCGGCATTAGACATAAGTAGATAAAGGTTAATAACCAACTTTCTGATTCATCATCCTGTCTCAATGCATATCTACTTGCGTTTTAATAATTTCTTGACTCCTGACACCTCCATTGTGCTATACATCTGCATTATTGTTTTCCTCACTTCCCCCCTTCGAGCTTTAAAGTGGAAATGGGTACACAAGAAATGATCTGAGTCATGAGGTCTCTGTGTGACGAATTATATAAGGTTTATGACTTCAATATTGAGACATCATCCAGAACTGTTTAGTCACAGATACGGATCCTATCAGTCAAATTTTTAATTTAGATTCATAATATCGACAACTGCTTTAGATTCATAATATCGACAACTGCACGAAATGTGAATCTACATGTATATTTAATCAGATTGATCAGCCCATCACAATGCTTAGAATTGCAATCCTAGAAACCCTGAAAATCAAAATAATAGTTTTTACTGCAAAACGTGAACACTGCTGAATCTAGATAGTGCATTGATTTTCAAACACATTTTAGCCTCGAATTCATTTGCAAGAAAGTCAATAATAGGACAGGACCTGAAAAACAGAGAATCAGGAAAACCAAATGAACTGAGTACACTAATTTATGTTCAGCAGATGCTAATTTTAGCCAAAAGAAGAAAGAGAAATAGTCAATGAAGAAGTACTATAAATCCACTCACCAGGCATGTCCAATTCTGGCAATACACGAACCCCATGTTCCAGGCCAAATTCAACGATTCGCCTGACATCAGCTGGTGAGTATTGCATGTCAGACCCATAGGCTCCCTTAGCTGCTAGATCAGGTTCTAAAGGCAACAACAAAGGGAATGAATGCGAGTCAGTGATGTGCCAATGAAAAACATTGAGCTTGTTGGCACTCATTGCTGCAATAGTC
Organism: Eucalyptus microcorys; assembly: GCA_014182515.1. Classification (NCBI taxonomy): domain Eukaryota; kingdom Viridiplantae; phylum Streptophyta; class Magnoliopsida; order Myrtales; family Myrtaceae; genus Eucalyptus; species Eucalyptus microcorys. Next base: position 25,853,992 of record CM024572.1, read on the forward strand.
CTTAGGATGTCTTCAACTTTATAGTAGTTTCTCGAGGTATCCAGCATTATCCCTCTATAAGAAAAGATTGGCCAATCCTGCACCTCCACTCCAACAGCCACCCATGAGGGCTTACCCCACACAAGCTGGGAGAATGTCTCAAGACCCCTCATAGCACCCCATACCGTCTCGGCAATCAGGCTAGCTTTGTCACCTGAGGTGGGGATGCTAAGGCTGTAGGATTCATTCATGCCATGGCTGAGAGGAGCAGCTAGATCATTGACCAATACAACCAGAGTTTGCAAAGTGGGGCCATTTGTCAGGTTGACATGCTGATTGGAAAGAGGATGGAAATGCTCAGAGAGAATGAGATTAAGGTAGCGGTTAACAGAAGTTGAGAGGTATTGGTGATGGGGAGATTCGATGGTAAAAGAAGGAGAAAGTAAGGTCGCTTGTTGAGTTGGCCATGAAAATTCTCTTGGTTTTGGCCATACACTGATTGCAGTACACTCGACAGATAAGATGGGAGAGCATACTAAAAACATGGTGATGAAAGTGATCAAAATTTGAGTGCCTTTAGTCCACTTAGGAGCAGGGCCATCACTCTGCTCATCCATATTAGTCTCTGGGTCAAAACGAATCATCTAGCAGCAGCAAATGACAGCAGCTGCAAGAAAGACACGATTTTAACTACTGAAGGTAGCATACTGTTAAGGTTGCCAAGATAAGTGAAGGAACTGTCCATTTTCAAATTAAAATACAAAAGGGATTAATTCAGAATATGAATCGAACAACATATATTCAAAATAACTTTAAGAATAATGTGGAAAAGTGAATTGGAGAATTTTCTGTATATTTTGATCTATACTATAATGGAGAGTAAATCAGACTATTTAAAGGTTTAATTAGATGACTATCTAACATAACATACCAATCAAAATATGCACAATCAAAAGGACGTATTAGCACAATCTTGAGAGATTCGGAGAATCAACAAAATTATCAGAATTTCTCTAACGAAATTATCCTGGAGAAATACCTAATTATCTCTTACAAGGACCAAAGGAGACAGTAAACTGAAAGCATTTACTTCATCTTACGTGACCAAATTCACTTCTGCAAATTGCAAGAGCCAAAATAGACGACCCACGTGGAGAACAATGGACCGCTAGCCAGAGGAGTAAAACATAGCATTTGAAACAGAACTCCCCCTTCTAAATACTGGGAAAAAGGAGGAAAGAAGAAATCACACCAGCATCAACGAGAACGGATACGGCAAGTACGAATCAAGAACACAGAAATCAATTGAAGATGCAACAGAAAGCGAATCTCAAGATGTAGAAGTACATGAAGAATGAAAAGGTTGAAGCTTTACCTTCCACAAGTGCCCAGACACGCAAATGCAAGCAGAAAACAGCCACATTTATAAGAACCCACTTAGAGGGACGACGATTTCAGTGCATATAACAAAAGGAATCCATCGACGGGCCGGCGAGAGATTGTCTCCGCCATCTGTCTCCGACGCAAGAGCTCTTTCTGCGTCCTGTACCATCAAAATAAACTATGCTTTCTCATATTTCTCGGCCCTCTTGGACATTTCTCCGTGTCGCTTCTGCCTCCGCAGCGATCGCTGGTCGAATTCTTTAAGCGCATTCGCCCCCTCCTCTCTGGAATTGACGCCATATGGTCTCTTCCCCTTGTCATATTCCTCGCGCTTCGCTCTGCTGAAAAATTTGGACTTCCTACAACGTATTGGCACATCTTGGATTTGTAAAATACTCTTTTGTACTCGGGACTGTGTAATTCTGTAGTATATTGACTCATTTCTGACATCCTTATTTTATTTTATTTTGGCAGGCCAATAAAGATTAAATTAATAATCTTGCAAGTACAAAGTACAATCAAAAGATATGTTTATCATTGACACTCATGAGTAGGGACGAAGTGAATACAGATGGAGATGGCCTCCTATCGACTTTTTTAATCCAAGCAAGTCTCGAACATCGACAATTCATTGGGTTGAGATCATCGCTCGTTGGGTCAGCTTAGGGACAATCATTCGAAAAATAGAACTGTTGTCGGCCTACATTATCTTTTCCAATAGGAGCAGTCGAAGCGCATGGAGCATCGGCTACTTTAGGCACATGGTCATAGCGCTTACAAGAAGTGCACCTAGTGCAAAATCCATTCTCTTTCGATCTAGCTTAAATTTAGAAGTTTCTTTCTCCCATTTTATCTTAATCAAGTCTAGATTTATGGCCTTTTGCGTGTATAATTTTGGGGTTTTGCTTCCCTTCAATTTTGTCGGCGTACAAGTCCAATTTTGCAAGAGATCATAAGAGTTTCATGAATATTTCGCTCTCATAAGTGTCAAATCTATGTGTTCAACCTTAAGGCAAGCTATTGTAATAGATAAAAATCTTAATGTATGCTCGTTACTGAAGATAAATTCAATAATCGGTTGCTGATTTTGGTTTGAATAAGTCACATATCTATTCTTTGAGTGTATGATCCCTAACCTCACTCTAGTAATTCTTTTTCTTATCTAGAGCTTGTTTGTTTTGGATTTATTTGGGATTTGTCTTGATTTGCCATTAGATTGCGTTTCTCTATTGTATACTCTTGGAAAATGAATGACATGTTTCTTTGACAAAAAAATTTTTATCAAGTACGGAAATTAACATATATAAGTGCATTGAAGTTAATGTTAGCAGGGTAACTAAGAAATTTTCTAGGTAATGTAGATAATAGCGACTCTGGAGCTATCTGCACAAATCTACCCCCGCTAGTGTAAAATCAAAGGAATTGCTCAAAAATGGATTCAGTGGTAATAATAAAATGCCAACAATCTTGCAAAACAAAAAAGAACCAAAACTAAAAACTCTTCGCTTAGGACAAGAAAGCAGACAATAAGCATACGTCAGACATCGAGCCAAGATTTGGCAGCATCAGGTCTCAACAGAGCCCGACTATCCAATATCAAAGAGAAACCGAAATCAGCATCCTCTTGTGCGAAGCAAAGTGATAACCAAGCAGCATGCATTGCCTCTGTGGCGGCTGCAGCCCGAGATTAGGGCCAATGGAAAGTCGAGTTCGCTCCTCAGAACATGACTAATTATCAATCCAGCTCAATTCCCCCTTGTACAAGTCTTAACTTGCAACTGTTAACGCAGACAACTTCCGCTCCTTTCATGTATGAACTAAAAAGATGGATCTCAATCCAAACCTACAGACATGTATCTGTATGCTCAGATATATTGTCCTATGGATTCAAAGAGAACATGAAACATCAGTGCTAGACTAAACAACAATTCGTTTTCTCTATTTCCAATCCAATACGCATGACAGGAGACAGCACAGAAAGGATGAAAGCTACTGAAATAGGCAGAAAAGCTGTACAGTAGCCGTAAGCCTTCACATGCCGGAAGCACAAAGTGTCCTTATTTGAGCTTTGGTTTGACATGCTATTGACAAAAAATAGAGATATCCCGAACAGTAATTCAGATAGAATCACGTAGAATCATTCTCCAACATAGCAGTGCACGCCTATCAAGTTCAGAAAACATATGTACGCAAGTCCCAGACGCGTTGTTAACTATTATCATCTGGCTAACATCGAGGAGATAGGCCATACAATAATCTGAGAAAATTGGGCTCATTACATCCGGTGCAATTACTCCAGCACCAATGTAACTATTAAGAGACAAAGGACAATGAACCCAGCCTTCACTCAACTAACTGAAGAAAATGACATCATGTAGAACTCGATATGCAGGTGGAAAAAATCGTTGCTTTGTTCATTCATCAATAATAAAATCCACTTTTGTGTTTTGTTGACACCCAGACAGAATTGAACTGAGCTGCTCAATAGGATGAATCGGGTTGAGGGATTTTCTTCAACGGCGAGTCTCCTCAAAACCCAGATTAGACCCAGGTTGAGGAGCAAAGTGGTGACCCAGTTCAACTTCTGGTTAATTTCTGAAAAAGTGACCTGATTGCTGGAAGTGGGTTTTGAACCCATGCCCTCTATAGAAAGAGAGCAAAAGCTCCACACCACTCAACAAGTGAATCATCCTTTTGATTTTGTAAAGTTGTATCTGTCAGGTTTCAATTTTTTTTTTTTTTTAATATCTATGTTCAGCTTCCGAAAGATTAAAATGCAAGTAAGAAAATTAATACCTAGGGCTCACATCAACCATCCTAATCGAGGTCGAGTTTTATACATAATATTGGCAAATTTAATATATATCATGAAAAACCTGATCAATGATTGGTTGAACCAGGGACAGGGATCAACTGAACGGGCCACATTTAAGAGAAGACCAATAGAAGGATGAACAAATGGACATTTTCTCAGCTTTTACAATTGGAAAAGAAACGCGGTAAGATTACACGAAACAACTCACATTTTTATTTTAATCTGGTAGCAATAGCAACTAAACAGATGGATGAACCGGTATTGCACATTCCTGGGTTCCTTATGCACCAAAGGGGCTGAATGGGCTCAGCGCCAATCCCTCTGCTGACCATTCTACTCCTCCATTCATTCAAACGATCAGTTGCTTCAGCATATCTCTTCATGCCATTCTTGTCCCGATTCCCTGACCACATGCTCTCTGCCATTGCTGAAGCTCTAGGCCAGATACGTGCATCTAGAACGGTTGGGTCTGCCTGCTCTGACCAGAGAGCAACCTCTCCACCAAGCACCAGTGTTGCTTCCTCCTGAGTTAAACCGTATGTTATATCATAATTGTATATAGTTTGCCATGTTTTGAAAGGTCCACACCATGAACCACCATTCCCCTGATTACTTCCCGGTGGCTGGTCATATTGACTATCATTTCCAACAAAGCCGCCATGCCCACAATCCAAGTAGTAGAAATCTGCTGACGACACAATGGCTCGATATCCAGAAGAGACAATCCTTTTTGTGTTATTGGGACCATTATTCCATGTCTGCAAGATGGTGTGCTCTGTGGGAAGAAGTGATTTATCCACCTTGAGAATCGGATCTAACAAGACATCTTCCCAGTAGACAACAGTCCTATTCAGAGATAAAATATAAGGTAAGGTGGAGTTCACAAACGTCTCAAGTAGCTGACTCAGAGTGCCACCGCTCGACAGGAATGCTTGAATTGTTGGATCGGCTTTCCAACAGCCAGGTATGATCTCATCAGCTCCAGCATGGTAGAATTGATCTGGGAATAATGTCGCCACATCGCGAATGATGTTCTTGAGAACTTGATAGGTCTTTGGGTTCAAAGGGTTAAGCTGACCCGTTCCCGGTTCTGATGCTAGCCGATCTGCCCATTCACTTCCTTCTGGCCACCAAAACATGTTTGCGCAGGATACAATTTCTGGATAAGTTTCAGCCCACGATCCTGTATGACCTGATGACCAGTAGAAAAATGCCCAGAACAGAATCAGACAAATACTGTGATACATTTGGGAATTGTACCAATCTTATCTTGAAAATACGAATTTCACCAAGAAGTTGATGCTCATATTGACTATTGATAATTCCTCAAACAATAACAATGATCAGATGACTACAATCGAAATGCTTCCCATTTAATCTAATTGCTAGTGATTCTTTAGATAAAAGCATGTAATATGACAATCCCACCTTTTCCCCCAGTTTCTCTTTCTTTTTCAGCAATATGCTGAATGTTCTTGTTCCTGCAGTGAGGGCACTCTGAGTATCAAAACTCTCACTCAGTGTATAAATTATTTTTCAGACAAAACTGATCTAATTCATCTCTTTAGCCCTAAGTTTCTCATGCAGTAATTGGTACAACCAATTCTACAAATTTGACATCCTTCTCTTCTTGCATAGACAAGCGTCAAAATTTGATTTCTAGCCACTAGTTCAGTCTCAAGGTCCACATTTCTCATTCGGTCGAACTCCCACTTAACAAGTTTCTCCCAGAATCCTTCAGTAGTTTAATAGGCAATTAGGTGAAGTCTTTGATTCCCTGAAGTAAGATTATTATCAGATCGGCATTAAGATTATTATCAGATCGGCATTAAACATAAGTTGGTAAAGGGTAGTGACTAACTTTCTGATTCATCATCCTGTCTCAACGCATATCTACTTGCGTTTTTAATAATTTCTTGACTCCTGACACCTTCATTGTGCTATACATCTGCATCATTGTTTTCCTTACTTCCCCCCTTCACTTTAAAGTGGAAATGGTTACACAAGAAATGATCTAGTCACGAGGTCTCTGTGTGACTAATTATATAAGGTTTATGACTTCAGTATTCAGACATCATCCAGAAACGTTTAGTCAAAGATACAGATCCTATCAGTCAAATTTTTAATTTAGATTCATTATATCGACAACTGCATGAAATGTGAATCTACATGTATATTCAATCAGATTGATCAGCACGTCACAATGCTTAAACTTGCAATCCTAGAGAACCCTGAACGTCAAAATAATAGTTTTTACTGCAAAACATAAATACTGCTGAATCTAGATGGTGCATTGATTTTCAAACTCATTTTAGCCTCGAATTTTTTTATTTTTTTTTGGTGAAATTTTTAGCCTTGAATTCATTTGCAAGAAAGTCAATAATAGGACAGGACCTGAAAAACAGAGAATTGGCAAAACCAGATAAACTGAGTACACTAATTTATGTTCAGCGGATGCTAATTTTAGCCAAAAGAAGAAAGAGAAATAGTCAATGAAGAAATACTATAAATCCACTCACCAGGCATGTCTAATTCTGGCAATACACGAACCCCATGTTCCAGGCCAAATTCAACGATCCGCCTGACATCAGCTGGCGAGTATTGCATGTCAGACCCATAGGCTCCCTTAGCTGCTAGATCAGGTTCTGAGGGCAACAACAAAGGGAATGAATGCGAGTCAGTGATGTGCCAATGAAAAACATTGAGCTTGTTGGCACTCATTGCTCCAATGGTCCTTAGGATGTCTTCAACTTTATAGTAGTTTCTCGAGGTATCCAGCAATATCCCTCTATAAGAAAAGATTGGCCAATCCCGCACCTCCACTCCAACAGCCACCCATGAGGGCTTACCCCACACAAGCTGGGAGAATGTCTCAAGACCCCTCATAGCACCCCATACTGTCTCGGCAAACAGGCTAGCTTTACCACCTGAGGTGGGGATGCTAAGGCTGTAGGATTCATTCACGCCATGGCTGAGAGGAGCAACTAGATCATTGACCAGTACAACCAGAGTTTGCAAAGTGGAGCCATTCGTCAGGTTGGCATCCGGATTGGAGAGAGGATGGAAATTCTCGGAGAGGATGAGATGAAGATAGCGCTTAACAGAAGTTGAGAGGCATTGGTGATGGGGAGATTCAATAGTAAAAGAAGGAGACAATAAGGCCGCCTGTTGAGTTGGCCACGAAAATTCTCTTGGTTTTGGCCATACACTGATTGCAGTACACTCGACAGATAAGATGGGAGAGCATACTAAAAACATGGTGATGAAAGTGATCAAAATTGGAGAGCCCTTACTCCACTTAGGAGCAGGCCAATCACTCTGTTCATCCATATTAGTCTCTGGGTCAAACCGAATCATCTAGCAGTAGCAAATGACGGGACCTGCAAGAAAGCCACGAGTTTAACTACTGAAGGTAGCGTAATGTTAATGTTGCTACGATAGGTGAAGGAACTGTCCATTTCCAAATTAAAGAACATAAAGGAAGTAATTCAGAATATGAATCGAATGATCACCGTATATTCAGGATAACTTTAAGAATAATGCAGAAAAGTGAATTGGAGTATTTTCTGTATATTTAATCTATACAATAATGGAGAGTAAATCAGACTATTTACAGGTTTAATTAGATGACTATCTTACATAACATATCAATCAAGATATGCACAATCAAAGAGAGAAGAAATCACACCAGCATCAATGATAATTGATATGCCAATTACCAATCAAGAACACAGGAATCAATCGAAGATGCAGGAAAAAGCGAAGCACAAAATGTAGAACTAAACGAAGAATGAAAAGTTTGAAGCTTTACCTTCCACAAGTACTCCGACACGGAAATGCAAGCAGAAAGCAGCCACATTTATAAGAACCCAGTTAGTGGGACAACGATTTCAGTGCATATGACAAAAGCAATCTATTGACGGGGCCGGCTGGAGATTATCTCCGCCATCTGTCTCTGACGCAAGAGCTCCTTCCGCGTCCTTTACCATCAAAATAAACTATGCTTCCTGATATTTCTCGGCCATCTTGGACTGTTCTCCTTGTAGCTTCTGCCTTGGCAGCGATCGCCGGTCGAATTCTTTAAGCGAATTCGGCCACGCCCTCTCGTCTCTGGAATTGACGCCAAATGTTCTCTTCCCCTTGTCCTATTCCTCGCCTTGTCCTATTCCTCGCGCTTCGCACTGCTGAATTGGACTCTTGTAGAGGGAGAGGGAGAGGGAGAGGGAGAGAGGGATGTGAAGATCTGGACTTTCCAGCCAAGGCGGGGCTCTCAGGATTCGCGTGGCGTGTTGCAAAGAACCTGTCGGAATTCATTTTTCATTCCAAGTAGCGATGCATTTTGACTTCTGCCCTTTTCGAAGTCGTCAATAGTTCAGTGTTGGTGACTTCTATTATAACAATATTAACTTCCGACAACGTATCGGCACACCATGGATTTGTAAAATACCCTTTTGTAATTGGGTTTAAATCTGAAGTATATTGACTCATGTCTAACATCCTTATTTATTTATTTTTCGCTAGGCCAGTAAAGAATAAATTAATAATGTCACAATCACAAAGTACAATCAAAAGGCATGTTCACCATTAACACATCATAATAAGAACTAGTGCAAGAGAGGCAAGGTAACCAGAGATCGAGGTGGCCTCCCATCAATTATTTTAACCCAGGCAAGTCTCGAACATTGACACTTCATCAGGTCGAGTCAACCTCTGGGATGGCCATTCAGAAAATAGCAGTGTTGCCTGCCTACACTATCTTTTCTAGTGGGAGATCGGCTGCTTCGGGCACGTTGTTGTGTCTAGCCATAGCACTTACAAGAAGTGCACCTAGTGCAAGGTCCATTTGCGAGGCAGGGCAACGTGGGCATCACCGAAAACCCTCAAACACGAGATAGATACCTGAAATTTTTGCATATAACTTAGCAAGTAGCTGTGACTAATAGACAAATAGGGGACTGAAGAAAGAATTTTGTCTATGGTCGATCATAACAACCATTTCCAAGGATAACCCTAAAAGTTCTATAAGTCTTTTTACTTTTGGATCTTAGGAGAATAAGCTTTCCAATTCAAAAAGTACGTATCTGTCTTCACCCAAATTTATCGATGTCTATACAAGAATTAACAACAAAAGGCTTAGAAGGAAACTTCGGAACTAGCGTATGAATATTACTTAAATTCGAATCTTGAATGGAACAGATATAGCAAATTATACCCCGGGCCTAAGCACAGTCATATAAACAAGTCAAGTAAATCAAATATAAGAGCAAGAAAAGAGAATATGCGCAATCCGTTTATAGTGGTTCGGCCCAAATTCGGTTCCTGCGTCCACTCCCCAAGCCTCACTGAGAGTTAAAATCCACTATTTCAAAAAAGAAATTACAATTTGGAGAATGAGGAGTCAAATACTCCAACACAACTCGAATCCATAACTCGTACAAGCAAGCATCTCTTAATAGACAATAAAAAGCCCTTTGCACAACTATTTCAGCATTCTCCAACAAAATACATGTGTTTTGCTCACTTAAAGAAGCTCAAGAGAGACCTCACTGTGTTGAATAATCTAACCCAAGGGTAGCCATTGAAGCTTCAAAAACAGTTCACGAAAACAAAGTCAGTCGTCTGGCGTGAAGGGCATGGTGACCGGAAAAATCCTTTCAACAGCCTGTTTAGTTCGGATTACCACTCCAATATGACCAGGCATTCGGTCATGACTTGATCTTAGTAAATCCAAGATTGATTTAAATTTGAGTTGTTCCAGTTCTTCTGTATCAGTTCTTCAAAACAGTTAAAATCCTGAACCACACCTCTTGGCTGCCTATGTAGCTGCCGTAAACATCGAATGAGTCGAGTACCGGGGTACCTTGCTAGCGCTCTACTGGTTCACTGGTTCACTGTGCCTCTGGGATTGAAACACCTTGAAAAGCAACATGTGAAAAATAGTTTAAGCCACCTTGACTTATGGTAGAACTTACATATTAACTTTGAAAAATGCTTACATGATCCTATCAACTATATAAAACACGTGATCAAATAACAACTTTTCGAGAATCACAATACTAGCATTCACTCCAGACATTCATTTACATGCAAATGCAAGCAGCTTGTGACAAATTAATTCACTATTGGGAGCAAGTCCTTAAAAAACTAAGTTTTGGTGCTATATGCAAGACATAACAATAGCCGTCCATAAAGAATGAGACGTGAAAAGAAGATTCTACCAGCAGAGCATCGTACGTGACCTTGGGGTATTCGCCAAGTGAGAATTGCAGGACTCAAAAGGGCATGAGGAGATGAAAAAATTTTATATGATGGATAACTGGCGATCTTCCTGCTATTGTCGCTGCTGTTGGATTGTAGGATAGAACGAGAATTACTAAGAACAAGGCATATTATTGATTACATCTATAATGTCACCAAACACGCTTTTAACATATTCTTCAGTGCAGGCCCAGGCCCAGCAGTAGGAGCATACAATAAGGCTGTCTTGATAAATGTGGCCGGCTTTGACAAACCTTTCAATTCTACCCATAAGAATCAGATCAACATGCGACAGCTTTCTTAAGGGGAAAAGAGACGACAATTTGGGCAGATGAAGGAAAAGAAAAGCATCACGATGTTTCCTCACCAGCATCAAGAAAGTGGCATTGCCAAAGAATCTCTCATAAAGGGCATTTTCTTGAATGACGGCTGGACTGAAAAAAAAAATATGAACAAGAGATATTCAGGGTAAAATACCATGTTCACACAATATTTTAGAGTTTATTAAACGAGACTGAAGATATGATACAAAAGGAAACGGATGATTACATAAAGCATGGCCCCCGTCATGATCTCGTACTCATGGCCGAATGGAGATGATAAAAACGAACCGGGACTTGATTCTTTCGGCCCCAGTCATCGACACCCGTTGAATTGACGATTGGTACCCAGAAAAGAAAAATGAGCAAATCTCTAGGGATCTAAACATTACCGGAGTCGAAGAGAATAAGGAGAAGGTTAAAAGCGTTCAGAATTCCAACTCCAAACTTGGATAAGAGAGACAAGACTTGCAGGCAGGGGTCTTGATCCGCGATGATTATCAGAGAAGACCGAGAGACTGAGACGGAAGATGGTGAGGGTGGAGTGTTGGGGGAAGGAGATGGGAGTGACGGGGGGACGCGAAGAGCGCTTAGAATAGGGAGAAAATGGCGGTGAGATTTGAAAGATGGGCCTGGGAGATCGTTAAATGGAGGGTAGTTGGTACTTGGTAGTTGGCACTCCAAAATTATGATTCTTATTTTTACTGGAAAATAATTGAGCGCGCTATTGATTTTCTGACTTACATAATTTACACAATTTAATTCTTTAAATAGCGTGGCTTGCTGCATCAGCAAAGATATTTCGTGTATAACATTCTTAATATGATAATGGCGGTCCTACATGACAGATTTCGTTATTAGAAACTAATAAGCTTCTAGGTAGAGAATAAAGTAATGTTTCTTTTTTTATTTTAAGAAACAGGCAATGGAAAAGATAGAAAAAGAAGGGTTAAGAGGGATAGGGATGTTGGACGACTTAGCTGGTGATGATCAGCAAGGCGTGGTGCCGATCGACACGCGATGAAGATGCAATCTTTTCCGAGGGTATGAGAACTTTGGCATTTGTTCTGTAGATAATACTCTCTATAAAGATTCGTTTGCTATGGATTCATTTAGATAATCTTGAACGGAACTTCTCAACGAGTAACTTTACAACGCATATGATAAAAAGAAAAGTTTTGACTTCAATTGATCTTTTCATCCTTGCTAAACATCGATGTCATGGACATGATATGATCGCACGAGCGGTTGAATTCTTTAATAATATTTAAAAGTAGGTTGGATGTCATTCATCAATTATCGGAAGATCTTGCTTGACCCTCCCATCGTATACCACCCCAAAATATTAGAACTCGGGAAATCAGGAATCTTTTGGACCGGATCAATAGCCTCGCTTCCCAAATGAGGACTCCAAGTATCAGAGAGAGATTCAGAGTAACAACCAGCAATACAGCATGACTACCATAGCATTCCATATAGACATTAAAGATGGTTCATAGTTTATACATTCATCATACCATGACGACTCCAGATTTCCAACATACTAAGGACTAGAAACTATATAACATCCTAGAAGCAAACATCATAGATTCATCATCACCTTTATTTATTTAATAACATATGGGAATGATGACACTCTCCAGCACAGACCACTAACTTATCACGCCTTCTCCCCAGTAAGAAGATCCATGACCACGCGCTTGATGCTCCCATTGTTCTTCTTCAGCAGCTTCTTGTTCATCTCCTTGTCACAGAAGCCCTGCAATTTCATATGTCAGACAGACAAACCGACTACCTGAACTTGAATGAAATTAAGGTATGTAAGGGACCGAACGAGTAAAATAAGAGTTCGTTCCGCGTACCATCTCCTGCAACTCTCCAAGTATAGGATCCCATTCAGCAACATCGCAGAGATCATCCACTGACTGCTCCAAGTTGTAGGCGTTCATCCTCAGTATCTCCTTGTTCAAGTCCACCTGCTTAAAGCCCATCTCCTCCAGCTCCTTCAGAAGTGACTGTTCCACCACCTCTGTCTCGCTGCCGATGGCTTGAGACGGTGCAGATGAAGAAGCAATGACAGGAGGAGGCACCGCCGCAGCGGTTGCAGCAGGAACTGCTTCAGGTGGCTCGACTTCCACTACAGGGTACGAAACGGGCCCAGAGTCCTCCTGGGGAGGAGCAGAGGCTGATACACGTTGGCCAACCAGCAAATTGTCATTTATGGGAAAATTGAGCTCCTGCTCCTCCTTGTGCTGCTCAACCATGGGCTGAACTGGTTCAGTGACCGTGTTGGAGTTGTCATTTCCAAAGAAGTCAGAAACTACAGCAGGTGGGACATTCATGTCTAAGATTCCAGAGAGTTTAGACTCATCACTTTCTGCAGGCAAATTCAGGTTCAAACCCTGGAGGCTATCACAGAATGCATCCTTCTGGGAATCATCAACCTGCACAAAGAAATAAAATGAATTAGGTATGACCAGGAAAACTCATAGCAAAGAAGAAAATGCAAAAGGAAGCTGCTTTACCTGAATCAGAACCCAAACACGCTGGCCGAACTTATGTCCTGAAGAAGATGCCATCCTCCAGTAGGAAATGTACCGACCAGCTGCAACTGGTGCTGTAAAATCAATAGCAATGTCCAGCTCCCCATCTACTGGCACACCTTGAGCAGGGACCTGGCAATTTTATTTTATTTTATTTTATTTTGGGGCACAAAAACAAGAGAGATATGAAAAGTTCGCCATGTAGCACTATCGAGGTACATGGCTTAACGCTTTTACAGATCGTGCAAAAACACGAGTTAGAAATTTTCAAATCCCTACAATAAAGGAAACATGCCTACCTCGATTTCCACTGCATTAGTGTCACTGAAATTGTCTCCTCCAATACGGAACAGTTGTGTTCCCCGATGCCAAACAAAATTTCCACTATTACGCATACGCCATATCTTAGTGAAGGGCGTCGATGGTGCCATCACAGTGCCATCCATCACAGTGACATCCGAGACGAAGCGACTATCCAGCTTAGGCTTACCAGACTTTCCTCCGCAGCCTCTCACCGGATGGGGGAATGTTGAAGGAGCCGCCTCCCAAGGATGCTGCATCCAAATAGTCAATGTTAGCTAAATTTGTTTCACGTCATATAGTTGTTGAGAAGAGTAGCAGAGAGAACTCCTAAAAATACATACCAGATCATAAAATCCTTTGAAAGGCCTTGGTAGTCTATAGGATCCATACATGGCTGGCCGGTCTATCCGGATATAGTCAGCAACATTACCCATTTCAGAGAAGCAGATGCTGCAAAGGTCATAATCTTCCTTCCTAAAAAAAGACCGAATAACCTTCAATTGAAAAATCCCATTTCTACGGTTACAGAGCAAAAATAAGAGCCGGCTTACACTTTTGATTTGAACCGAGGTCCAGTAATTGGATGAACACCACAGCCGTCACAGCGAATGCCCTTGTGGAATATACCGCCCATGGCATCAGCATAGTTGGAACTTCTCTTAAATGGATGCGGATGTCGGAAAGCACCACGCACAAGAGACCAGTCATCAGCAAGAGGCAATCCACTAAACGGGTCAACAAATGAATGACCAACAGCAGCAGGCTTTGGCATTGCTGTAGTGTTTGCCACAGCTGGGGATGCTCCCTGGTCAACGCTGCTAATGGAATCGACATTTTTCTGAAGTTCCATCTGAACTTCAGCCTGTGTCTTCCCACCCGAGACATTCTGGACTTCCACCTTTGTATTTACATGCGGTGTAACAGGCACGCCATTTAAACTTACAAAAGGCAATAGTGGTTGATAGGAGCTGACTGTAAACCCAGGGATGAGATTAGGAAATCCTGGATTCTGTACCATGCTTGTGGATGCTCCAATGGCAGCAGATTGGGGGCTCACTTGATCTTTGATATGGTTATTCATTTTTCCAATTGCCTTCAAAAGTTGTGCAGGCGTCTTCCGACCTGAACTGTTCTCCCAAACCACCTTCGTTTTCCCATCAGATAGGCAGCTAACCTGATCCTTTGAACTGTTCTCCCTCTCCCATACCACCTTTGTTTTCCCAACGGATAGGCCGCTAACCTGATCCTCGATTTTATCCTTCACTCTCTCCAAGCCCTTCCACACTTCATCTTCTGTCTTTCCAACTAAAATTTGATGGCCTTCCACCTTTGTTTTCCCAAGGAATGGGTAGATAATCTGATTGTTGATTTGATCATCCAGTCTCTCGATTTCCTTCAGCGGGAATTCATCTTTTGTCTTTCCAACTAAAATTTTATGGCCTTCGACCTTCATCTCTCCACCTGAAATGTTCGACTCCCCAGAGAGATCGGCATTAAGATCGACAGGTACATGTGCTGGAGCAGCAGACACAACCCCACCTTCATTAACACCTCCATCATCCACATCCTTGGAATCCTTGGAATCCTTGGATGATGAGTGTCCAAAATTAGAGTTTGGCATCACATCACGCATGCTTTCCTCCTTCGCAACATCAGTATCAGCTGCCGTTGATGTGGTTGCAGAGGCACCATTAACACCACCCGCGTTGCCACCAACCTGAGGCTGAAAGCCTGTATTCAGATAAGATTGACCCAACTTCGTAAAACTGTCAATGAAGTCTGAAATTGTCAGACTAGAGGAGGCAGCTCTAGAAGCCAGCTCCAGCGATAGTTTCGAAACTGCTTCACGAATTGGGTCTGGCACAGTTTTTAGAGCTTCAGCAACAATGGCATTGATGTCAGGCAACGGTTGCTGGCCCAGAGGGGATCTTAGTGGGGTAGAACTTCCACTCGACCTAGCATATAATCTGCCACTTTTCTCACCATTCACAGATACATTAATCCTAAGGAATTTCAGGTGTTGCCTCATTACATCACGCAGATCATTATCATCGACGAGAGTCACTACATCACCATCCTCATCGACATAGGTCAGAGTCAGATCAGCATCGGGAGGGAAACTGAACAGACTGAGGATCTTGGCCTTCAGGCCAACCATGTCGAGATCCAAGTTCTCATTTTCATCCACGCGTGCATTGAAGCGCCTCAGAGAATTTTCATAATTGACCTACAACCATGTACCACAGTTAAATGAGACATGCCTCCTTGAAAATCATACCAGGCACCATAAAAAAAAGCAACTTTCTCTTAAGAAGCTCATGTTCAAATTAACTTGACTACTCCTAAAATTAAAAAATGCATGATGGCAAAAAGAAAATATAGCCACATGATTACTGCTAGGTTATGAACAACGCAAATAAGTCCTTCCACGCTATAACCAACAGCTCCAGTGTAAGAACCCAAGTTCCTGAATGAATTAGCACGAGCATGAGAACATGTTGCACCGAATCATGACAGAGAGCGAAAAGATAGAAGCCGGGTTCCTCGGAAAAGCCGAAAGTCTCTGCCTTGGCCCAATTTCTATCGATCAAAGACAATCAAGCATCTTGTAGCTCGGAAACCACGGCAGTGACGCCGGATATCGGAACTGAGCATGGCACAAAACCCAATCCGCGAAACAACATGCAGACAGATTACGAAAGTCACGCGAGCCCCAAAGCGCACAGTACACGAAAAAAGAAGGAGGGTTTCCTCTTCCCAGTTCGGATCGATTAAAAAAGCCCGTCCAATCCCACCACAGTCAGTCAAAAACTACAGTTCTGCGTGACGATCAAGAGCTCTAGCCGCGAACCGAGCGAAAGTTTCCGCCTTTCGAAACCCTCCGCGCAGCTACCCACACGGCGAGCCCAAATCATCATCCCCCGCCCCGACCTCACCATGAAAACAGGAAATTTCACAAAGCGACCCGTGCGGAGCGGCGGAAAGAGTCGACTTTCCATCGTCACATCGACCAAAACAGGAAGAAATCGAGAGCAGCATACAGTCAATCAACACAAGCGAGCGAGGGGGAGAATTCGATGGACCTTGATCACGAGAGTAGACTCCATAATTCACAGTCGCGAGGCGAACTCGAGCGTCCTAGTGATCCGCAAGAGCAAGCCAAAAAAAAAAAAGGCCGACAAACCGAGGAGAAAAAAGAAACCCTCCTCAAACTCGAACCCGACAAAATCTTCCCCAGAAACCCAACAAAAAAAGAAACAAAAAAAAAAAGGAAATTTCACAAAGCGACCCACGCAGAGCCACAGAAAGCAGCAACTTCCATCGTCACATCGACCAAACAGGAAGAAATCGAGAACAAACGGGAGCAAACAGTTAATCAATACAAGCGACAGAAGGGGGAATTCGACGGACCTTGATCACGAGAGTAGACCCCATAATTCACAGTCGCGAGGCGAACTCGAGCGTCCCAGTGATCCGCAAGAGCAAGCACAGGGAACAAAAAAAAAAAACAGCCGACAAACCGAGAAGAACGAAGAAACCCTCCTCGAAATCTTCACAGAAGAAAACCCACAAAAAAAAAGAAGAAGAAAACACCGGCGAAATCGGCGGCGATCGGGAATCAGGGGAGATCGTTCAGCGCCGATCGGTGCACAACCGCACTCCCAAGCGTACCAGTAATCCGCTTCTCCCTCTCCCTCTCCCCCCTACTATCTCACTCTCTCTCTCTAAAAGTAGGATGATGCTGCCTCTCCATTACGCACAATCAGCGTGCATTATATAATATTCTCTCCCCGTTGTTTTTTTTCTTTTTCTTCATTTTCTTTATTTGGTTTTGCTTGGGGGAAAAGATGGCCATTTTTTGACTTCCTTTTCTTTTCTTTTTTTCTTTTTGGCGTTCGGGCGTGTATCTTCTTCGCTAAGAAATAAACGGGGATTTAAAGAAATGGATGAGGGGGGAATATTTTTAAAAAGAAAAATTTGCTGCGGGACCGGGGCCCACGGGGGCCCGTGGAGGATCCTGCGGCATCAATTACGCCACGTCGCGGGGGGGGAGCCGCGGGATCGCCGTTGCTGGGGGGAGCGAGAAGCGCACGGGCGTGGGGGAAAGCATCGGACGGCGGAGAGAGGACCGACTGACTTGCTCCTCAAGGAGCCGGGTCGTCGGATGAGGATGATCAGGACGGTCGCGATTTTCCGAGATGGAGATGGAGATGGAGATGGTGATGAACGGGTGACACGTCACGTGACCTCCCGCGCTTCTTTCTTTCCGCGTGGGATTATTAAAAAAAAAAATTACTAAAAGAAACCCTAGAGTTCTGGGTTCCTCCTAATCCTATCGCCATTTTGATTCCTCCCCGAGCGTCGACGCCGCCTGCCCTTTGCTCCTCCGTCGAGTGGCCTACGTCTCCAATTGTTTCGTGACCGTTCGCGACCTCCTCCCCTCCCGGTTCTTTAAAAAAGAAAGGAAAACATGGTACATCTTATTTTAACTTATTTAATAAATTATTAATACCCTGAAAACATCAAATTAGTACATTTATAATAAATTTATCTCAAACTATTTTTTTTACCATGAAAAGCTCCAAGCCAGGTATATCTGTAACAAATTTACCCCGACTAATCATAAAAAATCATAAACTGATATATTTAGACAAATTTATCACAAACTAATTTATTTGATCGCAAAAAATTCTAAACTGGTAAATTTGTAACAAATATACCCTCCACTAAATTTAATTAAAACCACAAAAAAAAAATCACGAAAATTGTAAACTATGACAAACTGAGTGTAAAATCCCAAATTTATATACCAGTCAATTATCACGTGTCATTTAACTTAATTTAATGAAAACTAATAGAGAGTAAATTTGTCATAAGTGTACCAATTTTTTATAAATTTGTCAAAAATATATCAATTTGAAGTTTTTTTTTGTCAAAAAAATAATTTTTTGTAAAATTGTCACAAACTAGTTTGGGGTTTTTCAGGGTATTAACCCTTTAATATAATGCATGAACTTTTAATCATTCAATCTGATTATAGAAATTTTCATTCATATTCATTTAATCCCCAAATTATATGAAAATATTTAACATTTGTCTCCTAATTTGAATTAATTAAAGGAAATATTTAATATTTTTATATAATTGTTTAAGAATTTGATAAAGTTCGAATGTTATATTGAAAAATTAAAATTTGAAGGTTCACATTGAATATTTTGTCCAAATTCAATGATGATCTATGTGATTATCTCTTAGATGAAAAGGAAAATTAAACTGAACCACTTCATGTCAATTTGTGTAATTATCACTTAGAAAGATCTTTTTCAAGTTACCACTGCCTACGGTGGCCTAGTTGGATAAGGCTCCCATGATCATTTGTAAGGAGGAGAGGAATTCGAATCCCATTAGCCACACGGGATCTTAAGTGCGACGTCGGAGTGGTGGGTCTTCCGCTAGCGTCGCCCTAGGGTTTACCCTCCGTTACCCCGGGCCTGTCGGGCTGTCCGTCTGTCCGTGTTGGTACGGTGCGCGGGTTCTCTAGGTTTTAAAAAAGAAAAAAAAAAAAGAAAAAAAAAAAGATCTCTTTCAAGTTTGAATATGCTTATCTAAAGTCAGGGCTCTTCTACCTCGTTTTTATTTACCTATCCTTTAATTATTTTTCCTCTCTCTTTTTCTTTCTTATTTATTTGTTATTCCATTCCATGATTCCTTAATAATAATTTTATTAAATAATATAGTATACATAAAATATGCAATAAATATAGACACTAAATTAATGTATACATAGACTATATATATTATAGAATAGACGGATATTCAAATATATAAATAAAGATAAGAATAAATAATTTTTTTGAATTTCCTTTCTTATATTAGAATCCAAAAATAACTTTACATTTGATTACTATTCTAATTATTTTAATTTAACAATTTTTTTATTCAAAAGAAATAGATTTTACCAGGCTATATCTTTAATATATCCGACTTCATCTTATGTTAGGTAGAAACTAAATACAAGATAAGAAAATTTTTATTTCATATCGATTTTTAGCCAGTGGCTACCAGACTTGGCCGCAGGGAAGTTTTTTTTTTTGTCAATCTTATTTTACTACACTTATTATAACTCTCACTCTCAGACTTTTGACATGCCTTATTGCAAAGTGTATGAGGCGTATGAATCGAAACCCACACTTGAAACTAATTCGTCCCTACCAAAATGGGGATTTGAACTCCCATCTCTTCTTTCCATGTTGGAAGGATGGTTACTGGGGCAAACCCCAGTGGTTGGCCATAGGAAAGCTTAGGCACCAAGTTTTGAGGCCGAGACCGAATGTCAAAGCAAGAGCAAAGGTGCCGTACAGTTATCTTCCTCCTAATTCGGGCCTTGGCCCGTCAATAAATGGAAACATGGAGCGGGGCCCATCAGAATTGTTCCTCTGCTGTACCGGCCCGTAATCTCGAGCGACGCCAGGATTCGCGTTGCGCTTCTCTTTTTTCTCAGTAATAGAAGCCAAAAATTCGAATTTTCCGTCTTCTTTCGTCCTTCCAATCGAGCGTTCGCGGGGACAATCGAGGAGGCGCTCCGCTCGTGCCCGTCCGGACGATGTTGCAGTTTCCGGGGTTCATGACGCAGTTCCCGGAATCGACGAGGATGATTCCGTCGTCGTTTCTGCTGCCGTCGCAGTGGCCTCAGCCCCAGAACGAGGAGCTCCTGCTCGCCCTGGAGGAGTCCGATTTCGAAGACAAGGTGACGCCTTTTTCTTCTCTTTTATTCTGTCTCGACGCGGGTCCTTTTTTTTTTTTCCGTTCTTGCCTCGTTAATAAAGGGAAAGTGCTCGAGAGTTCTGCAAGACCCATTTGGTTCGGTGATGATTTTGCTCGTCGTTCTGATGGGAAATACCGTTTTGGTTTGGTGTTATCGATTGAGAAGCAAATTAGTATCGTTGGCAGAGAAGAGAAGCTCGAGGTAGGGGCATAGCACTAGTTGTCCTGTTTGCGATGTTACCAGTGTTGAGGTCTTGCATCGGCAGCACGTTATTCTATGTTGGGTGACTGAGTAGCTTGAGCTGTGCCCGGAATCGAGCTGCTCTGTGGGCTGATCTAATTTGCTCCTCAATCGTTTTTGCCTGCATGTTCTCACGTGGTCGAGGATCGGAAATGCATCTCGGTAGTCGCTGCAACAAGGACTTGCAATGAGAATTGTGCTTTCAGTCTGTTCTACTTGAGTGGAAAAACTAATGGTTGATGCAGAACTAGTGACATAATAATTGGTTATGGGGAGACATATGGAAAGTGATCGTGATCACGGTGAATTGGGAGAGTTCGAACCATTTGATGAAATCTTTCACATCTCTTTGTGCAGTGCCATGTCAGATGGATGGTTCTGTCTTTCGCGTGCCTCAGTTGTAGGATTGTGTAAATAGTGAAATGTTCACAATATTCCTTAGTTGTACTTGTACAATATATTGACAGATGAAAGGTATATGAAATTATGAACAGAGGCATTGTTAAAGAGAACCGTATGCTTGGTGGGAATACTCAGATATAAGTATCTGCATTATGTGAGGAGAGACATGAATATGGTCTTCTTAGCTTCTTTGTTCTAGGAACTTCCTTGTTCGATTGTTAAGTGACAAATTTCTGATGGTTTTCTGGCAGCCACTTTTAATTATTATGTTGCTATTTTCCAAATTGAATGTTGAGTATGGAAGGATTAATAGTTTAAGAACTTTAAGGATGCTTAATGATTTCTTTATCTGTGTTAGGCTATCTGCATCTTCCGGGGAAAAATAGAGTTGAGAAAAGTATTTCGTGGAATGTATAATTTTCAAAATGGAGTGTGCTAGTTCAGATGATGAAAAGTGAAGAAGAATGTATAGTTACAGCTTGTGAGATTAATAATCGGTCCATTCCTGGTCTAGGTAAAGTCCCATCTTGATGCTACACTTTGTTCTCTCCTCCTTCACAGGCGAGAATCCCTCTCATAGTAAGGAATAGGAGGTGTTGAAAAGGCATTGCATTTCCTCTCTAGGCTATGCATGTTTGTTTGTAATTCTTGCCATTAGGGTCGGTGCAACTAAGGTTACATTGCTGGCCTATAAGGACATGCAATGTGGCAATTCAGCATGATTGAATATTTTAGTCCCAAACATGCTTGTTCGTAGTTCTTGCTGCTGACTGCTTAACAAGGACACACGATTAACATCTTGGATTTTTTCTTACGAGTAATTTCACTTGTATGTATGTTGTGAACAGTGTAATGAAATCAGAAAATTGAATAGCAACCTTGTTGTGATCGGGAAAAGTGCTGCTGACATCGATAAAGATGCAGAGGAGGAAGATGCCGATGATGATGACCCAGACAATGCTGATGAGTCTGAAGGTGACGAATTTGAACAGGAAACTGTGTGAGATTTCTTCTTTGTGTGTGTGTGTGTGTGTGTTTCCCTTCCTCACTACATCAAAAAGAATTTGAGAACTAATGTCAGCTGTGAGTTTACAATGTCCATACTTTTACTCTGTAAAATTAAGTTGTTCACCCAAAGAGAGACCGATGTTTTTTTGAAGGAAAGATAGTGGGAAGTTGTATCCTGGATATCAGTTGAGATTGTTATCTTCTCCTGTCTGAACTGGAGGGACTAGATATATTAGCTGTGGTGGCATCTATCAGCCTTTTCTTGTTGTCATTTCTCCTCTCTTCTGCGCTAAACCAAGTTGTATCTTCTTTTCCTAGCTCGATGGAGAAACCTATGCCTTTTCTAATGTCCATGTCATTCTACTATTAGTTCTGGAAGTAGGTGAAGTCTATATATTCTCTTGTTGGTTCGCAAAGTGAAAGCTTACATAGCAACCAGCTTGATTTGTAACTAGTCAGATGACTCAATCACTCCTCGTGATTGAATGGATGAACCATGTGCTGCTCTCGTCTTGCAAGTTCAAATTGCTGGTCCTCACCGATAGACTTACAATTCCACATATAGCTGCTGCATATTCTTTCATCCGGATGATTGATGGTTTGGATCCCCTCCTGTATGAATACGAACTTAGTTATTCTTGTTGCGTGAGACTTGGGTGGAATTACCTTATATCGCACTTGGTAGTATCATATAGTTGAAATTTGGTTATTCACTGGTTCAGACTAGACCCGTTAAACGGGTGGGTCGGGTCGGGTTTGGATCGGGTCATAAATGGTCCTACCCAAATCAACCCATTTAACCCGTTTATGACCCATTTATTACAATGAAAAATTTGTTACCCATACTCAACCCGACCCATACCCGACCCATTTAACGAAATCTAAAAAGTTTATATATATTTTTTAAAAATGATATTGCTAAAATGCTTTTATATAACATAAATTTAATGGACAATTTTTATAATTTTAAAACAATTATTTTTAAAAAAATCGAATTTTAATTATTTATTATTTTTTAAAAATTATTTTTTAATTATTTTTATTTTTAAGAATATAATATTTCTTTTTATTTTTTATTTTTTCTTCTTCTTTTTCTTTAGTCAGCCATCGGCCACGACAACCTAGCCGGCGGCCGGCCACGGCGAGCCACGACCTCACCCGGCTCGCTGACGCCGGCGAGCTCAAGTCTCGCCAAATCGGCAAGGCTCCAAATCCGGCGAGCTCGAGCTCACCCCTTGTCAGATTTGGCGAGGCTCACCGGCGTCGGGTGAGCTCGAGCTCGCCTCTCGCCGGATTTGGCGAGGCTCGAGCCTCGCCCGACGCCGGCGAGTTCAAGTCTCATCGGATCGACGAGGCTCGAGTCTCGCCAGGCGTCAGTGAGGCCTCCACCCCACCAGATCCGGCGAGCTCGAGCTCGCTCGACGCCGCTCACCTGGCCGGTCGCCGGCCATCACCGTGCCGGCAACCGAGGGAAGAAGAAAAAAAAAAGGAAAGAAAAAAAAAAAAGAAAAAGAAAAGAAAAGAAAAATAAAAAATAATTATAATTTTGGTTTTTATAAAAAAAAAATTTGTAAAGTTAAAGAGAGGAGAGAGATGATGAGGTTTTGTTTTGAGTGAAAATAAATGGGTTCATTTTTAATGAGTTGATAAATGGGTCAGCTCTCTAACCTACTTAAAATCCATATATCTTAGTCTTGATCCATTAAAACCCATTATGAGTACTTTATGAAAGAAAGCTTGACTCATTAATGACCCATTTAACCATAAATAGGTCCATAAATGGGTTGCACAACCCATTTAACACCTTTAGTTCAGACTATTCAGTTGCATAGATAAACTCATGCGATGAGGATGATATTTCGGTGGATCGTGGTGTGCCTTTCTACCGTTGAACAAGCATACGTCTGTTTCTTGCAATCTTACTTAGCACAAAGATCGTGGAAACAATTTCTTCTTTACAAGATTCATCTTATGAAGAATGTGAACAAAGAGATGGAGGTCTGATCATTTTTCTGGAGACCCTGCGGCTGCGGCTGCGGCTGCGGCTGGCGCTCCTTTACCTACAGCCTCCTGACTTTATGTCTCATCAATAGAGTCGTGCCTACACGAGATGGCATTTAGTCAAATCATATCGCCACCGCAACACCTATTTTTCTACATAAAACCAATGTGGACCGAAGTTCGAGTTAGAATATTCCCTTTCTTAAAATTGCAGGAAGGTTTCTCGACAAACCATTTTGGACGGAAGTCCAAGTTAGACTATTCCTGCTCATGAATGTGTTCCTAAGCAGAATTCCTATGTTCATATTCGCCCGCCAATACTTTTCACGCTTCGGTTGCGATACCATTTACGAGTTTTGCACATGAGTTAGCAGGACAAAAACGATTTTACGTCCCACGTTCATAGTACAATCATGTATGTGAGTTATCCTTTCTTTTTAGTTTTTGGCTTAACGGACACAACAAAAGTCTTAAGCAGTTCAAACCAAGATGCCCGTGTTTCCTCGTATTCTGTTTGGTAGAGTGAGCATTCAAATTCAATTACCATTGACAAATATCTCATTATATTTTATGCTTTTCTCTGTATAACGGTCGAGTGATACCCAAGTCAGAATTTTTGGACACTTCCACCAGTCCATCTTTCGTGCGATCTTTAAGAACCCATTTCTTCCTTGTCTCGGCCAACTCCATTCAAACTTAATCTCAAATCGAGTTGTCGGGTTCGAAATAAAAAAAAAATATGTATATTTCCTAGCAACCTCCGCTTAAAAGCTGGCTCGAAGCTAGCGCCGTTGAAATTCCAACCTTCAGGTTCCCTCCCCGCCGAACGGGGTGTTAATTATAAAATACTCAAAGACCTTTTCCCCTACCTTAATCAAGGAGACCACGCCAAGGCAATGGTCCACTTGCCAACTGTCGTGTCCTCCCCACCAGCTCACGATCAATAATAATCCCCCCATTAAACGTTTCTTTTTTGCTTTAGGTATGCGATTGAAACCTCCCCCGCATCGCAGCTCGCGCTGCCTTCACGACTCTTTCCTTCCGCCTGGCCCGGGGTGGCGTCAAATCATTGCACTATTAGGGCCAAATTCGAGTCCCATTAGGGCATATTCCATTCTTGGCTTAATCAAATTGATTGATTGATTGATTTAATTTTTTTTGTTGCCGTTTTGACCACGCGTCGCCCCCCACCAGAGTCCTTTCGAACGATAAAAAAAGCAACCTCCTCTGCCCCAGAAATTTCGGGACAAGTGCCACCGCCGGCCCCCACCACCTTCTTCATTTCCCTCCTCGGGTGTCCCAGCATTATTCTTCTCTTCCTTCAAGGACCTGCAACACAAACATCAAAAACAGGGGAACCCAAATCAATTACGATTCAGAAAAAATCACCCAAAATCGGACATAATAAACAAGCAAGCGAATCAATTACGATACAGAAATCACTTAAATAGAAAACAATAAACAAGCAAGCTACTAATCACACGCAATCAAATCGAAGTAAATAAAAATCGCAATCACGAAATTAATGACGGGAATAAGTACGGATGAACTGCCAAATCAAGGAAGGATTCACGCGTCACGCAACGCAACGTTCGAAGTGGCTGGACACAGAGAATTTGGTCTGCGTTTGCAGAGAACTTGGGGGTGTTTTTTTCATCCATGGCGCGTGAGAAAATTGGGGGTGTGAGCCAAAAAAAAAAAAAAAGAACTCTTTGGGAACGAATACTGTACAGACTCATCCAATCACACTTTTATCATTCCCGATTGTAAATTCTAAATTCGTTTTTGTAAAAACGGTGCAATCCTCACTAATTTTATCGTCGTCGTTTTTTTTTTTTTTCCCTTTTTTTTGTTGCTTTTGGGCCTTGCATAGATTCTTCTCGATCTTTCCCGTTCCCGTTTCAGTGGCAGTACTTGCAGCAATGGCCGCCCGCCCAGACCTTCCTCGGCTCGAGGTAGCAGGGGTAGCGGCGCAACTCCCCCGCCCTGACCTGGGGACGATGACGGAGCGGCGGCGACCGGCTCCCGGTGCGCCAGCGGCCGCCGGCGGCCGCGTGCGTCGGGGAGCTGCGGGCGGAGTGGTCGAAGCTGGACGTGGCGGACGCGGGCGGGGACACGACCTTGAGCGACTCCGGCGGGGACAGGACGGCTCTGATCTTCTTGGGCGAAGGCGAGGCGAGGGAACAAGCCCTGTCGTACTCCGCGATCAAGTTGGCCAGGTCCTCGTCGGACTTCACGGAGATCAGCGTCTCCAGGTCGCCGTCCGGCAGCGCGCACCTCAACGCGACGGAGAACCCGCAGAACTCCATCAGCTTCACCATCAGCTCTGCAACCGGAAAAAACAAAACCGTAAACCAACACGTCAACACCAATTCCTCCATAAATCAAAAAACCGAACGGAGTCTCTCCGCTACACAGACAGACTTCATCGAACGAGAACCGAGGCGAACGAACCTGCGTAGGATGTGGAGCGGTCGACGGAGAGGATCCGGGTGAAGCCGCCGACGTAGCGGAGCTCGCCGTCGGACTTGCGGAGCGCGATCTTGCCGCCGTAGCTGCAGAGGAACTTAAGAGTGCTCGACGTCTTGCTCGAATCTGAAGGTTCTCTCACCATCTTTTTGTAGTAGTGTAAATTCAAGGTGGTGGTGGAGGAGGATGAGGAGGAGGAAGACGACGATTTGGAATCGGATCGCGGAGGGCGGCGGAGATTCGAACTCGAGGAGTCCGAGGAGGAGGGAGGGAGGGAGCTGGCTTAGGGCTTCAAACCAGAGGGACGAGTCGACGGGGGTATTTATAGTCGGCGAGTTGCGCGTTGAGGTTGGGTTTGGTTTTTTTTTTTTTTGTCGGGGTTGCTTCGGGGGATAGGTTCGGAGTCGGGTGGGACTCCACGCGGGTTCAACCGAAGAAACGGAACGGACTTTTTACGTTTTTGTGTTGGCGATATTCGGATATTCGGAGGTTTTGGTCGAATGTTAGGAATGGGAGGCCAGTGGGCGGGCCCCACACCCGGCCCCCCCACGGACGTGGCCAAGTGGCACGGGAACCCTTGAAGCCGAAGCCGAAGCCGAAGCATCGGTTCAGTGGCGGCCGACTCCTTTACCCGATAATATATATATATACATATATATGTATATGTACATTTTCGGAATTATTTTTAAAAAAAGCATGGTGACGTGTTTTTTTCTTTTTCTCTCTCCGTAATTTCTTATTATCGCATTAAAACACGGAAGGTGCGCAAGAAAACATAAAAATATATAGGTCCGAAAATCCCGCTAAACACGTTCGTCAATGGAGTTCGCATTCTTTGAGGAGGTTCCCGATTCTTGGCGCGGAAATTTCATGTCTCGATCATGACGAAATCCGTAAAAAAAGAAAAATTAAACATATATAAGGCATATTCTAGATTGGCGAACAACCATTACCTAATACGTAGTTGCGGGATTTTAGGTGCCCGCTGTGGCGGAAGGAATCATGGGTCCCCCACCCTGACGTACAATGACTTAAGCTGGATGGCATATTCTATTTCGCCGGAAATTTGGCCCAATTCCCCCGAAGACAAAAAGGAAACACATGCGTCGAATGAGAATGAAATTTTCTGGAAAAGTAGTCGCGTGCTGTTGGGGGTTTGAAATTCTCGTATTGGAAAAGCAAACGGACGGAAAATTCTTTTCTGTCGTGTCGTATTTATACGTATCCCGCTGCACATATGTTAAATACACGAACATATAATTTTCGAGAACATGACGAGGGTGCTTTATGACATAGTTTTTTTTATCGCGTAGTAATGTTCAGTCGGTTTCGGCGACTTAGTCGACGTTGTAGTTTCCCACGGAGCTGCGAAAAAGCACTTCGTCAAGAGAATTGACGGCTCGCTTTGCCGTAGGAGCGAAGGCCGTCCTTTTGCGGAAGACTGTTTACTTTTTCAGGCATGACTTGGGAGGTCTTAGTCTTCCTTTTGGAAAAAAAATAAAAAAGAAATATCTCGTCGACGAAGAAGCTACGAAGCCCACACGCTTCGCCGAAACGTCCGACTTCGGGCGATCGAATGGACTGGTCGACATTGTCGGGGCGCGTACGTGGAAGAATGAACGAGGTATGGGGGACACGTGGAGGCCTGTCCGGGGCGTCAGTTGGACCCTACCTGTACCTGAGATTCTACTTCCTTGGTTCGGTGTGCATCGAGGCTAGTGCCTAAATGCATAGGACCGACGAGCCCCATCCGGGGCCATTGGCTTGCTGCAGAACTCAAAATCTGACGTCTCTTTCCTTTTACCCGAGAAACGGACGATAAATGGGCAGATTCCTCACGTATGGCCCAGGTTAAGGATGACGAAGAGGACGGGAATGGCGCCTGTCATTTATCGGATCGACATGACGTGAATCCCTTGATATTCCGATTCGACTTCTCGGTGGTTCACGCTAGTGGATTCAAATGGAATGAGAACTGCGTGGTCCCCGTTCGCTCCCGAGGCATTTCTGGTCCCGGTGGATCCTCCCTCGGCTCCCACTTTCTCGGCGAGAATATGAGATGATAGGATTCTCGACAATTTTTTATGACTAACGTTAATCAAACCCGTCTAACAAGAGATGTGTTTAGCCACGAGACGAGATCTGATCCTGACCGGGGATTCCTGATGAGGCCGCGAAGTGCAGAACGAGCCGGAGTCGATTGGTTTTTGGTTAGTGTACAGGGATGCCGGTCAGCTTGCGTTGTCGAATTTAAGATTCGAGAGGCCGATAGATGGAAATGAACTTGAGAAGTTGGCTCTTCTCTTTATGCACTCTTGCAACTTAAGATGATAATCAACACATCTGTACAAGCTGGAACACTAAGCTATACCCTACACTTGCATTACAGTTCTCTTATGAACTGCGGGTCTCAATTTTTTCAAGCTTTTGATTAGAGTGTGAAGTTGAGGGAATGGAAAGTGAATTTGGATCTCCCTTTAGCGCTGCTGCCTTGACTGGTCTGCTGCAATGACTTGGCTACCGACTCTTTCATCAATTCGGGACCGCACACCAGGACTCCGATATCAGATCCTCCGGCTTCGTTTGGAAACTTGGCAAAGATATCTGTCGAAGTTAATGATGTCCAAGGTTAAGGCACGCAGTTGTTCCGAGTTTTAAGGTCCTTAATCAAATGGAATAGGTCCGTCATCAAGAAGTAAGGAGATACCAGTGCATGAAACTGGAAAAGTTACCTTGGAAATCAGGCCTGCCTCCATAATGAACTTCATGTTCTTGAAGAGGGTCGTGTGGCTCCGTCGAACTTGGCTCTGTGAAACCACCTGCTTTTTTCGGAGACGTCGAAGGAACTGCTTTCTTAATTCTTCTCCATCTCAGCATAAGCGCCACGGTCATGCTGACTATAACAGATATGACGAAACAAGAAAGGAGAATAAGATCAACCACCGAAGACGGGGTTTTGGTTTTGCTGTCCGCACCCTTAGTCTTGAGGGTGCTGGCTTTCTTTTCCGACGGTACGAAAATATGGTTGAAACATATGAGAAGAACAAAGAACAGAATCGATGCGATTCCAAGTATTGCAGCTGTTACGGTCGGCTTATCGAACCCGTGGATCGCATAACTTGTGGCTTTCGCATCGAAATGTACAATTTGCCCCTGAGATAGTGCATCTTGAAGGATTCTTGCGGCTGCATCTGGCTGCTCCTCCCGGGTCACGTAAACCTTCATTTTCAGATGCAATTTCCCCAAGGCCTGTTTGCGAAGTATATGCGAAATCGAGCTCAACAAAGACATGTCTTGAGATCTCTTTATCGCGTGAATGAGTTGTATATTTTCAGGGAATTTGTATCGGCTGCTTCCTTTGGCTGACACAATCTCCTGCAAAATGCTCAGAAATGGCGTTATCCCGCTTCCCCCGGCTATCAGGAGCATACTGTCATATCTGCAGAAAGTATGTTTCGCTTTGAGAACTTGGGAAATTCGTAAGCATGTAGCTGGCAGTTAGCACATAGAGAAGATCACTGCCAAGGCTTTTGAGCCAACCTGAGGAAATCAACAGTGGAAGGCCCATATGGACCTTCAATTGCCACCGGTATGCACTTTGTCTGATGAGTATCTGAACTTAGCTCCTCGGTTATCATACGACAGAGGGTATTTGTCCACCATCCTTCGCATTTGATCATCAATGACATCGTGTCCTCCTGAACGTTGGAGCTGGAAGTTATGCTGAAGGCATGCCACTGGAGTTTGGATATTCTCGGAATGTTCATAAAAACCACGCTTGTCGGAGAGTATTTCAGTTCTGCAATTAGTAATAAATTAACAACCCGCTTTAAAGAAACTTAAACTGTGATAGTGTGCAAACATTCGGAGTGCTAAGCAAGAGCAAAGTTGGATTTACTCGGGTCTTTTGGCAGGGTAAGCTCGAGAGCTTCACAAGGCAAGACTTTCGCTGAAAGAAGGTAAGTGTGTGGTCTTGATTGTATGATCCTGAGCAGCTTGTCCAGGCCAAACAAAAAGATTCCAGGAAATACCATGTAGAAATGTCTATCCCCAGCATGAAACAAGTAAAACAATATGAACAGTGTGTACAAATGGTGCGTGTAATAGAAGATTTCGAATTGTTTTCTCCTGATAAAAGGAAGAGATGTGATCCAAATAACAAGTCCCAACACAAGAGCGATCTCTCCGGCGAGGTATATTCGGCCCGTCTTTTGCCATCTCCACACCTGCTTATTAGAAAAGAGCGAGTGTGGTTGAAATTCAATTGTTTTTGTTGCGCATAGTGCTGTTATTTCAACTGAGTTGAAAGAAAATTAGAGATCACCTCATCCTGGATTACATGGCTGACCCCCCAGATGAACAAGGTGCTTGCACCGTGAAAAGTAGCAAGAGTATCATCCCAGTGCCGAGCCACGTATGATATCTCACAGAAACTTCGAACTGGATGCCTAGCAAGCGAAGCATGGGCATGACCCGCAAAATGGGCAAGAGAAGCAGAGCCAAGCAGGCTTCTGCCAGTAGCCCAAACCGAGTTGCTACTTTCAGGTACTTCAGTTGCCATCTGAAATAAAGGTATTATTAGTTAGCGCATATTTAAGCACATAACTGCTTGGTTTAAGTAGTGATTGCTTGCACTCACATGCTAAGTTTAAGTGATTTAACTGGTGTCAGCTTCTCAAAGTCATTAGAGATGCGGCAGTAGAAAGTCCAGGCCAGAAAAATAACGAACACGACAATGGCCAGGATCTCTACTACTGATATGATTCCCACGAGGCTGTTCACTATGATTGGATAGGAGAGAGCCGATAGCGAAGTCTTCCTTTGCCTACTGCCAAATATCAATAGGAAAAGAGAGAGGCTTGACACTCCATACAGTGAACAGATATTAATTAACCATCCAACTTAAGCTTTTTACCACCTGCTTATTGCGCCGCTCGCTGTAACATTCAGGTACAGGGATCCAATGATGGCAAGAGCAATGATAGGAAAGGTGTAGACAGCAAAATTGAGACCTGAAAATAGAGGGAACACAAAATTACACTTCCTACAATGATTCGCACGCGTCATCAATATGGCTCGCTCTTTGTTTGTTTTTCTGTTGGTAAGAAACGATTGATGCAGCTTCAATTTTCAAACCAAGTGCCCTAAATCGAAACCTATGGACTACAGTAGTGAAGTGGAAGAGGCTGCTTTCAGCTATGACTCTAGCCTCTAGGTTAGATTGAAAAGCCAGTAGGGTAATACCGTAATAGCCAAAAACCGTGCCGCGAGCACTATCTTCCGCTCCCTTCCATTTCTTCGTCCACATTTCCGTGGGCTTGAGGATCCAGAGAGCGACCCAGCCGGCGAACAACGAGATCATCGATGCCTTGAGGAGAGCGAGAACTGTTGCTCTTGCCATCATGCCCATCTTCTAAGTGGCTTGCTCTGTTCGCTCGAGGCATGGTGCGTGGCTGTCTCTTTATAGCGAAAATCTAAATAGAGACATCCTCCATGGGATGATACAGGTATAATGATTTGTGGCTTAGCCCCACCACGACCCCACAGTGACCTATCACTTCCGGACACAGTTGGAAGAATGTGCCGTGATCCTAAAGTGCTGAGATATGTATTATACGGTAACGCTTGCATCTTAATATTCTCGCCCTTCATCATGTTCCAAATCGATCCAATGAGGAGAAAAAGTAGGCGGGACAGTTCTCTCGTGAGATCGACTGTGGTGGAGGATGATGATGGAGAAAGGTTTCCTGTTTTCCTAGATACAGGCATCGGATCTGCGTCAATTCCTGTCTATTGAGAGATCAATCCAGTGACATTGCTCATGCCCTCTTGCTCTGTGTCATAGTGTGGTCCAATGCTTATTTAGTGGACTAAATGGTCCACCATCCACTACTCCTCCCCATATCTTTCTTATTTCTCCTCGTGATTTTTAACTCCTCTTTGGGCTGGGATTAAAGTGGGAACCCAAGAATTTAGGTATAATGGGCACACAGATTTCAAATGAATACATGATTGGATTGAAAGGTATTAGCTTTTGCTGTTGATACCAAGATGGCTTCCTGCATACCCAGATCATATCGAGAAACTTCTACATTTTGTCAAAATACATACATTGACAACGTTTGTTTGGCCACCGCTGAAGAAAAGGGCTTCAGTTCATTTATCGGAAGGCAAGAACTGATTTCTACAAGAGAGAGAGAGAGAGAGAGAGAGAACAGATAGATTGATGTGCTATGAACCTGATGATGGCACTGGATCAAGTTGCATCCTTTTACTTTGGAGTATACTCTCTGTTCTCTCATCAGAGGAAAACTCATTTTTTCTGGCACAAAAATGCAACCATGTGGATTCTTAGGAGTTAGCACTTTGGGAGACAAACTGGATGAGTGACCATGTCCCACTGATGCAACCAGTAGGTTCTAAGAACCAAAAATTCAAGATTAAGCTTTGACCAGAAAGCAGAGAATTAATTTTTTTGTTTTTGTAAAAAGAAAAAGGAGTTCAGTGCATTCCTGCTGGAAAAGCATTCAGAATCAACTGAGATTGATGGAAATTGGAATCCATAAACAGGAAACTCACAAAAAGAAATGTCTCCAACTCCTATTGAATTCAAAACACCCAGAATCCATCCAATGGATTCGAGACATTATCCTTCAACTTTGACGTGTACCTCAGATTCTAGAATACAAATTACTGAGATTACAATTTACATATCTTCAAAACTCTGAACAATCAACTAATCTCCACTAAACACGACAGTCTTCCGTCCCACATGTACTATGCTCCTCAGGTGGCCCCAAGTCATGACTGCAAACCCATGTGAGGAAAGAAAATTCCTTCACCGGTGAATCACCGGCGGTGATGTAATAAGTTGCATAGCTAGAACTAGAAGTCCATACCAATGATTTGTCATGCACTTGTCGTTCCAGTTTCATCCTACTTCAAATGGAACCAAGGGCTAAAAGGGACGAGCAAAAACAAAGGCCCGAACCGAATTGGGCGACACCGTTTACCACGGACAAAGGAAAAAAGGCCCATCATATGGCCCGATTCTAAATTGGTCCAGCCACGTCCTCTAGCCCCTGCACAAAAAGTCCCAGACATTCTATGGCCATGCAATCACTTCGGGCCGGAATTTTTTACAAGATAAAGTTGCAACCGAGTAGTTAGGGCAAATTGCCTAACGCCCCCAGGGTTTTAGGGTCGTTGCACATCGCCCCCTGAAGTTTCGATTTTTGCAATTTACCCCCCTAGACTTGGGAAGTCAGTTGTGATGTGTTCCCTGGCATTCACTCAAGGTAAATTTTGCTTGGAGCTCCAACAACACAAGGTAAATTCATCAAATAAGAATATACATATAAAAGCATAGAAGAGGCTTTTAGAAATATAATGCATGTGAGAGCATGTGACTAAAGTTTCTGTTCAAGTATGATTGGAGTCAACATCAAATGCATATGGATATATAGGTCTAAAATATATTCTCAAGTAGTCCTTTTATATTTTTTCATGTATATATAGATCTTATATGACCAATTTACCTTCCACGACTAACTACACGTGGTCTCATGGTGAGATAAGTGACAAAAAATTGGTCGGAGTCAACGGCAAAGGGCAAATTGCCACCGATTTCAGAAAGTTGAGGGGCAAATTGCGAAATCTCAACAATTCCAAAAGAGTAATTCCATTAGGATTGCATCCATCGAGTTAGACATGCAACTTTTGTGAAAGGTTAAAGCAGGTTTTTTAATCTTTTGATGACTTCCTTTTATTTCATTATGCCTTTTTCCTACAGCCTTGTATGCAGACGTAACAATTTTTTGATTTTCATTGAGAAAGTCAAAGGATGCTTTCTGATTTTCACAAATTGGACCGAACCCCTTTTCTCTGTTCTGGTATTGGGCGCCCATCCAATTAATGTGTTGCCTTTTTGACTTTGGGAGTCCTTCGCATAAAAATGGTTTTTTGATGAGGATGGGGAAACGTAGGAGTGCAAGCAGCTCAACATCGTTCATTGAGGTAGGGTGGAGTATGAGGTGCCATCTTTATTCCCATCAGAACAGAAAATACATGTGCATGTGCCTAACTATAGGGCCAGTCAATATCATATCTTTTCAATAGACGTTATCCGGCTTTTCTTGATCAATAGTTCGGGATCGTACAAGTGTAGGATCAAACTCCACACGTCCTTGTGCATTTCGTATCGTCCAATATGAGAGGCCGGTTGTCTCTGCATCTCGAATGACTCGTTTGACCATGTGCAACACATATAATTTTTTTTTTCTCTATAGATCTAATTTACTATTGTCTCGCGGGTTGAGAGGCCAGCTGTCTCTGCATCTCTAATGACTCATTTGACCATGTGTAACACATGATTTTTTTTTTTTATAGGTCTGATTTGCTATTGTCTTGTGGGTTTTCTGAACTTTAACCCAGGCGAACAAATCTAATAGAAACATACAAGACAAATTATTAGGTAGGCATTTTGGTGATCAGAAAAAATCAAAGAAGCACTAAAAGAAGGGGAAAAATAAGAAGTCAAGCTTCTGAAGGAACGATAGAGTTGCATGTTAGTGCATTTGGCCTGACAAAAAAAAAAAAAAAAAAAAAACCAAAGAAGCAAGACCAAACTATATAAAATTTTCAATTAGTAGAGAAGACTTTAAGACAAAAAAAAAATATTAAAGAGAAGACAAAAGAAAAAATAAAAAAAATTATTTGGACTGTGGCCACGCCTATTCTAGTCACCAGCTGAAAGGGTCTATGCATTTTCGTTTTTCATCATTCAGCACCAACCAAAAGCCTGCAAAAAACCAAGACAAAAAGAGATTCTGACCATCTCTCCCTCTCTCTCCTTTCGTGCGCATTGAGAGCAACGACTCGTGCCTTGTATGACGCCAACCCGCTAAAGTCTACCCTCTTTAATTGTTATCCACGCCTGTCTCATTTCATTATTTTCAACCCCTTCTTCTTCTTCTTCTTCTTCTTTACCCCTTTCCTTTAGTGTCCATTGAGAGAGAGATAGAGACAGAGAGAGAGAGCGAGAGGGAAGGAGGGATGGAGGTGGAAGATGATGATCACTTGCAGGGCGAGACGGTGCAGTACTGCACCGCCGCGACAACAATGGTGTCCTCGGAAATAGTGGAGATCGGGGAGGACAGCAGGAGCGTGGACTTGGGCAGCAACGATGTGTATGTGGCCGTCGGGAAAGACGACATGGACGTCGTCAAGTGGGCCCTCGATCACCACGTCACTCCCCATCACGCCCGCGTCTTCCTCGTTCATGTCTTCCCCCCCGTCGCTTACATTCCCACACCAGGTGAACGTCCGATGAACATTCCGCTGGTTTTGGGATTTTGAGTCTTCCCGCGTCGTGTTCTGTTCTAACCACTGATGGGTCGTCGTTTTTCTTTCTCAAAGTTGAATCTTTTTTTGGTACCATCCAGAAAAGTTGAATCTTTTCCTCGTGGGCATCCTTCGAAGCGGATGAAAATCGCTCCTTGATGATCTCATCAACTGAAAAATTTAGGCACTTGAAGAAACGATAAGTCATTGATAATTCTGGTCGCTTCTCTACATAAAAGTTCGTTTGATCTTCTCGTTTATGGGTCGTTTAGGAAAAGCAATCATTTTTAAAGAAGGGAAAGTTCTCAAAAAAAAAATGAGTTGCTTCTCTTAGTCCCTTCAAATTTATGACATAGGTTTTACCATATGTTCATTCCAAGTCGTTCTGATTTAAGGGCAAACAAGAATGGCATTGTGGAATTTGGGGCATCAGGTGAAACAAAATCATATTCCTATTGGACCAACAAACAGTTGAATCGACAGACACTTAGACAGTTGGAACTGTTTCTGTACTCATTAAAGCGTTGATGCGAAGCTACTTGTGTCTGTCTATTGTAAATGCTTGCTGCTTTTGGATATACAGTTCAATTCGACGCTAGGCAGAAACTTGCTTGTTTTTTTCTTTTTGGAATCACATCAATTTGCTTCCCCTCCTCAAGTTTTTTCCTTTGAATTATCTGAACCGAATTTCAGTTGGAAGGTTATCGAGGAGCCAACTGAGCCAAGACCAGGTGAGAGTTTACATCAATGAAGAGAGTAACAGGAGAAGGAACCTTCTGCAGAAGTACATTCGCCTGTGCGCTGATGCCAAGGTACATCTCCGAACTCTTATTGTCATCTCATCCCACCAGCGCTATCACATTGCAAAGTCCTGACTACTGAATTTAGATTGCACATTGCAGGTGACTGTGGACACGATGCTTATTGAGCACAGAAACATTGCAAAAGCTATCCTCGATCTAATCCCTGTTGTTAATATTACCAAGCTAGTTATTGGAACCAAACGTGCGCCTTCCTCAAGGTGGGATTATTGCTGATTTTCCGAGAATCTGAGAAGGATTTTGATTTTCGGTTCATTTTTTAATTCACTACAAACAATTAGTTAATTGCGTTGACATTTTCCATCTCAAGGCGATTGACCAAGAATTTGGCAAAAGGAAAATTTCTGAAGAAGCATGCCCCAGATTATTGTGAGGTCACCGTTGTTTACAATGGCCAGAAGGTCTCGGACAACGAGAGGGCGAGAGAGCTGAACCGTCTGCACGAGGTGTCGAGCTCATCAGGAGAAGCAGTTGCTCGCCACTCTGAAAGGAACTTCTTTGAGTGCGTGTGCTTTTCAGGCAAGTTCGACTGATCAGCATAGTTGCGTTAACGATAGAAATTGACATGTATATTTGATCTACTTGCCAAATCCCAGAAGGACGCTGTTGTTGTAACCTATTTCATGATAAGAAACACATATTTGGAGCTTTTCAGCTTGTATGCAACTGCGTATACACACTTCGGTGGAGTATGTTTAGGAGTTTTGAACTACAGTGTTTCTTCAAACAACCAAAAAACTTGACCAGATCTAAACTAAACTGCGGAAAAACTTGACCATATCCCAGTGCCTTGGTTTATCAGTCTTCTCGTCAGATATTAAATCAGATAGTTTCATTCAAAAACTTCACTATCCGGGGTAGGAAATATGTGAGGGTGATCTAGATTTGTAATAATAAGAAAGCTGGCCAATGAAATTAGGCAGACACGCAAGTAGTCATGAACACGTTGTCGCTTTATTTGTTTTGAAAATCTTGAAAAGTTGTCCATTGTACTAGAAGTTTGCCCAGATTTGCATGCAGCATGTAGGCCGAAAATTCAAGCGTATATCAGACCTAGAAAGGATCGCCGTAAGAACACAGCGAAACA
Source organism: Eucalyptus microcorys (assembly GCA_014182515.1). Lineage (NCBI taxonomy): Eukaryota > Viridiplantae > Streptophyta > Magnoliopsida > Myrtales > Myrtaceae > Eucalyptus > Eucalyptus microcorys. The sequence continues at coordinate 25,891,729 of CM024572.1, forward strand.
CAAATAGCATTACGAAGATCACTAATCCAAGTAAGAGCCATCGAGAAAATGGTCTGCAAGCCGAGGGAAGGACACATCTACGCACATGTTTCACTAAATAACCGATCGGCTCAGCGCATGAGACGGGGAATGCAGATGAACAACAATAATACGGTGTCGCAGACATAGTCGCCTTCTTGCGACAGAAAGCAAAAACGAAACTCAGATACAAGTGTAATACAATGAGATACCAGAGGAAAAGTTGTAACAGCACAGCCTCTAGTTTTGAACAGAAGAGGCTGTCTAAGAATCCACTACTCTATCTGAAGAAAAAGTTCATTAGATGTAATGTTCAGCATCAGGCTGAAGACGACAAATACACAAGGCAGGACGAGCCCTTTTTTTGCCTTTTCCTTTTTTCGAAAGGGGGAGAGAGAGAGAGAGAGAGAGAGATAGGGAGGGGTTCTACAAGACTACAAGGTTTTGGATGAGAGGCAGAGGGAGAGGAACAGTTTCCAGCCCTTGAAATTGCCTTTCCCTCTCATCTTCAAAAGCTGATTCTGAAAGCTACGTGAAAGAACCTCATTTCCAACTTTTTCATGAATTTTGCTCTCTCTCTCTCTCTCTCGATCTCTCGAGCACCACTTTCGCCATTTCTCAAGACCTTTCTTTTTATGTGGGTTTATACCAAAGTTCCCCAAGAGATTCGCATGGTAAAAACATGCAGATCAGTGACACGTACAACCAAACGTGGTAGCGGATGCGGCGGAGGCGGAGGCGGAGGAGAGGACTAGTCTTCAATTTCCTTTTGTCTTCCTCATCGCCGAGAGAATTTTTCCTTTCCTTCCTTATTCCTTATTTGTCCTTTGATGGGACAGATCGTTACGTGCTCTGTCTCCACGTGTGCTAACTTTCCTGTGTGTAGTTGCGAATGGCTATAGTTTGGTCCAAAGTGGAGGAGTCGGCATGCCTTTTCTTCTCTTAGCAAAAGAGAGTTTGGTTTCAACTTTCAAGCCGAATGTTTTAGGCACGAGTTAGGCCTTCCTCTGTACTACAGCATATGGATCGACCCAAAAAGAGATCTTTTGAAAACCCAACGAACATGGAGCTCAATTAGTTTCATAATGGAACTTAGGCTCTGTTTATTTCGATAGAGATTGTTAGGCTCTATTTATTTTGCGAATATTGAATGATTTGAAAAACATTTTTCTTTAAAAATAATCACTCCTATTGTTCGAATTAATTAATCAATGAAAAATGATTCTATTATCAACAACAATTTATGTTTATGTTCATGGAAAATAATTTTTATACTTATTTTTATAAACAATACAAGTAATCATTTTTAAGAAAATATATTCCAAAACATTCATCTTCTTTGAAACAAATGCACCCAATTTTTTTTTTCTTTTTCCTACCAAAGATAATAAAATCTAATTGACAAACCCTTCTTTCCCTTTCGGTATGATTTTAGAACCATTGTTTTTTTTTTTTTGGCTAGATATACCTTTAAAAATCAAACAACAGTGAAATCAAGTACATTAGGCCCATCGCTACCATCAAACACTCATTGAAAAATTATCGGATGACAACGTCAATTTTTCGATCAATTGCGTCGTGTCGTTATTGGTGTGATTTAGTTATGTTAAGAGAAAATGGGTAAAAGATATGGGCCCAACGCAAGATAATAATTCCACAAGCCCAATCTCATAATGCAAGGCCCATCAATCTTCCAAGGGCAAAAAAGTAAATTTAGACTCACTCCAGGTCCTTAACCTCCTCAAAAACCCTAGCTCCCCCTTCTCTTATTCCTCTCTCCTCGCCACACCGCCGCGCCCACCCGCACCGCCGCCCCTCTCGGCCGCCGACCTCCTTCCTTCTCCGGCGAGATGACGACCCGATTCAAGAAGAACCGGAAGAAGCGCGGCCACGTGAGCGCCGGGCACGGCCGCATCGGGAAGCACCGGAAGCACCCCGGGGGCCGCGGGAACGCCGGCGGGATGCACCACCACCGCATCCTCTTCGACAAGTACCACCCGGGCTACTTCGGGAAGGTCGGCATGCGGTACTTCCACAAGCTCCGCAACAAGTTCTACTGCCCCATCGTCAACGTCGAGAAGCTCTGGTCCCTCGTCCCCCAGGACGCCAAGGACAAGGCCTCGAAGGACATCGTGCCCGTGATCGACGTGACCCAGTACGGCTTCTTCAAGGTCCTGGGCAAGGGGGTGTTGCCCGAGAAGCAGCCGGTCGTGGTGAAGGCCAAGCTGATCTCGAAGATCGCGGAGAAGAAGATCAAGGAGGCCGGAGGTGCCGTCGTTCTCACTGCTTAGGTGAATCAAAGTTCGTTCCTTTTTCTTCTTTTTAGTGCTAATTTTGTCGGTTTTGTTTACTGAAGTTGTGTCATTTTATTTTTGTGGGGGGAATAGTTGTATCGGATGGGAATGGGGCGTTATTGTCGCATTGCTCGTCGAATGCTGATAAATGCTGAGTATGTTGTCTTTCTTGGTCAATGGTTTGATCTGTTTTATGGAGGCAAATAGTGAACTTTTTCCGATTCGTGGGTGTTTCAAGTTTTACTTCGTTGTTATTGTCTGTCTTTTGAGGAATTATTAGGAAAATCCGGCCGCCATCTCGCCTGGTGTGTGAACTTCACTTCTGTGAAATCTGCCATTATATGAGAGAAAAGCCGGCGCTTAATGCCTATTGTGGATGATTGAAGTAATTTGACATTTTATGAAAATTGTGGATGAAAGTTTGGAAATCGGTAACTGTTGTTGCATTGGATGAATTGGAACTGCTAGTCACTAGCTAGTGAGTTGCCCTCGTTAGCAAAGTCGGGGTGATCAGACAAATTTGGTCAAAGGATGCTCTTTGGATACATTTTCCTGTGTGGCACAAATCCTGTGTTCTACTTGCTGTGAAATGAATACATTTGCTTTGGATGTATTCTCAGTGCAGTGGAAGTTTGAACCAGAATTTACCTTCCCTTTTGGGATGATGATTGTCAAGGCATTCACCCTTGTGTGGTTGGAATTAGCCTAAACAAGGAGGACATAGACAGGATGAAAGAGCTTAGTATCTTGGAACACAAGTAAAGTTATTTGTAGGAAAGGATTTCATACTATGATATGTAATTGTTGGAGAGTACTTAGAAATGCCAATCCTCACGTTCTCATCATGACATTGTCGAGTTGAAAAGTGGGCCACAGTCACTGTGGCACATGCTTCCCTATGACTTAAGCAATAAGGTGAAGCTCAGTTGGAATGGTTCACCTGGATCGTGAAGGAGTTTGAGTGTTAGGCCAAGTCTATGCATAAGAGACCAATCAACTGAGAAATCTGGGGCTATATCTTATGTGTTCTGGTATTGTCTGCTTCCATGTTGATCATCAACAGCTACATGCCTTTACTTTCAAACTGAACTCCACAACCAACTTCTTTAGGTATTGTCGTCTAGAGTTACCTCATCACAACATTGTCGAGTTGCAAAGTGCAACGCACTCACTATGGCACATGCTTCTCCTATGACTTGAACTGTTTGGTGAAGCTTAGTTAGAATGATACTGCCTGGATTGTGACAGAGTTGAGTGCTAAGGCCAATTCTATACATAATAGACCAATCAACTGAGAACTCTGGAGCAATACCTTGTGTGTTCCGGTATCATGTGCTTCCATGTTGATCATCAACAGTTACATGCAGTCACTTTCCAACTGAACTCCACCACCAACTTCTTTAGGTATTTAATCTAGAGTTACCTGATATGGAATAGTTATCATTTGACCGACACACGCTATTTCTAAGTTCTCTACTCACTGTTTGTTTGTCATCCAACAATAGATAATGGCTTTGACTGACTGTGAATCAACTGGATGAACCTCTACAGGTCCTCCTGTGTTAATCAACCCCTCCTCCTGGCTCCTTGAGTTCCTTTGGTTTTTCTTTTCAAACTCACCAGCATCTTTCCATAATTCCTTTGCCACCATCATTAAATGTTGTATTCACCGGCGATGTCACTTGAGAACTTTTTTTTTACAAAATCTCTGCACTATGGAAGGACAATGACTATTCTCTCTATTTGGGGCATGCATTATTGAGTCACTGCGATGGGACAGTTTCATTTAAAGGAGGGTGATTTGGAACGAAAATGACCTGCTCTAGTTCTGTGTCATTACTTCAGCATAAATGGTAAGGTTTTCTTTGAGATAACTGAGACGTTATAGCAATCTTGGAGAATAAAAGTACATCAGGGTCTTAATATTTGCGTACAGTCTTATCGTGTCTTAATTCTTCAATCGATGCAATAAATCTCAACCCTTGTCAAAATGGCAGTAGCCATCCAATCAGTGCAATGAAGTTTAGAACGAGTCTTAATTCTTTTGATCGATGCAATAAATCTCAACCCTTGTCCAAAGGGCAATAGCCTTCCAATCGCACAATGGAACTTTCAAACTTCATCGAAGAATAACATGTGAGGACCACTGTGTATGCGATTTCCATGCTAAAAGACGTGGTCCAATGCCCAAAGGACGCTATCACACTAATGGAAAATGATTTGGAGTTCTATTTTACAAATTGAAAGGCTTAGGATTCGAATTCATTTAATGCGTAAAGTGTGGGATTTTGGATGAGAACCTTACCATTTTCAAGCTTTCATTGGTTCAGGGGTGTGTGTCGGCAAACATTGTTCTTGGGGAAGGTTCTGAAGAGTGAAACTGTCGCGAACAATCATGCTTCAGAATATCATCATGGTTGTTACCCTGGCATGATGAAAGTTGACAGCGGACGAGTTCGAAAGCAACCACCATGACAATAGCACTCTAACCGTGAGATGACTCACGTAAAAAGCAGAATGGCGAAGAAGACCCTGAAAGTTACAATCATGAAAAGGCTAGAGAGGAAGCGAACAAAAAACTACTATTGCCACTCCATCTCGGTCTAGGGGCAAAACCTATCATCTCACAATGCCTGGAAAAATAACACATTATCTCGTATCTTACAATATAGGAAGAATACCCTAACAGACAATGAATTTAACATGTTCATGCCTGCTCTCAGAAGATGTTGAAATGTGCCTGTAGAATTTGATCATCTGACAGTGACATTGAGGGGTGATTGCCATGGAAATCTACTGCGGCATGAGCAAGAAGGTGTTCCTCTTGCCATGAAATTGACTTGAGGTCTTCAGACCTTGTCACGTTCACCTGAAACTGATGCAGAGGGTCCAGCTCCTCATCATCGGCCCAGGGTAAATCTTTGTTTACCGCTGCAGCGTTCAGCTGAAACTCAGTGTTGTTGCTGATGTTGTTTGAGCTGTTGCTGCAATATTTCTTCGCTTCGTGAAAGAATAAGCAGCTCATTCTAGAGACCAGGTTGCCAGCTGTATTCTTGTTCTCATGATCAATTTCCATTGAGCTCGACACTGATGAGAATGGAGCAGCGTTCATCCCAAAGCATCCTGGATCGACCAGTCTCGATTTGGCACCATGGAGAACAGGGTTGATAGCATTATGGAATTCTAAGGAGGATGAAGGATCAAACAGTGCCCTGTTCAGGAAGATCTCTCCAACTGGTGATTCCATTGGTCCACCATGCATACCATCTATAGGAAATGCTGGCTCTTTCGCTCTTAGGCTCGATATATCTTGACTTCCCTTGAACTCCTGCAGCGCTTGTGCTGCCTCAATCTCTACGCAATTCTCAGACATGATTTTTAATTCTCTAAGTGGCTTGTGGGTAACGGGGTCAATACCTTGTTTCGTCAGCTTCTTCCTCACATACGAGTTCCAGAAGTTCTTTATCTCATTATCAGTTCGTCCGGGCAATTGCGTGGCAATTTGTGCCCACCTGTTTATGATGAAGGGGTCAAATGTGAAAGTGGCAATTGTACATTGTCTTTTTCTTGTGCTGAAGAATTGTAACTTGTCAGTGTCGCTACCTGTTTCCTAGTGCTGCATGAAGTGTGATGATGAGATCCTCCTCTTGCTGTGAAAACATGCCTCTCTTGAGGTCAGGCCTTAAATAGTTGATCCACCTCAATCTGCAACTCTTTCCACATCTCTGCAAACCTGCAAGAGGATAAAACAGTTGCATCATGAGAATTCAAGTGTTTCTGATGAACATGGAAGATTACAAATGCCCAAGAATGCAGAGTGTCACCGGCTAGCTTCGGAACCGAACTCCAGCATCCCAACCCATGTCTACTTATATAATTGAACAGTTTCTCGTCTTCTTCAGGCGACCATAAACCTTTCCTCAGTTTCTGATTACATGAGCTACGTGCCATTTGAATTGAGAACTGTGCAGGAAAAAAAAATTTTGAAACTTGAGGTGGCTTCTAGGCAGTCATTCCCTAAATGAGAGTGCTTGAGGAATATGGGAGAAACGGGAAAATGGGGTGGCTAGTGGGTGGCAAATGAAGCTTTCATGAGGATTTAAAGTGAACAGTCACTAACCATACTTATACCTCAAGTTGGTGTTTGTGTGGGGAAGAGAGAGAGAGAGAGAGAGAGAGAGAGAGAGCTAAGCAATTTGGTGAAGGCAATCAAGTGGGGTTTACGCAAATCTGATGCTTCTTTTGCATTGAGAGTGGATTAGTTTTGAAGACATCTCTGCTCCTCTGAGAGAGAGAGAGAGATGTGAGGTAACTACATAGGAGTGTGTACTTAGTACTTGAAAATGAGTACGAATGCAGATTTTGTCCCATGAATACTGGAGGGAAACAACAGGGAGGAGGGGATTGGCTTCTGCTGCTAAGATCGATTCCTTATCATAAAGCATGGTGGGCTCTTTTAAAGCACGTTTTGCTCCATTTATGATCACAAACTACTCAACAACTACCGCTCAGAAGAGTTAACATCTACCTTATCCTTCATTATAGCACCTGTTTATGCTGTTCTTGTACATAAACATTGCACTGATATCAATCTTCACTAATCTTTAAGTAGGGATATTCACATCATGAAGAGCCAAGCCAACCAATCGTGTTCAACAACACGAGCCAGACAAAGGTGTTTACTTAGATTAGATTAAATCGGTAGCTTTTTTAGAGGGGTAATTAATGATAATTATTTTGGATGGTTCACCTTTAACTTGATCAGGAAGGTGATTATAATTGAATACAGAAAATTTGATCCAAGATGCCAATTAAATATATCGAATAAAATATGATAATAATATTTTTTTCTTCGTTATATTATTTTTCTGTCCTTGTACATTGCTTTGATTTCCCTTAATTTGGGGTGCATACCGCATGTGGAAGCAACTCACCAGCGTAATCATTTGGAACCTTACCTATTCTGCAAAATGCTCATCACAAAAGCCACAACTCCTCGGGTCACTCCCCTCTTTCCTTTTCTGACAGCTTTCCGATAAAGTAGCATCATCTTCCAAATCTTTGCCTTGCAGCAAAAACTATACGTAATGCATGAACTTTGACACCAATTTATTTAAGAAATTATCAATGGTACATCAATATTTTTATTTTTTTATCTCATCAATACCCCAAATTTGCAACGTTGACATAAAAATACATTCCATTAGAGTTCAATCCATAATAGCCATTGAAAGGAGAGTGGGCTCAATTGTAGGCTAACCCTTGTACAAGGATTTAAGTATAGTGGATTGGGTATGACTTCCAAGTAGTCTCGGATAGTGGAGTAGGCAACAAATTGGAGCTGATTCACTATGACTCAGCGAAGAATTTCTCTATCCCTGATCTTTGTATTAATGTCTATATCACGTGTCCGATAGTTTGGTTTCTACATAAGTACTAATATTTTGGTCCATATTCTATAAGTTTGGGACCATAGCAGATGTCCAGCCTCGAGCAGCAGATTGAGGACAGCCCGCTCATTCATCATTTTCTGCGAGAGGAATCAACCAATCAGAGCAACCGTCTGAAGCCGCTGCGACAATTCTTCTTCACGGGGAGCGAGGTCCAGGACATCTTCCTCAGAAGACAGATGATTAGATTGTTCGGCTTTTGTCCCTTGATTATTAGGTAGATGTTGCATCAGTTCTTCCTCAGGAGGCTTCCTTGCATGACAGAGGGAGATGTCGCATCAGTTCTTGAGTAGCTTATCAAAAGGTAAGTGAATGGTCTCCATCACTGGTGGTCCTAACTAAGGCTTCTGTCCCTTGATTATTGGGTAGGAAGTTAAACATACGAATTCGAAATGGGGTATCTACTAATGTCCCTTATACAATCGCTATCGAATAGTCGGAAGGTGTGCTTAGGTTGTAATCGAATTTGCTCATTCAGGTGATTGCATAACTTTCGATGCCAGAGCATTCCTTGAAGGCCAACAATCCAGCAACTGTGGAAATAATAAAACTTGAAGACCTACATCTGACTGTATTTCTCATATTTTCAAGGTCTTATAAATGTCATTTAAGTTTTGAAAGTTCTCACTTAGTTGTAGGTATTTTCTAAAAAAACCAGTTTTGTCTTTCCAACGAGTCTTGGAATTACTCATACTTGGAGTATGGTTTCATGCGCATCTACATAAGCATGCTATGATGAATAAAAATCATACTTGGTTGCTTCATAACTTATTTAAGCTTTTTGGCTTGAGAACAAGAAAATTTTATTGTTTTGTTCTTATCCCTTAGACAGAATACCTACCGGTGGCAAGTAACCTATCAATTTAAGTTCTCATTGTGTTACCTCTAACTTCTTTATACTCTCTTAGGCATCATAATGCTAGAGGATGAAACTCATTTCATCCTTTAGAATCATTTTCCAAAGAGTTCTCAAAAGGTGAGGCCGACTTTTTCTTGCGGGGTTTAATACCATCGAAAACCTAAAATTAGTACCTATGTGCCACAAACTTCCAAACCGATACATCCATATCACATTTATCCTAAATTGGTGCATTCACATCACATTTACTCTACACTAAGATTTTGTCCCAAAAAAAATTCAAATCGATGCATTTGTGCCATATTTACTTGCAAAAAATCCAATATTTACCATAATTTACAGTAAATATGACATGAGTACATAATTGCAATATTGACATATCAATTTGGGAGTTTCTATGAATAAAAATTAGTTTTGTGTAAATGTGACACAAATATCCCAAATTAAGTTTTTTCAGTGGTATTAACTTTTTCATGAATTTCATGTATATAATAAAAAAATATTATGCCAAAAAAGAAACACACACAAGTCTGTTTTGACTTCGTGAATCACAAGTGGGTTCCTCCCTTGGAAAATAATAAGAGTAATGTCTCTCTAACGTGAGCTTAGCGGTCCAAAGTTGATGGACGGGACGTTTTGTTAATGTCAATTTCAATTGTCGATTGTTGATGGAGACGTCGATGCGCCAATGCTGTCTAGGCTAGTCGTAGATGTCATGATAAATGTGCTAAGACGGCTCGCCTTTTGTCAAAAACATGTAATTGGTCACGTTTATCAGGAGCACAAAATTGAAGGAAAATGATAATGCAAGGTTGTGTCTTGTATCTTTTTCTTTATGGACCATATAAAAAGGAGGAAAAGAAAAGGAAAGAAAAGAATGGCAAGTAAAATTATTGAATTCCGACATATGATGATGATGGCATCGCCTTCACCTAGCGTAGCATGATTCTCATGCATTTACGTGCTTTTTAAGTTTCCATCGAATTGATGATAGTGCTAGAATAAATTTATGCATCGTGCAATAAATTTCCACACATTGAATCTTATCCTTTTGTGCCCAAGTATACAAAACAATAGACTTCTATGTGATGGATTCTATATGCCCAAGACATGCATCCATCGAGGGCATTGATAAAGGAGGGTGTGGATAAAATAGGGTTTAATTATAACCAATGTGTGTGTGTATATATATATTTTATTATTGGACATTCGGGAGCATTGTTTGTTTCGCAATCATCCACATATGTAGCGAGGAAAATGGATGTTTTGAAGCGCACACCTTCTTTTTGTGATAGAGAAAGTAACAAATTTTGATAAGTAAATTCGAAGCTTATGAAATATTTCGTTAATCTTATTTTAAATAAGATTTCAAGAGAAGGTGATCCGAATATAAGATATGAGGTTGTTCTCTCATATTTTTGTACATGTTCAACCTATACTCATGGTCAACATCAAACGCTCACACTTGTCTATATCCCCTTATTCTCTCATAAAATGCTATTGCTTTTCCTAGTTATTATTTAAATTGTAGTGACGATGATTGATCTAATTTGTTTCAATCCGTCTCAAAGCGAATTGATTGGAGATGTGCTTCGAGATTCCTTGGTCCCCCATGAACTCATGTCCCGACACCAAATCAACCCTATCATCAGCTCTTTTCTCAAGTCAAAAGTGGCAATTAAGAGTGCCTTGAGAAGAAAAACCCTCAAAGCTAAAAGATAATAAAGCAAGGTTGTTGATTACCTCATGTCTCCAAATTGATGTTAACAATATGATTTGACACCAGCACTGTGCTGGCCTAATTCGAGAGAGATGTCCTCATTGAATTTGGCAATTTGGCCCTTAAATTCTAGCTTCGCTTTGAATGACATATAGGGAAAGGTGATAATATGGCATGGAATCATTCGACGACAACGGATTTATATCATCTGTCTTACAAGTATAATGAAGAAACTAACATGATTTTGACGGATCTATGGAAGAAACCCTCATCTTAATTCAAGAGAACCATTCTTATAAAGTTCTTTTTTCGATGACAGTTGTATAGGAATGTGATAATACTGGGTAAGCAAAATTATAAATGGATATTGATCATTTCGTCTTATGGTCGTATAGCGATGGTATAGGTATAATTTTAACGAGACCCATGAATGAAGTTGTCGTGAGTTTATTGGGAGCGTTTTTCCTATACTTGGGAAAAAATTGCAAGTGGAATTAGACCACATCGATCAAAGAAGTTCGTAAAGAATCGTCTGCAACGAGCAATTGAATTATATTGTCATATTTTTACAAGTAGAATAGCCGTGGCCAAGCAAAGCAACCCTTGAAATGAATCTCGTAATCAAAGCGGCTTGGGCTTGCGGTTGCAAATTGGCAAAAAGGCCCCGACGTTTATGCTCAGGCCACGTACTAGGAGACATTTACTATGCTGTGGATTTGTCTTTGGGCTCGTTCTCTGGATGATATGGGTTGGTTTGTCCTCTTGAGTCTTTTATTGCCCCAACTCAGCCCAACGACATTTCCTTCTTTGACAATATGTGCCATCAGAATCTTCGACTCAACTAATCTCATAAATTGCACATATATCACATCGCTTTGTTCAAGTAAGCCCCTAACTTGAATCAGATTGATCGGCCGATTCTCGATTGAATCGAGTAGGCTGGTAAGGTAAAAGCCCATTGAGCCAGCAAAAGCCATTTGGTTCCAAGATCAATGTTCTAAACCGCCGAGTGGAGCAATTACCTAAGAAAAGTGGTTATTGGGTAAAATTGATTTCATTTGAGGAAATAAAAAATAAAAAAGTTGCAAAGAAGAAAATTTGACCTGAATACTGTATCTTATAAATGAAAAAAAAAATAATAATCCAGCTCTCGGATATAAAGTTATGTAATTCATGTTTATCTAAAGAATCCCGATTCGAATTCGTTTTCAAGATCCTGAAACTAAATTTCGAGTTTTTGTTTGTTAGAAATCGACCCGTCTCGGGTTGAGCATCTTTAATTCACACGTATTGGATAAACAGAGTTGCCAAACTAAAAAGGTCGTTTGTGTCAAAATTGAATTTAGGTGGGGTTTGCTTTGCAAAAAGGACGCCACTTCGGGGAGGCTAATTGTAATAGTAAAAGAGAAAAACCCGAAAACCGAAAATCGCATTCGGGTGGAATCCGTTTCTCTCGGTTCAGAGTTCAAAGTATTAGTTCCAGTTCGGCCCCTGTTCTTCTGCAATTTCTCGTTTCCGAGCGAGCGAGCGAGAGAGAGAGAGAGGCGTGCGGCGGAGATGGTCGAGAGCAGCGGCGGCGCGTCGCTGCCGTCGGTGGGGCAGGACGCGCGGAAGCGGCGCGTGAGCTACTTCTACGAGCCGACGATCGGCGACTACTACTACGGGCAGGGGCACCCGATGAAGCCCCACAGGATCCGGATGGCGCACAACCTCATCGTCCACTACTACCTCCACCGCCGCATGGAGATCAGCCGCCCCTTCCCCGCCGCCACCACTGACATCCGCCGCTTCCACTCCGACGACTACGTCACCTTCATCTCCTCCGTCACCCCCGAGACCGTCTCCGACCCGGCCTTCTCCCGCCAACTCAAGCGCTTCAACGTCGGCGAGGACTGCCCCGTCTTCGACGGCATCTTCGGGTTCTGCCAGGCCTCCGCCGGCGGCTCCATGGGCGCCGCCGTCAAGCTCAACCGCGGCGACTCCGACATCGCCCTCAATTGGGCCGGCGGCCTGCATCACGCCAAGAAGTCCGAGGCTTCTGGGTTTTGCTATGTCAACGATATTGTGCTTGGGATTCTCGAGCTCCTCAAGGTCCACAGGGTATAAAGTTTCTCTTTTTTGTTTTTTTTTTTGGGAATGTCTCTCTCTTTGCACGATGCATCCTGAGATTTACAGGTAATGCGTGGTTGGGAAATGTTTAGAGATGAACAGTCTTAATTAATTCTAACCTAGTCGGGAGATGTTAGAATGAGATATGTCTTCCTCAGATATTATCTGGTTTTCATGGAATTTTATATCTTCATTCCTATCGCTTATTAGTGTTCCGGGATTGTTTAGATATAGGCAATGTGCATGTGCCTTTCTCAGTTTTAGGGTCTTGCTGCTTGAAGAAATTAGGGAATATCCAATTAGAGCACCTCGATGTCAGATAGTTTTTTCTGCCGTCTCTGTAGGCTATTAGCATGATCTTGAGTTTGCTATGTCCTTGGTATGACTAATCACAACCAAACCAATTGTTTCACTGGATCCCTTTGATTTAATTCATATGAATTTTCAGCGTGTTCTCTATGTGGATATCGATGTCCATCACGGGGATGGGGTGGAGGAGGCATTTTACACGACAGATAGAGTCATGACCGTGTCCTTCCATAAGTTTGGGGACTTCTTCCCTGGAAGTGGGCACATTAAGGACACCGGGGCAGGGCCTGGGAAGAACTACGCCCTCAATGTGCCACTGAATGATGGCATAGATGATGAAAGTTTCCGCGGTATGTTTCGCCCCATTATCCAAAAGGTTATGGAAGTATATCAACCGGATGCCGTTGTTCTTCAGTGTGGGGCAGATTCACTGTCTGGAGACCGATTGGGATGCTTCAATTTGTCTGTGAAAGGTCATGCAGATTGCCTCCGTTTTCTAAGATCTTTTAACGTTCCTTTAATGGTTTTGGGTGGGGGAGGTTATACAATGAGAAATGTCGCTCGTTGCTGGTGTTATGAGGTCAGTGGCTCTGTCTGTCTGTCTCTGTTGATTATATTACCTTTGCATAGCATTCGGGTGTTTTCCTAAATGCTTGTATTTTGCTTTTGTCACACAGACAGCTGTTGCGGTGGGAGTGGAACCTGAAAATGACTTGCCTTACAATGAGTATTATGAGTACTTTGGCCCAGATTATACTCTTCATGTCGAGCCATGTAGCATGGAGAATCTTAATGCACCAAAAGATTTGGAGAGAATCAGGTTTGCTTGTCCCTTCTTTCTGATTATAGATAGAGTTTAAATAAATAAATGTTACGTCTTTTTTCTAGTTTTTGTGTACTTTTTCTGGATATACTACATCCACTCAACAGCTTGTTCAGAAACGAAAATAAGAGAACAAACTCCTGATTACTGGCATTTGCAATTTATTTTCCATTCATAATATTTAGAGACTTATATGTGTCTTCTGGTTGAGATGATGTTGTTGATCATGTCCGGAGAAGTGATATGGTGAATTGGTCTGAAAAATATGATGGTCCTGTTTCCGTCACATACATGCTGCTTATCCTATTATATTTGTAAGTCGTGTACTCATAAATAGGTGATTAGTTATTCATCAGTTGATTTTTTTCCTCCAGTAGGTTCTAGGACTATTTACTAGATGCAGTGTTGCACAATTGTCAGTCTTTTTTGAGAGTATTCGCTTTATAAGGGTTGTCCATGCTTTTGCTTAAGAGGTCGCAAAAGGTTGCTTGAAAATTCTCTTGTAATATGAAGATCTGGCTTCATTATTGTCTAGGCTTCATTATTTATTTATTCTCTTTTCGGCACACTGCTTTCTTTTATAGTTAAGTTTTTTAGCTTGTTTGATATTTTCTACTTGCGATGAGAGATTTTACTCTCTATAATTATGTGTTGCAAAGAGAACTAGAGTAACTAATACGAGCAATCTGTGCTGTCCTCAGGGAATTAGTATGCTTCTGGTAATTGTGGATCAGACCAGTTCTTTGTTTTGGGAGTCTCTGGAGATAATTCTTCCACTGACTCATAAGAGTGCTGTTGAAATTGAATCAACAATAAGGGTCCGGTTGTTCAAAGGAAAACTGTTTCTGAGAAATTGTTTTCCGTCTCTGTGGTGTTTAGATGATGGAAAACTAATTGATCTGCAAAAAGTGTTTTTCATGGACTGAAAACAACAAGCTTAGATTAGGGGAAAATGACATCCTCTTTTGGTAAGAAGGAAAACACTTTACCTAAATCAGCTCAAACAATTGAAAACTAACCATTTTCTTTGATAATGAGTTTCCATGGAAAATATTTTCCTTTAACGTGAAGTTTTCAGTGAAACAAACACACCCTAAGATTCAAAGTGTGTTGGGAGGCAATTCTCTGTCTCCACTCCAGGATTTTTAGATTGATACAACACAAACATGTGGCTCTTGTCGTTATATTTCTGATAGTGGATAAAATTGCTCTATTCATTCGTAGTTTTTTTTGGAAAATTTTTCTGCTCAAGATTTCTTTAATTTGTTGGTTTCAATTCCTCCGTACCCTCTAATAACCAGCCTAGGCATGGACCTGCATTTTAACTACTGTTTGGAGTTTAATCTTAATAATGTTCCTCCCTACTCGAATTAGTTTATGACAAGTATTGTATTTCAGGAATATGTTATTAGAGCAGCTATCGAGAATCCCACATGCACCAAGTGTACCTTTTGAAATGACACCGCCCATTACACAAGAGCCAGAAGAGGTAGGTTGTTGGACTGTTGGACTCTTCCCAGATATTATTTGTCCTTTTGTGTTGTTCAGTATTAGATTTGAAAAATCTGCAGGCAGAGGAAGATATGGATGCAAGGCCAAAGCAACGCATTTGGAATGGTGAGGATTATGAATCGGATGCTGAAGAAGACAAGAGTCAGCATAGATCATCAAATGCTGATGCTTTGCATGATGAAAATGTTGAAATGAGGTCAGACATTTCCTATCTGTGTTGCAACCTTTCTCTAATCCATGTAGAAGCATCTCTACTTCCAAGAGTTTTTTTCTTCCCAAGGTGGTTGTTTTGAAAAAAACCTTTTCAGAGCTTATTTGGAGGCATTGGTGATTTACCTTCCAGTAGCATTAAGTGACTTGGAATTTTGGCAAAATCCAGTGCTTGTATCGCTAAGTTTCCATCCTCAAAGGGCCACTGAGCAGTTCACCAAGTAACTTGACACTAAAGTAACTATAAGATCAATTGTAATTGGGATAATCTTGGTTCCTTAATGACGAAAACCTAGAGAGTGGGAAGAAAAGAAAAGCGAGAATAGATAAATCATCTACAAGTACCTCTTGTCTTTGCTTTTATACATTTAAAACATGCACCATGTATCCTGAGATATGATAGGACACACTATATGAGCTGAAGGGAAATCGATCAATTCATTGAGACATATTTTATCAATCTCTTCTTTGGATGCTTTTTGCTTCTTTTTCCTTGATATGTCCGCCCACCACTTCTCCCCCCCATTTTCTCCTCTTCTTCCCCCCTTTTTAATGCTGGCTGTGGGCGATCCTTGATTCCATAGTTATTTGAGTTTTTTGGTCAATGCAGGGACAGTGTTGGTGAAAACAGTGGGGACAAAACAAGGGAAGATCGTTCTCCATCTTGACAAAAATCAGCTCTTACTCGTGTACTCTTGGGTCTTTCTGATATGCAATGCATGTAATTCTTTCTAGGCTAGGAGATAACCTTATCAAGCCAATAGAGTCTAATGGTTGGCCACACTGGATGATTGGTGAGCTGATGGACGAGGCGGGTTTTGTTTATTAGGTGTCACAGTGCATGTTGGAATAGGAAGACTGAATTGCTGAGTGTAAATGAGATGTTTTCTTATGTCTCCAGCTGATGTGGCTTGTTTCATTGGCTCATGTGAGATGGATTTACTTAGTTACCCAGATGTGTCATCATATTGTCATACAGTTGTCGCATCGGTTTGGTTCCCATTTCGATCATCTTTGGTAAGATTATCAAGGTTTATTATGCAAGTTATGAAGCTGCGCGACTGCATCACTTTTGGCAACTAGCATTTAGGTTTTTTTTTTATCTCTTTTAATGCTCTCAACCTAATCATTCTGAAGTGAAATTGGAAATGAGTTTATAAGGGATAACAATATAAATGGTCCATGAACTTAGGCTAAATATGTAACGTGATTTCTGAATTTTAACCAAATGTGTAATGTAGTCTTTGAATTTTTTGTTTGTCCAATATGGTCTCATGTTCAATTTAATTCCTAAATGATATGAAAATGTTTAATAATATCTCTTTATTAATTTAAGTTTGGAGGCAATATTATTCATTTTCATATAGTTCAGGGTTTAAATTGAATATGTATCAAAATTTTAGGGATTATATCGAATAAATTAAAATTTTATGACCATATAATAGGTTGAGCTAAAGTTTCGAGACTAACATTAAACAAATTAAAAATTAAGTTATCATATTTTTTTTCAATGAATAATTAATTTGCAGATTATGATTACTACTAACTTGAAAGCTTATCGCATCGTTGGGGGATTTCGGCTGCGAATTTTATAGTTTCAAGTTGCGCCCGCGAGCTGTAAATTGAAATCATCTTCGCTCCCTTGACGCCAATCAGACAAACGATGTCGTCCCTCTCATCGCCACTCGCTCACCTCCTTCCCCTTCCAATCCCTCCTCCCATCTCCTTCCCCTTCCGACCCACCCCCACCACCACCGCCTCCGCCCTCCGCCACCATTCCGTCTCCGTCTCCGCCGCCGCCACCCAGGACGATGGGATCCCCGCCGACGACGTCAAGACCCTGGCCCGGTTCAAGTCCCGCCACAACTACATCCGCGTGCTGGAGGTCTCCCGGCGGTGCGACCACCCCTTCGCCGGCTCCCGCCTCCTCCTCCTCGACTCCCCGGGCAACATCCACAGCATCTCCTTCCTCCTCAAGCCCCTCACCTCCACCTACCTCGACGTCTTCGCCACCCTGCCCCCCATCCTCCCCCCCGGCCCCATCGGCGTCCTCGGCTTCGGCGCGGGCTCCGCCGCCAGGCTGCTCCTGGAGCTCTACCCCCGCGGGGTGGTGCACGGGTGGGAGCTCGACCCGGCCGTCATCGACGTCGCGAGGGAGTACTTCGGCCTCTCGCGGCTCGAGAAGGATCACCGAGATCGGATCTTTGTCCACATCGGGGACGCGCTGAAGGCGAGCGCGAGGGACGGCTTCGCGGGCCTTCTGGTGGACTTGTTCAGCAGAGGACGGTTGGTGCCGGAGCTCCAGGATCCGAGGACGTGGGAGAGGCTGAGGAAGGAGCTGAGGAGGGGAGGGAGGCTGATGGTGAACGTGGGAGGGAGCTGCGTGGAGGCGGAGGATAAGAGCAGAGACGGGAGGGTGATCATGGAGGAGACACTGGAGGCGATGCGTGAGGTGTTCGGGGAGCAGGTTCAGGTGTTGGGGCTCGGGAATAGGCTGGACGACAGCTCGCTCGCTCTCACGGGTCGAATGCCGGATCTCGATGCGTGGAAGGCGGGGCTCCCCAAGCCCTTGAGGTATTATGTCGATATGTGGAGGCCGATCAGCGGTTACAGGAAATGAGTAAAGAAGGTGGAGCTGTTCAGGATGAGGTGCACGCCATGTGTTTGTGTTTATTCCTGTGTGAGGAAGCTGGAGTGCGACTGAGCGTGTACTTGAATTTGGACAAATCAGTGATGAAATGCAACACGCATTACTTGAATTTGGACAAATTAGTGTCATCTTTTTGGCGAGACTAAGATAAACAATGGAGATTGATACATTTCATGGGTGCATTTTCCAGAACATTTCTCAACTGCTGGGCTCGTACAGGAGTTGCACTAACCAAACTCATGGCCCAATACGCAAGGACCCATCCTCAATATATCAAGTGCTGCATTATAAAACTTCCGAGTAACAAGCCCACATGTCGAAATGATCACAAAAGCATTCAGTCTCTCGAGGCTTCCACGATGGACAAGACGGTGCACGAGGTCTCTAAATTTAACTTGCACTGCTAGTTCCTTTTTTAAGTTTCCATATCAAAAGAATGCTAGTGATCTGCTTTTCATACCCATGGACAGATGAGATGCTGCAAAAGCCTAATTACTCTCTTGTAAAGTCTTAAACCTAGGGCTGATATAAACATGAGGTTCCTTTTTCCACAAAGAATCAGAATCTTGGGTGCGAGATCAAAGAGAGAGGAAAAGGAATGGAGGATTAAGGTTGGACTTTATCAACCTAGGGGCAGCTTTTTTCCTGGGCATTGCTTTAGGCGCTCCTGACACATTTGCCAGATTAAGAAAACGTTAATCACCCCCGAGGAGATGATGACTTGGTAAGAAAATTAATGTCATTGGGTGGTCCTCAATTTTATGTGATGGTGAACGACGCAACGTAATGAGCAAGTATATATATGTTCACGACTGTATATAAGCTACTAGATCACATTCCTACAGGGAGGGAGAGAGAGAGAGAGAGAGAGAGAGAGAGAGAGAGAGGGCGAGATATGAATGATCTACGACTGCTTTGGTTCAGATGACCCACATGGAATGTTCGCTAGAAATCCGGCAGGCGTGCTTCGTTGGCAGTTGATAGAGGTAAGAAAGCAAGAGAAACGGACGCGGAGGAGGTAAAGGAACACTTATTATTGTATCTATCGCGTGTTTTCCATAGGTTGTTGCACGGTGATTTGATGCATATAGACCTTAGGCCATGAGCTGAAGGGGGCCATAGCAACTTTTTCTAGGGCTGAACTTCAAGTACTACTACTTCAGATAGATATTAGACATGGATATAGTACGCAATTGCTAAGTCCACAGAGAGAGTCTGGATGATATGGTCTTTTTCATGAAACTCTTACCCTTCTAGTTGAAAATCTCATGTTCTCATACCAAACTACACAATGAATGCTTTAGCTTCCTCTTCTAATGAATAATGATGACAGTACTGGGATCAATTTCGTTGAATTCTTTATTTACATTGTAAAGTGGTGGCTTTTAAATGAGTGAATCATATTTAAGAATTCTATCACTTCTATCATATTAATATTGAAGACAAAATTCTACTTTAAATCTATAAACTTGCTTGTACCTTTTTTCATTAGGTTCTTGAATTTTTAAATTTATCTAATCGAAATGTCAAACTTGCATAACTTTTCTAATTAACTAGATCTGATTGTCCATTAGAGTTGGCAAGAGTCCGATGTGAAAAGCTCAAGCGAAGTGTTTTCACGTTGAGTAGTCTCATTGCTCAAGGTTGGGTAAGGGTCTTCATCATTAGAGTTTTTAGCTCCACTCATAAGCCAATGGTTAATGGTTGTAAAAATTAATTTTCCATTAGACTCTTATACTGACTTCAGTGAATACATCAACTCTATATCTAATTAGTTTTGGAGTCAGAGGTACTTGATCGATTAGAAAGTATCTATAATGTAATTCAATCTTCTCCTAGTTATTATAGATAAGAGAACAAAGATCACTTGACGAAAGTTATTCTAGTTAACTTATTCTGATCTTTATATCTCTAATGATAAGGTGCACATGTTACATATAGTTGGACAAAAAAAATTGTGGACTACACAAAAGAGACATATACTGAGGAGAGTGTCCTGTTCTCGAATGCCTTCCACATGGGGATTGGAGGAAACCCTCCACATGGGGATTGGAGGAAACCCTAATTTATGGGGAGGAAGAAGAGATAGGGAATAGGAATAGGAGAGAGGGGGGTGCGTAGGCACATAGCCATAGCTAGGCCAAAGGGCAAAGGACAGGGCCAACTAAAGATGGTCGGGGCAATTGAAAGGGACTCACATTACCATTTACCAAATAGTTCTCTTGACAACTACATTTCTCCTTCTCCAAAGGCCCCACTCACCATCACCATATGTTATATATATATATATATATATATATATATATATATATATAGACCCTTTCTTCTTAGGATGCCCTTTTACATTGTGTGATTTCTTGTTGCTGCATGCACATCATCATTCAAGCATATTCAGCTGTAATTAACGATTATTTAGATTAGTTACTTTTGATTTTATACTTCCGTGTAATTTTGACCAAAGGGTTGAACTTGCATTTAGTACGATGGTAAGATGGTATTCCTTAAATTCATGTCACTATTACTATTGAGAAACATGGCTCGATATTATTTTCACATATATTGACTTCAATCATTAAAGTTCATGATTCGAGTAGTAGTTTTTATGATCTTCTCGTTGTGAGAAAGAAAATGCCTGGAAAGTTTTGTTATGAAAATGAGAAACTTTGGACTATCCCCATCACTTAAATTCAAGAATCTTAGCTGAGAAGAATAAGCTGAGGAGAATAATAAGTAGGTGCAGCACCAATGCCCAGTGTGGGTTTCTCTGTTCAGCATGCAATCAATTGAAGCGATTAAGTCAGCCCGCAATAACATTTCCCATTTTGGAATGAGAATGAGATTCATTAATCATGCGTATAAGAAGCACAAACATTTTTTTTCCTATTTTTTTTCCTACCTGTGCAATATACTTTAATAAATTGAACTTAATGAAGAGCTAGGTTAAGGTGTGAGAGCTGCTATATGTAGGCACAACTTTACCAATATACCCCCCCTTCCGGGTTAAAACCCATCATAGCCTACATATACACAACCATAGCATAGAGGGGTCCTTTTAGTATTCTATAAAAAATTCTCTGTCACTTGTACACATGTCAGTAGAATCCTGTTGTTGCCTCCATCATCCATTATCGAACAATACTTTGGATGAACCCGTGATGGTACCTTCACATTACATGATTTTGCAACAGTCCATCTTCTGATTTCACCATACATTGATTCACACCTGAGAATAGTAGGGGAAGAGGGCATGGAATTCACCGGACAAAGCGAAGCATTCATCAATCGCATGGTCAGAGGATTCAAAGGACTTGGTTCTCAATACATTATACTTATTCACACATACATACATGTAACGTATTCATTTTTTCCTGTCTTAAGTACCTATCAATTTGTAAGATGACATTACATATGTGGACATTTTGTTAATGATATAGCAAACATAGTCAATTGATTTAAGAAGTATGCACAGTCCTTTATTTTGGTTAGGGTTCGCAACAAGTCATGTTGTTGTTCAAAACGTGAAGGATTATGCTTGTTGATTAATATGTTTTGTTTTCACATATAATTGATGAAAATGGTCATCTTATCGTCCATCTCGAATATAACAAAATGATTAAATATCACCCCAATGTTATCAGTATTGTGATGATAGGAAATATATACATGTATGTATATATATAATGGTTAGTGTGTGCATCTTGAGGATTTTTCTCTCTATTATCCCTTGCTGTAATATTTCTTCTTAGATAAATCATGATAAGAAGAATAAGCTATAAGGCAAAAAACTTGCTTATCAAGTTATAAGTATTTATAGGTCTGTTAAGTATACTGTGGTTTCTCCAACTTCCACTCTAGGATAATGACCCTTTGTCGCAGACATAAATGCACGATCCAAAAAGTCAATGATTCAAGCAACAAGTAGCAAGAATTTAATCGCTTCCCTTCTCTCTTTCTTGCCCCTTCAGCACATCCTAGCTTACTAGAATATGCGCATGGATAGAGAGGGTCTAGCAGTGGATTTGTAGAAGCCCTAGCGAGTTGACAGATGAAGAAAAAAAATTGCGTGTTTCATCCCAAGAGACCGTAGAAAAGGGGAAATGGAAAGCATAGTGAGTGTAGGCTCACGATCTTGCAGTTCTGAGGGCGTGCCACTTGCATTTACAGGGGATATCGATTCGAAGTCCTCAATGATTTTTCTATTATTGTTCATGTTCGTCGTGCACCCTTTTTGACTATATGAATGGGTCGTTGTATTTCAAGAACACTGCTTAAAGTGTTGAAAAGGAGAGGAAGAAAACAGAAGAAAAAAAGAAGCTAGAAAGCTGCCCCTAGTTCAAAAAATGAGTGGCAGATTGATGGATCACCTTACTATGTATCTGGAATAATGTAACTGATATGGGCAAGGATGAGTATTTGTTGGTAAATTGGGAAAAGTGAAAAACCAACCAATTTGTCCTGAGTCTCTTGTTTGAATAATTTATTAAAAAGAAGATGTCAAGGACTTGCCCCCGGGCACCTGTGAAGCCTTATTTACCGTGTTTTGGAGATTTAAAATTTATTTTTGAAGTATTCGACTTCATTAAAGTGGATAATTCTTCCATTTTTAGAGCGTCTCCGAAAATTTTATTTCCATTTTTAAGTAATTTAAGTAGTACCTTAGGGACACTTATTCAGAAGATCCTTAATAAAGTATTAGCATACACTATTAAACAAAAATTGAATATATATTGAAACTTTTTCATAAACATTTAATTTTTTTTTTCCGTTAAAACGAGAAAACCAATAAAATATGTCAAAGTAAAAGGGCCTTCAAATGAGTTTCCTGCTGAATGTAGTCTTAAAATTTCCATCATATTATGAATGCCACATTAAAATTACATTCCATTAGAAAGAAAAGTTGAGAGTAAATCAGATTTTTACTGCCACTAGAAGAGTGATGAAACTGGAAAATATTGACCGCCTACCATATTATAAGAATATCTAACCTATGAATTTTTCCTCTGTTTAAAAGAATTTAGACTGTGGAATCTATTTATCCCGGAAGTATTTCATCAACAATTAACAAAAACATCGCCATGAAGAAAAGAAAAGAAAAGATGCATTCATAGCCAAGAATTTATGAGCTACTGGGCGTCTTATCAACATATCGATTCTTGTGGAATTCGTCCGTTTCTTTTTGGGCTGAAATCGTTGTTGCACCTTCAAACCATTAATTTGTATGTGTGACCATTAGTGAAACAAAGTGCATTACATGCTATTGAAACAATTGATATATGAAATTGAATCGTCATCAATAATTTAAGTTTTTCTTTTAGTGAAATTGAGTCCTACTAACATTAATAGATTCGAATTACCCTTTGGGTAATTTCCTAGTACCTAACTCTTGCAATGGTACTCAGACAAGAGTTATACTCTATGTGCACAATATCTGTTTTTGTTTGGCCTCTTTGCACATTTCATTCGAGAAGAAGAAGTTTTGTAATGGGTTTCACCTAACTGGTTGGAAACGATTAACTATAGTGACATGCTACGTGAATTTGATTTGACTAGCTTGACAGCCAGGAAATTCAGAAGAACAAGCATTGGTCAAGGGAATACTACGTTGACAAGTCACGGTCCTATAATCGATTTTTTGAGATTTAACATCTCCCTAGTTATATTCTCTTCAGCCCTTGCATGTGGGGGATGCATATACTGTCCAAACGCACGAGGACGAGAGGGGGTGGGGGGCGAATCAAGAAATGGAAGGTCACCTCCCCACATACGCGTTGCTGATATTATTATGAGAGGGGGAGGGTTATAGTCACTCTTTTTGGCTCTAGGTCTGTACCCTCTCATTTATTATTACCCTTTGTCTTTTTTGGCTTCCAATTCCTTCCCCATCCACTAAAATGCTCTTTGCCTCAACCTCTCTCTCGCTCTCTCTCTCTCTCTCTTCTCTCTCTCTGCGCTTTTTTGGTGTGTGATTGATGAATTGGCATGACTATTTGCCTTCCTCTACACTACAGCCCAATTAGGGTTTCATCATAAAATTTTGCTCCCTCGGCATTAGAATCTCTCTGCAACAAATTTCATCCTCTCTCCCATCGTTTTCTAAGGTCACCTTTTTATCTTGGAACAAGGAAAAATCTCCTGAGAGAGATCCTACAAGGCAAAAGGTACAGTTCCTTTTTCCTAATTTCTTTTGATCAAATAGACCTTGAACTAGCTATGACGCAGGTAAAGATCATGAATTATAGCTATTCTTCACCAGCTAAGGTTGAAGTTTCTGGGAAACTCTGAAGCATAAAAAAAACTAAAAATAGCTAGGTATTCAGACACATGCTTGGAGTTTCTTAATTAGGGGTTTACCATGTTTAGGTGCTAAACATTTTGCTGAACTTTTATGTTGTGGGGAGATGTTGAAACAACTGTTTATTTTAACTAACTCTTTTTTTTGGTCAGATGTTTTAACTAACTTGAGCAAGATTGATTTCTCTAGCTGAGTGATAAGCAGCATGTGCACACAAATAGTTCTTCTGATCTGAAAGACACTTGAGCAGCACCAGAGAGAGAGAGAGAGAGAGAGAGAGAGAGACCTGCTGAATAGTAAAGTGGAAACAACAAAAGCCAAAAATAAAAAAACAAGATAAGAAACGAAGAGATCCTAGTTCTTGTCAAGGGCAGTAGAGGAAAGCCAGTTAAAGAATGTTCAGACTCGAGAAATTCTGGGTTGGAATGTACTATTTTTCTTGAAAAGGGTACATTTGGAAATGAAGCTTGAGGTTGATACACTTCAACTCTCAAGGATCCAGGATGGACTAAAAATATTGAGGGTTTTTCTCTTTTAATTACTTGCACTTATATGTTTCACTCATCAGCCATCCTCTGTAACCCTAGAGCAATGGCTTTCTCATGTCATCTCTCACTATTAAAGTAAACAAAACGATGGAGTCAAGCCAGGCGAATGGACTTAAAGAAAAAGACACGCTAACTAATTGGAAGCTAAACCGTATATGCTGCATTCAAACTACACACGATGGTTCTTAAAATTGAGGAAAAATGTGTGCTCACAAGAATCATTGGATTGTAGAGACATGTCTTCATCCAGCTCCTACAACTCCCCCTGTGCTGCCTGCAAATTCCTGAGGAGGAAGTGCATGCCGGGATGCATATTCGCGCCGTACTTCCCCCCGGAGGAGCCTCAGAAGTTCACCAATGTCCACAAGATCTTTGGTGCGAGCAATGTGACCAAGCTGCTAAACGAGCTCCCCCCACACCAGAGAGAGGATGCTGTGAACTCGCTAGCTTATGAGGCTGAGGCAAGGGTCCGTGACCCAGTCTACGGCTGCGTTGGCGCCATCTCCTTCCTTCAGAGGCAGGTCCAAAGGCTCCAGAAGGAGCTTGAAGCGGCCAATGCCGATCTCATCCGATATGCCTGCAACGGGATTCCATCCTCAGCAGCCATTCCCGGGAGCAATAATCCAGTGCAACCCGTTACGCTACGCCAAAGGGCGGCTCCACTTGAGTTTGGTGGTGTCGGGAGGCCAATAGGCAATGAAGGAGGAGGGGCATTTTACCAAGCTCCTCTTCCTCCCTATCCATATCCTTATCCTCCTCTTCCATGGAATGATAGCTTTGGAGGGGACTTCAATGGGGGAGGAGGAGGAGGCAGCATGTGAGAACTCAATAGGACCAGCCCTAATGAGGAAGGTGATATCCAGCAACCATGTGCATACCTACTTGGTTATGGATTTTATAAATTGAGGTTTCTGTTCAATTTTATTAAATATATGTGGAGTCTTGTAGTAGCTATAGCTTATAGACCATTTTGACATACTGCTCATCATACAAGCAATAAGTTTTATGGGGGTAACTCCTACTGATGTGTCGATCCCTTTTAAACCTAGCTACAAAAACTAGCTCAAGAGAGAGTATTGTTGTGTAGCTATATATGTTTTAATTGCTTATATTATAATTTCTAGCTGTTCCAAAGCATGTGCCTGCAGAGTTGCTGTTATCTGTATCATTGTTTATATATTCTTTAAGCTTATTTATACACTTACAAGCCTCTTTTAATCATATATGCCAGTATTCTCACCTCTCTTTCTGCGCTATGTTCTTGAGGACCACTGTGGTTATAATCACTTTTTGATCAGATCTTTGAGCAGTCATAAAGCACAAGTCCTCAATTTCAACTCTTATAACTTCAGCATATTCCTGGCATGATATTCTTATGGCTTTTCATTCGGCTATGCGTCTTTCTCATGAAAGGGGAAAAAAGCTGGTTTCCAAAGTGTGAATAATTGTTATTGTAGAGAAGACCCTTTCAAAAAGATTGTGTGAAGTTTTGTGAGGGGGAACGCAAGTGCATTTCGCTCACCCATTTTCTCTGTGTCCTCTGATAACTTTGCTAACAATTTTATCTGCTTTATAAATTGAAAAGGGTTACTTCGGTTTTTTATTTGATATATTTTCTCAATGACTCTGGAAGGCTTTGTGGAGGGAAAAAAGAACATTGCCTTCCAAGTTCTGAAATTCTAGAGGCAAAAATAAAAGAAAGGTTCATGAAAATCCAAATCTGAACAGTCGTCACGGTTCTTTGCCTCACTTTACCTCATAATTCCATGCAAGAGTTTTCAGTCTTTACAAACCGAATTTAATCTCTCTCTCTCTCTCTCCAGTGCGCGTAAAAGGTGCAGCTTTATTACGTGCATGCTTCTCTTACACATTTTCTTCGCTAATTCGCATGCTATGCTCTATCTTATACTATTAGTAAGCATGCAAGTATTGGTTAACTGAGAAGCCAACAACAAAAAGGGACATGTTATTTCCAGCAAGAACAGAACTAGGGTTTTGTCTACCTCCAAGAGAAAAAAGAAGATCTTACCTAGGTAGCCTTTTCCTTTTATTTATTTGAGGTTTGAAATGCTATTGATCCGCATAAAGTTGATTAACATGGTGTTTCTTTTCTACATGATTTTCCTTCTTCAACACAAATTCACATGTTTATTAATCATTTTTTGTTTCTTTTTCAATCTTATTAGGGATACGCGCATGAAATTTCTCTCTCTTACTATAAACAATATCGATTAACAAAACTATACTGAAATTAATAGAGAGTTAAAATATTATATGATATGGTAATTTGCAAGTAGATGCTTGCATGATAAGAGAAACCTATTTAACGGCGTCTTTTATATCTTGATTTTAATATACAATTAAGATTTTTTGAAAGAGGGAAAAGAGGAATGGGAAATGAGCAACATGGTCCTTTCTCATCTTTGCCTGTAGACTGTTCCTCTGGATCTGTCGGGGCCTCTGATCTCTGCAGGGTTCAGTGAGAGTCACGTCCAACGCTGTCCCTCTCCAATTCATCAACTTCTCAGACATTATCAAGAAAAGCCTGAACACCCTGTTTCAAAAACTCTTGCCCCCACGAAAATCCCACTCTTCGGATTTCGCTTTGCCTCGAGCTTCGAGAAATTAAAAAGTCTGTTTTTTTTTCCCTAAAGTTATAAGCTACATTCAACAAAGGAACTAGCTATTATTTAGATAAATATTCAAAAGTATTGGTCATGTCGTTCCCTGAGGAAAAGCGACAGTTTTCTGTTGTTCCAGAATCCATCAAATCTTTCTAAGGAAAGACGTGGAGAAGAAGTAAAAACAGACTGTGTCACATAGCTTTCAACAGTTCTTGCTTCCAGTCCAATAAATGTACCCACGAAGTAGCTTCTTTTAAAACAATTTGGATGAGTGTTTTCGCATTCCTTACGTTTGGATGTTCTTGATGTGCAAGGAATTTCTGTCTAATCCAATCCCCTCCAAATCTCTCTCTCTCTCTCTCTCTCTATCCATTGAAGTACATATACGCCGTTTTTTTCTTGGCCTTACATTCATGCATGTACTTCTGTGTGTACATGATATAAAAAGGCATGTGCATAGGATTAATGTAAGTTTGTTGGAAAGCGCAGTCTAAACTTTTTAAAATTACCAAATTATTTCTCCGAAATGTGGGCTGTTAGCAAAGGAAGAAATTCCAATGGGGCAACCTCCAAATAGGACCCTCTATTCTAATTATGTCCTAATTTCCTCCAGGCATTAATAGTGATGCCCCGTAATCAATATCAAAACTACTAAATACCTTAACAAAAATCCCATACAATATATGTCTTCTTTTCTCCTTATTCTCTTACTTTCCCTAAGCTAGAACTAGAATTAACTTGCCCTCAAATGAACTATATTAGAACTTCTTTTGGTTATAAGGTAATAAACAACTGCCCCATTGATGCAAATAGTTGAGCTGATTTTTCATAATTAGGTTCTATTTATTTCATGAAAAATGAATGATTTAGAAAATATTTTTCTTAAAGTGGTTACTTGTATTATTTAATTAATTAGTTATTAAAGATATTTTGGCATAAATTGTTGTTGACAATGAAAAAATCCTTATCGATTAATTATTTTAAATAATACAAACGATTATTTTTAAAACTATTTTTCTTAAAATCATTCATTTTTTACAAAATAAATAAAACAAATGGAGTCTTAGCTAGAGAAACAAATTGAACATATCTCTTGTCCCATTAGTTACCACTCTCATCAGGAACTTAGGTGCCCATCAAATTGGACGTAGCCTCCTTATCTAGATGAAATTGAGATAACCCTAATTTCTCAACGCATGTGTTCCAACTTATTTCTTTACTTATAAATTATATTTTATTATTATTATTATTATTATTGAGAGAGAGAGAGAGAGATCTGCTCCAAATCAGGTAGGAACTAGGAAGATGCTTCCTCTAATGTGAAACATCAATATTAATTGTTGTAATAGTCAAAGTTGCACATAAATAAATTAGGGGTTCATGTGAGAGATTGAATGGGCCAATGAAAATCCGTCGCGTCACGCGAAGGATAAGAACGAAGATGGCTCTTATTCAAGTTAGAATTAGACATATTTTTATAACTCGAATAAAGAAGGGAAAAAAAGGGAAAAAAGGGAAAGAGTATCTCAATCATGATAAAGAAAATTACGTAAATTTTGCCACACCAAGCACTGGCATTGCCAAGGTTCATGCTACCAATCATTGACAATGCAGTGCCTGGTGCGACAAACGCATATGCAACGCGACCTAAATCCAAGGGACCGTCCTTGGACATAAGATCTTCCTGCCGAACCAACTTTAAATTAGCTTAAGCAGTACAAATTCAGTGAGTATAAAGGAGGGTCCAGATCATGATCACATACTTAAATTAGGTCTCCTTCACCTACCATTTCAGCTTTAGATCACGCCACACCACATTAAACAACACATACGTGTCGATTCAATTTCTTTTGGTCTAAATTATTTTCTCAAATCTAATAAAGAAAAATTGTTCATTTTTCTCCAAATGGACGCCTCCTCTTTTAACGCTGAAAGCAAGCTCTTTTTCTGAGATTGCCAATGATGATGGCTATCATGGTTCCCATCAGCGTGATCCATAAATTAACCAGACATCATCAGATTTGATCAATTTGGCCTTTTGGCGATAAATATTCTGTCTTTAGGCGTACGACTTGTTAATTGAAAAGCTGCGATACGTACAGATCTTGGAGATTTGAGAATATGAAGGATAAGGTATTCGATGGGCAGAAATATTTGGTCGTCCTCTAACTTTTTTCGTGAGTGGGGAATTTTAGGATTTATATAAATGCGAATGTTCCAACGGTCATTTAATTAGGTCAGAGAATAAAACCCTTTTCTTGAAGGCGGCTATATATGCGTGGCTGGTTGACCAAACCCTAAAGAGAAACCTCGTAATGCGATCGAATTCAATTAGATTGCACCAGCATCTCGAGTCAGCTACGTGACGAAAACACATCCATTCATGAACAAATTATATATAATTTGGCTTTCTTTGGCTTTCTTTGGTTGAAATGGTTGAATACCGTTCCTGTTTTCTTTTTTTTTTTTTTTTTTCTGTGATCAGTTATAGGAAAGGTTAGACCCTAGATGGCCATTTGCCCGTCAGAGATAGTCCATCTTTCTGTTGATTTCCAGCATGGTCTAATTTTTTTTTTTTAACGATCAAGCCACGTCTACAATCTCTTATCCATATTGTCCATCGCTTGCTTCTAAATGAAATAAGGATGTCTGATGCGCCAAATTTAACTCATGTATAATCCACGACGAGACTAGATAAATAAGGTCGCTACAATGATTTTCAATTAGTGTACTACGATGCATCTTTTTCAATAGTCCCTTCTCTTGAACATGCAATTATAGTTGCTCTTTTAAGGGAAACTTGTTAAATCAGTTCTAAATATTTCGATTTTACTAATTTAAATCGAAACCTTTATCCGAAATTCTAATATTGTCCTTCCTGTCAATTTTCAATGGAAATTTGCCCATACGGCAGTGTTTCTTATGGGATAGTTGGCAATGATTGGACCACCACGTTGGCAATTTCGAACGAAAATTGACCAAAATAATTACATTGTAATTTTTGGCAAATGTTTATTACTAAAATGAAAATTTTGAAAAGTTTAAGATTGAATTGACATTCATACAATATACTTGGGTAATTTTCTTAGTTTGTTGGATGGGGTGAAATTTGTTTTTTTTAATTATTACTAGTAATGAGATCTGCTGGCCGACAAAAACCTAAATAAAGCAAGGCCCAATGGTCTAATCCGTGGGCTGGGCATGGAAAGCGTGGTTGCGGAAATCTATGTGCTATATTTCAACGTGTACCAGCCAAGACCATCCACCGGCATCATGCGCACTGAACATATGATATGAACCTGAATGAAACAAGCAATGTTGAAGCTAAAAACTGTGGATTCAAGTTTCAACTCGACGAGAGAGAGAGAATTTCCTTTAACATGAACTTCCCGATAGAGATGTTATACAGGTAATTTTCGATCCAACATGTGATCATAATAGTTGGTCCGTACGAGTGATTTTCATAAATCAACGTTTGCATATCAATTAGTAATTAAACATTCGTAAATCATAGATTTACTCAAGTATTATGTTAGTTTCGGTTCGCTTAATTTGCTGAACTTATTATAAGGGACAATAAAGCATTTGGAGAATTACCAAAAAAGTCTTAAACCTATTGCAATTGTGTCAATTCAGTCATAAACTTTTTTTTGACCAATTTAGTCCTAAACCTTTTATAATTATGCAAATTCAGTCTATCCGGCCAAAATTGGCCGGCTGGCGCTGACATGGACGCCGGCCGACCGATGAATGATTTTATAATAATTTTTATTTTTTTTTCAAAATTTTTAATTTTTTTTAAATTTTTTTTCCCTATCTTCTTCTTCCTCTGGCCGATGCCGGCCGGCCAGCCGGAGGCGAGGGTCGGCAAGGTCATCCTTGTCGGCCACTGGCGAGGCTCGCCCCCGCTGGCCACTAGCGAAGGCGAGCCTCGCCCGGGACGACGAGGCCACCGTCGCCCGGCCAAGGCGAGGCTCGGCCTCGCCCGGCCATTGGCGAGGCTCGCCCCCATGGCCATTGGCGAAGGCGAGCCTCGCCTAGCGATGGCAAGGCCACCGTCACCAAATCCGGCGAGGCTCGACCTCGCCATGGCCGGGTGAGGCCGAGCCTCGCCTTGGCCGGGCAACAATGGCCTCGCCGTCGCTGGGCGAGGCTCGCCTTCGCTAGTGCCCAGCGAGGCTGACCTCGCCGGCCCTCGCCTCTGGCCGGTCGGCCAGCGCCGGCCAGAGGAAGAAGAAGATAGGAGAAAAAAAAAAGAAAAAGAATTAAAAAATTAAAAAATTCGAAAAAAATTAAAAAATTATTAAAAAATCGTTCGTCGGCAGGCCAATTTTGGCCGGATGGACTAAATTAGTACAATTGTAAAAGGTTTAGGACTAAATTGGTCAAAAAAAAGTTTAAGACTGAATTGGCACAATTGCAATAAGTTTAGGACTTTTTTGGTAATTCTCCCCATTTTTATGTGATGGACGTGAGAAAGGACACAAAATGGAAGATCCACCGGTTCAATTTTCCTTGTATTTGAAATGTATATATTTATACACCATTCACAACTATATTATCTCGGCCTAATGGTAAGGTAAAGGCGTGAGCTCGTTGTGACTTTGTACCAATCTTCAATGTAGCAATAAGGCCGTCTTGTATTTTTTCACGAATGAGATGACAATCAATTAGTGTGTTACGTTTGCTCGTGTAAAACTGGATTGTCAGCAATGTGGATGACAACCTAGTTATCATAGTGTAAGAAAACTGGGGCTTGGAGAGGATTGCCAATGTGTCATAAGAGGTATGATAACTAGGTAATTTCACATGTAGTTATTGCCATTGCATGATATTCCGCTACAGCAAAAGAGTGTGAGACTGTGCTTTGTTTCTTGGTTTTTCAAGAAATGAGGCTATCACTAATAAAATGCGATACGCAATTGTTGACTGGCGAGTGATGGAGTACCTAGCCCAATCCGAGTCACAATAAGCTGTGTTGCAATTCATTTTTAGCTAAGTAAAAGAATCCCTAGCCTATAGTAGCCTTCAAATACCATAGAAGACTATGGACTGCATCCAAATGCGGTTGGTGCAGCGCATGCATAAATTGACTCAGGATATTGACACATGAGCAATGTCTAGCCTAGCAACACTCAATGAAAGAACCGGCCAATCAAGCATCCATAGTGAGACGGATCCTTCAATAGAGTGCCTGTCTCAATGTTTAATGTTATATTTTGTTCCATGGGAGTATTAGCTGGCCAGGCTCCATTAAAACCACAATTTTCTAGAATATCCAAGATATATTTTTGTTGGCATAAATAAAGACCAAAAAGCAGGATCGATCCACCTCAATACCCAAAAAAAAATATTTTAGAGGCCCTAAGTCCTTAATGTGAAACTAATTATATAACATCGTCTTCATAAAATCGATCAAAGAAGCATTAGTATCAGTAATGACTATATCATCAACATATAATACCATAAAAATAGAGCCACTATCATTGTGTAAGACAAAGAGGAAATGATTGGCCTGAGGATGTGTGAAACTGAAGTCACATAAGGCAGTAAAAACTTAGAATACCATTGACAGGATGCTTTTTTCAAGCCATATAGAGATTTGGGAAGTCAGCAAACAAGATTTTCCCCCTAACTCCAAAAACCAAAGGAAGGTTTCACATAGACTTCTTCATCCAAGTCGCCATGTAAGAAGGCATTGGTAATATCCATTTGTTCAAGAGGTCATCCTTATCCTTGGCAACGACTAAGAGTACATGAATTGTAATCGATTTCACATTAGGTGCAACGGTATCATGATTAGGGTGTATTTGGTTCAGCATTTTAAAAGCCCATTGAAAAAATGCAAAGCAGTTTAACCTAAAGGACTTTAGACAAATGCAAATGACCTTTGGTAAACTATGCTTTGAGAAGCAATTTTGAGAGAAATGTCGTTTGGTAGAAAACACATTTGAAAAGTTCTTTGGGTGATTAATATTAGTTTTTTTTTTTTTTAATTTCATTTGTTTAAAATTGAAAAAAATAATGTATACAATTTTTAAATATGAATTTTGACAATAATACTAAAAAAATCAAATACATATATAATTAAATTAAAAAAAAAGACCAAACCCTTGATCGGAATTTTTTAATTTTTAGTTGTTTAAAATTGAAAACAAAATAATGTATGCAGCTTTTTAAATATAAATTTTGACAATAATGCTAAAAAAATAAAAAAAACATATATATATATATATATATATATATATATAATATAAAAAAAAGACCAAATCCTTCATCGATTTTTTTTTTTAATTTTTATTTGTTTAAAATTGAAAAAATAATGTATGCAAATTTTTAAATATAAATTTTTAAAATAATTCTAAAAAATCAAATACATATATATAATTTTTTTTAAAAAAGGACCAAACTCTTCGTGGGAATTTTTTAATTTTTATTTTTAAAAAAAAATAATGTATGCAACTTTTTAAATATAAATTTTGACAATAATGCTAAAAAAAAAATATATATATGCTAAAGAATTAAATATATAATTTTTTCAAAAAAACCAAAATATACTTATTTTTTTAGTATTTATATAATTTTGATTTTTTTAGCATTATTTTGGCATTTAAAAAAATAATAACAAGGGCAAAATTAGAAATTTGAAGAATAAGTAATGATAGTTTTGGGAAAAAAAAAAGTTTCAGCATTTGGCTAAATGCTGAAAACTCAAAACTAGTCCCTACTAGTACTAGGTTTTCAACCTTGCCAATGCTGGCTTTCACTTGAAAGCTACTTAAAAATAATTGTCAAACAGTCCAGTATTTCCCCAAGAGACTTTGAAGGCTGAAAGCCCTTTGGGAATGCTGAACCAAATGCACCCTGATTTCATCGACCGAACATTTCTACCCGTCGTCGCACCAGCCAATGTCCCCAAATTGACGATGTCACTCTTGCGCCTAAGGGAGAGAAAAAATGGTCAAGCGGCAGACGGCAAGGGCCAGCTGCCCTCCCTCTTGTACGAGTGTAGTCAACAGGTCAGCATCACATCCTCTCTGGGCATGACACACAGTGGTCGGTTGGCCTTGTTGGAAATTATATCCAGAGAATACACACTGCTTGTTGTAATTAGAACATCGATGTAAAGAAGACGATAACAGCTATATAATATCCTTCTTTTTATGTAAACTTACAAATTTTGGAGAAGAATAAAATAAGATATCATTGAAAAATAACATAAAATTGGAGGTGAGGTACGGATATCCGAATCTCCTTAGGGCAATTAGTTCCTACCAATGGTGCTTTGCAGATTCACGAACTATGCCTCTCAAGATACAACACCTCGAACCTAATTGGATTAGCACTATGCAAACAGGACTCAATCGAACCGTTCAATTGAACCAACACACTCAGAAAAATCATAAGAGTAGAAAAGTATATCAAAGCCTTTTGGAATCGAGTCGGAAAAACCAAAACCAAAAAACCGTGATGAAACTCTATGCTCCCATCTATTTATAGAGATTTTTTGTTCATGTACAGAAGAGATTCATGAATTAAATAGACGCATGTATCCATGAAATTCATGAATCAAGAGATAAACATGAATTCAAGAGATTCATGAATCCAGAGATACGTGAATTCAAGAGATTCGTGAACTCTATAAATACATGAACTAAAAGATACATGAATCTAAGAAATTCATGAATTCAATAGATACGTGAACAGAAAAGTTTAAGAAATTTATGAATCCAAAAGAGATACATGAACAGAAAAGACGTATTTTAATTTATTGGCTTTCGTTGATCCATTAATCATAATTATAATCATAATTATAACAGGCCTCTCCTCCTCCCGCTAGTGTCAAAGCGCCGTTGGCCCACTGCCCTCAAGTCCATCTTCAGGTCTTCTCTTCATTTTCCGGTTGCAACCAACAAGCCAAAAGCAACAAAAGCCAGCGGCAGCAATGCCTGCTCAAATCAACTATGACGAACAACTCGAAAAATAGGCCGCAACTCTCACTCGCCTTTCCTTTAGCCCATCCGCTTGCGACACGATGCTATCATCTCGACTTGAAGATCAATGATCCGGGAACTTGCCTTCGTCCCACCAAGTCACGACCACTGTCCACAAGGATCCGAGACAAGTAGATATCCTCTGTTCTATCCCATGTCGATCGATTGCTGTTTGATGAGGATAGTTTTCTAGGAATTCATGAATGTGGTTTAAATCCTCGTTTAATCAGAAGTTTCGATTACGTACCTAGCCACCATTGTCAAGTTCAAAGTAGTTCAAGCTTGTGGTTGGGTCGTTGGAGCGTGGACGGTCGATGTTTAGCACGTGTGAGTGGCTGAAACTTTGAGTAAAAGTAGTAACCTTCACAAAACTCGTCCCTTATTGACTCTTCTACTACATACTTTAATTTCATAATTTTTGACTTCGTATGTAAAAATATATTTGAAAAACTACGGGACTTGAAATCTGTTTTTGGGTTCACTGAACCGCTCCTTCCTACTTTCCAATTTCCATAAATTTTTGGTCAAGAATTCTAACATACATCCTTCGTGAAAGTTGTAGAGTACATCATAGGCTACCACATAGTAAATTTCCATGATTTTTCGGTCTCATTTAGCTTGCAG
Source organism: Eucalyptus microcorys (assembly GCA_014182515.1). Classification (NCBI taxonomy): domain Eukaryota; kingdom Viridiplantae; phylum Streptophyta; class Magnoliopsida; order Myrtales; family Myrtaceae; genus Eucalyptus; species Eucalyptus microcorys. The sequence goes on from CM024572.1 coordinate 25,927,765, forward strand.
AATATGTATTTTTCTGCTCTATCTTGTTCTGGAAATTTTTGCTATTTTGGACCCAGTTTACAAAAATTATTTAGAACTGTATGAGCTAAATAAGACTTTTGATCTTGCACGAAAAATTTCCCTCTAGGTCCTGTTGACCTAATATTAAAGTTTCATAATTTTTTAAACCCGTTTATCTAGACAACAGCCATCATTTCTAAAGGCTCGCGGAACACCTTATTAAGGCTAGTTTATGCATAGGATAGGGGATTCTTCTTACAGGTCATCTAATATCGACCTGCGTGAGTTTGTAGTAGTCTAGGAGATAAAAAGACGGATGGTTCATTAGATTCATGCTTGAGTCCTTGGATAGTAGTAACGTTAATGTGCTTTTTAAATTAAATTATGGAATTGCTGCATCATGATATAGATGAGTGACTGAGAATGCCGTTGGTCCTTTGGACAACGATGCCTGGGGTTATATTAAGGATGCCTAGAGGGGTAACTAGGTTCCTTCAGATGCTTGAGAGGTGTAATGTGATTCCACAAGATATCCTCGTGATGCCTGACGGGTGCAAGATGCCGTGGGCTAATGGGGTTCCCCAGATGATGATGGCAAAATGAATTTATATTGAACTTCTTTAGTATTTCTGAACTGAGCTACTGATTATTTGTTGGGAACAGTTATTACCTTTGTTAATCTGTCGTGTATTCAAAAAGGTTCTCTGGTGAGTTAATGTGAAAGTGATTTACTAAACCTTATATTGAGGCTTTCTTTGTCAGTATGGTGATCGATTTATGTAATATAGACCGGTGGACCTTTTACTTGCTGAGTTTAGACTCATTGATTATTGACTTTATCTTTGCAGATCAATAGAAATTATGCCGATCCTCCTTGTTTCTACCTCGATTAGTTATGGGGTAACCGTGGACCTCACTTGACACTTTTCCAACTTTGTGGATCCGGATTTTCCGGATATTACCTTCATCTGATGCATCGCCATTCTATCCAGAGACAGGGGTCTCAACGAGCCCTATACTCCCGGCTTCCTTGCGATCTTCGCGAGAGTAGGCGGACAACTCGTGTTGCTGATCCCATACCTAGGTGATGATGGGAACAACGATGATAGTAGTATGGTCGACTAAAGTAGGGTAGGGAGTTGCAGTGACATTTTTGGATCCAGGCGACGGCTTTTGGGCATGTTAGCATTGGAGGATAGTGACTGGACATGTATATGATGTCTTGGGGTCAAGATGTTGTAGTTCTTGATGATGGTTTTTGGAATCCCTAGTATACCGACCATGTCACCTAACTTAAATAAATAAATGAAATACGTTAGCACGGTTTATAATTCCGCATGCGTTCTTTGAGTATCCTATGTCCTATGTTATTATTGGTCTAAAAACGCTTCCGCATGCTTAAAAAAAAGCGAAATGAAAAAAAAAACTGCGTTAGTGTTCTACATTAGCCGTGACATGCTAGGATGTCACATTGATCACGGTATAATGGGCAGATATCGAAGCTATAACTTGTTAATATGTAGATAAAGCCCTATAGATCTAAATAGTTCAAGGAGCGTTACGAGGGGAGAAGTGTTCGCGAAAATTATTCCAGACATCATTTGACGAGTCACGTCAGAGAATGCAATATGAGACCATTGGTATATTAAAATGAATCAACTAAGACCTCACCATGCTATTGCAACGTATCTATAGGGGATAATTCGAAGAAATTGGACATGACAAGGACCATTCAACAAAGCATGGTGTATTTTTTGCCTCAAGGCCATGAGCATGGCACAATGCCATATTGGATAAATTGTCTCCATCTGAAGGAGAGACTAGGGGGCATTCGGATTGTCATTTGAGTGAAGAAAATATGGAGAAGTGACATCAAAAACTACATCGGGATTGATATTTGCTCTAATACCATGAGAAAGGATACAAAATGGAAGATCCCAATGAGAACTGATTCAATTTTTCTTGTATTCTAAATGTACATATTTATACACTTTTCACAACTATATTTAATAAATCTACTTCTACAGCTAGGTAAGTACAATCGAAAGATTGAATAAAACAACTCATGGGATTAGAATGCCACGGAGGCATATGATAACGCTAAGAGGATAGTTGCATTGTTGATGTGGAAAAGCAAGCAAACCTTTTCGATAGAATAATTGTGCGTTATTTTAAAAAATAAATTTGCTTTGAAGCAAGACCAACTTTAGTTATTGTTGAAGTGTGATATTTTGTTGCTGAATTTAATTGGGGTGAAATCTTGATGTATCGTTTTTCAATAAAGTGAAGTCTGTATATCACGTAAAATAAATGAATTTTCTCTCGATGCGAAATTCTCCAAGCTTTGATTGGTTGTACATTGTTTAGACGTACATTAGATGATTTTTCGTGATTACGAGTAATATGAAATTGCCACACAGAAAATACAACAGGCTTGAAGCCCCCATCAAGATAGGGTCCATCCTCTCATAAAGAAAGAAAGAATTTGTATTTAATAGGAAGATTATCCTCGCTAGGCTTTTACGACGACAACATGGACCGGTTTCTCATGCATCCCCTCGCGCTCTCGCGCCAGTCCACGTGTCCACCACTTCCACGTGTCCACTTCTCCACCCTCCTTAAATGTTCAACCCCTCTCGACGTCTCTTCTACGTACTAATCTTCTGGATCAACTCTCTCAAAAGAGCTCCCTAGAACCACCGCAACCAGATGGCGGAGCACCACCAGCCACGGCAGCTCCAGATCCGCCCCCATCGCCAGCAACCCGCGGCCACCTCGATCCAGAAGCTCCGGGACCTCTTCTCCGAGAAGGGCCCCTCGACCGCCCAGGTCCTTACGGTCGTCACGCTCGTCCCGGTCGGCATTTTCCTCCTCCTCCTGGCGGGCCTCACTTTCGCAGGCACTCTCATTGGGCTCGCCGTCACGGCCCCGCTCTTCATCCTCTTCAGCCCGGTCCTCATCCCTGCAGCCCTGACCATTGGCCTTGCCGTCGCCGGGTTCTTGACGGCGGGGGCTTTTGGGATCACAGGGCTAGCTTTCTCCACGTGGACGCTGAGGATGATGAGGGAGCTCCTGCCGGAGCCCGTGGGGCAAGCCCAGCGGAAAATGCAGGACGCGGCGGGCCATTTGGGCCAGGCCATTGGGCCAGGACAAGGCCCACGGCCCGTGAAGCTGTGAGGAGTGAGGACGTGTGACGGGATCTTGCAGAGGTCGTCGCTTTTCACGGTCGTCTTTTGTGTGCGTGTGTATATGAATCGCGGGAATGTGTAGCGTAGTAATAAAAGATCGTGACTAGTCTTTGCAGAAGGGCAAAAAGAGAGAGATGACACGTATCGAGACGCGAGAAACAAGGCATAGAGATGATGCTGATGCTTTGTTTTGGGATTTGTCTACGCGAGCATGTAATCAAATAATATGACTTTACTACGACGGAGTGCTGCTACGTCAAGGTGACATGAACATATGCTTCCTCTCAACTCTTATTTTCTCTGTTGAAACCCGAATTCACAGAGCTGATCAGTGAACTAACTCGGAGAGTCCACAAATCAGAACGCACGGTTCGATTTCAACCTTCCATTCAGAAAAAGAAACAGCCGCAGACAATATATCGTTCCATACACTCGGCCAAACACATCTATTCACAGAACATGTTTATATGACACTCAGAGAGAAATGTAGCAAGCTTGATAGGTTTTCATACGATCAGAAACTGAGAGTTAACCACACCAACCATATAATATGTACATCATGTGCATCGCGTTTTTCACCAGCAAAAGCAAGAAGCTCCACGGCATTTAACAGTCACCCACATGCGAAGGTAAAGGAAGGTGAACAGAGCATGTCGCTGCTTTAGCCTGCAACTCATCCCCGAGACTCCCCAGTGCTCATCAGGGTGTCTAACAGCAGATTGAGGTCCGGATGCTGCCCTTGTGCTTCAAGCCTATTTGCAGTAGCTCTCACCAAATCCCTCCTGAACCCCATTGCAACAGCCTTGTCGATGACATCATCCATTGGTCCCCTATTCCCTCTGCTCTCCCCGGAACTTGAGTCAGAACTGATGGGAGAGGCAGTTGGTAAAGCATGCGGCAAAATCCGAGCAACCGGCAATTGCGAGTAGTCATTTCCCATGCCAGGGGCTGGAAGAGATGAAGTTCCTGTGGATGAGTTGCCATGTCCTGAGTTATACTTTCCTCGAGGATCAATACTGTTGAAATTGGAGCTCCCTGCTGCTGACCAATGTCCACCCAGAAGTTCTGTATAAGGCCTACTAGTGGGCTGATCATATGTCTCGGCAAACGGAGACTGCAACTGATGGGAAGAAATGAAGGGCATCCCTGGAAGCGCATGACTACTTTGGGGATAGTTCTGAGATGGGATGTAAGTAAGTTCATTGAGGTCATGGGTAGGTTCAAGATGTGGCTGGGCAGAAGGTACACCGTACGGTAAACCAAAATCTGGAGCTGTCGGCACTGGATTTGAGGGAAACTGTAGTGCTGGTGAAGACGGAAGAGGAGGTCCTTGAGGCTCTGGGTGTGAATGAGAAATTAGTGGCTCATGGTAATTTTCATGAAAATTGGTTTGGGGAGCCCCTGCACTATATGGTAGGGGCAGTCTGAAATCTTGAGGTGTTGGCTTTGGTTTTGAAGGATACAGTACTGCTGGCGAAGATGGAAAATAAGGCACTGGAGGTGTCGACTGTGAATGAGAAACTAGCGGCGTGTGGTGTTGCTGATGGCTGCCCTGTGGAGGTAGATTGGGTGGTTGGCTATTCAGTTCTGGCAGTGAAATGAAGTGGCTGGTATTCTGAGCCAATTGGGATGGATGCTGCGGTGGTGTTCCCATTGGTATTGTAGAAGCATTGGAATGAGGTAGGTTAGTAGATAAATATAGAAGCGAAGATGCAAATTGTTGGGAACAGACAACAGGTACTGGAAGTGACTCTGCGGATTGTTGAGTCTTGGGAGCTGCTTTCTGCTGTCCCGAGTTTGTCCGAGTAGAATTTCCCTTCTTTTCCTCTCGTGCTTCGCTTTTTTGGATCTGAAGCTTTAAAATTTGCAGCTGAGCCTGACCTATGTCTTCTTTATCTCTCAAATCCCGAGTGCAGCTTTGAACCTACCATGTGAAGATATCAAAAGCTCATCAAGAACGTACTCAGTCAAGAAACACCAGAATACTCACTATGTACTATAAGGGAAATGTGAAAAGAACTGATTTCAGTACAAATATTAGCAATTTAGTATCGGAAGTAAAAGTAACTGCAAAAACGGAGAATTTCAATATGTTTACAAGAAAGGGATCGGTACTACCTCTACTTTTGACACTTCATACATCTTAAGGCGAGAATTATTAGCATGCTATACACCAACCACCTACTGTCATCAATTTCAAGCAACATGAATATACATCCAGGTGCAGGAACGATTGCCAAAAAGCTCCATTATCAAGTTAAAATGACTGAGAATAAATTTCATAGTCCATTGTCCATATTTTATGTGCTTTTCGGAAGAAACCCAACTCCAAAATCAAATTTTAATTAGCATTCCCAGGCACCACAAGAATATCATTCACAAATCTGAGACAGCTGAAGTTGAAATACCTCTCTCAGCAGGTTTTCCAGCTCTCTGAGCTTTCCATCAGTTTTCCCATGATTATACTCGAGAGATTCCTTCATATCCTCCACAGCATTCTCTAGTCGCCGCGTCCTGGTCTCCAGTTGAGACAGTCTTGCACTAACGCCCTCCACAGCATGAAGTACCGTATCATTGTGCTCCTTCATCTTGCGCTCAATCAAAGAAATCAATGTTTCATTGAAGGAAACTCTCTCCTTCCTCTGTCCAGGTTTGCAAATACAAAAGTCAATCCATCAAGTTTGCAGTCCCGAGTGCTGTAAGGAAGGCATAACTAAAACCGTTTCTCTCTCTAGTGAGATAGATTTTATAACAGCAGAAATAGATGAAATAGAGGGTCAACTTCCGCAGACATTTAACGAAATAGTCAAGTTCATATTCAGAAAACTCACCGTTGAGAATATTATCTGCCACATAAGTAAGCAAGTATCTTAATAACCGACAAGAATAGCACAAGTGAGAATACCCAACAGAGCAAGACATGACAAGAAAATAGCCAAAGAGTCTCTATGATGCCATCCGAGATAAAGATATTGTACAGGAACGGAAATTCTGGCACAGTTTCTCCGAAGTAACTGGAAGACTACTCAATGAACTCGATCTCATCATCTAAGCTGATGTTTCAAGATTATCCCTTTATAAGAAGTAGAATTACAGAGGATTTTGCTGGAGGGTACATCGTGCGCAAGTGGCGAACTTTGAAGATTTTTATGGCCAGCAACTATCAAAAATTGAAAGAAACTTCTGTTATAAACCTAAGCGAATCGCATGCAACAGCCATTCCAGGCATTTTCACTTAGGTATTCCTCTCTCCTCTCTTTTTCTCTCCCCCGATCCCTTCATCTTCCGATCAATTCTTCACTGCGAAACTCCACTTCCTCTGATTTCTTCTCTCTCATCTCTACCCAATCGCGGTTCGCATCGCGATTTGGGGCCACTCGTGAAGTCACACGACCCGACCGACAGAGAGGCGAAGCAGAGAGAGGGGGCAGGAGGGACAAAAAAGGGAGAGAGAGCATACTCTGGAGGAAGCAGACTGCGACTGCTCCGGGTGGAAGTTGAAGCTGCAGGAGCCGCGCAGGCGGAAGTCGTAGGCGTCGGCGTCGGCGTCGGCGTCGCTGTCGTCGTCGGAGAACCCGCCGGGCCGGGAGGCGGGGAAGTCCATGATCGGGCGGCGGCCGTCCCCGTACTCCGACGTCCTCATCGATCGGGATCGTCGCGCCAGCCGATCTATATAGCGCGAGAAGAAGAAGAAGAAGAAGAAGAGGCGGATGATGGGGGAGGATGGAGACAAGCAACGGTGGCCCCTGCGTCAGCTACTTGCGCTTTGATTTTGACCCGCCGTTTAGGGTTCCGACGCGAGCGAAATTTGCCGCTGATTCGCGGATCGAGGGGAGCTGGTGCTGGTTGGTACGAAGAAGCCAATCGAGCGATGTCACGCGTCGCGATAATAATGGGATGGCGATGATGATGATGATGGCCGGGGGTTTTACCGGTAGCTCTAGCTAGCGTTCTTTGCTTCCCGCCACTTCTACGTGCGCTTAGGCGAGATCTGTCCTTCGCTCCTCCCGCGTAGCTATTGAGCATTCGAGGGGCGGGTGGCATTTGATCAGTTCTTCCAGAGTTTCCTTATTTCGACCTTGATGATGGCTTTTCTTTGACGGATCGAGAAAATGATAGAATTAATTTGATGGATGAAAATCCATCCAACACATTTTTTCGTCGTTACTAAAAAAACAAAAAAGAAAACGAATTAATTTTTATATTATCTCATTGAGATTTCGTGCGTCATTGGACCACGCAACTTTGTTTATGGTAAAATCAATTGGTTTAGCCAATGTGCCTTATGATTATAAGACCCGTGATCCCTTAAATGATTGGTTTAAAAGACTATTATCTCAAGAATTTTAATCAATCCTTAGAATAATTAAGCATCATTTACTAGCACTTTGGAAAGTCTTGGCATAAAATGTCATATCACTTGTAATTAAGCGAATTAGACTAATTTTCCACAATAAATGACTTGTAATAAGGATATTTATGTACTTTCAAATGTAAAATATTTGATGGGAATATAAATATGAATATTTTGATCTGGAATAGGTTTTACAATAGACGTTCCTTCAATAAATTAAAAATGAACATACGCCTGCTACACATCAGCGCTTAGCCTAATTGGCTAATGATAGATTGCCATGAGGACTTCGGGCCCCAAAACATGAAGTGGAATGCTATGAGCTTTGTCATTTTCATTGAAAAAAAGAGAATTACAAGTTGAAGATTCAGAAACCCTTTTGAGTCAAAACACATATTCAACAACAGATGGCTCTGAAGATGAGGAGTCGAGCCATGGAACTTCGATCCTCACCATCTTCTCCTCGTACCTAAATTTCACTTCCGCCCCATCGATTCTACAGCTCCTCGGCTCTTCCGACGAGTACACCCTCATCTCTCCAGCTCCTCTCACTCCAATCCTCACCGTGTCCTTGTCGAAGCCCAGCGATTGAATTGCTCCACCAGAGTTGAGCATGTTCACCAGCCCAATGGGCGCGAACTGGACCGATTTCCCTGGCAATACGGTCACGGGCGAAGCCGTCAGGAGCTCGTAGTTGAATGGCTCCAGAAAATCTCTAGGCTCTCTGAGGACTTCAAGAGCCTAAGCTTCTTTTCCTGGAACATGTACACCGCGAACACATCTGTTCCTTGCACGGGGATAGGATTCTTGGGATTGTTCCATTCGATGTCCTTAGGACTTGCGTTGCACGACACGATGCGCGAAAACTCGGGCGCGCTCTTGTTTTTTCTGGACTTGGGACACCATCCTCCTCCTTGGCAGTTGAACACTCCTAGGACTCCCGTGTACTGATTTAGCATGCGCAAGAAAATGGTATTTCAGTGCTAATTTTCCAAGACATCTTTTCGAGAACTCAGTAAATGGACTAGAGGCAACATTCGTTGTTCTTACCTTGTTGACGTTCCAAATCTTGAGCACGGTCTTCCCATCGTGTAAAGGGTCTTCAAATAAGCAATCTCTTGTGGGGAGCGCATAGTACCGGCATCTCAAGATGGACCCGTCTGGCAAAACCAGGCGCTTCAGCAAGTCGAAGTTGTGCTGGCCGACTGAGTCACTCACGTAGATCGGCCCTCCGGAGATGGCTCGAGAAGCGGCATGGAACTCTGCACACGGATGGGTTGATTGGAACATGTCCCAGTCTGGCTGTATGAAGTTGCCCATCCATAAGCTGTTGTAGGCGCAATGGACCATGTGGCACCCTTGGAGCCAGAATGTCCCATTCGGGTCGCCCAAGGGGTCGGTGCACCAGAAATCGTCACCTGAATGAATTAAGAAACCAACTCAGCCAATAAACACGCAAGAACAATCGAGTTTGTGTCATGATCGGATCGAACTTGATAGACATACCGACTCGTCCTAGAGATATGGCCTCTGTACCAAGGAACATGAAGTCGTTGCAGTGCTCCATGCTCGCAATGACCCCGTTTCCTTTGAAATGCTTCCTTACCGAAGCAGTGAGTGCTTTGTAGTAAGCTTTAGCTAGCTCAACCCGGCCTCCAAACTCTTCGGAGAGCATCTCCAGTAACTGAAACCGCATTGGCTAAATTAATTAATACATAGATAAAATATCAAGATACGAGCTAAAGAAAGATTGATCCATGGAGATTCTGATGGCCAATTGTGTGTAATTAGGTCATTGCCAAGTATAGAATGTCTGGAAGCTACATAAACCATTAAAGATCAGACAATTATCTCTGCGGAGTGAGTTTGTGAACTCTGTGCGGTAAAGCATAGTCAGTCATCAAAATTCAGATGATGAATCCAAATTCACAACCCGACCTATGCGTGGTCAGATAATGAGATCCGACATGCTGCAATATGTTGAGTTGCAAATGCCAGTTACACACCTAACACCAGAAGGAGGTATGCTTAAAAAGAAACCAGAGCCACCGCCCTGTGGACTCATCGCTTTCGACTAAACAACCCTGCAGTCGCAATTAAAATCTCGATGGTACACTCGGTTTTTTCCTCCCATGTTCAATCGAATGGCTCAAGAATTGCAAACCAAAGTTGTGCAACTAGCAATGCAGAACTGATGCGGGTATAACACAGTCGGGACTTAGTCACCATCTGAACTGTTGTTCTGCACCTATACAGTGCATTCGTGACCTAAGCTAGTCCAAATTCTATCGATGATGAAGCACTCGTTTTGCAGATTAAAATACGTCTCTCTTATGTATGTCGAAATAACCGGAAGGTCCCAAGGCATATCAGCTCGCCTTAGTTTTGTTTTGTTCATGGGACCACCTATATTTACCACGAAAGTGGTGACAAGAGAAAGACACAAGCATGGAGAGAAAGCAGGATGACTCACGTGGATCACATCAACTTTGACGCCATCAATCCCCACCGACTCGAGGCGGGAGTGAAGCCCCTCGTACATGTCGTGCACCTTCTCCGGCGGGACCAGCCCCACCCCGTTGTTCACTATCTTGTCCACAGCCAAATCCTCCATCGTCGTCTCCAGCCCTTCCGACAGCCTCGGCCTCACCACCTTCGATTCGGGCATGCCCGGGACTCCGGGTCTCAGCCCGCCCCAGTACCCGCACAAGGCGTGCCACACGTACACGTGCTCCACGCTCCTAAACTCTTCCTTAAGGTCCCTGACGAAGGCTCCCATGCCCGTGGCGGAGTCGCCTCTCTTGCTCTGGTAGTCCCTGAATTTGTAGTTCTCTTCGAACTTGATGAGCCGGCACGGCATTTGCTCCCCGGCAGCCGTCCGGTTCATGCCTTCTTGATCGGTGATGGGGTCGTCGTCGTGACAGATGGACTGCCACCCGTCGTCGATCAGGACCATGCCCGGCGGGCACCCACCCTCCGCCAATCCCTTCACGCCTTCCCACACTCCCTACAAAACAGATGAGACGTGTAATGTCAGACCCGATCAGCCTAAACATCGGCTTTGTCAAATACAACACCTTAACAACGACATGAATCGTCACCTGCGGATGCACCGTCAGGTAAAAGGCGTCCCACGTGCACCAGCCGAACTTGTCCACGATGGCGGGAGGAGCCTTCTCTTCGAGAAGCTTGAACGTCCCCAAGTGGAACCGGATCTCCCTGATCGCGTCCCTCACGAGCGCGTAGGGGTCGTCGCCGACGTGCATGTAGAGGCAGCTCCGGAACACGGAACGGGCCACGCGGGTCGACCCGCTCTCCACGCAGACGTCCACATAGTCGTCCGCCCCGGGTTGCAGGGAGGCCCTGAACGGACCCTCCAGGAGCGGCAGCAGCAAGACGTAAGGGCGGCCCGAGTCGTTCCGGTCGAGGATCATGAGCTGTGTCTCGTGCTCCACGTCCCGGCCATTGGACCCCACCCAGTGGGTGGTCCACCAGACCTTGAAACGGAACAAGCTCATGAACCGGACGCCCCGGAGCCTGCCGAGGCTGACCACGTGGCGGCACTTCGGGGGGCCCCCGGACTTGAACCCCACGAAGCAGCCGACCGTGACGGGGTTGCCGTCGTTCTTGGCCTTGCCGGAGGAGATGGTGGGGGAAGGGGTGGCGATGATGTTGGGAGGGACGTGGGTGAGGACCGGGTGGCCGTTGGCGACGAAGGTGGCTCCTTCGAGCGCTATTGAGGACGGGACTCGGCCGCCGTCGGCGAGGGAGGCCATGGCGTCCGCCGCGTTCTTGGTCAGGCTTGGAGGAGCCATTGGAAGTAGCTCTACGAGCCTAGTGTTTTTTGTGCGGTGCTGTTTGTAAGTTAGTGCGAGCGTGAAACAGTGAGCTATGAGCTTGGAGTGTGGGATGAGGGAAGGATCGAGAACGGAGTTTATATAGAACGAGGGAGGGTTAGGCGTGGTGAGATGTGCATGGGTGTGTACGGACTGCGATCTCCGATTGGAGTGGGAGGACTTCGAACTGTATTTTCTTTTTCTCGTTTTTTAATGAATTTGATCAGTGTGCAGCAGTTCTGGTTTTGGGATTGATGGGGATGGTCGAGGGGATGAGAACAGTGCACGAGTTGGGGGAACGGAGGCTCCTCTTTTGCGTGTGTAAGGAAGTAGAAGCTGTATTCTAGTCCTCGTGGGGCTGCAGCACGGTGCTTTCCATAATGGCAGATGGAACTGAAACATGCCAAGCGGCAAACCTTGGACCAACACGCACCGGATGGAAATTTGTCCCTTGGATTCTTCTTGTGAAGTTGGACGTGGATCCGATCAGTTCTTGATATGTCATCAATTTGTTTCGATTTGATGGAACGACCTATTGAATAATTAATATGATGTAGTAACTCGGTATTTTTTATGTACTAAAAAGTCGAGTCTTTGATTTGGAAGCTCTCCTTTAATGCCGCACCATACACCAACATCAAGAATAATTGGATATGCAAGAAAGTAAATCTTGATAGTGCTCATTATGTTCCTAAGTAATGGTCTTGTCTAGGAACATAAACCACATAATCGCATACTTGCAACCAAGGAGGGTCCACAAAACTGCTAATTTCCTGGAAGGAATGCAAAATAAAGAGATGCCAATTTCCTTTTGAACTTTATTTGGGTGATCCTGTGATGTACAAGTTTCTCGACCTTTCCTCTCTTTTCTAGATGTCTCCGCATTGCCTCACCCCCAATTTCTTAGCCCTTTAATAGTTCGTTCGGATGCCCCGAAATTCACGCACCTTCCACTACACTCGATTGAATAAAGCACTGCTTCGGTGTAACAATGAAGACCCCTTAGAAATTGGTACGGGTAAGTTTCCAATTAGGAATTTGAAATCCATCATGAGATAGTTTTTCGAATCGGTTTGGAATCAAGCCAACCGGGTCCAAGATTGATCCAAGACCTAGTCCTGACTTTTAAGTTATATAACTAATTACTGTATGAAAACATATCATATGAATAATTTGTGGTATAAGAGTTACGGCATGGATAAAATTTCTTTACCTCTAAATATGAAATCCATCTCCAACATAGTTATCTTATCTTCAAAATAAAAAACAAAAAAACAAAAATCAATTCTACCGGGTATTAATACTTTTGAATAAAACAAAGATTTACGGTATGCAATAGAATCTAAATCGATTAATTTCAATTTTTTTACTAAGAGACTTATCCAATTCTTGTGCGAACTAGCCTAAATCTGGTCTGATGAGATTGTTTCAATCTGGGTTAATTATTAGTTGAACCGGTCTAGTTGCTCACTCTCGTCAGAATTCATCCTAATAAAAAATAGACCGTAAACTATATGTACAATTTGATTAATAGGCGAACTGGATTGTTCATTAATTAAAGAAGTAGCTGACTTGTTAATTGGCTTCTAATGTCTGACATTGTGATTTGATTTGGTTTCTGTGAGTCCATGAGATTAGTGTGGACCCCGTCGTCCCATGCTGGAAGCCCCTAGAAGCCTCTGTGGCCTCAGACACAGAATCTTCTCATTACCCATTGCCCATACTAGAGAGTAGTCGATACCACGTTTTTAATTTATTTTATTTTTTCTAATTTTAAGATTAAAGTCCTTATCTCGTTTCACAGCTTCCACGAAAAACGTAGAAACATATCGAACATGGTAATCGCAGCCGCCAACGTTGGCGGACACCATCAGCTTCCCAGCCTCTCGTTTTGCAAATTAAAAATGATATAAACATATACTGAACTTTGGCCAAAGAACTTAACTTTTAATTTATTTAATATAATCTCTAAATTTTAAATCTAACGTATAATGTCTTTTCTAAATTTTTAATATGTTTAATATAATTCATAAACTATTAGTATTCATATTCATTGTCATTGAATTTAAATTGATACAAAAATAATATTAAATAATTTCATATAGTTCAAAGACTACATTAAATATAAATAAAAAGTCTAATTACCATACCGAACAAATTAAATATTTGGGAATCTTATTGCATATTGAATTAAAATGCATAAATCATATTGAATAAATTAAAACTTTCGAGATCAAACAAAGTTTCGAGACTTTTGTGTCATTATCCCTTTTGTAAATTTATATATCCGTGACACGATTTAATTCTGCATCACTAAAACTGTTAATATAAGCTGACTCCTCCTTTAGATTAGGAGGTCTTTACATATTTTTTTATAATTTTCAATGCAAATCGGAAAAAAATAAATAAATAAGAGGGGAAAAGAAAAGGATGGGTGCATGGACCCTTAAGCCTAGAAGATCGACAGGACGCTACGTAAGCCTAAGGGAGTGCCACGACGGCTTCTAAGATGCCACGTAGCGCCGCTTGTTGACTATTACAGCCCCGAATTTCCACGCAACCCGTTGACCAAATAGGGAGGTCCAAATTCCCATGCTACCCCTAGACAGGTGTTGGATACTGGACGGTGCCTAGAACATGAAGGACTGTTAGCAAACCGAAGTGATCTGGGAAAAGTCTCTTGAATTCTCACCAATGCCCGCTTCTCCTTATCATTTCACTTATAGAAATAGATCAATGCATTTTGCACTTGGCTAGCATATCGACACTACTGCGAGCAAGTCATAACAGAGCAAGCTGCACCGCATGAATATTTTGTAAAGGATGAGTAATCAAGTGATAAGAAAATATTAGGTACTTAAAAATCATGCTAACTCTCTTTGAACTCACTTATCAATTGCCATTTGTACACGATTGACCTCCGTTTGATCAATTTGTCGTTCGGCTCAGCTCGGCTTCTCTCCTATCTTGCTACTCTTTCTTCTCTCACTTTAATGTCTTCTTCCTCCTCTCCTTGATCTATCTCTAGCAAGTCAGCAACACACTCAATGCCTGCAGCGACTTTGGCAACTGGGTCTCCATCCTCTCTACCACCAACTCCTCAGTGATCAAGAGAAGAACTTGAATCCAAAATCTTTTCAAGCCAATACCATGTCCATGAAGTTGGTAGTTGATGTCAACTTGATTTGCAAGAAGAAAGATAATGACATTTATGTCATGCCTATAATCAACCTTCCTTCATTGTTTTAAAGCAGAGTTAGAGCTAGTTGTAACCGTCAAAACAATAATAAATACATAAGTTACGGTCAATAAGGCGGTGATCATGAACACACCAAACCATCCAATGTAAAAATGATTTTCCAATTACAAAAGTGACCCCACAAGATTTTGCTTTCGGGTTTCTCTAAAATTGCAGTCATGGTAAAATCTCAATTTACATAATCATTAGTGACTCCTAAACACACTAATTCTCTATAAATAAAATGGAAATGGATAATTGAAGGCTTGTTATTCCACCATGTAACATGACGTATATACCTATGTCAACTAATATTCACCAACTAATATCCATATTCAAAGATTCTCGAGAATTCACTCTTGAAATTGAATAAGTAAACAAAGTGGAATTTGATTCAATTGAATGATGCAAGTGAAATCGAGTGCTTTATTGAGTTAACCGATCAACTTACCATCGAACATTTATCTTTTGGTGATTCGACAATTTTAGCAAAACAAAATTTCAATATATTTCACTTTTTATTATTACGATAATTAATCCTACTACACGCAAACAAAAACAAAGTCCTATATATCCATGGGCCATGGCCCAACTGAATTTTGATACTTCTTGGGGTCACTCTCTCTCTCATATGGGCTTTTTTTTTTTCAGCCCAAATCGATGTTTTCTTTCATGGCGGAGCGAGACTGGAGAGCGGCAGACGGAGGACTCCCATGGCGGAGGAGAAGAAGGAGAATTCTCAAGAACTGAACGAGGATTGCTCCTTCGTCTGGGACGAGGCGTCGCGGTTGTACTTTCACGCCAGGTATCTCCCGCTCTTTAGCAATTCAACGCTTCCTTCGCGTATCGATTCCCGTCCGCGTGAGGAGGACTCGGCGAGCGGCGCGCGATCGCTCGACCGGATGCGGAGATTCTCAAGCGTTTCCGGTTCGATGTGGAGAAATCGTCGTCTGTTTCATTGTTTCCGGCTCTTGGACGTTCTTTGCCGCTTCCTTTGGCGAGATTGATTGATCTAATGATCTTCCGAGACGAACTGATTCGACTGTTGAACTGGAGCTCTCGTTTAGAGAGGGAGAGAGAGTAATTGGTGTAAAGAGTCAACATTGCGTCGACATGGTTGGTTTTCTTGACCGTGCAACCAAAGAAACGTTCATAGGGTTTCATAGCGTCGCGCTTGGCGTAGAATTGTGCTTATATGAAAGTGTAAGCATAAGGTTCTTTTTCAGTAGAGTGATTACTTCCATTACACCTATTAGATAATCCACGTCCCACGCAAAGTAATGTGATGTCAAGAAATTCCCATTTGCATTGCCGCGAATGTAAGTTCTTTCAGTTTTGAGAGAGGTACTGGTACGATTATCATGTATCCGAGATTTCCTTTTGTCTATATCCGAAGTGAATCGTTCAAATTTTTCGTTTCTCCGTCACAGTTTTTGTTCTTGTACCTTTTGCAGAACCGGATTTTATCATGACCCTCATGCGGGCTGGTACTATAGCAGTAAAGACGGGCTTTATTACAAATTTGAGGATGGAAATTACGTACCTTTAAAGCATGAGGCAGTAGATGTAATCTTCCTGACCTTATTTTCCAGGGGGCTCCTTCGGTTCCTTTCTTTTGTTGCCTCTTTGGCATTTCGCCCTACAAGGTGCAATATTGATACGCTTCACTATCCTGTTCATCCAGGTTGATGGACGTGATGGAGGAGGTACCCATGAAATTTTCCTGCAAGATGAATCACACTCACACAAAGGTTGTGATGGAGAGGGTAATTGCTCCTTGATCGAGGGAGTTAAAGTTGAGGGTTGCCACCAAGAGCAAACTATAGTCAATGAGGCCACTCCAGGTGAACCATTTCTTTGTGCCAGTCTTGTTCACATTTTCACTGATTATATAGACTGATTATCATCAATACATATTAGGCTGTAATATTGGCCTATATGAAGCCCCGTGGTTTTACTTTGACATCCTTGAGTGCTTTGAGCTGCTTAGTGTTGCCAATTTTTTGTAGCACTTTTTGAGTTTAGGTATGTATTAGGTCTTAATTGAAGCTGAGTGATTTTGTTTTGGGATCTGTTGTGAGATGTTTTCTGCTTAATGTCGGTATAATTTAGCATTTGACTTTACTGAAGCTCTTCACTATGGTCTCAATGGAAACCATATGTGTCTTAGCTTGTGCACAGCTTCTCTGTGTGTTTAAGAAGTTGCTGGGATTATGGAGTCATGTAGTATTTATCCACATCTGTGTGATATTGATTCATGACTCAGTGATAACCAATGCCAATGAATCAACTCATAAGGTGATACTGTTGCTAACAATACTTTCATTAACTATCATAATTTTTTTTAAATTATTTTTGGTCGGGAGAACTATATTTTCAAGTTGAGAGGACCCCAGTGGTTAGAGCATATATACCTTTTCATACCAAAAGACTGTTGGCACCTGGAACTTTGTGAGGGTCCGATTTCCCATATTGTTCAGCTAATCAAACATGTCGTATTATTTGGAAGCCTGATAACTCTCTTGGTCATTGTTGTCTAGCCTCTGCAAAGAGAGAAGTGGATCCCAAGGTGGGGAGGTCTGCAGATTTGCAGGAGGAGTGCTCCTTTATTTGGGATGAGACATCACAGCTGTACTTTGATGCCAGGTTGCTCACTTAACACTCGATATAAAATTTTACAAATTCATGTGCTTTCAATTATAAGCATGTGGCTTCTTGATTTGAAGATAATTTGTTTTATTGATGCCAAAAGTCAAGATAAAGATCTGCACTTTTTTCCTTGACTCCCTTTTGTGTTGCATTGGTCAGAAAGCAAAATGAATAGAAAATCAATATGGGAAAAATGCCAGTGTTGCTTGTGTTAGATTGTCATCGTCATTACAGGGGCCACTTAGCTGAAAAATCTTCATGATGGAATATTAATTACCATTTTATGTTGAATTACTATTGTCATTGTTGAATATTTATGCACAGTTGCGCACATGTCATCAAAATAATACAATTTAAACTTGTTTTAATATAATTACTTTTTGGCACCTTGATCCCCATCAAATGACGTAGAACCAGGTCAACATGATACCAGAGTGATGTAGAGCCTTGTTTCTCTAGGAGATATTACCGGAATCTTCTCATTTTAAAAGTTAATCTCAAGAAATCCTGGTTGATCTACAGGATGTTATAATGTAGGAGAGTTTTTCCTCATGTTGTTAGGAAGGATGTGAAGTTTCTTGTTTTCAAGAGCTGGGATCATGCTATTAGGCTGATTGTTTTTGCCAACTTAGTCTAGTTGGAGAGGTCTTTGCTGTTGACCTTTGTTTTCTAATTATTGTTCTCTGTACTTCTGCAGAAGTGGGTTTTATCATGACCCCAATGCTGGCTGGTACTACAGCAGTAGAGATGGTATATATTACAACTTCGAAAATGGAAATTATGTGCCTCTGAAGTCCGACCTGGTTGACATTTTATTCTTGACCTGATTATTAAGAAAACTACTTTAATTTTTCCTTTACCTTCTATCTTATGTGATCTTCTATATGAGGTGCAATTTTGATATGCTCCTCCATCGTGTTACTTTAGGTTGATAAAGGTGATGTTGGTGGTTCTTCCGTAAGTTCCCTTCAAAATAAATCTCATTCACATTCACATCATGGGAGAAGCAACAATCACTCCTCTATCTTCAGACATGAATCTGAAACTTGCCAACAAGAGGAAACAATAGCTGATGAGGCCAGTTCAGGTGAACCATTTCTGAAGGCCAGTTGGTTTATAACTGTTATTGGTAAATCTCACTAGTGGGACTAAATTTTAGTGGATTTTGCAACTAAGTCGTTCAACTTTGATTTAAATTATCTAAAGCACTGAATATTTACTTCTTTCACAATTAATGCGCTTTGACTAATATTTGGCCAATTTACGGCGGAATGTTGACATGACAACCATGTGGCAGTGGCGAGGCTTCTGGAAATACAGACACACGTCAGCCACATCAGCATTTTGCCCCAGATTGGCAGATAATTGCAAGCAAAAGAAAGTGTAATGCTTTGGGTAATCAAAACTCAATGGTCCGATTGCAAAATCCACTAAAATTGAGTGAAAACGGTGGAATTTACACCTTTATCACTTTTGAATGTGATTTTGTAAAGAACTCAAATTGTATCGAGTATTTGGCTTAATAGAGCACCATAGTTTTTCTTTGATATCTTCACGATCTCTTAGTTAGTGCTGGTGGATTTTGGGACTTCGAGCGTATCAATCCATGTGATCTTTTAATATGAGCTCTATGAGTATGTAAGGCATGAATATACTCTCAACATTGAGAATCCGAGATCATCAACATCCACTAACTGGTGCTTTTTCAGAATTTTGTTACTCCAACCACCCATCGGTCTGACCTACTATTGTTTCATTTATATTCATAAGCTAGAGCAGAAATTTTTTGATTCTCCTTATGCAATAGAATCCACAATGTACATGACCTTTCATTGAACGGCTGTCTTTTTAAAGGATAGCAATTTCCTTTATCTGCATTGCCCTGATTACATTCAGCTGAAGATATGATATGGCTATTTAATATCAGTTTTGTGTGTGTGTGTGTGTGTGTGTATGTGTTATATGTTCTAAATTATCTAGATCAGTAAGTTCATGGTGGCCTGTTTTGCAGGGTCTGATTGGCCACTGCCTTTGTTATAATTTTCCCAAGCACACCAATCTGGTGGCTGAATATCATGATTTTTTGCCATTGCTGTGGTGCTTTCACACAAATCTTGCTTTGACATTTTGTCTGGCCAAAGTGCAAAAGAATTTTTCTATCCATTGATTTTTCTCCTGGTCTATCCCTTTGATGGACTTATCTTGGAAGCAACTGGATTATACAAGTTAAAGCTTGGTTTTCCAGGTCTGTTCACTAAAATTTATATTGTGTTTCATTATTGCACAGACAATGAGGGTGCTGTCCATCATGCTTCTGAAGATCCACAGCCACCGTCAGAATGGTACCATATTTCTGCAGCATGCCTCTTGTTGTAGAGTTTTTCTTCCTGATATGCTGAAGTGGGTATTTTGCTGCTGTTAGGTTGGAGGACACACTGATTGAACTTTATTTGGCTGGCTATTCCAACCAGGCAACTGATGCTGGTGGTGAATCTGGTTATGCAATGACACCACCTGAAGCTTGTGATGGGAATGATTTTACATTGTCATCACCTGGTTTGTTCTAGTGGTTTGCTTCACAATTGGAATAATGGAATACTCCTAAAGAATGACTTACCCTTTTCTTTTGAATCAGATACTAACGATGCTTATGAGCTAGAAGAAGGAGAGTGGATACCGGAAGATTTCCCTATTCCATCTATTTCAAATGAAGACACTTTAAATCAAGGTTGCCTTATTACCCAGAATGGCCCATATTTCTATTTCATTTAGTTTGATACCACTTGGAATATGCACTTTCGTATACAATATTCGTTCTTTTCCTCTCTCTCTCTCTTTCTGTTGGAGATAAAAATTTTCTTGGAGGTAATTAGAGGAAAAGAATAATTCTATGGTCATAATTAAAGAAAGCAGCATGCAATTTTTGAATTAATCTTGACCATTCTGGAGGCGATCGACCTCTTCTTAACTCCTCAACTCCAGTGCTCCCAACTAAAAGCATCTGTACTGTAATCTGTCATTATGGTGAAAGAGCTGGGTCATTGCCTTCTAAGAACTGCGTTCCCCTGTGTGTGACGGTATGATGTGTCACTTGCTCTAACCCAGTTTATCGTCAGAATTTACAAAAGGTGATTATCTTTTTCTCATGATACTGATTGACTGCACTATATTGTCAACCCAGATCTCTTGCAAGATGAGGAAAAATGGCTAGCTCAATATGGTCAAGTCATTCAATCAAAAGAAGAGCCTGTGCTGGAGTTCCCAGTTGTAGATTTGTGGGACTGGGCAGTGGTAAGAGGATCAGGAAAGGATGGCAAAAGTCAGGTGGTTAGGCTAGTCGGCCGGCTCATCAAACGATCTGCTAAACTCCACCCATCTATGCCCGCCGGTGGTGGTTTTCTAAAAACTGCTCCAATATTTCAAGTGCGCTTTGATCTGGTACGAGTTAGAACAGGTTTGGTTTTGCCTTATGATTGTGACAGTTTATACAGTTGTAGTGCTTTTCAAGCGGGGTAGCTCCTTTCTCTTTATAGTTCAACATGGAGGCATAAATATATATTCTAATATGGTTATAATCATGCAACCTCCATATGGTTTTTGAGGATGTTTACATTCATGTGAGTTTTAGTCAATGATCTCTTGGAATTTCTTTCTTTCAGGAAAAATATATAAGCTGCGGAGTCCCAGTGCCAGCTACTTAGCTTCAGTGACTTCTTATGATTCTTCAAATCCAACGAAAGATTGGGGATTTCCCGAGTTAGTAGCTGTAGAAGAATCTGTCAGCCTTTCGAAATCCACTAAGAATAGTGAATCAAAAAGAGTAGCAGATATGGAACCCGATGAACTTTTGGCATCACAGAAGGTAACGTCATCATGAGCAATATAGATGGTTGCCATGGATCTGAGTAATGAAAGAATTTGTTCTTGCTCAGTTGCTTTAGACCGAGGGTGTCCCTTGATAGTCAATATACTGTAAATAGAACTTAAGTTTATGTGCAAATGGATAGGCTGGAGGGCCCTTCCAAGTGTCAGATGAAGGACGCTCAATACTTTCATGGCTTAGCCTTGCCAATGCGCAATATTTCTTGCTTCACACCTCTTGCCCCAAAGTATGCATCACATCATAGATTACTGACTAGCAACGACACAGTTATCGTGTCTGGGTAGCCTATAGATCCTGTGCACTATGGGCATCCATCAGCTGCCAGATCTTCATGTCTTCATGGATTATTAGAATTATTCTATTGGAACCGTGACAAAGCAGATATGGTTGTAGTTTTTGCAGTGTTGGCCTTCATTTTTGCAGTGTTGGCCTTCATTCAAGTTGCTTGACAAAATACTTCAAATAATTTCTCTCGTTTTCTAGAAAATAAGAACTGGTCCATATTTGTCAGAGGTTTTTTTTTTTTTTTTTTTTTTTTGGTGGGTGGAGTGAGCAGCAGTGATTAAAGATATGTTCTCTCTCTTGCATGAGAAAATCCACATGATATTATATGTAACTTGCATGTAACTTAGGTGTAACTCTGGAGAATGCAGAAGACCTATATGAACCTACGGAAACAACAGCCCAGAATTTAATCTGCAACATGTAGGTGCAACTTGCAAGACAGTGCAACAGACTGGTCTATAACCTTGTCTGAAGCAACTTTGACTACCAAAAAGTTTTTGCTTGATAGATGAAAAATGTAGACTACTTGCTCGCGTTCTTCCCTTTTATTGGACTATAATGGTGATTGTATGGACCTCATGATAGAGATGGTCAGTGTTATGAAATACTTCTTGCTTTGTTGCCAGTATATAGGACCTGGATACAAGGATAGAGCTGCTGCAAGAAGAATGTTGTATCATGGCTATGGTGTGGGGCCTGGACAAAAGAATTTGCCGTCTCGTGGTGATGATGTAGGATCTTCTGGAACTTCTGTCTCTACAGAAGAAGCCGCAGCTGAAGCCCTGAACATGTCTTTTGGAGCTGGTAGTTTTGCCAGAAAAGTCCTCGAAAGTATGGGCTGGAAGGAGGTAATACTACAATGCAGATTAACATTCTCTTCAATGGCAAACATCTTCATTAATTTAAATATTTTATAGAGTACAACTATGTCACAGTTGACTGGGAATCAAAGAAAATCCTCTTGGATAGGTCAAGGTCTCTGGCTTTCATCGGGCCTGATGGCTGGGCCACTGGGTTCCAGTGTTTTAGCCCTGAGTGTCGCAATCTGGTTGTTGATATTAACCTATAAGATTCCTTCCGTCATTAAGAAATGTTTGTTGCATCTGCTTCTAGCTTTTCGCTCTTTCTTTTTATTTTTTCACAAGTTCCTGATGTGAAGGAAGCCTTGGTGCAGCTGTAAGGTTGCTTTGATATAAGTCCATTATACTTTGACAAAATAGCCTCTCTGCATAGGATCTACTCTGTGTGCTGAAACCAAATGGAGGAGGAAGACATGTTCATGTAACTGCTGCATGGTTCAACCAAGTTAATTCACAGCCAGTGCCAGGACAATATGATTGACAATGGATGGTTTCCGGCATTCATGGGCCTGTGCTGGTGCTCATTGTACGCAAGGGGAGCTGAAGGTCTTCAAACATCTCTATCCTTGGCTCCTTGGGTGAGCCTGAACCCATGTAAACGTGGCAGCAGGCTCTCAAATTTAGTATATACAGGGCCAAAAAATTTGAACTAGTGATTGGGGTTTTCTCATTCAACCCACCTTCAGCCCTGACTGGGCACAAGCCTGCTTCCGGTTGGACAATTTCAACTGGTGAATAGTCTAGTTTAATTAGGCTTGACATATGCGTGTACTGTCTGAACCCAACAATTCTGGTCACTTTCACTTCTTTCCTCAATCTTTGTCTAAAACTGATTAATCAATAAAAATCAACTCTCAAGTCACAAGATCTTCTTAATTCAATTGCATATACTTCCCTGTTTATCTGATTACAAGTCCTATGTGTAACTGCAGGGTGAGGGTCTAGGGAGGACTGTGAAGGGTTCGGTTGAACCAGTTCAGGCAGTTGGGAATGTTGGCAGTGCTGGCTTGGGCTGGCCTCAAAGTAGTAGAACAAAGCGTCAGTGAGACAACTAGCAAATACCCTTTGAACAGGTAACTTCGAGCTTTATATCTTTTAGATCTTGCACTTAATGTTGGGTGGGTTCAGATGCAGCACCACGAGGGAATAGTGGAAAAGTCCATTTGACAGTCAGACAAGTGGAGAATCTTGGGTGAACCAGGATGAACCATACCTATCTAGCTACTCTACTTCAAAGGGTGATAGAAACTTCTCCAGAATTTTTTGAATGTTAAAGCCCCTTTTTTATTAAACAACAGTCATGCTTTTCCTTAAGACATGAGTGTTACTGCTAGCTAGCATTGTCGAAGAACTTCATCACACCAACTTAGTTTTGTTTCTTTACTTTCTCTAACCTTTGCCAATAAACATCCTTTTGTGGATCAATTACCGCCTTGATGATATCATTCTGTTATGGTAAACCCCATTTTCCATTTAAACTTGCTTCGAGCTGAGTTTGGTAGTTAGATTTTTCGTACATCATTATGAAAGATTAAAATGCACACAAAGTTGATCGTGTAGCCTGCTTTTAACTTTTAACCTTGACTTATCTGTGGAATTATATTGCAGATAATGTTGATGCACATCTACTTACAAATGCGGAGATGGTCTTATGAAGGCAGGTTGCGTAGTTGAGATTAGTGGGCATAAAATGTACATATTGACGAAGTTTGCCATTTTTATCTAACATGTAAGTTGATGCTGATTGAATCGAAATGGCTCTTGTGCAGAATCAACAACAGTTTTGCCCCTCACATCTTTTGTGAATACCACTTCTATGTGTATTTGAAGGAAATGACTTCTCACAATGATTTTACGTTTCCTGTGATGGATGGTGGACATATCTAGACTAGGGGAATGCATAACATCTAGTACATACAGTATGGCCACTGGCCATGAGAATTGTTTGGTAGGTCTACACATTTCCATCTAACCTTATCGTTTAATTACAAGGGAATACGCATTGATAATTCCTAAATTTCATGTGATGATTTTCTTGATTCTCAGAGTTACAGGACTTAATTAAATCTGGTATCTCGGGGTTTTCTTCGGAAGATCCCTTGGGATAATTACAGCAGCGTTGTTATATATGGCGTTGGGTGGATCCGACCAAATCCTTATAGGCCTTGAACCATTGTCGCGTCTTAGGTAGTGTTAGGCCTTGATCCATCCGACAGCCATTCAGCCGGAGTGTAGTGACTCTTTAGGGTTTTTAACAGTTGAGCAATATTTGCAATCTTTGTATTTGACTAATAATAAAATTGTTACTATTTTATCTAGTCGTTTTTTCCTTTTACTTACCTTGTGGAATATAGTAAGTCACAAAGGGAAAAGTGTGATCGATGAATCGCAGGGGACTAAGTGTATCAAAATTGCTACGCTTTATATACATGGGGCATGGATCAAGATTTCTTGAGAGTGCAAGCTGGGAAGATATACATCAGTTTTTCGTATTGGTTCATTAGTTAACTACTAAACAAGAGTTTGAAGCTCTTTCATCCGAACAAAGTGGTTCTGTCCACTCTCTACAGTAAATCCACTCGGGAAACATTTGGCGAACACATGATTCTGTCTTGCTATAATTCTCGAACTATTCCAATTTCAACTTTTTCGTCGCACCCAGGATTTTTTTATTCATAGTATTCACGTAATGACAATTTACAGGAATTCATTGAGGTTCAAAAGTAATGTCGGTGTGGAGGTGGTATGTCCATTCTTAAATTCAAATTGCATGCTTCGAAAGATGTCCCAGAGGCTATAAACCTAGTAATTCTTTAAGTTTAATGTTTGGCTTAAGATACTCCCAATATCAGACTTCCTTTTGGATTGATATGCTCTTGGAGGTGAAGACAAGCAACCTTTTGTGAAGAATCTTGCCATACAAGGGCCAATCAAAGGAAAAATAAGACAAATCTTTTCATGCTGTCTGCTGCTTAGCATAGATTAATATTATCCTATTAAATTGTTAATAACTCAGAGCTAATTAGTCTGCTGCTAGAGCCAATATTTGGTGAAAGACATAGAAGATTCTTGATTATGTCCCCTTTTTCTCCGTGATTGGCTCGTGCTACATGAGCCCCACCTTTTTTTTTTGGCGCCCTCTCCCATACTATGATTTTGTACATGGCACGTGTGACTTGTATATTTCAGAATGATACAGATTTCCTTGTAGTGGACTTTATTTATCTTCCATGATGGAAAATGCTCGGTTGACATGATTGATCTCTCGGAGAAATTGTAGGGCTTGTCGGCAGGTCTCATATTCGGCTTTATTGAACTGAATTAATTCAGGTTGAACATTTTAGTTTTGAGGGGGACATGATTTAACATTGGGACCATAAGGTCCTTGAGGGTTTTTGATGAATAAAAGCTTTTGCTTTATGTACTTCATTTGTCTTTAATGTGTATGTTGATAAGGTGGATGATAATCCCATTTTCTTTCTTCGCTTAGTTAGGAGCTCATGATCTTGCTTTAGGTAGTAATTCCCTTCTTAAAGACATCTTTCATTTAGGAGGAGAATCAATTAAGAGATGAGATGTAACTTTAGTTGTCGGGACAAAAACTAAAAATGGTTCTCTTTTAATTTTGTTTCTTTTGGACCAAACTGAAGAACGATTTGACTTCACCATTTCCTTTTGGCCATCGGTTTTGGTTAGAAAATTTATCCGCGAGATTTTTCCCCTCGCTAATCATGTAACTGCATTCTGTGAATTTCAGCTGGCAATGCATGTCTTTATTTGCAGTAGACCAAGTACAGAATGGGAGGAAAAAGGGTTTATTGATGGCAAAGCTTGCCTGGATGAACAATCCCTTTTTGTGTCAAACATTAAGAAACAAAACAAAACAAGACAGAAGAATGAAGTATATTGGTTTTTTTGCCTCAGAACTTTTCTGGAGACAAGACTGTTCAAGGTCTCAAAACTATTATGATTCTTTCTCTTGAAACCATAGTCATAATTATATACACTACTTCCTTACAGGCAAGTAAAAGCACTCTTCGCTTTTGAATCTTGGTGAGCTGCCCTTTCGTGCTCAACAAGTGAAAAATGGAAGCACCAGTGCCCTTGTAATCAGTCTGCACCTCCACCCATTGAAGGGTCTTGCAACAGGAGATGAAAGCAAACAAAATCAAAAGGCCAAAGATCACGTGAAGCTTTGGAGGATTGGTGCTTCAAGAAGCTGTGGCAAACGAAATAAAAAGGTGTATTCAAGTTGGGAAGCAAAACGGGTCCACTAACAGTACTCCAATTGGTGACGGGTCAACCTCAGTGCTCTCTTTTAGTCTGTCAAACCTCCAACAATGGCCATCATTTCTCCAAAGGTGTAAGAATTTGGACAAAAACCCTTGGCCAATTTGAGACAAAAGGAGACGTGGAGGGACAAGCTTTGGCACGCACCAAAAGCAATTTTGTCTCTAAGAATTGATGGCACACACTTTCCTTTTTCCTTTTCTCATGCACATATGGCCCGACCTTTCAACATATGTATGTATGTGTGTGTGTGTTTGTTCCATATAATTATGGGTTCTCTAGATATGCACGTGTAATGGAGTGGGAAATTATAACCATTCTTTTGGATGCTTCAATTGTTTCAGCTAGTTACAAACTTAAGGGCCAAAACATTCTTGAGATCTTATCTGTGTCTCTTTCACAAGTAAATTACATCTTGATCTCATTGGACGAAATAAGAATGTTTGATGCTCGCATTATGTCTGTAGAAATAGTGAGAAATGGTATGGAGTTTTTACACTGCATTTGTTGGATGACCACGAGCCAATTTAATGGCTTTAATAGAAAAAAAGATACATTCAGAACTTTTACTTGAAACTTTGCTTTGCTAGGTGTGATGTGACAAGTTAATTGTCTAAACTTTTAACTCGTCCTTTGAATTTCATTTGTGGGGTAACCTAATTTTATTTGTTTCAAAAGGCGCATCATGAATTTATGGGCCAATCAGTGTGTTGTACCTACAAAACAGAGAGGAATAATCCAACCCTTAATCATCTTGTTTGTGTGAATTATGAAGTTTTAAAACTTCATCAACAAGATATATCTTGGTAAAGTTGAGAGAAGGCTTAAAAGTCCAGTTACTCGATGCGTTCACAATGATCATATTTTTACCATTCAAACCCAAAATTTTAGCATAATTCTCATATCATGATCTCAGTGTTATCATTGCGTATGAATTTCCTCGAGCGTGTGAATGTGGCTCCATCTTTTTCCACGAGATCGGAGCAATAAAGTCAAGTCATTTGGGAGACAAACCGCGCTCATGTCACATCCAACTAAATATTACAACTACAGTAAAAAGGAATGTGTTCAGAAATGGAGTAATGACAGTCTCTTCACGTAATAGTTACGCATTTCAATACGTGGAAACAAGACATGAAGAAAGAGGACAAGAAATCACTAAGTAGTTCACCAGGAGAATGGCAAGGGCCGCAAATAAGGGCAGACAGTAATTATTGTGACGAGTATAACGAAAAGACTATGGATAGAAATGGAAGCACTTTCACATTAGCAACACCTTCATATACGTGTGTCTAAAAGCAAATAAGTGTGTCTATGGACCACAATGTATCATTTGTCTCTCAGCAGGGTCAAAAGACAATACTACAATGGTGCAGCGGAAGAAAAAGGGTCACTAACAAAAAGTGCGTTAGGCACTCTGACTTACTTAGGGTTGTGTGTTCATTGGATTGAGGCTTACGCCACACTACACATAGGGGAGCCTGGTCAAACAGACGATGGACTATATTCAGAACATTATAAATCCACTGTATGTGCCTGGCTTCTCTCTGCAAAAACTGGTGTCTCGGTTTGTGGAGCTTTTGAGCTGCATCTTCATGAAGGAGACTTTGAGGTACTTGGCAGGAATCGCAGGCCCGAGCGGGTATGGCTCTAATGCCACCGCTGAGCAAGTCACTGTGGATTGCTCTAGCTTGCTTCCTTCTCACCTCACTGCCATCATCACAGGTTGGTTCGTCTCTGATCACACTCTTGCTCATCTTCATACAAAAAAACAGGAGTTATCTTCTGGTTTCTTTTCTATTCTTTGTTGGGGTGGGGAGGCTGTTCATGACACTCTTTTGCTCACCATGGGTTGGAGTCTGCTTCTGCTTTGAAAGATAATTCTCTTCTTGCTTGACATCTCTCTCTCTCTCTCTCTCTCTCTCTCTCCATAGTCAGGGAAGAATATTGTATTGTTTCTTACGGTATATTCATTGTTATGGGTTGGAGTCTGCTTCTGTTTTGAGAGATAATTCTCTTCATGCTTGACATGTTTTTCTTCTTCTTCCGAGGGTTTTTTAGCTCTCTCTCTCTCTCTCTCTCTCTCTCTCTCCCCACATGTTCAGGGAAGAATATTGTATTGTTTCTTCACTGTCATGACCTTTTTCTCTGCGAATTTCGAACATTCCTAGCTACATTCGAGAGCAAATCTATTTGGCCTCTAGATGGATATAATTTGTTCGGCCAAATCAGTGGCACAAACAGCTCTATCAACCATAATTACATTAGACGATATTACGCTGTGTTCAGACAATAATCCAGCGATGGAGAAGCTGAGATGGATTACCAAAAATATAAAAAGACATGCATAGTAATGGATTGATGGTGGTTCTCTTTTTTGGGTGGAAATGTAGAAGGATATGGTTTTTTTCTCTTTGAGCATACTTTTCCTTCATTTTCTTCACCAGATCACTTGCTTTTTGTACCATATCTGCTAAGCCTCCTAGCATGTGCCTTCCTCTTTTTTCTCCATTTGAAAACTCCTTCATATTACAGATGTTATGAGACTGACATCTATGTTTTCCTACAACCCAAATCGCTTGTTTTTATATAGACAAGATCAGAAACTGATTTTGCCTTTGTAATTTGGGTCGTGAAGGGGCTACATCAGGAATTGGAGCAGAAACGGCGAGGGTGTTAGCCAAGAGAGGGGTCAGAATAGTACTACCAGCAAGGAACTTGAGAAAAGCAGCTGAAGTGAGAGACAAGATTTTGCAGGAATCTCCAAACGCCAAAATCATATTGTTGGAGATCGATCTCAGCTCCTTCACTTCCATTAGAAGATTCTGTGCCGAATTCTTGTCTCTTGGGCTGCCACTGAATCTACTAATGTATGCTTCCTACTTTTGCCTATAATTAATATTTCCGCACTGGCATTTTACGTTTTCATAAATGGTAATGGAAGATGCGAAATGTTTTTTTCCAGAAACAACGCAGGAGTATTCTCCCAAAAGTTGGAGTTTTCGGAGGAGAAGATCGAGATGACATTCGCAACGAATTACTTAGGTAATGAATCAATCTCCTATTGAAACAGCACAGTATCTAAGTTGAGTTGATTACATGCTAAGAACCTTTTTCTAGTTGATTTACATATCTTAATCGAGTTCTAATTGGGGGAAATCATTTTGGCAGGACATTATCTACTGACGGAAATGCTACTAGAGAATATGATAGAAACGGCGTCACAATCAGGCGTAGAAGGAAGGATCATCAACGTTTCCTCAGTCATTCACAGCTGGGTGAAGAAAGATTCTTTCCGCTTCAGGCAGATTGTCAACCCCAAATGTAAACAAAACCCGATCCATTCAACTTCTCAGTAACATAGGAAAAAGCTAACTCGTCGATCAACTTTACTTTGTTCGTGCAGTTACAACGGCACACGTGCGTATGCTCAGTCGAAGTTAGCCAATGTTATGCACGTCAAGGAAATGGCAAGACAGCTCAAGGTACAAAACCTTACTCAAGAGTCGAGAGTAATTTCGTGTTAATCTCCTTCGATTGTGAAAACACGTCTCACACCAGAACTCACATGACAGGCAAGGAATGCCAGGGTTACCATCAATGCGGTCCATCCAGGCGTAGTGAAGACTGGAATCGTCCGAGCACATAAAGGTTTTATTACAGGCAAGGCGCTTGTAAATTCAACTGAGTAAAAAGAAATTTCTATTCACGAGCCC
Source organism: Eucalyptus microcorys (assembly GCA_014182515.1). Classification (NCBI taxonomy): domain Eukaryota; kingdom Viridiplantae; phylum Streptophyta; class Magnoliopsida; order Myrtales; family Myrtaceae; genus Eucalyptus; species Eucalyptus microcorys. Next base: position 25,958,064 of record CM024572.1, read on the forward strand.
AACAAATTTCTAGTTGCCACATAATTTATCTAATAATTTGACAATTACGACTCAAGAATACGAAATAAACCTAACCGATGAAAATTTCTCGATGCAGATTCCCTGTACTTCATTGCATCCAAGCTACTGAAGACTATATCGCAGGTTTGTGTTCGCAATTCACATATCGTGCGTGCGCACCCACAGAGAGTAATTCGGGTTTGATTGTAACGAGAGCTGACTTTGTGATTGCAGGGCGCATCAACAACTTGTTATGTTGCTCTGAGTCCCAAGACAGAAGGGATCAGTGGTAAATACTTTGCAGATTGCAATGAAAGCAACTGCTCGCGCCTAGCAAATGATGAACATGAAGCAAAGAAGCTATGGAAGCAGACAAGTACATTGATCCAGAGACGACTCCGACAATAGATATATATTCTATGTACCTTTTGTAAAGTTACAGCGGTTAGGAGCCATGTATATAAGGTTATGTAATCAAGACTGCAGAGGGCATACACAACAGTAGGCTTATTGGCGGGGAAAGCATAGGCGAACGAAAATAAAAAGCTACTATATTACAGCTGATAAAGATAAAACTCCATTTCCTTTCATTTCAGACTTCCCTAAACACAATTCTTCACCTGAGACTTACTCTGGATATAGCATAATTCTCTCAATCTCCACCATCCAATCGTACAATGAGAGCATTTTCACAGAATTTTCCCATATATCAAGTCCAAAGGAGATGTAAGAACTGGTTATTTAATCGAATTGTGTATATTCAATATCTACATCAACATGGGTGGAATTACAGAGAATTCCATAGATAAAAGATTCATATTCATGAGATGCAACTCGTTAAACATGTAGGGTTTTGGCAGCACTCACATGTAGTCAATGGTTTAAAAAAAAAAAGAAACACTAGAGAGCTCAAATAAAACTAAGTCAGGCTTGCCTAAGCTGACTTTTGTGGCATAGGCAAGCTCGGCATGTCATTTTCATTAAGAAATATAGGAAAGCTAAAGAGACAGGATCGTCCTGTAAACTATGATAAATGACTTGATCATACATGCCACTACTCAACCAACACCCCCTGCTTTCAACTTTTGTTCCAAAACAAGCTTTGTTTTTTTTGTCCCTGTCGCTAGCTTTTCATGTCACAGAAAAACATCAAAATCTCATTACTGAGCCCTATGAGCTTACTAACCAACTTCCAGGAAGCCTTTCATATTGTCAGTAATAAAGCATACGCATGGATTTGTAACCACAAAGAACCTAGTTTTAGCCACTTAATAAGCTGCATGAACGCAGTCACTTTCTGAAAATTTCTCACCAAGATCAACAGCATACCTAATTGATGCATTACTTTCAGATATTGTTTGCAAATAGCCCAATCGTTATCCAATGAAAAGTGAAAATATTGAAATGAATATGTCAATGCAAAGAACATGAACCAAGGGGTTTGGTATACAAAGTGAGATAGCAAGGAAGCTAAGGTGAATGAAGACAAGAACTACAGAGAACAATTCATGTTAATTGGCAATGAACAGCTTACAATCATGTCTTGACATTAGTCAAAAAGAGCACATTCCCAACAAGGTAAACAAGCCTACCCTCCTAGATTCCAGGAAACTGCAGTAACCAAGAGAATACAAGGTAATTGTAACACTCTGGCCCACAACTTTCCGTGATTATGCATCGCCTCGACATGTTCTTTTGGGTTAGACCAACCACATGAGTGCCTCAAACCAAAAAATGGGGGACCTCATACAGCCCGATACGCCTCATAAGATGCTCCATTATGAGATAAAAACTGTAAAATCTTCTCTTACACGTCAACTGTCAGGCAACCTCTCACTGATAATTACTTGACCCTGTCACAAGATGTGACAAAGAAGGGATCAACAATTACTGGGAAAATGTCTCAATCCTTATTTCTTAACCTGAAACAGACAGACAATCATGGAGTGTCATAAAACCTGAACAAAATCTCATGAGAAAGTCCAAATTTTAAGGTGGGGAGGAGGAAATGGAGTCAACAGGCACTAACAGAGAATTGAGATATTTCATTCACATAATGTTAGCCTTCAGCAGGGTTACTATTTTGGTTTAACAAGGACCATTGCGACCAAGACAAATGGGTAATGACATAGGAAGTCCATAAACTTTTTCCAGTTATTCAATGTGGCCCTGGGACTTTTTCTATTCCATTTAGTTCCTGAACTTTTCAAAATCGATTCAATGTCATCCTTCCATTATCCTAGTCATGTGCTTTTGGCTGCATAGCATGCCGCCTCAACAGTGAGTTAACAAGGATAGTAACATGGGTGCCACCTCATTTCTTTTTTCAACCTCTTATATTTTCATATTTTTATTCTCTTCTTCTTCTGTTGCTGCTGCTGCTGCTGCTGTCCTTATTAATCTGCCCCTCCAAGATCGCTGCCATTACAGAAAGTGGCTACCAGAGAGCCATCTAACCATCACTAAGGACCTGCAGACAGCTCTGCAGCACAGCTCGTTCTCTATAGATAGTAAAATACCACCATTGACGGAACCCTCGGTTGACAGACCTGTGATCCCCCCCAACTCTCTGTTCAAATGCACCAAAAGTCGTGTGACCGCAAATCAAGGACGCATGACCAAGATTCTAGGTCACCTGACCACAAATCGAAGTCACAAGGCCAAGATTCAATGTCACACGACCCTGATTGATGTCACAGGTCTCTAAGAAAAGACAGAGATAATTGGGCTTATTCTCCAAGCCAGAGCTCGAACTGATTAGTTCCTCAATACTCATTCAAGACACTCAAAATCTGGAGAGCCTTCCTGTGCTTAAAGAATGAATAATGTTACTGAGTGTCTCATTCCGTTGTAAGAACAAGGTTGAAATTTTAGGACATCCAGGAGATCTGCGCCATCTAATTTCTTCAATCAATCATGCATCTTCACCATCTCTATAGGTGGATCATCAGAGATTCGTGAGGGTGGTCAGCAATGGTCAAGTTCGGTGGTCGTGTTTGAGTCCATGGGTGGCAGTAAGGGTGGTGGCTGCAACGTGGTGGGGGAATGTTTGTGACATGGAATTTTTTAACAAAACATGACATTGAACCAAGTTTGAAAAGTTCGACAAGGAAAAGTTCAGGGATATCCAGTATTACTACCCTTAAACATAAAATACCAACTGAAATAGAGAGACTTGAAAAGCTTATATGTAACAAAGCCAACTGAGGTACCACCTCCCTTATCACAAAGTACGGATATGAACAATCAATCCTATTAATTTTACCAAAAAAAAAAAAAAAAAAACAATCAATCCTGTTAAATGCAAAACATCCTGCACAAGCAGCCATCTCATTGAAAAATGGCCCCCAACCGCTATTCCCAGTTTTTATCCACCACCAAATTGATAATCACATATCATCTCACTTTCCCTTGCACTTTTTAAAATGACAAGTGATTCCCATCCTATTTGTTGACTGGTAAATGAAAGCTCTAAAAGTACTGAACCAGGCACCCCTAAGGAAACAACCAAATGACCAAACCAATAGCCATCACCAGTCTTATGTATTACAATTGACTTCCACATGGTGGCTAGCAGTTGGGCATTTCTCCCGCTTAATCATTCACAATAATAAAATAAAAATCTTGATAACACATCTCATTAATTTGCAGGTGGACTCCCGTATATGAGAGTGTTTCACGCAATTCGAAAAGATGCACCTCAAATAATCCCTAATTACTCAGTATGGACGTTTAAGCTCACCTTGATGTTAAAAATTTCGAACCGATGACAAGTAGAAGTTATCAATTTGGCTTTTGAGATTTTTGTTTCTTGGGGTTGGAATTTTGGTTTTTAATTTAGTTATTAGTTTGTTTGAAATTTTTATATGAGGTTCGTCCAGATATATAAGTTATTGAAATGTAGTTTAAATTGAACCAAACTGAACCACGGATGCCCCAAAAGTAACTCCTAGCAACTCAAATAGACATAACATGGAAAATTCTATCCACGAATACCTTCGAGATGACCGGCGAACAGATGATGGGGATCCTGAAGATGTTGCTATTCTAGTGCTTGTACCACGGTTCACTTTCTTAATGTCTCTCTCAACTTCCCCATATTCAATTTCATAATATTTCTTCCTTGCTGGAGACTCACTAATTTCAGTTGAAACTGAGGTAACTGGAGCAGACAGAGAATTTATTGAGTACTCTTGATGAACTGTGGTTTTTGATGGTGAGGTTCCTGTACATCATAAGATAATAGTATATTTGCGTTAGTGCAAAATCCACTTTGAAAGAAACAAACGGAAGAGTAGTCAAATGTCACAGAAGGAAAACCACAACATTTATATGAACGCATAGATGAAGTCAGGATACATGCTGGTGTTGGCTGCTCAGATCTATAGGCAAAAGGTCTGACATGTGTTGACAGTCGTAAAAGTCAACCTCAGATGCATAAAATGTAAAGGAAACAAGAGAGAAATATGTACCCTGTGTTGCAAATTCTTGAAACTTCCTTCTCATAATCCTCACAAACTTGTATAGATCATTGCTTTTGTTCAACTCATGGATCAATTCTTTCGTGCCATCCAATGGGGGATCACATTCCAATACTAAGACAATCCAGCCAAAGAAAAAAAGTGGGTCAGCAACTTCGCCTATGGTTTAAATGTCCAAGCAAAACATCCAATACCAACCACCAAGCCTTACAAGTATACGTGTCATTTGCATGACGAATGGTGAAAAAGTACACGTCATGTGGATTTTCTATATCGATATTATTGAACATGAACTTCACCCCTACAATAACAACAGAAGTCAGGAGACCAATCATGCGAGATAAATAAATAACGGTGCCACCCACATGCTTGCATTTACCATTTCCACCTTCAATTTGGAAACCAAGAACCTTATTGTACCAAGAAATTGCCTCTTGTATATCCACCTTTTGTCCAATTCTCTGTTCATTCTTTTCTTCACATGCTGTCAAAGCTTGCAATGAACAGAGTAACATGCAATCAGATGGAGAAAGGATCAATGTTTTAAAGGAAATGAGAGACACTTAACAGTAGCAATAAATCATTATTATACCAAAATAACCAGAAAGAAACAAAGAAAATCAATTAGACAACACAATAACCGGAATGTTGCAACACATCATGAACATTTTTTTGTCCGGCTGTGTTGCATTTGCTCTTCAGGTTCAAAGTTACATAACTACAATACAAAATACATGTGAGCTATTTAAGACCTGTCAAAATACAATAACATGTTTAATCTAACTGGGGATTCACATCAGGTCCTTTAACGCCAAAAGGACGAGAAGAACAAGACCCAAGCGTTATGAATTTGAATCTTCGAGCCAATGGCTTAATGCCAAAGCCAACATTTATACGAATGCAATACGTCAATGCAGGCAAAGGAAAATGGGGGAATTCTATGTGATATCGGTTGCACCTAATGCTTATGAGACGTAAATGCACATTCTTGCATTTCCAGGAGAAGTTGTCCTGATGAAATCATAACAATAACAATGTCCCTGTATCAACCTTTCATTGCATCTTTCCAGGATAAGCAGGCCTGGCAACACAACTGTTTCCAAGTAGTATCCTCAACACAGTACACACACAATTCTGACACAAGGTCCAAAGTCAGAAAACTAAGTAGTGACCAAACCTTTAAAGAACTGCACTTTAGAATTCTGCTGACCGCACTCAAAGTAGATAAAAACAAAGATAGAGAGCACACCACTCAGTTCTTGGGATACGATCGCAGCACACTTATCCCTCCTGGCCTTCTGGTCCTGCAAGGATCTTCTGAGATTCTCTTGCCTCGACTTTACGGCACAGATAGAGTCCATAATCGCCATTCGCTTGGCCTCAGTACGAGTCTTAACTACACAAAATCAGATACTAATAATATTCAGCGAGCAGCAAAAACCGTACTCCCACGGGGTACCCAATCGTTCAACAGGGCAATGGAGAGAAGACTTTGAGTTCGACCGAGAGCGAGAAAGACCACAGCAGCCAAGAGCAAACCTGCGAGCGCTTTGACAAGCTCGTCCTCCGCTTCCTTCAAGCTGCTCTTCAACTTCGACAGCCTTCCTGCGACAAGGGGGAAAAACGAGTCCAGCTTCATCTCAAATTCTCCAATCAATCCAAAAATCACATCGAATTGCGACGGAAGCAGCCCCGAAACCCTAGCCTAGAATGGGGCGCGAACGGCCGCGCGGGCGCTGTCCTAAGGACGCAGAACAGACCTTGATTTTGGACGGTCTCCCGCGCTTTGGCCTTCGCGGACTGCAGCGACTCCAGGAACGACGACGCGAGCGCGTCGATCTCGCGCTGCTCGCCGGCGATCTCCGCCGCGCACGCCAGCCGCAGGGACTCCATCTTCGCCCGCACCGATTCCCCCTGCATCGTCGTCCCCACAGAGCGCGCTAGAGAGAGAGAGAGAGAGAGAGAGATGAGAGATTTGAATGCGCTAATGACTCTTCAGCCCGCCATTTCTGCTTTCGAGTTCAAACGCGAGAAGCCAGATTCCTAAGAAATGATTAAAAGAGGCAACGGGAAAAAAGACACAAAAGGCGACGGTTGACGGGAGAAACAGTGACTCGCGAGCGTGTGACTCGGTGAGTTGCCGAGTTCGGTTAAAACTTCGGCGGCAGTCGCTGAGCTCGATTGAATCTGCAATTTACATCCCCCTGGATTTTGTCAACAGCTATCTGTGATTCATTAATTCTCTCTCTTTTGTTATGCAATTCATGTGTTCTTGCTACTAACTGGAACTTAAGCTGAATTTTGGATGGAATGTTGTCAAGATGGGCACGGGAGGAAAGATGGGATGTCCAAAAAACAATTGAGATTCTTGCTAGGCCCCCGGCCCTAGGCGTGCCCAAGCTCGGCCATGTCGGATCGAAATGATGAAATTAGTAGGATCTAAGTAAATAACTTCTTTTCAGAATTGCTCTTATATATTATATTCGATTTTAGCATTTAATTTCGGTCTAACCAAATTTGGGCTAAAAAGAAATTGGGCCCAATGCTATGCTCGGGATTCTCAGGCTTGTCCATTGATCGAGTCTTACTGGATGATAAGGCGGGTTCCGGTCAAAATGCATCCGATGCCAACAAACGTAAATTTTTGTTCAAAGTGCATAGTGGCTATTAGTGAAATTCACACCTTTTTTGAGTGGTAATAGATGGGCCGATAGGAAGTACGTCTAAGGAGACACGTTGATTTGGGCCTGACCACGAGATTTTGGGAATTTTTGGGCCTAGTATGGCCTTTTCACAGGATTGGCTTAGTTAGGCACAACTAAGGTGCTCCATGACAACATTTCTCTTCCTCAACATTTGGCGGTTGGCGGTCATCAGTTGGCGATTCGTGAGCAATAATAAAAAATGAATAAATAAATAAAAAAAAGAAACTGTTGCGTTACCAAATGCATTTCTATTTTTTTTTTCTATTTCAAGAATAGAAATTTTGTGTAATTACTAAACGGGTTCTTTTACCTGGAAATTGTTCCCCGGAATAGAAATAGAAAAGAACTATTTCTGAAAAAAAAAAAATTCTTCCCCAGCCAAGAAGTGTTATCATTCGCATCTTAAAGTAGCATCTATTCCGACACACAACACAACATGTGTCAATACACCATTCTTTAAAAAATAGAGAATTCCGACACGTTGTATATTAAATGTGTATTTTTATTATGATTATTTTAATCAAATTAATTTGATTCAAATTCACGAATAAATAAATAATTAAGAAGAAGCCTATAATGAATTTAAGCTAAAAACATTAATACACTATTTGTTAATATTATTCATTAGGGTTAATACCCTAGAAAATCCCAAACTAGTACACTTTTGACAAATTTACCATAAACTATTTTTTTGATCACAAAAAACCCCAAATTGGTATACCTTTAACAAATTTATCATAAACTAGTACACTTGTAACAAATTTACCCTCTGTTAGTTTTCATTAAATTTTATTGTCAAATTATTAAGTTAAATGACATATAACAGTTGATTGGTATAATTTTACGCTCTGTTTGTCATAGTTTACAACTTTTGTGATTTTTTATGGTATTAATCCAATTTAACGGAGGGTAGATTTGTCGCAAATTTACCAATTTGGGGTTTTTTTGTGGTCGAATAAATTAGTTTGGGGTAAATTTGTCATAAATGTACTAGTTTAGGGTTTTTTATGGTCAGTTGAGGTAAATTTGTCATAGGTATATCAGTTTGGGGTTTTTCATGGTCAAAAAAATAGTTTGGGGGTAAATTGTCACAAATGTACCAGTTTAGGGTTTTTTAGGGTATTAACCCTTTTTCATTATTTCAATTTGACAAATTCAACTCAATTATAATAATCCAGGAAAAAAAAATAAGCAATTTATATTATGAACTCACGGATCAAAACATGTTGGAAGAAAAGAGAAAAAAAAAACTTGGGCATACAGTGTATGTCACGAGAAGTGAGAGTTGAAAAAGAAGAGAGCACTAAAATTTTCATTTTCCCCCTTTATTATTTTTATTATTTTTATTATATTTATATTTTAACCAATCATTTATTAAAAAAATTTAAAATTGACCGCATGTTGAAATCACGCGTCGAAATTCCAAACTCGCATGTTGAAATTGCGGACTCGTGTGTAGGAAAGTGTCGGAAGAATTGACCAATTTCCGACACTTGTTAATCGCGGAGAGTGTAAGAGAATATCAAAGAGTGTCGGAATATCCAACATGATACGAAAACTCTCGAAGAGTGTCGGTGTCCCTAAAACACAACAAGTAAAAGTAACCAATCCTAAATAGTTCCCAAAAGCAATTTGCACCGCTCCCACCGTAATTAATTAATTAGCAAGACAACAAGAACAATCGAGAAGGAAAGAGAAAGATAATGGGGGCCCTTTGCTTTGCTTTTTCCATGTCAAAAAAGAGGGTCATCCTCCCTCCCATCATTTCCACCGGCAGTCCCCCAATAACTTTCACAGAAGCCCCACCAGGCACATAACCGAACGCAAGTTACTACACTTCAAATGGAAGGAAAGAGGAGCACCAACTTTACTTTTTCCAGTCAATTGAGAGAATTCGAGCCTGCTTTTCCCTTGGCCAAGAAGAATGGGCAAGAGCTTCCCTTCATGTACGCTTCTTTTTGAGATCCTTCTGTCTTCCCAAGTGAAGGATAAGGACAGGACTTTGTTTTGGCAAGACAAAAGCTGGGTTGGCAAGGACCCTCCTTGCTTTTGCTTATTGCCTTTTGTTCTACGGTCGACTGCAAACTCTAATTTATTTTTGTGTTGCAAGTATGTCCACGGAGATATGTCCACTAAGATGCATTTTTGTCATGTCTACTGAGGCCTGTTCTGCGAGTGGGATGAATTTAAATTTTGCAGAGAAGGTCCCCTGACCATGTCTGGTGAGAGAGAGAGAGAGAGATTTCAAAAAGTTCCAAGTATTATTATCACTCAATAGCTCCAAGATATACATAATTTTGCCAAAACTAGGATGATACAATCAGCAAACTGTCAGGGAAAACAAAAGAAACGTTTGAATTTTGTAGCAATACCAACTCAAACCATGTAATGCCTAGCGAAGAAAAAATATATAAATTGATCTCAAAACGAAATGGCTAACAGCTTAAGCAAGAAAGAAAAGGGAAAAAAAGAAAAACTCTCTACAATCTGAGTCATTATGATCTGATCATGGACATCTCACATTTCTTCCAGGACCTCCATAGTAAAAGTAGATGCCCCAGACTCTGTTCCTCCCTTGCCTCACGTCGTAGCAGTTCGGGTGATCGGCCAAAACGCGTAGGTTTGACGGAGGGACCAGGCTGTTGTCCCAATCCACAACTTGTAAGTTCCGAAAATACGATGACCTCGTGAACCCTTCGCCGGCGAAATGGCCGCTGCCCATCTGCGTGGAGGTGTGGTAGCCTCTCGATCTGGTGTTGACGATTTCGCCTCCGAATTGCACCATGTTCGCATGGCTTCTCAAGTGACTGAACAAGTATGCTGGCCAGTATCCTACAAGTAGGCCTGAACCAAATTGGAGCCACCAGTGTCCGTGCTTTGGATCCTGCAAATAGTGCATTGGCATCATTGGTCTTGAGAGTGACTCGTTTGGATGATTAATAGTTAATTGACATTAATGGAGTCCAATCATATGATTTGCTACTTTATTGTAATAGCATAATTTATCTCTTCTCGGTGGATCTCATTCAGTATCTTTGCTCATATGCAGAGGGGGAAAGAATCAAGAGGCCACATGAAGTGTTCTGCAGTGGTGACTGGAAAAAACAAACAGAATCTTACAAATGATTAATATGCTAATGAAAGGTGGAATAGCTATGCCAGAAAGCTGATTGACTAGTGTGGTCAACTTCATTTATTTAAAAGTGGGTCTCATTATGGATCTCATCAGCACATTTGGCAACAGTGCAACTCTTGTTAGATAATTGCTACTGACTGCGCAGAGATTGGCCATATTGATCAAGTCTCTAATTTTTAAGTGTAGGTAAGCAGACTATCTACTTCACAAGTCATTTCAAGATTATAGAGAATCTCAAGTTAAAAAGCAAAAAGCTCCATGTATACATCAAAATAATGGCATTCAGTTTACCTTCCAAACCATTACGCTAATGTCAAATTGTCTGCCATTGTAAGAAGACCTCGGTGAGATAGCAGCTCCAATAGCGATCCTTCTGTTTGTCTGAACAAAGCCTGAGCACAATAGGTTGTAGCAGCCAGTTGCTTGGTATGCATCTGTCTGCAAATTGTTCGCCTCTCAGTTCCTTTTCAAATTTCTTATATACATAATTTACGGAAAGATATAGTTCGACTGATTTCTCATGTCAGATCGACCCAGCCAGATGATACTTACAGTCCAGTAAGTGAAGAACCTTGGGTAGGTATCTCCATATAATTCCGGGCTAACCTGATTATAGAGAATGTTAAGATCATTCATCAGTAACAAACAATAATTCCGGGCTAACCTGTTCTTTTAAATCTGTGTCAAACATTAACATTTTCATTTTTCTAGGCCCTCATATAAAATTAGAGTTTTTCTCTAGTGTTTGTGGTCTGGTTTACAGAATGCAGAGAAAAATAGCAGTGATTGATCAAATACACTTGCCTGCCATCCAGCTTCGATTGTGTTAAGGTCATTGCCAAAGGAACCTGAAATAACCCATATTTGTGACAAGCTAAACTCGTACTCGTCGGTGACCCGGGGCGCCCACACGTTAATGCTCGCTTTAGCTCCGTAGAATTGGTCCCCATTCACGTACACAACTGCATGCTGTAGTAATAAGGAAAGCGATGTTTTTTCAGATTCCTGCTTTATAAAATGCTACTTATCCAAAGAACGAGTATTGAAGTTATTGATTGTTTTGGATCAAAGGTTGTTAGGCCGTAACTCACGTCAATTAATGCATGGTCCTCTTTTCAATTATGGGGTTTTAATTTTTCAAACGGCTCAATATAGACAGTTCAATAATCTGATGATTGGTGCCAAACAACAGCTTCCATTCATGTAAAACTAGGATTAGTAGTAAGCAACAAACGCCTAAATAGGTATATTCAGCTGTATGAAGGATAAAAAGTCAAAAAAGAAGGCAAACACTGTGTTTTCTCCTTTGCTGATTATGAAGAAATGTTTCCAATAGTAGCAATGCCAGAAACTTCTTTTTGTTAAGCAATATTTCTGACAGTAGGAAAAACAGAGAATTTTGCAATCTTTCTTGTTTATCATATCTGAGTTCATCATTGACAGTTTGACACAGACAACAAAACGCTGCGTAAGCAGAGACTCGCTCACCTCATGACCACTGCCCGTTGAGTCCCTTCTAACATTCCTCCTCGACTTCCTTCCAAACCTTCCAATGGAACTTGCCCTGAGCATGTCTCTCTCTGTGGTTCTTCTGATTGGGATTGTTCCTTCTGGGCATGACCCACCTGCCTCGGCCCATAGTTGAAAAGCATCTGTGACTTCATCTGTGGTTGAGTCATTGCCCTTTGGCCTCTCTGGTGGATCCTGTAGAATCCCAATTATTCAGACTCAAATCGTCCACCTTTAATTTCTTTGGTGATTTGATAAAAGGTGAAGTAGTACCAGTGCTTTCTGCCCTTTGAGCTGAGGGTGGTCAAAAGCAGGTTGAAGATGAGTAAGCACACAGTCTATCAAATCGCCATCTGGGCTCTGCCAAAAAGAAAAGCAAAAGGATCATTCATCTTCCTTGAAAGAAAACAGAAGAAATGAAGCGGCATTGCTGAGCCAAATGCTCTATCAAGAAAGACCAGAGAATTAGTAGAAACAAAAATAAAAGCAAGACAAAAAAGAAAAAAAGATATACCTGAATGGTCTTCACTGCAGGTTTATTGATTTTCTTGAGATAAGCCTGGACTTTCTTCAGCTTGTGCAGCTCGTTATATGGATGGAAAGTTTGGTTGACTGGTGGTTTGTTAATGGATTCTGCTGCTGTAGCAGGCAGTGAAAGAACAGGGCTTAGTAAACAAAGAGCAAAGAGGGAAGAAACCAACATGGGCATGATCCGAGGAGGAGGAGGAGGAGGAGAAAGTGCCAATTTTGAGGAATGTTTTGACTGAGAAAAGGAGTGCTGTTGGGTTCTCATGACTTCGGGGTGTTGTCCTGTTGTGCGATGGTAAGCACGAGACAGGAAGAATTCAAAATAGAAAGGAATGATTAGCGTTCATGTCCATGCGAAACAGAGGCACATTGGAAGAGTGCAGAGAAGAATAATCGCCTGCCTCATCGTTTTCACAATATTAAAACCCCCTCTCCTCCTCTCTCCTCCCTGTCTCTCTCTCTCTCTCTCTCTCTGTGGAGAATCTGGTGTTTTGGTTTTATGCTCCTGACACCGGAGGAACTTGAGGCACGAGCCGTATTAAAAATGGAAGAATGGGGGAGCTGAACTTTCATCGTAGTTTTACCCAGAACTGGCTGCTTAAAGACAGACCCATCTCTGTTCTGTTATGTGACCACAAAGTTGAGGAAAATTACAGGATGGCAGAAACAGAGGGGCACGCTGTCGTTTTGGTACCTTTTGCGAAAGGGAAAGATTTGGAAAGGACTAGGAGGCCGACAATTCCATCTCGCATTGATATGCACCGATAGTCCCAGCACAGTTAAAAACTGTCAAAATTAAAATGTAAATCTGACTCGAAATTATATTCCTTCAACTCTAAAAGTATGCAAGTTGCATCCATCATGAATCAAATTATAATAGGTTAAAAAAATGTCTTATGCTCGTGTCAAAAGCATAACCATCAGTTTTCGTCACCTAAGAGGTCATTTGGTATGCCTTCTTCAGTAGAATATTACAACTTTTAGAGGTGTTTCGGCGAACTATCTTGACAATTAGCAAATTCTCATGGAGACTCGCCGATGTTTTCGTGCATTGATTGTAAGGTCACGGAATAAAAGGACATTTTTTTCCTATAATCACCTTCATTTGCCTCTCGTATCACCGTTCTGCAGTCAATAAAACTCGAGGCTTGCTCCTGTTCTGGGACACAATTTCTCCTTTTCTTCCGGTTCATAAACCGTGTTATAGTTCAAAAGTTTCTGGTCATAACCTTGGAAATTCAAAGTCAAAGTTCTGTGAAGTTCTACTGGCGGGAATGACGAGGTGGGCCCGGCGGGCCCCTCCCTAATTGAACAGCCCCCGGTCCCCAACGCCCGGACCTGACAACACTCTGATGTCATGGTCCACCTAAGCAATGGGGGCCCCGTACAGGGGCCATTTATTACGTCATAAAAACTCTCTGCAGATAGCAAGCCTGGCTAATTAATGAGATTAGCTGGAGCTGCAATAATATGGTGGGTTCCCTAATTTCTCATATTAGCAGTCTAGCATGCCCTATTAATATTTTCCTCGTGACTTTCTGGGCATCTTGGAGATCTTTCATGGACAATTGCATAAAAGATGAAATTAATGGACCTCGTACATAGGGTATGCTAGTTTATGAGACTTCTTAAATTTCCCCTAAAATTTTAAACTCTTTTCAAGTTAGAATTCTTTAGATAGCTTAAAATCAGAAATTAAAAAAGCTGAGCCGATAGTCTTGGGTGGAATAATAAACTGATGAATAGATCCAGTCAATTCGATTTGTGCCCAATTCTAAAAGCTAGAAGCTGGTCCCTCCCACATGGGTTCTCTAACACGAGACTTGATACTAAATTAGTTTTTTTAAATAATTTTTAATCTAAATTAGCTGCAATTACCGCTCATTCAAGGACATTACTGTCTATGTTAGTGTCGAATTTCACTTCTATGCCCCACTTTGTAAGGTTAGGACCAGCAATTTGAAATTTTGAGTTTGACAAACTCATAATTTTTTCGGTGGAACGAGGACCCAATTGGTTCTTAGACCAATCGGTGCGAAAAGTTCAACAAATAACATAAATAAATAAATAGAGAAAATCCTTGTAAAGAAACATGCGCATGCCTATGGTGGGAAAGGAGAGGCCCCTTGCCTGAATGCTGACTTACCTTTCTTTCTTAGGTCCCGGGTGATGATGCTTGCCACTTCCCAAAGACTTCTCATCTTTTAATTCCCAATTTCTCCATTGCAAGAGAAGAAATTATTCAAAGAACATTAATACTCTTTAATTCACTACCGGTATCAAGACGATAAGGGAAAATTTCAATATAAAGATCTAGAGGGGAGCTATTTTTTTAAAAGATTAAAAATTGATTTTATTTCAAATAAGGGTCACTAAAATAAATTAGTATCAAATAAGGGCTCTCATTGGCTAGCTTATTCCGATAGCTAAAACAAAGGTAATTTTGTCCAAATTCTTTTGAATTTACCTAAATTGAAGTTAACATTTCTGCTAATGAGTTGAAAAATTGCCAGAATAAGTTGACTACTTCGGATCATTACTTGAAATAAGGTTTGTTTCAATTAATTTTTTTTTCCAAAAAAAGTTCCACTTCAGGCCAATTCTCTTTAATTTTTCCATATATCAATTTACATATTTGCAATGAAAAATGACGCGTTAAAAAATCGAATTTTTTCCATACTTTCAATGCTTTGGCTACCACGAACTTTGATCGAATTTAAGCGAATAAACTTAATATAAATGGCAATGAAAATTCAGGAATTGGAAAGGAAAAATCAAATATTTGAGTCGCCATGTTTTCTTTTTATTATTATTATTTTGACTTATATATTTTGAGAAAAAAAAAAGAAAAAAAACCGGTACCGCGTGCACCGTCATTCGTTGGTGCTGGACACGGAAGTGAAAGGACATACGATGTCTTGGTGGAATAATGGAGATAATGAGAAAACGGGCCCCACTTTTGGGGGCACCCACAGGAACAGCTACAGGCCGTCATGATGCCGCTAGATTACATGATGATGATCTCCCCCGGTGGAACCACCCGCACCCCCACCACCTTTTTATAAAGTCGGAATTGATTATATTCCCTCCCCACTCACCCTAGAATACGAATATTTCCCAATTTCCATTTTCTTCTTTCTTCTTCTTCTTATCTTCTCAAGGTATATTCTTTTCTCTTTTTTTTTTTTTTTCCTTCTTTTTCAATCGACCTTCTCGAGATATACTCAGTTCCATCGTTTTCGATGCTTGCCCAACTTCCGATGCCAGGTATCGGGGGAAATTCGAATTGTGAGGTCATAATATATGAAGAATAAAATTTACATAACGAAAAATTTTAAATTAATATATTTTTAATATATTTATCTAAAATTAATTTTTTTATCATGAAAAATTTCAAATTAGTACATTTGTGATAAATTTATCTAAAATTAATTTATTAACCATTAAAAATTTCAGATTGGTACATTTATGATATATTTGCTCTATGTTAGTTTCATTAAATTGAATTGATACCACGAAAAATCATAAAATAATGCATTATGACAAATGGAGTATAAATCTCTAAATTTGTACACTTGTCAACTATTACATCTTATTCAACTAAGAATTTGATGGCAAAATTTAACGAAAATTAAATTTTTCATAGTCGGCTTAAGGTTTTTAATGGTCATGAAATTAATTTTGAGAAAATTTATCGTAGGTGTATTGATTCATAATTTTTTATGCTCAAAAAATTAATTTGAAGTACTAATGCTAAAGAATATGAGGAAGATAGAATTGCATGATTTATATATGCTTTACATAATGAAGGGCATATAAAATATTTATAGCTTTTCAATATGACTATATAAGATTATATGATATTATAATTAATTATGGATATGCACGATCAAAGGAGATATGAAGAATGAAGGGAAATGCGGAGAATTCCATAAACATATATCTCTAATAATAATATTTTCTTTTGGCGGTCATAATTTTCCCGTTTCACTTGTGTTTGCTTTGTTGGTAAAAAGGAAAACAAAATTGGAAAATAAAGAGTCTTACCGAAGCAATTTCCCTTCAGCTTTCACAAGATTTTCAGATGGCGCAGCATAAAGC
The DNA here is from genome assembly GCA_014182515.1 of Eucalyptus microcorys. NCBI lineage: Eukaryota > Viridiplantae > Streptophyta > Magnoliopsida > Myrtales > Myrtaceae > Eucalyptus > Eucalyptus microcorys. The sequence continues at coordinate 25,974,524 of CM024572.1, forward strand.
AATATTTAAATTGGAATGGTACTTTTTAGCTCTTTTCAGTTTATTTACTTAAGTTCACACTTAACATTAAATTACAAAGCATATTCACAAGACGATATAAAACCAAAAAAAGAAAAAAAGAAAAAGAAAATTAGAAATAATTTTGTTGTCCGGAATTATTTATTTTTAGATCCAAGTCCAACCAGCAATGTGGTCTCAAAGATTTTTTTTTTTTTTTTTTTAACAAATGTGTAAAACGGACATAAACACAAATTTTAAATCAAGTAATGATTAGCTAAGTGATTAATCGTCCAATTTGTATGTTGGTTTGGGTATGACAAAGCACGTGTGAAATTCACTCTATCCTCCGCTAAGACTAATTTGTAAGGCCATGCTCATCATCATGTGATGGAGACTAACTCAATACACATGGACTGAGTTTTTCCATACATCCGTGGAGATTAATTAGTGCAAGTGAAAGTCGGAACGTCTCTCCTCTTGTTCGAATAAGTCGTATGAATTTTACGCACGACCATGAGATGAAAATAAGAACTTGCATAAATCATTTAAAAATGCAACATTTCCCAGTTTTTTTTTTTTTTTTCTATTAATGATAATTTTTTTAGCATAAAGATATCATTGAGTATTTTCCAACTATTGAAATAGAATAAAATGATACAAATGGTTTATAAACATTGGTTCAAATGTGCAATATAGTTCATAAATTTTTAATTTATTTAATGTGATCTTTGACTTTACTTTAATATGCAATGCCGTTCCTCATCTTTTATAATTCATTCATAAATTATTAATATATATTCAAATGTAAAATGTCGTCCTTAAATTATAATTGATAAAAGAATAACATTAAGCATCTTTTTATAGTCCAACGATTAACTTCAATATATATATAAAATTTAAGGACTACATGGTATATTTGGTTAAAATTCATGGATCACATTAAAAATTTAATAATTTAAGGATTTCGTAGATTAAAGTTGAAGGATTATTTTTATCCATGGAAGAAAGAGAAGGTGCGTGCGTGAAGATAAATAAAGACAAAAGGAGAGAATAAAAATTTATAAACGAGCCAAGAGGACAATCCTGCAAAAATGGGTTGTGCCATGGCTCAAGCAGTCACCTACACCTACCAAAGAGGTCAGTGTTATAACTACAGGAGTTGCTGTCGGCAAGGCTGTGCTTGGACCTCCGTCTGTCATTTACAGGCGAGGGGTACGAGTATCTCTTTGCATACCCACTACTTGTCTCTATGGTTCATTTGGGGACTGCGACGATGTTGCTCTTTCCAATGTGTTTTCCCTTTTTTGAACCCTGCAGTGGGAATAATCATGGGCTGCCACGCCTGATCTTTCTTAAAGTACGACAAACACATGCATGGAAATCATCACTCCTCCTTGTTTAAGAGGTTTTTTATTCTTTAAATATTACCGATCAAGTATCCGAGAAAAAGGAAAATTAAGTTGATCATTTATTTAAGAGAAAATTTCAAATAAAATTTCGAATACTCTTATTTTCTCAAATAATAACTTAAAATGAATATTATTTTAAATAAAATATGAAATGTCATCATTTTATTTAATAAATACTTAAAGTAAATATTATTTCAAATAAAAGATCTAATCATATCAATTTCAAATAAGGGTTTGGAGTAATTATAACTGTTTCGAATAAAAATCTAACTTTGTGGACCTTGTCACATAGGTCTGGTTGTGTTGGGTGAGGGCCGTTAGGCCTATGTGAGGACCAACGACCCTCACCCAGATTTGGAAGAGGACGGCGACCCTCTCACGTTTCTAGTGAGGGTTACCTCTAGTTGATAAGGGTCGTCAGCTCGCCCAAGTGTCGATGATCCCACTGACCATTGTCGCAACCCCATTGACAATGGGGTGACTAGGGGTGTGCATGGTCCAGATGAGCGGTTCTCAACCTAGAACCGGGAACCGCCCGCTAAGAACCAGTTTCGAAAAATTGGAACCGAGAATCGCCGCTAGTTGCATGGATCCACCTGAGAACCGGACCGCCGATCCGGTCCGGTTCCCGAGTGGATCCATAGAACCGATCCAACCTCCACACCTTCCCCTTTTCGCCTTCAACCAGTTGCGACCCTTGTTCCGCTTCCGTCCCACCCCCACCACCATCATCTTGGCCATCGCCTCCGTCGTCTCTCACTCCTCCCTCGAGATCGACAATGAGGATAACAAGGACAATGAGCCATTCTTAGACCTAGATTTTGCCCGTCCTCGAAGATGAGGATGATGGGGAGAAGCTTGAGGAGGGGGAGGAGGAAGAGAGGAGGTAGAAGTAGGACAAGCCCAATAACGAAGAGGATGATAGTGATAGTGAATGCGGAGGTAGTGACGACGTGGAGAGAGAGTTCAAGTTCAAGGGAGGAAAAGAGAATTAACTCACTGTTACGCCGAGTTCGGACTAGGACTCAAAGGGAGATGAGTAGATCTGGAGATGAATTCGAGAGGAAGAGGGAGCTCGGGGAGATTTTGAATTGAGAGAGACGAGATGGAATAGGAGAATAGTGAATTGAGACAAAATAGTGATTGGAACCCTAAATTTTAGATTTGCTAATTTCGATTTTTTTTAATATTAAAAATTAATATATTATTATAATATAATCGGTCCGATCGGGGTGGGTGGGTTCGCCTATGGAACCGGGAACTGGATCGGTACCCACTAGTTCCCATAAATTGAAATCGTCGGACCGGTTCCCTTAAGATAAAAATTTGGATTTCGAATCCTGGCGATTCCAATTCTTTTGCACACCCACGATTAGCCTTTTGCTTTATATATATATTAATTTCCTTATAAATTTTAATCTAGTATAATTTAAATTTAAATTTAGATTGTGTTTGGATAAAAATATTCGATCGAAAAAAAAAAAATAACTACTTTAAGCTCATCTTTAAGACTAATATGGTCACTTCACATTTTTATTTAAGAAAATAAGAATAATTTGGATCCTTATTTAAAATTTTCCCTTTATTCAATGTACTGCCTTTCTCGTTTCATGCATAACTAATAAATAGTAGATTAAAACATTCTTCATTAAATATAGTTAACAAATACTCAAAATACTCGTTATACACACCGGCTTCATTGAGATTGGAAAAGGAAGAATTCAAAATTAGGAGAGAACAACAATTGATAACGTGAAATGTGGCTAAAGAACAAATTATGCAGTGATCACGTTTGGGACATTTACTAGGATTTCTCAATTGCAACCCAAATCATGCTTTTTGTCGTCTTCTTGACTCCAGAAAAGTTCAAAGTAACATCGTTATTTTCTACATCTTATCCATATTTCATGCTTCGAATTTTCATCTGATGGTAAAAGGGTAAGATTACTAGTTGACCGCTTAATGTTATTCGACCTACGATGGAGCGAACATTGGGTACTCTTGTGGCGCGAACCTTTTAGTTCTCCACGAACAATCATAACTATCAATTTCGGAAGAAAGACGACATCGAGATGTACACAAAATTCAATAGTTTAATTCGCATGAAAAGTATCAACAAATTTTCCTTCAGCGTACAATTTTTTTTTATTTATTCGGACGTGTCGTGAGACCATGGGTGCATACAGTCCTCTTGCAAGTAAAGAATAAGTGCAAGCAAGCTTGTTCCTACTTTGAGTACCGGGCAAAATTTCGTTCATCTCTTTCTCCTCTACCATCTTTCTTGAAGGAATTCTGAAAGTGTTGGCTGCTTTGCTGCATCGCCAATGGAGATCATGCATTGGCCCATGGGCTTTTTACCGCTCGAACCAGCTTGGAGCCATTGGTTTTACCATGAATTTGGGTTTATATTACAGCACATATTTATGACGCGATACAGAGATCGCGTATGGCGCTCTTTCTCGAAATCAAGTCTCATATTATGAAAATCCTAACTTAAGGCAAGCGAATTGATCAAATTGGGGGGCATTCCTCTCCGTGAATCACGATTGCTCTTTAATTCCTGCTCTTATCTGGAGGCACGGATCTACTGTTCTGCAGCTTGCGACACGGACGAGAGAGACGTGACCATGTGCGAATTTAATGAACCTGGGACGCTCGCTGCGATCGGGGTCTACCTCGGTGGCACCAAGCACGCGGTGATTGGAGGTGAACTAGGTGCTGTTATTCGGGTGAACTGGTTACTCGGGCAACGAAGGTAATAACTTTGTTGCCTCCCTCCTTTTATTCATAGCAGTATTATTTTAGTTGCTAGGTTTATGTAGAAATTGTTCTTTTGTTTTTTTTTTATTGGTCTTCGGATAGGTAACTTATGTCTTCCTCTTATTTGAAGTGCATCTATAATCACAGTTATCTAGGACACGATGTCCAGGACACGTGAGTCATTTCGGCATTACGAACGGTCAAGCGACGAAGAATGAGTGGTGCATTATATCGTAATTAAGGACAAAATTATCGTAAAATTACATTATCGCTGCAACCAAGTATAAATGAACCGTTAAAAAGATAGTGATGCTATGTATTTGTGTATCTTAGAAATTTCTAATTGGAGAAAAAGAACATTAAAAGCGTTATAACTTTTATATGATGTTCATTTGGTGCCAAATTTTTTTACCGAATTACTTAAGTGTAAAATTGGAGGAAAAAAAATTATTTAAGTGCCCTTAGCGTTAAATTCCTGCTAAAAGTCGTATGTGGCTTTTTTAATAAAAAGTTTATTCATATGTGGTTTTTGCTTTTAATGAAATAAAGAAAGTCTAGTGTGGACCATGAGGTAGTTGGTCTTGGCATAAACGACGCGACGGAGTCCTTCTCTTAAAATCTATCGTTGTCTTTCGCTTGGTTTTGACCTCAATCTCGTCCAATCACTTGACCAACATCATCCTCTCTCGCTCACTTGTTCAATCAGCGCCGAAAATAATTAGAGCTTGGTACTTGGAGGGAAAAAATTAGGGTTTGGTGGTGGAAGGAATCTTGCGACAGGGAAAAGGTGAGTAATTTGTCCACATTGAAATGAATCTCATTGCTTGTTAAAACAAATTTGAGCCGCTTTTCCAACTCTTGCTCTCCTTGCAATATTTAAATCTTAATTTTGGAGTTTCCAAATTAAGATTTGAAGAATTTGGGGAAATAGTTTGATTCGTCCAAATTAGGATTTATATTTTGGGCAAAACACGTAGATGATATTGTTTAGGGCTATTGATGATGGTTGGGTATGTCGGCTAGCCATGTCGATTGGGGAAACTACGTTGGATTTCCGATATCTTAAATTCAAACTGACACTTAATTGATCGTTTTTTTTTAAGGCATTTGAATGATATGATGAATAGTTTTTGGCATCAAAGGGAATGTTATGGCACTTTTAGCTTGAAAATTGTTACACTATAACAATTATATCTCCGATTTTAGAACGACATGGATCATAATAAAAAATGAAAAGAAATAAATGAGTAGATTTTCATTGCATATCAAATCATGAGCAGTGAATTAAATTTTGTGTTAAACGCATATGAATATGCAATTTAATACATGCATGATACCACAATTATTCGCTGATCTACATTCGGTCGATTATCAAATTCAATGGGTCAAGAAACTCTAAGCGCTTATTAATGAAAATATTTAATTGCACTTTTTAAAATATTTAAGACTCAATTACACATTTGTGATAAATCTTAGATCTTCCAATTTAGTTATCAAATAATAATGAAAATATGGCGTAGCTTTCCTATTCTTCAACCTTCTAAAGTAAGTCTACTACTGGGAAAAGAAAGTTTCCAAAAAGAAAAAAACCATTTCCAATTGTTTTTATAAGAAAATGAGAATATGAGTTATATTTTGTTCGACCTTCCATTGACTCGATTTTTGCACCAACGGAAGCTTGTGACCTGATCATTTCGAAAATACAGTTCCATTAAAAAAAATCCATCCTTACGGTTTCTTTCTAGTCTCTATACATGTTCAATTCCAAAGAAAAAAAAATTATTAGAATGTCTCATCTCCTAAGCTGAGCCACTTGCTCTATTACAATGAAAGTGCTCCTCATTTAATCTAATTCCTAGTGAGTCTTTATATAAAAGAATGGGACCTAAAAATCCCACATTCTCCCCTATTCTCTTTCATTTTAAGCAATATGCTGAATTTTCTTGTTTTCTGTGGTGATGGAGCTCTTATTATCAAAACACACGAATTCTCTCTCGACGTTGATAATGTTGGGACAAGACTAATCTAAGGTTCCTAATCCCAAAGTTTCTCATGGAATAATTGGTGCAGCCAACAACGCAAAAGGCGCATAATGTTGAATTTAGATAACACATCGATTTCGTAACACATTTCAGCTTTTAAGTACATCCGCAAGAAAGTCAACAATAGAATAGGACGGACCCGGAAAAATAGAGAATCGGGAAAACCAAACAAATTGCATGATTGTAGACTGCTTTATATCCTGAAACTTCTTCAAAAACTTCCATACCATCATCCATTCCAGAACGTGTAAAAAAAGAGAAAAACCAAAAAATGAAAATACGACTTCATGTCTTGAAGAATCCCGCTTAGTGGCGCCTAAGCCAAGCCACCTCCTCAAGCTTGGCCTCGAAGAGGTGCTGGTGTAGATGCGCCACCCAGGCGTGGTTAGGGGAATGGCATCAAAGGGCTGGCGAGCCTCTCTCTCCAGAAACTGCTCTGGATTGATGCTGAGAAACCTAAAATATTCGGCGATGTACTCATTCAGCACCTCTATCCTTACAGCTGTTCTCTGATATCTCTCCATTTTGGATTGCAAAGTGAGAATGCTTCTTGTCTCGGTCTGCGTCTGGGTCTCACTCTCCCTCTCCTTTCTCCTCCTCTTTTTATAGAGGGAAAAGGTGGCAGTTTTGCAGTTCATCTTCCTCTCCTCTCTAATGTTTACTCATCTCATTTCACTTCAATGTTGCTCCTCTCGTTTCCATTTCATACTTTTTGCCGTGCAGAGAATATCTTCTCTCTCCTCCCATCGTTGTTTACAACATAGGCTAAGAAAATAGGTAGAGAAAGGGAGGGGAGGAGGGGCCGGGCCTTGTATGGGCTTTGTTACCTAATTTAAGTTGCTCATTTGCATTCATGCAAAATGAAATATGAGGGGTTTTTCTTGCACCTTCCCTAAATGAAAAAAAAAAATCAAAAGAATGGTTACGTTAGCAACCACTCCCATATAAAATATGAAAAGAGAAAAATGAATGAAAGTATCAGTAGTCGTTAATTACGTCGCAGTTGGCACTATGTATGAAAGTAAAAAATTTAGAATCTCGTGAAGCCAATTCACTTCATTTTACATAATCAACGCAATTGACGTAATTGTAAATCCGAAATTACATAACCTATATTATAATTCGACTGTATTAGATTGAACCCGTTCATATAATCCAAAATCCATATCAATCTTGAGAAAAGCCCAAACCGAATGATTATAAGCACTATCATTTGCGCATTTGATGTACTCTATAGTTTCAACGGCGTAATTAAGTTACAGATAAATATCATAAAATTGACAAATTCTAACGGATTGTTCTTTTATTGAAACCCCGGAAAGATGAGCAGGGGTTGTGTAACACAGCACATGGGGTTCTCGTTCGTTTCCAACCCACCTCAGCGGAGGAAAACTAATAAGAAAATAAAACAAAGTTCAGCCTGTCACACCCTAAAATCATCAGAATGGAGATGACACGGCCATTTGTCTGAAGGACGCAATCTCAAACCACCAAAATCTAACTCTTCACAAGTTCTCTCGTCACTATCACTATTGTTATCGCTCTCGTGCTACTCATCGCTAACTGAAGAACCTGAAAAGATTGGAAAAAATAAATGGACGAGCAACCATAGCTCAGTGAGTAATGCGTATCTCTTCTAAGTAGATCGGGCATCCACCGTGTACTTTGCAAAACCAAACCACAACTCATTTAACTCAAATTCAAAATATAATATATATACAAACAAAAATAGATTATATTGCTTTCATATAATAATATATATATTGAAAAACACATGTTAAATGAATAATATCATAAAAAATATCAATGGTCTAATCAATTGATCAAACTCATCAATTCACACGCTAATAGTTCATTCCATTGGTTAATCTCATATCGCACATCAATGGTCTATTCCATTGATTCATCTCATATGGAATCACACATCGATGGTCTATCTATCTACCAATTCTTTGCTCAATATTAAACCATGATCACGACATAATACCTAGTGATAAGACGATCAAGATTCCTCATTTGGACCTATTATTAGCTGGTAGTTCGGCCCACAAGAATATCCTATATTAGTATGCACATACCCACAAGCCTTTCACTGGGCTCACAATGATATTGAGTATCAATACCAATTCAGTACCTTCACAATTCACAAAGTCAAACCAAAATATAGGTTTCTCAAATTAAAACATATGATTTTTCTGCAACCTGACTCATTCACTAAAAATACTTTTCGTAAAGCATTTTGTCAAATTATTTTAGAGCTCGTTTCTTAAAACAGAACAAAATTTCACATACCTTTTGACAATACATTTCATAAACCAAGTTCACAAATCAACATATATATATACACACACACACACATATAACCTTACGTAATAGCTTTCTAAAAATATTTGGCAACCATTCACAAATACCAAATCTTTGTAAATGTTCGATCCAAGTTTTATGCAACAAAAATGATTCATTATAACTCATAATATATCAAATCTTTATCATTTTGAAGACATAGTTTACAAATCCAAAGAAGAGATATCACCACTCACTTGAGAAAATTGAAAATCAACTTGCGGTGGTTGCTTGAGCCAATGCACTTGTATTCTTATCAATTAATCGAAAAATGATATCAAAATCTGAGTGAATCACTACTCCAACAAATGACTTGACTAATCCATGCTCAACCAACAACATATCAACTCCTAAGCGCTACGAAGAAGCTCTTTTGTGGTGTAAGTTTGTCCTTCGCCTTCATGCATATTATGCATCGCATGTAACTCGCACGCAACTCGCACGCAAAACTTCGGATTTCATTTCAAACAAATCATCTATCAAAATTGAGTTTCATCAAATCCACAGCTCCACAATGCCTTAGACTACAATTTTCACAAAAATCATAGCTCAAAAAAATTCTCAATCGAATCTCGTAGTTCAACTTCCATATAACTCTAATGTTGGGACAAGATTGATTTAATGCAAGTTCCTAGTCCCAAAATTTCTCATGAAATAAGTGGTGCATCTAATTGAGCCAAGATTTGTCAGCGTCGAATCTTAGCGAAGCCTGACTATCCGTTGTCAAAGAAACACTTAAATCAGCATCCTCTCATGTGAAGTAAAGGGATAAACGAACAAAATGCATCACTTTTGTTGCAGTTGTAGTAAGGAGATAAGGGTCAATGTAAAGTCAAGTTCACTGCTTGAAACATAACAAATTATCGATCCGATTCAATTCCCCCTTGTACAAGTCTTACCTTGCAACTCTATGAACTAAAAGATGAATCTTAATCCAAACTTACAGACAAACATACATGCATCTATATCCTCAAATATGGAGTCCTCCTATGGATACAAAGAATACATCAAACATCAGTGCTAGACCAAATAACAATTCCTTTTCTTTATTTTCAATCCATACAGCATGACAAAAGACTCACAAAAGGGATGAAAAAGCTATTGGAATGGGAATAGAAGATATAGTAGTCGAAGGCCTTCACATGGCAGTGATGACATGATGGCTCGATATTCAGAAGACACAATCCTTCTAGTTGTTATTGGGACCATTATTCCATGTCTGCAAGATGGCATTCTTCAGGGGAAGAATTGGTTTGTCCACCTTGGTATTCGGATCTAGAAAGACATCTTCCTAGTAGACAATAGTCCTATGAAGAGATTTGTTTAAGGTAAGGTGGAGTGGATAAATGTCTCAAGTTGCTAATTCAATGCCACCATTTGACAAGAATGCTTGAATTGTTGGATTGCCTTTCCAAGAGCCAGGAGTAATCTCATCAGCCCTAAGTTGAGCGACAATGTCTTACCTCCTCAAGCGTGGCTGGTGGTGGTGCAGATGAGCCATCCAAGCGGTGGTAAGAGGAACAACGTCAAAGGGCTCCCGAGCCGCCCTCTCTAAAAACTGACTTGGATTAGTACCGAGAAACCAAAGATACTCAGCAATGTGCTGATCCAGCACCTCCATTCTCACCACAGCTCTCTGGTCTCATTTCTCCTCCTTTCATAGAAGGAAAAGTCAGCAGCTCTGCAGCAGGGTTCATCCTCCTCTCCTCTTCGGTGCTGCTCTGTGACATGATCATCATCTTGCTTGCTCTCTCGATGCTGCTTGCTGCTATGTAAAGGAGGCCTTCTCTCCCTTCCCGTTGCTGTCTACAGGCTAAGGGTGCGTTTGGGACTAACATTTCCAAAGGCTTTAGGCGTTCAAAGCCCCTTGAGGCAAATATGTGGTGTTTGGCTAATTTTTTTCAAGCCCCCTTATGCAAAAGCTGGCCTTTTGAAGGCTGAAAACCTAACGTAGCAAGGGAGTTGCCTTGGGCTTTCTAGCATTCTCGGCATGTTGCGGGAGGGATTAAAGAAAATTTTTATTTTTCCTTTGTTGCCCTTAGAATTTTTCTGAAATTCCAAATTTGACCCTTTTATAATAGAAATCCTAATCCCTGACGCCAAGGAGCCGCTTGCGTTCGTCTCTTATCTGTTCTCGTCTATTCCTTATGTTTCAATTCCTTTTCCCCACTCTTGTTTGGCTTGGTGTGCTCTTTCTTGGGTTCATGTGAATTGGATTTTCATTTATTTCCAGTGCCCCTTACTTTGTAAATTTTAGAGGGTTGTCTTCAAGGAAAAATGTATATTTAGTGAAGCCTTTTGTAAAAATTAAGTGGTCTTATGTCTATCTTAATGTTATGTCAAAATGTACATACGTATGTTTTCATCCATGTTAACGGAATTGGGTCATAGTTAACCTCATTTGTTTTCATTTTTCAAATATGTTTGTGTTCATTTTATTGGAAGATGGTAAGTTCATCGAAGGAAAAATGCATATTGGAGCCCTGAAGATGTAGAAACTTTTTGTTGATTGCATTGAACAAATTGAAAAAGGCAATCGTCCTACGAGCAACAAAAGGGATGGATGGACCATTATAATTAACAAGTTTGAGGAGCTGAGGGAAAAAAAATACGATAAAAATCAAATGAAGAGTAAGTGGTACAATTTAGAGTAAGAATAAAAAATATGGAAGCAATTCGTTCAAAAGGAAACAAAACTAGGGTGGGATCCAAGTAAGAAAACTATCGACGCAAGTGATGAATGGTGATGGAGAAAAATCCAGGTGTTTATCTATTCTTTTGTTACTTTTTTTTTTTTTGGTAAGTTCATATTTTATAATACAACTCTTAAAAATATTTTACTACAACATGCCAATCCTAAGCTTAAAATCTTTCGAACCAAAGGCATACATCCAGATGTTAAAGTTTTGTTAGATCAAATGTTCCGAGGTACAGTTGCTACTGGAAATATTACTTGAAATCCTGCACAAGATTTATGCAATAATAAGAATATTCAGGTCACACAAGCCGATATTAGTGGTTGTGTAGGATCTACTGATGATTCTTTAGAGTGATGCAAGTGAAATGAATATTCAACTAAGTCAAAATAAGAGTCATAAAAGAGCGGTAGAAAGTTCAACGAAGCAAGCTAGAGGAAAGAAAGGAAAAAAATTGACCATACCTGATAAGTTAGTATCGCAAATTGACAGACTTTGTTCATCTGTTGAAAGTAGGAGCAATGTAACGTCGGTTGCAAGGGAGTTTGATCCTTACAAAGAAATTGTGTAAACATTGAAAGCCATACCTGAGATCAAGCAAGATAAAAAGTTGTTCTTCTCTGCACTCTCACATTTTTCTGAAAAGAAAGACAATAAGCAAATTTTGATGAACTTGGATGGAAATGAAGAAATTGTCAAGTGACTAAAGTATAAGTATGAAGAGCATAATAGTCGTCGCTAGGATGTTAGTTATTTGTTCGAGCTCTTTCATATTAATCTATATTGTAATGTGAGACTTATTTTAGATTGATGATTTGTACTACTTGTGAACTCTTTTCCTAATTATGTTTTAACGTAAGACCTGTATTTTTATTTTGTGTTCATTTGATTGGGTGAAGTTTGCATATATATTATAGATGATAAATGTTCTATTGATGGAAGATTATTTGTAACTTTTCTTACTGTTTTGTTACTTTAAATAGATATGGACAATTCTCCTGAAAGAGAAATCCATGAAAAAGAGGATAAGGAATATTGGCAATTTGTGAGAATTACTCAAGCGGCAATTGCTTATCAGGTAACATACAGTAAAAAAAAAAACCTTGTAGGACATCACCATATGCAAGAAATGCATGATTATAAGAGTTGATGGACAAAAATTCTAATCCAATAAGGTGTTATAAAATGTTTAGAATGGATAAGATTGTATTTAATAATTTAATGCATGATTTAGTAACACACTATGGTCTTCAAGGAACTAGAAATATTGATATTACAGAAATGCTTGGAATATTTCTTCATATTTTAGGACATGGTATATGTAATAGATTAACACAAGAGCACTTTCAACGCTCTGGGGAAACCATTAGCAGGTATTTTAGCTCAATATTAGATAAAGTATGTGAAATGGGAAAAGATTTGATCCAACCAGCATGTCAATTTAGGGATATTCTAGAGAAGATCAAGAATAATCGAAGATTTTATCTTTATTTTAAGGTATGTTTTGATTATACAGTAGGAAGAAACAACTAAATGCAAATTTTGATATATAATAATATTTGCTTTTTTGTTTTAGGATTGCATTATGGCTTTTGATGGCACACATATCCCGACGGTGATACCTACAAAAGATTATATTCATTTTACTAATCGAAAAGGTATACCTCAAAATGTCTTAGCAGTATGTAATTTTAACATGGAATTCATTTATGTTTGGGCTGGTTGGAAGGGACAAGCTCATGACACTCGTATTTTCTATGAAGCCCTAGGAAGATGTGATGTGCAATTTTCTCATCTTCCTCCGGGTTTGTTAATTAATGATTTTTGTACATTAATATTTATTAATATGGCCTATGTTGATTAAATTTACATTATATTTGTGTAGGTAAATATTATTTAGTAGATGCCGGATATCCAAATCCGACGGGTTATTTGAGACTATACAAAGAAGTTAGTCATCACTTGTCAAAATTTCAACAAAGTCATGCCCCTACAAGTTATCAAGAGGTATTTAATCATGCTCATTTCTCGTTATGATTAGAAATTGAACGAGTCTTTGGTGTATTGAAGAAGAAGTGGAAGATTTTAAAATATATGCCAAGTTTTTCATTTGAAAAGCAAGTAAAAATTATTATAGCAGTAATAACTTTGCATAATTATATATGACGAAACGCCGTCAATGATAGACATTTTGCAAGGGCAGATTTGGATTCTAATTATGGATATTCAGTTGATCTTGATAATACAAATGAGGGGCCTAGTATTTCAAATAATAATTTATTTTCTGATATGGCACATTTACGTAACTGAATAACAATGAGTTCAGTAAATACTTAAGGATGCTTATAATTTTCAATGAAAATCTATTTCTTTCTTCGATGTATATGTAACCATGTCTATTATAATGAAATTACTCTTTTTTTAATTGAAAAGAAGTCCACTTTGATGTGATTTTTTACTTATGAATTTGTTAATATATGTATTTTACATTACTTCTCGGTGCGAAAATATAAAAAAGTCTTCGTTTTTATTTTCATTTTTTAAAAATAAAAATTAGAAAACCTTAAATTGGTCACACCAAAACACTTCCCAAATATGTGTTTACCAAACAACATTTCCCTAAAGTTGCTTTCTAATGCACATTTCAATTATAGTTTACCAAATGGTCTTTGTATTTCATCAAAGTCATTTAAACGAAAGGCCTTTGCATTTCCTTAAAGGCTTTTCCCAAAAACATTTCCAAACGCACATTAAGAAATAGAGGGAGAGAGAAGGAGAGAAGGAGGGGGGGAAGAGGGCTGGGCCTTTCATGGGCTTTCTTATTTGATTTAAGTTGTCCAATTTCATTCGTCTAAAATGAAGGCTTCCTCTTGCACCATCCTGAGATGAAAAAAAATAAAAATAAAAATAAAAGAATGATTATGTTAACAACCACGGCCATAAAAAAAAAACAGAAAAATGAATAAAAATATCAATCGTCATTAATTATGTAAAAAAATTTAGGATTTCTTAAACATGGGTTCCTCTTGCACAATCTCCAAATAAAAAATAAAGGGAATGGTTATGTTAGCAACCACGCCCATATAAAAAATAAATGAAAACAGAAAAATCAACCGTCGTTAATTACGTTGTGGTCGGCACGATCTACAAAAATAAAAAATTTAAGATTTCATGAAGTCAATTAACTTATTTTACACAATTAACGCAATCGACATAACCGTAAAATCTGAAATTATTTTGCCTAGAATATAATTAGACTACATTAGATCAAACTCGTTTTGCCTAGAATAAAAAAAAAAGGACGATTGCTCTATCTAGGAGTTTTGGGCCAGAATTCAAAAAATTAATAACGATATATTTATATACATAATGGCCCTTGAATTCCCCACGATCAGAAATTCAACTCGAATTAGATATATAATAGCTTTTTGAATCGTTTAATTTGCTCGGTTTTGGGAATAAAATTATCATCCATGTTGCTTGACGACGTGAGTTGTTATATACCGATCCGAATTAAATATCTTATTTAGATAATTCACACGTAACGTCATACATAAAATATTATCGTATCATCTAGGGTACTAGATCGAACATTTTAACAAATTATACAATCAAGGGACAATAATCCCCGTGTGATTCATCATTGTGAATAAAACTCCCTTTGACTGGAGTCTAGGGGTGTGCATGATCCGGGTGGGCGGTTCCCGACTTAGAACCGGGAACTGCCTGCTAAGAACCGGTTCAAAAAAATGGGAATTGGGAACCGCCCGCTAGTTGCATGGATCCACTTGGGAATCGGACTGCCGGTCTGGTCCAGTTCCCGGGTGAATCCATAGAACCAGTCCAACCTTCGCGCCTTCCCCTTTTCGCCCTCCTCATATCTACTTATTCTGGCTCTCTTGACTATGGTAGCTTTATTCTCCTTAAGTACTAACGTCACGGCGGCGGCGGTTGCGACCCTTGTGTTGCTTCCGTCCCAACCACCACCACCATCTTCGCCATTGCCTCCGCTGTCTCCCGCTCCTCCCTCGAGACCAACAATGACGAGGACAACAGGGACGATGAACCATTCTTAGACTTGAAGTTCACCCGTCCCTGAAAATGAGGATGATGGGGGGAGGCCTGAGGAGGGGGAGGAGGAAGAGGGGAGGTGGAAGCGGGACGAGCCCAAAAATAAGGAGGATGATAGTGACAGTGAATGCGGAGGTGTTGACGAGGATGGCTACAACGTGGAGAGAGAGTTCAACTCACTATTTTGCCGAGTTCAGACTAGGACTCGAAGGGAGATGAGTAGATCCGAAGGTGAATTGGAGAGGAAGAGAGAGCTCGGGGAGATTTTGAACTAAGAGAGACGAGATGAAGTAGGAGAGTAGTGAATTGAGACAAGATGGTGATTAGAGCCCTAAATTTTAAATTTGCTAATTTCGAATTTTTTTAAATATGAAAAATAAATATATTATAATAATATAACCGGTCCGCGGATGGATGGATCTGCCCATGGAACAGGGAACCAGACCAGTATCCATCGATTCCCATAAATTGGAACCAGGAACTGGATCGGTTCCCTTAAGAACCACCGGTTCCGGGCGGGTCCCGATTCTTTTGCACACCCCTATTAGAATCTAGCTTTTTGGAGGTGCCATTTGTCCTATCACTACTATATTATTATTTTAGCCGTTGCTAGGTTTATATAAACAAAAAAATCTTTATTATTTTTGTATCGTAGTTTTCCAAGAATAGGCACAAATTTTTTTACAGGACATCGCATGTGAATCATTACCAACTGGCCAGCGACGTACAAGGTCACTATCGTTTAATGGATGAAATTGGGGGGATTTTGAATCCTAATTCATACTTTACTTCGTATTAAAAAAGCTAAAAATTCATGTGGAGTAGTAGGTAAACAAAAAACGTCGTAAAATTAGATTACTGTTGCAACCGAGTATGAATGTACTTAATACTATTTATTAGTGTACATCTAAACGATGCTCATTTTGATGAGATAATTTGCGTATGAACGCTTCTTTTGATATCGTAAATTTTCGATGGACTATCTAAGCTTAAAAATGGTTACAACACAACGATTGCATTTCCAATTTTATAACCAAAAAGAGGGAAAATTACCAAAAAAGTCTTAAACCTATTGTAATTGTGCCAATTCAGTTATAAACTTATTTTTTTGACTAATTGAGTCATAAACATTTTATAATTATTCCTGATTAGTTCATCCGGCTAAAATTGGCCGGCCAATGTTGACGTGGCAGCAGGCCGGTCACCGGAGAAGGTCTCGATACTTGATAGGGCGTCAACTTTTGCTTGCCAGTCAATCTCGGTCTCAAACTTTCTGAAAGTCGTTCCCTTCGATTTCTTTTCTCTTGCCCTTCTAAATAGAGTCGGATCTTTCATGTTTTGCAGCAAACGAGAAACGAGAGAACAGGATGAACCGGAAACTTAGAGGATTAGAAAACTAGACAACCCGCAAAAACTACTTCATGTTCAGCAAACGAGGAAACGATCAATGATATGTACAAAAAAAGACTTCAACTTTGCTACTACGACTAGCCGTTTCTTCAAAAACTTGCTCTAAGTTGCTACTCCCGGACACTCCATGTCCCCTCCTTGGAGTCCTCTGAAATCGCCATGGCTCCTAATCTTAGCACTACGACAATGATTGCACATGATACAGATTAGACAAGACTTACATATGAATACAACGCTTTTGACACAGCCCACGAACAAAGCATGATCCAAGACCATCCGTGATCCGGCCATGTTACGCGCAAGGGCTTTGTTGCGGACAACCTTGATCGATCCTTGATTAGTCCATGAACAATCCGTGAATCGTGCACAATCCGTCCATGCACGATACCGGGGAAGATCCGTGCACGACCAATGCACGACCAGTGCACGACCGGTGCACGACCGGTGCACGACCAATGCACAACCAGTGACCGAATCTTGATCCATGCTCGGCTAGCCTCTGCACAACCTGGAGTTGTTCACCTACTCCATGTCAGGCAGCCATGCACAACGTAGAGAACAACTCGATTTTTTCATTCCTTAAAGGACCGAGGCCCAAACTTCAAAGAAGAAGATCTGTTTTTTTTTTGGTCAGAAAGGAGAAGATCTCGATACTTAGTAGGGTGTCAACTTTTGCTCGCCAGTCAATCTCAGCCTCAAACTTTCTGAAAGTCGTTCACTTCGATTTCTTTTCTCTTGCCCTTCTAAATAGAGTCGGATCTTACATGTTTTGCAGCAAACGAGGAAACGATAGAATAGGATGAACCAAAAACTTAGAGGATCAGAAAACTAGACAACCCGCAAAAACTACTTCATGTTCAGCAAGCGAGGAAACGATCATTGATATGTACAAAAAAAGACTTCAACTTTGCTACTACAGCTAGCCGCTTCTTCAAAAACTTGCTCTAAGCTGCTACTCCCGAACACTCCATGTCCTCTCCTTGGAGTCCTCCGGAACCACCATGGCTCCTAAGCCGAGGGACGACGCCTTACCTCCTCGAGCCTGGCCTCGAAGAGGCAGTGGTGGAGAAGAGCCACCTAGGTGGTGGTAAGAGGGACGGCGTCGAATGGCTCTTGAGCCGCCCTCTCCAAGAACTGAGCAGGATCAATGCCTAGAAACCGGAGATACTCAGCAATGTGCTAATTGATGTGCTGATTGAGAACCTCCATTCTCATCGTAGCTCTCTCGTCTCTTGCCATTTTGGAATGCAAAAAACAGATAATGCTTCTGGTACCAGTTTCACTCCTGCTCTCATTTCTCCTCCTTTTATAGAAGGAAAAGGAGGTAGCTCTGTAGCAGGTTCATCCTCTTGTCCTCTCCGGCGATGCTCTGAAACAGGATCATCTAGGGGTGAGCATGGTTTGGGTTGGGCCGGTCTACCCCTTAACCCTAGGACCAACACTATACGGGTTGGTCCTCAATTTTTGGGACTGAGGACTGAACTGACCCAATGGGTTCGGTCCGATTCTAGGGTTAACCCAGGACCAACCAATAATTTTTTATTTCATTTTTTGTACTCTTTTAAAAAGTGATTGATAATCGAATTGATCCAATGAGTTCAGTTCGGTTTCAGAGTCAACCTAGGACCAACCAATAATTTTTATTTCATATTTTGTACTCTTTAAAAGAGAAACCGATGACCATACCGACCCAATGAGTTTGATGATGAGCGAGGTCAGCTAAGAAAGGCAAGCGGTGAGGGTCAAGTGGGGTGAGCATTGAATAGAATGAGCATCAAATGTCGAGTGAGAAGCAACAAGCCAAGCGAGCATCGAGCGGCAAGCGGCACAAGTGACCCAAAGCGAGCAAGGCAAGTGTCAAGTGGTAAGCAAAGAAGTTATTTCTTTCGATTTTGGCAAATTGAAGACTAAAAGGACAAATAAGACAGAAGAGAACGAATACTAGAAGATGATGCCATAAGGAGCTGTTTATGCCTTTTTGGACACCGTGAGGACTTCTAACAAAAACATTTTTCTCATTAGTAAATTATGACTATTGACACCGTAAAAGACATTAAAAATCTATGTTATTAAAGAAAAATATAAAATTACTTGAATTTCTTACTAAATAGCTGTTTAATATTGTTAATGGTATTTATTTTAAGGTTTTCTCTGTATAAAAAAATTATAAGTAATATATATATATATATATATATATATATATATACATATACATATATATACATACATATATATAGTCCAACTCTCAGGACCGAGAATTGACCCGCATAATGCTGGTCCAGGATTTTTAGGACCAATGACCAACCCAATCTCCATGGGAATCGGACTAGGACCGGCAGGGTTGGGCTAGTCCAAGATCGGTTTAGGATTGACCCTAGACCGATGCTCACCCCTAGGATCATCATCTCGCTCGCTCGCTCTCCCAACGCTGCTCGCTGCTGTGCAGAGGAGGCCTTCTCTCCCCTCTCGTCACTGTCTACAGGCTATGAAATAGGGGGAGAGAGAGAGGGGGAGGTGAGGAGGGTCGGGCCTTGCATGGGCTTTCTTATCGGACTTGAGTTGTCCAATTTCATTCGTGTAAAATGAAGGCTTCCTCTTGCACCGTCCCGAGATGGAAAAAGAAAATTAAAAGAAGGATTATGTTAACAACCACGGCCATAAAAAAATTAAAAGAGAAATAAAAAAAAATAAGGGATGGTTATGTTAGCAACCACGCCCATCTAAAAAATAAATGAAAACAGAAAAATCAACCGTCGTTAATTACGTCGTGGTCGGCATGATGTACAAAAGTAACAAATTTAAGATTTCATGAAGTCAATTCACTTATTTTACACAATTAACGCAATTGACATAACCGTAAATCTAAAATTACTATGCCTCGAATATATCTGCATTAGATCGAACTCGTTTATTTATTGAGGAGTTCAAGGATCTTCTTGTCCGATTTTACGTACATGACATGCACGAGATCGAGCTTAGGGGTCATTGCTACATATTAGACCTCCTTCGCAATTTCAAAAGAAAAAAAAATAAAGGATGATTGCTCTATCTAGGAGTTTTGGGCCAGAATTCGATAAATTAATAAATATATATATAGTGGGCCTTGAATTCCCCACGATCAGAAATTCAACTCAAATTAGATATACAATAGCCTTTTTGAATCGTTTAATTTGCTTGGTTTTGGGAATGAAATTATCATCCATGTTACTTGACGACGTGAGTTGTTATATCCCGATCCGAATTAAATATCTTATTTAGATAATTCACGCGTAACGTCATACATAAAATATTATCGTATCATCTGGGGTACTAGATGGAACATTTTAACAAATTATACAATCAAGGGACAATAATCCCCGCATGATTTATCATTATGAATAAAACTCGCTGCGACTGAAGTCCGGCTTCTTGGACGCGCCAAGTACATGACAATTTGTCCACAAAAAAAAAAAGTACATGGCAATTAACTTTGTTGTCGCCTCCTCCTTTTTTTGTCCTAGTACTAGCGCTACTATTATTTTAGCCGCTGCTAGGTTTATATATAAAAAAGAAAAAAAAACATCTTTATTATTTTTGTATCGCAGTTTTCCAGGACACGATGTCCAAGAGTAGGCACGTAAATTTTTACAGGACATCTTCATGTGAATCATTACCAACCGGCCAGCGACGTACAAGGTCACTATCGTTTAATGGATGAAATTGGGGGATTTCAAATCCTAATTCATACTTTACTTCGTATTGAAATAGCTAAAAATTCATGTGAAGCAGTAGGTGAAAAAAAAAGGTTGTAAAATTAGATTTCCATCGCAACCAACTGTGAATGTACTTAGGGTGCGTTTGGGAACCACTTTCCAAAACCCCTTGGGGGTCCAAAGCCCTTTGGGCAAAAAAAATGGTGTTTGGGAAAAAACTTTGGAATGGACTTGGGCTGAAAGCTAGCATTTTTAAGGTTGAAAGCCCAAGGCAGGTGAGGACCTGCCTTGGGGTTTTAAGCTTTCTCGGCGTGCCCACGCGACATTGTTTATCTTTTTTTTTTCTAAAATTGTCCTCACGAATTTTTTGTTTTTCCGGTGCGTGCCCTTGTATGAAACACTTGTTCATCTTCTCCGGGCCGACGATCGCGCTACGGGGACGCCGCGACCTAGGCGATTGTCGTCGGAGAGTCGAGCGACCTCCGCGAGTCGCGGCGTTGCCGGCGACCGTCGCCTGCCGCACCGCGACCTCCGCACGGAGCTTGCCGGGGCCGCGCGACCCATCTGGTCGCAGGTCTAGTGGTCGCGACCAGATCTAGTGCCGGAGCGGTGACCAGATCTGGGTCGCGGGAGGACCTCGCCGCCCTCGAATCTGGGTCGCGGCGGCGTCGCGCGACCTAGATCCGAGGGCGGCGAGGTCCTCTCGCGACCTCGACGCCTCGGATCTAGGTCGCCGGAGGTCGAGGCGGCATCGCGCGAGATGCGCGACCTCGCCGCTCCAGATCCGGGGTCGCCGGAGGTCGAGGCGGCGTTGCGCGACGCGCACGACCTCGCCGCCCCAGATCCGGGGTCGTCGGAGGTCGCAACGGCGTTGCGCGACCTCGCCACCCCAGATCCGAGGTCGCCGGAGGTCGCCGGAGGTCGCCGGTGGTCGCCGGAGGTCGCCAAGGCCGCTGCCCTTGCCGGTCAATTTTTTTTAAATTTTTTTGATAATTTTTTATCACAAAAACTCCTTTGTAAAATGTAATTTCCCAAACACCATTTTGCTCAAAGTACTTTACAAAGGACTTTCAAAATACAATTTACCAAACATCGTTTGCATTTTGAAAAACACCTTTGACTCAAAGGTCTTTGCATTTTCCTAAAAACTTTCCCCAAAAGTAGTTTCCAAACGCACCCTTAATACTATATATTAGTGCACATCTAAACGACTCATACTTTGATGAGATAATTTTCGTATGAACGCTTCCTTTGCACGAGGGATGAAGACCCCGCCAGGGCCTCGGCCAAGACGGGAATGTCTGGGCCCAGACCACCAATTTCCCCAAGGTTCAGTCCTCTCCTCATCATCATCTTCTTCCATCTTCCTCTTTTCAATTTCAATTGTTGTGCCGCCTGTGCGATCTCGGTTCCCACTTCTGGTTTTGATCAAACAGGGGAAATGCAACGTTTGATCACTTGCGAAATCATGATTGCTCCTTTCATTTGATAAAACTTCTTTGTTATTGGTCGGGTGCATGTAAGCGATTTGATTAATAAGGAGTAAATACATATTGGACGGTATTCAGAATCATGGCCCCGGATTTCTCTGTTCTGCAGCTTACGACCGAAGAGAGAATCGCCATCATGCGCGAATTCGATGAACCTGGGATGCTCACTACCATCGGACTCTACATTGGCGGCACCAAGTACGTGGTGATCGGAGTCAAACCTGGTGATGTTATTCGGGCACATAAGGTGAATCAGCTTGTTCCCTCACGCCTTTTTGTCATATTTGCTGGACGCAATATCCACTGCCACACCCATCCAACGGATAGCAGCAACTACTCGCTCGATACCTGAACATACCTCTGATAGGAGAAATGTCCCATTTAGAGAACAAATGAGATCTGGTTTTTAGTGTACACAATGCGAAACAAACACGGATATCTCAGACCAAAAGACCACCTACCGATCCTATTAATGGTCAGGCGGTCAATTCAAGTTGGCCTGGCAGCGCATCATTAGGATGATGGATAACTCCACATGCTGCTACTAGCACGCCACCCCAGCACATGGTCATCTCCATTCAGAGTCTCCGACAACATAAGATACTCTGCCTCAGACAGGAACTACAGAGTCATACCCCATTCTTTGAGGATGAGCCTCAAGGGCTTTTGTTTAATTGGCTGTATTGCTGTCTCAGTAGTAATCTTTTCGCTGCATTTGTCACTGTGCTGAAGCTAGCTCTTCCTCTCCCCCTGCACATACCGTCTAAGTTTCCTTTTCGGTGCTCTAACCAATGCCGCATACAGTACTCCTATAACCTCACCCTATCTCCTAATTCTTCTTGAGAATCTTCTCAATATTCTCGACACACTCTTTGTTGAATAACCATCCTAACGATGATTGTTTCAGCTTGAATATGCAACAGCTCTATGACTAGTCGAGCAAAAGAAAAGGGAAATTGTCTAAATGACACTGCGGTTGCTGCTTTGGGTGCATTCTTTTGATAGGTTAGGCAGCAATTGGCATTGGACATAAGTGGCTATGCTCGTGATTATAGGTTTTACATTTTAAAAGTATGATAAAATCAGTGCCGGTTTCGACTTTTCTTTGCTTGCTCTGAAAAGCTAATTTCCTCAACTATTTTGTCTCTAACAGCTTGCAGCACGAGGCGTAAATAATTCTGCACTTTGCAGTTGCTTGTAGGATGCATACTTCTAGTAATCGATAGCTTCACTCCCGTCACCTAGTCGTTCTTATTTGATTTCAGTGGCCTCAAGGTGTGACCATCAAGAAGACAGGTGCGGCCTTGGTCATTGGCATCTATAGCAACCATGCAACTTCTAATATGTGCAACGTGATTGTTGAGAGGGTGGGTGATGACTTAATCAAGCGGGGCTATTAGGCACGTCCGATCGCATCATTCCTTCCCATGTGGAATCTTTGCATTCTCTCGATGCAAGTATATAGATCAGATCGGGATGCTTGGAGTTGATGCACTTTTTCATTGGACGACATGGAAATCTCGAGTGCAAGAAAGGTTGTTTGGTTTGTAAATGGACTTAGACACCTGCCGGTTCTTTATTTCTTTTATTAAACCTTTGCCGAGGAAGCTGGTGTTCCACTCCTGGAAGCTATTTGACGACTAATCAAAATACTTCAACTGTAAATGCTGATTCAAATTCCTACCAGTGAACGTCAAAGGGGTTTATGGTGACCGGTGATTGATTGGACGAGTCTTGTCTGCTCAGGAAAATGCTTTGCTCTACCTCTTTTTCTATCATTCGTCTCAGCTTTCTTTCAATATCCGATCATCCGCAATTCATGGGCACTGAGTATTCCGTGCGAGGACAATAATCCCTGCGTGATTCATCGTTGTGAATAAAACTCGCTGCTGCGACTGGAGTCTAGCTTCGTGGAGGCGCCAAGTACATGGCAATTAACTTTGTTGTCGCCTCCTTCTTTTTTAGTCCTAGCACTAATATACTATTATTTTACCCGCTGCTAGGTTTATATATAAAAAAAGAAAAAAAATCTTTATTATTTTTGTATCGCAGTTTTCCAGGACACGATGTCCAGGACTAGGCACGTAAATTTTTACACAACATCCGCATGTGAATCATTACCAACCGGCCAGAGACGTACAAGGTCACTATCGTTTAATGGATGAAATTGGTGGGATTTTGAAACCTAATTTATACTTTACTTCGTATTGAAAAATCTAAAAATTCATGTGAAGCAGTAGGTGAAAAAAAAAGTCATAAAATTAGATTACCATCGCAATCAAGTGTGAATATGCTTAATACTAAATATCAGTGCACATATAAAAGATACTCATTTTGGTGAGATAATTTTTGTAAGAATACTTCCTTTGATATTAGAAATTTTCAATGGATCACCCAAGTTTGAAAATAGTTACAATACAACAATTACATTTTCAATTTTATAAACGGAAAGAAATAGATAGGCTTTTTATTGCATAGCGAGTAGCAAATTGAATTTTGCATATGAATATGCAATTAAAATGCATGCCTGATACAGGTTACCAAATTCAATGCGGGGCAAGAAACTTCAAACACCCATTGAGCATTTCCGCATATTACAAGGGATTATCGATCACATGATACGTTCGAAGAGTAACGTCTAATATAAATTTAATGATGAGTGAACAAGCTTTAGTCAATAGTCATATCTTTTAAGCTGATAGTGATATGTTTGTGAAATATTTTTTTAGGTGGAAGGAATTTTTTTGTTTCTGTTTTTCGGTCGTTCAAATGTGGATTATGAATAATACGAAGAGATATGGAGAGATAATTTCGAGTGGGAATTTCCATAAAAAATAAAGATTGAGCATAATATTCAAAACTATTAACGCATCTTTCATTCCTTCTCCTCGTTCTCCTTCTTCATCTTCATCTTTCTCCTCTGCCAGGATCCAAGAAGAAGAAGAAGATAGTGGGAAGCTTACTATGAAGATTACTTGATGTTCAAGAAGATGAGCACGAGGAATGAAGACCCCTCCACCACGTATCAAGCCGCTGCCATCATCGGCCAAGACGGGAATGTTTGGGCCCAGACCTCCGATTTCTCCCCAGGTTCGATCCTCTCCTCATCATCACCTTCTTCCATCTTCTCCAATTTCAATTGTTTTGCTGCCTGTGTTATCCAGTCGTGAATTCTCTTGTTGTGGTGGAAGAGTAATTAGTCACTTCCCACTATAATCTCGGTTCCCAGTTCTGGTTTTTGTTTTGATCAAACGGGGGAAATGCAACATCTGATCACTTGCGAAATTATGATTGCTCCCCTTTCATTTGATAAAACCTCGTTATTATCGGTTGGATGCATGTCGGCGATTTGATTAAAAAGGGTTAAATACAAATTGAACGGTATTCAAAATCATGGGCCTGGATTTCTTTGTTCTGCAGCTTACGACCGAAGAGCGAATTGCCATCATGCGCGAATTTGATGAACCCGGGACGCTCACTACCATGGGACTCGACCTTGGCCCCGCCATGTACGTGGTGACCGGAGTCAAACCCGGTGATGTTATTCGGGCAAAGAAGGTAATAAGTTCGTTGCCTCCCGCCTTTTTGTCATATGCACCGGTCTAGGTTCGTCCTCTCATTTCAAATGCATCAACCATCATCAAAGGTTTTTCTGGACACAGTATCCACTGCCACCCCATATCAAACGCCTAGCCACAGATGCGATCTGCTTTTAGCGTACAAAACGAACACGGATATCTCATACCATTAGACCACCTACCGATCCTATTTATGGTCGGGCGGTCAATTCGAGATGGCCCGGCAGCGCATCGTTAGGATGATGGATAACTCCAAATGCTGCTTCTCGCACGCGACCCCAGCACATGGTTATCTCCGTTTGGAGTCTCCGCTCTGGCTCAGACAGGAACTGCCGATTCATACCCCATTCTTTGAGGATGAGCCTCGAGGACTTCTGTTTAATTGGCTGTCTTGCTGTCTGAGTAGTAATCTTCTTGCTGCATTTGTCACTGTGATGAAGCTAGCTCTTCCTCTCCCCCTGCACATCTATTTTAAGTTCCCTTTCTGGTGCTATAACCAATGCCGCATACGGTCCTCCTATAACCATCTCCTAATTCTTCTTGAGAATCTTGTCAATATGCTTGGCGCTCTCTTTCTTGAATAACCGACTTCTTGCCACGGAATTCTTAAACCGTCCTAGCAGTGATCGTTTTGGCTTGATTATCTATGACTACTTGAGCAAAAGAAGAAGAAACAAAAAAAGGGGGAAATTGTCTTTATGACGCTGCGGTTGCTTTTTCGGGTGCATTGTTTTGATAGTTTAGGCAGCAATGGCATTGGACATAAGTGGCTATGCTCGTGATTATAGGTTTTACCTTAGTAAATTATGATAAAATCAGTGCCGGCTTCGACTTTTCATTGCTTGCTCTGAAATGCTAGTTTCCTAAACTATTTTGGCTCGAAGAGCTTGCAGCACGAGCTGTAAATAATTCTGCACTTTTCAATTGCTTGTAGGACGCATACTTCTAGTAATTGATAACTTCTCTCCCGCCGCTTAGTTCTTCTTATTTGATTTCAGCAGCCTCAAGGTATGACCATCAAGAAGACTGGTGCGGCCTTGGTCATTGGCGAATGTAGGGAAACAAATTCCCAAAATATCAATCCGATACCCAAATAATCAAATACTAAATAAAAACTAAAGTGAAAAACGTGCCCAGAAAAAAATGTTACACCAATTAGAAGTGTATCACAAAGTCAGACATATCTTGATTTTCATAGATTAAGCACCGTCGTTGCAGTTTTATGAGGAATTCTTTGAAGTCTTGATTTCGTTCATCAAGAAGAGCTTCACGGGGGAAAAACAAAGAGAATGTATTTCTCTTTATTCTGAAAATGCTACTTTTTCAGTATTTCTCTTTATTTTGAAAAATCTACTTTTTCAGATATAGCGTTACTGCTCAAATAACGCAACTGTTTAGATATTGATGGGTTTTTATATTTGATGGGCCTACTTAAGCCCGTCCGCTCATGTTGGGCCAAAACCCGGCTCGTAAGTGAAGGCCTGACGTTCTGTAATATTAAAAAAGGGGGGGGGGAATATTTGACTTATTTGAGCAATAGTGCTACGTTTTCTCTGTTTATATTTTCTCTCTGTTTTTTCCCCAGTCTGCTCATGTTGGGCCAAAACTTGGCTCGTAAGTGAAGGGCCCGTGGTTCCTGTAATATTAAAAAAAAAAGGGGGGGAATATCTTACTTATCTTAGCAATAGTGCTATCTGAAGACATAGTGTTTTCAGAATAATGAGAAAACATAAATACGTTTTCTCTGATTCTACGTTCTCTCTGTTTTTTCCCTAGTGAAATAGTACGCTCTTCTTGACGAATGGAATCAAGGCTTTGAAGAATTCTTCATAAAACTACGATGATGGTGCTTAATTTGTGAAAATCAAGTTATGTCCGACTCCATCATATGCCTTTGATCGGTGTAACATTTTTTCTGGGCATGTTTTCCGCTTTAGTTTTTTTGGTATTCAATGGTTTGGGTATCGGATCGATATTTTGGGAATCTGTTTCCCTACAGCGTATAATACAGCCCTGGGATGTTTAATTTGTGCAACACGATCGTTGAGAAGGTGGGCGAGGATTTAATCAAGCAAGGCTATTAGGCACATCCCGATTGCATCATTCCTTCCTATACGGAATCTTTGCGGTCTCTTGTTACAAGAATCTAGATTAGATGGGGATTGCCGGAGTTGATGCAGTTTTTCACTGGACGGCATGGAAATCTCAAAGTTCAAAGAAAAGTTGTTTGGTTTGTACATGGATTTAGACACTCGTCGTTTCTTTATTTCCCTCATGAAACCTTTGCCGCGGAAGCCGGTGGTCTGCTCCTAGAAGCTATTTCACGTCTAATCGAAATACTTCAAGAGCTTCTCCGTATACTTTTTAAGCACATGAAACATGAAGAATTACACGCACTTCATTTCCAGAATTTCGATGATAAATTTGCTCCCCCTCTCTCCGATCCCTGTGCCTGCTTATTTGTCAAGTCGTCGGAATATTTCGATGAAAAATGGAAATACGGACATTCGCAAGATAAAAAGACAAATGATATCGAGAGAGGGTCGATTAAATTAGATAGGGTAAAATATAATTAATACAGTCCTCTTTTGTGTGATTGTTTCCCCCATTCGATGGCAAGACTTGATATCACTCCACTTATTAGTGGGGCCTAATTGGCCGATAATGCTCCATCAGTAACAGTCCTCTCGTGAAGTGGTTATAGCACCCCGGACTCATCATCAAACACTTGCTTACACGGCATCGCTTGCTTACACACCAAACACTTTCTTCTGCCTATATCTCGTAACTTTCCATGTGTAACTAGTTTAGTTCATGCAAGCGAATTCAGCATTTTCCATACAAGTCCACAAAATGCAAGCTAAAATGTTACAAAAAAAGTTTGGTACGACAATTGGATTTCTTTGATGGAGAATTGGTAATCCTTTTGCATTACCTGTGGGTGCACATATCTTCTAGATTCGAGTCTTTGAATTTCTCCGCCATTGCTTGATGCCAATCCCTATAGCAACGAGCAAGATTTTGTGCTCGTTATTCGTATGTTGTGTGATTCATTCAAATCTGATACAAGTCAAAAGCGTTTTAAGAATACATAGACAAATTAGTTCGACTGATGTAGAAATAAGGGCTGGAGGGGGCGGCGGGCACAATAATACAGATTGTACAGGAGTTACATAGGAATACAATGCTTTCCTTAAACATCATAGCGAAGGATGCAGAAAAGTTCCTCTGTGAAAACGGAACTAATCTTGCAAATGATCTTTTAAAGTTCTGACCATGCAATTGAACAAAAATGAAGCCAACTAAGGTCTAATATTCACATCTAGAAAGCGCAGAAAAGCAACAATTTTCTTCGCTAAAAACAAAAATGAAGAAAATAGGGGGTTGGACCTGCGCTGTGTATTATCCCTGCGAAATATTTCCCATTTCTTTGCAACAGAAGTGGACATCCTTTAGATATTTAAAGGAAAAAGAAACATGAATTTTCACTGATTTTACTCTTTCTTTGCTAAACAAATTTTAAAAATTATTCCTTTCCTTTCAATTGTATCTCTAATAGGAGCTCAATAAAGTCGAAGACATTATTAACCCCAGAAAAACCATTCCGGAAATACGATACTGAAGGTTGCATTGTCTCCACAATAGGAAATAATGGCCGGACCGTCGCAGCTTTCATGCCAATCTCGTTTTTGGATCACCAGATAGTCCGTGCAAATGAACATAAGCTCTACATCCAACATCTTACCAGGGTACAACCTTAGGAGCTGCAAAAACCCCCAAATTGTGAACACATCCCTTGTTTGGAACAAATTGTTGTTACTTCTCGCATGCATCGGGGTATGAGTTCTCGGTCTGATATGTTGTTACTTACTTATTGGTAGGAATGTGACAATTGATACATCCAACTGAGAAATCCATATTGCTTAAGTCCAAACCAAATGGTTGCGCACACTTCTATGGTGCAATTGTATAATTTAACCATCGTAATTAAGTATAAATTTTTTGTAAAATTACTTTACGACGTTACAACAAAATGTAAACAAATCATAAAAATGCCAAAATTCTACTGGGTAGCGGGTATGTAGGCATTAGAAATTATTGTTACAACACAGCAATGATATCTCCGATTTTAGAAAAACACATTGATCATATTGGAAAACGGAAGAAATGAGCAGATTTTTCATCTTGTATTATACCGTGGGTAGTAAATTAAATATTCTGTTGCGGTTAACACCTATAGATATGTAATTTGATTACATACATGGTACCACCATTACTCACGGACCTACATTCAGCATATCTGCATATTATGAGAGTTTTTTTTTTTAATTAAGAGAGATTATCAAATAAATAGGATGTTCCAAGAGTGATATTATATTACATTTCAACATATAACTTGTGTATACCAAATATGAAAAAAGAATCTATAACAAAGGAAATGCGATTTAAAGTATTTAAGTAAATACAATTACATCCGCTCAATAGCTATACCGTATTTTGAATTTATATTTTGTCTGTCATTCATTAATGCATAAGCTGTAGTCACTTTTTAGCCAAAGTATAATATTCTCGTGAAACTTTTTAAGTCGAACGCTCTTTTCCAGCCGAGCAGAATGTCCATAATAAAGATAGATTATGCTACTGCCAACTTTAGAATTGTCATTTATTCAAAAATGGAAATAAATAAAACAAATCAAGGGCACTCCCACGTTATGTACTTATTACTTAAGCAGGACTTTCTTTCTCTCTTTATTTTCTTTTTGCCTTTATCTTTGTTAATACAAAATTCAAACTATAACGCAAGCTCTTGTGAGCTACTTGACCTGTTTGGCTGTTTGCCGTGTGGTTCCTGCATACGGAACCGAAAGTGATTTTTCCGTTGTTTGGAGTTCTTTTTACATTTTTTAATCACTTCAAAATCTATATATTGCATGTCATGAGTGAACCTCTTGCCAGTTTGTGCCTTAAGAACGTTCATAACAAATGGGTTAAAGAAGATGGAAATCTTTTCTCCTCAAGAATATCGAAATCTTCCATACAAAAGTCAGGGCGCTCCATGTTTCCGTGTTTGTGGTTGTCTCACTAATTACAAGATTTCGCATACTTTATCGTAGAGTAAATATAGAGCTAGTAATCTTCTCATAATCCAAGGATTCAAGATAAGAATGGGCAATCGCGATTTGTGGTTATCTATTGCCTTCTATAATCTGATTTACCAAGCTTTCGATGTTCCTTTTGGTGGTATATATTCTTTTTTATTTCTCCTAGCCAAATTAACTATCCATATTTTAAACCTCTAATTTCGGCCCCAAAAAAAAAATGAAAATGAAAGAGGAAAAGAAAATAACGTTAGGGTTGAGTGATGAATAACAGGAATGCCATGATCTAGCGGCATCCTTGATGTAACAATGCAGAATTTTGTTCTTTATGGTCTTTTTGGAGGAACCCTTTGAGTGCTGTTGCTTTTGCTTTTCTAAAGATAATGATGATACCTGATAATGGATTCCGAAGCTACATTCGTGTTGCCCAAATGAGACTTGCGTCCGTCCGATCTTGGCAAGACATCCTTTTTGCGCTTAAACTGGTCTTGCCACAAACGCTAGCAGATAATGAATTTGGAGCATCTCTTGTTCATCTTCAGAATTGAGGAAGGGTTAAAAAGGGCATTCCGGAAATCTGGAATGACCAGAAAAGAATATAGCTGGGCTTTGAATCTCATTCTCGACTCCAGTCCGGAGAATTTAGATGGGAGAAAGCAGGTTCGTATGCGAATTGCGACATGATATGACTAATGTGGCATTCTCTAGTGTTTCGTGCCGTAGCAAGGTCATCAGCATTTTTCAAGTGGAAGAAAAGAAGGTAAGGTCATTCCCTAGCAATTCTGCTCTTGATTCCCTCACAAGATAGGAATCATCTTTTGGAGTTTTGTCGAAGTGAATACAAAAGCAAGAAGGAGCATCTTCAGCTTTTCCACTCTTCTCGTTACTTCTTTTTAAAGCGCGCAAACCAGGAATGGGTTCTTTTCTGTCCCTTGTCACTGTCCATATTCATCTCCTCCCTTCAAAAGCTTCCCTGAGAGTTTAACTTGTTGCTGAGATCTCTGGACCAGTACCATCGGATTATCCCGATATCTACTTTCAGAAGCCGTGCGATCATCCAAGAATTTATGTCGTCTTCGGCGCGAGAGAATGCAAGAGCAACAGGAGAGGCCTCTTGCCGGGGAATAGTCCGCCGGATGGTCAATCTACCTCGGGCCATCGTCGGCGAGTTCTCGAGGGCAATGAATCACAGCATGGATTTAATGCGAATCGGCAACAGAAGGCACCAACATATCCCCATCAACTACCCACCGCAACATCCACAAGAGCTCATAGTTCCCCAAGATCACGAGTGGGCATTCTTGACAGTCTTCGAACAGCAATACAGCTCCATGCACCCCTTCTTCTATGCATGCCGGCTTGCGGAAGCGCTCAAAATTGCGGAAGCCGATCGGAAATTCTTGTTCCTATACTTGCACGCACCAGATCACCCCTTCACACCCTCCTTCTGTAGAGAGACTCTGTGCTCGGAGATGGTCGTGCAGTTCCTCGACTCGAATTTCGTTAGCTGGGGAGGACTTGCCGACAGTGGAGAGGGGTTACAAACGGCCATGGTGTTGCATCCCCAGAGCTTCCCATTCTGCGCAGTTATCGCTCCAGCTCCTGGCGATAGTATTGCAGTACTACAACAGGTCTCTGCGAACCTATTTGTGTTTTTGACTTCCAAAGATTTAGGTACTTTTACTCCTGCTGCTAGTGATCACCAAACTCTGTACCAAAATAATCTGAGCATACGCAAACATGGGAAGAAAGGAACGTAAAATGGTCATTAGTCCTCAAGTCTTTACAGTACCTTCATCCAATGATTTGCCATATAGAGGCGCACGATATCTAATATTACAAAACTATTACACAGACCCAACATATTGGACTCCTGACTGAAAGTTAGTCCTCTCTGTTTTTCTTCTTGTAAGTGGTAATTGAAAGTTGCTTTTGTGCTTGATTAACAATGGCTAGATAGAAGGTCCGATTTCCCCATCGGAGCTGGTTGACATTCTCCAGAGGACGGTGGAAGAGCAAGGGTCGGCCTTTGGCGGTGCGAGGGCGAAGCAAGAAGAAAAGATAAAAGCCGATCGACGGCTAAGAGAAGAACAAGATGCTGCGTATTTTGCTGCTCTAGAGATGGACAAGGTCTGATTTAATTTACTGAGTAGCTTGCGATAAGAAGTGACCATGAAATGCACTTTTTTTTTTCCCTTTCTGCTTTCTAGGAGAAGGAAAGAGGGAAGTCTTCAGGAGGAGCAGGACCCAAGGTTCACAAGTTGAAGGACGTTCCACGTAAAGAAGATTACGAGAAATTACAGAAGATTCCTTCCAATAAGCAGTACGATAAACCAAAAGAGGCTTCAGTCGCGAGCAGACAGTTGCAAAACAAGGGAAAAGCTAGTCAAGGAGTAGATCAACAGGTGACTCAGGTATGGAATAACACACTGATGTTGCAAAAGGAAAATCGGTACTTCCAAGCTTGAACTAAAGATACACGAGTCGAAAAATGACTCCTGGCCCCTCATTTCCGTTTTTTCCAGATACTAATTCGCTTCCCCAGCGGCGATAGAAGAGAACACAGCTTCTTGTGCACAGACAAGATCCAATCAATCTACAGATACGTCGACTCCTTGGGCCTCCCAGGCATCACGAATTACAGACTGGTGTCCAGCTTTCCGAGAAAGACGTATGGCGTGGACCAGTTGGGAATGACCCTGAAAGATGCTGGTCTCTATCCTAGAGCAAGCCTCTTCCTTGAGCCCCTTTAAAATTCAATCTCAGTAACATGGTCCAGGCTTATTCTACTGACTTATGTGGTGCACCATGGACTTATTATTCGTATATACTGTTGCTGAATGATTTCAACTGAATCATGATCGATATGCATAACATACATTCCTCCACTCGTTTTCTTGATCTCCACAGTCGCATGCTATACATCTTTGGGCCTGCAATGACAAGTGAGCCAGCCCAATCAGACCAATGAATCGTTGTATTTCACAGCTACCGTACATGGACAAGAATCTGAATAATGAAAGTATTATCAATACAAATACAAATTTGACAAAATGTCAATTGTCTAATAAAACTACGTTGTCCGTCACCTTGATAGTTGACAAATTGAGACAGGCTATTTGATTTGTCATTAACTCTATCCTAGAACATTCTTCGCGTCTGGATTCACAAAAGACAACAGTATATTCCAGGAACATTTTTCTGGACTCTGATCTTCGTTATCTCAGACTAGTGTTTTGTCTGATTCGTTATCGTCTTCCTTCATAAACTCCACAACGACGATGCACATTCTTCAAACTCTCCCGCACCAGAACCCACAATTGCAAACATGGAGAGACAAGGACTCACTGCGATCGCATCGCTGCTCTGCCTACTCACCCTCTTTGCCACTGCATGCGATGCAATTGAGTCGCCGCAGTACACAATCATCCATGCGGAGTCGGACTTCGAGGTGAGGCTATATGGGAATTCCTCATGGATGTCTGCTCCGGCAAGCGATCTCTCCTTCGAGAAGGCCACTCTCAATGGCTACCATAGGTTCCCTTTTCGCCTCTTATTAGAAAGTTCTATTTTTTTGCTTAATTGTGGAAAATTATAGGGATTGAGAATCTGGAAACTTTCATTGTAGCTTAAGGGAATTGGCCATTGATTCTTGGCGGTGGTTGAATCACGCTGAATGAACTTCGATGGAGCGTCTCTAGTAATACGATGATTTGGCTTCAGTTTAAGTTCACTGGGGCATCTTTTTCAGGAGTGAAGCAATTGTATCTTTAGTTCTAGAACAAAATAGCCTTCACAGGACGTGACTAATCTGCAGATTGTGGTGTAATGATCTGTTGCTTCCTGATAGGTTCTCAAGTCTAACTTTTGATTGATGAGCCTGGGTATGTACGCACTTATGTATACATTCATTGAGCATGTGGATCTTCCATCCTGGAAGTGTGCTGAGTGCTCAGTTATTGGCCTATACTGGTCTGGCGGAGTGCAATTCTCCCACTCGATTATTTCTAAATGATTCAAATCAACTCTACTGCTACTGCATAAAGCAGTGTACTTGCCCTGTCCAGGGACGTCTGCATAAAATTATAATTACTGCTTATTTTCCCATGCAATTTTCGGTTTCTCATTTTGACCAACCTGTAATACAGCTTCTTTCAGCAAATATCATCAGGGTCTTCGTTTCCCCTAATGAATTAGAACATATTTTACCTTTGGCCGAAGACTGCGTATTATGCTTGACCTCAAGGATGAGTTCTTTCGTGTTGTCAATCTTTAAATCCGCTACTTTCTTCTTACAGGTTGTTTGAGTACACCCAAGGTGCCAATTTGAATAGCTCTAGGTTGGCAATGACATTACCCGTCTTAACGAGCATCGTTCCGGGGGCAGGACCCCTCCACTCGTCAGCCTATGTCGTGCGTTTCTACTTGCCCACGAAATTCCAATCAACCCCGCCAACCCCACTCCCTGAGCTGAAGCTAGAACAGTATAATTGGAGCAGCCACTATGTTGCCGTCAGGAAGTTCCTTGGATTCGCACTGGATGACATCGTGGTCAAAGAAGCAGAAAAACTTGCTCTCAGCCTAAGCAGATCGGCATGGGCAAATGTTACTTCCAACAGCAGCTATGCATACTCGATTGCACAGTATAGCCTCCCATTCCAGATCATTGGCCGAGTGAATGAAGTCTGGGTGGATGTTGAGGCAGCTGGAGTGAATGGAAACAAGTTAGGCGGTGTAGCTTCGTCCTGAACTTATGCTTATTTGGGTGGTACTAGAATCACGTCTGTCAGTGCTGATAAATTGCCTGAGGGTTAAGTAGATAAAAGACCAGAAAGTGTGCTCTTATTATAACCTTGGTTATGGACATAATGTGCAAACAGTCTTTCAAATACATACTTTATGTTTCATGCTGCCTTGTGTTCGTGCATACTCACAAGGTCAGCAGGGAATGTAGCACTCTATATAGATCCATATGACGATCAAGTTTGTGCAGTTGTTTGTGCTCTCTTTTTTCTCACAAATGTAGTAACACAATGAACTTGCCAACTTGGTGAAAGTAAAGAAACGACTGGTCAGTGAGATGTGTAAAGTGAAACTCAAGTTGAACAGAATTACGGAATTCCAAATCTGAGGAGTTAACGCCTGGAGAGTTTTGTAGATATATCAACAAAGATTCAAACTTTGTTTGCAGCGTTCTCAGTCTGCTCAAAGTGACATTCCCAGAATGACTCCTCTTGCTACGATCACGGAGACATCATGGGATACCACACAAAAGACACCGAATGCTCCCACTGCCAAACACATGAACCCATAAGACGGCTGCTAGTTAGCAATGTCAACAAGAAAAGTGACATTTCGGAAGTAACAACAGGCATGAGTCGGTTGGATACTTCCCTGTTGCTTAAGCCATAGCTTACTGGATTGTAATAATGAAAGTCCACCTAAGTTCTTCATCCCTTCTTCTCCTCTTTACTCCAGTTTGATTTCCTTAATCACCAAAATAAGTAGTCTGATCAACCCCACTGCAGTTCCACTTAATTCATGCCACAATATCCTGCTTTACGCTGAGGTGGATGGTGCCTTCATTTGTAATGAATCTGCCACCTTCCAAGAACGAGCCAGCTCGTAAATGCAGCTACGAAGAGCCCACTGCAATGATGTTGGACTCGACATTGATCTTGTTCGCATTTTTGGCCCGTGGATCGCATTTGCATTTCCCCGTCAATGACATTATTGTCTAGTTTTAAAGGCCCAAAGGGCTCTGGGTATTTTCGTCTGGTACCAAAAAGAAAAGAATATAAACTAATTGACTAAATTATCGGCGAATGATAATGTTTCTTTTGATAAGAGGCAAATGAAAATATGCAAAGGTACTCATCTATGTAATTCTCACAGAAATAAATTATAAATGCCATCGGCTTTTCCCTTTGATTACCTTAATTTCAAAACTCACTCAATACGGTTTTTTTTGTCCCTCTCATCCTTTTAACTAATCTTCTAATAACATTGCGCACGTTTGTTTTTCAAAACAAAAGAATATAGAAATATATCTCAATTTTCTTGATTATGTACCGTGCAGCTATATTAATGGATAATTTGATTACGACAATTTGTGGAAATGAAATTTCATTCAACATACACAAATTCAAGACTTAGAAAAACATATCATACATATAGAGAAAATCCTCTTTCTTTTACCTTTTTTTCTTTTCTCTCCCGAATGCATCTGATTAAATTGAACAAACGTGAAGACCTATTTATAACATTAATATATCAAACCACGTGAAAAATCTTTATTGAGCATAAAATACACCTTGGTCACGTTCCTCAATAGGATATCCGGCTAAAAAGGAAATTTAGCAAAGGGTAGCCTGAATTTCTCCCGAAAATGGTTGCCAGAAAATCTTGCTCGTCCTCGGTATAAAACCCATGGTGGAACGAGCCGTTTCCAAGCTGTCGGGTGCGGCGGCAGTCTCTTCCTCTTCACCTCACAAACCCTGTTCCTCAGATTCTCCGAAACATTCCAAAGAACAAAGAATAGATTTTTATTCCGTCCCCTCCTCCTCCTCCTTCCCTTGTAAAAATCCAAAGGACGGGCGATTCCAGGATTCCTCGAAAACGAAATGGGGTCGCGCCGATTCCTTTCGGCATGCGGTGGCGACTCTGTCTGAACTGGAACTGGCCATGTTGCTTTCGTCCTTATGAGAAAGATGGTGGTCAGAGCTGGTTCCTCTCCGGTGTCCTGTGTTGCTACTTCTGTTTCTTCTCCCTTCAAGCCCAAGATTTTCCAGGTGAATTGAGAAAAGATTGTACCTGGTCTGGTCGAGGTTACGCTTAACGATTAAAGATTTGATTTTTTTTTCGCTGAATTTATGTGCATCATTCAGCGTGCTTTTTTGTTTGTGGGTTGTCAATCTGATACTTGGTGGTGGTGAGTAGATGATGGCTACAATTTCTTGGGTTATTTTCGTCATCAAGATTTAGCCATCCGTGCTTGTTATCGGGAGGTGTGAGTAGAATTCTCATGCAAAAATTGCGATTTTCTGAAGAATTAAGATAAGGGTTCCAGTGAAGGCATAGGATGGAAACGTATCGAGAATCCATAAATAGTTTTTAGTAAGGAGGCTGCGACTTAAGTTAATCGTCCGGAAAATTAAGAACCAGTGGGTGCGTGGGTGGGTGGGTGAGGTGTGGTATGCAATTTGTCCTTTTGGCTCCATGTTGGGATAAGTTCCTATTATACTGGAGAATTCTCTTATCACCACCCCAACAGGAGGTTAATGTATATTCAACTAGCGCAATCTTTCATTTCCTTTTTCTCTGTGGATGGATGTGTACCATGTCATTAATATTGATGATATTGCAAGACTGGGCGTCAAGATGGGCTTGGTCAGTGAATCTCAAAGACAGTCTCGGATTTTCGCATCGTTTGCTTTTATGCTGCTCCTATGGAGGCTTTCTGTTGGATGCTCTCGTCGTTGTTGACATCTGTTATTTATATGGTGAACCCAGAATTATTTCCAAGTGCTATCATTTTGTTCGACCTTATGTCGGCAGTATATCGGCCTTCTAATGCAACTTGCTAATGGGAGGACAACTACAGATAATGTTGGATTAGTTTCAAGAGGATGGTGCAAATGTTTATTTTCTTGGTTGGTCGAATGATCAGAATGCCAGTGTTAGATAGGTAATTACTCAATGAATGCTGTTGGAAACTTGGACTTGACTCCTAGACAATTAATTATCTGTGGATAGAGTCACCTCAAGAATGAATTCTGAGTAAATGAACTGCAGGAGAGTTAGTTAGATCATATTCAAGGTTACTAAGATTTGGATCCTGCTGAGGACGGTGGATTAGGTTTTATGATGGTGAAATTCACCATTAGGATCGTGAGATTCTATGAGTGAAAAGATGACAATAAATGTGGATAGATGTTTCATATTGAAGAAATTAAGGTTTAGTTAGATTAGAGCTCCGAAGTTAGTA
The DNA here is from genome assembly GCA_014182515.1 of Eucalyptus microcorys. Lineage (NCBI taxonomy): Eukaryota > Viridiplantae > Streptophyta > Magnoliopsida > Myrtales > Myrtaceae > Eucalyptus > Eucalyptus microcorys. Next base: position 26,013,101 of record CM024572.1, read on the forward strand.
CTAAAACATCTATGGACGTGTCAGGCTTTAGATCCTTGAAGTACGGAAAAGTGTGTTATGAAACGTATGTGGAAAGATGCAATGGTATTGATAGAGAATGCTTTTTGTTAGAGCAGAACTGCAAACCTAAAATATCTATCTCAGAGATAAAATTAGCTGTGGGCTTTACTTTAAGTAAAATTAATGCTTAAATGTATGACGACAGACTCTCATGAGATGCTAAGACCTTGAGAGGGTATCAACTTCTAGAGAATATAAGGAACCTGCATATAATGACCAACATTTATTACTACATTCTTTTTAAGTGTTTGGACTACAATGGATATTCAATACAATGGCAGAGATGAGAAATTTGTTACTATTACAAAATTTCTTTGCTGTAAAAGATGGATTGAGAACTGTAGAATGCTTTAGACTGCTCCTCTTAAGGATTCTGATTGTCTCATGAATGTTGCTAATTTGCTTTAAAGCTTTCAAGTGGGGAATCGGATTGACCTTGTCCTTACAACATGACTTACCAATTTTCCAAAAAGAAGCTTGTTTACTGAAGGATGCATTTTTCCCCCATTTGCTCATATTCAGTGAACTGATTATTTATAGTCCCTTCTGGGAATTACTGCAACATACTAAGTTGATAATTTTATTTTCTGCACATGTTAATAATGATAATCACTTCCTATTTTTTTCTGTTGGCTTTCTATCTCAGTATCTTAAGTTTTTATGAGTATTGAATTGCTGGATGAGGAAGGTGCTAGCAATCCTAAGATTTTGTGGATGAGGATCATATATCCTGTCAAAGTTCTAACGTGTGAATGAAAGAAAAGGAAATATGGATCTTTTTCTTAATTCATAGATCCAGACTGGGATTTTGGCAACTGCAATTGCATTAACTCAACATATGGTGTCCTCGTGTTTTCATTCTCCTTTCTAGTGTTCAACAAGTTACCTTTTTTGGTTATCTTGAGGGCACTTCAATTGGTTATCATTTGGTGTTCTACTAATTTTACTGTAAACTACTTTATTGAGAAAACAATTTTCTCATAGTTCAGTGATCCTATGTTTTTGAAATGATATCTCTTCTTTTAAAGAATTTGGTTCTTATTTTATTTTAAACTCTGATACTTTCATTGCCAGCTCGGCCTATTAAGAGTGCCATGCAGAAGCCGCCCATCTGATACTCACTGGCTGAGTAATTCTACAGGTAAATTCTGAAACTATAAAAGTTTTATCTGTATGATGCGTAGGCACATCTGATCAAAGGATCTTTGCAATGATCCAAGCAGCTGGATTCTGATAATTAGCTACTTTAGTTTTCAACTTCAAACTTCAAAAATCTTGGCTATTCCCATTGTACTATATATTATTTCTGTCACGATCTTGCTGGTCATCATCAATTATCTATTAATACTGGATTAAATGATGGTTTTGATTTCTTCCTCTATCCTTTTTGAAGCTGTCAAGGCTCACGGTTTCATCAATAGAGCAGTCATCTCGAATAGAAAGTTCCAAAATGCGAAAAATACTTTCTGCGCTACTTCAGTGGGGCATGCACAAGACAGCGAGGTTGATTCAGATGCTTTAGAGGAGACAAATCTTCTCATTCCCTCTGAAGAATCCTCTTCTTCGAGCGGCTTGTATGTCCCTTTTGAGGGAACTGATGGAAAACCAGGCCTATTATCATTTTACAATCGTCCATATGGAAGGGAGGACAAACTTCTTACAGTTTACCCGCAGGGGAATCAGAACAACCTACAATGGATCCTTGGGCCAGCTGTGCTTGTGACGTCCTTTATTTTCCCTTCACTCTACCTTCGGAGAATACTATGTACTATATTTGAGGACTCTCTGCTGACAGGTAAGTGAAACTTCTTATGTTGACACATGTTTCGTTATTCCCCATGAGAATAGCAGACATCAGTTGTTCCTTTGTTTTCTGTCCACATATTAGTTCATTTCCTTCTCACTTCAGATGTGGCTTTATGATTGCAGATTTCCTCATATTGTTCTTCACGGAAGCTCTGTTCTACTGCGGTGTGGCAATATTTCTTCTACTTATAGACCGTATGCGAAGGCCTTTGGCGTCTGCCTCTGCAGATGAAAAGAAGGGGTTGGCTCCACAATTGGTGCACCGGATCTCTTCAGTTGCTGCCCTGGTGCTTAGTCTTACAGTTCCTATGGTGACCATGGGCTTAGTATGGCCATGGACCGGCCCTGCAGCTTCTGCTGCACTTGCTCCATATCTGGTCGGTATTACTGTCCAATTTGCATTCGAGCAATACGCAAGATACTGCAAATCCCCTTCCATGCCTGTGATACCCATTTTATTTCAGGTGAGTGATACCATACCATGATGTCTCATCAGGTGATTTCGTTGGAGGGTCTTTGAATTGGCCAATGCAGTGCTTTAGATTGCTCATTTGTAGATCAGTTTAAAATTAGCCTGTTTGATCAAGTAGTCTTATTGAAGGTCTGTATCTTTGTTTTTCCATTGAATAGCCAGCATGGAATTCTAAATGTTTATGAGGCCACTATTTGTGATTTCAATTGGCACTTAAAACCTATGGAGGAAAGAGAAAGGACTAAATTTTTTACCCATACATTGTTTCTTGTGGTTTAACAGGTTTATAGGTTGCACCAACTAAACCGAGCAGCACAGCTGGTGACAGCCCTGTCCTTTACTGTGAGAGGAGCTGAAGTGACTCCAAACAACCTGGCAATAAATAGCTCCTTAAGTACTCTTTTGAATGTCCTTCAGTTTCTTGGTGTCATTTGCATCTGGTCACTTTCAAGCATCCTCATGAGAATTTTTACTTCGAACCCCATCACCGCAGAATGAATGGTGAACAATTTAGTTGAAATCATGAGACAATCACTTCATTGTTGTACTTCCATGCATATACTATCTTTCAGATAGGGTGGATGTAAGGGTAGATAGGATTAATTTTAGCTAATTTGTAGGTCAAAAAGGTGAATGAATAGTTGAAGTGGAGATTCTTCACATCAGAATAGAAGGTTATTGAAGGATCCTATGGGTAGTTTAGACACTGGAGATAGAGTTAGCATCTCTCTGCTGAGACATGTGCCATAAAGAAAACAGTTCACAACTGACAACGATTGAACTTGTAAAGAAAAAAGAAAAGGTACAAGAACTCTTTCTCACAGTTCATTGCATTATTTCACAAGTTTCTTATGCACTGCAGATAAACAGGCCTCCAATTCAACTGTAATATGCCTAGCATTATCGTCTGTCACTTTCCTTTTGCTGGAGTGTTCTTCTCAGGTTTCATTTTTGGCAAATTTAGAGTATTTATCTAGCCCTGTTCTTGTATCTGGAGTATGCTAACCGGCTTTGACTGGTCTGTATTTTTTTCTCTGGATTCCAATCACGTCCCCAGCACATGCCTAGTTTTCTACAAATAAAATAACACTCTCCTTAAATTTACTATGTTGATTATTGACTTTCGCTTGAAGTAAACAGAAGTAACAAAACTTGTATAAGAAGTTGCATCGGGGTGTTCAGCCATGGGAAGAATTTTGTCAGTGGCCTATGTTTAAGCATAATAGAAAAAGAAGAGCTATTAGTCTTTGTAAACACGAGAAGCATTCTCAACAAGGTTTTATTTACTGTACATTCCATTCTCTTGTTCATCATGTCATTCCAGAGGTATCCGTAAGACATCTCTCTACCAAGAATTTTGATTTTTCTTCAAACGATTGTGGGAGGACCATTATGTGGATGTATGTTCGGCCCACGAGAGCACTATGATCCTAGAGTTGAATGCCTTTTGGTCCAAGGAAACCTTAGATGAATCCCCAAACTGAAATTGCCCTGGTCCATTATCACCCAATTGCACTTTGCCCCTTTTGTTGAATTCAAACCTTGGCATGCCAACGTTGATTTACCCACTTTGCACCCCCGGAAAAGGGGGAAAATATGATTGACAGGAAGAAATTTTCTCAACGTGACAAAGGTGATTAAACGAAAATGCCCAGGTTTTGCGCATGTTAATAAAAGTATTGACTTTTCATCCTTTTCGTCCTTAAGATGAAGTGGAGTTAGTGTTCGAGTATTGAGAGTTGGGAGTCATGATGAAAATTGACCAACCAATCGCTTAGATCGGCAAACAACCGGATAACCTTTACGTTGAGATTCTTTCTTTGTGCGATGAACTAAAAAAATGATGTTAGGCTTTCAATGGTCAAAGAGACCTGTAAAGGACGTCTCGGTTGGGGTTCGCTACAGAAGTAGAAACAAAAAGATAAGCGAACAAAAAGTCAATACTTTATGAGCTAATCAGCTAAGCAATCTCCAACCAACCTGAAGCAGATTACTGACACAAGTCAAATGCTACTTCACATGGAGATCACATGGACTGCCTAAATGATTGGCGGTAGGCGCCAATAGTTAATTTTTCTTGTGACATATAATTTTGGGCAGTTAAGTTGTCATAAGTGATCAAAAGCTGGTTGTTTGACTGATACCTTTCAAATTAAACTTGAGACAAAGAGGTAGAGAAGGAAATAAGAACAAAAGGATTACAATGAAAAAAGCTCTTAGCCTCTACGCCCTCAATCCTGTCAAATTCTGCTAAAAATTTTGTTCTTAATCAGCTTATTCATAGCATTTTCCTTCTTTTCATTACCCTGTTGTTGAACATATTATATCAAGTGAATCTCAACCATCGCAATCACAATTGCTGAACCTGAAAGGCAAGAATATTAGGTTCATTCTTTTTTTCAGACATGACCATCAACCAAGTGTTATTGCACTGCTTTTGTTTAATGTTACTTGTGCTCAATAATGTTACCTTCTCGTTTGGCTCTATGTTTTTTGTCTTTGCATCTGTCATCAAAACGCTAAAGTTTTATACCCAAGCAGTCCCCTCATTCTTTGTTTAATTTGTACAGTAAGTGCTTGGAGTCTCTTTTCTTTAAACGAGAAATCTAGAATAGAGGAGGAGGGGGATTTGTTAAGTCAACTCTGATGGATTCACAAGAATTTATCTGTTTTCTTAATTTGTCTGTTTCTAAATGGAAGAATATTTATGGAATTTTTCTTACGTTCTTTCATTTTATTGGTACAAGGCAAAAGAGGATTTTGAAATCTGCTGAGCATGCAAGCTGGTGTTTCTGACTTGTAAGCATGCATGAATGCTACCGCACTTGAAGAGTGAGTGGAAGTATTAAAAAAGAAAACAGAGAGAGAGAGAGAGAGAGAGAGAGAGTGGAGGAGAAGGTGAATGTATCTGTAAGCATTTTGGGTGACATTCTCTTCATTGAAAAGCATAGAAAGTGAAACTTTAAGCATTAGTGTAACAAATGGTCCTGGTGAATTCGAGCACTTTTATGTTTCCTTATCCGGAGATATTGCTGGGACAAAAAAGCCTGTGGGGATCTTCAATCCATATAGGTTGCCTCTGCCTAAAGCCTGAGAAACTAAGCAAAGTCGATGGAGTTATAGAGAGCTAAACTGAAAAAATGAGGAAGACAATTTATCTCTGTCCAAGAACATCCAATTTTGATGTGAACTTGTTTGTCCTCATCTGTTTGGCTCTATGTTGAGGCAATATTCTCTCCTTCTCTCTAATCTCGGTATAAATATATAATGCAAATGGTCAATACTGGATTTTTTTTCATTTTTTTCATTTTTTTTCTTTTTTCTTTTTCTCAATGTGAAAAGGCGAGTATTCATATGATCTTTGGGTCTGAACATAATTGAAGGGTGATCCTTTTGTGGTGAACCGGATTCGAGTGTGGTTGTTCTGGTCTTCTGTTCTTTTCCTGTATTTAATTGGGTATTAGGTAGTTTAGGTTGTAAGAGAATATCTGATGTCCGAATTTGCAAATCAAAAGATTCAAAACAGAATGAGACCAGGAAGAATAGCATGCGCAAAAAAGTGGGAATGTGAAGCACTAAAACAAAGGATAAATAATTTGTTGACCGTGATTAGAGTAAGCCTTGTACAGTTTCAATTTCTTTCAGATTAGTGTCTGCAAGTAACTTGCTTGACCAAGAAACGCCTAGTGGTAAGAGTGTGAAATGCCTATATGATAATAATTTTATACGTTCTTGCAGAGCAGCACACAATATCCATGAGTTAATGGGTTTGTACCTGTTTAATTAGGCAAATAATTGAAAGTCAGCTGATCAAATCTCTCAATTCTGTGCACTGAGAGAAAAAAGAGAGATATGTATGGTGTCCTTTCTGAGCTATTGGATGCAAAATCTAAGTTCTTCACAGAATTTTTTTAAAAAATGGAATTTATCATCTTATCATACCATGTTCTGCCACAAGACCGATCTGATTTTCTGAAGAGTATGTATTGTATCACTGTCAACGCAAGATCTGTTCATCTTTTCCTTATCATCCTATATTTCATATTGATCACGGATCGAATCTTAAGTTGACATAGACTTCAATATCAAACATAGGCCTAGGGGAAGGTCCACTTCTTGGATTGTCTAGTAGGTAAAAGTGGGGTCATTCTCTCCCAACTCTTTTGGTCTTTTTGGCCATGCCCATCACAATAACTTATCCCCCACATACTATCTCATCTCTGAAGCTGAATAGCATGCTATAATTTGCCATCATTGCCTTAAGAAAAGGAGGAGGAAGAAGGAACTCACATACCTTTTAGCCAAGTATGAAGAGGAAAAAGGCACACCACTTTCTCAAGGACTTAAGTGGCTAACAGCTCAATAAACAACTCAGTAATAGAGCTATATAAAGTCCAAGACACATTACCTCAACCCTTCAAACTTTTTTCCATCTCTCTTCCAATTTCCCTCCGCAAATTCTCTCTTTCTTGTGTCACCCCTCATTCTGCTGTTTCTGTCTCTTGAGCTTCAACTACTTTAGGTGGTTCTTGCCTACTAAAATTCTAAACTCTATATGGAATCAAACTTCTTGAGTCTAGATTCAGAATCTTGGGAATCAGCATACAACACTTAAAGTTAGGACTCCCGTTGAACTGGTCGCACATCATTCCGAAATGAAAAGCAGTCAGATGATTCATCTCCTGCTGTTCTTCAGTATACTTGGTGCTGTTCTTGATGTTTCTCTAGGAGATGATCTGTCAGAAGCCTCCCAGCTTCTAAAAGTCAAGGCGCAACTAAATGATCCTTCTGGAGTTCTAAACAACTGGTCTCCAGAAGCTCATGTATGTAAATGGTATGGGGTCACATGTTCAGATGATCAATCAAAGGTGGTGGGATTGAACTTGACAAATTCTGGGCTGTCAGGTCCGATATCACCCGACTATGGTTTTCTCACTTCACTAGAGATGCTTGATTTGTCATTGAATTCCCTCACCGGCTCGATCCCTCCCGAGCTTTCAAAGCTTCAAAATTTGAAGTCGCTTCTCCTTCATTCCAACTCTCTCTCGGGTGAGATACCCGTGGAATTAGGCCTGCTGAAGAAGTTGCAAGTCCTAAGAATAGGAAACAACCTCTTAAGCGGCAAGATCACCCCAGACATCGGTAACTTGTCGGAGTTAAGAGTATTAGGTCTCGCCTATTGCCAATTCAATGGGAGTATTCCTCCAGAGATTGGAAATCTGAAGAATCTGATGTATCTGGACTTGGAGACAAACAGCCTCAGCGGCCGGATTCCTCAAGAGATCAGCAGCTGCGAAGTGCTCGAAATCTTTGCAGCGTCCAACAACAAGTTGGAAGGGGAAATTCCTTCTTGGGTGGGATCGCTAAAGGAACTGCAGACTCTGAACTTGGCGAACAACAGCCTCACTGGACCAATTCCAACTGAAATAGGTGGTCTCTCTAATTTGAGGTACTTAAATTTGCTCGGCAACAAACTGACTGGGGAGATCCCTCGAGAGCTCAATGGGCTGGTTCAGCTCAAAACGCTCGACTTATCAGAAAATAACCTCTCCGGGTCGATTAGCCTTTCCGCTACCCAATTGAAGAACTTAAGCGCTCTGTTCTTATCCGATAATACGCTGACGGGTGGAGTACCAAACAACTTCTGCTCGAGCACCTCCAGCTTGATACAGCTCGTTCTCGCTCGTAATGAACTCTCCGGTGAATTCCCCATGGAGTTAATAAACTGTTCCTCACTCCAACAGCTGGATTTATCAGATAACAACTTTGAGGGGTCCCTACCATTGAGCCTCGACAGGCTACAGGAGCTCACCGATCTTCTCCTCAACAACAATAGCTTCACCGGAGTCCTACCTCCTGAGATCGGGAACATCAGCACCATGGAGAATCTTTATCTCTCTCATAACATGTTCACGGGCAGTATTCCGGAGCAACTCGGCAAGTTAGACAAGCTGAGCATCCTCTACCTGTTTGAAAACCAGATGACCGGAAGCATTCCTAGAGAGCTGACCGATTGCACAAGCTTGACTGAAATCGATTTTTTCGGGAACCACTTTAGCGGCTCTATTCCCGCTACGATCGGGAAGCTAAAGAATCTGGTGGTGCTTCACCTGAGGCAGAATGAACTTTCAGGTCCGGTCCCACCGAGCTTGGGATACTGCAAGAAGCTTCGGCTACTGGCCTTGGCCGATAATAAACTCTCCGGATTTTTACCACCCACTTTCCAGTTTCTATCAGAACTCAGCACGCTCACGCTCTACAATAACTCCTTGGAGGGTCCACTGCCTGAATCTTTCTCCCTCCTGAAGAGCTTGAGGAAGATCAACTTTTCCCACAATCGATTCGAAGGGACGATAACTGCCCTCTGCGGATTACATCTGTTGACCGCGATCGATCTCACAAACAACAGCTTCTCAGGCCCCATCCCTTCCACACTGGGCATGTCAATGAAATTAGCCCGTATCCGCCTTGCCCACAATCATCTCACTGGCAACATTCCTTCTCAGCTTGGCCAGCTCACCGAGCTCATATTTCTCGACCTTTCTTTCAATAATTTAGATGGAAATGTGCCGTCTCAGCTATCGAATTGTGGAAAACTCGAACACCTCCTACTAAGCAACAACAATTTCACAGGCGCCGTACCATCCTGGCTCGGGGGACTAGAAGAACTTGGGGAGCTCGATCTCTCATTTAATGCATTACAAGGATCAATACCGGGCGAGCTGGGAAATTGTTCAAAGCTCCTCAAGCTTTCCCTCCATAGCAACAATCTCTCAGGGTTGATTCCACCGGAGATTGGAAATCTAATCGCTCTAAACGTCCTCGATTTGCAAAAGAACAATCTTTCGGGCACCATTCCTTCCACAATCAAGCAATGCACAAAGCTTTTTGAACTGAGACTCTCAGAGAACTTCTTGACAGGTCCGATACCGTCCGAACTAGGACGGCTAACTGAATTGCAGGTGATCCTGGATCTCAGCTGGAACTCATTCTCGGGCGAGATCCCTTCTTCGCTCGGGAATATGGTGAAGCTAGAGAGGTTGAATCTGTCTTCCAATCAGCTTCAAGGAGAAGTTCCACCTTCACTAGGAGAACTGACAAGTCTTCACATGCTGAACCTGTCAAATAATCATCTCCTGGGCCGACTCCCTCCAACTTTTTCAAAATTTCGACTCAGCTCTTTCCTAGGAAACAAGGACCTTTGCGGCCCACCGTTAGCATCATGCTCCTCACAAGCAATGGAGAAGTCACTGTCCAAAGGTGAGGTAGCAGGGATCGTGGCAGCCATCGTCTTTATCTCAGCACTGATATGCTTGGCGATGCTTTACATCATGCTCAGAATCTGGTGCAACTGGAGGAGAGTCCTGATATCGAGCTCCGAGGGAAGCGGGGCCGAGCTCAAGAGAGAAGAGATGTGGATCCATGGAAATGAAAAGAGAAGAAACAACAGCGACTACTGGAAAATGAACTCCTGGTTGGCGCCCTCGCATGATAAGCACCCATCGAGCACATGCATTTTCCATCTCAAAATGGATGCAGAAAGTCCGGGCAGAACATCGGCATGAGGAGATATTGACTATTTTTGTGCTCTTCCATGCTTTGATTGAGTTTTCAGTTGATTTCCCAGTATTCCTTTGTTCTTTCTTTTACTCTTTCCTAGTCTTTTTCTTTTGCAAAATGAATAAGTTAAGATCGTTTTGCAAGCTCAGACCGCAGGGCTGAGAGTTCATGTTCCTCGCTGTCTTTGTATATCACTATTGTGCAAAAATTATGTCAGTTCAACGTGTATAGACTCATTGCTACTGCTAAGTTTTCGTGTTTCCTTTTTGTGAATGTATTAAAGTTAACTAATAATAATATTTTTAACCTCAATCTGTGCAGCTCAGAAAACTGACCTTCTTGCACATACAGAGCCACGACTTTTCTACGATAACCCTTCTCTTCTGAATATAACTAGACGATGGTAATAACTCAGACGCCATTCAATTTGTCGGCTCAATGACCGAAGATGTACATTGAAAAATGAAGGCTCTTGTTGGAAATAATGCGAAAAGGAGAGTAGAGCATGGCGTGTGCGATGGTTATATCAGAAATGATGGCTCTTCACTTTCCTAATATTCCAACGTAGGAATGCACTCTTGTCGCTGTCGACTCCACCACCATGAATCGCCAACTCATGTCCGATTCAATGAATGATTCTCTGATTCTTCAGCCGACTCATCAAAAGAAGCCGGAGTTATCCAACAGGCAAGGATTTCCTCGATAGGACAGCGCACTAAGACTATGCACAGAAGCAGAAAAATTCTCAAGATATATTCGGTACACAACCACTACTTAGCCAACACTCGTCATGTGTAGTCTTGGTCGTCGACTTCATACTCATCCTAGGTTTCACAATTCTTTTGCCTTTAAGAATAAATATTAGCGCCATTCATTTTGACTTCTTTGAGTATGTCATCGACCTGAAGATTATCCATGACTCACTCTTTGTAACATAAGAAGGGGTCGACATTGAAGTTTTGAATATTGAAACTGGGGGCACCTCATTATATGACTCGAGAATCCATTAAGGGCCTCCTTTGGTCACTATCATTCATAAAGGAGGGCTTACTTGTATACATGGGCCTTCCCTGCAAGGCCCATTGTCCGAGTTGAATCGCATAGCGGTTTACAATTATCATGACCACGCCGGATGCTCTCAGGGTTACATTCAATCACTTACGAACATCAATAGGAGAGGAATCGTCAGGCGTGATCGTGTCACGGTCCTGGACCAATCATCCAATTAGTAAAGGCGACGCTACGACACATGGCCGAGGCCCTCCGACTTAAGAAAAAGGAGAATATCTTCAATTGCATGGATAGCTAAGAGGCAAGGTTCCCCTAATTTATGCAGGGATCCTACGTGAGAAACCTTGCACCCGACACCCCACATCACTAGTTCGCGAAGAACGGTCCGTACAGACTCTCCAACGGTCCGTACAGACTCTCCATGATGCCGGGCTGCATGTTCTCGTCCTGCTTCCAATGGCGCTTCCTCTGATTTATGAACCAGTTGTTGATCTGCTTCTGGTCCAGCCCCGTCGCCTCTGCCAACGCAAGCTTGTCCGCTTCCTGTATGCATTGAGGAACACCAAGCGCAATTAGTTCACCCCCCACATCAACTAGTCCAGTATGTATGGAGTGCAGATGTTTTACAGTGGGGTATGGCCAGTTATAATGAACGCTCCACCAATCGAGCAGCAATTGCCGGGCCTCCCGTGGCAGCTTCCCTTTCTTCTTCTTCTTGGAGAACTCGTGCTTGAGAGCCCCGATGTATCCGCTGTATTTGCGCAGGAGTTTGTCCTTAAGCTCCCGGTCTTCGCTGGACCGGCTGCCCTCCAATACATCAATCTCGCCCCCACTAAGATCTTCCTCGGATGACCCCGCACAATCTTCGGTCACTAGTAACAAAACAGGAAAACGCCAGGCTCATCAAGATTAATTTCTCGAATTTGCTCATTACAAATCATAAGGTACATAACAAGAATCCTGGATGATACATTAGTGCGAAACCCTCAAATGCAAAGGCAAATGTCACTTTCACGTCACAATGCATAATCTTTAAGAGATAATCAAGTGGACATACCCTCACAAAACCTAGGAGCAGCACATCCAAGAAAAAGACAAAGGCGCGACCATACTAAACATACAGCATCTCCTCCACTCGATTAGACTCGACCCACTTCGGCAACATTTTCTCTTTCAATTTTTTCAAATTTCTGTTATTATTTTCAGGCAGGAAGGCAAGAACTGGTCCTACGCAAACAAAATTGTCCGAAAGAGTTCGACATGGACCGAGTAAGTGGGCTCAGAATGGGAAAAAAGTCCCGTGCAGGCGATGGTACACAGAACCCGATGCGATTTATGTATGCAACAAGACCCACGTCTGTACCTGCTCTCTCTCTCTCTCTATCTCTAGAGAGAGAGAGAGTGGGTCAGAGACAGAAAGGATGGGGGAGGCGGGTGATGTCTGAGTCCGAGTCTCAGTGGGTTGCGTCCACGGGACGTACGGACGTCACCATCGAAAACCCTGGGATAGCCTTCTTCTCTAACCAGGGAATTGAAACCCAACGTACATTTACCCCTCCGACCTGGTCAGATGCGAACTAAGGAAGTACTCCTCAAAATCCTTAAAAATCTGGAAACCCTGAAATGCGCAGAAGACGAGAAGACTGAAGACGTTGTCATTTCTCCCTGTTCTTTCGAGAAATGGTCCCAGCGCGGCGTCAAACCCGGGACCAACTTCTTCCTCACTTTGATTTGTCCCTTTCCTTTTTTTTTTTCCTTTTTTTTTGTGCTAAGTAGTAAGTACATAGCTTGCTATTGCCTCTCCCATTTCTCCTCGACATGAAAAAACTTCTGTATTTCTCCTACGTATTCTGAGTCATAATAATATGATGCAAAAATTAGAAAGAGTTGCAGGTAGATTGGTCACTTTGTGCATTTTCGCTTGAAGTGATAATGTCTGCTCCGTGAAAACAAATACTGCTTAACACGATTCCCATGCATTGACGTTCTTTACCTACAACACCATCAGTCGAAGGGTCCTACGCAACACTTTTCACCAAACAACAAGAAGCACAGCAGGTCACGTTATCCAAAGGAGAAGAGCCATGCAGTATGACATAGCTCAACCTATAATATGCCCTTGACATCAATATGTTAGGTCACAAGCAATTCTTGCATCATCCCTCACTCACATATGATGATAAAAAAACTATGGTTCTTTCGGTTTGAAGAAAGAAAGCTCAAGGGAAGAAAAGGCACCAAAATGAGATTTATGCCCCAATTCAAGGGATCAAATGTCCACAGAACAACAAAGACTGAGGCAATACTTATGTCCAATTTTGGTTTGCAATGCACTGATAAAGCCTCCAAAATCATAGCATCGACTCATGCAGCTCTTCTATAAATAAGAAACTCGTCTACAATCACCATTGTGATGTGAAGGAAAAAAAGCTCCAAATAGAGAATATCCGAGCACCAATGATCATGTTTCTTATCATTAAGGAATTGCTCGTTGTCAGCAGCAGAAAAGGAACATCCAGCTAATACTGATTTGGAAAGGATTGATGAATCAGAGCACCAAGACTATAGCTAATCACATAAACATGTCCCAACAGAGGTATCTATGACACAAGATTAGGAAACATTTATATGACCAAGTTTGAGGAATATGTCATGATATTCGATGAGATGATGGCAGGCTCACAAAGAAACTCAAACGGCTGGCCTGGAACATTGTTCGAATAAACTAATTAAACTCGAGCAGCCAAGTAAACTCTCACATATGCACGGTATCTTTACTGAGTCGATGACTATGCCCTTAACATATTTCAAGCTGATAATCTCAAAACATATAACTGCAGAAACTGAGGACCGCATCACTAGAAAGGCTTCTGAGGAAGCTTTATTACATAAAGATGCTAAAAATAGACTGAGGCAATGAGGTCATGCACAATCTTTCCTTAAGTGCATTAAAAAAGAAGAAGAATAAAGCATCAAGTGGGGGACAAGGTTCATCTGTCCCCAGTGGATTTCTATGGATTGAATCCTTATTCTATTAAGAATGCAGCCTCAAAAGCAGGAGATGGATGGCGAATTGATTTAATCAAAGTAAGGAGTGAAGTTAGAAAAGGAAAGACGGGCACACTAGCCGACATTATATTTTGTAGAGTATTGCTAGGTATTTTAAAATGGGGTTTATGGAAATGGTTTATTGACTTTAGTGGAAAATTTTTACCAAATGTTGAATAAGATCCATTTACTTAAACGTCATTACCTATCTATTTAGTTACTTATGATACCAATTACGAAGACCAATCTTACAATAGCAAGTATTGCCATATTTTGTTACTCTTAACACTTTTTCACTTTGCCTATTAGGCAACATATTAGGGCTCCATGTGAGTTCGACAAAAAATCTCATACCATTGATGGTTGATATGATTGGCAATTGGCCATGAGTTCATGTACTATCCTTTATATTCTCAACATTCTATAAGAATTCTTAATGTTATTTCACGTGCAAGAGAACAATTCTAGATCTTCAACTCCCGACATGCAAGTACAAGCCCACCTTTAAAACGAACTTTCAAGAAGTTAATAATATTTCTATCCATGGCCGGTTGCAAGGGTCATTATCCTCAGGACCTTGAAACTTGTACTAATCCTCGTTCTAAACAAAAAAAGTTGAGAGTAAATAAAGGGCTCCAGTCTTTTAAAGCATGGATTGACCCACAAAAACTGTAATGATAGTGGCAAGGATATAAAATGAACAGAGTGGTGATCACAACATGCAAAAGCAATGAACAGTATTCTCACACACACCCACTAGCCACTCGACAGATTTTATCAGACAGCATCAACATTGTCTTTGTCTAAACCAATAAGGTTTCTGAGAAAAGAGATCTGTTCCGCAGTCCATGTAATGCAATTATATATACTGAGATGCACTTCAAGTGTCTTTGCAGGGACTTGGAGTCCAAAAGTTGTTTTAGTGATTAGAAATAGAGAATGAAAGCCCTGGCCAGGACCAGCAGCCGGTTTCTTTCAGGCGATTTTAGTCCAATTAATTCATTGGACATTCCCAAGTTCCTTTTCAGCCTCATGAAATCACTGTAGCATTCTCTTCTATTTTTTGGAATTTTCTCATGTTAGACGGGCTTCCTCGTCCTTAAAAAAGGAAAGAGCCTGGAAAAACTAGATTGGAGTTACCAGACAAAATTTGGACAGCATGTCTTGACATTCTAGATGCTTAAAAGACTGAAAACTAAAGGAACTCAGCAACTTACAAGCAAATGCCAATCTCGAGAATTCAATCTGAACATAACACTAACATGGACAGAGAATGTAAACGCAGCAAATGCAATCATTTATTTCATCTGTGACAAACTACTTCACTTTTCAAAAAAATAAAAAGAAGCGTTCTAAATCGACTGGCTGTAAGATCATAATCATATGCACAACAATTTACTGTCCATTATAGGCTATCAACACCAACTTCTTCAATGGCAAACAAGCTCAAGAGGCAGATTAAAAAGGAGGTTCTATTCCTTATTACACAAGTAATGTAAAACTAAATATTTCACGAACTATGCTAACACATAGCAAATGTTTTCTTAAAGTCAATTTAAGTTTTTTGATACTTCAAAAATACGTCAATCTCTTCCCACTCGTGTACATAATAAAATATAGCATATATAAAAGTAGTCTGCAAAATTGATATATAACGAGGCATATGTCATACTCAACGCAGCTAACTAAATAAAACTACTCGCATAACCTTTTAAATCATTTTTAGCATTTTTAGCACAATATTGATCTACTTATGAGCGGCTCAAGGCAAGCCAGTCAGTTATTTCCGACTCTAAGCTAAACCCGACTCATAAGTAAGAGAGTCAAGACACCAGCAACCATATACTCTTATTTAATGTCAAGATTGGACTTGAATGCACGTTCCCCACAAGAGAGGATAAAAAAAGGCCTTTCCCTTGTTAGGGTTTCATTGGGAGGCTTTCCTTAGTCAATTTCTACAACGAGGAGAAATTTTTCTTCTTCGTGTGGTTTATAATGTATATTACCCGACAAAAAAAGGCACGACATCTTCTAGGGAACAGCGCCCAGAGAGAGAGAGAGAGAGAGAGAGAGACCGTGAAGATAGTTGGTCGACGAAGACGAGCCGTGGCAAAGAGTGTTGAGCTGGCCACGCATAGTGTTCAAGAACGAGGTTGCCTCCTCGAACGGCTTTGACAGATCCGATTTGTACTTCACCAACATGCTGTAGTAAGTTCCCTACGTAATTAAGACGAATGAGTGATGACATTCAGTTTTGAGTTGCCCATGACAAAATTAAAGGAAGATATTATGTTTCACCCTCCAGAAAATAAAAGAAGAAGAAGAAGAAGATCAAAAAGAAGGGAAAAAGACCAAAACAAAGCCAAACTGGCGCCACCAAGTCAAACGTCCGTGTCCGAAAGCAAGAAAACTGAAAGAAATTGAGTGAAATCGACTAGGGTTTCGCTCAAAACAAGGAGAAACTTGATAGAGGGAGAGAAAGAGACCATGAACTCATCAAGTTCGGGATCCGAAGCGCGACAATCGGTAACTGATCCTGTGACCATAGAAATGTCGTCACTTTGTCGCCGGATTTCGTCCAGTAAACCGGCTACTTCCGGCGGAGCCCCAACCTGCGGGCGGAGCAAAGAAAAAAGAACCGGGAATCAATTCAACACACGACATCTATGTGCTTTCTGTAAGTGCCGCTTCGAAACTCTGATCTTCCGAAACAGTAAAAACCACTTTCTGGAAGGAGGATAAAGACTCTTAATAATCATACCTTGTGGCAATCAACATATGCCTCGAGCAGTTTAGGGTAAAGAGGGTGCGTAGCGATTTTAGCTCGGAGCGTCGTTGAAACGTCGCCGTCATCTTCTTCTCCTTCTTCTCCTTCTCCGTCTGCGACAACAACCATGCTCGACCCGGCATCGGATATGGCAGAGGAACCCGGCACCAGCTGGTGGTCCGACCCGCTCAGGTGAAAAGACGTCGCGCTTTGCGGATGAATGAAACCAAAAGGGTGATGATGATCATGATGGCTACGGTTACTTTCTTCCGGAGAAACCTGCAGGTCCTCCGGTAGATCCTCCATGGAAATGTGCAGTCCGTACAGCCCTTCCATTATATAAGCGTATATCAGAGGAGCAAACAGTTCGTGCCGCTCTCGTGTCGGTTGTTCTGTATATATAGAAAATACAGCGAGAGCGAGGACGAGGTGGATGTCTGAGTGAGAGAGAGAGAGAGAGAGAGAGAGAGATGAAAAAACAGCGAAAACAGTGTTCAATCATTCATGTCTGAGTGGACTACTATGGACTACGGATGGAGTAGGGTTTTGTTTTGTGTGAGAAACAAGAAACGGAAGAAGAAGCAGAGAGAGAGAGAGAGGGAGAGAGAGGCATCGAGAAGCGCGATTTTAGCGTACAAAGGAGGAGAAGAGAAAGCTCGGAAAAAAAAAAAAAGCAGGTGCTTTCGTTTCATGGAGATTGTAAAGCTCCCGCAGGCTGTCCGTCTTCTCCTCCACGCGCCTTTATGCCGCGCGTCCGCGGGAAAATCTACCGTCGCATTCGCAATGAGGTAGCTCCACTTTTATTGGTCTCTCCTCCATCCTTCTGTAATTGATTGTGAAAGAGAAATGATTACTGCCGTGAGAATATAGACTTATTTTAGATTATAAGAATTAAATTATAAATTATTATCGAATTCATTCCTTAAAAAATTTGTAACTTGCAATAGATTATTATTCTCACAGAATTTCAAAAACTGTTATATTTATACTAATAGAGTCCAAAAATAATTATATGATAGTCTTTAACATACCATAAAAATAGCAATTTATTTTGAATCATAAAAACTAAATAATAAATTATTATAAATTATTGTAAAGCCTTTTTTTAAGAATTTGTGATTCATAATAAATTATTATTTTTATAGTAGCTCAAAAATTAATAAT
Source organism: Eucalyptus microcorys (assembly GCA_014182515.1). Classification (NCBI taxonomy): domain Eukaryota; kingdom Viridiplantae; phylum Streptophyta; class Magnoliopsida; order Myrtales; family Myrtaceae; genus Eucalyptus; species Eucalyptus microcorys. The sequence goes on from CM024572.1 coordinate 26,030,989, forward strand.
ACTAACAAAATCCTTTGATAATTTTGATGATCGTCCGGATAATCTTGCAATCGTAGGCCAGTTGACCAGGAAAGGACTGAAAAAAATCAAGTTGTACAATAAAATAGCTAAATAAAATGGGGTAGAGATTCATCATCATTGATAATATAAAGCGATCAATTCTTTTGTATCATGAAGGTTGATAACGGCCATTCATGACGATGACAGAGGGTTGGCAATCTTTTTGTATCGACGCGGGGAGAGGGCCGGCATTCCTCTACATTAGGGAGGCCCACCATCCTTTCTTTTCCTTTTTCATTGGCCGTGACAAGGTGTCATATTGAACGCCATGTTGGTGTTCAACTGAAAAATCGACCAAAGTGCATCGATGGCAAGTAACCACGAGCTCAGTGAATTGGGCAATTAGAATCAAAATTCGGTGACAATAATTTGGTAACCTCCTGTGAAATTTATTGTGCGTTAGTGGTACTTGCCAACATGCCATTGCAAATTTGGAACACAAAATCACAAGAAATATGTTGAAGTACAATTCATACAAACGCACAAAATGGAGCTTCTTCTTATATTATTTCCTTTAGCTTTTGTTTCCATTAGATATACTGAATGGCTAATACAAAAATTTAGGAAAACATTTCTTTTATATGCATTTATTTCATAGAAAATAAATAATTTGAAAATACTTTTCTAAATTGATCGCATAAGTCACTTACCAAAAATAAATGAAAGAAAAATATTTTCATTATTTATGAAAGAGTTTAGAGATAAATTTCTGTTAAAAATGAAAAAAATCAACTAATCATTTTAAAGGGTTAATATAACGAAAAACCTCAAATCGGTACACACATGATAAATTTAACCATAAATTAATTTTTTAACCACCAAAAATCTCAAACTAATACACACATGAGAAATTTACTATTCATTAATTTTTGTTGAGTTTAATGACACATGGTAGCTAACGAGTATATTATATTAGGTTTTACTCTCAATTTGTCACAAGTAGGGGTGAGCATCGGTCTAGGTCAACCCTAGACTAACCTTAGACCGGCCCAACCTTGCCGATCCTAGTCAGATTCCCAAGGGACTAGGTCGGTCCTTGGTCCTAGAATTCTGGACCAAAGACCGTTTGTGCGGGTCGGTTCCGATCTTAAGAATTCCGAGTCAATCCAACTCGAACCAACTCTAACTATATATATATATTTATAATTTTTATATAAAGAAAACCTTTAAAATATAAAGAAAACCTTAAAATAACATTAAAACATTAAACAGCTCTTTAGTGAGGAGTTCAAGTAATTTTTCATTGTTCTTTAATAATTCAGGTTTTTAATATCTTTTACAGCGTTAATAGTCATAATTTACAAATGAGGAAAATGTTTTTATGAGGAGTCCTCACGGTATCTAAAAAAGCACCTTATGATATCCTCTTATAGTATTCGTTCTCTTTTGTCTTATTTGTCATCTTAGTCTTCAATTGCTAAAATAAAATAAAATAAAAAAACTTCTCCACTCACCACATTCGCTTTGCTTGCTTTGGGTCACTCATGCCGCTCACTACTTGATACTCGCTTGACTTGTTGCTCACCGCTCGACATTTAATGCTCATTATGTTCGACACTCACCCTACTTGACCCTCACCACTTGCCTTTCTTAGCTAACATTGCTCATCATTGAACCCATTAGGTTGGTACGGTCATTAGTTGCCCTTTCAAATAGTACAAAAAATAAAATAAAAAATTATTTGTTAGTCTTGGGTTGACCTTGAAACCAAGCCAAACTCATTGGGTTGGTCTAGTCCTCAATCATTTTTTTAAGGAGTACAAAGAATGAAATAAAAAATTATCAGTTGGTCTCGAGTTGACCCTGGAACCGAACCGAACCCATTGGGTCGATCTGATTCTCGGTCCCAAGCTCAATAGGGTCGGTCATCGGTCCCAAAAATTAAGGACCAATACTGTGCGGGTTGGTCCTAGGATCAGGGGGTGGATCGGCCCAACCCCGACCATGCTCACCCCTAGTCACAAGTATATTGGTTTTGAGTTTTTCATGGTATTAATACAATTTAACAGAAACTAATAGATGGTAAATTGTAATAAATGTACCGATTTTTTATTTTTTATGGTAAAAAAATAGTTTTTAGTAAATTTATCATAAGTACATCATTTCGAATTTTTTGTGATTAAAAATTAATTTATGATCAATTTGTCATAAGTGTACTAATTTTAGATTTTGCATAATATTAACCATATTTTAAATGATACAATAAATTATTTTCTAAAATATTTCAATTTATTTTTCCATAAAAAATAGAGCCTAAAACTCTTTTAGAATATGTACACCCTCCGCTAAACGCCATATTTAATAGAATGGGTTCCACGACCAATTCTTCATGTTACATATATATATAATTATTTTCATAAAAAAATTCAAGTAAAAGAAAATAGATGACCTTTTATTTCTTCTACATGATTTTGTGACCACAAAAAATAAACATAATAATACCTCTTAGGACCTATTTGGTAACATTATCGTGAACAAATGATTCTATTTTTTTTTTTTTGTTCCCAGAAATAAAAAAAGAACAGAAATTTGTTTTGTAAATTTTTATTCCCTAGAACAAAAATTTGCTTTTATTCTTGGGAATAGATTTAGAATAGAATCAATAAATAGAAAAAAGTTGATTCTTAATTCCGGGAACAATTCTAAGAATCAATTATAATTTTTTCCTTTTCTCTTATCTTTTATTCGCTTTCCTCTTATTCTCTTCCCTTTTCTTTTTATTCTTCCTTTTGACTGGTCACGACCTCAACCATGGCTGACGACCGGCTAGATGAGGGCCATCGATCTCATTGGATTGTCGCTAGCCCCCGATAATGCCAAGCCACGATGAGCCTCATTGGCCCAAGCCTTGTTGCGATGTTGCCTGACAATGGCCTGGTGAGGCCAAGCCTCACCAGATCTAGGTGAGATCGACCTTGCCCAACCAAGGTGAGGTTGAGCCTTGCCAACCGGCATGAGACGGAGTCCCAAGTGGCTAGGTGAGGCTACAACGAGCTCATTGGAGCTCACCTAGCCAATTGCCAGCCATTGCCTTGGCCGGTGACTGGCAATAAAGAAAGAGAAAGAAGAAAATAAAAGGAAAAAAGAAACAAAAAAAAATTAAAAAAAAAAAAACAATCCTACAAATGCATTTCTATTCCAAAAATAGAAATTTTTGATAGTTACTAAAAAATTATTTTCAAGAACAGAATAAAAAATCTATTTCAGAAATAGAAAAATTGAATAATTTTATCAAACGAATTTCTATTTAGAAATAAGTCTAGATTTGAAAATTTGTTTTTGGAACAGAAACAATTGGTTGTCATGCACCCCCTAAATGTCTTCAAAAACTAAAACAAAAAAAAATTGGGAACGGAATAAAAAAAAAATTATTTGAGAATAAAAATTGTTCTCGGAAATAAAATGGCTACTAAACGCGCTCTTATTCTATTCCACTTTTGGTTTCATCCATTCAACCCCAATTTCTTCCTCCTACTAATTTTTGAGAGGCCCTCTTTCATGTCCTTCAAGGAAGTATGTATACTCCTAATAAAGTTCTAAAAATTATTTGAATATCATGGCATCACTTTGATTTTCACTTGACAAGTCAAACTAAATTCTTGTTGACTATTCTTGATCATTTGGTTGAAAGCGATGGATGATCGTAACGCAGATGATAAAGGAAGAAATGAATAAATATCGTAATGCTGCCGTAGATTAGTTTCAAACACCTAGAAAATCATAGTTTAAGTACTTATAAAAAAATTACTTAAAATCCGAACAATTCAATGAAAAGCTGATAATGTGGAGACTTATAAAATACCTTGCAAATCTCAAAAACCGATTAAAGCTTTAATTTATACAAATAGCTCTAAGTCCGAGAAATATACACATGAGTGGTTAGATTTGAATAGACAATGTTCAATTTCTAAATTAGAAAGACCTCACTATTACAAGTAATTGTGCCAACATGGGTTGAGATTTTAAGAGTTTGCGCCATATCATAACTAGTGGTGATTGGATCTAGAACCTACCCTATTATAAGCAGTTTCTAATGGAGCTTGAAACCTAGTTTGTTTGCCTAGAATTTGTTTTGGAACCTATCCTATTTTTCCAATCCGATTCCAAGATTTACTTGAAAACTTGTTTTCTTTTTTTATTCATTTTTTGGTTCATTTATTTTAGCAAAATTAACAAAATGATTCAAAGTAAATGATGAACAATTAAAATCCTTGTTTGCCAAAAACAACAATTTGTAATATGAATACATAGTGACGTACGATTATAAATGATAAAAAATTCGAACATATAACAAAAACATAAATTATTAAACTCATTTCCCCATTCATCCATGAAAATTTAGGGAAATAGGAAAGATTGTCAAGGAGTTCCGAGGAAAAATAAAGAATGAAGGAGTGTTGACATTAGAATATAGGAGAAAAAGAAATTAGGATTTTGACTTTGTAGCTTATAAAATCAATTCTAAAATAGGATGGTTCAGTCCGATTTTTAGGTTGAATTTGGAACTTGTTTCCAGACCAATTCCAACGAACTAGTTCTAGATTTGTTTTTCAAGCAATCCAATCCGACTCTCAAAAATAGAACCGGCATAAATAATTGTTAATTTACAAGAAAATATTAAATAATATCATTCATTATTTTAATTTGTTACAATAATAAATAAAACTTAGAGGAAAAAAACATTGTTTAATCATAATTTTTTTTATTACCATGTTTTCCCGTGTGATTTTATTACCAAATTTTGTATATATTTTCACTGACGGATAACCATTGGAAAATATTTACAAGAGAGAAAAAGAATTATTGACGCACACCCTCCAAGAAACGGGAGTGCTCGATGGGGGGTTACTCTTGACTTTGCCCTTTTCCGGGTACATATGAGGAATTGCCAGTGGAATGCAGAGCCACTGAGCTACCTCGATGGCTGCAGGTGAAATGCAACTCAAGCGACATGAACAGACGTGCCATTCTGACCAATCGATAACTTTTCTTCTTCGTGACGAAAACATTCTCGGATTCTCGGAACCCACGACACCCCCATTCATTGCTTCTTTAATCAAACATCCAATGCAGTTATTCTCTCCCTCCACTTCGAGATTTGTACAAATCATACCTTATTTCGTCAATTATTCGTGCATTATCGGACTAGTAGTGGAGATGACTTTTTTCCTCTTGAAAAAAATAAAATAATTAAGGTTTTTAGGCCGGGATTCAACTTTCCATGGCCGCTTCGTGCCCCCGAAAGTGGCCCGTTTCCTTCCTTTAATTATAGTAAATTAAGGGTTACACGAGTAAAACGAGTCGTTAATCTGAGTGCTCTAGGAGACACAAGTTTGTGGCGGTATCATTACAAGTTGACCACCTTCGATCACATGCATGCAGAATTTTAATTTCTTTTGCGGCACCTCGTCCCTTTTCTTTTCTTATTCTTGGCCGGCGCGTTGTTCCCAATATTTTTCGACCGGATTGCCCGAACCCCAAAAATTGTTGACTGCCTGAACGAGGTAGAGACCAACTTTGATCTCGTGGAGTTGATAAAGATGAATATACGAGGAACGACGGGCGGATTGATTAAGAGTCACGAGATCTCTAGAAAACAAAAGGGAGTCCAAGAAGAGTGTCCGTTAATTTCCTCTTTTAACCCTAATTACGAGCTTAGGATAATTTGAAGTTGAGGTAGAGACAATTTAGTTTAAATGTGAGTTTTGACTTCTATGTCCTATAAGAAGACGGAGCAAAAATTTGAAAATGAGAATTATAATAGGATTGACAAAAAAAAAAAAAAAAAGGAAGTTGGGTATTTAGTGGACCCTGATCACCCAATAACACGCACTAAGATTCTGCCAAGAATCATTGCCTAGAGCCGGAATATATACATCTAGCTCGCTTTTTTGTCTTCCTCAAACTTCTTTTGGTGACTATCTTTGTCTGGAGCCTCATGCCCTTCGTTTTGATGATAAGACTAGGTTCATTCTTTACAATCATCTATCAGTTGCATGGGCGTGACCCGTGTGGCCTAAAGCAACCCTGCAATCAGATGATTCTAAAGGGAATAGACAAAGAATACATCGGGTTAGATGTCTGAAAGTGGACCCGCAGGACCGAACTTAGGCGGTGGGGCCAAAATACATATAACTTTTTTGTTCTGCTGGTGGATTTTGGGGGGGGCAAAGAATATCTTTTTAAAGTGAAAGTCTGCTTTCTTTGTTTTAGTATAATCGGGATTACTTAAAATGATGAGTTCGGAAAATAATATAAAAATGAGCTGAATGATGAAAATGTTTAGGAGGATCTGGACGGACGGCCGAATCGAAGTCCAGGAACGTGATCCGAATCCAATCAGAAACTCTCCCGGTTTCGTTTTGATAAAGACATTCTTGAAATTCGCTTGCTTTACATGGGATGTATAGAGTTGACATGTGGTCTCTCTCTCTCTCTAATTGTTCTAGCGTAATGCTTGAAAAATTAGTATTTGTCGATATTCTTTGAGGAGAGGATGGATGTGACGCTTGTCCCTAATTAATGTTACATGAAATTTGTCCTCACCTAAGGAGCCAACTCCTCACTTTCATCTCTTATATCTCCATTAGACTCATCAAACGGGTGAGTTGGGTTGGGTCGAAAATGATTGGACCCAAATTGACATATTTTTATGTAATATAATTTTAGTGATCTATACTAATCTAACTCAAATTGAGCTCTAATTTTTAGTAATTTTTCTCTTTAGATTGTTGCCTAAAAAAATGAGCGACTCCATGGACCATCTCGTTGAGTTAGTATGGGAGCTCAAGTCGAGTCAAGTCATGGACTTCGTGTGGCACATAAGCAACACGGAGACTCAAGTGAGCGTCATGCAAATGGACAAGAACACTTGCGTGGACAGGTTGGGGGGTTAGGTTATGAATGGGGCATGAGGGGGGTGGATTGAAGCAAGGGATGGTGGAGTTTACTCGAGTGATGAGCAATGCCCTCACTCTTGTCAACATGTTCGCCTCTAGGCATCGGCTTGCCATGGTGACCGGAGTACAATTATTAAATTTTCATTTGTACCTCTCTCTCTCTCTTTCCCTCTCTCACAGACACTCACATACATAGAGCGAGAACGGAAGGTGGACTTCCGATGGTAAAATGTTTCCTAGGGCATACATTGAGGAGCATATATTCATATTCATCTCGACCCAACTGAGCTTGGACTCGAACACTAAAATATATAATGTAGATGTTGCTTGCCCTTTCATTTTTCATTCGATCAGTTGACATCAAAAATCATCTTGGTGCATTACACAAGAATCATATTCTTAATTCGTCTAAACAATTGAGTATTTAAGCATTTGACTTTTAAGGAATGTTTAAATATTTAACCTTAAGGAATCAGCCCTAGTAAATCCTCTAAAAAGTTTAAGGTGTCTGCTTCAATTTTTCATGTGAGATATAATAACATGTTAGGTTAGATTTAGGAAAAAGTAATTCCTCTTAAATGATTCCTTAATTTTGGGGGTGGGGGGTGGTCAGAATTGATTCCTTAAAGTTAAATACTTAAAAATTGCTACATGCATCAGTCGCACTGAATCTTCAAAATGTAGACACGCATTCCAAAATTAAACTCGCAAAGACTCTTGAGAAACAGGGCAACCAACCACTTCATTTTCTACTTAGCCAGGGGCATATTTTATATATATATAATGTTTTTGCATCTGAGAAATGTACATAAATCAGATCATTAAGCCTTCGTGGTCTTCTTCCTTTGTTACCGTCTCATGGGGCCCACTTTAGTTCCACTCCTTCTACCGAAATGGGAGAAAACGGGACTATGTCGGACCCACTTTTGCTCCTGGCATGCAATAGATAACTGGAAACCCATGCGTAGTTTCTGACCATCCCGGCCGGCGACCGCTGATGTATATGATCATAAATGCCGGAACTACTCACATTGCTAGTGCAACACACATGGGCTGACTGGCAGGACACCATTAGAATCGCTTGTCTCCATCCCACGTTAAATTTATTCATCGGGTTTCTAGCTGCATCTTGCCCGACCGATACAAGCTAGTGCATTTCTTGGAGCCGACACTTAGTTAGGGATGGATTTAATCATGGACCTGGCGGCTCGATGGACTCGCTTAGGCCCATTCGAGCCAACATGGCTCGAGGTACGAAACGGGCGGGCCAGGCAACCAATTTCCTTTGCTGAACCAGGCCCGCCCAGGCCCTATCATTGTACGAAGGCCTAGACAGGGACCATGGTCCTAGAATCTGGCTATTCGCCCATTAAAAAGATTGATAGTTCCTGCAAATGATAACATCAATTATGAATCCTATGCTTCACAGGACACGTTCGAAACATTCGCCCGCGATAATTATGTAGCAAGGAATACATGCTAACCTACTGAAGGGGATGCACTAGATGGCGTTTGCTTTTATTGGACCATTAAGGAAACCGACATTGCCATAATTCAGCTTCATGTGTGTAATTAATTGCACGTGCGAAGGAATTGATTGTACACTATTGGATTTGTACAATTATCAACAAGCCAAGTTAAACATATGTTACTGTTTAGTGAATGTAGGTGTATAAACCGTCTCTCTAGAATAAAATATATTTCAACCATTTGTGGGCAAATATCTACCAGTTAGATACAGAGGAAATTACATAAAAAATCATCAATCTATTGTTGTAAATATGAATTCAGTCTTAAATTTTTTAATATGGGTTAAGAAATGAGTCTATGACCCATCATAACAGGTCTAGTCATAACTAATCACGTGCTAGTATAACAAACACGGCTAACTGGTAAGAATTCACTCAATGAATTTATGTTTGCATCTTGCCCGATCAATATAAGTTAGGTAAATTTCGTGAGTTCATGCTCAAGTAGCCATGAACTGGAACATAGACTTGGTGACTCGATGGACTCACTTGGTCCCGTTCGAGCCAACGAGGCTCGAAGTACAAACCGGGCGGGCTAGTGAAGCAATTACTTTTTTTGAAGAATCGGGCCCGCCCAAGCCCCGTCATTGTACGAAGGTCTACACAGGAACTGCACGACGGTTGAGAAATGCACTTCATCGTCCTAGAAAAAAGAAAAAAAAAATCTAGTCTTTTCATTCTTGTTATCAGTGAAGTTGTCTCTTTCTTTTTGTTTCATTGTGCTTTTTGAGAATCATCCGAAGAGATGATGCGTGTGAGGTCTAGCTTCGAAGATGGAAGTATAGAGTCCTTTCGTATTAAAACCACTTATTCCGTTCAAGCTAACCCAGATGGGATTACCTTTCAAGGACCGCCACACGACCAGCAACTTGGCATCGACAATCATGTCCTTGTCATCCTCTCTCTCTCTCTCTCTCTCTCTCTGTTTCTTTCTTCTGGACCACGAGAGGAGAGGGAGACAACACTCGAGAGTTCATTTAAGTTCCTTCTGCTCTATTCAATTCACCCATCAAACAAAAAATTGATGGTTTCTGTATATGCTGACATCAATATTGAATCCTATGTTTCCCAGGATACATTCAAATCATCTATCATCAATAGATGCACCAGATGTATCTGCTTTTATCGGACAATTAAGGAAGCCGATCAGCTTCGACTAATTGCACGCAAAAAAGAATGGTCTGTGCACTCGTGGATTTGTACTGTTATCGACGAAACATGCTAAATCATATGTAGTCGGTCAGTGGTAAGAGAGATGCATCAAAACTGTCCCTTCAGGACAAAGAAAACTACTTTTACCAATTGTGGGCCGAAATCTATTAGCTGGATCCCAACTCATTGATGCAGCTTGAATTGGAGCCAACGCATTTGGGGAGTCATTGGGATTTGATTTGGAGAAACATTGGTCTGTGTGCTGTCTTCCAGGAAGCTGTCCATGCACGTGCCGATTCTGCTACTGCTGCTTTCCTCTCGTTGGTGGGTCTATTAAAGCAAGAAACATTTTTGAAAAATGTCCTGTATATGAATCTTAAGTTAAGGCTTTCAGGTTTACTTGGATAGAGTAAAGACCTGTCTAGCAAAGACACTCGGTTTTGGACAAGATCATTGGTACAGCATTCAGAATTACTCTCGTTTCGTGAAAAAAACAGCAACACCAAAGTCAAGGCTACCCTTATATAATCGAACACAAAATTCTTGCCCAAATACCGGTAACTGTGGGAATCGTCTTGACTTTATCTAAATTTTCCTATCAATCCATATAAACGAGAGTGCGGATGGAGGAGCTTGACAATCGAAACACTGTTTAGAGATATACCAAACTATATGAATCTCATTCTTGGTATCAATAATCTCCACATTAAAAGATGGAATTAAGTCCCATGGTAAGTTGCTGCTCTTTCCACCTCCAAGTACACCTGGGCAATGGGCGAGCCCCAATGAATCGGTTCAAGTATTTGGAGCCTAAAAATTCTTATTTAGACCCGCACATTATTTGCAAAAGCATATACGTTATCTTCTAAAAAAGACTTAACCTTGAGATAAGAGTTAAAGGCAAAAATCATTTGTCAAATCAATCAAAATTTGTGCTTTGAACTTGGCAAGCTAATCATCCCAACAAGCCACATGACTCGTGATCAAGTCTTACTTTTCGAAATGAAAAATGCAAATGAGGAACTCTCTAATATCATGTTGGATCACTAATGTTGATATTGAAAAAAGGGTCAGGGGTAGCTTAGGAAATGGGAGCCAGCAAGGTGAATTTAAATGCAAGGGTAATAAGTGCCAACGAAAAAATAGTTGAGGGCGATAACTGCGCAGGTATATTGGATGCTGCATTGCATCTTAGTAATGTCTGAACCAGAGAGTCCCAACTAACCTGTTATAGAGAGATTTGTCCAATGCATGAGCTTCTCTTATGAAATGATGATGAATTGTGACGGTGGATCACGTCATGGGCTATGCTTTGTCTGTCTTACTATTCTGCATTGAATTCAAACGTCTCTCTCTCTCTCTCTCTCTCTCTCTCTCTCTCTCTCTCATTTATCGATACGAAGTTACCTGTCTGGAATTGTCGGTCTCACGTGCACTATCCTAAAACTGAAATCTTGCATCAGCCATTAAGCCTCATCTCATTAAGAACACCATCTTACTCTCCCTCACTACCAGCCCACGTCCGCAAGCTTACATTTTTATCATCCCCTGCTGAAAATTTCATCAGACAAAACATGAAAATGTCTCCTTTTTCCATGTAGAGTTCTGATCCCTGTTAACGTTGGAGATGACGTTCTCGGCTCTTGAGGTTCAGTGGGTGATGGGTTTGCTTTTCTGGGTTCTTCTGCTTTTGTGTTGGGAAACAAGTTGTGATGGCTCTGGGCTATCTGTGAGACTCACTGAGTTTCCTAGTGCATTTTCGCATAGAAATGCGACTGCATTTTCCTTCGAACCTTTGGTGAATGGCAATGTTGAAGCTTGCTCTGACTGTAGCTTCAGTTGCAAGGTTTGTCTCAGCTCTTGTTCTACCGTGATTTTCACCTTTGCTTTTTGTGCTAGTGACGATTCTTCTCTCTCGGTTTGTGTTCTCCTGCGAGAAACAAAAAATAGGAAGTGGGAAATTTTTACATTTTTAATAGTGTTTTTCACTTTGTTTTTTCCCCTCCTTTTCCCCTTGCTTCTTAGTTCTATGCTAAATCACAGTTAACTTTTTTCCATTTTCTGATGGGCAACTACTTCGGAGAAACCACCTCATTATATGATTTAGCAGCAAATTTTGTTTTTGTTACACGAGAGTCATGTCAAATTACGAGTGTTTTTTTTCATGCTACTCGATTTAACGACTGTTTGGTTTCTCTGTATGCAAAACTGTTGCAGCTGGATAGTGGTGCCTTCTCGGACTGTCGAGGCAGGAAAGTTTCATATGGTGGCTTACTAGATGGAAATCATTCATTTGAGGTGTGCGCAAAGGGATCCCAAGGAATTGGCTGTGCTTCCTATAACTGGACAATTGGTCAAGAATCGATCCCTTTTATCTTTTTTGGATTGTTTAATCTTTCTATAAGATAGGATAACCAAAAAATGCATTCAAGTTTTAGATTGATTTCTTGTTCCAACTAGTTTTCTTAGGAAGAATATCATACTTACAAAAAACTGCAGGAGATGATTTGTAAAGTATGAGTATTTTAGATAAACCTTATTGCTCACCCAATCAACGAGGACAAGGTAATGGCTCGTGAATTTACCTTCTTATTTTCCATGAGTGTCCTTAAATTAGTAAAATCTGCTTCTTCATTGCAAACAGAGAAATTGAAACTTTTGCTGCTAGAATTATTAATTTTCTTGGTCCTTACTCGGAAAAACATACTCTGGGCACCTAGGTTTTTTCATCTGAAATTATGTTGAGGTGCTCAGGGCAATGGCCAATAGTAATAGAAGCACTATCCAGCAAGAAAGTTTACATTGAGGTGCATCTATACATAGCGACTTGGTAAGCAGTTGTCATGGCTAGACCCACAATGAAGTAGGTGTAGGTGGTCAACATTTGGCAATGCTGAATTACTGAACTTGTTGTCATGATGGCAGTAGCTGGCACTTAGGTTAGGTACTAGACTGATGGTTAATCTTGTTATTCGACTGTACTAATTATGTTGTGTGGGAAATAATAGGATTTTGAAACTTAGAAAAAATGTAAGATCGCAATTGAGTATACCCTTGCTCAGAGTGTAGATTTTGCTTTATAACAAGCTTCAGATAGCAAAAAGAGAGACCCCGCAACTTACCCATTTGATTGTTCCATTTCTGCAGATACAATTCCGCCAACAGCATACATAACATCTCCAGCATCTTTGACGAGTGCCCTTAATGTCTCTGTGACTATATTATTTAGCAAGCCATGTATTGGTGGAGGAGGTTTTGGATGCTCTACTGTGGATGCCTGCAACGTGAGTAGGTGGCTATCTTTAACATTTTAAGATTCAATAGTCCTCTCTTATCATGTTTACTGCGGAATTCTACATCCCTCTGGAAACCACTTACCTTGTAATATCTCATGTTCACAAATGCAGCTCTAGTAAAAAATGGATGTAATAGTTTATGAGGTAGATCACGGTGTGCTGGAGAAGATAATGAATGACTATCAGGGCAAGGAGCTGCAGTTTTTTTAAACATGTTCTAAAGTTAAATCTTGGACTCGAAATCTTAAGACAACGAGCCAATGAGAACATGAACTTAAAAAGATATACCTTTTATTGACTGAATAAGACTTTCTGATCCCTCGAGCAAATCAGTATAAATTGCCCAGTGAGCTTTTATTACTGGCAAATTCATCATCAATTGATGTAACTGCTTCTATTAGTGGTTTTTGCTGTATGTTTGGATAATCAGATGTACTCACTGAAATAAGTACTCGATATCTCTTTGCAGCTACTTGTCTATGGTGCTGGTCAAGTCATTCCATCAACACTTAACATTTTGCAGCCAAAACTCGAATACACACTTTTAGTAAGTTTGAATTCTACTGTCCAGTATGGACGAGTGATCCTGGTTATGGATAAGGACTTCTGCACTGATAATGCTGGAAATGCATTCATGAGGACGACTAATTCAATATTTTACGTGCATTTTGGTGAGTCTATGTTTCAGTGGTACTTCCACCCAACCTTTTATTAAGTACCATCCTCAAATGGGCTTCTCTTAGATTTACAAGCATTTGTAATAGTTATAAAGTTAGGATGCTAAAACCATCATTTTTTTCTTACTGCAGATTTTCTTACATGTGACTGGTATGGCATTTTCATTACTATGGTAATTAGGATAATTGTGTGTCTGATTTTGGACATCTTCCTATGCTGATGATTGAGCAGACACATAGAAGTTAGTTGCAATTGATAATAGAGGTCTTAGTTACACTCAGACAGGGAGAATTCATTTCAGTTCATTTGCTACACTTCAGAAATACTTCTTCTGAGAAATTGACCTGGACAAAGTGAATATGATTTATTCTTAGTTCAAATGTGAATGCGATCTGATTTTGCCCCTCCTTGTGGTGCATTTATAGACAGAAGGAATGTGTCCATTGACTTGAGGACTCGCATTCCTGAGAAGATGCTTCAAGTCAATAATCAAATCAGAATGGTGCAAGCTACAAATGACCAAAACAACTTAAGGGTGTACCTCTATTTCTCGGAACCAGTCATGAATTCATCGGCAGAAATCCTAGAATCACTCAACATAAGTCAGGGCACCCTTCTCCCGACCAATGGGAAAACACTCGGAAATCGGAAATTTGGTTTCATGGTCAGTTATATCGTTTGCTTTTAATGTTTTGCCGCTGAATACATGTTCCGGAACTTACACATATGGCGTGTCGCAATTTTCTTTATTTACCTAAGCTAAATTTTCTAATTTTCAGGTAGCCAATACATCTGGAGTTGCTATAATCACCATAAGCCTCAAGTCCGAGTCAATAATTAGCAGATCAGGGACTGCCGTTTCTCCTATTGCACCAGTTACTTTCCTTTATGGTACGTCTAAATTCTTAAAGTCTCAACTGTTTATAATTATTTTTAGTGTGAATTATCTATCCTTACATGGTTGCAAGTGTCTCTCAGACTCTCAGAGGCCAACTGTCAGGTTGAGCACAACCTCTACTTCTAGGACAAGAGAGCACAATATCCCTATATCAATAAAGTTTGCTAAACCAGTATTTGGCTTCAATTCATCTAATATAGCAATATCAGGAGGTCATTTGCAGAGGTAAATTCTGTTTTACCATCCCAGCATTGTGCGCACATAAATTGTAATTAATCCATGCACAAGTACACACTATTCATACCTAAGAATATGGTCATGCTGGCAAAGATCCGCATTTAAATTGATGCATTGTCGTTGTAAGATTTCACTTCTACAGCAGTTAATATACAAGATATATGACATATTGAATTTGTTCCTATCAATATGCTCTCCAGCTTTATTGAAATGAGCAGAAGCAAATACTCCATTGAGATTAAAGCAGAAGATGATGTAGTATCTGTGAGTATTCCAGAAAATGCAACTGGGGATGTTGCTGGAAACAAAAACTTACCTTCCAATATTCTTCAAGTGAGACATTGTAAGGAATTGCTCATGCCTTTATAAGCTCAGTTAGGTGTTATTTAAGTTGTTGAGAGCATTTCTGTGTTTGCTTGATTGCTCTAAGTTATGGGCTAAATTTTACAGATTCCATGCCCGTAGTGTCTTCTGTTGCTTCTGTCACTGCAACTGCTGCTTTTTGTATCACATCTTTGGCTGCCGGACTGCTCTCTGTTTCCACAGCAAGCCTTCTTGCTACTGGTGCTTTCCCGAAGACATCTGCCACTTTGATATCCAGTCCTTCAAGGAATCTTTTTGTATGTTATAAATCTCCCAATGACGTAGTCTTTGCAATGCCATGCGTCTTACTTAAATTACTATAGTCATGGAGTAATTTTTATTTAACCACAGTTCTCTGCATCATTCTTTTTGTTGGCCAGACACTATTCTCTGTATTGTTTACACGAGTGTTTTGTGACTTTTTTGTCTTTCATCAGAGAAAAAAGATTCTGTAATTTCAGTTCTATTAGGGAACTTGTTACGAGAAATCTGAACAACAAATACCAACCCCACAACTTAGACTTTTCCAAGTGAGAAATCTGAACAATGTCAATGTCAGGGAAAAAAGGACTCGTCATCATCTAGGGTAAAAAAGCTGTTTAAACACCACATAGCACTTCATATATATTGACATGAATAAGGGCATTCTCCAAGGCATATTGTTTTCTACAACTGTTGCCTTTGAACGCTTGGAATTTCATACGTTGGAGAACACTGTTTTATTGCTCTTTTGCATCGGCGAAACAGTAAGATGCCATAGAAAAGCGGACAACTTGACGATACAAAAAGTGCACTTTAGTAGAGAGGGGGATCGTTTCAGGTCCTGTTTTTTCTGATTATTTCCTATTAGCGGCATTCATATATGACTGCTGACGTTGCTGCAAGAGACTAATAGAATTTTTTATGGTTCCATGCAGAGAATCGCATGTCACATCCAGGTATTTGCACTATCTAGATGGTTGGCAGTTATATTGCCAGTCGAGTATTTTGAACTTGCAAGGGACCTGCAGTGGAGTATTCCTTACTTCAGTCTCCCTTGGGAAGTCGGCCACATCCATCCTGTCATGGTGGGCTCAAGTCCTCCTGCGAATTCAACATCCTACTTTAGCGAAGTTCTTGATTTGGAAATAGTCGGAACACCTAAAGAAGAGAAGCTGGAACGTGCTGCTGCAGTTTATGGATTGCCGCTTTCTCCAATGGAGTACAAATCCCTTTTCGAGGTTAGGAAAATTTCTGGTCTATAGTACTATTCTCCAGAGTTGTATCTCCATCATCGGCTCTGTTAACCATAATAATCGCGGATTGTAAATTAATTGCAGATGGAAAATAGTAAACCAGAAGCTGAATTCATTTTGGATCCTCAACATATAAGTGGGTAAGCCTCTCAGTGTTTTCTTTGAGATATGAATTGCTAAATAAATTAATCCGAGGAGCTGCAGAAATGAATTGTGGGTAGTTGTTAAAGAAATCAATTCACAATGAGGAGAAAATGCTACTAATTCGTCTATAGTAGTTGCTTCCATAGGAAAAGCAGAATCATGTACCTCATCTGAACATTTTACATCAAGTTACTGTATCTGCTGCACACGCTATCTTGCTGGTACGAGATGAGTTCAGGCCACTAATTTGTTGATTACAAATTTGCCTTTGACAGCTCTAAATCCTATTTGATATTTGGGGTAATTTTAAAATGAAATTCGATATAATTCTGACTGCCTGCTAATTTTTGTTGATGAAGACAATTTGGTCTTTTGTAGGTGGAGGGATTTCAGTAGAAATATGTTCTGGCTAGCAGTAATCGGTGGCAGTTTGATATTATTGCAAGCTTTGCTTCTATGGATTCTTAAGTTCAAGAAAAAAACAACTGAAAAGCAAAACTGTTATGGAGCTCTCATATTCCCCAGATTGGAGATGTTTCTTTTAGTTCTTGCTTTACCTTGTATATGTCAGGCCTCTTCTGCTCTGATCCAAGGTATGTGACACGCTTCTTCTATCCAGATGATGACCAGAATATTTTTTCTAAAGAAACGAAATAGCTGTTTATCTTGCCTCTTTAGCTTCACCGGCTTATTGTTTATTCTCTATGGTAGGTGGAACTCCATCAGGTGTTGTAGTTGGCATTCTGCTGCTGGGTTTCGTGTCTTTTAAACTTCTATCCGTGTTCCTATTCCTCTCAATTGGTATTACATTTGGGAAACTGCTTCAATACAAGGAAGTCCATCAAGTAGGCCGACGATTTCACTGGTATCAAGAGCTTATTAGAGTGACCCTGGGTCCAGGTAAAAGAGGCCAATGGACGTGGAAAAAACAGTCAAATTCCATTTACCTGACAAAATTTGGCCCGCTGTTTGAGGACCTGAGAGGTCCCCCAAAATACATGCTCTCGCAGATATCTGGAGGCCACCCAAGGAAAGGTGACCGCATAATTGCATCAGATGATGAAACGGAAGATGCCGAAGCGCCCTTCATACAAAAGATATTTGGAATCCTCAGGATATTCTATACATTGCTCGAGTGTATCAAAAGGGTCGCTCTAGGAATCTTGGCCGGCACTTATATGAACGACTGGTCTTCTAGAACCCCGGCGATCACCCTATTGTGTCTGACCTCTTTCCAGCTCTTCTTCCTTCTGCTGAAGAAGCCTTTCATAAAGAAGAAAGTTCAACTGGTCGAGATCATATCAGTTTCAACAGAATTAGGCATATTCACATCATGCGCGGTTCTCTTGAGAAAGGATTTTTCGGAGCAGGACGAAACTTGGGTGGGGATTTTCATGGTTGCGCTCTTTTTTATTGGATTTGTGGCTCAAATGGTCAATGAGTGGTATGCACTGTATAAACAAACCAAGCGGCTTGACCCTGATGATAAATCCTTCTTGTCGGGTTTGAAAGTAGCTTTACTTGGAATCCTAATTATTTGTGTCCCTAGGAAATGGCGTCAAGGCCTAGAAAGCAAGTTCCCCAGGACTCAACCAAGCGGCGGAGAAACTGGAGACACAGGATCATCTGCCGATAGGAATAGGACCTCCGGAAGCCGGAGTTCAGGTACAACAGATAAACCATGGCTAAGGCAACTGAGGGAAATGGCCAAGGCAAGCTTTAGTAGAGAAGGAAGTAGTGCAGTGCCAACTGACCCATCGAGCAGTCGTCCAAAATGGAGTGGTTTCTGGGGGACAAAAAAGAGCGGGGGCACGTCTGGGAGTTCGTCTGCGGACTTCAACTCAAAACCGACAGGTTTGTACAAAGAGCTGGAAGCCATTTTTGCATCCAAGTAGACAACAACCGATGAAAAAGCTTGACACTTGAAAAGATCATCATGATCAGTTCATTTATCCTCCAGCAGTTGCTTGGAGCTGAAGCTATCTGCTACACGGTTAACTTTGTGTGACCTTCAAGTTGGTGGATTACCGGGGTGGGGTTGTGAGCCCTATTTGGGTATCACTGGAATAAATTATGAAAATTAGTGATTAATCATGGATTAGATAATTGGGCTTATTTTATTGCAGTATTATGTAAAGTGATTTAGGGCTATGCAACCGCTAACTACTCGAGTAATTCTGCATTAATGTGAAAACCAAGACTTGGCGTCCGATATGTGGAACACAAATAAATCAGGGAACTCAGTTTTTTTGGACGACAAGCTATCGGATTTCTCTGGATTGAGTACAATATCTTGACAGATCTATTTTTACGCGTGACGCTCCGAATCTATATCTGAAATTTAGGAGATAATCAGTCATCTTTTCATTAAAAAAGGACGAAGCCTTTAATCAATATAAATCATTTCACGATATTGTATCAACCAGATTAAAACCATGCATTGATGAAAATAATCATAAGATCCAAATATATCTCAACTGTACCAAACCAGAAGTTCTTTAAGCTCAGTCTAATAATAATTGGAGACCAGAGGAAAGAACCCGCCCAAGAGTTCCACCGAGTGCAAGATTTTTATGCATTCACATGGCGTGGCGTGATCGGTTGATCACGCTAGTGTTTGCTCGACTTTCCTTTTCCGTTTGTGCGCTTAACGTGATGTAACGTTGACACCAGGGCAGGTCCATGCAAATTGCCATGTTTTAACAAGGGACACCTGGACGTTTTGCTTTTGGCTCCATTATCTCTCTCGGTCTCTCTCTTTCTCGTGAATGTCGTCGCCTCATCGATCTTATCAAATTGTGCATCGTGCTAAATCCAAAAAAGCCAGGGTTGGCATCGATAGACAGAGAGACCCGGATGGCGTTGAACAAGGCTAAGGAGATCGTATCTTCCACCCCGGTGGTCGTCTTTAGGTAGAAATTTTCCTTCTCTTTTCCTCCTGCAAATGCAAGATGTGCTTGTTCTACCCATGTTTTCTTGATCCAACTACTTATTTTGTTTATTCATCTTCTGGGTGCAGTAAAACGTACTGTGGCTACTGCAACAGGGTGAAGCAGCTGTTCACGCAGCTTGGTGCTGCGTACAAAGTCCTCGAACTCGATGAGGAGAGTACGTTTTTCTCTTTCCTCGTCACGTCGGCTGTCGGTAGAGAGAGAGAGAGAGAGAGAGAGAGAGAGAGAGAGTTTGTATTCATATGGTCTTTTGCTTATTTCCCTGAAGAGTTCTTGATATAAATAGAGGTTTTGAGAAACATTTCGACGCTTGGGTCGTCGCAGGAGACGGGTCTGAGATTCAGATGGCTCTAGCAGAGTGGACGGGGCAAAGGACCGTCCCTAACGTTTTCATCGGCGGCAAACACATCGGCGGCTGCGACAGTTAAGTCTCTTCCTCCTTTCTTTGATCTTAAACGCTCTTGAACATACCCAGATCGGTTCAGTGAATACATTACAGACAACCATATTACTTAAATATGTCTCGTGGCATCAAGTCTATTGATCAGGATTTGTGTTTTTCTTCTTTGCTTTCACTTGAAATTGCTGCAGAGGTTCTTGAGATGCACCGAGCGGGAACACTGACGCCCCTGCTTATGGATGCTGGAGCAATTGCTAACAACTCAGCACAGCTTAATATCATCTAGTCATGTCTCTCACTATTACCACACCGCTCCTGCTGTCACATGATACACAGAGATGAGACTCTTGTTCTAGTTCTTCTTCTCGTTTCTGTATGATGTAATAATTGATGGAGACCGGTCGCGTTTGATTTGTATGTCGTGAAGTTCCATGATGATGTAATAAATCCTTATACACACGTAAAGACCTCTCTTTTAAGCTAAAACAAAACAAAACAAAAAAGGCAAACAAAAATCTCTCTTCCAAGCAAGGAGGACCGCCAAGAATCCTCATGTATCCTTTACATTCTGCGGGTGAGTGTCGATCTTTAGTTCTTGTGGGATGTCATCCAGGCTAATGCACATACCATGAAACCTAAGAACATAATGAGATGTGAATCAGAATTAGGCCATCCTCAAGAATAAAAAAGAAAAAACTCATTCCGAGTTTTGATCTACGTCTTCTAGTGTTCAGAGAATCACTGATGAACTGCTAAATGTCACTGAACTGACAAAATTCGACTGCAAGGGTAAAGATCAGCTACTAAGAAAGTACCTGCTAAGATGTTCAATGCAGACCATGCTCCTCTACTTGATGGCGACCCACCTGCATGATCATCATCTTGGACTGTCAAAACTAAGACCCTTTATCGTCATAAATTTGCTAAACTTGTAGAGACGTAGAACAGATTTAAACTGCAACTCTTTTGAGGGATTCTGGTAAAGGAGTTTGCACTGGCGGTTTCTAAATTCAGTAACCAAAGACTATGAACAAAATTTGATCACCTGACTCGCAATTGGAGGTGGAATTTGAGCCCCCACACATGCACAATTGCTTGACCCCGTCATCCTTATGATCATCTACGTCGCTGTACCCGCACGTGCCGCCGGTGGCCTCGCACGCCCTGCAGAACTCGTCCCCCCCTTGCACCGAGTACGTCACGCGTATGCCATACGACCACTCGTGCGGGCCGTCAACCCTCAACGGGGCAAGAGTGTATGCGCTGCTATACCCTTCACACTGCAGCTTGGTCAGGTTGATGGTCTTGATTGCTTCAAACGACACCGCGCAGCACTCCGGAGGGCCCGACCCGAACTTCGACCCGATCTTGCTCCGGCCGATCCAGTCCCATGCTGGGCAGTCGTAGTACTCCTCGCAGCCCATCCCCGAGACGTTCCGGCACGGCAAGTGGCGGTCAGCAAAGCCCTGAAAGAAGAGAAGCTATTTTGTGCATTAACGATAGAATACCACACGCTAACAACGTGTTACCACATACTAAAATATGAAGAAACAAGTTAATTAAAGAAGCGAGCTTTTAAAGTTGTAATGCATACGTAGTTAAGTGAGTTAATGTTAAAGCTTTACCCAACATCCAATTTACAATCAATCGATAATCTATGCAAATGTTAAAACAAATCAATTATAATCATATCCTACGAGTAGTTTCAAGTCTTTAATCACACATCACATTTTAGACAAAAAAGATATAGTTAAGAGGAATACCAATCCCTTGCGGGCCACATGCCAGCATGAAGCTCCCTAGTTAACTGGGTCATGGGCTAGCAGGAAGTTGATGGATCTTGGGGATAAGTTGAACGAAAAACCGGATCATTAGCCATACAGAAAAGGGTTGAGAGGAAGTCCAATTTTGGTGAAAGAAATACAATTGGGTACCATGAATTTCAAACGGTGCAATCGATTCCTAAATTGGCGATCAGTCACTTTTCAGACTTCACAGCGAATCGAGCGTCTCAAGCGCGTGTTAATGTTGTTTCAAAACGCAGTAGGATTCCAGCCGTACCAAATGGAGACTACATTACCTGGAAGAGTGGGGAGACAGCAGAGCAGCCCAGGAGCATGAACACGTTGTTGGGGGAGGCGGAGATGTAGGGGCTGCGCCAGGGCTCGACGGAGAAGCCGTTGCCGCGGCGGCCGAGGACGATGGAGTTGCAGGTGGAGAGGTGGGGGTCGTGGAGGGTGAGGGAATGGTAGGCGTAGTCGATGTCGAGGACACGGTAGGACCCTGACGAGATATGGAACATGAGGACGTCGTTGATGCAGAAAAGGAGGTCGCGGAATCCCGGGTGGCCGCAGCCATGCTGGAGTGCGAAGGGGTAGTCGACGGTGATGTTGCCGCAGTAGGATCGGCACGTCGGGACGTGGAGGGTGGCCGAGTTCAGTGGCATTATTAGGACCGTGACGATGAAGATGGTCGTGGTGACCACCATTTTTTTGAGCTCAGCCATGTTGATGTTAGTGTGAAGGTTGCAGCAGGAAGCGGGTGAAGAAGATTGGCGATGGTGATCCTTTGCTTGTGCAGTTGGAAATCACTTTGAAAGAGAGAGAAGTTAAGCTGCGTTGGAGGTTTTTGGTAATATTGAGGGTTGTGGGTTTGCCTTTTTGCTTTATGGTAGCAGGAAATGAGTGCATCTTCAAATCACTTTGCTTTGCTTTTTCCAGCTGCTTGTCCCTGCTTTTTAGCTTTGCCTCTTTACTTTTTTGAGTTTGCAGCAAGATTTAAGTAATGACCCTTAATTCAAATACTCGAGTTTGTTTGTTCAATGCTTTGTTGGCGCATCAATGGCCAAGATAAAAATGCCTGAATGCATCCACACTTCTTATAGACCACGGCAATAATCTGGTGTCATTTGTGTGGTTCATCGTACATAACAAAAAAAAAAGTCGATGTGTTGAGAATAGAAAACTTTTCTTTGTTGATTACTTAACAAGTTCTATGGTTCATTACCAAAATTTGTGTTAAGAAACGGCGACTTGACTTTGGCCAGGAGAAGTTTCCTGCCTAACAAACTACACAAGCACTGAGAATCTGCAACAAGGGTGACACAACCGTAGGACTAATTCCCATGAAAAACACAACTTTAGATCGGGGGGACTAATTTGACAAACCTTCTTTTGTCTCATAAAAAAAACATCAACTTTAGACTGAGACAAATCTGGCCCAAACTTTTTTTTGTCACGTAGAAAAGCATCAACTTTGAGTCAATAAACAATTTTGACCCCAACTTTTTTTTGTCTAAAAAAAATAAAAATCATTAACTTTAACTTAAATCCTAAATCTGGCCCTGTTAACTTAGATCCATTCAATAAATCCATATGCACTTGCAAGCTGGATTTAAAATGCTACTCATTGTCTTCTTGTTTGAGTCACAGCTTGAAGAATAATTGTGAAACTGTTTATCGTCTCCTACACTTCACTTGCAAGTCAAAAAAATCCCCGGATTGAATTTTTTTTACCGGACTTTGTTGTTTTATCGTAATATGAAGCTGTAAACCATTACACATCAAGAGACACAATGAACAAGATCTACTAAGCTCACGACTAAAACCCTTTTTTTTCCCGAAATAAGGTTAATTTCAAATAGAGAGTTAATGGCATGGATCAAATTTGGGATAAAAGTAAAAGTTTATGATTTTTTACGAGACAAAAAAATTCAAACTTGATTTGTCTCAAAGTTGGTGCTTTTTTTTTTGGAATTAGCCCCAAAACCTTATAGTTGGACACAAACATGCCCTGATCAACCACGTATCACATCCCCGTGCACACACTTTGCTCAGCCCATGATGACATCATGGGCTGCAAGATAATGGTTACTTCCTGGATAGATAAATGCTAATGTTTGATTCAGTGGACTGAGTTCGAGATTCAATAGCACCATAGCAGCTGCTCATAAAATAGTGATAAAGCATTCTAATAGCTCATACAAACAAAGTTAATAAGTTAGTCGATTACGTATCAAAATCCTTGAGTTAAGATATTTCTTCAAAATTTTCTCCTTTCAATCAAAAAACTAACATGAAGTGAAGTGGCTTACATACTCACACTATCTAGCTTTCCCCTCAAGATCTTCCATCTATTTTCAATGTCTCTCTGTACTTCAGGCCAAAATAATCAAGACTTTGTGGACCTTGACATCGAGCTGGGTCAATGAAGCGCTAAAAGAGCCCGCCCATTCTCTTCTTCCCCTCTCATTCTTTTGACACTCAGTGTATGACAATTATACCCAATCCTTATTTGAGAGGAAACCGGAAACCCTTGACAGAAAACAGAACCTCCGCAATATCTATTCCTCTTTGCCTGCATTTACAGAAAATTTCAATGCGAAATTCTAATACCACCGCAACATAGGTCAATGCAAAAATGATAAAGGGTACCTTCACTGCGATTCAGTGCCGTCTCTCTACCCTTCTTTGCCATCCTCTTTGTTGCCTCAGCTGTAATCAAGTTGACACCAAACAAACGATAAATCTCAGAGCAAAAGCAAAATGGAGCAGAAATAGAACACAATACAGAGCATTGGAAGAACAAGAATAATTTTGCAGAAAAAAACTGTATATACCTTTATTTATCCTTTTCTTCTTAGCTCTCCTCCTCTTCCTATCTGCCTGTGTTAGCTCTGTTTCATCCTTTATGTCACCTTTGCCAGCAAATACCTCCTCAGGTGCCAACATGGCTGCATCAGAGACTGCCAATGGTGCAATCTACTCCCAGAAACATAAAGAAATAAAGTCAATGATGGTAAACCAAATGCAATCAATATACATTCATATTGCCCAAAAATAAATTAGTTACCTCTTCCATGGCAAGAGCAGGGACATTTGCTTGTATGGACATGTCTTCAATTATCTGCCAAGTCACCAGAAAATAATTAATAACCAAAAGCTCAGCCATCGCCAATAAACTGTTTGATGGTGTTCCTGCACTTACAGGTTTAGGTGCAAAATGAAAGTGAGAAAGAGCATCCAACTTCAAACACACCTTCTTGAATAGCAAACTAGCCTGATCAAAACAGAGGTGTAAGACTGAGTAAATTATATCTTTGGAGCCATGGGTCAATTAAATTGCATGAAGTTTCAAATGGGGAACATAAAGAACAGAGGTGATCATGAAAGCAGAGGCATCTAATATTCTGTGTAAGGAACAGGAATAGGATGAAAAGGTAGGACATATATGTGAAATTTTTGAAACATGCCTCTTTTTTCAGCTCATCAGAAAAAGACAGTGGGGCAGAAGCCAAATTTGTTCTCTGTGCATACTCTTCCTGCAAAAGAGAAAATTCTCAGGTAAGAATCAATCTATTGCATCAAGCGGTCAGAGTCCCCACAGTCTAGAATGACATGAGACAGGATACAGATGGGGAAAAAGTAATGAACCACATGCTAACCTCATAAATTTCAGCGAGCCCTCTCTTGCTTTTGTTCTCGTCCTGAAAAGGCAAGAAATTAAGTTGCATAATGCCCACCGGACCAATTAAACAGTGACTAAAAAAAATTCTTACCAGTTCTTTAATTTCTCTTGGTGCTTTCGTTGGTAGACTAGGAGGCTTTTCCACATCATCAAAATGCCCCTACAGAAGATCATAAATAGCTTCTCGGGGTTAATTTGCTACAAATGTAGAACTTTATGTCCATTATATGTACAATAATGAGGAGTCAGAGATCTTCAGTTAAATCCTAAGATACAACAAAGAGCTTCAATAGGGTATAGATTTGAGTCCATATACCCCCAGAAGTTAAAATAGGAAAGAAAATGAAATCCTTACATGTCATAGTAAGATGTGAGCGAGAGTGGATTATTAACTAATCTGACAAGAACAGCATATCTTATGAATCACCAGGCAATATCATACCATATAATTCACCGTTCCAGACTGCAGAATATGTTGTTTAGTCTAATTCTTGCACATTCCCAAGCTTTGAGGGAATTACATATGCTTTTAAATAATGCCGCTAATGCAGACTTATAAAGGGATTTTTGCAAATATAAGACACATTATTTGGTCAACAAAAAATGTGTAGCAATCACTTTCTATTTCTTTAATTAAAAAAAACAAAAAACACTCTAAGTTAAAGGCGCCAGCTTTGTAAAACATGAGAGTAAAAATTATTCCAGTTTTGTATTCCGTCAGCATAAATTGCAAAGCGAAATACAGACTTTACCTCAAGAATCCTGTTCCGGATTAACTCTTCAAGAGAAGCTGTAACCTCTTCAGTGATTACAGGTGCGGGCCTAGCGTTGTGTTCAAAATCTAAATCCACTTCAAGAGCACTGTTCTTAGGCCTCTTTGCAGCAGTCACCTGTTATCATAACCATCATACAATTCAGATGCAAGTGTTGCATAATTTATTCCAAACCAATACAGAAAGTCAAATCACAAAAGTTAAACGAATAAAAGACAAAACATCACCTCTCCTTGCATTGTCCATGTTTTTGGCTCCAAATTGGACGACTCCATCTGCTCAATTTTAGCTTTAAGGTCCAAGAGTTCCATCTCATGTGTAGAAAGATTATGATTTCCCTGCACGCAAGGGGATTTAAGTATTGAGTTATTCAACTAACACATGAGCATCCAGAAAACAGTCCATTACACAAGACACATATCTAAATACCTATGCAAAATGCACTCAGTCAGTGATTACCTTGTTTCCATCTGCTCCATTTTCTTCTCCTTCATCATCTGTAGAAGATTCTAATCCATCACTCGACTTATGTTTCCTTTGAGCGACTTTCTCCTTGTTACCTCCAAAAAAGTCTTCATATCTAAATAATATCATATTACGCAAAGAAGGTCAATAAGAAAATGCTGCATAAAAGTTAATTGCCGGCCAAATAACTCCAAGAAAAAGATATTACATTTGTAAGCATGGTGGAAGTCAGTTTTTAAACAGATTAAGCAATCATGGCATTTATGACTTCAAGAGACAGAAGAGGAAAGTGTTTTGTGATCTCTTTTACTACTTGGGAACAGCATGAGGGGATGGGGATGCCCATAATGTAGTACATAATTCAAATGATGGTCATGCATTTGTTATTGCAACAAAAATGAGAAGACTTACACTCCTACGAAAGCAAGAAAGATGATAAAAATCTGCCTTCTGTTAAAATTCCCATCAACATTATCAACAGTAGAGAAGTGACAGAATTCATTACCTAGCGCTTCCCGACTTATCCATGCCTTCATCATCCTCATCATCAACATCAAATTCGCCGAGCTGCAAAAGATGTGTTTGCCAATATAAATATTCAATCATGAGAAAATGAATCTAAATTTCTAATAAGGAGTTGGATGAACTCACATTTCAGGATTTCTAAAAAGAATTAAACGTTAAAAAAATTGCAAGCAAAATTTCCACAAACAAGAAAGCAGAGTCATGATTTTCCAACTCCTCAGACAAAATTTGATTTTTATGCAATCACAGTATCAACACCTATCAACCCATTCTCACCTCATCATCATCATCCTCATCATCATCATCATCACCTTCTTCATCCTCCTCATCCTCCTCTTCTTCCTCTTCCGAATCAGTTGCCACCGTCTTCTTCTCCTTCTTATTCTTCTTGGAGCCATCTTCCAAGCCATATTCCCTAGCCTCGTCTTTCTGCAAATACTCCTCCAATTCCTTAATCTTCAAGAACTTATCCTCAATCCCACCATCATTCCTCTCCTCTTCCCCCTCCTCACTCTCCCCACTCTCCCCACCCTCGACCCCTCTCTCTTCCATACCTCCTTCTCCATCCTCCTCTTCATCGCTATCCCCATCCTCATCAAACTCATCAAACCCGTCCACCTCCATGCCCTCACCACCCAAATCATCAACACCCCCACCCCCTCCCTTCCCTTTTCCCTCGGGGGCCTCGCCGTCCCCGAAAAGATCCGAGATTTCGGCCGGGTTCTTCTCGAACCGCCGCAGCTCGCGCCGCAGGCCCGACAGCAGCGGCTGCGACTGGAGATCGATCTGCTGCCAGATTTGCTCGGCGTCGAAGCCGTCGACGAGGAGCCGGTCGAAGGGCGACTTGGGGGCGAAGGGCTGCAGGGAGGAGAAGAGGTGGACGGAGGCGGCCCGCGCGTCCTGGGCGAGGGAGGGGTTGGGGGCGAGCCACGTCGGAGGGTCGGTCGATTTCAGGCGGCGCAGGACTTGGAGGCCGGCTTCCTCCGGGTTCACCATCCTTTCCCTTTCTCTTTCTCTTTCTCTTTCTCTCTTCGTTTCCCGGAAAGTGATGAGAAAAGAAGCCGAGAAAATTTCGGTGCAGGCGCGCGCAGAGGGGGATGAAGACGACGGGTGTTTTAGGGGTTTTGGGTTTTAGAGGGCAAAGGTCAGATGAAAGCGAAGCGGCCCACATGGCAATCGTAAAGAGAAAAACCTAATGAAATTATCAATTATAATTCAAATTTTCGTATAATTGATTGGGAATTTTTGTTTTCTTAAATCCTAAAGATGTTTCTAGCATTCGAATCATAAGAGAGCTTACGATATTATATATATATATATAGAAGAGGGCTTTTCCTTGTAATTTAAGTTAGATATGTTAAAAGACACAAAATCATGCTCTTTGGTTTTTGACTTGAAAACAGACGGGTGAATAGTCCGAAAAACGCACTCAAAATTGAGTTTCTTTTCCTTCCTTCCTTCCAAATTTGAGAGAGAAATCATATGTGAGCCGTTGGATCTATTCTGCTTTTAGGAAATTGAATGGCTTTAAATTGAATGGCTTTAAAATGGATGGCTTCATTTTAATATGTAATGTGATATCTCAATTTTTAATTTATTTAACATGCCTCATGAACTGTTCAATGTACAATGTTGTACCTGAACTTTTGGTACTTATTCAAATTAATCCCTAAATTATATGAAATGTTTAATGTTGTCTTCAAACTTAAATTAAAGAAAGGATAACAGTGATTACTTTATTTATCAAAAATTCAAGGGTCATATTAAATAAATTAAAAGTTTAGAGACGACATTGTACATTGAGCTAAAGTGTGAGGACTACGTTGCACAAATTGAAAGATCGAGAACCACATTGCATATGGGCCAAAAATTCAAGAACTATATGTGCCATTTTCTTTTTTAAAAATGAGTGCTCCATAGGCACTTGTTAACGTGACTTGTGATATAATTGACCAATGAAATCTCAGTCAACAAGAGTGTGCCAGATACAAAGGCAACATCCCTAGAACTAAAATGGTGTCCGGTATAGTTACCTCACATGCTTGTGTCTGTTACAATGAAGTAGAGACAGAATGAACATTGCAAGAATTAATGAGATGACTGTATGTACAGAAGGAGAAAAAAACAATTCCTTCTTTTGAATTCTTTTAGATGGCTGCAAGTTCTAGACCTGTGGCTGTGACATGTTCCCAGGACAAAGAAAGCAATGTTGAACAGATTCCTCCTACTTATTTTCTACTTCCAAAACTGCATGTATTGAATGATTCTTCTATCACCTATGCATTATCTCAAAACGAATTATCAATGTAGTCTCCCGTGCCACTGCTTCGTTCATCAGAGGAACTCTTCTGAATAGCATGAAATAGGTTTGCTTCGTGTACAAGCATTCATCCATGTCACCTCGAGCATTGAAACGACTGAGGGAACCATCTTGCCAGCAGAATGTGTTTCAGCTTTACAACCAAAGCGAAAATGCCGTAGCATGGGAAGTGCATTAGCGCCACGGACAAGTACCTTCAAATACCATAAAAGAGGAGTCAAGACTAGTTGCTCAGGAAAGCCAACCAAACTACTAGGAAACCTGCTTTGCTTTCTTAACTGCTAACAAATTCTGACAGGATTGCATGCAATGAACTAGATCGTGGCCATAATAGCTTTCTATGTGAATTGAGCCTTACAATCATTTGCAGAGAATCAACCAAGGCTGTTTGAAACTACCACATACATATCATAGTACTGCAAATTCGAAAACAAAGCCGGGTCTCCAATTGAACCATCCAGGTGTCCAAATCCGTCTCAGTTTGCAAGTGTAGTTAAATAAAAGTAATTCGAGCGGGGAAGATTAAGGGGGACTCGC
This sequence comes from Eucalyptus microcorys, assembly GCA_014182515.1. Classification (NCBI taxonomy): domain Eukaryota; kingdom Viridiplantae; phylum Streptophyta; class Magnoliopsida; order Myrtales; family Myrtaceae; genus Eucalyptus; species Eucalyptus microcorys. The sequence continues at coordinate 26,060,917 of CM024572.1, forward strand.
ATTGTTCATTTCTAATGCATAGTAAACGTTGAAGGACGAGCTGTCCAACAAAATGTCACAAGGTCTACATACCATAAAGGAGCATGTGGAGATGACAAGTCAAGAAATGGATACGGCCACCTGCAAAGCAGTATGCAATTAGTGTCATGATAAGTATAGGTCATGATGAACCGATGATGCAGCTAAAAAACTATAGACGGTTTACCAGATGGTGAAGCAAGCATGGATAATCCATTGGAAAATAACGTAAGTGGTTGTCCACAAGAAGAAGTATGCGATCCGAAAGAGAGGAAACCGCTGCAGGGGAAGAACTCTAGGAATCAGAACACATGGTATCTGACCTTAAAAGAGAGAGAAAGTAATGCCAGCGAGCTACTTGCTTACCAAGCAATTTAAAGTTGTATCTCCAAGAAGTAAAACAACGTTGATGGTATGCATGCTTATGTCCAACTGCAAGTGAAAGGTCAGATAAATACGTTAGATAAGCAGGCAGCACACAACAGACAAGTCATTGGGAAGGACCCAAATTGTTTAAGCAATTTTGTTTCAAATGGATACAAGTAAGAGACTGATGGAATTTCCAACGGGCAATTTGCCAATTATTAGGAAATGCGCTACTGTGCTGAGTTCACAAAGAAGAGAGTAGTTATACATTCTCCCATTTGTATGAAGTAGCTATTGTATAATCCTCTATCACAGAATCACCACCACCTAAGAATTCAATTGTATTTTTGTTTTTATGTGCTAAAGAAGAACTAAGCGGCGTTCAGTTACTTACAAATCTCAGTCTATAATTTTTTATGGCGAGAAACGGAACAATTATGAACCAGAAGACGCTATCTGTAAGCATGACTGCACCAGCATTCATCTGTCATTAACGAGAGGGAAAAACAATGTCAATGTCCTGACCCCTCCTCAAAGCTTAAGAGGAAATAATCACATGCTCAATGTGTACCTGGAAAATTATTTGAAAGGAATAGCCAAAAATGCCTGCAGTTTCACGAACATCTTCACCAGGTGGAGCAGAGCTTTTGTTGGTGCTAGCCATGCCAGAAGAACCCCTCAGCTTTAGAGCCGCAAAATTTGCTTTCTCTAAATCTTTCTCCACACTGTCAGATTCACTTATTCTGTTCTCGTACCTGTAACATCCGTATGCAGAGAGCAACGAACCAAGCTTGTGGAGGCCCAAAAAGTAGTCACGTTAGAGTTGTAGAGAAAATAAGAGGGTAGAGACTAGTGGAAACATAGACGCAAAGATGCAAAATGAAGGACTTGATCATGGTGGCGCAGCAGAGCTGCAGAAAACATACCCCGAAATAGATGGTGACTAACGTAGAAGTCCACCTGTCGAGAAAGAAATTTATTCTGTCAACCTCAGACGGAGTGATGGAAGAAGTCTAGACCTTTCATGTAGCTAGTAACAAGAAAGTGCTTCCTGTGAAATTATGAATAAAACCTCATTTTCGGGTGAGAGCAACTTGTTAAGGGACGAGATCCGTGCTTCAGGCATACATCATTAAAAGGTAAAAAAACCCTACTTCTGCTCATGACGATCAAGTTAATGTTGCCAACACTTCAATTAGGAAGCCCTCTGTGTCAAATTAATAAAATTTTACAGAACCCAAAAGCTCCATAATTGAACTTTCTAACAAATTTCTGTGATCCCATGTAATGCATGTAGTTTTCCAATGTAGACCGATCCGGGAAATTCCGTAAATGTAATTGATAATACTCAATTGCAACAAAATTCTATGAACTGCTAAATGACAAGCTTGCATAGCAAAATATTATCCGTACCCCAAATCTACATACACTTCAACTGAGATGATAATGGAATGAGAGAAACTGATTATACAAAAGAGGGGAAACAGAGGACTTACTGAGTGTAATAGTAGTATATGCTGGCGCCGTCCACGAAAGCGGTCGCGCATGACATTCCTATAAGCAAGAAGAAGGCAATGACTCGGAAAGCCAGAAGCCAAGCCGGGTGGACTCCTTTCAGACATGGAGTCCAGGTCTCGTCACTATACAAAACACCCGCAGCCCCTCGCTGGTTTTGTCGGCCACCATTGGCGCTGCTTCGACTGCAAAAAGCCTCATACTTCCTCACAAGCATCAATACAAAGCACGACGATGCAAAGAGCCAGATCGCACAGAGCAAAACCCTCCAGTTGAACCAGTAGCCCACGGTGTTCGTGTGACCAGCCGGCATGGCTGGCTTCCAGGAATTATCTGAGGTTCCTGTGCGCAGTCCCATTTCATTATTTGCTCGATTCAGTGACCTCAAAAATGGACGTTTCACCTCCAAATTCTCAATCTCGACAGGGAAATGGAAGCGGCAAAAAAGATGACGAGACAGGGAGAAACCGAAAGGCACTGTTGGTAGCTTAATAAATGCTGGAATCTGAATGACCCAACTACGATTTCAAAGAAGCAATCACGGCAAAACTTTTCAAGCTCCTTTCCTTGTACGTTTTCCAGGATCAAAGGTAGGAACAATCCTAATGTAACCTCATGCAAGGCTCGTCGACGAAACCGATCGATATCAAAAGACTGGAACAAGATGGGGGGCAGGAGAAGTTCGAAATTCCATATTCGTAAAGCTTAGTGGGCTTTATACGGCACGGAAAGAGATGGGAACATCCAATGTGCTGTACAGTGAAAAGGGGAGAAGCTAAATTCTAAGCTAAGGAAAGAAAGGATGTACACGCAAGGAAAAGCAAGACAATGAGGTGGTGATGGGCGAGAGGGAGAGGCTACGCGTTGTTGGGCGGGAGAAGGCGAGAGGAAGGGCGGTGGTGGCTCGTGAACTTTGAGCGCAAGCTTCCGTTTTCTTACCGGGTAAGATCCCCCCGTTAAGATAAATCATATTAGACTGTTCTCCAGTCGCGATCGCGGTACGACCATGCAAATATAAAAATTTACTCTCCCGACCCAACAGAAAGGACACGCGTTCCGCGTCAGCTGTCGTTTTGCAATTTTAATCCTCTCCTCCTCTTGCTGGAATAAAGCCTCGAGAAAGAGGGAGGCAGAGAGAGAAAGACAGAGACAGAACGCTCGCGGCAGGGCTAGAAATTTTTGGCCTTGTCTTGTCTGAGGGAGGTGGGCTAATCGGAGACCAGTGTTGAAAAGGCGTACGCTACCTAGGACGCTACATGCTGTGCTGCAAAGGGTGGGTATGGACATATCGTGCGGACCTCGTTCGACGAGGTGGCATAATTTGCCAATCATGCACCTACGGCTGACTATATATATGGGTTTTAGGTCGGCTGGTCAGAGCAGTTCGAATGCCATCTTCGTCTCTCTGTCCCCTCCTAGATTCTCTTGAGGCAGCACCAACTCCGTTGAAACAGAAAAGGGTTTCCATGGCCCAAATGTCTAGCATCCCTCCGTGATGAAAGGACGGTTTTCTCTCTTGCACTTGTGAGAAAAAAAGAATTTAAGGATGCTTTTCTTCTTTCCTTCGTTTTCCATCCTGGGCTTGAGCCATGGAAGCTTGAGCCTTCTAACTCCCGGCCCAAGCTCGAGACCATGCAATGTTCAAATTTCATTAATGACTTAGATCTGAAAATGTTCACATATTTTTCACCTCCCATTCATCTAGATCAAGTCGGTTGACTCGCCAAGAAGATGCTTTGTCATTGAGTGCTGTAAGATTACACGAGCCTAATGTATTGGGGCGGATTCATTTGGCAAGGCCTTTTGTGGGATTTACGTGATTTGACGACTTATATACGTTTAATCGGTTAATATGAATCGAGTTTATAATAGTATTTTCTGATAAAAAAAATCAATATCTTTTTTTAAGAGAGAAGAGAAACTTCGCTTGACGGGGACAAGGGTCTTCCTTAGTTTATGAAGAATAACTTTTGACCCCAAAAAACATGCGCCTTTTCAAGAAAGGAATGATCGCACTTTAATGCTGAAACTGGCGTGAACTTGAAGCATGTTTCAAGCCCACGAAAGTCAAGCGGAGAACCAGTTTGTTTCTGGAAAATTGGGCAACCGAAATTAGCTCGGCTGTCTACATAGCATCATCGGATCAAAAAGTTAACAAAAAATTTCAAGATAATGAGTAGACAGAGACAGTACCTCCTATTATTGCATCTCAATTCGAAAAGCCAACATACTTTCGAGAGCTTTCGTCGACCATACTTAATAACGAATACTCCGATCTTCAGAGTACTAATTATACACGCAACACGAGCAAATCATCGCATCGAAGAACTTTTTCTGTTTAGTTACTTAACACGTAGACGAACTGCACTTCCTAACAAAAACAATCGACCCTAGCATAGAAAATAGCTGCAGTTGAGAGATGATGATAAGTTAAATTCAGTTTGCTAAACGGCTCGACTTTTAAAACAGATGTTGTCGTAGAAGTTCTGCAGATTTTTCAGTTTCAGAAAACCACCGTGTTCGGGACATCGTTCTCGAACACGGTCGTCGCTAGAAGGAGTGAAGACCCGAAGAAGCGAATGATTTTCACTCTGCAATGGCCACGAATGTTCCGCAGCGAAGATGCGCGGAAGTGAGCTCAATCGTCACAGAGGTGGAAAAAGGAAGAGTTTTCTGAAAAAGCTGAGACTTATCGGCTGCGACACGTTCCATAGGTAAAGTTCGACTCGGAGCGTCGCCGCGAATGCAAACTGCATTTCGCAATGAATGCGGACGGCGGCAAAAGCTTACGACGTGCATTCTTCACCGTCGGCTCATGCATGATCTCCGCATCTGATCGCATCGAAAAGCCGACTCGAAAGCAGCACATGCACGCGGACAGAGAGCAAGAGACACAGAGACTCACCGGCCATGTTCGTTCGATCTCCGATGCGTCGGTCGACCGTCGCGGCACCTTCGAGTTCACCTCATCGACCGACAAAGAGGCGTCGTGTCGTCAATCGAATGCCGAGATCTCCGAAGCTGGAAGAGAGTCGCTGGAGCGAAGGCGGAGAAGAGGAGCTCTTTTGTCTTTCGGGGGAGGGGGAGGGGAATGCGGAGCGCATGACGCGGGTTACGTACATTCAAATCGTTGGGCCTCACGCCTTTGGTGACGACGGGCTCGCCGTACGCACCCATCGCACCGAATCGGAAGTTTTAGATGCGTGCAATGCGAACGCAATGACGTTTGTCTCCAATGTTTTCAATCAGCGCGATCTTCACGTGACAGTGACATATGGAGAAGAAAGTTGATTAAGAGACGATTGAGATTCTCGAAGAATGCAAAGCGGATGGGATTCATGTCCCTCGAGCTGTGCCATTGATTGGTTACATCGCGCCAATCGTGTGATCAGAACATAAAATGATCTCTCATAGAGGACGAAGCGTGCACTTTGATGGGCAAAATTAGTGGTTTTAACGTAGTATAATAATGTGCCCTTTGAAATTCTATATGGGTTTTTGCTTACGTAGGAAGATGGAAAGTTTGGCATATTCGCAAATTCGGTTTTCTTTTTTGAAATATTAAAAAGAGATTTTTAGTAGAAAATGAGAAATATTGTCTAAATTGCAATATTAAGAAGAGGGACGATTTTCAGTTTGGTCCAATTAATCAAACCGAACCGAAAATGTACAAAAATTCAAATAGGTTTGAATCGGTTCCAGTTTGGTTCTAACACACCTATGATTACGACACATTTACCCGGAGAGATTATTAAAAGGAAGCCTAAGTCCGAGCTCATTAATAAATTCGGTTGGACTCATAAGGCACGCATGATAAAATTTCTACTTCTCTATTTATCTATTTCTCTGTTCCTCGGAACATGTTTAGAATAGAAATCCGTTTAGTAACGCAATTTGATTTTTCCATTTCTGAAACAGATTTCTATTCCAGAAATAGATTTGAAGAGAAAATTAGAAGTTCTCGATTTCTGAAATAGAAATAGAGAAATTAATTTATGGCCATAAATCAATTTCTATTTCAGAAATTTTGTCATACGCACCCTATATAATTATTCAAAAATTTAAGTGAATGAATAATAGGCCTACTTAGAATATATTTATTATTCCATGCCATATCATTTGCTCGATGTGAAGCTTCTCGCGTGCATAACGAGAATACCTTGCATTTACACGCCTCGTGATACCATCATTTTTTAACAGTATACTTTTGCATCTAGGAGTGCCAACTTCACGATTTCCATACTTCGGAATCTTGGCTACGTTAGGTATTATGACATGAACAAGAATCCCAAAGGTTCCTATATTATGCTCAATTTAGCCCTAAAACTCTAGAATTGTGCTGACACTCCTACCTAGCCCGTCCATGAAGCCCTCGACCAGACAATTAGGCTGCGCATGATAAAATTTCTGAAACAGAAATTGATTTTTAGCCAGAAATCAATTTCTTAATTTCTATTCCCCGAACAAGTTTCTGAGCAAAGAAACCCGTTTGATAACGACTTAAAATTTCTATTTCTGAAACAGAAATCCGTTTGATAAAATAACAAAATTTCTATTTCTAGGAATAGAAATTGATTAGATAACAACATAGGAAATCCTTAAATACAAAATAATAGTCGAAATAATACTAAAACAACATAGGAAATCCTCAAATACAAAATAATAGTCGAAATAATACCAATACATTACAAAAGTTGAAAATATAATTTCATGGAATTTCCGGCATATTATTATCCATTGTCATTTTATTAGCAATTGTTTTCCTAAGCGTATTTATTTGGTTTCCCTCCTTGGTTAATGTATCATTTGCAAGCTCATCCTGCGTAGGTTCAGACAAGTACTGCAGAAGCATGAATATGGGTGCCATCAATGGCGCTTATGCAGCCTTGTCATTTTATCAAAAACTAGTATTATACAAGATTATCAACAAAATAAAATTAATGGTGTAAAGGAATATATGAGAATTCTACCTTAAAGTAACGTTTATGGTTAGGAACCAATCGGGGGAAGGTCGGTTTATTTTGATTCTCGAATTAAATCAGTCCAATTGCTCATCCCTAATTTCTTTATTGTTGCTCAATGAACCTTTAATGGCCCTTGCATAGCAAAGAGAGAGATTCTCTTGAATCTCTTGCCTTCGAATTAAAATTCAAGATTGTGTAACAATCTAATTATTTTGATTTTGCAAGAATTTTAAATCCGTAAAAAAATAAGGTTAAATTTCTAGGCACATTTTTTACTCATCTATTACTTAAGAATTTTTTCTTCAACTGGCCATGCACGTGCCTTTTCTAGGAGGAAAGATCCCCATTGTTTTTAAGTAAGCATTTAAGAACTTTGGTCGTTTTTTAAAATTGGGAACCCATTCGATTGCCTTTCATCCTAAAGAGGAAGTTATCAAAAAAAAAAATTTAAAAAATAAATGCAAAAAAAAAAAAAAAAAAAAGAGCAAAATTAGAAAAAGAAAATTAGCAATAATTTGTGAAGTTGTGGTTATGAGTGAATTAAGTTAGCAAGAAAGCATAAGGTTCTTTTATAAGGTTTGATTTCGTTTCGATTTCTATTTCGAAACTAAGAAATTAAAAATTTCAGCTTCGATTTCTTCAATTTCTCTATTTAATAGAAATCTTTTAAATAGAGAAATCAAATTGCGTTACCAAACGGATTGCTTCCAAACCTGTTCCAGGAATGAGAGAAACAAAGAAATCGAAAATAGAAATTTTGTCATGCGCGCCCTTAGTAGAGTAAGAAAAAATTGTCAACCCGTACAGAAACTGCCGCATCAGTCCAAAACTGAGTTCCCTGTCAAGTCACTGTACATAGCTTGTGCATAGCTTGACAGCCAAAGTTAGTAACTACTGTGATGGGGATGTCGTGACTTCAAATGATTTTTGCTAATTCTCTTTGACACGTTGCATAGAGTAAAAAATTGTGTTGGAATATTATTCACGTCACTTGACAATAAATCATAAATATTATTTATATTCATGTGATTTTCCTTTATTTATTGACTTAAACTTTTGAATTGGACTTTCTCACATAGTATCAGAGTTAGTTATCCCTTATATGAAAGTGTGTGATAAAATTTTCACATTGACAATGGATTGTAAATGCATTTTAGCTAGGGAGCCCATTGGAATCAAGATAATTAAATTCAAGCAAACAAAAACTTAAAAAAAAAAAAACTTATTTACGGTCAAATTCAATTAACCGATGCATGAGCATGAACAAATGGATTTTTTAGCAGCGTAATGCACACGTGCTCAAGTTTAGTGTCTATCTAAGGAAGAAGTCGAGTGAAAATGATTCACTTCTTCAATTTTACGATTTGAAAGGACAATCGAGGTTGAGAAAAAGTAAGAGGAGGAAGGAGCTATCTCGTCCATGACTCATTATTATATGTGTTGAGAAATAGAATGCATTTTTTGCTGAAACAAATTAATAGATCGCACTAATTCAATGACCTTGTACACCCATAGCGAGTGCGTGAAGTAAGGGTGACCAATCTCAAAGTAAGTCAATTCCCACCTCAAAACCAAAAATCGGGCTAAACATGGTCGGTTCCCACTTGGGAACCAAGAGTTGATTGTCCGCCCATGAACTAGACCAGGCCGAACGGGTTGTCCTAGGAACCAGCAATGTTATTTTTTTTTTTTTTTAAATTATTATCTTCTCAAAAGTTCTAAAATAAATCGGAAACTTCTTTAATGTAGTATGAAATTACTAATTATGATTACGAGGAAGTAAAAAGAGAGCTTGCTCTCGTACATAACCTTTTGCTCTTACTGAATAAAAAGATACCCTATCAGTTCCACCGATTTGGTCCAATTTATTCCCAACAACCAAGAACCAAAAATCACTCAGAATCAATCAATTCAGTCCAATCCATTCAATCCGATTCCCGAAGAGGATTGAGATTGATGCACAGGCTCGTATCTACGATTAATCTTTGAAAATTAAAATGTTTGAGATGGTGCACTCATTTGACTTTTTCATAAAACACGTCAAATAACTGAGTCTGCTACAACATTCACTTATAAATTACTTATAAAAGAATTTGTCGAAAATTTACGGGAGAAATATATAGAAATCTGTATACCAACATTTCAATATTGATATTTAAAAGAAAAAATGACCAAATTCGTATATTTGAGCGGACAATTTCTAGCCCCACCCGCGAGTCCGTGCGAGCGGAGCTTTTCTGGCCAGTGTAAATAATATCAGCTCATCTTTCGCCTTTCAGCATGAACAACGGCCAAATTTTCTGCATGATATTCTCTAGTGAAAAGATTTTTTAAATGTTACCCCATCATTAACGTTAATAACCGAATAACCTGCCACTTAGCCGCGGGACATGTCACGCCACGTGGCAAGCGGAAAGCTAAAGAAAAGTGTCACCTGACCAATACACGAGCGAACATTCTCGTACCTCCGGCTTATAATTATACGACAGCACACAGGACTGCAGCCTCGGTGGAATGTCATGTCATCTCGCCCCCCTGCTGCGTTGCGCGGTGATGCTGGTTACTCTCGTGGAATGGCGAGACTGGTCAGAGCTTAAGCTCTAGAGAGAACTCAGATAATCCTTTATCATGGCCAAGATAGGATTGGAAAACGAAGCGCCCTCTAGCCTCTCGTACAATATTCCGTCCATCCGGGCCTGGATGCCTTCAGCAAACGTCAATTCTCGAAGCAATTCCTTCATCGCGGTGTCGACCCCGACAAGAGACCCACCTTCCCACTCAATATTTCAGGGAGCGAAGGAGATGGCCTCGACAGCTCGACGAGCGTGACCTGCCCCAAGATAAATGATCAGACTCAGCAGCTACAAAACAAATCTCTATTTGCTCTTTTGATTTCCGTAATTAGTTAGAGATGTTCAAAAAAATACTATTGAGATCAACAGTAAACCTTTTCTAAGCGCAAAGAGGAAAACCATCATGACAATCGACCTACCTTATTAGTTTGGGGTATATTGGCCTTCTCTTTCGCAATCGCAACAGCCCGAGAAAATCCACCGATTGCATCAACCAAACCTCGTGAAGCAGCATCGTTGCCTGTCCATACTCTCCCTTGTGCAACCTCCTCCATCTTATCAACCTGTGGGAAATTATAACAATTACAATTCCATTAAGTAGCAGGTATATATCAAGGGGGGTCCTATAGATGAACCCCAAATGTTGCTTCCATACCAGCATTGATTGCGAGAAAGCCGCCTTATCACGAAACATTTTGTATGCATTATCTGCCATCTTGGCAAATAGCTCTGCCTCATCTGGCCTGAAACCATTTAGAACAAAACAGAAAAAGTGCAGGAGAAATGGTTACATTGGAACATGTCATCACATAAAATCCAAACATGAAGACGGCACTCAAAAGTCCAAGTACAATTATCAAGATATCTTCCTTAATTTACACTTCAAAGTATCATGCAACAATGCCTCTCACCTAAAAGGTCGTTGCTCAGCTGCGAGGAGCTCAGCATATTTTCCCCTTGATATGATCTCCTTATTGAAGCCTATTTTTTCGTACAGATTCCCCAGGTTAAGCTTCCCTGAGAGGAGAAAAATGGCACACTCAACCACATTACAACCTCCACGAAGCATAACAACTATTGCAAGGTATGAGACTACAAAGAGATGCTAGGTTCACCTGAAACAACTCCAATAGAGCCAGTTAAGGTAAGTTTTTCTGCAACAATGGTTGGTGTTCCCATTGCCATGTAATATCCTCCACTAGCTGCTACATCAACCATCGATGCAATAACAGGCTTTGATGCAGCCAATTGCCTAATCTCCCTCCACATTCTGCTCATCATAAGCATCATGAAACCCCCAATAAGCTACAGTCAGAAAAGAAAGATGAAAGAAAGAGTAAAACGTTCAATATGACGGTTAAAGATGAGATTTTCCGCTGCATGGATATGACAGGGCAATTAAACTTAGGGCAAGACTTTACTACTACCGAATGCATCTTATCAGCTATCCCACCAGCTTCAAATTCCAACTACGTAAGTGGAGGTACTAGAGAGAGATGAGAATTTTCTCAATCTTATGGCACATTGTCAACCATGTCAAAAGCGCATGACTTTGCACTGACAATTACTATGATTCCAGATCGAGAAGAAAAGCTTTTACATGCCACGACTATAGAACTTCCTTGGCAAAAGAACATTTTGATATAGCCTATTAGAAGGGATAAGTGCAGAAACTAGAGTTTGTTTTGACTGGTGGTCATTGAGAACTTGAGATTTTTAAAGAGGCTCCGATTAGTCTTAAACTCACCATTGATGGAATCCAGGTGTTGGATTTCATACAAGCCAAATGACCAAAGAACTCCACGTTGGAGCCACGCTGGAACTTTGGCACTAGAAATGAATCGACGACAGGCTCAAGACCAAATTAGGGCATTTATAAGATCTAAAGTCCTCAATTGATTAAAAAGAAAAGTTAAGTACCTAATTAACCTGGGGCCAAAACTTTTAAGTCTTGTTCTACACTTATCCCCTATTAAACTGAAAACACCGCAGTGATAGCAAGATATTATTATCATGATTAATAACAACCACATCCGTAGAAAACTAAGACGTTCGAATTGCTTGATTTCGCACTAGTATATGCTTTTATGTTCAAAAGTATCAAGAGCGGCACACCAGAAAAGACAGTTGGACAATGTTCAAGTGATATACAGCAGCACTAAAAGCATCACCACCAGGGCTGTCGATTCGGACGATAGCAGCTTTAAATTTATTTGACTCTACAGAAAGGAAAAATATCATGAGATGAAAAAGAAGATGCAATGATTGATAATTTTCAATGTGACATAGACGAAAAGGGAATAATAACAATATGGGAATACTTTGAGATGAGCTATCCGCCTATGCTTTAGAGGGAGAACCTTTCGAATTGGCTTTTATATAAAAGATTGACCATTTCTTATTTTCTAACAGCACGTGGACTAACGAAGGGAACAATGTACTTCGCCCCTAAATTTGCTTGCATCCACCTCCACTTACCCAAAATTTACTAAAATTATTGAAGCAGAAAAAAAGGAAAATCCAAAATCATATAACCAGCTGATTAATGTACGCTTTTTGAAAGATACCTTTTTTTCTGGGAGTTGTGGAATAATAAAACATTTCAACAGTAGAATTAGAGTTTGATCTGATACTTATGGATCAAGAGATGCTAATACTTTAATTATACATCATTCGATGCACCTAAGCATCAGGACATATTTGCTCACTCTATGCAGGAAAACCGCCAAATATAGCAGGAGATGGCAACACTAGAGATTCCGCACACAAGAAATGCAGTGACTCCACTACACATTTGTATCTTCTTCATAAGTTGCTCCAGCTTATTACTAGAACAACGCTTCATAACTAAGCAAACAGAATGCCACTTCATAACCATAACTATGAAAGTGACAACAACAGGGCTTTGGCAATGCTACGCCAAAGAAACAAATGCCACCCAGTATGCTTGTAACTGTATTCTGAGCTGGCAAAGAAATCTCACCTCTCACAACCCGAATATTTTCAATGATTTGCTCTGCTATTATACCGGAAGAACTAGGAAGGCTTGTTGGACTTTTCACGCGACTTATAGAACCAGAGGCTCGTCATAATAAGTCTTTACCACCAGACAAACCAAGGGTCCACTTGCTCACTCTCTTGAGTACCTCCTGGAGTACCACAACAAAAGAGCCATTAACATGAGACGGTAACATTTAATTTCTGAAACTCTTATACTTTTGTTCCCAGTTCAGCGGAGGGAAGAACACTTGTTTCTGAAACTTTACATTCCTTTTAAAACCAAAATTCCTCACATGCTAGAAAACTTCAGATTACATCTGACCAGTAACAAGGGGAAGATGCTTTTAACCACAAACTGAACAGAGACTTCCTTGGACCAACTGTGGACTACCTATAATCAACCAACGGGAGATTCTTATCGTCTGCACTCCAAGTTTTTCTTTCAGCATTGTTATCACCCGAAACGTGTCTACACATTAGTGAAAAATAAGTATTAGTGCAAAAGCAATCTAAGATGAGACAGGAATTCTGCCTACCACAGAATAAAATAAGAAATGAGCAGGCATGGACAGTGAATACAAACACTAGAACACCGAGTAGCTCCCTACTAGTAAGTGCCAGCACGTTCCCTCTCCTTGACACCCTCACCGACGTGTGAAATTGCACGCCCTCTTTTCTTCTTCATTCTTCCGGAAAATTTCTTTGTCCTCTTGGTAATAATTAGGCAAATCTTTTATTATGGACGATGAAAATATCTTTTATTGATTAATTTTTTTAAATAATATAAATAATCAATTTCAAATTACTCATTTTCTATGAAATAAACGCACCTGTATATAGTAAACGAAAAGACCAAACTTGATAAAATTATCAAATATACTTCGAATTTTCACATTGTTATTTGAGAATTATGTTTTTTTTTTAATCCTAAAATGTTTCTACCATTCAAACTATAAGAGAGCTTACGACCAAAAATCTACAAATATATATTTATATATATAAGAGAGCTTTTCTTTGTAATTTAAGTTAGATATGTGAAAAGACACCGATGAGTTTGGTAACGATTCTATTCTGGGAAACAATTTTTTATGAAAAATGATTTTTTTTGTTTCTGTCATCGAAAAAACAATTTCTGAGCAAAAGAACGCATTTGATAACTTCTCAAAATTTCTATTATCGAGATAGAAATACATTTGATAAGATTCTTAGATTTTTTTATTTCGATTAATTTTTTAATTTTCTTTTATTATTTTTTCCTTTTCTCTTTTGCCGGTTGCCGGCCACGACCAACCGAGCGACGTCCCGGCAAGCTCGTCGAAGGCCAGCCTAGCCACGGCGAGCCTTTGCCTCGCCTAGGCGGCGCGAGATCAACCTCGCCTTGGCTAGCGAGGCCTAGCCTCGCGCCAGCTGGGGAGGCCGAGCCTCGCCATGGCTCGGCGTCTCCGAGGGCCGATGATGCTCCAACAAGGTCGCCGACGCTGGGCCATGGTTAAGGCCGACAACCGGCCAAAAGAAAGAAGAAGAATAATAAGAAAAGAGAAGAAAAAAGAATAGAGAAAAATAGATTCTAGAAATTGTTCCCAATAACAAGAAGCTAATTTTTTCTACTTCTTGTTTCTGTTCCAAATCTATTTCTGGGAACAAAAAAATAGACTTTTTGTTCCTGGGAACAAAATTTTTACTAAACACATTTTTATTCTTTTTTCATTCCTCATAATAAAATAATAGAAATAGTTGTTCTGGGGAATAGAAATAGATTTTACCAAATAGAGCCTAAAGTCATCCTCCTTGGTTTAGGACTTGAAAACAGACAGGTGAATAGTTTGGAAAAGGCACTCGAAATTGAGTTTCTTTTCCTTCCCCTCCAAATTTGAGAGAGAAATCATATGTGAGCCGTTGGATCTATTTTGCTTTTAGGGCACATAATGTGCTTTGGAAATTGAATGGCTGCATTAAAATGGATAGTTCCTTCATTTTAAAAGGGAAAACGAGAACTATGACCCAATATATAATGTGATATCTAAATTTTTAATTTGTTCAATATGATCCATGAATTTTAATCCAATGTGCAATGTAGTCTTTAAAATTTTGGGATATGTTCAAACTCATCTCCATATTCAATGTTGTCCTTGAACGGAAGGATAACATCGATTATCTTCATATAATTTAGAGATTAGTTTGAATATTCACCAAAAGTTCCAAAAGTTCGAAGATCACATTGAATAAATTAAATATTCAGAGACAACATTGTATATTGGGCAAAAACGCAAGAACCACATTGACTAAATTGAAAGGTCGAGGATTACATTACATATTGGGTCAAAATTCAAGAACTATCCGTGTCATTTTCCATTTTAAAAACGAGTGCTCCATAGGCACTTGTTAATGCGACTTGTGATATAATTGACCAATGAAATTTTGTTCGGCAAGAGCGCCAGGATACAAAGGCAACATCCTAGAATTAAAATGGTGTCCAGTACATTTTACCTCGCATGCTCGTGTCTATTACAATGAAGTAGAGACAAAATGAAGATTGCAAGAACAAATGAGATGAGCGTATGCCTAGAAGGAGGAAAAAAAACAATTCCGTTCTTTTGAATTCTTTCAGATAGCTGCAAGTTCTAGACCTGTGGCTGCGACATGTTCCCAGGACAAAGAAAGCTATGTTGAACAAATTTCTCCCGCTTATTTTCTACTTCCAAAACTGCATGTATTGAATGATTCTGCTATCACCTATGCATTATCTCAAAACGAATTATCAGTGTAGTCTCTTGTGCCGCTGCTTCCTTCAACGGAGGAACTCTTCTGGATTGCATGTGAAAGGAAATGTGGAGTAATGGAAGAATAATGTTTGTATTTCTGTGTTTGTAAAGTTTACAACCCTTCGACAGTATGTTTTTTTTTTTTGGGTAAAAGGTAAGAATATATATAAGCATTGGACAAATATACAATATATATATATATATATTCTTTTTAGTACAAGAATTGAAGAAAATAAATGGGAAAGAATATGTATACAATATTTTCTTCCTCCAAATATTCCTCGTCTACGGTTTATTGTATCAATTGTGAGATCCCAATCTGAATTGGGAATTAATCAATGATCCTTTCTCCAACACTCCCCTTTAAGCTAGCAGCTTATATATGTCGAAGACGCCCAGCTTGCTTAATAGATACGTGTATTGTCTCTGGCATAATGGCTTAGTAAAAATGTCTACAAGCTGCTCCATAGTTCCAATTCCTTGAGTCATAACCTATGTAGCACGGACACTCTTCGGAAGCCTTCGTGTCGTGTCCGACACTCCGACACGTGTCCGACACGCTCCGACACGCGGTCAAAGAGTGTCGAAAAATCCAACACGTGGTCAACTCTCTCCGACACGCTCCGACACGTGAGTCCAGAATTTCGACAAGCGATTCCGACACGCACGGGGTCAATTTTAAAAATTTCTAATACTTGAGGGGTCAAAATATAAATATACACAAAAGAAGTAATAAAAGAAGTAATAAAATTGCTATAAATATACACGCATGGGGTCAATTTTTTTTTTTTCAATTTTGTTTTCTTAAAATTGTTTTAGTTTTTTAAAAAGTCTTTTACTATGAAAGAAGTAATAAAAAATGTTATATATGATAAATAAATAACTAAATTTAAAAATATCATTTCAGCATTTTTCTTTAAACAATGTTTTTTTCCTCTAAGTTTTATGTATTATTGTAACAAATTAAAATAATGAATGATATTATTTAATATTTTTCGTGTAAATTAATTATAGGCTATTTTTATTATTATTTATTTATGTATTAATATATAACGTGTCGGAACGTGTCGAAATTCTCTATTTTTAAGAAATGACGTGTCGGCGTGTCGTGTCATGTCGTGTCGCGTGTTGCGTGTCCGTGTCGGTGCTACATAGGTCATAACAATCCTTTCTTGAATCTTTTCTCAAGTAAAGTGGCAATCAACTTCTATGTGCTTTGTCCTTTCATGGAAGATCAGATTTGCCGCTAATTTGAGCGCCTCATCATTATCGCAAAATAATTCACATGCGCCATCGATGTCCACACCAAGGTCTGAAAATAGTCCTCGTATCAAAACTATCTCACAAACAGTCTTTGCCATCGCTCGATATTCTGATTCGGCTTATGACAACGAAACTGTCGATTGCTTCTTTGTCTTCCATGAAATCAAGGATCTTCCCAACTTAATGCAAAAACCAGTAATGGATCTTCTTGTCATAGGACAAGTAGCATAATCCATATCATAATCGGCCATCATCTTCATGTTGCAGTCACGAGATAAGAGAATTCTGAGTCCTGGGCATCCCTTCAAATACTTTACAACCTTTAGCGCAGCATTCATATGGGACTGCTTTGGGTTGTGCACGAATTGACTAAGTATTTGTACTACGTAGGATATATCTGGTCTAGTCATGGTGAGATAGATTAGTTTTCCCACAAGTCGTTGATATCCTAATGGATCCTTGAGTAGTGGATCTTCACTGGATGAGGAAGAATTCATGTCATATTCAAAAGTTGTTAATTTGACATTTTGCTCAATGGGTATAGCAGCTGGCGTCCCTGACAATTCTAGTTCTGATATAATCTCCAGGATGAATTTTTGTTGACTAAGACAAATTCCTTTATCTGACCGAGCTATTTCGATGCCAAGAAAATATTTGGGAGGTCCCAAGTCTTTGATATGGAAGGTTGAATGCAAATATTCCTTAAACCTTCGAATCGCGATATCATCATTTCCCATATCATCCACATAAATCAACAAATAAATTGATGAAGTACCTTTGGTCCAGGTGAACAAGGCATAATCATACTAGGAGGAGTGTTGAAAACTTGCATTTGTAAGTGTTGCAGTAAATTTCGCATACCATTGTTGAAAGGCTTGCTTGAGTCCATACAGGGATTTACGAAAATGACATACTTGAGACTCCCCTGTCTACGTAAACCCTGTGGAAGTTCCATATATATTTCCTCATTAAGATTACCATGAAGGAAGGCATTATTGACATCCATTTGATGCAGTTTCCAATTGCGAAAGGCAGCAACAAATAAAAAAGAATGTATAATGACTTCTTTAGCAATAGGAGAAAAAGTCTCATGATGATCAAATCCTTCACGTTGTGTGAATCCCTTAGCAACTAGTCAGGCCTTATAACGTTCAACAGAGCCATCTACCTTATACTTGATTTTGTAAACCCACTTGCAGCCAATGGGCTTTCTATGAGATGGCAAAGGGATGATGTCCCAAGTATGATTTTCTGCAAGAGCAGATAATTCAGCTGCCATGGCCCTTTGCCACCGTATATCCCGTGCCGCTTCTTCATAAGTGGACGGTTCTTGATCTTCAAATATCCGACTAATGCAACATAAATGTTCTTTCGACAGTCAACTAAAAGAAACATAGGAAAATATAGGATATTGTGTACCTGGAGTTTCCAAAGTGGGACAAACATAATCATTGGTCCATGTGGGAGGGCGAACAGGTCGTCCTAAGCGTCAAGGTCTTTCAACGGGTATCAAGTCGGCAGCTGGCCAAGAAGATCCACTAGTGCAAGGCTGTGAGGATGGATTGAGAGATTGAGGTGCCTCATAAGATGGACTAAGAGGTTCAGCCAATATGGTTGAGGATCCACGGCATCCCGTTGTAGGACATATGGTGGGAGAACTATCCATCGTGATCACCACGTGGTTGAGATGTAATCAGAACATACTGTGGCACTGTAGAATTATCCTCCACCGAAAGGAATTGTCGATCATTTGATGTCGACACAAATGACTCGTGAAGATGCCATTTCTTGAAAAGGGAATACGTCCTCGTGGAAAATAACATCTCGGCTAACAAATAAATGCCCTATAGATATCTCCATAACTCGATAACCCTTTTGCAGAGTAGGGTGTCCCATAAAAATGCAACAAAGAGCACGAAAGTCTAGCTTGTTTCTATGGCCGATATTTGTCACATAATAGAGATAGCCAAAAACTCAAAGATGGTCAATATTCGGCTGTTTGCCGAATAGTACCTCATATGGAGTTCGTCCATTAAGAATTATAGTTGGCATGCGATTGATAAGATAGGCAGCTGTGACCACACAATCCCCCCAAAAAGATTCAAGAATAGAAGCTTGATATTTGAGTGGTCGAGACACTTCTAAAAGATGTCGATGCTTTCGTTCAATAATCCCATTTTGTTGGGGAATATAGGTGCAGGAACTTTCATGAAGTATTCCATGAGTAGACAGAAAAGATTGGCACTCCGCAGAAAAAAATTTGCGCCCATTATCCGGTGGAATTTTTTGACCAGATTTATCAAACTGATTCTTAATCATGGATAGAAATTTCAATATGCAAGAAAAGGTTTGACCTTTGGACTACATGAGAAACACCCAAGTGGCACGAGAATAATCATCCACAATAGTAAGAAAAAAAACAAGAGCCAACTCAGTGAGGGGTGTGATAGGGGCCCCAGATGTCCATATGGATAAAAGAAAAAATGCTAGTGGCTAGAGACTCACTAGTTGGAAATCGTGCTCATGATTGTTTTGCAATGGACATATCTTGCAATTAGGACAAGGGAAACGAGCACTGTGGCCTAAACGCATATGAGAAAGAGAGATTATATTATTTGTGGTAGCATTACAAAAAATGCTCTTATTTAGGGAAGATAAACATCCTAGAAAAGGAACCCAAAAGTATAGCCATTGTGCTTCACTATCCAAGCTCATCAGTTTCCTAGTCGAAAGGTCCTGAAAAAAACAATTTTTGGAATTGAAATTTGCACGACAAGAATTTTCCTCACATACCTTGGAAACAAATATGAGATTAAATTCAAACTCAGGAATATATAGAACATTTTTAAGAGTAATTTCTGGGCTAAGATAGACAATACCGATCTTGGTGACATCAGTGACATTTCTGTTTAGGAGGCGGACAAATATAGGAGAACAAGATTTTTTATGGACAACCGAAAATAAATAGTCATTGCAAATTATATGGTCACTAGCGCCTAAATCAATAATCCATGCATCAATCGAAATATTCTAGAACTGACTTAATGAGGTACGTGAAAAATTTGCAGTCTTGTCGGCTATCTTTAAATCATTCAATGCCTTCATAATGTGTTGATATTGATATTGAGTAATAGGCTGATTTGTCCTGTCAATTCCTTGGGCTGACACCTAATAAGCATGAAATTCTTTTTCCCTTTTTTCTTTGTCAACAGGTTTTTCATATAATTTCCAGCACGTTTCAATGGTATGATGTGGTCGCTTGCAATACTCACAATACTTACCCTTAATTTTTGAATTTTGTCCTCCCCCTTTCTATGATGACGTGGCGTTGTATGAGCCGTCGGATTCGATTCCATAAAAGGGTGAATATAGGCCGTCCGATCCATGCCCGCTCCCTTGATCTTTGCCGTCGGATCAGGCTGGTTGTGGACCGTCTGATCGCACGCGCTTGTGATCTACACCGTCGGTTCGGGGAAAAAATATGGACCGTCCGATCCACTCCCCCTTCTCTGTTCTGAGGCGTCAGATTTTGCAAAATTAGGGTTTCCCCTTTCATCTTCATCCGAGCGTGAGGACTGACGAGGCAGTCCAGAGCTCGACCAGCAGCTTTGTCCATGGCGCGGCGGCCGGGAACCGCCGTGAGTTCGGTGTGCAGGTCCCGTCGGCGCAGCAAGGGCCACGCTGTCCCCTCCTTTCTCATTTCCCATGCTCGCAAGACGCCGATTCTCCTCTTGCACAGCCAATTGGAAGATGCAGCCGAGCGGTGGGACGGGCTCCATGGCGAGAATCTGCGAACGAAAAGGTATGTAGCTTTCGTTTAGGGCTAAGAGAAATCGCGTCACCTTCTCCCTCTCTTTAACTTCTTTGTATTGTTTGAGGGTCGCTTCTGGCCCTTCGAGCTGCTCCTCCGCGGCGTCCAATTCATTCTACAGTGCCGAAAGTCGGTTGAAGCAAGCGGTAACCGAGAGGTTCCCTTGCTTCAATTCCGACAGAGCTTGAGTGAGTGAAATTTTTTTTAACTCGGTCAAGTTTTCCGTACATTTCGCAGATATTGTCCCACATTACATTTGAGTCTTCGGTTGGAGGAAGCCCGGCTGCGACCTCGGGCGTTACGCAATTTCCGATCCAAGTGCGGACGAGTTGATTGCATTTGTGCCAAAGTCGTTGCGTTCGGTCGTTGGCCGGGAAAGGAATGGTTCCGTCGATGAACCCATCCTTATCTTTCGTGACAAGGGCTCGCCAGAAGTCCCTCGCCAAAGTGCGATAATGGTCGAGTCCGGCGAGCTGAAGAGAGATCAACCGTAGTTCCGGTCCATCAGCCGGTGAGGTATAAAGAGGGTCGCCTGGTTCTGGGCGTCCGCTACCGCCGATGACCGGAAAATGAAATGGTGGAAGTTCGGGTTGAAAACCCGGGTATGGATTCATCCCTGGGTTCCTCGGGTCAAGTTCGAGTCTGCGACCCGTAGGATTTGATTCGGATCCCACCAGATTCGAGCGGGTCGCCGAGTTTGCTTCCTCTCTGGATGCGTCTTCTCTGGGTGGATAATAGTTTGACTACTGTTGATTGAATCCGGCTGCCCATGGGCCTTGGATTGGTACCCATTGAATGAACGGCCGTTGGGTTGAGGCAGGAGATTGTGTTCCAATCGTCTGAATTGCTGCTGTTGCTGAGATCGTATGCTGTGGAGCAGATTCATGTTCATCTCGGGTCTGGTTGATTTGGTCCGAGACTCGATTGGATGACTCCTCCATTGAAGGTAGGATTAGATCTCGGCTTTCATTGTTCTTTGGGTTCTGCATGTTAAAAAAAATTGAATTCCTACCCGAAGTGCTAATTTGTTTTGCAGGGCAAGGCTTGCAAAAACAAAGTTAGAAAACGGTCGGGGGCAATTCAGAAGATGTTTGCGGAAGCTAGGTCAGAAAACCTGCTCTGATACCATGACAGGAAATGTGGAGCAATGGAAGAATAATGTTTGTATTTCTGTATCTGTAAGGTATACAACCCTTCGACAGTGTTTATAGTACAAGAATTGAAGAAAATAAATGGGAAAGAATATGTATACAATATATTCTTCCTCCATATATTCCTTGTCTACGGTTTATTGTATCAATTGTGAGATCCCAATCTGAATTGGGAATCAATCAACGATCCTTTCTCCAACAGCATGAAATAGGTTTGCTTCGTGTACAAGCATTCATCCATGTCACCTCGAGCATTGATACGACTTAGGGAACCATCTTGCCAACAGACTGTGCTTCAGCTTTACAACCAAAGCGAAAATACCATAGCATGGGAAGTGCATTAGCGCCACGGCCAAGTACCTTCACATACCATAAAAGAGGAGTCAAGACTAGTTGCTCAGGAAAGCCAACCAAACTACTAGGAAACCTGCTTTGCTTTCTTAACTGCTAACAAATTCTGACAGGATTGCATGTGATGAACTAGATCGTGGCCATAATAGCTTTCTATGTGAATTGAGCCTTACAATCATTTGCAGAGAATCAACCAAGGCTGTTTGAAACTACCAGATACGTATCATAGTACTGCAAATTCGAAAACAAAGCCGGGTCTCCAATTGAACCATCCAGGTGTCCAAATCCGTCTCAGTTTGCAAGTGTAGTTAAATAAAAGTAATTCGAGCGGGGAAGATTAAGGGGGACTCGCATTGTTCATTTCTCATGCATAGTAAACATTGAAGGACGAGCTGTCCAACAAAATGTCACAAGGTCTACATACCATAAAGGAGCATGTGGAGATGACAAGTCAAGAAATGGATACGGCCACCTGCAAAGCAGTATGCAATTAGTGTCATGATAAGTATAGGTCATGATGAACCGATGATGCAGCTAAAAAAATATAGACGGTTTACCAGATGGTGAAGCACGCATGGATAACCCATTGGAAAATTATGTAAATGGTCGTCCACAAGAAGAAGTATGCAATCCGAAAGAGAGGAAACGGCTGCAAGGGAAGAACTCTAGGAATCAGAACACATGGTATCTGACCTTAAAAGAGAGAGAAAGTAATGCCAGCGAGCTACTTGCTTACCAAGCAATTTAAAGCTGTATCTCCAAGAAGTAAAACAACGTTGATGGTATGCACGCTTATGTCCGACTGCAAGTGAAAGGTCAGATAAATACGTTAGATAAGCAGCACACAATAGACAAGTCATTGGGAAGGACCCAAATTGTTTAAGCAATTTTGTTTCAAATGGATACAAGTAAGAGAACG
This sequence comes from Eucalyptus microcorys, assembly GCA_014182515.1. Lineage (NCBI taxonomy): Eukaryota > Viridiplantae > Streptophyta > Magnoliopsida > Myrtales > Myrtaceae > Eucalyptus > Eucalyptus microcorys. The sequence continues at coordinate 26,083,610 of CM024572.1, forward strand.
ATGGAATTTCCAACGGGCAATTTGCCAATTATTAGGAAATGCGCTACCGTGCTGAGTTCTCAAAGAAGAGAGTAGTTATACATTCTCCCATTTGTATGAAGTAGCTATTGTATAATCCTCTATCACAGAATCACCACCACCTAAGAATTCGATTATCTTTTTTTTTTCATGTGCTAAAGAAGAACTAAGTAGCGTTCAGTTACTTACAGATCTCAGTCTATAATTTTTCTCGGTGACATACGGAACAATTATGAACCAGTAGACGCTATCTGTAAGCATAACTGCACCGGCATTCATCTGTCATTAACGAGAGGGAAAAACAATGTCAATGTCCTAACCCCTCCTCAAAGCTTAAGAGGAAATAATCACATGCTCAATAATGTGTACCTGGAAAATTATTTGAAAGGAATAGCCAAAAATGCCTGCAGTTTCACGAACAGCTTCACCAGGTGGAGCAGAGCTTTTGATGGTGCTAGCCATGCCAGAAGAATCCCTCAGCTTTTGAGCCGCAAAATTTGCGTTCTCTGAATCTATCTCCACATTGTCAGATTCACTTATTTTGTTCTCGTGCCTGTAACATCCGTATGCAGAGAGCAACGAACCAAGCTTGTGGAGGCCCAAAAAGTAGTCATGTTAGAGTTGTAGAGAAAATAAGAGGGTAGAGACTAGTGGAAACATACACGCAAAGATGCAAAATTAAGGACTTGATCATGGTGGCGCAGCAGAGCTGCAGAAAACATACCCCGAAATAGATGATGACTAACGCAGAAGTCCACCTGTCGAGAAAGAAATTTATTCTGTCAACCTCAGACGAAGTGATGGAAGAAATCTAGACTTTTCATGGAGCTAGTAACAAGAAAGTGCTTCCTGAGAAATTATGAATAAAGCCTCATTTCAGGGTGAGAGCAACTCACTAAGGGAGGAGATCCGTGCTTCAGGTATACATCATTAAAAGGTAAAAAAAAAAACCTACTTCTGCTCATGATGATCAAGTTAATGTTGCCAACACTTCAATTAGGAATCCCTCTGTGTCAAATTAATAAAATCCTACAGAACCCAGAAGCTCCATAAGCAAACTTCCTAACAAATTTCTGTGATCCTATGGAATGCAAATGCACTTTTCCAATGTAGACCAATCTAGGAAATTCCGTAAATGTAATTGATAATACTCAACTGCAACAAAATTCTATGAAATGCTAAATGACAAGCTTGCCTAGCAAAATATTATCCGTTCCCCGAATCTACGTATGCTTTAACTGAGATGATAATGGAATGATAGAAATTGATTATACAAAAGAGGGGAAACAGAGGACTTACTGAGTGTAATAGTAGTATAATTTGGCGCCGCTTTTGATAGTGGTCACGCATAACATTCCTATAAGCAAGAAGAAGGCAATGACTCGGAAAGCTAGAAGCCAAGCCGGGTGGACTCCTTTCAGACATGGAGTCCAGGTCTCGTCACTATATAAAACACCCGCAGCCCCTCGCTGGTTTTCTCGGCCACCATTGCTGCTGCTTCGACTGCAAAAAGCTTCATACTTCCTCACAAGCATCAAGGCAAAGCACGACGATGCAAAGACCCAGATCGCACAGAGCAAAACCCTCCAGTTGAACCAGTAACCCACGGTGTTCGTGTGACCAGCGGGCATGGCTGGCGTCCAGGAATTATCTGAGGTTCCTGTGTGCAGTCCCATTTCATTATTTGCTCGATTCAGTGACCTCAAAAATGGACGTTTCACCTCCAAATTCTCTATCTCGACGGGGAAATGGAAGCGGCGAAAAAGATGACAAGACAACGAGAAACCGAAAGGCACTATTGTTAGCTTAATAAATACTGGAATCCGAATGACCCAACAACGATTTCAATGAAGCAATCACGGCAAAACATTTCAAGCTCCTTTCCTTGTACGCTTTCCAGGATCGAAGGTAGGAACAGTCCTGATGCAACCTCATGCAAGGCTCGTCGACGAAACCGATCGATATAGAAAGACTGGAACGAGATGGGGCCTGGCAGGAGAAAACCACCGTGTTCGGGACATCGTTCTCGAACACGGTCGTTGCTAGGAGTGAAAACGCGAAGAAGCGAATGATTTTCAGCCTGCATTGGCCACGAATGTTCCGGAGCAAAGATGCGCGGAAGTGAACTCGATCGTTACGGTGGGGGAAAAAGGAAGAGTTTTCTGAAAAAGCTGAGACTTATCGGCTGCGACACGTTCCATAGGTAAAGTTCGACTCGGAGCGTTGCCGCGAATGCAAACTGCATTTCGCAATGAATGCGGACGGCGGCAAAAGCTTACGACGTGCATACTTCACTGTCGACTCATGCATGATCTCCGCATCTAATCGCATCGAAAAGCCGACTCGAAAGCAACACATGCACGCGGACAGAGAGCAAGAGACAGAAAGACTCACCGGTCATGTTCGTTCGATCTCCGATGCGTCGGTCGACCGCCGCAGCACCTTCGAGTTCACCTCATCGACCGACGAAGAGGCGTCGCGCCGTCCAAATGCCGAAATCTCCGAAGCTGGAAGAGAGTGGCTGGAGCGAAGGCGGAGAAGAGGAGCTCTTATTGTCTTTCGGGGGAGGGAGGGGAATGTGGAGCGCAAGACGCATGTTAGGGAAAAGTGTAAAAAAAAGTCTTAAATCCTTTGTATTTGTGCCAATTAAGTCTTAAACTTTTTTATGTTACGCCAATTCAGCCATTTTCAGCAAATTTTGGCCAGATTTTGCTGACTGGACACCGGCCGGCTGACGTGGCCGATTGACGCTGACGTGGATAACTTTTAATAATATTTTTCTTATTTTTTTTATTTTTATTCTTTTTATTTTTATTTTTAAATTTTTTTCTTTTTCTTTTTTCCTTCTCCTCTTTCTTCCTCCAGCCAATCGCTGGAGGCGACGGCCAACAAGGTCGACCTCGCTGGCCACCTCACCAGTGGCTGCAAGGGCGGCCTCGCGCTAGGCAGCAAGGCTCGCCCTCGCCAGATCTAGCAAGGGTCGAGCCTTGCCCATGGCCAGCGAGGGGGAGCCCGACCAACCCAACGCGAGGCCAACTCGAGGCCGCCTAGGCCGTGAGGGCGGCCTCACGCCGAGCTGGCGGGGCTCGCCCTCACCGCCCAGTGTGAGGCTGCCCTCGCAACTACTAGCAAGATGGCTAGCAAAGTCGAGGTTGACCTCGCTAGTTGTCGCCTCTGGCCGGTCGCCGAGGTCTAGGGACCAGCTAAAGGAGGAAGGAGGAGAAGGAAAAAAGAAATAAGAAATAAAAAATATTATAATATTATTAAAAATTGTCCACGTCAGCCGACCGGTATCCAGTCAGCAAAATCTGGCCAAAATTGATCAAAAATGATTGAATTGGCACAACATAAAAAGGTTTAGGACTTAATTGGCACAAAAAAAATGGGTTTACAACTAAATTGGCACAAATACAAAATGTTTAGAACTTTTGTAACACTTTTCCCCGTGTGTTACGCACATTCAAGTCGTTGGGCCTCACGCCTTTGGTGATGAGTAACAATGGGCTCGCTGTACGCACCCATCACACCAAATCTGGAGTTTTAGATGCTTGCGATGCAAACGCAATGATGATGTATCCAATTTTTTTAATTAGCGCGATCATCACGCGACAGCGACATGTGGAGAAGAGAGTTGATCGAGAGGCGATTGAGATTCTCGAAGTTCGAATGCAAAGCGGATGGGAATCATGTACCTCGAGCTATGCCATTGATTGGTTACATTGCGTCGCCGTGTGATCGGAACATAAAATGATCTCTCGTAGAGGACGAAGCGTGCGCTTTGACCGACAAAATTAGTGGTTTTAACGTACTATAATAATGTGCCCTTTGGAATTCTATGTGGGTTTCTGCTTACATAGGAAGATGGGAAGTTTGGCATATTCGCAAATTCGGTTTTCTTTTCTGAAATATTAAAAAGAAATTTTTATTAGAAAATGAGAGATATTGTCTAAATTGCAATATTAAGAAGAGGGACGATTTTCAATTCGGTTCAGACCAGTTCTAGTTTGGTTCTAACACACCTATGAGTATGACACCTTTACCAGAAGAGATTATTAAAAGGAAGCCTAAGTCAATGAATAATAGGCCGATTTAGAATATATTTATTATTCCACGACATACCACTTGCTCCATGTGAAACTTCTCGCATGCATATTCATTATGATAACGAGAATACCTTGCATCCACACGTCTCGTGATACCATCATTTTTTACCAATATACTTTCACATCTACGGGTGCCGGCTTCACGATTTTAATACTTCGGAATCTTGGCTTACGTTAGGTATTATGACATGAACAGAGTCCCGAAGGATCTCCATATTATGCTCAATTTAGTTTAGGGCATGAAATTTCCGTCGAATCTCTCGGCTTGTGCCCGACCGACGCCTACGCCGAATTCTCACTGTCCTAAACTCTAGAATTGTGCTGGCACTCCTACCTAGCCCGTCCATGAAGCCCCCCAACTAGACAAATAATAGAGTAAGAAAAAATTTGTCAATCTGTACAGAAACTGCCGCATCAGTCCGAAACTGAGTTCCCTGGCAAGTCGCCGTACATAGCTTGTGCATAGCTTGACAACCTTAGTCAGTAATCTACCGTGATGGGGAAGCCGTGACTTCAAATGATTTTTGCTAATTCTCTTTGACATGTTGCATAGCGTAAAAAATTGCGTTGGAATATTATTCACATCGCTTGACAATGAATCATAAATACTCTTTATATTCATGTAGTCTCCATCCACCTATTAATTTAAGCTTTTGGTTAAACTTTCTAATATAATATCGATGTCAATTATCCCTTATATAAAAATGCATGATCAAAAAATTTCTCGTTGACAATGAATCATAAATGCTTTTTAGCTAGGGAGCCCAATGGAAACAAGATAAATTAAATTCAAGCAAACAAAAACTAAAAAAAAATATTGTCTACTGTCAAATTCAATTAACCGATGCATGAGCTTGAACAAATAGATTTTTTAGCAGCGTAATGTGCGCATGCTCAGTTTAGTGTCTGTTTAAGGAATAAGTCGAGGGAAAATGATTGACTTCTACAATTTTACGATTTGACAGGACAATCAAGGTGGAGAAAAAGCGCTCAATTTAGTGCCTGTTTAAGGAAAAAGTCGAGAGAAAATGATTGATAATTTCTACAATTTTACGATTTGAAAGGACAATCGAGGTTGAGAAAAAGTAGGAGGAGGAAGGAGCTATCTCCTCCATGACTTATTATATGTGTTGAGAAATAGAATGCAGTTTTTGTTGAAACAAATTGATAGATCACACTAATACAATGACCTTGCACACCCATAGCAAGTGCATGAAGTAAGAGTGACCAGTCTCAAGGTAAGTCAATTCCCACTTAAAACCAAGAATCGGGCTAAACATATGGTCGATTCCCACTTTGGAGAACCAGGAGTTGACTTTGTCCGCTCATGAACTAGACCAGGCTAAAGGGGTTGTCCTAGGAACCACCAATGTTATTTAAAAAATATATATTATCTCTTCAAAAGTTCTAAAATAAAACAAAAACTTCTTTAATGTAGTATGAAATTACTAATTACGAGGAAGCAAAAGGAGAGCTTGCTCGCGCACATAACCTTTTGCTCTTACCAAATAAAAAGATACCCTATCAGTTCCATCGATTTGATCCAATTTCTTCCCAAAAACCAAAAACCAAAAATCACTCAAAATCGATCAATTCGGTCCAATCCGATTCCCAAAGAGGATTGAGATCGATGCACACTCCTAACATGAAGGCTCGTATCTATGATTAATCTTTGAAAATTAAAATGTTTGAGATGGTGCACTCATTTGACTTTTTCATGAAACACGTCAAATAACTGAGTCTGCTACAACATTCACTTATAAATTACTTTTAAAAGAATTTGTCGAAAATTTACAGGAGAAATATATAGAAATCTGTATACCAACATTTCAATATTGATATTTTTTTTTAAAAATGACCATATTCGTATATTTGAGCGGGCAATTTATAGCCCCTCCCGCGAGTCCGTGCGAGCGGGGCTTTCTGCCCAGTGTAAATAATATCAGCTCATCTTTCGCCTTTCAGCATGAACATCGGCCAAATTTTCTGCATGATATTCTCTCGTGAAAAGATTTTTTAAATGTTACCCCACCATTAACGTTAATAACCGAATAACCTGCAACTTAGCCGCGGGACATGTCACGCCACGTGGCAAGCGGAAAGCTAAAGAAAAGTGTCACCTGACCAATACACGAGCGAACATTCTCGTACCTCCGGCTTATAATTATACGACAGCACACAGGACTGCAGCCTCGGTGGAATGTCATGTCATCTCGCCCCCCTGCTGCGTTGCGCGGTGATGCTGTGTACTCCCGTGGAATAGCGAGACTGGTCAGAGCTTAAGCTCTACAGAGAACTCAGATAATCCTTTAACATGGCCAAGATAGGATTGGAAAACGAAGCGCCCTCTAGCCTCTCGTACAATATTCCGTCCATCCGGGCCTGGATGCCGTCAGCAAACGTCAATTCTCTAAGCAATTCCTTCATCGCGGTGTCGACCCCGACAATAGAGCCTCCTATCCCACTCAATATTTCAGGGAGCGAAGGAGATGGCCTCGACAGCTCGACGAGGGTGACCTGCCCCAAGATAAATGATCAGACTTAGCAGCTACTCGGTTACAAAACAAATTTCTACTTGCTGTTTTGATTTCCGTAATTAGTTAGAGATGCTCAAAAAAAAAAAAAAAAAAAAAAAAACTATTGAGATACACGGTAAACCTTTTTCTAAGCACAAAGAGGAAAACCAGCATGACAATCGACCTACCTTATTAGTTTGGGGTATATTGGCCTTCTCTTTCGCAATCGCAATAGCCCGAGAAAATCCGCCGATTGCATCAACCAAACCTCGTGAAGCAGCATCGTTGCCTGTCCATACTCTCCCTTGTGCAACCCCCTCCATCTTATCAACCTGTGGGAAAACATAACAATTACAATTCCATTAAGTAGCAGGTGTATATCAGGCAGGTCCTATAGATGAACCCCAAAGGTTGCTTCCGTACCGGCATTGATCGCGAGAAAGCTGCCTTATCACGAAACATTTTGTATGCATTATCCGCCATCTTGGCAAATAGCTCTGCCTCATCTGGCCTGAAACCATTTAGAACAAAACAGAAAAAGTGCAGGAGAAATGGTTACATTGGAACATGTCTAGGGGTGAGCAGCGGTCTAGGGTCGACCCTGGACCGACCTTGGACTGGCCCAACCCTGCCGGTCCTGGTCCGGTTCCCGAGGGGACTGGGTCGGTCCTTGGTCCTGAAATTCCAGGACCAACACTGTGCGGGTTGGTTTTCAGTCCTAAGAGTTTTGGGTTGGTCCAACCCGGACCAACCCCGTATATTATATTATATTATATTATATTATTTATAATTTTATATTTTCAAACCTAAGTAAAATGTCTATTCAAAAAAAAAAAAAAAACCTAAGTAAAATGATGTTAAAGCTGTTGACTCCTCAGCTCACACTCATGGACAAACGGCATCCAAAAGGCATGAAGTTTACGCCGTCAAGGTCTTCACGGCGTCCTCCTCCACAGTCCAGTAAGTTCTTCATAGTGAGGACCAAGGAGTCCTCACAGTCACGGACTCGTGACGTCCAAAACGGCGCGAGGTTTACGCCGTAAATCTCCTCACGGCTTCCTTCCCCAAAGTACGTTCTCTTCCATTATGTCTTCTTTGTTCTTCAATTTTGCATATGGTGTTATGAATATTAAAGATAGATTATTACAAGAACTTTCCATCTTGTCCCATATCTCAATGAGCGGTTAGCAGGTATGAAATTTCCATTATTGTGTCATCTTATATTTGTTGAATATGTATTGGTATTTATAGTTTAGTTGCACAATGCCACATTGTCGATAGATGTGTAATTTGAATTTGTAGGTTTGTTTTTTTAGGGAATATAAAAAACAAGACGAAAAAAATTATCGATTGGTCCCGGGTTAGCCCTGGAACCGGACCGAACCCATTGGGTCGGTCTGGTCCTTGGTCCCAGGCTCAATAAGGTTGGTCCTCGGTCCTAAAAATTGAGGACCAACACTGTACAGGTTGGTCCTAGGGTTAGGGGTGGCTTGGACCAACCTGGACCATACTCACCCCTAAACATGTCATCACATAAAATCAAAACATGAAGACGGCACTCAAATGTCCCAAGATGTCTTCCTTAATTTACACTTCAAAGTATCGTGCGACAATGCATCTCACCTAAAAGGTCGTTGCTCAGCTGCGAGGAGCTCAGCATATTTTTCCCTTGATATGATCTCCTTATTGAAGCCTATTTTTCGTACAGATTCCCCAGGTTAAGCTTCCCTGAGAGGAGAAAAATGGCACACTCAACCACGTTAGAATCTCCATGAAGCTCTGAAAATCCAAAGGAAAAGCAGTAGCACAACAACTATTGCAACGTACGAGACTACAAAGAGACACTAGGTTCACCTGAAACAACTCCAATAGAGCCAGTTAAGGTAAGTCTTTCTGCAACAATGGTTGGTGTTCCCATTGCCATGTAATATCCTCCACTAGCTGCTACATCAACCATTGATGCAATAACAGGCTTTGATGCAGCCAATTGCCTAATCTCCCTCCACATTCTGCTCATCATAAGCATCACGATTCCCCCATTTAAGCTACAGTCAGAAAAGAAAGTGGAAAGAAAGAGTAAAACGTTCAATATGACAGTTAAAGATGAGATTTTCCGCTGCATGGATATGACAGGGCAATTAAACTTGGGGCAAGACTTTACTACTACCAAATGCATCTTATCAGCTATCCCATCAGCTTCAAATTCCAACTACGTAAGTGAAGGTACTAGAGAGAGATGAGAAGTTTCTCAATCTTATGGCACATTGTCGACCATGTCAAAAGCACATGACTTTGCACTGACAATTACTCTGATTCCAGATCGAGAAGAAAAGCTTTTACATGACACGACTATAGAACTTCCTTGGCAAAAGAACATTTTGAGACAGCCTATCAAAAGGGATAAGTGGAGAAACTAGAGTTTGTTTTGACTGGTAGTCATTGAGAACTTGAGATTTTTAAAGAGGCTCCGATTAGTCTTAAACTCACCATTGATGGAATCCAGGTGTTGGATTTCATACAAGCCAAATGACCAAAGAACTCCATGTTGGAGCCAAGCTGGAACTTTGGCACTAGAAATGAATCGATGACAGGCTCAAGACCAAATTAGGGCATTTATAAGATCTAAAGTCCTCAATTGATCAAAAAGAAAAGTTAAGTACTTAATTAACCGGGGGCCAAAACTTTTAAGTCTTGTTCTACACTTATCCCCCTATTAAACTGAAAACACCACAGTGATAGCAAGATATTATTATCACGATAAATAACAACCACATCCATAGAAAACTAAGATGTTCGAATTGCTTGATTTCTCACTAGTATATGCTTTTATGTTCAAAAGTATCAAGAGCGGCACACCAGAAAAGACAGTTGGACAATGTTCAAGTGATATACAGCAGCACTTACAAGTCTGAGGCTAAAGCATCACCACCAGGGCTGTCGATTCGGATGATAGCAGCTTTAAATTTTTTTGACTCTACAGAAAGGAAAAATATAATGTTTAAGAACACATGAGATGAGAAAGAAGATGCAATGATTGATAATTTTCAATGCGACATAGACAAAAAGGAAATAATAACAATATGGGAACAATTTGAGATGAGCCATCCGCCTATGCTTTAGAGGGAGAACCTTTCGAATCGGCTTTTATCTAAAAGATTGATCATTTCTTATTTTCTAACTGCACGTGGACTAACGAAGGGAACAATGTACTTCGCCCCTAAATTTGCTTGCATCCACCTCCACTTACCCAAAATTTACTAAAATTATTGAAGCAGAAAAAAATGAAAATCCAAAATCATATAAAACAGTTCAACAGTAGAATTAGAGTTTGATCTGACACTCAAGGGAACAAGAGATGCTAGAACTTTAATTATACATCATTTGATGCACTTAAGCATCAGGACGTATTTGCTCACTCTATGCAGGAAAACTGCCAAATATAGCAGGAGATGGCAACACTAGAGATTCCGCACACAAGAAATGCAGTGACTCCACTAGACACTTGTATCTTCTTCATAAGTTGCTCCAGCTTATTACTAGAACAACGCTTCATAACTAAGCAAACAGAATGCCACTTCATAACCATAACTATGAAAGTGACAACAACAGGGCTTTGGCAATGCTATGCCAAAGAAACAAATGCCACCCAGTATGCTTATAACTGTATTCTGAGCTGGCAAAGAAATCTCACCTCTCACAACCCGAATTTTTTCAATGATTTGCTCTGCTATTATACCGGAAGAACTAGGAAGGCTTGTTGGACTTTTCACGCGACTTATAGCACCAGAGGCTCGTAAGTCTCTACCACCAGACAAACCAAGGGTCCACTTGCTCACTCTTGAGTACCTCCTGGAGTACCACAACAAAAGAGCCATTAACATGAGATGGTAACATTTAATTTCTGAAACCCTTATACTCTTGTTCCCAGTTCAGCGGAGGGAAGAACACTTGTTTCTGAAACTTTACATTCCTTTTAAAACCAAAATTCCTCACATGCTAGAACACTTCAGATTACATCTGACCAGTAACGAGGGGAAGATGCTTCTAACCACAAACTGAACAGAGACTTCCTTGGACCAATTGTGGACTACCTATAATCAACCAATGGGAGATTCTTATCCGTCTGCACTCCAAGTTTTTCTTTCAGCATTGTTATCACCTGAAACGTGTCTACACATTAGTGAAAAATAAGTATTAGTGCATGCACACTGAATACAAACACTAGAACACCGAGTAGCTCCCTACTAGTAAGTGCCAGCACGTTCCCTCTCCTTAACACCCTCACCGAGGTGTGAAATTGCACGCCCTCCTTTCTTCTTCATTCTTCCGGAAAATTTCTTTGTACTCTTGGTAATAATTAGGCAAATATATTATTATGGACAATGAAAATATCTTTTATTGATTTTTTTTTAAATAATATAAATAATCAATTTCAAATTACTCATTTTCTATGAAATAAATGCACCTGTATATAGTAAACAAAAAGACCAAACTTGATAAAATTATCAAATATACTTCGAATTTTCGCATTGTTATTTGAGAATTATGTTTTTTTTTTATATCCTAAAATGTTTCTACCATTCAAACTATAAGAGAGCTTACGACCAAAAATATATAAATATATATTTATATATATAAGAGAGCTTTTCTTTGTAATTTAAGTTAGATATGTGAAAAGACACTAGCATGTTTGGTAACGATTCTATTATGGGAAACAATTTTTTATGAGAAATGATTTTTTCTGTTTTTGTCATCGAAAACAATTTCTGAGCAAAAGAACACGTTTAGTAACTTCTCAAAATTTCTATTCTCGGGATAGAAATACATTTGGTAAAATTCTTAGATTTTTTTTATTTTGTTTAATTTTTTTTTATTTTATTATTTTTTCCTTTTTCCTTTTTCCTTTTCTCTTTTGCCGGTCGCCGGCCACTACTGTGGCCAGCAACTAGCTGGGCGATGTCTGGCAAGCTCGTCAAAGGCCAGCCTAGCCATGGGGAGCCTTTGCCTCGCCCAAGCAGTGCAAGATCGGCCTCGCCCTAGCCTAGCGAGGCCCAGCCTCGCGCCAGCTGGGGATGCCAAGTCTCGCCGTGGCTCGGCATCTCCGGGGGTCGACAATGCTCCGACAAGGTCGCCGACGCCGGACATGGCTAAGGCCGACAACCGGCCAAAAGAAAGAAGAAGAACAATAAGAAGAGAGAAGAAAAAAAGAAGAGAGAGAAAAATAGATTATAGAAATTGTTCCCGATAACAAGAAACTACTTTTTTACTTCTTGTTTATGTTCCAAATCTATTCTCGGAAACAAAAACAAAAAAAAAAAAAAAATTTTTGTTCCCGGAACAAAATTTTTACCAAATAGATTTATATTCTTTTTTCGTTCCCCAAAACAAAATAATAAAAATAGTTGTTCCGAGGAACAGAAATAGATTTTACCAAACAGAGCCTAAAGTCATCCTCCTTGGTTTAGGACTTGAAAACAGACAAGTGAATAGTTTGGAAAAGGCACTCGAAATTGAGTTTCTTTTCCTTCCCCTCCAAATTTGAGAGAGAAATCATATGTGAGCCGTTGGATCTATTTTGCTTTTAGGGCACATAATGTGCTTTGGAAATTGAATGGCTTCATTAAAATGGATAGTTCCTTCATTTTAAAAGGGAAAACAAGAACTATGACCCAATATATAATGTGATATCTAAATTTTTAATTTGTTCGATATGATCTATGAATTTTAATTCAATGTGCAATGTAGTCTCTAAACTTTTGGTATATGTTCGAACTCATCTCCATATTCAATGTTGTCCTTGAACGGAAGGATAACATTGATTATCTTCATATAATTCAGAGATTAGTTTGAATATTCACCAAAAATTCCAAAAGTTCGAAGGTCACATTGAATAAATTAAATATTCAGAGACAACATTGTATATTGGGCAAAAACACAAGAACCACATTGACTAAATTGAAAGGTCGAGGATTACATTGCATATTGGGTCAAAATTCAAGAACTATTTGTGTCATTTTCCATTTTAAAAGCGAGTGCTCCATAGGCACTTGTTAATGAAACTTGTGATATAATTGACCAATGAAATCTTATTCGGCAAGAGTGCCAGGATATAAAGGCAACATCCCTAGAATTAAAATGGTGTCCAGTACATTTTACCTCACATGCTCGTGTCTAGTACAATGAAGTAGAGATAGAATGAACATTGCAAGAACAAATGAGATGAGCGTATGCCCAGAAGGAGGAAAAAAACAATTCCATTCTTTTGAATTCTTTTAGATAGCTGCAAGTTCTAGACCTGTGGCTGCGACATGTTCCCAGGACAAAGAAAGCTATGTTGAACAAATTTCTCCTGCTTATTTTCTACTTCCAAAACTGCATGTATTGAATGATTCTGCTATCACCTATGCATTATCTCAAAACGAATTATCAATGTAGTCTCCCGTGCCACTGCTTCCTTCAACGGAGGAGCTCTTCTGGATAGCATGTGACAGGAAATGTGGAGCAATGGAAAAATAATGTTTGTATTTCTGTGTTTGTAAAGTATACAACTCTTCAACAGTGTCTATAGTACAAGAATTGAAGAAAATAAATGGGAAAGAATATGTATACAATATTTTCTTCCTCCAAATATTCCCCGTCTACGGTTTATTGTATCAATTGTGAGATCCCAATCTGAATTGGGAATTAATCAATGATCCTTTCTCCAACACTTCCCCTCAAGCTGGCGGCTTATATATGTCGAAGACATCTAGCTTGCTTAATAGATACGTGTGTTGTCTCTGGCATAATGGCTTAGTAAAAATGTCTGCAGGCTGCTCCATAGTTCCAATTCCTCGAGTCATAACAATCCATTCTTAAATCTTTTCTCGAGTAAAGTGGCAATCAACTTCTATGTGCTTTTTCCTTTCATGGAAGACTGGATTTGCCACTAATTTGAGCGCCTCATCATTATCGCAAAATAATTCACATGCGCCATCAATGTCCACACCAAGGTCTGAAAATAGTCCTTGTATCAAAACTATCTCACAAACAGTCTTCGCCATCGCTCGATATTCTAATTCGGCTTATGACAACAAAATTGTCGATTGCTTCTTTGTCTTCCATGAAATCAAGGATCTTCCCAGCTTAATGCAAAAATCAGTAATTGATCTTCTTGTCATGGGACAAGTAGCATAATCCGTATCACAATAGGCCGGCATCTTCATGTTGCAGTCACGAGATAAGAGAATTCCGAGTCCTGGGCATCCCTTCAAATAGTTTACAACCTTTAGCGCAGCATTCATATGGGACTGCTTTGGGTTGTGCACGAATTGACTAAGTATTTGTACTGCGTAGCATATATCTGGCCTAGTCATGGTGAGATAGATTAGTTTTCCCACAAGTTGCTAATATCATGATGGATCCTTGAGTAGTGGGTCTTCACTGGATGAGGAAGAATTCATGTCATATTCAAAAGTTGTTAATTTGACATTTTGCTCAATGGGTATAGCAACTGGCTTACACCCTGACAATTCTACTTCTGATATAATCTCCAGGATGAATTTCCGTTGACTAAGACAAATTCCTTTGTCAAACCGAGCTATTTCAATGCCAAGAAAATATTTGGGAGGTCTCAAGTCTTTGATATGGAAGGTTGAATGCAAATATTCCTTAAACCTTCGAATCGTGATATCATCGTTTCCCATATCATCCACATAAATCAACAAATAAATCGATGAAGTACATTTGGTCCAGGTGAACAAGGCATAATCATACTTGGAGTGTTGAAAACTTGCATTTGTAAGTACTGCAGTAAATTTCGCATACCATTGTCAAGAGGCTTGCTTGAGTCCGTACAGGGATTTACGAAGATGACATACTCGAGACTCCCCTGTCTGCGTAAACCCTGTGGAAGTTCCATATATATTTCCTCATTAAGATTACCATGAAGGCATTATTAACATCCATTTGATGCAGTTTCCAATTGCGAAAGGCAGCAACAGATAAAAAAGCACGTACAATGACTTCTTTAGCAACAGGAGAAAAAGTCTCATGATGATCAAATCCTTCATGTTGTGTGAATCCCTTTGCAACTAGTCGGGCCTTATAATGTTCAATAGAGTCATCTGCCTTGTACTTGATTTTGTAAACCCACTTGCAGCCAATGGGCTTTCTATGAGATGGCAAAGGGACGATGTCCCAAGTATGATTTTCTGCAAGAGCAGAAAATTCAGCTGCTTTGGCCCTTTGCCACCATATATCCCGCGCCGCTTCTTCATAAGTGGACGGTTCTTGATCTTCAGATATCCGACTAATGCAACACATATGTTCTTTCAACATTCAACTAAAAGAAACATAGGAAGATATAGGATATTGTGTACCTGGAGTGTCCAAAGTGGGACAAACATAATCCTTGGTCCATGTGGGAGGGCGAACAGGTCGTCCCGAGCGTTGAGGTCTTTCAACGGGTATCAAGTCGGCAGCTGGCGAAGAAAATCCACTAGTGCAAGGCTGTGAGGATGGATTGAGAGATTGAGGTGCCTCATAAGATGGACTGAGAGGTTCAGCCGATATGGTTGAGAATCCACGGCATCCCATTGTAGGACATACGGTGGGAGACAACTGTCCATCGTGATCACCACATGGTTAAGATGTAATCAGAACATACTGTGGCACTGTAGAATTATCCTCCACCGAAAGGAATTGTCGATTATTTGATGTCGACACAAATGACTCATGTGAAGATGCCATTTCTTGAAAAGGGAATACATCCTCGTGGAAAATAACATCTCGGCTAACAAATAAACGCCCTATAAATATCTCCATAACTCGATAACCCTTTTGCAGAGTAGGATATCCCATAAAAATGCAACAAAGAGCACAAGGGTCTAGCTTGTCTCTATGGCCGATATTTGTCACATAGCAGAGACATCCAAATACTCGAAGATGATCAATATTCGGCTGTTTACCAAATAGTACCTCATATGGAGTTCGTCCATTAAGAATTATAGTTGGCATGCGATTGATAAGATAGGCAGCTGTGACCACACAATCCCCCCAAAAAGATTCAGGAATAGAAGCTTGACATTTGAGTGGTCAAGACACTTCTAAAAGATGTCGATGCTTTCGTTCAACAATCCATTTTGTTGGGGAATATAGGTGCAGGAACTCTCATGAAGTATTTCATGAGTAGACAGAAAAGATTGGCACTCAGCAGAAAAAAATTCATGCCCATTATCCGATGGAATTTTTTGAACAGATTTATCAAACTGATTTTTAATCATGGATAGAAATTTCAATATGCAAGAAAATGTTTGACATTTGGACTGCATGAGAAACACCTATGGCACGAGAATAATCATCCACAATAGTAAGAAAAAAACTAGAGCTTGTGATAGAGGCCCCGATATCCATATGGATAAGAGAAAAAATGCTAGTGGCTCAAGACTCACTAGTTGGAAATGGTGCTCGTGATTGTTTTGCCAATGGACATATCTTGCAATTAGGACAAGGGAAACGAGCATTGTGGCCTAAACGCATATGAGAAAGAGAGATTTTATTATCTGTGGTAGCATTACAAAAAATGCTCTTATTTAGGGAAGATAAACATCCTAGAAAAGGAACCCAAAAGTATAGCCCTTGTGCTTCATTACTCAAGCCCATCAGTTTCTCAATCGAAAGGTCCTGAAAGAAACAATTTTTGGAATTGAAATTTGCACGACAACAATTTTCCTCACAAACCTTGGAAACAGATATGAGATTAAATTCAAACTCGGGAATATATAGAACATTTTTAAGAGTAATTTATGGGCTAAGATGGACAATACCAATCTTGGTGACATCAATGACATTTCTGTTTAGGAGGCGGACAAATATAGGAGAGAAAGATTTTTTATGGACAACCGAAAATAAATAGTCATTGCAAATTATATGGTCACTAGCGCCTGAATCAATAATCTATGCATCAACCGAAATATTCT
Source organism: Eucalyptus microcorys (assembly GCA_014182515.1). Taxonomy (NCBI): domain Eukaryota; kingdom Viridiplantae; phylum Streptophyta; class Magnoliopsida; order Myrtales; family Myrtaceae; genus Eucalyptus; species Eucalyptus microcorys. The sequence continues at coordinate 26,100,206 of CM024572.1, forward strand.
AGAACTGACTTAATGAGGTACGTTTGCAGTCTTGTCGGCTATCTTTAAATCATTCAATGCCTTCATAATGTGTTGATATTGATCTTGAGTAATTTGGCTTATTCAGTCTTGTCAATTCCTTGGGCCGACTCCTAATAAGCATGAAATTCTTTTTCCTTTTTTCTTTGTCAGCAGTTTTCCATGTAATTTCCAACATGTTTCAATGGTATGATGTGATCGCTTGCAATACTCACAATACTTACCCTTAATTTTTGGATTTTGTCCTCCCCCTTTCTGTGATGACGTGGTGTTGTATGAGCCATCGGATTCGATTCCATAAAAGGGTGAATATAGGCCGTCTGATCCATGCCCGCTCCCTTGATCTCTGCCGTCGGATCAGGCTGGTTGTGGACCGTCTGATCGCACGCGCTTGTGATCTACACCGTCGGTTCGAGGAAAAAATATGGACCGTCCGACCCACTCCCCCTTCTCTGTTCTGAGGCATCAGATTTTGCAAAATTAGGGTTTCCCCTTTCATCTTCATCCGAGCGTGAGGACCGACGAGGCAGTCCAGAGCTCGACCAGCAGCTTTGTCCATGGCGCGGCGGCCGAGAACCACCGTGAGTTCGGTGTGCAGGTCCCGTCGGCGCAGCAAGGGCCACGCTCTCCCCTCCTTTCTCATTTCCCATGCTCACAAGACGCCGATTCTCCTCTTGCACAGCCAATTGGAAGATGCCGCCGAGCGGTGGGACGGGCTCCATGGCGAGAATCTGTGAACGAAAAGGTATGTAGCTTTCGTTTAGGGCTAAGAGAAATCGCATCACCTTCTCCCACTCTTTAATTTCTTTGTATTGTTTGAGGGTCGCTTCTGGCCCTTCGAGCTACTCCTCCGCGGCGTCCAATTCATTCTACAGTGCCGAAAGTCGGTTGAAGCAAGCGGTAACCGAGAGGTTCCTTGCTTCAATTCCAACAGAGCTTGAGTGAGTGAATTTTCTTTTTAACTCAGTCAAGTTTTCCGTACATTTCACAGATATTGTCCTACATAACATTTGAGTCTTCGGTTGGAGGAAGCCAGGTTGCGACCTCGGGTGTTACGCAATTTCCGATCCAAGTGCGGACGAGTCAATTGCATTTGTGCCAAAGTCGTTGGTCGGGAAAGGAATGGTTCTGTCGATGAACCCATCCTTATCTTTCATGACAAGGGCTCACCAGAAGTCCCTCGCCAAAGTGCGATAATGGTCGAGTCCGGCGAGCTGAAGAGAGATCAACCGTAGTTCCGGTCCATCAGCCGGTGAGGTATAAAGAGGGTCGCCTAGTTCTGGGCGTCCGCTACTGCCGATGACCGGAAAATGAAATGGTGGAAGTTCGGGTTGAAAACCCAGGTATGGACTATGTAGCACGGACACTCTCCGGAAGCCTTCGTGTCGTGTCCGACACTCCGACACGTGTTCGACACACTCCGACACACGGTCAACGAGTGTCGAAAAATCCGACACGTGGTCAACTCTCTCCGACACGTTCCGACACGCGAGTCCAGAATTCCGACACGCGATTCCGACACGCACGGGGTCAATTTTAAAAATTTCTAATACTTGAGGGGTCAAAATATAAATATACACAAAAGAAGTAATAAAAGAAGTAATAAAATTGCTATAAATATACACGCACGGGGTCAATTTTTTTTTTTTTTAGTTTTTTTTTTTTTTAAATTTTTTTATTTTTTTTAAAAGTCTTTTACTATGAAAGAAGTAATAAAAAATGCTATATATGATAAATAAATAAATTTAAAAATATCATTTCAGCATTTTTCTTTAAACAATGTTTTTTTCCTCTAAGTTTTGTGTATTATTGTAACAAATTAAAATAATGAATGATATTATTTAATATTTTTCGTGTAAATTAATTCTAGGCTATTATTATTATTATTATTTATGTATTTATTTATAAAAATATATTTAATATATAACGTATCGAAACGTATCGAAATTTTCTATTTTTAAGAAATGACGTGTCGGCGTGTCGTGTCGTGTCGCGTGTCCGTGTCCGTGTCGGTGCTACATAGGGTATGGATTTATCCCTGGGTTCCTCGGGTCAAGTTCGAGTCTGCGACCCGTAGGATTTGATTCGGATCCCACCAGATTCGAGCGGGTCGCCGAGTTTGCTTCCTCTCTGGATGCGTCTTCTCTGGGTGGATAATAGTTTGACTATTGTTGATTGAATCCGGCTGCCCATGGGCCTTGGATTGGTACCCATTGAATGAACGGCCGTTGGGTTGAGGCAGGAGATTGTGTTCCAATCGTCTGAATTGCTGCTGTTGCTGAGATCGTATGCTGTGGAGCAGATTCATGTTCATCTCGGGTCTGGTTGATTTGGTCCGAGACTCGATTGGATGACTCCTCCATTGAAGGTAGGATTAGATCTCAGCTTTCATTGTTCTTTGGGTTCTGCATGTTAAAAAAAATTGAATTCCTACCCTAAGTGCTAATTTGTTTTGCAGGGCAAGGCTTGCAAAAACAAAGTTAGAAAACGGTCGGGGGCAACTCAGAAGATGTTTGCGGAAGCTAGGTCAGAAAACCTGCTCTGATACCATGACAGGAAATGTGGAGCAATGGAAGAATAATGTTTGTATTTCTGTATCTGTAAGGTATACAACCCTTCGACAGTGTTTATAGTACAAGAATTGAAGAAAATAAATGGGAAAGAATATGTATACAATATATTCTTCCTCCAAATATTCCTTGTCTACGGTTTATTGTATCAATTGTGAGATCCCAATCTGAATTGGGAATCAATCAATGATCCTTTCTCCAACAGCATGAAATAGGTTTGCTTCGTGTACAAGCATTCATCCATGTCACCTCGAGCATTGATACGACTTAGGGAACCATCTTGCCAACAGACTGTGCTTCAGCTTTACAACCAAAGCGAAAATACCATAGCATGGGAAGTGCATTAGCGCCACGGACAAGTACCTTCACATACCATAAAAGAGGAGTCAAGACTAGTTGCTCAGGAAAGCCAACCAAACTACTAGGAAACCTGCTTTGCTTTCTTAACTGCTAACAAATTCTGACAGGATTGCATGTGATGAACTAGATCGTGGCCATAATAGCTTTCTATGTGAATTGAGCCTTACAATCATTTGCAGAGAATCAATCAAGGCTGTTTGAAACTACCAGATACATATCATAGTACTGCAAATTCGAAAACAAAGCTGGGTCTCCAATTGAACCATCCAGGTGTCCAAATCCGTCTCAGTTTGCAAGTGTAGTTAAATAAAAGTAATTCGAGCGGGGAAGATTAAGGGGGACTCGCATTGTTCATTTCTCATGCATAGTAAACGTTGAAGGACGAGCTGTCCAACAAAATGTCACAAGGTCTACATACCATAAAGGAGCATGTGGAGATGACAAGTCAAGAAATGGATACGGCCACCTGCAAAGCAGTATGCAATTAGTGTCATGATAAGTATAGGTCATGATGAACCGATGATGCAGCTAAAAAAATATAGACGGTTTACCAGATGGTGAAGCCCGCATGGATAACCCATTGGAATATTATGTAAATGGTCGTCCACAAGAAGAAGTATGCAATCCGAAAGAGAGGAAACGGCTGCAAGGGAAGAACTCCAGGAATCAGAACACATGGTATCTGACCTTAAAAGAGAGAGAAAGTAATGCCAGCGAGCTACTTGCTTACCAAGCAATTTAAAGCTGTATCTCCAAGAAGTAAAACAACGTTGATGGTATGCACGCTTATGTCCGACTGCAAGTGAAAGGTCAGATAAATACGTTAGATAAGCAGCACACAATAGACAAGTCATTGGGAAGGACCCAAATTGTTTAAGCAATTTTGTTTCAAATGGATACAAGTAAGAGAACGATGGAATTTCCAACGGGCAATTTGCCAATTATTAGGAAATGCGCTACTGTGCTGAGTTCACAAAGAAGAGAGTAGTTATACATTCTCCCATTTGTATGAAGTAGCTATTGTATAATCCTCTATCACAGAATCACCACCACCTAAGAATTCAATTATTTTTTTTTTTTTCATGTGCTAAAGAAGAACTAAGCAGCGTTCAGTTACTTACAGATCTCAGTCTATAATTTTTTTCAGTGACATACGGAACAATTATGAACCAGTAGACGCTATCTGTAAGCATAACTGCACCGGCATTCATCTGTCATTAACGAGAGGGAAAAACAATGTCAATGTCCTAACCCCTCCTCAAAGCTTAAGAGGAAATAATCACATGCCCAATAATGTGTACCTGGAAAATTATTTGAAAGGAATAGCCAAAAATGCCTGCAGTTTCACGAACAGCTTCACCAGGTGGAGCAGAGCTTTTGATGGTGCTAGCCATGCCAGAAGAATCCCTCAGCTTTTGAGCCGCAAAATTTGCGTTCTCTGAATCTATCTCCACATTGTCAGATTCACTTATTTTGTTCTCGTGCCTGTAACATCCGTATGCAGAGAGCAACGAACCAAGCTTGTGGAGGCCCAAAAAGTAGTCATGTTAGAGTTGTAGAGAAAAATAAGAGGGTAGAGACTAGTGGAAACATACACGCAAAGATGCAAAATTAAGGACTTGATCATGGTGGCGCAGCAGAGCTGCAGAAAACATACCCCGAAATAGATGATGACTAACGCAGAAGTCCACCTGTCGAGAAAGAAATTTATTCTGTCAACCTCAGACGAAGTGATGGAAGAAATCTAGACTTTTCATGGAGCTAGTAACAAGAAAGTGCTTCCTGAGAAATTATGAATAAAGCCTCATTTCAGGGTGAGAGCAACTCACTAAGGGAGGAGATCCGTGCTTCAGGTATACATCATTAAAAGGTAAAAAAAAAAAAAACCTACTTCTGCTCATGATGATCAAGTTAATGTTGCCAACACTTCAATTAGGAATCCCTCTGTGTCAAATTAATAAAATCCTACAGAACCCAGAAGCTCCATAAGCAAACTTCCTAACAAATTTCTGTGATCCTATGGAATGCAAATGCACTTTTCCAATGTAGACCAATCTAGGAAATTCCGTAAAAATGTAATTGATAATACTCAACTGCAACAAAATTCTATGAAATGCTAAATGACAAGCTTGCCTAGCAAAATATTATCTGTTCCCCGAATCTACGTACGCTTTAACTGAGATGATAATGGAATGATAGAAATTGATTATACAAAAGAGGGGAAACAGAGGACTTACTGAGTGTAATAGTAGTATAATTTGGCGCCGCTTTTGATAGTGGTCACGCATAACATTCCTATAAGCAAGAAGAAGGCAATGACTCGGAAAGCTAGAAGCCAAGCCGGGTGGACTCCTTTCAGACATGGAGTCCAGGTCTCGTCACTATATAAAACACCCGCAGCCCCTCGCTGGTTTTCTCGGCCACCATTGCTGCTGCTTCGACTGCAAAAAGCCTCATACTTCCTCACAAGCATCAAGGCAAAGCACGACGATGCAAAGACCCAGATCGCACAGAGCAAAACCCTCCAGTTGAACCAGTAACCCACGGTGTTCGTGTGACCAGCGGGCATGGCTGGCGTCCAGGAATTATCTGAGGTTCCTGTGCGCAGTCCCATTTCATTATTTGCTCGATTCAGTGACCTCAAAAATGGACGTTTCACCTCCAAATTCTCTATCTCGACGGGGAAATGGAAGCGGCAAAAAAGATGACAAGACAACGAGAAACCGAAAGGCACTATTGTTAGCTTAATAAATACTGGAATCCGAATGACCCAACAACGATTTCAATGAAGCAATCACGGCAAAACTTTTCAAGCTCCTTTCCTTGTACGCTTTCCAGGATCAAAGGTAGGAACGATCCTGATGCAACCTCATGCAAGGCTCGTCGACGAAACCGATCGATATAGAAAGACTGGAACGAGATGGGGCCTGGCAGGAGAAAACCACCGTGTTCGGGACATCGTTCTCGAACACGGTCGTTGCTAGGAGTGAAAACGCGAAGAAGCGAATGATTTTCAGCCTGCATTGGCCACGAATGTTCCGGAGCAAAGATGCGCGGAAGTGAACTCGATCGTTACGGTGGGGGAAAAAGGAAGAGTTTTCTGAAAAAGCTGAGACTTATCGGCTGCGACACGTTCCATAGATAAAGTTCGACTCGGAGCGTTGCCGCGAATGCAAACTGCATTTCGCAATGAATGCGGACGGCGGCAAAAGCTTACGACGTGCATACTTCACTGTCGACTCATGCATGATCTCCGCATCTAATCGCATCGAAAAGCCGACTCGAAAGCAACACATGCACGCGGACAGAGAGCAAGAGACAGAAAGACTCACCGGTCATGCTCGTTCGATCTCCGATGCGTCGGTCGACCGCCGCGGCACCTTCGAGTTCACCTCATCACCGACGAAGAGGCGTCGCGCCGTCGAAAATGCCGAAATCTCCGAAGCTGGAAGAGAGTGGCTGGAGCGAAGGCGGAGAAGAGGAGCTCTTATTGTCTTTCGGGGGGGATGTGTCAAGACGCATGTTAAGGAAAAGTGTTAAAAAAAATCTTAAAACCCTTTGCATTTGTACCAATTAAGTCTTAAACTTTTTTATGTAGCGTCAATTTAGCCATTTTCAGCCAATTTTGGCCGGATTTTACTAACTGGACACCGGCCGGCGACGTGGCGCGATTGACCGACGCGTGGATAACTTTTAATAATATTTTTTTTTTTTTTATTTTTCTTTTTTTCTTTTTTCTTTTTATTCTTTTTATTTTTTGAATTTTTTCTTTTTCTTTTTTTCTTTTTCTTTTTCCTTCTCCTCTTTCTTCCTCCAGCCAATCGCTGGAGGCGACGGCCAACAAGGTCGACCTCGCCGCCACCTCACCGGTGGCCGCAAGGGCGGCCTCGCGCTAGCGGCGAGGCTCGCCCTCGCCAGATCTAGCAAGGGTCAAGCCTTGCCCATGGCCAGCGAGGGGGAGCCCGACCAGCCCAACGCGAGGCCAACTCGAGGCCGCCCAGGCCGTGAGGGCGGCCTCACGCCGAGCTGGCGGGGCTCACCCTCGTCACCCAGTGTGAGGCCGCCCTCGCAACTACTAGCAAGATGGCTAGCAAAGTCGAGGTCGACCTCGCTAGTTGTCGCCTCTGGCCGGTCGTCGAGGTCCAGGGACCGGCTAAAGGAGGAAGGAGGAGAAGGAAAAAAGAAAAAAGAAATAAAAAAATATTAGAATATTATTAAAAATTGTCCACGTCAGCCGGCCGACATCCAGTCAGTAAAATCTAGCCAAAATTGATCAGAAATGATTGAATTGGCACAACATAAAAAGGTTTAGGACTTAATTGGCACAAAAAAATGGGTTTACAACTAAATTGGCACAAATACAAAATGTTTAGAACTTTTGTAACACTTTTCCCCGTGTGTTACGTACATTCAAGTCGTTGGGCCTCACTCCTTTGGTGATGAGTAACAACGGGCTCGCTGTACGCACCCATCACACCAAATCTGGAGTTTTAGATGCTTGCGATGCAAACGCAATGATGATGTATCCAATTTTTTTAATTAGCACGATCATCACGTGATAGCGACATGTGGAGAAGAGAGTTGATCGAGAGGCGATTGAGATTCTCGAAGTTCGAATGCAAAGCGGATGGGAATCATGTACCTCGAGCTATGCCATTGATTGGTTACATTGCGTCAGTCGTGTGATCGGAACATAAAATGATCTCTCGTAGAGGACGAAGCGTGCGCTTTGACCGACAAAATTAGTGGTTTTAACGTACTATAATAATGTGCCCTTTGGAATTCTATGTGGGTTTCTGCTTACATAGGAAGATGGGAAGTTTGGCATATTCGCAAATTCGGTTTTCTTTTCTGAAATATTAAAAAGAAATTTTTATTAGAAAATGAGAGATATTGTCTAAATTGCAATATTAAGAAGAGGGACGATTTTCAATTCGGTTCAGACCAGTTCTAGTTTGGTTCTAACACACCTATGAGTATGACACCTTTACCCGAAGAGATTATTAAAAGGAAGCCTAAGTCAATGAATAATAGGCCGGTTTAGAATATATTTATTATTCCACGCCATACCACTTGCTCCATGTGAAACTTCTCGCGTGCATATTCATTATGATAACGAGAATACCTTGCGTCCACACGTCTCGTGATACCATCATTTTTTACCAATATACTTTCACATCTACGGGTGCCGGCTTCACGATTTTAATACTTCGGAATCTTGGCTTACGTTAGGTATTATGACATGAACAGAGTCCCGAAGGATCTCCATATTATGCTCAATTTAGTTTAGGGCATGAAATTTCCGTCGAATCTCTCGGCTTGTGCCCGACCGACGCCTACGCCGAATTCTCACTGTCCTAAACTCTAGAATTGTGCTGGCACTCCTACCTAGCCCGTCCATGAAGCCCCCCAACTAGACAAATAATAGAGTAAGAAAAATTTGTCAATCTGTACAGAAACTGCCGCATCAGTCCGAAACTGAGTTCCCTGGCAAGTCGCTGTACATAGCTTGTGCATAGCTTGACAACCTTAGTCAGTAATCTACCGTGATGGGGAAGCCGTGACTTCAAATGATTTTTGCTAATTCTCTTTGACATGTTGCGTAGCGTAAAAAATTGTGTTGGAATATTATTCACATCGCTTGACAATAAATCATAAATACTATTTATATTCATGTAGTCTCCATCCACCTATTAATTTGAGCTTTTGGTTATACTTTCTAATATGATATCAATGTCAATTATCCCTTATATAAAAATGCATGATCAAAAAATTTCTCGTTGACAATGAATCGTAAATGCTTTTTAGCTAGGGAGCCCAATGGAAACAAAGATAAATTAAATTCAAGCAAACAAAAACTAAAAAAAAATATTGTCTACTGTCAAATTCAATTAACCGATGCATGAGCTTGAACAAATAGATTTTTTAGCAGCGTAATGTGCGCATGCTCAGTTTAGTGTCTGTTTAAGGAATAAGTCGAGGGAAAATGATTGACTTCTACAATTTTACGATTTGACAGGACAATCAAGGTGGAGAAAAAGCGCTCAATTTAGTGCCTGTTTAAGGAAAAAGTCGAGAGAAAATGATTGATAATTTCTACAATTTTACGATTTGAAAGGACAATCGAGGTTGAGAAAAAGTAGGAGGAGGAAGGAGCTATCTCGTCCATGACTTATTATATGTGTTGAGAAATAGAATGCAGTTTTTGTTGAAACAAATTTATAGATCACACTAATACAATGACCTTGCACACCCATAGCAAGTGCATGAATTAAGAGTGACCAGTCTCAAGGTAAGTCAATTCCCACTTAAAACCAAGAATCGGGCTAAACATATGGTCGGTTCCCACTTTGGAGAACCAGGAGTTGACTTTGTCCGCTCATGAACTAAACCAGGCTGAAGGGGTTGTCCTAGGAACCAGCAATGTTATTTTAAAAAAAAAAATTATTATCTTTTTCAAAAGTTCTAAAATAAATCAGAAACTTCTTTAATGTAGTATGAAATTACTAATTACGAGGAAGCAAAAGGAGAGCTTGCTCTCGCACATAACCTTTTGCTCTTACCAAATAAAAAGACACCCTATCAGTTCCATTGATTTGATCCAATTTCTTCCCAAAAACCAAAAATCAAAAATCACTCGAAATCAATCAATTCGGTCCAATCCGATTCCCAAAGAGGATTGAGATCGATGCACACTCCTAACATGAAGGCTCGTATCTATGATTAATCTTTGAAAATTAAAATGTTTGAGATGGTGCATTCATTTGACTTTTTCATGAAACACATCAAATAACTGAGTCTGCTACAACTTTCACTTATAAATTACTTTTAAAAGAATTTGTCGAAAATTTACAGGAGAAATATATAGAAATCTGTATACCAACATTTCAATATTGATATTTAAAAAAAAAAATGACCATATTCGTATATTTGAGCGGGCAATTTCTAGCCCCTCCCGCGAGTGAGTGCGAGCGGGGCTTTCTGCCAGTGTAAATAATATCAGCTCATCTTTCGCCTTTCAGCATGAACATCGGCCAAATTTTCTGCATGATATTCTCTAGTGAAAAGATTTTTTAAATGTTACCCCACCATTAACGTTAATAACCGAATAACCTGCAACTTAGCCGCAGGACATGTCACGCCACGTGGCAAGCGGAAAGCTAAAGAAAAGTGTCACCTGACCAATACACGAGCGAACTTTCTCGTACCTCCGGCTTATAATTATACGACAGCACACAGGACTGCAGCCTCGGTGGAATGTCATGTCATCTCGCCCCCCTGCTGCGTTGCGCGGTGATGCTGGTTACTCTCGTGGAATGGCGAGACTGGTCAGAGCTTAAGCTCTAGAGAGAACTCAGATAATCCTTTATCATGGCCAAGATAGGATTGGAAAACGAAGCGCCCTCTAGCCTCTCGTACAATATTCCGTCCATCCGGGCCTGGATGCCGTCAGCAAACGTCAATTCTCGAAGCAATTCCTTCATCGCGGTGTCGACCCCGACAATAGAGCCTCCTATCCCACTCAATATTTCAGGGAGCGAAGGAGATGGCCTCGACAGCTCGACGAGGGTGACCTGCCCCAAGATAAATGATCAGACTTAGCAGCTACTCGGTTACAAAACAAATTTCTACTTGCTGTTTTGATTTCCGTAATTAGTTAGAGATGCTCAAAAAAAAAAAAAAAAAAAAACTATTGAGATACACAGTAAACCTTTTTCTAAGGGCAAAGAGGAAAACTATCATGACAATCGACCTACCTTATTAGTTTGGGGTATATTGGCCTTCTCTTTCGCAATCGCAATAGCCCGAGAAAATCCGCCGATTGCATCAACCAAACCTCGTGAAGCAGCATCGTTGCCTGTCCATACTCTCCCTTGTGCAACCCCTCCATCTTATCAATCTGTGGGAAAACATAACAATTACAATTCCATTAAGTAGCAGGTGTATATCAGGCAGGTCCTATAGATGAACCCCAAAGGTTGCTTCCGTACCGGCATTGATCGCGAGAAAGCCGCCTTATCACGAAACATTTTGTATGCATTATCCGCCATCTTGGCAAATAGCTCTGCCTCATCTGGCCTGAAACCATTTAGAACAAAACAGAAAAAGTGCAGGAGAAATGGTTACATTGGAACATGTCATCACATAAGATCCAAACATGAAGACGGCACTCCAAAGTCCCAGTACAATTATCAAGATATCTTCCTTAATTTACACTTCAAAGTATCATGCGACAATGCCTCTCACCTAAAAGGTCGTTGCTCAGCTGCAAGGAGCTCAGCATATTTTCCCCTTGATATGATCTCCTTATTGAAGCCTATTTTTTCATACAGATTCCCCAGGTTAAGCTTCCCTGAGAGGAGAAAAATGGCACACTCAACCACATTACAACCTCCATGAAGCTATGAAAATCCAAAGGAAAAGCAGTAGCATAACAACTATTGCAAGGTATGAGACTACAAAGAGATGCTACGTTCACCTGAAACAACTCCAATAGAGCCAGTTAAGGTAAGTTTTTCTGCAACAATGGTCGGTGTTCCCATTGCCATGTAATATCCTCCACTAGCTGCTACATCAACCATTGATGCAATAACAGGCTTTGATGCAGCCAATTGCCTAATCTCCCTCCACATTCTGCTCATCATAAGCATCATGAACCCCCAATTAAGCTACAGTCAGAAAAGAAAGCAGAAAGAAAGAGTAAAACATTCAATATGACAGTTAAAGATGAGATTTTCCACTGCATGGATATGACAGGGCAAATCACTTAGGGCAAGACTTTACTACTACCAAATGCATCTTATCAGCTATCCCACCAGCTTCAAATTCCAACTATGTAAGCAGAGGTACTAGAGAGAGACGAGAAGTTTCTTCATCTTATGGCACATTGTCAACCATGTCAAAAGCACATGACTTTGCACTGACAATTACTCTGATTCCAGATCGAGAAGAAAAGCTTTTACATGCCACGACTATAGAACTCCCTTGGCAAAAGAACATTTTGATATAGCCTATTAAAAAGGATAAGTGCAGAAACTAGAGTTTGTTTTGACTGGTAGTCATTGAGAACTTGAGATTTTTAAAGAGGCTCCGATTAGTCTTAAATTCACCATTGATGGAATCCAGGTGTCGGATTTCATATGAGCCAAATGACCAAAGAACTCCACGTTGGAGCCATGCTGGAACTTTGGCACTAGAAATGAATCGACGACAAGCTCAACACCAAATTAGGGCATTTATAAGACCTAAAGTCCTCAATTGATCAAAAAGAAAAATTAAGTACTTTATTAACCTGGGGCCAAAACTTTTAAGTCTTGTTCTACACTTATCCCCCTATTAAACTAAGAAAACCACAGTGATAGCAAGATACTATTATCACGATTAATAACAACCACATCCGTAGAAAACTAAGACATTTGAATAGCCCGATTCCTCACTAATATATGCTTTTATGTTTAAAAGCATAAGAAGCAGCTCACCAGTAAAAACAGTTGGAAAATGTTCAAGTGATATATAGCACACTTACAAGTCTGAGGCTAGAGCATCACCACCAGGGCTGTCGATTCGGATAATAGCAGCTTTAAATTTTTTAGACTCTACAGAAAGGAAAGATATAATGTTTAAGGACACATGAGATGAAAAAGAAGATGCAATAATTGATAATTTTCAATGTGACGTAGACAAAAAGGAAATAATAACAATATGGGAACACTTTGAGATGAGTCATCAGACTATGCTTCAGAGGAAGAACCCTTTGAATTGGCTTTTTATCTAAAAGATTGACCATTTCTTATTTTCTAAATGCATGTGGACTAACAAAGGGTGCAATGTAGTTCACCCCTTAATTTGCTTGCATCTACCTCCACTTACTCATAGTTTACTAGAATTATTGAAGCAGCAAATAACGAAAAGCCAAAATTATATAATCAGCTTATACATGAACGCATTTTGAAAGATACCTTTTTTTCTGGGGGTTGTAGAATAATAAAACATTTTAACAGTAGAATTAGAGTTTGATCTGATACTTAATGGATCAAGAGATGCCAAAACTTTAATATACACCATTTGATGCACTTAAGCATCAGGACATATTTGCTCACTCTATGCAGGAAAACTGCCAAATATAGCAGGAGATGGCAACACTAGAGATTCCGCACGCAAGAAATGCAGTGACTCCACTAGACATTTGTATCTTCTTCATAAGTTGCTCCAGCTTTTACTAAAACAACGCTTCATAACTAAGCAAACAGAACGCCACACTTCATAACCATAACTATGAAGGTGACAACAACAGGGCTTTGGCAATGCTACACCAAAGAAACAAATGCCACCCAGTATGCTTATAACTGTATTCTGAGCTGGCAAAGAAATCTCACCTCTCACAACCCGAATTTTTTCAATGATTTGCTCTGCTATTATACCAGAAGAACTAGGAAGGCTTGTTGGACTTTTCACGCGACTTATAGCACCAGAGGCTCGTATGACGGCTATTAAGTCTTTACCACCAGATAAACCAAGGGTCCACTTTCTCACTCTTGAGTACCTCCTGGAGTACCACAACAAAAGAGCCATTAATATGTAATGGTAACATTTAATCTCTGAAACTCTTATTCTTTTGTTCCCAGTTCAGCGGAGGGAAGAACACTTGTTTCTGAAACTTTACATTCCTTTTAAAACCAAAATTCCTTGCATGCTAGAAAACTTCAGATTACATCTGACCAGTAACAAGGGGGAAATGCTTCTAACCACAAACTGAACAGGGACTTCCTTAGACCAACTGTGGACTACCTATAATCGACCAACGGGAGATTCTTATCCGTCTGCACTCCAAGTTTTTCTTTCAGCATTGTTATCACCTGAAACATGTCTACACATTAGTGAAAAATAAGTATTAGTGCAAAAGCAATCTAAGATGAGACAGGAATTCTGCCTACCACAGAATAAAATAAGAAATGAGCAGGCATGGACAGTGAAGACAAACACTAGAATACCGAGTAGCTCCCTACTAGTAGGCGCCAGCCTGTTTCTTTTGATTACATAAAATTATTACAAGGAAGCAAGTAAGAAGAATGAGATTTCCTAAAAGCAATGATTACACCTTTTCTTTCGATAAACAAGAGGCATCTCTGACTGCCATGAATGATAGTAGAAACTCGTATTCACAGATGCAAGCATGGAATTTCCGACCACCCACATGTATAATAGTATGACAAAATCATTAACGGTATGTGCCTCAGCAGATTTTACTAAATGCTTTGTTCTCAGCATCCCACCACAATAAGAGTAGAGTTAAGCACCTCATCATCGTAGCGTATGTCGGTTATGAAGCCCTCTTTTTTTAACCGTTCTACTTGAAAAACTCCTTCATTTATGAAGTTCTCAATATCTTCTCTTTTCTTCCCTGTTTGAAACAGAAGAGCCTTAGAAATGTTTTGCAATTACAAATAGGAAGATCAAGCCCATATGATTTTAAAGCTACAACACCTTTTGTTGAAGAAACCTCATCTATCCAACTGCCGTATATGTTATCCAGTATGGTCGTCAACATCTCACAATTTTCTTCAGACATGGATTTTCGCAGGAGTTGATCCCCAGCACTTTTATATTTACCTATCCTTTGAACTTGTGGTTCAACTCCCACTTTATCCAATACACCTGAGAGAGAGAAAGAGAGTCAATAAGCTACCAGAAGATAAATGATCCATGCCAATTGCCAACAGCTGAGAGTTTATAGAAAGAGTCGGGCAAAGTTACTGTTAAAGTTCCCACCCAATTTTTTTTCTGCCGGCATACAGAAGCTATGCATTACAGCTGCAAGTCATCCACTGATTACAATCATTTAAACGAGAAAATGTGCATGCCACATGCTTTTTGTTGCATGCTCGTCTTCTCAAGACTTTAAGACAAACCAACCAAAAGACATTGACGAAAGAATTTTGGTAAGAACTTTAAACATTTAAGGAGATAGCAAATGTTCACAAATAACCTCATCACCCTCCCCACTCCCCCAACCTCATCAAAAGAAGAGATAGAACAACAACTACAACAACAATTATCAGGTATCCTCCAGAATTCTGAACATGTCATGACCCTCCCCTTTCAAAAAAAGCAACAAAAAATGTTTTGTCAACTGAAAGGAAACAAAAAAAAAAGTACTGGAATCCTAATAGCATCGAAGCAATCGAGTCTGAGAAACAAGCATCCAAGCTACAACTGTCAGTCAGCTGTCAGATAAAGCACAGTAAGGTTAAAAGGTCTTGGAGAATCAATTTACCTCTTAAAAAGGAAGCTTCAACCGTCAGACCATACAAAGAAAAATAAGCACTTGGAGGGGCATACAACTCTTCACAGGCACAAGCAAGGTAATACTCTTTTTCTCGACATGTAGGGACGTACCCCACAATGAATTTACCTATAATATCAGAATAAAGCTATATCATAAACAAGGTAAAGAACAACAGTTAGTATATGAACAACGGCAGGAGAAATCTCAAAGGTAAAACCCATATGGGCAATTAAAGCAGCGGTATGCTTCAGTTTAAAGGAACCTACTATCCCATCATACTCTGTGAAAGTATATTCTGGTTGCAGGAATAACCCAGTATTGTCACAAAGACTTCCTTATTTTCAAAGTGTAACAATGTATTAAAGTAAACTCATTCCATCAAGTAACTCAAAATAAGTTTGCACCACCTGTTGGAAACTCACATCATTAAGTAACTCTTCATAAGCTTGTCAAAAAATTTCACAGAGAAATACCATAGAGCAAACCATGGTGGCTTTATCAAAGTTAAGGCATTTTGATTTACTGAGTTTAAGGCAAAAACTCCAAAATCACATAGTAACCAGCTCATTTTATACGGCATATCACGTGCATGCACATACCATATTCATCAGTCTTACAACCATGAGGGTTCTAGCAACAGCGAGCCGTTTTATAATATGTAAATGTCTACCCAGAAGTAAGCACATTCTTTACCTGATTTCTTGAAATTCAGGATATGTCTCCTTATTTCTTCGACTTTACCCCATCCACAGCTTAATGAGTCAATATGGAGGTAAATACCAGAGATACGAGGATCATATGCTGCTTTTATAAAATTCTCACAAATTTGAGGAAGGGAGAGTCCTGAAGAGAAACGGCTCTTTAGCTGATCAGATATCTGAACAATAAGGAAAACACAAGAAGTTTCAACTCCAATGAGAGGTATATATGATGAGTCAATTAATGGACTCATATAACATGATCTTAAGCAAGTTTACAGAGATAATAAATATGAATTTTTCGTTTTGGGCAAGGCCGCGGGTACCAAATGCACAGGCTTTTTCACTGCAGTGGCATATGATTATAAACTTGAATTACCTACCCTCCCGTTAGACAAAAGAAACACAACATTAATATAAGTAAAGGGTTTTTGTTCTCACACTCATTAGCGCACTCTCGAGCAATAAACATTACATTGAAACATGAGAGTGAAATTAAGGACTACAAATTTTTAGCTTGCGCAAATGAAAGAACCGTCTCATTATCAGAAAACCACTTCTCAACTGGTTCCCTATTATGCATCTCCTAAGTGGGGCAGATCCTTGACACGTCTCACTCCAATGCCTCTATCTATAAGTAGTTGTCACAGTCTGAAGATGAAACTACCATATTGAGAGGACCGAATAGGAAACAGAGGTGTCGATGCCGTCCCAAAAATGTTGGAACACTGCAAATCGCCTTCATGAATTATGAGAGTAATACCCAAAACTCAAAAGTGACATCTGATTTTCCGTATAGGCCCCCTCTAACATGGCAAACACCCAGTGTTTCTTGTCTTTTTTTCAACAACGAGGAAGCTACACCCAATATGTATATATGCCAAAGCCCGCATGTCCAGCAAGATCTTATGTACTTTTCATGTGCGGACACAGGTGTTAAGTACTCAAACCCAAAGCATAATAGAGAGATGAAGTACGCTTCTCAAACACCAAAAAACATTGCTCGTCGAACGACCGAACCTGGCCACGCAATTTCATGGTCAAGACGCTGCCTTTCTTCACCCGCTGCCAAGGGAAAGTGACGAGCATTTTGAGCTTGACCCCCAATTGCTTCCACACCCCAAACTCCTCGAACTCGAACTCCCCGCTCGGGTAGTCCCCGTCTTTCTTGGCGTGCGATTCTTGCTCCTTCGCTTCCTGTTCCTGTTCCGGCTTCTGGGTCTCGGTCGGCGGCGCGGAAGAATCATCGAACGCTCTGACGGAGAAGCTCCTGCGATGGGCGGCCGGGGCGACGAAATTGGAAGAATGGGTGAAGGAAAGATTGGTTCTTGAGAGCGAAAACGCGGATTTCGCGTGGAGAGAAGGGGAGAGGAGGGGGGAGAGATGGAGGTGATTGTGAAGAGGGAGACATGGGGCGTGCGGTTTGGAGAGGTGGAGGATTGCGGCGAAGCTCTTGCCGTGGGTCTGGACTGTGCAGGTTATCTGCGGCGTGTGAAGAAGCTTCGACATCTCTGTCACTCCCTCTCCCTCTGCTCGTCGTCCTGTGTGTTCTGTTTCGGTCGGAGAAATAGCTAAGAACGGCGGAGGGAAGAGCGAGAGGAGGAAGGAGAGGGGGAGCGACGAGGTGGAATTTGCGCCACGTCATCCTTAAAAGGTCGTCGACGTGTCATATCCACATGCTTGCGCGCAAGCACGGCGTCAAATGAAAATATCGGCTACGCATAATTGCAAAATTAAGATATGTGTAGGCCTTAAAAGGCTCCAGGAAAAAACAGCGCAATTCATTGCAATTCATATTCCCACTCAACCCGAAAGAAAAGTTTGGGTGAAAACTTGACTCCACATCAGAACAATAGTACTGGGTACCACCCTATGTTGGCAGAGCTGTGCTCAAGCCTTTCAACCGGCCTTAACACAATATACCTGATTGAAAGGTTGAGTTCGGAAGCTTCTAACAAGTTGGTATCAAATGAAATTACCTTCTAATTACTCTTTCCTTCGCTTATAATTGTTCTTGTGAAAGGATTTGCATTTCGAACTTGAAACCCAGGCTAAACCAATTATCTTTCCATGTAAATAGAGTGATCCGGGGGGGCATCGATGCAACTGATATAAACAAAGGTTACGTTTGGTCATCCGAATTTTTAATCAGAATAGAACTGGATAGGATAAAATATAAAATCTTGGAATTTTTCTATATCATATTTGTTATTTGGTGAATTGCGGTATTAAAGTCGGATATATTCACATCATATCATATGTATTTTTTTAATATAAATGACATATCGTTATAGATGAACCTAAAAGTTTATAAACGGAGATGGTGAAAATTTCCATGACACTATTCCTTAATTTATTTTTATTTTTTTCTTTTCTTTTTCCTCTTTTTTAAATTATTTTCTTTATTATCTCTTTTTTCCCATTTCATCATTTTTTAATAAAATTTTATCAAATAGTAAACTGTATTAACATACCTAAAATACAAAAATACCTAAAATATATAATAAGTATAAATATATAATTTATGGATTGAATGTTTATTATAAAATAGAATTAAAGTTGAATATATAAATTAAAATAATATTAAATTAAAAATTATTTTTTATTTTTTATTTCATAAATTAGAATTCGAATATTATTTATATTGAAATATAATTTTAATTTTTTTAATTTAAGAAATTTGTTATTCGAGAAAAATAACTTTTCTATTATGGACATTAAAAATCCTATCCACATTTATCTCATCTCCTCCATAGGATAATTTTATCCTAGAACATATATCCTATTATATCCAATGATAAATCGAATCTTCCCGAATTTTATCTTCCTCTTTTCTTTATTGAAAACTATACGTAAATTTGACAAAACGAGAGTTCATACTCCACTGGAGGGAGTGACATATGTACAACCAAATGTTGCTTCGCTACGCAGTTCCACCGTAAAAATGGTTTACAAAGATTTGGTTGGAGCAAAAGACCCGCTTCAATGTCGGATCTGCCTCGAGAAGAGACCTCTGGATATCAGAAAGCATCGGAGTCGTCCCCCAAAGTGGAGAGTGAGAATGGTGCGATAGCCACATTGAACGTCGGTGAATTTACCTTGTCGACATGCTTCATCTCAAAGTCGCCTTCCTGCAGTGCAGAAAGGGAAAAAGTGAATGAGGTTCTAACGTTTGTGCCTAGGACAGACAGATGTATGCCACATTACATAAACATTCGCAAACCACAACAGATTGGAGATAACAGTGAACCCGACAGCGTAACATGAGAACTCTTTTTGATAAATCTGTGGACTCTTGTATTAACATCTTAGTTGAATCACTTATTTCTGGACCATTTTCTACATCCAACTTCACTGGTAATTTTTACGTGGTGCAACTGCAAATGGGAACGATGAAAATACCCATGCACACACGCATTATGTATATGCTTCAATTCCAATCAGAGCATAAGGTCAATTGTTCTAAGTGAGAGAGTCTTACCATTCTTCCGCTGGGCGTGCAAAGTGGGCATGCAGATGAGTACTCAAAACTAGTCCGGGGAAGCATGACGGGTTGTTCGCCTATAACTCCAATTCCCCTGGAATAAAAGGACACACTAAGTCCAATACATACTTTCTTGATCAAGAAAAATTATGCAAATCATTTGATACTGCATGGTACAAAAGTACTTGTTGCCAGAAATTAAAATGACAACTCACAGTCTCACATTTCCTGCCTCAATAACGTAAAGGACAAAATACTAAAAGCACATATACGTTGGGGGGGAGAGGGAATCACCATAAGTTATCAACTTTGCCATTGGCATCGGTAATGATCCAGTGTCTTCTAAGAAGTTGAACTGGTCGATCTGAATTGTTGGTAATTCTGATCCTATAAGCAAAAAAGTACTGCCTTTTGGAAGGCTGACTCCGCCCCTCGATGTACACACTCCTGACTTGAACCCTGATACCCTGAAATATTAAGGACTTGACTTTAGATCAATAAACTATTGAGCATGGAAAAACGGGCAGGACAATGCTGGCGATGATGAACGACAGGCTGCAAAAACCCTTCCTAATGAGTATCACTGCCAATTCGATGGTGACCATACTGAGGATCTTGAACAGAACATTTCAGTAATTTCGACTAATTGGTTGTTAAAAGGGCTGTCTATGATACTGACTGGTAACACCTACAAGCATTTCTAAGTGCTCATTATGTAACTGTAGGTAATTACCAGTTTCCAAAAGATCTCCCAGAAAATTTAAATTATGAGAGACAAACTGTTCATGGCATCATACCAAATACATGACTGAATGGCACACTGATGGAGTTTTAGATTAAACTATGCACACAAAAACAGATTCATTAGCTGGACTATAATCATCAATCGATTCATAGTAACATTTGACTTTGTAAAAGCCTATCTAATTGTAGCCACAAAAACATATAAACTGCATACCAAGGTTGTTGCATCGCTTGAACATTTCAAGAGTGAATGGGGTGCAATTTCTTTCAGCTCGTCGCGATATTTAGCTGCATCCTGAAAAAGACATATCAGAAGGTTAAGAGAGATAGTTGGCACAGGTCCAATCATCGATTGCTAAAGTCAGCAACCAGTGAAAATAAGGTGAGGAACGCAATCATCATCAACAAAGTTAGCTTGATCCTCTCACTGAGATGGAAAATAAGTGTGGGACAGTCATCTGAACAAATTAATGCTCCAACTCTATATATATTCCAACCAAAAAAAAATTCGCGTATCACATTTACGTATGTATTGAGTTCTAAATCTAAAGAAAAGCAGCTGAAGTGTAGGCAATTAAACTGGGGTTGTCACTGAAGAATGGCTGCATCAAGAAGGATCATGATGGAACTTGCATGAAGCAGTAACTATGGTCATATCAAAAGATTTTACTAAATCTTGTACCACATGTTCGACCCTCTAAGCATTATCACGCCTAGCAGTTCTTGTTTGCTTCATATGCATGACAAGGATGAGTGTGTAAACTACTATAAAATATGAATGTATCCAACTCCATCAAAAAGAAAAGAATAGGAAAAAGGGAGAGAAGATTCAAGTATAAAGGGCACAGTATTCGAACTCTGCACCTCAAAATACATTATACATGGGCAACTAAATGAGGTAAACATGAAGATTTGGGCACTTAATACCCAAGCATAGCACAAGAGTAGTTAGGCTAACCATGATGGAAACAAACATACTGAACCTCCTGAGATAAAGATATGGCTACCTCAACAGGCGACATATACCACTAGCAGCTGACCCAAAAGGGGTCGAGGCACTAGAAAGATATCAAAGTGAAAACCTGGGGTAGCTTGTCATCACATTTAGACAAAAGGAATTGAAAATTCACATAATGCATACTGAAGCCTGATCCATTGACACAGAATGCAACAGCAAAAATGAAGATAAAGACTGAGCTTGGGAAATAGAATTTGAGTACCTCAAACCTCTCATCAGTGACCGCATCCTTAATTAACCTTCGCAGGTGCAGAACCGGCTCCTCTTCTTCAAACAACTTCAATGAATCGCGAATTCGAGCAGCTTCCTTATAATCCTAAAAACACATAAACAGAGTTAATCTTT
The DNA here is from genome assembly GCA_014182515.1 of Eucalyptus microcorys. Classification (NCBI taxonomy): domain Eukaryota; kingdom Viridiplantae; phylum Streptophyta; class Magnoliopsida; order Myrtales; family Myrtaceae; genus Eucalyptus; species Eucalyptus microcorys. The sequence goes on from CM024572.1 coordinate 26,121,729, forward strand.
CTGTCAAATACTTGTCACCATATCAAAATATAATTCAAATATTCGAATCGTGAATTCGAGCAGCTTCCTTTAAGATATGAAGCACACAGCCATCCGCAGAGAGACCAACATCATTAAAATCCCCCGTAGCTTCGAATCCAGATTAACCATCACAAAACACGAATGCATATCCATTCTTCCAAACGCAAATTCACTGACCAAGCAAATCACACATTGAGCAAACCGACGGACGAGAGAGGATCGAACCATCACCTCGGACTTGGCGGCGACCTCCATCTGCTGCTTCAGCAGCGCGTAGGTCTGGCTCCGCGTCGGGAACGAACGGCCGCTGGAGCTGGAGCTGGAGCTGGAGCTCAGGCTCGAACTCTTGCCCTCCCCGCCCCCTCCTCCTCCCGCGCCACCACCGCCGCCGCCGCCGTTCCCCTCCGAGGAACAAGCGACGATCCGGCAATTCCTCGGGAGCTCTCTGGTGCAATTGAGCCACTCCCTCCTGGGGCCCGCCTCGGACGGGAAGCACCTCTTCGCCCCGGCATTGACGTCGCCGAAGGCCTTCAGGCTCAGCGAATGCATTATTCGCGCTGACTTCGGGTTCCGGTTCCGATTTCAGCGCAGAAGATGATGATGATGATGATGATGGAGAATCTCAGGAAATCATTTTCCGGGAAAGTCGCACGCGCTTATCGCGGTTGGAGCGAGACATTCTAGGGAATCGAGAGAGAGCGTGTTGCTCTGATTTTCTCCTCGTCTCCTCGGATTTCAGAGCGGAATTTTCTTTAAGGTTGATTGTCCGCCACAACATTCGGGGATTATCCGCAGGAAATGGGGAATTACGGGGAAGCCCTTGCTGAGATGCTGGTCTGGACTGGAGTGGTCGGAAGTGGGGATTGGTCGGGGGTACTTTGGGGATTGAGAATTGATGGGGGAATTTTTCTTCGCTTTCCGTGAGCTTTTTTCTCTTTTGTGTCTGCGTACGTACGAGGCGCAGGCGATTCCTGCTTCTTATGGATGAGGAACGCGCCACGTGTCGTAGCTCCGTTGGTGACGTGGCTTGCTTTTTTGCGTCCATTAAATAGCTAATTGAAATTGCGCATGCTCGATTGAATCCACACCTTCTGTGGAGATTAAAGTGGACACGAGGCATAAATTTCGATTTCCACGTACTCTAACGAGGTGGATATGATGTGGCTGACGGGAGTTTCGACTTTCACATCTTAAAAAATAAAATAAAAATTTAAGAATAATAGTTAAAATATGAATGATATAAAAATGATTAAAAAAAATGATAATGAGCTTACTGAATTGCTGATCCATTTTTATTACACTTTTTTATTTAGTATTTGTGTCCCTTTCATGTATTAGCAAAGATATGGTGCAAAAATAATGCAAATCCAGTGGATTATTACAATAAGGATTAAAAAAAAAATCCAAAAATGAAGTTGACTTTGCTAGAGCGCTTGCCGACTCGGTACGAGATGTGTCGATGCATTGAATCCGATCTTCTTAAGTCTGATCGTGTAATCTTCTCTTAATGTTTCGAATAACAGTGATGTGGCCTTTTTATTTGTACTCAGAGTCGTGTACGAAGTTATAATGACGTAATCCGCTTCACCAGAAAAAAGGTGGCCAAATCAACCCGATTTTCACGGTACTTAAACGATCGTGACATAACTATAAGCTAATAATGTAGTTATGAAAGTGAACAATGTTTGACAAGTATTTTGCATGGAGCCATAAATCAACTTACCCCATGAATAATTTGAAAAGATAATGAGACTTTTCGTTTGATTCACATAAAACATTTTCTTCATTTCTGGCATTTGGATCATTTAAGAAGTGAATCAATGAAAAATATTTACTTAGGGCGCGTTTAGTAATAATTTTGTTCCCGAAAATAATTTTTTATCAATAATGGTTTTTTCTTATTCTACTACTGGGAAAAATTTATAAGCAAAAGAACGCGCTTGATAACTGTTCAAAATTTATATTCCTGGGATAAAAATGCGTTTGGTAGGATTCTTAAATCCTTTTATTTATTTTAATTTTTAAATATTTTTATTATATTTTTCTTAATTTTCTCTTTTTTCTTTTTCTTTGTAGTCGGTGACCTGCTGGGTGAGGTCCAATGAGCTCACCGGAGCCTCATCAAGCTAAGGCAAGATCCGGCAAACTCGCCGGAGCCTCGCCTAGGCAACGCGAGGTCGGCCTCACCCTAGCCTAGCGAGGCCGAGCCTCGCACCGTCTGGCGAGATCGCCGGCCAAAAGAAAGAAGAAGAAAGGGAAATAGAAGAAGAGAAAAGAAAATAGGAAAAAATAAAAATATAGGAACTGATTACATGAATTGTTTATGGGAATAATAAACTATTTTTTCTACTTCTTAATTATGTTTCAAATCTATTATCGAGAATAAAAAAAATAGATTTTTGTTCCTAGGAATAAAATTTTTACCAAATGGATTTTTGTTCTTTTTTCGTTCCAAGGAACAAAAGAATAAAAAATTGTTGTTCCCCTAAAGGTTACCAAACCGGGCCTTTGTCAACAAAAAATCTATATGTAAATTTAGGAAAGTGATTTCCTTTGTAAAAAATCAAAAATTATTTTATAAAATATAGTTAGATATCAACACTTGGACAAAACATTTTGCGCTTGGACACAAAAACCTCAAAGCTCATTCTCGAGTCCCCAACGCTCGAGCCTAAGTCTATTAAGGTTGGGCCCACAACCACGATGCTAATGCTGAGTCCCCAATGCCCAGACCAAGTAAGGTCCAAGCCAGTGATTGATTCTCTAGTGCTTGAGCCTAGTTCCATCGAGGCTAGGCTTTATGCCCTAGTGCCCATGCTCGATGCTCTAGCATTAGGGCCCGGGTCGACAAAGGCCAAGTGCAGGACCTCAATACCCTTCCTCGAATCCCCCATGTCTAGGCCCAGGTAACCATACTTAGTTTTCTAGTTGTCCATGTGCAAGTTGCTAACGCCTTAATTATGTATTTGTATTTAGAAAAATTGACCCAAACAACAAAAAATATTTTTTGATTTTTTTCATATTTTAGCCATATACCAAAAAATATGGTTATTTTCTTAGAAAATGATTCTCTGTAAAATATTTGATCGAAATGTAATATTTTTCATGAAAAAATCTGAAATTAGTTTACTTATATCTTAGTGTTTTTAAAGTCCTCTGTATTCTTAAAGAGCGCCAAATATGTTTTAGCAAGGCAATTAACGAATGCACTATGCAAACATTTTAACAAACAAGGACGAAGGAGGCTCCATCTTCTAGCTCGAATTGAAATTTTCCCTCCCAATATGATATGGAAGTATTTTATTATTTTTATCTAGTTTTTATTTTCTCCCTTTATTCGCTTGGTGTATTTTCCTTCATCGTTAGAAATCAATCCGCTGCTTCAGTCCTCCAAACCAAGAAGCTTGACAAGATTGAGGAGGAATACGGTGTGTTCATGCTACATGGTAGCAGTTATGCACTTTTTCAACTTTTGTAAATTCTCCTCTCTTGATTTAGATCTAGATTAAAGAGCTCTCCTCATTAGATCTTGACTTAAATCCAGGAGTTCCTTAAAGGCGTACCACTCGCGATCTAGATTTAGATCTGAGAGCTTATTCAATTTGTTTTGTGTATCTCCTTCTAGTAATGATGTTGAGGATATTGAACCTAAGTATGCATTGCCCCTTGGACAAGCAATAACAATTGGAGAAGGAGATTACGGCATGTGCTCATCACTTATGATGATACAAGATTTAGTAATCAATTATCGTTTGCATTATATGAGTAGGTGATCACCGTTACCCATTTTGCTTTGATGCTAAAACAAATTTGTACTTATAAGATGATGGGTGCTTATCATAACAGTTTGTACTATACTATTCTAACAGTTGAGGATCGAACCATCACCTTGGACTTGGCGGCAACCTCCATCTGTTGCTTCAGCAGCGCATAGGTTTGACTCCGTGTCAGGAACGAACTGGCGAGCTGGAGCTCCGGCTCGAACTCTTGCCCTCCACACCCCCTCCTCCTCCCGCACCGCCGCCAAGGATGAAGCGACGATCCGGCAATTCCTCGAGAGCTCTCTGCTGCATTGAGCCACCCCCTCCTCAGGCTCACCTTGGACGGGAAGCACCACCTTGCCCTGGCATTGACGTCGCCGAAGCCCTTCAGGCTCAGTGAATGCATTCGCGCTGACTTCGAGTTCTAGTTCCGATTTTAACGGAGAAGAAGATGATGATGATGGAGAATCTTAGGATATCATTTTCCGGGAAAGTTGCAAGCGCTTATCGTGGTTGGAGCAAGACATACTAGGGAATCGAGAGAGAGCGTGTCGCTCTGATTTTCTCCTCGTCTCCTCGGATTTCAGAGCGGAATTTTCTTTAAGGTTAATCGTACGCCGCAACATTCGGGGATTATCCGCAGGAAATGGGGAATTACGGGGAAGCCCTTGCTGAGATGCTGGAATGATCGGAAGTGGGGATTGGTCGGGAGTACTTTGTCTGCGTGCGTACGAGGCGCAGGCGATTCCTGCTTCTTATGGATGAGGAACGCGCCACGTGTCGTAGCTCCGTTCGTGACGTGGCTTGGTTTTTTTTGCGTCCATTAAATAGCTAATTGAAATGGCGCATGCTCGATTGAATCCGCACCTTCTGTGGAGATTAAGGTGGACATGAGGTATAAATCTCCATTTCCACGTCCTCTAACGAGGTGAATACGATTTAATATTACCTTAAAAGATAAAATAAAAATCTGAGAATAAGAATTAAAATAAAAATAAAATATTAACGATAAAAAAAAAATAATGATAATGGGCTTCCTGAATTGCTGATCCATTTTTATTAATTTTTTTTTATTTAGTGAATCATGTCCCTTTCATGTATTAGCAAAGATATGGTGCAAAATAATACGCAAAAAGGATTATTACGATAAGGATTTAAAAAGAAAAATACCCAAAAATGAAGTTGACTTCGCTAAAGCGCTTGCCAAGTCAGTGCAAGATGTGCCGATGCGTTGAATCTAATCTTCTTAAGTTTGATTGGGTAATCTTCTCTGAATGTTTTGAATGACGGTGATGTGGTCTTTTTATTTGTACCTAGAGTCGTGTACGAATTTATAATGAGGTTATCTGCTTCACCAAGAAAAAAGGTGGCGAAATCAACCTGATTTTCATGGTACTTAAATGACCGTGAGAACATAACTGTAAGCTAATCATGTAGTTATGAATGTGAACAACGTTTGACGTGTATTTTGCGTGGAACCATAAATCAACTTACCCCATAAATAATTTGAAAAGAAAATTAGACTTTTTTGTTTTTTTCACATAAAACATTTCTTCATTTCCAGCATTTGGATCATTTAAGAAGTGAATCAACGAAAAATATTTACCTAGTCGACATAAAATTTATACTTAAATTAGAAAAGTGATTTCCTTTGTAAAAAAATCAAAAATTATTTTCTAAAATATAGTTAGATATCGACACTTGGACATAATATTTTGCGCTTGGGCACAAAAACCTCAAAGCTTATTCTCGAGTCCCCAACGCTCAAGCCTAAGTCCGTTAAGGTTGGGTCCACAACCACGATGCTAATGCCGAGTCCCCGATGCCCAAACCAAGCAGGGTCCAAGCCGGTGATTGGGCCTCTGGTGCTTGAGCCTAGTTCCATCGAGGCTAGGCTTTTATGCCCCCAATGCCCATGCTCAATGCTCTAGCATTAGAGCTCGGGTCCACAAAGGCCAAGCACAAGACCTCAATATCCTTGCTCAAATCTCCCGTGTCTAGGCCCAAGTCCACAAAGACTTGCTTGAGCTAGAGTCCATCAAGACTAGACCCAAGATCCTAGTAAAATGCCTTAATTTTGTTTTTGTATTTAGAAAAATCAACCCAAACAACAACAACAACAAAAATTATTCTTTTTCATATTTCAGCCATATACCAAAAAATATGATTATTTTCATAAAATACGATTTTCTGTAAAATATTTTATCAAAAATGTAATATTTTTCGTGGAAAAAAAAAAAAAAAAAAGACTAGCTTACTTGTATCTGAGTGTTTTTAAAGTCCTCTGTATTCTTAAAGGGCGCCAACTATGTTTTAGCAAGGCAATTAGCGAATGCAGTATGCAAACATTTTAACAGACAAGAACGGAGGCTCCGTCTTCTCAGCTCGAATTGAAATTTTCTCTCCCAATACGATATGGAAGTATTTTATTATTTTTATCTAGTTTTTATTTTTATTTTTCCTTTATTCGCTTGGTGTATTTTCCCCTTTCATCGTTAGGAATTAATCCGCTGCTTCAATCCTCCAAACCAAGACGCTTGACAAGATTGAGGAGGAATACGGTGTGTTCATGCTACAAGGAAGCAGTTATACGCTTTTTCAAGTTTTGAAAGTTCTCTATCTCTTGATTTAGATCTAGATTAGAGAGCTCTCCTCGTTAGATCTTGACTTAGATCTAGGAGTTCCTTAAATGCGTTTTTGTGCTTGTTCAACCTCTCGCAATCTAGATCTAGATCTGAGAACTTATTCAATTTGTTTTGTGTGTCTCCCTCTAGTGATTGGGTTGAGAATGTTGAACCTAAGTATGCATTGCCTCTTGGACAAGTCATTACAATTGGAGAAGGAGATTACGATGTGTGCTTATCACTTATGATGATCCGAAATTTAGTAATCGACTATCGTTCGCATTATATGAGATTAGATTATCAGCCGTTATTCATTTCGTTTTGATGTTAAAACATATTTGTTCTTATAAGACGAGGGGGTGCTTATCGTAACAATTTGTACTATATTATTCTAATTGTTGAAGTTTGTTTTATTCTAAATCTGTCATGTATCATTTTGAGATCTTGAATTGTGAATGAAGTATTTACTTTTGATAAAAAAAAATTATTTTTTCTTCTTTTTTCCTTTATATTATTTGGATAGAACAAACTAATGGCTGCAGGTGTCATTTTTATTTGCGTCGCGTGGACGGCACCAGTTTATAACTAGTTTACACAATAACAAGAGTGAGAACATACTCTTATTATTTAATCGGAAAGAGAACGACAGGACGAGTAAATTAGTAAAGAAAGGAATATGAAACAGTAAAGGAAAGTAACTACTACAAGATAGATATGATGGCATGAGGTTATTTTTGTTATTTTAAACAAAAATAAAGTCGTGGCTCCATCCAAATTAGGGGTGGAAACTAGGGGTGTCATCGCTTTTTTTTCCATATTTTCGAAAAACTCGAACCGAATTGTTTGGTTTTACATTATATTTGAAGCGAACCACGACTCAACCCATATATAATCCACACCAAAGACCCAGTCATGTTCAGTTTTGTTTTTGGTTTTGTTTCTTCTTCTTCTTCTTTTTGTTGTAAAATTAAGAAGATGTTTCGGTGAAAAAGGAGAGACAAATTAATTGTAATATTAAGAAAATAAGCAATTTTCTATTTGGTTAACCAAATCAAACCGAAACTATTTGAAACCGAATAAAAAAAATGATTATTTTTCGTTATTCGAATCTAAGCAGAAACTAAATTGAAACTACACAAAATTCCCGTTCGATTAAGTTTGGTTTCAGTTCGGTTCAGACACCCCTAGTGGAGATAGCTTGACCCGAGAAGAAATAGTGGATGGAAATTAAAGCATAAATGAGTTGTTACATTAAAAGTGGGCGATTAATCACTGGGGATTACATATGATAAATATGCAAAATCACAATCATAGCATTATTATTAAGCCACCATTAATGTCACGCGAGGGTAACCATGGAAAGTAGAAGAAAGTGACACCGAAAATGACTTTTTCCAATTACATATTAGATTTGATAGCTTAATTAGTTCAGAGAATGCGACATTCCTACAGTATTTACTTTTTTCACTGCGAGGAATTCGGAAGCCCACTTCGAATGGGTAAGATTCGGACCCATAAAACCAATTTAATGCATTGGATGAGATGTGAACTAGAGATTTGAACGAAGAGACCTCGATATGAACTTGTTTGCACGAAACAACTCGCGAAATCGAACGCGTATGGTGTACCTAATTGCACTTTCCTTTTTTCCTCCCAATAAGCCAATCAGATTTTTTTCATTTTTTTAAAATGGATGTCCTTCTTTTTGAACGAACGAGGCTGGAAACGGATGCTGTTGCTGGCCGACTCATCATCGCAACATCATCTCAGTGCTCAGCGATAAAACTAGGATTGGCTTTTTCTACTAAAAAACACGGGATGTCGTGAAAGTCACCCCGACAAGCGTCGGCCTATTCGAGTTTAAATTTAGCCCTCCCAGTACGTGGCGCTCCTGTAGCCGCGCCACGTGTCCGCAGTGTCTCCTGAGCCGGCCATCGGTTAAGAAAGAAAGGAACATAAATTCATAATCAAAGCTCGATGTCGGGTGGACCTGGATCGAATGACGTGTCCCGACCCGACCCGACCCGACCCGGAGGGCATGCGAGAAAGCGAGGGGGGAGAGTAGAAAAATGGCGGGAAATGGCGCGGGTCCCGTCCGCGAATTGCGGCGGCGGAATTTCCCTGCCGCTCTGCTTAGCTTAGCTTAGCTTAAAGCTGTCGTGGCGCGCGGAGGAGTGGGGCCCGCCCGACCGGCAGAGCATGGTCAGCAGCGGGGGGGTGGGCAATTCTTGTCTGCCGGACGGGGGCCCCACGCGCGCCGCCGCGTCGGTCGGTTTGCTCCGTTGACCCCTTCTCCTCTTCCCGGCCGCCGCGCATGCCCACGCCTGCCATTTGCGAACGCTATGATATAGACATCACGGCACGAGGGCTAACGAGTTGCGCCTTTTCTCTTCGACCGTTCAATAATTGCGAAGCTACTGCGCTTATTTTGCAGCCGTGGTGGGCCGGCGATGGATCGTCGGGTGACGTAACTGTTATAATTCTCACTGGTTGATGCAAGCGAGTTCGATTTCTCAATTTTTTGTCCGCCTCAAAATATTTTGACAATGCTTTGGTTCGTGCACAAACGACTAGCCTAAGATTCAGAATATATTGCCGATCTTAGATTTCTTGATTGCATCGAGGCATGCGAATTTGTAGCTTTAGACCAAGCATTTTCCCATGGGGACATATAACTTACGTTTTTGAACATAGCAAGAGTTTTGATTAACTATACATATCAACAACTACATATTTAAAAAAAAAATTAGGTAGAGGACTAAGCACGAATGGTAAGAGCCGAGAAAAATTCTTCCGTTTTGATTCATGGTTTCCCTTTCCAGAAGTACATTAGACACGATATTTAAAAAAAAAAAGAGTATGTGGAATGGAGAAAGGAAAGGGAGAATCGAATTTGAAATGCGAACTCGCTAGGAGGACCGAAAAAATCTCAGACTTTCCCCCTTCAATATTTCTGGTGTACAGAAAGGACTTTCAAAATGATTTCATACAACGATTAAGAGAAATCAAAGTAATCAAACATAAAAGTTCTTAAAGTCCCTCTCGTCAATCTGTCCGAAAATGATGGGATTTGTGGGGATTGTGTAATAACACGCTCGTACTCTTATTCTATCGTGAGCTTGAAACGCGTAAAATAATTCCTTTATTAAATTTATTTCTCTTTTCTAATTATTTGAATCTAGTCCTTTTTCCTTGTATTCGCCTCCGTCAAAATAAATGCATACAACAACTTCTTCTTTTTTTCTCGTTTAATCAGTTCGGCTCGTTGATGATCGCACTCCGTCATGACCGAAAGGCTAATAAAATTGCGTGAGCATTTTATTTTTTTTATCGGTTTTGAACGAGTTTGTTGCACATATATTCGAATTGAGCTCAGTATGTGGTGAATTTAATGTTTACAAACATAGTATCCCAACTACACCCTTCCAAAATTTTAAATTTGTCAACCGCCACATAAACACTTAAATTTTTTTTTTCTATATCCCGAAAAAACCCAAATATATATTTATGACATATATACCATTTATTAAATTATCATCCAGGGTATATTTGTTGCACTAGTTTGGGAAATTTATGTCATGAGTTGGAGATTTTTTGCAATGTTAACCACGTAAATAATAGTTGGGAAAATGACACATATGATTTGTGAACTTTTGTTTAATATGTAATGTCCAGTGTAATATACAATATTATCTTTAATGCGATTTTTGAACTTTTAATATATGTTCAATATAGTTCATATATTATATGAAAAAGTTCAATATTATTCCTTGAACTTTTTAAGTTCAGAGACTAACTTTCAATATGCACCAAAAATTTAAGAACTATAATAAACAACTTTAAAGTTCAAAAATGACATTATATATCAGATTAAAATTCAAGGATCATATTGAATAAATTAAAATGTGAGGACCACGGTGTAAATAAGAAACTAAAGACAATCCAATCCATGTAATTATTCCATAATATTTTTCAAATCGCGCTTACGTGGGTGGGGAGGGTGAGTCAAATAAAGAAAGCAAGAGCATCATTATGACCGGTAAGCAAACACGAAAATAATAAACATAAAAGAAGAAGAGAATAAAAAGAAAAAGAGGTAAAATAAAAAAAAAAAATAGCCGGGGGTGGGAAACCGATGAAGGCGAGGAGGAAGAATTTACAAAGAACAACGACAGCACCAACGCCAACCCCAACACCACCACCTCCACCACCACCATCCGCAAAGATGGAATCATCCGTTTCCTTCCCCTCCTCGTTAACCGAAACCACCCCCACCCCCACCCCCACCCACTTTCCCTCCCCTCATTTCCTCCCACCACCACCACCACCACCGCCATCTTCGCCTTCATCCGCCGCTCTTCTTGAAGCATCCCCGCCGCCCCCGATCGCCCGATCCCGTTCCCGATCGCGATCGCTCCCCCGCGCCCACCGCGGTTTTCGGATCCGTCACCCCCGCTCCGGATCGATCCGCGATTCGATCGGCCTCCCGATCCTGAGGTATCATTCGGTTTTCCCCGATCTCGACGCGGTTCCGTTTCCCGGGGGCTCCGATCGGTTTCTCGGCACTGCGGTTAGGCAGTGACTGACCGGGAGTGGGTGGTGCCCGGCGGTTTTGTTCCTTTCTGAAGCGCTGTGTAATCTGTTCTCCGATCTTTAGTTTCGTTGTTTCTTCGTTTCTTTCGGACGGGTTTGTGGACGGTGGGTGAGTTTCTCGAGCTTCCGATGAACTCGAGGATGCGGAGATTGGGCCGCTTCGGCCGAGCTCCTTTCGGCTTTCTCGATCAATCGGGAACTGAGGGACTCGCTTTGGTGATGTTTTGAACTCGACAAATTTTGACCATTATTTGATCGTCGGAAGATGAAGGCGAATGACGGAATCTTGACTGTGTTTTGCCGTGTGTATTTTGGTCGTCTTCGTGGGTTATATGCCGTTTTGCTGCGGCTGAACTACTGATTTGAGATGCTGGGTTTTCCACCGTCCTCTTCGTTTTTCTTACTTTAAGCTCGAGAGCTCGTGACGTTTTGCCGCGTTTTTCTTTGTTTATCTCGTGTAATTAATTCGTTTTCGCTTCTAGTTTCATCAGTTCTATCATCGAGCATGTGTAGTTTGTTTGCTTGGGTCATTCTTAATCTTTCTCGTCGTGTAATGTTCACGTTTTTGTTTTCATCAGGAAAGATGTTCGGAGGTGATCCCAACAATTGTGGGTTTCCTGTGTTCCTTGGAGATAATGGGTTTCAATATGATACCAATGCACTGCCTCAGCTGCAGTTATTTGGAGATTGTAAGTTCAAGCAAGAATCCATCGTTCATAGCTATCCTATCTTTTCATCTGTGAAAACTCTTCTGTCGTTTTTAGTCCATTTACACTATCCTCCTGCTTCTGCTGCTGTTCTCATCATCATCATCATGACCATCATCATCAACAAAATTTACCAGCAGCCTATATATTGTTATTATGCTGCATTATCATCAAAAGTCAGATACGGAGGTTGCCTCTGCATCATTGTCGTCATCATCACCACCATCATCATCATCGTCATCAGTATTTGCTGCTGCCGATATATTGTTTTTTTTTTGGTAAAAGGTAAGAAAATGCTGTCAATATATTGTTTTTTTTTTCGGTAAGGTAAGAGATATAATAAAAGGGGGCTGCCGATATATTGTTATCGTACAGCATTATCATAAAAAGCCTGGTAGCTCAGAAGATAACCTTTATATAAATAGCAGCTATTCTCATGGAGTCATGGTACACATGCAATCTGCAAACCTGTACCTGTGCAAATTCTTGCCATGCTTATAAAGAGAAGACTATCTTTTTCCTTGCTTTGTCTGATCAGATTCAAGATAATCGAAGTTGAGCAACTTTGCTTTTGGTTTGACATGCCCGAGAAATAATCTAAGTAACTCCTGGATGCACATTGGGTTGTGTTCTGGATTATTCATACTATAGGAATTGGCAATCAATATTTTATTCGAAAGTTTGGTGCTACTTTTGTGCTGTTCTTGGACAAGATGTCAGTCGGTTGCTAATTTCTAATTGCTTTGTCATCGAAATTTCAGGAGCAGGGCTAGTGACTTAAATTAACACTAGTGCTTTGAAAGTCACCACCCTAGATGCTTTTTATTTGGCTGGTGATATCTTCCACGCTAATATTCTTCTCTTCAACTTTTCTTGCCCATGCCGTTATACTTGTTGCCTTTTACTGAGAGCATGGCACTTACTGCCACTTAGTCATATGTATCAAGCTTACCTGGGCGTGTTTTTTAGCCTGGACCTGTTGAATTGGTATGATGTTTTTAGCATAGCATGCTTAGTTTGTCTTTATAGCTAGAGCCTAGGGGCAGTTTATTTCTCATACATGGGGGCACATGATGTCAAATATCATTCATTCCATGCGATTTCCTGTTTAAGAATTAAGTATCAGAAAGAACTCTAAGGCTACCTTCGTTCTGCAGAATTGCAAGGAGCACTTCTTTTTGTTGTTGCCTTGCATTCATATCAGTCAAGGATGTAGCTTAACTTTTTTTCCTTGCATTACATGTTTTCTATTGTCATAATGTAATGCATTCTGTCACAGATCCAGTTGGAAATAGTATCAATCCCTTAAACTACACCAGAAAGGATCACGGTGCCAATATGGATCGATCAACTAAAAGATTTAGGGAAGCTGAATCTTTTTCCAAAGAGCAAAAGCATCCAATAACTCTCAGTGATAAAATCTATCCAGATGAAGCAGGTCATTCTGGGAGCATTTTCAATCCCAATCCTGTGTCAACTGGTTTGAAACTTTCATATGAAGAGGATGAACATAACTCCTCTGTAACATCTGCAAGTGAAAGCATGACAGCTGCACTGCCTCTGATTCTGTCGCTTGGCGATAATTTCAAGGTGGAGTTTGATCGGCAGAAAGAAGAATTTGATCACTATATCAGAATACAGGTAATCTCTTTATGCGAAAGGTTCTATTTTTGTCCAGAAATTTTGGGATTTTTATAGTAATGCTCAAAGAATACAAGAAATGAGTTGTCTTGTTTTGGCTGCAGAACCACTTACAACTATTGTGGCTTAATATTCAATTGGTGTGGTTGGGTGATGCCTAATATTTATGCCCGTGTCATTGGCAAATTCATGAATTGGCAGCATGAATTGAATATGTTTGTTCAAACTCGTGGCTGTATTTCTGGTCATTTTGTTATTGACAGTCAGAGATATTATTTTGCATTGTCCGCGGATGAACAATCTTAGCTTTAGTTTAGACTTTGATATTTAATTCTCTAAGTTTTCGACAAGCCTATGCTTAATTCTTAAGATTGTTATCCAGTGGCAAACACCAAACCACCCAACCCCACCCCCCCCCCGGCCCCAAAAAAAAAAAAAAAGAAAAGAAAAAAAGAATTGATGTCTTAAAAGAGATGATCTTCTTTGCGATGCTAGAACAAAAGCAAAAATAGTAAGTTTTTGGAGATCCATTTTCATGTTCAAGTGCGTTATGTCTGGTACACGTTCAGAGGATGTATCTGCACTGGTTAACTTTTTCCAAACGATAAAGATGGATGCAATAATCTGCCATTTATTGTCAATAGGATATAGTTAATACATCCATTTTTCCCTGTTTTTATCAATGTTGAACTCCAATGTGTGCTGGTTTCTATGAATGTTATTTGCATGTTGTCCACTCAATGAGATGAGAGGACATCTCTGATTCATTGGGAGAGATATGCAAACTAATAACCTACTGAGATGTCAATTTGTGGTGTATGGCGAAAGCTTTCTACAGCACTCACTTTGAAGCTGGTTGCCTCATGTTTTCAATCCCCTAAATTGTCCTTGTTTATGTATAAAAAAAATTAAAAAATTGTCCTTGTTTATGTAGATTTGCCACTTTAATTGGTGCTTTTGCCATCTTAATGACCACTTTGCTTACATCAGGAAGAAAACATAACGAAGGGTGTAAGAGAACTAAGGCAAAGACATACAGCTGCTTTTCTGAGTGCTGTAGAGAAAGGAGTGGGCAAGAAGTTACACGAGAAGGACCTTGAGCTAGAAAACATGAACCGCAAGAACAAGGAACTAGAGGAAAGAGTTAAGCAGGTGACGGCAGACATTCAATCCTGGCACTACCGAGCTAAATACAATGAGTCTGTTGTGAATGTACTGAAGAGCAATTTACAGCAAGTCATGGCACAAGGCACCATGCAAGGGAAGGAAGGCTGCGGGGACAGTGAGGTAGATGATGCAGCCTCTTACACGAACCAGAACCATCTCAGCTTTGTGGACAGTTTTGGGACATCAGGGGTCACAAGGAACCGGATGACCTGCAAATCATGTAAGATTAAAGAAGTCTCCATCTTGTTGTTGCCTTGCAAACATTTGTGTCTATGTAAAGATTGTGCAGCGTTCATTGATGTGTGTCCCCTCTGCAATATGATAAGAACTGACCTAGTTCAAGTGTACATGTGTTGAGATTTTCCCTTGGTCTGTGCAAGGCCTAGATAAGCACTTGCAGTTGTCAAAATGATGATGTTTGCTGAGTGAATTATTATGATATGTGAAGTGGATTGCCCCTCTTTATAATCAAGAGTTGTTCGATAATGGTGTGTTGGTCATGGATAGCTAATCAGTCGGATGAATGGCATCCTTAAGAATAAATATTCGGAAAGATATTGCCAATTTGTGTTGGCCTTGGCTTCCTTTGTATTGCATACTGAATTGGAAAGGCAGATTAGCCGATAATGTTGATGATTGGGCTGTTCAGACAGTTTCGGTTCTGTAGGCTTTGGGACTTTTTTACGCCAAATGTGGAGGTTCGGTGCAATGTCGTGATTCAGTCACCATTCCGGTTCAAGATCTTTGTGAGTACTAGGGCACTCTGGGTATTGGAATCATGTCTTTGGTACTAGGACGATCCGTCGATGAATCTTAGAAATATGCACTTGTTAAATTTCTCTCATAAAAAGTGGAAAATTTGAAGTTCAGAATTGTTTGTGGTTTGGGAAATATCCTGAAAAATTAGTGGAGTGTTAGAAGTTAAATAAGAGGATATTTTTTCTTAGCTTTATAATTACCTTAATCATTTGTTGCTCGATAATTTTTTATATATTCATCTAACGTATGACAATTTTCACATATGACAATGAAAGAATATCATGAGTAATTTTCCTCATCTTATCCTGAATTGTCAGGTCACACTGCTCGTAATTTTTCACGTAACATTTTTAAACTTTGCTATTTACTGCTTAATTTACTCAAATCGATAGTTTCCTCATCTTCTCGTCAGTTTTGTTAGCAAAACTACCGGATCATAAATAACTTTTGTTTTGCGTATTTAATTGTCATTATTATAAGGTTTGTTAGTTTTATGAAAAATAAATTATTTTAAAAATATTTTTAAATGAGTGCACTGCTTGAGTGCACTATTGGATCATAAATAACTTCCGTTTTGCATATTTAATTGTCATTACTATAATGTTTCGTTTATTTCGTGAAAAATAAATTATTTGAAAAATATTTTCCTAATCACTCACAAAAACGAGTGGATAAAAATTATTTTAATCATTCATAAAAATAGTTAGACAAAAATTATCGTCGACAAATTTTTTTTCCATTGGCTAATTATATCAAACGATACAAGTGATTATTTTTAGGAAAATATTTTTTAAATCATTCATTTTACACAAAGCAAACGGAGTTTAATAATATGTTGTTTATGACTTTCTTTAAAAGCATAATTTCGGTGTCGTAAATCTATTAGATTCTATGATTTATAACTTTCCATGAAAAATTTTATAATTTACCTCGGCTAATAGTAAATTCTCATCTTGTATTTCTAGCAAACTACATAATTGTTCGTAACTTTTCGACATTCATAATTTTCTTCACTTGTAGTAATTTACATGTTACGTATCTTTGGTGACTTTTTTTTACAGGCGTAATTTTGCTCTCCTCGTCACGAGTTTTGTGAATCCTATGATTTGTACTGATACTCCACAAAAAGTAGTAATCTGCCTCAGTTAATAGTAAATTTCTTTTGTCTTATTGTTAGTAAATTACCCAATGAATCGTAATTATTCTTTGTTGTACGTAATTGTCTTCGTCAATAGTAAATCACTGTAAAATTTGCTTTCGTAACATTTCTTTGAAGGACGCAATCTCCCTTTTGCGGTTGTTAATTTTTTAGGGTCTATGGTTCACGACATTCGTTCATATTCAGCAAAAGTTCATAATCTAAGTTAATAGTAAGTTTCTTATTCAGTCGTCTGCAAAGTACCTAAATGTCCAATTAAAAAGAAGTTATGTATTTCCCCATTGACAAAAAGATATATATTCTTTAATTTGTGGATGAAATAACCTCATTTGCAAGGTTTACGCAACATTGACTTCGACCATGTTCAATTATCATTTTTTTTTTATTACCTCTTCTTATTGTCGTGTCTACGTTAGTGCATTTTCTAATGTGCTACAGGCACATATTAGTGGCCTGACGGACGAGGTCACTTTCATCTCTAATCAAAATGGCGCTTTAACTTGACGTGGTCTATTCATCTACTAGTAAGTTTTGTAATGGCAGTTCGAGTGCCAACTGAGGAAGCAAGGGCTGTGGTAGCTACTGTATAGCATGAAAACAGCACCAACCGAGAAACTTAGAAGATGGTCATAACTATCCTTTGCACTTCATAAATCAGTGAATCAGTAACTTTGCATCGCTCTTCATAACTTTTTCTTAATCAAATGCAAGTCTTATCACCTTTGAGTCCGCAACTATTTTTTGAACGATGGAGAGTTATGATAGGAAATCGATTTTGCCGGTTACCCCGTTGCATGTAAAGGAGATCTGGTTGTGATGTACGTGCCTCATATTGTTCAGTCAACAATTTAACTTCACCAAGAAGTTGCATTTTGGACCGGTCTATCACTCAGAGCAATCCTCTTTCTAGAGTGGGTATTAAATGCGCAACAAATCATCCATACCTAACTTCGATTGGTCATTCTCCGTATACGGATGACCCAATCGAGTAAGAAAGAGATTTCACATGCTTGGACCACATCAGGACCCGACCCGACCCGACCCGACCCGACCCGACCCGTATCTCTCACCAACTCAAGATCCAAACCTAATTCCACAGCTATGATGAACCTGGACGCGACTGTGGTACCA
The DNA here is from genome assembly GCA_014182515.1 of Eucalyptus microcorys. Taxonomy (NCBI): domain Eukaryota; kingdom Viridiplantae; phylum Streptophyta; class Magnoliopsida; order Myrtales; family Myrtaceae; genus Eucalyptus; species Eucalyptus microcorys. The sequence continues at coordinate 26,139,292 of CM024572.1, forward strand.
GCGAGGGACCATTTGCTTTCCGCACCGTTCAATGCGTTATTATTATAATAAAATCTCCAGATTCATGGCGACTTGCCAAACACGAGCGCCCCAACGCCCTGCGAATATCCCCCAAAAACGACAAAGAATCACCAGCGAATAAAGAGAAAGCATGAATATTCCGCATTTTCCATTTCTGTCACCACCTCTTTCTCAGTCTCGATCGATCGATCGAAATGCAAAGCACGGCGTTCGGCCTCTCTCCTCCGCTCCCCTCCCTCCGGTCGCCGTCGCTTCACAGCCGCCGCTCCGGCTCCGGCTCCGGCTCCGGTTATGATCCCGTCCGCGCCTCCGCCGTCGCCGGCTCTCCCGATGACGTCCCTTCCGGCCTCGCCGCTCGTTGTTTCCCGCCCCGACGCTGGTCCTCCGTCTCTCCTTCCTCCTCCTCCTCATCTTCGAGGCTCAGGCCGTGGAGCGGCGTGGGCGGTTTCGGTTGCGAACGTGAGGGGAGGAGTCGTTCTCTCGAGGCTCGGGCGACGTCGGTCCCGGAAGCTGCCGGCGACGGCGAAAAGTCCGGGAGCGCGGCGAGGACGCTGGAGCTCGGGCTGTTGTTTGGGTTCTGGTATCTCTTCAACATCTACTTCAACATCTATAATAAGCAGGTCCCCTTTTCCAATGATTTGGCTGGCTTCTTCTCATTTCTTGAATCGTCGTCGTCGAGTGCGTCCTGCTCGATATGTCGTGACCGTGCTTCTCGTGTTTGTTCCTCGTAGTTTCGATGGTTGCTTGGTATCCTTTCGGATTCTTTACTTACTTCCTTCCGTGCTGACAGTTCTAGACTACCTTTTTGGACGTACTGAGCGATTACTGTAGTTGTTTTCTCATCAAGTTTCTGACTGCGACTCCTGTTGGTTAGATTTGTCCAACGACTGTCGAATCTCGAGTTTTGTTACATGAACAATAAGGATCGTCGCCCAATGAAGCCACAGGGTCACTTTAAGAAATTGAAAAATCTATAAATAATGTTAACAGGTGATGGTGATTCATCAACTGTGTTAATAATTCGATGTTAGCAATTCCATTATTTAATATATTAAATTTTCGTGATTACTCATGCATATGCATCGATCGGACGGGTTAATGTGATTTTGAAAGGGCAATGTGTTCGATAGCTTTCCTAGGGCGAAATGCCTTGAGACCAGCATCATCCGTTTCACTTTGGCTGCGTAAGCCGTTGAGTGGTATAAGATGGGGGCCACGGATAGTACTTTTGGAAGCACTTGGTATTTGAGTGGTTTGAGAAAGAGAAATCTGAAAATGTTACTCCCTACAGGTTCTAAAGGTTTATCACTACCCAGCAACCGTCACTATGGTTCAATTTGCTGTGGGGTCTGTACTTGTTCTGTTCATGTGGACATTTAATCTCTACAAAAGGCCAAACGTCAGTCGTTCACAGGTATCTGGCCATGCAATTGCAAGTCTACTGTTTTTACTCCTCACATTCAAATTTTTTGTTTGATCTCATTCCTGCTTTGACCGTTCTATCAACAGCTTGTGGCAATTGTTCCCCTGGCAGTGGTACACACGTTGGGTAATCTCTTCACTAACATGAGTCTTGGAAAAGTAGCTGTTTCCTTCACTCATACAATCAAGGCCATGGAGCCCTTCTTCTCGGTTATTCTCTCTGCAATGTTTCTGGCAGAGGTGCGTTTCTCTTTGAGATTTAGGTCTTAACTTTCAGGCTTTCATGATAAGATCTGGTTGATGAAACACTAGCTGCTTCGGTGACGACACATTCTGCTTCTGTTCGTGATGTCAATGTCCAATGATGTAAATGGGCCCTACTTTCTTGCGCGTCTGTTTTGCTTCTGCTCTTCGCTAATAGGCCTGATGATATCTTGAACTTGGTTTATTCGGTGACTTGTGATTCTGTGGTCCGTACTCAGGGATCCTTTACTCTGACATCTCCTGGATTCTGCAGATACCAACTCTCTGGGTTGTTGGTTCCCTGGTACCAATTGTTGGTGGAGTTGCATTAGCATCCTTGACTGAGGCTTCTTTTAACTGGTAAATTTTGAATGCAAATGCATTTGTTAGATGACAATGAGTTAACTAGGATAATTTGGTTTTGTGTATAATGAGAACTATGAAATTTTTCCTGCAGTATAATACCTTTTTCTTTTCAATGTTTGTAACCTGGTTTCCTGATTCTGAAGGGTGGGGTTTTGGAGTGCAATGGCTTCAAATCTGAGTAATCAGTCTCGAAATGTTCTTAGCAAAAAGGTCATGGTCAAAAAAGAGGTGATCCATGCTGACTCTTTATCTTTTTGAGAATCTCCAGGTTGTAGTCTCGGTTTTGCACATTGACATCATGCGTCTGATTGATTTAGTCAAGCATCATTTGACAAAAAACCAAAGTAGTAATACCATCGTCCCCATTCTTTTCTTTGTCAGATCATCATCCATGTGCTAATGCTTCTAAATTTGCTTTAGAAGAAGAAAATAATGTGAGTTTGCTGATTGTTCTATATATTTTGTATTGGCAGGAATCAATGGACAACATCACTCTCTTCTCAATTATAACAATCATGTCGTTTATTATACAATTCCCTGCGACATGTTACTTGGAAGGTTTCAAATTTACTCCTGGCTACTTTGAATTGGCCGTAAGTGTTCCCTCAAGAATAATAAAACTCATGACTTCGAGCGGTTATGTTTTATTTTAAAGTGGGTCGTGGTTCATGTGTTTTATCATCTCGTGCAACAGGCTAAGAGTGGATTAAATGTTAAACAAGTATTGGTCAGGTCTTTACTGGCTGCCCTTTGCTTCCATGCTTATCAGCAGGTGAGTCTATCATTCCTTTGTTACTCTTATAAAATACTTGTTGTTGAACCTAGATCTTGAATGGAATTAAAATTTTAGTAATTTGATGGGCTAGATTTTCGAGATTTGAGTAACCGCTAAGCAAAGATGGTTGAGACTTGAGAGTGGTAACCCTGCTCCAATGGAATGCTTAAGTACTGATTTCTCAATTAGTTTAAAGCAATTAGGAAGCGAAACTCTTGTTTGTCTGGCTAATTTCTTAATCTACGCTTTAATTATGAGCTCTTGGTTGGTTACTTTCATTTGAACCAAAAAAGATGTACCTTTTCCTTATGGGTTTTGTACTCTAGCAAGATAGTTTTTTTAGAAAAAGTCCAGATAATCTTGCTATACTTAGTGGTAAATGACAACATGTCTATCTGTGCATAAACATTGGTTATAGATGCTCTTAATAAAAATGAATTTTCCAGAATAGTGTTATGTTTATGCGATGTTCTCTAGATAGGCCATTTTGTCAGATAACGGATACTAGGTCTTGTGATATAGCATCTCGGCTTGTCAGAACACATGGCATCTGGTATAGTGACAATATTTACATGTAATATGACCGATGGAAGTCCATTTAAGCCATCATTCCAGGAGCCCAATCTACACACTAGTGTTATAGACAATGATGACATTGACTTCTCTTGGTGGAATTACGCAGGTCTCCTACATGATTTTACAGAGAGTATCTCCTGTCACCCATTCTGTTGGTAATTGTGTGAAACGGGTTGTGGTCATTGTCAGTTCTGTTCTTTTCTTCCGAACACCGGTTTCCCCCATCAATTCTATAGGTAATGTTGGAATTACTTCCTCACCTTGATTTTGCTGCTTTCATTGAAACCCAGACTTTTGTTTAGCATAAATTATTCTGTTTGTTTGCATCTCTGTTTGCTGCACGATTCGAATCCAGAAATCGGCTGACATTGTCTTGTTTGCTGATGTAGGTACCGGCATTGCCCTCGCTGGGGTTTTCCTTTACTCCAGAGTGAAGAAAATTAAACCGAAGCCAAAGATGGCATGAAATCAGTTTGGAAAACGCTGTTAGCTTAGATCTGGAATTTAGATATGCTTTATCTCATACAGCAGCAATCGATTTGCTTGTAGTTCTGACAGAATTTGCTACTTGCTTTTACTTTGCACGAGGTTTATTCTTTTGCAAAACTCAATAATTGTATCCCGATTGATTGGCAATGGCAAGGCCCCTTGAGTTCTCCGTCTTTTCTATGACGTCGTGGTTTGAAAATCGTGAAAGCCACATCCATAATGATTATTTTGTTATTGATATCAAAGAATTCGTAGGAACAAGTTGATCAATGAAGTTAATTTAGTTGGTATCTTGGCGAACTGATCAGCTGATTATTCTTTCAGTTGGTTAGTAATTATTCATTATCATTAGTATTGGCATACGATGCTAATTGGCATGTGATAAACTAATTAGAGAAAAAGGAGCGATGCCCAGCAGTGCTATCTTTCTCGGCGCATTAGCAATGGGTACGTACGTTGTAATGCTCTCTTTAGGAGACGATCCTAAATAACGAATATACTCGGATCAACAAATCAAAAGGAACCGGCAATGCAATGTCGTAATCACTATAACACGCCAAAGGACAATAAGAAAAGAAAAAGAGCCATCCATTATTGTGCTGTATAGTGCTGAGTGAGAGGGATGCACGACATATTTAATTAGAAAATGAGGAAAAGATGGACCATCGTAATCTCTAAAGGCACCTTTGCTCAAAAGCTTTCTTAGGATCGCTTCCGTCGATTTCTGAGTGGCTGGGGAAATCGTAGGGCATTTCTTCGGCACAGAGCCAAGCTCCATTGAAGACCCGGATGACTTCTTGGTAAACCACTGCGTTACCTTCTGGTGTCAGGTGCAGCCCGTCACTGTAAACGAATTGAAGTACGGGGAAAAGATTTAAAACTCAAGATTCAAAAAGCGATCCAACAATACAAGTGTCGGGGATGCAGATTTCAGGATAAGAAAAGTCGGAACCTTTATTAAGTATAATTAGGAAAGTTCTGTTATACCACTTCTAGATGTTTTATGATATGACCAACCTCAGAAATTTTTTCTGCCACCGCTCAGTCTCCTGCATCTTGGACCATATATCGATTGCCCGGACCCCCAGTTCGTCGGATAACTGAACGCACTGCTGCGCGTAAGTTCCAGTCACTTCGTTGGTCCTTTCTGGCAGCTCTCTAGCATTCTTGCCGTACAACGATCTGCCATCACATTGTAAGAAGTTCGTCTAAAATAATGTTATAGATGGCAATCAAAACCGAGGAGATAGAGGATGATTAATCAATTCCTAGGGGCCTAGAAAGGTTTGAACATCTGGATTAAAGATTAAAAAAAAAAAATTCATAATATTCCTTTTTTCCAATTGCAAAGGTAAAATCTTCCTCAGAGGGACGACTACAGATTAAGTGCACGCAATCAGACAGTGACTTCACTCAGAATGCATGCAATGGTTAGAGAAGTTGTGGATCCTCATAAAATTTTAGAAGAAAAAGAAGTGTTGTACTTGTTCATGAAAGTTCGACGAAATTTGAGCATAAGGAAGGTAAGGTAGCGACTAAGATTACACAGAAGGAAAAGCAAAGTGTCATGCCATATCATATTGTGCCGGAATGACTTATTATACTGCAACAAAGGAGAAGTGTATACCCAGCATATTCATTACGTCCTTCCTCGTCAACTGGCGGTGGGGTAATAAGCACAATTAACATTGTGGGGGAACATTTCTGAGAAGGAGAAAGAGAGTTAACTTGTAGCTTCCAAATACTAAGACAGGCAAAGACATCTACAGAGCATGGCCTGTATATCACAAAGTTCAAATCTTTCCGCATAACATGGCATAATGACTGTTTCAAGGTTTGACTAGCAATCACCAAACCAAGCAACAAGATCGTCAGTTCACCATTGGTGACAAAGTGTGGATCACGTATCTCCAATGAAAATCTGAACTAAGATGCAAAAATTCTAGATACACACTAGTAATGCAACATGGAGAACTTAAAATAACATTTCTACTTTTAATAGCTCAACTAAATCAAAGTGATCTGAACCTTGAGATGATGAACGATCTTCTTGAGGTTCTCCTTGTATTCATCGACAGGCACATGTTGTTTTTCACTCGTTCTTCCCGCAAGAGCTGCATCATTAGCCCCGAAAAATATTGTGGTGGCTACTGGAGGCTTTGAAGAGTCCTACAAAGTCAGCCACGAGAAATATATGTTCAGGTTATGTTTGATGAATGAAAATGGAAACACAACTCTAAACATCTAAACTGTTTGATATGATTATCTAATGTGATGTGCATGCCATCTTCCGAAGGTTGCAGCTTTTCAGCTGCAGTCTAGCAAACTATGATTTGAGCTGGCCCCATGATTTGGTCTCAAGGTACAAAACGCCGAACTATGTTTTAACCCACAAGATCAATCTTTTGAAAGAGTTGACATGGGTCGCATTTCACACGGTTCCAAAGTAAGAATTATGTTAAAATCCTCTAGGCCTCGCATTTCCCTATCCCACTTCAAGTCAATTCCCAAGCTTAGAATAGGCAGCCCACCAAACATAGAGGAGAGCACTCCATCCAATGCAGTTTTTCTCCTCCTAATGGTTGTATCCATGGACGAGAAGCTAAAGAAGATGCCCTTCTCCATGAAATTGCAAGGCCCAATCTAACTAGCAAGTAACTTTATAAACCCCCAAACGTGTAATGCTATTGACAAACAACGGAACTTCCTATTCCTACCTGTTGCAGCAGAACATGACTCTCTTTTATGACCTCTTTCCCGTTTCATATGATATTGCCAGTAAGATAAGAATGTATGGAGAAGCTGCTACTTCCAATACATATACCAATACCCCTGAAGGTATTGAAGGGCAAACCATCACGACATCTAGGCAACACGATCAAATTCCCCATTGACTTTATGACCAATGTCTGGCTCACTAACTATCAAATTATCCTCCCGCCTACAATTACTGTGGCACATAGTCAAAAACTTTACCTCCCCCAATCTACTAAACATTCTTCTCTTGTCTAAAACCCATTTTAATCACCATGTCCACCATCTTTTTCACACCCACTTTCGAATGAGCGCCTTTCGAACAAGGTGCATTTCACCAAATCCTCAAATCCTCAACCTGGACTGCTAAGGATTGTTCATTCTCAACATCCTCTAGCACGATCTACAAGATACCCCAACCAAAATTCGTCGACTTGGAATCGTCAATTCCGAAAAGTCCTTCATTTACAAATCCAACAACTAGAACAAACATCAGAGCGAGAATCAAGAAGCCGCCGCCATTGGGTTCAAGAAACACAATAGGGAATTCCACCCAGAAAGGAAAAGATCACGCACCAGAGGGAAAATGTGTTGCAGCAAGAAGAGAACCCATCGGGTGTTGTACCCGGCGTACCCACGCAGAACTACATCGGCCTGCACAGCACCCAGAGAACATAAAATATAAAATAAAAAAAAAACACAAAAACAGATCACGCGTCGAGGAGCGAGAGAGGCGGCACCTCACCTTGCGAGAGTAGGTGTCGGCGAGGGCGGCGCCCCATCCGCCCGGCCGGAAGGACTGCTGCGTTATGGAATCCCCGAACAGCACGATCGCCGGCCTCATTCTGCTTCGCACGGGCGGAACTGGGACTGGGACTGCAACTGCAACTGGAAGTGGATTCTGTGTGCACGTGCGGGAAACGGGGGCAGGAAGGGGCAATGATTATTACGTCGGGAGAACGCCGTTACCAACCGCTCCACATTATCGTTACCGCCGCTTAACGAAAAGGGAGAGAAGAAAAAGGGCGAAAAGTAGAGTTAGGACTCCCCTGGCAATTCCATAAAAAAGAATGAACTTTAAGTGTTGTCCTAAATCTAGCCCAAACTTTATTTTGTCTAAAAAAAAAGCACGAACTTTATGAGTTATCTCAAATCTGACCCGAACTTTATTTTGTCTTAAAAAAAAAGTACGAACTTTAGGTGTTATCCCAAATCTGGCCCAAACTTTATTTGAGATAAAATAAAGTAATTCTATTACAAATAGGTTTCACATCTCTATTTAACTACAAGATGCACATGCTTTTAATATCTCGCTTTAAGGTAATGTAATCTTCGCTTTCAACCCACTTCTAACATTGCAAACAGGTTTGCCAATTGTTAATTGATCCAATGGCCCTAGCTATGTGCCTCGTCCCTTGAAACCGAAGGCTGCTGAATTATTTTTCCTATGAGAATCATCTGTAAAGTTCACCTCATTGGAGGGCGGACTTAAATTTAACACTTCCTCTAAACACTCGAATGCATCATCATTTTGTTTGTGTTGGATATTATTGCTTGACGTGGAAATGCCATGTCGGATGACTATGGAATGAGGGTTAACGGATGGCCGGATTTGGGACACAAGTGAAAATTTGTGCTTTTTTTTTAGACAAAATAAATTTTAGGCCAGATTTGGGACAATACCTAAAGTTCATGCTTTTTTTTTAGACAAAATAAAGTTCGGGCCAGATTTGGGATAACACCTAAAGTTCGTACTTTTTTTGAGATAAAATAAAGTTCGGGCCAGATTTGGGACAACACCTAAAGTTCGTGCTTTTTTATGGAATTAACCCCTTTTTTCTGCCAGCGTTCTCCATAAGCATCTCTTCCCCCTGTTTTATTCCAATTACTTGATCGGTGATCAGTTAGAGAATAAGAAGAGAAAAGGAAAAAGATAAAAGATAAAAAAAAGAGAAAAATATATTAAACGTATTAAAAAATTCAAAGAAATTCTAAGTTACAACAAAAAATTATGAGTCATACTAAATGCATTTTTATTTCAAAAATTAAAATTCTAAACAGCTATTAAACGCTTTCAAATGCTCAAAAACTTGTATATGGAATAGAATAAAAAAGAATAATTTTTAAGCAAAAATTATTTTTGATAATAGAATGGTTATCAAACAAGCCCTTACTAACAATAAAATGTAATAGGATTAGGAACTGTCTTTTGCTCCGAAGATTAAGGTAATTATAAAAAAATTATTAAACTTATTGTAATCATACCAATTCAATCCGAAACTTTCTAATTCAATCAATTTAGTCTAAAACTTTTTAATGATTTGTCGATTCAATTATTTGGTTAATTTTGGTCAGAAATCATTAACAAATATGTCAACTGCCCAACACGGCACAGCTGATCTTCACATTTACAACTTTTATAATTTTTCGATATAATTTTGTTTATTATATTTATTTTTTAAATGAGGTCAATGAGGGTGTGGAGTCCCTTGCCTAGATCTAGAGAGGGCCATCAGTGGAGGTAAATAAAATAAAAGGAGAAAAATAAAATGGGAAGGTTTTAAAAAAAAGTTGAAAATTTTGTTAAGGTTAGCGCCGACCATGAAGAATTGCTTATATCAATAATTTCTAATTAAAATAACTATATTGACAAATCATTAAAAAAATTCGAGACTAAACTTATCAAATTAAATTATTTAGAAGTAAATTGACACGAGTATAATATGCTGTTGGCAATTTCCCACCAAATATTCATATTCTACTCTGAAGAGTATTCAAGAGCTTTTATAAATGGCTTGTTATCGACACTCGAAATTGCCCAAACTTGTGACTGTCAATAAGACTGGGCAAGGCATGATGAGGCTGAAATTGACTATGAATCTTTTTGGTTGGCCATAAGTCACCGAGTGTTGAGGCGCGAGATGTCCATATGTGAAGACTAGATTTTCTTAAAAGAAGGACCAACGTTAAAGCCAAGATCAATCAATCAAGAGCAACGTACAAGTTCTGGTCACGAGGTCAACAATTTCGGCTAATGTGACAACCACTTCATAAAGGTCATAAATTTCTAAGGCCACTAACGGTGATGACCATAACCGTTAGACAGAGAAGACATGAAGCATGGATCGAATTGATTTTTTTGATAATCATTCGTAAATATGGATTGCTGAATTTCACGAGTCATGTAAGTTATTATTTGTTTTCTTCGCGACCGTTTTTAACATTTTAGTAACTATGAACATTTGAATTGTAATTCGAGCAAGGTATAATCAATCGATCATTGAATACTAATTGTTTTATTCCTTCCATTATCTTTATGTTTTGAAACCCTTTTAAATGGCCGGCAGCGATTACCTGCAATTTTTGTACCTCTAAATTTGTTGTCAATTCACATTTCCCATGGAAAAATCAACAAACAATTGTTTACACATCCTCTGTCAATTTTCATATCACTCCACCTTTTAATATGTGGAGTCTAATGACTAAATTGAAGATTTACTAATAATTTGAAGATCACATCTAACAAATTAAAAATTTATGAATAAGATTGTATATTTGGTCAAACTTTAGAAATCGTATTATATAAATTAAAAGTATTAATGACGACCAAAACTCAGAATAATTTGAGTTATTATCCTGGTAACAATATGGAGATCATTATAAAAAGAAGGGAAAAAAGACAAAAGCTCACAAGATTCTCTGTATCCGAAACGGCAGTCACCGTTAAAGTCGACGGCGACGCCGAGGGACGTGTGCAGGCAAGCTTCCCGCACCGTCTTTGGGGAATCTAATAGTTGCAGCAATCTCGACGCCACCACCACCACCATTATTTCCCCACACTTCTTCACTGCTTCGTCGTCCAGAGCTCCAAGCAAGCCGGCGACTCCTCCTCCTCCTCCTCCTCCTCCTCGCCGCCGAGCTAGGGTTTCTTCGAGCTCCGCTTCTCGATCCTCGCCTTCTCGAGTTCTTTTTCCCCGGAAACCATGGAGAAAGTCAGGAGAGCGTCGCACGCCGGCTCGTGGTACACCGACAACCGTGAGTCCCGCCGATCACCTTCCCCTCCTCGCTCTCGAAACCCAAAGCTCGTCTTTTTTCCCCCCTGCGATTGACGACCGGCGACGGATTCTCGTCTAAGACTCGCTTCGCGATTCTCGGTCATTTCTCTTCTTTTTTTTGTTTTTTTGGATTGTAAGGAAGTCGCGAATTGAGAGAATCTGTGCGGAGGCACCGGGCGTTTTCCCTGATAATGACACGGCTCGGGGGCCGAAGCAAACTCGACCGTCGATCAAACGTCGGTGCAATCGGGTCGCTCATGAGTTTTTTTTTTTTTATCTTTCTGGAATTGTAGTGATTCGATGATTTTGCGATGGGATGTCGTCGGCGTGGCTTGCGAAGCGAGAAATTAGCTTCATTTAGTGACTATCTTGGGTGATGAGTTCTTCTATTTGGTCTAACTTGAGAAATTAGTTAGCTTTCTTCAACTAAAACCAAGAGTTCCAATGGGTCGAGGAAATGTAGAAGCACTGGGTTAGTCATTGAATTTTGCTTGATTTTTTGTCCGAACGCATCGGTCGTGATGATATCTGTGTTTTTTGTATGATCATCAGCTAAGAAATTGGGCGAGGAACTCGAGGGATGGCTTAGAGCAGCTGCCCTGGAAAAATCTCCTGATGTAAGAGGCGTGATTGCTCCGTAAGTATGGGAAGTCTTATCTTGGTCTTCTCTTGATCCAATTGTGTTATCATTGGTTATACTCAAGGTTCGATATTTTGTTCCATGTCGTTCGCGATGCTTTGCTCGATGGCCCTGGAGTACAGGCATGCCGGTTATTCGTATTCTGGAAGGGCTGCTGCTTTTGCGTTTGGGAATATAGATCCTACAAACATGTACTTCTTCTTATCTCTGTTTATGAGCAATTTTATCCACCAAACATCTCCATTTGATTGCAATAGTACCATGTAGCGCCCCTAAAAGAAATGCTAAAAAGGAGAAATACAAGAAAACTAAAAAGCATACCAAAAGTGAAAAATTCAAAGCACTTGACAGAGTTTGTTTCATTTCTATTATCTCACCGATATATAATTTCAGTTCTAGGATATTCCTCCTTGGACCATCTCATCACTACTACACGCCCAAATGTGCTCTTTCAACTGCTACTGTTTACAAGACTCCCATTGGCGACCTTCCCATCGATTTGGAAGGTATTTTAAAGCTAGTTTTATCATGTTTGAAATTTTTAACTTTCAAGAGAGATAGATTTTCCCTGAGTCTTCTACGTAATGTTGTAATCCGAAGTGTGGGCTGTGGAGAAGATGAGAAAGTTGGTCCAGGTGGAAGATTGTTGCATAAGACATGTGTTATTGGCAATGCAGACCCTGCATGCTTTGTTTTCATTTTTATTTGTCCAATTGATGTTTGCTCCCGATCAAGAAATTCGTTGGTGTTTAAAAAGATCCTATTTACGACGTGCAATGTTCTTATGATGTGCTTTCCGTGTAAGAAAGTCTTCCTGCTTCCTTTGAATTGACATTAATTGCATGTAAGTTTTGATGATATTTTCCATTGGTATTCTGAAATTAAATGTTTGCCTCAAGTTACCCTTTTTATACCTTAACTTCAGTTATCGAGGAATTAAAAGCGACTGGGAAATTTGAGCTGATGGATCTTCGAATTGATGAGGCCGAGCACAGCATGGAAATGCACTTGCCATATCTTGCCAAAGTCTTTGAGGGGTACTACCTCTGGGACTAATTAAGTCTATTTTCGCTTCTTTTTGTTGAAGTTTACTGTTTAGTGGTTATAATGCAGGCACTCCGTAAAAGTAGTACCTATATTGGTTGGTGCGGTTAACCCCGAAAATGAGGCCATGTACGGGCGATTGCTGGCCAAATATATAGATGATCCAAGCAACTTTTTCTCAGTATCCTCAGATTTTTGTCATTGGGGAGCACGGTATGTACAGCTCTAATTTGCTAGTCATCTAAAGAGAACATTCAATCCACTTTGGTGCGCTTTGCTATTTTCATTGGGAAATTATTATAAGCCGGACCTTGAAGTTCTTTTCAGTGATGTTGAAGATATTTTGTAATGTGGAGTCTAAAATATCACAAGGGAAATCGGCAAGAGTACCACGACCAATGCCGAACATTCATTTTGTGATCATGACTCGTGAACAATTTTGACTCTGTGAAGTTTAATTCTTAAGCTTTACGGCATGGATGCAGTACATAGAAATATGTAGTAGCTGGAGAGCTGTGGTGGCGTGGTTTCATTCCTTCTTCAGACTAGTTTTTTTTAATATTTTTGCAGCAGGTTGTTGATGTTCTGATTAAGGCTATTGATTTGCCAAAGGGAAAGCCGGTTCTTTCTAGCCCTTTCTGCCTGAACTTGGCCTTGATTTGTCATTTGATTCAATCTGCCTTCCACAGAGGATTTCATGGAATTGGCAAGCAATGGAGATGCATTGCTGTTGCTGTCTGTCTTTCTAACCTGGTGCTCATCTTTTGTGTTTGGAAGATCGAGGATGGACTTAATGAATATCTGCAGCCTCGTTTTTCTTTTACTCACGAGACTGTGAATTAGTTATCCATAGATGATCTAAATCTTAATCTGATCTGATTGCATTGTGTTTGGCCTTTGGGGAGCTTGTTGAGATTCTCCGTTTGACATATCTCTGCCTACGGTCTATTTCAGATTCAACTACACACACTACGACAAAAAATATGGTGATATCTACAAGTCCATAGAGGCCTTGGACAAGATGGGGATGGATATAATAGAAACTGGAGATCCAAATGCATTCAAACAGTATCTAATTGAGTACGACAACACAATTTGCGGACGTCATCCGATTAGTGTTTTTCTACATGTAAGACCTCAGATCATCATGACATTGCTTGAATGCCTTAATGAATTAGCTGACCTGACAGCTGTTCGCATAAGGAAAGGTCTGATTAGTTGTTGCAAGAAATTCGGACATAGCATTCAGATACAGCTTGGCATGAGTGAGATTTGCATATAAATTTATGGTATCATTTCATGCTCCATCTTCTATAAATCATCTCTGACAGGTTTTTTTGTCTGGTCATATCACTGTCCAGTGTCTACCACAAATATCTGGCTTATAGTTCTAACCATGCAATCACAAGAGTGCCCGAGTAATGACAAGTCAGACTATCTTGACATGGAGCATCATTTTTTGTGCTTACGCATCTCCTTTCTTACTTCATTAGCTAGTAGCAACTTTGTATTACTACAATGGAAGCATGCCAGTATCACAAGTATCTATAAGCCAGATGAATCCAGTAAGTCGAGTTCTAATATGAAGACGTTAGAACTGGAAATGGCTCCCTTCAAGGACGTTAGCACTTACAAGCAAAAATGCAATGGGCACGTGGATTTTGGTTTCGCCACCATGGCAGCACATACACATTTTAGATTTTAGTGTGAAGTTCTCCTGGTGCATGGCCTTGTAGATGCAGGTGTTTAAGGTTTCTGTCTAATCTCCTCTTCTTCCTTTTTTCATGATCAGATGTCGAGGAACTGCTCTACCAAGATAAAGATAAAGTTCCTCCGGTACGAGCAATCGAGCCAGTGCAAGAGCATGAGAGACAGCAGCGTAAGCTACGCATCCGCAGCAGCAAAGGCCGATGCTTGATAGCTGTCGAGATATCTCTCGAGGGAGAAATGCCTGCTTGCCCGCTTGCGCGCCTCTGAAAATTGAATGTAAAAGATGATGAACCCATGACTGTTCTGAGATTAACAAGCAGACCCTCTTTTCTTTGTGGGCTCATTGTTATGATAATTCAGCGGTGGGAGATTTGATTTCAAGTGTTTTTTTTAACTGCAGTGCAGCAATGGGATCAAAACCTACGATAGCATTAGCATTCCGAAAAGGCTTCATAATTTACATGGTATTCGTTTTCGAGGAACCCATGGATGCTGCGCCTTAACAGCCGTCCGGATTACATGGGATCAAACGGCTCCAAATAGATCCCGGGAACTTCGATTCGTCACGTAATTATTTCGTCCTCAGCTTCCGCCACGTGTCCGCTCCACCGCCGTTCGCACCGCCGACCCCAACCTATAAATTCAAGCTTCCCGAACGACACCACTTCGCATTCGCTCTTCTTCTTCCCACGATCCCTAGAGACCTCGCTCCCCTCATTTCCATCGCTCGCTCAGATCGTACGATGCTCAGAATCGCCGGAGAGAAGCTGATCGGGGCCGCCGCCCGGGCGGTCCCACCGCGTCCGCTGTCGGTCCTGCGGCGGGCGTACCACGAGAGGGTGGTCGACCACTACAACAACCCTCGCAACGTCGGGTCCTTCGAGAAGGACGATCCGGCGGTCGGCACAGGCCTGGTCGGAGCGCCGGCGTGTGGCGACGTCATGAAGCTCCAGATCAAGGTCGACGATGCGTCCGGGAAGATCGTGGATGCTCGTTTCAAAACTTTCGGGTGTGGTTCGGCCATCGCTTCTTCCTCTGTTGGTGAGCCACCTTCTGCCGATCAGCATAATCTCTTTTTTCTCTTCCACGTTTTCGATCTTGACACGCTTTTGGTTCAGTAAATACGAATAATTGAGCGTTTCATGTGGCGTTGCTTCGTAAAGTTTCTGAGCTCGAGATTCTTTAGCGCTCTTTTCTAAGAGGTTGCGCCGGCTGGTGGCGTTGAAGAGATTTAACGCAAGTAGATTCGAGCGTATGTGGTTTGGCTATTTTCATGTTTTGCGGAATTGCTCCCGCGGGCAGCAAATGAAAGGGTTTCCTCTGGTTCTGGTTCTTTCAACGGCGTGCTCTCTAGAATTCTAAGAATGAAATTGATTCATTATTCACGGGCTGCTAGATTTAACCGTTTTACCAGAGGCATTGGCCGACGAGGTGGTGACCGGTGAAGTAAAGGCGCATGTTCATCGCATGTAACGTCTCTCTTGAACTCGGTTTGAGCTTTTTAGCTGAAATTCTGGACACGGATTGAACTGTGATGAGATGGTAAGATGGAAAAGAAGATGTCTGCACAAAAATAAGGATTGAAAACCATAATAACCAGGAGGGGGGAATAACTGGGGGACATAGGAGGAGAGACATCATGTGGTCGGTCGTTCGTTAAGTTTCTGCTGCGTGAAAAGCATGCTATCAATTTCAAGCTCGGATGTGTTTTTAACCTTTTTGAGTCTTGACAATGTCTGCATCCTATCAAACTATGTTGTATCTCTGCACTTATTGATGGCGGAATTCTCTTTACCGTCTTCCCAGCTACTGAATGGGTGAAGGGCAGAGACATGGAGGACGTCTTATCCATTAAGAATACGTAAGCCTCTTTCTGTTCACGATCTTCCACAGCTAGCTAAGTGTTGTGGTCAAGTCTCGATCTCGTGCACCGTCATGGCCCCTCGGCTGATTTAGAGGCTGATTTGCGACTTCCTTCGCAGGGAAATTGCGAAGCATCTCGCCCTTCCGCCAGTGAAGTTGCACTGCAGCATGCTTGCTGAGGATGCCATCAAGGCGGCTGTAAAAGATTACGAAGCTAAACGTGCCAAATCAGATGGCCGTCCCGATGCCAGTCCAAAGGCGGTTGATGCTTGAGATATAGAGATGCTGATGTAAATATGAGGACAGAGCTCACTGTCACTGGACGTACTGCCTGTTTTAGCAATGTTCTAAAACCTAGTATTTGTATGTACTTGTGTGAGTATCGTATGTATGTTTTATGTTATGCCTAGCGCCGTGATGAATGTATTGCTGATCCTTAAGGAGATCATTTGATATTCTTCCTTTGCATAAAGCAATGGCTTCTCAGTGGTGATGTCCAAAAAGTTTTTAGATGCTAAGGCTGTTTGTGTCGAGGGTGTCCTCTTCCTAGCACTTCGGGGAAATATTGGTCACTGGATCCTTAGATATATGAGGAGCTCTCTTAACAGACATCGAAGTAAGTTTTAAGGTAGTTGGTATGAAGGAAAACTGCTTTTCACGAAATTATTTTTTGGCCTTTCAGAATTTGGATGACAAAATACTAATCAATTTATGGAAAAAAAAAATTTTCCATAGACTGAAAACAACAATCTTAGATTGGGGGCACGCATCTTTCACCGAAAATTCATAATAATGCAAAATATTTTTAAAAAAATCATTTTTTGGGAAAATTGTTAGGGTGTATTTATTTCGCGGAAAATGAATTGTTTTTAAGAATATTTTTCATGAAATAATTGCTTGAATCACTTTCATATATGAATAAATGAAAAACATTTTCATCATCCATGAAAATAGCTTGACATAAATTGTCGTGGATAATGAAAATTTTTACAATAATTAATATTTCAAGCGATGATAGAGATCTTTTCAAAGAAAATATTTTCCAAACTATTCAATTTCTTTGCGAAACAAAGGGAGTTTTAGTTTCCATTTGTTTGATGATTCCTTTATTTTAGAATGAGGAATTGTTTTCTCCCAATTTAAGCTTTGTTGTTTTCAACCTGTGGAAAACTTTTTTTGTAGATTAATTTGTTTTTCGATGTTCAAAAATCAAGAATTTGAAAAATAATTTCTCGAAAACAGATTTTCTTCTCGAGTTTGTCTTTTTGAGAAGCAAAATGACTTTAATTATGTGAACTTTTGAACTATGGGAACGAGAGACTCATTAATACTCCAATATTGAAGACTTATTTGATAACCATCTTATTTTTCTATTTTTCTAGTTCTTTTATTCCTTAGAATAGAAAAAAAACAAAAAATTGTTTGATAACATTAGTTATTTTTTTTATACTAGAGAATAGAAAAGTGGTTAGGAAATAGATTTGGAAAAGAAATAAGTGATAAAGAAAATCTACTTCTTTGTTTTTAGGAATCATTTCTAAATTGAGGTCTTTTTCTTTTTATGGTCGTATCCTACTCGTTCAGCTTAAAAGCTCATTTGGAAGATAGATATGGAAAAATTACTTTTAAAGGGAAATTATTCATAAAAATAGAAATGTCATTAAACATACAGTGAGCATCTCATAGCATGTCCAACCCTTTCAATTCTCACACCTACCACAATAGTCTACATATCATATCGATCTTAATCACTTGGAAAGCTTTGGAAATTTGGAAGGATTTCTTTAATCTCGATTTATAAAAATTCATTATGTTACTATCAACGATGAATTTTTCTTCAATCAAACATAATCGATTTAGAAAATTATATTTACGCAAAATACGATTCTTATTTATTATTTTATGTTTGCCAGCTGACATTCCTAATAATTATTATTATTATTAGATGGGCTGGTGTTGTTGGTTGTCGCCGTCATGCGCCGGAAACGCGAGTGGAAATATTCTCTCGGACCAGGGAAAAGGAAGAACATATATAAGGTCCAAGAACCGATCTTGTGTTGTCCCAAATCAAATTGCGAACTCGGGAAACGCTCGGAAATCATATTTCTCGAATTTGCTTGGATTGATTTCGGACACCGGCCATCCAGTTCAAAGGTCCGTGATTCGAATCCCCAGGTTTCACCGTTCTGAGCTCCAACCAGTCAAACAACAGAGTCGCCGTACCCTTGCTTCGCTGCCCCTCTTGAAAGTGACAAAACCCATCTCCTGTGTTTCTTTGATTTTCATCCAATCTCATCTTTTTCCAGTTTACTCCCACCATTGATCCATGCCCTTTTAATTTTTTCTTGTGGGTGCTTCGTTGTATTTGTCTTTTTTAAGCAGTCGTTATCACTCTTTCCCTCTCTCTCTCGCCTCATCCCAATTTGTACTGAGGATTTCTTTATTGCCACACGCTCTCGCCTCATTCCAATTTGTACTGAGGATTTCTTTAGTGCCTCACGCTACAGGTCAAAGGAAGCTATCCCACTCTGTCAAGGTGAAACGGTGCACTTTGAATTTTGTTTGTAAGTTTCTTGTATCTCCTAATCCTAATTGGTCTCGTTCTCTGAATATATTAATCGTTTCTTCCTCAGAAAATCTTCTCGTTTTATATGGTCATGATTTGGCCCTTTCACGTTTTCTTGCAGTAGATGACAAGTGTCCGATAGGACTGCTCTGCCTAGAAACGGGGGTTGCGTTGGTGAAATTTCGTCCTTTGGATTGATGGCTGGTCCAAGTGAAGACTACCAAAGCTCTCTTGGAAATGACGATATAAAAGATCAAGAAGATGCCCACGAGAGCAGCGATCCTGTAGACGAAGGCCAAGATACCGAGGGCGATTCCATGGCTCATCCGACTAGCAATTCCATCCACAGGTCTAGTTCAAGGCCACTGCTTGACCTCAGCAAAGCAGCAATTCAAGGGAACTTTGAAGAGAGAGATCCCACGATTCTTTTGCCTAATCAGTCTGATGATATCTCTCACTTGGCTCTTGACATTGGAGGTACGGAACAAGATTCCGGGGTTTTTTTGTTCCCAAGTTTTTTCAAACTGGGTTGGTGTTTCATTAGCTCCCTCAACTTTTCGCCCTTCTCTCTTTTAATTTGTGGAGCCGTAATTGGATGGATTGCATTGCTTTAATTTTCTGTGGGAAGTGTAAGGTTTGACAACAAAAAGAATCAAAAGTGATATGTACTGCATGAAGTTTTTGTAGAGACTATGCAGCACTCTGCTCTTGAGTGTTAAAGCTTTTCATAGTTGTTAACTTGTTTTTGTGATTATATTACTACGTTACCTCTTAATTTTCCATTTGATGGAGATATTTTCACCGTCTGGATGTTGACTTCATATTTTTGAGGATATACTATGCACGCAGGTTTCCACTCTTTTTTTCCCTCCTCTCCAGCGAATTTAAACTTCTTCCTTTTTCTCTATCTTTTATGTTTTTGGAGTGGACATATCGGCTCCTTTCACTTTCCCTGGTGATTTGAAGAACACTTTAATTTATCTTTACTAATATGTCGTGAGATCTTGTTTGCGGCTGGTGGATCAGAAGTGCTTGATAGTGCTTTATTTGGAGGGTTATACACGATACATTATATGGAATGCATAATTAGAAATGGATGATATAAATTCTTCTAACACTTGAGAAGAGATGAAAGTTGAGTTTTTGAGGAAAAGTGAATGATAGAATATATTCTAGCACTTGGAAGGGCGAACAAGGTCCTTGCCGTCAGAACCTTTTTGTCATCAGCTGCTTGTACTAAATGTTGGCTTCTAAAGCAGCCCTATTCATCATCAAATTTTGATGATGTGTTGGTGTTCTGGCAGGTTCTCTCATCAAGTTGGTGTACTTTTCAAGACACGAGGACCAATCCACTATTGATAAGAGGAAGGAAACTGTGAAGCTGAGACTAGGGATATCCAATGGCAACAGGAGAAGCTACCCAATTCTAGGTGGAAGGCTGCATTTTGTTAAATTCGAGACGCACAAGATAAACGAGTGCCTAGAATTTATAGACTCCAAGCAGCTTCATTGCAGTGGTATATTTCTTTTACACTGTCATGCTCTTGCACCATGTGCTCTTGCATGCTCGAGTGCTTTCCAGTACACTGGCACATTTTTTTGGGTGAACATATTTATCAGCAATTGCTAAGACGTTGTATTAGATTTTCAGTCTGTCATCTCTCCAACTTATCTTTGCTCCTATCTAGATATTGGTCTCTTTCTGTGATTTAATCCTATATCTTCAATAGAATGAATCTATTCTCCTTTTGTTACACTAATGTTCTGGTTTGTTATGTTGTCACAGGTGTAGATTCTCGTCATTGGGGTTCTAAATCTCCCAATTCACAACCCATTAACAATGCTGTAATAAAGGTGAACACTTGTTCATATGACTATTGTGGTGTATTATGTGATCCTTGCCAAATGAATGGAGAAAAACCAAAGTTTGTTTGATGTTCTTGAAGATGCGGACTTTTTGAACTTGATGAAATTTTTTTTATCTGATTGAATGAACACAATGTTTATAGTATACATGAAATGAAAAGGACCTACTTTTTCTTCATGTTGGTTGCAGCCCTCTCTGTGTTTTGAGAAGAAGCTTTCAGTGTCACATTGTGGACATTAGGGATAGTAATATTGACTTCCTGTTCCTTTATAAGCGAAAAGAAAATAACATAAACTCAGACACCAGTTAGTGGACGTTATGTTTCTCATCATCTTCTATGTTGTGCCAATTAATTTTTCCTTAAAAGGCCCAACTAATTTTTTCTCACGGTATTCATCCTAACATCATTAGTGGGGAAACCATAAGTTCCTTTGTACCTCTGTCAAGATCTATCTTTGTTACAAGTATGTCTGTATATGTATGCATGCCCACTTTTTGCTGAATTTCATTTTGTTAGCATGCTGATGTTTTTGAAAATCAACAAACATTGACGTAGTCAGACTTTTGGCCAGGGAATATTTTCCATCTTTCAGTTCTTATCTGGCAAAGATTGCGTGTGTTTGTGTTCGCTTTTTGTTGATTTTCATTTGATTGGCATTTGGATGTTTTTGAAAATGGACAATTTTCCTTATCTGGCAAAGATTGATGTAATCAGACTCTTGGTGAGGGACTATTTTCCTTCTTTCTGTTCTATTCTAGAGAAATCTGAGCCATTAATGCATTGTTCTTGCGAGAAGGCCACGGGTGGTGGAGCATTCAAATTTGCAGATCTCTTTAGAGAAAGGCTTGGCGTTAGTATTGAAAAAGAAGATGAAATGGATTGTCTTGTAGCTGGTGCAAATTTTTTGCTCAAGGTGAATCTTTTGCAGTTCCCCTTTCAGCTAGATTTCATTCTTGTCCATTATTTTGCTTTTCCTGAGACAAGGAACTGAAGTTTCAAGTTTATCTTCAACATCATAGATTTTATCAGGTGGACATGTTTGAGCACGTGAATCAACCTATGAGCCTGAACATGTTATGAAGTGCCATTTTTTATTTTCCGCTCAATTTTCTTGCCTCCAATCTTCACCATTTTGAATATCAACTACAGCAAAATTTTCTAGGTGGAGTTCTGCTATTGTTTACTCATTCACCCAGCGTTAGTAATTGTAGAATTATGTATTTCTCAACTCCTGCTCTGCATGACCCAAAAAAAAGAGAGAGAGAGAGAGAGAGAGAGAGAGAAAACTCCGGCTCTGCCAGCATGGATGGACATTAGTTTCATTTGCATTACTATTTTCATATGTCTTGGTTTTGATGTCATCCTTAAGTCTCTTGGAGCCTCCTAACATTGCTACTTATTGTAATTAGGCAATTCGTCATGAAGCTTTTACTCACACTGAGGGTCAGAAAGAATTTGTGCAAATCGACCACAATAAATTTCCTTATCTTCTTGTTAATATTGGATCTGGTGTCAGCATGATTAAGGTAAATTTATCATCTTTTTCGTGGCTGTGCGTAAACTTATATTTTCCTAGTTAGTGTTTTCAGTTTTTGCCTGCTACAGGTTGATGGCGATGGGAAATTTGAGCGAGTCAGTGGTACTAATGTTGGTGGAGGTACATACTGGGGCTTGGGAAAGCTGTTAACAAAGTGCAAAAGGTCAATCTTGATAGTCCTTGTTTCCTTCTATCTATCTGCAAGTTTTCCTAAGCTGGTGCCTTGGATTGTTTTTTGTGCTTCAGTTTTGATGAGTTGCTAGAGCTAAGTCAACGGGGAGACAACAGGACAATTGACATGCTTGTTGGAGACATATATGGTGGTATGGATTACTCTAAGGTATGACTTGCTTTTGGTTCCTTCCATTGAAGCTTTTTGCTAACATATGTTCTACAAAAGGTGATATACCATGTATGTCTGTTGAAATTATTTCCTTTTTCATGTCACTGAGTATTGTGTTATCACATGTTCATCCATGCGATCAAGCTTCTCATGTTGTTAATAATCCCAGATTGGTCTATCTGCATCCACAATTGCCTCAAGTTTCGGTAAGGCTATTTCCGAAAACAAAGAGCTCGAGGACTACAGACCTGAAGACATATCCTTGTCTCTGTTGCGAATGATATCTTACAATATTGGGCAGGTAAGTTGCAAACAGAGAGGATCCTGTTTTGCTTGTCTCTTCAATTTAATGGCACTATAATTGTGACCACCAGCATGAGTTTGATTGTACTCCATCCATTTGGCCTTTCCTTGGTTACCTTACTTAAATCTTTCATTTAGACCATCGAATAACCAGAGGTCATGCAAACAAGTATGAGTGCCGTCTACTTTTTATTCCATTTATTCTGGTGGATAATGCTCCAAGATGATATGATTTGGCAATTGAACAAATTAGCCTAGTCAGGATTCGAAGAAAGTTACGAGTGACAAGGGCATTTAGGGTGATTGAATCACTTCAAATATTTATTAGAAATATTAACCACGCATATACTATCTTAGAAAGGTACCGATTATTTCATTTTCTCGAAATGGTATAATTCACGGTGTTGTTATAAATAAATGGACTGCCCTGAAATTTTTCTTGGAGTCTCCATAGATATGAGAATGGATATATTGAAAGACTTCTTAGGGCTTCATTTAGTTGCTCTGATCTTATAGTATTTTTTTTTTTAATAGGTATGTGGTTTTACATTGTATTGGAATCTAATTTGTGATGGCAATATTCTCACTGTGCCTATTGTTTCATTGCTTCTGATTTGATCATTTACCGTGCAGATATCTTACTTGAATGCACTAAGGTTTGGGTTAAAGCGAATCTTTTTTGGCGGTTTTTTTATTAGGGGCCATGCTTATACAATGGACACAATATCTTTTGCCGTTCATTTCTGGTAAATTTTTGTTTTAATGAGCTTATTCATGATCTATTGAAAATAGCTATTGTGGAAAGTTGAGTGCATTCTTTTACCTTTCTTGATTATCAGTTATTCATAGCTATTGCAGAAAGTTGAGTGCATTCTTTTACCTTTCTTGATTTTCAGTTATTCATAGCTATTGCGGAAAGTTGTGCTTGCCGCTTGGCTTTTTTTTTATCGGCTTCCTTCCACTCTTTATGAGCATGTTCATTGGGAGTGTAAGTTTTTGAAGCCGAGGGTTGTATAGTTTTCCCCTTCCCCTTTTATCATATTTATTACCTTTACCAAAAAAATAAAAATAAAAACAATGTTGCATTATGCAGGTCAAGAGGGGAGATGCAAGCAATGTTTCTGCGGCATGAAGGATTTCTGGGAGCATTAGGTGCATTTATGAGCTATGAAAAGCATGGTCTTGATGACTTAATGGTCCATCAGTTGGTGGAAAGGTTTCCAATGGGGGCGCCATATACAGGAGGAAAGATTCATGGCCCTCCGCTGGCAGACCTTAACGAGAAGGCAAGTTTAGCTAGAATAGCTAGAAGCTCTCCTGAACATTTTGACAGCTGTGAAACTATGAGGTTAAACTTTTCATGGTTTGTCGTTTGTGTGATTTTGCTCGCTTTTAACTTTTTGGAGGATTTGGTTTTCTTTGGAGCTCTTCGTTTTAAAGAAGAAAGAATCATCTTTACCCCTTTAATAAGCCATTTCATTTCCTCATCCATACATTTGTAGCAGCGATCAGAGTCTGTGCTTTGGTTCAGTGAGATCCATTTTACAATCTTTTGAACTTGTCCAAAATTTAGTTTCTGTCTGAACTTTCAATTCTTCCTCTGTTTGGTTGAATTCTCTCAAATGGCTTTCTTTTGACTTGAATTAGAAGTTTGACAAAGAAGTCTTCAAAGGCCTTTATTTCTTAGGCAGTCTTTTGCACGAGATCTTGTCTAAAATTTTTACATAATCCGTGAACAGATATATTGTTAATTCTACCGGAAAGTTGATATCATTATCACTTGTTATTGACAAGTGAAAAAACTTTCTCCTCTACAACAACCGTTTTTCATCATTGTTACTGCTTGTCAATCTTTTCCATTTCATGTAAGTGACATTGTGTTGTATGAAAAATTTGAAGGCCTGCTAAAGCTTTTTTCTTATTAGATAATGGTTAAACTCCACTGCTATGATGGACCGTAGTTTTAAACTTATCTTGGACCTGTTCAGCAAGGTTTAGATACCGGGCCCATTGACTTTATGGTCGGCTTTCAAGCAGATGGTATTTGAGGATAAAGAAATTTGGGGAATAGATTGCACGAGCAAGTTGACTAGGAGATGGAACAATTGATATTCAGAATAGGCTCCTGCTTTTACATTTAAATGTTCTGGAAAAGCTAAAAGTACATGGTGGCTAATCAATTTCAGGTTGCCACTAGTTTTGAGTATAAAGCATGTTAAAGTGGCTTTTGGTGAAGATTCTTTTTTTCCTTTTATATCCTTGGTATTCTAATCAGTGTCCAGGCATCTTTAAAGCACAATTCCCAACAACTATGTGCCCACTGGAAGAGAAAAGTTAGTCACTAGCATGTAGATGGCCAAGAGAATCTTTAAAGTAGAAATATGCCAATGGTAAAGAAGAGAATAAAGATCAGCCTTTCGTGTCATGTCTTTCATCTTACTGTAATAAGTTGACTGCTTATTATGTATAAAGCTCATGTGAATGAATTTGTTTTTAAATGAACTCAAGTGTGGAACTACAACCATTCAGGAGATGTTTTCAGGGCCAGAGTGGGTCGCTTAAACTGTTTGTAGGAAAAAGTAAGTTTAAGTGACAAAATATTCTTTACTTTTGAGCACATGTGGATGTCAATGTCAATTTTCATGCAGTAGTTTTGTTGAATTTCCTAAAGGTCTTTCTCTGGTCTTAGATCTCTGATGGTATACTGGTCTACTTCTTTGTATGTGTAATCATTTTTGTATGAGATATTGAGTTCAAGAAAGGAACATGCTTGTATTGGCTGGGTGGTAGAGAAATGTACACCAATTGCAAGTACTTGCAAGACAGACAAAACAACGTCGACTGCAAGCATTTACAAGATAATGCATTTCCTGAATATGTCTCACTATGCCATATTCCTGATTATTTTCTCTTGATTCCAAGCCATTCCCTTCTAGATTTTCTCTTATTTTGTCTTGCTTAGGATATATATATTAGTGGAGATATTGAGCAATTCCATTGGGTGTTTTTAATCATCCATATCCTCCATCTTTGATAGTTATCAATACTTTCCAGAATTTCACAGAATGCCTCATGCTTTTGAAGTAAATTGCAGATTTCATGGATGGAGAAGTTTGTGCAGAAGGGAAATGAGATCACTGCACCTGTACCGATGGCTAAACCTGGAACCACTGGACTTGGAGGCTTTGAAGTGCCTTCATCAAAGGGAGGTACTCTGCGCTCTGATGCAAGTGCTTTAAATGTCGGTGTTCTTCATCTTGTGCCAACTCTGGAGGTGTTTCCCTTATTGGCTGATGCAAAAACGTATGCAAGATCTTACACTTTTTTCATTTTGATTAGTTATTTTATCTTGCAATCAGCCTCATCTATATTGCTCATGCTTATTCTGTTAAAGAAAGACCCAATAAAGCAGGAGTTTTTACACTCTTGGCTCATACAAATATTTCGTGGCATCTTCAAGATAACAGTTTCGAATTGACCAAAAGACATTGAGCCTTTATCGCATGCATTTGTATATGGATGGCTTTCAAACGTCTGTGCATTTTCCTTAAAGAAATTAAAATGGAAGGATAGATGCTTCGTTTTACTTTATACAATTGTATGCTAGTAATATTTTTATTGATACTCCTTTTTTGATAAATTGAACGATGTCTCTACTGGTGCCTGATATGCTAAATTCCTTACTGACTGCTTATATAATATTCTTCCATTATGTTATGCATCATGAATTTATAACTTTTCCCAGGTACCAGTGATTGCATATTTCCACGTGCCCTTGTAACACTATGTTTACTTGCAATTTTACAGATATGAACCTAACACTATTGACCTATCAGAGACTGGTGAGCTAGAGTAAGTTGCAAACACTACTCTGTGTCAATTTCATTTATATGAAAATGAGTTTCTCTTTAGCTGATTTGTGTAAATCTCACTGAAGATACTGGTTCACTGTGCTGCTGGAGCATTTGCCAGACCTTGTTGATAAGGTATCTACATGTTTTGATTGTCGCCAATGAAAATCTCAATCTCTCTCTCTCTCTCTCTCTCTCTCTCTCTCTCTCTCTCTCGAACAGTGCATACACTTGCACCCCTGCGAGCAAATACTGATGGTCAGACCTGGGCCATTTCTGAAGTAAATCATAAAATGTACGATTTTCTCATACTGGGAAATATTTGGGAAACCAAAAATTGGGCTTGAATTGAGGTGCTATACTGAATCACCAATCACATGTATAGGTGAGGGTTGCCTACATCTGACCCTCCTTGGACCCTGCAATGCAGTAACTGCAGCAGAACCACCAACAAAATAATTTTGAGATTTTTAACACTGTCCTGCTCGTAGTCATCTTTTAGTTTTAACAAAGCTCAAGGTTGAAGCTTATAATAAGCAGATCTACAATGGTTATAGAGTTGCACTTAACGTGAATTGCAGGCAGTTGCAAGCGAAGGAGGAACTGATGATGCCAAGAGGAGGGGCGATGCATTTGCCCATGCTTTTTCAGCTCATTTGGCTCGGTAATTTTATATTTATGCCATTTGCTTGTCAATGTTGTCATATTGTGTGATTGGTGCAAGACTAGGAGAAGAACTGGTTCATTGATACTGTGAGTTTCGACCATGGTTGGATGAGTATACAAAAAGTGTCTCAAGATTTTGTGTGTAGTTCTCCTTTGAGTGTTGAAAAGGCTTGAGTTTATCTTTCTAATGAATTGAAGGGACCCCATTAGTTAACTTCATCTTCATAGCATCCGTATTTCTGGAGGTGGATTAAATTAATATTTTTTTTAATTTACTTGTCTTTGAATCATTGAAAACTGGGAAGGTTCACTCTGCCGTTGCTTCATGAATTTGATATGACAATGCAAATGAAGACACAGCTTGGTGATGCGATAAAGAGTCCATTTGATCCTCTTATCTGTCCTTCTCATGTGAATGGCTTTTTAGTTCACTCGGAGATCTTTTGTGTTTTGCAATTTATTATGACAACTCAAGATGCATAAATCTGGTTATTTTAAGATCTTGTTGCAATCTTAGTTATCTAAAAAAGCTCCCAAGATGTCAAAAAATATGTGGGACAATCAATACACTAAACTAGTGAGAATGTTCTGGTTTTTCATCAAGGTTGCACTTGTTTTTAATTAAGTTATACAGGATTGGTACATAATAGAGTGCAATGACATAAAAGAATTTTATATGGCTGACCCAATTAGTGAAATAAGGCTCAGCTGCCTTATATTTCTTTCTTTCTTTCTTTTCAGTGTCAGTTAGCCACTGTTGAGTTGAGTGTCTTCACATGCAAGTCAGTAGCTTCCAACCAAGTTTTTGGTGCTCGGACTGTGACTATTGGAGAGAGGGCTATTTAAATGAAGGATTTACTTCTAATTCCTCTAAGTCGTTTCTCCAATAAATGAAATTACGGTGTTCCTATAGCTATGGTTGCTTTACACAGCTTTAACTTTCCATCTCATTGATGTATGTCAATACTCGTTTTCTTGGTTGTTGAAGTAATGAACTTGAGTGAATTAACTCTCTTCTTCAATGTTGTTGTTGCCATTTTTTTCCTGAAGTTTAAATGACTGTTTTTCACTCTTGATCGTTTGTCGTAAGTTAAGCAGTAAAATTCAAATTATAATTTGCGGAGCAGGTTGATGGAAGAGCCTGCTGCCTATGGAAAGATGGGATTGGCCAATCTTTTGGAATTAAGGGAAGAATGTTTAAGAGAGTTTCAATTTGTTGATGCCTACAGAAGCATAAAGCAAAGGTAAAATTTTTATTGACAGCTGAAAAGTTTATTCGTGTGAAAGGGGATCTAAGTCATTTTGATTCTGGAAAAGTATTATATTGACAATTTTTGAAAGCTGGTTACTATTATCATTTTACCACTTATCTGATAATAATTTTGGTATATTCAACATTACATTTCACATATTCATTGTTATTGTTGGAGATCGTGAAAGCATTATAAGGCTTATGTGGAATTCCATTTTCCTTTACATTTCCTTTGGAAAATGAGTTTTTGTCTTCCAGTTCTCCCAAAAACAAGTAAATCCACAGTCGCAGGTGCATCTGTTCATCATTTCGCTATTTTAGTTTCAGATGAAAACAGAAACTGGACTTCTGGTACCAAATGGACCCTAATAACCTTGATTGTTTCTGCTTGCTAAATATATTTGTTACCTAAGCCCCAAGTTGAGTCCTCCAACATAACATGAGAGGATTATGATTTATGCAGGAGTATTCTTTGGAGATGATGAATGTTTTTGTCGGTAGTTCAGGTGGTTCTGAATGTCATTAGAGTAGTTTCCTCACTTGACAACTTTTGCTGTAATACTGGAAACGCCAATAAAAGTCTAACCAGGGCTGAAGAGACGAAACAGATTCAATCCCACTATCAGGCAGGTTAAAAAATTATGAAATAAAAAAGATTTACTGGGACTGTGTGAGCGTGAAAGCAACGCCATTTTTTGTTTTTTTATTTTCCTTGGCTTGAAAATGCAGGGAAAATGAGGCATCTCTTGCTGTTTTGCCGGACTTGTTGATGGAGCTTGATAGTTTGAGTGAGGTGAGTGTAATATGAGTACTGTTCTATTGTTCCCTTCTTACTGGAAAGTATTTTGAAGTCTTCAGAGTTCTGAAAAATCTGCAGCTTGAATTTTTGGCTCATCTAGGTGTAATCTTGATTTCAACCAAATAAAAATTGTGTTGATTATTGCAGAATAAATACTAACAATGAAATGTGCTGTAACAATTTAGTCATTTAATCAACTGTAAGTGTATGCTTTGATTTCAGGAAACACGGCTGCTTAATCTAATTGAAGGTGTCCTAGCAGCAAATATATTTGACTGGGGATCTCGAGCCTGTGTGGATCTCTATCATAAGGGAACAATTATTGAAATTTATAGAATGAGTAGGAACAAGATGCAAAGACCATGGCGGGTAAGTGGATTGAACTTAAACTCTGACACAGATTCTGGAAAAGGGATAATCAACCTACTTTCATGTTGTAGGTGGATGATTTTGATGAATTTAAGAAGAGAATGTTGGGATCAGGACCCCAGAAGCCTCACCCCCACAGAAGAGCTCTACTCTTTATGGACAATTCAGGTGCTGATATCGTACTCGGTATGCTTCCGCTGGCAAGGGAGCTCCTGCGACGTGGAACAGAAGTAAGGTTTCCTTTACATTCGCAGACTAAAGTAATGGTCTGTAACTGTTAAACAATAAGTGGTGCAAGTCTTTCTTGCACAGTCCGTGAACTGTGAACTAGTTATGCACAAGTTAGTCTTGTAAATTCGACTGCTTGATTTTCACATCTGGATATGTAAGGCATCATGCATTATTTTACATTTTTAAAACCTACTAAAGAAATTTGTGAAGACATCTAACTTTACCTATGAAGGCTAAGAAACTTCATGCATCTGTCCTTCTAAATGAGATTCAGACCAACTGATGTAAATGGAAACCTCCCGAAAGAAGATGGGCATCATCTCATTGACTTTGTAGGAAAGCATAAGTATTGATTGAAATAACTGGCTTTTATCGAGGCTTGCATATTCTCTCAAAGCTTCAGCTACTATTTCTTAACCCATCACTATGCTTTAATGGACATGTAATGATACTCATTTGCAGGTGGTTTTGGTTGCAAATTCACTCCCTGCTTTGAATGATATAACTGCTATGGAGCTTCCTGAGATCGTTGCTGAGGCTGCCAAGGTCAGCAACTTGAAATTCTCATCCCTTGGAGAGGATTGCCAGTGAAATAATCATCACTTTGTTTAATCATGCACCTTTGCTTTTGCTGCAGTTTGGTTTCTTCTAGAAAAAGAAACCGCTTGCACAATAAATAGTAGTGTTCTGTTATTTCCAACTGCACCCTGATCTGAATATTAAAGCATGCATAATTGACAAGAGAGACTAATGACTGCTGTGATCGATTACAGCACTGTGATATTCTACGAAGAGCAGCTGAAGCCGGAGGCCTCCTCGTAGATGCAATGACCAACTCAATAGATGGCTCCAAGGAAAATTCTTCTTCAGTTCCTCTGATGGTTGTCGAGAATGGATGTGGGAGTCCATGCATTGACTTGAGGCAGGTCAGCTCTGAGCTAGCTGCTGTTGCAAAGGATGCTGATTTGGTAGGTCACGTGTTCACACTGAAATTTCTTCTTGGACCCCATTTCTATTTTGTAGAAAGTCTTTATGCTTTGTGAATGTACAACATGCTACTCCATTAGTCGTGCTGTCTAAAGTTGACGTGATGGAGCTCTTGCAATGCAGGTTATCCTGGAAGGCATGGGTCGAGCTCTTCACACCAACTTGAATGCTCGGTTTAAATGTGATGCTCTTAAGGTAAAGCTTCTTGTTGCAATTTCTCCGGCAAAGGTCAAAAAGTGTCATTTCACGTTTTACGTGCGAATGTCCTATGGGTCTGAGAAAATCCATTCAGAAAATTCCTTCATTTTCACCTAAAAGTCAAGCAAATGAAAAGCTTTGGCAGGTTGTCTCCACAGATAGCTTCAACGTCTTAATCAGCGACCTTTCTCAAACACGAACTGCTTCTGTCTTACAGCTTGCGATGGTGAAGAATCAAAGATTGGCGGAAAAGCTGGTCAAAGGCAACATATACGACTGCGTCTGCAAATATGAACCGGCCGGTTGAACTTGGACGCTTCCCTGTTTGCCCTCTGGATAGATCCCTCAACCTTCGGAGCGATTATAGGATGAAAAGTGGTGGTTGGACTCATCTTGGAAGATGACTAGACACGTCCTCTTCTAGCGTTTCTTTTAAACACTGCCATAACAGTTCATCGTGCAGGCCACTGTTGTAGCATAAGATTACACATTTGGGAATGATTTCTCCAGTGGGATGGAAAATCCCCAATGCTCTTATCATACTCTATACAAATAAGTTTCAGTCCTCCTGATTTTCTGGAGTCCCTCCTGCTCGGCATAGACGATGGAGGAACTCCGCGTAGCTTAGTGTGGCGTCATGGAAAAGATGAATGGTATCGAATATCCGAGGTATCTACAGTCGAGGTGAAATAAAAGGCGCATGCGGTCACAGGACAAGTGCTTTGAATTCGCTAATCGTGATCCTTTATATCTGGCTCGCGTACTTGATCTCAAGGGTGTGCAATTCCCTTCTAAAATGTCAGACATTCTAAATTTGGAATCGTGAAAAGACCCAAAAAAGAAAACTAGTCCTCTCGTCTGTTCTTCCGTGTTCAGCTCGAAGCGTATCCAGCTTGAAATAGATAATATCCGTTGGAACTTAATGACAAGCGAAGGGCATTTGGTCTAGTGGTATGATTCTCGCTTTGGGTGCGAGAGGTCCCGAGTTCGATTCTCGGAATGCCCCTCAACGCTCTCTTTTTACTCTTTTTAGACCCTTCCCCATCATTTCTGCAATTTTCTATCCTTCATTTCATGTCAGGAGAATGTGTAAATTGAAAGCTCTTGCCCATGTACTTTCTTCTTGATGTTGAGCTTGTTCTTTCAATTGCTATAACGAAATGTGCAAGGACTTCTAAACCGGTTTATGACCCTCGTGGTCCCCTTCATCATGATCAGAATAGTGGATTTCACCTTGTTCATACAGGACTTCCCTTAGAGATTTGATTCTAGGCTATGGCCCAATTAGTTCTTTTTTGTTTTGAGGGACACTAGCTTAAGCCAAAGACTTGTTATTTGTTAACGTTAATGAGCCGGAAAGGTTTGCTTTTGTTCAATTCAATTTGAAGTTGGAAGGCCGATGATATATTCCCAGCCATTAACTTACATCATAGGACATGTCAAGACTCATGTTTCTATCTTATTATAAGTTTCAAAACCCGACAAATTGTTGATCCTCATCAAATTTTAGCTATAATTAGTACTCAATAAATATTAAACATGAATAAAAGTTTTAAAATCAACGAATTTTTTTGTAACTTTAGTCTAATTTATGGATAAATCGTCATATCAAAAGTCAGAAATATGAGTCGAAATACTTTGTACGAATCGAAATTTGAAATGTTAGGAGCTCCCTCATATAGTCAAACCATCAGAAACCCTTTAAGAGCAAAAAGCACAAACAGTAATCATACCATTCAGCATAAACAAAAGACAGATGGCTAGTCTTAAAATAGGGATAACATTAATTTCTAACACATTTTTAAATACTAAAACGAGAAAAGAGCACTGGCACATCTTCCTCGGAGTTGCCACAAAATCCTACGGCTTTGAATTCAGATCTTTCACACTAGACGACATCAGACGACACGAGGACGACAAAAAAAAAAAGAGAAAGAAACTCAAAAACCAAAAATAGGATAAAAAAGAAAAAAAGCTATCACAATCAATAGTGACGATGCTCAAAGGCTGCCATTGTTGAACTCTCTCTCTCAGGCTTTCTCATTTTCACACTCTGTTGTCGTCAATGCCAGGTCAATTTGGAATAACCGATCTGGAAATAGCAATCCTATTACTATGCATCAGCTCGATTTCAGACTAACGGGTTGCTCGCGGAGGCGTTGTAGTCGTTCATCATCCCGGTCCACGACGGTCCTAGACCGTTGAAATAGCCATACCCGTTCTTGCTCGCGTCGGAGCAGCCTTGGTCTTGCCACTCCAGCGACAAGAGCTTCGGGTTCGGCTTCACATCCATCGCGTTGATCGGCTCCTGATCATGGCCCTGATCGTATGGAACGAGCATGTTCAATCTCTGGCAATTCTCCATGAAACTGTTAGCATTTCCGCTATGACCACCGTCGATGGCCATCCCGTATGGACCACAGAAGCCATGGAAGCCCGGGGCCAACCCAGTCGAGCCGCCGAGATCTCCGACCACGCCCATGTGAGGATGAGGGCTATCGCCGCTCAGCATGAAGTTGCTGTCGTAACTCATTACCTTGCCCTCCAAGAAATCGATGGGCCTCGGGTTCTCGAGACCCGAGAAATTGTTGCCCGGGCCTGCGAAGGTGGCCCCATGGACGCCGAGCAAGCCGTGGAGGTGCGAAAGCTGCACCTCAGGCGAGAACGAGAGGTGGAGGTCGGTCGAGTGGTCGCCACGAGACGAGGACGCCGACGACTGCCCAGGGTGGCTAGGGACTCCATATCCTTGATGATCATTGTTGGCCAATTTCTTGCTGCTGGCACTGTTGTTGCTATTACTGCCAGAATTAGAGGCTTTCTTGTTCTTCCGGCAGCCGCCTCCGACGGGGATGTTGCGGAGGGTGCCGCCTTTGGTCCAGTAGCGGCGGCAGGTCTTGCAGAAGTACCGGGGCTGCGACAGGCTGTAGTTGTTGTAGTAGCAGAACTTGGTGTGAGTGGATTCGCACCTGGGGCACTTCAAGGGCTGGTCGTGCTGCGGCCGGAGCCTCCTCTCCATCAAGGGCCTCGAGCACGCGAGCATGTCGCCTGAATTAGGCGAGGACGTGTCCATTCCCGAGTCGTCGTGAAGAGTGCCCTGAGAAAAATCAAAGGACAAGAGAATGTGGAATGCGCGTGTGTCAGCAAAAACGCCTGTGTCATACTTATGCATCATCAGAGGTCGCAATAATGCAAGAAACAGACAGGGCTTGCTTTTGTCGTTTATGGAAGCAATAATGCAGCGATTATTAGTACGTACGGCTTCGAACTGTTACTGTCCTCTCTATTTATCTTGTTTTGCACATCGAAGATGTACTTTCGCACGAATATGATGACCAGAGAACGTGACCGATTGTCACATTTTATCCTCTGTAACGCGAACAGCTTCCGCATTTAGCGAAACATCGTCTTACTCAGAGAAGCTCGAGAAAGAGGGGCTAGAGACGAAGCGTCGTTCTAGGATCTCAAATGGGTATATGATGCGTGGAAGGGAAGGAAAGAAGATAAATCGACGATGGGAAACCTCTTCCTCGAGCTATAGATGATGGCGAAATGGTCATGTTTTGAACAATGCACACGGATCAAGCGCGTGTTACAGGGAGGTGGGGGGATGATGAGGTAATGATGAAAGGGATTGACCTGTAGCCAGTCAGATGAATCCATGCAGACTTGCAGGGAGGTGAATGCCATTCGGTGTCGATGACTCCACTTTATCGAAAATTCACAACAGCAGACCGACCCTCCGACGGATCAAGATCGCGCATGCAAAGACCAGGACTGAAACCGAATCACTCCAGAAGAGAACTCCCCCAGATCATCGTTTCACTCCTCGGAGAAGCTTCTGATTATATAATGGGAGTAAGTGAGAGAGAGAGAGAGAGAGAGGAGGGAGAGAGAGAGAGGTGAGTGGTAATGGCTTATGTGGGGATGCATGGAAGCACGGGTGGGGCTGTGAATAAGAAGGCGAGAAAAAGGCGGAGGTGTAGGGAGATGGAAGGAGAGAGAAATACGGTCTAGGTCTACGCAGCGTCGGTGGTATGTTATGTACGGCCGACATCTTGTGGGGCCCTACGCTGTCTCGTTTCTCCGTTGCCCCTCCCTCTATGGTGGGTCCGCCACTTACCTAGATCCAAGCAGGACCTATGCAAAACCCTGTCTCCATGTACACTTCCTTGGTTGGAGAATTCACGCATTTGACCTCAAGTTCTCAGCACTCAAGCTGATTGGGCCACGTTTTTCTGCATCCGGTTTTCTGATAACTACAGAGATAGACATTACTTAGTATTTTTACTTAGATTAGCTTACATATTGGTAAAAATCAGAAGTATGATTAGAGAGTATATTTATAATATTTCCTCGCATCGAGCATTTAAACTCATCATAAGTTGTCAGTGTGTCTCAAACATGAGTTCATTATATCTTGATTGGATAATCTTTAGATGAAGAAAATTATCATTACCTTTGCACTTTGCTCAGATGAAATATCTCAATGTATCGTAGAGAGAGAGCATAGAGCAAACGGACAAGGGATTGTGGCCCACTAGTGAAGACGGATATGGGGTCATCATTGGCCAACGGAAAGAGCTATAAGGAGGTCCTCAATGGAAGCGAGCAACGGGACTGGTGGTGGTGGTGGATGAGCTACTATTTGAATTGATTAGGGGTCATTCTTTGGAAAATGAAATGATAGACTTGCAAACACAAAACAATGGTAACCGATGATTTCGGGGTACAAAACTGTACGGACAACCAGGAATCAAGGTACAAGTACGTGTTTCGAAAATGAATGCACCAAAGTGGTCGGAGGAGAATAAATGCGAGGTATGTTCTTGAATTTTTCTGAGCACGCGCAGAAACATACATGTCTAAAAACTCAAAAAGTCCACCAAAATAACCCCAATTGCTCCATAGGACATTTTAGCTACAAACTAAAGGGATCGTCTGCACTCCCGACGCGAACGGAACATTCGGTGGATTTCGCGGTTCTCGTACTTTGAGAATTCGTATTACATAATCATGTCCATGTGAAATCGTGTGTAGTCTTTTGAAGCTCGATATGGAGAATATCTTATTTCGAAAAAAACGACAGTAGGACAGTAGGAGGAGAAAGACAACGTCAGGAATAGCGGCTTCATCGTCACGACAGGGGGGGCTGCTGGGGTCGGGAACTGACGTGACCGAAGAAGAATGTAAGGAGGGAGGGAGAGAATATTTATTTTGGGGTTTCCGATAAAGCGGCAAATGACTCCTGCCCCCCCCCCACCCTTCCCCCTCTTCCCCCTTCCAGCCCAGCGAAAACCCAAACATCACTCCACTTGCGGGGCCCCCTCCCCCCGGTGGGCCCCACTCGTTCGCCTCCCACAAGCAAGGCATATATTCCCCTCACGTGCCTCACGTGCCCTCCCCTTCTAGTCCTTCCTTTCGGCTCTGCTCTCGTGCAACGCCCCAAGCAAATCCACACACCACCTTCGAGTCCAGCCTTAGAGATTTGCATTCTCGTCGAGGACGTCGAATGAGACTTGCGACTCATATTTTCAGTTGCACTTTAACTTAGATCTTACCATTTAACTAGTATATCGTTGACTTGATGACGATAAGTTAGATCGGATTTTTTTGAGAAAAAAATGTCTCCCGCATAAAAAGATTCCTTGTGTTTTTAGATTGATCCTGCAAACTCATCAGACCCATTATCCTTTCTTACCCGGAATAACCATATACGTTAAGAAATTCTCGGATGGTATGATTGCGATCCCCTTCAATCTTTACTATCTTGATTCCATGCTGCATTGAACGGAAAGTTCTAAGTGAAAACGTAGCAATGTGGAGCCTGGTTCGACTTAAAATTGGAGCTCGCGTTTAAATTAAATCAATTCCACAGTGGAGGTGCAATGTCCTGGGCACGTATTTAGTAAAAGACCTTTGTCCTCCAGGTTCAAAGTTCCAATCGACTTCCCTCGCCTTGGAATGAGTTTGAAAATCCATCCTTGCGCAAACGGACAGGCGGGTTTGGATCCATTTTTTGAAAACGAATTTGATCTTGACGCATGGACTTTATGTGCAGCTGCTTTAGGATTAAGATAAACCTGCGAAGATTCTTGATAGCTTGAACAACACACTCCAGACAAAACCAGGACAAGATGAGGATCCAAAGTCGGTCGTAACTTGTCAGGTGAATAAAGTGATGACCCGCCCTAGATTGTCCACTGACCTCGGACACACAGCAGTCGATTTAAAATTATTAACCTCGGCATGACATGGTCCGTTCATCACCATTATCATCATCCATGATAGAGGCTTTGTAACTGATATAATATCAAACGCCATGGATCGCTTAGAGATGTCATCATATCGTATCGACTTGCCCTCATATCCGGTCGTGCCGACGAGCAGTAATCTCGGTTTACTTGATCGATAATATGACATTGGCAACATGGGATGTCTGCATGTTTGTGTGTTGTAGCTAGGAACTAGGTCATCGAGCTCGGTTGGTGAAGAATCCTATGTTAGGGAATGCTTGAAAACAAGTGGGTTCCGAGTTTCAAGCATATCTGTCTACCAGCCTTTGGAGTATCAAATCGAAATAGGCCAAAAAGCTCAAAAGGAGGAATGGCGTATGATGGCGAATGCATGTGTTTGCATGCGCTTTCGAGGAGATTCTTCGACTCGCAGTGCCTCTTAGCCGAATGCTTGTCTTTTTGCTGCTGCTCCAAAGAAAAGACAAGTGCCCTTAGGCACTTTAGCCATATGACTTGGGGCTTTAAAGTTTAAATTCTTGTCCTCCTTCTCGATCGCCATTACCGCAGAAATAGGAAAATCTTGAAGCTTAAGCTAGAGGGGTGAAAGCCAAAAATCCCTGGATTTTCCAATTCGCACCCACGTTTTGCTTTTTCTTTCTGTTTCGTCTGATGGGGGGGGATAAAGGTGCGCAAAGGGCTCTCCACGCCACCATCATTCGAAAGTTTTTTTGGGGCTCCTTTCTTTTCGTAGATTAAATCCGGATTGATTTGTGGTCTCCCTCTTCTTTTTCCCCCCTTTTGTTTTTTAATTCCGCGAGTTCTTTAACCATTTCGTGGAGATGGTACATGAACTTGTTTATAGTACTCTTGGATTTTACTTTATCGCGAACATGCGATTATGCTTCAAGTGTCGCTTTGAGGGAACTAGTATGTACCACGAGGCCCATTGAGTGAGGTTTCCAATTTCAAAATAAGCGATAGGGTTGCAGATTAAGGTTTAATCAAATTTTGAATGAACACTTTCCATCACCGTGAGAGAAAATGACACAAATGATCCCTAAAATTTGATCAAATGTGTAATATAATATGTAATGTAGTTTATGAATCTTTTAATTTATTCAATGTGATTCGTTGACTTTTAGTATATGCTTAATTTAATTCTTGAGTTATATAAAAATGTTCAATGTTGCCCCCAAAATTCATGGACCACATTGCACAAATTAAAAATCTAAGAATCATGTTGAACAAATTAAAAGTTCACAAATCACATTGCATTTTATACCGAAATTCATAGACTATTTATGATACCATAATGATAATCGGGCGTGTTATAATCAATGTATGATCTAAAAATGGATAAGTACACGTATACTTCTTTAATTGGATCATTCAAAGGCGCATGTAATTAGGGATTAAAA
Organism: Eucalyptus microcorys; assembly: GCA_014182515.1. NCBI lineage: Eukaryota > Viridiplantae > Streptophyta > Magnoliopsida > Myrtales > Myrtaceae > Eucalyptus > Eucalyptus microcorys. Next base: position 26,177,871 of record CM024572.1, read on the forward strand.
TGAGAAAAAAAAATACCTCGGCACTTGGAGAGCTACGGTGCCAAGTTTCTTCCCCTCCAAAGTCGAAAGGGTGAGAGGGGACAACTAAGAGTAATTCTATCACTCGAGCATATGGCGAGAGTTTTCCGAACAGCTATGGAATCTTCGATTCAAACAATAACTATTACCTAAAAAGACAAGCTCAACATCCACAAAACAAACTAAAGAACAATCAGGATTCAAATCGGCCTCAAAGCACTCGACAGTAAAAAGCTTCGCATTTACCATCGCTATAGCTAAATTAATGTGTGAGAGAGTTTTTCAGGGCACTCGTCAACAATCATCGAAACTCAAGCACTTTTTTAATGTAAATAAGCTGTCTCTGCATTGAATGTAGGGGATCCATCATGTCGCCATAATTGTTTTGAATTTTCAAAGCATGATTATGAATATTTTCAAAATACTTAGCTGTATCGATCATTGTGGAGCACTTTTTAAGAAAAAGTTATTAGTAAAAATCGAAAATTATGGAAACTAAGTAGAAATAATAAGAATGGTCAATATCGTATTAAATTTTCTATGAAATTATCGAATTGGATGATAATAATAAGTTCATGTAAAAATTCATATGAATTTAAGATAAATTAGTTAAAAGTGTATTGATTGAAGTTTTTTGTGATAAAAAATTACTTTAGAATAAATTATCATGAATATACTAATGGTATTATCCCTGACAAGAATGGAACTTGGGTACTTTTTACCCTCGCGTCGAGGCAAGGGCCTGCCGTCAATTGAATCGGAGAGTTTCGGCGGAAATCCGACGGCTAAGGAACGGCGGGTGGTCCTCGTGTCGTCTCTCTGACGCTGACGGTCGGGTCAAGCGGTCAAGCTGTCCGGCCTCGAAATCGACGCGGTCAAGCTTGCCTTCTTCTCTCCCCTCCCGGGGGCGGTGGGTGGGGGGCCCACGCCGGATTCGATCAAACAGTGCTTTTGCGCCTGGGGGGGCACGTGGATGGTAATGATGCGATCGGACAAACAGCCCCCTCCCTTCCCCAAAGTAGGAGGTCTCACGATCCGACGGCGACTTTCTCGGGCTCATCATACAGCAGCAGATCGGAACAGTGCTAAAGCGGCTTGGGGTCCTGCGGCTACATTCTCTTTTTCCATATTTGTATTTTCAGTAAGGACACTACGTTTTTCCCATTTGTACCTCTTTTCGTGGATTCGTTCTCTTTTTCCCTGCAGTTTTATTATGATGTGCGGACATAATGTTCATAATTGGGTTTGTCAAAATGGATTATAAATCCATTTTCTCAACTCGTATTTAATCAATTAAGTTGTTGTATAAATTAGTTGTATTTAGTAAATGAGTCATTAATGAATTTAATATAAGTGTTAGATAGGATTATAACTTATTTAGACTCAATCCATTTCTATAATATTTTCTTCACTCTCTCAATCTCAAGCTTGCTCACTCTATATTTTCACATTAGTCTAAGTATGAGTTTTCCTAAATTACGTTCAATTTATGAGTGTTTAGTAAAATGTGTTGAGTTGAGTATGAATCACTACATTCTTACTATATAAAAATTGATCAATAGGAGATAAATGAATCAATTTGGGTTTGGCAATTTTCGATTCGATTCAATCCACTTGTTTGACAAGTCTATTCCTAATTTGGAAATTCGAGTGTTCCATCAATTTGACTTTGATGTGATCACTGTTCAAATCCGAACTAAATTGGGCTCGAGAATGGAGTCTCCTTTGCTATTGAGACTCGTCTATATTGAAAGAGGTACCGTGTTTTGCAAGTTGGGCTGAGTATGAGCCTAATAAAGCCAACTGGAGCTCGATGGTTACACATTTGTGTCACTCATGTGTGTCTTTACCATATAAACTCGTGATTATATCACGACAAGGCTCTTGTCAAGTGGACTTCACATCGAATTAACTTGATCATTAAATAACCGAGATCATTAGATACAGGTCCTCTGTTGACTCGCTCTAAAGCACTGTTACAATTTACACGTTTAGATTGGTGGCACATTCGCTTAGCATCTAGCAACAAAAACCTATTGAGCTCACGTGCATTAGACAGGGACTCCTACAGTGTTTTTTCAAATCAATGTAGCCCGTTTTCCATAAAATCGTTTCGCTTAACTGTCATGCAATACATATTCAAACTTACCTTTTTCGGTCCAGTCAAGCACATCGGATCATGATTAACCTAATCAACCAGGACAGTGTGGCGTCTAGGTGGGTATTAGTCAGTCTATAGGGTTTTGAATGACCGGTCATCAAATCGAGTCAGACAATTAATTAGGCTTGCCGTCCTAAGATGTATTAGCCTCTCCTGGACAGACATAAAATATTTTGCAGTGGACAATGCCAGTAGTAATCATCAAGTCTAGATCTAAAAGACTCGCTAGGGATCGACATTTCGTGGAATGCCCCGAAAAATTAGGTCCACGTGATAATCGGACTCCAGACATTACAAGGCGAGGTGTACGATCACAATTGCCTTGCCACCAGGATTTGATGGTAAATTGGATTAAACATGTCCCATCGTTTGTCCTTAGTCACTGCTCGTGCTACGTTAAGTTTGACATATGGTCTCGTAAGTGCTTCTCTACTATTTCTTCGGCGGAATTTCATAGCAAATGCCACGTTGTTTTAACACCGAAAATCAAGGTTTTCGACGAACTCTGTCGTACGTACGAGATGATTGTGATAAAATTTACTTGCGCCGAGAGAGCACTATATAATCATTTTTTCATATATCCGTTGAGTCTTAAGTGTTACGGACTTCCTAATCTTAATGTAGAACGAGAGGACTTGCACAACGGTAATTAGTCTATCGCAATGATCACGAGCTTCCTCACATGACAATTCCTGTATTTCACGGTTTAGGAACGAGGTACACCCGTCTTGGGTTCGATCCGTCCATGGTTATTGCAGCGCAATTAGTTGCACAGGAGCCTCCTCTCGACGGTCCACATAGTATTGGACCATAATGGCCCAGGTCCGTTGGCAAGATGTCTGAACTGAAGTCCAAGAATTACCTTTGACAATTTCGAAAAGGCCAGTAATCGGGTCGGGCTAAGATGGCCCATATGTCATACAGGCCCGAATTGGCCCAATTGGTTTGGCTGATACTTTATTGGTTTCCTTTTTCGAAATTAATCCGTTATATATATATAAAATGCATTCTCGTCTTACGTCATAATCGACTAAACCCTCCCACTTCCCCCACTCTCCCCAAAAACCCTCTTCCCGCCAACGGCCTCGCTCTTCCGGCAGCGAGACGGAAGCCGAGGAAAGCTCCGGCGATCGGCCGGAATGGCCGCGACGGTCGCGTCGAGGGACGTTCAGGAGATCATCTCGAAGCTTTCTTCCGATAAGGCCAAGGCCCGAGAAGTACCGTCGCCTCCCTTTCTTTCCTATTTCTCTCTTTTTTTTTTTCTCGGGAAAATGGAGGAATGTTAAACACGTTCGATCGATCGATTCGGGACCGTCTACCGCCGGTTCCTGGAACCGAACTAAAGAAGATATGGAGAATCGGTTGTTTAAATCGCATGAAGTTATCGCGGAGATCGAGTTAATTATTCAAGAAAATCCTGAAATTCCCGATCATTAATTTCGAAAGGAGGGAATCAAGTTGTTGAACATGATCGAGTTAAGCGAATAAGTTCGCATCTGTATCGTGTTGTGGTTGTTTGTTCGTTGGCCATTTAGGTTCCTTTTGATTTTGATACGTGTTGTGTCGATAGGAGGGAATCAAGTTGTTGAACATATGGTTGGATGGGGAGAGATCCTTTGGCTTCTGTAAATATCTCGGGCAAAACACTGTGAAGCTTTCGTTGAATGAAGTGCCTCACTGTAAGCTATTGGTCTTATTGGACCTTCCCTTTTGCCCTCTCTCGCATGGCGCTGCCTTAAATGAATAATGAGCGAAACTGAAAAGGCTCCAAATGGTTTGTGCAGCTGAAACATGGCCGTTTCTTGTCAAATTGCTCATCCAGTGCGTGTCATTGGAGGTGTCATCCAGCAAAAAGAGGTTGCCCAAGTCAACATATGCAAAATCTCTCAGAATGGTGGTCCAAAGGGCGCATGATACCGAGTTTTCAGGTTTTTCTTTCTGTAACCTGATCCAACGCAACGAGCGAGCTTGCTTTTCTTTTTCTAAAATTCCATTCCAATGATCAGGAAGTGAATGATAAAAAAGCAGGAGATTTTGCTGAAAGTTGTATTAATACTTCATTCCGAGGGCTAGTGGATGCAGGTGTTTTTGGTACTAGGAGAGGGAAAGTTCAGGTGTAAAAGTGTGCTCCTGTACAGATTGTTATCTGGAATCACTTCTTTTGAGAATATGTTAAATTGAGAAGGCTAATTGTTAGCCCTTATGTTCATGGTTGCATGTGTTCCCAGCTCTATGCTTACATGAGATCACTACTTTCCTATATCTTTTTTATACTTTTAATTATTTTTTATATATTTTTTTTCTGGAAAAAGCCAATGATAAGTGCTTCTTTCATACCCTTCCCCCCTTGATCTGCTTCTTATGCAGTCGAGTGGTAGCTTTCATTTTCCAGTCCACATCAAGTTTTCTTTCCACTTGGTCAGTTTGTGAATCAACATTTTTCTTTTACCAGGCAATGATTTGCCATTGATATCTGTGGCGAAAATGCTGTTTAATCACATATGGGATGTCTTAAGCAATGTTCCAAGCTTTCAATCAGAATATGGGTTGATTCTACGGCATCTTTTGGTCGTCAGAGATTATCAATTTCACATGAGGAAGAAAATATATGGCAGTGAGTCCTACTTTCATGATTTGTGTATCATTTTCCTCTTTTTGGTATGGCGAGCGGTTGCTGATCAGTTCATTTTCCACTTTCATACACAATGGCTAGACATGGTGCTTCTGTTCATGGAGAAGGTCAAGACAAGTTTGAGTGGTTATAATCAATCCAATGTCAAGGAGGAGGTTTTTCGCTGCATTTTGCTGCTGCAGTGTATGCTGGAAAATCCTCCTGGGGACTTCCCAGATAATATTAGAGAAGACATCATCAACGGTTTTGTTAGGATATTCTCTTTTGTTAGGTCTCTGCAAATTTTCTCTCTTGCCTTGATTAGTTGTAGCTTCCTATAGCAAATTCTGGGCATAAATTTTCGTAAATTTTTGTTTCTTATTGTAGGGAAGAGGGCAAGATTGCACGCAAACTTCTTGAGTGTTTTAACATGTTTTTGCTGAAGGACGGTCCAAATTTAGGTTGTCAGGTGTTGAATATTCACGAGACAGTGCAGCAATTTGTGTTACGTAATTGGCTGACTTCACGGGATCGAGGTCTTAAGGTGCGCTGCCTAGCCATCTTAGAGGCTTCTGCTTCTTTCCTTCTCGAATTTGATATTCACTGAATATTGTCTTGCAGGATGCACTTATTTTGTACGCAAGGTCACAGCTGAATTTGACTAAAGAAGATGCTGGGAGGGGTCTGGTTGAACAACTTTTGGACGTTGTTTGTAAGGATCTCGATCAAAGCACTATCTCTACCAGTGGCGTCCCTTGGTGAAATTCTCTCTCCCCCCCTTTCCTTCAACCCCGCAAATTCTTTTTCAGGGTAGTGCTTTAAAAAAAATGCTTTATTAAATGGGATCTACACTCAGGAGTGAAGTGGTCAAGGATGATAAATTCGATATTCTTAGTGGTTCTTATTGTGGTTTGGTGGAACTGGCTGCTCTTCTATTCTATAAGGTACTTACTTCTTGGTCATCTCATTTTTGTATCTCCATGCATCTTGCAGTAATTGCCGTGCCCTGGACTTTGATTTTCTTTGTTGTCTAGGTTTGAAAGTCTGTCTGAAGATCTTGAGAAAAATTTCCTAGACTGGTGCAATCATGATTAACTCCTAGGACAGATGCTATCTTTATCTTCTGCTTTTAACACGTTAAACTGCATCTTATATCTTCGGGATGATAAAGGTATTGATGTACATAGATGCCGCTATAGTTCCAGTGCACATATGGTAGGATGCATTGGTTGATCTATTGATATATGAATTTTTGTCCTGTTTCTGACTTAGAACTTTCTCATATGATGATTATGATTTTAAGCCTGAATTCTTTTTTCACCTGATGATTATTACAATTCGTCGCTCTTCTAGTCATGCATCAGCACAAGCAAAGCACCATCCCCGGGAAAACGGATTAAAAGGGAACATGCAGCCATCCTTCTGAAAGAGGCACTAATGGAAGGAAAATGGTCATGGTGCGTTGTGTATCAACTTTTTTCAATGGATTCTAACTTTTGGGGGCTTGATAGGGCCCAATAACTGCATTTTCTCTGACATGCTAAACTTATCAGTTCATAGTTTTTCAAAATTATGCATCTTGTTTGAGCTGCTTAAAATTAAAAATTATTTTTTTCCTTGCTAAGTAGAGACAATCATGTTCAAAAGGTTGGGAGGTGCTATTACTCACCTATAAACAAACTACAAATGGTATTAGCATAAGAAATTTGAATAATAATTCCATGGTAATTGTCAATTGGTTAGTATAACATGACATTTTGTTTTTGACACAATTCTTTTTCTTCTTCTTAAATTTAAATTTTTGCAATAAGATGAAGTTCATCAGGAAGTTCTTCATGCTAGCTGTTTTTGTCTCAATAACCACGATTAAAGGCATAAAGCCAGAGAAGAACACACGACTTCTAGTAATTCTAGAAGGGTTCTACACCGGGTCCTACTGGGATCCATGCAGAGGAACTTGTGGGTCTAGGTACTTTGATTTTAACTGCAAGGAGCATTGAGGTATTTTGGAACAACATTGCACTGATGATGATAGGATGGGCCCAAGTAATTAAGAATTGTGACTTGCATCACTGGCAGATTGAAGGAGTACCTTTTTTGAAGTTTCTTTAAGAATTCCCCGTACAGACTTGTTGGTGAAAATTATATCATGTCTGCATTTTCTAGATCTATAATCAATCTGATCTGTCATTTGTAGTTTTTGTCACTTCATACTGATACTTCCTCGCCATATCACAGGCATGCTGCGTTCTGTTGTCTTCTCTTTAGATACCAGAGTTGTATTGGCACAGACCTTTTCACCTACTGGTTTGAGGGTATATGCGCCAACTTTGAAAGGTACCTCATGTTCTTTGGCTTTATAATGTTCTTTTCCCCCATATATGCTGTTGTCGTTGCTGTCCATGTTTATGTTGCTTAGTTGCCCTACTATTCTGCATGTTTGAATCCAATTTAATGTCATACACCACATTATAGCAATATTCATGCAAAGGCAACCTTTGTCTATCATATTTTTGACTGATACGGTGTCATTTCATTTTTAGTACATTCTTGCGAGATGATTCTGAACAGTTTGATAGTGAGTGGTGCCTATTCTTTCTTCTGTCTGTAGCATATTTAAGCAATAATTTGGTAATCTCTTGGGTCCTGAGTCACCTCACTTGTTTTTTAACACTGATCTTCTATTTTAATTTGGCAGTCATTGTGGCAGAAATGGTTGTGATACACTAATTTTATGTGGATATTGTGGAGATTCATCATGTGTATTTGGCATCACTGCATGAATGTTTGTTGATATTGCAACACATAACTCTTCTTGAGTGCATGATAAAGCTTCAAGACTCTACCACACCTTATAGAGGCTTGAACAAAACAAAAATCTGTCATGTGGATTTGAAAATTCTCATCTTTCATTTGGCAGTGGTATTCTTCACATGCACATCTCTCGTGCATGTGTGGGACATGCAAAATGACACATATGACTAATAGTTTTATGATCTGTAACATGGGTAGATGCTCCTTTTTGGCACAAGCAAGATTGGGGCCATGGGTGTATGGCTCCCTTTATGCCATTTTATGCGAATTTTAAGTATTTTTGATTGATTTGAGGTCTTTCAAGTACCTTATAGGATGAATCAGCGTTAAAGGACCTGCTGGGGTATGAAAACTTTATTATATTCCAATAATGGGATAATATTCTTTGTGCTTTCATGGTCTGAACCAATTTTGGCCTAAATGGTTCTTATGTAAGGGGTATTGGCATAAAGCATCTTAGCATTTTCAAAGTTTTCTATTAATTGCTAACTGATGACTTTTACTGTATAATAGGATTATGAATGATGCCAACACAGAGCATAGTTATGGAGGTTTTCTGTGGACTTTGAGGTATATGATTTTTATTTTTATTTTTATTTGACCAGTGAGGCTTATGGAATTGACTGATGTGATTTTCAATTTCCTTTCATTAGGATATAATTCATCTCTTTATTAGGATGTGAGTAATATAGGAGTGACTGATGTAATTGTGCATGTCCATTAGAATTGTAGTTGTTCAAAATTAGTTTTGAGGACTTGTTGCTACAGGTCTAGCATTAGATGCTATATGCGGCTCTCTAGAGTTACATAATTTTGTTAGCTGCATTTGTAATCATTTTATGTGGGTAGAAAAACTTCTAGATGTTTATTTCCGTACATTTTGATTAATAATATTCCTTCGTAACTCAAGGAGTTTGCAGAAGCTATCTTCGCTGCTCTCACTCTCAGATTCACTCAATGAGGTAATTCTGAACCTTGGTCACAATGCATCGACTAGAGTTACTACTTTATTGTCTCATGTAAAATTTCTTTCTATTATTTTGGAAGTGTTGCTGATGAATTACCTTCTGTTAATTCCTGCTCAGACAAGACTTTATGTTAGCAAATAAAACCATTGACTAGACAGGATGTTGTTTTCTCTTTTTCTATGTACTGAAGTAGGGCATTGGCTCTCCACAATCTGAGAGTCTTGTGTCTTGCAGCATTCTTTTTTCTAATTTATTATCCATTTAGGATGATTTACTGCACACTGCAAAATTTTTTTTCTCCCTTTTTCTTTTGCTTGGTTGACTGTGTTAGGATTTCGAGTTGTTCACTTCTGTTCGGAAAATGCAACTGGTTGGTACCAGGTGATTGCCCACGTATCTGTGTGGGATTTGTTTGTTGCTTTGTTCAGAATTTCACGTGCATATTAACTAGGACTTTACTACCTGGCATTGTAGCTATCTTCTTTTGCTAATTAAAATATTTCAGACATTGTTTGGAATTTATTGCACGGAATGATAACTGTTGACAATTAAAGCGAGGTTCTTGGAGTTTTTACCTCTCTTTCCCCCTGTAAAAGCATGTCTAGAATGGAAAATGTACTCAGTTCCAGGATGAAACTTTTGCAGTTTGACTCGGGCTGGCAGTTGATATGGAACAGTCTGATGCATGGTTTTCCACTGTTCAGTAATATAACCATGGTGGTAAGCTTTGCTCATTGAATTTGCTTAGGTTTATAGAACTAATTCAAATAATGGTGTCATCATATTCATGAGTTTCACACTGACGCTATCTACTTCCTCATCATTTTGATGAAGAATAAGATATGTTACCTTGTTACCCATGGATTTACTTGCTACTTCACCAAGCATTCTAATTATAATGTATCTTTTGTCATGTTTAACCAGAATTTCGTTTGGTGAGTTGTGCACTATAGATTCTTCATATGTGCAGAATAGATTCCTCATGAGAGCATATATCTTTTCTTAGATGCTGGTTCTGCAATTCATCCATATTCTATGCAGTCTACTCTTTAGAATCTGTAATTTGTTGATGATTTTTTCTTGTGAACAATTAAGTATTGTCAATTAAAGTCACAACCTTGGTGAAGACTTGAGTTTTCCTTTTTTATTTTTTATTTTTATAGTTTAATTTAATTATCTGAAGCTTTTGTTGAATTCAATAATGCAGGCTGATGCTGCTCTCATGCTTCTTGGGAACCTGATTTCAAGGGTTAGTGCGGGTGATATTTTTCTTGAAGATGCATCTTCTTTACACTGACTATTTTTTCATGTGGGGAGAATTTAAATGCTCTTTCATGTCCTTTTCTGATTCCAGGATCTAGTTTTTAGCTACTTAATACCTGAAGATATATGGGATCTAAGGTTATTCAAACGAACAATGTCAGAGTAAGTATGATGTTTTTATATACGCTGAAAGGAATCTTCTGAGGACGTGAATGAAACTTCCATTATGGTTCTCAGCTTATTTTTTGTGGACTGGGCTTCCTTGGTTCAAAGTTTTGCATTCCAAAATGGCATGTTATCATTAAGTGCTATTATGTTGCTTCCTATCCACCCTCCCCCTTCTCTGCTTGTTTAAAAAAGCACCTGTATATACTAACATCGTATCATGAGAATGTTTGGGGTTTCGGTTTTTAAATATCGGATCCTTGACTATCTTTCATTCTTTTGCGCACCTAATTGTGTGATTGCTACTTTCATATAGGTCTGTCTTGTATTTCATTTCCAGTTACTTCTCCAGGAAAGGTTCTCAAGTAAGTGTCTTTGACATTGTGAAGATTTTGGACTTCTTACATAGTAGTGTATTGCCATCCCTCTTACTTAGTTCGCTAGTTAACGTCTATCTGCTAGTTTACTGTTCCTAAGGCTGCTTCTCCTTTGGCTGTATTTTTGGCATGTTCTTGGTTATGATTTTTTTCAGAATTAGTCTTTCTTCAGATACATTTTTTGACTTTACATAATTCTTGCTTCTTGGATCTCACAATTCTGCACATTGAACTTGAATGTTTTGCCTTCACCTGTTGTTTTTCCTCTGGGTTGGGGGAATTTGCATTTTTTTCCCCCTGGCTTCTTCCCTGCCTTTACAAGCTGCATGATGGTTATTTCAGCCCACATTTTCCCTGGTTGAATGTATGAGTTTAGATTGGATTTCACTCTACACAGTCAAACTGAACCATTAACCAGTTTCCCTCAGTGTTGATTTCTTTTTATTCAATCAGTGCCTCTTTCTGCTTGATTCTGCAGGTCGAACCCCAAGACATGTTACATCTAAGGAAAAAGCTGTTGAGAACAGTCTTAGATGGTCTAAGATGGAAGGTTTGTGTGCCTGAAGTTTCCAGAATTGTATATGTTAGTCATTTTAGGAATTTCTTCTGTTCAACTTGATATGCTGGTATTTATAGGTAATGATGTACTTATTCATACATGTACCAATACTTATAGGTGATATAAATTTCTGGAGTATTTTGAGATCTTTGTGCTTTTAAATTTTGGATTAAACACCTGTATTTGTCTTTGCTAGCACCTCTTAATTTTTGTTCACTTAGCAAACTCATTATCGATTTATCTAAACCTTTTTTGGTGACTTACCAGGATTCAACCCTGTTTGATGAGAAAATTATGCTGTTGTTGCCTGCTTCCATTTCTGCCCTTTGTTCTGGTTATGATCCATTTAAGTGTTGTCACAAAGGGACTCCTTCGTCAAACTGTCCTCTAAGTGATGCTGATGCTGTTGCCGGTGGAACCAAGGTAGGCAATATTGTTCTTGGCTGTGTTTTTTCTCACCTCCTTCTTTCCATCAGGCTTTTTGTCACAATTTTCTTGTTCCTTCTTTGAAACTTGACCTGGTTATAGAGAGAAGATCAACGTGACAATTTGCCTCACATTTTTGACTGCTCTGTGGAAGCTCTGACAAAAATTGACTCGTGTTGCAATAGAGAGGTATGAATTCTGGTCTCTTTCTCTCTAATGGCTTTGATTTGCATAGTTTCTGGGCTTTTGTTAAAGTCTACAAATTTTAGGTTTCCATTGTCCATCTGCATCAAGAAATCCATCTTCCTCCTCGGCAGCTAAGAGAACTGCTGTTGCGTGACTTGGAGATTCATATTGAAGGAGCTTTGGTGTTGGAGGATCCTAAAAGCAAGCCTCTGTCAGATATTTTCTTTGTATGTGCTCACTTGGCTAACTTAATATATGCCTTAAATTTCATCAGGTTTGACCCTTTCTCTCTACATTTTACAGTAGCAATTTTTTTTTAGAAGTTCATGTTAGTAATTTTCTTTCTTTAAGGTGCCTGACTATTGAGTAACATTTTAATTTTTTTTCTCTTGGGTTGCTTTGTTGTTTTAGAGTGTGTTTTCTTTTCTGTCTTGGACTTTGAGTAACATTTTCCCTTGAATATACTCATATGCTTAGTTCAAAAGTACTTAGTTCTGTTATTTTGTCCTTGTGCTTCCTTTGAGTATAATAATTGGGGACTATTGATCTTTGACTTATTTCTGTCAAACTTGAATGTCGATCTTGTTCGATGTTTTCATTCCCTTCATTATTCCTTGTTCTTTTATTTGCTAATTATTGTCTTCCTTCAGACAAAGGAAAGAAGAAGTAGTAGTCCTATCAAATATGGCCAAATTCTTGGCAGAGCTTTTAAATAATGCTGCTGCTGTCATTGAAGAAGTCCAAAACGATGTTCATTCTCAAGGTTGTTTGGGTTCTAGTGTGTTGCGCGATGGAACAAGTGCTATTTTAGTTTCCTTTAGAAGCTTTGTTTCCTCGCCTATTTTCATAGAGTGGAGAAATGGAAATGCTCTAGATGCTGTGTCTCATAGGGCAATAAACCAGTCCATGCAGAGGCTCTTAAGAGCATTGGTTGGTCTCTATGAAAGTAGAAGGTATGAAAGAAGCCCTCAGTCTGATGTGGGCTCATCTGCTGTTGATGTGATGCTTGATCAATATTCATGCCAAAGCGGTGGAGATAAGAGCCGGATTGTGGACATGGAATTGGATGCGGGCAAGGATTCTAAAAATGTAGATATTTCTCCAGATGGTGGGGAAATGACTTATGGAATATCATTCTCTGTTAAATGTTGGAAGTTGGGCATGATATCACTGATATCATGCTTTTTCTCTGTGGTACCTGAAATGACGTGGGAAATTTTATGTGGTTTACTGAAAATAGAGTGTGATAGGAAGGTAAATAGCTAGCTTACTTTTTCCTTATCTCTAATGTTCACGTGTTTCCTTTAAGCTTATAATTTTCCCCCTTTTTGCATCAGGTGTCAGAGAATATTTTGCATAACGTTTTCTCGTATCCATATTGGTCTTCTGCAGTAAATGTTTTGGATATGGTGAGAGGATACTGGGCTCTTAATCTCTAGAGTTCCTTGAATATTTGTTCAAAGATACAGGCCAATTTTCTCAAAGAACTTTTCTTCATTGAGTTTTAATAAGCTGTTTGCAGATTGTTATCTTTGTAGTTCTAGAACTCATGTTTAATGTCACAGGTGAATCTCCTGAATGGCATGATGGAGATGCAAATCAATCTTAAGCTGGATTGTGGCAATATAGTAGCTGCAATTTGCACCTTAACAGGAACTTTGTTGCGTCTAGAAAGAGTTAGAAAAGACGGAGACTCTCTTGTGTTTTTTGGAGATGAAGAATTTGACCAGGTTAAAACTTCTCTTCTGCACTCTGGATTTTAAACGTAAGGTCATGACTTGTAACATCTAATTAATCATTTAGAGGAACTACTTCTTATTCTACTTATGACTTTCCTCCAAAATCTGAAATAAACAAAGACATACTAAGTTTCAGAAAAATAAGAACAGATAATATCTGATTTTGCATGTCAATGATTGTATATGCTAAACTGTTTCTGGTGTTTGCATTACATGAAAGTTGAAGTATGAGAGGTGCAAAATCTGCGAAAGTTAAAAGTATATGTCACCCCAAACAGAACAATTTTTTGTAATGCAGAGAGAGATAACGAGCGCTGCATCCACTAGGAACCGGCGGATGCAGCGCTTGTGGGAGTTGGATCCTATTATCTTCTCTTCCCCTGTTTCTAGACCGTTTGGCTAGGTGTCTTGTTGGTAGCTAGGTCGTATTGCCTTGCGTTTTTTGCCGCTTGGCTCCTGGTTCTCCGTTTGGTTTGGTGCCTTTTGGCTTTTTCTTCTCGGCTCCCTTCCACTCAGATTGAGCATGTTTCATTTGAGTGTAAGTTTTTGGAGCCGTTTGGTTGTACATATTGACCTTCCCCATTATATTAATTACTTACTTTTACCAAAAAAAAAAAAAAAACAATGGCATGAAGTCGTTTCTCACGGCTTCCTTCCACTCATAATGAGCCTATTCATCTTGAGTGCAAGTTTTTGAAGCCGTTTCGCTTGTACAGTTTGGCCTTTCCCCAATTTTTTTTTTTTTGGTGAAAGTAAGTGATAGATTAGGAAAAGGTCAAACTGTACAACGAATCGGCTTCAAAAACTTACACTCAAGATGGACATGCCCATTATGAGTGGAAGGAAGCCGAAGAAAAAACCAAGAGGCAACCGAGAACGGCCAAAAAGCAAAAAGCAGACTGACACCCAGGACGACCTAGGACAAGACGCCTAACCAGTCGGCCCACAATTAGCGGAAGAGAAGATACAGGGGTCCAACTCCCACGAGCGCTGAATCCTCCTGTTTCTGTAGGAGTCCTCGACGTCTTTGAAGGTAGCAGCCTTATCTTTAACGACCTTGAGGAGATGCCTCTTCATGGCCGGAAGAGAAAGCGGCTCCCCCAGAAAATAATATTGTTTTTGTTCTTCCAAATGATGTGACAAAGCGCACCAAAGGAAAAACGGGTAATACTTTTTAGAACTCCTTCCCCCCGAGAGTAGAGAGATAGCCCAACTAAGAGTCTCCTCCCAAGTCCTATTGGTCCATGGAAGATTGCACCTTGTAGCCCAAAAGAAAGCAATACCCGAAATAATGCGACACCCAAAAAAAGGTGATTGATAGAATCAGGCACCTTGTTGCAAAAAGGGCAGGAAGCCGCGTCGATCCTACCACGAGACATGAGAAGAGACTATGTAGGCAGCCTTCGCTTGGTGATGAGCCAAAGGTTAAGTTGGTATTGAGGCAGGATAGCATTGCTCCAGATGAACTGATGCCAGCTGACTCTCTCCTTCTTCCGCCTTATGGTCTCCCAAGCCGAGGCGACCGAGAACACACCCGTCGAGTCCTCCCTCCAACCGAAACAATCCTGGACTCCAGACAAGGAAGGAAGTGGCGATCCCCTAGACTCAATCTTTGATCTGAAAGCCCGGCCATCCTCAGAGAGGAGATTAGCCACCAACGCCTATCTAGAGAGACCTGAGCTGTAGATGAACGAATTTGTGAAAAATAGATTCAGAGGGCCCTAGGAGTGCCAATTATCGAACCAGAGCGACGCTGATGAACCATTGCCTATCCTCCAGTAGAAGCGAAGCCGGAAAATTGATGAGTTGTAGCATTTTTTTCCAGGCCCAAGAGCAGCAGATGCCTTTCCCCAATTTATTCCTTACTTTTTACCAAAAAAAAAAAAATAATGGCATGAAGAAATTGTACTATGTATATTTTGTCCAAAATTGGAGAAAGAAAAATATACAGCATTGGCTGAAATGGTGTCTATTGTCATGCGAGCTTAGCTAAATCTTACCTTGTTTTGTGAGTGATGTTTTCATCTTTTGCAGAGTTTGGCACGGCTCAGAGATATGGTGTCTGCAATTGCAGAAGTTGAACTTCTTGATTGGTCAGGACGTCTAAAGCTTGTTGACAGCATATGCAATTTGGTCCTAATATCTCCTAAAGTGGGTCAGGTAATTGCACCTTGTGCAGGCATCAGTTATAGGAGACTAAGTTGAATTAGTATAATCAACTGTAGAATCCTTCAAGTTGTGGGACCAATACCAACTGTTCTAAAAGTATAAGCTGGATTTTGACCCAAGACTATGGTGTGGAAATATATAATGGGGAGGCAAATAAGGGGCTTGGAAAGATATGAATTTAGGATCTCTTGCTCTGATACCATGTGAGATTTTGTGGTACTACTTCAACTGTTTCAAAAACTTAAACTGTTAGACAAAGGCATGGTTTATAGTTCAATACTCTTAACAATCCTATTACACATTAAACCTGAGATATGTTGGCCTGAATCTTAGGTTTACTTAGACTTCTTTGTTATTCCTTTGACCATCTTGTTGCTTAACCTTCTATGTTTACATTACTACAGATGTTGATTGAGAGACTGCTCACAATGCTTCGAGACTCTGACTATAGAGTAAGGCTGTTCTTGGCTAGACGTATTGGTGTTCTTTTTCAGACATGGGAAGGTCATGAAGAGTTGTTTGAGGATATATGGTCAGTTTACTTATTACTGTATTTCATTCAGAATTCTTGGACAAAATATGGTTGGGTATCGCAATGGATGTTATTGGATAGTGGATGCTGATGCGTTATTCGCTTTGATGTTTAGTTCTCTTAGGAACCGTCGAAAAAACACCATCCAACCTTTTTCTATTTACCTAGTTATATGTGTATTATTGTCGACCAGATTACTTCAGTTGAGTTTTTGCTGATGTCAATTTAAAACAAAGACTACATGACAAAACATTTTAACATAACATTATTAACTTATTAAGTATCACAACTGCAAACCTTTTGTTAATGTTGGTGCATCTTCTCATGCAAATTTTGACCATATATATATATATATATATATATATATATATATTATTTTAGTTACTAGCAAATCCCGGATAAGTCGTTAAAAAAAAATTGAATATCGTGGACAATTTTATCAATGGGATATGCATATATGTTCTTTGTTTGACCTGTCTTGGTCTGAAAATCTATCATATCAAGTATGGGCAGAGGTTTGGTTGATCTGAAGATTGTGTAATTCTCTACCTCCAGCCTTTGTTGTGGTACTCTATCCACCTACTTGGTCCTTTGCTAAGTTCATGAGCAAAAAGCTTCCCCTCCACCTACTACTTTCTCACCCTCTTCTCTCTCCCCTCATGACGAAGTGCCTAAATTTGCTGCAGTCTGACATCGTCCCTACTCTGATAGCCTACTTACACTATTGCGAAGGTTCTCTTAAAGTCACCACTCCAATTAAGGAAACTTTGTTGGGCTGATCTCAGAAGTTTCTGCCATCTTACAACTCTTCGAACAAAATGTAGATTATATAAAAATTACTGCTAGTACATCTTCCCTGTTTTGTTCTTCTGAAGAAGGATTTTATCAAATGTTAGGTCTTTAACACTGTTTTATGTGTGCATTAAGTAATTTCTGGTGATTTCTCCGATGTCGTCAACTCCCACCCCCTTTGCTGCGCTTGCGCTAGCTATTGTTGAAGTCATCAACAGAACTAGAGGTGGTTATTTTTCTTTTGTAGTGGAAAGCCAAGTTGACTGAATATTTTGGATGTCACCAAGCAGATATAGATGCAGGTTTTAGTATTGGAAAGGCTTAATTTATGGAAGTTACAAAAGTAGGGTGTGGATTCCTTGTTTGGTAGACTGGGGAGCAATGATCTTTATTCCTCATTTTATTTTGTTACAATAACAGTAGGGTGGGAGTTGGATCCTATTATTTTCTCTTCCCCTGATTCTAGACCGCTTGGCTAGGTGTCTCGTTGGTTGCTAGGTCGTTTTGCCTGGCGTTTGCAGCTTGGCTCCTGGCTCTCCGTTTGGTTTGTGCCTTTTGGTTTTTTTTCCTCGGCTCCCTTCCACTTAGAATGAGCATGTTCATTTTGAGTGTAAGTTTTTGGAGCCGTTTGGTTGTACAGTTTGACTTTTCCCCATTATATTAATTACTTACTTTTACCAAAAAAAAAATAACAGTTCCCTGTGCCATAGGGTGATTTTTTTTTCCCTTTTATCTTCATTTATGCTGAAATGAGTAACTTTTATTTGAATGCCATGAGATTTGAAATTGACTCATGCTCTTGATATGTCCAGCTCCAACTTTGATGTTCCATTGGTATTTCGCTTGAAAGGAAAGATTGTCCCGGCAAGGGATGTATTAGCAGCTGGTCCACAGCCTCGTCCTATGATGGAAACTATCATCCTTACTCTGTGTCATCTTGCATTGCACAGTGAAAAAATAGAGCTCCAGGTCTGGTTGAGGAATCCCTAGAACTCAGATGGTTATCGCATCTGTATTTTCAATTGAATTTTCTGGTATTCTTTTTCAGTTGGTCTAGGTCATTTAATGACTTGGCTTAAAAAGTGAAGGATGAATTTGTGGTCCAGATAATCTAATTATTGCAGTAAATCTTGTGTTGACTAATTGAAGGCAAATAGAAAAGTAGTTGAAGGAATTGAAGAATTCTTGTTCCTAATCCTGGAATATCTGTACACTTTTTGGTGTTCAGTTTCCCAAAGTGTTTATGTTAAACAACTTTTGTTATCTATGAACCTGGCAAGTTTCCTGTTGAAAACATTGCATCAGTGTACCTATATTTAAAAATAAAAATTAAAAATCATTACTTCAGTGAGTCAAGGATGTTGTTGACAAGTAGTCTTAGCACTCTTCTTAAGACAAATGTATATTTACAAATCTAAGACGTACAAAGTGAGTTAATGTGCCACAATGCACATGTCACAAGCCATTTAGACGTAAAGTTTTACATTGCCAGAGCGCATTGGACGCTATTTAACAATATCAATTTAATAATGACTATGAGAATTCGTGGGACTATTGCCAACTATTCTGAAAGCTTAAGCTTTAGATGAGGCTAGACTTTGGCCTAAGCCTAAAGTGTGGAAATATATGATTAGGGAGGCAAATGGTGGCCTAGAAAGATTTGAACTCAAGACCTCTTGCACTGATACTGTGTGAGAATTGGTGACACTACTGCTGACTGTTTTAAAACTTTAGCTGTTAGATGAAGGCGTAGTTTAATGTTTAATTGCTCTCTTGCTCTGGTTTCTATGCTTCTTTTGGAATAGTCTTCTGATTTCCATCCCTTTTCTGTCTTGGGATTACTTGCCTCCCTTCCCCCGCCCCCCCTTCCTTTTTTTTTCCAGTTCTAACTTGATCTAAACTAGAAACTTTGCAGGCTGTCTTTATGATATGCGTAATTTCCGCAATTGATCCTTGTCACAGGTAGAAGCATTCTACATTCCTTCTTATTTAGGATCAGACAATCTATTTCCACCCTCATCTTTGCTCAGAAGCTTTGCTCCCTGCAGGGTGCTGGCAAATGCAGTGCTTGACAATTTGTCCAGAATGCTTCAATACACTACCAGGTTAAAGGTGACTGACATTGCTTTTTCTATCCCACTCCCAATCCGGAATCTGAAGTGCATTATGAATGCAATGGTGTATACCCTTGGTTTATCATTGTTTTTAGTGTCATCTGAATTCATCTTGTATATATTAATGATTTTTCTAATGTTTTTAATTACATAAGGATCTTAAACTTTTGCAGTATCTGGAAGAACTCATGGGACCTATCATCTTCTGCTGGGTTACTTGCGGCGTAAGCTTGGCTGCCCTTGTTGAGGTGATGCACTTTACTTTTGCTGCAAAATATTGATTGAATGCACTTAATTTGCCCTGATGACCCTTTACAAACTCACTTTAATGTTCTTGTGTTTGCTATACTGCTTATTATATGTCTTATCATACAGCTTATTATTATCAAGTGTACGCTACTTGAAGCATTTTATCTTTTACATCCTCTGGTCCTTTCCTGTGACCCTATTGAGCTCCCTAGAAATTCCTTATATGGAATGTATTTAAAATCACCCCTGAAAGTGATTTAATGCTGTAAAAGTTAATCTAATATCACCATTCTTGGGGTTTTCATTACCTGACATGTGGTCCGATACCTTATAAGACAATGCTTTATCCAAAAAGTTTATGCGGTCAAGAAATGGGCCAAAAATCAAGAATATTTTATCATAATTAAAGTTTTCTGTTCCTGTAGGAGCTTGCTCTTTGCATCCATTTTGGAATCGTCATTATCATTCCTTTTATTTTATTGCAGGTGAGACATTTTTTTGTTTCGGAGGTGGAACCTAGGTACTTTGTGCAGTATTGTTGTGATTGGCTTCTTCCAGCACTCATTCTGCATGAAGACAACAAATCTGATCTCTCCTGGCTTGCACAGGTATGATTTCCCTCTATCATCCTCTTATCTAGGGTGGACAGCGAGGATCTCTTAATTAGTATTACGTATGGTACTTTTGTGCCATACATCTGATGCCTGGGTGTTTTTTGTCTTAGCTGACTCGATCATTTTGATTCCAGATTTCTGGTCAACCTTTGGCAGTGTTGGTTCAAAATCACTTCGTCCCAATTTTTGCAGTTTGTATGGCTCTGCACTGCAGTAAAATTTCGGGATGGGAAAAAGGAGCAATGGTGCTCCAGAGTTATATTCTTCAGATTGCCGAGATTTCTGAGACTGCAAGGGACAATCTTATTAAAAAGCACATGGTTTGTTTGTTACTGTCCCATACAATTTTAGCTGTGGAATTTTGAATCAGATAGCCATACTATCTTAGGTCCTTTGATAATTGTAGTTGGTATTGTATTTCGGTCTTGTTAGCACTTAGTGTAGTATCACTCATATTAAGACTTCATTTTCTTTACATTTACTGTAACTCATCATTTTCTTTTACATTTACCATAACTCATCAACTAATGTATTCATGATTTAACTGGGGAATAACTGAATAGAACCAAAAGTAGAGAGAAATTGATAAAGAAATGTTTGATTTTTTCATACCCTACCATTTCTGTTGAATTGTCAGGAGTACTTTTCTTTTCTTTTTTTCTTTTTTTCTTTGTGCTAAATGCTTTTTATGTTGATGCTATTTGTGGGCATTGCCTCTTTCAGTTAGGAATTAAGTTTAGCGACTGAATTAGCAATTCTGTTTGAATTCTGATTCTGTGAAGACTAGGCAGATTTCATATCAGGCATCTTCCCGTAGTGCTGTTTACTGTACTCTTTTATTATCTCCATCACTTTAACCTAAGACATTACCAGCAAGGGAATACCTTCTTTGGTACTCTGGAACTGTATCCTGATAATGCTTCATACTGGGAGAAAATGTTTCTACTGATGTCATATTTTGTTTGTCTGCTTGCCTGCATCATTTTGCTCTGGAGATTAATTAAGTGTCTTCATTTTTATTTTCTAGGTGTCCATAGTTAGCCACCTGTTATCCCTTGCCTATGATGGGTCGGATCCTCTGCTTCCTTTCTTTTCCAAGGATAATATATCCTGTGCAATCCGAATGGTTGTCGATGGGTTCCTGGATCAGTACATGGCCTTCTCTGCACTTTTTGCTTAGTCCTTTTTGAATCATCTTGGTATATGTTCTCACATTTGATTGTTACAGGGGAGACTGTCCTTCAGCGGTTGGTGTTATGGATAAGATTAACATTTTCCGCCCTGATAGAGTTTTCATGGTTGTTCTTATTTTCTTGCACTTCAATTGATTTTCTTTTGAATTAACATGTTTACATTTTTAGTGAACTCATCTTATGGTCTGCAGTTCATAGTTGAAATTCATCACAAGGTCGCATCAGCGAGTCATCACAGGCACAGATGTCATAGGTTGGCTGAAATCGAAGTTCTTGTAGATGTATTGGGGCATAGAGTTGCAAGAGCAAGCACTTCAAAGTGAGTTTACTCATTATGCAATTTCTTTTCTTAACTTTTGCACTGACCATATTGATGGGGGGGATCTCCTATCCTAGATAGCGTTATATTCACTAAGAAAAAGCTTCTTGTAGGCTATACATTGGTGTGCATAAGTTTATCCTTTTGTAGGAGGTGATCCTGAGGATGTTTGAATATTCTTGTTCTCAACAACTATGGAAGGAAGAGGCTCGCCTGCATGGCTTGTACTCTGTTCTGCATCAATGAACATAATTTAAAGTCAATGTATTTCTACAAGCTCCATTCTTCTTGCCACCTTATAATTGAATTTGGCATTTATACTAAGAGTACTTGAAATTGAGTGCATAATCTTTTACTCTGAAAGCTGAAGCTGTGGTAGAATGGTGTGAAATAAATTTTTCATCTTAACACTTCCCCTTAGACTAAGGCTGATTTGTTGATGAAGGCCGTATGTGTGTGAATCTGATGAATGGAGTGAAACAGTGGTCAAAGTCCAATAAGTACAATTAAAGGGGAGCCATGAAATGGGAGCAAAGTGAGTGGAAGAAATGAAACTTGAGACCTTTGGCTCCGATACCAACTTGAAATTAAGTGCGCAACCATTTAATAAGGGAAAGGAAGCACATAACAGACAAGTGAAGCGATAGAAGTCGAGTAAACCTTGGTGAACTGTGTATATTCATGGCATTTTTTGAACTCCAAAGATCTTTATAAAGCAGAGGAGATTGGTAAGTAGGATCTCATGTAGTATTTTTCTGAAAGGAATGTTTTACCAACGCCTATATTTTAATGAAACTGGATACCGCCTGCTCCTCAAACTCCTCTGACCTATCAAAGCCATGCCTAAATTTGCCAATTATTCACATTTTTAATTACATGACCATATGTTTCTGGCAAGATAATTCTATTTAAGCTAAAGAATTATTAGAGATTTGCATATCATCCGAGTAACTGTGGTGGGTTAACCCAACTCAGGTGTCTGAACCAAGTATGCCCTTGCTGATAATCAATCCCAATATTCACATCCCTAGTTCCCTAATCTTTACCAGTCCCTATGACATCAATCAAAACCTGACATTTGATTTTAGGCATAGCTTAGTAATAGCTTTACCCTAATTCCTTACCACCATTATATATCTAACTTTGCATTGAGGCACTAATGGATTAATGCCAGTTAAATTTGGTCTATACAAATCTACAAGCACCTGCGTGTTGGTGAGAATGTTATCTAACTCGAGCATTTTATTTTTGTGTTGTTGAGAACAGAATGAACTTAGGTGTATTCTCCATTTTGACAAGATTAGAAAACACTGGGGGTAAGGGTGTCAAACCGTCTATTTATTGTTTAGGCTCTTGGAAATTTTTAAATGAAGAGGAGGTTGATTTGATTGACCCTCTGTATCTCTTCATGTAGGGATAAATTAGTAAGGACACCTGGGGATACAGACCCAAGCCTCAATGTAGCAGTGGAACCTGTCAAAGAGTTGGCCATGCCATGTGAAACATGACAATGATGTAAAAAGAACAAACTAAACCTCTACCTCACTTAAGTGGGGTTGGCTCCTATTACGAGGCATAGAACCCCTCCCGTAAAATGTTAGTATAAATCGTAGGAACTTGGGATATCAGTGGTGTCAGTAAAGATTACAGGAAGATGGGAATGGCCATCAAATTTCATTGGATAAATGGAGTGTTTGTGAATCCTATTTTAAATTATCAAAAAAGATTATTTATGGTTGTTGTGTGGAAAGATGGTGAAGGTTCAAAACCTAGAGCTAGTCCATCCGATCTGTTTGCAATGCACCGATGTGATCAATGGATAGTTTGCTGTGTTTATCTATTCAAGTTGCTTTTTTTTTTTTTTTTTTTTTCCTAGAATTATCTATTCAAGTTTATAAGCCAAATATGTTGTTTCCAGTTACCTTTTCAATTTGGTCGGGCAATATATTGGTTGCCATGCTTTGCAAGATCAGTGTTGTCGCATAATAGGCACTTTGCGAAAGGCTTTTGAGAATGATCCATCCAAAGAAATCACTAGTGTGTTGGGAGAGCAACTTCAGGTGAATGTTCTATTACTAAATTTATCAAGCAACTTTGGTGCTTAATTTCATGATATTGAGTAGCTCATTGCTTTTGCCTTGTCCTGCAGTTTCTGGTATCAAAGTTGGTTACATGTTGCATACCATCCGATGCTAATGGAGAAAACTCTCCTAGTGGATCATCCCAAGTTTTATCTTTGCTTCATCAGCTAGTTTTGCATTCTGCTCCATTGCTTCATGACTATATTAGAGTGAGCTTTCTACCTGGTTCTTTGGTAATGTAGTCTGTTGTCGCTTAAACTGAAAAGTGATAAGATTTTGCCTTTTAACCAAGGCCTTTTTTATTAATCTATTTATAAAGCACGACCTTTGCTGTTCAGGAATTGGAACCTTTTCCTGATATAAAAATATTTGATGAGCTGCGGGAGTTTCATGAGGATCTATGCAGGGTGTACTCTCCAAGGGATCACTTGTTGAAAGTACGCATTCTCAATATTGAGACAATTCTATAGCTGCTTACTTCATACTGTTCTAATCCAACTTTTCTGTTTTATACTTACATTCCTCTTATGTCCGTTCATCAGTTTGCAAAGAGATCTTGCCATCTTCCACCAAGGCTATTTCTGTGGAGGTCGTTTCTCTTCCATGACAGTCTCAATTCCACATGTGGTGCATCCATTTTTATTTTCGTCTTGGAAGATGTGTTTTACTGAAATAAGGGTGCAAATGCCATTTTGTATCTCTATTTCTTGATCTCCTAACAGACAGATGGTCCTGAATTTATTCTTAAGAGTTATACAGCTGGAGCAGTTCTATTATTCCCAGCAAGATGCTCACCATTTGACTATCTTTGCAGTCTTCAAGCACTTCATAAAAAGTTATTGATGGGAGAATCATCTGTGAACAAACTGCATTTTGATGCAAGGAGTACACAATGGCATGATGATCCTGAAATAGTAGATGCAGTTTGGACGCTAGTTCGCATGTGTGGCTCTGAGGATGCTAACGGTGTTAGAGCATTGGTGTCGGATCTTTTGTCTAGGGTATGCTCACTAAGTTTTTCTATCTCAATATTGTCACCTTGTAATGTACTTCACAATTTTGATTACTGCACCCTTTTTCCTGATTTTGCCTAGGTTGGGATTGGGGATTCACATTGTGTTGTCTTTCATCGTCCCGGATATTCTAGTCGTGTACATATTTGCCAACCCATATACTCTGGGGATGCTTCAGAAATGAAGTTCAAACTCCAAACAGGCATGCCTGAAGAACTTCTGCTGGCAGTTTTGAGACTTTTGAAGAAGTATCTGATGGACGATTCTGTTGTAATTATTGAAGTGACATCACAGGCTCTCAGGGTAAGTTTGTGGAGTGCCACATGATTTGAAGTTAAAGCTATTCACAAGAGTTTTTGCAGTGGTTCTTGAGAAGTTCATTTTGGAGCGTCTTAAAGTTGATAATTCAAAAAGAATAAAAGTTGATTGTGAGAGCGGTCTACTTTATTAATTGTTACGATTAATTACAAAGTAAAATGGCATTGTATGCATAATAACCATCACAGTATTCCCTAAGCTTGGAAAAAAAATATTTAATCTATTAATTACATGACTGACGTGGAGCATGCAATGTACAAAATACTTTCTCCTAGGCATGATATTAAATTGTATTATTTGTAGCAGGTTTCTTATTTTAATAAGTTTTCTATAAGTTGGTTTTGGGCTATCAATGACTAGTTGCTGGAAGAATCTATTTGGAGTTTACTGGGCGGAAACAGCTGAAACTCTCAACAATACAATCATAGAAGGAAAAGATGTTGATTAGGAGTTAGGACCTAGGAACACTTTCAAGCGTTATCTTATTGTGAATTAGCAAGTACAATGGTGTTGTATGCATGATTGATGAGCACACTACCATCTAAGCTTGATTTCAAATTGTAACTCTAGTAGTAGCATTCTTAGTTTAATAAATGCTATGGAAATTAGTTTTGGGCTGCCAAGGACTGGTTGCTAGGAAAAAGCAATGTGGAGCATTGAAAGTGGAAATAATTGAATATTTATAAATTGAACTGTCAGGGAAAAGAGGATGTTCATGTAGGACATACGAACACCTTATCATTGAAGAGCCTTACAATGACAATGAAGACTTTCATTTACCATTTTAAAGTTTGACCAATAAACTTGCAGAGGATAGTTCGGGCTTGTTTGTTAATGTTCTTTTTTTCTGTTTTTGAACAAAATTTCTGTTTTTTTGTTCCAGGGAACAAAAAAAAGAACAGAAACGTGTTTGTTTGCGTTTTTGTTCCAAATCTATTTTTTTGTTCCCAGAACACATTTGGAACAGAAATAAGAAATAAGAAAAATGTGTTTCTTGTTTTTGGAACAATTTTTAAGAACAAATTTTCTCTTTCCTCTTTTTTTTTCTTCTTTTTTTTTCTTCTTTTCTTTTTTTTTTTCTTTGGCCGGTCGCCGGCCTCATGGCCATGACCGCCGTCGAGGGCTGGCGACCTCGAGCGGCCTTGGCTGGGCAAGGCCGGGCGAGCTCGGGCTCGCTGGAGGGCGAGCCCGAGCCCCGCCCAAGGCGAGGCCGAGCCTCGCCTCGCCTCGGCCTCGGGCAAGCCTCGCCGTGGCGGGCGAGGCCACCAGCCCTCGTCAGCCGGTTGTCGGCCATGGCCGAGGCCGGCGACCGGCCAAAAGAAGAAAAAAAGAAAAAAGAAAAAAGAAAGAAAAATAAGAAAAATAAAATAAAAATATTAAAAAATTAAAAGAAACAAAAAAAGAATACAAATTTACTAAACGTGTTTCTGTTCATTTTTATTCCCGGAACAAGTTTACCAAACGCGTTTTTTTTCAAAAATTGTTCCCCGGAATGTAAATACTTTTTTCTATTTCTGTTCCCTGAAACAAAAAAAAAACAGAAATGTTACCAAACGCGCCCTTAATTGAGTATTAATTTTGACTTAAAAGAATCTGATTGTACCAAAGTCACAATCCTTATGTTGCACAGTTGTCCTTCTTGTGCCTTTTTTTCTCAAGGCAAGATTTTTTTTTTCCCATGGCTTTTCTTCTCAGTAGCTTTGGAATAGTGTTCTCTCAGTTTGATTTTGGCTTTATTGCATTAGCTCTTGATTTAGACCCATTTTGAGAATTTGGAATCATGCATGACGTAAGTTTGTTTCAACCAGGGAATTCTTTCTACTGAAAGGGGTCAAAGTGCTTTGTCAACATTTGATTCCTATGAAAGGTCTCTTGTGGAGGTCAGCTTTTCTTTATGCAATTGTAAATCATTAGAATTGAAAAAAGGGAACTGTTCACTGTTGTATTGGAATGATAACCCCTAGGTGGTGAGGTGTTCAGTTGGAATTAGTGTATGGTCTGGGCATTATGTCTTCATATACCAATGACAAGTAAAATATTTCTTTTGCTATTTCCTCACATATTACATCCTGGGAATAAAATATGCCGAAAGATGAATTTCTTACCCTAGAAATGCATTCCATGTGGTTTATATGTAGAATTGAATGCAAAGGGCTAGTGAATTTTGTATGCTTGTAGTCATTCAAATCCTTAGGATTCAGCTTTGATGCACTGTAAATTATCACACCTCTCTTGTCTGCAGGATTTGACTTGACCTTATATGTGTAATCTCCTTCAACCTAACAACTTTAGCTTTTGGGATGAAATTTCTATACATGCCTATTTAGATTCTTCACTGGGTTTGTTTGCTAAAGCTGTCATATTTGACTAGCTTCTACTAAAATCAATATTGTTTTACCTTGTTAATTTAAGTTTCTGTAGATTATCATGACTTTGGGCTTTGTGAATCTTGATGCTTTGAGCTGATTGTATATTTTCATTTGGGTAGATTCACTCAAGGGGGGTTAACATGGAACTAGTGGAGAAGCTTCTTTTGGGTTTGGAACGGAAATTTAATGGTAAATCATGCCTTTTGCTACTTTTCCCCTTTGGTGCTGCTGCATCATAATATTTGTTTATGATTTTGGAATGTGTGGCTCCTTTGGTTATCCTGAACCCTATAAAATAGCAGGCTTAAAGTCCATGTTCTTGTGTGACCTTTGTCAGCTGGAGAAAGAAATGCTTGCTTAATTTGTTTTTCCATTTAGTTTAGTTTAAAGTGTGTATTCGGTTATCAGCTATGATTAATTTATAATGTAGGCATCTATCAATGAATAATGGAAGCACTTCCTGGGTATTCTGGAGGGCTAATCTAAACTTTGATAGTTATGAGTATGACATTGCTGGATTAGCAGAGTATTGACATGATGGCCCTAAATGAAAGAAACTGTGACTGGATTGACATGTTGACAATTAACATTCCATTTTATTGAAATACGGTGGATCATTCAATATTATTGAATATGTAATGGATCCTGTAAATTAAAATCGAAGGGCTGGCAGGATATTGCAGCATTGTAATTGGTGGATGTAATCTGTCATGAGTTCCAATTTAAAATGCTAATTAGGCCATAGTGCTTGTTCAGGAAAAGCTTTATTCCCTATGCATGGAATTTCACTTACAATGACTACTATTAACATGGTAAGCATGAAGCAAACTTACGATGGCTACTGTAAGACTTGAAGGCCTGGGTTTGTAGAAAGTTTATAGTTTCATGTCCAGATCTTTGGAGCGTAAAGGATGTGCTGATGTACTGTTTGTTGGCATTCGTCACTTTTGTGTCTTAGCTGCAATTCCGAGTGATTGTTTATTATCTTAATATCGATATCTCAGTCGAGGCAATACCACTGGAGAAGTCTGAAGTATGGGAAACATCTGGTAAAACTTTTGATAAGTGGATCTGTCCACTTGTTTTCTCTCTGATTGGACATTGTGATGATGTTATTTTAAGGTAATGCTGTTGTACTTCAGTGGAAAAGTTCTTGGTTTCATATGTGCTAGTTACCTAGCTAACATGTAGAAAGCACTTGATCATTAAGTTTCGATGCTTGTTTCAGACTATGTCAAGATGTTGTTTTGCTAAAAGTAGAAGTGGCTGAGCTCCTACTTCCATATATTGTGGTCAACCTTGCGGGAAGGAAGAGTTTGGATAATGATTTTTCCAAGATGATCTCCTCACAGGTTTTTTTCTTCTTGCTGTAAGATATAAGTCATTAGTGAGTAGTTTTATTCATCATTCTAAGTTTTTAAACTTCCTTTTGGTTTCTCCTTGCAAAAAGTATATGTTTTTGAATCCTACTTTTGACATAAAGGTAATAGCTGATGGATAGCTGGCAAGGGAACTTAGTTCATACCATGAGGCTGTGACCTTTTGAAAGTCCTCATTTTGGACCATACTAATAGAGGAGACAATTGTGAGGCCCATTATGCTAAAGCAAATTGTGAGATTTTGTGGGACTATTGCCAACTGTTTGAAAAGTTTAAGTTGTTAGATGAAGGCTTAGTTTAATATTTAAATATTCTATCACTCTCCCTTACGCTTAGTCTGGTTTTTTCACCAAGTACTTAGTGTGGACATATTTAATTTGGGAGGCAATTGGGACCTGGAAAGATTTGATCTTAGGATCTCGTGCTTTGAGACAATGTGAGATTTTGTTGGACCACTACCAACTATTTATTCTAAAAGCTTAAGCTATTAGATGAAAACTTGGTTTAATATTTAAATATTCTATCGCAAGCATACCTTTCTATTAGAAAATTCAACTCAAAAGCTTAAGCTATTACTCAAAGGGAGATTACATGTTCATAAGGCCCTATGAAACATGTAAGCAAGCAATGTGAGATATTTAATACCTACTCATATGCAACAGAATGAAACCATAAAAAGAAGATATGTGGAGTTGATGCATAGGAAATAGCCTCAACAAGAAGCCCCATATGAATTGAAATATTTAATACATGAGGTTTTAAAACCTGGCTCTTCTAGAAGTTGCGAAACTAAAAGTGCGAGCTACTATTTGGAGGGATGTATGTAAAGCTTAACCTGACTTTTCTTGTATCTAAAGCCACTGTATATCAAGTAAATGGATGATATGGAACACTTTAAGAACTTTGAGAGAGAGGAGTTCTGGTGGCTGCCATAATAGATTGTGGGATATATTGGAGTTTTACATGAACATGTATATGTGGCACCTGCATAGCTTAATTTTTGTCCTTATGCTAAAATGCTTGCAAGATATACTTTGGAACATGGACTGTACTTTTATTACCACATGGGGTTGAACATAAAATAAGGATGTTTGCAGTAGACGACATAAGGATGAGATGTAGAGACTATAGGAATTTTTCCACTCTACCTAGCGCAAATCTTGTAGTTTGGTTTTTATGTTTGTTTTCACTTTTACTATATGCTTTTACTTCGGCTTAATTAGATCCCATTGATGGTGCAATTTTTGTAAATGCTTTGATTGACATTGTAAATGCTTATAGTCATAACGAAGCTCCTTTTTGTTTCAAGCTCTTAATATATATGCATTTACACTCCCTTGGTGTCCTGTAGTAGCTTATCTTTCATCTATTAAAAAAATACATTTTATTTGATGGTGGATTATCCAATTTGCTTTGGATTTTGAGTCCTTAGTATTAAATTGCCAGGTCCAAGAGCTGATATTTGCTGAGACAAATAGGTTAACCAAATCAATCCAAGTATTTTTGGGTGTTTTAAATGAGCTTCGTCTCTGCTACATCATGGAAGGGTCTGCTTCTGCTTCAGTACTATCTAAACGAGAATGTTCTAAGGTGAGCCTGTTGAACAGCCCGAGTCTTAATTGTTTCAGTTTTTGGCCATCTGTTAGTTGTCAATTTCAATTGCTTGCTGTTCAAGAAATGCTATCCAACAATTCCTTTGGTTACTTTGATCACCCAACCACTCGTGCATTTCTAGTTTTATAGCCCCTTCATGGCTGTTGCCATTCTTGAAAGGCCATTGGTTCCTGCAACCAGCATTAAAAGTATTTGGACCATAATGAACTTAGGGTTGGTAGTGGAAGCATTACTCCCTGACTACAATTGGGATTTAAATTGATCATGGGTAAGTTAGCATCATTTTCCATATTCTACTGTCAGGACTCCAACTGGCTTATTTATGTTTGATATTTAGGCCAAGACCAGTGCAATAACACCTCACGTAGTCCCGAAGACGCTATTTCTCTTTGTATTAAATGCGTGTTCTAGTTTTTTATTTTTTTATTTTTCTTGACTTGTTTTGCATCAGTGTGGTTTTGATATCTTTATCCTGATTTTCTTTGGAAATGGCTCTTCAGTATGCTACGGGCTCCAGTTATGGATCAAAAACACGTTCTTCCTCAACAAAAGCTAGAGGTTCAACTTCTAAATTGCCTTCTTCTGCATCGTCATATTCATGGGAAAAGGTGTGGTTTGCTTCTGTACTTTCTTTTCTTAGGATCTCTTTCTTGCTTTGTAGTACTATCTGAGACTAACTGAAGAAAATTGGATATATAAAAAAAGCTGTAGGTAAGTGGTTTCCTGAGAATGTTATCATTTGTCTTGGATGGTTTGGGTATTTGTACATTTTCCTTTCCTAACAACTGGAAGACATTTTATCTGGACTGAAGCTATTAGGCATGTGAAAATTTTCTGAATAGTTGTTACTGGTAAATGGTGGTTGACTTTATCCTTCTTTGCTGGCTTCAGGCGCGTAGGAAAGATGTTAGGAAAGATGATATCCTGACCCCCCCAAAAGAAGAAATAGTTGGATTATTGACTTATAGATGTCTTCCTTGTCTGAATAGCTGTTACTGGTAAATGATGGTTGACTCGTATCCTTCTCTGCCAGCTTCAGGTGCATAGGCAAGATGTCAAAAGATGATATCCTGACCAGAAAAAAGGAGTAGTTGGATTTTTTGCTTAAAGATGTCTTCCTTGTCTTAATGCAAGATCAATTATAACTTTGTGAGTGCAAATTAGTCATTTGGTGGTAACCGAGGTGAGTGTGTAACAGAACAGAAATTCAGGCATCTGCCCAGATACTTATGAAATGCAGAGTTAACTGTAGGAAAATGGGTGCAAAATATAGAATTTTCACATCTGCTTAAGCGGAACAAGCCATTTCACACTGTCTTATTTTGCTGTTATTTTCTTGGGGGGAAAGACGGGTAGGGGAGGCTAGACATGGAAAAACACGTATAGTTGCTGTGAGAGAAAAGTACTAATTTTCATTCAGTAATGTTCTATATATATAAATAAAATAAACCCTAAAGCTCCTAATGACTATTTTACCCTTATACTCTAAACACTCCCCCTCAAGCTGGAGCTTAGATATTAATCATGCCCAACTTGTTACAAATATAATCTATCCTCCCTTACCTAGAGGTTTAGTAAAAATATCTACAAGTTGCTCACTAGTTCGAACATGACTTGGAAGAATCAATTCACTCTGTAACTTCTCTTGAATAAAATGACAATTAACTTTAATGTATTTTGTTCTCTCATGAAACACGGGATTTGAAGCTATATGCACTGCAGCTTTATTATCACACCATAGGGTCATAGGTGTTGAAGCTTTGAAACCTAACTCAGTCAATAACTGTTGAATCCATAGTAATTCACACGTCACTTGTGCCATGGCTCTATATTCTGAATTGGCATTGGAACGAGCAACAACACTCTGTTTCTTACTCTTCCGTGATACCAGATTCCCTCTTACTAGGGTACAATAGCCTGTGGTTGACCTCCTATCATTTGGAGACCCTGCTCAATCAGTATCAGAAAATCCTTCAACTTTGCTATGGCCATGGTTTTGATAAATAATCCCTTTCCCTGGAGTCTTCTTCAAGTACCGCAATATATGAATAATTGCGTCCCAATGAGATGTTCGGGGGGAAGATAGAAACTGGCTTACCACACTAACTAGAAAAGCAATATCTAGACAAGAAACTGTAAGATAATTCAGCTTACCCACTAGTCTTCTATATCTCTCGGGATTATCAAAGATCTCCCCATCCCCAGCGGTCGGTTTAGCTCCTTGTTTCATAGGTGAATCAAGAGACTTTGATCCCAACATACTTGTCTCAATAAGCAAATCCAAGATATATTTTCGTTGTGACAAAACAATACCTTTCTTTGACTGTGCAACTTCAATTCTCAGGAAATACTTCAATTTTCCTAAGTTTTTAGTCTGAAATTGGTGCTGAAGATAGATCTTTAGCTCAGCTATACCAACTAAGTCATCTCCCGTGATGATAATATCATCAACATACACAATCAAGAACAGTTTGCCTCCCCCTGAATGTTTATAAAAGAAAGAGTGATCATTTTCACATCTCGACATTTCAAAAGAAAGTATGGCCTCAAAAAATCTTCCAAACCATGCTCGTGAAGATTGCTTCAAACCATATAAAGATTTTTTTAATTTGCAAACCAGTCCCCCAGACTCCCTCTGAGCAACAAATCCCGGAGGTTGCTCCATATAAACTTCCTCCTTAAGAGTATCATGCAAGAAAGCATTCTTAAACATCAAGCTGAAATAAGGGCCAGTTATTTGTGGCAACAAGAGAGATCAAAATTCGAATAGGGAGAAAAAGTGTCCAAATAATTAACCCAATACACCTGGGCATACCCTTTGGCAACAAGTCTTGCTTTTAAACGAGCAAGCAATTGATGGAGCGTCTTCCAGCACATACAACCCCCCGGCCTCACGTCCTCTACCAATCTAGGGTTAAGTCCTAGGCTCTGATACCATGTGAGAGAAAAATGCTATTTTTCATTTAGTAATGTTCTATATATATAAATAAAATAAACCCTAAAGCTCCTAATGACTATTTTACCCTTATACTCTAACAGTTGCAAAAAAACCACCTCATGATAAAAATATTAGCTAATTTTCTGAACTCATTCAAATCTTTAAACATTCTCTTTCCAGTCTCCAAACATTTAAACCTTTTTTTCCCTTCTTTCCACATGCATACTTGTGCTTGTTTACTGGTATCTGAAAGGGAGGGAGGGGGGAAGATAGCAAACAGTCTTTCCCTTTCTTTTCTTCAGAAGATGTAACATCTGTCAGATCCCGTCTTTTTTCACCTTCAACAGTTCCATCAACTGCCTATGTTGATGGAGAGGGCTGTCAATTAAAGTTGATTCAAGAGAGTTTTTTGAAATTCATTTCTTTTTGTCAAATTCAATCAAAGGTTCTTAGAGAAAGCTCAAGAGGATTTGGCACTTCTTTCAATAATGAAGATCTTTATCTATATTCCATGCAACCCCTTTTTCTGCAACCTGACAGAAACTTCAATGGTTTCTTCTCTTATCCCAGCTTATCATAAATCTAGAACTGATTGTTTGGGGGGAAGGGGAGCTTTAATGGTTTATATTTGATAACTAAATTGGCCACTCTTTGCTTGTCTGGTACCATGAACTCACTATGTAAGATCCCTTTTGTGAAGTAAACTTTTATTCCAAACGCTTGTTAACAAAGAATGGACCAAGATTATAAATCAAACATGTATCTTAATACTCTCCTCAATGTCCAAGGCTTCCATGTGAAGGTCTAAACCCCCGAGTTGAGTTGTAGTTTGTGCTTATGCTCACTAGATCTTGATGCAGTTTCAAACAGACAAATAGACAAGTGGAGACAGGATTTTGATATTTATAACAGAAAACAGGTAGATTAACAATAAGGAAGTGTTTGGAATTCTCGTGTTCTAAGATTTCATGTTAATAATTGTTTGTCCTGAAAGTTTAAGCTGTCGGAAACTGACTTGCAGTGTGTATCAACTATATTTATAACTCTTTTACTTTGTAATTAAGAGTCTTCTTCCCTTTGGGTCATGTCAGAATGGGAAAAACAAAAGATCCATCATCTGTCAATGCTTCCAAGCTCATGTCTGTCCATCTTGTGTTGGCATTGTAATTTACCCCCACAGAAATGTCTCCTCATTACCATGTTTTATGAATTGAAAGATTCCCTCTTTGCCCTTGTTCACAGATTAAAAGATTTCCTTCAATGAGTGTGGCCTTTGATGGCCCTCACGAACATCATAGACTACCCAGAAATTTCCTCCACACCAAACTTTATCATTTAACCCCGCAATCTACTAATCTGCAATATCAACTGAGCAATCTCATAATTTGCTGCAAGATGATGACATGAGATTCCCAAGATCTCTTGCTGAATTCAGATAAAAGTGCAAATAGTCTAATATTAACTTTTTGCGCAAGATTAGGAAGCATCTGTAGAATTTCTTATTAAGAAGATGAGTGTGTGATTTATTGAATTAATAATTCCAGGAAAGATTAATCCAACAAAAGTTCATTGGTATGGGAAATGATGGATGAGCGGGAAATAATAAAGCTCGATAAGGTCTTATATTCTGTTGCATCACTGTCATTTGGTGAAGGACTTTTTTATTAATTTGAAAGTACATGAAAAAGGTTAAGAGTTTGGCGAAGGAGTTTGAGGGAGAGCAGAAAACTGGTGTGGCATTTGGTAGAGTGGGGGTAGAGTAGTGAAGGAAGACTAATACATTACAGGAATTTGTCGACTTTGGATTTTCTTGCTTCTTGGAAACTAATTTGGCTGTTTTCCTGACATGTCCCAGGTCTATTGGATGTCCATTGATTACCTTATTGTGGCAAGGTCAGCTGCTGTAAGTGTCAAACCATCATTCTCTCTCTCTCTGTTTTGGAATTTTTTTTTTTTTCTGAAGGGGGGGGTGGGTGGATTTTGTCCATATTATGGCCATGAGGCATCTGCAGTGCTCCTCTTCCTTTATTATTTCATTTGCTAAGTTTTTCTTTTTTTGCCAGACCAATATAACTAAGTTTGTTTTCCCCTTTTCAGTCTTGCGGATCGTACTTCACCTCCATTATGTATGTAGAGCATTGGTGTGAGGAGAATTTTAATAGCCTCACATTGGGGAGGCCTGATTTCTCCTATTCTGAGAAGGTAATGCAGATTGTATGGAGCAGTCTCTTTTGCTGTTTCTTTGATATATCTATGGATTTGTTAATTTGTGATGTGGTGTGTTTAACTGGGTTTCTTTACATTTTCTTTGTTGTTTTCCATCACCAGCTTCCCTGCCACATTGAGATACTGGTATCGGCAATTACTCAAGTCAATGAACCTGATAGTTTATATGGGATAATTCAGTCACACAAGGTTAGATCTTATTCATTTTCAAGTAGATATAGTCAGTGTTTCCTTCTTGGCATTGCATTGTCATAACTGAATGTCATTGTCATTGTGTTCTCTGCTGTTTAAAATGGTGCATCACATGTAGTTTACTTTGCCATGTTAACATGGTTGAAACTATGAGCTCATTCTTGAAAGGAACCGAAGTTTGTGCAATTGGCTTTTAACTCTGTTTCATGTAATGAAAAGAGAAAACCTAGAGAAACCACAGGGTAACATAGATATTGATCAAAGAAGGAAATCTGGTGAGAACAAATTTTCCACATCCTTGTCTCTTTCTTTTCTTTTCTTTGTAGAAGGTGGGACCTCTCTTTACTTTTGAGTTCTTTTTAGAAAACACAGCTTTTCGTCAAGCAGTTGGCTTTGGCTTTGGCTTTAATAAAATGTCATTTGTTGTAATTTATCCGACGCCCCAGTGATTATTAACTAGAGGAGTGCAAGTGCCGAATTGGTGCAAAAGTAAAAGTACATGAGAGAATTCGAGATTAAATATTGTCAAAAGTGTTCTCTCACATCTCTTGTTTACGGCTTTTATTACAACCTAATTTACATGTAGTTTCCCTCCAACCAATAGCTTAATGTTTTTTGGTTGAACTTTCTATCAAGGTAATAGAGCCAAATTTAGATTTTCGTTTCTTGTATTGTTTGTAATGCCCGAAATCCACTCAACAAAATGTCTTTTGTTGTAATTTATCCCAAGCTTCAATGATTATTAATTAGAGGAATGCAAGTGCTGAATTGGTGCGAAAGTAAAAAAAAACATGAGAGAATTTTGAGATTAAGTATTGTCAAAAGTGTTCTTTCAAATCTCTTGTTTACGGCTTTTACCATGGCCTTATTTACATGTAGTTTCCCTCCAACCAATAGCTTACCATTTTTGGGTTGAACTTTCTATCATGGTAATAGAGCCAAACTCAGTTGTTCGTTTCTCCTGTGTTTTGTAATGGCCAAAATCCACTCAGCTTCTGCTGTGTACTCTTCTATCCCAGGACATCGATCTTCCTATTTTTCCAATCTAGGACAACCTGCAAACACTGTTGATGAGTCAGCCTTGATGCTGAGTAAACACTTCACCTATTGAGCAAGTAATTTACCACATCTTCTTGGGATCAGAAAGATCAGACAGGTGCTATTCGATGATGCATACAAAATAGGTAACCCCATCGATATACACAGGGGTCGCACCAGTAGGATTCTAGAAGTAGCCCCATGGGTTCAAGAGGTGCCTTTGACCGTGTGGCACTTTGCCTTTACAAGGTCAAAGAGGTGGCTTCCATGGCATAGCACTTTGTTGCGTGGCGCTTCATTTCTACTGTGTGCAGATTTCCATCGACTGTCCTATGAACATGATGTCAGCCATTCACATATCTTGTATTCGATATCACACGATGAACACATATTAACATAACTGATCCAATTTACATATAGAAATAATACACACTGTAAGCAAATGCTAGAGGTGGTGAAGGACTTACACTTTCTATTTACAAATTTGACTTCTGGAGACTTAATAAATTGAGCTCTTCATTTTCCTTAATCCAAATGTGATCTCTCTCTCTCTCACACACCTGCTGGTTAGAGTTTCTTGTTTGATTCTGTCAGGAACTCTTGTTGTGATCTCTCCCCCATTGCATGGCCAACAAGTGTCGGTATTTAAATATACCAACATAGCCATGTCATATTACACTTGCTCATTTTATGCTAACTGAGGCCTAAGCTCTTCAATTCTTTTCTTTTTCCTCTATTACACTTCACAGATTTCTAAAGCCCAAAACTATCATGAAGTCACTAGCTGGTTCATCACATGGTTCTTGTCTAAATTTCATGTGTCGTTATATGTCTGGTTTGCATGTGAGGGGGGTTTTAAAGGCTATATTTCACATTGCTTGCTTACAGTGTTTAGGAAGGCTCTATGTGCATGTAGTCTTCCTCAGCCTAAAAGCTACATGTGCAGTCAAATTATTATAACAAATACAGGTACTCATCAGAACACTAAGCCTCAAGCTGGAGCATGTGTATCATATGTCCCGAGTATGTTATCTGTGCAATTCACATGAGGGCTAATCTTAGTGAACAAATTGTTAAGTTGATTACTTGAATTCCCAAAGGCTGATTTCGCCAGATACCACCTTCTCTTATCAATGAATAGTCAGTTTCAATGTAGATTGTCTATTAGTTAGAGGACCACCCCAGTAGGCATTTGCATATCTGATAGTACAACTACACCCACGATCCTGGTATGACGCTACTCTACCTTGAGCACCTTTTATATACCAAAGATTATGAGCCACTGCATCCCAATGGCTCTGTCATAATGAATCAAGGAACTGACTTATTCACTACGCGAGCTATATCAGGATGAGTAATGCTAAAGGTAGTTCTCTCTTTCAACCAATCTGCGATAATGTGCATTCTTTGGAATACATTTCCCTTCATCCTGCGCTAGATTTATGTCAGGATCCATAAGGATATCAACTGGTTTAAATCCAGGCTTATTCGTCTCCTCTTGTATTTGCCAGTTAAATTTCCTGTTTGCAAGTTGCAATTATTTGATTTGCAATGTTACACGGACTCGACACTTTGGGCCAAACTACCCGTGTCGACACTACACAGATGTGATCATGTGATTTGGGGTACACATCCAAGTAGTGGACATGGCTTGACATCACTTCAAATTCTGGTCCTCCATTTTTTAGTAGAAACTGATATGCATTTCGTACACAAGATAAGGATGAAGGAAAACAATGAAGATACCTTGTGCAAATAAAAGGAAAAGGGCAAACTCACTTAACCTTTCATTAATGAGTTGAATAACATTAGTTTTCTAGTCTGGTTATACTCACGTATAACAGTTTGGAAAATGTGAGACGATGAATTTGAGAAATTGAGCTTAAAACATATTTTTGTGATGAAAATGATTGAAAATTGAGCTGAAATTTGTGCTTTGATAACTTTTATGTATTAGTAGGCTAGGAGAGGGAGGTGAGGAAAATGGGTAAAATTTTAAAATTTTTGTGAAAAGGAAAGGGGAAATTTTCAAATTTTCTTCCACTGTCCCATTTT
Source organism: Eucalyptus microcorys (assembly GCA_014182515.1). Classification (NCBI taxonomy): domain Eukaryota; kingdom Viridiplantae; phylum Streptophyta; class Magnoliopsida; order Myrtales; family Myrtaceae; genus Eucalyptus; species Eucalyptus microcorys. The sequence goes on from CM024572.1 coordinate 26,216,363, forward strand.
CTATCTTCCTAAAAATAGCATCAATCAACTGAGTGTATATTTAAGGTCTACCATATGACATGTCCCTATATGTGTCCCATTTCTTGGATCCTTTTATGACAAGTTCCAAAGTCTAATATATTTTCAAAGGACTACTCAGATGAGTGGATTTGCAACAACACCCTATCCTCGCCTTGAGTGGAGATAACATTAATGATATGCTTACATGCCTCCAGCTGTCACATGAGAGACACTGTAACCTACTAGCACAGCTGGAGCTAAACTTTGGGTTCGGTATGATGGAGTCATATTTCTTCAAAGTGTAATCCCTGCTTAGCATGCCTGTGCCGTAGTCTGCTTTTTTCATCTTAGTTCTTGGCTTTGTGGAATGATCAGGTATGGTCGGTATATATGCTGGTGTAATCAAGTCAATACAGTAGTATGAACAAATAATGCTCAATTCTCCTGAAGACTTCTGTATGTATTGTAGAATGTTTTGTTCAGTGTGCTTGATCCATGCATGCCGTGTCCTTTTCAATTCTTACAAAGTTGTTCTGTATTAAATCAACAAATGGGATAATGCTATTGACAGTTGACCTCTCAAATCATCACCTTTGAGCATGAAGGAAATTGGAGCAAGGCCCTTGAGTATTATGACTTACAAGTACGGTCAAAAACCATGGTGCCAGATGACATATGTTCCAGGACAGTGTTAGCAGAGAGCCTTCCTTCAACAGCTCATCCATCTTCTTCTGCATTTGACAATGTGACTAGGCTGGGAATACCTTACAAAGGGATTATTAGATCTTTGCAGAAAACTGGTTGTAGTCATGTGCTGGATTTGTATTACCAAGGATTGACTTCTCGTAGAGGACAGTTCCAGTATGATGAAGAACTTTATGAATTGCAGGTGCAACTTATTCATTTCCTTCAATGGAAAGATACATTTTTTGTGATATATATCCATCTTTCATGGATTTGCCCATTTGCATTGATTTTTGGCCAACTAGAGAAAGCATACTGATCAGGATGATTATGAGTTCATGGTCCACAGTATGAGGCTGCTTGGCGTGCTCGGAATTGGGATTTCTCCTCACTTTCCAGATGTACTTCTCTCTCTTCTGGTCAACAGATTAGATGTGATCATTTCAATGAAAGCCTCCACTGGTAATTTGTTTTATATATAAATGACCTTTATATTCACTCAGATTATTAAAACTTCTTTCTTCATATCTTCCAAGTGAAATTACTAGAAGGAAAAACAAAGGAATAGTAGACGTTAGTTAATCCTTTACCAAGCAACTTTTCCTTTGGTTATATTTAAGTAGTAATTCCAAGTGCGTTTGATTCTTATATATATGAATCACACTTCTTTGTAATGCTATAAAATGTGAACCATGTGAATTTACCAACCCCTTTCCTCCCACCCCCATATATGCCTCCTGCCTCTCTCTCTCTATTTGTTTGTTTATATATATATATATAAATATAAAATATTGGATGTGAACCATGTGAATTGGTACTCATTGCCTCTCTCTCTCACGCGCGCACAAGTGCGCGGACATGCGTTCACAACAAGCTTGCCTGTATAAGTGGTAGGTTGGGAGACTGAAATTCTCTTTGTTGCTAATAGTAGTTTGGCAACTACTCAAACAGTAGTGCTGATATGCTAGTCAGTTTGCAGATTATCAGTAGAAAAAGAAGCAGAAGTTGCATCTGAAGCTATTCTGTCAATGCAATGTATAACAAATAAGTTGAAACTTTGATGTTGTCCTCCAATCCAGATGATGGATTAATTGGCTAGTCTTCATGCAGCACACAGCATCTTGCATTTGCTCTCTAGTAAAAGAACAATGTTATTTACCTTTGCATGCTTATACTTTCCCCTTACGTCTCTGCATTGTGGAAGAGCAGTTGTTTGAGGGCACTGCAAGAAGGGGATCTTGAGGAATTCCATGGAAAACTCAAGGACTCAAAGCAGGTGATTGCCTCTTAGCTCCATCAAGGGGATGTCGTTATCTTTGTTATAATACTTTAATATTAGAGCATGCATTCATTTAATAGCTAAAGCTTCTAGAATAGTTGGCAGTGTTCCCATAAGTTTGACATGGTATTGGAGCAAGTCTTGAGTTCAACTCCTTCTAGGGCCTAATTTGTTTCTCCTATTGTCAATTTGTACATTTTAGTATTAGGTCAGCCTATCCTATGTGTTAGGGGGGAAAATCACACCTTCATCTAATAACTTGTGCTTTTGGAACATTTAGTAGCGGACCTACAAAATTTCCCAATGTTTCTTTCCATTTTCTTTGTTTCAGGAGCTTCTATGGTCTGTCTCTCATGCAAGTGAAGAAAGTACTGAACATCTCTATTCAACAATCATCAAGCTACAGGTAATAATCATCGATATTTTCTTATACTCAGGGAGTAAGATGAGCCATGTTGATTAAAGTCTTTTGCATGGACCTGTTTCAGCCACTGCTCTTCTACTCAGCTGGAATTCACTACATAGCACCTTCTGGCCATTAGTATATACATAAAAGTCATCTCAAGACATTAGCATTACAGTACCAAGCCTTTATCACAATTGCTTTTAGTCCAACTGGCTAAGGTTTTGCTTCTATAACAGAGGTTTTGTATATGTAGTGAGTGGTGTGCCCTTTTATTTATAATGTCTTGAAGTTTTGCTTTGATTGTGCATAAACATCCTAAAGTTGTAAGGTAGATGCATAAGGAATTTTAGATGTAAGGATTGTAGTTACAAAAGGGAATGTCAGGGCCCATAATACCCTTCTTTTGCATGATACAGGATCTACAATGTCTTTCATTGCATTTGCATCCACAATGTTTCCCTCTACTAATGTGTGTCATTCTAAGAAAGTTAAAGCAGAAGTCACTGGATTTGTCTTTTGGTCTCTAGAAAAATTGTAAGTCTTAAAATAAAAATCTGCCATCAGCTATTTTAGTTTATCATTTTCACTCTTTTTGCCATGATTATTTTTTTGTAGATATTGTATCATCTTGGCCAAGCTTGGGATATGCGTTGGAGAACCTTCTCTTCCAATGAAATGAAATTGTATCCATGGAAGCAAAAAGTATTTTCTGAACCTTCAATTCCTACAATGGACCAGGTAGTTACTAGGCTTTCATGTGCTTGCAATGCTCTCCAATTATGATAGTGGTGGTCAATCCTGATAGGTTCCTTGTCATATGATGTCATTGTTTCATAGATGCTTCCATCCATTTCTGAACAGTGTTTCAACTGATGTTGTGAGGTGTGGAATATTGATCAATATATCGCAGTCTTTCACAGTGTCATCATCCAATTTATGAAAGCCTCTGAACAGGTTTAGGCTGAGACAAGGATTTGTAGCTAGTGTACTAAGTATTAATAGCTCATTAGCCAATATAATCTATAGAAATGATATCACCAAATCTAGGATTCAACTTCTTCTTGGTTTATATGGGTCGACCAAGATATTACTATGTGGATCAACTATACAATCACTTTTATGTTCTTGTCCTTGATTCCATATCAAGTCTTCTATAAGATCTAAGAGCTCCTTAGTTATATTTTCTAATTTTTTCCATTCACATCTTTTTAGGTCTTTTCTTACCCTTTTTAATCTAAGTCTATTCTCTAAGCTCCTAATGAGTTGCTCGTATGTAGAGAATGTAATATAAGGGAATTGTTTTCTGGCCATAACTAGTTTTTAACTGTGTAGTCAACATTGAAATCCTATATTTCTTTCATCAGACTCTTAGTATGCTTAGCAAACCATTGAATTCTTCCTTGTGGAGTGTAATCCTTTTGAACATGTCCAGTCAAACCGAGTTGGCAGCTCGAACTAATATAGCCAATTGCCCATTTATTCAATGATGATGTAATTTGATGATGAATCTCTTTACTTGATAATTTAAGTCTTTCCTTAGTGGATGCCTGTAGTTATTCTCTCTGTGTCTAATGCTTTTGAAACCAGACCACTATCTCAACATTTACTACTATTATATGTTAACTTGTATGTGGTTCTATAGTTTCTATCACACCAACTGATCTATTCCATTTGACTTCAAATTAGATGGTTTGGCTGAATTCTGATTGGGAATGGATTGTGAAACGAACAGAGCTGCACATGAATCTTTTAGAGCCTTTCATTGCCTTTAGGGGGGTTTTGCTCAATATTTTGAGTTGCAAGGACTCCATGGTGCAACATCTTTTGCAGTCTGCCTCCACCCTTCGAAAGGTATAATTTAAAATGACTAGTTTCACTTGGTAAGTCATTGCAATTCTTTGTCTTATTTCTATTACATGCCTTTCTACAGGGTTCTAGGTTTTCTCAAGCAGCTGCATCTTTACATGAGTTTAAGTACCTTGTGGTTGAGCGCAGGGAGCCAGGCTCTTCATTATATTGGACGGGAAGGGTAAGATTGTCTGGTTTAGTTGAGATTTGCATCACTCAATAGCAAATGGACATGCTAACATGAACTTGACTTTGCTGCTGCCTTTTTCTGCCCTTGTTTTTCTTCCTGTAACTGTTGTTTCATCTAAGAGATAGATCTTCTCCTTGCAGTCTGTTAAGGATAAAGCTATGTTTATGAATATTAGTCAGTAGTTAGTAGGTGGTCATTAAAAAGGAACTCAGGGTTTTGTTAGTGTCTCATGCTCTACGAATTGAGCCATCTTATGTACGTGTCACAAAGTTGATCAGAGAACCCGTAGCAAGTAGAAAGAGAGAAAGAAGGAAGACAGAAGGAATAGAGAGAAGGAGGAGAAAGAGAACGTAAAAGAAAGAAAGAGAGGGCTGTAGTTTTCTGTAATGACAGAAACCCTACACTCATTGTATTTATATTAAATATAAACTGTATATAACAATAATATCCTTACGTAAGTAAAAAATGAAATAAAACTATGATAATAAAGGAAATAGAACTCTGATAATAAAGGAAACTCAATTGAAGTAACTTAACACTCCCCCTCAAGCTGGAGCATATAGGTCACCCATGCCTAGCTTGGAACAACCAACAACAAAAGTAGGATGAAATAATGCCTTGGTAAACATATCAGCAAACCGATCTCTAGAGGCAACGTAAGGAGTAGCAACCAGCTTCGCTTCACAAAGATCACGAACAAAGTGACAGTCAACTTCTATATGCTTAGTTCGCTCTTGAAAAATAGGATTCCCAGCAATATAAATAGCTGTTTGATTATCACACATCATATCAATAGGTTGATTAATAGAAAATCCAAGCTCCTGGAGAAGAGATTTCAATCACAACAATTCGACCACAGTATGTGCCATAGCACGATATTCAGCCTCTGCATTTCCAAGTAACCAAATTACTAAGGCTCCTATAGATAGTAGAGCCTAATCAGCAGTTGTAGTAGTAGTAGCAGTAGCTACAATAGCAGCAGTAATAGTAGAAGGAGCAGCAAAAGCAGTAGCGGCCGCAATAGCAGCAGAAGTAGTAGCGGCAGTAGCTGCAGCCGCAATAGCAATAGAAGTAGCAGAAGTAGCAGTAGCAGTAGAAGTAGCGGCAGCAATAGCCGCAGTAGCAACAGCAGAAGTAGTAGCAGCAATAACCGCCGTAACGGCAGCAAAAGTAGTAGCCGCAAGTAGAAGTAGCAGTAGTCACAATAGCAACATAACTAGTAGCAGCAGAAGTAGCAGCTGCAGTAGTAGCAGCAGTAGAAGCAACAGCAATAGCAGTAGCAGTAGTCGCAATAGCAGCAGCAGAAGTAGCAGTAGTAGTAGCCGCAATAGCCACAGTAACAGTAGCAATAGCCGTAGTAGCAGTAGCAGCAGCAACGATAGTAGTAGTAGGAGTAGCAATAGCCGTAGTAGCAGTAACAGCAGCAACGATAGTAGTAGTAGAAGGAGCAGCAATAGCAGTAGTAGTAGGAGTCGTAGTAGTATCACTCATGACGATAATCTCAATATAAATATATATCTACCATGTTGTATATAATAAGATATCTGACCAGAAATCTCGATTTAAATAATTATATGCTTGACGGATACCCAACAAGACCAATCAACCATAATCAATAAAGTACTTCGATTCTTGAATCCGTTGATTAGTAAGTGTTGTAATCCATGTTCACAAACCGAACTTGATAAATCCGATATCTTCCGATCTCATATGTATCAAGACTTGAAGAGAAAACAGATAAAAAAAATTGCAGTTTTAGGTGGCTGTGCACCAACCCTAGGGGACTCTCAAACCAGCAATAGGATCAAGTAATCAGGTAGTTAGACCCGCTTTGATACCATGTCACAAAGTTGATTAGAGAACCCGCAGCAAGTAGAAAAAGAGAAAGAAGGAAGACAGAAGGAATAGAGAGAAGGAGGAGAAAGAGAACATAAAAGAAAGAAAGAGAGGGCTGTAGTTTTCTGTAGTGACAGAAACCCTACACCCATTGTATTTATATTAAATATAAACTGTATATGACAATAATATCCTTACGTAAGTAAAAAGGAAATAAAACTATGATAATAAAAGAAATAGAACTCTGATAATAAAGGAAACTCAATTGAAGTAACTTAACAGTACGCTTAATTAAGTTAATGAGTAAAGATGTAGCCTTCGAGTATTTCTCTCTACCTCTCAAGTATTTTCTCTCTCCTTTTCTCTTGAAGATCCTAGAATACTTACAACTAGGAATTACTCTCAGTAGCTTATATATGGTTTTAAACCCAATCGAATTCTTATAAAAGTAGAACTGCGGAAGAATTTCATTCCGAGTGTTAAAGTTGAGTGCAGAATGATCTCCTCTAAAAGCTGATGTGGTTAGAGAGCTGCACCGTATATAATTTATAGAATAAAGAAGAGAATGCCATAAATGAGTGAAAGGGGATTTGGGGAATCAAACTCGAAATTTAAAAGTTTGATTTGTTAGAGAACAGTGCTCAACGTAGTTAATATCTTAACACTTAGATTTGCTGTTTATGCAGCTGGAAGAAGCAAAGCTTCTGCGTGCTCAGGGTCAGAATGAGATGGCCATCAGCCTTGCCAAATATATTTCGGAAAAGTTCCCTTTGGATGAAAAGGCTTCAGATGTATATCGCTTGATTGGAAAGTGGCTGGCAGAAACCCGATCTAGCAAGTAATTGTCCACATCTATAAGCAGTAAAACTTATTTTGCTTTCAGTTAGAATTTTCAGGAAATGTTAATGTTTCCTACTTTTCTGTGAAATGCAGCTCAAGAACTATTTTGGAGAAATACCTGAAACATGCAGTTTCACTAGCTGCGGATCGCAAAAGTACAGATAAGAAATCCATAGAAAGACAAGGCCAGACCCATTTTCATCTTGCACACTATGCGGATGCTCTTTTTAGGAGTTATGAGGAGAGACTTACCTCAAATGAATGGCAAGCAGCAATGCGCTTAAGGAAACACAAGGTAACTCTTTGAGTATGAACTGTTGGGGCTAATTGATGGCTGTTATGACCATTATATTTGCACATATATTCTGCAGACCCTGGAGTTAGAAGCACTTGTAAGGAGACTCAAGAGTTCAGCGAAGGCAAGTTCAAGTGTTTGATTAATGAGTGACCTTTGGTAGTTTGACACAACAGTTTCTATACATCAGGAACTGATATTCATTTATCTGCTTAAAAAATTCTGATAGACAGTCCTTTATTTCATATTTAAGGGGGAGAAGACTGACTACTCGGTGAAAATACAAGAGTTGCAAAAGCAGCTTGCAATGGATAAGGAAGAAGCCAAGAAATTACAGGTGTCTGTAAAATACTGCTTTAACTTTCCTCATGCAGAGATGCTGCTGTGCTGCCTTTGAAGCTTTGACTGTCCCTCTTTGTCCCTCCTTGCATTTTCTTTTCATTTACCAAATTAATAAATGTAGAGGGCTAGCCTTAGTGTAGCTGTGAAAGGTCACTCGATTGAGGCCTGAGGTCACTGGTTCAAATCATTGAAATAGCCTCTTTGGTAAACCACGGGTAAGGCTGTATACATCAACCCCTACAGTGTGGGAAGCCTTGTTCCTTGGGATGCCCTCTTTATTACCATTATTGATAGTTGTACTTGAGATGCTCCTTAAGGGACTGTTAGAATATTTCAATATTGAACCACGCCTTAATCTAATAGCTTAAGCCATTAGAGTAGCTGGCAGTGGTCTTATGAAATTTCACATGGCGTCAGAGTAGGAGGTTTTGAGTGCAAATTTTTCCAAGCCTTTAATATGCTTTAGTTTTATGCTAAAGTCCAGCCTACATGTGAGTTGAATATTTAAATATTTAGATATTAAACCACGCCTTCATGTAATGGTTCAAGTTTTTAAAGTAGTTGGCACTCATCTCATAGAATTTCATTAGGTGGTTATCTTGGTGTAGCGAAGAACTTGTGGAATATGCTCTCAATTGTACTTCTTAAAACATTGAGGGATCTGTGATCTTCGGATTCCAAATATAAATCTGATTGATGCATTTATTCTCTAACTTTAAAGTATAAGCTTTGGTTAAACATCTTTGTACATTGCACCTAAACTTTAATTACCTCATTTTTCATTTGCTTAAGGTGTAACCTGTTTAGTGTTAGTCCAAAATTGCTTAATTGCTTTTCAACACATCAGGATGACAGAGACAACTTTCTTGACCTGGCTTTGGAGGGATACAAGCGTTGTTTGGTCATAGCAGACAAATATGATGTGAGGGTGGTAAGTATGTTTAGATTTAGGGTGTTTTAGATATTTATTCTGTGGTTCTTCCAAAAGATGACCCAATCCTTTTTAGTGTTTCAATAATCTAACTACATGCGATTTGAAGAACTGTAATTTGTAAATTGCATTTCTGTGAATTTTACATTTTTGTTAGGTTCTAGAGTCTACATCAGTGCTTAAAAATGTTATTGTAGACTCAGTGTCCTCCACTTGATCTGAGAATTTTGTTCTACCTTTTGAAGAAACTAACCTTTGTGCTTCTAGGTGTTCCGTCTGGTTTCATTGTGGTTCAGTCTCTCTTCCAGAAAAAATATTGTTAATAGCATGCTTAGCACAATCGATGAGGTATGGACTAAGCTATTGGATTAATTTCCAATTCATATTTGACTATATATTTTGTTATAACAATTAGTCTATCCTTTTGTCATTATTTAAAAATTAGTCCAACCTTTTGTCGTTATTTTCAATAGATTTAGTAACTTCTAATGTGCTTGCAGGTTCAGTCTTACAAATTTGTACCACTAGTTTACCAAATTGCTTCTCGAATGGGAAGTTCAAAAGATTCTCCAGGACCTCATAGCTTTCAGGTTATTGAAGAATGTAATACTATAGATCTTGTGAAGAGGCACTGTTGATTAACAAATAACGATTTCATATTGCAGTTTGCTTTGATCTCTCTTGTCAAGAAGATGGCCATGGACCATCCATATCATACTGTCTTTCAGGTAGTCAGGTTCACAAATAGTTAGCAACACATGCTAGCAAGGGTTTACTTGTATGCAAAATTTCTTCACAAAAATTTTTCTTTGACATTGGATCTCGTCTTTAATCAAGGTCACCCTTTGAAAAGCAATAATTTGATGTACTGATATTTTTGGACTGATAAAACGCGTATCTTGAGAAAGATGTAAGACCACCGGCAATTAAGAAGACTATGGAGAGAAAAGAAATTGAAAATTTTCTAGTCCCATCATCTATTGTGTGATAAGGCTGCCTGAATGACGTCTGCACGTAAGCTTTGCAGCATCCAGAATGAGAACCTTCTTGCAAATATGGTGCAAGAAGGCTGAGAAAAATTTAAGTTAGTAGATAATATCAAGAATTCACCCAGGGAATCTGCTACTCTAATCATTTAGGCTTTGTCCTACATTTTGTCTTTATGGACTGAGGACAAAGGAGGCTAGTACTATAAACGTGCGATAGCAAATATAGTTATTAGAAAGTCCAAACTTAAAGCTTAAGCTATTAGGTGAAGAGAGACAAAATATATACAAGGCCCAAACAAATTCGTGGACAAGTGATGTGGGATACATTAACTACCCTTTCACCCACAAATTGGACAAAAAACAACATAAACCCTGTAGGCAAGCAATATGGATAATTTAACACAGTGCAAACTAGGCGAAGGACATGTGAATTGACTTACAGGTAATAAGACATATGAGAGCCATCTGTCAAATGAATAATTAATTACAAATGAAAGATTGAAACTTGGCTTTAGTAACAGGTTTCAATGTCCAGTGGAAAAACTTAATTTATTGGATGGAGGGAGACTACATGCGCATAAGACCAAACGCATCCCATAAAAAAACAATGTAAAATAAGTGATATTGGTCATTTCCAAAAATCCTATGTATGTAGGATTTTTTATCTATCCACAATGCGGTCTTGTTGTTTCTTTATTCTCCTGTTGTTTGAACTTGTTTGTTCTTTGTCTAGCTTCTAGCTTTGGCCAACGGTGACCGAATCAAGGACAAACAGCGCAGTAGAAACTCATTTGTAGTGGATATGGATAAGAAGCTTGCAGCAGAAAACCTATTAGAGGAGTTGTCATCATATCATGGAGCTATCATCAGACAAGTAACTTGGATTACTTTTTAGTAATATTATTCATACTTGTGTTGGCCACTCTAATGTGACTTACTGATGAAAGATACTTTTGTCTGCAGATGAAACAAATGGTGGAGATCTATATCAAACTTGCAGAACTGGAAACAAGGAGAGAGGTTATCATATGTGTTGAAATGCATAAATTTTTTCACCTGATTATATCTTCAAAATTGAAAACGTCGAGAATCAAGTAATTTACAGGTACGTATGACATCACTAGAACTACTATGTGGTATCTGCAGGACACCAGCAAGAAAATATCCCTACCGCGAGATATCCGGAGTCTTAAAGAGCTAGAACTTGTGAGTCATTTCCTACCATTTTCCTATTAAGCCCAGATAAATGTATAATGATAGGCAATGGGTAGGTATAATGATAGGCAATGGGTATTCTTTTCAGCAGCTGTATTTATATCACAGCAGTTCATCATTTCTCCATGCTCTTTCAGAAACGTCCACTTTTTTTCTGCCATTTTCTTTGTATTCTTTAAAATAAAGCATAAGATTCACCTTTACATGCATGATGGACTTTTTAGGTGCCAGTGGTGACAGCTACCTTTCCAGTTGACCGAAGTTGTCAGTATAAGGAGGGCTCCTTCCCATATTTCAAGGGATTAGAAGATTCCATCACGTTTGTCATCATCATTCTAAAAATTTCTTACTTCTCCTTGAACTCCATGTCCCCCAAAGATATACGTTAAAATTCTCATGCTACTTGATGCCAACTTTGACTTTCTTCTTTGTGATGTATAGGGTAATGATTGGAATAAATGCTCCAAAAGTTATTGAATGCTTTGGTTCTGATGGTCACAAATATCGGCAGCTAGCAAAATCTGGAAATGATGATTTAAGACAAGATGCTGTGAGATTTTTAAGCCCTTTTGTATTCTATGTTGCTACTGAGAGTTCTTTTAAGTTTGGTCACACCTTTTCAAGTTTAGCGGTTATTTCTTCTGAAGCATGAGGGTTCTTGCTAAATAAAATTTTATTCTATAAAGAGGTCTTTGATGATTGTGTTCATTTAGATGATTCTTCTGCTATGGTGTAGCTTTTATGTTTTATTTGTCAAATGCCATTCTCATATCCATCAATGCTGAACTGAGAAGATAAGGACTAGACTTCACCCCAGTTTGACTCCTTAGAGTCAAATGTTTTTTTGGCACACAATGATCAGACTTCAAATATATTAGAAAAGTCCATGCTACTATTTCATGCTGAAATATATTGAAGGCCTGGCAATCTTAGAGTATTATTTTTTATATCGTTCTTCAGTAATTTCATAGTGAATAGTTCTCTTTTAGATTTTTCTTTTCTCACTCCACTACAAGCTGCCATACCTTCTTGTTTAGAAAGAGCACAGAGACATCAGTAGACATCAATTTTGGCAATGATTGATGTTCATTTCTGATGCACAAACTTAGAATTATATTCTCCTCTGGACATGAATGGAAGTTTCTGTTTCTTCAACATATTCCAAAATTTGCGATGTTCAAGTGGTCTGAATGTATCGTCACATCCAGGTTTGCAAGAAATGGTCCTTTGATCCTTATGCTGAAGATAGATTTTGCCAATCCTTTGCAGGTGATGGAACAATTTTTTGGTTTAGTGAACACCTTTTTGCATAATCACCGAGATACACGAAAGAGAAGATTAGGTGTTCGAACCTACAAGGTACCTTTCCCACTTTAATGTTAGCATGTAATCACAATCCTGTAAATTGGTGTTCTCATTGACATATAGCATTATGTAAGAGTATCGCATATGGGTTCTGAATTGTATCCTATTGGTCAATCTATATCTGGAGTCAGTTTCTTTCTCATATAACAGCATAATATTGATAATCTCTCATTATCAAAATTAGACAAGCTTTAGAATCTTACACCCATTTCAAAAATTAAATTTATGTATCCTTCATTCACTTGCCTGTGAGCTTCCCTCCTTTTTCAAGTGCTTTGGTAAACTCTGGCTGCTGCACAAATGCATTGTTAAATAGTACTGATATCACAGAGTTTGAGTAATCTCTTCATGCTTAACTCTAAGTCTTGTAAGTGGATTAATCTCTACTGGTGATTACCCAGAATTCCATCCCCTGCATCTGTGAACAGCTTTATTCAATCCTTAATGATTGAATTGCTGTGCTTGTGTGGTGCCCCAGGGTTCCACTCTTCCCTCCTTTCTACCAACAAGACAATTTTTGAATGGATACACTGCATTTTGTGTTCCCCATCACAAAATATACAGTTTCTATCTTGTGCTGAATGCTTCTGAGCATGTTTGTTTTGCAAATAAGCATCCCCTGTTATTCTCAAAAACTGCATTGGGTGCCTATCCTTGGCTAAAGTCTTCCAAATGAGTTGCCGTATGCTAGCATTCATGTTTTCATCTCAGATGTGGAGGCTAGGTAGAAAGCAGACTAGTTAGTATTTACAACAAACAGATTTCTTTAATACAATACGGTAATCATGCTTCCATCAATTTTAGTACTCTTAATATGGACTGAGCTTGATGAATGTCTAGAACTTCTGTTTATATGATCCTAGACAGCATCGTTAGTGCAAAGGGTTTCTGATATTATTTTTCTGTTCTTTGTTTATATACCTTACTTGAATGAGATGATATAACTGTGGTAGGTTTAATACCAATTTCGTTCTGAATAGGTCATCCCTTTTACTCCTAGTGCTGGTGTGCTTGAATGGGTTAATGGTACTCTTCCTCTAGGTGACTACCTTATAGGAAGGTCAGTATAAATAAATGATGCAGTCTCCTAGAAACTTGACTTCTATTGTTACATGAAGCATTATATAGCCGCTATTGCCAATCTAATTTCAGCATGAGAAATGGAGGTGCACATGGTCGGTATGGGAGAGGAGATTGGTCATATCTAAAATGCCGAGAGTACATGACTAATGTAAGTATCATATTTTTCTGGCAGTTAATAACTTCTTGTCAGTAATGCATGCTCTAATCTATCAGGATGAGTTGGAATTGCATAATTGACAAATTTTGACAATTTGAATGAGTGTCGAGGGATGAAATTTAACTTTCTGAATCAGTAATACAGAAGGGGAGCAAAAGAGGCAAGATGTTAAAGTTAAAACTAGGAATATTTTCCCAGCTGCTTCTCTGTTTATATGTGTCAGATAAGTGAACTATTTTCCCTTTCTTTTAGTGAATAATGGTCAGACCTGTCTGTTATAGGAAAAGGACAAGCGCAAAGGATTCCAAGAAGTCTGCAAGAACTTCAGGTTATTGCCTCTGCCTGGACATCTAAATGCCTACTTTAGTGAAGATCAAAGCAAATTGCCTTGAACTCATACCTGACACTTGACACAGGCCGGTCATGCATCACTTTTTCCTGGAGAGATACTCTTTGCCAGCTGATTGGTTTGAGAGAAGGCTTGCTTACACAAGAAGCGTGGCTACTAGTTCAATGGTTTCTATACAATATCTTTTGTGATATTTCTAGTAAAGGAAATAACTTTTTTTCTTTATAATCTTTTTGGACATTGTTGCTTAATACAAGGAGTACCTTAATCTTGATGTCATAAAGTGGATAACCCGGATGTGAAAGAAACTGAAAGGATTTAGTTGGAGAGTTCATCCCAAAATTTTAAGTTGATAGGTGGAGGGAAACTACCTAAATATGAGGCTCATTGAAGCCCCATAGACAAGCGATGTGGAATGCCTTTTATAACCCCTCTATATGTGCAAACCAGATTGATAATTGCACATGGAATTGATGAATGGGGAGCCTCAGACGCAAAATAGTGGGGGAACCTGGCTCTGATACTATGTCAAAATGTTTATCCTAATAGCTTAAGTCATAAGGTATCGGGACGCTACATGAACATAAGATCCATTGAAATCCCGTAGACAAGCGATGTGGGGTTCTTTGGTATATAGGAACTTAATTTCCCATTTGTGTCGATTTGACCTAGGCAGAATAAATATTTAGAAATTTCAGATAGAATCATGAGCCGGTGATGGGTGAACACATTCACAGGAAGTTTAATAAGATGTTACTCAGTGATTATGACATTTATATTCCTGTCCTTTATCACCTCCTCTTGGGGAATTCTTTTAAATAATCGTTTTTTCCAGAAGATTCTAGACATTCTAATGAATTTATTTCTTCTTTAGGTTGGCTATATAGTTGGTCTAGGAGATCGACATTCCATGAACATTCTAATTGATCAAGCCACTGCAGAGGTTGTTCACATTGATCTTGGTGTTGCCTTTGAGCAAGGCTTGATGCTGAAGACCCCAGAGCGGGTTCGTTACTTATGGAAATTTCACTATCTTGTCTTCCTCTTGAAAGGATTTTGTTTTAAAAAGTATTTTGGGAATATTAAAGGGAAATGTTTGTTAAAAGGGTACAAAGGGAGTACTACCTTCCCTCGGAAGTAGTTGCAGGGTAGAGACCAATTATAATAACCAAAACTCCATTCAGCAGTCTTTTCAATTGAATTCTGCAGGTCCCTTTCAGGCTAACGAGGGATATCATTGATGGTATGGGAGTTACAGGAGTTGAGGGAGTGTTCAGAAGATGTTGTGAAGAGACTCTTTCTGTGATGAGGACAAATAAAGAAGCACTGCTGACAATTATTGAAGTAGGACTAGCTTTCCGCAGATTATCTTGAGAAATTGGTTGAAGTTTCAATTTTCCATATGAAGACTGAAAGAAAATGTCTTGCAGGTTTTCATTCATGATCCACTTTATAAATGGGCTTTGTCTCCATTGAAGGCTTTGCAGCGTCAAAAGGTATTTTCAAGTGTTGAGCACATTTATCTAGAAATTTCCTATGCATGGAAGACATGGTTCCCTTTTTCCTATTCTACAATGGTTAAATTTACCCTATGCGGACTTATTCTAGTATTCATAAAAGAATTTTGAGAGTTGCCAAATTTGTGCTGCCTGATGGCGATAGATTTTCTGTCGAGGGAAAATCCAGGAAGCTTAAGAGCGATGTTGCCATATTAGACATGGTCCTTTTTCTGTGTATGCCATGATGCAAACATGACGTTTTTGAAGTTCCCAATGATTTGTCTATACTCAAGTCTTTTTTGCCTTTTAGTTGCTCCAGAAGGTTGTAGAGATTGGCATGCTAAGTATTGATCTTGACTTGACAGGAAACATATGATGACCTGGAGACAAGCTTTGAAGATTCTCAAGATGAATATGAAGGGAATAAGGATGCTACAAGGGCACTGATGCGTGTCAAGCAAAAATTGGATGGATATGAGGAGGGAGAAATGAGAAGCGTGCATGGTCAGGTAATCCCCTTTTTCATTCCCAGTGGTCCACCATTCAATTGTGATCCTGAGTATGGTCTCTCAGTCTCATTTTCAAATAATCACTGTCATCTGAATGAAGAAAGGCATTTCTCTGCTAAGCATGCTCCCATCATTGTTTATCGATTTTTCTTTTCTAGCTCAAATTCAAAGCCGGTTTTTTGGTGCATTTAAGTGATCCTAGAAATGACTTTGTTATAGCGACTCTAGTAGAAAACTAATTGTTAGGTGATAAGGCTTATGACAGAGCTTACGGTGCTTTTGCAAGTACAGTAATATTGATTTGTGATTCTCTTCTAGGTCCAACAACTCATACAGGATGCCATTGATCCCGACCGTCTATGTCAACTGTATCCTGGATGGGGAGCCTGGTTGTGACATACACAACTTTACCTCCAGACTTCTGAAGGCACCCGCCACCCAGTCATCCTGTACAGGCGCGGCTGTGTATAGTATTCTTATTGGTTGAGTCATATGTTGGGTGAGACAGGTGTTTGTAAGAACGAGAAAAGGATCCCACAATACCTTTTTTGTTCTTATATTGTAAATTTCGGTGCCCTTCCTAATTCAAGCTCCTTCAATTGGTACGGTCTGCTTGCTCTGATATAACCAGCCTGAGAGCCAACATCCGAATCCATTGTTCTCAATGTCACATGAGGTGGTGTTGGACCTGTTGGTGGTGGCTTCTTTTTGTGTTGCGTGGCAATGCATATTTGTTACCTTTTCCATTTTCCTGTGGTCTATATTCAGCAGAATTACGTGGCAGAACAGAATCAGGGACAGCTGTTTTGGGCACACGGAGAAACTCTTCCTCTACAAGATGGTAGAGTGAAAGTCTTTTCTCTGAAAAAAAAAGTCAAATGAAATGCGATCTGGTCGGTACCCGGTGCCCACCTCCCGTTCGGTCAACCCCCTTTTCACCTATAAAACGGAAGTTGGACATCATCGCTCCGTCCAAAACCAAAATTCCGATGGCGTAGTTAATGTCGTAGCCTTTCCAGCTTAATTGCTCGCGGATGCCGACGGACATATTGCGAAGAAGCATCACCATCACCATCATCTTGTGTAGACATGGCAAAGCCTGCGTATTGCTGTAATATGAAGTGGGTAATGTGAACGAAATAAAAGTGCTCGTGTCTCGAATGATGAAATGACAAAAATTAGCTTTTTTCGAAGTCACGCAAGGTTCACAACCGACCACACCCAACTCATTAATGAATACTTCAACTGCAAGTCCTCCCTGTATAAATTGCGTCTGCCTTGTGAACTCTTGAACGCTTCCACTCTGATTTCGAGTTTAGACCTTCCTTATGATCCAACATTTACCTACCGGCTCTCAAATGCAAACATCGGCATTGCTAGCTCTCTGTCCAAGCTTCGGTAGCTATTGTTCGAGCAAGATCGCCGATATTGCTTCTAGAGTCACGGAAGCAATGGCCATGGATAGCTCGCTCAAGGGAGAACCTGCTGGAGAACAGCCAGAACGAGAAGAGCCAACCGCTGAGCAAGACGAAGAGGGTGAAGCACGCAATTTTGAGTTCACATTTGTCGATGGGGGTTCAGAGTTGCCTGTGATGGTAGCTGCTGATGAGATCTTCTGCAATGGTCGGATGAGGCCTCTGTGCCCCATCCTCCATGAAGCTGTGCTGTCCGATATTGCGATCCAAGACCGGGATGACGACGGCCTTAATTCCAGGAACTCGAGGAAAAGGCCTTCGCGCAGGCCACTCAAGAAGCTCATGAGCGAAGAACGAGACTTGTTTGCGTCCTGCTCTTCCTCCGAAGCGGATGAACTCGACCGCGTAGCTCCAGAAATGTATTGTGCGTGGACGCCAAAATCATCAGGAGCATCGCAGATACGCTCTAAAAGCAAGAGCAATTCTACTCATGATTCAAAAAGGTGGAAACTCAAAGCTATGCTCTCTGATTGAATATGAAGAGATGTGGACAGCGGATGGGAGGTGGATTGAAGGCGTCATATTGAGAGAATTGTTCAAATTAGATCATTCAGAGTGATGATGGATGTGTATGACGTCGTCTTTTAATTTTTGCCATAGAACTTATTATTATGCATGCAAATTCTATTTATTGAAGTTGGATGGAACTAAATCGGGATCTTTTTGGTCTCAAAAAACTGCAATGGACATGAGAATTTATTGTGGACAATTTGTGCTCCGACCGTGAGATTGAATATGTAACTAGTTTCGAGATTGATAATTTTTGCAATAAATTATTGAAATTTGTTGGCGTAATATTTCAACATTCTACACTTATCGACTTTTATAGAAAACTATCAACCCATTCGATTATTTATAATATCCTTATTTGAATTAGTTATCAACTTTTTTTCCAATTGAATTACCAAGTTTATGGTATCAGCTCTTATTTGATTCCTTACCTTTTTTTTTAAATTATTAACTTCCTTAATAAATTACTAACTCTTAGTTGTGTAACTTACCTGTCTAAATTTATCAACTCTTAGATATAATTATTGACTTTTGTTTGAATTATTTATCAATATTTTCCCAACATATTTATTAAGTAATCCCCTAACAACATCTATTAAGTCACCAACTCATATAAAATTATCAACATTTATTTCTTTATTTGGAAATTACCAATATTTTCATTAAATTGTAAAACTTTTTTTGTGTAACTCATCAATATGTTGAACTTATTGACTTGTATACAAAATTAGCAACCTCAATTTGAGTTATTCACCATATTTTCACCAATTAACCAGTTATTAACGACTGGTATTCGATTCACTTAGCACACATTCATTTATTCTTATGAATATTACTAACTATTTCCGATCAACTAACTTTCTTATTTGAGCAAGTTACAAATTTTTTTAGATAAGTAAATCTTGTTCTAAATTACCGGTGTGAACTTGAGTCATTTCCCAACATTTCTCTGATTTACTCAAGAACCAATTTTAACAAAGTATTCTCAATTAACCAACCGATTTTTATTTATTTGTTTGATTACCAACTTACCAACTTAGGTAGCTTACAGACATCACCAATTTACTATAAGATTACCAACTAGGTAGCTTATCACGAATTTACTGAAGATTACCAACTATTCTTGAATTATCAATTTTCCTTTTTCTTACAATTCAAGAAATGCCCACTCCACCAATTTTTCTTACAGACATCATCAATTTATTTTATTTTATTTTTATTTTTTTTCCTTACCAAAAAAAAAGAAATGCCCACTCCACGACTCGCAGCGTTCTCTCTCCTCCCACATACCAACAACCCACCGGCCACCTCTGGACTCCGGCCGCCGCGTGGCGTCGTCCGACGGCGACGATGATCAAGAATACCCCTGAGAATCACGAAGCTTTTCCTCACGTCACTCGTCGTCGCGCTTGATTTCATGAACTCCCGTCGGTAAGAACCCGACGAAAGGGATAGCGATGCGGTGTTGCGCCCGAGGGAAATGGCAATGCTTCAGCCGTTGCTCTCGTGCGCCTCCTCTCCTCTGCTCCGTCGTCCGACCCATCGGAAAAGTCTCGAATTTCAATCGCTTGAGCCTCCCCAACTCGAAATTAAGCAGCTTTGTTGTAGCAAGGCGTCAGCTTTAGTGCCACGTAGCTATGCCCGTCCACCTTCCAGCACTTCCCCGCCTCTCCGTCGCCAAAACCCATCAGAAAGATCAGATTTTGAGCTGTTGGTATCGAGCAGTGGACCTGTAGTTGATGTTCCCTTGTTCAGTGAGGCTTTTAATGATTTCTTGGATAGAGGGTTGTTCGAAGATGCTATAAGTTCTTATATTGAGGTGCTTGAGTATGGTTTACCTGTCGAGGAATTTCAGTTCTTTCCACGTTTAATCAAGGCTTTTGGGTGGATGTCTGATGTGGAGAGGGCTAAACAGATACATGGCCATGTGTTGAAGCTGGGAATTTTGGATGCTGTGGATGTTGCGAATTCGGTCTTAGGGATGTATTGGAAATGCGGGGCAGTTGATCATGCCGTCCATGTGTTTGAGAAAATGCTCGATCGGGATTCGGTTACTTGGAACACTATGATTTCGGGGGCCTGCCAGTCTGGGGATTTCAGGGGTTCATTGGGGATGTTCAGCCAAATGGTAGGGGACTTTGGTGTGTACCCAAATAGAGTGGCTTGTCTTTCTGCTCTCTCAGCATGTGCTTCAGTTAGTAGCTTGATCCATGGGCGAGAAATCCACGGTTTTGTTGTGAAAAATATTTTTAAATTTGATCAGTCTTTGGTTTGTGGGTTTATCGATATGTACATGAAATGCGGGGACATAAGGAGTGCTGAAAATGTTTTCATGAGCATTGTGGGAAAAGAGTCTGTGACTAGAAATGCAGCGATATGGAATGCAATGGTGCTTGGCTATGTAACCAACGGTTTTCTATCAGAGGCTTCAGTGCTGCTGGCAGAAATATTGGGGTTGGGTTTAGAAGATGATTCTTCAATCATTGTTGCTGCTTTGGTCTTTTGTTCGCATTCCTTGGATTCTGTCCTCGGAGAAAAAATCCATGGACTTGTCTGCAAATTTGGAATGGAAAAAGAAATAAGGGTAGCTACTGCTCTAATTGATATGTATTTAAAATGCGGTAAGGCTGAAGCTGGTAAAAATATCTTCAGTAAGTGTCGAACTCGTAATATAGTGATGTGGGGAACCATAATCTCAAATTATGTCAAAAGTGATCTCCCCACTGAGGCATTGGATCTATGTCATGAATTTATATATGAATATGGATTTGCAGATTCAGTTGTAGTTTTAGCTGCATTGCGTGCATGTTCATCTTTGACTCTTATAGCAAAGGGGAGGGAGTTCCATGGATTAGCAATAAAGGCAGGACTTACTAGTGATGTTTTTGTTGGAGGTGCATTGGTTGATCTTTATGCAAAATGCGCAGATATTCAGTCTGCTCAAATTGTATTTCATGGATTACTGCTGAGGGATTTGGTACCATGGAATGCTTTAATATCTGGATATACACAAAATGACCTTCTGGATGAAGCCTTGAAGGCATTTCGTGATATGCAGTTTGAAAACATCAGACCAAACTCCGTTACCATAGCATCCATTCTTTCTGTTTGTGCCCAAATATCTGCATTTACTATGTGCAAGGAGGTCCATGGTTACACATTGCGGCAAGGGTTTGAATCAAATATTCTCGCGAGCAATTCATTAATATCCACATATGCAAAATGTGGGGACATGTGCAGTGCTCGCATTATATTTGACAACATTCAAGGAAAAAACCAAATATCGTGGAATTCTATTTTATTGGGATTAGGAATGCATGGCCACACAGATGAAATGTTTGTTCTATTTGAAATAATGAAGTCATCTGGTGTGATGCCGGACCATGCCACTTTCACAGCTCTTCTTTCTGCATGTAGCCACTCAGGGAGGGTTGATTGGGGATGGGGGTACTTCAAAAGTATGGCTGAAGACCACAAACTTGAGCCTCAACTTGAACAGTACACTTGCATGGTTGATCTTCTGGGCCGCACTGGTCATTTGGACCATGCATATGACCTGATCATGTCCATGCCTTTTGCTCCAGATGATAGGATCTGGGGATCATTGCTTGGATCTTGCAAAACTCATGGTGATGATAGGCTAGCAGATATTGTGGCTGGTCATATTTTTGAAATTGATCCAGATAGTGTCGGTTATCGTGTCCTTCTTGCCAAATTACATGAGTTTAATGGGAAGCATAGTTTAGTTGCTAATATTAGATCAGATATACGGGACAAAGGACTGAAGAAGCAACCTGGTTGCAGTTGGATTGAAATTGATTGCAAGATTCATGCTTTCATTGCTGGGGACCATTCACATTATCAGTCACAAGAAGTTTATGCCATTCTGGATAGCTTGACAAGAGAGATTTTAAGATTGACTAATACAAGTTGGTCAAATGCAGAAGCTACTGAGTTTGATGTGGCTGGGCCAGAGAAGCTTTTACCATGTGAAAACAATGGTTTGTTTATCCTAATGTGATGGAGGAAACTATAATATAAAAGTTTCCAGAGAAGCTATGCCATGGCTCTGCAATCAATGAGTGACATGGCCGCAACTGAGTATGAGAGTTGGAGAATTGTGATGATACCAAGACAATCTACAGACTCCTCCGTCTCTGTTTCACCTGCGGCAGATACAAGAGGCTGTCACTCAAATCTCTAACACAATATTTGGTTGGATTCTGATTTTAACTTCCAACTTTTACCTTGTACTAAACCACAGGATTAGTGTAACTCCTTTAGCATCATAATGATTCTATTTTCATCTTTGATACATAATCATGAGCCATCTATTGGGGTTTCTGGGAGGATTCAGTGATCTGGAATTGGGTGTTTTCTATTCTGTCTATGCGTAAGCTAATACAATTTCTTCTGTCATTCCTAATTTCAATATATCAGGGATGTGGAAAATCCATCAGTAACATTGGGAGACGAGAGCCACCTCTTTTGTGGGCAATTTTTCATATGAAGAATGATGGCATCCTTCAGAAACGGATTCTTGGTTCTGTCTTTGTTAAAGTGATTTAGAAGAAGAAGCTCTAGGTTGCTGACTTTTGACAAAATCAGGTCAAAAGGCATCAACAGAAATAAACCACCCCGATCTCAGTGAATTTTCTTTAAGGTCCCAAGCTTTCACTGGAGAAATAAATTTGGAGAAGGTGATACAACAATTTTTCAAGACAGTGTCTGGATTCTCTGAATGCATGCTTCTTTGATTTAGATGAACTGAATAGGGTTTTCCTCACTAGATGCTGATACATGCAGTGTCCTTGAAGAGACAAATCATGCTGTGTGGTAGGTAGTAACTACCAATGCTGTCTCTGACATACTTTTTCTTCTGGATAGAGGCAGAATAAATCAGAATCCAGTGACTATTTGTGAGCAAGCCTTCCTGATGTAAATGTACTGGTCTTTGTAAATGCAAATGATAGAGATCTTTCGTTGGAAGGTCGAGGAGTTTTCACTTGCTGTTTCCATGTGTTGCTTGTGGCACTCAAAGTAGAGGCATCTACTCTGCCAACTGATGTGGAAATGAGACTGTAGGTGCCGGTAAATGGTTTTGGAAACTGATATCTATAATGAGCCCAAACTTCACCGTTTTTGTTAAAGAGTGCTCTATCTATGCAGATGAAATTGTTTCATCCTGACTTTTTTCAATTACGAGTAAAAGCACTTTCAGGCTTTTGAACGTCAGTTTCGGAATATTCAGTATTAGGGTTCTCCTGAGCATGCGACCAAAGCTACAGCGAGCTCTACAGATACATAGCACGCATTTCGGTAGCTTCTCGTCTTGAGCTGGAGAACATATCTCGCTACATGTTGCAGGTGAGAGATCTTTCCTGAACGGTTCTGCAATCAGAAAGCTAATAGTTTTTGGGTTCAACCTTATTTACATAATTTCTGCTTCTCTATTAAGAAAAGGATCATTGTAATGAGGCCAAATGCAATTAATGCAAAACAATCCATTTGCTGTTATTTAACTCACATTTCCATGTTAATTTAGAAGATCTTAGTTGTTTGGTTATGAAGCTTTGGTAAATTTTGCTTTTAAGGTGAATGGAACTTTACAATTTGTCCTTAAAAACTCTGAAATGGCTAAAACAGAACTGATAAGGCAGCTGAATCCTACCGTCCGGGCAACATGACTGGCGTAAACATGAGGTTGAGAAAAGGGATTCAATTCGGGAGCTCGAGATGGAGAGTCTCTTAGAAACAGAAGCGGACGGTATTGATCATTTGTTAACACCTTGGCTCGTCCATATGTCATTCATTGCATGACAAGATTAGGTATCGGATTCGTTGATAATGATAAAAGTTGAGCCTCAAACAAAAATGTCGATATCACATGATGTTGCCTTCACGTTGCATTTAGACATAAGAAACATTTTTGTTTAGTATTAACATGCCCACATCAAAGGAATTGCATTCGAGTTGGCCCGGTCGTGAAATGCAACGAAATTAACTCAAAATGTTGAATGGACTTGAATTTCGGAGTGGAGAGAGGCCCTAACCTCACGTGGATTCCCCAAGCTAAGCCCGTTATATTGAAATTCGGCCAGCCCATATTCCCATCTCCTATAGCTGAAATTCAATGCACATGAAGTTCTAAAACTTAGTAAGCAAAGATGCATATATTCTCTAAAATTTTCGGCCACGCAAAGTTGCATATTTTCTCTGAGATTTTCGGCCACACATGGAAATAAGAGGGTATATTCTTTATTTCTTACTCTGAGGGTCATAATTTCACTTAATCCCAAAAAGGGGAAAGTGATATATTCTCTCCTGCTTTTGAGAACTCAAGACGAGTGCCTATAAATCGGAGTGCATGGCCGGCCGCTCAAAGGGGAAGAACACAATTCCCTCTCTTCATTAGTCTCTCCCGCGGTCTCTCCCGCGGTCTCTCCCGCGCGGAAGCTCTCTCGGCGTAGTCCCTTCTCTGTAGTTCTCTTGGCGGTTTTTCATTCCGAATGGCCTCCATCTTCGCCGGACGTCCTTCAAGTCAAGTATCCCCAGCACTACCGGTAGTACCCTCCCTCCATTGGCGTCCCATTGCGCTGTCCATGACCACCCTCCTCTGCTGGTCTCTCTCTTAGTAGCGGCTCATTCATCTCAGCGCAGCCTTGGTTCGTGACTCTACTTTGGTGATCCTGTGTTCCACCCTTGGGGCCAATCTCATCCAACGTCTTTCAAAGAGCCCCCATCTGAGTCCGGGCATCTCCGTCGTCAAGGCGTTGCACTATCATCGGCAGTCCCTCTCTTTCAGCGCCCATAGTCCTAACCAAGGTAGGATTCAAAAATTAATCCAAGTAGTAGTAGGATTCTTTGCCTGAATTGAATTCGATGCTTTGACTTTAGTTTTTATTTCGTGTCATGTTTTTTTCTGTACATAGTACCATGCCTTAGGTTTTAATTCAATTTCTCTATGTTTACCTTGCGTCATATGTTGCATATTCTATTGGGTAATCAGATCTTTGAGCCAAAAGATTGGACCCTCAATCGTATTTTCTATTCAAAGCATATAGTAGTGTGCATTTAATGTCAAGAACGTTGATAATGTTAACATTGGTGATATTGCATCGTTCTTGACTAATATTGACGATCTTCCATTCCTGTAGAATAATCTTGAACAATTTTGAATAATCTTGAATAATCATGGTTGATATTGGCGAATCTTGATGAGCATTAATGAATCTTGGATATCTTGCATGATTCTGCATTCATCTTGATGAGTCTTGGTCGATATGGACAATTCTTGATAATTCTTGGCGGTTCTTGATATCTTTGAATCGTATTACATGTCTTGCATTAATCTTGATAAGTCTTGATTACGATGGATGAATCTTGGCAATTCTTTATGATTCTTAAATCATGTCTGGTGTAATTGATACATTCTTCCTTGTTCTTAATAATGTTTTGCATAATAGGAAACATTGCATGATACTCTTGCTATAGGCATGATAGTGCATCATTAAATTATTAATCATGTAGTAATTTGATGCATGCCATGCTACTTGGAATAATTTTGATCATGTTATAGTCTTTAGGGATTCAATCTATCAGTGTCTCATGCATATTGCATTTAAAATCCATGTATGTTTAACCTCATCGCATGTAGTTTAATAGCCATTATGTACGTTATTTAGCGTTTAGGGATTTTAATTCTGCATTTTATATTAAAATGAGAACGTCATATCATTTGGAGAGTTTCGGCCTTATCATGTCGCATTTAAGTTGCATTTAACCTCATATAGCTTAGGATAATTATGCATGTCATTTTTTTTGTCAAAAGAAAATTTTATTCATTACTAAACTAATATATGAAAGGGAATCTCAAAAGTAATAATAACAAAACAAATCCATAGATCTCCAAAATTAACAAAAAAAACTAGAAATCAAGGCGTTTGATTAGAGAATGGTTGGGTAACTCGATCCAAGCAAAAGGATTAGCGGCCAATTACCGAATCACTCAACACCATCAATGATAAGCACACATCAAAATATCCATTTGTAATTACGGTTTTGCCTTTTTGTGCACCTAAGTTCGACATCCCCAATACCATCATCATACAAAGATAACATAAACATGTTGAAAAATTTCAATCTTATACCTGTGAGAGCAAGCTCTATAGTCAATGCAAAGTGCCAAAACTTTGAGTGAAAACACGTTGAACAAGCACATATTAGACACCCAAGCTATTGTCAACACCATTATTAAAACTCCAAAATCTAGAATTAAATCAGAGAGAAAAGCTCTTACATATAAGATCCGGAAAGCAAAGCTCCTAGATCTAAAACTAGGTCAGGAGAATTAGGAAAGAAACAAAAGGAAATAAAAGGAAAAGGAACTGGGAGGGGAGGGAGAGATTTAGGTCAAATCCCTACCCTCCAAAAGTGGAAGAGACGAAGAAAGGTTTAGAGAAGGAGAGGGAGAGAGAGAGCAAATGATTCACCCTTATTATGCATGCCATGTTAATTAGGAGACTTTTACACAATTTAGTTACCACTTTCTAGTTTGCGCATCATGGTCATTTCTTATGTTAATGGCTTAGAATAATATAATAGACAAAGATTGCATGCAAATGATTTCATTAACGAGTAAAGGTACCAAAATAGCGATAAATTAATTTAGTATAATCAAATGTCTACATTCAGCTGTCAAACTAAATTTTTAACAAACCCCTTATTGATTAACGGCAGCTACAAGATAAAAATGAATTGCATGATTGAATTGAGGACCCAAATTGTGGTAGGAATATTTTGAAAGGGTTCCGACTAAGCATGAGCATCGTGAGAGGAGCCTTTGTTCCCGATCTAGCAATCTGTTAACTTTCCCTAAGTGGCTCACTTCGAAGGACGCCACGACACCACTACTCTGCCACTTTATACGTGCACAACACGAACTTTAGAGTGGCCGATATTTCAACACTAGGATCGTTGCAGACAGATGCTGGTCCTCAGTTGCGAATGGTCCAAAAGGATGAGCTATCATGATTACATGCCCATCTCTATTTCCCTAGTCAAAAGTCGAATCTCTCGGCTCTTTTAAGGGAATACATCAAAGCAAGATTTGAACATGACCTCAGAAAGCTTGGCTGGACTTTTCCACCATTTGCCAGAACAAGAGAGATGAGTATTCTTCAACTCATAATCTAGATTAGGCAGTACAACAACCAAGTACATCAAAGAAAGGGAGACGACAAACTTTCTGTCACTCCCACATGTTTTGGTTTGGGAAAAGGGATGAGGACAGCGACTTGCTACCATAAGGCTCTTGATCATAATCAAACATGTAAATCTGGTCTATAAAACCACGATTAGCATCATAAATTATTTGCCGAAGGTTGCTTAGCCCTTATGGAAGCAGACCTCCGACCGGCAATGCATTTTGGTAGGCATCCAAAAATAGTGTGACTGGGCGATGGTACAAATGACGAGAAAAATTCCGGATCCCGCTCAAGAGATTCTGAATATCTCTCTAGTATCTGGACAATCTCATCGAAATGGGGACGTTTGTTTGGATTGCTTGACCAGCATCGGCTGATGAGGCGTCTAAATGCCGGAGGACACTCTGGAGGCAGTGGTGGTCTAGCGTTCTGCGCGGAAGCAGAAAAACAGTATGATACTCAACAATTCCCTTCACTCCAACAAATTAATGAAATGCATCAGAAGATTTGCGATATCAAATAACTCATTAATACCTTCTGGGAAACTGCAAACGCGGCCTGCTCTGGAGTCATATCCTCAAATGGTGTCAATGCTGTCAAGAGCTCCCACATGACTATGCCAAAACTGTAAACATCAACTTTCTTGGTATGTTGCTTCTCTTTGATCATTTCAGGTGCCATCCAACGGTAAGTTCCCGTAAACCCTTTAGTGTTGCCACACTGAGATTCTAAGCATGAGATACCGAAATCGGCTACCTTCACAGACATGTTGTCTCCGAGAAGCACATTCTCAGATTTGAGATCTCTATGGAGAATCCGTTGAGAATGAAGGTATTTCATTGCACGTGCAATCTCGAGAGCTAACTTCAGAACTATATTAAGAGGGACGGAATGTGGTTCCTGGTGGTGGAGGTATTTCCTCAACGATCCACCAGGCATATACTCAGTGATGATGCAGAACACGGGTGGTTTTTTACAAGCTGCAACAAACTGCATAAGTACCGAAGATTAAGTAAATGGCTGTACGGTTATTTTAGTCTATCTGCTAGATGATGGATAATTTTCAGAAATATGCACACAAAAATTGCAACCATTCAGCTCAGGACTTGCGGCAACCGATTATAGAAGAAACCACTCCAAAAAAAAAATAGGCATAGACAGTCATTCTAACTTTAGACTCTCTCAAGAATTCTCAATCTCACCCCATCCGGCACTTACTTTAGGTAGGAATTATTACCATGGCTCTATTCAATCACAATTAATCTGTTCAATGCAGCTCCGCAGATAAATAAACACAGTTGAGGAATGAAGGCCAGGAAAGTATGAGGTAGAATTGCCATCTAGACGACATGTGTAGAGCATATTCCCATACTTGGCACCACTCTGCATTATCGTGGAAAGAGCAAAATCTGTAACACCGTAAGTCTGCATTTTGCCTAGATTAATCCTAAACTGAATTCAAAATCCATTTCGACTGGCATTCATCCATCATGTGCGCATAGCAAGATTACAGAGGGGATTGTGAATGGGTAGCATTCAACAAGATCAAGAAGCATTCGCCAATCTGAAAAACAAAGTAGTTCAGCAGAAAGAAAGAGAACACAGTTAAATAGACGCAATTTCTCCAACATATAGAAGCCACTGGTAGTTCAAAATTCTCCCAGACAATACCGCCCTTTAACCCAGTAGAATGCATCTTCAGATGCTTCACGATCCGTATTTTCTAACGGCAGTTGATTCAAACAGATTCTACCAACCACAACAGCTAGTTACTTTTCCATTTTTTATTATTCACCCACTGTCCTATCGATGCTTATCTAAGAGCAGGTTTTCCATTAAGGCAACAAAATGCAGAAGCGTAAACCCCTAAAGCACACAGGAGATTATCCTAACAACTAAACCCCATATGCAAACCAAAAGGCGGTAACAAACACAGGTTGATCACCAAGGCCCTTACTGTTATGATATTCGGATGCCATAGCCGGAGCAGCAATGCGACCTCGGAAGTGAACTGCTTCTCGAGCAAAGAGGCCAAGTCCGCATCCTCCTCCGGCTGACTGATCATCTTGATCGCGACATCCCTCTGCTTGTAAATCCCTCTGTAAATCCTGCTATGCCTCCCTGAAGCAAACTTGCCCCCAATCAAGAGCTGAGACATGTCGGCACTCCACTCTTCTTCTCCCTCCCCTTTTATCTCTGCACCAGAAGAGACCAAGTACTTGGACCAAGACACTGCCCTTTTGTACTCCCCAAGCGAAAGCCTCCTGTCCGACTTCCCATTGTGCGATATTTGCTTCAGCCACTGGAAATTCATGGGTAATTGCCAAATCTTGCAAAATCATCAAACCCAGAAAGAAGAAAGGGAAAGGAAAAGATCCCTCCTTTTTTGGCCCACCCCCACTTCGGAACCCAACGAACGCTTACACCATCAACAAAGCTGCTTCATCAAAGCTTCAAACCTCGTCGTACCCACCTACATTCTTCACTACAGTCGAACACCCATTAACGCTAACCTCAATTATCTGGAATTAATATAGCGCGCAGGCGCTAAATCATAGGAAAAAGGCCCGGCCTTGGGATCAGAAACCACCACGGAACTCCATTTACAAGAAAAGGGTCACGTTGCTTTTTCACAACAAAAAAACGTGATCTGTTTTTTCTCCCTTCGCCGCCCCACTCAGGTATCGGACGTAACTATCAAGAACACATAAAATAAAAAACAATGGAAATCAGGGAATGGCGGTCATTTCCCGAAACATGACTAAGGAAGGCAAGACAGTCTTTCTTGATCTCACACAGATAACGCAACGACACGGCAATTTCAGAGAGAGGAAGAAGAAGAAGAAGAAGTTAGGTTTTTGAAGCTCAAGATGCAGATTTCAGAGGGAGATAGAGAGAGAGAGAGAGAGAGAGAGAGAGGAAGAGAGAGAGTCGGCTGAGGTGGTGGAGTTGCGATTTTATGGTGTGCAGTGAAGAGCCATATGCACAGAGCTGGCGGTTTTCTATCACCCCTCTGTTCAGTCCTATTTTAAAAAATATAATAATTTCCTACTTCCCCGACAAAAATAAAACAATTTCTTTTTATTTTCTCTCAAATTATTCTCTGCGATAATAGAGATTGGATACGTTTGAAGGATGTCCCGTGGCAGGTAACGACTCTCGATTATCTTCCACTTTTTTGTTAAACGCTAATTTAAGGACATCTGTTGAGATAATTCAATTATGAAATAAACGATGAATTATAATTATATCAATTTTGGAAAATAAAATAAAATAAAATAAAAAGAAAGAAAGAAAGATAGATAGATAGATAGAAAGTGGAGTCCATATAACGAGACCGGGGCTAGTACGACAAACATGAGTAACGTGCGACAATTCACCCCTGAGCAGACCAACCGGGTCTCGTGACATCGACCAGTGCCAGTCCCCCCTCTCCCCATTTTACCCCTCCCTTCCTCCCTTTATTTTCCAAACTGCCATTCCCTTGTTCCTTCCTCCTAAACCCTGCTCGGATCCTGTGTATGCGAAAGCTTCGTCGATGGAGTAACTGTGCGACAATGAGATCGCCGCATTATTAAATAACTTTTGCCGTACTTTCGAGAGATGTCCTATTTTCTTCCATTTACATCGATCTTATCCACTGCTAGTTATCATAACACTACTAATTTAATTTTCCGATCGTACCATGATTGTTGATAAGATGTAAGTTGATTGTGAAAAATTAGCGACATCAATATCATGATGATGACACTTTGAAAACTCATCTAAATATCTTTTTTTTTTTTTTCCATTATTGATTGATCTTCCCATGCTTCAAGTTAGTGTATACTCTGAGTTGTGTCTTTTCAAGTTTCCAAGTAGGATTTTTATAAGCGATCCCCATTTAAAGAGAAAATTGCGTGATCTATATACTAAAATTAAATAAATTTGTATTTTTATATCTAAAGCCCTTGAACAAACATTTAACTAACCATTGGGTCTATTCGTTTAGGAATTGCTTTCTTCAGATTGGATTAGATCTACTCTCCGTCTATAATAAAAATCTTTTACAAAGGGATAACCCATTTTATGAGATAATCTTAATCGAAGACATGTGTATAGCATTAATCACTTCACTTTAGATAAAGCATATAAATCGCGCGATTCAAATCATCAACCCTTGTGTCCTTCCAAAAGTCGAATTTTCTATCCTGATCAAAAGATACATACATCATGATTTTTAATCAATTAGCGATAGCAAAATATGTCTTGCTAGAATTTGAACAGTCAAAACCCCATCCTAGATCTTCGTCCGTGACTCCGTGTACACACATGAATATGTAACAATAGCAAGGGTGAAGGGGCAATATGGTCATTTGGGGAGGTGGGGGAATGGGGTTGCAGTTAGCGAGCAGTTAAAAGGAGCCACGCGGGGACCACGCCCCACGAGGAGCGTGTCGGACGAGGCCGTATGGTCCTCTTCCGTATACGGTCGTTCTTCTTTTTTTCAAATCTTTTTCTTTTTCTTTCCATTTTCATTTTCATTTTCATTATCTTATCTTCGATTCTTTCATTTATTTATTTATTTATTGAGAGAGAGAGAGAGAGAGAGAGAGAGTTAAAATCGAGCGTGTGTACGGTGAGCTCGCGAAGGCCCACGTGAACTGCCGGTGGGTCCCCCCCCTTATGCGACGATGATCGCCCTATGGCTGGAGATGTAGGGCCCAGATTGCCTGGGTGTATCCAGCCTATACAACTCTTTCACCGAAAAAAAAAAAACGATAATAATAGTAATAGTAATAAATAATAAAAGAGAATATTCTCATGGTTGGTTTCCCTCCTTGAAACTGATTTTGGCAATTATTGGTAATGCTTTTCTTGAAAGTGATAATTGGGGTTGGTGGGTGGGTGGAACTCGGTAGCAATCGAATATCCTATTTTCATATATTTATAATTGAGATAGGATATTTGGATAAGGAGAAGGTGATTCGAAGCAAGCACAATCTGAAAAAGTTAGCTTTAGTTATCTAATCTAATCTTTCAGTTTAAGTTATTTTATCTTATTTGTTTTTGAAATACTTCGAACTTCATATACTTAGATATTATCGAAAATTCAATATCAACAATAATATCAGGGGTGAGTATTGCAACACACTTTGGTAATTACTATTTCTTGAATATTCCAAAACGTCTCATCCCTATAAATGGACCCATAAAATGGATCATAAACTCAATGAATTATAAATGAGTTAGTTATATTAAGTAAATGTGACATAAATGGATTTTAAATATTATATGAATGTTAAATGAGTCATAAATAAGTTTATAATTTATATAAACCCAACTTATTTCTATGACTTTTTTTCATCTCTCTTCGTGTTCACTCACTCCACATTCTTATCTTAATTTGGTTAAATAAATATATAAGTGGTTTTCCAATATATGATGGATTAGATATATGTCGCTAAATTTGCATTACATGAAAAATTGGTTAAAACGAGTTGAATGGGTCTATTTTAGTTAGACTGTTTAGAACTCGACTCACATGATTGACAAATCTACCCATAGACGTGGAGCACATGGGCACAACTTTAAAATATTTGAGGCAATTTACACAAATAAGAGCCAAATTACAAATAATAAAAGTGTAAATTCGAAACTAAAAAGATTAGTCATCCTTGAGATTTATGTAAAATTGATCATATATTCATATATAATATATATGTGTGTGTATAGCTATAATTCCAAAGTCCGTTTGAAAAGGGTAAGGCATGGAACCTTGGATGTAAGGGAATAAAGATGGTACGTGGTGATGGATCTACGTCAAGGACCTTTACTTGAATTTATTATTGGCGCCGGTATATACAAGAAAAAGCTAAGCACGACGAATGGGAATAACTAAAGGAAATGCCACGAGTATCTCAATTTCTATCTTTGGTTGAAAGTGTTGTTGTTCCCGATGCAACATGGGAGTCACGTTCAAAAGTATTTTCCTTAGGTCCGTCAGCGGTACTTGTAGCCTGCCGACGCATTATTATATAACATACAAAAAAATGAGCGTGATTTTAGATTTATGGTAAGATCAGCGATTCCCTAATTTGATTTGGGAAGTGATCTCAATTTTCATCTTGATTTCAATTTTTGAGCTTTTGTTCTTTTCTTTTCCATTGGGCTTTCCGATTCAGTGTTTTCGTTTCGAACCCGAATTGATAACAACGCCGAAGAGTTGCTAACGGTCGATAATTCCAATATCGACGATGGTTCCAACCGTTTTGATATCCAAAATGCCTCAAAGCGCATCTCAGAATCGCTGGCCGGCCGAAAAGATTTTTTGCAGATAATCAGGAGAGAATGACTTTCATGAGACTCGATGCACGATGGTTAATGTCTATTCTTAAACTTGTGATTTTTTTTACTTTTTTTTTCACATGATCGACGATGTCGACTCAATATGCTCTGCCACAGCCTCGAGAGTTGGTCCTCGTTGTTCATGATTAGGAGAGAAATGTCGAATGCCATAGATGTTCTGTTTTCGCAAGATCAGGGGAGCACCGTAATGAAAACAACGTTGTGTTAGCTCTCTATATGCATTGGAAACGGGCCCCCGGACTGCTTTGTTCAGCAACCAGGGCCTTTTCTTAGTTGCTCGTCTTTCTACTCCTTTTCAGAAGCGATTACCCGCGAACTACTCACAAGGTGATTTCAACTTCCGAGCTATACGACATTGGCGAAACGATGCCCAAATACAAGAGTCACCAAGACAAAAGTTATCCATCAACCACGCCAATGATGCAGATAGAAAGAAGCTACATCGCCCGTAAATTTCACAATATTCACAAATCAAATCCAGATTAGAAGTGTAATTTAAACTAAAGCTACCTACGTCGTCATGACTATGATGATAGCTGGTAAAGTAATGTAACACAAGCTGAGAAAGACCTTGTGTTGTGCCCTCTACGTTAGCAGCAATCTACCCCCCTCTCGTGGGCTCAGCCTACCTTTTGCACTTTCGAATACATGAAGCTTCATCTCCTGCGGTTTCATCAGCGTTCTCTTATCTCATGAGATAGTGGCTCTATCTCTTGCGTTGTCAAATAAACTCAAGCACCATAGGAACTCTTTTATCTTATATAATAAGCATTCCGAACAACCTACAGGAAAATTTAAGTGCAATGATAACCCCTGCATTTGCGTTCATCTTATTATATAGCCACAATACTGGGAATGAATCTTGCGTGCTGTACAACTCAAGCAACAAAGTAAGAGGAGCAGAATTAGGACTCCCGCACATTCTACATTCTACTAGCTGAACAGATTCATTGTCAAGCAAGATCACGAGTACACATGTCGTAACCAGAGATAAGGGAACTTAAGGCAAAGGATACAAAAGCCAGGAAGGCTATCGATATTGAAGCACTCGCCATTACCGTAAACTGATCCTTACCCCAGTTTGTTTCCCAGTCAACAA
This sequence comes from Eucalyptus microcorys, assembly GCA_014182515.1. Classification (NCBI taxonomy): domain Eukaryota; kingdom Viridiplantae; phylum Streptophyta; class Magnoliopsida; order Myrtales; family Myrtaceae; genus Eucalyptus; species Eucalyptus microcorys. The sequence continues at coordinate 26,250,818 of CM024572.1, forward strand.
CTCGGGTTGCTGCTGCGGATGATGCTGCTATCAAGAGATACGCCAGAATCTGCAATTGAATCAGAAGAACCGTTCCACTCAGTATGCATGTACATCATCTAAAATGGGAAGGTCTAAACATGTGTATCATCATAAAGAAGAGGTTCAAACAAGAGCCTGAGCAAGCCTAAGGTCGATCTAAGCATGAGACAGCAAATATAAAGAGTCAACACAGACTTCCCAACAGCTGCTGCTAAATTAACAATACCATTCTGCATACAGCAATTAATCTTTCCTCCTATGCCCAAAAGAGGACCCAAAAAGATGGATGAATAAAGAATCAAATGATGAATACAACTCCTCGAGAGCATTAGAAAACAAAACTCCATACTATGAGTTCTGACATAGAGTGTCTGAGTGTAATGAATACTCTGTGATTCTACACTCGTGTACATCACGATTTCAAAAGCAGAGGAACAAAGAATAGTTCCACTGCACACTAAATGTCAGAACTGAAAGGGAACATATACTTGCACGACTTGCCTGATCCATGAAGAAATCAAAATGACACCGGAGGTGGTGGCGGATGATGTGCTTCCTGGAGATCAAATAGTAAGCCAGATCATATGCTTGAAACACCGAATATGCAAACCCAATGACATTCACGGATAGACAGAACCTGCCATCGAATCAGCTTTCTCATTAGGATAAAGAGAAGAACCAGAACCCTGTGAAACCTAGAGCTAGAGAAGCAACAAATGATCTAAAGCAAGAGACGACAATGATTCTTTTTCTGCTAGCAGCCAACTTCTATAAGAAGCAAGACGATAACATTGAACCTACAACCTCCAGAATGAACCCACAAAGAAAAGGAGAGCATTTTGGCGTGAAGCATCACTGAATCTGATTCTGCAAATTCAAAACTGTTCCAGACGGAGGCAAAGTCAATGATTTTTTCCTCCTTTTCCTCCTACAGAGAAGTGTATCATTGCGAATTCCTTTTACGATTGAACAATCAATTATTGCGGAGAACAAGCTTCTTCGTAAGCTCGCGATGATAAATAAAGCATGCATTTTTTGTGATAATGGACGCGATGATAGTTCTCAATCAGAAGCTAAATTTAGAAAGAAAATACAGAGTAAAGGCACGCACCTGTACTCCTTGTAGCGATCAAACGAATCGCCACTCCATCCCTGGGTCTTGTCAGCAGCCATGACCGAGAACGAAATCAGGCACAGTATCATCTCGCTCATCCTAAACCCTAGCCCCGCCCTCTTCACCATCGCCTTCCCCTTCGCCCTCCTCACTATCACCGTCTCCGCCGTCGACCGCCCCTCCTCCCTCCTCCCTCTCCTGCCGGCATTCCCCGCCGCCGCAGCATGCGGGCTTTCCTCCTTCGACGTCCTGTTCACCGCCCCCCACCCCATCGGCGGCGGCGGCGGCAGCGGGGGCGTCGTCGGCTTGTGATTCGCGCCCTCGAGCGGCTTCTGGGCGTCGGAAAGGGGCGACACGAGCGGGGAGCACTGGGTGTACTTGTCGACGGCGACGATGGCCCTGGAGTCGTCGGGAGGAGGGAGCCTGTCGAGGGTGGCGGCCGGGGAGGAAAAGGGCGGCGACTCGGGGGGGTCGCCGAACTCGGATCTGAGGGGGGAGTGGAAGAGACGGGGGGAGTCGGGGACGGTGGAGGTCTCGGAGTCCAGCGACGACGACTTCTTCATGGCGCTTCCGCGGTGCTGCGGCCGGTCCATATTGCCGCGGTGGTTCGGGTGGTGGTTTTGAGCGTCGGTGGTGGCGGCGGCGGCGGCGGTGGCGGTGGTCGATTCCATGGCGTCTTCTGATTCGGTGGGTTCTTAAAGAGGGAGGGAGGGAAGAAGAAAAAAAAGGTGGAAGCTTTGAGTTCGAGTGGAGAGAGAAAAAGCAGAAAGGAGAGAGCTTTCAGTTTCCACTCTCTTGAAAGCGAAAAAGAGAGAGAGAGATACACACAAAAAACACACGCGCAAAGTGGGGTGCACTAGCGAGTGCCACGTGTACAATGTGCGACAACGACTAAAGGTCCATGGTTACTTAGGACGCGGATGATAAAATTTATATTTCCATTTCTTGTTTCGAGTTTGCCACGTTTGTTTATACATTTCAATAGATTTACATTCCGAAATGTGCGAAATTTTTAACTTCGATTTCTAAAATAGATATAGAAATAAGTTTTTTTTTCTCAACTTTTCAATTTAGTCTATAATATTTTAGATCACTAATATTGAAATAGAAATAGAAATAGTTAATTTAGTCCAAAATATTTTAATAATTTTTTAATATAATCATTTTAATCACTATTGATTGAAAATCTTAATTATTGGGCCGATGGTGAGAATTAAATGAACAAAGCTTCATTTGTTGCACGCAAAGAGATTTCACGCATGGTAATAGTCAACTTGCCATATTCATATCTAACGAGTCTTTTTTTACCTATTCTTCCATAGTACGCTGACAACGGCTCTATCTAGCTACCTTTTTTTAATCATAAACTTCATATTAAGGCGGTAAAAGGGTCAAATCATTAGGGTTTCATCCGATTTTTCTTTTATAAGGAAAGGAGATCTAATAAGGAGTTTGTTGTTCTTGTAAGAGTGTTGATGAAAATATAGATTTTGATAATAAATTTTTAAATAATCCTAGTGTTGATAATTTTGAAAAAAAAATTGGTGATGATTTTTGAACATGGTGAGGATTTTTTTAACAAAATTTGGAAAGAAATTGGAATTAGACTTGAAGTTAGGATTTTTTTTTTAGGAGATTAGACTATTATAATCATGGCTATCATTAGACTTATTTGATTAATGTAAAATCAATTTCGGCAAAAACATAACGACATATTCACTACGATTGAATTTCAATTGATTTTTTTTTTGCCACATTGTTTATTTTTTGAAAGAAAATATTACGTAATAGGAAATGTAAGTACATGTAATAGGAAATTCCATGAAATTGTATTTTCAACTTATTATTTTCCACTATTATTTTGTATTTGAGGATGTCCTATGTTGTTTTAGTATTATTTTGACTATTATTTTGTATTTGAGGATTTCTTATGTTGTTATCTAATCAATTTCTATTCCTAGAAATAGAAATTTTATTTTGTTATCAAACGGTTTACCTAGAAATAAAAATTTTGAGTCGTTATCAAACATGTTTTTTTCAAAAATTTGTCCTAATAGAAACGGTTCTGCATTGCAGCCGGTTATTTATATACTCGTGACAAGAATATCTCCGGCTGCTAGAATAAATTTAGCTTGAGAATAAATTTATATACTCGTGACATTGAACATGTGGATTGGCTATAATAAATATTAAGAATTGAAAACTTGAGAATAATGAATCTCCTCAATATATCTATACATATGAAAACTTAGGTTATCAATCTAATTCTGACCCTTTTAGCAACACCCCCCAATCAACCATTATTATCAACGGATTGGTGAAGATTTCTAAGTATCATGACGTAATGGTAGATTGAACCTCATTCGACGAGCCAAAGTTTTCTTTTGTTTATACAGCATGTATGGTACCATAATTTGGAGCACCTTTAAAGTGATGCACTTTCTAGTATCAAAGCGTACCTAACCCCACCAAAAGAAGTGAAGAACGCTTTAAAGCTACCTTGATGGTGATGGTGAAAAAAATGTGGCACTTAATTTAAATTTTGAATTACCTTTCTAATATTTCGTTGTTAAGCAAATCTACATACACGACCAAATTATAATTGGTACAAAAATGGTATATTACATTCTCCTTCGCTATACAAATAAAAAGGAGGGTAGTGAATTTAAAGCTGACAGGTAATGGCACGTGCAATTGAAATTGGCCTCGTTGACTTAGGTTAAAAAACATGAATAATTACCTTTACTTGAAATTTTAATGAGAGGCTCTTTAATTTGTGCCATCATTTCTCAGCTTTTGATTTACTGCCACCTTTTCTTATTTTTACTTTTTTTTTTCCTTTTCATTGGATAATAATTTTTTTTTTCCTTGGACCGGATCCGGTTTGGTCTAGTTTATGAGATTGTCGGTTCAGTTCTTGATTCCTAAAAATAGAAATGGTATTCAGACAGTCCGATTCCTGGTTCAAAGGGGGAACTAGACAGACTGAATATGCTTTTTTATTTTATTATTTCTTAAAAAAATGTGAAGTAAACACCACGTCGATCCAGTTCCAAGTAATTGAGAAAAAAAGTAATGGGAAAAAATAATTTATTGTTTCCATTAGATTGGACCGAACTTTCGGTGTGGTTAGATTCCCTATCCTAAGACTAACCAATCCGGTCCCAATTTCAATTTTTAGGAATCGAGAATCGATCATCCCTACTCCCAATCAACTATTGTAATCAACGGCGATAATCATCGTGTGATGATGGTCGGATTTTGGAGAAGATTTATAAGTACCATGATTTAATGGTAGACCCTCATTTTTTTTTTTGGTCAAAATAGACCCTCCCTCATTTGACAAGCCAAAGTATATATTTGTTTATACAGTATGTATATTACCAAAATTTGGAATACCTTTAAAGTCAAGCACTTTCTATATCAAAGTGCACCTAACCCCACTACGCGGAAAGAAGGGAAGAAAGCTCTAAAGCTATCTTGATGGTGATGGTAAAATGTGGCACTTAATTTAAATTTTGAATTACCTTTTTAAAATTTCGTTATTAAGTAAATGTCAATACTATATACATGAGCAATTATAATTGGTACAAAAATGGTATATAACGTTCCCCTCCGCTATAAAAATAAAAAAAGAGTGGAGTGAATCAAAAGCCGACAAGTAATGGCACGTGCACTTGAAATTGGCCTCGTTGACGTAGGTTAAAAACATTAATAATTACTTTACTGGAAATTTTAATAAGAGTCCCGTAAATTTGTGCCATCATTTCTCAGGTTCACCGCCGCCTTCTTATTTTTTATTTTTTCCCTTTCTGATGGAGAAGAATTTTATTTTTCTTTTATTTTTTTGCGATTTTTATCCAATTATAGTTCGATTATAGGGTCTCATTGACAACTGCCCTTAAGGGGCTAATTAGTTTAACTAGAATTTAAAAATAACACTTTTTGAGGTATTTCGAAAACTGAAGAATTACATCACTAAGGAAGCTACTACTTACTTGAAATAGAAAATTAGGGCTAACGAGTGGCGAGCACTTAGAGCAGCACTCTTTAATCTTTTCCTTTCAGACCGACCCCCCAAAAATAAAACAAAAAAATCTTTCCCTTTCAGAAGAAGTCTAACACAAATTGGCCTTGGTTGGATCCAAAGTCCAAGCTAGCTGGCCACGGACACTTCAGCACGTCCGAAAGTGATGCTTTATTAGGTTCTTTGTGCTTTAAGGAGTGCCTTATGCTTTTGTGGGGAAAAAGGCAAAAATACCTCACAAGCTTTTTTCATTTTTATCCTCCTAAAATCAGATGCCTCTTTTCCTTTCCCCCCTTTTCTGCTGGTCTTCCCTTTTCTAGGTGCAATCAAAAGATGGATCAATGAGGAAGATATCGTGGATGGAAAAGAGACATCAAATAATTCACCTCGAAGCGATGCCGGCGAGACACCTGGTTTCAACAAACATTCTCCACAGGCAAAAAGGAAACAGAAAAGACAATAGAAGAATGCAATTGAAACGAATCAAGGAAAGCATCCTCACTCCCTATCATATGGTTTCTTGCCTTTTAACGCCTTGAATAACAATAAGAAAACCCCCCAATGCCCCATGTTATATCTTCAAGCAATGTGAAAGATCATGTACACGAGCTGCCGACATCGATTTCTTAGCACAACAGCAGCTCAAGAACTAAACGACCCAACTAAAGGTATTCCCAGACACCAATTACTTACCATCATGAGCACTCCATCCTACTATTAGCAATTATCTGCCAGAAATACATGGCACAGCGGCACTTGCATGAATTTTAGTTCAGAAGAATGAGAACGTATCCACCAAATTAACATAACCCCAGCAAAACTGACAATGTTCTCCAAAACCTTAAGAAAAAAACCCAAGAGTTTAGACTATCAAACGACATCAGACATATTCATGAGTCATATTCCAATGAACGGAAAACCCAGGAAGGAGTTGAAGTAGAATGTCTCACTACCACGTATATCACAGGCCATATCTCATTACATGCCAATATGATCACTGGTCATCCTCCTTTAGCTTGAGAAAATCCATGAAGAGGACACCGATGAGTAAATTGTAACAAAGTAAACTGATATGCACTCAACAACTCATTGGATTAGAGTAGACTCAGTCCTTATTTTGGCCAGGGAAAAAACTATACATATAAGACGTAAACACTACAAGAAAAGGCTGAATACAAAGAAAGCATCAAGAAATACTATCAAAACTTTCCTCTCAAGATGAGATAAGTACCTAATGGCTAGTGATCCTCCACCTGGATCAAACATACTATGGACAAAGACCTCTATGCTCCGCCTTATTTTCAGTAGATATCTCTTTTCTCTACCACATCAAAAAGGGTAACGAGAAATGCTCGATAGCTACGAGCTCATTCAGGTAATTTCAGGCGGTTGAATAAGACAAGGAAACTCCGCTCAGGTACCACATAAAGGAATCCAAGATCAGCTCCCTTCAAGTATGGACCCATGCCCTATAATTCGAAATCAGAACAAGAAAACATATACCTGACATAAATGACCTGTTATACACAATTTGTGCCGACAGACAATCTTGGGAATGGTGTTACCTTGCCATTTAATTGAAGAAGCTCACCATCAACCCATTTTGGGTTGCGAAATCCGAACTCTGCTATCCTTCCTTGACCTTTGTAACTTGCAACCTAAAAGAAAAGCATTCCATGGTTTAATATATCTACCCATCACGGGCATAATGCAAAGAAGCATCAAATGGTCTTCGCAATCCGGTGTGGAGGGGAACCATGCACAAAATCTGGCAATTTTCTGGCACCTATACTGACCAGAAATGATATCAAAGCTAGAAAAATGAAATATCTTCATGTTGTTTGTTGAGATGCTAAAATTGTCATTTCAAGTACACTAGACAAAGGTGTGGATGGAAACTTTATGCTCAGAATTTAGCAGCAGCTAGAAACAAAGAATTGTATTACTGTACCATCCAGTGAAATTACAGAGAAGAAACCCAAGACAAATTAAACAGTACCCCTTGAAAAAGAAGCAATCTAAAACATCAGGATGCACATCCTCAACCAGAGAGAGAGAGAGAGAGAGAGAGAGAGAGAGAGATTACCACGCCTAATTCATCTGGGAACATCCCTCGATTAGAAATTCGTCCCCGTTTCCCAATTTTGGCACGAAATGTAACCTATACAATCATACTTTTGGTTAGCTCAAAGTTAGATGCATCCTCGCATAATATATAGATACAAACAAGTAAATACATAATCCTTTGTGATCATCCCAAAGACATGAATATAAAAGACCTGGCCAGCAGGAACATTGAGATCCCCAGTCAACTTCACTGCTTCAACATATTCAAAGAATTCCACCTCTGATGAACTATTATCGGAGCCATTCCATTGTCCAAACTTGCGTCTCAGTTGAACCACTTCAGTACCATAAGGGCCGAATGCACCAACATATAAGCCTAGATTTTATCAAGCAAATGTCCTTTAATGCCAGGTTTCTCATAGTAAAAAGAAGAAGACAACAAGAGAGAAGGGAAAATCGATGATCTAAAGCGTACCATCAAAGGGATCTAAATCGCCTTTGGAAGTGGTGATTCGACTGAAATTTGTAAATTCAGATAGTTTATTCCTTTTCTCTGCCTGAGTAACTGCGAGCTTGACGATTTCCCGAACATCTCTTGAAACCTACAACAAGAGAAAGTTCATAGTGATGGAATGTTTGAAACATGAGTACAGATAATGGAAACAAAATCAATTTTTTCATGCACCTATATTTGAAAAGTATAAGATGCATGCATGGCTCTAATACCATAGTATTCTGTTTTATGTGAAAGCCAATCATATTCAGAAACTGAATTAAAGTATTTTCATTCTCTGTGACCAGAGTGCAAAGACACTGAACAGAAGTAAATATACTGCTGTTGATCAAATTTCTTTGGCAACATTTGTGTTTATTCAGCTAAATACAACTTTTCTGCTAACTAAGAGGTTTCTTTAGAATATTATCTGGGACAAAACTTACTGAAGAGTACGGGAAATTTCAAATGTTCTGATGTATACTCTTTTCATCCTAAATTCTAAGATCAAAGCTCTAATCCTTAATCTCACCTTTGGCGAAACTTTGTCTGCAGCCCAGAATGCCTTTGCAACATCAGGGGGCATCAATTCAGATACACCTTGAGCTGCTATTGCTGCAACTTTCAATTTGGATACTTTGTTATCTCCACCATCATGCCCAAGGCCTTTACTAGGAACATGTAGCATGAAAGAATCTCTTTCTATATCCTCTAATTCAGCTGGAAGACGTGTAAACTCATCCTTTGAAGGTGCGTCCTCATTATGCACTACCCCACCAATAAAAAACTTCATATCCAGATCCTTTTCATCCTCTTTGACACTGCTATCTTCACCTAAACTGATTTCATCAGACTGGAAATTTTCCACATCACCATCTTCATCTTCTGAATTCTCCAAAGGAACTGCTTCCTCATCATCATCCTGCATTAACTGCTTGACGGAATCGCTGTCCTCAATCACTTCCTCAGCTACATCAACATTCATGACTTTCACTTTCAGTCCAGGAATTCTATCTTTCAAAAAGTTTATTACACTTTTTATCCCTTCCTCAGTCGCTCCTTCAATATTCAGGCCCTTATCATCATTCGTCTCGGTCTTCAACTCATTTTCTTGTGCATCTGCAACTGATGTTTCATCAACTTTAGAAGATTGGCTTTTTGAGGATTTTGATGAGGAGCTTGTGGAGGCCACCGAGTTCCCTTTGGTTCGATGCAAATACACTACCTAACAACATTGTGACATCAGAAGCATTTCGCAAAAACTTCAACAGAACTAGGGGAATCACAGAGTAGCAGTTTTCACTTACTTTACAAGTGCAACTAGAATGATTTTGGGGTAGAAAATACTAGAAAAATATTTGAGGATGATAGAAACAAGTAACTCAGTCTGCAACTCTAAGATATCACCAAGGGTCCATATGTAAGGAAAGAAAAATACGAGGACTTAAGAACAATGTCCATGTTCACTCGAATGTACCGATTTGTACTACCAGAAACAAGGTGGGCTTATATAGAAGATTCACATCTCAGAGAAACTGAATTTCAATTATGTATCAGTACAAAAGAACTACCAAAAGTCATGCAAGGTTGCCATCATGTCAAAGTAATCGAAAAGCGTAATCACACATGTATGGCCAGTTATAGAGGCTCAAGGCACAAATATTTGAAGCTTAAGTACCAAGATAAATCAGCAGCACATCACCTGCATTTGATATGTATCATCAGTATCTTTGACAACAAAAATTTCAAATATTGGAGTTCCAGGAGATGCAGTGACCAACTGCCTGCAACAAAAACATTAATCACCACCCAGTCCAGATAAATGCTGCATAAACTATAGTCAGAAGAAATTAACCTCGAACTGTAACTTCTTCCAACAAATCTGCCCACACTGGGAGTTATGCGTATAAGTCGGCCAAAGGGATCATTAGAGTCTTTTGAGCAACCAACCCACCAGCCCACCTGCCAAAAACAGGCGGTGAAATTGTTAGTGGAATTCAAAATAGTTCAGCATAGCTGCAACCTTCGCAGTTCTTCATTCTACCTGTTTAAGGAAATAGGTGTGGCAATACGAACAGACAATTAACTAATTAACTCTACTACATTCTTCAGAGAATAGGACATGTCACTGTAATTCTACTGCTGACAACATGAAAAGCGTATTACTAACTCGATGACCAATAATGCATCAAATATAAAATTAATTCAGGATAAACAACAATGACATGATGGCCCACAACAAACATTGGCACCTGGCAAAATGTCGATATCATGGAAAGGGATCAAAACAATGGAATAGTAAATTCTTTCATACTGCAAATCCTACTGTTTCAGCAGAACGGCCTTCCTTTTACAAAGGCCCTCCATATAGTATTTAATGACAGTCTAGAAGAACTTGAACCAAAATAAAATTGAGACATGATACCCTATGACATGAACACAAAGAAGTACATGAAAATAAGACAATTGTAAACGCAACCAAACAGGAATAAGACAACCAAAACTGAGTTATGTTGGGCCTCAGACAGAAGTATTCAAAAGGAGTAAAGATCATAAAAGAATTTTAAAGGGTACTCAACAACCAAAAAGATAACATTGTCATAAGAATCAAATAAACATGGAAAACAAGAAGATAAAGATGAACAAAGTAATGTCATAAAGATGATGAAAGTTACCAGTCCGCTTCCCGTATGTTTACATAACCTTGAAGCCTCATGATAACGCTCTTCCTCTATTGCATTCTGCATGTAAACAGGAGATTAACTAAAAGACGAACTGGTTAATGAACAAGCAAATGCTTCTAGCAAACACAGAAGTGGCCGAACCTTCAACTGAGCCATGATGTCAGCAACAGCATCCTTCGATGTAGCTTCAGCAATAGCCATCTTTAGTTTTGCAGCCTCATGGAAGTCTTCCTTCTCGATCGCTTCTTCCAGTTGGAACTGTAAACCATGATATTAGCACCGCGAAGAGGAAGAAGATTCAAGAAATTTCAATACTACATCATTTTGAGCTTTTTGCAGGGGAGACTGGAGTGACTGAATAAATGCCAAATCCACAAAATAAAAATTTAGCCAACAGTCTTCCTAAAGACTATACAGTTCGTGCCAATTAGCATTCTTCAGCAGTATAAGACATCGCCCAAAGATATTTTGATAAAAGAGAGCAGGAACATCACCTACATCAATCAAGAAAGAAAGGCACTTCTGGTATATCGCATCACTTTGCACACAGAGCACATTACGCCAGGTAAAAGCTAAAAGCAAGGGCACTTAGTAAGCCACTCAGAAGCAACAATCCAATTCAAAATCTTACAAGACACGCCACAAGAAATCATCAACAAAAGAAACCCAATTCAGAATCATTCAAGTCCAGGTGGGAACATACCTTGAGAACGGAGGCGAAGCTCTCGGCCTGCTCAATCTCGGAGAAATGGCGGCTCCACCGGTTCCAGTCCCAATCGGAGCAAGAGCTGCTGGAGGCACCGTCGACGCCGCCGCCGCCGCAGCGGCAGAGCGGAGCCGGGCTCCTGCGGGGCCGGGCGGAGGAGACGCCGGCGTTCCTGCCGAGGGCGGCCCGGCCGCCGCCGGAGCCGAGGAGGAGGAGGCCGGGAGGAGGGGCGGCGGCGGGTTTCTTGGCCGCCGGCGAGTCGAGGAGGCAGAAGGGGCTGGGGCTGGGGCTGGGGCGGGAGGCGCGGATGGAAGTGCCGGCGACCCACGACGCATTGGTCACCGCCATCTCCGTCCCTCTCCCTCGTTCGCCGCGAGCTCGATTCGATCGATCTTCGGGGAGGTTCGTGTAGCGAGGGGTTCCTTTGGTCGTGTATGGACAGCATCGCCAGATAAAAAAATCGGAATATCCGAACGGGGCCCTCACTAGTCACTTGCACTACTCTCTTTTTTTGTTTTCATTTTTGTTCTTGCCTTGCGTTGTCTCGTCGTTGGTGAATTTGATCCACGGCCGCAAAATTTCCGTCTTTTCGTATAAACTTTGCCGAATTAACGTAATTTTCAATAAAAGTTCTCATTTCTCGAGCGTCATTTTTCTGACATGAATCGAATCGTACACTTGTGAAAAACATTTTAATTTTATTTGCTTAACGAATAATTTAGAATATTACAAAGATTGGAATGTTTGGACCGTTGGAGATGGGATTATTTCGTTAATTCGTACAATTATTTTGGTTTCGCTAACGACTATTATTTTAGATACATCTTAAAGTCAAACCAGATTATTGAGCAAGATTTGATAGGTAATAGTCGTAGTGTTATAGTCATATAAATACGTTTTGTTATGAAAGTCGTTCTGCACCGATGATGTCCTATGTTGCGTGTTGGATTATTTTCATTTTGTATTCATGACAGCACAAATTGAAAATGAAGTTGACTTACTATTTTGATGGTGTAATCCTCGTAGTGAGCTTTTCGCGATTATCTTCTAGAACGGCTGACTTTTTTGGACGTGTTTTCGAGGGTCTCGAGATGTGAAACTTCAATTCACTATTTGACTAAACTTGAATGAGCCAAGAAAATTCTTACAAAGACTCAGAAAAAGCAACGGTGATGTAATTATGAAATTGATCGGACATGAGCGGGTTTGGATTGGCTAAGATGGGTGGGTAGATCAAAAAAAAAAAAAACTGTTCGGAGGAGGAACAAATCGGGTATGATTTTGGGCCGGGCTATCCATGGCCCGCCTAGCCCCATCCGTTAATAAAGTTTCATTCTCCGCAGCTATACAACACCATGGATATTTTTATAATAATGTTTTAGGAACAAATTGACATCTTACGTGTAACCCGCCGTTAATTTAAACGTGAATAAAAAATTATAAGTGAATATCCATCTTATTATCCCATCTTATTATCCCTGTTTTTTCCTCATTTTGTAGCGTTCGGATTATTTGAATGTAAAAAAGTTTATTCCTAAGATTATACACTGGACCTAAGTTGATGGGCAAGCTGGCCCAGACTCTAGGGCCACGACCTCAACAGCTGTAGCGCCTTCTAAGCTACATTGCCTCACCCAACATTAAAGTGTTTTCAAATATGTATTACTAGTCATATAAATCACAAAATTTCACAATACAATTTTCTTTTTCTTTTTCTTTTTCCTAACATCAGTAGAGTCGGTGTAAGGCTCCTTGTGTGAGATTTTATTGGATTATTACGAATTGTTTTAAAATTTTAGCTAGAAATGCATGCTTTGATACATTGTGCCTCATGCTTGGTCTTTTTTAAAGGTCTGGAAAGCCTTAGCCTAAGGCGCGAATAAATATGATTGGGGAGGTAAATTAAGGTCTAAAAGATTCATTCGAATTCCCTTATGCTTAGTCACTGGGGAGGCAAATCGAGATTTAAAAAGAATTAAATTCATGACTTACAGCTTTGATATTATGTGGAAATTTTGGTAGGATCACCGCTGTTCTAAAAATTAAAACTGTTAAATGAAAGCATGATTTAATATTTAAATACTTTAACACCTTAAATGCCCCTACCGATTCTCATTACTACGTGGCAATCCCTAGTCCCACACACGCACCAAGTGATTTTATCAAAGACGCATATGTTCGCATTCTTGAAAATGACCTTGAGAGAACATGTAATCATGGTGATTTGATGTCAGGCGTGTCGTCGCTTGAACCCCCTTAGAATTTCACTTTGCAGCATCGGCCGAGTTCCATTGAACCAACACCAAAAACGGCTTGTCATACCATGAGTTAGAAAGCATTAACATTTTCTGGAATCTTTCGTTTCTAGTCAGATACTCTTTACACTCGACCAACAGCTGTTGGATTTTTCGACATCCAGTTAATTCTCTTGATACGCAAGTTCGGAATTTTGACATACGAGTTCAAAATTCTAACATGCGATCAATTCTAAAATTTTTCAATAAATGATGGGTTAAAATATAAATATGTAAAAAATAAAAAATAATAAAAACAAGAAAAGGGGAAAAGAAAAAAATCTATTATTCTTTTCTTTTTTGACTGACTTCTCATTACATACAATTTACCCCATAAATTTGCTTTTTCTCTTCGACATGTACTTGATACGTGAATCCAGTGTGGATTGTTTTTTTTTTTCCTCTAAATTTTATGGATTATTAGAATGGAGTTAAATTCATTAAATTAAAACAATAAATGATATTAACAAATGATGACTTAATGTTATTAGCGTAAATTCATTCCTGGCTCTTTTATTATTATTCGTTTAATCAAATTAATTTGATCAAAATTATCATAAAAATGATAATTAATCATGTACATTTAAAAATATACATTTAATATACAACGTATCGGAATTATCAATTTTTTGAGAAATGATGTATCGACGTGTTATATCGTATCGTATCGCGTGTCGCTTATCAGTACTGCTTAGACCGTGGGGCATCAGGATCAAATGGGAAATTGGGCATTCGAGGATGGACTTTTTTGGGCCCTCCAAATATTATGAACCGGGTCAAACGTCCTCGGCGGGTGCGGGTCTGGGTGCACACCCCATCTCGGGGGGGTCGCCGGGGGTCCACATGTCCAGAACGTGCGGGGGCCTCCCTCCGTACAACGCCAAAAAAGCCGTGTCCTCCGCGTACGACTGAAGGCCGCCGCACCAGCCGTGTCGTTCCATCACCTCTGACGTCATCATGTTGACCCGGTTCCCCCACTCGTTTCCACACCTCCGCCGCTGCCTAAACCCATCGCGGTGTTTATCAGGAGTGCAACGCGACTCACGTTTTGCTTTTGTTTCCACGCATCGACTGAGTCAAAAAAGAGGAAACGAGGCTCCGGAATTTCACCTGCTCCATGTGCCTTCGAAGGGAGGGAAATAGACAAGCATAGCTTTTGTGATTGGTTTACCTGTGTACGCATGCATATGAGTTGCACTCCTCAAAAAAAGGGAAGAAAAAAACGCATGAAGATTTGGGATTATATTTGTAAAATCGAACGGTTTATGATTGAAATAGCATTCGAATAATAGAGATTTAGGGCTGCTTTGTGCGTTTGTCCTCTTTTGTTGACAAACAAAAAGAAGAAGAAAAGAAGGGCAGAGGTTATTAATTTTTAATGAAGGCCAGGAAAATTCGACCCTAGCTTTGCCATGGACACGACACTGCCTAGCAACATGGAACCTCACTTTTGTCGCCAAAAAGCTTTGCTTTTGGCGTTGCGCGTGCCGATTGCACAGGGAACCTACTCTTTAGTAAGAAAAACTGAAGCACATCTTAATCAGACTGAAATATTTTCTTACGACATATGTTGACACGATTAATTACCATAGGATTGTGATGAATCGACTAGAATCGCCGTGGTCGAGTTTGTGTAATATCGTAAGATCAACTACTAGAATTGATGTGATTTAACAATTAAACATTTTGATAGAGTTATTAATTATGATGTATTTTTCTGTATACAAATTATCTTTTACTTTTGGAAAATTTGATAAGATGATTGAAGACTAGAGTTGTTATAATATTCATATTAAAACTTTAAATAGCATCATATTTTGTCTTGGACTATTATGTTTAGAATTTCATTATAAAGTGACATGAAGCACTCGTTAAGCTGTCGAGCAAGGAAATAATACGATTTTCACTGTACGAATTGTTCTCGTGATATGCACAATTAATGCTTTGAAAACCAAGTAGTCTCCCATTAAATATGTTTAGCATATGCTCTGATTCAAGGTCGAGGTACTCGTTAACAATACCTTCATGTCTAATACTTCACATCTGCGTTTCGCTTCTAAGGGTTGTTTAGTTTCGCGGGCACTATTGCAACCTTCCACATTTTCTGATGCGCGTACAGAATCGTTCGTTTTGTCTTTCCTCATCGTGTTTTTCCTGCACAAATTAACTTACAGCACATGGGCGGTAAATACAAGAAAGGAGAAGACATTTCTCGTTGAAATTACGTTGGCTTGAAGCAATCAACGAACACGATGAGACCTCCAGCTCATTCGTGAAGGTGCAAGACATCGTTGCTTCTTCCTTCCCCTGAGTTCTTGAAAATGCCTGGAAAAAAGGGGGCATCTAATACGGTCAGCTCGCAGAAACTTTGGTCAACGATGGCACTTTCGGTTTATCGTAATCATAAGAGTCAATGAGGCAGATTCCCAATTCTCGTGTTCATACTGGCTAAAACCGCTCGGAAAATGAGCGTCGTGAGCGGGTAGATATCCCAAAAAGACACAGGAAGGCGGCATTCGATTGCAGCAGACTGTTCACTCGTGGCCAACATGGGAAACATTAGAAATGGACGAGTAGGTTTTGCATAAGAAGGCCCGCAAGTGAAGATGATTACGTGAACCATAAGATAGGCATAGAAAAGAAAGAAGGGTCTGAGTTATGTTGCTATCCTGAGCATGTAAGTGACTTTTTCATTCAAGTTTGATGCACTTCCATACAAGCAATGCTCATTTCTATGTTTCAATGACGTCACAGACACATAGAGATGCAGAGACAGATTGATACTGATTGAGTAAAGGCTTAACATGGATCGCGACTTTGGATGACGGTGGCTAGAATCGCAAGGCTTAACACGAGAAACCCCCCAGGCGAGCGATGTTGGTTCCGGTGGACGCGTACCTTAGGGGAGCCGAAATGGTTGACAAAAGCAGAACCGAGCCAAGATTGGAATTGGTCTGGTCTTTCCCGATAATGTCACGAGCACGGAAGTTGGCCTGATCGAGATGGTCAAGTCCATTGGTGCGGTCCTCGATCGGAATGTCAAACGCCCCCTAAAACGGTTCCTGGTCTTTCCTTTAAGAGCGTCCATTAATTGGGCATCATCTGGGACGGTCAAAAAGAACAAACTCTCTCGCTGTAACGAAGAAGAAATCAACGAATCTAACGACGACCTTAATTTTTTTCCCATAAAACGAAAAAGAGGGTCACTTGGGTGAACATTGATAGGAGAAACGAACGATCATACCTTCTAAGCCAGCTGTAAGAAAGGGACGGGTACGATGGTGTGGTCGGTGAAAGCGCGGTTTCATCAAAAGGGTAATAGTCATGGGTCAAGAGTCAACACGGCCGATCCCATGGCATTAGAACTACTCTATCGGCAGCGAATTGGCAACGCTCGTAATTAATTAATTAATTATGCGTGGAGCACATTTGACCCTACTAATTTGTGACCTTTGACCCCATTATAATATATAAATGAGCACCAAGTTGGGCTCATTATAATATGTAAACCCCAAATTTACAACAAATAATGCTCAAAATTCAAAATTCATCTCCAATTGTATTGACCAACAAATGAAGAGAAAACACAGGAACTAAATTCGCTTGAAATGCTGCTCGCTATTACTTAGCCGCCTAAAGTTTTTTTTTTTCTTTTGGAAGCAGCTTTTACATATTTTGGGATATACACCATCCATGACATAATTGTGAATTTGACGTGAGTATAGTCAACATCACATTAGAAAGTACTCGAACGTTTTAAATTCTCTTAAATGGTTTCAACCATCCTCCTAAGCGATCCTATAATAAATGATGTTAGTTGGAAAACCTTTTAGAGTAAATGGCAATGAATATCTAGAAATGAGTTATGTTAAAATATCATATATTGCTTGTTTATGAGGTTTATATATTCTTTGCACATGATCTTCATTTACCTGTAGGCTTAAGCTTTTTGGATCGAACTTTCTAATGTGGTATCCGAGCCAGGTTTTGCTTCAATTTATTTTGCTTGTGCTACCCATGTTTGTCAAAATTCTATGTGCTATTCTTAATCACCCACACGTCAAAGGGAGTGTTAAAGCATATCACATCGCTTGTTTACGGGGTTTTATACAGAATTATGAAGATGTTGCATTAAAATAGGTACATAGCAATCATGTCACAGTCAATGAAGCAAGTTAACGATTGAGAAACAGGGCTATTTTGTCCATTGAAGAAACACAAAAGTTTCCTTTTCTTCTAGCAAGGGAAATCGCTCTTTTAAAGAGTGATTTAACTATTTCTTCCGTGTACAAAGTGCAGAAGTTAGATGATATGCTATGGTGACTTACTACAGAGGCATGGTTGAAACTTTTAAAGCAAGACTTTGACCACACGTAACACCGAGCGCAAAATATTTGACTATTGGAATACAAGTCAGGCAGAAAATTTTAAATTGCCAATTGTCTTTAGAGGCCTCAACTTCCATTCGCGGAGCTGTCGACAGCTACGGCCGGTGGGGTTCTGTAATCTCTCCGTTTTTTTTTTTCACTTTTCTTTGCTCGTCATCAATAATTTCTCCATTTATAAGCACGTTTCCACACAAATATCAAACCTCTTCACTTTTCGAATGCTCTCTCTCCCCTCTCTCTCGCTGTGGAAAGTCGCCGGAGTCTCTCAAGACGCAGCAGTCTTTTCAACTATAGCCTTTTGCTCTTGTTCAGACACAAATAAGCTTCTATTCTCTAAGTGAATGGTACTACAGCTGATAAAATCTGGAACTCAAAGATGGAGAAAAGCACGAGCAACGATCAGCCCATGAGAACCGAGCGCAAAACCGTGGAGAAAAACCGAAGGATCCGCATGAAAATCCTCTGCTCCAAGCTTGCTTCCCTCATTCCTCAACACCATATCACCACTTCTAAGGTCTCTCTCTCTCTCTCTCTCTCTCTATCTCTGTGGGTTTACTAGAAGCGATAAAGTAAAGTGCCTAGCTTTCTTTCCGAGCTTGACCTGTTAGATAAGGCCATAATTTCCTTTCTTTATTGGCTTCTTAACAACAAGTTCTTGAAAATAATCTGTCATTTGAAACCAAAAGTTTTCTTGAAAATGGATGGAATTGATCTATCAAAATTTTATTGTGTATAATTAGTAAAATATGTACATAAATCTGGGTCTGTATCAACTTCAGCAATCAAGAAAGAGTGAAATTTCCTTAATTTCCCTTTCTCTTTTTTTGGGTTTCAGGAATTGCTGTCGCAGCAAGATCAGCTGGATCAAGCTGCATCATACATAAAGCAGTTAAAAGAAAAGATTGATGGGTTGAAACTGAGAAAAGAACAAGCAGTACTGCAGTCCGAAGGAATGGACACAAGCTGCTCTTTGACTTCATCAGATGATCAGGAGAATAAACTAGGGTTTGTGCTTCCGGTGTTTGAACTAAGAGACCATGGATTAGGTTTGGAAGTGATCTTGATCAGTGGGAGGAGGAAGAACTTCATGCTATATGAAGTGATCAGCATTCTCGAGGAAGAAGGAGCTGAGGTTGTCAGTGCCAGCTTTTCTGTTATCGGTGACAAGATCTTTCACACGCTCCATGCTCAGGTAACTCATTATCTCTAATTATTTCATCGAGGATTTTATAATTTTGGTTTAGCTGAAAAAGGATGATATAATCGTGATGTTATCCTCACTTTATGAAAGAATGAAACTAGAGTTTCCTAAGTACATGCGTCATGGAGCAGCCAAACTCTTGAGGAAATTTAAATTAGAGAGACGGGTGATGTATTAACTGATTTTGGCAAGTCAAAAGTTGTTAAATACCACATGATAAGTTAGTCTTTTAAGGATATGGCTAAATACATGTATTTTAAAGCGTAACTAGGTTCGGGAGTCTACTTTTAAGAGGTTTATATAACTGCTACAGACTTTCCTGCACTTTGTTCTTGGTGTGTTGACATTTAGGATGGTTTCCGTTGCTAACTTTTATTTTTTTTTGTTCCTCTCTTAAGTTCTTCGTGGTAAGCGTTTCATCAACCGCATGATTAGATGTGTAGCTCTCATTTTATAGTTTGTGATGGAATTGCAGGTGAGACTATGCAGAGTTGGAGTAGAGACCACAAGGGTATACAAGAGATTGAAAGAATTGATCCACTGATTCTCTCTCTAGAGATCGATCTTCTAATGTAGCAACAACAAAACGTACGAGAAAAGACATGAACTTTTGCTCGAAAATGGTAATCAGCCGATGCAGATTGGAGATAGAACGAATTCATAGTTGATGTATGTTTTTATGTCTATTGCAAAACTAAAATAGCCACAACTAGTGAGTTATATAGTTACTAGTAGCAAATATAGAAGAAGTTATCTTAGTAACGTAAAAGGCCTACAGAGAGTGATATGTGTAAAGGGCTTACTTACGGTTATTATGTGCCGTGTTTGTCTACCCACACATATGTATGTATGTATGTATGTATGTATGTATGTATGTATGTGTATACCAGTTTTGAAGCAATCTTGGATCTCTAAACTATCCTTTGTGTACTTCTTAGGAAATTACAATTTACATCTTGTTGATTCACTTCGAGATATAAATTGATCTTTTGCGTAAGATGTAGCTTTGGCAACATCTTGCTCTATTGGAAAACCCTAAGGTAGTTAACTGAAATCACAAGAATTAAGGTTCTGTATCAAGGTCATGGTTATTCTGAAAATCCTACATTGATATTCATGCGAGTGGTAATAAACCTTGAGTTGTTGTCAAAATAAAACTTCGAGTATCCTTGTAACGATGTTGAAGAGAAGAGGCCAAATTTTAAAGCAGATATTATGGTCACGTCATATGATGATTTCCAGTGGAACTACCTTAATTAGTACCGCTTTAGCATACTACCTAAAGAGTTATGGCTCTTGTTGATGTTGTGGTGCTATTTTAGAGCTACATACACGTGAGTTTTAGGGTTTTGAACAGAGCTAATGGACTGGTCTGGTATCATAATTTGGAGAACTTTGACGGGGACTTGGTCCTACTCTTGTACGTGCAACATGAATTGATGTTCTCGATGGATAGTGACTCCGTTTGAATAGCTAAATCCGACAAATTTCACGTCAAATTCGATGCACCATGTCAATTTCTCTTTATCAATCTTTTGGGAGAAAACAAAAACAGTGAACTGCTTGAAACTGAACAACTAAATACTAATCATCACAACACTTGGCAAGAGAATATATAACACCACCAATGGCAAACCGAGAAAGAGAAGAAACGGAACTCCAGAGATGGGGATGATGATTAAATTGCCGTGGTGGGCGATCTCCATCGTTAACAACACTAATAAAGTCACTGATAAGAAATAATTTGAGATATCCTTTGATTTATCTGTTCAATATAAAATTTTTAAAATTTTGTACTATCCGCAAAAATATTAAAAAGATAAATCTAAGATAATGTGAACCGATACCTATGTTGTAATATAACATGGAAGCTAAGCAGATATTGCAATTAAATTAACTCAAAATCACTAGAGAAATAAAACCTCGGAGATTTACATTATTCAATCCGATTATTGAAACCCACTCCATGAGAAGAGTTAGTAGTAGATAATTTACTTGGAGAATCACAGCGTTACAAGACGCTAACATGTTTTCCACACCTATATTGCATCTAGATAAAACAATTCGATTGTACTTAATGTTATAGATAGACCGAGTCAAATGGGTGGGTCGGGTTGGGTCGGGTCGGGTCGAAAATGGGTCGACCCATATTTGACCCAAATTCATGTAGTGTAAATCAAGTGACCCATACCCGACCCGACCCGTATTGCTAAAATCTATTAATATTCTAGGAAAACCCACTTTTACTATATGCTAATTGGATTAAA
Organism: Eucalyptus microcorys; assembly: GCA_014182515.1. Lineage (NCBI taxonomy): Eukaryota > Viridiplantae > Streptophyta > Magnoliopsida > Myrtales > Myrtaceae > Eucalyptus > Eucalyptus microcorys. The sequence continues at coordinate 26,272,080 of CM024572.1, forward strand.
ACTTCAAATTAAATTAAAATAGTAAATAAAATAAAAAAAGTAAAAAAAAACCTATAAATTGAAATATTTATAAAGAATTAGACTATATGCTTCTCTTATTTGAAGTGAAGATATCATTGAATAACTAAAAACTGTAACATGAAATTTTTTTAACTAAACCTAAAAAGGCTCATTTTCATGATTTTTTTATAAAAAAAATATTGTTAAAACAGTTTTATGCAATACAAATTTTTTAACAATTTTTATGCAATACAAATTTAATGGAAAATTTTTATAATTCTTTTTAAAATATTTTTTTAAAAATTGAATTTTTAAATTTTTTAAATATAAATTTTATAATTTTTAATTTTTAAAATATAATTTTTAAAATTTTTAATTTTTATAATTTATAATTTTAAAATATAATTTATAATTTTTAATAATTATTTTTCTTTTTCTCTTTTCTTTTTCTTCTTCTTCTTGGTCGGCGACCGGCCATAGGTGAGATCAAGCTCGCCGACGTTGGGCGGGGCTCGATCTTGCTGATCCGGCAAGGCCGAGGCCCCGCTCGATGCTGGCGAGCTCGAGTCTCGCCAGTCGTTGGCGAGCCTCCATCGGCATCAAGCAAGGCTCGATCTCATCGATGCGGCGAGACTCGAGCTCACCGACGTCGGCGAGGCTCGATCTCACGATCCGGCGAGGCCTTGGCCTCGCCCAACATCGGCGAGCTCGAGTCTCACCAGATTCGGCAAGGCTCAAGCCTCGTCAGTCATTGGCGACCTGCCGGCAAGCTCGAGCCTCGCTTGGCCAGTAGCCGGGCAGTGGCTGGCCATCGCCCTGCTAGCCATCGACTAAGAAAGGAAGAAAAAGAACTCTAGAGATATAATGTGTCATATTCTAGAATATTCCTAAACAATGAGATATATATTTTTGACTTGGTTAAATATTTGGTGACCAGATAATCAAATTGCGCAAAGATTTCCAAGATTCTTCAAGATTTGATCCAAGGTCATCTCCACGCCGAAGATCACGAATCATGACGCCAACAGCTTGCCTGAATTGCTTGGCCCGCGCTCGAGTAATCGAACTAGTAGGAATAGACAATGGGTTCATAGCACCTTCTTCTCGATATGGCTTGATGTCTACATCAGACGTTCCCAGGACGTGTCACCGACCCAATCGATTTATGCACATGCGAAAGCAAATTAAACTTCGGACAACAATCAAACATGGGATAGAAAAGCAAGACAACCAATTAACACAAAACATATTTTATAAACACACTAGGTTTATATACAGTCAAACAAAACCTAAGGTGTAAGTACAGGAGTCTAGATCAAAAAGGGCTGTTGAGCCATCTAAACTCCTTACTATCCATTAGGGGTGAGCACGGTTCCCGGTTCTAAAGAGACCGGTTCCGGTTAGATATTAAAAAAAAAAACCCCCTAGAGCACCCACGTGATTTCCTCCTTCCCCTTTCTTTTTCCCTCTCTTTCTTTTCCCCCCTTTTTTCCTGCTCACGTCACTTCCTGCCCCCAACTTTTTCTTTTCCTCTCTCTCTCTCTCTTCTCTTTCCCCCTCTCTCGGCCGAAACCCTACCCCTTCTTCTCTTCTTCTTCTTCTTCCTTCCTCTTGCTGGCTGCTACTTCACCCACCACCACACCACCACACCGCCGCCTCACGCCTTACTCACCACCACCTCTTGGCCACCGAACCACCACCACCCACCGCTCGTCCGACGAGCCGTCTCGCCGTTGAGCTCGACGAGCTGTTGTGCAGCCCCTCGCCGCCGTGAGCCACCGTCGCCGTCCCCAAGCCACCGTCACCACCTCTTGCCGCAGCTCGCTCGGTCGTCTAGGCCGTCGTTGCTCCGAACCGCCACCGCCAACATGGCTGAGGCATCAGATCATCCTCAAGATGAAAGTGATTGGGAAGGCGAGGATCCTGATGGAGACATTATTTATGTGGAGTAGGTCTAACTGCTGCAGAGCAACAGTACTATGTTGCTAGACTGGGCATAGTGTTGCTTAACCGGTTAGTTTGGTGTTGTCCTTGTAGGGAAGAGAGTTCTTTTTCTTCTGTTCAATGACAAAATACGATAGCAATCGTATTGTAGGGTGCGGCTTAGCCATATTCTAGATCTTGTTGGAACAAATTGTTATTTATGTGCTATATTTTCATAGGATTGTATATGTTATTGTCTACTGAAGGAATATCCAATGTGCTTGAAATACTTGGCACTATATCTATATTATTTGCCACTTTACTCAACACTGCCCATTTGGGGTGAAGAATCTTCAGCTGATATTGATGTGACCATCTTCTTTTGCCGGCCTGAAATGGGAAAGAAATTATCAGCCGATTGATTCTTTAGTTAAATGCTAAACCCAATAGACAAGCTGAATCCTTCTGTTGAGGCAGTTTGTAGTACATGCAGTCCAGGCTGTCATTTTGTTGTAATTGGTAAATCTCATGCATCAAAGTAAGAAAATGATGATTTTGTACTTCTTCTGTTAGTTTACAGCACAATGCACGGATTTGCAACTGTTTGCTTGTCCCGGGATAGATACATTTACTGAAGCACCATACGCATGCTCTTGTTGGGTTTTAGCTTTCAAAGTTGTTCTTTCAGTGATGCTACTTATTATTTTCAGAATGACAACTGAAAAGGCAGTCTCTCTTCATGCAGGTTTAGGGCAGTAACAATAAACTGCTATTTGTGCAGGAAAGGAGGTTTCATAACATCATATGGACTTGAAATATATCCTGCCGATCTTTGATGCAATCCTCATAGTTTTGTTCTTGCATTTGCCGACCGCACGCCATGGCAAGCTATATTGAGCTTGTACTTTGTGTATCTGAGCATGTTGCCGTAACTTTCTGCAAAGAGCGCATAGCAACGACGTGGCACCTACTTCTTGCCCACTCAAATCAAGAGCGAAATGCCAAGAGCCTATGCTCATACAACATGCCCGTAGTTATTATTATGAAACACATTAACCATAAGGAATCACCAAATTATACATTAGACAATGTTTTCTCTAGAAAACTATAAATTTAGTTGTCTATTCGGATGTAAAAGATTCACATTGCTGTGTATTGGCAAGTACTGAAAAATGGAGGGCCAACTATTGAATTATTTCGGCTTCCGGATATTTGTGCCCACTACAAAAATGAAAAAAAAAAAAAAAAAAAAAAAAAGAACCTGTTGGAACTTGGAACCGACCCTGGAACCTGTGATAAGGTAGGTTCCGGTTCTCGGTTTTGACGGGTAGGTTCTAGGTTCCAAAAATTAAAGAACCTGTATAGGGGGGTAGGTTCCAGGTTCCGGACGAAACCGAACCGGAACCGGGAACCGCTCACCCCTACGTATCCATTCATGGGCTTTGGGTCCACCACAACACTATCAAGGGTGTCGATATCTATAGGATGCCCTATTTCCCATTCCCCGGTTTCGACGGAAGGCCCATCAAAACCCTGTATGGGACCTTCCCGACCTCGTTAGGAAAGTTAATGAACTATGCTATGAATCGGTGAGGTACTAACTGAGGTAGGTCCTTATCGACCAAGACTGTGGACTTAACTAGCTCACGGGTCAGGCTAGTCTCAGGAATAGAGAAATAGGAGTGTTGAAAGTCCATTTCCTGTGGGACCCCATAACATACATGACATACCTCCATCTAAGGACTTGAAAATTTTAAACCACGATGGGGTGAGACAAAGTCTCAGCGAGTCTACACTTTAAACCCCGATTATGAGGATAATTCACCTAGAGGCAGCCTAAACAAGCACCATGTAAGACTTACCTCGCCTCAGCACCTCCCTGCACGTTAGTACATCGCATATATCATGTATGAACGTAGTAAGCGTAAACCATTAATTGAAACACCTCAGATCATATCTCAATCAATCACAGGGGTTCCGATTATAAGGTTAAATCGTTATGACATATCCCATACCGTGCCACACAATTTCGTTCCATAATCAGGCATGGTTATTTCAATCACTCAAGCATGTCCCAATTAATTACGACCCAACGGCCATGGTCAACTCAACAGTCGACGGTCATCCGGCATAACTCGGCGTCGTCCCGTTTCGTCGGGCACGGCAACGTCTATATCTAGATGGCATTCCCGAAGGAGCATCAGTGCAACCTTCACTGCGACCGGCATCCGTTGACATGGGGCATTCCTGAAGGAGCATCGTCCGGCGTAAACACATCGTGATGGGTTCCGATAGTGATCACATGCATATCCATGTTTATCGTGCTTTGCACTCAAATACTTCCGTTTCAAATAACGGACTTAGCATATTTTCTTCGTATTAAAAATACCCGGTAAAATAATTGTGCGTGGTCACACATTTAAATTGGTTCATAAAAGCAGTACTCTCTCAATTTTAAAATCCACAATTTTATATAGTACATAAAATATTTTCGTGTCAAAACTCGATATCCGGTATTTTTCTAATTAAATACCATAAAATCATATTTTTGAAATAATAATTCAAAATCATCACCAAGCACTCAATTGCACAAACCAATACAACCACGACAATCAGCACGAAATTCTGACAACTGGCTATCCCCTGTACAATTTACGCTAATTAATAATTAATTAAATAAATTATAAATTATTTAAATTAAACCACATAATTTAATTAAAAAACCTAATCTAACCAACCTAATTGAATTAATTAAATTAATCTACCAAGCTAACTAATTTAATCTAATTAAACTAATTATATAACCTAACTAATTCCTAACTAAATCAATCTAACCAACCTAGCCATCTAACTAAACTAACTAACTAAATAATTACACTAACCAACTAAATTTAATCCTAATTAGGCCTAACTAATCCACTAATCCCTAATTAGCCTAACTAATATCCCTTTACGTGCAATTAACCCCCTAATTAGAGATTAGGGTGTCAACTCATCGATTTAGTACAAATGGGTTCACGGCGACGGCGACACGACGGCGGTGAATTCTCGTGTCAACAATGGCTCCAAAGGAGGGCCAGAAGGGCTGGAAAAGCCTTGCTAGGCTCATGGCCTAGCTACTAGCTTCGATTCTGAACTGGGCTAGATGGGCTAGACCGAGGGGCTAAAGTGGGGCAAGCGAGTGGCGGATGGCTCGGCTGATGCGCGGAGGCAGCAACGACGGGCCTAGGTGGACTAGCAGCTAGCTTAGGTGAGCGGCAGGGCTGGTCAACGGTCACTGGCACAAGCGGACGGCGGGACAGCGTGGACGGGTGCGACTGGAGTTGGTTGCGGGCGAGTGATGGCTTCGGCGGGGGCTAGTTATGCTGGTTTGTTTCTAAGTCGCAGCAAGGAGAAATGGAGATGGAGTAGATGAAATGAAGAGGAAGAAGAAAGAAGAAGAAGCAGTTGCAAGAGGGTTCTGCTGGGGTGGTGGTCGAGCAATAGGGAGAAGGGAGGGAGAGAGGGGAGACAAGGGGGCAAGGGCCTTGGAAGTCAAGGCAACAACCAATGGCCTTCCACCTCAAATATCTTCCACTTGAGTGCTTTTGGCACCAAAGTCTTCTGCCCCCTGCTGTCCAAGCTTCTTCCACAAAGCCAAATTCCCTTCAAAGTTTCACAAAGCAACTCAAATTGAAGGCCAAAACAGCCATTGGCAGCAGTGCTACGAATTTGCACTCAAATTCCTTCCAAATCCTCACCAATTAAACCAAATAGGCCTCCAAAAATACTAACTAAGGTGCCTATACGAATTTCCATAATTTCCCTCATAAACTAACTCACTTTGGTAGCCAAAAACCCACTTAAAAATGCCCCTCCGAATTTTCTTGATTTAATTTGTCAATTTTGATTTTTCCGCCAAAAATTCCGAGCTTGATGGAAAATTCCCATAGGATGAGACAAGATCCTAAAAATAAATCATGATACGCTCGAACTTTCGATTCTTAAAACCGAGTTCAATTTCGTGGTTAAATTTAACCGGACGCGATTTTAGCGTAACCTAACCTACCGGATAGCTTCTAGGAATTTTATTGCATTTAACATGTGGTCGATAATTCTCAATCCACATTTGTGCATCTTTAACTCATCGGCGACTCTTGGTTGTCGTAAAAATTTCAAGGTTTTAATTACGGGTACCGGCACAGAATCGACAGAAAAATCAGTTTAGTGCCGTTTGACACGAATTTTCCAATTAAGTGAAATCACCCATAATTTAATTCGTGCTTATGTCAAATCGACCTATCTCGTGGTTCCTAATCGATTATAATAGTGCCGTATTGACCCTTGCCAATTAGCACGGTCAAGCAGTCGATTTCTGATCGAATTCTCAAATCTATCGCGTTTATATCTCTTTACGGCTTCACCTGATAAGTTAGTTATCTTGTGAGTGATCAGCTCAGAGAAAAATCACTATAGGCACGTCGATGAAAAACCCATTTCATTTAATCAAAATAGGGTCAATTTTCAGGATGTCACACCCACAACCATGCTTCTCTATGTCAATCATCCAACGGGTAATAATTTGATGCCTCTTGCAAGAGTAATGAATATTGAGTCGATTCCAGTGCCAGTTACGGGATATCAGCCTTATCGACCATGGGGGGACCAAGGGATTTTGCAAATCGTCCTCCTTCACTACTAATTGTACAAATGAATTAAGCCAATCAAGCGGTGGATCTGGGGAGAGATCAGGGGATGATAGAACAGGCCACTTGCTTAGTCATGCAGAGGATGTGATTGGATGAAGGTGTCCCAAGGCCTGTCTATCACAAATCGTATCTAGATTGGGTTGATAATGTTCCATATCTCTGGGGATATAAAATTCCCAAGTTTACTCTCTTTACTGAGGAGGATGATCCGTCCATGGTGGAACATATTAGCCTAATCACGGCTCAATGCGGTGATGTTAATAAAGATGGGAGAATGAAGTTACATCTTTTCCCTTTGTCACTAACAAAAACGACATTCATTTGGTATAATGGAATTATGCAAATTCAGTATGAAATCAAGAAGAATTGGAGAATAAATTCCATACCCAGTTTTACCATCCAATCCCTAAAGTGACATTGTCGGATTTGGCAACCGTCAAGCAGTATAACAATAAGACAGTTGATCAGTTTGTTGTGCGATTTAAAAAGATGAGAAATTGATGTTTGTCTTTCCTTCTAGAAAAAAGAAGTTGCTAAAATGGCCAAAAATGGTTTAAAGTTTGCATTAAAGGAGCATTTGGCTGGGTAGAAATTCACTAATTCGTTCTTACTAATTGTTGTGCCAACTCAATACGAGAACCTTTGGAAGGAAAAAGATAAGAAACCCTATCGGGATTACAAGCAAAATGTGGTCATGTATGATCCCAAAGAGGATTCAGAAGACAATGATATTTAGGATGATACTACTGAGATCACGGTAGCAAAGATGACTTTAGATAAGCTATACGTCTACCAAGCACTGAAGCCCACTAGAATAAAAGAGTCAGTGATGGTCAGATCAAAGGATATGCAGAGATATTCGTTTGATGTCACCAAGTTGGATGAGATCTTTGATGACTTGGTACGTGATGGGGTGATAAGGTTGACAAAGGGTCAGGTCATCCTAAGCAAGGAGGAATTCGGCAACAGAAAGTATTGTAGATGGCACCACTCTTTGAGCCATAATACCAATTATTGTAATGTTTTTAGGAAAGATGTTCAAGAGGCAATTCGCCAAGGTAAGAGTAAGTTTGTTGAGGAAGGAGATAGGAGAATGGAAATTGACTCAGACCCATTTCCTCAAATGATCGAGATGGTATTAGCGATTTTTAGAGGACATGCAAACTGAAGGAGTTTATGCCAAAGGTGTCGAAGAGAGATTATGAATCAGTATTTCTTGGATGGCGATGACTATCTTGCAGTTCGAGGTATCGCCATGATTGGGAGAAAACATTAGCAAGGCCTAGGAACATGAACTATGACCGGCAGTACCGTCAATCTCCTTGGAACTATGGTCCTCCCCACAATTACTTTAATTGCATGCAACGAGTGGTTGAAGATAGGAGAAATCCAATGTTTAGGGGAAGGTATTTTAATGAGCATAGCTTCCAGGAATAGATGCCCGAAAGTACGATGGCACCAAGGAGAAAACGAGCAAGTAAAATACCATTCAAGCGGCTTTACTGTAAAACGGTAGTTACCTTTAGAATACTACTATAAATAGCTGAAAATGCATCAATGTAATGGACCTTTTGTCAAAATCGACTAACAATAATCCAATTTCAAGTTATCTTTGCTTATCGTACTTTTACATTCAATTGCACATTTATTTTTTTCTTGTTATTCCTACATTTTACTTTTGCTAGTAGTTTAGATCAGTTGCTTCCTTTTCGGAGCAACACATGACCCGTTGAAAATAATAAAATGTGGTAACATCGACAGATCAAATCACAGTGTGACTTAATTGAATAGAGTGTAAAAGTAGCTTGACTCGGAAAAAAATGAATATAATAGTTAATATTATGAAAAACTTTAAATTGATATACAAGTGATAAATTTATCTTAAATTAATTTTTTGACCACAAAAAATCTTAAATTGATATATTTGTGATAAATTTACCATTTGTTAGTTTTTGTTAATTAGTTTTCGTTAAATTAGATTAAATGACAAACTAATAGATGGTAAAATTGTCACAAATGTATCAATTTAGGACTTTTTGTAATTAAAAAATTAGTTTTTGGTAAATTTATTACAAACGTATTAGTTTGGGGTTTTTCTTTTTATATTAACCTTAAAATATAATTACTAATGTTAAGTATATTAAGATTGGAATACATAGTCAATACACGTTTGATTGTAGATGAATATTTAAAGAAGTGGGTCATATTCCATACATGATACAAGCTGCTATTTAGTAGACCAATCTCGACACGACTCGAATATTCTAATAAAATGATGCCGTCCAAGAAAGCTATGGTAAGACGTTCTTTTTGCCTTGCATCATCGCAAGTCGTTGGAGGACAAAGTTGCTGTTGCCCGTAGGACAGTGGATGATGATAAAGCTTCGTCGAATGAAAACTTCTTGAAATCTCGCTACGGCCCGAGCTTTCACAAAATTCTACACTGAAGTCCTCGTTTCAAAGGAATTTCAAATTGATGCTCTATTCCTTGGAGAGACTTGAAAATGGGTTAGTGTTAGATTTTTGAAGGCCATCCCAATTCAAAATTGCGAATCAGACACTGATTGCTTTCGATGGTGAATCTAGGAACCCTTCGACTTTGACAATTTAACATTGGCAAAAGGAAACGTGGGCTCGAAGTGGTTGTGAACGGCGCTTGATATTTTAATAATTTGTAAGTAAAGTACTAATTAGTACCACAAAACTATATCTTTTATTTCTATTACCACAGCCAAAAAGAAAAAAAATTATCTACCATTCCTTAGTACACCGAGCGTTTCTTATCTTCTTTTTTCAGATTTAAGCATCTTATCGTAGTAACTTCTAATGGGAACTTGATCTTGTTACTGAACGAAGTCTCATGTGTTACTATTAGGGATTTACTATAACAGTGACGCAATTCCATAAAATTCAAACAAGCAAGCGATAACTCGGCACAAGGGACAAGTGCTTCGCTTGAGAGAGCAACAGCCCAACCTCCTCGGTCATGTCCAAGTCGCTCGGTGACATACCGTCCGACAACTCCCAATCAAAGCAGTGCATCATTTGGGCCAAAAAAAGAAGAACATATTGGAACTTCAAATCAACCCTGAAACCTGTGAGAGGTTAGGTTCCGACATATGTGTTAAATATGACTCGAGTTTGATTGCAAAACGCGATTTGCTGGACTAAAAGAAGAAATATAAAAGTTCTTTGCCGAGAAGCCTGAGGATTCCGAATTGAAGGAAATCAATTCGTGGGTTTTGGCATGAAGGAGTTCTACGCGTGAGAAAATAAAAGGAAGCAGGTGGGGCCCAAATGGGCACACATTAATAAAAGGGGAAGTTTTCTCTTAGCTGCGTGAAGCCTCACGTGAATGGAAAGTAGTGGGGCCCAAGGTCAAAGGTTTGACCTTGGGCACACACATATAAAAGGATGCCGACAGTGAGGGTTTTATTTGCTTCTTGGCTGCTGCACGTACACGCCGTCGAAGGTCTGCATAACGAAGCCGCGCACGTCCACGCCGCTTGAAGAAGAGTTGCAAGATCTTGAAGCCTCGCCGTACGTAGAGTTTTGTCGTGCGATAATTTGTGCCGTGAGTTGGGTTTGGGATTGAATTGGGGTTTGGGAAACACCGAGAGAGTGTTTGAGTGACTTAAGTGTGTAATCTCGCTCAGTATCGCGATCATAGTGAAATTCGCTTTCTTCTCCCCGTGGACGTAGGTCTTTACGACTAAACCACGTAAATCTGGTGTCTGATTTATTTTCTTCTTCTGTCTATATTTTGTTCGATTGCTTGCCCCATCGCAACAAGTGGTATCAGAGCCAGGCTTGGCTAAGTTAAAGCGAATCGATGGCGACATAAGAAGTAAAAGTGAGAATTAACAGATTTGATGGGAATGATTTTAGTTTCTGGAAGATGCAGATTGAAGATTATCTTTATCAGATGAATTTGCACTTGCCTTTATTTGGGGAGAAACCGAGACGATGAAGCAAGCGATTGGGATTTGCTAGGATAGATGAGCTATGGGTGTTATTCGACTAACGTTGGCTCGTAACGTCGCGTTTAACATCCCGAAGGAGAAGACCACTTTTGTTTTTTGATGCAAGCCCTATCGGATATGTACAAGAAGCCCTCTACGATCAACAAGGTCTTTTGATGCGACGTCCGTTTAACTTGAAGATGAAAGAAGGTGCGTCGGTTGCGATTATATCAATGAATTCAATGTGATTGTTAGTCAATTGAGTTCGGTTGAGATTGATTTTGAAGATGAGGTACGTGCTTTGATTCTATTATCCTCATTGCACGATAGTTGGAATACTACCGTTAGTAATTCCTCCGGGTCAACAAGTTTGAAGTTTGATGGGGTTCGAGATTTGATTCGAGCGAGGACATTCGTAGAAAAGAATCGGCGAATCGCATCTACTTTGCTCTAGTAGGTGAAAATAGAGAAAGATCTCGTAACACGTATGGGTAATGGTAGTACTAATATGAACAGACGTAGTCAATCTAGGACTGCTAATGTTGTCTGTTGGAGCTATGGCAAGAGGGGGCATCTTAGAAGAGATTGCCTTAAGCTGAAGAATGAAAATGGTAAGGGAATTATAGTTGATTCTGCGAGATAATGTTGCAGCTGTAGCGAGATAATGCCGATTATGTCTTGTCTGTCACTAATGATTCATCGCTTAATGGATGGGTTATGGATTCTGGTTGTTCTTTTCATGTCACACCAAATAGAAACTGGTTTATCACTTATCGGTGCACGGGTAGTGGTAAAGTCCAGGTTAGGGAACAACGCCGAGTGCGATGTTGTGGGTGTTGGTGATGTTAAAATCGAATGCATGATGGTATCGTGAGGACATTGACTGGAGTGAGGCATATTCCAAAATTGAAAAAGAACTTAATTTCCTTGGGTGCCCTAGATTCAGCTGGTTGCAGGTATTCTTCAAAAGGTGGAATTCTGAAGGTTGTTCGAGGTGCCTTGGTGATAATGAAAGGAATTAAGCACGATGGCCTGTATAAACTTCAAGGTGAGACAGTGATAAATTTCGCTGCGGAGACGTCGGATGCATTTGTTCGAGAGTCTTTTGACTACTCGAGGAAGACTTGGATGTTTGTGCCAAGGCACAAATTTGATGCTAGTGTCAGGATCTCGCAGTCAAGAGCTTTGATCGAGACGGAGACTGGTAAGTCGATCAAGCATGTGTGGGATTGGCAATAGCATGGAGTTCTCGCTCGGAGCTGACAAATAAATTCTGCATGAAAGATAGTATAGTGAAACACCGCACTAGTGCCAGTAAATCGCAACAATTTGCAGAATTGATGAGCAGAACATTACTAGAGATGACCCGAAAAATTATCTCTAGGGCTGGTATGGTTAGGAGATTCCTGGTTGATGTGCTAAGTACGGTAAGCTACTTGGTGAATAGATCCCCATCAACTGCTATTGAATGGCAGACTCCTGAAGAAGTGTTGTCCGGTAACGTTGCTGATTATTCTATTCTTAGAATGTTTGGTTGCTCGTATTATTTTCAAGTGAGTGATGGTAAGCTTGATTGGAGGGCAAGGTGCATATTCCATGGCTATGCACAAGGTGAGCGGGGTGATCTGTTGTGGTGCCCAGATATAAATTCACCTGTTAACAGCAGAGAAGTTACCCTTGATGAGTCTCCAATACTTCTGGCTAGGAGTGTTTGTGGCAGTGTTAATACGGATCTAGACGGTGTTCAACTTGAGGTGGAGTTGCAACCAGAAACTCCTAAGGTAGCGAGTACAGGTACTAGCAAAGCAATCGACACATATGGTGTTTGTAGCGAGGTGGAGCTTATAGAGCCAACAGTTGCTGTAATTGCTAAAATTAACAAGGTACGTATTCGATCTCCTGATAGATATTGATGCAATAATGGTTTTGTTTTATCTGCGGTTAAAGAGGTTGTGTTAGAAAATCCCTGCGGAGTAGTTAAAGGTGCATGTGGAGTTGGTATTCTGATGAGGTCCTCAGTTATGGCAAAGTTCAAGCGAGGCTTGGACTTGGATAATATCTGTGGCGGTTGAGCCCATTGGGGGCTATGGGAAAGTAGCGGCAGAGTTTGAATTTTTGCGAAGCGATTGTAATTTGGCTCAAACCTTAAGCCAAGGTGGAGATTGTTAAATATGACTCGAGTTTGATTGCAAAACGCGATTTACTGGACTAAAAGAAGAAATATAAAATAAAATAAAGGAGGAAAGTTCTTTGCCGAGAAGCCTGAGGATTCCGAATTGAAGGAAATCAATTCGTGGGTTTTGGCATGAAGGAGTTCTACGCGTGAGAAAATAAAAGGAAGCAGGTGGGGCCCAAATGGGCACACATTAATAAAAGGGGAAGTTTTCTCTTAGCTGCGTGAAGCCTCACGTGAATGGAAAGTAGTGGGGCCCAAGGTCAAAGGTTTGACCTTGGGCACACACATATAAAAGGATGCCGACAGTGAGGGTTTTATTTGCTTCTTGGCTGCTGCACGTACACGCCGTCGAAGGTCTGCATAACGAAGCCGCGCACGTCCACGCCGCTTGAAGAAGAGTTGCAAGATCTTGAAGCCTCGCCGTACGTAGAGTTTTGTCGTGCGATAATTTGTGCCGTGAGTTGGGTTTGGGATTAAATTGGGGTTTGGGAAACACCGAGAGAGTGTTTGAGTGACTTGAGTGTGTAATCTCCTTGTATCGCTTGATCTATAGTGAAATTCGCCTTTCTTCTCTCCCGTGGACGTAGGTCTTTACGACGAACCACGTAAATCTGGTGTCTGATTTATTTTCTTTTTTGTCTATATTTTGTTCGATCGCTCGCCCCATCGCAACAATATGGGTTCCAAGTTCCAGGTGAAACCTGTAAAGAATTTAGAGCTGCTCACTCCTAGTTGAGGGGGCTTAAAGAGCCAATTAGAAGGAAGGGACCCTAATTTATAAGCCTTTGCTATCTAATGAGCACATTGATTAGCCTCTCTTGGACAAAATTCTGTCATTGGAATTATCATTTTTTTAGAACTTTGATTTCAAGATAAACTACAAGCTATTCATCTTCATGGTCCTTCTAAGCTTTATCGTACATTCTCATTCTAGGCTTGTTCACCTTACCAGATCTATCCAATTGTTCACCTGATTTTTGTACCTCCAAGCCATCACGAACATCCTTGTTCTTTTCGGTCCTTCCGGATGTTTACCTTATCTTAAGATCCTTCCAACTAGTGGACATCTTCAATGCCCAATACCTTATTTACCTTAGATATTGGTAGAGCAATCTTGATAGTGATACAGCACTCCTTATATCAGAATCACTTAGTGCTGCTTATGATAACATCTGCATCTTGATTGGTGCATATATCACCAAGTACTAACTCAACCAGTACACACATTAGTAGCCTTTTATTGTCTTTGTCATCTTCAAAACAACATAAGGATTTTCCTAATAATCTCTCATTTTTGATAAAGACAAAACAATCCTCTGAATATGCAGATGTCTTAACACACAACGAAAGATATTGAATTTTATATGCATGCAAAGTAAACACATTAGCTTATCTTTGCCAAAAATAGGAATTCAGTTTGGAAGATAATAAACATACAATGTAATCTCCAAATATCAAGATATTCAATGAAACATTATGAGTAAAGAATAAGAGTAATCAATAGCTTATACTTATAAGCACACTACTCAATCACATGAGATAGCAAGTAGAAACATTATGAGTAAACAATAAGAGTTATCAATAGCTCATACTTCTACGCATACTACTCAATCACATGAGTGTCAAATCAAAAAGAACATTCATTATGTGAATTAGTACTCCTCAAAACACACGCATATTCATAAAGACGCTAAGAATGTATATGCAATTTAGCTCATTTCAGCATAATCAAACCTCTCCCCATATTCACCATGATCGTGCGAATAGAAAGATGCGCAATGAAATTTGTGTTTGGTGGATCAAACATCATCATATGCATTAACAAATGTATATGTCAAGGAACATAGATGCATACAATTATAGTACCTCTATTATTTTAATGAAAAACATGATATTGCAAAGGGAATATAAAGATCTGCTTATTATTGTAAAATCTTGAGACCTAAATTATCCAACTTCACAAAAAATCCATATATGCAAGTGGATGCATATGTGTTACTCCTGGTTGTGAATACATTTGGTGTTCTTCTTGTGAAATTACGACACTTGTCATTAGATTTCAATAAGTGTTGATAAGTGTTAAGGAACTGCGGGTGAAACAAATAAACAAAAAATTGGTGATTTCAAAGCAATTCTATTGTTTTTTCGTAAGATTCTTCTTTTGCGATTGATTTTGTTTATGACATTACTTATATACGGAAAAAAAAAATTCGCCCCAAGATGAAGTATCCTTTTGGGAGAAAACGCCTCTCAGATGAACTGGATCTGCATTATATGATTCTTCATCTTTTTATTATATAGTGTAGAGTCAATTTGGCAAAAAAAGGCAGTGAAAGTGAACCCAAACCCAATTTTAAATTCTACTTGTAGACCGGATGCAACAATCTTGGTTTAATGTTAAACGATTAATGGTCCGACTGTTAACTTTCATGTGCCAGAGGATCTTCTCTTTCATCTAGTTCTGGATAGAAAAGAGAGTTATGAATTAGTTTTGCCAATTCTTTTGGATGAGATACTCATTACTTTAGTAGCTGAAAATCGATGTTCCCGTTGTACCAACACACATCCACCGAAGGAATTCGTGCATTGTTATTGACATGTCAACATCTGCAGTCAGCTCTGCCACTTCCCTTCAACCTCGTATTCATTCGCAGATCAGAGCTCTGGTTTCATGTGGATCCATTTTACGAAAATGACGAATGTAATCACACCACGGCCATCATCGGTCGTGCGTGAGAAGAAAAATTGCATGCTAAACATAACACGTAGTTCAAATTCATGCGCATCATTAATCACGAGGGTCTCGCAATGTTAATCATATAAATGATGACTGAGATGGTACTTATTGTCTACTATACATGTATGTATGCCGCTTTTGTTGATTTCGCCACCTATGGACCGAATTCGTGATAGAACGATCCCTTCTTCTCTCTGTATCTTTCGCTGATGCAGCAACCTCTTACTTAGCTCCATTGGTAAACTTAACACCGTTGCTGTTCATTCAGGCAAAACAGATTTCGGTCATAACTTGTTTCAGTGGGTCGTTAAAGAAGGTGTCAACCAGGATATCGATTATTATGTTGATTCTTCCCTTGCCATTTAAAGTTACCGATTCACTAAGTAGTTGCCAATTTCTACGCAGATCAATAATATATTGATGGGAGGCTGTTCCAAGCAGTTTCCTCTGATATTTGTCGATTTCCTAAGATGATTATTTCCTGGTCAAGGCTGGTTGACGAATTTTGGAGATAAACCAAAAGGCCGAAGATTCAAGATTTAAAGTCTCAATGTCTTCATGGCATTTTAGAGTTCCAATATGTTTTTTAAATGCGTTTTCTATTTATTAGGTCTTTTAATAGCTTTATAGCTAGTTCCCATGTCTCATCAATGTTTGTCTATCTCCTATATCATATATTGAGGAGAGTTCTAAAACTTGAATATTGAGAATACACGAGATTTTCTTGTGTATAATTCTTGTGTATAAGCGAATATCTTTAGAGAGTGAATAACTTTTATATTGGTTTTTTCTTATCCCTCAAAGGTAGATTCTTCTTTGGTGGTGAACCAAAAAGCTCTTTATCCTCAATCGGTAATTTTCCCTTAAACCTTGATGGTGAGCTTATCCTATTCTTGGTGCATGGCTTGTCTTATAAGCCTTGATGATGAATTTCATTGATCTCAATCTCCATTTTTAGTTGGTGGTGCACCCTTTAGGTCTTGATAGTGAATTCTATCTTGTATTTGTATTTATCCACCGAAGACCATCCCACACACACCTATCCATACACATTACTCAGAAAAATTCCCTATCCTTAAAATCACTTGCCCATGCATTCATCATTCGCTTGGCCCCATCAGAACATGGGAATAGACAAGTGCTCCTTTCTCCATACGGAAGCCACACAAAATCAAATGGCCCTAGCTTTGATTAACGAATTATTCCTAATTATTCGCCGAATTGGCTTTTGCTTAATTAAACTGACACCATACGTTTTCGTAGCCAACCTTGATCTTTTGCCCGTCTTCTCTGGCAAATATCAAATCAAGCGCCAACCTTTCTTGTCTCAAAATATTGAGAAAATATTGGGTGGGTTTTACACTCTACATAGGCGAAATGTAAAACCATTCAAAAGTCAACACATGGAGCCCGTGTAAATGGGGTCGGCGATTCAAAATTTGCTCTTCCCCCTCCTCTGCTCTCCCTTTTTCTCGGTTTGGACAGTCCTCTTCAACGGAAGACCCAATCAAGTTCCTCTGCCTAATAAGGACAAATTCGATTCGGATTAAAAGGCGCACCGAATTTGAATAAACGGAAATCCTCGAAGGAAGATCCAACAAGTCATCTTTCATACACAAGTCCAAATTCGAGACGCAATTTAGCAGAGTTCTTCATGTTAGCTCGACATTTATCATCTACTCTTCCAATGCTCCAACGAGCACTCTACTATCATAGACGTATATCAAGCCAAATTCGAGCTAGGACTTATATAGAGGAATGGAGTTCTAAGATTTAGGTTTATGCACATGATTTGAACTTTTTATTATTAATTTTATTATACACGTTCATCATTTATGAATTGTTACCATTGACAAATGAGAAATTTTCATTTTTGTTGCTATGGAATTTCATTTTGCTTAACTAAAAATGAAAAAAAAAGAAAAGAAAAGAAATTAGCCAATTTCCGGGTAAAACTCGGAACCGATTTTGAAACTTGTGACAAGATAAGTTCTAAATTGGTCTAATAGGAAGGTTTCGGGCGAAACCTGAACAGACTTTAGAACTGCTCACCTCTATCGGTAGGCGCTCAACCATCATAGACGTATATCAAGCCCAAGTTGAGCTCAGACTTATAGAGATGAATAAACTTGGTCAACATGTTCATAAGATTCTCTGCTACACACTTTTTTATGGTCACCTATGCAGCCTTGACACGGACATGCAACACAACAAGCCGATATCTCATTTCTAAAAAAGAGAATTTTGACATTATCTGACATGTTATATAAATAAATAATAATAATAAAAATAGCCTAGAATTAAACCATTAATCCAACATTTTTTTGATATCATTCATTATTTTAACAAATTCAACTACATTCCATTGCAATAATCCATAAAACTTAGAGAAAAAAACAATCAATCTATATACCACTATTAAATTTAAGAAAATGTATACTACAAGTTGAAGTACAATTGAGTTCTAAAATTTATCAAATTGGTGCAATCGAGTCCTTCCATTAACATCATCAATTTGTTTAACGGAAAATTCTAAAGTAGTATTTTTAAATTTATTTATTTATCCTACGTGGCATTTTTTATTACTTTTTTCTTTAAAACTTATTTAAAGAATAGTAAAAAAAACTTTTAAAAAAGCTAAAATAATTCTAAAAAATTGGAAAAAGAAAAAAAGGTAGGGTCGTGGCCGCTTGGCTGGGTAGGCTACTACCACCATCGAAGGGGGCTAGTGACCTCACCCGTCTTAGGTAGCGGTGGGGGGCAGCTTGCATCGGTGGGGAGGCGGCCTTTGCCAACCAAGGCGAGGTGCGGGTGAGGCTCACCTAGACTTGGGCGATGCCTTAGCTGGGGTTGGTGAGGCTCGCCCAGATCTAGGTGATGCCAGCCCTCGCTTGTGCCTGCACGAGCTTCCCTAGCCCTAGACGAGGTCTCGTCGACCCCAAGTGAGGGCCGACAACCCTCGCTAGGCCCAAGCGAGGGCACGGTGTTGCCCAAATCTAGGCGAGCCTCGCCCGAGCCTCAGCTGAGGCATTGCCTAGATCTAGGTGAGTCTTGCCAGCCCTCACTTGACCATTGATGGCCTCACTCAGGCCAGTGAGGGCCACCCCCCCTTCGCCACCCTCACCGGCGACAAGGGGAGAGGGAGTAGTGCCCAACCACGATCCTTACCCTTTTTCCCATATTTTTACATTTTGATCCCTCAAATATTGAAAATTTTTAGAATTGATCCCATGCGTGTTGGAATCGTGTGTCAAAATTTTGGACTCGCATGTCGGCGCATGTCAAGAAAAGTTAACCACGTGTTGGATTTTCCGACACTTGTTGACAGCGTGTTGGACTTGTGTTGGAGTGTCATACACAATACAAAGACTCTCGAAGAATGTCGGTACTTCTTAGACGATCACATCCTCCCTTAACATGCTATATTTGACACAAAATTTTCAGTCCCCAATAAACTAAATTCTCTAGCGATATCTCCGACTTCTACCAAACACCACATCAACCAAATGTCCTATGCCAACATCACTAACCAAGTCACTAGACAACACTATCTCTTTTGCTGCTTTGTCGTCACCATGTCTCTCAACGACATTTCCAAATTACAATGCAACTAACAGAAGCAAATGCACAACCGCTCGTAGATCGATTGTCTTTTAGGTTTTGTGCATATTCGAGTTCACAAACCCAATTACCACCAAATTACCCGAATGACATCTTCCAAAACGTACCCAACATGTGTCTTCCCTCATAAAATCAGATGAATTCACTTCACAACATCACAATGTATACATGAATTAATCGCATACATTTTCCTAACTGCGTGCAATATATCAAGCCTAGTACTATCCACGGTATAACTCAAGCAACCAACCATACTAACATATGAAATACAAAACAAGTGCTCCACCTCCATCCAAGTGGGCATTGACAAATTAGATAATTTATGATGTGTAGCAAGTGTAGTACTTATAGAATTTCTTTATCATATGTTAAAGTACGGTGATCAGTTTCAAGATGGGTAAATTCTAGATTTGGAACACGAATCTATCTTGTTCAAATCAGTTCTAGTTTTTGAAATTTGAAATCTACCTTGTTGGCCCTAGAACCAATCTTGAAACCTATCATGTTTTATTGATCTAGTGTAGGGTCTATCTAAAATCCTATTTTTCTTTTATTCCTTTTTTCATTTTATTTTTTATAGCAAAATTATATGAGCAACAAAGTAAAAGATGAACAAAAGAAATCTCTATCTGCTAAAAGTGAAAATCAATAAAATAACCACATAGTCATGTACTATTATAAATGATAAAAAATTCAAAACACGTAACATAAAATATAAATTATAAATATAAAACTTCATTCCTCATTCATCCATAGAAATATTGCTCCGAATTCTAACCATTTGAAAACAAAACAAACAATATAGTTAATTGCTTGAGGTATTTTAAATTAAATTGTTATTAAAAACTAAAACAATTAATAGAAAAACTCACTACATATATTCATTTCACTTGAACTTGTAAACTCTATTTACCATTGATAATATCATCAGTAATAAAATCCAAATGTAAAAACCAAAGAAGAGATTATATAAAGTATTCACTTATTAGATAGATATGCAAATGAGTTACAAGGAGTGTCGGACACCCTAAGTGTCAAAATTTGGCACAGGTGGACACTTAAGTGCCAAAATCAAAGAAGAAATTAACACGTAAGTGCCAACGGCGAGAATTTTTGACCAAAATGCTAACGTGGCATTTTCCGGCATGTATTTTTACTGATGTGGCAATTATTTTAAAAATAATTATCCATGTGGATAGGGCGAACGACATCATGCCGTCCACATAGATCGGGTAAAAACTAAGTCGTTTTGGTGTGCTTGATAAACGACATCATTTAGCATATTGAATCAAGCATTGTCTCATGCTCGCTATCCATCTTGCGCTTGCTGGCCTTCTCATGCTCAATTGTTCACGCTTGGTCGCCATTCTTGCTGAGGCTCCATCGCTGCTCATTGTTCACTCAGGGTCGCTCCCTCATCACAGTCATCGCTGAGGTGCACCAGCACCTGGCAGCAACACACATGGTGGTTGCTAGTGGTGGTGACTAGATTTAGGATTTTTTATTATAGGGACCATGGAAACGATGCCGTTTTGCATATTGATTGCTTAGTAGACAATTCCGACGAGCCATGTAGACCACTTTTATTCTTAAAATAATGCCACGTTGGATTTCTGATTAGCCTTGCTAGAGTTGGCACTTAAGTGTTCAATTTTTTTTTTTAAATAGTACTTAAGTGTACCTTTTGGAAGTTTTAGCACTTAAATGTCCACTAGTGTCAAGTTTTAGCACTTGTGGTGTACTTTTGTCAAATTACAAGATAGAAAGAAATGTACATGACTTATCCACTTAAATTTCTCTACATTCTCGATGCACTTGTCACGAATAATTGGCATGCGAATGGCTCTCAACAAATTTTGAGTGCAGATAATAGTCAAAGTACTTTGACAATTGTCAAGCACACAACCTAATACTAAAAGCCAACTTTGAAGCAACGATAGAATTGGAATATACAAAACATCTTGAGCCATCAAAGATAAGATTTTATACTTTGACCCAATACTCTTCCACCACATCAAAAGTTCAAGATTAAGGACATTTTCACTTTCAGCTTCAAGACATCAATCAAGCTTAGAATTATTGTCATCAAACACTATTTTTTTGCATGAAAAAGGATTTTTCGCCATTAGCATTGGAACTACTACTAGTACTCACACTTCAACCACCAAAATTTCAATTAATAGAAACGACAAAAGATTGGTCATAAATTGATACAGATGCTTCAAGGCATGCTTCACATTATCATGTATCTCATCAATCTTTGTTTCATCATCATATATTTGTCCATAACAGAACTTCATATGACTCAACTTTTTTGCGGGATCCAATGCTATCCAAACTCCCGTAATGTTTGTTAAATTTTTCTTTCATTTTTGTACTTATAGCTTGAAGTTTAGGATTTGTAGCATTTGCCATCGTTCAAATATTTATAAAAAGAGCTAATCCCTTAAAATTATCATTTGAGTAATATATGGACTCCTCGACATCTGATTGGTGGTATTATAAAATAGTTTTAGAAATTTAGAAAGAACAATGTCATTTTTCCAATCCTCATTTTGAGGAGAATCAGTGTTAAGCTCACTTACGAAAGATAAATTATCTTCTTCCATCATTTCAAAAGCTTTTTCAAACTTTTATGGTGTTTGTTTAACATGAGGTAAGTGGAGTTCCATGTAATAACAACATTAAGATAGATC
Source organism: Eucalyptus microcorys (assembly GCA_014182515.1). Lineage (NCBI taxonomy): Eukaryota > Viridiplantae > Streptophyta > Magnoliopsida > Myrtales > Myrtaceae > Eucalyptus > Eucalyptus microcorys. Next base: position 26,293,883 of record CM024572.1, read on the forward strand.
CAACCCTTGTATGTTATCCCTTCATTCTCAATATAAGATTGAAATGTTTTAGCTCTCATGAAAGAAATCCTCACATATCTAACTATGCTTCATATATCAGCAATAGAATCACCCACCTCATTCAGTCCATCTCTTACAATTAGGTTTTATATAGGAGCAGTGCGCCTTGTGTGTAAAACATTAGAATTTAAGATCAATAACCTTTCTCTTGAAATTTTTACTTCAAATCATCAATGGCCACATCATTGGAGCTAGTACTATCCATGGTTATTGTGGATACTTTTTTTTATTTCCCACTCGTAAATGCATTTCTGTATCATTTTCTGAATCTCCCTACCCTTATGACTATGCATCACCACAACATTGCAACTTTTTTTTATACAACTCCTAGTTTTTATCAATAAAATATGCAATGAGACAGACATAAATAGTTCAAGTTTTGAACAGAACTCCATGTATTAGTCACAAGTGTGATTCTAAACTTAAGTTTACAAAAGTAATTCTTCAAACAAGTTATTTTGCTCAACTATAACAATCTCTAGCCACAATGTAAATCGTGGAATTGTATTTTAGTGATAAAATCATGAAAAAACAACACGCTCAATCATGGAAAAAAGTTTGTTCATCAATTATGATCATCTTAGCACCATGTGCCTACAATATTTTTTTATCCAACCTCCATGTTATTAAGACACTACTAGTATCACTACAAATATCTCCCCATTATCTCGCCAACTAGAGTTTATTACATGGCGCAAACAATGTTTACATCTTATCCACATGAGGATACTTCTTTCACTTTTCAAGTGCTTCCATTGCAGACCTACCAGAATCAACAGAGTACGCATTGTCAGCCCCACAATGAATATACTTTACTTTATATGTTGTTTTACTAGGAACCCTCATATTGTTGGTCGCACTCGCTAATGCCTCTTCTTCACCTCCATGGAATGACAATTCCATGATCGGATGCATTTCATTATATCCCTCCATATTCATTGATATGTCTTAGTACGTCACTTTCATATTAACATGACAATAGCAAAATATAATTAGCATGTTATTACTTCTATTGACAACAATAATACATGATGAAGTTATAAGTATAGTTGGCATACTTATAAATTTGACGGATATCTCCAACTTACAAAAGAGAAAAACAATATAAGTAAGATGATGTTATAAGTATGGGACTATGAACATTAGACTTATTCCAACAAAAAAATTGCACACTACAATCTGCAACTACCTGCTCATCAATGATTCAACGTAATTTCATACCACCAAAAAGAGGACACATTGTGTTGAATTGTTGATGGACTGTGTTCGACACAAGAAACCTGCGACATTTAACCCCAAATATTACCAACAGCAAGCACCTCCAAAAACAGAAAAATTGGAAAAGGAATCAACCTCCATAATGGGAAAAGGGATTAACATCCATACTACTACCTAATCTTTTCCAATATAGCAATCAACCCTAAAATCGCCAATGATTATTGCAAGACATAGAAGTTTAAGAGATATAATAAAGATGCAACAAGAAGTTTAAGAGATTTTATAGTTTTTACATCTTGATGATTGTTGTATGAGCAAGTGAGGGTTGCAAGGATTGAACAAGTGAGGGCGAGTTAGGAGCGAGTGAGGGTTGAGAGGCTATAGAGAACAAAGAAAAAGAGAGAGATAGAGAAGGGGATGCTAAAAGGAAAATGAGGGTTTTTGGTTTTTATGAAATCGGTTGCAAATTTGGTCTAGATCTTAGGTGGTTCTTCACTTAGAACCAAGAACCAGATTGATTTATGCTAGTTCCAAAAATTTTGAATCGGACCAACTTTCAGGGCGGTTCAGCCCAGTCCGGGTCTCGGGTAGAACCGATCCGATTATACAACTCTATGTTGAAGCACCTCTACACTTTCTTGACGAAACTCTTTCGAGTGACTCGCAACTTTCCAAGTTTCTCTCTTTGCATTTGCATCCCTAAAGTTGTCTCCATTGTACCCAAATTTTCTATTTTAGTTTTTGCAGACAATTGTCTCTTTATTTCATCCATCTTTGCTAATCACCTTGAAACTTCATTAATTGTGACCTCGGAACAATTGTCAGCTACTATAGAATTTAGCAACTTTGCAGATACCATCACATTTACTACACTTTGAACATCTTTAGGCTCCACCTATTTCAAGATACCATCCATATCTTTTTCCACGATTGATCTCTCACTCCTCTTCTACAACAAAGTAGATTTGTTAAAGGTAACCTTTTGGCTAAACATACAACCTTTTGAATATTCCTCAGTGCACCACAACCTCTATCCCTTCACTCCATGTGCATAACTTAAGAATATGCACCTCTTTCCAGCTCCACCACACATTTGATCGTAAGAGCATACATAGCGCGACCAAATACTCTTAGTCCAATATAACCAAGAGACTTACCTTACTATGTTTCCTCATAAGCTTTCCAATCAATTATATGTGATGGTGATCTATTCACTAAGCAACAAGCAGTATTTAGTTATTCAACCTAAAAATCCTCATCCAATTCAATATTGGAGAGTAAAGAACGAGCTCTTTCCTTTACCCTTTTTTGATGGTGACAAAACTTTTATGCATATTTAAAAACTTATATCTTATATCTTGCAAAACAACACTTTAGCAGTTCCTGATATCTTATAAAAATAGACTGTTATAGATCTAGATAACATCGATTCTGCAATCACATAAAACACATTAATCTCAAAGATTCAATCCAAATCCATAATCACAACCACAAAAGTTACTTCAGAATATAAAAATTCAACACAATCAAACAAATCAAATCTACAAAAGGTTCAAAAGTTCAAATCGGCACTCATTCTCCCCCTTTTTGTCAATAGCAAAAAGAAAGAGAAAGTCAAAATAGAAAAAAGATAAATGCAATCACGGTTGTCTAGGAACTCTAACGAGTCGGAAATCCCCCATTGACTACATTGCCTTCTCAAGCTTCTAGCACTGATGATGAACATTCTCGACTTGAGTATGAACATTGTCGACCGTGGCTACAATTCGTGAAACTTGTTGATTCTAAGTCTAAACTTGAGTGTCTAAAGACTGTACCTTGCCAGTGAGAAAGTCTGAAGTAGATCTTAAGGCAGTGTGAAGCTTCTGGATCTCAACCTCCATAGCATATTGTTGAGCTTTAACCTCCAAAAGGAGCTCTACTATCCTTGAATAGTCTGCATTCGGTTCAGTCTAAGCACTAGCTTCAGCGAATTGAATTCATGGAGAATTGAGAGATGAGGGGAACATCAACTTGTTTGGCACCCTAACTTGGAGTAGACTCTTCAGGAAATTGAGATGCATAAACATCATCGGGGTCTGCAAGAGATCAACTTATGCTATCACTCACAAAATGTGGAGAAGAAGTCCCTATTTTCTCATGAGCTCCCCCTGTTTCTGTGCATAGAGGTGGAGAAGAAATTCCTTCTTCTTGTGCATTTTCATTTTCAGAACGAAAGTGATGTTCTGTCTCAGTTTGTACTCCTTCAGGGTCATTCATGGTTGCTTCTGAGTCCTCTGATAATGTTATTGCAACAATCTCTTCATCAGAGTCATCCTCACCATTCTTTTCAGAATCACCTTCTTCTTTTTCTTCATCTTCAGCTCCTGCTTCTTCTTCTTCTTCTTCTTCTGCTTTTTGCTCTGCTTCTTGCTCTTCTTCTTCTTCTTCTCTATCTCATTCTTCTCTTTCCTTTGATTTCTCAAAATCAACAAAACCTTGAAGATCTCTTAAGGCAATGGCAAAAATGGTCAAATCATCTTCATCCTCTTCATCCTACAGGATAAGTGATCTTCTTTTCTTTCTAGTCTATTGCACAATTTCCTTGCCTTTGTGCTTTCTTGTAGCAGCAGAGTCTTCCTTGGTTTTGCTTGAAGATTCCTTCTTTAAAAGCTCAATGGCCTTAGTCAGATCATTCAGTCTCATTTTTTAGATAATTTTTATTCCTATTTCCATAGGAGCAATAGTTCGTGAACAAAGTGAAGCGGGAAACTGGATCTGAAAATGGTGGAACAGCTTTGTAACCAGGGCAGAGTAGGGCAATTGGCATTTTTCTTTCATAACTATCCTGTACATATGCATCAGGATATTATGAGGAAGTGAGAAGAGCATCCTATTACAAATTGCAAACATGATTCTTGCCTCGAATCTAGAAACATCAGTTTTGGAGGCTGCCTTCGGTCTGATGTAGTTAATGACAATTTTGTGCAACAAAATGTTGGAGGATGGCAGTCGGGAGTATGTTATGCCTCCCCTTGGTAGTCTATCCTTTACTAGAAATCCGATGGCTTGACCTATGGAGATACTGATTGGTTGGAAACCACTTCTTTCCACTCCTAGAATGTCTGCCAGAATGTCAACATCCACGACATAGGCTTTATCACTTGCAGTAAACTGAATGTGATTCTAATCAAGAAAAGACAAATTTGAGTAGAAGTATGCTGTCAATTCCGGATAAGCCACAGCCGTCTCAACACAGAATTTCTCAAGTTGAAGGAAGGCAATTTTTTCCCTCAAGTTAACCTTGATCGAGTCCAAGAAATCAAATCTACTATTCGAGGGTTTATCACCCCTTTGTTAAGCATTTAGGTATAAACCCTTTTATGCTCCTTAGAACGAAACAGTTTCATTCCTTCACCAGCAACATCAGCAGCCACACCTATTCTGGGTTGAAAATTCAAAAACATCTGCTCATCATCATCCTTACTTTCAGGCTGATTCTTAGAACTAAATCTAGGATCAGAAGGAAAATTAAGAAAAGCTTTTTCTGCCGATCCTTTCGGCAATATTCCTAATCTTTCCATGGCTCTTAAGAACACAGTTTCATTCCCATGTTCATGTCCTTTTAGAAAACTAGTGATAAAGGACATTGGAGAACCACCCTGTTTCAAATAACTATAATGCTTGTAAAGAATCTAAGGTGTCAAGACTCTGAGAGGAACAACATCTTGTTCAACTTCTTCTTCCATAGGTTTGCGCGGAGAGTTTTGTGGAGAGTTCTGCAGAGATTCTTCACCAGTGAGATTGAAGTGTGTTTGCCCTTTCCGGCACATTCCGAGGCCCCTTACTTGCGATCCGAGAGGATTTCCTTTGGTGTGACATGGATGTAGACTTGGAAGATTTTGTCGACATGTTTGAGTAAAAAAAAAAAAAAATGGAAACTTGTAGAGAAATCTTGAGAGTAAAAGTCGAGGGAGAAAAGAGTCGGTATTTTAGGATTTTGAAACGATGTGCTCGAAGGAAATATTAGAAGGTATATAAAGAAAATGAAATGGGGTATTTGAAATGTCACAAGAAAAATGCCTTTTCAGAACAAATTTTAAAAAGGTAACTTCCAAAAATTTGAAATCCGAAAATTATCAATGAAATAGTAATTTCTAAAAATAAATTAGGCAAGCAATGATTCAGATAATCATACATTTTCATACCAAAAATTAAAATACCTAGATTCGTGAGATTCTCATACTGAAGTAGCTTTTTGAAATTTAGAGTCTGATCAACTTCAGACTTTAATCCAGAGGAGAAATAATATTCAGCTTGCTGCGAATAGACTCAAATAAGTTTTTCTCCAAAGGTTTTGTAAATATGTCTGCCGACTGATTCTTCAAATCAATGAACTGAACCAAAATCTCGCCACTCTGGACATGATCCCTTATAAAATGATGTTGAATCTCTATATGCTTTGCCCTTGAATGAAGAATTGAATTGTTGGTAAGATTGATAGCACTCATGTTGTCGCATCTGATCTCTGTGCACGATTCTTCTATCCCAAAGTCTTTTTAGTTGTTGTTTTATCCATAGAATTTGAGAACAACAACTTCCAAGAGCAACATATTCTGCTTCTGCTGTTGATAATGTTACAGTACTTTGCTTCTTTAAGAACCAAGATACCAATACATTTCCCAATAGTTGACAAGTGTCAGATGTGCTCTTTCTATCGACTTTACAACCGGCTAAATCAGCGTCAGAATATTCAAGTAGAATAAAGTCTCATTCTTTTGGGTACCATAGATCCAGCTTTGGAGAAGTTGCAACATATTTAATAATGCGTTTTGCAACACTTAGATGAGATTCTCTTGGATCAGATTGAAATCTAGCACAGATGCAAACACTGAATAAAATATCAAGTCTAAAGGCAGTAAGGTAGAGAAGAGAACTGATCATGCTCCTGTATAGTTTCTGATCTACTTTCTTCCCCCCTTCATCCTTGTCCAATTTTGATGAACTCGACATAGGAGTTTCTATCCTCTTGCAATTTTTCAACCCAAATTTCTTGATGAGATCTTTGGCATATTTCTCTTGGTGATTGAAAATACATTTCTTTGATTGTCTGACTCGCAATCCTAGAAAGAAGGTCAATTCACCTATCATGCTCATTTCAAATTCATCCTACATAGATCTTGAAAATTTATTGCAGAGACTTTCGTTAGGAGAACCAAAGATTATATCATCTACATAAATTTTTACAAGTAGAAAATTATTTCCTTCCCTCTTAATAAATAGAGTAGTATCAACCATTCCTTTTTCAAAACTATTCTGAGTTAGAAACTTACTCAACCTTTCACACTAAGCTCAAGGTGCTTGCTTCAGTTCATACAAAGCCTTTTTCAGTCTGTAGACAAAGTCTAGTTTTCTTGAATCTTCAAATCCCGGTGGTTGTTCTTCATAGACTTCTTCTTGAATGAATGTATTGAGGAATGCAATTTTGACATCCATCTGGAATAACTTGAAATTTTTATAATAAGTCAAAAAAAGTAATAATCTAATTGCTTCTAACATTGCTACTGGTGCATAGGTCTCGTCATAGTCTATCCATTCTTCCTGTGTGTATCCTTTCGCCATGAGTCTTGCTTTGTTTTTTATCACTTTTCATTTCTCATCCATTTTGTTTCTAAAAACCTACTCCATTCCAATAACAGATTTACTTTTGGGTTTTGGAATCTGCTCCCATACATCATTGATGCTGAATTGTCTGAGTTCTTCTTACATAGCTTCTATCTAGCTTTCATCAGACAATGCTTCATCTACTCCTTTTGGTTCTATCTCAGAAACAAGTGCTAAAGCACTGGAATCTTCTCTTCCTTTGGATCTGATCCGAATTCCTTCATCAATGTTGCCAATGATGAGTTCTTTGGAATGACTTGACTTGTGCTTCCAGTTGCTGTTTGGTTTGAGAGTTTGTTGATCCTCTGTTTCGTTTGAATCTTCTCGATCTGTTTGTTGTTGTTTTCCAGAAGTTTGAACCTCTTTGGGGGAAATAGACTTTGTTAAGTCTGGAACTAGTTCAGACTCTTCAAGCTGAGTCTGATCTGGTTGATTCTGCACTTAATCCTGAAACTTGACGTTCATAGATTCTTCCATAAATTGACTCTTCTTGTTAAAGACCCTATAAGCTTTGCTTGAGGTTGAATAACCAAGGAAGATTCCTTCGTCTAATTTTACTTCGAACTTTCTAGATCGATCATTAGGATTCTTCAAAATAAAACATTTACAGCCAAAGACATGAAAGTAGGATACGTTCGGCTTCTTTCCTTTATACACCTCATAAGGAATTTTCTCTAGGATAGGCCTCAAGAATACTCTGTTGATAATATAACAAGCAGTAGAAACTACTTCTGCCCAAAATCGAGATGATATTTTGCTCTCTATCAAGAGAGTTCTGGCCATCTCCTGTAAAGATATGTTTTTCCTTTTCACAACCCCATTTTGTTCTGGAGTGTATGGAGAAGAGAAAACATGATGAAAACCATAATCATCACAGAACTTCGCAAAATCCTGATTTTCAAACTCACCTCCATGATCAATTCGTATGCTTGAAATAGCATAACCCTTTTCAATTTGAACTTTGTTGGCAAATTTTGAGAAGTAAGAAAAGGTTTTAGACTTACTTGCCAGAAAGTATACCTAAGTGAAACGAGAGTAATCATCAATTATTACCAGACAATATTTCTTTCTACCAATATTCTGAGTTCTGGTTGGTCCAAAAAGATCCATATGAAGAAGTTGCAAAACTTGATTGGTAGAAACTTGATTTATTGGTTTAAAAGAACTTCTGACATGTTTTCCCAAAACACAGGGAATGCATAACTCATTCTTCTGATAACCCAGATTAGGAAGCCCTCGAACCAGCTTCTTTAAAGAAATCTTGGCAATCTGCTTCATATTAACATGACGAAGCTTCCGATGCCAGAGACTTGCTTCATGTTGAATAGAAATAAGGCACTAAGAACTTTATGGATTTACGTCCAGAAGGTATATGTTGTCATGCCTTCACCCAGTAAAATATTGAGAGAAGTCTTGACTTGTTCCAGAACAAATGCCTTCTTGGAAGTTTATTCTGAAACTAGTATCGCAAAGCTGACTCATACTTAGAAGATTGTAGTTTAATCCTTTCATCAGGGAAACATTGTTGTTTGCCAGACTTCCAATTTTTATAATTCCACATCCTATAATTTTTCCTTTGTTGTTTCCTTCAAAAGAAAATTTTTCTCCATTTAGACTAACAAGCTTTATGAAGCAACTTAAGTCTCCTGTTATATGCCTCGAATAGCCAAGATCTAAATACCATTTGATCTTTCTTTTAATAGTGATCTGTTATCAAAAGAAAAACTCAAACTTTCTTTAGTACCCAGATTTTCTTGGGTCCAGGAGAGTTAGTGTTAAAAATAATCTTTGCCCAGTCTTTCTTAACTAGTCTCCAAACCTTAGGACATTTTTTTTCGAAATATTCTGAGTTGTTACACTTCAAACATATGAGTGCACTTCGACCAACATGTTTTACAAAAACTTTTAGAAAGTAATTTTTGTAAAATACCTTTGCAGGTCTTTGTTTAATTCTCTCTTTTACTTTAGGAAAATCAATTAATTGAATAATTTTTGAAGTCATACCCAAGCCAAATTTGTTAAACTAGGGTATTTGAGCTGAAATAATTTTCTCCAGTTTTTCAAATCCTTTTGAAAATCTTTTTGTTATACTTGAAATGTCTCTTTTTAAAGTAGCATTTTCTTTCGAAAGAGAATAAGAATTTTCTTTCAAATCATCAAAATTCCTTTTTATACTTTCAAATTTTCTTTCCAAGAAACTTCCTATTGCCTGAGCTTAAAATTTTCCCTTTTTAGTTCGGAAATCCTTTTAAGAGAGGATTTAAGACTAAGGCAAAATTCATCTATATACTTAGAGACTTTAATAGGAATTTCTGAGTTATTTACCTCAATTTCTTTGTCAGAGTCTGAATCATTGTTTGTTTCTAATTCTAAGTCTGATTTTGAATGAGCCATCAGACATATGTTGGCAAATTCTTCTTTGCTTTCCTCACACTCGGTGTCAGTCCAAGTTTCTCCTTTGAGAGCCTTTTTGTACTTCTCAGGCTTCCCTTTCTTCTTTTTTAACAAGGGACAACTATGCCACTTTTTCTTGCATTCGAAGCATATTACATCACTGCTTGTTTCAATTTCTTCTGTAGATTTCTTCTGGGAATCCTGTGAGCCTTGCTTCTTCCAATTGAACCTTCTACCTTTTTTGTTCAGTCTTCTGAATTTCTTCATCATGAGGGCTAGTTCTTCATCATCCATATCATCTTCCGAATATGTATCATCAGAATCAATGTTATATTTTAAAGCAATTAATTTCTTACATTTTGGATCTTCCTCATCATTGATCTGCTCCACTTCGTATGACTGAAGTGTGCCTATTAATTCATCTACTGATAGAGGCATAATTCTTGAGTCTCTCTGATTGAGGTCTTCACATGATTCCAGTCCTTTGAAAGTCCACGCAGTAGTTTGTTGACTTTCATTGGTTCAAAAATTGGTTGTCCTTGATATGCCAGGCCATTCACAATTTCTATAAAGTGACTGAACATATCAAGTATAGATTCTCCAAGCTTCATTCTGAATGCTTCATACTATCCGAGCAGAATGTTTATTTTTGTTTCCTTCACACAGTCAGTCCCCTCATAGGTAATATGGAGTCTGTCTCAAACTTCTTTTGTTGTTTTACAAGAAGAAATTTGGTTATATTTAGTAGGAGACAAGGCACAGTATAAAGAATAGATTGCTTTTGCGTCAAGAGCCTGTCTCTTGGTAGTTTCAGCTCGAGTTGATTCATCAGCATCGATCACTTCTTTCCCTTTGTCTGAAGCTTATGTTACTTTAGGATTGATTCATCTTTCAACAACATCCCATCTCAGGGATCTCTGGATCTGAGAAATGCCTTCATCTTGTTCTTCTACACGTTGTACTCATTTCCATCGAAGTAAGGAGGTCTGGTGTTGCTTTGACCTTCAACCAGTCTTGGAGCCAAAATACTAGCCATAGAAGATCTTTAGCTTAGAAATAAAACACTTCAATAAGTAAGCACACGAGCTTTGATACCAATTGAAAACGCTAGTATGAACACCTAGAGGGGGCTAAATAGGTGTGAACATTTTTTTCCACGAAATGTAGTAAGAATATTTTCCTTTTGAAACTAAGTCTGAAGAACGGCGAACTTTGAAAGAGTTCAGACTTTAACTATTAAATAGAACTACGAACAAAGTAAAGGAGTTTAGGGAAGAGAAAATGAACACAGAATTTATAGTGGTTCGACTTAGATCAAGCCTACGTCCACTCTCCCACACTAACAGCTTTTTGGTTGGTTTCCACTATAAATCAAAAGAGAATTTACAGTCTTGCAATCTTGACTTCTTAGTGAGGAGTCTCTGCTACTCTCACGAAGTCACACTATAAGCCTCTCTCTCTCTCTTTTAAGTACAAATTTGAGTACAACGTAAGGAATAACAAGAAAATGGGAAGTTTCAGACTTTGGAATTCTTCTTTCACGCACGCTTTCGAATGACTGGAGATGTCTCCTTAAATACTCCTTCATACCTTTTCGACCGTTGGCACTTTCCAAAGAAATTCTTTCAATCAACCCGTTAGACATAATTAATCAAGGAGATCTCAAGCCGTTTGAAGATTGTGATGAAAGTCCATCAATCATGCTTGCCCATACAATCGGGATCTTGGTTTCCATAAGTAGATTCTTTCCAAATAAGCTTGCTATCCGTGACAATTTGTTGTTTCCAAATTGATTTCAATTAAGATAACCAATTTGGTAGGTGATATTCCCAACCAGAAAGCTTAATGTATCTTGTACGAGTTGAAGCCTTAAAGAAAGAAAGATAATCTTGAGTCTGATTCCGTCTTCATTTTTCACTTGCGTTTAGTCTGGAATTTGTCAGAGTGGGCAAACTTCTAATGCAAGATAGACTTTAACATAGAAGTCTGGCAATCTTGAGAATAGAACTTAGATAAGTTTTGTCAACTTCAAAACATCATAGGAGTTTTCTCCAACATTTCCAACATAATTCTATTTATCAGTTCCATGACTCCATTTAGCTATGATGTGTTTGTAATAGTGTGATATTTCACCATGTCTTCCTCTATGCAAAATCAACTAAGCTCCTCTAAATAAAATTCCAACCATTTATTTGTTTTCAATCACGTGATCTTTCTTCTTATTTGCTTTTCGATCATCGCCTTCCACAACTTGAATTGGCCAAGTGCCTCACGTTTGTGATTAAGAAGACAAATCCAGACTTTTTTGAAACATCATCAACAAAGGACAATACATATTGGGCACCATCAAGTGTATGCAACGTACAATCTTTGAAGGTTGGTGAACTGTCATAGTGAACTTTACTCTTGATTGACTACTCATGTTGTGGTATTCACAAAAGTTCAGCTTTTTAAATTGATGGCCTCCTACTTGTGACTCAAAATAATTATCTCTTTCTCACTTGTGTGTCCAAGTCTCATGTCACAATAGCATTGTATCTTGACCAAAAGTAATTGAAGAATCTAGCAGATGAACCAATCACCATTGTTCCCTAAAGAAGTTACAACTCGCAATTCATCTTCCCTTGCATTAAAGTAAGCACATTTTAAGAGACCTTTAAAACTCTACCTTTAGCAAAGATCCGATATTCAACCTATCAAGAGCACTTGGTGAGACAAGGTTCTTTTTTAGCTTCAGTACATACCTTGCGTCAATCAACGTTCTCATGGTTCCACCGTACATCTTAATCCGAATGATTCTAATCCCTGCTACTTCACAAGTAGCACCATTTCCTATATGTCACGCCTCGATCCTCCGAACGCGTGCCCATCCCTTTGCGGTCGATTAAATAGAGACGTCCTAGGATGCATCGCCTACCCATTTATTTTAATGCACATGTGGAAGCAATTAAATAATCCTCAGACAACAATAAGATGGGATAGGAAAGTAGGGCCATAATTTTGAAAACCAACATCACACTTATATATACATATCACAATCAGTTACATACAATACCAACTGATATATATATAAGTTCTACAGAACATGGGGGTTTCACAAAACTATGAATCCTCGTCATCCTCGTCATCCTCTCCATCATCATCCACACTTCAATTGGAGCCTTCAGCAGAATGCACCGGGGACTCTGGTTCTTCAAGACTTGGGTTTACCGCGTCTACAATCGAACCTCCAGAGGGATCTGCAGTACCCTTCCCAAAAGCCACTTCTAATACATACAGAGGTATCTCAGACTCCAGTATGGAACCTTCTCTCTGGCCATCTTGAGCCTGGTGGTACCACGATATGTATCGGTAGGGCACTTTGTGGGTGAGACCCGCATTGACCCAGACTATGGACCTTACCAGCTCATAGTTCCAACCCTTAGGGCCCTTATGCATCAGAATGTAAGATGTCTGTTCTGTAACTTTCTTTGGTAGGCCAAAAAACTCAGGAGCTGCCATCTAAGGACCTGAAATGTTATCCCACAACGAGGTGAGACGACGTCTCAGCGAGTTCTACCCCCTAAGACCTAACTAGAAAGGAAATACGCTCTAAGGCTACCTAAGCACAAACACGAGTCAGATGACTTACCTTAGCCTCAGTCTCTTCCTGCAAGTCAGTACAATTCTAATAACCATTCAATCATTTCAACAAATCATTTCAACACATCAAGACAGATCGAATCATCGATCAATCAACTCAGTTGATTACATGTCATCACAACCATTCCCCGATCATCTCAATCAATACTATCCATAAAGTTCGATCATAATCAAGACTGCTCATTCTAAACTGATAATAGATAATATAGCTCACTAGAAGCTGCCTCAATATTGATATATTATACTAATTATGCTAGCCAGAAGCTGCCGCAATATTGATATAGTATACTAAATATGCTCGCCAGAAGCTGCCGCAATACTGATATGGTATATACTAAACAAATCACCATTTTTATCATTCTTGATAAAAATAATCGTGTGAGGGTACACGATCGGCCTTAGTCAAAAATATAATATTTTCACCTTTGAAAATCCCATTAATTTCAACAGTCCACAAACCCATTGTTGGCGCTGTAAATCGACGGCCGGTGATTTTCCAATTAATTACAAAAATTAAATAAATTTAGGAATAAATTCCTAAAATACAAATCATACAAAATCTACACGAATTAGAACTCAATTAAATAAACGGATCACGCTATTGCAATCAACATAAAATTCCGGTCACCAGCTATCCCGGTTTAATTTTCGAAAAATAAATAAATAATTAATTAATTACGAAAAATAATTATTAAATGCAAATAAATAGGACAAGTTTGAGACACCTAGAGTGTCATAACTTGGCATGGAGAGACATTTAAGTGCCAGTTTCGGAGTAAAGTGGAACATTTAAGTGCCACTCCGGCCAAAATTCAAATGGCAATTTTCCAACAAGTTGGGTGCAAAACGGCGTCGTTTTGTATGCTAACGTGGCGAAAAATGCAAAAAACGTCGTCGTTTTGTGTCGATGTGTGAATAATTAATATAAAAATTAATTAAATTAAATTTAAACTTAATTTTATTTAAAATATTCTAAAAAATAAAAAACTTTAAATTTTAAAAAACTTTAAATTTTAAAAACTTTAAAATTAAAAAACTTTAAATTAAAAAACTTTAAAAATTAAAAAATTAAAAAAATAAATTTAAAAAACTTTAAATTTAAAAAAATTAAATTAAAAAACTTTTAAATTTAAAAAACTTCCATATTTAAATTTGAAGTTTTTAAATTTTCAAAACTTTTTAAATTTTCATTTTTTTAAATTTAAAGTTTTTAAATTTAATTTTTTTTAATTTTAAGTTTTTTTTTTTAATTTTTTTTAATTTTTAATTTTTAATTTTTTTTAATTTTTTAGAATATTTTAAATAAAATTAAGTTTAAATTTAATTTAATTAATTTTTATATTAATTATTTACACATCGACACAAAAACGACGTCGTTTTTGCATTTTCGCGCCAGTCGCGTCGCGTGCAAAACGACGCCGTTTTGCATCCAACTTGTTGGAAAATTACCACGTCGCCCATTTGGCCGGAGTGGCATTTAAGTGTTCCACTTTACTTTGAAACTAGCACTTAAGTGTACATTTCCGAAGTTATGGCGTTATGGCAGTTAAGTGTCTCTCCGTACCAAGTTATGACACTTGGGCTGTTCTTCTACCTAAATAGGACTTAGGCCCGAAAAGCCTAATTAAAAGCCAAGACGAGCCCAGAAAATTTTCAAACTACTCTAGATTATTACTAGAGCTTGTCTAGGCTTTAAGTACACTACTCTAACCACCTAACATGCAATAACGGTTAATTAAATTGCTAATCTACTCTAACTATCCACCTAATCCATACTTAGTCTAAACTAAACAATCCTTAAACGGCATTAATTTAATAAGTAAGGATTAGTGAGTTAAACTCACTTGATTAATGATCCGCTCGGATCAAAACAACGGGAACGTGGTGAGGCTTGACAAACTCCAAAGCGGGCTCACCAAACGGGGTCGAGAATAGCTCGAAAATGGCCCAAAACCGTGGTTGGAAACCCACACTTGTTTAGTTCTATGGCTGGATTGATCTTAGCCGAGAGAGGAGGGTCGGTCGGCTGGTTGAGGCGAGGATGAACGGCGACAATGCAATGGCTCAAACGAACGACTCCGATGGCTAGTGGCAACTCAGGCGTCCACGACGGTGACGTACAGCTGCCTAGCAACTTTGAGCAGCTGCGAACAAGGGCAGAACAAGCGGCTGGAAGTGCAGGCAAGCAAGGTGATCGCGGGGGGCTTGGCGCGAGCAGGCGCATAGTGGCTCCAATGGGGCTGCTCGGCATTTTCTGGTTCGGTTCCTCAATTTGTTGAGCTCAAAACAGCAAGAAGAAGGGGGAGAAGGGAGTGCTCGACAGGTGAGAAGGGAGGGAGAAGGAAGGAGACAAGTTGCTTGAGGGGGGGACCACTTGGTCTTCTCTTCTTATCTCTTTGTTCCCCAAAATTGGTCTCCACCACCAACTGGCTTACTCAGCCAATTTCTAGATCAAAGTGCCATCTTCTAGAAGCTTGAAGTGGTCCAAAAGGTTGGGTCCATGGGGGCACACGAATTTCACTTGATTTTGCTTCAATTGAACTTCCATTTCTCTTTGAATCAACACCAATTGGCCCTAAAAAATTCAACCAACATAACAACAATCAAATTGGCATTTTTCCTTGCCAATTGAACTCACTTGCATCTCAATTGCACGATAAAAAATGGTCCTTTGAATTTTCTGGATAAAAACGACCCTACCTCGACTTTTTCCCAAAAAATCTCGGTTTGCAGAAAAATCTTCGGAGACTAAGTCGATGTTCCTAAAATGACTTGTGACAAGATAGAACTTTCAATTTCTGAAATCGGATTCAAATTCGTGGTTAATTTCAATCTGGCATGATTTTAGCGTGACCTAGGCGATCGAGTAGCTTTTAGAAATTTTTAGTGTAAATGACCCATGGTCAATTTTCTTCAAGACACAATGAACCTCTTTGACACATTGGCAACTCTCGGTTATTGTGATAATCTCGAGAATTCAAATACGGACATAGGGTACCAAAACAATAGAAAAATCAGTCGAGTGTCGGTCGACGAGAATTTTGTAATTTAGTGGAATCACCAGCATTTAGCCACATATCTCTATTGAACCGACCTATCTCTGATCTCTAATTGACTTTTAACTGTGCCATAATGATCTCTGTAGATGAGCACGGTCGAGTAGTCAAGTCCTAGTTGAATTCCCAAGTCTATTGCATTAAAATCTCCTAATGACTTTCCCAAATAGTCTAGTTATCTCAAGAGTGATCAGTTTTGAGAACAGCACTATAGGCGCGTTGATGAAAAACCCGATTAATTTAATTGAAAGCATAAGTAAAAATCCAAGATGTCACACTATAAGCACCTTACCACCCTCTATTTATAGATAGGTAGTACACTAGTGTCTATGAAAAGTCACGTGATAAAAGCATCTAGAGTCAAGCACCCAAACATTACCTAATGAACTTGTGATGACTGCCAACATATCATCAAAATTACTGGAATTGTTATATGTTGTGGTAACAATATTACCATAGCTTACAAACTCCACCTTTACTCTTGTGCCCTTGTACTTTGGACAACCTCTCCTATAGTGCCCTACTTCATCGCGATGATAATGTCAAAGGTTCTAGATGTTGAACCTCGATCTAGAGTGCCCCTTCATTTGCCACCTATAGATTATCTTCATTCATCTCGACAATGGAGAACAAAACTTTGTGCTATTTTGCATTAAGTTATATTCTCACAACTTCTGCCACTCCTTTGAAAATGAGGTGACGTTTACCTCTTCCAAGGAGATCGTGATGCACCCTTGTATAGTGAATCAATAAAGTGCTCAAAAGAATCCAATGGAGATGAAAGCAATAATATACCTTGTTTTTCATTAGGCAAGTCCTCATTGACATTTTTCAAGTTTATGAGCTCATTTAAGTTGGCTCTCATGGATGGGCCTTTGAACATCCAAAATTGAAATATCCTTTACAGCATATACAAACAATTGTTCAAACTGTTCATCAAATAAAGTAACTCAAGCTTTGCCCACAAAAATTTGCGATATCTTTCTCTTCGACCACTTCAATCAATACTTCATCCGATAGAGTCAATACGGTTATACTCTTCGTCTTCTCTATCAACTCAACCGTATCAGCCTCTTTATCATTTCTGGCAATTTATTCTTGCTATCAACGCTTTTGCTAATCTTGAGGTTGTCAACATAGTAGGTATCTTAATATATCTCCAAACCGCGATCGAACAACCAAAAGCCTCAAATCAACTCTAGAAACCCTAACATTAGTTCTGATATCAACTATTATAGTATAACGCGAAAACTAATGGGATCTTATAATTAAATTAACGTGAAATTGCCAAAGAAATAAATGAGAAACAGAAAGAAAGAAAAAAAAAAAAAAACATGTGGTTTGGACCATGTATCAGTACCTACTCCATGTGAAGAACCTGTAGTAAATAATCCATTAATAATTGAATAATCGAGTGTTACAAAGACTTACATGTTCGAGTGTTCCCACTAAATTACATCCAAATTCACAATGTCCTAACTAAAACAACTTAATTGGATGTGAAACCAACAAATCCCTCCATGTGTTCGGCGCTCCTTTTGTTCAGAGCGTTCCTTCCTTCGCACGACTAAAAGCAGTGCTTCCCTGTGCGGTCGCTATCGCACCCCTTTTTGTGCTGCTTATAGAAGGAATGAATCGGTAAAACAAAAAGTTCTCTCTCTCTCTCTCTCTCTCTCTCTCTCTCTCTCTCTCTCTCTCGAGTCGAAAGTCTGAGGAGTCTCTCAAGACGCACTTTCTTTTCGACTATTGCCTTCTGCTCTTGTTCAGACATAACAAGCTTGTATTCTGTAAGTGAAGGATACAACAGCAGATCAAATCTGGATCTCAAAGATGAACAAAAGCACAAGCAACAATCAGTCGCCGAAAGTAGAGCGGAAAACCATGGAGAAAAATCGAAGAATCCACATGAATATTCTCTGCTCCAAGCTTGCTTCCCTCATTCCTCAACACCATATCTCCACTTCTTTGGTCTCTCTCTCTCTCTGGGTTTACTAGAAGTGATCGAGTGCCTAACTTTCTTTCCGAGGTTAAAAACCGTTAGATAACCCTGCAATTTCCATTTCTTTATTGGCTTCTTAACAAGTTCTTGAAAACCACTAGTCTTTTGAAATGAAGTTTTCTTGGGAATGGATGGAATTGATCTATCAAAAATTTGTTGTGTATCATTAGTAACAAGAAAGAGTGAAAATATCGGGTCGTGTGTATCAACTTCAACTAACAAGAAAGAGTGAAAATATCCTTAATTTCCCCTTCTCCTTTTTTGGGTTTCAGGAATCGCTGTCGCAGCAAGATCAGCTGGATCAAGCTACATCATACATAAAGCAGTTGAAAGAAAGGATTGATGGGTTGAAACTGAGGAAGGACCAAGCAGTACTAAAGTCCGAAGGGATTGACACGAGCAGCTCTTTGACTTCATCGATTGATCAGGAGGCCAATTTAGGGTTCACGCTTCCCGTGTTTCAACTGAGAGACCACGGTTTAGGTCTGGACGTGATCTTGATCAGTGGGAGGAGGAAGAACTTCATGTTGTATGAAGTGATCAGCATTCTCGAGGAAGAAGGAGCTGAGGTTGTCAGTGCCAGCTTTTCTGTTGTCGGTGATAAGATCTTCCACACACTCCATGCTCAGGTAACTCATTATCTCGAATTATTTCATCGAGGATGTTATAATTTTGGTTTAGCAGGAAAAAAGATCATGTAATCTTGATGTCATCCTCACTTAATTAAAGAATGGAAACTAGGGTTCCTTGAGTACACGCGTCTTGGAGCAGCCAATCTCTGGAGGAAATTTAAATTGGAGAGATGGTGAGGTATTAACTGATTTTGGCGAGTCAAAAGTTATAAATACCACAAAATAGGTTAGCCTTTAAGGTAGAGGTTAAATATATATACTTTAAAGCGGAACTAGGTTCGGAAGTCTACTTTTAACAGGATATATAAGTACTGCAAACTTCACCATGCTTCGTACTTGGTGCGTCGAAAATTAGGATGACAATTTCTGTCGCTAAGTTTTATTTTCTTTCGTTCCTCTCTTTAGTTATTTGTTGTAAGCATTTTGTCTGCCCCATGATTAGACATCTAGCTATCATTTTATAGTTTGTGATGGACTTGCAGGTGAGATTATGTAGAATTGGAGTAGAGACCACAAGGGTATATGAGAGATTGAAAGAATTGATCCACTGATTCTCTCTCCAAAGGTCGACCTTTTAACGTAGCAACAACAAATAGTATGAGAAAAGACAAGAACTTTTGCCTGAAAAATGGTAATCGGCGAATGCAGATTGGGGATGGAACGAAATTCATAGTCAACATATGTTTTTATGTCTGTTGCAGAAATAAAATAGCTACTACCGGTGAGCTATATAGTTATTAGTAGCAAATGTTGGAGAAGTTATCTTGGTAATATAAAAGATCAACAGAGAGTGATATGTGTGTAAGGCTTACGTATGGTTATTAATATCAGTTCTGAAGCAATTTTGGATCTCTAAAATATCCTTTTTTCACAGCTCGTCAAGGAGTTGCAATTTACATCCTATCGGTTCACTTTGAGAAAAAAAAATTGATCTTTTGCATAAGATGTAGCTTTGGCAAGGCATCTTACTCTGTTGGAAAATCCTAAGGTAGTTAACTGAAATCACAAGAATTAAGGTTCTGTATCAAGGTCATGCTTGTTCTGAAATTCCTACATTGATATCCATGCAAGTGGTAATAAACCTTGAGTTGTTGTCGAAATGAAACTTTGAGGATTGTACCTATACAGATGTTGGAGAGAAGAGGCCAAAACTTTGATTTCAAAGAATATTTTATGGTCGAGTCATGTGATAATTTTCAGTGAAACTATCTCAACTAGTACTGCTTTAGTATTCTTCCCAAAGAATTATGGTTCTTGCTGATGTTGTGGTGCTATTGTAGAGCTACATGCATGTGAGTTTTAGGGTTTTAGACAGAGCCGATGGGCTAGTCTGGCACCATAATTTGATAAAGAACTGGGTCTGGTCATACTTTCATAATCGTGACATTAATCAGTATTTCTAGGCAGGCATTAACTCCGTTTAAATCATTAAATCCAATGAATTTCACGTCAAATTTGATGGACCGTGTCATTTTCTCTCTATCAATCTTTTGGGAGAGAAAATGAAAACGATGAGTTGCGTGAAACTAAACAACTAAATACTAATCATGGCAACACTTGACAAAAAGAATTCATGACCCTGCTAATGGAAAACCGAGAAAGAGAGATCAGAATTTTAGAGGGTGGCAAGCTCCATCATTAACAGCAATAATAAAGCCATTTGATAAGAAATACTTTGAGATATTACTTATGTTATGATATAGTATGGAAGCTAATCAGATCTTGCAATTAAATCAAAATGAAATCATCGGAGAAATAAATAACAAACAATAAAAAACGCTTGAGATTTACCTAATTTGGTTTGAGTATTGATATTTACTCCAAAAGTAAATAATTCATTAATGATCGTAGAATCATATAGTGTGTGGCATGATCCATGCCTAAATTAAATCCAAATCCATAATCAAACCGCTCATGTGGACGCAAGATTCAAATACTCCCTACTCCCATGTGTTCCACGCTCCTTTTTGTTCAGAACGTCCCTTCGTAGGTCTGAAGGGGGATGCTTCGCTACGCGGCCGCCATCGTACGCGACCGACTTTTACTTCCCATTACAGAAGGAAGGAAACCAGGAAGGAAAACCCGTGCTTTTCTTTCCTCCTCCGACAGTCTCCTGGCTCTTAATGCAGCATGCACATGTGTATTTAGAATAGCTGATCCCTACTTTCCGTAGGGCGAGAAGACGTCCCTCTCCTCCACACAATACGAAGAAAAGAGTCCAAAAAGTCAAAAGTTTGGACAGTCTTCCTCAACGGAGGACAAAATCAAGTTCCCCCGCCTTATAATTCCAAGTTCGATTCTGATTGAAAGGAACACCGAATTTCAGCAAACCAAAATCCTCCCAGCAAGATCGAACAAGTCACTTTAATGCGACCGTTGTCGTTTTTTCCCCTTATACCAAGCTTAGATTTCAAGGAAAACGAGGTACAAAAATGTTGATGTTGCTCAAATTTATCCGCACGAATTTTTTGTTTTTGGTCAACCAAGTATATTCGTGGATTTTGGAGCTTGGAGAAGCTTGACGGGCTTCTTTTAGGCCTACTTGATGAAATTCCATAAACCCATAAAACCCTCCATATATGGAGGAGGACTTTCAAACTCCTCACCTCACCTATTCCCAAGTGAGAACTTATACAGAGCGTGAGACAATAGAGCGTTAACTTAACATTTATACTTTTGAAATATGATATAACTTCGATTTTTTAAAACGCATGTGATTTCTCAAGTGACTATCACTTGCAAACATTTGCACTTCGCCTCCTCCTCAAGCTCTCAAGTAGCCTATGTGTCTTCAAGAACTTAAATGCCCTTTCAAGTCAATTCGCCCTTTGGTCACACCATAACTCTTTCTATTGAACCCCGCTTCAAAGTACATAGGGCCTATTTGGTAACACTCCCGGAAACAACTGATTCTGTTCTTTTGTTCTCGAAATAAAAAAAGAATAAAAATTCATTTGGTAAATTTTTTGTTTTTGGGAACAATAATCCATTTTTTCGTTCTCGGAAAATTTTTTTTTTTTTTTTTTTTGTTCCCGAAAATAGATTTGGAACTGATTCAAAACGTAGAAAATAGTTGTTCCTTGTTTTCGGGAACAATTTCTAGAATCAAGTTTAATTTTTCTTCTTTTCTCTTTTCTTTTTTTCTTTTCTCCTTCTCTCTTCTTCTTCTTCCTCTCGGCCGACTACCGTTGCCGCTACCGTCGGCTAGCAACCAACTAGGTGAGGTCCAGTGAGCTTGCCGGAGTCTCGCCTGGCCACCAGCAAGCCTCGACTCCACCCAATTTTGGCTAGGCTAACGCAAGGCGAGGCTCTAGCGAGCTCGTCGTACCTCGCCTAGCCAATTGCCAGCCACCGCCATGGTCGGCAACTAGCCACAAAGAAGAAGGAAGAAGAAAAGAAAGGAAAAAGAAAAAAGAAAAATATAATAAAAGTATTAAAAATTAAAAACTAAAAAAATTAAGAATTTTACCAAACGCATTTTATCTTAAGAATGCAAATTTTAAACAATTATCAAGCGCATTCAAAAACTCAGAAATTGTTCTTGAGAACAGAACAAAAAAAAAAATCATCTTTGAGCAAAAATTGTTTCAAAGAATAGAATAATTATCAAATGCGCATTTATAGTCAATAGAAAGCCATTTCAACGTATTACAAGAACCTCAATTTGGCCAACCCAAAATCAAGCCGAAAATCGACAAAATACAGCCTTGAAGTTGCTAGATACGCACTATTCATCATGCATAGGAAACTTCAAATTTTTGTTTTGGGTAAACTGTAAATTCATATCAAATTTTGTAAAATCCTACAGGCTCCACAACATCCTAATTATCATTTTCATGAAAATCATAGCTCAACAACTGAAAAATCAAATTTTGCAACTTGAATTTCACATAATTTCGAATTTAAGTCCTAACCATGAAAACTAATCCGATTGGAAGAACAAGGGCCGCAAATACTTACCCTATGTTGCGTAGGCGAGGCGTCCATGGAGAACATGCCTAAAGCTCTTGGTCTTCTTTTCTTCTTCCTCTTTCTTTTATTTCCTTTTCTTTCTTCTTCTTTTTCCTCTCTCTCCCCTAAAGCTCTTGGTCTCTCTTATTGTTGAAGCGAACGTGCCTTCTTTGCCCTTTTTGTTGACTTTTCAACATTTTATTCTTCTTTTTCCTTTTTTTGGCCCCATCACTCTTGGCTAAGTCAAAATATTACAATGACAACTATTTATGTCCTCCTTAATTCAAGGTTTGGGTTAGAATCATCATGTTTATTTATTCTTTTGAGCTCATCCCCAATAGTACAAACCGGCGTGTCTATACTAATTACCCGTTATGTCTTGCTAAAGTGAATGGAGAAATAAGTCAGGTACTCAAATAATCTAGAGTAAATCATTTTTAGCGAAAAAAGACTTTAATTTTTTTTCAGGAGGGTTAATGGAGTTTTATGAAAGTTATATAAGACAACAGAGAAAAACTAATTATTGCTGGATTTGCATGTAAAGTTGAAAGATACTATCCATTACCTGATATAAATATTTCGTCCGCATCCATTAGTTAATATATAGCTATCAAATCGAGTATCTCAAGAAATATGTATTCGACCACATAAAACAATAATGAAGTGCTTTTAGAAGAGAAAATCACGTCTTTCACATTGCAAAATACACCTATTATATTTTTAAAAATATATAAATGAAAATTCTTTTTTATCTGTTATTTACATTGTCCTTTTTGTGTTTTAATGGTTCTATTTAAATTTTAACTATTTAATATTGTCCTTTTGGATTTGCCTTTTGATCCCACCAACAAAATCTTCACGCTCCCTCTCGGGAAAAAAATATTAGGTAGAGTTAAGGTAGCCACGTGTAAAATTCCTAGTCCATTTATTGGGAGACGTGTCTTCCAGGCCAACCGCAAGTCAAACCTTCTCTTTCTTCGCCCTCTTTTCAATTTCTCTCTCTCTCTCTCTCTCTTGCTCCTTGCGCTTCTCCTTCTCCCTCCCACTCGTGACCATTCCCACTCGTGACGGAGCCCGCCATCCGATAAACCCCGCCTTCTCCATATCTGCCTCGTCCGTTGCCTACGCCGTTTGATGAAACCACGTCGAATGATGCAGTGTGCTCTCTCCGTCTCTCTCTTGACCAGTTCTGTCTCGCCCTCTCCGTTGCCTGATGAACCACGCCGCCGCCGCTGCCGCCGCCGCCGCCGCTGCCTCCACCCTTGGTCCAAGAACAAGCCCAAGCCCCCCGTCGTTCGCAACCTTGAGCCCTCTCTCAACCAGTCCCTCTGCTCCGATGTCGTTGCCTCCCGAACCCTCGCCAGATCCAGTGATAAGTTATAACGACCTTGGCCACGAGGGTCAAGCTCTCGGCAAATCCAACAACCCTCGCTTGTGGCGGGTGAGGGCCACGACACCTCACTGATATCGTTGCCTCCCAAAGCCTCGTCAGATTCGGCGAGGGCGAACCACAAGGTTTGCTTCCTCGCCGAATCCAACGAAAGTGATGCTCCCGCCCTTGGTCCAAGAACAAACCCAAGCCCCCCATCGTTCGCAAACCCGAGCCCTCCCTCAACCCCTGCATCCTCGAGGTGCTCGGCTATGATGTTCTCACCTCCCTAACTCTTATGTCGCCGCCTCTCAAACCCTTGCCAAATCCGACAAGAACAACCCTCGCCTTGGCTGCAAGGTTCAAGCCCTTGCCAAATCCGGTGACCTGCCTATGGCAGGTGAGGGCTGTAACACCTCACCGATGTCATTGCCTCCCAAGGCCTCGCTAGATCCAACGAGCGTCTAGCCTTCACCAAATCCGACGAAAGCGATGTTCACTAGCCATAGGGACACCCTTGTCGGTCCTCACACGTGTGGCTGGCCAAAGAGAAAGAAAAGAAAAGAAAAGATAGAAACAGGAAAGAAGAAAGAGAAACGAAGGAGAAAGAGAGAGGTTGGAGAAGGTGGGCCTACAAACGACACATGTCACTCGTAGAATGGACTTGTGTAGAGCTGAGGTGGCTACCCCAGCTCTACCTAATATTTTCTCCCGTCTCCATACTCCAACAATGTGATGCATTAGATCAATATTAATTAGTGTCGAATATGATCCAATTCTTTTGAATTTCTACTCGCAATCTGTTGCATAGCTTAGCGTACAAATTTGAAAATCTAACGTTGCTTTTTGATTGAACTTATCTTCAAAATGCATGCTTTTGGAAAAGAAGAGCAGGAAATAGAGTTGTCAAACTAGGTCGAGCTGGCCTCGACTAAAGGCTACAGTCAATGGTCCATGCTGTGCCGGTCGGACGCCTCAATCAGCCCAGCACGGTCCAAGGAGCGATTCCAGCACACAATTTTTAGGGCCCTTGTGTGGCCGAATTGCCTTTGGCCACATCTTTCCTATCATTCAATGTAGACGTAGATGTAGACAGTCAATAAGGAATCGACAACTTGAGGAATGCAAACTTTCAATGATTGAGTGGCGAAGGGCTTTGTGAAGGAAGATAGCAACAAGTCATTGTCATTAATAATTATAGTTATTGGCCAATTATTAAACAATATACTCTACGAGAAGAGCTCACAACAAATAATACACTAATAATTGAATAATCGAGTGTTACAAAAACTTATATATATATATATAGTGTGTGTGTTAAAATATTTAAATAAGTCACGTCTTCATTTAATAACTAAGCTTTTAGAATAATTTAGCGTGGTCCCGTAAAATCTTACTAAGTGTTTTCCACATCAGATTACTTCCAAATTCACAATGTCTACAGCTAAAACAACGGAGCTGGATGTAAAACTCAAGTAACAAATTCCTCCGTGTTCGGCGCCCTTCTGTTCAGAGCGTTCCTTCGTACGACTGAAAAGGAGTGCTTCACGGTGCGGTCGCTATTCTACCCGACCCCTGTTTGTGCTGCTTAGAGAATGGAGGAATCGGTTAGCACTCCACTTGCTTTTACTTTTCTTTGCTCTTCATCAATAATCTCTCAACTTATAAGCACGCTTTCAAACCACAACACCCCCCTCCAAAAAAAAAAAAAAAGTCTCAGGAGTCTCTCGAGACGCACTTTCTTTTCAACTATTGCCTTTTTCTCTTGTTCAGACACAACAAGCTTGTATTCTGTAAGTGACTGATACTGTAGCAGATCAAATCTGGATCTCAAAGATGAAGAAAAGCACAAGCAGCAATCAGTCGCCAAAGGTAGACCGCAGAACCATGGAGAAAAACCGAAGAATTCACATGAATATTCTCTGCTCCAAGCTTGCTTCCCTCATTCCTCAACACCATGTCACCACTTCTAAGGTCTCTCTCTCTCTCTCTCTCTCTCTCTCTCTCTCTCTCTCTCTCTCTCTCTCTCTCTCTCTCTCTCCCTCTCTCTGGGTTTACTAGAAGTGATCAAGTAAAATGCCTAACCTACTTTCCGAGCTTGAAAACCATTAGATAATGCGGCAATTTCCTTTTCTTTATTGGCTTCTTGACTACAAGTTCTTGAAAACAGCCTACCTTTTGAAATCAGAAATTTTCATGGAAATGGATGGCATTGATCCATCAAAAAAATTTTGTGTATCATTAGTAAAACATGTAAATAAATCCAGGTTGCGTGTATCAACTTCAACAATCAAGATAGAGTGAAAATTTCCTTAACTTCTCTTTCTCTTTTTTTGGGTTTCAGGATTCACTGTCGCAGCAAGATCAGCTGGATCAAGCTGCATCATATATAAAGCAGTTGAAAGAAAGGATTGATGGGTTGAAACTGAGGAAGGACCAAACAGTACTGCAGTCCGGAGGGATTGACACAAGCAGTTCTTTGACTTCATCGATTGATCAGGAGGCCAAACTAGGGTTCGTGCTTCCCGTGTTTCAACTGAGAGACCACGGTTTAGGTCTGGAAGTGATCTTGATCAGTGGGAGGAGGAAGAACTTCATGTTGTATGAAGTGATCAGAATTCTCGAGGAAGAAGGAGCTGAGGTTGTCAGTGCCAGCTTTTCTGTTGTGGGTGATAAGATCTTCCACACACTCCATGCTCAGGTAACTCATTTATCTCGAATTATTTCATCGAGGATGTTATAATTTTGGTTTAGCAGGAACTAAGATCATGTAATCTTGATGTCATCCTCAATTAAAGAATGGAAACTAGGGTTTCTTGAGTACACGCGTCTTGGAGCAGCCAATCTCTTGGGGAAATTTAAATTGGAGAGATGGTTTTTAATACCACATCATATGATAAGTTAGCCTTCGACCAAAAAAAGAAAGTTAGCCTTTAAGGTAGAGGCTAAATACATATACTTTGAAGCGGAATTAGGTTCGGGAGTCTACTTTTAAGAGGTTATATAAGTACTGCAAACTTCACTATGCTTCGTTCTTGGTGCGTTGAAACTTAGGATGACAATTTTCATCGCTAAGTTTTATTTTCTTTCGTTCCCCTCTTAAGTTTTTTGTTGCAAGCGTTTCGTCTGCCCCGTGGTTGGACATCTAGCTCTCATTTTTTATCTTATGATGAAATTGCAGGTGAGACTATGTAGAATTGGAGTAGAGACCGCAAGGGTATATGTGAGATTGAATGAATTGATCCACTGATTCTCTATCGATCTTCTAATATGGCAACAACAAACAGTATGAGAAAAGACACGGACTTTGCGCCTGAAAACTAGTAATCGACGGAAGCTGATTGGAGATGGAATGAAATTCATAGTCAATGTATGCTTTTATGTCCGTTGAAGAACTAAAATAGCCACGACTAGTGAGCTATATAGTTATTAGTAGCAAATGTTGAAGAAATTATCTTAGTAATGTAAAAGACCAACAGAGAGTGATATGTCTAAAAGGCTTACATATGGTTATTATGTGCCGTTTGTCTACCCATACATAGATATACACAAGTTCTAAAGCAATTTTGGATCTCTAAAATATCTTTTCAACCGCTTGCGGGGGAGTTGAGTTGATTCACTTCAAGAAATAAATTGATCTTTTGGATAAGATGTAGCTTTGGCAAGGCATCTTGCTCCGTTGGAAAGCCATAAGGTAGTTAACAAGAATTAAGGTTTTGTATCAAGGTCGTGGTTCTTCTGAAACTCCTACATACGAGTGGTAATAAACCTTGAGTTGCTATCGACTTCGAGGAGTATTCTTGTACAGATGTTGGAAAGAAGAGGCCAAAACTTTGATTTCGAACCTTACCAAAAAAATTTTTTTTAAAAAGCCTTACCCAAAAAAAAAAAAAAAAAAAAAAACTTTGATTTCGAAGCAGATTTTATGGTCAAGTCATGTGATAATTTTCAGTGAAATTATCTCAATCAGTACTGCTTTAGTATTCTTCCTAAAGAGTTATGATTCTTGCTGAAGTTGTGGTGCTATTGTAAAGCTACATTCATGTGAATTTTAGGGTTTTGGACAGAGCTAATGAACTAGTCTGATTTGAAGAAGAACAGGGGTTTGGTCCTACTTTTGTACTTGCGACATGAATAAGTAGTTCTCGACAGATATTAACTCCGTTTGAATCGCTAAATCCGATGAATTTCACGTCAAATTCGATGGACTATGTCATTTTCTCTCTATTAATCTTTTGGGAGAAAATAAAAACAATGAGCTGCATGAAACTGAACAACTAAATACTAATCACGGCAACACTTGACAAAAAGAATTCACGACCCCAATAATGGAAGACCGAGAAAGAGAAGGATCAGAATTTCAGAGGGTGGCAAGCTCCATCATTAACAACAATAATAAAGCCATTTGACAAGAATTAATCTGAGATATTACTTGTGATATAGTATGGAAGCTAATCAGATTTTACAAATAAATTAACACAAAATCATCGGAGAAATCAATGATGAACCAAAAAGTACATCAGAGATTTATTTGGTTTATCCGAATATTGATATCTACTCTAATAATGAATAATTCACTAATGATTACAGAATTACACAACATTACAATTGTCCGTACGATGGAGTGTTCTCCACGCCTAAATTACTTTCAAATCCATAACGAGACAACTCAGGCGGACGTAAATTCAAATCCTCCCATGTGTTCCACTTTCTTTTTGTCCAGATCGTTCTTTCGTGTGTCTGAAGAGGGAAGCTTCGCTATGCGGCCGCTGCTGTACCCGACTGACTTTTATTTCCTTTTAGATAGTGAAGGAAACCACAAAGGAAAACACTGCTCCTCTTGCTGCACGCAGATGACACGAACAAAAGAGTCCAAAAGTCAATGTTTGGATAGTCTTCCTCACTAGAGAACAAAATCAAGTTCCCCCGCCTAATAATTCCAAGTTCGATTCGGATTGAAAGGCACACCGAATTTCAGCAAACCAAAATCCTCTAAGTAAGATCAAACAAGTCACGATATGCCGCCGTTGTTTTCTTTTTCCCCTTATGGCGAACTTAGACTTCAAGGAAAACGAGGTATAACAATTTTCTTGCTGCTCAATCTTATTCACGAGTTTTTTTTTTTTTTTGGGTTGGCCAAGGGAATTTCTGAATTTTGGAGTTCCGAGAAGCATGACCAACCCCATAAACCCATAAAACTCCCTTATTTGGAGGAAGTGAGTTTTGAACTCCCCACTTCCTCGTTATCACGTGGGAACTTATATAAAGGGTGAGACACAATAACGTTAACTTGATATTCATACCCTTGAAATACACTATAACTTTGATCTTTTAAAATTCATGTGATTACTCGAGTGACAACTATGTATGTCCTCCTTAATTCAAGGTTTGGGTTAGAATCATCATCTTTATGTTTTTTTTTGGGTTTCATCCCCAATAGTACTAACCAGCATGTCTATACTAGTTACCATTATGTGTTGGACGAGGGAATTACTTAAGTGAATGAAGATATAAGTTAAATGTTCAAAAAATCTAGAGTATTCCATTT
Source organism: Eucalyptus microcorys (assembly GCA_014182515.1). Classification (NCBI taxonomy): domain Eukaryota; kingdom Viridiplantae; phylum Streptophyta; class Magnoliopsida; order Myrtales; family Myrtaceae; genus Eucalyptus; species Eucalyptus microcorys. Next base: position 26,323,395 of record CM024572.1, read on the forward strand.
GTCAAAAAAAAAAAAAAAAAAAAAAAGACTTCAATTTTTTGTCAGAAGTGTTAATGGAGTTTTATGAAAGTCTGAGGAGTCTCTCGAGACGCACTTTCTTTTCAACTATTACCTTTTGCTCTTGTTCAGACACAACAAGCTTGTATTCTGTAAGTGAATGATAATACAGCAGATCAAATCTGGATCTCAAAGATGAACAAAAGCACAAGTAACAATCAGTTGCCGAAAGTAGAGCGCAAAACCGTGGAGAAAAACCGAAGAATTCGCATGAATATTCTCTGCTCGAGCTTGCTTCCCTCATTCCTCAAAACCATATCAACACTTCTTTGGTCTCTCTCTCTCTCTCTCTCTCTCTCTCTCTCTCTCTCTCTGTGGATTTACTAGAAGTGATCAAGTAAAGTGCCTTACCTTCTTTCCAAGCTTAAAAACCGTTGGATAAAACCACAATTTCCATTTCTTTATTGGCTTCTTAACAAGTTCTTGAAAACAACTCATCTTTTGAGATCAGAATTTTTTTGGAAATGGATGGAATTCATCTATCAAAATCTTGTTGTGTATAATTAATAAAATAGGTACATAAACCTAGATGTGTATCAACTTCAACAATCAAGAAAGAGAGAAAATTTCCTTAATTTCCCTTTCTCTTTTTTTGGGTTTCAGGATTCGCTGTCGCAGCAAGATCAGTTGGATCAAGCTGCATCATACACAAGGCAGCTGAAAGAAAGGATTGATGGTTTGAAACCGAGAAAGAAACAAGCAGAACTGCAGTCCGAAGGGATTGACACAAGCAGCTCTTTCACTTCATCGATTGATCAGGAGGCCTAACTACGGTTCGTGCTTCCCGTGTTTCAACTGCAAGACCACAGTTAAGGTCTGGAATTGATCTGGATCAGTGGGAGGAGGAAGAACTTCATGCTGTATGAAGTGATCAGCATTCTCGAGGAAGAAGGAGCTGAGGTTGTCAGTGCCAGCTTTTCCGTTATCGGTGATAAGATCTTCCACACAGTCCATGCTCAGTAACTCATTATCCCTAACTATTTCATTTAGGATGTTATAATTTTGGTTTAGCAGAAAAAAACGACTATGTAATCTTGATGTCATCCTCACTTAATCAAAGAATGGAAACTAGTGTTCCCTGAGTACACACATCTTGGAGCAGCCAAGACAAATAATAAAGAACACTAGAGATTTACGTGATTCGGTCCGAATATTAATACCTACTTCAGCAGTGAATAATTCACCGATGATCGCAAAATCACACAGCGTTACAACAGTCCACGATAGGGTGCTCTCCACGCCTAAATTACTTTCAAATCCATAATTAAACAAGTCAGGTGGACGTAAAATTCAAATCCTCCCATGTGTTCCACGCTCCTTTTGTTCGGAACGTTCCTTCATATGTCTGAAGAGGGATGCTTCGCTACGCGGCCGCTATTGTACCCGACCAACTTTTACTTCCTTTTAGAAGGAAGGAAACCAGAGAGGAAAACACTGCTCCTCTTGCAGCATGCACATGTCTATTTAGAGAATATAATCCCTACGTTCTGTAGGGCAGAAGGAAGTTCCTCCCCTCCACACAATACGAAGAAAAGAGTCCAAACAAATAATTCCAAGTTCGATTCGGATTGGAAGGCACACCGAATTTCAGCAAACCAAAATCTTCCAAGCAAGATCGAACAAGTCACGATTCGAATTTAATGCGGCCGTCATCTCTTTTTTTTTTCCCCTCTTAAGGCAATGAGGAAAACGATGTACAGGAATATTCTCGTTGCTCAATTTTATCCACAAGAGTTTTTTTTTTTGTTTTTGGTCAGCCAAGATATTCATGGATTTTGGAGCTCGGAGAACTTGAGGAAATCCCATAAACCCAAAAAATCCCCCATATTGGGAGGAAGGGAGTTTTGAACCGTCGACCTCCCTATTCCCATGTGAGAACTTATATAGAACGTGAGATACTAGAGTATTAACCATAGAAAATTATTCACATAAGCAACTAATCAATCAAGAAGAATCAGATCCATATATGACTGTAAAATACCGAGATCAATTAACACGGCGGAATTAAAGTGTACATGTTTGAGCCATTGCTTCACTTGAAGAAAAATAGATCACTCTTATACTAGAGATCTATTGAAATGCCAGATCTTCCTCTCTCTGACCTATTTCAGTATTGCGGCTTTTTAATGGGATTAAGCAACTGATAGGTATAACCTACCCTTTTATAGGCTAGAGAGGGGACTTAGCAAGCCTTAATCAATAGCGTGTCAACTGGGTCATTCCCATTACGAGCTTTAGTTAAACACAACTAGGCCCGTTATTAATAGATGTCAATACTCAATTCAATAAGATCACTCTAGGGTTTAACAAATATTGGAATATCCATTAACCCGATTATTTAAAATAGAAAATCAATTCATTAATGTAAGCCCATATTATAGGAAATTTCCAACATTAACTTGATATATTTTCCCTTGAAATATGATATAACTTTGATATTTTAAAATTCATGTGATTACTCAAGTGACAATTATGTATGTCCTCCTTAATTCAAGATTTGAGTTAGAATCATCATGTTTCTGTATTCTTTTGAGTTCATCCCTAATTGTACAAACTAGCGTGTCTATACTAGTTACTCGTTATGTGTTGGATGAGAGAACTGCTAATGTGAATGAAGATATACGTCAAGTGCTCAAAAAGTCTTATAATATTCCATTGTAAGCAAAAAAAAGGGCTTTAAGTTTTGGTCAGAAGGGTTAATGGAGTTTTATGAATGTCATATTAGACGAAAGAAAAAAAAAACTAATCATTGCTTGATTTTCTTGTAAAGTTAGCAGATAATATCCATCCCCCGGTATGAAATTTTCATCTACATCCATTAGTTAATATATATAACTGTCAAATCACGTATCTTAGGAAATATACATTCGACCACATAAGACAATAATGAAGTCATTTTAGAAGAGAAAATCAAGTATTTCACATTGCAAAATACACCTACTATATTCTTTTAAATATATAAAAGGAAATCCTCTTTTGTCTGTTATTTATATTGTCCATTTTGTGTTTTAATGGTTCTATTTAAGTTTTAACTATTTAATATTGTCCCTTTTGCTTTGCCTTTTGACCCCACCGACAAAGTCTTCACGCTCCGTCTCCGTCCTCCAACAACGTGATGCATTAGATTAAAATAAATTAGTGTTGAGCGTCAGCCATTTCTTTTAAATTTTCACTTGCAATCTATCGCATCGCATAATATACAGATTTTGAAAATCTAATGGTGCTTTTTGATCGAACATCTCTTCCAAATGCATGCTTTTGGAAGTGAAGAATAAGAAATGGAGGTCTCAAACTAGGTTGAGCTGACCTCGACTACAGTGAATGGTCTATGCCGTGCCGGTCGAAACCTCAATCAGCCCAGCATGGGCCAAGGCGCATGTTCGGTCGTGTCGGGTGCCAGCCCGATATATAGGGCCCTTATGTGGCCGAATTGCCCTCGGCCCCATCTTTCCTGTGATTCAACGTAGATGTAGATGTAAACAGCTAATAAGGAATTGACAACTTGAGGAATGCAAGCTCTCATTGATTGGGTAGCGAGAGGGCTTTGTGAAGAAAAATAGGAACAAGTCATTGTCATCAATAATAATATATATTAGACCATTATAGGAATAATATACTTTACGTGAAGAGTTTAGAGTAAATAATCCACTAATAATTGAATAATCGAGTATTACAAAAACTTACACACTCTAGTGCTTTTCACACCAAATTACTTCCAGATACACAATGTCTACAGCTAAAACAATTTAGTTGGATGTGAAAGTCAAGGAGCGAATTCCTAATTGTGTTCGACGCTCCTTTTATCCAGACCGTTCCTTCGCACGACGGCAAAGGAGCGCTTCACTTTGCGGTCGGTATTGTACCCGATCCCTTTTTGTCTGCTTTAGGAAGGAAGGGACGTCCTCTCTCCCTCTCAAGTCTCTGGAGTCCCTCAAGACGCACTTTCTTTTCTTGCCTTTTGCTCTTGTTCAGACACAAAAAGCTTGTATTCTGTTAGTGAATGATACTACAGCATATCAATTCAGGATCTCAAAGATGAACAAAAGCACAAGCAACAATCAGTCGCTGAAAGTAGAGCGCAAAACTGTGGAGAAAAACCGAAGAATTCGCATGAATATTCTCTGCTCCAAGCTTGCTTCCCTCATTCCTCAACAAATCACCACTTCTAAGGTTCTCTCTCTCTCTCTCTCTCTCTCTCTATGGGTTTACTAGAAGTGATCGAGTAAAGTGCCTAACCTTCTTTCCGAGCTTGAAAATCGTTAGATAATACCGCAATTTCCTTTTCTTTATTGGCTTCTTGACAAAAAGTTCATGAAAACAGCCTATCTTTTGAAATCAGAAATTTTCATGGAAATGGATGGAATTGATCTATCAAAATTTTGTTGCGTATTATTAGTAAGATATGCACATAAATTCGGGTTGCATGTATCAACTTCAACAATCAAGAAAGAATGAAAATTTCCTTAATTTCCCTTTCTCTTTTGGGTTTCAGGAATCGCTGTCGCGGCAAGATCAGCTGGATCAAGCTGCATCATACATAACGCAGTTGAAAGAAAGGATTGATGGGTTGAAACTGAGGAAGGAACAAGCAGTACTGCAGTCCGAAGGAATTGACACAAGCAGCTCTTTGACTTCATCGATTGATCAGAAGGATAAACTAGGGTTCGTGCCTCCCGTGTTTCAACTGAGAGACCACGGTTTAGGTCTGGAAGTGATCTTGATCAGTGGGAGGAGGAAGAACTTCATGTTGTATGAAGTGATCAGCATTCTCGAGGAAGAAGGAGCTGAGGTTGTCAGTGCCAACTTTTCTGTTATCGGTGATAAGATCTTCCACACACTCCATGCTCAGGTAACTCATTATCTCGAATTATTTCATCGAGGATGTTATAATTTTGGTTCAGCAGAAAAAAAGATCATATAATCTTGATGTCATCCTCATTTAAAGAATGGAAACCAGGGTTCCTTAGGTACACGCTTCCTGGAGCAGCCAAGCCCTGGAGGAAATCTAAATTGGAGAGATGGTGTTGTATTAACTGATCTCGGCAAGTCAAAAACTACGAATACCACACAATAAGTTAGCCTTTAAGGTAGAGGGTAAATACATATACTTTGAAGCGGAACTAGGTTTGAGAGTTACTTTTAACAGGTTATATAAGTACTGCAAACTTCACTATGCTTCGTTCTTGGTGCGTTGAAATTATAATGACAATTTCCATCGCTAAGTTATATTTTCTTTCGTTCCTCTCTTTAGTTCTTTGTGATGAACATTTTGTCCGCCCCATGATTAGACATCTAGCTCACATTTTATAGTTTGTGATGGAATTGCAGGTGAGACTACGCAGAGTTGGAGTAGAGACTACAAGGGTATATGAGAGATTGAAAGAATTGATCCACTGATTCTCTCTCCAAAGGTCGATCTTTTAACGTTGCAACAACAAACAGTATGAGAAAAGACATGAACTTTTACTTAAAAAATGGCAATCGGCTGATGCAGATGGGGGATGGAACGAAATTCATAGTCGACGTATGTTTTTACGTTTGTTGCAGAAATAAAATAGCCATCGCTGGCAAGCTATATAGTTATTAGTAGCAAATGTTGAATAAGTTTTCTTAGTCATGTAAAAGGCCAACATAGAGTGATATGTGTAAAAGGCTTAAATACAGTTATTATGTGCCATTTGTCTATCCATAAATATATATACACCAATTCCGAAGCAATTTTGGATCTCTAAAATATCCTTTTTGTACTGCTTGCCAGGAGTTGCAATTTACATCCTGTTGCTTCACTTCAAGAAGTAAATTGAACTTTTGCATAAGATGTAGCTTTGGCAAGGCATCTTGCTCCGTTGGAAAACCTGAAATCACAAGAATTAAGGTTCTGTATTAAGGTCATGGTTGTTCTGAAAATCTCACATTGATATCCATGCCAGTGGTAATAAACCTTAAGTCGTTGTCGAAATAAAACTTCGAGGAGTAAACCAGTACAAATGTTAGAGAGAAGAGGCCAACACTTTGATTTCAAAGCAAATTTTATGGTCAAGTCATATCGTAATTTTCAATGAAACTATCTCAATTAGTACTGCTTTAGTGTTCTTCCTAAAGAGTTATGGTTCTTGTCAATGTTCTGGTCATATTGAAGAGCTACATTTGTGTGAGTTTTAGGGTTTTCGACAGAGCTAATGGGTTAGTCTGGCACCATAATTTGAAGAAGAACAGGGGTTTGGTTCTATTTTTGTACTCGCAACATGAATCGGTATTTCTGACAAGTATTAACTCCATTTGAATTGCTAAATCCAATGAATTTCACGTCAAATTCGATAGACTGTGTCATTTTCTCTCTACAATCTTTTGGGAAAAAATGAAAACGATGAGCTGCATGAAACTGAACAACTAAATGCTAATTATGGCGACACTTGACAAAAAGAATTCATGAAGCCACTAATGGAAAACTTAGAAAGAGAAGGATCAGAATTTCAGAGGAAGACAGTCTCCATCACTAAAGGCAATAATGAAGCCATTTGACAAGAAAAAATTCGAGATATTACTAACCAGATCTCGTAATTAAATTAACATGATATCATCAAAGAAATAAACAATAAACAACGAAGATTTATGTGTTTCGCTTCGAGTATCGGTCTCTATTTTATAAGCAAATAATTCATTAATGATCACAGAATCATAGCGTCACAGTTATCTGCATGATGGAGCGTTCTCCACGCCTAAACAACTGAGGTGGACCTAAGATTCAAATCCTCCCGTGTGTTCCGTGCTCCTTTTTGTTCAGAACGTTCCTTCGCATGTCTGAAGAGGGATGCTTCGCTCCGCGGCGGCTACTATAGCCAAACCGACTTTCATTCCCTCGAAGGAAACCAGAAAGGAAAACACGTGCTTTTCTTTCCTCCTCTGAAAATCTCCTGGCTCCTCATGCATGCACCTATCCATTTAGAATATCCAAGCCCTACTTTCGGTGGGCCGAAAAGATGTCCCTCCCTCCGCACAAAAAGAAGAAAAGATTCCAAAAAGTCTACGTTTGGATGGTCTTCCTTAACAGCGAACAAAGTCAAGTTCCCCCGCCTAATAATTCCTAGTTCGATTCGGATTGAAAGGCACGCCGAATTTCAGCTAACCAATCGGATGAATGCGGCCGTTGTTTTTTTTTCCGCATGGCAAGCTTAGATTTCGAGGAAAATGAGGGACAGGAGTTTCCTTGTCGTTGAATTTTGTTCGCAAGTGCTTTTTTGTTTTTTTGTTGGCCAAATATACTCCTGGACTTCGGCGCTCCGAGAAGCTTGACGGGCCCCTGTTAGGCCCATTTAAGAATTCCCATAAACCCATAAAACCCCCATATCCTAGGAGGGGAGTTTTGAACTCCTCACCTCCCTATTCTCACGTGAAAAGCTATATAGAATGTGAGACACTACAACATTAACTTGATATATATACCCTTGAAATATGCTGTAAATTTGATCTTTTAAAACTTTATTCAAGTGACAATTGTGTATATCCTCCAGTTTGGGTTAGAATCATCATGTTTCTGTATTCTTTCGAGCTCATCCCTAATGGTACAAACCAACGTGTCTATACTAGTCATGCAGCCCGTATTCAAGGACAACTTGTTGAACCAAGTAAGATCAATGTGCATTTAAGATCGACGATACTCTCATAGAAAAGTTTCTCATCGATAAGGCCTCATCTTTGCCTTTGTCATAAAAACTTTGTCATTTCCCATGCATCGAAACTTGCATCATGACACCTAAGGATGGCCGCAAGTATTGAAATTGTTGTACATTTAATAACTCATAATTTTTAAATGTTTCTAGTTTCTATGTGCATAAATGATTGTTAAATTCTAGGTTTGAGTCTAGTCTTTTGCTCTTCTTTTGTTGTGCTATAAAAGGTCGTCGAGTCACTGTAAAATACACACCAAATTTGATTAATGAAATTTGCTTAGTGCAATTCCCTTGAACCTAAAAGAGTTCAAACCCCTTGAAAACTTTGAAGAGTTTTCACTCCGTCCTTTAAGAATCGGAGCTTTTAAAACCTACATCATTTAAGCCATCAATCTCGAAGAATTGATACCATTTCAACTTTCTTGGAGGCCTAGAAGAGTAACCATTGAAGTTCCTATCCTTTTCTTTATTCTATCTAATTTCGTTTCATCCACTTCCTTCCAAAACATGAAAGTTGTAGATCTTCGAGTCTCCATTCTTTTAGCTTTGAAATTAGGTCATTCTGATCTAAATCAATAAACTTATTCCCATTTTCCCAAACTAATACGAAACTGAAATTTCTGCTTGATTTTGTGACTGAGTTTTCGTGTGTGTAAGTCACTCTTCTGATCCTATTATTTGACTAGCCGACCATGGGCTACATCAACTGGTTACCCGTTATGTGTTGGACAAGAGAATTGCTAAAGTGAATGTAAATATAAATCAGGTGCTCAAAAAGTCTGGAGTATTCCGTTAGTTGGCCAAAGAAGGCTATAAGTTTTTGTCGGAAGAGTAAATGGAGTTTTATGAAAGTTATATTAGACAAAAGAAAAAACTAATTATTGCTTGAATTGCTTGTAAAGTTAGCAAATACTACCCATCCCCCGGTATGAAAATTTCATCTGCATCCGTTAGTTAATATATGACTATTAAATGGCGTGTCTTAGGAAATATGCATTCGACCACATAAGACAATAATGAAGTGCTTTTAAAAGAGAAAATCACGTCTTTCACATTGCAAAATACACCTATTATATTCTTTTAAATGTATAAAAGGAAATCCTTTTTTGTCTGTGATTTATGTTGTCCTTTTTGCGTTTTAATGGTTCTAGTTAAGTTATAATTTATCTCTGGCATGATAGAGGGATTCCACAAAACTAAGCGCAATTAATAATCTTTTGCTTTGCCTATTGACCCCACCAACAAAGTCTTCACGCTCCGTCTGCGTCCTCCAACACCGTGATGTATTAGATTAAAGTTTATTAGTGTTCACATGACCCATTTCTCTGAAATTTTCGCCTGCAATCTATCTCATCGCTTAGTGTACAAATTTTGAATATCTATCGGTGCTTTTTGAATGAGTGCGTCCCCCAAATACATGCTTTCACATGATGACGATAATGGTAACACGGATGACTTATGCTAAAACGAATAGTCAAGAAGAAAGGCAAAGAAAAATGGGAAATAGAGGTTTCAAACTAGGTCGAGCTGGCCTCGACTACAGCCAATGGTCCGTGCCGTGCCGGTCGAATGCCTCAATCAGGCCAGCAACGCCCAAGGTATGTGTGCGGCTGTGTCAGGTGCCAGCTCGATATTTAGGGCCCTTATGTGGCCAAATTGCCTTCGGCCCGATCTTCCCCATGATTCAATGTAAATGCAGATTTAGACAGCTAACGAGGAATCAACAACTTGATCAATGCAAACTATCTGTGATTGGGTAGCGGGAGTGCTTTGTGAAGGAAGATAGGAAGAAGTCATTGTCATCGATAATTATATATATCGGCCAACTATAGGTGTCCTGGCACTATCAATCCAGTCGCTGTAACTCTTATTAAGTATAAATTGGTAATTGAGTGCACAGCTGAACAGAAAATTGAGTGCGGGTTACGTTGCACTACCCTTATATTATAATTCGAGATTTTTTGGGCAATTCATCAACTCAACCCCATAAGAAACCTAAGTGGATTCTTTTCAATCCCAACATTTTCAATTTTCAAGAATTGCTACAGTCGTGGATTTCTTGATCCTGGAGGTTGAAGTTTGTCATGCTTGTCTAGGGAAAGAAACCGAAATATCTATTTCATGGATCATTTTTTTTTTCCTTTTTGTTTTCCTGATTGGTTTCTCATCACCCCGTCTTAATCGAAGACGGTTGGACATCTTTTTTATATGTTTCGTGTCTCAGGCGTTTGAGTCTGGAGAGCCTGATTAATTGGAGGTTATTAGGAGTAGTCATATCTAAAAAAACCTAAATCTTGGGCGCCGCTCGCTAAATCTAGCCTATAAAACCCACCCAATTATTGGATTAGAGAAGAGTGCTATGACCTGTTTAGGGAGCTAATGATAATTAGTGACTTGTTTAAGAGGATGCATGGGTCTCCTTAGGTTGGAAAAGATTGACTCCGCCATAGATCTTTGTCTTGTTAAGAGAAACTCGGGATGATTTTCCTTTTGTCTTGCTTCAGGTTCTCTTTCATTATTTTATGGCAGGGAAGACCAAATCAACACTTGTAACAAAGAGCCACTTTCAGGTTGCTGCTTTCGCCCACCTAACTCCACAGGTCTCACGCACGACACTTGTGGTGCTCACTTGCTTCCTCAAGGCTGCTCAGTTTCTGCCTCCTCTTCAAGTAAACTGCAGAGTTTCTGTAAGATTTGGGTCTGGATAAGATCGAAGATCTTTGCTGTGATTCTTGCATGAGACTTGACCCTCCAGAGAGAGTTTCCTCTTCTGCTTTGGCTTCTGATAAGCGCAGCCCGATCCAGTCGACATCAAGCGAACCAACCACCCGGAGAAGAAGTCTGCTTCGGCTTCTGATAAGTGCAGCCCGATCCAGTCGACATCAAGCGAACCAACCACCCGGAGAAGAAGTATTGAGGAGATGAGATCTCCTCTTTTTCCGTGCTCTTCTGCTATGGAAGTCTAGTATGGTAATGGAAATAATCATCTCTGTGGTATTGCTGTTCATGGGCATCGCGGTCTTGGTGGTGATACATGTGTGCATAGTAGGGAGAGCATTCCGGGAAGGAGGAGGATTCAGTGGAGGACTGGTGCAGAGAAACGGCAACTCCGCGGCCTCGAAATTGTCAAGCGAAGACTTGAAGAAGCTGCCTTGCTTCGAGTACGGTTCGGGGGACAAGGCTTCTGACAGGGACGAGGACTGTGCAGTGTGCTTGGAGAATTTCAAAGCGGGCGAAAAGTGCAGGCTATTGCCTAACTGCAAGCACTGCTTCCATGCTCAATGTATAGATTCGTGGTTGTTGAAGACGGCCATTTGTCCCGTTTGTAGGACCGGCATAGCTCCTCCAGAAAGCGGTGCCAGTTTGTTGGAGGAAGGTCGTATAGAGCATAATGCTCTCGTCGAACTCACGTAGATATGAACTTCCAAAGCCACATACAAAGCCAGTGTTTTTGGGGATCTCATTGTGATCATAGTTTCGATTGGAGATGGCTGTGCCTTAAGACAGGTGCACGATCCCAGTAGCATTTACTTGGTTCGTCTATTTCCTTCTCCGTGACAAGTACCATAGTCCATGACATTTACCGAACAACATGATAGCAATTGCCAAATGCAACGTCCGTCTTATTTATATAAGAATCTTCATGTTTGAGCCATTTTGTTAACTGAAGGATTTTGGGGTACAGGATCTACCGAAGCTGCAGATTTAAATACTGGAGGCATTTGGCAGAAACCTCTTTCAAACTTAGTACAGGTATGTCAAACAAGTAACTGCCAACGTGGGGTTTCAATATAGAGTTTGCAAACTCCATGAAAAGAGTGAATGCTCTGATAAGGAAAACATGCGATGAGTTCTCGAATTCGAACAATCCATATAACGATAGGAAAGAGTTTCCTATGCATTCACTAGATAGTTGTGCCACTTTAACCAGATAAGCTAACAAAAGTTGTTCTTCACAAGTACGAAGGAAGAATTGTGTATTTTGTGGAAGAAAGAAATACATCTTGCTCTGTCTTTTGATAGCACTTAGCAGAATTATCTTCTAATCTCAGCATTCGATAGTTCCTTTTCTTACACTTGCATTTCCAAGTGAATTAGAGAAGAGAGGAGGGTGGAGCGAGAAGCAAAAGAGCTAAAATTCAGAATTTCAATCTCTTAACGACAATGGATGCAGAAGCTTCCAGTTAAACACGTGAAGGTACAAAGTTTGTTCTGCGAGGGAAACGAGGTAGACGATGATTACTAAACCAACACCTTAAACTAGGAGCAACAATCAAGAATTCCTATGTCAATGTTCAGCTCTTGGCAGCACTTTCCAGTTCTGTCCTTAGCTGCAGAGAAAAATCATCGTTCACATCGTCATCATCCCAATCATCTTCCCACTGCTGGGTAGCTTTTTTACCTCTTCCTGAGCATCAAACTCTGCCATGAAGATCTATTTCAGGAAACAGAGAAGAGGATAACAAAAAATCATCTCTATCCAAGAAGAACGACTGGTACAAGTTTTCAGAATACACGGACCTTCCCGACATGTAGACCAAGTAAAACTATCTAGACACCATAAGAACGATGACCCGCACTTATAAGTTTAGTACCAACAATCTAAATTCTCACGGTAAGGCACATAAGAAGCAAGCAAGCAAACGACCCTATAAGCACGACAATTCTATTAACATGCCGCCAGCAAAATTTAGTACGTGAACATTACTATGTTGACACAGACCTTGTCCATAAGCAGTGTAATATAGACCAACGAGACTGGCAAGACAGAGAGCACCGGATTAGGAACCAAGCATCTCCCTTGAAGTAAGGCTAGTAAGGCGTGGAAAAACATAGTCACGTCTTACGCCAGAATTTTTCCTAATTCTTCCATTCTAATCTCTTTCATCAATCATCAGAAGCAAAGCTCTTCCATGGAAGCTCACATTCTAGCAGATTGTACGTACCACCTCGCGGCATCGCCAGAAGAAACGCATTTGCAGCGAAGAGCTACACGCCATGCCTCTCGTCACAAAGCACAGAACTAACTCCTATAAGCGTTCGACATTCCCTAGGCCGAATTACCCAATTGCTCGCCGGTATCGATTCAGCGGACAAACGACATCCGGATTACCTAATTTTCCCGATGAGACTTCACACAAGGGAAAGCAAACAACGCGAGTTTCGCAAAAGCTTGCTAATTTGGCACTGTTTCAGGTGTTCAATTCGAGGTCGCACCTTCGTCGATCTCGAACTCCTCGTCGTCCTCGAACAAATCGCTCTTCGCGTCCTCCGCCGCGGCTTTCGGCTCGGCCGCCATCTCGGGACCCCGGGAGCTCAACAAGCAAAACGACCCGTCGCCAAAAATCGCGATTCTCAGATCCCGCACCCACTTCCGGACACGAGTACAGATCACGAGCCCTAGCGACGGGGTGAAGGAATCAGGATCCAAATCAACAGACGGGAACCGGCCACGAATCGCTTTTGTTCGGTCGCGGTTTCGACCTTAGTCGCGATTCCTCCGCGGAAGCTCCGGTCCGCCGTCGTGCTGCTGCTGAACGGAAGCGATCCGGCGCGAGCATGCACAGGCCGGCCGGCACGCGAGGGAAGATCTGATTTGCAGCCGCGGTGAAGATATCGCGAGACGGCGTCGTTTCAGTTGATTTAAACTTCTCATGTTTCTTGTACTCCCTATTGCCATTGCTGCAAATATTGAACACGAACTTTTGGAAATCTTGGTGAAATGCATAGCCTTTTCTGCTTTGTTGCAAATTGGACATCTCGAAAAAAATATATGCATATAAATAAATACATTATTTCATAATTTTTGCAAATTTAGTATCAATTAATATTCCGATACATCATCTCTTCTACGTGAAATGGTGCCAATGAGCACGCTAGCAAAGTTATCCCTTCAAAATGACCTCATGCAACTCCTCAACGGCTCTACACCCTTCATCGAGCTTGCAAAAACCCCCCGGAGGTGATTTTACTGTTGTCTAATATGGAGGTAATCCTAATTTGCGTTGATTCTGGACCATCAGTATCCATAATTTCTTAACTTCTACTATTTGTAATTTCATGGGGACCGACACACGAAAGAGATGACGGTGCGAATGAATGGAATGCCACAATTGCTAAATTTATCAAAATAGTAAAAGATTTCATATCTTTTTGACAAGTTTAAAGTTGGTATCAATTCATCAGATACGGCAAAAGATTGTGTATTATTTTGCTAATTTGGTATTTTTTTTTTTTTTAAGCCCATTCTTTTCCTTTTTGGATAGAGAGTTTTCAATTTAATTATTAAAGTGTCGCTTTAGGAAACTAAACCTTTGTTTGTTTCACGAAAATGAGGTGATACTTGAGCTCACCTGGCAACGGCCAGCAACCGGCCAAAGAAGAAGAAGAAGAAAAGAAGGAAAAGAAAAATACAAACAAATAAATAAAATTAAAAATAATTTAATAATTGATTTATTAAAAAATAAAAATAAAAGGAAAAAGTATGTGGTGAAAGAAAGTAATGTGACAGAAGAAATGGAAAATATTTTCTCATTTTCAAAAGTGAAAAACATTTTTCCCCATTTTAGAAAACAATATTTTTTTGACCAATTTATTTTCCGTGAAATGATTATCACAAAATTTGGAAAACATTTTCCTAAAAGTTATTTTTCACAAAACGAACAATTCTAATTGTTCAATCGGGGAATGACAACAATAGATAGCAGCAAAAAAAGCAAAAAAAAAAATCTGCTCATTCTTCATGAAATTATGAAAGGTCGTGTCAAGCTATTGAGAAAAAATTACTCCAAAAGCAAAAATTCGAGCAGTGTGTTTACCTGGTCTTCCCTCCAAAGAAATGATTCATCAAAATGACAGAATCGCTAGTGATACCGATTGCATTTCTATTTCGCCTGTTGCCATAACACGCAATACGAAATCGCTGCTTGCCATAACAATTAATTGAGAGGGACCGATCAACACATACACACGTGAACGGTTCTTCTTTAACCATTCGGTTTTGTTTCGACGTATCAATCTGAAACAACCAGCCACTCATACTTTGAATAAAGTCGAATTCATTCACACCAGCTACCCGGAAATGCCGTGGAAATTTGATCAAAACGGAGGTAAGTGCCTCTTGAAAAGATTGACCATGAGGACAAAGAACACTACACAGCATGAAACATCAATAGGAGATGAAAACCCTGTTATAGAAGCTAGTCAAGTTGCTTCAATACGCTAATGATAGCAAGGTGTCTTTTCTCAGCACAGAGAGAGAGAGAGAGAATCTGTAAAAAGCACACCTGAACATGGTTGAAGATTATTTCAATGATTTCAGTGTCTTTCTTCTATAGCCATGCCGGGCTCTTGAGAGGAGTCACCACAGCCTTCACCTGCAAGTAGCTGTTGAGGCCGTAGATACCCTTCTCCCTGCCGATCCCGCTCATCTTGTACCCGCCGAACGGGATGGCAGCGTCGAACACGTCGTAGCAGTTGATCCACACGGTCCCGGCCCTCAGTGCCCGGGTCAGGGTGTTGGCTGTGTCGATGTTCTTGGTATAGACCCCCGCTGCAAGGCCATAGGCCGTCGCGTTCGCCCGCCGTACCACTTCATCGAGGTCCCTGAGTTCAGGGACAAGGTTAGAACTTCGTGGCGTGACACGATTGATGCATGATTCGATCAATACATGATTATTAAATTCAGGTTTCCGTGAAGCTTGTAATGGACTAATCATCTTTTCCTGCCATTCCACATTCCTGTTTCACTCTCAGATAGCAATGTTCCCTTCCTTGACTGAAGTATTTAACTAACAGCTTCAGAGAGTATTGTCCTAAAAGTAGAGATGAACATGAAGTTACTTGTGGTTTTACTCACTTAAATTTCAGGATCGATTGAACAGGGCCGAAGATCTCATCCCGCGCTATCAGCATATCATCCTGATGCAAGGAGATCTTAGTTTCGTTACAATAAAACGAAAAGAAAAGAAACACCAAGCTCCCGTTGAGGGGATTAAATTAGAAAGCGATGATTCAAAAACCTTGACATTGGAGAAAACTGTTGGCTGTATGAAGAAGCCTTTGGACCCAAATCTTTCGCCTCCACACTCAAGGGTCGCATTGCTTTCGACGCCTAATCTTATGTATCTTAGGATTTTCTCGAATTGCTCCACATCAATCTGAAAGGATTTTGTGAGGTCATAGCAAGTGTTACTACCATTTACAAGCACCATATTCTGCTATGAGATGATGACCGACGGATCAAATCATTACAGAGAACCCTGTGGCCGACTGTAAAAACAGGTTAATCACAAAGAAAACAGGCCTGCATTCCCTTAAATTCAACTTTAATTGTACACGATTTCCCTGTTTTGGCAAAGCCTAAGCTTGTTCAATATCTCTGCTTCATCTGGTTTGACTTCTGCACATAATCTGCTAAAGGTTTTTCTTAGAAATCCATTCTTCAAAGCTATTCAAGAATCACATTCCAGGTGTGCATGTTCATAATAAATACTAGGAACCTAAAAATCATGTACCTGGGGACCTTGCTCGACACCCTTTTTGAAGGGATCGCCCACCACGCGTTTCATAGCGCGAGCTTTCGCCTTCTCCAAGAACTCATCATAAATTCGTTCATGCACATAGGTACGAGACCCAGCACAACAACATTGCCCCTGTAGGCACACATTGTTCTCATTGACAACCGAGAAGTTCCATACAAATCATGAGTCCAGGCAATGATATAAGGTTGTGTGATGAGTAACCTGATTAAAGAAGATAGCAAAGTGTGCAGCCTCAACGGCCTCATCAATGTCGGCGTCTTCACATATGATGAAAGGTGACTTTCCTCCGAGTTCCAAAGTCACCGGCTTAAGATTGCTCCTCGCAGCCAGTTCGAGGACGATTTTACCAGTATGAGTTGATCCTGTGAAGGAGAGCTGCCAAAACAACAAAGCAAGTGCTGTTGTTAGAAGCCGACTTGCCATGAGAATGTTTTAGGTCCATGAAATTTAAAGTCGAGCCCAAGATACTAAACCTAATGTACCTTGTCCACATTCATATGGCTTGCAAGGGCAGCACCGGCAGTTGGACCGTAGCCAGAAACAACGTTCAGGACGCCCGGTGGAAGACCAGCCTGTCGAGAAGGAAATGGAGTATAAAACCACCAATACGTTTGACGACAATAAACATCAGTTTGCAACCTATTCTGAGTCATTAGGAGAAACAAGGCCTCAACATGACCGAATCATATCATTCAGAAAACTCAAATTGGGAAGTAACTGATTACTTATGTCAGTGGGGCTGATGTTAAAAGGCGGGGAATGAGAGAGTTTTACCTCCTGGAGTAGCTTTGCAGCATATAGAGCAGTCAAAGGCGTCTGCTCGGCAGATTTAAGGACGACAGTATTACCACAAGCAAGAGCAGGCCCGACTTTCCAAGAAAACAGGACCAGCGGAAAGTTCCACGGAATAATCTGTCCTGCAACGCCGATCGGTTCATGCAGTGTCTGCATGTGGTAATTCCCATCGGCCGGAACAGTCATTCCATGTATTTTGTCCGCCCAACCTGAGAAATTGGATCAAGATGCGTTAGCCATTTCGAACACTGACAATACATGCCTAGTAAAGAACGAGAGAATTCATTTTAGTACCGGCATAATAACGAAAGAGACGCGCCATTGATGGGATTTCTGCGTGAAGAGCCTGCTCATAAGGCTTTCCATTGTTCCATGTCTCTAGTGCAGCAAGCTCCTCGCTATGTTTCTCGACCAAATCGGCGAAGCGCAGCAGGATCCTACACCTTTCCTGA
This sequence comes from Eucalyptus microcorys, assembly GCA_014182515.1. NCBI lineage: Eukaryota > Viridiplantae > Streptophyta > Magnoliopsida > Myrtales > Myrtaceae > Eucalyptus > Eucalyptus microcorys. Next base: position 26,340,912 of record CM024572.1, read on the forward strand.
AAACAGAAAGGTAGCAAATAGCAAATATAACTCGCAATACAAGGCGATCCACATTTTTTTTTCCCAAACAGTGCCGATTCAACTCAAGTGGGTGCAAGAAAAAGGTTGGATTCTAACATAAGGAGTCATCTTTGGCCATGGCCCCTCATCAAACGCTTTCCGAGCGGCGGCCACCGCCCTGTCAACATCCTCAGCGTCACCCTCGGCGACATGGGCAATCACCTCTGCAGTTCGTGGGTCATAGGCCGGGAATGTTTTCCCTATAGAAAACAAAGAACAAATCAGTTCGCAACGGTGATCAAAATAGTCCGGAGACTTCCACTTCCACTTCTTTGAGGGTCAAGTAAAGGATCACCTGAGGCCGAATCAACAAATTGACCGTTGATCAAATGTTGCGTGTGACAGACTTGAACGGGCGGGGTGACTAGCTCCTCAAGCGCAGCCGCGGCCGCAGCCGTGCTGAACCTGTTGATACTCCTTCTCGAGCCCGGATTTTTCCCTGGAGGTCGAAATCCATCGATTGAGTTCAGGGGAAAAAAGAAGTCTCACTTGTGATAAGCTCGAGTCATCCTGGTTTAAGAGATTCACAACTTTGGAGGGATTTACAGATTTATCAGAAACTGGGAAAAGCTAATCAAGATCAGTGAGCCGAGTTCAAAAAGATCTCCCTTTTATCTTTCTCTGCTTTTTTTGTTTGTCGGTCCGATGAAAGTTGCCAGAAAACAGGTCTCTTTGCAATAAAAGGAAAAGAACCAATCAACTCGGAATATACGCATGAATATATAGTCCACATCCATCTCCATTCAAGATCGGGATATTCAAGAAGAACAAGTGTACACGTGACAGGAAAAGAAAGAACAGGTATGGTCAACCTCGAGATAGAAGCAGAGCAGAACACCCGGAAGAAGCAGAGATCGAGCGAGAGAGCAACGACGATATCCTGCGAGCCGCCATTACAGCACCAACAGAAGAACCCCAAAAGTTTTCCTCTTTTCTTTCTCTTCACAGTCCTTGAACTCCAGCCACAGTTCTCGAATCAGACACAGAGAACACGCAACACGAGCTCTCCACCAAACTCGGTTCACTTCACGCTTTCCTTTCTCTCTCTCTCTCTCTCTCTCTCTCCTCAGTGGACAAGCTACCACTACTTTCACACTCCCGGAACACAGAGATGGTGAGCTGAGGACAGATGATGTGAACTTTAGGCGTAGGAAATAATACAAAAGTTGACGGTGGAGGGCGGACATTATTATAAACTAGTTCGATACACGACAATACAACCCGTCACCCTCCAGGACTACGGCTAATCTAAGCCGCCGTCTCCAAAATAATTTTCAAAATATATTTTCAAAATTAATAATTCATATCACTTGAAATAATTAACTAATAAAAAATATTTTTATTATAAACCATCAATTTATGTATCGATATTTCGTGGACGATGAAAATATTATCTATTTATTTATTTTTATAAACAATACAAGCAATCATTTTTCAAATTATTCATTTTTCGTGAAATAAACCGATCCTAAAGATGTCTTCATTTTCTTCACTTCCTTTCCAAGGTCATCAATAGCTTAAATAGATCTTTATTGTGTTCCATGTTCTAGAAAAGCTTGAATTTTTTGGGCTCAGGCTATATTAGAATATATATCTCAACAAAGTTCAAGTCAATAGTGTGTTTTGTCAAACATGTATACATTAAATCTAGTCACTACATGTTTAATGACTATCCATTCAAGGGTGGCAATATGTACACCGGACATGTCATCTGAGCCAAATAGAAACCATCTATTTGTAGTTCGATTAGGGTTTTGCCTTATTCTTTCTGGAGGAAATAAAAAGTTTAGCCCCAAATCGAGCTTGCAAGTTGAGTGGCTATGATTTTACCCCAAATTGAGCTCGCAAATTAGGACTTCATGCCACCAATTTTGAACTAATTTTTAGAATTCGAGCAAACGATGAAGTTCAATGCGTTTTGAGTTTGCAAATTGAGGTTTCAAATAATTGATTTCACGATAGATGGAGCAACTAATCCATTATGATAGAATCGATATGGCGCCATTTGGACTCAACCAAAAGGAAAAATTGTCCAATTATTTCAAATTTTATTATATAGATATCAATTTCGATTCTAAACTTTTCAATTTTGTTAATTAATTCATAAACACTATTACAAAATTTTAGTACAGTTCTTCTAGTCAATTTATGTTAAAAATCTCTGGTATGGCAATCCAATTATTACTAATCGTCTTATAAGGATTATATTGAAATTTTGCATAAATATTTGGACTAAATTGTGAATATTAAAAAATTTATGATCAAATAGGCATTCGTGCAATGAGTTCAGGACCGATTGTACAATTTCTCCCAACTAACATATCATGTCACTACCATTAGCCGCATCATACCAAATAAACTTCTTCGGATGGAAAAGGCAGCAACAGATCCTTATATTCCTAGAGAAAAATTTCATGCTTTTTTTTTGGAATTTTTGAAAAGTGAGATTCTTCATGTATAGTTTTGTCAGAGGTTATAAGTTCGTGCTTTTTTGTCCTTTTGCATGCGGCCTTTTTACATAATGAACCCAGCATATCCCAGCTAATAACTTCGGTGAAATTTACACGCCCGTTAAGATATCATGTCTCACATGCGTTGGGTCTACATGCATCTGTCTATGCAAAGACTGAAGCTTCGCCATGTGATTTCTAATGCTTTTCTTCTCATAATTCTTACTATTTACCCCCAGATGTTTGTGTGCTGGAAAGAGGTCACTGTCACATCATCTTTTTCCTCTTTTCAGCCGTAATGGTTAAAAGAACTGAGGGTGGCCACCATTATCATATGTACCAAGAAATTGACCTTGTGATTTGACCGGCCGACCGACTGACCAATGTTCCAGCAACTTGCCCTCAAATTGGTGCAAGTCAGGTTAGGCAAACCAAGATGCGAGTAGCATTTAGGCCATGGCTTTGTATAGCAATTAGGTGTGTAATTGAAGGAAGTGGACGTCCGTGAAGAGTGAGCATGAAAAGACAACAGCACTCAAGAGTAATGACGGCAACGAGCCACCTACCGAATCAAACATATTCAGGGCCGGCCCGTGAAAAAAAAAAGAAAAGAATCTATAAGAGGATAATCACGAAGAAAGGAAAAGTAAATGCAATCGTCATATAATAATAAAATTATAAATAATTAAAGTCAGGGTCCAGAAAAATATGGTCTAGAAATTGACATGCATGAATTTATCCACTTTTTATTTTGTTGGAAGCATGCTGAAGGGACGTTAATTATCGATAAGAATTATTACGATAAGGAGAATTAAGAATAAGTGGCGAAAGGTTCAAGGAGACGAAATGCTTTTGAAGCATCTTTCCTGTGCGGCGTTTGTGACATCTCATCAATCCACTATGGACATTTGACTAAGGACGGGACATATGATGAAAAATAAAAATGTTTAACTATGAGAGCAACACGATTTCCTCCGCTTATCTTAATTAATTAATCCCATCCAACGATTATAATAATATAAATTTTTGGAAGATAGTATCATGTCCTCCGGACGTTAGGACAATTATATACCAGAACCTTTTATGTAATACCAATCTTTCTTTCTTTTTTTGTGTTGTAATTGCACCACAGTAATGCTATAATGAAAGGACAACGACAACTATTAAAGCATCGATTTACAAAATAATGTAGCGAGTTTTTTTCGCATGCTTGAGTACAACTCGGTTACTCAATATCCATCTATTGATTTGCCGCACCGCTTTATGAGCCAATCATTGAAATTCATTTCACATGCTTGAGTACGACTCAATTACTTAAATATTCGTTTATTGATCTGCCGCACCCCTTTATGAGCCAATCATCGAAATTCTATGATTATTCCTGTCTAAAAAAGAATCTCATGAATAATTAATCTTTAAATGTCATTTCACTAATAGTCATGTTGCAAACACGGGTTTACAATTAGAAAAACCTGTAAAGCACAAATATACATATGTGTGTGTGTGTGTGTGTGTGTGTGTATGGTGGGCCAATGACCCATTTTATTGCATCCTACGGGCAACGAATTGGGCTTGAAGCATTGGGCCTGGCCCTTAGACCAAACATTCATTACCAGCCTAAAGAAACTGCAAGTTACATGAGATGAGACGTATAAATCAAGGAAGCGCATGATAACCATTCCGTTTATCCGTATTCTATTTTTCTGTTCCTGAATACAAGTTTAGAACATAAAATCGTTTGGTAACGCAATTTTATTTTTCTATTTCTAAAATAAGTTTTTAGTCTTAAAATAAGTTTTTAGTCTAAAAATAGATTTAGAACATAAATCAAAAATAATAATTTTATACTTTTCCATTTTTAGAACAAAAAAAAAAAAAATCTTTTCATCGCTTGTCATTACTATTAGCAAACCATCACTTGTCATTACTACTGGCAAACCACCGCTGCCACAGCTCGAAAGGAATAAATTTTGTATTCTTATTAAACACGTACTTTTACTTTAAAACTCGTATAAGGAATAAAAATTGAAAAATCTATTTCTAACCAGAAATTAATTTATAAAACAAAATGGTTATAATTTACCCCCAATAGTCCAAGAAAAGACATGCTATCTTGCCAAACTAGATTTTTATGCAAGATATTGCGCAATCTATGGTTAGAAAAATATGTGTTTTCCTTTCATGGCTTTTGTTGTTGTTGCCCTAGAAAAGATTCTCCTTAAATATCATAAGGACCAACTTGCACTAGCTCCTGAACACACGCATGAAAACATTTTGCCTTTGGAAAAATGACATTGTTCTCTCAATCTATCTCCTTGATCTATTCATTATAGCAACCTTTCGATTGCTAGATCAAGTAAAATCATGTGGCCAAACTGATTAAGACATCGGATGCATTGGTTCCCAACAGTACCGAATGCCAAAGATAGAGTTACCACGTCTAGTTTTATCCTTTGTTCTAACCTTATTTAGAATGAAAATTGCAGGAATTGATCTCTTGAAGGCTGTCCCTAAAGGGACTTCTAATGGAATCATTTTGGGTGCATTTCACCCTCCTTGAACTTTAGGAGGAGTGTTCCTACAACTGCAACCAAGTACTGACTAATTTCTCATCTGTTGATCAACTTCATTTCTTACCTAAAGGAATCGCTCACTTGGACCTAAGTCCTTGAACTACTTCGTCTCAATTTTGGGACATAAAACTTCAAGGGTACTCCTTCCTAGTTGGGAAATATAAAGATTCACCTTGGAACTAGGGGAACCATCGAGGGTATTCCCTACTAGTCTTTCTTTCGCTGGAGAAAGACAACTGTCAAGTAGGTAGATGTAGTAGCCTAAGGTAAGATTGTAGAACTGAAAAAAAGTTCCTATTGGGTTGACATGTGCTTCACACGGTGACTTTCAACCAACTTGTCAGCCCAATACCCATGGTTGAAAGACATTGTGTGAATTATTTTGTTCTTACCTTATTTTGGATGAAATTGCATAAATTGATCTCTTGAAGGCTGTATGATGCAATCATTTTAAATGCATTTCAACCCCCTTGAACTTTAGGGTACCAGCTATTGGCAATAGTGTACCCGCAACTGCAACCCAGTACTGACTAATATCATCATTTAGTCAACTTCGTTTCCTACTAAAGTAATCCCTGATTTTACAGTACCTTTTAACTACTAGTTTTCAATCACTCTTTGATATCTTCCACTTGTGAAAATTCATCTTCACAACATGGCATATTACTCGGAAAGATGCATGAATCACACGGTCCGTGATCTATATAACTCTTCCGAAAACAAAAGAAAAAGGTTATACCTGCTCATACGCGCCACTGCATTGAGTACTGTGCATGGACAGCTGCAATTGAACTTGCCAAAGGAACTTCCTAGAATGGGTTGGTCAGGCTCAGGCAGTCCAACCCAGACCCAGGGGAATGTGTCGACTCCTGCTGGCTGAACAATTTATTTGTCAAAGGAGACCATCGCGAAATGTAGCCAATTCTTCAAAGGCTCTGTTCGCCATGCTTGAAGGACAGGTCCTTCATACACAAGCTACGATTCCAACCTCTGTTAAGATTTCGTGCAATATGTATCTTCCAGGGTTATGACAAGATTTACCTATCTAAATTCTTGGTAAATTTGCAAATTTTCTGAGTCGGACAATCAGGTTTACGGGCTGCTCCACCAAGGGCCAATTGTCGAATTCAAGAAACCGGTGAATGAACTTTTCTTTATGGGGCTTTTCAAGTGTTTAAATTTCTATCCGATACCTAAAAGAATCCAGACAGTCTTTTGCAAGTTATTATTTAAGTGTTCCTATCGTGTTTTTTTCACCAAGTACTTATACTAAGAATGGACATACTATACACAAGAGTGGTAAAAATAGTATTGCTACACAAAAAATGCACGGGCCTGTGTGTGTGTGTGTGTGTGTGTGTGTGTGAGAGAGAGAGAGAGAGAGAGAGAGAAATAAACAAATCTTTAGGGCGATCTTACCAGCCGCTTTAACAGAGACTAAACCTTCCTGACTATTCAGCAATGAAATGTAACCACAAAAAAGCTGATACGACAGTGACACAAAGTTCAAGAGAACCGTAGAACACAACAACGGATGTAAACACCACCCTACAGTTCTCATCATATGAATTTATCGAATTCATCTGAAAATTTTCAGAAAATTACCATTCTACTGAGATCACAGATGAGTTTTGTTATTTGTCTCACAACAGATAGTAGCATTAGTGGCCGAAAGTCAAAACTACAACAACATTGCAGCTTTTGTGTAATTGCACGTAAAATGCACAATGTTTTTTAAAGGGGAAGCTCTGTTTCATTATCTTTTGTGTTCATGGAGAGTATACACAGACCATGAGGAAGAAAAAAATAAGTAGCCATAAATACAAGAATACCAAGGTCAGCTTCTTCACCCACTGCTGGCCGACGAGGATTTACCCAATATATCTGGCTTGCACACCATACACAGTACAGGCTAGCGATAATCCCCATAAGTTTCAGAGATTGATAGGATTTCTTCCTGATGGACTTAAGGGACTTCACTCTGCAAAGCAATCACATTTAAGTAACAGGAACCAATAAGTGTTCACAATCATGCTTTGAGAAAACTAAGTAAAATGGATCTTGGTGGGAGTAGAACCTGTTGATGTAAACAAAACCAGAAATTAGGCAAATGCATAAGAAACCAACTACAACAACAGCATCAGGGTTGACAGGTGCGCGGTTTTTCCACCAACCAGTGCTCAAAATCCAAGTATACATAGATGAATGGCCATTTTCCTGCAAGATGGAGAAATTTACGCCCTGGTTTACTACAAGGCTGATTCAAGTAAGAGTCTAGCATCTAGAGGAACACACAAATAACAATGAACATTCAACTTCAGATTCCCAATAAATTTGATGATTTGAAATCCACAGTCAACCAAGCAAAACAGTGAGAATACATCTCTCATATTCTAAGTATTATCATTCTTCTGTCAAACTGAGTCTTCATCATACACCTCATGCTAAAAATGAATAGATTGGTTTTAAAAGAATCCGTTTGTACAGAGTAAACTCCCCCAAAATTGTAACAAGTTTTACAGCTTAAAATGCCAGGTGTATGTTGAAGCCCATCATGGATATGCATGTATGTATGCATGTTAGTATGTACAAAAGTGCTGGCAAAACTACTGAAATGATCGACATACCATTCACTAAATCTTGTGCAGAATGAAATCTCATGGAATGATAAGAAACTCAATTCATGTATACATGGTCAGCGCCATTTGAAGAAAGTCAAATAGCTTCAGCAACATCAATGAGAAGGGCAAACACACGACTAAGTTCTAAATCCCCGGGAGCATCATATGGTATGATCACATGGTAAAGCAGCTTACAATTTTATATAACTGAAAAATCATCTCCATAAAGGAGGATATATCAACAGGATGATGTATTTGCTCTAACATTCTCGACAACACCCCAGGGAAAAATTAATACCTCAAACAAATGGTCCAGGAAAAAATGGGATAAAGAACCGGCAGCTATCAACAGCAGACATTGCCTCCTAGTAAGGGGAACCTGCACGAAATCAGACCAAGTTGAGGATTATCAAGGAGCAACTTAAGGGCGCAATCATGCCGAGAACTGATTGATCACTGAACAGCATTACGCTACAGCTGGACATATAAGGCCACCTTGGCACTTAGCGAGATTAAAACTCCATAAGGCCACTGACTTTGCAACCTTTATATGACTAAACTCGACTCTCATCATGATATTCATAACCAAGAAACTTGCCCTTTCCCTTTTTGCCAAAATCCCGCCCCCAAACACATGAAATTACACAAATCTCCCGACAAACGAAACAACCCATCTCTCTTCATCGCTCTTCTACGCGAATTGAAAGAGAAAACTCACCCCAGAGACAGAATCAAGAACGCCCTTTCGGAGCAGGACCTTGGAGACCCAAGAATAGAGGAACGAGAGAGGCAAGCCGAGGATCAGCACGTAGTAGAAAGGGTCGTGGATGGCGTCGGCGAGGAGGGAGCCGAGGGGGCGGGCGAAGGCGAAGCCGGGGAGGTCGGCGAGGGTGGAGCCGAGCCACTCGGAGAAGGAGCCGATGTCGGGGCCGAAGAAGGCGTTGAGGGCGTAGGCGAGCGCGTGGTGGGGCGCGAACCGGCCGTTGGAGAGGGACGTCAGGGCGAGCCCCGAGCCCATGGCGTACATCAGGTGGGGCCCCGGCCCTGGCATTCTCGCCCCTCCCCCTAAGAGAGACAAAGAGAGAGTAGCACGGAACGAGGGTTTTGCAGGATTTTGTGCGTGGCGATTTGGCTTCTCTTCCGGAGTTGTACCCTCTTGTAGTCCCAGCACAACCCAAAAAAGAAACAAGAAAAAAGGAGAGATCTGAAATGTTGACACGTGTCCAAAGTGATGCCAACGTCAGATCCCCCTACAAACTATCTCCTCTCCCTCGCCCGAAGGCCAGACTTCCCTGCAAGCTCAAGGCGGTGAAGGCAACCTCGAGGCATTGCGTCCTCGTCCGATCGATGAACTTCGTGGCGCCGGAGGCAATCTTGAGGCGGAGCCGTGCGGTGGTTCGTCCGACTAGCCACCGTGCCCTCATCCGACCGACGAGCCACAGCGCCGATTCAGCGACGGCTCGCTGCCCCCTACTGGCTATGCTCTCTCTCTCTCTCCAGGTCACGATCGAACCCTCACCCAATGGACCACCGCCCTCCGCCTCGAAAGGTTGCCTCCGCCGGCGCAAAGTTCGTCGGTCGGACGAGGGCTCTATGGGAGAGAGAGGGAGCGGCAGAGAGAGAGAGCTCAGAGAAAGAGGGAGTGCAGAGAGTAGAAAAGAGAGAGAGAGAGGAGAGGAGATTGAGTTCGTCCGAGTTAGGGGTGACTATGGTTCAGATCACCTTATTCAGGAAGACCGACCCTATTAAGCCTACGATCAAAGATTAGACTTCAATTCAACCGATTATTATTGTGTTTCACTTTTTGTATTCCTTAAAAGAATAAACATACTATTTCAAACTATATATCCATGAACAATCAAATTATAAACACCGATACATATTAAACAAAAATATGAGATGAGGTAATAATAGAATTTTACACTTACTAAAAGCAATAAACCAAAATAACAAACATGCAATGAGAGGAATAAAGGCAAGCAACAAGATGAGTGAATAGAGGTGAGCGAGGCCAAGGTAGACGAGCAAGGTCAGGCTAGCGAAGAAGGTTTTTTTTTTTTTTTTTTTCGAATTAGAGCTGGGTTTTTAATTTACATGACAAAGTTGAAGAGAACAGAAGAGGAGACACTAAAATTTAGAGCTGACAAAAGCATTATATATATGTACGGATTTATTCAGGTTGGACTAATCTTAAACTTTTAAAATCGAGGATCAACTCACATAGGATTCAGAGATCCCAAGTTAAAGGACTGATCCAATCTTCCTAAGAACCGAACTAGAACCAACTAAGTTGGGCAAGTCTAGAGTCAATCCAAACTTGAACCTGGACCAATATTCACCCCCAGTCGAAGTGAAAAGGCCTAAATAAGGAGCAGCTCCTTGAAAAGTTTCTAAATTGGCAAGAGGACAAGAATGAATAGGGAAAAAATGATTCTGGAACACGTGAAGGTATATTATGACATAATTGTAAGTTTTGCTTTGAAATTTTAAAATTAAGCAAGTCAAGACTAGAGAACATTTTCGATGGGAGACCTTCTAAGAAAGCATTTTCTTGTACGTCAAAAAACAAAATCGTGAGGTCGGTATGAGATTGGCCAAAATAAATAATACCGCGAAGGAGTTAATATAGGAAATCACATAGCTGACCGGACATGAACTCGGATCGGCCAGAGATCACGGGGATTTTGCGATGCACCGCGGAGCAGCTGATCTCGACCGCCGAATTCCGTCCACGTAAGCATATCCCCGCACGCTCGCTCGGCAATTACCGAACTGTCCTTCCTCGTCATCACTCACGCTCGGGGTGGAAATATCGTTCACCACCTGCGATCTCCTGTTTCGGTTCAGCTACAGCGTAACCTTTCGTCCTCCCGACAGCACCCAAAAAAAAGGTACAGACAAGAGCTCTCACCTACTAGAGAGAGAAGAGATAGAGAGAGAATCCATGGAATTGGAAGAATTGGAATCGCCCGCTTCGTCGAGGCGCAACAAGGAAGCAGATCCGATGATGATCGAAGAAGGGCTGTCGTCCCCGGGCCACGCCGCCTCCTCCTCCTCCGCCCTCTGCTGCAACGACTGCTTCGGCTTCCGTCGCCCCGGCCGCCGCGCCGCCCGGCCGCCCTCCTCCTCGTCCAGCTTCTGGGAGCGCATCGGCTCGTCCCACTTCGACCGCCGGTGGTGGGCGCCGGGGCTCCGGGTCCTCGTGAAGCTCCGGGAGTGGTCGGAGCTCGTCGCCGGCCCAAGGTGGAAGACCTTCATCCGGCGGTTCAGCCGGAGCCGGAGCATCGGCGCGGCCGGGGAGCCCACGACCAGTACAGGCACGGCGGCAGGTTCAACTACGACCCCATGAGCTACGCCCTCAACTTCGACGAGGGCCCCGGGCACGACCCCCACCACCTCGACGACGAGGACTACTTCCGCCGCTACCGGAACTTCTCCGTCCGGCACGGGCCGGTCGCCGGCGGCGAGGGCCCGGCGGCGGGGAAGAGCAAGGACGGGATGGCGGTGGCTGCATGACGGGGTCCCAACTCCCCACGACCCGCCGTCGTGGGGGGTTGGACTCCGTGACGTCACTTGGCTGCTTGATATTTATACACCCCTTTTTTCTGGATTGTAAAGTGATTGTCGTTTTGAGTGGGTTAGTGTTGTCGTTTTATGCTCGCAGCGTACGGAATGGCTTTGTAAATGGTAGCTTGCACGTAGGAGTGAAGTCCCGTCTTCCGCGCATTTGATTTGAAACAGTTCCGTGCACGTATTACTCAATTGTTTCTTCTTGTAATGAGCAAATAACTTGTGTTTTTTTTTTTTTTTTTTTTTTTTTTAATTTATACAAGAAAACTATATAAAAATTCTTACTTGTGTGGAATGAAATGGAATAGCAAAATTATCTTACTTATTTTTTATACCTTCTTCCCACGTTTGGTTTATCTAATCGACGAATTGGCGACCAATCGCACCCAATAACTCAAAAACTTGCCAAGGTGGTTGAAATATAATAGCATCCATGCAATAGTATGAGGATAAGCATGTCATAGAGAATTCGATACCGGGTCTCTGGATTATATACGTGAATCGATTTCTTGACCATATCGAGGCGAGTAATTAGTAACTTGATACATGCAACAGATGATGCTAAGCGAGGGATTTCTTCCTGTTCACTGATCTTATGCTGAGCAGCACATCCCCCACGATCCACGGGAAGCTCAAGAAATTGAAGCTTCCGTGGACGAAGGATGGATGGTAAGTCACGTGGTACCACGCCGAGGCCAGGCGCTCCCTCTCATTCGCCTCGCACCCGCTGTCGAACCATCCTGTGACCTCTTTATGCAGGTTCTTCACCGACAGCGAGATCCGGTCCTTCATGTCCCCGTATTTCCTGTTGTCCCTCTGCAGATATATGGCGCGGTTCCGTAGGTTGCCGGTCAAGATTTCGTCCTCGCTCTCTGCCCCGTAGAAACGCATCAGCTCGCTCAGTTTCTCTATGTACTTGTCCCTGTGAGTGACTGCCGTGTCGATGAATGCCTCAAAACCATCGACTTCCAGATCATGATCGTAATACTCTCGAGCGGTTTCGTCCGACCAGATGATTTTTGACTTCTCCAACGATAACTCAAGTGTCGCACGATAGAGCTTTCCAAGCGCACCAGTAGATGTGTACATTGGCTTGTCTACTCTCTCCATAAAATCTGGAAATTCTCTCGGCTTCAAAACCCTCGGCATCTCAGCCGGTGCACCAGTCTTTGCAAAGTCAACAGCCATAGAGTGAAGAGTCGCCAACTGTAGACACTTCTCACTCCGGGCCTTTTCTGGTTCACGGTCGGCATGAACCAAATGTGCAGTTGAGATGGCACCCAGCGTGTCGTTGATCATGTAGTCGACGAAGAATTTATGAATTTCCTGAAAAATAATTGGTAATGCTAAAGAAAGGACACTGCAAACCCTATGAGAAAACAAACTGTGAGATGCTCACCTCCAGTGTCACATCATGATCCGTTATGCGCGGTCTCCTCCCGGTATAATCCATTGGAGTATCAGTTTGCAACGGGATGATATCTTCATCCCAACTGATAAAGAACAGGTCTCCATCCAGATCGCCACCAGAGCACTCATTAGGATGAGGCCTGTCAAAAAACGTTATAAGCCCAATATAAACACGCATGGTGAGCAAAATTGCAATTATCTAATGCAGAAGAGTATAACATAGATACGCAGCCACTCAGACCTTTCTCCTTTCCGAGGGAAGACGATGCAATCGACCAGGCCCGATTCTTCCAATTCCACCTCAAAGACAGCCTCGAGGACTCTGATATCCCCAGGATGAAGGCAAGGGTTTTTGGTGACAACTACCTTCCCTATTATTGCTGCTGTTGTCTCATCGACCTTCCGGAAAAATCTTTGCTCCCCACTTTCTAGCTCTGCTTTTGTCATGGTAACTCGGACATAAACTTGGCCATAGTCAAGTATTCCAGCCTCATCCAGACAGCCAAGCAAGATCCGGCCCTTTGGGATGTGAATGCGACACCTGCTCTTCAATTCCGACAGCTGAATCTCATGATGTGCTCGAAGCATCATCAGAAGGTAAGCATCCGCAGTTGGTTCATATCCTGCAAGTAACATTTTGGCTATAATGTTTCTGCGGTCTGCACCGCTCAAGCTCTCCAGCACACTTAAAGCAGCCTCCCTGTCGGTTAACATTTTCCCGAGAATAAGCAACTGTTTCTGTTGCATAGCCTCAAATTTTTCATCCTCCACTCCAAGAGTGGAAAGAAGAGTAATGATCTCCCTGTTAAGATAGCACGGCAACGAGTTGCTCCACTGAGTAACATTAAGCATCCTGTTAGATGACTCAAATTTACGCATGCTCTCACGAAGAGAGAGCTTACGGAAGGAACGGCGGTCAACAGCAATAACACCTTTATAGCCACCATATCGGATTTGAAAGGCTGAAGGACTGTCAGTCAAGCCACACTTCTGAGCGACTTGCCTAGCAAAAGATTGAGAGATCTTTCCAATCCCATCTGAGAAACAGAAGTCAAATCCTCTGGTATTGACCTCAATATCAGGAATGATCTCCACATCATGTGCAGGGACAACCATAGTCTGTACAGAAGAGCTGAACATTTGACCCATCCTTGCTGCACACTTGGACACACTTCGGATTTTGTTGAAGCAGCCCATCCATTCTCTAATCTGTTCTGCAGTCACCTCGTCATTGGAAGCAAACATCCAGACGGAGTTTGACCGAAGTTGACTAGCTGAGAAAGCAAGAAATTGAAACTTCTTCTCGCCAATCACAATACCTTCACGAAGAACAGTCAATATACGGTGATATATTCCAGTCCTCAAAGGTTTTGAAAAAATGCCTTGCTGAGTACTGGTAGATAAGGCATTCGGGGGAATTTTGCTCCAATCTTCTTCGACAAAAGAAACTCTCAGAAAATCAGAAGAATGTGATGCAAAGTTCTTCACCACGTAGTTAGATGTCTCCAGCTCAGGACCTAAGCAATAAATCTTTGTTGGAGTAATAAAAGCTCTGTGACAAAACATTACATTGCTGTCCGTTAACCTTCTGAGAGCGGATGAAGGAAGATTTTTGCTGTCTCTCTTAAGGACATGTTTCTGGGTCTCCACAAATGACACGGGATCATAACAAGTGGATGTAAGCTTGTGCAGCTTCTGGAGAACCAAGACAGCAGTGTCAACATCCAAAGTACTAAGGATGTTGGTTAGCTCATACGCACCAGCCAGACTGATTTTCTGGGTATGAACAAGAGAATTAAGTTGGAATACAATCTCATAGTCTAACTTAGGACCGGAGTCACATTCCAAGAGTGGGACTATCTCAGATGCAGAATGAAATTCCTCACCTTCTTCTAGAGTAAGATCAATTGTTCCTTCCTTATAATACGGAAAACTTGCAAAAACATCTGAAACTGGTACTTGTAGCCCTTCCTCAACTTCCCAACAAAAAGTAGTTGATCGACCAATTGCCTTCACATGAGAAAAGTCTGTTGTGCGGACCCAAAGAAAATTGAAATCATCTTTGTAGATATGGTATCGATCAGGACTAAACTTCGAGGTTACATCAGATCCAGAAATTCTCTTGTAGATTCTTGGTCCACGATTAAACTGTGAAAAGAGAAACAACGTTCAAGTACCAAAATAATGGAATAATGGATAACTCTCCCGTGACAATAAACATTTTCTCACGTGAACTAACAAGAAAAAGACCAACAACAAACTGCAGAACTCAATCTGAGAGGAATCAACTGAAGAGAAAAAAAGAGGGCATATTCCCCATAGTACAGTGGGACAGATACACTTTGAATCATATGATTTTCCTGATAAGTTAATAAAACATATGCACTAACAAGATTATCTACCACCTATAAATAAGATATTGGTGCGTGCAGTGTTTCAAGAAATATTTCTCAAATATGTTTGTCCGCCACAGTGATCTGTCCCCTTCCAGCGTTGATCCAAACCAATATAAGTCAATGAGATGAATATCAAGGCAAAAAATTGGAGGCAATTGCATAATGCAAATCACATTTACAAAATCAATTGTTCAGAAATCGCCGGGATCATCTATAATCGCAAGCTAACCCACATTACGATGTTCCTATAAGAATTACGATTTGCCAAATGCATAAACATTTCCCTGTATTTAGTGAAGCCAGTCAACTATGGATACCGCTTAATAAATGCACTTCATTCATTGACCTCGTACCCGGTCTAAATCTATGCAATTTAAGCTCAAACAACATTTATAAAACTACGTCACGGTTATCCTTCCAATAGGCAAATTTACACACCGAGCGTAATTGGTAAATGAAATTGTCGGCATACACAAGCAAGGACAAAATCAGAGTGCTTAGATTCGAACTTTAACTTGTCTAGACACGTACTGTTAATAACTGAAGTTAAATTTTCCAAAAGAACTCGATCCAATACATGCTCATTTAGGAAAAGAGTAAGCTCATTGGAAACTAGAAATTCTCCAAATTACAATTTTTTTTTATTGCTGATGATCTGATCACGGTAGATTATCGAAACCTTATTCATTCTCGATGGAAATATTGAAACATACGGCATTTGAAAGTCTGTGAGTTGATATGATGGTAAATTTGGCGAGATTTTCCTTCACTCAGATTAACATCGGACTAGACCGCCCGAACAATGCTAAACTTTTCATGGCAACACGGGTTTAGGAACTAGCTATTTCGACTATAACCAACCACAAAACCAACAGGCCATCATAGCAAACACCCACAAATAAATCAACCCTTCTCTGATTCCAAAAGAAATTTCTACTACATCAATGAATTATCTCCCAAAACAACCACAAAAGAGACGAAAGCATCATACCGTCAAGAGAAGCGCATTGGGTCTTTTGCCGCCGCCGCCATCGCCGCCCAAGCAACACCCAACGCTCTCCACGACATCATCAAACCCAACTTCGAGCTTGTAACACTCCCCCTCGACCCAGACCCAGAACTCGACCCGCCTCCTCTCGGGCATCAGCCAAACCCTAACCCTCCCCCAGCGCGCCAGCTCGCACAGGCAGGCGCGGCCCACGGGGAAGCCGGCGCGGAGGGAGCCGGCGTCGAGGCGGTGGCGGTCGTGGAGGGGGCGGGGGACGATGTCGTCGTAGGCGGGGGAGAGGGCGAGGGCGTGGGAGCGGAGGACGAGGGGGGCGGCGAGGGCGAGGTCGCGGTGGCGGAGGGAGGCGAACTGGACGCGGCCGGAGCCGCGGGGCTTCCAGTTCTTGCGCTCGGTGAAGATGTCGATGGCGTAGACGGAGGCCGGGCCGAGGGCGGACTCGAGGAAGCGGAGGAGGTCGTGGGCCGTCACGGTCTGCGGGATGTTGGACACCCGCAGCGTCGGCCTCTCCACCACCGCGCCCCCCATTGCTGCACACGAACCCACGGACGAAGAGAGAGAGAGAGAGTGTGGAACTCTCTCAGTCTCTCGAAGTGTTGTTGCGAGGAAGACGACAACAGGGTCGACCCCGGTCTGCGCTTCTTCTCGGGCGCGCTGCGTCCGTCTTCTCCCTTTCTCTTCTCCTTTTTTTTTTTTTTTCCTTTCATTTTCAATTCCTTTTCTTTTAAATTATTACCACCAGAAATTTTTAAATCGGTAGACTTATAACAAATTCATCTTAATTTCAAATTGATACATTCTAACAGATTCACCTTTCGTTAAATTTTGCTATTAAATTACTGAATTTGATGACGATACTGATTATTCATTATTTATCATAAATGTATCAGTTTATGATTTTTCGTAATATTAATTCAGCACACAGACGGCGAAGAAAAAGAGAGAGTATGCGTGAAGCTCCCTTAGTCTCTTGGAGTGGTGTTGCGAGGAAGAGTGACGGGGTCCAGTGTCCACCAATCTTTACTTCCTCTCGGACGCGCTGTGTCCGTCTTCTCCATTTCTGTTCTCTCTCTTTTTTTTTTTTCTTTTCATTTCTATCTCTTTTAGATAATATCATCGAAAGCCTCAAAAAGCTACACAAAAAGCTACACATATGATAAATTTAAACATATGATAAATTTAAACTCTAAACTAATATAGCCTACAGTAAATTTACCATTTATCAATATCTGTAAATTTTTATCGTTTGTATAATGTGTGGGTACATCAGTTTGTGATTTGTCATTGTATTAATTTAACTTAATGAAAATATATTTATCAATTTTGAGTTTTTTTTTTATGAAAAAAATTAATTTGAGTAAAATTATTATAAATGTATTAATTTGAAGTTTTAGATAAAAGTGTATTATTTCAGGATTTTCCTTTATACCAACCAGTCTTTTTTGGCCATTGTCTTTGACTGTCCGACGTCAAATAGGAAAAATGATATGGTTATTTATCTCGATTTTCATGAATTTTGAAAAAAAAAATCCAAAAAACAATATTTTATTATGAGGGCAAATCAAATTAGATGTGTCATTCTAATTACATGTCATCCGGATTAACTTATTACCCTAAAAATGGTGGGGTCACAGAGAAGATACTGCCCGACATAAAACACAAAAGGCGACAAAAACAAAAGTCTAAAGTGAGATTCACGATAAGAGAATTTACTATATTATATATCTTGAGCATTCCCCAAAAAGGACCTAGTTTTCTGGAAACTCGCCGCTCAGAAAACTAAGATTAAATTAATCCTATCTTCAAGAACAACGCCGATTATAAAAAAGAAAAGTTACCATCGCAAAAAAAAAAAAAAAATTATATCCACCATAACGCCAATGCTTCAGACTTGTATTTATTCTCAAAAGCCTCAAACTCTTATTAATGTGATAAAATATATTAAATTTTCATCACATCAATACAAATTTAAGATATTGACATAAAGCAGGGAAATTTAAAGATTTTTATATTAAATAGAAAGTGCTTATAAATTTGGAGTTCTAGTGGCAGCAAAAAAAAAAAGTTGAGATATCATTGTCGCTCTTTAGGGCAAAGAGATTCGCATGGAATCATGTGAGTAATGGACGCATTTTCTGTGCATAATCCTCCTAGAAAAGTAATCAATTATTCAATCACACTGCTGAAGCAAAAGAATTATTTCTCCATACATACAAATAACAAACAACTAGTCTGCCCCGTTCACTGTTCAGAAACTCAACCGCATCAAATGACAGCACCAACACGGATCACACCATTAGAACAATTCTCTCTCGCCACAAGCTCTCCCGTTTCACATCTCTCCCCCTCCCCCCAGAACAGCTCGAGTTCCCGTCAGGAATCGGACGACAGGGATCGCTCCTCTTCATCTTTGATCTTGCCTATCAGCGCTGCAGCCTGGCTCGAGCTCGGCCTTTCGGCGGGAGATGGGTTTGTGCACTGGAGAGCCACTTGCAGCAGCCTCACCATCCTTTCCTCATCCGCCCCTTCGGATATCAGGACGCTGTCGAAGACTTCCCCGGTCCATTCCTCCCTGACCACAGAGTGCACCCACTTGGCCAGATCGTACCCGTTGTTCTGGACCATATTGCCTGTCAGGAGCTCGAGAAGCATTAGCCCAAGGCCGTATACGTCATCCTTGAAGGCGTCGTGCGGAGAAGAAGGATTGCTTCTTATATCGGAAATTTGAGAGTAGTCTTGGCTTTCCACCACCATTAGGCCATACTCGCTGATGCACGGATCCATGTCTTTGTCAAGCAAGATGTTCGTGGCCTTTAGATTGCCGTGAGCAATCCCGTCTTCATGAAGCACCGAGTGCATAAAGGCCAAAGCTTCGGCTATCGTGGCTGCGACGCTTAGCCTGCTTCCCCAGTCAAATACTAGCGCATTCTGCGTTCCTGAAATGGAAACGATGCACAAGAACTTGAATCAGCTTCTCTTCTCCAGTCCATCACTTCGAGAGAGCAAAATGTATACCGAGTAACTTCAGCTTCTTGATCAGAAAAGATGGGATGACATGAATCTCACATTTTGGGCATCCTAAATGAGGGGCAAGAACAAGACACTGTTCCATTCAGATTTCCATTCAATCTGGTCTAGGAAAACTAAATCTAGAGGTTGCTCTTTCGATATTTTGCATTGCTGCTTTTATCGTCCTAGGTCGCAACGACATTCTTTAGGGAAGCATATCGATCCAAACTGGAAATTGAAAGTAATCAGTATAACTACCCACTTACCATAGAGAAGATTGAAGAGACTCCCGTTTGGTTGGTATTCATACACCAGGAGCTTCTCTTGCTTGGAGCAATAAAACGCGACGGGCAGCAGAACATTAGGATGCTTTGCTCGATCCACCTTCTGCATCCTGTTCTTAAAGTCCTCGCTAGGAATCCCTGAATCCTTGATTCTCTTCACGACCAGAACGAGGCCGTTGCTGAGCACAACTCTGTAAAGGCTTCCATGCTTTCCTCTTCCAAGCAGCTCGGCCGGCGCTCTAAGCAAGTCCTCGAACTTCAAATCCTTCATCTCAGGAGAATTCGTTAGTACCACAAGTGATGACGTGTTCATTCCACTCTCCATGGAAGTTATCGAGTACTCCGACCTGTTATCGCTTGTCTTTGGTTCGCTCGACGCCCCATTAGTCTTGCTGCTGCTAGTATCAGCTCTCCTATCCTTACCACCATCGACCCCATCTGGTTTTTTCCTGGATCTTCTTGCTATTTTGTAGACCGAGAAGAGCAGAACGATCAGGCCGATAATCATATAGCCTAGATAGCTAAGAATCTTTTCGAGCGACACGTCTTTCTGTTTCTTCTTGGCTGGTTGAGGGGGCGGACATGAATTCGGCAGCGGATTTCCGCACAAGCCCGGGTTCCCGAGAAAGCTGTTCTCGTGGAAAAGGCCTCCACCATCAGGAATCTGACCAGTGAAATCGTTGTTCGAGACATTAAATTGCTCGAAGTTGGCAAAGTCGAACTGGGGTAGTTCTCCGGTGAAATTGTTGTTCTGAGCAAAGAAGGTAATCATGCCCGAGATCCGAGCAAGATTCGGCAAGGGACCGGTGAAGTTGTTATCAGAGACATCGAGCCTCTTCAAGTTATTTAATCTCGAGAGGGCGTCGGGCAGTTGTCCCGAGAACTGGTTCCCGCCTAAATACAAGTGCGTCAAACGCTTGCAGTTTGCAATCTCTTCCGGAATCCCTCCCACCAGATTGTTGCCCTTGAGGCTAAGAACAGCGAGAGACCCGACCCTGCAGAGAGGACTGGCATCAAGAGTCCCTGAGAAGTTGAACTCCTCGAGAACGATCCTCTTCACTGATTGCGACTCGCATTCGACGCCCTTCCACTCATCGGTGCAGGGATCCGTGGACAAGCTCCAACCTGGATCAATCCCAGGAAGAACTTTGTCTATGAACTGAATCATCGACTGCTTGGTACCCTCATCAACTGAACTCGCCACTGGAAAGACGAGAAAGATCAGAATGGCGAGCACCGAGATAGGCGCTCGATGCATTTTCGGTGAATCAAGGTGAGACTACGAGAAACCAATGGACTCAATATTTTTCTTGTGCTGTGTTTATAATACCTGAATGGTAGCAAGTTCTTGGGCGGTAACAAGATTGGTAATTGTGTGTTTGAATCAGCTGTGAATGACAGTTGGCTGAACTTACAATGGCAATAGTTTAAAAGACATTCTGGCCGGGATTGCCACTAGGCGCTACGTAATGAGACAAAAGTTCAACGAGCCATTGCGTCACTCTTCTTTAAAAATTGGATGCCGGCAATTTGAAGAAGTCAAGAAAAAAGGGTCAATGTCCTTTATCAGTTGTCCTCTGCGCATTAAACTGGTCTCTAAAGGTCCAAATGGAGCATTAATTTAACCATCCGCTGCTATTACGGCACAATTTGGAGAGTTGCGAATGGCGTAACCGTACCAGACCGGGGCAACATCGACAAGGAAGTTTCCGGTAAATAATAAGAAAAAACATGGTAAGTAGTGTTCAGTTATTCCTATAGAATCTGTCTGAAGTGGAACACTGTGAGAACCTCATGCGACGAAGAAAGTCTTTCATGCGATAAGCTTTTGGTACTTAAGATACTGCATGAGAACATTTCTATTCCTAAGAATTTTTGTTCTTTTGTTCTCCGAAAAAAAAAAAATAAAAAAAATCCATTTGTAACGCCAAGTTGATTTTTCTATTCCCTAATAGAAAGTTAGCTCGGAGTAGATTTGGAGCAAAAAAAGAAGAAAAAAAAAAAATTGCTTCTTGTTCTCAGAAACAATTTTTAGAATTAAGCTATTTTTTTTTTCTTTTATTTCTCTCTTTTGCCGCGGCCACCTTCAACCGCCCGAAGCCACCACCGGCCGCCGGCACTGCTGCAAAGGTGGTGGTGACGGTCGGCGGCCGGCGATCGTGTATGGCAGCGGCGGGTGACATTGGCAATCGGTGATCTGCAAAAATAAAAATGAATAAATACAAAAAAGAAATTATTGTGTTACCAAACGCATTTATATTCTTTTTATATTTCAAGAGTAGAAATTTTGTGTAGTTACCAAACAGGTTATTTTACTCAGAAATTGTTTCCCGAAATAGAAATAGAAAAGAACTATTTCTGAAAAAAAAAAAAAAAAAAAAAAAAACTCTTCCCCACCAAGAAGCGTTATCATTCGCATCCTAAGCGGCTAAGGGGGTGCATGACAACTGCCTATTTCTATTCCAGAAACAATTTTTCTATTTCAAACATGTTTCTAGAATAGAAATTCGTTTGATAAATTTATTTCGTTTTTCTATTTCTGGAATAGATTTCTATTCCAGAAATAGGTTTGGAATAAAAATCTGTAAATTTCTCGGAACAAAAATGAGAAATAAAATTTTTTTCTCTTTGTTCATCAACCGGTCCTTCATCCATTGCCGTCGACCACCATCCATCGGTTGCCGGCCGCCCGCCGGCCCCCGCCGCCGGTCGCTGGCCCGCACCAACCGCCGCCGCCACCACCGCCGTCCATCACCGCTATCCGCCGGTCCGCCGCCGTCCGAAAGGAAGAAATTTTGTGTCGTTATCAAACAAATTTCTATTTTTATAGTAGAAATTTTGTGTCATTATCAAATAGTTATTTTTGCTTAGAAACTCTTCTAAAAATAGAAATAGAAAAATCTATTTCTATTCCAGAAACTATTTCCAGAACAAAATGATTATCATGCGCATACCCTAAGCCTCTCTAAAATTTCTAAAATTTCTAAAATTCATAAAAGCAAAGACGGTCAGAGAGAATCTAAGTGTCAATGTAAGAAACTTGTGTCCACCGGGAGAGAAAACTGACGGAGAACCCTTGATGAAAAAGTATTAGTATTCTGACGGACGGTTTGCGTGCACACAATATCAGAAAATTCGGAATATATCGCGACCGGTAGACATGCAAACCTGCATTCTCGGGGCATGTATAGCTAGTCCTCTGCTTTTACTGATCTCTATAGCCAAAACTTTTATGAATCAGAAATGCAATAGCAAATGAAGGAATTGGTCCACCTTGAGTGACAATCCCTTTTTATCTTCCAATCAAAATGTTCACTACAATGTTCTTCTGGAGTTCCTCACAATAATGGCCAGTCCCATGATATTACAAACATACAACTCTGAATTAAATATAATTTTGACAGGTGGACATGAAGAATGGGGTTGCGCCTTCAATTATGCAATAATTTGAATAGTTATCGATCCTACACTTAATTATGGATCTGCATGTCCAGCTATCTCGTCGTCATCACTTGATTCACTTCCCTCGACACTGATTTCCTCATCATCGCTGTCTTCTTCCGGTCTGGAGTTGCTGATATGTTCCTTCTTTGCATATCGCTCGCAATACTCTATATCCACAATGCACAAATATGACGAATAATGCACTGCCGGTAAAAAGTATGAAAATCTAACTAAAATTTTGGAATGCAAATTATCTAAAAAGCGCAAGTCTTGAGATACTTCAGCTCTATTGAGCATTCTCAGAAGTATGTCTCTTGATCTAGAACTCAATTCATCGTTTTTTTTTTTTTTTTTTTTTGGTAAAAGGTAATCATATTAAGCTAACAAGTATTTACAACAAAAACGGCACCAAAACATGGGGCAAACAAAAGTCACCTTTGACTTTTTGATCGTATTGCTTCCTGTCTTTCATCATTAGTGAAGCAGCATCACCGTTTAGAGGGTCTGAAGGGTTGGGATAAAGCAAGAGTTGAGGAAGAAACACCTCAAATACATTCAAAAGATCTGCAATAGCAGAATAGAAGGGATCGTGTTTAAAATCCAATGTAAGAGCAACAAACCAAGATGCAGAAAGTAAAAAAATTGCACATAAACTGACTTCTTGCACATTATGGCTAATTGAAGGACACGAGGAGATGAAAGAAACTGGATGAGCTAACAGAAAGGTTTATCAGAAGATGCAAAGAAGATGAACGATCTTAAAGCAAAAAAATCTAGTATCTTTCTGTACTAACCAAACATTGGACTCCATGACTGGTTGATAACATCCAGGCATACAGACCCTGACCTGCAAGTTCAACCGACATGAAATAGTCAGGACATTAACTATACTGCAGTCTACATTGGTATAACAAAAATTTCATTTGTTCATTATTATCCATGGGACTCACTCACTTGAAGCAGTTGAACCATTCAAGACACAAGTAGTACAAGAACACAGGTGTTCCCTTTAACAGGAATACAATTACTCACATCTCATCAACATTTGGGTGATATATCTTGTTCACAAATCCAATGGAAGGAGACTTGTAGGGATATGCATCAGGAAGTTCCACCCGGATCTTCCAAACACCACCTTCATATAGACCTGAAATCGTTTCATTAAGTAAAGCTTGCTGTATAACAGAATTTGGAGAGCTAGTCGAGTTCCTCAAAGGCATCTCTTTAAAGTTTTAGGTAACTACTCTAGTATATCATAACTTCCTTAATTAGCTACAGCAATGAAACATAAACATTCATGATAACTTGAAAGGTATATGAAGAAACCCAACCAACCACCCTAACCCTCCCCCAGCGTTTTTCTTTTACCTCCCTTCTACTCCACACAGAGAGAGAAGGGGAAGGGAGGGAGGGAGAACATATGGAAAAGTAAACTTTTTTTAAGGAGAAGTCATGTGCCACAGCATTGCTATGAATAAATCATCCAGCCATACCTCATCCATGCATCATCAGAAGTATGCCAGAAATTATTCCCAGTGCGACAGAGAAGTTATTCAAAAGGCAAGAGACTTTTTGGTCAAGTCACCACTACGCTAGGAAGAAAGAGCTGAACAATCATTTTATTACTGACTTTGTTAAAATTGCACCTCTGCACTAACATTAAGACTTAAATTACCCTGTAAAGTTAGCAGTTCAAAAAATTTATATCAGTTTATTGAGCTGCAGGATACGCAGCCTTACACTACAATGATATGCTAATTGATTCTTCAAGCAATTTTCCTAAGCAGAACAGTTCTTTCTGCATCCCACAACATGCTTCAACAGATTAGAATTAATCATCTATTCACCTTCGTCACAGAGAGAGAGAGAGAGGGGGTGTGGGGATGGAGGGAGGGAGGGAGGGAGGGAGAGGGGGGAGAGCGAAGAGAGACTATACTTTCTTTTGGCCCATGAAATTCCACGTTGAATTCATTAAGTCCATCGTTGATTGTCTCCACAGAATAATCACTCATCATCCTGGATAACATAAACACGGAGCAAAAGAATATCGAAAGGCTTTATTAACTTCACCAAGTACAGATGTACCCTAGAAAGTTAATCCACTAGATAACTAAGTGGTGCCTACAAACAAACTTTCGGGGAGACAGACAGACAATTGAATACCATCAATTGCAGTGCATAGACCTAGTACCTTTATATTCAATTAGATTGAGCAAGTCCTAGGATTGACAAAAACATTATTTAAGCGAAC
Organism: Eucalyptus microcorys; assembly: GCA_014182515.1. Classification (NCBI taxonomy): domain Eukaryota; kingdom Viridiplantae; phylum Streptophyta; class Magnoliopsida; order Myrtales; family Myrtaceae; genus Eucalyptus; species Eucalyptus microcorys. The sequence goes on from CM024572.1 coordinate 26,365,986, forward strand.
AGTTTACAGTCATGACAGACAATAATTTCCATAGGTACAGCACATAACAATGCTTGAGATGAAAAAATTGTATCAACAACCAAATACTGACATACATGAAATTTGGTAATATCAGTAACTTTAGTGCAACAGCTTCATCATATTGTGTGTAAATATTTCCATTGTCTCTAAAGTTTACCTTCACGTGGTTATAGATATGTCCTTTCTATTTCATTTTCATGCCCTGGCATTATATCTAGATCCTTACAGAAAAATATTACAAAAAATTCTCTGAGAATGACGCTACATGCCACTTTTACCTTTTTCCCTTTCCCCACTGTTAATTAGTGTCATCATATCAGATTTTCACTGCATTTTCAAGGTTGCCCAATCTCGTGAAAGACTCATTATCTGGGGTTACTTTCTGTAAGATCCCATAGGAACCAATTAGCAATGCAAACAGCTTCTAGTCAAGTGCACCTTCAGAAGAAAAGGCTGGAAATTTCAAATCTTTCGTCATGACTTTTTATCTCCAATAAACACGATCAAAAACCCAAAAAACGTAAAACCATTCACAAACATGATATCGCCACTTCCATCAAAGAGATGATGTCAAAGAACCAAGCGGTTGATGTACAGACAGTAACATCTATTTCATCCTATTCATATCACGTTCCTGACACACCTATGTGATACTTGTTGGATCAGGATGCAAAATAAAAAAAGGATTTCCTTTTTATTTCTTAGGTACAAATGGCAACAAATGTAGCGCGATACGTAAAGAAGTGAAAGATTAAAACAGAGCATATCAGCTAGAATGTGTAGTACTGACTACAGGGACTTACAGCTTCATAACATCCATGTCTCTCCTCTTACTAGGAGAAGACATTCTCGGTGCTTAGTACTCAAAGCCTGCAATAGTTGGACTGGAGATATTAGTACTAACAATTTCAAAGCGAGAAGCTAGGAAAGCAACATTGAAGCTCAATTATATACAAACGCAAGTAGCAGTAGCAGTAGCAGTAGTAGTATACACGGCACAAATATAACATATACTCCAATTAAGCGACCATAGTTCGTTGAGCATGTCATTATCTCAACTGTCACTGCACAGCAGAAATAACTTGTCCAATTAGCCGATCCCAGTGGACGGATTCTACAGTCACTCCGGCTGATCCAATCAATTCAAACAACATGAAAAAGCCTCGCAGCCGACACGTTGATCTCAAATGCCATCTGAGCCTGTCATTTCGGCGGGGAAAAGCACCCTTCCCGCCCCTGGATTGAGCAGGACGCACTAGCATTTGGCGGACATTCTCGAACTACATAGACTTTGGACAAGTCTGTCATAATCAAAGTGCGCGCTACGCACAATTCCGGTATCGACAATGCTAATGCTCAATTCACAGCTTCAAGTTCCATTCATCACCGAGAACAGATTAAAAAAAAAAGAAAAAAAGAAAAAAAAAAGGACAACGAAAAGCAGGATAGTGAGGAAAAATCAAGCGAAAGAAGAACTTGCGGGGGACCAGATCAATCGCCCCGGAATTTCATCGCGGACGCCGTCCCGGCGATGATCCTCGACAGCGATCAGCGTAGAAAGCTCGAAAAGCAGGGAATGCGATCGAGAGGAGAGAGGAATCGAGATTCGAGATCTTACGCAATGAATCCTCGGGAGGAGCTCGAGCCGGCGGAGGCGGCGAAGATGAGCGGAGGAAAGCCGCCGGCGGCGGGTGGCGGTGGATCGGGAGCTTCGCTTGGAGTGGTGGGGGGGGGAGTGATCGGAGAGGAAGGCGAGGGATACGAAGAGATGCGACTGAGCGTACGAGAGAGAGAGAGAGATGGAGGAAGAGGGTGAGGAGAGAATTTATAGCTAACCTTTTTGGGGAGGCAGAGAAGAGAGAGAGAGAGAGATGTGTTCCTGCATGACGACAAAGCCAGCGAGCACGTGTCCGACCACGCGGATGAAACCATGCTTTATATATTCGATTTTAGCTAATTACTCCTTTTTTTTTCTTTTTTTTTTGGCCAAAGCTAATTACTCCTTTTCACTTTCTCTTTTTTCTTTCTCAACGCGACATGTTACGATATATTCTCGAAACATGATGAGTACAAAAAAGAGTACAAAAAAGAGAAGGCTGTTGATCTTATTTTTGTCATGCCTTATTCTGTTTTAGATTTTACGATCGAACACTCTACACCGTAATCAAAACGAGATTCACTGTCTTATTAATTGTTGTATATATAGAACAAAAGGATGCAATTTCGGTTTAGTGCGAACTAAGCACGTCAGAATAAGATGCATACAGAGAATGGCCTTGATAAGTTATGTTTTGCAAAGGCCATTTCTTTAGTTTCCATGGTTGGAACTTGGAAGTCATCGCGGATGATTGATATGGTGATAAAGAAAGCAGAAGCACCAAAAGCTAGAAAGAAGCAAGCGAAGGGCGATTTACTGGGTGGATGGAGGGGGGATTTTTGTGACTGATGCTACTGAAGAGAAGGATAGTGGATTCAAACTGATGGGCGGTGATGATACGAGATGAGAATGGCTATGGAGCAGATGGGAGTTTGCAATGTCGGATGGATGATGAAATGGGCCGTGCGGAAGAGAAGCTTCTCCGCTCTCTATCCATGGCCACATGGGGCCACACCTCTTGAAGCCGTTTGCATCTTTCTTGCTGATCATTTCTTGCTTCTAACAATTTGCATCTTCGCTTCCTCTTCATGCTCGTGCTAATACAATATGCCGCGTCAGTTCTTTGTCATGACCCTTGCTTCAATAGAGATAGAGATGGCCATCCTGGAGTCCTGGAGGGGCCGTTGGCAATTTGCATGCTCCTGCACGCACCATCTAAGGCCACAAGTTTATTTCAGGACGGCCATAGGCAATGCATCCGTCACCGTAACTTCTGGAATTCGGACAGCCGTCCCTCTCTCATGTGCATAGATCTGTGCTGCCGTGGCAACCTCATCATCTTCATCAGCTGTCGACCCATGCAATTGCCTTGGCAACTCGCGGACTGAAAATTCACAAGCACTCGAGCCATACAAGGCACCCAATCTCATTGATCGGATCAGAGGGTCTACACATGCGCAAGCACATGATGCAAAACTAATTCAGGTTCAGAAGAGAGGGCTTCATACTCACGAACCCTTGTGCAGAAGCAAAGATTTGCGCAATTCTAACCCATACGTAATGCTGCATCCTGGTTACTTGATGTCAAGTTCGCTTTCTGCATTCTTCTCAGAATGCCTTGTAAACCAACGTATTTAAGCATATATAGCCAACGAATCAGATGCCAAACTCACCAACCCGCATTCTAGCCTTTGCAGAATCAGCGCACTCAGTTGACATCGACACAAAGAGGAGGATAAAAAGACATCAAATACGCTATGTTTTCGCAAGGTGACTAACTATGAGAGACCATGTCTGAAAACTCACTATAATATGGCTTGAAGCTCAAGAACTCATCCGGGTTCTTTCTTCTGAAGTCCTGCATGATTGACTTCAACCGAAAAGAAGAAGAAGAAGGAAACAGTACAGGAAGATAAGAAGAAACATCATGAGTCATCAACTTTCATCAGACGATTACCCATACCACACTTTTTTACAAGTTCTCACCTGATTTCAACTCTTCGCAGCTTACAAAGAAGAGAACAAACTCAATCCAAATAAATTCCAGATCCAAAAACCAGAGAGAACCCAAACAGACACTTAAAGGATCCAGTAATCTACAAGGGGTTGGAAAAGAATAGTAGCAAAAGAAATTACATAAAATTTATATATGAATCAATATTTCGCTTTGCAAGTCGACTTATTCACCGAAATCCGAATGTTATTACACTCGCAAATGACACTAATTGTGGCCATAAAGCTGATTCAGATTGAAGTAGCCCCTCATTATAAATGTAGCCAGCATTAATACAAAATAATCAAAAGATAAGAAAGACAAAAAATTTTCGCGTTTTTAACGTGATTTCCAGGGATTTCCTCCATAGTAATAGGCAGTGCCAACCATAAGCGCAACTGTTGCACCCTGGACCACCACACGAGCTCTCATTAGCACCTGTCCCAACTGAGAGTTCCCTCGTCTGAAACTTATCAAACCCGCTGTGAGCACTCCAGCAGTCACAAGAGCACCTATTTAAATTTTGCTGAGTTAGACAAGACTATCAACATTAAGAACGAAAAGTAACAAAGAAACTGATAATCTTTTCATCCTAGGGCTCTGAAAGTTAAAAAGTGAACACTGAAGTGATCCATAAATTGAAGGCATGATCAGTTACAAAGTAGTCCCAAATCACTCTTTCCCACGCATCTGGTCCTGTTTTGAATGGGATTAAATTTAAATGCCCCATTTGTAATCATCTATAGATAACTTTGTGACGAAATGTAATAGGGAGTTACCTAAAAAAATCAAAAGAAGTCCTGAAATCGATAAACTAAAACCAACAAAATAACCAGTATACAAGAAAAATAAAAGCACAGGAGGACTACATAAGGAATTCAAGTGCAGAAAACAGAGAGAAATTTCCATGACTTAGCACGAGCGGGTTCAATAGTCTGCTAGGAAGTAAACCACAAATTATGAAAAAGCCAAGCATTTAAATCCTGAAGATAAACAGTTCAAGGACAGACTTTGGTCAATTCAGTTAACATCTAGGACATCATGCTACGTACGAAAAAAGAGCAACCATGTGACATGATGACCTAGGGAATCATTATCTTATAGCAAAGCCTAGAGCTGCGCCCTTTTTTTGCTCTTAAAATTATAAGGCAAAACCACACGACAAAAATTTTGAATCTCAACTAGTAACAGCCAACATTATCAGCTTTCACCGCTGATGTAAAGAAATTCTTCACATCGAACGAGGACGATTACTTATTCACGTAAAGCATAAATGCAATGCCAAAAAGAACAATCAGAGACCAACTCTCCTGAAAATCATGAAGACCAACAAATTATTTGGTCTGGGGCAACAGTTTTTCTTAACCAAAATATGATTGCAAATCTTGGGTAGATTTGCAAGAGCACATGCAACTTACAAACCAGGGTAATGAGCAAAGCCAGTTTGCAGGTTCTAGATCAAGTTGCTTCATTGGTATTATAACGCGGTATGTTAGTTTGCTACATTTTCAGCGGAACACACGGTGGGTATCACGAAGAAGTTAAATTCCGATGCGCATCCCCGGCACTTCAGGAGGAGGAGGAGGAGAAACCCATCTTCTGTTTCGAGCCAAAAAGAAGTAAGAACGCCTGCTCAGATTCTTACACTACATATAAAAGACAAGCAGAGTCCACTGCTCCCTAAAACCAAAACCGAATTCGAGAAGATCCCAGAAAAAAAAAACCCATCATTGGGATTGCAGCATCACCCCTGATGAAACCTCAATTCAGTTCCTCCGACTCGCTCGCCGATTTCGAGAAGAGAAAAGAACGTCCCCCGATTCGACGAGCTCTCCCCCAATTCATCATCTACTTTAAAAATCGACTAGGAAGCGAAAATCAAAAGGGTAAACAAACGATGCGCGAGAAATGAAGCGGGCGGAGGAGGAGGAGGAGGAGGAGGCTTGCCTACTGGTACGAGAGGGTTCCTGACGCGCTGCTTCTGTTGCAAGAACTCCTCCAGCTCGTCGTCCGCCGAACCCATTTTCTTCTTCTTCTTCTTCCTTCTTCTGGGGAAATCGGAGAATGGCCGGGAAGCGAGCGAGAGAGAGAAGGCGCGTCCGTGAATTGTTGCAGAGGAAAGGACCTTTATAGAGGGGGTATCTATTTTCCTTTTTCGCCATTTAGATTTCCTCTTATCTACCTAAATGTTTTACCTTGAACGAGAAAATGAAAGCATAAATTTGACAAAATTAACAATTAATAGCATCTTTCTTTTGATTTTGTATAAAACCTTGGTTCTTATAAATTATAGATAATTTTTAGCCAGCGCACGGGCCGATAGAATTTTGGCCACGAAATAGCCTTGTGCGACATTTGGTAAGCCACGAACACTAAACCACCTTATTTTTAAAAGATTGTTACTAAGAATAGTATGTCAAATAGCTTCCTCGCAACGAATTGTATCACGCTCAGCTTAATTCGAACATCTAATTTCTCGAACGAGACATACAGAACACTTTCGTACAACAATTAGTTTCGACTTACCATAGTCTTATCATGGGAGCAATATTAATTCATGACCCATTTGTATATAGACAGCCAACCCCACCTTCAGAGTTATGATCGTTTTATCTTAGAACTCTTTAACACAATCACCCTAACACTACTCTCATAAATCAATTGTATCATCCAAACTGCATCGATCACTCTTCATTCTAATGCCCAAAACTCCACTCTTCAACTCATAAGGATACGAGAGATTTGGTCCACGACAATTAGATACTCATAAGTTCAATTGTCTATTACATATTCAAGACGAAAATATATACTAACATAAAGTATATCGAATTAATAATTTGATATTATTATTCCACTCGTTTTTCGGCCGCACCATACACAACAAAATTAGAAGGTATCCATTACCATTAATCAAATGGTATATATGCTATCACATCTTTTTTCAGTTTAAACATCCTCTTTTTTTGTCATTTGATGCTCGTACGTCATTTCTAGTAGCTATTGCGATAAAGTATCCCGCAATGGAATCGATGGTAAGAGGCTAGAGAGAAGTTTGATGGGAGTGTCTCACCACTATCATGAAATGATAGATCATCCCAGACATCTCAACTGTGTAATTCCTTAAAAACATCAATGTCTTTGCTCTCATTCCTTCAGCGTATCTTTAGACCCGAGCAATCTTGTGACCATGCATTCGTAGGTGGAGGAAGACTCGAAGCTGCAAGAGGATCGTATGACAAACACTAGCTAATGGAAACAATTCCGAAACTGGTCTAGTTCGATATGGCAGCCTCAGCTTGAAACAAGAGACACTCGAAAGGTCGTTCGCTGCAGAACTTTCAGTTTCAAACATTGAAACCCAATCCACATTGAGAAAACTCAGCAAGCCATTCATCTCTATTGAAAACGAAAACTGGAATCCTCTAAAATTTTGGAAGGAAAAGCGTGGTGCTGCAAAGCCCATCTCCAATCCTCGTGTGTGTCATTGCGTTTTCAATTAGACCCAGAAGCAACAGATAATTCATATATGAATAAGTAAAATACAGGAGTGTAGTCAGCCATCATGTTGGAGTACTCTCACAGTAGGCAGTGTACATCTGGACACAAGAATGAAACAATCACAAGGGTAAAGATCATAAGCTAAAATGTATCCTATGGTTTCTGCAGTAAAATAAGAACTAATGCACCCATCCCATCCCCATCCCGAAATATGTCTCCTACAGTGGGTAATCCAGAAAAAGTGACACTTTCCTTCCATCAAAGAGGAGAATTTCCACGTATAAGACCTGACCCTTTCTCTGATATCATTCACCGAGTGCCCAAAGCAGAAGCAGTGCAATTAACCCTTAAGACACAACAACCAGGCAACCATATATGGGCTTCAGCTCTTCAGATCATCAGACATCGCTGATGGTATGCAGTGGGTTTTGAGTATATCCAGGGTAGCTGCTCTTGCAGTCTCTGTTCGAAGAACTACAATCTGCAAAAACGGATGCAAATAAAGAGAGAACAAAACAAACAAGCGTGAGGACATGATACCAGTCATTAACCGTGCAACATGTGCACAATAATACAGACCTGCTAATGGACACTCGTACGCATGTTTAGGGAGCATAGAAATGCGCATAAGATGCGAGAGAGAGAGAGAGAGAGAGAGAGAGAGACCTGTTGGTATTCCAGATCAAATTTCAGAAATTCTTCCTCACAGCTCTCCACCATGCTGGCTAAGCTCTTCAAGTTTTCCACAGGTTTACCATTGAAAGCAAGAACCTAAACATGCCCAATAAGATGGCTTCAAAATTTGGCATGCTTAAGCATAGTTTCCAAAGAAAAAGTGATAAAGCTGTTGCTAACCGGAGTGTTTACAATGCCTTCGTACCCAACGTTGACATCACCCGCGAGCACCTACCGCGTGTTGCCAAAAGCAGACAGAAAAACGAATCAGATCCTACAGAGTATTAACCCATACATTAGTATAGGCAATGAAATTGCCATAATTCTTCGTCTTCTGTCACCTTTTTCTATTTTTTCTTTATTTAATTTACATCCGTTTTTTTCCCCTTTTTGGCTCAAGTTATGGGTTGATAGTTGAATGGAGAAAAGGGGATATGGTGGATGTTTATGGGGAGAATACCTGAGAAACCACAACAAGTTGCTCATCTGGTGATTGTGGCATTGAATGCAAGAGTTTGTCCAAAAGCTTCACAGGAGCTACAGATTCATCCTTATACTGAAATGCAGCCAAAGCATTAGCAAAATAATGCACATAATGATCATAGCTTGTAAAATCTACCGCTGAATCTATACAAAAACAAGCATAGTAGGTGAAAAGATATACATGTCTGAAAATACGTGACTGGGAGTTAGAGACGTGACAAATAAACAAGAAATTCAAAATCCGTGATGAAAAGGTGGCAATTTTAAAAAAGAATAAAATCAATTCCAACGAAAAACAGAGGGGTGCTCGTTACACAACAAGTAGATAATGATGATAACATCCACAAGTATAAATGTTATCATAGCTCATTACACACAGGATGAGCACCGAAATGCATATGTAGAAAAAGAAGGGCTCCAAGTAAAAAACTCACCTCAGAACGAAGATATGGAACAGAGATGGTGCTAAAAACGAATCCAGCAATTATATAGTAGGAGGGCGGTCTGCCTTCACTGTGCAATGGGATGACCCTCTTGTGCGTAGCAAGTTTCACATTATGTATAAAGATTTTGGAATCACGCAGGACTTTGATCACTGAAGTATCCCCAGTGTACTTCTGTGAGACAAGGTAACTAAAGCCAATACGCTCCCCGTGCCGAGAAGGTACTAGAGAACACCCAGAACAAGTAGTAAAGGGTCAGATCATGCATAACGTACATGAAATCCAAGTAATCATAAAGAGGAACAAAAAATGGATTTTGTTAGAAGTGCCCACAGGGCATTTGTTAAGCAATCAAATAAGGAAATATTGCGATTTCCAATACACTAATAGTCCTCGTAACGTGCACAATTGGTTTTTCAAAATAGTCCTCCAGAAGAAGGAAAAGGGATAGTGACATTCTTCTCTCTTTTTTCGATAGATATAATCTTTATGTATATAATAGATATATACAGACCAAAAAGACAGGTCAAGAGCAAAGCCCCTAACCAGATCTTCTTTTTCACTTCTTCCTTCTCATTTTGGATAATATATCCTCTTGATATTGTCTTCATCACTCTCTTCTTTTGAGTTTTTTTTTTAATTTTTTGGTTGCGTATTAAAGAATGAATATTGGATTTCAAAAATCCCACAAGAGCTGCTATGGTTTGACATAACAGAGCATCAATATTGCCTCGTTAAAATTGCAACACAGGAGCACTCGCTAACAAGATTCGAAAATATTTGTATGTGTGGAAACTCCTCATGATCCCCCGTTGCAAGGTTGCAAGCTGTAGCAACAAAGCCTTATATTCAAAGCTCAACATTTCTCCTAAAAGTAAGCAGGATTCTTCAACTTCATAATCTCTCTCTTAAACTACTTACTTTTCAAGAAAAATCATGCATACGATCAAATAGAAGTTCAACAGGTCCTTTTAAAGAGCAAAAGACGAAATAGATGATACATAATTAACAGATGCATCAGTTGCTAATACTGCTAAATTGTCAGAACTATAATCTAACAGACTAAGACCTAATAGAACTTTTAAACATACAAGCTTCTTTAAGATGCTCAGTTCTTAGAGAATGCTCTAGGCTTACCAGTTCCATCATTGGCAATATCAACCCCATCGAAGCTGAGAATGATATCCGATGGCTTCAAGACTGCAGATTCTGGAGAGGTAGGATCAATTCTTCTAATGCGCACACCCTTTTGATCAGCGTCCATACCCATTGCCATACGTAAATCGGGATTTTCCATCTTCTGCCACTCAATCCCAAGAAGAGGAAAACCTATCATGAAAAAAAAATCAAGAAGACAGGAAAGCACATCAGAGAAGACCCGTGGAGTTTTTTTAAAGATTTTGGTTTTTTTCTTTTTTTGGGTTCGCATGCGTGGGAGGTTTAAAAAGTACCCATATATGCTCCATTCTTCTCATAGTCTTGAATAAAATGCATGATTACTGGTGTTGGTATGACATAACCAATGTTCTCCACATATTCTTGTTTAAGGGACTGAAACGCAATACCCACACACTTGCCCTTATTATTAAAGGCAGGGCCACCCGAATTGCCAGAATTTATAGCTGCATCAATCTTGCAACATGACCATAGAAAGTTATCAGGCAATGTTTAATGTATCAGAAGATGTAACTATTGCCTGCCAGAAATGTTAAAAGAATCATAAGATCAGTAATGTATAAAATAAAAACCTGCAGCCCGAGCAGCTCAGTGGAACCATGAACATATGACAAGATCTCAATACGTGATACCACACCACTAGTCACAGATACTGTGTCTCCGCCAATAGGATAGCCAACAACAGTCACAGCATCCTGAAGTGCAGGCAAATCCCCAAATTCCACAGACGACACTCCTTCCCAAAACTCATCATCATCAACCGTAAGCATAGCTGCATACAAAAAAGCAAACATTCGACTTCAAAATGCAAGGACTATCATACTTCAATTTCATTTCACCCCATGACCACAATATCACGTAATGTCCCCAAAACAGATACTTCTGCTGATAACCAGTATCATTTTACCACGTAGCACGCAAGCTTGCAAGTAGCCTAGGAACTTTATTCCATGAACTTCTACAATCTCAAGGAATTTTTTAAGCAATAAGTACCCAAGAACACTTTCTAGATGTCGAGAATGCCGAAAAGCCAGCCTAATCATAATCACCACAAAACGCATCTTAACAAACAATCACAGAGAGACAGACATGCCTAGCATAAACGGTAGCAGTATCAGAGAAAAAACTGAAGGAATTCAAAATATTGACAAGGAAAATGAGTAGACTAAGTTCAATGGGGACGTACCAATGTCACACTCAGTCCCAATTGCCAACACCTTGGCCACGTACTTGGTATCAGACCCCCGCTTCTTCACCTTCACCTGCGTGTAATGCTCCACCGAATGCGCATTCGTCAAAACTCTCCTCCCCTTGATCACGAACCCGCTGCTGTTACTGCTGTATTGCCTCTTCATCTGCCACGGGAGCGAGAAATTCGGCTCCGTGTGCACGCAGAACACTTTCACCACCGCCTCCATCGCCGGGGCCACCCTCGCCACGGCCCCCTCCGCCATCTTGGCCGTCACTGCGCTCCGCAGCAAATCGCTTATCACGCCGAAGTCGGTGCTCTCGACGCCGCCGCGGGGGACGCTCCGCGCGGGCACGATGGCCGGCGAGGAGGCCTCGGGTTTCTCGGACGCCTTGCGGCGATTGCGGCTGCGGCGATTGCGGCGCCCGGCGGGGCTGCTGGCGGGCTCGATCATCTCCGCGCTCCCGGCTGAGAATTTCTCGTCGTCGGCGGCTTCGGCGGTGGCGGTGGCGGCGGCGGCGGCGGCCGTCTTGGAGGCGGATTTCGGATTCGGGCCCCTCTTGCGTTTGGTCTCGCCCATCCGTCTCTGTGCTGTAGATGCAGAACGCGGACTAGAGACCCGTCTTCTTCCTGGTCGGGGCAGTCTCCGATTTCGAACCGCGATCGATCGGAGCCACCGGCGGCGGCGGCGGAGCTGAAAATGGAGGGAAATGGCGGTGAATCTCTCGTTGAATCTTCCGTGTCCCCTCGTCCACGGTAGTTGCAGAGAGAGACCAATTTGACTTCTTTTTTTTTTTTTTTTTTGATTTCCCGTGTTCCGATTGAAATACGAAATTGGATGCGTGGGGGACAAACAACGTCGTATCCCCGGTCGTGGCGACGACAAAGAGCCGGTCGATAGTTTGTAGAAGCTAATGCTTTATCTAAGTACTAAGCAATGTTTGTTAAATTAATATAATCAGAATTTGAATTATTAGTGGACACCAGCTTTGGTCCTTTCCAGATTCAACAGGGGAAGTTTCTCATATTTTTATAGATTTTAGTGCAGTTGCAAACGATTGAGAATATAATAAACTAAGATCTGAATCGGACCATGTTAGATGTGGACCAACGTGGTAGTGAATTTTGTCATGTGCAATTTTATTTCTGTATGGGATGATATTTGGAGTCAAAGTTGAGCTTCTAGAGTTGGACGTCGGTTCTCTGTCGTGACTTGACCATGGCAGGTTCACTTGGATTGCAAATATAGTCTTTTTTTTTTCCTTTATTTGAAGTAGTTGTGTTTCGGGGAACATTTTTTTTTTTTTTTTTGGTGAATTGGTTGGAATTTATTTTTAAAATTTAACTCGTCAAACTTACTTATTTTTTTGGGGGGTTGAGAAGATTGGGCCTCCCTCTTTAAAATTTGGAGAGCTCGAGAGATTAATTAGACGTGGGCCAATTTTTGTAAATGTGGATCGTATGGGGAGACTCACGGAATGGAATGGGCTTGTATTTGCTGAAAATGTTGGGCCCAATTTCACACATGCACGAGCAAGAGGCGGCACAAGCTATCGAGCACAACGGTTACGGCGCATGACAATGACAGTGAAAAAACAAACCTATTAATGCATGACTTTTTTCTATTTATAAAAAAAAGTTTATAGAGGCATCATGGTTAGCTTTGTTGCACCATGTTCGTCACCTAATCAATGCTTGATATACTTATTTGTAGATCGATACATCTTGTATTTATTTCATGATCCGATGTGTAAGGATCTCATTATATGAAATTATTAAATATATATCATAAAATGTCTTGCTAAAAGGATCTTTAGAGATATTCTTTAGATCAATGTCACTTATAAGATCAACTTATTCTATTCATGGGCTCTACAGGGTATTTTGAGACCTTTAGGTAGTTAGGCCTTTTAGCTTATGCCCTCGAGTCATTCGGAAAAAAAATTAGGAGACAAATTTTAGATAAAGGAATTGCTGTCGATGCTGCTGCTAACGACAATCCAAGCCGTTGAAATCGAAAAGGGTAGTCAAGAGTAAGAGTTTGCTTAGCGCACCACAAACAGGACAAAATGAAAAAAAAAAAAAAATTGAAATCAGTAGGCCCCTGGAGGGGAAGCTCGGGACAATTCTCAAGAGAAAGCTTTTGTAACCTTAGTCAAGACAAACTTGAAATGCAAGTTAACCAGATGAAAAAGTGACCTGGAATTCAATTTCACCAACACAAAGGATTGTACCCCATCAAAAGTGCCATTTTTAAACAACCATCATGGCGACTAGCATTGAAAACCAAGCAATCTCGCACAGAGAAAAGGCACATTCATGATGGACCAAGACATGCTCAGTAATGTACCTTTAAGCAACAATTTTATTTATTTTTAATATCTATGATGGAACTCGAAATGACTACCCCAGCTATTGGCCTAATGAGAAAAGGGGAAATGAAAATGGGGTTCCATAATATCTTGAACTGAAAACTGCATAAAATAAATTGTAGCTCGGTAAAAAGTTATCATTCTTGTATCGAAATTACTATCGGTAAATATAACAATGGTTCTTTTATTATGAAAATTTACTAATAAGTATTATCGATTATAGATAAATTACAGAATATAGAAATTTTCTATTCACATAAAACTTACATTTTTTAAGGTTTCGCTAAACACGTTAATCCCCTTTCTTATGAATTTTCTTTTTAACATATTTGTGCATTTCTGTCATTTTTGTCATTCTTGCTTCATCTTCACTCATGTCTTCAACCAACCCTCTTAAAGAGTAAAATATAGCAGCTACACTAGCTAGCTTGAGTCCCCACTTCTTTTCCCTCTTTTTTCATCAAAACCATGTGAAAAAAGAAACCAGAAACCTACCGTCTCATAAATTCAATCTTAAGAAGCTTGTCAAGCATCCTTGATACATTAGTCTTAAAATCCTCAACCTGAAAATTTATAAGAGTATTTTTTTTTTTCAATCGACATTCGGAGAATTCTATACGCATATGATGTAATCACCATATTTTATAAATTCAAAGCACTCTCATTTTGATTTTCCATGACGTAATAAATCATTCCTTGATGTAGGTTATATTTCAGACATGATAAAAGATAAAAATAAGTGTTCAAGAATTGCCCTCACCCCGATTTTTTAATTGGTTTAGTTGCATGAGGGCTGTGAAATTTGGTGAACCGTTGACCAGGGGCCGTCCAGGCAAAATATATGTCTCTTTTTTTATCTTTCTGGGATTATCAGTTGATTCATAAAATTCCCAAGTTGTCTCCTTGAACCAGGCCAATAAAGTTTCCTGTTATCAATATTTATAGCTAAGCCAAGCAGATATCAACACCACAATAAAGTATACAGAACAGCTAATGAGTGAGAATCATGTGATCCACCGCAATAACAGACACACTTGCTCGAATCATAAAAAGGCATTAAACCTGTTCTGCTCCAACAGCAACCAAATATAACCCCAAAAGCAGGAAAATAAAAGAAGTTCACAAGACCCAGAATTCCAGAATTTCTGCTTTTTAGATTCAAGGAAAGCTTCTTTGTTCCTTTCTTCCTGGGGGTGTTTCTTCAATGGCTGCGAGTGCGTCAAGATTCATCAAATGTGTGACAGTTGGTGATGGGGCTGTGGGCAAGACTTGCATGCTGATCTGCTACACCAGCAACAAGTTTCCAACTGTATGTTCTTCCCCTTTTTACCCAAAAGTATAACAAGAGGAAAAAAAAAAAACAGAGAGACAGAGAGATAGAGTAAATGGCTAGTTGACTCATTGGGACTTCTTGGGTATCCCAGTCACTGATAAATTGTTTGCCTTTCTTGATTTTTGTACTGTTTGTGTTTTTCTGATTCTAGGTTTCGCCCCCTTCCTGTTTTTGTTGCTCTTTGGCTAGCCCTTACAAGAGAATCAGTGCCATTTTTGCCTCATCAAGATTCCTATGATGAGTTTTTGCCTTATGGCCAGTATTTTATAACCACTAAAAATTGCGTTTCTTACTCCTATAAGTTATGGTTCTTTGTCTTACTTGCTCATTGGAAGAGATGGATTATATATTGCATTATTCGATTTTGTCGGCTTTGTACTTTTTCTTATATCTTTGTTGCATCTAAATCTTGCCGGTTGTTTGTAATTTGATCAGGATTATATACCAACAGTATTCGATAACTTCAGTGCAAATGTAGTAGTCGAAGGTACCACTGTTAACCTGGGACTCTGGGATACCGCTGGTAAGAACTTGGTGCTCTCATTGATGTTTTGAGCTTTGAAAGGCCATTGTACTTGGATTTCATGGGCCTATTCAATTTGCTTGCCGTAATTATTTTTCTGAGTGCATTGTTTTGTTGCACTGCATATGCTTTTGGATGTCAGGGCAAGAAGATTACAATAGATTAAGACCCCTGAGCTACAGAGGAGCAGATGTCTTTGTCTTGGCTTTCTCTTTAGTTAGTCGAGCTAGTTATGAGAACATACTTAAAAAGGTTCCACTTCCAAATTGTTATTTCCATAATTTTCTGTTGCGCTACACAATGAATAAGTTTCGAGTTTCTGATGATCATCTGTTGGCCAGTGGATCCCTGAACTCCAGCATTATGCACCAGGAATCCCTCTGGTCCTCGTGGGTACCAAAGTAGGTAAGTTAAATGACTTATCTATACTGAGAAGGCTATTCTCCCAGAATCCTTGTCTTGGTTGTTGATATATTTCTGCTCTTTGTGATTATCAAACATCTTGGGCAGTTGACTTGACTAAGTGGACACCTTTCAGTGTCTTGCTACTAATTGCTTGGAATAACACTTTTATGATCTTGTCATACCTTTTTGCAAGCGCCATACAAGGAGCAACTCTTTAAGTTGGTTTTAGTGACAATTTCTTTATGAGAGCTTGAAGTGATATTGTTCACAGGTTGTATAATAACACGTCACCTAATATTTTGAGCTTCTCGAGTCTTGAAGCCTTAAGTTCACAGAATGGGGTTCTGTTGCACAATTTTTTCAACTTTTTCGGCTCTTTATAATGCAATAATGTTCAATACTCTAGAATGATCACGAGTTTGCTTCGAGAACCTAGTAGATGTGAAGGGTTTCCTTCTTCTGCCCTAGCTGTACCTTTCATTTTGGTTCAGGCAGTCTCAAATTGATTCCAGGCTTGGTGTCATTCTGATATTGCCAAAACCATCTTAGTTTTGTCTCTCTGAACCTGTCCGTGCGACTCCTTTAACTCAACCTGTTCGTAGATATCACGCCTTTATGCAACAGGCTTGACTTCAACAAACTTAGTATGTGAGATCACTTGCTCTAGTGTTAGGCTCTGTGAAGCATAATTGGTCTGAGACCATTTATTGCAGTGACTGTGTTGCTCAGATATGACTAAAAGAATGCCACTAAATCAATTTTCCCAAGACTTTTTATGTTGAGGATTAACTTTGGTTGTTGCTGCTGTTTGCAGTGGCATTGGTGCACATTTGTGATGTGCACTGTATACTAATTGCACCCCTGGTCTAATAAAAAATTACAATCTGATTTCTGAAGTGCTGATATGTTGCACCTTCTATGGATAATGTTAGTAGCATCAAGGTTATATACAAGTGATTAGGACGTAGAAAATCTTGAATTGGCATCACCATAGGGAACTTGTTGGAAAGTCCAACCCAAAAGCTTAAGAGTATTTAGGAATACTGCCAGATTATGAGCGGCACATGGAATTTTGACTACACACATTCTTGAAAGGAATAGCGCTGCCTTTGATACCATGTTAGAAAGTCCAATGCAAAAGCTTAAGCTGATAGTTGAAGGAAGACCACGTGAATATAAATATTAGGAGCTGTCATCAAGCGATATGAGATAATATTTTAACAAATCCGATTGTTGGATCTAGATGATAGAAAAATCTTGTAGGAGTTGGCATCAATTGATTGAACTGAATTTACCATAAGATTCTTGAACGTTTGATTACCCATACTAGGCTAGGGTGAAAGGTTATGAAAGTAAACACAGACTTTTGAACAGATTCTCCATGAACAACTTCTGGAATAGCTCTCCTTTTCAGTGTCATGTAAAGAGGTTTATTTCCAATGATCATTGTGTAGAGAATGTTCATCCTTCCTTTCCGTTTCCAACTTCCAGTTAACTGAATCGTTAGTCACCAAACGAGTCATTCACAGACAGCAGGTCGTATTTATAGAGAATTTTGCACATTTCCCTTCCCACTTCCTTCGTTCATTCTTGAGTTCTTTAACCCTTTTTTCCTTTCCATTGCTTATGAAGTGATTCTAACGGGACACTCAATCCTGAAGGTTTAAACCTTCATTGCTTCTGTCAATTTCTAGGGAATCCGGAGTTTATCTCTCATGGTATTACAGTCTTACTAGGCAATGGTGATTTCCATTTTAATGAATTATTTGAAATTTGTAGATCTTCGCGAGGACAAGCACTATTTAGCTGATCATCCTGGTCTGGTGCCTGTTACCACTGCACAGGTTTGGTATCTATTCAGCACCTCATCATGCATCAACAGTGAATAAGACTTAGTCTACTAAAGTGTCGGATCTATGCTTTCAGGGTGAGGAGCTTCGCAAACAAATTGGTGCTGCATATTACATTGAGTGCAGCTCCAAAACGCAACAGGTGCTTAACTAATTTGTGTAATTAGAATTAACAAATGTCCTCTGTAGAGCTAAACTAACATCTAATTGCCATGGTGACAAATGGAGTTTGTGGTGCTTTGAATTACAAGTATGCCTATCTGGGTAATGCTAATTTAAAGGAAAGGTGTTAACTTAGTAGCGCTTAATGCTGAATGCTGAACTTCAGTTCGTTTCATTTGTTGCATGATACTTCCAACATTTTGAATCATGCCACTATATTGTGAAAAACTTCAAATGCTACTGAGGAGGCGTAATTGGAGAGTTTACCTATATGAAAACAAGGCATATCACTTAAGCTTTATGTTGGGGATAGTAACAGAGCATGGACATGTGATTCACTGAAAGAACCAGACGTAATCAAGTTCTTTTCCCAAATGCAGCCACTGCATGGATCCTCTTACGCTGTTTTGTTTCATTTAATTTCAAGTTTTCTGTATTATTCAACTACAAAAATCTTTCTTTAAATTTTCCTTCCACTGTCTTCTTAAGCCTTCTCTTACTGAATTTCACCTGCACCCCACATCATCAAAGCTTCTAAATGCTATCCTTGCAGATGTGCAAACCATCTCCCACAGATCCTTTTCCCTTTTGCCTAGTAGATCCAAGATACTGCTACTGCTCTTTCTAATACTTCTTACTCTTGAATACTCATCCCTCTTTCTTGTGGAACCTTTCATTTGCTGAATTTGCACATTAAATGGTCCGTCTTTGACAGACTCTGATCTTTTCGTCTTCTATTTGCTCAAATATCCTCTGCTAGTATCGTAGTGTCAGCAAAAGGTATGTGCTGTGAAAAGCACACAGATAAATAGTACAAGCTGAACCTTGATATAACTTGTTGCTACAGGGGAATCGTCCATTGCTTCTCGAAAGTTTCCTTACTGAAATCACGATTCACAACTTTGCTGGCGTGCATGTATTCTATAGCTTGTCTGCAACACATCAAGAAACCCGTAAGGGACTTCTAAAAGATTGTCATCTGGTTCCCACACCCCAATGAAAATCATGTAATTCTGGCTGAAAACCAGTAAGGGACATATTGGGGAATCATCCATTGGTTTGTTCTTCCTTATGTCGCTTGTCCAACTTATGCAATAAGTTTTTTTCATGGCTGATTTTTCTGGCACAAAATGAAATTGGTTGTCCTAAATATGCGTTTCTTTCAATAATTTATACACTCTTGCTCTTAACTTTGTTGTCAGAATCATCAACTTAATTTTCATGCGTAATGCATCTAACTTGGTTGAGATCTCTTGTTTTCCCTCTTTCTTCCCCCTCTCTAACCAATTTATAAATATCTCTTCTTATTTTTTGGTGTCCAAACTGTCAACAAGTCTGGACCTCATTGATAATAATTGAAAATTACCCTAAGGTTAAAAGATCTCTCATGCAATTCTGTGTCTGAGCAAGTTAGGCTGGTCCAACTGATATTGGACTAATGAAAGCAGCCTCCGAGCAGGACATTCCATTTCTTGGTTTCCTTTCTTGGTTTCCATTTCTTGGTTTCCTTCTTCCATCAGCACATCTGTTCGAGAGATAGGAAATGGAAGTTTTTACTTCCCATTGTTTGTTTTAACTTTGTCATTTAGTAGATGGTGACTTCTGATTCTACAAGCTTCAGTCCTGAACAGATTAGGAAGTCACGAATAATGAAGTGCTGATTGAACCTTTAGCACAGTCACTGACCTATAGGTGAGTGATTATACTTCAAATGATACTAGACATGCTACAAGCACTGATACGAATGTGGACATAGAATTCTACCGCAAAAATAAAGAAGCTGCAAGCATTGAATTTGTGGTGGTTAATTAACATTTTTTATGTTCGCTCAGCCATCTTTTCTTGCTTTTACCCAATTCAATCAGCTTTAACTGGCTTAATCATAATTTTCCTGCAGCAAAATGTATCTGATAATTCTGCCCTTGATTGTGTGGTACCCTTATAAACAAGATGCTCCCAAGTTGACCTGATTAAGACCTATAACTGGATTCCAACACGTTAAATGAAAAAACAAGTGTTCTTTCTGCCTCACTGCTAAACATATTATTTCTGGCTTGGCAGTTACTTTTCCTGTAATTTTTTACTATTACCTCATGATTAGTTGCCGTTGTTCTATTAATTGCTCTATTGAATTGCAGAATGTAAAAGCAGTCTTTGATGCAGCAATAAAGGTAGTTATTAAACCGCCACAGAAACAAAAGGAGAAGAAAAAGCCCCGTCGAGGATGCATCCAGTCAGTACCTTCATTTCTAATAATTCTTCTCTATTTCTTTGAAAAGTGCATGCAGTTATTTTTGCTCATCCAGTTGGGTGATCATATTAGCTGAGGCACTGAGTGATTGCCAAATGATTTTTAGTTATGTTCATTTCAAATAGCATCTATTTAACTAAAAGCAGTTATGAACGTAATGATGACTGTTTTAAAAGACAAACTGGATAATTGTGAGGGTGATAACACAAGAGGTGAAGCTAGATGCTTCTGTTCATTCATATAAGAGGTGCCGTACGTGCTCTCATTGTGGTCTGGTAAGCAATGCGTCATGAAGTCTCATTGTCAAAATGGCCTAAGTCTTAACCCATATGATAACACGTTGATTTCATGGTAAAATAGATGAAAATGTATCAAACCCTGCCAGTTTTAAGGTTTTTGATTCATTCGGATTCTTGTTTCTCTGGTTCATGTCGTTTCATGTGCTGCGTAAATGTCCATAATGCCTAGCAGTAGATCACTGTCTGCAATAATCAAGCTTATGCTCATTCTTCATTTAGAGAAAGTAGGCCTTTGATCTTGTCCCTCATTATAAAATCCTTAGCTGAACTTTCTGTTCTGTGAGCTATATTACTCTTTACCAGTACCATTTAAATCTGCTTGGATTTAAATCATAACACTTCGGTACATTTGTCCTTGATAGGATTGTCAATCTGTTCTTAGCTTGCAGACATGGCAACGTTAGATCTACGTTCTCCATGCCCCTTTATTGTACTGTTCCTGATCATCAACTTTTACTCATAAGAGTACAGATATTTCAGTATGAAATCACATACGCCATTGCTCATCATCAAGACCAGAGATTTTTGGTGCATAATCTGTTTGTGTGGGTTGCAGAAACATCTTTTCTGGGAGGAGCCTTGTGTGTCTCATGTGAACTATGACAGCGTGGGTTTTGCGGTTCAACTCTCGTAGGCATGCCAGATCCTCACTCTCCCATATGGACAGATCAATCTGATGGACAGGACATTAATGGTTTTCAAACTTCCGCCTAGGATTCTGTGTATAGCGAGCAGCCTCGGTTCTACCTGACAATAATTTTCATCTGTTTGTCTCAGTTCTCTTCAGTGTTAGTATGTCCCTGGAAGGAAAAGTGCTTAGTATGATGCCTCACGTCTCTTTTTGTTCATTGTCTCTCTTCCCCATGAGGCATTGATTAAAATTGTTTTTCAGTGTATTTAGTTTAAAGTGAGTAAGTTCACCACCGTTCTCAGATAAAAAAATGGTGCCTCGTCTTTTCCACTTATGGGCGTTAACCTGGCATGACCAAATTTAAGACGGTCATGGTGAGAACCTGCTCGGTTAAGTCTGACTGGGCTGTTCACCTTAGGATTGTAAGAATCATATGGCCATTCAACAGTCGTTTCTACAAATTCCTCAAGATCCAGCCCTCGGACATCGATGATAGTTTAATCACAAAAGAATAGATCCGATATCACGGTTTCAGAAACCACAAAGATCATTCCTTCAAAAGACAATAGAAAACCCCTTTCCTATGGCATTGAGAATATGTGTAGTTTCCAATCCCCCTTGAGAAAACATCTAAAAAACTCTAGGACGCGCAAAAGAGACTCTTACAGAACAAAGGAGCGAAACGAACAGCCTCATAATGATATACAAATACAGCATAAGTTTGGGGCATGGGAATCATACATAAAGCTCTCTCTCCCTCCCCTTTTAGACTTTCCTAAAAGCAGACATTGGAAGTGAAGAGAGCTCCTTCCGCGGCCACTGGATAACCGCAATCTCTGGAACGGAAAGCAAAGAGAGATCAGAATATAGAGGATGCAATAGAATTGGCAGGACCGAAGTAACGACCTTTTTTCACGAGGCTTTGAAGCCTCAACTAAAGAGAGATGCTATAAGAGCTACAGTAACTAAGCCACATCAGATTAAGGCAAGCTCACAATACCCCAATAAGGTGAAATTTTGATCATATATGCGACTGAAGAGAGTTTAAAAAGGATAAATTAAACCACAATACAAAAGCTTCTGTATAAAGCAACTCAAAACCAATTTTGCCATTATCAGAAGCCGGATAAGCATGGATGATCTTTGGGGTCCATATTTTTTTCTCGCAGAAGTTGATTCAACCAACACCATTACTGGACCAATTCTCTTAAGTTTTTCAATGACACAAATGACATGCTTTCCGTCAGTCAAAATATCTACATCGGGGGAATGTATCCGCAGCCACCCAGAGAGCACATTCAGCATGGTCTTCAAATCGCAGACACAGCTCTTCCCTGTAGAGTGGATACAGCAAAGAAGCGGGGGTTGGAGACCATGAACAACGTAAATTACTCAGCACCGCCCATCAATGAGGATCCCAGGTTAGATGACGACCTCCGGAAGGTGGCCATTGCCCACCTTCAAAAAACTGCACATGAAAGAAACATGTAAATAATCTAGACATCAAATTAAGATGTTTGCTAATGAGAATAGCAACACCAAAGAGCAAAGGCAAAGCGAGCGAGAGAGAGAGAGACGCACAGCATAATAGCCACCAAAACTCCGGCCCCATAGTAAAGTACACCAGGAAATCATATTGATTTTAAAGAGGCAAAAAAGATGATGTAGTGAGATGCTTACATCAACCAGCGAACACGCAACATAATCCACTGTCAATGATTTTAATGCCAACACATCCACCTTCGACGTACAAGTGAATTTCTAGAAAAGCAAAGCCAAAAGATCTTAGTAACACCTTGCCCTCCGCTAAAGTTTCTTCATTTCCTTACCTCGATTATCAAAACCAACATCATCAAGAAATGACCTCAAAGTGTTCCTTCTGAAAGCCCTTCCCTACTATCAGTATCATCAAAAGGGAGGAATGACAAACAGTAATGCAGAGGCATATCATAACGTAGGCTTCCTTTCATGCGCCCTCATTTTGCAAACCTGCAGTTCTACTTCATTGATTTGACACATATCACATACGCATGTCCTGCACCGTACTTGGCAGCATTATCCTTATCTACCTTTGGGGCAAAACACAGATACACATACTTTTGATCACCCATCAACTCTCTCTTAAATATTCCTACATCATTCTTTCAGATATCTTTCTTACGATTGACTCTGCGGTAAATTTACACACATAAAAATGACAAAAGCAAATGCCCAGAATGCATGCTCCTCAAATATACAGTAGCAATTCCATTGAAACCAAAGACTTATAGCCTTGATAATGCATCATGAAAACTTACAAGCATCTACAGGTCACCAAACTGTACTATTGTGCATTCCTACTGCCAAGAGGACTGCTTGTAATTGTCCCAACCTCCGTCAGGCTCTTTTCTTTTCGGAACGCCGCTTGAAACTTGGAACATCCTTGCTTGCTCCTCTGTTATTGCTTGTTGACTCATGACGGAGAGTTGTCTGGGTGCAAGTGACGATGTCTCGTCTCTACCTTCCAAATCGGACCCTCCAGGCCCAGAATTAAGGTCCAATTGCCTGGTCCATTTTTTATTGTTCTCATAACTACTACCACCATCTTGAAGGCTAACGATAAAAGGTCTCGGGTAATGTGTGGATACAGGACCAGGTGCACCAAGTAGTTGCGAATGGACAGGCGGGAAGCAAAGCCTGCCACCTGATGATGGATCAACATACGTCGTCGAACTACCTGAAAAAGTTGCTGACTGCAAAGGAAAGCTTGCAGGATAAGAAGAATGGAAGACAGGATACTGAAATTGAGTGGATGGGAAGGCCACGGCAGGAGAAGATGACAACACTGGTGGACGATACATTTCAGTATTATATGGGATTCCACCAGCAGAAGGCCCCAGCATCCTAGGTTGTCCTCCAGTTGCAACAACAGGTAGAGATTGCTCCCCTCTACTTGACAACATTGATGGAATAGTGACAGCTGAGTATGTGCTCCCAGTAGGAAACCAACTCGAGAAATTATTTACCTCCAAATTATTCATCTTGAGGCCCGAAACAGGTTGCTGAGATGGCACACTGCTTCTTGTATGCTGATTAGGTATCGATGGTTCAGCACTCAAGTCATCAACGGCAGGCCCATCATTCAAATCAAAGTCTCTGCGGGCACCTGTGTCTGTTCCATTGGGAAGATTACCAGCTGCTGATTTGGCCAATGAAAAGTTGACATCTAGTCTGCGATTACTGCTTGTCGAGAAGCTCCCTAAGTCAGTAGCTTCATCAGTCTGATTTAAATCAAGATCAAGACCTCCAGAGCCACGGGTTGGGGCAGAACTACTCATCTCATCACGTCCTATCTCGCGATTACTTTTAAAACTTGGAAGAGAAGTACTCTCCATAATGGAATTTCTAGAAACTGCATCTTCGACAGTCCCTTCATCAGGGACATTCAAGTCAATATCCAGTGGAGGGCGACTGGGTTTCGCAAAAGCAGTATCAGGATTAGGAGGGGGATTTGTAGCAAGCAGGGGCATCTCCAGAAGTTTCCTGGGTTCAGCCGGCCTGAACGCACTCGTGGCTGCAGATCCCTTCCATCCAAGTTCCACTTTAGTCCTCAGCAGATCATCAGGAGGAACAAAGGGGCCCTTTGCAGCAGCAGCGACTGTAATTGGTGCACTAAGACTGGTCGACACGGAAGAGGTAGGAAAAGGCAACCGATTAACTAAAGGAACAACAGCTGCGCTTGCATGTGCAGCCAAGTTTGCTGGCTCACCATATTTCACATCATCCGTATTGAGTCCTTCATTCAAGTCAAACCCGACTTTTGCATCCTTATCAGCACCCTCGACAACAGGCACAGAAGAAACATCTGAAGAAGCAAATTCCTTAATGTCATCTGATCCACTACCTGTCAACTTACACAGTCTAGACTTCGCACTCATGTCTTTTGCTTGCCCAGGAAGGTCAGACAGCCCTCCGGATGGAGACAAGTTCTGCTCACAATCTGTTCTACTTTCCTTATTCTCCTCCATGCCCCCACCCTTGTGATTAGCAAAGCCTGCACCAAAAGTGGCTACCGAAACCTCCTGACTAACGGATCGCAGCTCCATGTGGGCATCTCGATTTCCAACGTCTGACCCATCAGTCCTTTCAGCCTTCACATCATCAACATTTTTTGTTAACAGTTCTTTTGGCTTCATATCTTCAGAGACCACTGTGTCAGTAGGCCTCTCACCCACCAGAATGCCATCTTTTGAATCTTCATTTGTTTGACTTCCATCCTTTTGGCTGGAGATAGATCCCAGCTCGGCAGCTACTGATGCTACTTCAACGCTAGAAACAGCATCAGATACTTTGTTCCCAGATGACAAAGAGACAATGGCCTTCGTCTTAGAATCAGGAACAGCATCCTGATTTACCCTGTCAATTGCTGTTTTTTCATTAGACTCGTCATCATTTCCGCCATCAGCAGTCTTATAAAGTTTGGCTGCAGGGAATCTAGCAGCTGAAGTGACCAATGGTAACTCGTTTACGTTTTTGTCACTTTCCGGACATGGTTCGGCAGCCTGTAGCATTTCAGTAGAGGATGAATTTGGGTTTCTCTTCTGCTCTTCCGAGAGTACATCTTCAGATGGCAATGGAGAGGCCTTACTGTCTGCTTTCCTGGTCAGTAGTGTGTCATCATTAACCTTATCCTTCTGCACACAATCATTGGCAGCATCACTGGATTGACAATGGTTCCGAGGTGATGAGTTCATTTTGGAATCATTGCCCGTGCATGACTGCCCGACAGCAGAGGGGTTTCGTTGAGGAGAGTCAACAGGAGATACCATTTCAGACATTAACATCTCTCCAGCTGCCACACTAGCAAGCAAATTCATTCCAACATCATCTTCAACAGAATCAGAAGCACTAGGTTCAAAGACTTTGACACAACTTTCCACCAAAGCATTCATGGAGCTAGGAGATGCCTCAGGCAATCTCCCCAATTTGGATTCACTCCCTGATGATGATACGGCAGTTTTTGATGTTTCCAATGCCTTCTTACCATTTTCACCAGTCTTGAGACAGTCATCATGAGGAGCAGTTCCTGGGGACCCATCACCCTCGTCAGAAGCAGTCACCATATCTTTCAAATCATTATTCTGCCATAATTCAGCATTCACATCAGACGAAATATTAGCTTGGCACGCATCAGTCTTCTCCTTCAGACCAGGATCAAGTTGATCAGGCCTTTCCGGGCACATTGGAGAGGATGCTCTGCTGATCATGACAGATGGGTCATCAAAGGATCCTCCACTGGCATTTTGAGCAGGACTGCGGCCTCTGTTGGGAATCTTAACGATCAATTTGTGACTATTCACCTCGAAAGGCGCATCAACTGCCCTTTCACTAGTCAACCCAGACTGAGACACTTTTTCTGGAGCCACATTTCTATGCAAGGAAGTTCTGGTAGGCCCCATTTCCCTTCCAGATGCACTCGATCCAGGGAGGCAATTAACTAACTTCTTATGGCGTGAAGGACCACTAGAGATCCTGCCGGAACCAGCTGTGGAGCTCCTAGCGTCTTCCTTTCCTGGAGGGCCCCCAGTCTTTGCATGGTCACTTGAGCAAGACTGGCTATTGTTGTGAGACTGACTAGAACTGCTGCTCTTCTCATCTCTTGATATTGTCGTAGGAAGATCGGAAACACTGCTAGCCACAGCACCACGGGCTTGTCCATCTTTCAAATTGCCACCAACTGATGTATGTGACGGAGCTGATTTTAATGACCCAGGAGACACAGCAGATTTAGAGGCAGTCTCCCCCTGAATAAGCTTTACTGAAGGACTTTTAGCTGCAGAAAGACTAACAGAGCTCTTTGTAGCAGCCTCAGACGAGCCACCTACGTTTCTGTTCCCACCATGACCAACCTCAGGAATCCTAGACCTTGCAGACCATGAAACAGCCTGGTTCGAACCAGATCTTGCATCAACGATGTTCATTTCAACCTCAACACGTTTCTTCCACGTGTCAACCAGACTTCTTGCCTTCTTTTGAATTTCTGAGTTCTTGTGAGAACGCAAATTGTTCACCGACTTGCCGATATTACACATCTGTAAGGCATTTAGGTTAACAGGTAATTTATCCAGTGCTCGAAGTAATACCAAGATAAATTCTTCCACTGACTTATCATTATCCTTAGGGCTAGTACCATCACCAATTTTCCCCTTATGAACCTCCTGCAGCCACTCATCCAACACAGACAGACCCTTCCGTTGAACAAACTGGTTGAGGCAGTCTACTTTATCAGTGCCTGCAATGACACCTGTCAGCATGGAGCGGCCAACTAAGTCCACTTTCTTCTCACTCCTGTCTGGCAGCATGAGTTGCACCAATTTCTCAACCCCTTCCAAATCCACGAGGCCTCCTTTTTCTGTTATTTTGCTAATTTCAAATCTCAAAAAGCTTTCTGATTTAGAGTGACCACAATCCCCGTCCTCCATCTTGATAGATCGTTCACGTTTAATGGGCTCCGAGACCTGATCTCCACGCTCCCTTTTCTTTCCCTTACTTTGAGAAGCGAAGGATGAAGCACTATTCTGTACACAATCTGAACCAGATTTTAGTTGTGAAGCTGATGTTGGACCATTCATTCGTTTTGGGGAACGACCATTTGGTTGCACTGTGGCATGCATTTCTATTCGAGTCTTATATAATAGCTGATCTACTTCTTCTTGATGTTCCTGCAAAAAATTGTCAAATTTAGTCAGATAAACAAACACTTAGGGGCACCGAAATAAAGTCGTACAGAAAGAAAGCTCACATTAATATAGTCTTGGTCAGTTAGCCACCAAAGACAACTGTTCGAAATGTCATAAACTCGTCGACAAACAAAAGAACAGATTCCTGATGGAAGTTCAACACCTTTTGGAAGAAATGCAACTTTACATGGATGGAGTAAAGATACCGCAAGAGTCTCATCCCTATGAAAGGAATAAAAGACTTCGTTCGGGGCAGCTTCTAGTCCGATCCCTCTGCTAAGCTTAACTTCAGCAGGCCGATAGAGCCAATTTACACCCAACCTCAAGTCGTTCTCTTTAATTAACGTTAATGACCGAATTATACCGATAAAAGGTGGAGAATCCTGGGGTGGTTTAAACAGGGCACAATCACCAACACTGATCTTGCGTCCGTCCTACAAAAGAGGAAAGCTCAAAGCTTCATTCATCCATATCAACAACTAAATATTGCAAAAGTGGAGATGCAGAAGAGAAGAACTGAGCGTTTCACATGACCATTCTACAGAAGCATTAGCAGTTCTTCAAGGAGAGGAAATTAGAAACTTGCAATCCTACAAAAACAAAATCTGCTTTCTCTTGATCTCTTGAAAGGAAAAAGAAAAAAAACATTGAGCATCCAATGAAAGCAAACTACAACAGAAAAGGGAAATTATAAATGCATAAAAAGATAAAAAGACCAATCCAACAAAAGTTACAAAAAACTGTTAATCAGAGCCTCATCTAGTAAACATTTCTCTCATACGTCAATTACTTTATGAATTGACCCGGCATGAGCATATAATAAGACACAAATTTGGGAAGCTACAAAGTTATTCAATTGCATCTTTTCCACTGAACTGCTAACCATGAAGACAATTCCTTCAGCTCGCTGGACTTTAAATCCTTGACATTGAATATTCAACTAACAATATCTTAGCTAGAACAATCTTAGCAGCAAGACCGAAAGATGCATTCAGCACTGGCAAACAGAATCTTGAAATCTAATCCAGAACTCACTGTTTCCAGCAACTCAAAATCTGATCCACATTGATTAACATTGGCATCATGATACAATCAGAGTTTTGACAACAAACTGACAAAAATTGCTCAACTACAACAGTGAAATTGTAAACAAACTGTTTTTCCTGTTCAATTGGTGAAGAGCCATATGGCAATACAGCACTGATGTCCACCATAACAACATCTACAGAGCATTTACCATCAAAACCCAAAAAATTGGCAAAAGGCTGACGGTGGAAAAAAAAGGGTTTGTTGCTAAAACAAAAGCAATTAGCCATCAAGAATATTATCATCCAGATGGTCCCCCAAGGTAAAAAAAAAAGGAACAACGGCGGAGAGGGGAAGACAGGGAGAAGAGGAGGGGGGGATCATGAATATACAGAAAATTTCTGTACATTTTCGATTACATATGCATTTCATAATTAAAAAGACAGATGACAAAACCAACCATCACAGACACCTCTCCAGCAAAGTTCTGGGCACCCAAGAGCCACTGACCAGTATGATGGCCAATAGCCACTTATAATTGATAAGAAATAATAACGGAAAGACAAATCATGAAGTCAATTCAAGCCACCACATCGAAATTCAAGATCGTTTAGATCAAAAACTTTACAATCCCACCATCTCCTTTATGATTCAATAGAACTGACAGCAAAATCGTACAGGCCCACGGTTTTTGCTCAGAAAAACTGGTATGGACATCGAAACGTCCTTTTAACCCACAATATTCTCAAAAAAACGAAAGTCACCTAAACATAAAACAAACCTCCAATCGTCTGCTCAATTAGATTAATAAACAGCTAGATATAGCTAAACCAATCTTCCTGATAACTGAAAGCCAACGAGAACTAAAATCATTGCAAAGACGGGCCAAAAAATTCACTGTATATTCACCAATCCTTAAAACCAGCTTCCCATCGTCATCCAAATTAGCCATCAATCAACAAACAGCAATAGCCAAACCAATCTACCCTACCAGGCGAACTCAACCGGAACTAATCAGCCACGATTGCGAGCACCGAGACAGGAACCATCAAACGCACAAAATCCAATCCAATCCGAAACGGAATCGAGACCCAGGTGGGGGGACGCCACGATACCTTGAGAAAGAAATTAGGCGACGAAGAGGCAGAAGAAGAAGAGGAACCATCAGCATCCGGTGCAACAGCGACGCCTACACGCGTGGGGACTGTCCGCATGTGCCAATTGCAACTCGGTCCTCCCCTCCTCTCCTCACCTTCTCTCCCATGCATAGCCTTGCATTTTCCCCTCTTCCGGCCCCCTCGATAGTAGTAATAATCCCTATTTCACTTCCAGCGACTACCATCAATAATCCCTCCGGCGACAAAAATCCCTCTCTTTCCCCGAAGCCGCGCCCGCCCCGCAGCGAAAAACCCTAATCCGCGGAGATCCCCCGCCGCCGCTGCGTCCCCTCAATTCCGGCAATCGCGACTAGCCCTAAATCCACCATCCGCCCAAAAAAAAACCCTAGCCCACCACCACCACCACCGCGACGAAGAACAACATCCGAAACCCTACTCCTCCTCGAAGCGATCCCAATTAGCGATTCCGCAGAGGGTCCTCGGGCGACCGATCAATTCGCCATCCGATCCGCCGAATCTGAAGCGATTTGAAACGGCTTTCGATCTAGAGATAGAGAGAGAAAGCGGGGAGGGGTAGAGAGAGAGAGAGAGAGAGAAACGTGAGAATTTGGTGTGAGGGAAAAAAATTTTAGATAGAGAAAGAGAGACGGCAAGAGGAAAAGGCGTACTTGGTACTTAGCGAGGGGCAGGGGCAGGCTGGGGGACGGGGGGACGGGCGGATCGGGCAGCCCGGGCAGGGGCGACGATAACGTGACGGGGCGGTGACTTCGGGCGCGATGACGTGTCCGTAATTATGGACCGCGACCGCACTGGATTGGTGTGATCCAGCGTTGACTGATCCCTCCCCATTTGACTTTGCTTATTTTAATGACGGAACTCTCTCTCTTTTTCTTTTTTTTCTTTTTTTCTTTTTTTCCTTTTTTCTGAAGGAAAATTTTAAAAAATAAAAATATACAACTCCGTTGTCTGTCCAGGACTGCAAGCAAGTCGCCGTGGGGCCCGAGGCAAAATGCAGCGTATCGCTCAGCGACTGTTTTTTCTGTGTTTTTTCTTTTCTTTTCTTTTTTACATTTTCTTTTTTTTGTATAACGATGATGATTATGCAGTGGTCTCTCCCGCATTATCATTGTTGATGTGCCCGATGTCTCGTGAGAGTGAGAATTTACTTGAGAGAGTGTTTGCTCCCGTGCCCTCTATGCGAGTCCTCTATGTGTGTACCATACATCCAAGGACGAGGAGATCGTTTCGGTGAGTGCGTACGCCTCTTTTATCGACTGATATGATGGATAACCACCTCATAGAGGTTATCATTTGAACGGGTCCAATCAATACTAAACATTTCTAAAGACGAGCACATGGAGACTCACCTATCAAAATTGGTCATATACTCGTTTCTTAACCTATATCTGATGAGTTAGGTTGTTATATGGTAATTATAATCTATAAATAGGTTTAGATCAAACTCTATGGGTATTAAATAAGTTTAATATGGGTGTCGAATGAGTTCAGACCTACCTCACTTCTCTACTCCTTTTTTCACTCTCTTGATCTTATGCTCCCTCGATATGTGCTATCACCTTAGTTTGGATATGAATTTTTTTAGATTGAACTAAATATAGGAGTGTTCGAGCAATATGAGTTGAGAGTTGGGTTGAATACATATTGGATATGTGTTGGGTCAGATATGATTCTTTAAATTTGTATTGCATGAAAATTTGTCAAAACGTGTTAAATGAATCAATTTGAACCAGAGCATTTTCAACCTGATCTACCCATTGAACATGCTACTTATAGGGTAAAATTTTATTCGATGCCCACCCATCTCATCTACTTATTATGTGATGTATAGCACTTATGTGGTTACACATAGACGACATCAATTTCAAACAATTTATAGCTACATGATTCCAATTTTTCGATACATATAAAATGATATTTTAACTTAGCTTGTTTGCAACAGGATAAGTTAATCTTTTTCGGATCTAATCAAAGGCCGCTCCTTCATACATCCAAGCTCCTTAAGGACAACCAACTTTAATTTAGTCGGTGTTAATGTGTGGTAGTGGTGGCGGCGGCATCACGATTCACAAGCATCGATTAAGCTATAGCGGAGGGGTGGGTTGAATGGATGGAGGAGTAGTAGTTGGGGCCGTGGGGACGAAGGTCAAAGGGTGTGAGGTACAGCAATTTGAAAAAACAAAAAGTAACCAAGGGGAACAGTTAAGATTGTCCCTACTTGTCCCGACATGCATCGGCCAAACTAAGACAACTGCGGTGGTTCTCTAACATAAATGCGCTCTGTTTTATAGCAGAGAGAGAGAGAGAGAGAGAGGAAAAAGAACAAAAAAAATAAAATGGAAATTGATTTCAGGGAGAGGTCATGCTTGAGTAAGCATACCCTCAGAAGCGGCCTTGGGTTTCAGTGAAGAAAGATTCCAGGTGTACTTTTCAAGAACAAGGGAAAAGCTTTTCTTTTTCCCGTATAATTAAAAGTTATGATGCCTCCCTCTGGCAAAACGACCAACACAACTGACGATGTTGCTCTTTGAGGGGATGTCAAATTCGCTCACGCTGGATATGACCCTTTTGTCCTAAAGTTCAGCCAGCCAATGGAGATTTCCAATGTGGGTAGTAGTGTCTGCAAAACCGTGTAGGGGAGAGAGAGAGAGAGATGGGATGGGGGTTAAATCACGCACGTTAACATCACCACCTCCTGTGTGAGTGATTTGCTGCGATGGGAATTATTGAGACATCGACACGCCCGGTATTTTTAACGTGAGTGTCTCCATCTCCACCTATCATTCTTCTTTTACCCCAAAACGGAACTAAAAAACATCTCTTCCACCTACACTTCCGGTTAGAATGACTTGCAAGGTTGAGCTCCACTTGATGAAGAATCTCCTTTCTTGCGCTGCACGAGTCTGGAGTTGAAAGACAGACTTCTAATTCGATAACGACTTGATGAGATTTGAGTCTATGCGTGGTGAACCAACTGAAAGGCAAGGCGGGTCACTTTCTGTCCTCCAACATCATCCCCTACCCAGAACCCAATTTCAACCAAAACTCCTGCAGAGAGCAAGTAGACAGAGCATCATAAAGACAAATATAATCTTGCATTCACTAGCCCTCAAGGCAAAAGAAGAGAACCCGTAGCCAGAATAACCAGACGAATAAATATATAAAACAGAAAAAATCAAAGCAACTGTTTTGAGGTCGTTGAATAAAACAGTATGGGTGAGCGTGCTGTGCTGTGCGCATCTATGGACTTTTGGTATGGAAATCTGCTTCTGTACGGATAATTCTACCAGAAGATGATCTCAATATGAACTCTTAAAGGGCAAAAGCTGTTAGCTGTTCACCAGTAACCGGCTCCATCCTACTTCAACTTCCATTCATCACCTTGATTTATGCAGAGCAATTTTCCATTTTCACCCATCGCCCATTGTGACAATGATAAAAAATTGAACTATGAATCGAGTATAAGTAATCCCAAAGAAGTCATTGGGTTTGTAGTTTCTCTTCAAAAGGGAATGTTCTGGTGTGACGTATCTACATCTTCGGTTGAGTTCTGAAAATTGGTTCAGCAACTCAAAGGTGAGGAAAAAATATTCACTAGGCAATGATTTGAGTCAAGACATTGGGGGAAAAATTAAAAAAAAAAAAAACAAGAAGCTGCCATAGAGCAGGTCAGTGAATTTTGAGTCATAAACTAGACAAACGGGAGCCTAACCAGGCAGAATGAAATGATACAGTTTGGTTCTTTTCATTGCTTCCAAAGCCAGTTCAATTGGATAAGCACCTCAAAGAATGGAACTCTTGAATTAACTAATTGATTTGATGCGCTGCCTCCCAAGAGCACTTCTGGAGCTGGAAAATCTATCGGTTACCTGATTGTGTAGGAAACTGCACATTAAATGAAAAGATTGATCAGCGGTCACTTACTTAAAGTTGAACCAAACATAAGCTGGCGTTGCAGAGTCTACAGAATGACTGTCTCCTCGAGAAGAACATGGCACTTAAATATGAAGATTGCCCCATGACTCAGGTTCAGTCAACCTGCTTTCCCACCTCCTCCGGAAGTCCACATCCAGCAAAAGAAGCGGTTTTCAGTTTCATTGGTAAGAACAGATTCTCTGTATTAAGTCATAAGAATCTTTCATGAGTCAATTCCAGATAAAGCAGGGCATCTTTTTAACATGTTGAAATACAAAAAATTTCTCCAATACATGGGAAATCACAAGGCTCACGCTAAAGACGCTAGACCCAAAAGAAAAAAAACTTAATGCTTAAATGGTCCCAGTGGCCATGACACGATCAAACTAGAACACATCCTACCCAATAGGGCTTGATCTACAGTGAAAATGACATTCATAGGTACTCACTTCTGTTTAACTAGCATCTCCGATCAGAGCCCCCGACAGAACAAACCACTCATCTTCTGCAACCTTGCAGGAGAAGCTCAAACTAAAAGCACACGTCGCAGAATTTTTATTCTTTGAAAATAAGAGAAGTCCCTCCAGCTCCAAACTGTCATTGTCCTGCGAGGTCAAGAAGCTAAGGTATAAACCCGACATTCCCGAAGCTCCCGTGCTAACACCCACGGACAAGTTTGCAACACAGGTTAACCCTTCCTACCATACCATTTTCTTAACCATAAAAAAGCAACTGTCATCTCAATGCAACCACCACGAGTCAAATTCCAGACCAGAGAGCCCTCGCAATCTTTCATTCTACAGCCGCGGATAACTGTGGTATTGGTTGAAGGGACTACTCGCAAAGCTGCAACGCAACCTCCTAAGCAACAGCCGGGAATCATGTATCTACGTAGGAGGGCAAATACAACTTTCGCGGCACATGCATCGATTTCTTCAGCCAAACGCACCTTTCCGACATTGATCGAAACCTAGCTTCCCCGGGAAACACGGCGACGGAGAGAGAGAGAGGGGGAGAGATGATCCCAGATTTCTCGGACACGAGCAGCAACAGACATCACGGAGCAAAGCAGAAGAGAGCGGATAGCGAAAGAAGCATCAAACGGCTCCGACACGCGGAGCAAAGTAGAAGAGAAGGAGTCGCAACGTACAGCACCGGAATCGCCGCCATGGACTGCGCCCGAAGCCGGCGATCGGTTCGAGGATGATCGGATCGAAGCGGTTTCCTTCCCGCGTCGAGCGCGGTGCGCGATCGATTCGCGCTTCGCTTTGCGGATTTTCCGCCATCGATCGGGGATCAACGGAACGAGAGGGAAGGATCCGATCGATCCGAAGTCGCGGAGCGAACGACGAAGAAAACGGATGGAAGAAAGGAAATCGTCCCAGGGCTTTTTCGGTATTTTCCTACTTCTTCTTCTTCTCCTTCTTCTTCTTTTTTTCCCCTCTTTTGCGGCAACCGGAAAAGTAGGTCTATATTCGATAGCAGACAAAAATTGCTGACGTATAGGACGGCAACACGTGTCTAGGTCGTGTCCGTGTCGGATCCATGTCGTGTCAATTTAAAAATATATGAATAAATAGGTCAATTCGAACGCGATTCCCGTCTATCGATTATATCGGAAAAATTCAACGCATCTTGCGCTCCTCGAATTTGGTCACGGTATCAGCGCACCCGGCGATGAACTGAATAACTTCGTTGAGTAATAGTTATGAATTCCGTGATGAGTAGTGATAAGTGAATTTAATTTTTGAAGGTAATGTTTGGATAAATTTTTGCTTTTTCGTTTTTTATTTTATTTGAATATTATAGGAGAGCACTTTACCTTTTTGAAACCAAAAACACGCAAACCATTCGCATTATACAAATGCTTAAGCATAGATTTACATGCATATTTTCCATAATACTTCAGAAATCTGGATAATATTTTAAAATTTAATAAGAATGGAAAAAAATTAACTTAGAATATATCCTAAACAAATAAGCAAATATTTTTTGTGAAATTAATGTGTTTGATGGAATATAATTATGGAAGCGAATTATATAGAAAAGGGATCATTTGTATTGTCAGTGTCTTCTTTTTTTGCTTATATATGGAAAAAAAATTATAATTTAATTTTTTCCAATTACTACAATGATTAATGTTGATTTCTCTTATATCATAAACATTAAAAGTAAAGAAAATAGAAAAATAAAGCTAATTAAAATATAAAAGGTCAATATATATTTGGCCACTAATAAAGTTGACATGAACCGTTTACTCAAATGGGTCGAATTGGGGTTACACGGGACCTGAGCGAGCTGATGAGATTACGACACAAGTATAACTAATGTAAATCCAAATCTATTAATTTTATGTTGTGTTTGAATCGTCTTATCATGTCATGTCCAAAATTTGTTCACACCTCCATTGAAGGGCGGATTTAAGGGACTGGCACTAGTCATTGTCTTTCCCAATCGTTATTATATTTGATGTGATATTTACAGTATTCTATTTTTGCATGTAATATTGATATATCTTGTCTCTAATTGACATTTTGCTAAGTTCATAGCTCACGATATTCAAATTAAAGTCGCGTCCATGGCCGTGTCCATTCACTAGTGTTTTGATGAAGAACTTGTTGAATTTCCATAAAAATAATAATCTGGTGATTGATTTCATATTTGATGACCTAATTACAAGATTTAGTGATCATACTTCACAAGTAAAATTTCAGGCTCCATTTATTTTACGAAAAATGAATGATTTAGCTCCATTTATTTTACGAAAAATGAATGATTTAGAAATAAATTTTGTAAAAATAGTTGTTTGTACGACTTGAAATATTTTTCAAATTATTCATTTACCGCAAAGTTGACGGAGCCTTTGGCAAATGAAGCGACTCTGTACAAACCTAATGGGAAAAATACTCTAGCAGATAAGGGAAGGGAAATGGGGGATGATGTACTATCTGGGCTTTAAATGGGGCTTTAAATGGGCCTGCTGACTGAGCTGGCTACTTAAAGCCCACGTGAATATTAACAAGGGTCCATCCATTTGTTTCAAATTCTATAAAAAGAAAAATTAACTTTTAATATTTCCGTTAAAGTACGACAAGGTTATCTTAATTTTATTAGATATTTTAAAAATATCCGACGTAAATGATGTTGAATATCTTGCTTATATTTTTCAAAATTTAAATTTCTTGTTATTAAATTAAACCTTAAACTCTAAAATAATAGGCCATTCACTTGATTTCTCGTATTACCACGATAATGATGCCATGATAGAGAAGAGAACCACATGATTTCCGCATCTATTAGGCTTCATCATTTAATTTTTTTATGAAATAATATTTGTTAGATAAAATGCTTTCTAAATTCTCGTCAAGATATATCCAAAAACACTCCAAAACAATCGAACGTGAAAAGATTTTTTTATTGTTTTAATAAAAAAATTTATTAAAAAAAAAAAACATCGATTGATTTTGGTACATACATACATATGTATGCATGCATGTATGTATGTATGTATGTATGTATGTATCAATATGACAAGTAGGGATGAGAACTATGGGGATTGATTGATTGCAAATTTGTTTGAATCTTGCGCTCCGTTTGTTTCGTGAAAAATGCATGATTTTATAGATATTTAAAAAAAATGATTGCTTATATCTTTCTCAAAAATGAATCAACAAAAATATTTTCATTATTCACGAAAAATATTTAAACATAAATTCTCGTTGATAATAAAAGCACTTTTCATTGAGTAACTATTTCAAGGGACACGAGAGATTTTATAAAAATATTTTATAAATGATTCGTTTTCCGCATAACTCTGGGATTTTGAGATATGTTTGAGGCCCTATTAGCAAGCCTCGTAGAGTTTAGGATAAGCTTGAGATGTTCATTCAACAAATATCCTAGAACCTGAACCCGATTAACTATATTATTTTGACATCGTGTGCTAAATTACATATGGATATTTGTGTTCGGACCAATCGGGTTTTATGATGGGTCTCGGGCCAGTTATGTGGTTTTCTCATGCTTAATTGGGTCTCGGACAGGTTTTGATGCATATATATAAATAAGTATAATGATATTTACTAATAATATTTACTATGATCTTGATTTTTCTATCTGTCATTCTAATTTTTTTATATACACATTATATCGGAGGACACCACAGGCTAGCTCTGTACTCCCGATTACTAAAATATGGGTCCATCAAAATGTGACCATTGGCTTAATTGATTGTGAAAGTAAAATGATGTCTTTGCCGGATGAAATGGTGCGGCGAACAAATTTCTTCCAAAAGGTACAGTGCACAGAAGACGTTTTACCTATGACTTTTATGGGGAGATTGCAGCATTCGAATTTATATTTGAAGAGTTATGGCTCTTCAAAATTAACACACTCGTTCGCTTTGTTGGGTCTTTAAATAGATCTAAGGAAGGCTGAATAAAATAACAAGTCTATGTCTATAACTTCCTTCTCCACCGTGCTGTAAGTATTTTGAATTAAGAGGTTTAAGTTCATGGTCAAAGAACACTTTGAAATGCATCAATATTGTGCTCCTATAGAAGCATTGTATCCTAAAGTCAGTATTTCCATAAGTGTCGTTTGCACCAATAAAGCTTTCAAGAAGTGCGTTGCCCCAATCGATGTTTCTTTATTTTTCTTCTTTCAACTTGATTTTCTCTGATATCTATCTTAAATTGTACGTTTTGAATTTGTAACATTAGTCCACGACAAGTTTGAAGCGTGACCAAACCTTTTCGAGATAGATTGGGGCAAATTCAAATAACTCACCAATTCTCCCAACATTTCTAAAGACAAATCTTGATTGAAAAATACTTTTATAGTATCTTGTGATTTACTACTTGTTACAACACAGTTACAATATGAAAATTGAGGAATTTCTTTTTTATGGATTTGGTTCACTGTGAATTCATTTTTTGCTAAGCCAATATGAGACAAAATAAATAAATTTTAATTTTATCTCAAATAAGAGATTTTCTTTTCTTTGTGGGCTTGAAAATCAAAGATTCCATTGAAAGACCATAAGTTTTTTTTTTTGGGTTCTTGGATATTTACGAACCAATAAATTGCTCCATCTCTTTAATGCACAATTGAAAAAACAAAAAGGGTCTTTCCTATTTAAATAAAAAAAGAAAAAGAAGAAAAAGATAATTTTCCCTCTCCACTTCCAATGAAAATCCTCTAAAACAACTCTCGATTTTGTCCCGGTTTTCCGACAATAATGTCCGCAAAGACAATTGCAAACGCTTACCCCCATTGCCTAGCGTGTCTACTGTCTACTCCTAGTCGCGCTCTCCTCTTTTAGGTGCTAAAAGCGGCACTAGGCTCTTTCATTATCGCAAGCTGTTGGATATCCTTCCCATAAACGGATTGAAGTTAAGGCAATTATCCACCGAACCAAGAAAGGCAACATATATATATATATAGAGAGAGAGAGAGAGAGAGAGAGAGAGAGAGATGAATGTGCCGAATGCACCGTGTGAAATTCATATTTGATGACCTAATTGCAAATTTAATGATTACAATTCACAAGTAAGATTTCAAACTTATTTTATTTTGTGGAAAATGAATGATTTAAAAAAATTCCTAAAATTCATTGCTCGTATCATTTAAAATAATTAGTTAATAGAAAATATTTTCATTATTAATAACAATTCACGTTTAGGCTTTTTCGTGGACAAAAAAAGTATTTCCTATTCATTTACTTTTGTAACCTATATGAATAATTAGTTTTAGAAAAATATTTTCAAGCCATTTATTTACCGCAAAACAATCGAAGCCTTGATAAATGAAACGATTCTATACAACAAACCCAATGGGAAAAATGCTCGAGCGGATAAGGGAAGAGAAACGGAGGATGATGTGCCGTCCGGGCTTTAAATGGGCCTTCTGACTGAGCTGGCTACTTAAGCCCAAGTGAATATTAACAAGGGTCCATTCATTTGTTTCAGATTCTATAAGAAGAAAATTTATCTTTTAATATTTCCGTTAAAGTACGAAAAGGTTATCTTAATTTAATTAGAAAAATTTAAAAATATCCCGCGTAAATGACTCTAAATATCTTGCTTATAATTTTCAAAATTTAAAGTGCTTGTTATTAAATTCAATCCTAAACACTAAAATTACAGGCCATTCTGGATTCACTCGATTTCTCCTATTACCATGAGAATAGTACCATGATAGAGAAGAGAATAATATGATTTCCGCATCTATTAGGCTTCATCATTAAAAATTTTATGAAATCATATTTGTTAGATAAAACACCTTCTAAATCCTCATCAGGATATATTTTAAAAGACTCCAAAACAATTGAACGTGAATTTTTTTATTTATTGTTCCGATAAAAACAAATTATAAAAAATGATTGAAATTTTATTACATAAATATATATTTGTATTTATGCATGTATTTATGAGTCAATATGACAAGTAGGGATGAGAACTATGATGACTGATTGATTGATTGATTGATTAATTTGTTTGAATCTTACGTTCCATTTATTTCAAGAAAAATGCATGATTTCAAATACACTTCTTTTAAAAAAAATATTGCTTATATCGTTTTCAAAACTAAATTAGCAAAAAATATTTTCATTATTCACGAAAATGTTTAAACATAAATTCTTGTTGATAATAAAAATATTTTTCACTGGGTATCTATTTGAAGGGATACAAGAGATTTTAAAAAAAAAAAAATTCTCCAAATGATTCGTTTTTCACATGACTTTGGGATTTTGAGATATGTTA
This sequence comes from Eucalyptus microcorys, assembly GCA_014182515.1. NCBI lineage: Eukaryota > Viridiplantae > Streptophyta > Magnoliopsida > Myrtales > Myrtaceae > Eucalyptus > Eucalyptus microcorys. The sequence goes on from CM024572.1 coordinate 26,406,447, forward strand.
GAGGTCCTATCGGCAGCCTCATAGAGTTTAGGATAAGCTCGACACGTTCATTGAACGAATATCCTAGAACGCAAACCCCATTAACTATATTATTTTGACATCGTATGCTAAATTACATATGGATATTTGTGTTCGGACCAGTTGGGTTTAGGAGTATCAAGTATTTTCCTAAGAGTTTTTCTTTTATTCTATGGCTTTGGCAAACTAGGTCTCGGGTCAGTTTCGTGGTTTTATTCTATTTATGTCTAGTTGGGTTCCTTATGGAAGGTTTTGATTTTTATATTTTTCATTCTAATTTTTTATATTTTTCATTCGAATTTTTTCCTATACACATTATGTCGGAGGAGAAGAAAAAATGGGACCGTCAAAATCAGACCATTGGCTCAGTTGATCATGAAAGTGAAATGATGTCCTTATCGGATGAAATAGCGCGGCGGACAATTTTGTCTCGAAAGGTATAGTAGACGAATGACGTTTTACTCGTGACTTTTTTGGGGAGATTGCAATATTTGAATTTATATTTGAAGAGTTACGGTTCTTCAAAATCGACACACTTGTTCACTTTGATGAGTCTTTAAATAGATCAAAGGGAGACTTCATACTCTAAGTTTTTTGAATTTAGGGGATTGAGTTCATGGTTGAAGATCAATTTGAAATGCATCAATGATTCAATATCGTGTTCTTGTAGAGGCATTGTATGCTTGAGTTAGTATTTCCATTAGTATCGGCTATGCCAAAAAAGCTTTCAGGAAGTGCCTTGCCCTATTTGTATTTCTTTATTTTCTTCTTTTGACTCGATTTTCTCCGGTTCCTATTTTAGTTTTGATGTACATTTTGAATTTGTAACACTATTCCACAGCAAGTTTGAGGTGTGACCAAGCCTTTTCATCATAGGTTGGGGCAAATTCAAATAATTCATCGGTCCTCCCACCATTCTCAATAAAAAATCTCGATTGACAAATACTTTTGTAGAATGTTATGATTCACTACTAGTTATAGCATAGGTAAGGATTTTCTTTATAAATGATTCAGTTTACTGTGAATCACATTTCACATGAGTCAATATGAAACAAACTAAATAGTTTTTAAGATTCATTGGATCCTGATGGACATATCTAGACAAATATTTTATCTCAAAATAAGAGATTTCCTTTTGTTTTTGGTCTTGAAAACCAGAGATTCCATTGAAAGGCCATAAGTTCTTTTTGTTCTTAGATATTTACGTACCAAAAAATTGCTCCAGCTCTTTAATGCACAATTAAAAAAACAAAAAGGGTCTTTCCTATTCTTTTTTTTTTTAAAAGAAGAAGATAATTTCCCTCTCCATTTCCAATGAAAATCCTCTAAAACAACTCTTGATTTTCTTTTGGTTTTCCGACAATAATGTCCCGCAAAGACAATTGCAAACGCTTACCCCATTGCCTAGCGTGTCTACTCCTAGTCGCGCTCTTTTAGGTGCTAAAAGCGGCACTAGGCTCTTCCATTATCGCAAGCTGTTGGGTATCCTCCCTATAAACGGATTGAAGTCGAAGGCACTTATCCACCGAACCAGGAAAGGCAATACCAAGAAAGGCAACATAGAGAGAGAGAAAGAGAGAAAAGAAATGTGCCGAACGCACCATGTGAGATCCCATCGATGCATCGAAAAGCGCCAAAAGAAAGGCTAGAGAATCTGGTATATCTCTATCCGTGGTCCTACCGCGGAGGAGATTGACTGATAGAGTGAAAGAGTCACCAAAACGAAAAGGACAACTCCACCTCCCTTTTCACCCTCGGTAGTCGATTCTCGTTTATTACTCGTCGCCCTCGTTCATACGAAACAAAAACGTAATAATTTAAGGTTAGGTGGTAACCGGTAAGGAGATAATCTCGTGTCGAGGGGCTTCTTCGCCGGTATGATCTTGACATATGTCTCGAAGGGCGTGAGGAGAAACTTGGCGTGGGAAATTAGTAAAAAAGAGGAGAAAAAGTTGTTCAGAATGGGACAGATTAAAAAAACTATGATCTATTTCCTGAACAAGGGAAACCGGACACTGTTGCCTAGTCAATGTCACTTTGCAATTTACTGATTTGAGCTTTCCGTAACATTCTGCACAACTGTGTATTTTATTTTTCTTTTACGAATTTCGTGCACTTATTATTATTGTCTTTTTAAATTTAGTTCATGATTTTCTTGTTACGATGGAATTTATTTTAAACTTTGGGTAAAGAAATTTTTGCATGGTTGTGATAAATGGAAGGTGAGAAACCGTTTGACAAGCAAGCTTGAAACTGTTCTTGAATAGTCGCCTCGGCTTCATGCGTCCTTCTTTTAAAAGTTTCTACCACCATCTTCACGTTTCTGGCACATTCGAGTGTTCTTCAGGTGCATTCACGTCCTCGGTCTCGAGTAGAGTTTTGAGCTCTAATGCTTCTTGATCTAGCTTCCCAATGTCGTGCGAGTGAAGGGCACTTTTAAATCTCCCTGGCTTCTTTCCTAGAACTTTTTCGGGCCAGTGATTCCCATCCTTTTGGTCCTTGTTCCAACCCTTTAGATATTCACTTTCGTTTACGAATCTCTTATCCTCCCGCGTTCTCTTTATTCCACCCTTTTACTATCTTTCTTTAGGCGGGTTGATCCTAGTGGTTCAGTCTTGTAAAAATAATCTTGAAGCTTGTCCATTTTTCTCGTGCATTGTCGGGTGCTTCTTGAAATCTGGGCTGGCTGTGGTCTTGGTTCTTTCAGGACTGTCACAGAGAGAGAGAGAGAGAGAGAGTTAGAGGGTAGAGAAGTAGAAGAAACATGGCTGCAAAACCTGATGAGCCACCACCGCACCCGCCAAAGGATCAACTGCCCAATGTTTCATACTGCATCACAAGTCCTCCTCCATGGCGTGAGTAACTCTGTCCTTCACTCGTTATGCCCTTCCATTTGTTCCTGGGGCTCATTTTCAAGTTCACTCTTCCAGGCCAATTCTGCCAGGTTTCATGAGTATGGTTCATGTGATTGCATGTGATGCATCAGAATAAATTCCTTTTATGTGTATGTTTATGTTGTGTTACTTCGTTTCCTGCTTCTACAAACCCGTGAGCTGAGATCAGAAAACTTTTATATGTGATTGGTAATTTTTTACAGGCGATGGTAATTTTCTCAAATGTGTTGGTAGTTTCACGTAAGTGAATCCGTGTTTATAGATCATGAGTTTGTCGAATTATCCAGCCTATGGCCGCTTTTGCCAAGTGACTCACTTTTGATGGAAAGAAGCCCCTGTTCTCTGGTCATTTTTTTATAGTTAGTCATGAAAACCGATTTTTCTGTTGATGAATTCGTGGTGGTATAGAAATCTGATTTGCAGAAGTTGCTGCCGTCCTACTTTGCGGTTATTTGTGTATTTCCATTCTAATCTGTTATATTGGTATTTAATGTCACTTCTTTTGTCGGTACTTCATACCCTTTTTATATTACTTGAATTCAGTTCTAGAAGAGGCGCTGAATTAACCGCATAAATTGTTTGGGATGTATGCAGCTGAAGCTATTCTCCTAGGCTTCCAACATTTTCTTGTTATGCTGGGTACAACTGTGCTCATACCTACTGTTCTTGTCCCGCAAATGGGGGGTGGAAATGTAAGGAGTTGCACCATTAGAAAGCATAATGGCTAAAATTTGCCACTTGTCTCCAGATAATCTTGAACTGTGTGATTGGATCTCACTGTTTAATAGGAGGAGAAGGCGGAGGTTATCCAGACACTACTTTTCGTGGCTGGTATAAACACATTGCAGCAAACTTTGTTTGGGACTCGATTGCCTGCTGTGATTGGAGGGTCTTATACATATGTTCCAACTACAGTCTCCATTATCCTTGCTGATCGATTCAGTGATGATTCAGACCCTGTTGATGTATTGCCATCTGAACATATCTTCTTTTATTATGGCGCCTATTTAAAGTGGCTAATCATTTCAGTGAACAGGTCAGAATTATTGTTAGATTTTTCTTTGATATGACAATGAGATACTGTTATGATGCATTCAGAGATTCAAGAGGATTATGAGGGCAATCCAGGGATCTCTTATTGTTGCTTCCATCCTTCAGATTGTCCTAGGATTCAGTGGCCTCTGGCGGAATGTTACAAGGTACTCTCTCTCTCTCAGCTACAAACTCTTATGTAGGTCTAGCACTATAATTCAAATAGGAGTAATCTCTGCTGTAATTATCTAAGTGAAGACGATTTCTGAAGTGTGTGTACTGCTGCATTAGTTTGCACGATCAGGCATAGTAATTAGAGGACGATGAGTGCCTTCCCATTATAGTCCATAAAACAACGGTTTCTCATTTGATATTCGATTTTCAGATTCTTGAGTCCACTTTCAGCTGTCCCATTGGTGGCTCTACTAGGATTTGGGTTATATGAGTTGGGTTTTTCTGGGGTAAGTGTTCTTTCTTGCTATGTGCAAGTTGTGCATGCCTATAGACAGTATTTCTGGACATAGTCATTCATTAGCTTTGTATTTTCAGGTTGCTAAATGCGTGGAGATTGGGCTTCCAGAGCTCATACTTTTAGTATTCATTTCCCAGGTTTGTCCTTTGAAAGACATGTGCGAACGTTCCTCCCAAGATTTATACCTTCAATTGCCAATAGTTCCTTACAATTTCATTATTACATGAGTCGAGAGCGGGATCTTCTCAGAGTTGAAATCGTGTTGAACATTTTTGCTTTGCAGTATATGGCTCGGATTATAAACTCAGGAAAACATGTGTTCGATCGATTTTCTGTCATATTCTCAGTGGTAGTTGTGTGGATCTATGCTCATCTATTAACTGTTGGCGGGGCTTACAACAATGCCGCACCAAAGACGCAATTAAGCTGCCGCACAGATCGTTCTGGACTCATAGACGCTGCTCCATGGTCAGTTTCTTTCTCTTCTTTTCACTTTATCAGGCTTGTCATCTTCACATAAGGCCCACTGCAGACGTAACACTAATGAAATTGCTGACATCGACAATATGGGAGAACCTTGAGATGCCGTAAACTATTTCGTTTCCAGTTATCGATATTTTTGGTTCATCAATAAGAGATTCATGAGGATGTCATCTGTCGTGGACATGCTATGGTTTCAAGTTCAACTCATGAAAATTATCTTTGACAGATAACGAGGATGAAATATTAAGAACTTGACTGGCATGTTTTTTAATTTGAAACATTCTTTTTTTCTTTTGCCACTCGCCTTAATATGATCGTTATCGTTGTGCAGAAGTTTGAAAGATAATAGGACCTAATAAAAAGTCATTATCTATTCATATTTCAAGTTTACTATCCTGACTGAAATTTGGGATTTGGGTCGGTAGGATAAGAGTTCCATATCCTTTTCAATGGGGAGCGCCTTCCTTCGATGCTGGTGAAGCCTTTGCAATGATGATGGCCTCTTTTGTTGCTCTCGTGGAGGTATGTCCTATGAAAGTTGGTTTCTCTTGGACCTAAATGTTTCAATAATTGTTATTAATTAAAGAAATATATGCATGGCTCTGCACAGTCTACAGGCGCATTTGTGGCCGTTTCAAGATATGCAAGTGCAACTCCTTTACCACCATCCGTTCTCAGTCGTGGTGTTGGCTGGCAGGTAAGAAATTGCTCCTTAACATGGATTTGCAAATGCAAAGTTTAGAATCCTCAAGGACTGGAGATGATCGCTTTATTGCATTGTTGGCATGCGATTTCTTTACCGTACTTTGAGCTCTTTTTACATGTACTCGTGAAATTTACAGAATTTGGTAATTTGGAATAGGACATTTCAAGTTTCTGCATCTGATCTGGGAATATGGACATGTTACCTCAAAGGCTCATCTTTACTGCACACAATGCTAAATTTTCAAGAGAATGAAGTCTAAAATCTTTCTGCCATTTGGGATCTGTACAACACCCCTGCAGATCCAAGACTCTGACCAGCAAAAAAAAAGAAGAAGAAATAGGAAGACTAACCAAGCTTATATGAGAATAAGAATTTTATTCATTCCTGTTGTCCTGGAGTCCTGTGGGAATTATAATTTTTGGATGGAGAATGCTAACCTTTTGCCACCTAATTGGAAACTGCTAGGTCAAGGAAAATGCAAAATTATCCAAAGTAAAGTAGTAAGATTAAAAATATGTGAACATTCGAAAGAAAGAAGGCAAAAGCTGCAAAACCATGAAAGAAAAATAGGTGGTCCTTTCCATCTGTATATAGCGTTGTCTTGTTCTCATACCTGTTGTCCAAAACTCAGCTGAATTCCTTGGACTATCTGGGTGTTTTTCTTTTTATTCTTGGCATGAATGATCCTCATAAAAGTAATTACACATGAGGTTTCCTCACTGACTAATAGCAGCATAAGAATTTGTTATCGCTTTCCAGGATTTTTTTATTTTTTTTAGGTCGAGTAAGTCTTTGGATGACTACTTTATTCTGAGTGTAACATGCTAATCGATTTTTCATATCCTTTCCAGGGTTTTGGCATCCTGTTATCTGGTGTGTTTGGGACAGTAAATGGTTGCTCTGTATCAGTGTAAGAACTACACTATGAGAAACATTTCTCTATGGCATACAAATAAGATGAGGAAGAGAACATAACATGAAACTGTTCTGCTTAATGTAGAGAAAATGCCGGCCTCTTGGCTGTGACGCGTGTTGGCAGTAGAAGGGTTGTGCAGATAGCAGCTGGGTTTATGATTTTCTTCTCTGTTCTGGGTATGTTACTTGTATGACTTATGGTCTACACATGCACACATAAAGGACATATCCAAACAACATTCCTGCAAGAGTGAGATGAATGTGCAAAACAAAGCAAGTCCTTCCCTTTAATAGTAACTTATCCTATATATCAAACGACTACATTTTCATGTTTTTGTAGGTAAATTTGGTGCAGTTTTTGCTTCCATCCCTGCACCCATTGTTGCTGCTCTTTATTGTCTTTTCTTTGCATATGTGGGTGAGTTTTTCAGTTTGACAATATGGCAAGCATGTAATCTTTTACGTTGTTTGATCAGTTATCTTTTGTGATGACCATCTCCTCTGACTGTGCAGGGTCTGTTGGTCTGACCTTGCTTCAGTTTTGCAATCTAAATAGCTTTCGGACAAAGTTCATATTAGGTTTCTCTGTCTTTATGGGATTGTCTGTGCCGCAGTACTTCAATGAATACACTGCAATCAATGGTTATGGTCCAGTTCACACTGGAGCAAGATGGGTATGCACAAACTTCTTTTATATATATATCTCTACATTTCGTATTATCGTGTATGCAGTTCAAATGGTAAGCCTTTATTTGTAGATGACTACTCTTTTGACTAAAGTTCTGTTTTTTTCTCAACTTTACAAGTTCAATGACATGATCAATGTTCCCCTGTCTTCGGAACCATTTATTGCGGGCTGTTTGGCATATTTCCTGGATAATACATTGCTTAAGAAGGATGGTCAAATCAGAAAAGACAGGGGTAAGGAGTGGTGGGACAAGTTCAAGTCATTCAATGGTGATACAAGAAGTGAAGAGTTCTACTCACTGCCCTTCAACCTAAACAAATATTTCCCATCCGTGTAACTCAATTCACTCTGATTGACCACATGCTGTATCATCATTCTGCACTTGACAATTGATTTCTAGTGTGTATTTAGCATGATACAGGCCTATTTGCTTATAAGAAGTAAGAACCACTATCTTTCTGTTCTATTATAGACCAAATGATGAATATTCAGCAGTGGAGATCCACCGAAAAAACAATAAAGCTATTTTCTTCTCTCACATGTTCTTTTGAGTTCTGATGTTCCACCACATTTCAATTTCTGCATCTTTATAAGCAGAATTGCTTCTCAGCAGCTCGATTACGAGTTTGACTTTGGGCAGGACAAAATTGTTATGAAACTGATGGAGAAGAGTTTGTTTCTTAGACATTAATATGCATAAGTGGACTAAATTGTGAACTAGTCACATTTGATCAGAATCTGTCATGTGCAAACCTTTACATTTTAATCAGATCAGATCATGTACATAACTTCATGAAAACTGTAGACTTGGAAAATGGAAAGTGAAAATAACAAACTAGATAAGTCTGTGTTGGCCTCAGAGAGTTGATTCCATACTGAGAGAAAGCAAAACCGCTTCACACTACAATAATACACAAACCTCGAATCTATAATATAAAGATCTCAATACTGTCTCCCTGTTCATTGTCTTTTCCAAACCTCACTGACTTTGCCCAAATTCTCAAACCAAAAAATTAAGCCACAATCTGAAAAACCTGTGAGTAAACAGATAATGATGTGGTTTGTGTTTTAGAAGGAAATGATGCCCATTCATCATCTCTTCTAGGACCCCTAACTAATCAATCATCCACACATTAATTGAGACATACTATCATACTTAGTTGCTCAGAGGAGCGTATTAAAGAATATAAGTGGAGTTTACTCTGCAACTTCGGCAACTGGCAACTTAGGTACCTCTTCTATTTTTGCATGCTTGTCTAGCTGGCTAAAGTTCCCCTTTACCTTAAAAAGTTGGTTATGGTGGTGCTTACAGTAGAGGCGATTCAGATGAGTGATGTAGCTTGATGGGCTAATAACACAACCTCCATGGCTGCACCTGAAACAAGCTTTATGATATGATGTTCCATCAACTGCCACCTGAAAGAATCAATAGCCAACAGATTAATTTAAGAAGCTACAAGATGAACAAAATGAACTCCTGAGATAAATTATGCTCAGATGTAGATTGCATCAAATAACCGATCTTTCTAAAGAACAATTAAGTATAGAAAGAAGGGTAGCTTAGATGTAATCATACAGACAGGAAATGCAAAAAGTCATGCAAAAATGACCGTTATTCATCGAAGTTTTTCATTTTGTACTTTGTGCGAACAGTGTGAACGACATTAATTATGCTGCCAAATTACTCACGCTTATTCTAAATTTGGTGGATAACTGTGCTGTACTCATTCCACATCACTTAAACAAGGGTAGATCAATCATTGATTAACACAATGATGACCCTCAGTCACAACCACTTATTTTTTTGGTTCAGGCTTAATGTTCATTTGATGCCAAAAAATGGCTCCATAAAAAGTAGTAGCTTGGCAGCATGTTTTTGACGCTTACCTTTTCGATTGGATAAACAGTCTTTTTGCATGCAACACACTTCTCTTGGGTTCCAGAAAAGAATCTTGAGACTTTGCTGTTTGTTTGTACCTGTCAAAAATCGACCATCATAAGCATCTTAGCATATTCTTAAGAACTCAATATGTTGCAGAAGCAACTGATTTAGCTAAATCTAGCTCTTATAATGAAGCTAGCCACATAGGGACTTGGCAACCAAGGGTTACCTGATCAGCAGATTTATTGACAGTTCTCGGAGTACCTACATAGACATGCAAAATGGACTGTCAAAAAGTGAATCATTGAGAGATTAAAGTCTATGCTAGTGATTTTCGATCACCTTCAAAACTTTTATCTAGGCTGCCAGTCATCTTAAACAGTTGGTCAAAGTGGGGCTTGCAATATAATACGCCCTCAAAGGAGGAGTAGTTACTCAGCTGTAGGAAATGAGAAGAATATTAGAGATTTACGGATGTAATCATCACAGAAGCAAAAGATAAGATAAAGATGAGCAAAACTTGATCCAACTTGACCAAATTCCGTTAGAAACAAAGGACAATGAGATCAATCAAATGTTTGCATCAAATCTCAGCACGGGCAGTGGAAGAGATAAGATATTCGATGCAGTCTTGAAAGATAGGCACTTTGATCACGTATCTGATGAAGAGCTTTCAATCAAGTCAAGAAGCTCCTAGCAATACTCCAATGGCTGAGACAACACCGGTCCCAACAATCTTCCTGCATTCTCTGATAATAACCTCATTTCTCGCTCACAAGCCATGAGCCACAAGCGCTGGACATATCGATGACACTAATTCCGGTGATAGAAGGTTTTTGTTGATCACTATATACCTATCCTCGAATTCTACTTGATTTTCCATAAGAAGCTCAAGTTTTAATTCACAGTACCTCAGTAGAAGGGAAATCTCAATTTTTTTCACATCATAAATAAAGATAGCAACCTACACAACTTGATTTGTATAAAATTTTGTGGCAGACCGGTTAAAACTTCAGCTGTTAATGAAGGCCTGATTCAATATCATACATTATAACACTTCCTTACATGTAGGCTAGGATTTGACCTAAAAATGAAACATGGGTCTTGATCATTGGGCCTTTAAAGATTCAAACACGGGACCTCCTACTTCAATAACACATAGAATTTTGCGCAATCGTTCCATTAACAATCTAAAAGTTTAAGCTTTCCAATAATAACCCAATTCAATAATTAAATATTGTGTAAATCAACACACGCATCTCTAATTGCTCCCCACCTCTGCAAATTCTCCAACCTTCACACAAATAACAAGCTAAAAGTTTGTAAAGACAAGTTGGATCCCTTCCATCCATCACCTCTCCATCAAAACTGAGACGAACCAGAGTTGAGAAAATCCAACAAAAGAGGTTCATTGGAGATGTGATCAACTAAAAGAAAGCAAAGGAACTAGAGATTGGTTCATATACCTTTAGAGTGCCCTTGCAGTGATGGCATCTGAAACAAGTCCTGTGATAGACCTTGTTGTCAGCTGTAAGCTGTTCAACAAAATAGACAGTCTTCTCACATGCCTTGCACTTTTGTGTGGTCCCTGAAAACGTAGCCATCTATCTATCTCAAGATCTTTCAAACTTCAGACACTCCCACAGCCGAAAAAAAGAAGCAGAAACCTCAACTCTCAAACTCAGACCCAACAAACAGTTCAAGATTCAAGAGCACAAATCTTCAAGGGCTTTCTTGGTTCTTGATGATGAGACAGAGAACAATTCTCTCTCTCTCTCTCTGATTGTGTCAGAGTGTCAGAGATTCTTGATATGAACCAGCTCAGACAGAGTCAAGACAGATTAAAGAAATGGTGGCAATTGGCAAAGGGCAACTAAACATCAGAGCCTATTCTTTGTTAAAAACTTTTTCATTTTCTTTGACAAATGAAAACAAAAGGATGGGTTGTGCACTGACGAGGGTCCTTTCGTAAATTCACTGGCGAAAGTTGGCTGCTACACAAATTCCTTCTCTGACCAGTACAGTTACAATGCACAGAACACAGAATTCTAAGCTCTAACGTGGGCAGTTCCCTGTTTTCCTCTCTTTTTCCTTTTGAAATTTCCTTCCCCATGTTCAATTTCTTTATACACATCATTCTCAATCAAGCACGTGGGAGTAACTCTACAGGTCAGGAAGAAGAATGGATTAAGGCACCAATGAGTCGGCACCATGTGCTCCGTCGCACGAACATCGCTTGGACACGATATGAATCGTTCTTCGACAAAAATCAGAATTTCTGCATCTGACCAATTTTAGTAATGATGGGTATGCTAGCACAACAAAGCTGCTCGATTAAAGAACATGTAAAAAATTAGCATCTGTTGCAAACTGTAAACGAAGGTAACCTGTGATCTGATGTTTGTAATCACCCAAAGAGATTGATGCAGATGTTGGTGTTCCATTTTGAGGAACCTTTAGCGTGTGAATATAAACATTATCTAATTGTCGAACTTCAGAGTGCAAGATGACTCTGACACGTATTTTGTTTTTTTTCCTCTAAAGGGTCTACAGGAATTTCTTCTGAAAAAACTTGTGTGGGGTCGTTTTGAAATTCAAGCATTAACACTAAACTTTCTGTGCAGCCTGAACCGAAAGTGTATCTCCGAAGATGACCCACATTTGCTAAATGATGCATGACAACGCAGATAGGACAAGCCATCATGGTCGCCCAAGTCACATGCACATTATTGGCAGTTCCTATTAATTTATAAATCCAAATTTCTCTACCCAACTAGTTTTCATAATGCACGCAAAGCGCTCTGTCCACTGAAACAATATTCAAATCCAAGACATTCGTATAAAACGTTTAACAACTCCATCAATTTTCAAGAGATACATTTTGAACTCTCGCGTCCTCGCATCTCTCCACAGGATTTTTGCTTTCCCCTGAATGAACACTTCTCATACTACATGGATTACTTGATATCACATGGTACAGTAACTTGGTATTATGAATGGGAGCTAATCAGGGGGCCCACTTGACCAGAGAACGATCTTTCACTGCCAAAAGTAACACAAAAAACAGAAAATTCCACAAACACAATCGCTAAAAACTACTTTTTTCTTACGGTGGGTCGCCAAAGGAGCTGTCGACTTTACCCCAGTTGCTTTACAAGTCATATAACATTCGGCACTGTGGGTTCGCTTTACCTTAAACATGAAGAATTACTGTGGATCGCAAACGCTAGGCAAATACTTTATCATAGAAGGTGGCATATCACATTTTATCTAGGTTTATGGCACAATAAATGCACCTATTGGTAGATATACGTGAGTTAAAACCCTCAAATCAAGGTTCCGCGAGGCGTCTTCCCCCTCCTTCCCTTATCTTCGCCACAAAGTCATCCAGATTCTTGTCCGAGCTCCCGCCTTTACTCGCAGCTCTCTTAGCTTTGTCTTTCCAATCCAAAGCATTCTTCTTGAACTCTTCACTTCTCTCTCCCTCCACAATTTCCCTCACGCACATCTCTACTTCTTCCCTGGTCACCATCCCTCGCTCGCCCTTTCTGGCTCTCAGCCCGACTCGCCACTTTTCCTCCAGAAACTTGGCGTTGGTCGGCTGGTCACTCCACAGTGGGACCCCCACCATGGGCACGCCCAGGCTCAGTCCCTCCAGGGTCGAGTTCCACCCGCAGTGCGTCACAAAGCAGCCCACGGCTGGATGAGCTAGCAACTCTAATTGGTTGCACCATTCCACGACCAGCCCTCTTTGCTGGATTGAATCAAGGAACTCGATGGGCGATTTCAGCTTATGCTCGAAATCCTTCAATACCCAGATGAAGTGTTTGTCGCTTGCTTTCAAGCCAAATGCTATTTCTTCAACTTGGTCTGCAGAAATATTTCCCATGCTCCCGAACGATACGTAAATCACTGAACCCAGCGGCCTTTTGTCCAGCCATCTCGAGCACTGGTCACAGGTGGCGTTCCAGAGACTGCCTCCATATGATGTGTCCCCATCGATCTGCCGGTCGACATAAGCTGATGGTACCAATGGGCCAACCATCAACAACGGCCAAACTCCAAACAAGGCCTTCACAAGCTGATAAATGAAATAAAGTAACAAAATTAACTGAAGAAAAGGGACCTGCAAAAAGCAATCATGCATCTGCAACTCCAATCTAGATAAATAAGACCACCAAAACATTTTGTCCAAGCGCGAGATTGGATTTCAGACAATCCTAATCTCAGACCTGAAAAGGTGTGATGCGCATCTGGCTCCTCAGAAACTTGCCTAGGGTTCAAATAACATCACAATCAGGACCAATTGCTATAATTCTTCTCTATCAGCTCTCTTCTTGTCTGATTATCTCAACAATATTGACGACGGAGCACGCAAACAGCGTACATTATTTTGATTGACTTCTGCCCTCGCAGAAGCACTAAGTGTCAATTCCGTTCGATCAGTGTTAGACAATCAGATAAGGTTCATGGAAGAAATAGGTAATTACTTCTCAAAATCCTAAAATGTTCCACGGACAAAAAGGTATATGCTCACCTCAGCCTCTAACTCTTCAAACAAATTGCAGAACACCCAGTCATTTTCTTCCAGGCGAGCAAATTTCTCCATAATCAAAGCCAAATAAGGCGACTGGTTCTCAGAATCCGCAAGAAAGCCTGGTAAGTCAGAGAATTCAAGCAGAGGAAGGCCGGGCAGCACGATGGGCAGTGCATCAGGGCACAGGGGGAAAGTCAGCCTACCCTGGTTAATGTACCAGTACAAGGAGCAGACAGAAGCTGAGTTGGTTAATAAAACAGCTGCATAAATCCCAAAGTTTTTTGCCACATCAAGAGCCCACGGAAGCAACGAATCATACACAATACAGTTCACAGGGTACTCTGTTTCAGAGAACTTGGTTATGAGCTCAGATAGTGTTCTCGAGCCCACTCTCTTGAACGAATCTACATATGCTTGTGTGCTTGGAGCTTGCTTGTAGCCACCCTCATCAAAGCCATCAGAGATCGGCTCAACATGCACCCTCTCTGCTTTAATGGAGCCAATGGTGTAATGGGTGGTGGCTAGAGTAGCCCTGAGGCCTTTGGAGGCCAAGCGCTTGGCGAACTGGAGAAGCGGGTTGATGTGGCCCTGAGCAGGATATGTGAGCACAAGGACATGACCTTTCTGATTCTCCATGCCTGCCTCTCTGTTGTTATGGGTGGTTACCTTACAGGATGCAAGGATGGACTTTATGCTTTGCAGGGTTTTTATAAGTAACTTGTTTGTAGAAAGAAGAATTTTCTTCTTACACTAATCTGACCGTGATCAGCAAGAAATTACAGCCCTAGCTGACAAGTCAAAAGTCAATAATCATGTTCAAGACCTGCATCCAAAAAAGGAAATATGCACAAATATATGTTCTGCTTATGATCTGTATTTTTTCCTTAGCAAATGAAAAAACAGAAAGTGACTTGGCATTTCGTTCAAAGATAAATTAATTTATTTGCTAAATCGCTTTTACAATATACATGACCAAATTGCTTTCGCAAACCAGGTTAGCGATGCTTCTTTAGGGCATCCAAAGTTAATTTCTATTTATTGTAAGACAGTCAGTTCCAACTGATTTTTTGCCCTAAAAGAGTCTTACTGTTAAAATGGAAGTCTAGAATATCAAGAAACTTGTCATTTACAAGATCTGTGGAAATCAACCACTGCAAGCAAAATTGCACGAGTCTTCTAAAAGAATACCTACATACTTGTACAATATACTCAGATATAAGACGCAATCTTGATTTATGGAAAATAGATGCTATCCACTCAGCCATTAGCTGTACAGCTGATCAAGAGACCTGACTTTCCCACAACTTAAAAATGCGCACAAAAATTGATTTGAAACTCCAACATTTAGGGGAAAAAAATGTGCGCAACAAAATTAGTGGGGCAGCTCTGGCGTCGCAATATCTGGGAACATGACCAATCCTCCATTCACCAAGACTTTACCATCTCTGAATTTCCCGTTGATGAGTTCTTCTCATGACAACAATCTTTCTAACCCAGAACCACTTCAACACACTAAATAATTTCTTCCATCTCTTCTGAGCATTGGCAATGGCAACAGCTGAAGGCTTCAGCAGAAACTCACTCACAGCACATTGCAGATCAGCCTGTGATTCGAAATTCGTGCTCTGAGCTGGAAGGGGACAATCAGAGTCGAAAAATCGCAGATGATCCTCATCAAAGAAATCTTGGCTCATAGACCTCGCATCACAAATCATGGAGTTGGCAACTTGACTGGGGAAACTTAGGGTTTGATCGTATCTAAGACCCATGTTCTCTATGCCATGCAATGTATAGTCATCTAAGCCACTGACATCCACCGTGGAGTAGATGGATGACATAATATCTGGGGAAGATGCATTTGGTTGGGCATAGTCTAATCCACTTATCCTTTCACAAGACAAGAACCTGCAAGTGTTCGAACCCTCGGTCTTTGGAGAGCTCGAGTTGCATGGAGCACTTGATACATGTGAAGAGCCAGCAATGAGATATGCTTCTTCATCAAAAGAAACTACCTCCTCCCAGTGCTGAAAGGCAGAAATAACCAAGTTGTGGGCATCCACCTGGAAAGAAGAAACACTAACATTAACTCAAAAAAGCAATTGAAAAGGGATAACAGGTACAACAAACACATCCAAGGCGAAAAGGAGGGTTTGCCTTCTCAGCTTCAGAGAGCTTTTCAATAGGAACATACTGACAATCTGAAAGTAATCCCATCACTTGTCCCACAAGATTGAAGACGACACCAGTTTTCAGCTGAGAGGTAGGAGGGCAGTATAGATACACCCTTTTATCAATCACACACGTACGCGCATGCTCTACGGTAACTTCCCACATCTTAGCAGACATACCAGTGCCAAGAATCTGGACATACATAATCAAAACCAATAAGAAGTTTCCAGAGAGGAAAGGAGCTGCTTGATTAACTATAATTATGGTGCCCACATATGTCAATATATGTGCACTAAAGCTTAAATCGTCACATTTGCCAACTAGAGAACAACATGCAGAAGAGATCAATAATTTACATATCTGAGCCTTGAAGGGTCGATGTGTAGCAGTGTCAGAAAATCCTTCACAGTTTGGATGTTTTCCCGACTGAGGCGTTTGTGGAAAGCTCCATCTTTCCCAATCTTTTCCAATCTCCATACTTCATCAAGCAAGGAGGGAGGGTGGTGCTTCTTGTACACTGCAAGCAGAAACAGACACAGAAAGATTTCCTTTCAATATTAAAAGTTGCATGACACAAAACCAGAAGAAAACATGCATAGAAGCGATAACTTTCTAATCTATGGAAATGGTGTATTAAGATATTCTGTGATTCAATATTCTACAAATCATAGAAAGATGTCAGACTATATGCACTTACATTCTCCACGGTGATCCCTGACAATGAAGGATTCAGTCCTTGCTTCCCTTATTCTGATCCCATCAAAGTTATCTATAACTCGTGCCCCTATTCTAAATCTACGGCTCCTAGTCCAGCTTGAATTATCAGTGAAAGCAATCTCACCCAAAGAACAGACACCATCTTTAAGATTGAGAATTGGTTCTCCTGTAAGAAGAGGCTTCTTTCCTTCCCTTTCTCTGACAATGTTGTTCTTGAATTCTTCAACAGTCCAATTCTCAGTCTCATCGCTGTCAAAGTCACCCTCTAGAACTACAATTTCAACCTTGGCCAATGACTCAGGCCCAGAATCAACGATCTGTCCACTAAGAGCATCAACTAGAGCTATTTTCACAGCGGAACATTCTTCCCCCTCAATTCTGGCACCAGTAAAGACAGGTAGAGAGAGACTGCTCATAAACTGCAATTGTAAGCTTCTTGTTTCAAAATGATGTACCTCTTTCTCATAACTCCTGGACAGAAAGGTGATCTTGTGTTAGATATACTTATTCGAGAAGGTGCTTAAACTGATGAATAACGGCCTGGAAAAGCAGTTGTTTTTAACCCCAGGTGAGACAACTCCTGGATTAAATGGATTTGATTATGCTTACCTTTTCATGGAATTCATGTACTTTCTCAAGGCAATATCTACTTCCTCTTTAACCTGTATTCAACAAAGTCAACTCTAATTGATGTTAAAATACGCAACCAACTACATTATTTGTATCATGAAGAACTTAAAGCATCATGCGTTGTTCTAGGTTAACAGGATGAAAAGTTTTCTTCTAGTACGAAAGCATTTAAAAGAACCACAATCACCAGAACGACAATCAGTAGCTTTTCATGTAGGTACTAACCATCATTTCGAAAGCCCAATGATACTGAAGCTTACAACAAGTATGGATAAATAAAACAATACCGAAGCAACTAAACACCCCTAAAAGCAAAAATGGACAGATCCTTAACATGATTAGATAAAGATCCCACTAAAAAACACAAGTAAAGTTAAGCATGAACTGTTATAGTTGGAAAAACAAATTAAAAGTTGCCAGCATGTCCCATCATCATTAAGTTGAAACAAGGTCAAATGCAATTTAAATCAGACAATAACTCGAAATGACTAACAAATGCTGTTGGTTACTTTCCACCAAAAAAAAACTTACCACTTTTCGAATTAAAGGCTCTAGAATTGGCTCCAGCAGATGCTGAACAGGTTGCATCTTCATCACTTCAAGAACCACACTGGACAAAGCAAATATCAATGTTAATTCCCAAGATAAGTAAGAATGGAGTACCAGCCAGCAAGCCTCAGAAAACAATATTTGATCCTTCCATAACAATATAAGGACAAAAAGTGGACAAAAACTACATCCTGTAAACATTGGAGGACCAGAAGAATTCATTGGCGTCTCCATTTTTCTAACTCCTCAAAAGATGTAAACATATTTGAAGATTATCCAAATAGAAAAAAAAGTTCAACAATTGTAAGTTGAACCCGGGATGGGAAAATTGCCCAAGTAGCAGCCAACCGTAAATGGGGAAGCAACAAATTAACTTTTGCTTGGCCAGCCATATATTTCGGGGTCAAGAACATGCTATGCTAAAATAATGGCGTGTTTGCACCCGAATATCTCTCATCCGCAGACAAACTATAGAAAAAGAGCATGCCCGGCATGACACATTTCGAACTACACACGTTGTTCTTTCTCAACTCATTCAAATTCAAGAAACAGAGACCTGTCTAGAAAGCCAAACTATACGAACTCCACACACTTCTGAATACCCTGCGGTGAAACCAACTTATAATTTGAAACTCAGCATAGCTATGGACAATCTCTGGCCTGCAATTACCAGTTCAAACAAAAGTGATTCCCCTACGTTCGTTTATGGAACTCCCACCATCCAATGTTACTCGGATAGGATATTAAAGAACTACCAACAATACGCAAGCAAATATGTCATCATCCACAAAATTTTCTCTATAATCTCTCCCCAAGATTGACACTTCAGACATAAAAAAAAAGCACTAAAAACGCAGTGGACGGCAAAAAAAAAAATCCAAAATATCTCAAATGTTCCACTCACTTCTTCAAGGTGGGTATTCGTCTCCGCTTATCATCGGGAAAACTCCCATCTGATCGAGCCTTGCCATCCTCTTGCTGCCTCTTCTGCGACATGATCGAGAAACCCCAGTTCGAGAAACCCGCGATAGATGACAGACTCGCTTACAGAAATCATCTAAAGAGCCCAACATGCGGCGCAACCGCGCGGGAGACAAAGCAGAGCAAATAATAATGGGGAAAAAGATGCAATCTTGGGGCCTATATATACAGAATTCAATAAATGGCAATGAATGGGTAGGCTCCAAAACACGGAAAAAACAGCGGGCCCGTGTCCTCTTCTCCTTCTACCGCTGCAAAGCCGTAATCTGAGCTTGGCCGGGCGCGGGATGCTTCGTAGCAGGGGCGAACAGAGGAGCTCTCCGTACCATGCACGGATTCGTAAAGGTGCAGTGACTCGGCGAGCCTCCCGAGCCACGTAATGGACTGCGTTACGGAGGAGCAGAGGAATTGGCGGTATTTGGCAGGCGGGACCTTGAGGAACAGCGGCGTGCTGGACAACAAGGTGACGACGAAAGAGGAAACGCCATTTCCTGTTTCGTTGCTTGGCGGCTTACGCCACCCTGTCCCGCCTTTCAGATTCGCACCGCACCCGGAATCTGGATACGTGGCTTTTGATGAGAGCGCACCTTCATTATACAAATTCACTTCCCTCATTTCGACATTTCCAAGACTTTTATTGACGTGGCATGGAACATAAATAATATGTGATTATGTTTGTCAAAGCCCCTGTTGAGTATACTTATTCAGAAATTAATTCAATTTTCTTTTTCAAAATGATGACTACTGTGTAACACAAAAGTAAGCATTCCATGAAAAGCTTGCAAAATTTTTGTTAAATTTAGTTGTTTAACAAATGGTAGATGATTTTTCCATATTTTGAGTGATTTATACTTCTGTTTTTTTTTTTTTTTTTTTTTTTTTTTGCTACATTTTAAGGATTACCCACTTTGCCATAAAACTTGTAAAGCCATTTCAGTATGCAATTGATAGTTAGAATTAGATGTAACTGTTTCCATTATCCTTTTGAGTTTTTAAATTATAAAGTGGAAATTCTCAATAGTCTTTTGGTATTCTCATAAAAAGATCACTCCTAATAGCCCAACCCGAAGAAAGGCCCTTCCAGCTAATTGGGTTTTTTTCTTGTCTTTTGGACTTGTTATGTTCTAAAGCTAGTACTTCTACTATCCAAACTTTGCTTGAATGAAATGTTCTAAATTTCCTTTTGACCAAAAAAAAAAAAAAAAAAACGCCTCTTTGGGGACAACTACAGAGCCATTCAAACACATCTTTTTAAGGTTCCATTTGTTTAGAGTGAAATTTGATGATTCGGAAAACATTCATTAAAAAATGATTACTTATATCGCTTATAAAAATAAATAAACGGATAATATTTTCATCATTCATAAAATTGATTAGTCTTAAATTATATCGATAATGGAATATTTTTAATTGACTAATTATTTCAAATGATATAAGTGATTATTTAAAAATAATAATATTTTCTAAGTTATCTATTTTCCACATAATAAATGTAGCCTTACTGCATAACCTATTAATAGATACTGAGGGGTCGAGGGTTAGACTAATTGTAGGATCGCGTTAATCAGGGACTTTCATTGTTTAATTTTAATGTATAACTATTTTTTTCGTTTACTGACTTTTAAGTATAAAGTTACTTTAGCAAAATTCACTTTTCACCCTTAAAGAACTTAATTTACACACGTGTTTCCTATTGATTAGACAGTGATTGATTAATATTCCCATGAAAAATTGCGAATAAAAGCAGAAGATTCTCTTCATTAGATGAAGCCTGTATGTCGATCTTGATTTGGGATTAACTTCTTAAAATATAAGCATCGGGTCATTTGGCGCGATCTAATCTGAGTTAATCACGACAAATCGAATTAAAAATTCATGTCTGCTCTTTCACGGAAACTATCAAGTTTAGCAACATAGATGCTTTATTTGCTAATCCGGACAAACCTTTTTATGACTCATATTTTGAGACTACCTACTCTTGATCTAATCAACTAAATTCGGTAGGTAATCTCCGTTAGTGGATTTGGTTTAGTTAGGTATTGGTGCATAGCTCCCCCCACCTTTTCTTTTTACAATATATAGTTTAGTCGAGATGCAACACTTAGCCATGTTTAAAGATCAAAAATCTGCATAGTCCTTTGATTTAGATCTCGAGAATCTATTAAGGAAATTCTAGAAATTCACTAATCTTCGCATAAATTAGTTCTATTTTTTGCCAAGCTTAGAAGGTAATGGAATTGTGTAGCGGGCGGTAAAAATAATCAAGATATTATCCAATTAAAGCATGAAAACATTGGCCATCGAATCCCTTAAAATTTGTATTTACAAAATCCATTAAAGTTTTCATGATTGGTGAGTCTAACGCTTCGACAAGAAAACACAAGGTTAGGATATAGAAATTTCGCATCATGCACGCTTGACCACACATGACATTAGTGTCCAAGGATGTTTCACGAGATAGGAGTCTTGAAAACCGGCATAACTTTACAAATGTATGAATGAAGATTAATGTCATCATATTGTTTGAACCATATGATAGTATTTTCACATCAATCCAATCCTCAACTAGATAAAGGACATCTAAGAGCATAGATACTACCTTTTTCTTTTTGAGTGATTTTCACGGGTTTTCTATTGAAGGGTTCTTGAAGGAGGACCTAACGGGTTCTCGACATCATCGGTCCTACAATAATTGATGTGCTAGCAATCTTTCATCATTAAGGTAGGACCCCCAAAAATCAATCATAGAGCATATACATTTCTCATGAGCAAATTTACCAAAATATGAGTTTTATTTGACAAGTCATTGATCTAAACATATATTATATTGCCTGATTAGTCAGTTGAACTGTACCATTTAGTCACTATCTCAATTGGTAGGAAAGAGTAATCTAGAATGTCATTTTCAGCAAGTGCACTGCCCTCTTGTCGCCTCAGTTTCCTTGAACCTTCCTCTGTCGATCCGTCAAACCAATCCACAGCCGAAACTCAACTTATAAAATTCGAAAATCAAGTATACTTCCAAACTTGTCCTACCCATCATCTATTTTTTTAAATATATATTATGACCTCACGGCTTTCGGCCTCAGTCTTACACGAAAAACGAAAAGATTATGTTCAAAGCCACGAATCTTTCTCATCTTAGACTCTTAGACATCATGAACATAAATTTCCTCCTAATGAATAGAACCACATTTCAAAGCATGATCAAAATAGCGATAACCATCAAACAGATTTCGTAAATATCTTCCACCTTCTATAATGTTAACTTCGATTTCAAAAACCTTCCATCATACCATCATTAAAGTTGATTCTCTCAAGACAATTCAAAATCTCATTTTTCAGATCCTCTGTGCGTTTCACGTTGATGCTTTGGGGAAACGAAAAGGGCAGTAAAAAGCTGTCAGCCCAAAGATTTGAAGGAATCTTTCATTGCTCGTTTCGTGACCACATCTTAAACACTTTGCTTAAAAAAGAAGGCAACCCCCGACCAGGACCGCGAATGATTGAAACCTCAGGCATTTCAAACCACAACCATACTCGTTTACCAAGGCGCCCTTCATCATGTCACCTTTGAATTCAATCAATCCTCAAATGTCTTGTAGTTGGTTTCACTTTCATACAGAATATGGACCCTCACGTTTCAATTAACCGCGTAGCACGCTTCCCGTTCTTTATGTTTTCCACGGTCGAGCACCATCACCAATTTGGCGAGGTCCTTGTTGTCGTGTGGTCTAGGTGCATGCAATTCCAACCATGAGTACATAAGTACGAAATGCAACGTGATTAAGGTCCACAGAACATGTCAAGAGGAGCCTGCGTTGCCTGAGCAAAGGGGGACCAATTTCACAGTCATACATGGGAGTATCTGAATATTTTCCAAGTAGTCATGAATGCATTAAGATCAAGGAAACAGAGTACTTCATTTATCAGTTGGTTTTGATAAATCACACAGTTTAAAACTGACAAGAGTATCTTCTAGCTTAAACCATGAGATTGCACTGTAGCCCAGTAGGAGAAAAACAAACCTTCTTCTTTAGGGTAAAACAAGAAATGAACGTTAAGCTAAGTTCATGCTGTGATCACATCTATTCATTTCACTGGTGACAAGGTAAGTTAAGATTGGAAGTTTTCAAGGGCTGCATGAAGTTCTCTAGTTGGCAAATGTGATTACTCTGTTGAAAAGTATCTTAGTTTAGGATCTTCTTTTATTAAGTTTCTCAACAAATGCCCTCACAACACTAAAGAAATCAATTTTCAGAAGTCCTCTAGTTGGCAAAAGGTGTGATGATTTTGACCCTTGCTTGGCCTTTCTATGCAAGTTGAACAGTTGCACCGAATACAGAACATCAAACATGGCCCAGATCGATCCAAAATTATTGAGAAGCAAAAGAAAAGGAGAATACCCCACAGGGATGCGAATCAATTTAAGATTGAGATTTTGTGAAGAATCAGAACAAAAATTAGAGGAGTGAATGACTAATTTCTCAGGACAGTATGTCAACAAAGTGATCTTGGGATATTTGTTAAGCATTCCAAAAGAGCTTTATATATCTTGTGATATATCCAACTAGGTAGAATGGTACAACTTAAACCGACAGTCCTTTCCTTTTTGAGTAAGTATTATTATATACAATGGATTCATTGCTAAAGCCCAAGTACTTCTCTCACAGTAAAATCAACGTGTTTTACATAAATGATGAATCTATTTTTAAATTCTACATTCTCCAAACTTAACTCTGATGGGCAACATGTAGTACACCAGTGCGTATGATCTTTCTCCTAGAACACATCAACACTTTTAGAACAGAACAGTACTGCACAGAAGACCCGTTCGTGGACAGGATCGGATCTGATTCGCCATTATGAGCCCATCTTTCAGACCGAGCCAACTTGGGCCATAGATGGGCCTATATACATAATGGTCCAAGTCTGGCCCCATTATAAAGCTAAGGAGGTGAGGTTATGCCAAAAACTTACTCAGCAAAAGGAGGGGTCAGATCTTCGGGTCATGGCCCATGGGTGGTGAGGATCTATGACTCAATCCTTACATTTTGTGACGGGTGTAGGACCCTTGTGGTAAGGCCAAAATGGTCATTAGTTTTGGTCACCCCTCCGCACCCTTTTTCCAACTAAAAAAAAGAAAGGTGACCGGTATTAAACTGAACCAATTTAACAGGTCCAAAATCACGGACAACCCATCAGCCAAGGTGTTTTTTCTTTTCTTTCCCCATTATCTCATCCATTAGTAGTTTCTTACTTCCACAGTGAAGTCTTGACTTATAAAATCCTGGAGACTCACCAAAGACGCATGCTTATGCTCGTAAAGATTAATCGATCTTGAAAACCACCTAAACCCAGTAAAACACAGCACCAAATTGCCCTAAAACATGCTTTCGGGGGGTGTGTGGTGTGTGGAGAAGAAAAAGAACAACCAAAATGAAAGCAAAAGAGGCATTGCAAATGAAGAGGCAGACATGAGATGTAGAGGTTGAAAGATTGAAAAACCATTTGAGCCATTTGCAAAGTGGCTTGTGCTATGACTTCTTACAGTAGTTCAGTAGAGGACAAGCTTTGCCAGGGGATTTGCCGGGGGATTCCTTCCTTTGCTGGCTACCCTTCCTTTTGCCACATTGTTGGCTATCCTTTCTCTTGCCACATCTGTGGCACATCTTACCATGAGTGAACAAGAGGCAATTCAAATCAAATTTAAGCTCGCTTGGAATTCGTTGGTTGAGATGGAGATATGCTTTGTTTCTGTCAGCTGTAGTGGGGATCCATCCAATAGTCTTTGCAATCTCAAAGACCTGCACGTGCGTGCCTCATAGTGAAATTTGATGGTGATGCTAAAATAGTGACTGCCTTGTGTAATGTAAAGTACTCACATGTGTATCGACTGGGAAATCATCTTGCTGAAGATGGAACATCAAGACACAAGCCACCTGTAATATAGATGGGATAATAAGGACATTGAGAATTTTGAAAGCAATAAGATGCAGAAAACTGAAAATGGGTAATTTCTGATTAATCAAATCTAGAACCCCACCACGACATCTGATCCTCAAACTCTGATATTATTTCCAGCGAGAGACGAGGAGGGATGAGCTACAACCACTTTTACTAGTATAGGATAGTTGAACAATTCAAGCTAGAAGAGAAATGAAGATATTTCCAAAAACTGAAAATGGCATACTCATGTCCTTGAAGTTTAATATCTATGGCATCCTATGATGAGCTGACCAGAAATTTTCGCATTTATGAGTTCAGTGACATTATCATAAGAAGCTAAAGAGTAAGCAAACAAAGGATAATTACCGTCTTCGGACCAATCCCTTTGAAAAGGGATAGCTCAGCCTTAATTTCACTAACCGAGAGATCCCGCAAGAATTCCAAGCATAGTTTGCCCCTTTTCTCAAGCAAGCAAGTCAAAATGTTCTTAATGCACGCTGCTTTTGTTGGGGCTAGACCTCCGCATCTTATGGCATCCTCTATACATGTTGATTCAGCAGCAAGAACCTTGGAAAATGCACAAGCAAATTCATGGGAGACTGATGGAATCATGTACAGCATTAGCGATTTCTTCTTGAACAAATTGCCGTGACTACTAAGTTCCAGAGAGAAACTAATCAATCCGAATACTCCACACTCCTTAAAGAGAACGATCACTATTCCGAAACACGACTCAGAAGCAATTTAAAGATGCATGCTACTAAAATCAGGACAAACTGGCACCCTCAGACATGAATCTAGATCAACGTCTAGTTTCAAGCCCAAGAACACTTGGGTGAGCAGTCTGGTCGCTGGATCGAAACAATAACGAATCAAATCCACCTAAATGTCGGAACTTTACATCGACCCATGAAGCCAAAAGCACAAATTAGACGACTCCAACGCTAATCGCTGCAAAGAAGGGGTTCAGAGAAAAACCAGAACGACTCACATCTTCCCAGGAGGGGAAAGCAGACTTGAGAGAAGCGAAAGCCCTCTGGGAGTTAACGTCGGTCGTGTTCTGCGACAGCACGGTCTTCACCAGACCATCCAAGACGCTCTCCTCCTCTTCACCGACGAGCACCGTCTTCACCTCGCCCCGTCCGTGCCCACCGCCTTCTTCCTTAACGATGAGGCCCAGTTGCCGCAGCCTCTGCTCTCGGTACTTGGCGAATTCCTGCGGGAAGCCGTGGAGGGCCAGGAGATCGTCCCGGACCGCCCGGCATTCCTCGGGCGTGGGTCCATGGTGGGTCGGGTACGGATCTTGTTGGACGGGTTTGCTCGGGAGGGCTGAGCTCGGGCGGTCTTGGAGCTTCCTCTTCCGCTGCGCCTGCATTTTCTCGGCCGCGAAGCGCAGGCGGGAGGACGGCGATGCGCGACGGACCATCTCGTCACACGCCGGACCTTTTTTTCGTGGGCCTTGCGGGTCGGGTTTATGGGCTTTCTCACGTGGGCCATGATAATGCACGCGGGCCTACGCTTTTGGAATCATTCCCGACTCCCGAGTTTTTGTGGCAGAAAAGCAAAGGGAAAAACCCACCAGCCCTAAATCCTAAATTACACCTGACACATCAAGAGTTTTTTTGGTGTCGTTGAAATCCTCAGACTTATATCGGTATAACAAAAATTACCCTTCATCTACTATCGCGAACCCTATCAATACCTAAAACCCTAAATTTTACCAACTTATATTAATATCCTAAACCCTTTTTTTATGTTATCAATACCTCAAACTTGTACCAGTGACGAGAGGATTTTTTAGAGTCCAAATTTTATGATTTTTTGTGGCAAACAAATAGTATTTTTATCACATTGATACAAGTTTAAAATTTTAATGACATTGTCTTTTTTAGATATTAGTGTCATAATGAGTAAAATTTAAGGGTTTTTTTGACAGAAAAATTTTGTAGGATATTAATGATATGGTGAGCATATTTTAGGATCTTTAGCGACTAATAAAATTTCAAGATTTTAGTGTTACAATTAATGGTATTAAGTCAAAAGAAAAAAGACGAAAATGAAACGCACTAATTTTAGGGTCACTTCAGATTTTAGATTCACTAGGATGGCGATTTATGTTGTACGGTGCTCGGGTTGTGTCTGATTCAAATTTGCTTTTCTCCCCGAAGTCGTTTATCCCGTTCCCATTGTAAGTCATCTGATAAGGGTGCCCTAAGTAATCTTTTGCCTGTCAAGCCTCAATCATTCTAATCACTGTGCCACCATAAACTCTGATTGCGTCGAGAACGCAGCTTCGTCCGTCGCTCGAATACTTAAGCGAGAAGGAAATTCTGGGTAGGAGAAAAAAAAAAAAAATTTAGGTTGGCACGTGATTGGACTATGATATCATAGGATTCGCGGAATTGACTACTGAATGGTTATCTCGTCTCTTTGTTCAGCACACAAATCATATTATAAACTGCTGGTGATTTCGCTTTCCTCCTCCACTTCCTCTCTACTTTCTCGTTCTAGACGCTCGGGTACAAAAAGGGCTGTTCAACATCAGAGAAAAACGCAAAAGGCAGGCGAGCCCGTCAGGATAACACGTAAAGTCCGAATTTTTTTTAAAAGCTAAAAATAAAAAGCAGAAATTACTTGATTGAGTTGGACAAAAGAAGAAAGGCAAGCTCCCCAAAAGCATTTTTCACGAGCGTGATCGCCGTGGGCCAATCCCCTCCTCCGTTCTTTTCTATTGAAGGACGATTGGAGGCAGGAAGATCTAAGCACCAATAAGAGGGGAAATTAGATTTGGGGATAAGCCATGAAAATACCAAAAGCTTAATACATATCTAAGTCCAAGTTGAACAATACCTAGGCATATACCTAACTTGCCGAGATTAAAGAATAAGACTCAGCTCAGCAAAAGCGAAAATATAAAGGGGAAATTGCAGTTGAAGCAAGTTCTCCGCATAGCATCATCAAGGTGCATCTGAATCAGAGGAACAGACAGCGAAAGCAGGCTAGAATACTGTCGCTCTCCATGCCAACATCAATCACCAAAAGGACATTTGACTAAGAATAGTTTTGCAGTTTTGAGTCTCCCACGATATATATAATGACGGTCCGACCCCATCGCCATCAGTTCACACCACCATCTCCAACTTGCTGGTCGCAACCGAGTCTTCGGTCAACTCGGACCTTCGACAACTAAGTCTGCGCTGGCGTTTATAGAAACAGCAATCATCGTGCTTATTCTAATGGGGCCATGAAATGGTAAATGGAAAGAAAAAAGAACAGAAGAAAGAGTCAAACCGCTCTTTAGTCTTTAGCATAGAACGATGAGATAAACAACACCGTGGACATGGCAAATGTAAGGAAAAGTAAGCTCAACGAGTTCTTCAAAATCACTCTTCCTTTCTATTTACAACTACACAGCTACGACACCATCCACAACAATGTAAGCAGATTACACATAGACATGACAAATGTGCAGAATATCGTTATACATTTGGCCACTTTTGATAATTATGCCTTCTTGTGTTAAATTACAAAGGAATATACACTGCTTGTGTTCTTTGCCAGCATCTCGATATTGTGACTTTTCTTGCCTCCAGCTCTAATACGAACAATCATCAAAACCGACAGTTTATCCCTCGACCAAAGAAGCTTGGCGCTGGTTTCTCCCCGTCCACAGCAGGAGCCACCGATTGCACAAATGGATGCCATTTACGATTGCCATAATCCAAAATATGATGCACAGGATGAGTAGTAAAAGTTTGGCATTGTTTATGCTGCAGATAGGTCTGCTCATCACCTTCCTACCATAATTTCATACCTTCAACATCATTTTCTCAATCCCCGCCAAATTTCCTCCCCCCTCGCCTTCATTAACACCAGTCATTACTGTATCCACATCACTGAAATTCAGAGAAAACAAGATCATAGGATCAAAAATCAGAAATCCGATGACTTTGGACTATAGACGTTCCTCCCACCAACGTCGCCAACTCTGCAGCCAGTCCCACTAAGTTGAGCAGACTCCAGGAGCGCCTCCCAGTCCACATCCTCTTCCTCCCCATCATCTCTCTCTCTTACCATCTCCAACAACTTCTTAGCCTTATCTCTCGCCCTCTCGCTCCCACTCTTCTCGATCTCCCTTAATACATCCTCTCCCCCTGCTTCCTTCATCAACCCTTTAAACCTAAAATTCCCATGACTCAATGCATAAAGCGTGCCCACACAGTTTTCCTTATCCAACTTGGACTTTGCCTCGTTCCTTCTCAAAAGCCCAACCAAAACTCTAACCGCATTACCATCGAGCATAGCTGACTTTCCATCAACACAGGCAGCCAAATTGCAGAGAATAAGCAATACCCGGCTCACCAAATTTCCTGCTTTCACCATTTCCAGCAGCCGCAGAACGGAATTATGCTTCACTAACTTCATCCTGTTACTATTAACCAGTGTCAAATTATACAGAGCGAGAGCAGAATCATTCCTAGTATGCTCGCTATCCGATCTCAAAGCATTTAACAACACCGGCAAAGCACCTAAAGCCCCGATAGCCATCCTGTTATCCTCCTCTATGGCCAAGCTAAATAGAGCACCAGCAGCATGCTCTTGGGCTTCGCTAAACCCACTTTGCAATACCTCAATCAAAAAAGGGACAACACCAGACCTCACAATCTTCACCTTGTTTGAATTCTCGAGCGATAAATTTACCATCGTAGCAACAGCATTCACCTGTACATTGCAGTACTTCGAAACAAGAAGCGGCTTCAGGGCAGAGATCACTCTTGGAGTACAAAGAGCAGACCTCCTATGTTCTTGCGATCTAGTGATCTTTCTCAGCGAAATCACCGCCTGTTCTTGCTCGAAGACGTCACTGCTCTTCAGCTTCAACACCGATTCCTCTTCTTGAGAGCTTAACTTTGGGGCTAGGGTTTGTGCAGGGTTTTCGATTTCTTGAAATTCCGAGGAAGACGAGGACGACGAGGAGGAGTAGCAACAGGGGCGAGTCTTGAGAGGCAGGGGAGTCTCCGGGCTCGCCTCGATGACCACCGACTCCTCCGACGAGCTCGAGTAGAACCGGTCGGTCCGGTGATTCAACTCGCTCACCGCGTGCTTGTACATCACCGGCGGGTTCCCGGTCACGTTCTTCAGCAGCTCCCTCTCCGAAACCCTAATAAGCCCTCCAGTTCCAGAGTCCCCTTCCTCCTCCTGCCGCCGGGACGCCATCTTCGCGCGGACGGCCTTCTCCACGGCGGCGTAGTCCAGCGCCAGGGGGCGCTCGACCCCCCACTTCTCGCACCAGCGGAGGATCGTGGACTTGATGGCCAAGTTGGGGAAGAACGTCTCGAAGTCGGGGGTCGACCCATCTTCGAGAACCGGCGTAAACCTCAGGTCCCGGCACACCTGGACGGAGACGCGGTCGAAGGTCTGGCCGGAGGACACGACCACCGGGTCGGCCATGAGGGAGCCCGCGATGGAGCACATGAACTCCCCCGGGGGGCCGGGCTTCGAAGGAGGGGAAACCGAGCGAGAGAACGAGAACCGCCACCTGGACTTGCCATTGGCGCCCATGTTTCCCCGAGAGCTAGCTCGAGCTACAGCGCTTCAATTCAAGAAAACGTTGCTGCGGAGGCCGAACGTGGGGGGTGCAGAGGATTGGCGGGTCGACAGGGTGGTCATCAGCAGCAGCAGCAGCAGCAGCCGCAGCTTGGGAAGATGAGGGAGGGGATGGAGAGATCTGCTGGGCTTTGGGTGGTGCTGGTGCTTTTACGAGAGGAGAGGAAACTCAGTAAAGAGAGAGAGAGCGTGCGGGAGACAAATGGCGGCTTGCCTATCAATTACAGTTGACGTTGTCGTGGAGGGGATTATTACCGAGGTGAAGTGGTAGTTGCGCTCTTCTTCGTTCCTTCGTTCCTTCGTTCCTTCGTCAACTTCTTTTGTTTGGTTCTTCTGGTTTCTTTCGGAGGTAAGAAGGACGGGATTGGGCCGTCAACTAGTGGTCAGTCCTGTTACGTTGCTGGGTTGGAACTTGGTGGCATTGACCCTAATTACATGAAATAAATACTTAATATCATGAAAAATTTTAAATTAATATATATGCAATAAATTTATCGTGAATTAATTTTTTCATCCCAAAAAATGACATACGATATATATGTGATAAATTTATCCTAAATTAATTTTTCGAATATCAAGAACCCTAAATTTGTATATTTGTATATTTGTAATAAATTTACCATCCGTAAATTTTTGTTAAATTGAATTAATACTGCGAAAAATCACAAAATGGACGAATGATGAAGCCTCGAATTAATACACTCGTCAGTTGTCATGTGTCATTTAAATTAATAATCTGAATATAAAATTTAACGAAAAATAACGAAAAGTAAATCTGTCACGTGTATATAAATTTTGGGTTTTTAATGGCATTAACTCATATGTAAAATAACGCAATTCAGGACAAGTATTTCCAGACAATAGTAAGATTGGAGTAGCCAGAAAGTTCTTGGATCCATTTTGGAAGTTCACAAGGTATAAATATTCTTAAATTATCTCAACCCCATTTAGATAGAAAAGAATAACAATTCATATGGCAAAGTTTATTCTCTTCAGCATTTTTATAGAATATATATATGTACATTTCTAAATAAGAGACTCAATCGATTAACTAACTCTAACATAAAGATTAAAGAGATCGGTGAAAGTTACGCTACATATGCCTTCCGAATTAGGTAAAAGAACCTCGTACAAGGTGTGAGATAGCACTCCTTCAATCGCTTTGCTCGAGGCCTATCTTCGTCATTATAAGATGCGCTTCATGATTGGGAAGTTAAGCCAAAGTCTCATTGTCCTTTTAACATTCCGATGGGACACGACAAAATCATCCCACGAAAATAATGCATGGCCCGCTTTAGTGCTAAGACAGGGAGTTGAGTTTGTCTTTTATTGCGACTGCCGATTGAATTCTATCTCTGTTTACATTCCGCGACACCTACGCTTAACCACTAGTCTTTCCCCCTACCAATAAAAAGATCATCGTTCGTGGAGGAAACCGATCCTACCCATCTTCAAATAGTTCAATAAATCATGGCGACAAAAAGACTAAAATACTCTGTCATTTCTTTCCAACAGGGGCATTTATAATTCGACTCGTGCAGGACATTTCCCTAAACGATAACCTCAAAGAAAAACTACAGTTGGAAAAATGGTACAGGCTCGTGTCAGCATAGGATTGATTTTTTCCTCTCTCGAAAGGAAAAGAAAATGCCATACCGCGTACGTGCTTTGACGGCATTCCATGTTGGATCGATCTAGTACAGATAATTCGCAGCACGGAATGAGATCTTACGAAGGTCGCGATGAAGGCCGACGCAGGCGGAAAATTCTCTCGCCTGGACATCATCGACGGTGGGGTTCCTATCATCCCGGCGTACCCGCCGCGTTAATGATCTGTGGGAGCAATCGCCAGAGCGGACGTCCAACGAGCAGTGCACCTGTCCCTTTCACTGCTTCTCCCACGTTGTCAGTAAATCAATGCATTCGTTGTACAGGTCCAGATCCGACAAGTCAAGGGACGACCTCCAGTCCACCATTATGACTTTTAAATTCAATTGGGTCCCACCTTCGCACGGACAAAAGATATTCTTTCCAACGTAAATCCAAGCGTAATGCCCCAAACAAATTCCAATCTTAAGATCAATTCTAATTTTGTCCTCTTTTATTTTTCATCCCATAAAAAACTCTCAAAATTTGGTACCATCTCTCAGTTCTACCATAAACTTAATTTTTATCTCATAAAAAAACTATCAACTTTAAGTTTAGTCTTAATTCTATCTTAAACTTTTTCCATCTCATAAAAAACCAAATTCACTTGATTCCTATATTAACCTTCATTAAATCTTTGTCCAAAATCATCCTTGGTTATGTGATGTTTCTATGTCAATACTCTAGTTTTTTTCTCAAATTTGAGTAAAAATTAGATCAATTAAAATTGACATTTTCTAATTATTCTTATTCTTAAGAGAATATTCCTTCTATCTCACTCAAGATTTTCTATTTTGTGCTCAATCTCTAGTCTCTCATGCTTGGAAGTCTTCTATCCCTTGCAATTAGAGAGCTCGTGCTCGAGATACTCCATTTGGGACGCTCGAACAATGTACACTTAGAAGCTTTCTGTCTCTTGGTTGTTAAAAGAAATTTTTGGACGGATGGTTAACAGGGACAAGTTTGGGACTCAAGTAAAAATTAGTGATTTTTAATGACATACTAAAAGTTCAGGATAAAATTAGGATTAGAACTAAAGTTTGAGATTTTCTTATAGGACAAAAAAAGTATAGGATGAAATTTAAACTAGAACTAAAGGTGAGTGTTTTTTTAGGGCATTAGGCCCATAAATTGGATACTCGCCCAGCTCGAGTAAACTACTAATATGCAGTTATGCACCATTAAGCCGATGAAGCTAAAGGCCTAAAGTCAACGTCTCTAATTGCTTAGCAAACAAAAATAATTTCTTCAGAAAATCCTCTGCTAGTATTTATATAAAAAAAAAATATCTCCATCACATTTCTCAAAATTTGCTGAAAGAAATTAAGTGGGAAGATGAAATACACACACCGAGAGACGACCGAAATATTATCCGATTCGTAGGGCTCATACGGTAATATGGTATTCTCACCGATAATAAAAATCCCATGAAAATGATGCGATCCTTTCTAGCTTGAAAGTCAAAAGTGACGGCACTCGTCATATCTTTCATGGTGCGCAAGCATCACTCAGAGGGACAGTAGGCCCCATCAGTGGAAGATATTTTTGTTGCTTCCACGACTCATCAGGCAGCCCTTAGCTCGTGGCTTGCGAACAACCACCCTTCCACGTCTTCAAGGGATAAATGAAGGTGGAAAGAAGACACTTCGAAGTAACACGATCATCATTCGCACCCAGTTCAGCCCAAGTGTCAATTCCATTTCCAAATAGAAAAATTTGGGGAGAGCATTCCCAATACGGCAGCAATCTTAAAAGGCACAGCATAGACAGACCCTCCAGCTCACAGAAAAAGGCAAATAAAGCGGTGGCAGAGGCTTTGTATTATTGTGTATCTTTCTCACGTCATGGCATCGCCATGATTAGGGGTGATTTCGGAGTTGGGATGTGTGATAAGCAATTGGAAGGTAAACTACGTATGTCAGGTGACTCAAAAATCTCCGGTTACTAATTAAAAGGAAAAATCAGATTTAGGGGGAAGCATCAAATGTGTTCACAGAGCCTCATAGCCGGATGTATGTCCAACGCACGTACAAGCTTATGGTATTTATTTTAATACACAGAACTCGGAATGGCATCCAAAAGATAATAAAACATTGGATTTACCTGCACCAACCCATCACCTGGTCCTTCCTCTTCATGACACCGTTTCCCTCTCTCCACCAGATAAGAAGGAAACGCAGGAGAAAAAAGATAAATAAATAAAAGTATACCAAAGAAGTGAAAGCATCAGATTTCTACACGCGTCTTGAACGAGACAAGAGAGCAAGAAGAATCTTTCTCCTGGGTCCCTGCAAGTAAAAACACCGATTATGAGAACTAGGAGCTTATTAAGATGCAGTAGTGCATATGCAGTTTAACTCTCCATGCTCGACACAGACATCTGCCATTCATTCCAGAGGCACCACAAACAGAAGATAAATAAATGGACTCATTCAGTTCTGGGATCATTGAGTTTATGTATGTGTTTTTTTCCTAATTAAGACCTGGCAGTATTATAACCACATCCAACCAAGTTACGACAGGAACAACTGGTTTTCAGCTCTCTTGATCACCAGGACATCCAGCAACATGGCTTATATGAGTACATAATGCTAAGAAAAACATGACAACAGAAACGATCACGAAGCCTTTGTTTTTTAGACCCTAATTGTCGGCATTTAGCCACCACCAATATAAGATCAAGTCATGGCAACTTGCATTGCTAGACCTTGCATTGCTTAGTCTGTGGATCATCGACAAACTTACATATCTACGTTATACAATCTAAGTCAAACATACCATTGGTATGCCCATCTCTTTGAGGTCATCGTCCCGCATCTGCTTCAGTACATCCATATCAATCTGCCATTCAAAACCACTTCCACGGTCAGGAGCTGTCCAGCATAATAGGTACTTCTCTCATTGTCCCGATTACAATATTTCAGCTAAGGTAACAAATTTTTGTTAGGTTATTTGCCAATAGCATATCCAGTTCAGCTAAGTCATGTAAACTTCACAGGGCACAATTTCTGGAACCAATTACATTATAAGCATTGTCTGCTATTGCATTGACATTGAAGAAGAAAAAAAATGGGAATAGACATCTCTTAACAGGACAAAAGAGATTGTACCTATGTGCAATGGGTTCGTAAATGAGTGTCTACTGGCGGTCAAACCTCATTAATCAGGAAAATTAAATGTGGCTATAATAACAAATGGCTAGTGTGAATGACTGCTCTAGATTCACTTTTTACGCTACAACATGCAGCCACGTAAGGCTTCATTAATAGCTATTTGTAATTGAAGAAAAGAAATAAATAAAGGAAAAGAAGCTACACATTACATGAGGCACGACTAGCAACAGCTTATTTTCTACGTTTATCTGACATAGGTCCAGTTGACACAATAGCCCAGGAGAAACAGGAAAGCATCCTCCCTATGATACTTACCAATATCAACTGAAAACCTTAGCCTGGTTGTTTCTTTTTCTAGCATCAGATTATTCAAGTCTGTTATAGCTTACACATAAATCATGGAAAAATCTGCACAGCCAGCGAACCAGCAAAAATGAATGGCATATTTTGACGTGTTTTCTCTAGTTTGTTGTGCACAAGATGCAAATTACTTACTTCCTCAGCCTGAAAAAGAATGGCATACTTTCCCAAGCCAAGAGAATTTAAGAAAGGCCCAATGGTAAGCGGTCCCTGTACCTGCACAAAGCCAATCAAACAAATGATAAGTGAATAGTGCTGAAAGGCATGATGCACCAAAGCGGGCAAAAAAGACTAGTGTTGAAGGGCATACTCTGACACAGGATACTTAATACGTCATAGCAAACATAACTAAACTTTTAAAGCTGGTAAAACTAAAAAACTGTCTCAAAGAAATGATATTGATCAAGGACTTAATGTCAGCTCCTCCACAAAAAACAATATGTTTTAGATCGTTGGATTAAAACAAATAGCTTCTGACAAATGAATCAGGGTTTTCAAGATGGCAAGACATTATAAGTTATCCCAATGTCAAAGTCTCATTGGCTGTTGTAATTTGATAATGTCGAAGGCCCTCTTTCTACAAGTTCAGGTAGATTTCCACTTTTGGGTTGGAAATTGTTTCAGTTCTTATTCAGTTTATAGTGGTTGTGTTTGTGATACCTAGTTTGCAGATAGACATATAGGTATGTAAACTCCAAAGTCACTGACTAAATGTTGAAAACAATCTCAGCTGCTCTGATTTGCAAGCATGTATGTGCTTATTAAAGAATACCATCTACCAAAAACTCATCTCAGGGCTATGATAATAAAAGCCTGAACGCACTGAAGCAGAATATGACAGCCCTATGATGCGGAACAGACAACTCAAGCACAAACAATTTAACTGTACCGCATAAAAGCTTCTATGTGAGATGGCCCCACGTGGATGCAATCGTGGTAGAGACCTAGCAGAATCCAGAGGCAAAGGTGTTCTTGTCACAAAATGTGAAGAGGAGTGTGGCCCTGCAACTGCATGATCATAGACGTCTCTTGCAACCTGTGTAGGAACTCTTGGTGCATCAATTGGTCCATACGCGAGCAATTCTCGGTGGCCATTGATTGGCCTTGGTGGTGAAAGGCCCCTTGAAACCCTGAATATTCTATCTGGCGATCCATGTTGGAACCCATCATGATTCCAAGAAGAATAAGACTTTCGCATTGAATTCAGCTCTAGTAAATCTTCAGCACTTCTTGTCGGTGGAATTCGCCTCAAAGGGCTATCAAGTTTTGGCTCAAGTGAATGTGGCACTGTATATGAGTTCAGAGGAGAATGGACAGTCCTACGAATATTAATGGGCGCATTAATGTGATCTTGTTCTCTAACATTGCCACTAGCCTGCCTTGTCTTGTTCCTGTGCATGAGCTTGATGCGAAGGTCTCCAGCACCTTTGGTGTTAGTAGAGGTAGGACAGTCAGTACCGGAGAAAGGAAGACAAATTCATAAAGTTAACCTTCCAATTACTTATCCAGATCAAGAATGAGTAACATCGAGGCCTACCATTCAAGCTCTTAATATCGCTCTCGGCCCTCCGTCTGCAACATATCAAAGACTTACTTCAGATTAATTCCCTGCTTAGCTTTCCCAAGGAAACTAAATGTCCCTATCCCAGTTCTTAATTTTTTGCAGGGATCGAGATCCTCTTCACAAAAATGAAAAAATCATTGGCAGAGTAGATCTTTTCTCACATAAAAAAAGTTTATGACATGCAAATACGCCATAATGAAATGCAAAGAAGAGCAAACTGAAAGCAGCTTGTTTCATCAGCCTTGCCCTTACTGCTCACTTTTTCCACATTTTTTTACCAACAGGGAAAATAAACCCAACATGGTGAAGCATCAACAAGGTACATCGAGGAGCTATCAATTAGTTCTCTAACTAATCAAATAGATATATCCCTCAATCGACAATCCAATCAAATAAGACCTTAGGAAAGGAAAACCTAACAGCCCCATCATCATTGCCGACTTTCACATTAATGAACCCAAGCTTCGGCAAGCAACGAACGAATTGATAGGTAGATAGATAACTAACCTCTTGACACTTCCATGAAAAAGACTGTCAGCTTTCCCCCCAAGTCTCTCCTTTATAGAGCGCTTGACACCAGATTTCGGAAGTGGCGCTGCTCGAGAATCATTCAATGCATTCCCAGCCCTCTTAACTACCTGACAAAAGGATCACACATATAAATTGGCAAGCCAATCGATGCTAAACAATCCCTCAAGCTTCAAGTAACTACTAGTCCGATCACCTCTATGCAGAAAAAAGACATTATCTATAGCCTAGTCAAAGCTGGTTGAGAGCAAGTATTATACAATGCACAATATCACTTCAGAAGAGGCACTCATGGCATGCTGAAAACGCAAAGAACAAGCTCATCATCCGACGGCAGAGCCTCCCTCGGGGTTCGACTGATCACGGAATCGAACGTATTCCTCCAGAAAAGCGGCACGCGTCATCCTCACGCCTAATCGTAACCGATCGAACAAAACCACATCACCGCAGCCGAGACAGGTCCCGACAACGAAACTTAAGCTACCGCGGAATCCGCGAACCAACTTGCCAAACAAGTCCAGCTGAAGAAACAAACGGCCAATCGATCCCAAGATCTCATGCGAAGGCGCCGAAACCAAAAACGCATTGCGCGCACGGAGCTGAAGCGGGCACGTACCTGACCGGACCGACCGAGCGTGATCGTGACCTGAGGCCTCGACATATCTCCGACGCCCGCGAGCCGCGGAGCTCAGATCGTCGGCGGCGCGGAGCCGTCGACCGACGAGGCCGTCCTCGATTCGCCGACGGAACCCTAATTCGACGCGGCGGGGACGACGGACGATCGAAGATCGGAGGAGCTCGGAATCGCGGAGGTTTTGGGGAGGAGGAGGAGGAGGGGGAGTGAGGCTTTTTTGGAGGGCTTGCAGCTTCGCATTGACTCGGGGACGACGACTTGACTAACGAAGGCAGGGCAGTTTAGTTATTCTTTGCACGCCTCGGGAAGCAACGGTTCCACCGCCCGGCCGTGGGGTTGGGCCTGTCACGGTCGGACCTGGTGTTACGTGGGCCCAAAAGCCCATTATAGGTTACGTGGGTTTCCCATACGGACCCATAAGGCTCCCCCCCGAGTTTTGCCATACTCAAAGTTCAGGCCCATAGCCGATTGCTACCTCAGCTTTTTAGCATCCGTTTAGTAACGCTTTTATTCTAAGAAATAATATAGTCTTTTTCTATTTTTATTCCTTGAAATAATTTCTCAGTAAAAGAATGTGTTTGATGGCTAAACACAATTTCTATTTTTGAAATGGAAAAAGAACATAAATGCATTTGGTACGATTTACAAAAATGCAGTATTTCTTTTATTTTTTAAATATTTTAAAGATTTTTTTTCTTTTTTTTTTTCTTCCTTGCTACCATTTGCCACCGTCATTGCTAGCTGCCATCACTGACGGAGGCCGGATAACAGGGCGTAGTGAGTAGCAAGGACGAAGAAAATAAAAAAAAAAGAAAAGAAAAAATAAATTATTTCTATAAATTGCTCCCAAGAATAAGAAATTACTTTTTTCTGCTTCTTATTTTTATTCTAAATTTATTCCCAAGTCACTTTTCTATTCTGTGAAATAAAAACTTAGTTGACATTTACCAAATGGATTTCTGTTCTATTTTTATTCCAAGAAAAAAAAGAACAGAAATTAGGAGAAATAATAACGTTATCAAATGGAACCTTAATGGCCCCATGTACAGCCAAAAATAGGGAAAATAACACAAAAAGTTCTTGAATTTGGCTCAATAAGAAATATGGTCAACGAATTTTAGCTTAATATGCGATGTTTTTCATGAACTTCAAATTTATTCAATGCAATTCTTGAACTGCTAGTATATGTTCAATCTAGCCCATTAATTATATGAGAATGTTTAACGCTATTCTTATATTAATTCAAGTTTAGCGATAATATTAAATATTTTCAAATGCTTTAGGGACCAGCTGAATATAAGTCAAAAGTTTAGGGACCATATTAGATAAATTAAAAGTCTATGTATCATATTAGGTCAAAGTTCATAGACTATTTGTGTCATTTTCCTGTCAAAATACTGAAATAACATCAATAATTAAAACAATAAAAATGATGATTCCAATTTGAAGTACGATGAAAAATCTCCTCATGCGACTATAAGATTCAAGGCATAAAAAAAAAAAAAATTGAAAAACTATCTGTCTCTGACCCAGACAATAGCCAGTCCTAATTTTGTTGTCTACATCAGGAGCTATGATTAATTGTTGTGAAGTCGAAATTCTATGTATGGATTAAACCATATGTAAATGATTGGGGGATTTATTTTTTTAAAAAAAATCTTCATATAGGGTGGAGCTAGGTCTAAAGTGAGAGGCAAATGTATTGTGCCTATAATTTTGGAAATTTTTTTTTTGAATCATTTCACAATGTGTCAATGAGATATGATGCAAGATTACATTACTCCAAATTCGATGGGATTTTCATCATGTACATGATTAGTGCAAAAATAATAAAGTGAAAGATTTTTTCTTTTCATAAATAAATTGAATACAAGAAAGCATAAAGGTTTAAGTGAATTTATTGACAGAAACCTACTCAAACACTCAAAATGGGTTAAGAGCTTATAGAATCTAGCACGCCAATTCTAAAAGAGCTGGCCTTTGAAATGATGGAAACAAGTTGTAAGCCCCTTAACTCATCTCATGTATTCATGTGGCGACTTCAATTCACTTCAAGCCATCATACACTTGTGTGGATCTACTGGGGTCTTTGCCATTGAGTAGTGGGCTTTTCACTGTCATTGGGAAGGCATTCTCATTTATTTTTTTAAAACTACTTTCAATCCCACTAAATGTTCAAACTTTTCTATAGTCTTCAATCTTGACATGATAGATTACCAAGCTTGATATTGAGGGGTAAATCTATATCGAAAATATTTTAAGGCGCCAATTCCTCTTCCTTAATTTTGCATTCATGGTTTATTTTATTTGTTACTTTTTTACTGGTAAGGTAAGTCTTCTCTTGATCCACTTCTAATAAAAAAAAATGTAAGGCTTACAAAAACCGAAATGTATATTATCATTTGCAATTAGGGCATGTTACATGGCCCACATCAAACGAGAAGCACACGTTTGCTATCCACAAAATGCAACTACCATTTAACCTAATTAAATTTTTAGAGTTTGCCATCTAACATCAAAATTATTCTGGAAGAAGAATATAAAGATAATCTGTGCTCTAAGTTCTTAAATGCGATGTAAGATGATTGGGCATTTTTAAGTTCTAAATTTAGAACAATCCTTTTTTTTTCAAGAAAGAAATTTTGATAATGATTGTCACAGGATGATTTGTTTTGATGGGAGGAGAAATAATATTCGAAACCTAATATTTCACCAAGATTTTTTTACTCGACTTTTCTTCTTCTTCTTTTTTTTTTGTAATGCTTCCTAACTCTTTTAGAAATATATTAGCACTGGAAAAAAAAAATCTGATTTTTTAGAGCTAACTAGTAGAATCGTCTAGTTTACTAGATTAGTTTTACAGAAAAGGATAGTAACATTCACTAAGAAGGACTCTCAAAGGGGGAAATGGTGGGAATATAACTCAACGAAAATTGCTCTCTTAACAATGAAAATCTTCTTTATTAGAACAAATTTTTACCGAATAAATTTCACACTACCGTCCAGTGCCTCTAGAAAAAAGACATGATTTTCACAAGCAATGTTTTGTTTTTGGTCGGTCACGAGCAGCGTCTCTTTTTTCTTTTTCTTTTTTTGGGATGAATGTCACAAGCAACGTTAGCAGGTAGGAAAAACCACAATTTATACATGTGCCTATCTACAAATCCATATGCCACAATCTCTCAATAGATCAATGCTTGCAAATGTCTTCTATACTATTAATGATGGATTCAAAGAAGACTAGGTCTTTTCCTCAATTCGAGGGGTTGATTAAGTCAAACGATACAAATGCTTCATATTCTCTAAGAAAAAAATTTCGATACGCACAACTAGAGTAA
This sequence comes from Eucalyptus microcorys, assembly GCA_014182515.1. Lineage (NCBI taxonomy): Eukaryota > Viridiplantae > Streptophyta > Magnoliopsida > Myrtales > Myrtaceae > Eucalyptus > Eucalyptus microcorys. Next base: position 26,447,860 of record CM024572.1, read on the forward strand.
ATCTCAATCCTAAATTTCTGATAAAGTTGCAGGACTACGGTTCTCGACTCTTTCCGAAATAAATCTTCATGTATGTACTGACAAATCAACCTCGTTACTTGTTTTCATGGACAGAGGCAGCTGAAGCCCAGTCATTCAAGAGCAGCTAAAGATGAGCAGCTAATATCTCATCCTCATGTTCTTATGCGCATGCCGAGAGTAGCCATCAATCGCAGATCACTGGAAATCAAGGATGGAATGCGATCATTGTCACATGCTCGACTGTTTCATGCTGCCCAGAAATGTAAGCTAACCCTAGTTCGATCTGTATTGAGATACATGTGGATAACTCATGTAGACATAAAGCTCAAACTCACCAAAATATCGGGAGCATGTTCGGCTAAATCTCACCGCACGCACGCACCAACATACACACACCCACAGACACACAGATTTAACTGCTCACATGATCCGTGTAGCAGTCAAAAACCCAGAACAGAAAAGAGATGTTTTCTCCAAAAATAATAGAAATGAAGCAAAAAGTTTGGCGTATACCAGAAATGGCAAAGAAAAGCTTCTGAGAGATTTCTATAAACTTTTCTGCTTAAACTTAGCGAAAACAATCGGACCGAGACGCTTGATTCCCCGAGAACATACTACAGATCAGAGAGCAGCTTGCTACTTGACGATGGATCATCCTCTGCAGCAACAGATCTCTGTCTCTTTCTCTCTCTCAGCTTGGCATCACTTGCTAGGGTTTTCCCCGAGAGCTAGCATCATCTCCTTCCTCCTCCTCCTCCTCCTCTTCTTCTTGCTTCGTCTGCTTGATCTCTCCTGATTTAAGTTGAGGGTTGTGCTTTGGGCGTGATGATGAAGAAGGAGGTTGATGGATGTAATGATGATGGTGGTGGAGAGTCAGAGGCATGGACGAGCGAGGCATGATGATGATTGCTTTGTTGGGTATTGCTGTTGTTGGGTTTATTCTCTCTCTGTCTCTCTCAAGCTTCGAGCAATAATAATTCAAGGTATTGCGCGCCCTAGAGAGAGAGATTATTAATTCATCACGAAACCCATGGTGGGCGGTAGCTTTTTCATGAGTTTTCAACTCTCTTTTTTCTTTAAATAAAATTTTTCTTGAGGACAAAAGGGGAGATGAACTCCCTTTTTTTTTTTCTGTGAAATGGGAAAAGAAGAAAGGTCGAAATGGAGATAGTAATAGTACTTGCACGCTTGCTTCAACCACTTTTCATTGCTTTCCACGGTTGTGTTTACTGGGAAGGTCACTTTTTCCATGGTAAAAGTCTTTGCCAACATGCGCATTCTTCACCCTCCACGCACAAAAAGACAGATCAATATATATGCAGTGTTGCACCGTTGAAAAGAGAAACTTGTAGGACTTAATTTGAACTTGTACGAATATTTAGTTGACATCAGTCCATCATGACACCCGACATGATTATCACTAGATGTCAAATATCATATCGGGTGTTGAATAATCATACCGGATGTCATGATAAAGTGACGTAAAAATGAATACACGTCGGCCTCGAGTTATTGCATAAAAGTGATCCTAGGATTCATCTTTGGAAAAACACATGACTAGAGGGGTTATTATTTTCTTGTAATGCATAATAAAAAAGGATACGGTCATTGTCGATAGACATGTGATGTGTATATTTAGACATTGGTCGTAAAATTGGATTTTTGTGTATGTTTTCATCCAAATGGCAAATGTGCAAGATTTTTGTTTGCTTTGTTGGAGAACTCATTTCAGTGGGAACCATTTTGTCCATTTAGTGCAGTAAAAGGCTGTTTGTGGCTATATCCGTGAAGGGTGAATATTGTATATGAAGCTTTATTGGGTTTAGTTAAAGAAGGAACTTTGGCAGACCAAGGACGAGGGCAAAGGGTATTAACTGAGCAAGATTAATATACAATAATGACAGAGAGGAATCATGGAACTCAGGAATGACAGTTGTTTAAGAGAGAGAGAGAGAGAGAGAGAGAGATTCCTAGAGTTGATAGCATATGAGGGACAAGAACAGCTTTGTCTCTCTGCTCCTAAAAATAATATAATGACCAGATGCTTTTCTCGCCGATAAGTTAACTCTCTCTCTCTCTCTCTCTCTCTGTGAAAAGAATTAGAGTAAATCTTTTCCGGAATATACGGATCCTGAGCTGATTCTTGATCATGTCTGCTGCGAAGATCATCGTTATGCAACTTGCCATGTTATCACCTGTTCTTTCACCTGTGGATCAAAGTCAAGAAGGATGTTTTCACAGCCATTTCTTCCTTCAGAACTGTTGCTATCATAAGGAAAGACAAAAGTTGACCTCACCCACATGGCAAAAACACCTAGCTTAGTCACGATTGCTAAGTAACTTGCTGATATATTCTTTTGTTTTTTTTTTTTGATGATCTGGGAACCGCCGTACAGCCAACAGCTGGCGATGTAAATCCAGGGACACTAGCGCAAGAACTCACCTCCTATGGTACCTCACTTAAGTTGCGCAATGAGGATGAGAAGTTTCGAACCTCTATCCTTCCGGATGAGGGGTCAAAGTTCGAACCAACTTTTTCTTTTGTTCACATGTCATCTAATAAATACTTAGGCGAGCATTGGGCCAACCATATTCTACATGGTTCCTTCATTTAACAAATGAGAACCTAAACAGGAACCTATCTTCGTCTTTCCCTCTTCATTTTGTTCAGTTTTGTGTTAGACAAATTAATGTCGCCATGCATAAAAGGAGAGAATATATGCTCTAAACATGCAAAACTATCTTTTATCATAACCTAGTTGTTCTCAATAAGTACTATCATTTACAATTTCCTCTTAACCCATAATTTCCTTGATGGTTTAGTTTGCCTAAGCTATATATTCTTATGCTATATTGCTTTTAACTGAGGCACCGTTTTATTCCCTCTCTGTAGACATCTTGTTCTCCACTCTATAAATAGCTGTAAAACTAGGAAGATACTGTGGATTTGGGACAAGATAATTTGTCCTCTTTTGGGGCCAGAGAGGATTAAATCAAATGATCATGCATCAGGACCATTGTCGAAGTGACTTTTAGGTTTGACCCTGATAAAAGCTGCATCATGCATCCGCAAGGGCCAGCCTTTCTTTTCACCCTCTCTTCCTCCTTCCTCAGTGAAAAAAACTTTATGCGCGGGCAAAGGGACATGAAAAAAGTGGGCCTCTTGACTTGCTAAAAAGAAAACGAAGTTCAAATTTTCCGGAGATTCAAATCCTTTTTAGCACCAAAACATAGTTCAACGCCCCCCTATATCAAAAAGCTCCATGCAACCCTTTCTCACTATTCCTTTTTGTCACTTTTTGCTTTGCACATTTGATCCTTGTGGGTTCCTTATGTATGAGTGCATTTTTATATATACATATACTTATATTGACATATATTCCATGCATGCATTCTTCATCTCTCTTGATTAATCAAATTCACAAAGAAATTCATGTGGAGCAGCTATATTATATATAGATATATTCATTTGGGGTGAGAAAAATTTATATCTATCTATTCTCGAGATTATATGCATTGATTTTGGAATAATCAGAATCACAAGTTGAAAGGGTCGGATTGCAAATCATCTTCTGTCCACGCATGTCCAAATAAAATTGAACATGTACAATATACTCTAGATTAAGATCCCAAAAATGTCAGAAGTCTAAAGAGTCCTTAGAGGGTATTTTGGACCTTTCACAAAGACTTCTATGCTTTTATTTCTTTTATTCCGCCAGAGTCTCTCTCTCTCTCTCTCTCTCTCTCTCTCTCTCCCCGTGGTGTGACTCCTATGAAATGACAGAGACTAGAGAGGTACTGGAAATATTCCATAAGCTGCGAGTCGTTTTGGCTCCCTCCATTATATGTCTGTAATCATTACGAACTAGAAAGTAGAGGCATCGAAAAGTATCCCACGACAAGGCGCACAAAGTGACGCGGGGCCCCTCGCTGCCTGTTCGTCGAATCGGGTAGAAGAGTTCGTGGAATAGATTGGAGAGGCAGACAGGGAAGGAATCTATGTCCCTGTAATTTCCGTGATTGATAAACGAGGAAGATTGTCTCAAATGACCGACGTAAAAGCTATAACTCTTTCGCTCGCATGCGGACATTGCTCGTCGGTATGCCATTGAGTTATCGCATCAATTCCCTTTTTCGTCGTTCTTTGGATCACGAGCGGAATGGTGTGAATGTGAATTCGAGATTTGCTTTCCGATAAACACGGCCCCGGTCGGATAATTATGATCTCGACATTGACCTAATCGGTCGGGTCAAGTAGCGTTTTAGCCTACCACGGTACACAATCAAGGGCAGTACGATTGACCCAGCAAGAATATCGACCGACGACATCTGCGGTTGAGGATTGGGACGGTGATTCCGCACGTAGAGGGAGCGTATGATACGATCCCCTAAAAGGCAATGATGCTGGAACTGGCAAAAGTGCTCCTGGATGAAACGCGAGACACGCAGCCATCTGGGTTCATCGGGTTTATTTTCGGCTCATTTTCGTTGTGGAATCGGGCGGAGTCCATACATTTCGATGAGCCCATGAGCAGAATCAGAGCGCAGTAGGCCAATCATGGCCTGTACTGTACTTTAGTCTGGTCCAAGATTCACCAAAAGCATTTGCTCCAGTTCTCTTCCAGATTTAGAGACGCACGGGTCAATGACTTCTCTAGTAAAATTATCCAAAAAACTTTAAACTTATTACACTTTCAACTCATTCAACTCTAGACCTTTCGATTATGTCAATTAAGTTCTAAAATTTTTCATATTTTATCAATTGAATCTATCTAATCAATTTTGGCATGAATTTGTTGATATGGACATCGGCCGTTATAAGTACACGATCGGCGTTGATATCAACATTTTTTAGTAATATTTAAATAAAATTTTGAATTACTTTTTGTTTTCATTTTTTCTTTTCTTTACTTTTTTTTTTCTTGAGTGCTGGTGACCCTCACCTAACATTAGGGGTGGGCATCGCCGCTCTCATGGACTCTGGGGAAGGCAAGGCAATTCTTGCAAGTGGCTGTTGAGGGCAACCCTCATCTCGGCAAGGCCAACTCTTGCCTAATTGTGGTCGTTGAGGACGGCCCTCGCTAGATTGGGCGTGGGTGACTTCACCCAGCCCTCTCCAACCATTGTTTGTGGCCGACCATCATATAGAATGATTGGGCTGACTGGATAGCCATATCAGCATTTTTTGGTCAAAATTAGTTAGATAAACTCAATTGACAAAACGTGACAGTTTAGAATTTAATTAGTACAATTGAAAGGTTTCGGACGAAATTGGCTAAAATACAATACGTTTATGATTTTTTGGACAATTTTCCCAATTTTTTTTCTAGAAAACACCAAGAACCGATGTAAAGAGGTTAATCCAATTGAAAAAAGTGGGTGAACCGATCTAGTCAACGTAGGTCAAGCGATGGTGTGCGAGTTTGAGCCATTACCATTTCATCCAACCATTGGCATACGAGCTCGTCATCATAGACATGTCCCAAGTCAGGAAGTCCCTCCATATGAAGTAATAAAAGATGCACAAGCTGGTTACGGGCTCATCTATGAAATGACTTCAACCTATCACCTCAACTCCACATTGAATAGATTGCTTAGTTGACTCTTCTTTTCGCTCATTACAGAGTCTGAGCCGGTTCGATCAGGACTCCCAATGTGCTTTCCCCATCATATATTCTTCTCCTTTTATATGAACAAAGAATCTGTGGTATCCTACCACTAATCCAAAGTATGCCAATCAAAAGCACCAAATATCATCACCCTATTTAGTATAGAAGTCAAAAATTGTCCCTGCGACAGAAGGGTCACGAGAAACTTTCATTTGCCAAGATCTTTCCTTTTCGTGATGCGTTATTTAACTTCTGTTTCAGACATTTACGTCACGTGCCGAAATCTTTTTGTTAGCTTACTGTGAGCACGTGGAAGTCTAAACTGAAGAATTTAACGTCGAGAACGATAGTAAAGCACTTCCATCAAAATTCTATCTGCTTTATTACTAAAGTTCTTTTCGTTATATAATTAATAATCTCCTTACTGCCTAAGTTTACGAGTGGGATGTCATTGTGACGGCCGAAAGAGGGAAGATTCAAAAGCGAAGCGCGAGTGCGAATTGATCATATTATTGTGTCGAAAAGTTGGACTATTTGATTAAAGCAGGAATTAAGAAAGCACGAGCACTCGGGAAGATGGAAGAAGTGACATGGAGTTTGGTATAAACTATAGTCACTTAGAGGACCGAACAGCGATTGGTTTGCCCCTCTTGTCTCGTGGAAAGAGACAACTCCAACTAATCCCCGCGTAATCGATCAATGCTTTCCAGCACAATTTAATGGATATCATTGATCAAAGTCAAGTCAGCATTGCATCACATGCTAAGAGAAAACTACTCAAGCTTGTAAAGGATTCGGCTCATATCATACTTACCCCAGTCCAAAGGTTTTCATACTTTGTGGTCCAAAAATAAAGGTCACTCTTAATTTCATGATAAAACCCTCAATTTTGATGCAGCTAATCTCATACCCCAATTATAGCATCTTCCACTGAAAGTAAACTTGAAGATCACGTGCACTATCATTGGGGTGGAGTTTTATCTTATGCGCAATATATCGACAGAGATTATTTGAGTCGAAGGTTTGAATATCAGTATAAGTAGGAAAAACCTCAGGATTGGATTACAGTTTTGAGGACCTAAGTCAGTCATACATAACACGACATGCAAGACCCCGTTATTCCTTAAACCTCTATCGACACTCTAGTTCGAATCGACCCACCACAAAATGGAACAAGCACCACACAGAACACCCCCAAAAACATCAATGGGAGCTCACATGTCACCAACCATATATATCATAAGCCCTCTAACCAAAGGCCCCCAAAAAAGAAGAGGAGGAAGAGGAGGAACGAAAGGTAGAGATGAAAAAACCTAATTGGGAACTCGATTTGCTCTTTACAAAAATGGAACAGTGACCCTCCACACCTTCAAGTCACAGTCTAAACTCCCACTATAAACCACAAAACAAGCATTGGACGAGCTGCCACAATCCACTGCTGCTGCCAAACACTTGACAGGTCCTTGGTGACCGTTCAAAACCGATATGCAAGCGTAGTTCTTCTCAAACCCTCTCCAAATTCTTATGGTTTTGTCTGCGGAGCCACTGAACACCAGATCGGCCACGACCTTTAAGCACAGTATGGACTTGGAGTGGCCTAAAAGCACGCGCAGGACCACCATCTGGTCGCCATCGTCTTCCCACTCCCAAGCGATTATGGATCCGTCGCATGCACCGGAAAATAGGATCGACCCATCTGAGTTTAGCGCCAATGCGTTGACCCCAGAATTGTGCCCTTCCAACGTGGCGATTAGGGAGTGGTTCTTGTCGCCTTCGACCTTCTTCCACACCTGATGCCATCAAACTGATTAGAGATATAAACAGCAAAGAGCATTAAACTAAATTACCCAGAAAAAGTAATGGAGTGAGGTCATTTTCCTGGTGTCCCACTTGCTTGCTATTGATACTCTGTGATGATAATGGTGAAAAGATGCAATCTTCGATCTTCAAGTAGTAAGAAAAATATCATTTCTGGACTCCAAAAATTAATGTTTTTGTACCCGATGTCAGACAGCTGTCCAGATTTTTTTTTCTACAATTGACTTCAAGGCACATGTACTTTCTTAACTTTCCACGAGTACCGTTCATTAGCAGAGTACAGACCCATTTAAAGAAAATGGCTCTTATATTAAAACAAAAGGATAAGGTTGTCGATGCCAAGGGACCAAGTTCGGACAGTCTTTCGATTTCACTTATGCTTAGGTATGATTAGGTACAGGATGATTAAGTTGAGGCCACAAAACCGAATTCTTATCCAAGTTGGCGTTGAATTTTGGGGAGAGTCTAGTTGACTCGCAAGCACCACAACCTTGCAGTTTGCAAATATCTTACAAACTACGAGGTCTTGATGTCGGGTTTAGGAGAAAGATATTGTGAAACAGAAATACTTCGGAGATTCATCAAGAGTACATTTTTAAAGGATTCTATTAAACGAGCGCTTAATAAGCAATCAAAAGAAACAAGAGTTACGATATCGAGTGTACTAACTTTTCCCGACGCAGCCATTGCTTTTGAATCGAACTTTTTCTTTGTTAAATATGCATTTGAGAAAGTCCGAGACAGAGCTGTGATCCATTTTTTGAACATTATTATCTCGTCATCTAATTCTGGTAGAATGAGTTTAAAACATGACTTGGCGTGTTTGGCTATGAGATGTATAGCAAACATCGTTTACCGTTTGATTAATGGGTGTCGTAATGATGGATAAAACTTCGCACAGTCTAAAGACTCACCTTGATTTTCCTGTCAGCTGATCCGGTGTAGACCCGGCCGTCGGGAGATGATGCGACGGCATTGATCGCATCGTCGTGTGCATGTCCGACCGACTCCAAGCACCTGAAGTCCGAGGTCTGCCATATCTTCATCGACCGGTCCCACGACACCGAGTACAGGAGCGATGCGTCCCTCGATAACGCGAGCCCTGAGACGACGTCGGCGTGGCTCACCCACGCACACCTCTTGTGCCTCCGGACCTGGACCTGCTTCTCCGGCGCCAGGAGCCCCAGCGCCCGGTCGCCCAGTGTCGGCATCGTCGCCAAGCGGGAATACTTCTGTTGGTTCGGATGATTCAGGTTCAGGTCTTGACTTCGGATCCTCCAGGCCCGGATCTTGTGGTCCTGGTGGGCGCTGAAGAGCTTGTCGGAGGCGACCACCAGCGACTTCACCGTGCCTGCGCACGCGGCCACGACCCCCACCCCGCCGTCCCCGCCGCTTGGTGCCTCGTCGGGGTTTATCAAGGTGGCGCGTTCCCACGACAGGATGTCCTTGTCGGAGGAGCCGGCGAGAAGGAACTTCCCGGCCACCGCGAGGGAGGAGACGTAGGAGTTGTCGTGTCGGCCTCTGACGGTGGTGACGAGGCTGTGGTGGTGGAGGTGGCCGTCGAGGTCTGTTGGGCACGATTGTGAAAGCGACGGCAATGGAAATGGCTCTGTTTGGTCTTCTCTGCATGGTTTTGGATCGTTTCTGAATGAGTGGTGGCGGTCGTCATCATCTTCTACGAGCGACGGCATCGTGAGAGAGAAAGAGAGAGAGAGAAGGAGTGGCGATGGAAACGTTGGATTGGTAGGGCTTGGAGAGAGAAGCCAAGTTGCGTTTGTATTTATACGTGGAAGTGCGAGGAAGAAGAAAGCTTTTTCCGAGGGAAAAGACGCCAAGCGCCAATCCACTTTGGGAAAATTACATTCTTTCTATTTAGTCTGTGATTTTATAGACTCTGCATTCTTTCTATTTAGTCGGTTGGTTCATGCACAAAATTCCTACGGCGGTCGCACGCCAATGTTTTCAAACTGGCCGGTTCGATATGGAATCGGAGTGTGATCTGGTTATATTAGAATGTTGCCATGTTTTCAAGATTCCTTGAACTTAAATCCAATGAATGTTGAACTTGCACCAGCCAGGATTCGAACCTTCTTTCACTTGAGAAGAACTTGGAGCTTTTGCCACTGCCCCACCCATGGGCGGTTCGTCAATTGATGAAAGTGTACAACAGTGGGTCAGACTGTTCAACCGGTGGACCGGTGAATAGCCAGGCGCAGCGGTCTAGGGTTTGAAAATATCGTCCCGTTGAGATCAATTGGGTTCCCACGAATCGAGAGCATGCAAAAATTTCTTGCTTTTGTTTCTAGATTTCGAGCGCTAGGGACTTGGCTTTGCCCGCCAAGGTCTTGATTTTTTACTAAACCTTTCCATTGTACCAATTGAAAAGTCTAATCACGTTTTGCTAATTGAGTTTATTTAGCCAATTTTAATCAAAAATCAATGATATGGAAACTGATAATGCCACATAAGACGGTTAAGATTGACGTAGATAACTTTTTATAACTTTTTCAAATAATTGATTTTTTAATGAATTTTATTTCTTTCCTTTTCTTTCTATCAAGTTGGGCAAGGTTGAGCTTGGAAGAAAAAAAAGAAGGGAAAAAAAAATTATCCACATTAGCATTAATTGTGCCACATAAGATGAAAGACATCCAAGGTAGCGAATCCCGCTAAAATTAACCGGATTAACTCAATTGAGAAAATGTAAAATATTTAGGACTCAATTGATTGAAATGTAATAAATTTGAGACTAATGATTTCAAAGTGTTATGAGATCAAAAATCTCTTTTGTGAAGTTGGTTTGATCTCGCTTTCACGGCGCGAGCTTTTGCCCTCGAACGTGGCTGGCAAGGTTGACCCACAAGACGTCACGAAACATGACCGAGATCCAATCGAATCCTAGACGGTTGGTGCGGAGGGGCAGGGTCGCCTTGGCCATCAGCGTCCATCACGTACGCACCATCGACCTATCAAAGCAGGACGCGATGACCTTCTTCTGGATGTTACGGGCACCGAATTTGACGCAGGTTTAAGCTCGAGTCCCAAGAAGTCATCCGGGAAAAACGAATGCGTTTGACTTAGATCCCACGACTTTTTTGAATCAGTGAGTAGGCGCAGTTGATAAGGCGAATTCAAAGTACAACTAAAGAAGCATAAGATCTTGAGTTGGATTTTATTAAATTTGTAGATCGATATTTAATTTATAAGTGTGGGGAAAAACTTCATATTTTGAACTAATTTTTAGAGTGAAAGAGATAAAAAATTATCCAATATTTAATCAGAGCTCGATTATCAATAAGTCTAAACTAAAAAAAAAAGTCATACAGAAAAGTTAGAAAGATAAGTTAAAAGGATCGTTTAAGTTCTAGCTTGTCCTTTTGTGCTGGCCATGCAACCAGATAACTATGATTGAATCAAATTCATTGGAAAAGAAATGGTAAGCCAGCGGGACTTGAGGAATGGATTTATTCAAAGGGTAGTAATTTCAAAGCGTCCCATGTAGAATCATTGAAAAGCGATCTACAAATCTTTCCAATTAACAAGCTTCGGTAAGCAAAACGTGGACACGATAATCTGGCCCAAATGAGTTCACGGGTGTCGCCCAAAATCCGTCCGATGATTAGCCTTACTCGACACCATGTGGTGGCATTGCTGCATGTACCCTGCAATTAAAGCGTGATACATGTACATAATACTCAAACCGTGGAAGCAACATCTTCTCTAGTTAAAGATGGGGAGAGAGGCACAGGAAGCCAAAAAGCAAAAGAGGAGAAAGTGAAATTTCAAGGTTGTCAATGCCGGAAAGAGTTTGCTTTCTCGGAGATAAAAAGAGAAGGGAAAAGATGGATAAAAATGCAATGGGGACATCCTTGGACTTCAAAGACAAGGCTACCGGTAAAAAGTGCGATGCTGCTTTTGGCCTACCTAAAGCATATGATATATTGAAAAAAGAAAGTGTTAAAAAAAGCCACTCCTTATTCTTCCACTTTCCAATGAAGTCGGGACCAGACTAAGGTTTGGTGCGGGCCCACCTCGAGGATAATGTCTGCTATTGTGATTAAAAAATATAAACAAAATATTTTTATGGAGATACGATTGTGACTGTGATCGGTGATACGCACTCTTGAGTCTTGCTTCTTAGTCTGTTTCCACAATGTCGTAATCATTTTCCTCAAAATCAATCGATTGAAATCTTATCAAAATCAACTACTCCCTCCATCCCTCTCCCTTTCATTCTCCTTCTCCAATATCAATTTCGGCCCAATCTCTTGCATTTCGCAGCCAGCTTTGGCTTGTTACATAACAGGGTTCTTGTAATCATATTGAAGATTAGATCGGATTGTTGTACAGTCGAGCAATCAATAAATTGATTGAAACCGTCCGAGACCGGATTGAACTAGACCAGAGAAGCAGGAGGATTGTGCTGTTAGAAGCGGAATCGACACTTAATTGGATCGATTGAAACAGCATCGCCCTCAAAACGTCGAGAAACAGTAGGATTGGCATCAAATCCCACCCTAGAAGAAAGCACTAGCAAGTTCCCTGTTCAATTCTCCATCATTTGGGGTCTACACAAACTTTTTACCTAAAATTTGTACGTATCCGTTACGTGTTTGCGTCTTTTTCGCTCGCGAGATCCACGCATCGTCCTAGTACCTGAGGAACCTAACCTGCACCGAAAGCTTTGGGCTCCGTAGGACCGTAGATTAGGTAGAATCCCAGGGCCCGCGTGGGTTTTAGGCCTCCTTTTTAACTAACTGCCTCACCCCGTTCAACTTTTCCGACCTAGTTTCGTTCTTATCTTTTCCTAGGTTGCAAGGACATACATCTGTACGAGGATTTCGTACATCATGCTATCAGCTTATCCACATGTTGAAATGGCACCACCCCGCATTGGACGAATTAATTCGCATCTTGACCACTCAGTCGAAAAGATAGATATTCAAAATTTCTTGCCCCCATTACGCAACTTACTTGCAACGTCGTGGGAGGTGGGTTCCTACGGCGCCACACTGAGTTTATGTCGTCGGCTGCCGACTATACGACGGTCCCTGAATTATGAAAAAAAAAAAAAATCATGTGGAGATGACCGTGATTCGCCTCTTGACATTTACAAATAAATAGAACTATTTAAGAGACATACGACGGCATTATAACAAGATTCTCACCCGACAATAATAGCATAATTCACTTGGTTACAGATTTTAATGATTTCGGATGCAAGTAGAGGCCAGAAATCAGTGAATTCCGTCAAGTTCATACACCAAACCCCTATAAAAATGCCAATTTATTATGATGACACATCCTCTCTCTATAAGCTCAGTATATACGAATGTTATTTCCATGACTAGAATATCGTATCATTACTTGCTTCAACTATTCATGCTATGGAAGTGGGAGCCTCGACTCCATTCTTGTGAGCTTTTGAGGACCAACAGAAATTTTTGGAATTATATAAAAGAGACTTGAAAGGCAAGATACGTGTCGGTTTCATCCGACCAAGTGAAGTGGCACAATGTTTGCCTCTTGGCTTATATCAAGTTATTGATTCCTTTCACACAACAATTTGCTTCTCTTATAAATGAATCTCTCTCTCTCTCTCTCTCTCTCTCTCTCCGCACCAAGTCGTGCATGAATATGATAAAATTTTGTTTTGAGGGATAGTATCGACTTCAAAGGAAAGGAAAGTGAAAAAAAATTAGACAAACGCTATAATTTATTATCCAGCATGACCAATCCAGAGCAATCACATCCATTTTCTTGTCAACAAATTCCTCTTTTTGGCAAGTTGCATTATTCGAGGAATTAGGTAAATAATGGGAAAATTATTCAAAAAATTCTAAACCTATTATATGGCAGTCAATTCAATCATAAATTTTTTAACAATTTGTCAATTTAGTTATAAATATTTCAATTATGTCAATTGAGTCATAAACTTTTATGAATTTGTCAATTTAGTTCTAAACATTTTAACAAATTATCAACGTAGTTTTTCCGGCTAATTTTGCCTAGAAATCGCTAACATTATAGTTTTGCTAGCATCAGTTATCCTATTTGTAACAACTAGTGCTAACATAGACAATTTTATAATTTTTCTTAATTTTTCTTTTTCTTTTCTTTTCTTTCTTTTCTTCACAAGGTTGGCAACCTCTGTTGGCCACTAGGCTAGGGTCGAGATGCCCTCGCTTTGGCTTTAGGCCAGTGCAAGCTTCATGGCCCTCACTTTAGGGCTAGTAGGGGTCATTGGCCCTTGCCATGTGGCTAGTAGAGGTTGTTAGCCCTATGAAGAAAAGAGAAGAAAAATCCAAATAAAATGATAAAATAATAAAAAATCGAAAATGTTACAATATTAAAAAATCGCCAACATCATCGGTTACACCATATAAGACGATTGACATTGACTGAACTACCGCATCAGCGATTTCCGATCAAAATTAACTTGAATTGCTGCATTGGTAATTCGTTGAAAGGTCTAGTACTAAATTGACAAAGCTTTAAAAGATTTAGGGCTTAAGCAGCACAATTAAAAAGTATGTCATTGAATTGACAATATGCCAAAAGATTTAAGATTAAATCGACACAATTAAAAAATTGAAAATTGAGATTAAATTGACATAATTAAAAAATTTAGAATTAAAGTGATCGCTATATAATAAGTATATCATTTTTTTAAAAGATATTTTTGCCCCACGAATAACTCTTTTATCCGATCAAAAGGTGCAATTGGATTGGCCTCTCACTATCGCTTACAATGGCAAACCGAATCAGTTTTGCTGCTTTTCCACGTCAGCTGGGATCTCCAGCACACATGGTAATGATGCGTAGGTTGAAGAAACAAGTAATTCCAATTCAATCAATGAAGCGAAGGAAAAAAAAAAGAAAAGGAAAAATCTTAGCAAAGTCATATTCAAGATCATGTTTCGGATTGGTTATTCCACCAGAATAAGGGTTTTGATTGTAGTCCTTGACCCGAAATTGATAAAAGGAAAGAGGGCAGTCTTTTCATCACGATGCCGAATCTAACTTTAACTTATTATTGATAGTGTATCTCTCTCTGAAATACTCAAACATTTTTCATTTTAAGGGTCCGTTTATTTCGCGGAAAATAGACCATTTCCGGAAAATATTTTCCCAGAAGTCATTTTCCAGAAAAATGATAATATTTTCTGGTGTTCGGCTAAAACCTGAAAATGTTTCGGAAAATATTTTCCGGCGTTCGGTAATGAAAATATTTTTCGCTCACTAGATTGGCGAGCACAAGCGTCAAGCTCGAGGCTCGCCAGATCGACAAGCGCGAGCTTGAGGTTCACCCGATGACGGTCGACGACTAGCCAAGAAAGAAGAAGATGGGAAAAAAAAGAAAAAGAAAAGAAAAAGAAAAGAAAAAGGAAAGGAAATTAAAAATAATTCAAATTAAAAAGAAAATTACAATTTAAAAATGATTCGAATAAAAAAGAAAAGAAGAAGAAGAAAGGGGAGGAGGAAGTGAGAATTTGTAAATGTGTGAGATAAGAGAGATTAAGTGAGAAAAATGTTTTTCATTTTTCAAAAGTGGAAAAAACATTTTCCCCGATTTAGAAGACTTTTTCCTTTCACAAAAAAACATTTTCCTTGGAATTCATTTTTCGTGAAACGAACGCCGAAAAATCCGGAAAATGTTTTCCCGAAAAATATTTTCTCGTAAACGAACGGAGCTGCAAGTATCTTTTCGTTGGCATAAGAAAGTCTTGGTTTGTCGATGCATTGTCTCGCGGCGGAAGATAATATAGTTCTGTTTTCACTAGCATAGTGATGAGTCATCGACGCTTTTCACCCTTTTTCCTTATGAAAAAAGAAAAAGAAAAATCAAAAAGAGTTTTCGAATGAGTGTGTGCCTTGTGGGGTGGCGATTTCACAAGTAGACTCGAATGAATTTACGGAAGTGGAAGTTGGCCTTGGGCCATTGGCTCCGAAAAATGAATCCATGGAAGCCCTTTTCTGTCATTTCACTTGTACATCTACGTGGTTTTACGGAAGCCCACGCATACTGCATCCGGAGCCCAAAAGGCTTGCTTCGGCCCAGATTGACGGCTCCTCGCTAAATCCCCCCCAAAACAATCACAACAGCATAAGTCCCCCAATTTTATTTTCTTTTCGAAAGAAAATTATATTCATTGCTGAAAAAAAAAACACATAAGAAGTACGTAATTTTCGTGACAAAGCAAACTGAAACAGAGCAAAAAATATTGAAGAGCAAAGCCATATCTAGAAAACAAGGAGGATCAACGGAGTACCGGCAAAGGAAGCATACACATGTTTCACAAAAATGGATCTATCAATAAAAAAAATCAACGGCTAATCACTAAATCTCGTTTCTTTATCAGTGATGAGCACGCATAAGAAATTTCTCTTCCAATAACTACAACGTTGCTAGTTGGCATTGCATGCCTAAATTCAAGTTCGTCCACACCATCGCCATATGGAAACAACCAAATAGGTTGAATAAACACAGTTTTAACATTTGGAGGAGTAAATTTTCGTGATTCAACGAGACACTGAAGCTCATGCAATCATCATTCAAGCTGGAGGTAGAAAACTTGTAGAAGGTATCGAATTCCCAAAAACATATTTATTAAACTTCTAGATATAGATCGAGAAAGGATAACATCCAAATCTAGAATTAGATCGAGGAAGTTCAAACTCTCAAATCGACCATTAGACCGTGAGAAGAGAGCTCACACATCTAAATTGGGAGAGAAGAAATAGCACGAAAAGAACAATCAAACGTACACAGAACAAGAAAAGAGGAAGGGGAGAGTCGGACTAACTCAAACCCTCTCCCTTGGCTGAAGGTTGAAGAAGACTTTTGAAATAACAGAGAGTGAGGAAAAAGGAAAAGACTTTTTCAACTCTGGATTGTTTCCTTTCTCGCAATGTCTAAGTCCCAAGTCCCTCGAATTCAGAAGGAAGTATTTTTTGCATCAATTGTACCATGTGAAATGACACATGGAATTCAACAAAGAAAAACAACATGTGGATAAATCGAAAGCCAAATGCACAAATAGGCGAAACATTCTTACGCGTAACTAACGCGTGCAATTTACTCGATACAAGACAATCGAAGTCCTCGCTGTCCCATAGATCTCAATCTAGCAATGACACTTAGAATCACACTGCTGCCCCTACCTTTCGAGTGCGCCTTCTATGCTCGCCACTTACTTACGCACTTGCAACATCTCCCGTTCGGGCAATAGGGAGGAGAATTTTCGCAATTTGAGGTATTACTTGTGAACGTGAATTGCTTAATAGTGCTTCATCACTACCCGAGACACGCCATTTGATGGCCAAGCTTGAGGGGGCTCATATCTTCTGATTTCATACAAGACTTACTCAAAATTAACGGAAAGGTTATATCGTGAAGCCAATACGAGTGTTGTCTGGTTAAGCCACCGTTAACCGATGTATCACTTTCCTCAAGCATTGACCCAATCGGACATTTTGAAGAGCTTCAGCCAGGTCAGGTCATTGAATAAAAAAATGGATTGGCTGAACAAGGAAATTTACATAAATCACAGGATCAAAGTCACACATGAAACTCTAACTAATACATATGCATGGATGAAGTCCAATCTCCAAAACTAAAACTCAACATACCTCTGTATACATACAAAATGAAATAATCCAACACGAATCATGAAACCCTAGAAAGAGTACGCAGGATCGATCGATCCTTATTAAGAAAAGAAGGAAACACCAATGATCAAACCAATGATCAGAAGGAATCACAAATGATACAAAAATCTGGGACGGTCAGCCACAAGCCCTAGTGCTTCCGAGTGGTCTGGTGATACTTGTCTTTGATCCACCGGAACCCGACGGTGGTCCCCTCCTTGACCTTCTGCACGCCGTGCGATGCCGCCGACTTGGTCTTCACGAGGCCCTCTCCGACCTTCTGCTTGTACCGGTCGGTCCTGGTGGATCCGCCGAGCCTCTTGGACGCCTGCCCCGGGTTCGAATCCGGCTCCGGGGTGTGGTCCCACTGATCGGCCCACGTCGAGGATTCGTGGTTCGCCGCCATGTTCACCGGATCTCGATGCCGAAAGAACGAAAGAAAATTTCTAAGAGAGAGAAAGAGAGAGAGGGGAAGACGGTGGAGATGGCAACGTAGAAAAGTTTCCGGACCCGAAATGGGCGTTAGAGATTGCGTTCGTTCGTGTCACAGCTCGATCTCGATATATATGTAGCAAATGAACGACTGCAACGTTGGACGCGTGCGTCGTTCAACTTCGCGGTTTGCGTTTTCTGCAATGGGTGGGCCCAACATCTAGAAGCGATGTCCCAATTGGAGCTTGACACGTGGTCGTCTGGGATGAGGGCGAACAAAAGTCAGAATTTGCTACCAGGTGAAAAGACGGTAACGCCCTTCCCTTCCGTTCGGTGTCAACGCGCCCGACTGCGCTGGATCCGCGTGCTTTCTCGGATTTCTGGATGTATCTAGAAAATATTGACCGGAAACGTTTCAGCTGTAAGCAATTGCGGTCGCATTGATGTGAATGCGGCATTTCTGTTGTTAAATACCTAAACATGGTTCACATTATCTAAAGCATATCTTTACGCATTTACATATGATAACTTATGTTCTCATCTCTTGAATTTATTATGTTTTCTCGATGCCGTTTAACATATTGTATTTGGATTTTTAAATGTGTCTTGTTTGTTGTATATCGAGATCACGTTAATGATTTTTTGACACTTAAATATGCCAATATAAGAGATTCTTGGAAACTTAATTAGGTGCTCTTAGAGTATGCTCCTTTTCTTGCAAATAAAATGATACGAGAAAGGTTGATGATATAAATTAATGGGGATCCGAGAAAGATACTCTATCCCACAATTGGCCATGCCCTTGACCTTTCAAAGCGATTGCCTCCTGGTCTTTATATGACATCAACCCAATGCCTCGGATGCTTTTTGATCTATAGGATTCATACAATGGCAAGTGAATCTATATTTACAAGAGAGAAAGGCGTATTTATTAGCAGTATGTAATAGTTACTCCTCACATGTCTAGTCCAGTAGACAAGTAAAAGAATTTGAGCGATTTTGTGTTTATTTCGATGACAATGAAGCATAACAGTTGAGCGATTTTGTGTCGTATTCAATCTTGATGAAGGCAGTAATATAGCTATCTCTTGATTTTCGAAAGGGACGGAGGTCCTAAAAAAATTCATGGCTAGGTGCAGGCTATGTCTCCTGTTGACCTGCCATCCAAATAGGCATTAGTTATTCAACTTGGCATCCATGTGTACCTGCTGACATGGAATTTAGATGTCACGTTGGACAACATAAAAATAAAATAAAATGAGAGAGATGCGGCCATGGCCGCTTGAGCTTCACGCTTCAGGCTGATAGCGTCCATGGCCACGCGCTGCTTGCCACGGCCACCGCAAGCTTCAAACTAAATTTGGGTTCTGTTTTCAATTACCTCGAGGCTGTATCTACTTGCATGCTCTGCTGAGTCATCGCACAGAGCATTCATCCTCCAAGGTCGCTGTCGACAAGGGGAAAGCTGAGCACGGGGAACTCGATCCGGATCTAGGGTTCGGCTTGGCCTCGAGGGAATCCCGAACTGAGGTCTAGACCAAGCTTGTATGTGGGAAGTCAACAACCGTCGTTGGCCCTAGATCGAGAGTTGCAGAAGTTGGGAGTTGGAAAAGGGGATAGCAGGGCTGATCGGGCTCATCCAAGACTGTCAATGGTTTCCCTCGAGCTTGGATGGGGGGCCAGGGTCGCCGGCAACATCGTAGGCAAGAGACAGAGGCGGCAACATCGTGAGGGCAACGGCTGGTGGAGGAGTGAGACGAGACAGGAGGGAGGAGGTGAATACTACACAATGAATAGTTGGCAAACTTCTCTCTCAATTTTTATTTTTTTTGGTATTATGTTGTCTGACTTGGCACCTAAATTCCATGTTGGCAAGTATGCATGGATGCCATGTTGAATAACTAATGCCTACTTGGAATACATGTAAACGGGGATAGATTTAGAGCTGAAGCGAAAGTTGGGGGATTTTTCTTGGATAAAAAAAATATTTGGGTTAGAATTAGGATTGATGTAAAGTTGTACATTTTTTTAAAAAAAAAAAAATAAGAAGTACAGGATGGAATTGAGATTGCAGTTAAAGTTGGGGAATTTTTTTGAGGTAAAGAAAAGTTCTAAATAGAATTTAGACTATATCTGAAATTGAAGATTTCTAAGGGTATCAAACCCTTTTGAAAGGGAATTAGAACAAGGGTTTGACGTCCGAGGGCGGGGGGGGGGGGATTTTGTGTGGTCGAAGAGTCAACTATCGAATCCTTCTAGAATTGGTACATACAATGATACAAGTAACGGGAACTTCTTGTGGTTTAATACCGAAGCAAGCTCTAGATTCATTCATGTACGAGATCTGCGCTCCAAATTCCGAGGCCCATGAACCTTGAAGAACAATCAACGACCGAATACGATTGTTTGACTGAGATCCCCGGCCGAACTCCCTTCGGTTCGGCCCACGGACCTTATTTAGAAGCGCGCGACCAGCCCAGCCGAGCTTTGTCCCATAACCAATCCTGGGAGTAGTTTTTGAGTTCGCATCAAGATGTGAAACTTCGCCCTCCAATGTGAACAGCTAACCGACATTACAACTGACCGAGGGTAAATTCAGCGCTTCAAAAGGTGGAATTTCTTTTACACAAGGAAAAGCAACTCAGCCAATTTTCGGATCTAGAACGCCTCCCGGTTCTAGGTTTTTGGAGCTAAGAACTATTGGTTCGATTCTTAATTCTAAATCGTAGACATTTGACCTACTTGAATTCGATTGCTAAGAGATCTAATCCACTCGTAAAATTAATTAGGCCATGGAATCCTGAATTATGCAAATTCACGACTGGACCCATCTCCTAACTGAGGTGAAGAAATCATCATCATAATAAAACACAATTTTTATTATAGACTCATGATTTGGATATAAAGATTAATTATTATGGTTATTATTTTATATTCAAGCGTTGATATGGAGTATTTAACATTTCTTTACAAACAGCATTCACATATCCCTTCTATACATTTTACTTTGACTAGGAGTAGCACGGAAAATCGATCCCCCCTTCTATTTCCAAAATTCAATTTACCAAAATCATGTTCTTTTTAATACACGATGAATAATTTTTTCAAGAGGTGGAAAAAGCGTGAGTCATTCTCATTGTCCATACACCATTTTCTTATAACTCGGTAAGTCTTTCAATTGGCTTAGAAAAGAAAGTTTTGTATAATTCAAAAATCGTACTTATACGTTCTTTTGGAAAATAAATTTTGCCCTCCCGTCTTTTTGCTCGTAAATTGTTTTCTAATAGGATTTTATCAACGAGCGATTCAAGAACACTTGCTAAGAATCTAATGCTATATTAAGGAGATCGTGGAAAAACGAAGGGATGAAAATTCGGAGTGGAAAATTTCAAAAAATCTAAAGTTTTCATGGGGGCAAAAAGAGCGAGGAAAATTCAAAACCGCGAGTATTTTCCTCCCATTTCCTTCTTGAAGATCATTGGACATTAAAAAAAATATATTTTTTTACTTTTCAGCAGGCCATGAGTAAAAAGTGCAAATTCGAAAACATAATCCAATAAATCCTTTTTTTTTTTTGCTAAAATAATCCAATAAATCCTTATCAAGTGCCCTACGTGTACTTCTTTTCAGACAAATAAGATATCACTCTTTACACCAATAATTCTCGGTCTCCATCAATAATTTTACGATTAAAAAAAAAAAAAGTGGCATGCCGCGCGACTCTAATCTCTATCAGCTCAATCATCATTCATCAGCACCGGAAAACAACCCTCCAAAAAAAAAAAAAAAAAAAAAAAGTAAAAAGGAAAAACAGAGAAGCAGGAGGAGCAGGACAAGGCAAAAAGCTGAAAACGACAAAGGAGGAGGGAAGCTTCGCTGCATGCACGGCGGAGGAGGAAACGCTCCGCACCGTAAAAAAACTCAGAGCCACTCGCTCCTCCGGATCACGATTCGAACGTTCCCCCAATCCCTTTCCCTCTCTCTCTCTCTCTCTCTCTCTCTCTGCTGTACTCTCCTTTCGACGAAGCTGCGCGAGGAGGCGTACTGGCAATTCTGGGGAGTGAGTGAGTGACGTGACGAGAATCGACCGGCGCGGGTCGATTCGCGCATTCATTCATCCGTTCCGGTTCCTCTCTTCTCCAGTCCCGCCGCCTCTCCATTTCGCGATTCCAGGCTCGCTCGAGATCCGGATCTAGTTCGGTCCCTCCCACCCCCCCCACCGAGGATGGGAAGCGCCGAGGACAGAGTGATCGCCGTCATCATGGTCGGCGGCCCCACCAAAGGTACGCCCCCCGGGGGGGGCCTCCCTGAGCCAGATTTAGCGTGTGCGTCGAATGCGTTTTGCCGGATCAGAATGGCAGTACCTGTCTGCATGCGTGTTCGTGTCTTGTCGGAATGTCGGTGTTGTTCGTGGAAATCAGCACTGATATTGTTGTTGCGGTTATGTTAATTGCCTCGAACCGGATGGAAGTAACTGTTCATGTGTTCTCCAATCATGGATGTCGAGCTTTGAGTGATGAATTGAATGCGTGCGTTCAATGTGGAGGAAAGTTATGCGCTTTGGATCATTACTAAGGCTGTTGCGTTTGCCGTGATTTTTCCCATCTTGCAGGTACTCGATTTCGACCGCTGTCGCTGAATATTCCGAAGCCGCTTTTCCCTTTAGCGGGGCAGCCCATGGTTCACCATCCAATCTCTGCTTGTAAAAGAGTACGTCTTGTTTTCGGATATATATTTAATTAAGAGAGTATTGCTGGTTGTGGATTGCTTGGGTACCGTTACCTTTTTGCTCACTGCAAATTTCAAGTGATTGGGGACGCCGGTTGTTGTGTAGATTCCAAATCTAGCTCAGATCTATCTCGTGGGTTTCTATGAGGAGCGTGAATTCGCGCTGTACGTGTCCTCAATTTCGAACGAACTTAAGGTCCCCGTCAGGCAAGTTCTTCTCACTTTCGCATGTAGACCACTTTAGAAGCTCACTCAATTGGTTTCATTGGATGTTGTTGTAATTTTTGTCTGTCGCTTTCAGATATCTAAAGGAAGACAAGCCACATGGTTCTGCTGGTGGTCTGTATAACTTCAGAGATCTGATAATGGAAGACAGCCCGGTTTGACTTCTTATGCCTTTCCCCTTCTCTGTATTGAGTATGCCATTGCTTTCTTTCCTTCTTGCCTTTTCGATCTCAAGTGCACCAAGGCAAGGTTTACTTCATGCCATTGGGATCTACCCATTCTCTGGGGTCCTGCCACTGGATCCGAAGTTTGGCTTTTAGGTCTTGACTGATTATATCTGCCATGGAAGCAATTGAAACGCAGCTGACAGCAGTCTTGGTCTCCTTTGATTTTCTTCAGAGCTAATCTGTTGAAACAAGTTTGTCTGTACTTAAATTAACCGTCCTCAGTTTCAGTTGAATATAGTTTCTGCCTGTTTCTGGCCAAATATTTGCCTCTTTATTGTCTCGCATAATTGCGGTGGATTTAGGATTCCATCTTACTTAATTAATTGTTAAGTTCTTCTGGTACTTTCCAGCTAGAAAACTGATAGCCTTGCTTATTGTTTCTTTGTAGTCTCATATCTTCTTGCTGAACTGTGATGTTTGCTGCAGTTTCCCATTGCCAGAAATGCTTGGTAACTATCGTCCTTTTGCTTAAAATGAACTTTGCTTTCCTATTGTGATGATTGTAATTTTTATGTGGTTTCTTTTCTTTGGTTGCTGTGGAAGCTACACCACCATTATTTGTTGGTCGAGGAAATCTTAGTTCCATTCTTCCCTGTCATATTTGCAGAGGCTCATATAAGTTACGGTGCGATGGGAACCCTTCTCGTGATTAAGGTTGGTCAATTACTTCTTGTCTTTCTGTAGGCTCTCCATTCACGTCTCTTATTCTTTGTATGTCCTTCAGGTCTTTGCAGAATCAGCAAGCCAGTTTGGTGAACTTATAGCTGATCCAAGTACCAAAGAGTTGTTGCATTACACAGAGAAACCAGAGACATTTGTATGTTCTTGAAGAGATTCGTTTCTTTGCCAACTTGCACAACTGAGCTTCTGGCATACTCTAGATCGGCATTCATCTTACAACCCATTATCTTTTTTTCTTTGTCTCCCCTAAAGATCTTATATTACATTATGATGCAGGTGAGTGACCTGATAAATTGTGGTGTTTACATATTTACACCAGATATATTCAGTGCCATCCGCAATGTGTCCACTCAACGGAAAGACAGAGGTCAGTTAAATCAATGCGGAAACTGCTGTGTACATATGCTTTTGCTAAAGTCCTTTAGGTTCTAGATGCAGACTTTGTTACTGGAAAATGTTTCATTTTGCAATTTTAGCGATTTCTGCAGCTTCCTGACTAAAATCTGCTTTGCTAATTAAGAATTCATGTATGGCTTTTCAATTTACTTTGGAGCAGCTTCTATAATTAATGTGGTTTCGAACTGACTTTTCATTATTTCCCAGCCAATTTGAAACGTGTATCCAGCTTTGAGGCCTTACAACCGGCGACAAGGTACGCATGTCACTTTTTTTAGAGCCTTCTGCTCTTTGCTGGGACATCTACTTATACAGTGGAGGCATGGGTTATGCACGCTGTGACTTTGTATGATCATTTTGTAGCAATCTAATTCTGATGATTTTGTTGTCTGGAATATGCCTTCTATTCGAGAAACAAGGATGAATAGCGTAATGGTACTAAACAAATTACCGACGGCAATCTATTCTAATGGAAGTAAATGGAAAATGATAGACCGTCTGCCTATGTAGTGAAATCAAGCAGAAATTCTGTTGAGAATTATGGCTCATACATTGTTTTTGCATGTGATGGAGCTTTGTCAAATCTGTCTAGGAGATATTTTCAGACTCAATATTGTAAGTCTAATAGTACTTCTCTAATGAATGGCATTCTTTGTTATGTTGCAATTTATACTCTACATGACTTGGTGTTCATTCATTGTTTATGAGTTCGACAATGCTCTTCATGTTTTCTGGCCCTGTTTTTGGCTGTTTTGTGACTTATGTCTTAGCATTAGAATCCTTTTTCTCTTCTTATGTTGTCGTTCCTAATTTATATGCAATTCAACAGAAATCTCCCCACAGATTTCATGCGATTGGATCAAGATATCTTATCACCTCTAGCTGGAAAAAGGCAGCTATATACATATGAAACCATGGACTTCTGGGAACAAATAAAGACTCCAGGGTATGCCGGATATAATATTGTTTTTTCAATCTATTTTTGGCGACTTAAATTTGAACGGTCTTGTAACTGATTTAATGTTTCAAATCCTGCAGAATGTCCTTAAAATGTTCAGGTTTGTATCTTGCACAGTTTCGCTCTACCTCTCCCCATCTTTTGGCAAGTGGAGATGGTACAAAGGGTGCTACCATTGTTGGTGATGTCTATGTTCATCCATCGGCGAAAGTGCACCCCACTGCCAAGGTCTTTTTTTTTTTTTTCTTAATTTCTTCTTGATTTGCTTGAATTATCTGTTTATATCCACTGATATCTTATGATGTTTGAACATTGAAACTTTCCTTACATGATGATATGTTGAACAATATATGCACATACCGTTGAAAAATTCCACTATTCTGATGTAAGGTGTTGCTCTTGTTATTTGTTTGATATAATTGTCAAGGTTTCATCAGGATCATTTGAGTGGATGCTTGTATTAATATCCATATGACAGAAGTTTGAAAATATCAGATATCAACTTGAGCAACTTTGAGATTGGCCAATTATTTTTAATTGCTGAGACATGTTTAGCAATAGAACAGTCAAAGATATGAATTCTCTACACCACCTTCATGGATGTCAACCATTCAAAAGTTTCTCAGTAGTTACACAGTCCTTTGTTACATTTTGATATTTTCCCCTCCCAATTTATATTTGAAGCTTCTATATTTGTATGGAGCAGATTGGACCTAATGTCTCCATATCAGCTAACGCACGTGTAGGAGCAGGTGCCAGGCTCATGAATTGTATCATCCTCGATGATGTTGAGATCAAGGTTTGTTATTAGTCACAGGATATGAGAATGCAGCAATTTGATCACAAGCTTGACGTTTATGTGTTTCCTCATTCAGGAAAATGCAGTGGTCACTCATTCAATTGTTGGGTGGAAATCTTCCATCGGGAAATGGTCACGTGCCCAGGCAAGTGAAAAGACTTGGCCAGAATAGTATAATTTATCATGGATGAGTAAATAACAGTTTGCTGTCTAACTTCTGAATAGTGCATGCAAAGATGTACGTTATATTAGCTTCACTCAGTAGCTTCTCCCCTCAACATGCTAAAGAAGTTCGTTTCAGGCTTATAGTTTAAAAAACTTAGGTTGAGAATATACTAAACAACAAGAATGCCTTATAAAAGCTTCTCTCTATTCATCATGTGCCCTTTTTCATTCGGCATCTTGAATGGTTTTGGCCCATTAATTTTATGTAAATTACTGATTACAGGGTGGAGGAGACTACAATGCGAAGCTTGGAATAACAATCCTCGGTACCTCTGAGATGCTTCCTATCCCTATGTAGTTTTATGTCAAGTTGTAGATATTTGGACAGCTTTGAGCTTATGTTGAAGTATCTTAATGCAGGTGAAGCTGTGACCGTTGAAGATGAGGTGGTGGTAATCAACAGCATCGTCCTTCCCAACAAGACTATGAATATCAGTGTTCAAGAGGAGATAATTTTATGATACAGCTACTCGGCAAAACAATAATAATGGTGATACTAGCGGATAGCACCTGATGGATGGTTCAAATGATTGATGAATTCGACACTGGGTGCTGGAATAAGGGTTTAAGCTGAGATTAACGACCCGAAGATAAAAGTCTCCCGTTCTCATTGTTGGGCTTGTATGTTTTACTATTGAACTGTAAAAAGCTCTCAGATTACTAGCTTATCGCGGGCTGTATATGGTGTATTTGAAACTAGAGCAGAATGTGTGACTATGCATATTTCCTGGTTACTTATGGTTATTCAGACATGGTAATGAGAAAGACCGTGAGGGATCTTTTCTTGAACTGCAGAGCCCTCAAATCTCTTTTGGGAAATTAATTGATGAAGAGTTACTTTAGACACTCATGAGAGGAATCGGGAATACCGATCACCACTCTACTTATGTAGCTTCAGCGGATTTCAGGCCAGACAAAATCCTAGATGGTTGACCTTGTAACTGAAGTAACCATAATGGTTCTATATAAGTAAGATATTTTCATGGCTTCAGCTATTTTATCCCCTCCACGTTTGAGGAATTCTAAAATGAAAAGTAAAATCAAGGAATCGGGTTATCATATAGGGAGCTATATATGGTCAAACTGCAATTTATTGCAAATTAAGAATTGTCTTATGCTGCATCTATCCATCCTTTGCCGCCCCTAGTATTCATCTTCGATGCAGCGACGACAAACATCATGTGCTGCAGCACCTTAAGATTCAATCTATTTCTGCGCCATCTTCTCTTCCAAATCACACTTTCCCCCACGACGTGATCATACGCATGCTAAAATTGGATGCCGCCTAGAAGAGAGTGCCCATCAAAGTAGTCGACTATTACCAAACTAGTAGAATGGTAATATGCCTGTATGTTGTGATCTACAAAAGAAGACTACTGAAAGTTACGGCATCGAGATTATGCACAAAACAAGATGGCCTCCAATTCCAATAGAGGATGAAGAGCAATCGGCTAGGTGTCCTGCCAAATTCAGAGAGACCCCGGAGCATCATGTATTTGCGCTAGAGTGGCTCTTCCCAGCAACTTCAGAGAACCAAGATTTCCATGCTTCCGTGTAGTGGCCGAAGATATCCCTCAAGGCTGCAACATCACAAGAAAACAAATGGTGTGAGAACGAATCGCATGTCAATGTGCAACGTAGATGTTTCAATCGACTAGAAAAGCGGAAAAAACAAATCCAAATGGGCCTCTTTTCTGCATTAACTGACCTTTTAAGGACAAGAAGGTAGTGTATGTACGTGTTTCTGGTGACCCAGCGGGGGTTGAGACGATGCAGTTCACTTTTCACTTTGGAAAGTTGGTATATGCCTGAGCTAAAGGTTTCACCAGGACGTTGTACAGAACCAAATCCAATCAGACAGACACTAGACGGCCCTAAATAATGACACTTTACACTTATAACATGACCATGACCCTGACCCCAGCAAAGATGAATTAACAGTTGCAATAAGCTAAATTTGATGATAATCTAGTTGAGATGGCCTGGAATTTTAACATCGCAGCCAAGATTCAAACTTTTAAAGTGAGGGTTCTTAGCTGATGGAGTAATGCATTGGAAGCAAATTGTCTTGGTTTTCTAGTGTAATTTCAACTACTAGCAGTTGAATGTAGACCAAGGTGTCATACTGCAATAAATAATTGACAGCTTTGGATGTCAGCCATGGCAACATCGGCTCCAGCTAGTGTTTTCTCTCTACTAAACATCATTAATTTCATCATTCACCATTTGATAAACATGAAATACCTTGGTTGTGATATTGAGGACTATACTCAGATGCAAGACTCTCCCAGTCACGGGGTTGATGCTGCGTACTTCTGTTCTCGGTCCTCGAGGCAATGACTTTGGGAATTTGTGAGGAGCAAAAGGACCAAACTGGTAGCTCTTTGAATTCTCCTTTGAGTCCTGCTCTGACTTGCTTCTACTGAGCTCCTTTATTAGTCTCTCATTCTTCGACTGTTTTTGTGCCTTTGAATTGATGTTTGGAACTCCCTCAACTAAGGGACTCATTTTATTTCTCTTGAAATCAGTGTTCGTGATTTCAGTACCAAACATTCTCTTCTTAGGGTCATCGATGATTAGAGCATCAACAGATCCAGTCCATTTCTCTCTGGGCCCTAACCACCTGAAAGCATTCTTCCTCGTATCTGTAGTATGGGTCTGCATATGACCAAAGAAACATCGAAGTCTTAGAATTTATTTTCCGCTTTAGCAAGAAAGATTTGGTGAATAGTACGACAGCACTCAGTGTATTGACAATTTCGTGCTTCATACTTGAAATCTTTACCTTCTCAATAAGGTTCATAGAAGACAATACATTGGCAATGTCATAGAGTCGCCTTACTTTGGCTGCAGAATGATTCATTGTGAAAACTCAAATTAGATTTTCCAAGCTCCCCTCATCAGCAAAATGAGACACAAAGAGGAAGATGATTACTACTTCTCATGATTGAACTCTGACCATCTCCCAGCAATATTTTAGCAGCTTCATCAAGGGAGAACACAGCCACCTTAGCAATTGTAATGATACAGAGATGTGAACGCTCACATATCACATTATAACAGTGGAGAGCAAATGAGAAGTTTTCCCAAATTAAAACTGAACAGAAGTACAAGACTCACATTTGAGCAGATAAAAATCTTCACAAAGTTTCGAGTCAAAAGTCCCAAAGATTTCTCTCTTCTATTGTCTGAGATGTCACCCAAAGAAAGGTTTCAGGATAATAAATTGATGGTGATAGTCAAGGATGCTCAGAGCAATCAAATATCATCCTTCCAAATTTCCCTAGTAATCATACTAAAACTGTCTTAGATTGGGTTATACAGTAAAATACTTAACAAAGAATTTGCCACCAAATATTAGCAGAAAATGTTGTAAAATGGGCACAAACAAACAGATTAGAGGACAAAATATCCAAAGTTAAATCGCAAAATTGTACAATACAGCCTCCAAAGAGATCACCTGATGTTGCTGATCCAGAAGCTTTGAGCACCGGTGCAGGGTTGGATTGGTCCTCCTGACTACTAATGTTTGGATCAGAATATACTTCATCTTCCTCTTCGTCATCTGATACCTAGAAAGAACACCAGGGTTGAATCAAAGCGACGCACTTGAAAATTTTTTTTTGGTTGAATTGAATTGAATTGAATTGGATGCATTCTGAAAGCTTAGAGAACAAAGGGTTCCCATGTTCTCACTCTATTGTAGCTAGCAAAATTGGATACGCTGAAGTTCTCCCGCAACCCCTCTTCCTGAATTGAAAACCAACAACGAATTATATTAGACATTTCTGAAAATACTTCAATTGCGGTTCTTACTTGTATAGGATTTCAGCGAGAGAACCACCTTAAGCTTTTTTAGAGCCCCGGGAATTCCTCCGAACCCTTTCCAGGTATACTGGTTCTTGGCTTTTCTTACTAGAACCTGAAAATCACGTTCATTCCCTCAACAATGGAGTCAAAACAATATCTTCAGAATTCCATAA
Source organism: Eucalyptus microcorys (assembly GCA_014182515.1). Lineage (NCBI taxonomy): Eukaryota > Viridiplantae > Streptophyta > Magnoliopsida > Myrtales > Myrtaceae > Eucalyptus > Eucalyptus microcorys. Next base: position 26,477,613 of record CM024572.1, read on the forward strand.
GAAGAACCCCAGTGAAGAAAAACTCACTCCAATGCTCTCCAGAACGTTGACGATATCGTAGATCCGTCGCCTCTCCACGCCTGTAAATCCCAAAACTCCCCATCTTATGCCAATTCGATCGAATAAATGCACGGTCCTGCCCTAAACTATCAGGGGCAGCCACCAAAGGAAAAGAAAAAGGAACTAGAGTTCGGACCTAATCGCGACGCGGCCTCGTCGAGGCCGATCAAATCCACGCCTTCTCGATCGTATAATCTCAAGAAGCTGCATCCACCATTCAAGATTTACAAGCATGTCCAATATAAAGAACCGGACACGTTATTTTATTAAAAAAAAAAATAAAAACCAGATTTAGGGAGAGAGAGAGAACTTGGAGCAAAGAAGGCCGAGGGATTTCTGCTTCCTGCTGTAACTGGGAAGCTTCTGTAGAGATTCCGATGGATTGAGAGAAGGGATGGACGCCATCTTCAAACCTCCGATGAACGGAAACAGCTAGAGAGAGAGAGAGAGAGAGAGAGAGAGAGAGCGGCGACCTTTTTTTGGCGGGTTTGAAATTTTGAAAGGGACACGAGCGCGAACTTACCACTGACTTGAAGATGGAAGAGAGGGCTGGTGTCTTGGGCCTTCCTTACTATTACCCCAATCAATTTTTTGTTTTCCAAATTTCAAGATATTAGAATGCGTTCAGTTCAACTTTGCAAATAAGTTATAATGCAAATGTTGAAAGTCAAAACCCTTTAGAGGAATACAAATTATGTTTGGTAAAAACACTTTACAAATGGGTAGTTTGCAAAAGGGCTTTGAGTTTAAGTAGTGTTTGGCAAAATAAATTTTGCAATAGGCTTTGACTATAATTTTTGTATTCTTATTTTTTTATTAAAAATGAACATAAACCCTTTGCTGAAGCCAACAAAGGGTTACAACCACTAGCGAGTCGGATCTGACGTTGGTAGCCATCGACTCACGTTGCCCAACCTCAAGCCACCTTTGGTGAGAGTTGTGCAACCTTAGGTGACTTGGGCAACCCTTGATGAGGGTTGGGCAACCTAAGAAATGGTCCTAGGTTGTGCAAGACCTGGTGGTGGCTACCTAAGATTGTGCAACCTAGGTGACCATCGCTTGGATCTTGCAACCTTAGGTCGCCCTCACTTGAGTGTTGCAACCCACGCGGCAGTTGCCTGAGGTTGGGCAACCCTTGCCAACCACTTGTTGGCCCTTTGTTAGCTAAATTTGGCCTTGCCAACTCTTCATTGGTTGGATCTACCTTCACAAGTTGCCATTGCATGAAAAAAAATGAATAGTTACGCAAAGTGACAAAATTGGAAAACTAAAAAATTGATGATGATAGTTTTAGAAGAAAAAATATTTTAATCTTAATTTTAGCATTTCATAAATGTTACATTAGAAGGTTGAGTGTGAATAGTATTTTCAAGACCAGCATTTGACCAAAAATTATTTTAAAATACTTGCCAAACCTCCACCATTTATCCAAAAACTTTTTCAAAAAAGATCTTGCTAAATCAAACGCACTCCATGATTTTTAATTACCTTAAAATTTAGACTTTGTGAGCTTTAAATTAAAAAGATCTTGGCGAAGCTGAATTTACAAACTATTTTTTTGACCATGAAAAATTCTAATAAGATAGATTACTTTTTAATTACCTTTAAATTTAGACATCAATGCCACATATGCGGTTTGTAGAGTTTTAAATTAAAAAGAAATGCGATTCCATAAATTAAAAAGAAATGCGATTCCAATGAGTAAACCTAATATCGCAGCACGCTCGCGTACATGGAGTCAGGCGGTCGACTATGAGAAGAAAATGGGTAATTCAATGCGGAAGCAGATAAAATGAAAGGTCATAAGGCGATTTCGGTTTGAAATGGAGATGTGGTAGGCAAAAATCATCCAACGCGAGAAAATTTGAGTATTTCTCACGTTTTGGCGATGTAACTCAAATGCAGTTCATACTACAAAGGCCAAATTTGCTGGAGAGAGTCCACTGTTTTTCATTGTTACCACGTCATACCGCATACATCGGACAGTCGTTTCAATTTAGAGACGAGTCTCGTACAAGATTTCTTCCATTGAATAGTTAAAGTATTAAGTTACATGCATGATTCGCAAGCATTTGCCAATGGAGAAGACAAGTTGACATCGGCTCCCAAAATGCAAGGAATCGGATCGACTTATGTGTTACAGCACCGGTGGAATATAAGCTGGCCGATGGCTATACAAATAAGACAGCATCTTCAAAATCAGATTTCAATACGACAGGCGACTCACACTATCCACAGGTTGCAACCGTCGATTGTACCTTTAAAAAGCTTGACAGCACTAACCAATATATCGTCATGGTCACCAGGTAATTGCAGAAGGGGAAAAAGCACGAGGACCATGCGGCTTCATTCCTTCGTGCAGATCTTGAGAATTTAGGAGGGAGTCTTGTCAGTCTCCCAGTCCATGCCCATGCCACCGAAAACTCTGCCCGTCACATTCCTTTTAAAATCTTCCCAATTTTCAAAAGCACATCTCCTCAGCAATTCCATAAAAGGATGGTTCCAGATTCTTCCATCAACCTGTTTTTTCACTTATGCTTTTCGAGCACGGTCACGCCATGAACCTTGTTGCCTAGCCAGTACCTAATTTTATGGGAAAAACAACTTGGATTCACCTTAGTATCTGAGGAAGCACCTCAAATGAAAACTAGGAGAAATTGATTTAAGTTCATACCTTTTCGCTGACGAGGCTTGCTACAGGGATATTCTCAGCACTCTTGTTTTCATTCTCCACATTGGGCTCCTGCTCTTGGACTGATAAAGTATGTGAAGATCCAAACATGGCTTCATCATGTGCAGCCTTTAGCTGTTCCTCCCTTCTCGTCTTCACCATGATGTAAAAAAGAATCAGATGCTTACAAAAGATGCTTTATCATGTAGTCCTCTATTATCAGAGCAATTAGATTGATTTAACCAAATTCAGACTTCAGAGCACCTCTACAGCTGAAAAACGGAAGCTCTGCCCAATATGCTTGACTAAGGCTACATCATCTTCAGCAGCTGCAGAAACAATGGATATCCATAGTCAGTAGTCCATTGAATTCGTCTCAGGTTTCTGTCCATGCTAATTAGCAATTAGAAAGTTGCTGTTATGAGAATGCCACTACCACAGTGATCAGCTTTAAAAGTATTACAGTAAATCCCTTGTATGCTCTAAAATCATGACTAGGGATTTGCACTAACTATGTTCATGCTATACTATTGATTAGTAAAGTGTCAGAGCAGAAGCAAACCAATTTTCTGAAAACCATATGATCAAAAGATTGCAAACCACACCCCAATTCCTCCTCATCGAAACTTAAGCCTCCCTAAAAAGAGTCCTTTATCAAAAAGGCCACTCTTTGTGAACTCAAAGAAGGATGATTTCAAAATATTGCTAAACTACTTTTTCTTCTCATCCGTTGGAAAATAAATGTTATTGAACTAGCATGCCTCAATGATTCCGTGATCACAACATTTTTCATCAATGCTGAAATGTGCATCACTGGAACCAAGCGTCGGGGAGAGAACTACCTAACAAGGTGTGAATAGAAATCCAAACAACAAACTGTCCAGGTCACTTGACTAATAAGATACACACACAACTTGAACGACAAGAGTCACAAGCAAGAAACCAGAGCCACTGGAACATTTGCAAGTTAAAGCAAAACAAGCATTCTCAATCAAACTTCTTTATAGTTTACACAATTGACAAGAGTGCAAACCCCAAGCAACAAACTGGAAATTGCGGAAACAACATGTTTACATGCACGGTAAGTTAACTTGTGGGAGTAAGGCTTTAACCTTCAATTTCCTCATCATCAAGTGGAGCATCTTTGTCAAACTTGAATCTTTCCCAGCCGGGGCCCATTCCATTTGATTCATCTTTTTCAGCTGCGATTCATCACAAAACATTGAATAAGCCTAAAAGAACGACCATATCTTGACAACATAGGAAATATGTTTCCCCAGAGAATGTTCCAGAAAGGGAATGCAGACAGTAGAATCACCAAGACGACATTCATTTTACCAGTTTCAGCAAGCTGAAGTTTCATCTTGGCTTTAACCTTTTCAGCTGCAGTCTGTTCACGAAACAAAAGCTTAACACGTTTAAGAACAAGACTATAGTCACAAAATGCGATTCAATTCGACGCAACTGGACAAGGCATTACTCATTCATAGCATCAACATAGACATGCAATGTCCTCTTGCTTAGATTCAAAACTCAAGCTAAGAAGACAAGCATACCATCTTATCGTATCCATCGATCAACCGCGAATAATCAACCGCCTTTCCACCGCCATTCTGCGCCTTCCCCGATCTTTCCATTTCCCTATTCTCTCTGTAATCACTCCTACTCTTCTCCGACCTCCGCCTCTCTCGAGGAGAAGATCCCCGTGCCCTCCCGGACCTCCGCGGCGACGCACTCCTGCCCCTGCTCCTACTTCTCCTCCTTCGGTCCCTATCTCTCTCCCTATCCCTATCCCTATCCCTGTCCCTCTCCTTCTCTCTATACCTATCTCTCTCCGTGCTCCTGCTTCTCCTCCTCGACCGCCTCTCCCTCTCCGCACTCCTCGACCGGTGCCTCCGACTCCCGCGATCTCCCCGCTCGTTCCGATCCGAAACCCTAGACTGACGCTTGTCGTCGTCATCGGGCTTCCTCTTGAGCTTGTTCTGGATAGACTCGAGCTGAGACTGCTTCTCGAGCTGCGAGGTCCTGGTGGGGCTGGATGCTCTGACGAAGTTGCTCATGAAAGAAGAGGAGGACGTAGAAGAAGCGGAGACGAAGGCCGATCCCCTGGAGGGAGGAGGGGCCGAGTCATTGGAGGCCGAGAAGCCGAGTCCTTGCTTGAACCTCGCGGCGCCCTCGCCTTTCCGAGTGAGCTCGTCGTAGTACGCCGCCGCTTTCTCCTCCTCCATCGATGGCGATACCGGTGCTTCTCCGACGGGGGTGAGAATGGAAGAAGAAAGAAGCAGCGCAAGCAGGGAAAGAAGGTTTTGGGCCGGACATTTCTCAAATGAGATCCTTATCGGGCCTTTTAATTGGGCCTTTGGGTCTAAAAAATAAGCCCATTTGATTTATGCTGTTCTCAAAGTTCTATTATTGTACCTAGATAATCAGACGACCGTACACTTGTACCTTTGCTTAAAGTAAATATCGTTTTGGCTAAGTGATTTTGGTGTAAATTTTTTTTTAAGTAGCTTTAAAATTTTTAAAAAAGAAGAATAGAGGAAGGTCCTCCTTTCATCATCTCCGTCGTGGAAAGCTAAGCGTCCTCTTAATGATCCAAGTGTGGCCCAGACGTTTCCAATAAAGTATTTATAATCATTTACATTGTTTGGTATATATGACTATCTTTTACAAATGGAGATAGTGATCTAAGTGTGGGCTTAGGCGTTTTCACTATTTATAGTCTCCATCATGGAAATAGAAGCCGGTTATGAGCCCAAACAAAACCTCTGAGATTGTATGACCCTGGCAAGGCACTCTGGTGACATATGTTTGGGGAGAAAAGGCTTAGGTAACCCTAGCCCAATGAACCTTGACCCTGGCGAAGCGAGATATTGCGACCATCGACCTTGGCAATTCTCGACTTGCGATATCTCCTTGAGCCACATCTCCAAATCTTGCCTATTAGACCTGGGACCCTTGGCGACTGTTGGTGACGATATGCTAGCCTTGCGTGACCCTCGGTAGAGCTTCACTAGCAACCTACATAGGCAAGTTAGAGACGATGGACAGCTTTTTATGAGGGTAAGATTGGAATATAAAAATATTAGCAAGGTCAATTTTGGAAAAGTTCATTAGCCTTGAAACTTGCCTTATAAGAATGCTGAAATCCCAAAGCATATTTTAAGATAAAAAAAATCCTTTAAAAAAGATGAATCAAATGCAACTTTAATTTGTCCCTATGGAAATGGAAATGAGATGTGCACATATTAAATATACCTGATGCAAAAAGAACCAAAAAATTCATAGAGTTGATAGTCATATAAGCTAGTGATTCATGTTTAACACACATGTTAGTATTCAAAGATCATGATTTTCTAACAAACTGTGGTGAAAGCATGCTAATCCATGTGGATAAATGAGGTGAAGTGTATTATTATCATATTATATTGAAGTTTTATCTCTGTCTTTCACATTTTATATTGTCATATGTACCTCGATAATGGGTCCTGCCCTATTAATCTCAATAGCCACAACATAATGGTTCTACATCATTTGTACACATGTGACCTCTTTGTTGGGCTAATAAAATATTTCTACTTCAGTTCATCGTAGAACATAGTGCTTGATAATTTAGCCACGTCTATTTTTGATGATCACTTGAAAGGAAAAACAAAAAATGAAAGAAAGATACTCCATTAGTCACATGCAAGTGATTTGTTCTATTTATCAATATTAAAAAAAATCTATCTTTTCCCCTGTTATCTATGGCACAAAACTAGTACAACTTCGCATTATCAAAATGGAAAGGGTGTTACAATCACCAAGAAAAGAAGGGGCGTGTTCCAATGTGTTTCCGTGCAGCATCCTATTGGCTGCCCCCTGCCAGTGCCATCCACGCGATGACAAGCTTGGAAAGAGTCTGCTTCTAGGAAAGTAGATAGGCGACTTTCTGGGCATGTCACTAAACGTTCGAATAAAGCAAACGGTACAAATCATGTCATATGTGATGTTAGATCCACATTGGTTGTTATGATTAGCTTTTTTTTACCAAAAAAGAAAAATAGCAACTTTCACTTGGATGGAATTTTGGCAAAACTTTCAAGTCACATAAAGATGTACAAGTTCACTCATGGAACAATTTATAGTACTTACGTCAGCTATATATGTCGACATAGTATTTACTTTACCATGTTAGCATTCATTTCCATCTCATAGGTCATATATATATATATATCCATTACGACGGATACTCTAATCGTGGCCAAAATTGTCCCTCAAAATAGAAGTTAGTGCCATGTGACACATGAAAGTTCAAGCAAAAAACGTCTCTAGAACAAAAGTTTGTATCTTTCCTTGTAACACTCAAAATTGGAGGCCAATATGGTCTTCCTAACGAAAATCCACAAATTTTTTTTCCATCAAAGTTCTCATGAATTACAAACTGGTGATTGGTCCCCAGAAAAAGGGTAAAATCTCCATAGCCACATTTTACATCTTGATACCGAAATTTCTTCATTTATGCAGGGCAACCCACTTTCGGTTTCTCCCGTTGTTCACGTACAAAGTAAATTGTCCTGAACTTTCCCCAGATCCGGAGCCCACGCTCTCGACGGCACCGGCCGGAAATGATTCTATTCATTCCTCTTTGCATATTATTTTGAGACAACAAACGCGCACTTGCCAATTGAAAAAGGTGAAAAAGCACACATGTCTGTCTTATCGCAAAACCCCAAACGAACAAGCGAGGCCATTTCCAAGCAATTATACAAAGACCCCGACCCAAAAGCAATGTCACCAACAAGTCAAGTCAGCGATAGGCGCAATGACGGAAAAGCCCAGGGACGAAGCTTCACTCCCCGTTGCCTTCGAGCAGCCACCAAAGGGACAGTTGCGTTAACTCACCCCTCTCCACCTTCCCCACATCTCGCCCGGCTGAATCTGTCGATAATTTACAACAACCCTTCAAATAGGAGCAGCAGCAGCAGCAGACGAGGAAGAAGTCATGGACATCGACACGGGAAGCCGTGGGCGAGAACTGGGCATCAAAGATGAGGTGATCAAGAAAGCTTGCTCCATCTCCATCAGAGCTCACCAGGCTCCAGCGGAGAAGCCCTTCCTCGTCGAGAAGATTCGCGGCAGCCCCTCGCAGGTCGTCATCGCCTTCTCCGGGACTTGGACTTCCGATGCGTGGTCCGCCCGAGATGGCACAGCCAGAGCTTTCGGAGAGACCGAGGTCAACCTCGACTCGTTCCCTTCTCTCAGGAGCATCGGCAATGACATAACCGCTAAGGTCAACGAGGCCTCCATGACCCAATTCCTACAGATTATGGAGAAGTCAGCGCTCCGCAGCGAGGTACTCTTGAATCTTGAATTCATTTCCAGTTTCTTCAGATGCCATTACTTTTTCATCACATAGCGGTTGACGTATATATCACATCGCCAACGATATGGTTAAATTCAATTTCTCTGGACATGGTCTTACTGTGTTAGCAATGGAAGAGATGTTGGTCATTGACCACGTGTCCAAGCGAAAATTTTTAGGGCCAGAATCTAACCGGGATTTGTCTTTTGTTTCCAGATGGAGAAGGCAATGGGGGAAAGTAAGCCAATAATATTCGCTGGCCATTCTTTAGGCGGTCCGATTGCGATATACGCGACCATTTGGTTACTCGAAGAGTACAAAAGATTGAAAAGAGTCTGACTCATGGCCCTTTCTGTTTAACGTTCGGATCCCCTCTTACCACCGACCGCATCTTTTGCCATGCCGTCCGACGAGAGGAGTGGTCGGACCGCTTTGTCCACTTTGTCATGATCCATGACATTGTTCCCAGGATTTTGCTCGCCCCTCTCTCCTCCACAAAAGAGTTCCTAGAACAAATCCTCCCGTACCTCATCTCGCCTTCTGCACATCACAAAGCTGATTCGATTGACAAGTCGAAATTGACTGCCTTATTTGACAACGTGATGAGGAATGCATCATGTGTTACAAGCCACGCGGCATGCATTCTAATGGGCAGCACAAATATGCTTTTAGATACCATGACTAAATTCGTTGAGCTAAGTCCTTACCGACCATGTGGGCAGTATGTCTTTTGCACTGGGACTGGCCGGTTGGTTGTCGTGAAGAACCCAGATGCTGTCTTTCAATTGTTGTTTTACTCTTTACAGCTCATGTCTGGATCAGAGTCTCAGCAGGCGGCAGCAGCAAGCTTACTGGCACATCTGGCTTATGAAGATGGAATGGACAAAAACTTGGACATGCGCAATGCAATTCACTTGGAGAACCTCCGCGAATTACCTCTCAGCTCAGATAATACTGCAGATATTGCGACCAAGACAATCGTCGACACCCTAAATGACCTTAATCTAGTAAGTTGGTTCCCCTGGCCTAAGGATTTTCCTATACATAACGAACTCACTTTTCTGATATTCTTTGAAAGTGTAATCGGATATTCACCATGTATGATTTTGTAATTACAGAGTGCGAGGGCAAGGCTGTGCCTTCGTGCTGCCGGAGAGTCGGAGAAGCAGAAAGAGGACAACCAGAAGAAGATTGAACGGAAGATGGGAATCATAGGGAATGCCCTCGGCGATTTAGAAGGGTACCGGACCATGTGTGAGACTCGTGGCATGGGATATTTTGATGCTTTCAAGGTGCAAAAGCATGAGGACGACTTCAAGGCTAATGTGAAGAGACTGGAGCTAGCAGGCATATGGGATGAGATTATTGAGATGCTAAAACGAGATGAGCTCCCAGATAAATATGAGGCAGAGGAAAGCTGGGTGAAACTCGGCACAAGGTTTCGACAACTTGTGGAGCCACTAGACATAGCCAACTACTATCGACACTTAAAGAATGAAGACACAGGTCCTTACATGACGAAAGGAAGACCGAGACGCTACAAGTATACTCAAAGATGGCGAGAACATGCCGAGCAGTTGCCTAGAGGTTCGTGTGGTGAATCCTGCTTCTGGGCTGATGTGGAAGAGCTCAACCTTGCATTTGCTAGTAACCAAACACGGAATGAGCAGATGGCTTTGAATTTGGCGTATAAACTGAAAGAATGGCACGCTAAAGGGGCAGTGGAGAAGGATGCATTCCTGAAGGAGACCGCACTTGTAAAATGGTGGCAAACTCTCCCCGACAACCACGGAGCTAAGCTCTGCATCAAAGATCTAATAGAGAGCTAAAAGAGAATTTGCCTGAAAAGCCAGACACAGCAAATGGCTGCTGGCATCGTTCCAATAGGATTGCTATCGTTTGCAGTTAATTTTCCCTGTAAATCATGTGTCATCGATGATACAAGTTATGCAGGAAATAAAAAAAGAATCATTATTAAAGTTGCTCCACAGGAGAGCAAATATAACAGTCCTACATTTGGTAATCGATGAGAGACAAACTGATATCAGAACTAACCATTGTTATCGTTGTAAACCAGATCACGAGCCTTCCTTAATTGGTTATCAGAGCACCCCCAGTGGAAAGTAACAGAAATTTTGCATCTAAAACTTTCAAACTTCCTTCAATCGCATGTCAGTTAATGTTATCCCTCAATAGCGAAAACACAGAGGCAACATACTCAAATTGCCAAGCACAGACAGAAAAGATCATGCAAGGCCTATGATGTACAAGGGCAGAGAGGGGGACAGAGGCATACAAAGGCGAACAACTACTAATTAACGAGCACGCGAAAGCAAAAGCAATTTAAACTTCTCCTGTTACTACGAAACCTATGCATCTCATATGCTTCAATTAAAGCTAATCCTAGAATACCGGCAAATCTGGCCATTAATTCCTGCATTGTTCCATAGACTATTTAAATAACCACAACATTCATGCCCTGGTCGACTGCATTGTAGAAGTGAGGAGCCGAGCCAATAGCAACAAGATCACAAACAAAACGTGCATTCTTGATGATCAGAAAGCAAACCACGAGCAGCAGCTTGCAACAGGAGACGCGACATTCTCGAACGCAGTGCGAGTTAACATGAGACAATGAGGCTCTTAACCGGCAATTTCTTCATCATCGAGACATTATTTGCATTATCTGCATTACCCGTTTCAGCAATTTCATCTGGGCTCTAAACCCATTCAGCTGAGTCCGTTCAGGAAACGAAAAGCTCTTTTTAAACTACAGATTCATGAGCGAGAGAGGCTTCAGTACAAACCTGCTCGACACTCAAACAATTGTAACTCAAATTGGATTCTTCGAGACGAGGACTTACCAATTCTACAGTATCAAAGCAATCATTGCGATGATGGGCTTGTTTGGTTCGGCTTTGGGGAAATGTCCTTGGGAGAATGCAAAAACCAAAGGGATTTTCCGAAATGCTAGATTGTTTGGTAAATTATAACTGAAAAATACTTTAGGGAAATGTAAGACTGTTTGGTAAACATATATTTGAAAAGACCTTTAGTGCGACCAAATTAAGTATTTAGTTTTAGTATTTTTAAAATTGCAAAAAAGAAACAATGACTATATAACATTTTACATTTTTATGTTGAGAGTAATGTAAAAGATATATATTAGTAAATTTATTTAAAAATTATATTAAAAGAATTTGATCATAGATTAGATGCAAAGTTCAACTTTTGGCCTATGGTTCTTTTAGATTTGTTTTCAACTATGAATAATTTTTTTAATTATTGTAATATTAATCATTTTCGTTAATTAATATCATTCTAGTGTATTGATAAAAAGTTGGGCTATTGTTTGTCAAAAGATAAAAATGACAAAAAAAAAAGAAGAAGAAGGTGAACTAAGGGTTTTTTTATTTTTTTAAAAAATAAAAATAAAATCCGATGAAACTCCGTCGCCAATCAACGACGGTTGGGGTGTGGGGAAAATGATCGATTTAAAAAAAAAAGAGAAGTCAATGGATGAATAGTAAATGTGGATTTGTATTTTTAAATGCTTGAAAGCCCAAAGCAGGTGGACCTACTTTGGGCTTTCAAGATTTCAAAGCCGCCAAAGATTTGGAGGTGTCCTCTTCAAATGCCGAACCAAACACCTGATTTTTTCCACAAGGGGCTTTCAAGGCTGAAAGCCTCTTGGGAATGCTGAACCAAACGGGGCCGATGCTGTCTCGCTCAGAATCGAAATTGAGTCTAACGAGAATAGCATGCACTATTCCACATCTACCCTCTCACCGTATCCCTCAAGCAACCGCCATTCCGTCCCTTCCCCGATCCCGTCAGCTCCCTTTCTCTCTCCGCCCACCACCGCTCCTCCTCTCCTCTTCAAGTGAAGAATCCTGTACAACTCTCATTACTATGTGGAGATACAATTATGGCAGTTGGCCTAGTGGTCATGGGTGGTTGGGGGTTTGGACATGTGACATTGTAACTTAGGGTTGACGGGTCGATCCCTGAGAAAGTTAAAAGAAAAATTATCGAAATTCATTTGTGAACCTTCGTCTGTATGGACTTTATGCACTTCTAATTTTATTTACTTTTTTGGATGGTGTTTTCCCATAATTCGATCTCTGTATTTTAAATAATAGGATTTGGGTATCTAGCTAGTGCTTTGAAGCTATTGGCTTGGTTCCTTGTTCGACAATGTAGTCAATCTTACTTAAATGTTGCAGTTACTTAATAGGTTGATAGAGTGATGCAAGAATCACGTCTACTTTAGGAATTACTCTAGTTTTGAAGCACCTGACTATGCACATGTTTGGTAGTCGTCGTAGGCGTAACGTTGTCAATGCCAGTCTCCGTCCGTTTGATTAACCATCACGCGATGAGGAATCCCTTTTGTTCTCCATTTTTGACTTTTTCGAATATGAGTCTCTGGAATCGCTTCACGTGCTCATCAAAAGGCCCGAACCTGTGCAAAAACACGCGTTCATGTCCAACCTGAGATGTTTCCCGGCAGATATCTTGTTGAACCGGCAATCGTTGCTCTTGGGTCATCCGGTCGTCGTAAGACTTTGCTAATCTCGTTGACCCGGCAATTTTTCGTTCGCATTGAAGAGTACACGTTTGGGGGACCAGGTTCTGTTGATTGGGTTACTGATTAAATTTTAGGAAATAGACTTCTGCATTTTCTTTTCGTTTATTTATTTTTATTTAATGAAAAGTTGAAACACGGCTTCCCATCAAAATCAAAAAGTTTTTAGAAGGGTATGAGTACTTGCAATATGAAATCACTAACAAAAGAAACTTCAGCATTTCAAAATATAAAAGAAAGGCAATACCTGACCTTTTCTTTAAAAGTTAAAAATAGGCGATCCTTGACTCTCACGTGACTCCCAATCTGATGTCTTGCAGCATAATCCCGATTGTCCCATGTGGCGATCTATTATCATTGCTCGTGTGCTATGAAGCTCATCCTACTCAAAGCCATGTGTGTATAGTTTGTACACATCTTATTCTTGATTGGTAGATTGCACCACATGCCACTATTATGTGATGGATCCATCATGAGAAAATACCTTCTTGATTCAAAATTACGATACTTTTTAGTTTTTATTGGTGAAGAGTTGGGAACATGGCTATTTATCCAAAGCTGAACACCTAAAGTTGCATATACATTCTTATCGTTATCTTTTGGTATATTAGGCATTAAGTTAGGAAAGAAATACAATCCCCAACTTTTTTTTTTTTTTTTATCAAATAGGTAATTCCACTTCTCAAATGGTTTCACTTTGACTTCTCCGATCTGAACCTGAATTGTATGGTGCCTACTCAAGAGATAACTTTAGCTCCTATTACATAACTCTATCCAACTTGTATTTACTAATTAAAAACAAGACTGAGGTCGTATATCCATTGGCTCAACCGCCATCCAAAAGACAAGTCAAGAATAATTCGAGTCAATAAGCGCTCAATTGCCCAAAACATCACCAGCCTCGCACCCTATTACACCAATCACAGCCGCTCGATGCAAAGACTCATGGGGGCCCCACCCGCGTGATAGACGATTGAGATCATCTGAGGCTCGTGTTCCGTCGCCCCCACCGAACGATTATCGAAGGGACATTTGAGGAAACTTCAACCAAACTCCATGTGGCCTGGACCTTTCCTTTCCCAGCCACCAAACAAGCACATTTTGCAGAAAGAGAGAAGCTCACATAGAAGAACATAGCACATTTACACACAGACCACGGACATGTTCAGCAATCTTGGGACCCAAGATGAAGTGATCAAGACAGCCTTCTCTGCATCCATCGAAGCACATGACAATCGACAGGAGCTGACTATTCGCGGCAACTCTTCGGAGGTCATCGTGGCCTTCCCTGGATCATGGTCTCCCAACGACTGGTTTCCTGAAGACAGCAAGGCCGAGCCCTTTGGAGATACCTGGATCGACCGTGAGAAGTTCCCTTCTCTCAGGAGCATCGGCAAGGATGAGGACGCCAGGGTCAACAAGGCGTTCATGGAGAGATTCCTACGTATTCTGGATGATGGAAGCGGAAGGCTCCGCTCCGAGGTATTCTCGAATCTCAAATTATGCTCTGTTTTAGCCGTTCTTTCAATGCGTTGAAGAGTCGGTAGTAATAATTCTCGGACAGCAATTTTAAGGCCATTTCTAGAGTTTACAAAGTTTGATTTGAAGATCAGGAAACTCGAGTAGTGCCTACTTTCGCCTTCCGTAGAAACCGTGGGCAGAACACTGTAGATCGGAAACTAGAGCTTGCACTAGTAATTTACTCACGACCACACATCCTCTACCATTGAAACTCTCAGCCTGTTCTGTACTCTCCCTCAAGTCATAGCACGTGACGAAGATTTAGGTACATAGATCACATAACAAGCACGATCTCGTGTGCTTCTGTTTGGAATTTACCGTACAGGGTCATCAGCTTTCTACCTTGTGAAAGTAAATCCCTCCGTTGTGTAGACTACTTTATAAATGTTGTCTCTAATAATTGGAATTTGAAGAACACTCTCTCCAAGTCCATTAGACAATAACAATGACATAAATGGTTTAGTTTAAGTCTCTCTCAACCTACCATTAACAGTAACAAGACGTTCATCATTGACCGAGCATCATCGAAGCAAGTAAATAAACAGTCAGAAATGAACCTGAACTTGTCTTTGATTTTCAGGTGAAAAAGGCGTTGGACTATAATAAGCAGATAATATTTACAGGCCATTCATCGGGCGGTCCAATCGCGATTTATGCAACTGTTTGGTTCTTTGAGGAGCACAAAAAATCAAAGAAAGAGGAGACTCCCCCTGCTTTCTGTTTAACATTCGGATCCCCACTTACCACCGACCGCACCTTTGGCCACGCCATCCGGCGTGAGCATTGGTCTGATCACTTTGTCCACTTCGTAACGAAACTCGACATCGTTCCCAGGATTCTACTGGCTCCTCCGTCCTCTACAGGGGAGTTGCTAAAAGAAATCGACCTTTACTCCGACCCACGTCACAAACCCGCTTCAATTGACAACTTGACTTCCTTTTTTGTGAATGTGGTGAAGAATGCATCATGTGTTGCAAACTATGCAGCTTGCCAACTGACGGGAAGCAAACATACCCTATTTGACACTATGTCTAATTTCATCAAGCCAAGCCCTTACCGACCGTGTGGGAATTATGTCTTTTGCACCGAGACTGGCAGGTTGGTGGTCGTGAAGAACCCGGATGCAGTCCTTCAATTGTTGTTTTACTCTTTACAGATCGAGTCCGAAAGAGAGCTTCCGAATATAGCAGAGAAAAGCTTAAAGGCACATTGGACATACAAAGAAGCATTAGAGCAAAGCCTGGCCCTGGACAATGTTGTTTGTTTGAAGAACCTCCGAGAATTGCCTCTCAGCTCAAATGATGCCGCATTAAATGACCTTAATCTAGTATGGTTGATATTTTATTTGGTTCAAGGATTTTTGTGAAAAATGAACTGTCTAGTTCCCTAATAATCTTTTAAATTATTGAGAAAAGATGATTGTATATTCCGATCTTGTGATTATAGGACGCATCGGTGAGGCTGTACCTTCGTGCCGCTGGAGAGTTGGAGAAGAGGAAACAGGATAACCAGAAAAAGATCGAAGGCAAGAAGGGCGACATAGAGAGATACCTCGACGCATTAGAAAAGTACCGGACCGCCAGCAAGGGGGACGATGTGGGATATTACGATGCTTTCAAATTGCAAAGGAAGGAGGAAGACTTCAAGGCTAACGTAAAGAGACTTGAACTGGCAGCCATCTGGGACGAGATTATCGAAATGCTAAGACACAGGCAGCTCCCCGATGGATTCGAGGGAGATAGAGAATGGGTGGATCTCGGCACGCGGTTTCGCCGACTTGTGGAGCCATTAGACATAGCCAACTACTATCGACTCTCTATGACTGATGATTCAGGTAATTACATGAGGGAAGGAAACAGGCCAAGTCGGTACAAATTTCCTCAAAGATGGCGAGAATATGCGGAGCAGTTGCCACAGATGCAGCAGTCGCAGCAGTCGCTCAAACATTTTTATGGTGAATCCAGCTTTTGGGCCAAGGTGGAGGAGCTCAGAACTGAACCATGGGAAGCAATAAAGGACGAGGTTCCGGTTCTGGGGAACCGCCTTAAAGAATGGTACAAAAACAACGAGGTGGAGAGTGATGTGTTCTTACAAAAGAGCACGCTCGTTGCGTGGTGGCGAGCTCTGTGTAAAGACCATGTTGAGTTGCACAACCTACTCCCGATACCTGTCGAGTGAGACTTGAATTGCTACTCAGAGTAGCAAAATACCTTCGCTATTTATAGGGTTTCATCACGGACATAGTCTTATGATGGTGTTTTCCATTTAATCCCCACTCTGACTATCATCCAAGTCACTTGTTAGAGAGATTATTTCTTGGATTCTTCTGCGCATAATGACGTGGGCTCCTTTCTATCTCTATTTCCAACTGCTTGTATTGACAAAATATTTGTAAAGATTATTCTAGATAACTCTAGCGAAATTGTCATATTTTTAGCAGACCTTAAGCTAAAGTCCTGCATCAGAAATACATGCCAAGCTGAAAATTCCGCTTGCTGCTGAAATGTTGTTTGAGAAGGCAGACCCAGCAACTGGCTGGCATCATGCAAAGGGGGTCGTACCCCTTTTCAGTTGATTGTCTCTGCAAGAGAAATGTCGCCAGTGAAACAAATTACCTTAAAAAACCAAGAGGAGAACCTCTGAAGTCTTCTTCATGTCTGCAAAGATCCTTAGCACACGAAAGGACAAAAAGATGGAAGAAACCATAGGGTTGCTCCTGTGAAGGGCTGATGCAAATGACGTGCATTATTTAGCCATGCAGAACTCCTTGTTTCTTATTAGGCTCTGCAATATAGAGAAAAAAAGCAGAGCTGATTGCAGAACCACCTGATAGCATCGCTGTAAAATCAGATAACATGCCTTCTCTAATTGGTTGTCATACAGTACCTTAATACAAACTAGCCAGAGTTTTGCATCTAAAAGACATCAGCTTCCTATGTATTAGCGTCTATTAGCAAAGTCCACCGCACAAGAATGGAGACAAAAACAAATTTTGAATTGCCAAGGTGAGACATAAAGGAATAGGCAAAACGTTGTCCAAGATAAGAAAGGAGAACACCGACCAAAAAAAACAAAAAAAGAAAAGAAAAAGAAAGGAGAACAAAGGCATAATAGCAAAGACCCGAGGGAAGCCTAAGCGAGAGAAATACGGGTCGCCTATTGTAAGAACACAAAGACGCCATGTCTACACATGTCCAAATGCATAAGCACACGCAAGGAAGTGAGGATAATGGAAGAGAGGCAGAAAGTCGAGAATCAGTTACCAAAGACGTACCACCTGAACTTCCAGCTTAAAAAACAGTGCATGGTCGCGAATCATTCTCTGCGGAATGAAACCAAAAGAAGAAAAAACAGAAAACACCTCCCGGTACGACCTTAGATACAACTGGCCGTACTGAATGAAAGTGCATTTCCACATATGCTTACGCTTAGCTGAACTTCAACGACTACCAAACATGTGCATAGTGATGTGCTTCAAAGCTAGAGTAATTCCTGAAATAGAGGCAATTCTTGCATCACTCAATTAACCTATTAAGTAACGGCAACATTTAAGTAAGATCGACTACATTGTCGAACAAGGAACCAAACCAATAGCTTCAAAGCACCAGCTAGATACCCAAATCTTGTTATGTACAATATAGAGATCAAATTATGGGGAAACACCATCCAAAAAAGTAAATACAATTAGAAGTGCATAAAGTCCATACAGACGAAGGTTCACAAATGGATTTTGATAATTTTTCTTTCGACTTTCTCGGGGATCGACCTCTCAACCCTAAGTTACAATGTCACATGTCCAAACCCCCAACCCACCATGACCACTAGGCCAACTGCCATAATTGTTTCTCCACATAGTAGTGAGAGATGTACAGAATTCTTCACTTGAAGAAGCTATTTTACATACTTCCAGATGAAATACTAGTACTATAAAGAGAAACATGAATCGCCTCCTACAATTGTTCCACGACATCTCGAATCTTTCATCTGATGTGATTTTGCCTCCTAGAATAATCTGTTCCCACTTTAGAATGTGTATACTCATTAAAAAGATCTTAAGGGTTGATCCTAAGGAACAGAAGTCTGAGGTTATATTCATTATTCACATATAGGGATAGCTCCAGACAATATTTTTCCTGCCAAATGAATAGATAAACGTCAGCCATGCTACATCTGGCCTACCATATGTAAGGAATAATGATGCAAATTAGAGAAGAAACTAAATAAAAGACAGCCTCTGAAAATGTACTACTTACCTTCTAGTAAACTACAACCATTTCGTCGAAGGTGAGGGTTCAAGGGCATTTCATGTCGGGGAGGGTTTCGACTCCCACACTCCCACACCCCGGGGAGACAGTATTAGAGTACGATTAAAGGGATACAAAAAAAAAAAAAAAAACTACATATTGTCATATGTACAAAGGCAGAGAGGGGGACAGAGGCAAACAACTACTAAGGCCCTGTTTGTTAACGTTCTTTATTTCTGTTTAAGAACAAAATTTCTGTTTTTTTGTTCTAGTGAACAAAAAAAGAACAGAAACGCGTTTATTTGTGTTTTTGTTCCAAATCTATTTTTTTGTTCCTAGGAACACATTTGGAACAGAAATAAGAACAGGAAAAACGTGTTACTTATTTCTGGAACAATTTTTAAGAACAAATTTTCTCTCTCATCTCTTTTTCTTCTCTTTTTTTATTTATTTTCTTTTTCTTTTTTCTTTGGTTGGTCATTGGCCTCGGCCATGGCCGACGACAGGCTGTCGAGGGCCGGCAACGCCGTCGAGGGCCGGCGACCTCGCCGGCCCTTGGCGAGGCTCGGCCTTGCCTTGGCCGGGCGAGCTCGCCGCCCTTGGCGAGGCTCGGCCTTGCCTTGGCCGGGCGAGCTCGAGCTCACCCAGTCCGGCGAGCTTGAGCTCACCTAGCCACCGGTGAGGCTCGCCGGCCCGGCGGTGGCTCGGCGAGGCAAGGCCGGGCGAGCTCGGGCTTGCCGGATCTGGACGAGCCCGAGCTCGCCTAGCCACGGCGAGCCTCGCCGTGGCCGGGCTAGGTCGCCGCCCTCGTCGGCCCTGTCGCAGCCATGGCCGAGGCCGGCAACCGGCCAAAAGAAGAAAAAAAGAAAAAAAAAGAAAAATAAAATAAAAATATTAAAAAATTAAAAGAAACAAAAAAGAACACAAATTTACCAAACGTGTTTTTCATTTTTTATTCCCTAAACAAGTTTACCAAACGCGTTTTTTTATTCAAAATTGTTCTCCTGGAACAGAATTTTCTATTTTTGTTTCCTAAACAAAAAATGAATAGAAATGTTACTAAACGCGCCCTAATTAATAAGCACGCCAAAGCAAAAGTAATTTAAACCTCTCCTGTTACTACGGAGTACGCCCTGTGCATCTCATATGCTTCAATTAAAGCTAATCCTAGAATGCTGGCAAATCCGGCCATTAGTTCCTGCATTGCTGCATAGACTATTTAAATAACCGCAACATTCATGCCCGGGTCGACTACGTTGTAGAAGTGAGGAACCGAGCCAATAGCAACAAGATCACAAACAAAATGAGCATTCTTGATGATCAGAAAGCAAACCACGAGCAGCAGCTTACAACAGGAGACGCGACATTCTCGAACGCAGTGCGAGTTAACATGAGACAATGAGGCTCTTAACCGGCAATTTCTTCATCATCGAGACATTATTTGCATTATCTGCATTACCCGTTTCAGCAATTTCATCTGGGCTCTAAACCCATTCAGCTGGAGTCCGTTCAGGAAACGAAATGCTCTTTTTAAACTACAGATTCATGAACGAGAGAGGGTTCAGTACAAACCTGCTCGACACCCAAACAATTGGAACTCAAATTGGATTCTTCGAGACGAGGACTTGCTAATTTTATAGCATCAAAGCAGTCATTGCGATGATGCCGTCTCGCTCAGAATCGAAACTGAGTCTAACGAGAATAGCATGCACAATTCCGCATCTAACCTCTCACCGTATCCCTCAAGCAACCGCCATTCCGCCCCTTCCCCGATCCCGTCAGCTCCCTTTCTCTCTCCGCCCACCACCGCTCCTCCTGCCCTCTTCTCCGACCGCCGCCTCCGACTTGGGCGATCTCTCTCCGCTTTCTCTTCGCCTTCGCAGCTCCGCCGTAAGTTAGAGCGCTGCTCTCTCCTCCCTCCGAGTAGTGGCGATTTCGGTGTGCTAGTTGCAGAAGAAGAAGAAGGAGAAGAAGAAGAAGAAGAAGAAGAAGAAGAAGAAGAAGAAGAAGGAGAACCAGAAAGGGAGGGTATTGGGCCAGGTGGGGTGAGCTGGACTGTCTCGTTAGGGCCCTGGATCAGCCGTTTCGGACCTCGAAGAGGAGCACGTTCGCGGGCCTCCAAATCGGGTACGAGGTGGCCCGAACCGTGGCCCTTTGTACTGCACCGATCAAGATTAGGCCCGTTTGGAGGACAAATTCGTCGTCACAGGAGTGAAGTTGTCGGTGCCAGTTCGCGTCCATTGGAGTATCCGTCACGCGGTGAAGAGTCCCTTTTCTTGTCCATTCTTGTCTTTTTTGAACATGGTTCTCTGGAATCGCTTCGCATGTTCATCAAAAGGAGAAGAATCTGTGCAAAAGCAAGTGTTCGCGTTCGACCCGAGATGCTTCCGGGCAGATACATTGTTGACCCGGCAATTGTTGCTCTTTGTCTTTGGTCATCCGGTCGTTGCAAGACTTTTCTAATCTTTTATAAGGTGGGAAAACGTGACTAACCGGGCATCCGTTCTTTGTTCGTACTGAAGAATACGCGTGGGGGACCGGGCTATGTCGATTGGGTTATTCATTAAAATTTTAGGAAAGAGACTTCCGCATTTACTTTTCATTTATTTATTTTTATTTAACGGTTCTTTTTTTTTTTATAGCTTTTGATTAGTCTCACCCTACTTTTATTCTAACATTATCATTCTTGGACTTTAACCCTATTTTATTATAGGGTATGGGAGTTGAAAATCACAATCAAAATTAAATTGTTCCCACTCTAATTCTTTAAGAAGGTGGGAGGTTCCACCTCCTCATTTCCCTATGGCAAATTCCAGTGATTTATTTAATGGATAGTTGAAACACGGCTTCCCATCACAAGTTGCCTTTTAAATGGAAGGGTATGAATATTTGCAATACGAATTTACTGAAAAAAAGAAAAAGTTGGTATTTCAAATTATTAAAAAAGGCAATCATTGACCTTTTTTTTGAAAGTAAAAAATAGGCGATCCCCTAGAATCCAATGACTCCCAATCCAATGTCACCAAGCATAATCTCGATTGTCTCGTGTGCAATTTTGTAATATCACCGTTGACTATTTTGAAAACTTAAACTTTTTAATGGATGTGTGGATTTTATATTCAATTATTTCGACAGAAGGGAATCCTCCTCTTTTTAAAATAGGCTATCCCCATTCATATCCGACAATTGGAATCGTTTGGGTTTTATGCACCATCGCCCCCACCAAACAAAACAATCATCAAAGGGACATTTTTTGAATAAATTTGAACCAACTCCGCCTGACCTATATCTTCCCTTCCCATGCTAAACCGTCAAACGAGCAGCACTTTACAGAGAGAGAAGGTCGCATTGAAGAAGATACATGTTTACACACAGACCATGGGGATTGTTGGAATATAATACGCATAAACGACATAATTTTGTAATTTATGTCAATATGCAAACTCCAAAAAAATAAACGAGAAATAATAAGGACACCGTAAATTTACATGGTTCGGTCCGAAAGATTCGTCACCTACGTCCACGGGAAGAGTCGAAATAATCCACTATAATCGGATAATCAGAATTTACAATTGCTCATATGCTCGAATGTTTTCCACACCTAAATTTAAGCTAAAACCCAAAATATTTATAAATAAACAACTCATTTGAACATAAACTTACGGCACAAAATCACCGCACGTTCAAGTTCAAAGTAAAACCCTTTACATACACCAAAACAAGAACTCCAGTGTTCGTCTTTGGTCCGCGTACGTACAGTTTCGCGTTCCTTTTCAGGTAAAGGGAAGAAAACCTTCCTTCTTTTTCATTTTTCTTTTATCTCCCTTAAAGATAAATAAATAATAAAATATATAGTGTGCCATTTTTTCTGTCTGACAAGACATATCTTTCTTATTTCGTTGCTTATTTTGCACGTCCAAAAGAAAGTCCAATAAGAAGAAATATTTATTCATCCGATTTGTAATCCGCTTGAAAAATCTTCCTCAATAAAATTCGATTTAACAAATCGTTATCTGAATTCAAATTCGAGACATTAATTTAACAGGAACAACATCAAAGCTTTTGTCGGAAACCATCAATGCTAGTGTGAACCCGGAGAAGCCGTGTTCCGTCGAGACGAAGATTTGCAATCGGCCCTTCACGGGTCTCTGGACGGGGGCCTTTTTACCGCACGATCAAGCTTAGCCCCGGTCGGACCGCCATAGGCTTGTCGCCATTGAAATTAGAGAATGAACTCTCGTCAGCATAGGGGTGTGACGTTCTAGTTCTAGATGCAAGTTTAGCGTCCATCTGATTGAATCGACTATGTGATAAGGAATCCCTCTTCTTCTCTCCTTCCGTCTGTTCGAAAATTGGTATTCTGAAATTGCCCTAATGTTCATCGGAAGACGAAGTCTGCGCAAAAAGCACGTCGTCTCCCCCGAGATGTTTCCTGGCAATTTCCTGTTGACTTGACGAACGCTATTGGTCATCCAGTCGTCGAAAGCTTACGGATCCTTTTAGGGAGGGAAGATAAGGATGATGGAATACACGCGTGTAGATCAAATTGTGCTGATGACAAAATTGATGAATTTTTAGTCAACAATATGCATGATCATCTGACCCCACCTCGATGCCTTTAAGCATAGCCCCAATTATTCCACCTCGAGAGAATAAATTTAATGAGATGGATTGCATTAAGTAGCAGCAATGATGTTATGTAATCAATTAATTATCATTGCTCACGTGTTATGAAGCTGATTTTACTTGACGCTATATATGTATACATCTTATTTTTGATTGGTCGATTATATTACATCATGATTAAAAAATGTGTTACATTTTATTTTTTTATTTTCGAAGAGTTTGGAATATGACTATGCCAAACACTTGAAGTCGTGTTAAATCATAGAGATTCTTATTGTCATCTTTTGATATATTAATTAATAAGTTAGGAAAAAAATGCAATTCTCGATTTTTTTAAATGGATAATCCTCACTTTTTACGCGACTCCACCTTGATATTTCCAATTAAAACCTGAATTATGTTGTGCCTACCAAGAGATAACTTCAGCTCCAATTACATAATTTCTCTACCAAACTTGTACTTACTAATTAAAAACAAAAGAAGAATAAAAACTAGAGCGATCGTCAGTGGCAGCCGTTAGGAATTCGATTATATTAGTAAGCTAAGTCTTTGGAGTGTAAGTGCCAGCCCTTTTCCTTTCTTCGGGGGCCCACCATGATAAGCTTTCTTCCCGCAAATCCATATTTTTTTACTTTTTCTTTTTGGGAAAAGGGCGCCCTATACTTCTACTTTTAACTAAAGGTGAACAGCCGGCATTGCAAGCAAATAGAGTCTTAGGTAGAAAAAAAGATATAGTACCAAAAAGCTAGAAGAGTACCTTTGAGTATACCTAATTCCTTATGTGAAAAGTATACCTAATTCCTTATGTGAAAAGCTAATTTTTTTTTTGATACCCAAGGAATCTCGTACAGTCGGTAACCGACGGGTAAACTTTAGGACGACGCTAGAGGAGGACTCACTATTTCGACATCGCGCTTAAGATCCCGTGCGTCCCGCGGGATTTGAACCCCTCTGTCTTGGGTAGACTTCATGAGAGCTCTCATCCATTGAGAATTGCCCTAAGATTGATGGTTTGATGCATGTATTTTTATCCATTGACTCAAACGCCGTCCAAGAAGACAAGTCAATGATGAGTCAATGAGCCCGCTCAATTGCCCAAAGCACCCATCACCAGCCTCACACCCTATTCCACCAATCACAGCCGCTCGATGCAAAGACTCACTGGGGGACCCACCCACGCGATGGGCGACTGAGATCATTTTAGGCTCGTTTCCACCACCCAGCCCCCCCCACCGAACGATCGTCGAAGGGACGACTGAGGAAACTTCAACGATACACTATTTGGCGTATATCTTCCCCCTCCAGGCCAAACCGCCAAAAAAGCACATTCTGCGGAGAAAGAGAAGCTCACATAGAAGAACATAACACATCTACGCACAGGCCATGGACAGAATTCTTGGGATCAACGATGAAGTGATCAAGGCAGCGTTGTCTGCAATTGCATCCATCGAAGCTCGTGACGATCGACAGGAGCTGAACATTCGCAACAGCTCTTCGGAGGTCGTCGTGGCCTTCTCCGGATCATGGTCTCCCGAGGACTGGTTCCCTAAAGACAGCAAACCCAAGTCCTTCGGAGATGACCGGATCGACCGCAAGAGGTTCCCTTCTCTCAGAAGCATCGGCTTGGATGAGGACGCCAGGGTCAACAAGGCGTTTATGGAGAGATTCCTACGTATTCTGGATGATGGAAGCGAAAGGCTCCGCTCTGAGGTATTCTCGAATCTCGAATGATGCTCTGTTTTAGCCGTTGTTTCAATGCGTCAAAGAGTCGGTAGTAATAATTCTCGGACAGCAATTTTGAGGCCATTTCTAGAGTTCACAAAGTTTGATTTGAGGATCAGGAAACTCGAGTAGCGCCTACTTTCGCCTTCTGTAGAAACTGTTGACGGAACACTGTAGATCGGAAACTAGAGCTTGCACCAGTAATTTACTCACGACCACACATCCTCTACCATTAAAACTCTCAGCCTGTTCTGTACTTTCCCTCAAGTCATAGCATGTGACGAAGATTTAGATACATAGATCACATAACAAGCACGATCTCGTGTGCTTCGGTTTGGAATTTACCGCATGGGGTCATCAGCTTTTTACCTTGTGAAAGTAAATCCCTCCGTTGTGTAGACTACTTTATAAATGTTGTCTCCAATAATTGGAATTTGAAGAACACTCTCTCCAAGTCCATTAGACAATAACAATGACATAGATGGTTTAGTTTAAGTCTCTCTCAACCTACCATTAACAGTAACAGGACGTTCATCATTGACCGAGCATCATCGAAGCAAGTAAATAAACAGTCAGAAATGAACCTGAACTTGTCTCTGATTTTCAGGTGAAAAAGGCGTTGGACGATAATAAGCAGATAATATTTACAGGCCATTCATCGGGCGGTCCAATCGCGATTTACGCGACTGTTTGGTTCCTTGAGGAGCACAAAAAATTAAAGAAAGTGGAGACTCCCCGTGCTTTCTGTTTAACATTCGGATCCCCACTTACCACCGACCGCACCTTTGGCCACGCCATCCGGCGAGAGCATTGGTCTGATCACTTTGTCCACTTCGTAACGAAACTCGACATCGTTCCCAGGATTCTACTGGCTCCTCCGTCCTCTACAGGGGAGTTCCTAAAAGAAATCGACCTTTCCTCCGACCCACGTTACAAACCTGCTTCAATTGACAACTTGACTTCCTTTTTTGTGAATGTGGTGAAGAATGCATCATGTGTTGCAAACTATGCAGCTTGCCAACTGACGGGAAGCAAACATACCCTATTTGACACTATGTCTAATTTCATCAAGCCAAGCCCTTACCGACCGTGTGGGAATTATGTCTTTTGCACCGAGATTGGTAGGTCGGTGGTCGTGAAGAACCCGGATGCAGTCCTTCAACTGTTGTTTTGCGCTTTACAGATCGAGTCCGAAAGAGAGCTTCTGAATATAGCACAGAAAAGCTTAAGGGCACATTGGACATATAAAGAAGCAGTAGACCAAAGCCTGGCCCCAGCCAATGTTGTTTATTTGAAGAACCTCCGAGAATTGCCTCTCAGCTCAAATGATGCCGCATTAAATGACCTTAACCTGGTATGGTTGATATTTTATCTAGTCCAAGAATTTTATGTGAAAAATGAACTGTCTAGTTCCTTAATAATCTTTTAAATTATTGTGTTTATTTGAAGAACCTCCGGGAATTGCCTCTCAGCTCAGATGATGCCGCATTAAATGACCTTAACCTGGTATGGTCAATATTTTATATGGTCCAAGGATTTTATGTGAAAAATGAACTGTCTAGTTCCCTAATAATCTTTTAAATTATTGTGTTTATTTGAAGAACCTCCGAGAATTGCCTCTCAGCTCAGATGATGCCGCATTAAATGACCTTAACCTGGTATGGTCGATATTTTATATGGTCCAAGGATTTTATGTGAAAAATGAACCGTCTAGTTCCCTAATAATCTTTTAAATTATTGAGGAAAGGTGATTGAATATTTGACAATATATGATATTGTGATTATAGGACACAACGGCGAGGCTGTGCCTTCGTGCCGCTGGAGAGTTGGAGAAGAGGAAACAGGATAACCGGAAAAAGATCCAAGGCAAGAAGGTCGACATAGAGAAATACCTCGACGAATTAAAAAAGTACCGGACCACGAGCAAGGACGACGGTGTGGGATATTACGATGCTTTCAAATTGCAAAAGAAGGAGGAAGACTTCAAGGCCAACGTCAAGAGACTTGAACTGGCAGCTATTTGGGACGAGATTGTTGAAATGCTAAGACTCAGGCAGCTCCCCGATGAATTTGAGGTAGATAAAGAATGGGTGGATCTCGGCACGCGGTTTCGCCTACTTGTGGAGCCACTAGACGTAGCCAACTTCTATCGACACTCCAGGACGGACGATGCAGGTCATTACATGAAGGAAGGAAACAGGCCAAGTCGGTACAAATTTTCTCAAAGATGGCGAGAACACAAGTACCAGTTGCCGCCGATGCAGCAGTCGCAGCAGTCGCTCAAACATTTTTATGGTGAATCCAGCTTTTGGGCCAAGGTGGAGGAGCTCAGAACTAAACAATGGGAAGCAATAAAGGACGAGGTTCCGGTTCTGGGGAACCGCCTTACAGAATGGTACCAAAACAAGGAGGTGGAGGGTGATGTGTTCTTACAAAAGAGCACGCTCGTTGAGTGGTGGCAAAAACTCTGTGAAGACCATGCTGAGTTGCGCGGCGTTCTTCCGACACCAGCTGTCGAGTGAGACTTGTATTGCTATTTCTCAAAGTAGCAAGATACCTTCAGTATTCGTAAAATATATATGTTTGATATGCCTATTTATAGGCTTTCTTCACGGACATAATCTTATCAAGTGTCCTCCATTTAATCCACGCTCTTTGACTGTTATCCAAGTCACTTCATAGAGATTATCTCTTGGATTCTTCTGCGCACAATGACGTGGCCTCCTTTCGATCTCTATTTCCACCTGCTTCTTCAGACAAAATATTTGTAAAGATTATTCCAGATAACTCATGTAAAATTGATCATATTATTAACAGACCTTAAGCTAATGTCCTGCATCAAAAATAACTGCCAAGCTGAAAATTCCGCTTGCTGCTGAAATGTTGTTTTGAGAAGCCAGACCCAGCAACTGGCTGGCATCATGCAAAGAGGGTCATACCCCTTTTCAGCTGATTGTCTCTGTAAAAGAATTGTCGTCAATGAAACAAATTACCCTTCAAAAAACAAAAGGAGAACCTCTGAAGTCTTCTTCTCGTCCCCGAAGATCCTAAGAACACGAAAGGAAAAAAAAGATGGAAGAAACCATAGAATTGCTCCATTGAAAAGCTGATACAAATAATGTACATTATTGAGCCATGTAGAATTCCTTGTTTCTTATTAGACTCTGCTATATAGAGAAAAAGACTAAAACTGATTGCAGAACCAGCCGATCGCATCGCTGTAAAATCAAATGGCACGCCTTCTCTAATTGGTTGTCCAACAGTACCTCAATGTAAACTAGCCAGAGTTTTGCATCCAAAAGACATCAGCTTCCTATGTATTAGTGCCGACCAGCCAAGTCCACCGCACAAAATGAAGACAAAAACATTTTTGAATTGCCAAGGAGAGGCAGAAAAGAATAGGCAAAACGTTGCTGTACAAGATAAGATGGGAGAACAAAGGCACAGCAAAGACCTGAGGGAATCCTAAGGGCAAGAAATACGGTCTGCCTATTGTAAGAACGCGAAAATGCCACATCTCCACGTGTCCAAATGGAAAAGCACGCGCAAGTGAGTGAGGATGATGAAAGAGAGGCAGAGAATCGAGAATCAGTTACCAAAGACGTACCACCTGAACTTCCAGCTTAAAAGACAGGCATAGTCGAGAATCATTCTCTCCGGAATGAAACCCAAAAAAGGAAAAACAGAAAGCACCTCTTGGTATGACATCAGATACATCCAGCCGTACTGAATGAAAGTACATTTCCCATATGCTTACCCGAACTTTGATGACTAAAAAAAATGTGCATAGTCATGTGCTCCAAAACTAGAGTAATTCCTAAAGTAGAGGCAGTTCTTGCATCACTCTATCAACCTATTAAGTAACCGCAACATTTAAGTAAGATCGACTACATTGTCAAACAAGGAACCAAACCAATAGCTTCAAAGCACTAGCTAGATACCCAAATCTTATTATTTAGAATACGGAGATCGAATTATGGGGAAACACCATCCAAACAAGTAAATACAATTAGAAGTGCATAAAATCCATACAGACGAAGGTTCACAAATGGATTTCGATAATTTTTTTTTCAACTTTCTCTGGAGGTTGATCCCTCAACCCTAAGTTACAATGTCACATGTCCGAATCCCCACCCCACCCATGACCACTAGGCCAACTGCCATAATTGTATCTCCACGTACTAATGAGAGCTGTACAAAATTCTTCACTTGAAAAAGCTGTTTACATACTTCCGGATGAAATACTAGTACAATAAAGAGAAACATGAATCGCCTCCTACGATTGTTCTTCCACATCTCGAATCTTTCATCTGATGTGATTTTGCCTCCAAGAGTAATCTGTTCCCACTTCGGAATGTATATACTCTTTAAAAAAATCTTAAGGGTTTATCCTAAGGAACATAAGTCTAATGTAATATTCACTATTCACATTATATGAATAGCTCCAGACGATATCGTTCATACCAAATGAATAGATACACTGTCAGCCATGCTACGTCTGGCCTATCCAAAGTATATATGTAAGGAATAATGATGCAAATTAGAGAAGAAACTAAAGGAAAGACGGCCTCTGACTGTCAAATCACAACTACCCGACTTCATTGGACTTCTGAAAATGTACTACTTCCCTTCTAGTAAACTACACATTTTTGAGTCTTGATCACCAGGGCCCGATGGCAGAGTGGATGGATCACTTAGAGGTAAGTCCTAGGTTGAATTCAAGCGCATGTGCATATATGAACATGGTTAATGGGGAGGGCTATCTTGTTTTAAACGTGCTGTAAGTTCATGACTGGCCAGACCCTTAATGTACAACAGCAGCAGCAACAACGATACCCAAGCCTTGTCTCACCTCTTCATGCAATGACGCTCTGTTTTCTGTCCATTAATGCAAAGAAAGTGGGAGTTAATTCCATGCAACTCTGTCCAGCCAGCATATTCAATGATTACTGGCACTCTGAATGTGATATCAGCAATAAAATGGCAAGAGGATCTAACGTCAGATGTCTCACCTTGAGAAGGCAAAGCAACTAATCATAATTAAGAGAGGAAAGAGTTACATGCTCCCATCACAAACCACTACGAAAATTTCATCTCAAAATTGGCATTCCTCTTCTCCGACCGCCGCCTCCGACTTGGGTGATTACTCCGCTTTCTCTTCACCTTCGCAGCTCCGCCGCAAAGCAAGCGTGTGCTGCTCTCTCTTCCCCCCAGATAGTGGCGACTCTGGAGTGCGAGTTGAAGAAAGAACAAGAAAGGGAGGTTATTGGGCCATGTAAACGAGCTTGACTGTCTCGTAGGGCCGTCGATCAGCCATTTTGGATCTTGAAGAGGAGCACTTTCGAGGGCCTCCGATCGGGTACAAGATGGCCAAGTTGGGGCCTTTACTTTGCACAAATCGAGATTACTAGGAGTGAGCAGTTCTAGATTTTGTAAATATTCCATTTGAAACCTACCCATTGGAATTGATTAGTTGTTTTTGAGAATTTGAAAACTTTCCTGCATAACCCTATTTTGTCATAAGTTCTAAACTCGGTTTTCACTTATATTATTAATTAAACAATTGTAGTAAATTATTATCTTTAATGATTATCATTTGCCGCTATAATTCATTAATCGTAACTTATATTCAGACACAGGAAAAAATATGAAATATTGAGAAAATAAAAGTCTCAATTATTAAATGAAAACTCAAATTAATGATTTCAAATTATATACTCATTATCAAACGTGTTGGAATATAGTAAGATTGCATAGAGATAGACAAAAATAAAATAAAAATGAAAACTTATCTCAAGTTCTAGGTTAGAAGATCCATGTTCCAGTGAAAACCTATCCAATTCTCAAGTTCCAGATTTTATTCTGAAACATTCTCATCCCTAGTAATTACTTTCAATTGGAGCACCACAACAGGGTCGCCATTGAAATTGGAGCATAAATTCGTCGTCAAAGGCATGACTTTGTCGATGCCAGTCTGCGTCCATTTGATTGACTGTCACGCGATGAGGAGTCCCTTTCATTCTCCATTTTTTTCTTCTTCAAGAATGATTCTCTGGAATCGCTTCACAGGTTCATCAAAAAGACCAGAATTTTTGCAAAAGCACTCGTTCGGGTTCAACCTGAGATGTTTCCGGGCAGATATCTTGTCGACCCGGCAATTGCTGCTCTTTGGTCATACGGTCGTTGCAACTTGAAAGACTTTGCTCATCTTTTACAAGGTGGGAAAACGAGATTAATTGGGCATCCGTTCTTTGTTCGTCCCGAAGAATACACGCGTGGGGGATCGGGTTATGTCGATTGGGTATTGATTAAATTTTAGGAAAGAGATTTCCGCATTCACTTTTTCATGTATTTAATTTTATTTGATGTATAATTGAAACATGGCCTTAACGCCTTTTAAAGTTTTTGGAAGGGTACGAATATTTGCAATACGAAATCACTAAAAAAAAAGAAAGAAGACAACAAAATTCGGTATTCCAAATTATAAAAGAAAGGCAATCCCCGACCTTTTCTTTGAAAGTAAAAAGTAGGACTTTTTAGTTATACAAATCATGGGAGAAGTAACAAAAAAAATCATAAATTTATTGCATTAGTATTAATTCAATCATAAACTTTTTAATGAGGCAATTTAGTTCTAAACATTTTCTTATTTATATCAATTCGATCCATCAAGTTAATTTTAGGTTGAAATCACGACGTGGATGCCGACCATCCATAACATAGTTAGTGTTGAAATAGACATTTTAAAATAAAATTTAGAATTTATTATTATTATTTTTAAATTTTCCTTCCTTTTTCCTATCTTTTTTCTTGGGCTATGGCTAGTATTGGCCACTAGTGAGGGTCAACGAGGGCTACTCTTGCTAGATCTAGGGAGGGCTCGACCTTTGTCGAGTTTGGCGAGGGCTCAACCCTTGTGGCCTCAAATGAAGGTTTGACCCTCGCAGTCTAATGAGGGTGGTCCCTGTGCCCAAGTGGTGAGGGCTCCCCTCGTCCGGGCTACGAAGGTCATGCTCTTGCTAGATTCGACGAGGGTGACCTTCCTTGTAGCTAGTATTGGCCATAGTCCAAAGAAAAAGGAAAAGGAAAAAAGAAAAGGGAAAAACAAAGGAAAAAATAAGAAAAAAATTTAAAAATAAAAAAATTATTTAAAAATATCCACATAGTGTCAGCCATCCCACGTTGGATAGTTGGCATTCATGTCATGATTTTCTGGCCTAAACTGGCTGGATGGACTAAATTAATATAAATGAGAAAATGTTTATAACTAAATTGATTTAATTGGAATGTTTATAATGTAATGGGTTTAAGACTTTTTTATTACTTCTCCCTAGACCATGGGACAACATTAAAGCTTATGTCAAAAACCATCAAAGCTCGTGAGAACCTAGAGAAGCTATGTTCTGTCAAGACGAAGATTCACAATTGGCCCGTTGCGAGTCTTTGAATCAAGGCTTTTATACCGTACAATTAAGATTAGCCCCGATCGTAGCGCAATAAAAGTATCAAAAAAGTCATAAACTGTTATATGGGTACCAATTCAATTCTAAAATTTTCAATTTGACAAATTCAGTCATAAACCTTTTTATATTAGTACCAATTCAATCCACTAGACCAATTTACGTTGAAAATCAATAAGGTGGACTCTGACAATCCAACGTGGCATCACCAACATAGGATCGCTGGCATTTATTGGACATATTAAAATGATTTTTTTCCCTAATTTTTCGATTTTTTATTATTCGTTTAAAATTTCCCCCCCTTTTTTTTTCCCTTTCTTTGAACTATGGCTGTTATTAACTATGGCGAGCAACTAACTACAGGTAGGGGCTAGCGAGGGCATCGTGGCCCTCGCCGAATCTAGTGAGGGTGAGATGCTCATGGCCTGGGGGAGGGTGGCCCTTGCTAAGTCTAGCAAGGGTTCGACCCTCACCATTTGGCGAGGGCTCAACCCTCACCATCTCATCGAGTCTGGAAGGGCCGCCCTTGCCCAAATTGCGAGGGTCTCATCCTCACAAGATCCGACGAGGGCAACCCTCACCAGGCGATGAGGGTCGAGCCCTTGCCCAGGCCATGAGGATCTCGCCCTTGCTTATGGTTGGTCACACGGCAATGGCCGGTATCGGCCACAATCCAAAGAAAGGGAAAAAAAAAGAAGAAAAAAAGAATTTTTTAAAATAATAAAAAATAAAAAAATTAGTAAAAAATCATTTTAAAATGTTAACGTTAGCACTGGCAATATCACATAGGATCGCTGGTATTCACATCACTGATTTCCGGCCTAGATTGTCAAATGGACTGAATTTGTATTAATATAAAAATATTCAGGACTAAATTGATCAAATTAAAAAATTTATAACGGAATTGGTATTAATGTAAAAAATTTAGGACTTTTTTGGTATTTTTTTCTTTGTAAATTGTTCAGCTTTAGCTTCACTTTTTATGCCTTAAGCTAGCACAAAAGATTGGAAGGATGATGGGCTTCACCCATCTTGATAAGCAACAAGTAAATCGGTGATTATGCGGGTAAAAGTGTACTTGACATGGATTTCTCATAGGTAATTACCACTTAAACGAAAAAAATATTTTGCTCGAAGAAAATCTGATGATGCAACGTTTATCGCCCTATACGACAAAGCATCACATTAAATTGAAAACGAGAGCACTCTTTCCACCGACTCCCAATGACGTTCTCGTCGTGCATGGGACGTGTTATGATTATTTCAAAGTCGAGCAAGCTGTAATACCTTAGTTCCGTCCAGGCAAAAACACAGTCACTACATTTCGAAATCACATAAATACCCCTCGTGTTTTGCTCGATAAATAGAACGGTTGCCCATTAACGTTGTCCACTACCGAGAAGACGAGATCAGAGAGAAAGAGAGAGAGAGAGAGAGAGAGAGAGAGAGAGAGAGAGAGAGATGAGAGAGATGATGATGAGGTTCCCAAGGTCAGGTTCCATGGCTGTGATCATGCTATTCCTCATGGGGTCGATGATGGTGCAACAAAACGAGGCATTCCGGTTGCTCGGCGAGGAAGCGTGGGCCCGGCAAGGCAATCTCCTCCCACAGGGTCTACAGAAGGGTCCGGTCCGTCCCCCTGGAAACGGGTGCTCTTACACAGGGGGCGGCGGGGCGCCTTGCACGGCCACACGGAAATTCGCTGCTGGCCACGCTGTCGGGGTGGCTCCTCCGAATGCGTAGCAGAATGGCTTGCCTCGGTTTGGCGGCGACTGATATTAAACAAGTGGTTCACTCTTGTAGTCATATCAATCAGTATGCCATTGTATGGTACCGTATAAATTTATAGAAGTTTTTTTTTTTTTGGTAACCGAGGACTCCACCATGGACCCCTTGCCCGAATGGCTCCTGAGGGCTGGGCTCCTTTATCTCAGAGGAGACTAGCCAAGCAACCTACCGCTAGGGCCCCCTACTTAAATCGCTAGCATCTGTGGGTTTCGAACTCTCGACCTCTGCAATGAGGGAAGGACTCTTAACCAATGCAGCTACCCACGGATGGGTTATAAATTCATAGGAGTTCGTTAGTAGCTGGTAGAGAAATTAATGTATCGATTGCATTTCTTCTTCTTCTTCTTCTTTTTTCTCAGCAATCTGGAACTCAAGACTTGCAATTAATTGAATGTAACCCATTCGCACATAGATAAAGAAAGTGAAATTTTTTCAAGTACTCTTTTTGGCTTTTGCAACCACAGAGGTATATCATGCCATGGACATAATTTTGCCATTTGCTCATTCAAATATTTGTTGGAGGAAGGTTGCAAAGTTGGCCGATGAACTGGTTGAATTGGGTTTAGAAATGGATGGTTTTGAATTGTGGTTGAAAATCACCAAGTGGACGCTTGGATGGTTTCGAATTTTGTTTGAAAATAGCTGACGTGATGTTGATCATCCTATGAAACACACCTGATGTTGATATTAACAATTTTTACAAATTTTTATTTTAAATTTTTAGCTCTCTCTCTCTCTCGTTCCTATTATTCTATTTTATTTTTTTCCTATTTCCCTTGCTAGCTAGGGTAGACGGCTGGTGGAGGTCAAAGCCATCGGCAAGGGCGGCCCTCAACGGCCATCACTGAGGTTTGGGAATAGGTGACCCCCACCTCGATGTCCCCTAGCATAACTCCAACTATGGTAGTGACAATATTGTAAATCGATCAATCATCATCATTATTCGCATGCTATAAATCTCATCTTATTTGGTGGACGTGCGAACATATCTTAAGCTTTTAAATAATCGATTACACTGTGTATCATTGTCATGTGATGGATAAAATGCCTTTTTATATCTTGACTCGAAATATGTTATTTTTCGATTTCCTTTCTCTTTATTTTTGAAGAGTTTTGAAGTGAGACTTTTATCAAAAGTTGATCATGTAAAATTACATAAAATCATTCGAGCCACTGATACCTAACCCGAATTGTCTCATGCCTACAGCCTACCCCACAGAGAACTTAAACTCTAATTACATAATGTTTCTCTATCTAACATGTATGTGCAAATTAAAAAGAAAAGACTATGAGCTTATCTATTATTCCATGGACCCAACCACAATCCAAGAGCAAGTCAATAGTAAGTCTAGTTAACAAGCGCATTCCATTGCCCAAAGCACCCGTCACATTGAGGATCAAGAGGGATTCATGTGATCCAACGATGGTGATCATTCGAGTCAATTTCAACCGAACTCCATTCGGCCTGTATCTTCCCTTCCCCCAAGCTAAACCGTCGAACAAGCACATTTTGCTGAGAGAAAAGCTCACGGAGAAGAGCATACGCATTTGCTCACGGACCATGGGCAGAAGTCACAGTAGCTCTTCGCTGGTCATTGTGGCCTTCTCTGCACAATCGAGATTAGCCCCAATTGGAGCACCGCGATAGGCTCATCGCCATTCGAATTTAAGGATAAATTTGTCGTCATTGACGTTCTTGTTGCCAGTGTCACTTCAACTAATTGTCATGTGATAAAACGAATCCCTTTTCTCCTTTCTTTTTGTTCTTTTTACTTTATTTAAGTTTCCCATAGTCCTCTAAGATTCCCAAGCATGTGCATCAAAAGACAAACGTTAAAGCCAAACATTTGTTTAACCCGAGGATTGTTTCTGGGCAAATGTCTTGTTAATCTGACAAAATGCTCGGCGTCATCCGGTCGTTGGGGACTTACTCAACCTTTAGGGTGGAGAACGAGACTAAAAGGAATACCCAATCTTTTTGTGTTTTTGCTGTTGGAGAATATACATGTGCATTATAGAATATTTTTATTTGAAACTACACTTTCATTTAATAATTTAAACTTTCAAAATAATAGACAATTATTCCACAAGTCTAATATAGTATGAGAGTAGAAAATCTTGAGTTCAAATATTTCTATATCTCATTTACCTCCCCAATTAATATATAGTACTAGGCACGAAGACTGGACTATTTAATTGTTAACCACAAGTTCATCCAATAGCTTAAATTTTCAAAATGGTAGTCAATAATCTTACGGAATCTAACAATTTTTACATTTTAATTTTTATTTTCTTCCTTTTTCTTTATGAAAAGTCTGAAATTTGACTTTTATCGAAGGTCCAACCGCCTAAAGTTTTGGAAAGCACGCAAATATCTGTTATACAAAATCATTAAAAAAAAATTGGTATTTTAAGATATTAAAGAAAAGCAATCCTCAATATATATATATATATAAATTAAAGAACAAAAACAATGAATACTAGTTAGCAATATGTGATTACCTACTCCAGTGTGGCCCCCCACCTCGATGTCTCCAAGCATAACCCCAATTTTCTCACATTAGGGGAAAATATTTATTGTGATGAATTGTATCACAAGGTAGTGATGGCATTGCGTGTTATGAAGCTCATCTTATTTGACGACATGCATGCATACATTTAATTCTTAATTAGTCAGTTGTACCAGGTGTCATCATCATATGATATATCCATCATATAAAATTCCTTCTAATGTCTTGATTAAAAAGTAAGTCGCTTTTTAAAAAAAATATATACATATTTTGGAACTTGCTGAACACCTAAAGTTGTATGAAATCATATACATTCTTATCGTTATCTTTTCATATATTAATTATTAAGTTGGAAAAGAAAGGCAATAACTTTTAAAGAAAGAGAAAAAAAGCGACCAAAAACACTAAATTATGCCAATTCTACCACATTTACAGTAAATTTTTTTCTAACATAAAAATTTCCAAACTTGTACCTACAAGACATGTTTACTTTCCATCAAAATTTTTAACGGTGTCAACATGTAAGTGAAATGAAAACAAAGTTTTAGGTTTTTTATATCTCAAGAAAAAATTTAGGATAAATATATTACAATTGGCATACTATAGGGTCTTTGATATGACAAAAAAAGTGTAAAGTCAATGTGTTATAATGAACATAGTTTGAGGTTTTTAATGTTATAATCCCCACAATAGTCTCGTGCCTACTCAAGAGATAACTTTAGTTTCTATTACATAATTTCTTTAACCAACTTGTATTAACCAATAATAATAAAAAAAGAATATGCTTGTTTTTTCAACCATTGACTCGACCACTGTCCAAGACAAGTCAATGATAATTCGAGTCAGCCCGCACCGGCATCACTCACTATTCCCCCAAGCAATCACAGCCGCTCAATGCTAGGACTCGTGGGGGGACCCACCCAGGTGATGGACGATTGAGATCATTATAGGCTTCTGTTCCATTGCCCCCATTAAACAATAATCGAAAGGACATTTGACGAAACTTCGACCAAGCTCCGTTTGGCCCCTATCTTCCCTCCCCCAGCCAAACCGCAGCACAAGCACATTTTGTAGAAGAACGCAGCACATTTACACACGGACCATGGACAACAATCTCGGTGTCAAAGATGAAGTGATCAAGACAGCCTTGTCTGCATCCTTGGAAGCTTGCGCGAATCCAAAGGAGCCGCCTTTCGTTGTAAGGAAGGTTGACAGTAGCCCTTCGCAGGTCATCGTGGCCTTCCCTGGATCATGGTCTCCGGACGACTGGTTTGCTGGCGACGGCAAAACGAAGTCTTTCGGAGAGACCAAGATTGACGACAAGAAGTTCCCTTCCCTCAGGAGCCTCAGGGTCGAGGGGTTTGCCAAGGTCGATCCGTTTGCCAAGGTCAACGAGGCATTCATGGCACGGTTCCTGCGGATTCTGGAGGATAGCAATCAAACGTTTTGCAAGGAGGTATCTCTTGAATCTCGAACGATGCTCTATTTTCGTCGTTGTCTCAATGTGCCGAAGAGTCGTAGTATTTCTCAGACAGCATTTGTAAGGCCATTTCTAGTGTTTGTCAAGTTTCGTGCCGAAGCTAAGAAAACTGGAGTAGTGCCTACTTTCAGCTTCAAGGCCTGCCATACCATGTCCGATTCAGTCCCATATAAACTCTCACTGCAACCCAATAGATCAGAAACTAGAGCTTGCGCAAGTATTTCGTCACAGCCACACCACCCTCTATCATTGAAGCTCTCATCCAGTTCTATATTTGTAGTTCATCCATAGATTACATTGATTCAAGATCCCATTGAATAATTTAAAATTTCAGGGACATGTTGCGTATTAAGCTAAAGTTTAGGGACCACATTGCATATTTGATCAAAATTTAAGAACCACCTATTGTCATTTTCCCAAGATTTAGGTATATAGATAACGTAACAAGCACGATCTGGTTTGCTTCAATTTGCAATATCCCATACGAGGTCATTTGTCTAGACTACACTTGTAGTCTCCGTTGGTTGGAACTTAAAGAACACTCGTTTAGATCTTTCTCATTCTACCATTAGCGGCAAAAGGGAATTTCAACATCGACCGAGCATAGAGTCAGAAGTAAACCTGGATTCGTCTTTAATCTACAGGTGACAAAGGCGGTGGAGAACGATAAGCAAATAGTATTTTCAGGCCATTCATCGGGCGGTCCAATCGCGATATACGCGACTGTTTGGTTCCTTGAGAAGTACATAAGATCAAACGAGAAGCAGACTTCCCGTCCCCCTCTCTGTTTAACATTTGCATCCCCACTTACCTCTGACCACACCTTTTGCCATGCCGTCCAGCGTGAGGGTTGGTCTGATTGCTTCGTCCACTTTGTTACAAAACTCGACATTGTTCCTAGGATTCTATTCGCTCCTCGCTCTTCTGCAACAGAGTTGCTACGAGAAATTCCCCCTTTCTTCAACCCACATCACAAAGCCGATGAAGAAAAATTGGCTTCCTTATTTGCGAGTGTGATGAAGAGTGTGTCATGTGTTGCAAACAGTGCAGCTTGTGCGCTAAAGGGAAGCAAGCATACATTATCTGAAACCATGTCTAGATTCATCAAGCTAAGCCCTTACAGACCGTGCGGGAAGTATGTTTTTTGCACCGAGACTGGAAGGTTGGTGATTGTGAAGAACCCAGATGCAGTTCTTCAACTGTTGTTTTACTCCTTACAGATCGAATCTGAAACAGAGCTTCAGAAGAGAGCAGTGGCAAGCTTAAAGGCACATTGGACGTATAAAGATGCATTAGATAAAAGCTTGGCCAGGCACAATGTAGTTCGTTTAGAGAAGCTCCGAGAATTACCTCTAAGCTCTGATGATCCTGTAGATATTCAGGTCAAGACGATTGGTGCCGCGCTGAATGACCTTAACCTGGTATTGTCCATAATTTTTCTAGAAAATGAACTCTCCAGTTCATAATCTTTCATTTATTGAGAAAAGATAATCAAATATTCACTATATATAATTTTCTGATGATAGAGCGAACCGGCGAGGCTGTGCCTTCGTGCTGCTGGAGAGTTTGAGAAGCAGAAAGAGCATAACAGAAACACCGTCAAAGGCAACAAAGATTTAATAAACAAAACCCTCAAAGCATTAGAAGAGTATCGGGCCACGTGCAGGAATGATGGCGTGGGAC
The DNA here is from genome assembly GCA_014182515.1 of Eucalyptus microcorys. Taxonomy (NCBI): domain Eukaryota; kingdom Viridiplantae; phylum Streptophyta; class Magnoliopsida; order Myrtales; family Myrtaceae; genus Eucalyptus; species Eucalyptus microcorys. The sequence continues at coordinate 26,517,310 of CM024572.1, forward strand.
ATTATGATGCTTTCAAGATGCAAAAGAAAGAACAAGACTTCAACGCCAACGTGAAGAGACTTGAACTGGCAGCTATGTGGGACGAGATTATCGAAATGGTAAGACACGGGCAGCTCCCTGATGAGTTTGAGGCAGAGAAAGAATGGGTGGACCTCGGCACGCAGTTTCGCCGACTTGTGGAGCCAATAGACATTGCCAACTACTATCGGCACATGAAGAATGAAGACGCAGGTCCTTATATGACCAGAGGAAGACCAAGTCGGTACCATTATCCGCAAAGATGGCGAGAAAATGCTGAGCAGTTGGATAGAGATTCAAGTGGCGAATCCTGCTTCTGGGCTGAGGTGGAGGAGCTCAACGTTGAAGTTACTAACAAGAGACCATGGAAAGAAATAGAGAACAGGGTTTTGACTTTGGAGAAGAACCTGAGAAAATGGTATGATAAAGAGGAGGTGGAGAAGGATGTGTTCTTAGAAGATAGCACACTCGTCAAGTGGTGGCGATCTCTCCCGGACAACCATAAGGCAAATTCCTGCATCAAGGGACTCATGCCAAGCTGAAAATTCCTCACTGCTGCAAATTTGCTTGAAAACACTTTTTCTTTGATGTAACCATTTAAGAAGGCGCTCTTCGTATCCATCTGAAAAAGTCTGAAACCATGGAAACACGCGTAAGCAAGTAAAAGTCTGATCGCTTCTAACCTTGCTACTGGCACATAAGTTTCGTCATAGTCGATTCCCTCTTCCTGCGAGTAGCCTTTAGTGACCAATCTTGCCTTGTTTCTTGTGACTTTTCCTTGATCATTGATCTTGTTTCTGTACACCCATTTTGTTCCTATTACGGGATGATCCTTTGGTCTGGGAACTGATTCCCACACTTCATTTATGTGAAATTGTTGAAGTTCCTTCTCCATTGCTTGTATCCAGTTTTCATCTAATAGCGCTTCTTTAGTACTTTTAGGTTCAATCTCTGAGATGAGCACTAAAGTATTGATTGTTTCTTTAAGAGTTGATCTAGTTTTTATCTTGTCATCAATGTTTTCGATAATCAAATCTTTCGGATGACTTGACTTGTGCTTTCAGTTTCTGTTGAACCTATCATAAGAAGTTGTAGGTTTCTCGTAGACTTGCTCGTCAGTCTTTTCTGGTTGTTGAGGCTGTTCATCTGATTTTTATTGTTTGCTGTCTTGTTGCGCTTGAATTCCATTAGAGAACTGCTCTACTTGATCGTAATCTTAGTGAGTTTGAGAGTTTTCATCAAATCTCACATTGATAGACTCTTCCACTATGCGAGATCTTTTGTTGTAAACTCTGAAAGCCTTGCTTGTGGTTGAGTATCCCAAAAATATGCCTTCATCTGATCTTTTACCTCCCAGACTTTGCGTTCTTGTGTGTCCGAAGATATCCATATGAAGAAGCTCCAAAGCTCTGTTAGTACTAATAAAGTTGATGGGTTTGAAAGAGCTTATTACTGTTTTCCTAAGGCACGCAGATTGAGCAGACTTCAAAACTTTCAAATTTAAGGTCCTGTAATCCTTGTACCAATTTTTTTTTTGAAAGCTTTGCTATTTGTTTAGTGCTTATATGACCAAGTTTCCTGTGCCAAATATCTGACTTGTCCTTTGCAGAGATTAGACACTGAACATCATTAGTAGTTATATCTAAGAAATAGATATTTCCGTGTCTCATTACAGTAAAAGACTGCTTCAAATCTTTACTTGTGCTTGAACATTTGTTTTCTTGAAAGCATATTTTGTATTCGGCATCACATAGTTGACTAATGCTGATAAGATTATAGTTCAGTCCTTTGACAAGAGATACATCTCTTATCGTCAGATTTCCAATTTCAACAGTTCCTTTACCAATGATTTTCCCTTTATTGTTTCCTCCAGAAATTCTTGTGAGCTTAATAAACTTACTAGGATCACCAGTCATATGTCTTGAGCAATCGCTGTCAAGATACCACTTGTTTTTCCTTCTCTTTGGTACTTGCAAAAGTTAAGACAAGTTCAAGTTTTCTTTGGTACCCATTTTTGTTTGGGTCCTCTTTGGTTAGAAGGATTAGCCAAATAAATTAGACTAAGATTATTTAATACTTTTTTATTCTTCTTTTTCTTTATAAAAAAAAATCATTTGTATTCTCAAAACTCAAGTTGAGTAACTCGGAAATATGAAATAGCTCAAAAGAAAACCCTTATGTATTTGATTTTTTGAGTGGTCTCTAACCCCTTTTTCTTTGTCTCATTTAGAATATTGTTCTGAGTGAGTTATTTAAGCTTCATGCTTTTTTTCCTTTGAATTAAAATTCATTATTAAGTTAAGAAAATCCATGGACCGACCCCATCGTCTCCACCCCGTAGGAACTACGAGATCACCCCAAGGACGCCTTCGGCATCTAGGGGTCGCGGACCGACCATAGAATCCGAATTGGCTTCCAACCTTTGGAACAGTCATTTTCGTAATGATCATGACTTATGCAGATTGAACATTTAAGGAAGTTTTTACCAACAGATTTTACAAATTGTTTTCTAAAATGATTTTCATAAAACACTTTTGGTGGTTTTCGATTCTTCCTCTCTCGTGAGTCGGAAAATCATTTTCAAAATCCTTTTTGTTTTTACATCCAAGTCTTGATTTATTATAATATGGGATTTGAATAGACAAAATGTGCTCCAAAGTTTTAAAACCAATTGAAAACTTTTTGCAACATTTAAAATTTCCTTTTTCAAAGAATCATTTTCTTTTAAAGTAGAATCAAGATTTTCTTTTGGAAAGAATCCTATTGTCTCAATCTTGAGTTTTCCTTCTTCAATTCTGAGAATTTTCTAAGCACGGCCTTGTAATCGACAAGTAATTCTTCAATATAATTAGATACTTCAGCTAGAATGTCAAAGTTATTTACCTCAAATTCATCTTTCAAATCAGATTTTGCCATGAGACATATATTAGCACATTCTTCATCACTTTCTTCCCACTCAGTGTCACTCAAAGTCTCGACCTTCAATGCTTTCTTTGTTTTTCTCATATCTGTTCTTCCATTTCCTCAGAAGTGGGCAATTTGGCTTAATATGACCTCTCTTCTTGCATTCGAAGTAGATAACATCTTTATTTTCTTCCTTGTCGTTGAAGCTTCTCCTTTGCTCAGAAGTTCTGAAAGTTTTATTTCCTTTGAACTTCTTTCCTTTTCTGGCCATTCTTTGAAGCTTTTTCACCATGAGAGCAATCTCTTCATCGTCCTCATCATCTTCGTTTGAATCTAATTCATCAAAATAAAGATTTGATTTCAAAGCTAGAGTTTTCTTACCTCTGGTGTCTTCTTCATTTAGATGCTCTTCTTCATAGGATTGAAGTGTTCCCACAAGCTCATTCATAGAGAGAGGTGATATTCTTTGAGTCTCTCGGATGGATGTCTTGATATTGTTCCACTCTTTGGACAGCCCTTGAAGAATCTTGTTCACCTTCATTGGATCTGACACTGGTTGCCCTTGATACGCCAATCTATTAATAATATTAGTGAATCTATTGAACATGTCAATTATGTATTCTTCTGGTTTCATTTTGAAGGCTTCATATTGTTGAAGAAGAATGTTGATTTTCGTCTCATTCACCCTATTAGTTCCTTCGTATGTCACCTGCAACCCATCCCAAATTTCTTTTGCAGACTCATAAAAAGAAATTCGATTATATTCAGATGGAGATAATGCACAATACAATGAGTAAACAACTTTTGCATCAAGTGCTTCTCTTTTGGTGAGGTTTGCATTAGATGGAGTTGAGCCTACTGATTTTTTGCCTTCTTCTATAGTCAAAGAAGCTTCAGGTCTTATGCCTCTTAGAACGATGTCCCACTCCAGGGGATCCTTGGATATGATGAATGCTTTCATATTGTTCTTCCAAATGCTGTAATCTTTCCCGTCGAAGTAAGGAGGTCTTGTATCACTCTATCCTTCCATAAGACCTGGTGCAATATTGCTAGCCATAGATAGATCGTTAACTCAAAAGTAATAAAGCACTTCAATTAAGAGTAACCGTGTTCTGATACCAATTGTTATAGCTAAAATATCACATAGAGGGGAGTGAATAGGTAATTTTGTGGAAATGAAAGAAATTAAACCAATATTCCAGCAAGACAACTTCTGACGAAGTGGTCAATCTTACCGGTGCATAATTCTAATACAGAAAATTAAAAGTGTAAGGGATAGAGAATTGCACACTCAAGATTATAGTGGTTCGGGTTTTGCAAGCTTACGTCCACTTTCCAGCACTACAGCCAATTGGTTGGAATCCATTGATGAGAACCGATAAGATGTTACAAGATTTGAGCTTCGACACTCAAGCTCGTGTGTATAACTTTTTCAGACACTCTCAACCTCTAAAAGATTATACGATTTTGCTCGTTGAATCAAACACAAAATGATCACAAGCACCCTTTAGACTTTAGAACTAAAAGCTCCAATACTCGTGAAATCAAATTGTTATCCTTCTGCTATGAGATCTCCTCTTATACTCCTCTAGTCCAAGCTAACCGTTGGACATGCTTTCAAGAGGATCATCTAGCCAATCCACCCGTTGGTCGTGGATTTGGTTGAGAAGATCTGATGGTGTGAGGATCGCCGAGGTTGAAGCTTCTCGTAAGATTTGTTGCCCATACAACGAGTCGGGTTTCCAAAGTTGAGTGTCTATGTTTATAAAGAATATCTCGTCTTCGAAGATTGAGGAAAGATTGGAAACATGAGGATTTTTTTTTAATGAAAATCTTCCTTTTCAAGTTCCTCCAAAGAAATGGCAAGTTATCTAGTCAATTTAGCTATTGCACAAGAAATATATTCCTTCATAGTCGGTTGATTGATTGTCCGAATAAGAAAATATTATCCACAACTTGTCGCGACCTCTTTTTTTTTTTTTTTTTTTTTTTTTTCGGCGCCCGCAATCGGTTACGGGCGCCGGCGGAGGCTAATGGCTCGGCTGAAATTAGTTATGCCCGGACTCTCACAAGTCTACCAATTCACGACTTTAATAGTCTAAGTTTTTAACGCTAATTTTAAAACGGAGTCGCCACTAATCGATTTTGAATGGGTCGATTAGAAACTCAAGCGAAGTATCGGGAGAAATACTCGCTTCTGTGCAACCAGATAAATTAGGATCAGGGACTTGATTACACTAGTTAATCACTAATGCCCTTTCAATACCTAATCTTGTTTAAACCCTAAGACTTTTTGGATGTTCGAGGGATTTTCCATGCATTTTTAGAGGAAAACATTTTTGAGTCTTTTCCTAATTTTTGGACATAAAAGGGATTTTTTTGGATTTTTGGGTATTTTTGGAAAATACAAGTCTTTTTGGCTTTTTCATGAATTTTTGGCTTTTTTTGGATTTTTGGCATTTTTTGGAAAATATGGAATATTTTTGATTTTTCGGAAAATAAAATATTTTTTAATATTTTTAAAATATTTTTCGAAAATAAATCATTTTTTGATTTTTTTGATTTTTTTGAAAGTAAATTATTTTATTTATTTATTTATTAAAATATTTTTAAAATAAAAGAAAAGCCAACCCAGTGGGATCGCGGGTTGGGTCCGGCCCAAGTCGGCGACCCGAAACGCGGACGGGCCCGACTCGAGATTTTTCCCTTTTTTTTTACGAAACGACACCGTGGCCGGGCATTTGGGGACGCCCGGCCCGGCTCGAAAAACCGGCTCCGCGACTCGACTTCCGGCAAACCCTACCCAACCCGGCTCCGATTCGCGACCCGACCTCCGCCGCCCCCGGAATTTGCGGAATCCCTACCCGATTCCCGATCCGGGTCCGACCCGACAACCCGGAGTCGCGACTCGGAAAATCGGGAACCCTAGGGTTTCCGAATCACGGCACCAAGGAGGGAGAGGACCGAGGTGCGGTGGCGATGACGGCGGCGGCGACGCGATGGGCCGGGCTATAGAGAGGGGAAAGGCGATGGTGACGACAACGGCGATAGCCCGCTACCCGGTGACGGCGCGATGAGGGCGGCGACGGCGGTGGTACCCACGTGGACCTCCTTCCCCTCCAGTCTCTCTCTTTCTCTCTCAACCCTCTGCTCTTCGCGGATCTGGGTTCGCACGCTGCCGGCCTCCCCCGAAGTCTCTCGGAGGGAGGTCGTTGAGCTCACGACCCGATCGCTTCGCCCTTGCTCGCCCTTTGAGTTCCCTGAAGTCTCTCAGGGGATCTCTCGGAGCTTGCCAGCCTCTCTCTCTCTCTCGTGTTTCCCTCTGTGTGTGTTCCTCGTCAGCTGGGATCGACGGCCTATTTATAGGCCAAGGGGCGGCCGGTCGACGGAGTTCGACCGTCGGTCGCCACGGCCTTCGCCGGCCGAATCGGCGTCCCATTTGACGCTAGCTGCCCCCTACTCCACGTGTGTCGTCGCTGCTCCTCCCCTCCGCTCCGGCGTCGCGCCCCCTGCGCGTGCTGCAAAGGCGCGAGGAAGGAGAAGATCTTGTGGGGGCCGGGCTGAGGCAGAAATGGGCCTTTAGGGCCTATGCGAGGGCTGCTTCTACTATATATATATTTTTGCTTTGTTTTATCGTTTTTATATGGTTTTTTTATATATTATTTATCCGAAAAGACAAAATAAAATAAAAACTTAATTAATAAAATAAACCTAAATAAAATTCAGGCGTCAACACAACTTTGAGGGTCGAGTGATCCAATGTGGCGCGAGGGTCTCGTCCTCGCAAGATTCAGCAAGGGTGACCCTCATCAAGCGATGAGGGTTGAGCCCTTGCCTAATTCGGCAAGGGTTGCCCTCGCCCAGGCCGTGAGGATCTCGCCCATGGCTGGTCACCAACAATGGCCGGTACTGGCCACAATCCAAAGAAAGGAAAAAGAAGAAGAGGAATTTTTTAAAAAAAAATTAGTAAAAAATTATTTTAAAATGTCAACGTTAGTACCGGCAATATCACATAGGATTGCTAGCATTCATGTCACCAATTTCTGGCCTAAATTGTCGGTTGGACTGAATTGGTATCAATATAAAAATGTTTATGACTAAATTGGTTAAATTGAAAGGTTTATGACTAAATTGGTACAAATGCAATATATTTAGGACTCTTTTGGTATTTTTCCCTTAATAAATTGTTCAGCTTTAGCTTCACTTTTCATGCCTTCAGCTAGCACAAAAGATTGGAAGGATGATGAACCTCGCCCATCTTGTTATGCAACAAGTAAATCGGTGATCATGCGGATAAAAGTGTACTCTGATATGGATTTCTCATAGGTAACTTTAGATTACCACTTAAACGATAAAATATTTTGCACGAAGAAAATCTTATCATACAACGTCAAATTGAAAACAAGAGCACCCTTTCCACCAACTTCAATCAACATTCTCGTCATGCATGGGAAGTGTTATAGCTTCTTCCTTCCCATAATGCTTTTGCGTTGCCCTTGCCCCTTTTCCAAAGTCAAACGCGCTTTAATCTCTTACTTCCCTCCAAGCAAAAACGGAAAAATGCTTCACAAGTCAAATTGAAAACGAGAGCACCCTTTCCACCAACTTCATCAACATTCTGTCATGCATGGGAAGTGTTATAGCTTCTTCCTTCCCATAATGCTTTTGCGTTGCCCTTGCCTCTTTTTCAAAGAAAAACGCGCTTTAATCTCTTACTTCCCTCCAAGCAAAAACGGAAAAATCCGATCGAGACATTCGAAATCACACAAATACCCTCGGGTTTGCCAATGCCAATAAATAGCACTCTCAGAATGCAGACCCATACCCCTTCTCATCCTTATTTTGGTGCTCATCAACGTTGTCCACCACCGAGAAGACGATATCAGAGAGAGAGAGAGAGAGAGAGAGAGAGAGAGAGAGAGAGAGAGAGAGAGATGATGATGATGATGATGATGAGGGAGGAGGAGGAGGATGAGGTTCCCAAGGTCAGGTTCCATGGCTGTGATCATGCTATTCGTCATGGGGTCGATGATGGTGCAACAAAACGAGGCATTCCGGTTGCTCGGCGAGGAAGCGTGGGTCCGGCAAGGCAATCTCCCCCACAGGGTCTACAGAAGGGTCCGGTCCGTCCCCCTGGAGACGGGTGCTCCTACACAGGGGCCGGCGGGGCGCCTTGCCGGGCCACACCAAAATTCGCTGCTGGCCACGCTGTGGGGGTGGCTCCTCCGAATGCGTAGCCGAATGGCTTGCCTCGGTTTGGCGTGGCAACTGATATTAAACAAGTGATTCACTCTTGTAGTCATATCCATCAATATGCCATTGTATGATACCGTATAAATTCATAGGAGTTCATAAGTAGCTGGTAGAGAAATTAATGTATTGATTACATTTCTTTTTTTCCCCCGGCAATTTGGGATTCAAGACTTGCAATTAACCCATTCGCACATAGATAAAGAAAGTGAAAAATTTTCAAGTACTCTTTTTGGCTTTTGCAGCCACAGAGCTATATCGTGCCATGGACGTAATTTTGCCATTTGCTCATTCAAATATTTGTCGGTGGAAGGTTGCAAAGTCGGCCAATGAACTGGTTGAATCGAGTTTGGGAATGGATGGTTTTGAATTGTGGTTGGAAATTACTAACATGGACGCCTAATTCATCGGGTTTGGCAATGGATGGTTCCAAATTTTGTTTTAAAATAGTAGATATTGGTCGTCTTATGTGACACACCTGTGTTGATGTTAACAATTTCAACAAATTTTTATTTTAAAGTTTTAGAACCTGATATTGATCGTCTTATGTGACACACTTGTGTTGATGTTAACAATTTTTACAAAATTTTATTTTAAAGTTTTAGAATCTCTCTCTCTCTCTCTCTCTCTCTCCTTTTGTTCCTATTATTCTATTTTATTATTTTATTTTTTTCCTATTTCTCTCTCTCTCTCTCTCTCTCTCTCTCTCTCTCTCTCTCTCTCTCTCTCTCTCTCTCTCTCTCTCTCTCTCTCTCTCTCTCTCTCTCTCTCTCTCTCTCTCTCTCTCTCTCTCTCTCTCTCTCTCTCTCTCTCTCTCTCTCCCTCCCCCTCCTTTTGTTCCTATTATTCTATTTTATTATTTTATTTTTTTCCTATTTCCCTCACTAGCTAGGGTAGCGGTGACGGCTGGTGGAGGTCAAAGCCATCGGTGAGGACAGCCCTCACCAGCCATCACCGAGGTTTGAGAATGGATGACCCCCACCTCGATGTCCCCTCACCAGCCATCATTGAGGTTTGGGAATGGATGACCCCCACCTCGATGTCCCCTAGCATAACCCCAACTATGGTAGTGACAATATTGTAAATAGATCAATCATCATTGTTCGCATGCTGTGAATCTTATCTTATTTGTGGATGTGCGAACATATCTTAAGCTTTTAAATAATTGATTACATTGTGTATCATTATCATACGATGTATCTATCACGTAAAATACCTTCTTATATCTTGACTCGAAATATGTTACTTTTCGATTTGCTTTCTCTTTATTTTCGAAGAGTTTTGAAGTGTGACTTTGATCAAAAGTTGAGCATGTACAATTACATAAAATCATTCATATGTCGAGCCACTGATACCTAGCCCGAATCGTCTCATGCCCATTGCCTACAGCCTACCCCAAAGAGAACTTAAACTCTTATTACATAATGTTTCTCTATCTAACATGTATGTACAAATTAAAGAGAAAAGACTATAAGCTTATCTATTATTCGATGGACCCAACCACAATCCAAGAGCAAGTCAACAGTAAGTCTAGTTAACAAGCGCAATCCATTGCCCAAAGCACCCGTCACCTGGCATCTCACTCCCTATGCCACACCAATCGCAGCGGCTCGACATTAAGGATCAAGAGGGATTCATGTGATCCGACGATCGTGATCATTCGAGTAAATTTCAACCGAACTCCATTCGGCCTGTATCTTCCCTTCCCCCAGCTAAGCCGTCAAACAAGCACATTTTGCTGAGAGAAAAGCTCACGTAGAAGAGCATACGCGTTTGCGTGCCGACCATGGACAGAGGATTCGCAGTAGCTTTTCGCTGGTCATTGTGGCCTTCTCTGCACAATCGAGATTAGCTCCAATTGGAGCACCGTAATAGGCTCATCGCCATTCGAATTGGAGGATAAATTTGTCGTCATTGACTTTCTCGATGCCAGTGTCACTTCAACTAATTGTCATGTGATAAAACAAATCCCTTTTCTCCTTTCTTTTTGTTCTTTTTACTTTATGTAAGTTTCCCATAGTCCTCTAAGATTCCCTCGAATGTGCATCAAAAGACAAAAGTTAAAGCCAAACATTTGTTTAACCCGAGGATTGTTTCCGGGAAAATGTCTTGTTGACCTGAAAAAATGCTTGGGGTCATCCGGTCGTTGGGGACTCACTCAACCTTTAGGGTGGAGAACGAGACTAAAAGGACTACCCAATCTTTTTGTGTTTTTGCTGTTGAAGAATACACATGTGCATATATAATATATATATTTTAAACTACACTTTCATTTAACAGTTTAAACTTTTAAAACAATTGACTATTATTCCACAAATCTAATATAGTATCGAGTAGAAAATCTTAAGTTCAAATCTTTCTATATCTCATTTACCTCCCCAATTAATATATAGTACTAGGCACAAAGACAAGACTATTTAATTGTTAACCACAAGTTCATCCAATAGCTTAAATTTTCAAAACAGTAGTCAATAATCTTATGAAATCTAACAATTTTTACATTTTAGTTTTTATTTTCTTCCTTTTTTTTTTATTTTTATGAAAAGTCTGAAATTTGACTTTTATCGAAGGTCCAACGGCCTAAAGTTTTGGAAAGCACGCAAATATTTGTTATACAAAATCATTAAAAAAATTGGTATTTTAAGATATTAAAGAAAAGCAATCCTCAAGAATTTTTTTTTATATATAAATTAAAGAACAAAAACAATGCATACTAGTTAGCAATATGTGATTACCTACTCCAGTGTGACCCCACACCTCGATGTCTCCAAGCATAACCCCAATTTTCTCACTTTAGGAGAAAACATTTAGTATGATGAATTGTATCACAAGTGACGGCATTGTGTGTTATGAAGCTCATCTTATTTGACGATATGCATGTATATATCTTATTCTTAATTAGTCAGTTGTACCACGTGCCATCATCATGTGATATATCCATCATATAAAATTCCTTCTAATGTCTTGATTAAAAGGTAAGTAGCTTTAAAAAAAAATTATATATATTTTGGAACTTGCCGAACACATAAAGTTGTATGAAATCATATACATTCTTATCGTTATCTTTTCATAAATTAATTATTAAGTTGGAAAAGAAAGGCAATCGCATTTTAAAGAAAGAGGAAAAGCGACCAAAAACGCTAAATTATGCCCATTATACCACATTTACGGTAAACTAATTCCCAAACTTGTAGCTGTAAGACATGTTTACTCTCCATCAAAACATTTAACGGTGTTGACTTGTAAGTGAAATGAAAACATTGCCAACTACTATCGGCACATGAAGAATGAAGACGCAGGTCCTTATATGACCAGAGGAAGACCAAGTCGGTACCATTATCCGCAAAGATGGCGAGAAAGTGCTGAGCAGTTGGATAGAGATTCAAGTGGCGAATCCTGCTTCTGGGCTGAGGTGGAGGAGCTCAACGTTGAAGTTACTAACAAGAAACCATGGAAAGAAATAGAGAACAGGGTTTTGACTTTGGAGAAGAACCTGAGAAAATGGTATGATAAAGAGGAGGTGGAGAAGGATGTGTTCTTAGAAGATAGCACACTCGTCAAGTGGTGGCGATCTCTCCCGGACAACCATAAGGCAAATTCCTGCATCAAAGGACTCATGCCAAGCTGAAAATTCCTCACTGCTGCAATTTTGCGTGAAAAGCCAGACCTAGTAACAGGCTGGCATCATTCAAAGTCTAGTCATAAAATGATGCTTGATTTCAATATGCTTGGCTCTGGAATATAGAATTGGATTCTTCGTCAGGTTAATGACACTGGTATTGTCACATTTGATGGTTGTATTCGAGTCATTTACTCCGTAATCCTTTAGTTATTGTTTCATCCAAAGGATTTGTGTGCAACAACTTCCCAAAGCGACATACTTTGTTTCAGCAGTTGATAAGGCAATCGTTGATTGCTTTTTGGAGAACTAGGAAACAAGCATCTTCCCTAATAACTAACATGTTCTAGAAGTGCTCTTTCTATCAATCTTACATCTTGCAAAATCAGCATTAGAGTATCCAGATAACTCAGACTCTGATCCCTTAGGATACTAGAGTCCAAGAGAGGGATAAGAATTAATATATTTGATTATCATTTTAATTGCAAAGAGATGAGACTCTCTAGGGTTTGACTGAAATCTGGCACATATGCATACGCTAAAAAGGATATCAGGTTTTGAGGCTGTGAGATATAGCAATAAGCCAATTATGCTCCTGTATAACTTCTGATCAACTTTCTTGCCATTCTCGTCTGATGAAGACATATGAGTTTCCACTTTCTTCGAATTTTCCATGTGAAATTTCTTCACCAGTTCTTTGGCATATATTTCCTGAAAAATGAATGTCCCTTATTGCGTTTGCTTGATTTGCAATCCGAGGAAGAAATTTAGTTTCCCCATCATGCTCATCTGAAACTCGTCCTGCATCAACTTGGCAAAACTCTTGCAAAGATTTTCATTAGGCGATCCAAATATAATATCATCAACATAGATCTAAACTAATAAAATTTCCTTACCTTCTCTTAGAATAAATAAAGTAGTATCAACATTACCTTTCATAAAACCATTTTTTATGAGGAAAGATGTTAACCTTTCATACCAAGCGCAAGGAGCTTGCTTCAAACCATATAAGGCATTCTTCAGTTTGTATACATGATCAGGCTTTCTAGGTTCTTCAAAACCTAGTGGTTGTTCTACAAACACTTTCTCTTTGATGTAACCATTTAAGAAGGCTCTCTTCATATCCATTTGAAAAAGTCCGAAACCATGGAAACATGTGTAAGCAAGTAAAAGTCTGATCGCTTCTAACCTTGCTATTGGCGCATAAGTTTTGTCGTAGTCAATTCCCTCTTCCTACAAGTAGCCTTTAGTGACAAATCTTGCCTTGTTTCTTGTGACTTTTCCTTGATCATTGAGCTTGTTTTTGTAAACCCATTTTGTTCCTATTACGAGATGATCCTTTGGTCTGGGAACTAATTCCCATACTTCATTTATGCGAAATTGTTGAAGTTCTCCTTCAATGCTTGTATCCAGTTTTCATCAGATAGTGCTTCTTAAGTAATTTTAGGTTCAATCTCTGAGATGAGCACTAAAGTGCTAAGTGTTTCTTTAAGAGTTGATCCGATTCTTATCTTGTCATCAATGTTTCCGATAATCAGATCTTTCGGATGACTTGGCTTGTGCTTCCAATTTCGTTGAACCTATCATCAGAAGTTGTAGGTTTCTCGTTGACTTGCTCATCGGTCTTTTTTGGTTGCTAAGGTTGTTCATCTGATTTTGATTGTTTGCTATTTTGTTGCGCTTGAATTCCATCAGAGAACTGCTCTACTTGATCAAAATCTTTGTGAGTTTGAGATTTTTCATCAAATCTCACGTTGATAGACTCATCCACTGTGCGAGATCTTTTGTTGTAAAGCGAGATCTTTTGTTGTAAACTTTGAAAGTCTTGCTCGTGGTTGAGTATCTCAAAAATATACCTTCATATGATCTTTTACCTCCCAGACTTTGCATTCTTATGGGTTCGAAGATATCCATATGAAGAAGCTGCAAATCTTTATTAGTACTAATAAAGTTGATGGGTTTAAAAGAGCTTCTTACCTGTTTTCCTAAGGCATGGATTGAGCAGACTTCAGAACTTTCAAATTTAAGGTCTGGTAATCCTTGTGCCAATTTTTTTTGAAGAAAGCTTCGCTATTTGTTTAGTGCTTATATGACCAAGCTTCTTGTGCCAAATATATGACTTGTCCTTTGCAAAGACCAGACACTGAATATCATCAGTAGTTATATCTAACAAATAGATATTTCCGTGTCTCCTTCTAGTAAAAGACTGCTTCAAATCTTTACTTGTGCCTGAACATTTGTTTTCTTGAAAGCATATTTTGTATCTGGCATCACATAGCTGACTGATGCGATAAGATTATAGTTCAGTCCTTTGACAAGAGATACATCTCTTATCATCAAATTTCCAATTTCAACAGTTCCTTTACCAATGATTTTCCCTTTATTGTTTCCTCCGAAATTCTTGTGAGCTCAATAAACTTACTAGGATCACCAGTCATATGTCTTGAGCAATCGCTGTCAAGATACCACTTGTTTTTCCTTCTCTTTGGTACCTGCAAAAGTTAAGACAAATTCAAATTTTCTTTGGTACCCATTTTTGTTTGGGTCCTTTTTGGTTAGAAGGATCAGCCATGCTTATAAAGTTTCGCTGAATTGGCTTCCAACCTTTGGAATAGTCATTTTCGTAATGATCATGACTTCTGCAAGTTGAACATTTAAGGAAGTTTTTACCAATAGGTTTTACAAATTGTTTTCTAAAATGATTTTCATAAAACACTTTTGGTGGTTTTTTTATTCTTCCTCTCTTTGTGAGTCGGAAAATCATTTTCAAAATCCTTTTTGTTTTTACATCCAAGTCCTGATTTATTATAATATGGGATTTGAATAGACAAAATGTGCTCCAAAGTTTTTAAACCAATTGAAAACCTTTTTGCAACATTTGAAATTTCCTTTTTCAAAGAATCATTTTCTTTTAAACTAGAATCAAGATTTTCTTTTGATTGAAGAAGATCCTTCTCAAGATTTTCAATCTTTTCTTTTCGGAAAGAATCCTATTGTCTCAATCTTGAGTTTTCCTTCTTCAATTATGAGAATTTTCTAAGCGCGGCCTTGTAATCGACAAGTAATTCTTCAATATAATTAGATACTTCAGCTAGAATGTCGAAATTATTTACCTCAAATTCATCTTTCGAATTAAATTTTGCCATGAGACATATATTAGCACATTATTCATTACTTTCTTCGCACTCAGTGTCACTCCGAGTCTCGGCCTTCAGTGCTTTCTTTGTTTTCTCATATTTGTTCTTTCGTTTCCTCAGAAATGGGCAATTTGGCTTAATATGACCTCGCTTCTTGCATTCGAAGCAAATAACATCTTTATTTTCTTCCTTGTCATGGAAGCTTCTCTTTTGCTCAGAAGTTCTGAAAGTTTTCTTTCTTTTGACCTTCTTTCCTTTTCTAGCCATTCTTTGAAACTTTTTCACCATGAGAGCAATCTCTTCGTCGTCCTCATCATCTTCGTCTGAATCTAATTCATCAGAATAAAGATTTGATTTCAAAGCTAGAGTTTTATTACCTTTGGTGTCTTCTTCGTTTAGATGCTCTTCTTCATAGGATCGAAGTGTTCCCACGAGCTCATCCACATAGAGAGGTGATATTCTTTGAGTCTCTCGGATGGATGTCTTGATATTGTTCCACTCTTTTGACAGCCCTTGAAGAATTTTGTTCACCTTCATTGGATCTGACACTGGTTGCCTTTGATACACCAATCCATTGACAATATTAGTGAATCTACTGAACATGTCAATTATAGATTCTTCAGGTTTCATTTTGAAGGCTTCATATTGTTGAAGAAGAATGTTGATTTTCGTCTCATTCACCCTATCAGTTCCTTTGTATGTCACCTGCAACCTATCCCAAATTTCTTTTGCAAACTCACAAGAAGAAATTTGTTTATATTCAGATGGAGATAATGTACAATACAATGAGTAAACAGCTTTTGCATCAAATGCTTCTCTTTTGGTGAGATTTGCATCAGATGGAGCTGGGGTTTATGGTTTTTTTGCCTTCTTCTTTAGTCAAAGAAGCTTCAAGTCTTATGCCTCTTAGAATGATGTCCCACTCCAGGGATCCTTGGATCTGATGAATGCTTTCATCTTATTCTTCCAAATGCTATAATCTTTCTCGTCGAAGTAAGGAGGTCTTGTATCATTCTATCCTTCCATAAGACCTGGTGCAATATTGCTAGCCATAGATAGATCGTTAACTCAGAAGTAGTAAAGCACTTCAATTAAGAATAACTGTGCTCTGATATCAATTGTTATAGCTAAAACATCACCTAGAGGAGGGTGAATAGGTGATTTTGCGGAAATGAAAGAAATTAAACTAATATTCCAGCAGGACAACTTTTGATGAAGTGGTCAGATCTTACCGATGCATAATTCTATTACATAAAATTAAAAGTGTAAGGGATAGAGAATTGCACACTCAAGATTATAGTGGTTCAGATTTTGCAAGCCCACGTCCACTCTCCAGCGCTATAGCCAATTGGTTGGAATCTACTGATGAGAACTGATTAGAGGTTACAAGATCTAAGCTCTGACACTCAAGCTCGTGTGTATAACTTTCTCACACACTCTCAACCTCTAAAAGGTTATAAAATTTCTCTCACTGAATCAAACGCAAAATGATCACAAACACCCTTTAGACTTTAGAATTAAAAGCTCCAATACTCGGGAAATCGAATTGTTATTCTTTTGCTATGAGATCTCCTCTTATACCCCTCCTAGTCCAAGCTGACCGTTGGACATGCCTTCAAGAGGATCATCCAGCCAATCCACCCGTTGGTTCTGGATTTGGTTGAGAAGATCTGATGGTGTGAGGATTGCCGAGGTTGAAGCTTCCCGTAAGATTTACTTGCCCATACAGCGAGTCGGATTTCCAAAAGTCGAGTGTCTATATTTATAAAGAATAGCTCATCTTCGAAGATTGAGGAAAGATTGGAAACATGAGGATTTTTTTTAATGAATTCCTTTTCAAGTTCCTCCAAAGAAATGGCAAGTTATCCAGTCAATTTAGTTGTTGCATGAGAAATATATTCCTTCATAGCTGGTTGATTGATTGTCTGAATAAGAAAATATTATCCACGGCTTTGTGGGTCGAGCGATCCAATGTGGCCACGAGGGTCTCGTCTTTGCAAGATTCGGCAAGGGTGACCCTCGTCAAGCAATGAGGGTCGAGCCCTTGCCTAATTCGGCAAGGGTTGCCTTCGCCCAAGCCATGAGGATCTCGCCCTTGCCAAATCTGGTGAGGGTGACCCTCGCTTATGTCTGGTCACCAACAATGGCTGGTACCGGCCACAATCCAAAGAAAGGAAAAAGAAAATGGGAAAAAAAAGAGGAATTTTTTTTTTAAAAATAAAAATAAATAATTAGTAAAAATTATTTTAAAATGTCAACGTTAGTACCGGCAATATCACATAGGATCGCTAGCATCCACGTTACTGATTTCCGGCCTAAATTGTTTGATGGACTGAATTGGTATTGATGTAAAAATGTTTATGACTAAATTGGTCAAATTGATAGATTTATGACTGAATTGGTACAAATGTAAAATATTTAGGACTTTTTTGGTATTTTTTCCTCAGTAAATTGTTCAGCTTTAGCTTCACTTTTTGTTCCTTCAGCTAGCACAAAAGATTGGAAGGATGATGAGCCTCACCCATCTTGATAAGCAACAAATAAATCGGTGATCATGCGGATAAAAGTGTACTCTGATATGGATTTCTCATAGGTAACTTTAGATTACCACTTAAACGAAAAAATATTTTGCTCGTAGAAAATCTGATCATACAACTTCTATGGTGGATACGACAATGCATCACACGTCAAATTGAAAACGAGAGCACTCTTTCCACCGACTCCAATCCACATTTTCGTCGTGCATGGGACGTGTTATAGCTTCTTCCTTCCCATAATGCTTTTGCGTTGCCCCTTGCCTCTTTTTCAAAGTCAAACGAGCTCCTAATGCCTTTGCGTTGCCCCTGCCTCTTCCTGCCTCTTCCTCCAGGCAAAAACGGAAAAAGACGGTCGAGACATTCGAAATCACACAAATTACCCCCGGGTTTCCCTATAATTAGCACTTTCAGAGCGCAGACCCATACACCTTCTCATCTTTATGAGAGAGAGAGAGAGAGAGAGAGAGAGAGAGAGAGAGAGAGACGATGATGATGAGGAGGAGCTTCCCAAGGTCAGGTTCCATGGCTGTGATCATGCTATTCCTCATGGGGTCGATGATGGTGCAACAAAACGAGGCATTCCGGTTGCTCGGCGAGGAAGCGCAGGCCCGGCAACGCAATCTCCTCCCACAGGGTCTAGAGAAGGGTCCGGTCCGTCCCCCTGGAGACAGGTGCTCCTACACAGGGGTCGGCGGGGCGCCTTGCCCGGCCACACCGAAATTCGCTGCTGGCCACGCTGTGGGGGTGGCTCCTCCGAATGCGTAGCCGAATGGCTTGCCTCGGTTTGGCGTGGCCACTGATATTAAACAAGTGGTTCAGTCTTGTAGTCATATCCATCAGTATGCCATCGTATGATACCGTATAAATTCATAGGAGTTCATCAGTAGCTGGTAGAAATTTAATGTATCGATTGCATTTCTTTTTTTTCCCCGGCAATCTGGGATTCAAGACTTGCAATTAATTGAATGTAACCCATTCGCACATAGATAAAGAAAGTGAAAATTTTTCAAGTACTCTTTTCGGCTTTTGCAGCCACAGAGCTATATCGTGCCATGGATGTAATTTTGCCATTTGCTCATTCAAATATTTGTCGGAGGAAGGTTGCAAAGTCGGCCGATGAACTGGTTGAATCAGGTTTTGGAATGGATGGTTTTGAATTGACGTGGGTGCCTAGTTCATCGGGTTTGGGAATGGATGGTTCCGAATTTTGTTTGAAAATATCTGACCTGGATGTTGGTCGCCTATGTAACACACCTGATGTTGATGTTAACAATTTTTACAAATTTTTATTTTTAAATTTTTAGAACCTCTCTCTCTCTCTCTCTCTCTCTCTCTCTCTTTCTCTCTCTCTCTCTCTCTCTCTCTCTCTCTCTCCCTTTTTGTTCCTATTATTCTATTTTATTATTTTATTTTTTTTCCTATTTCCCTTGCTAGCTAGGGTAGCGGTGACGGCTGGTGGAGGTCAAAGCCATCAGCGAGGGCGGCCTCACCGGCCATCACCGAGGTTTGGGAATGGATGACTGCCACCTTGATGTCCCCTAGCATAACTCCAACTATGGTAGTGACAATATTGTAAATCAATCAATCACCATCATTATTCGCATGCTATGAATCTCATCTTACTTGGTGGATGTGCGAACGTATCTTAAGCTTTTAAATAATCGATTACACTGTGTATCATTGTCATGTGATGTATCCATCACGTAAATTGCCTTGTTATAGCTTGACTCAAAATATGTTACTTTTCAATTTGCATTCTCTTTATTTTCGAAGAGTTTTGAAGTGAGACTTTGATCAAAAGTTGAGCATGTGAAATTACATAAAATCATTCATATGTCGAGCCACTGATACCTAGCCCGAATCGTCTCATGCCTACAGCCTACCCCATAGAGAACTTAAACTCTTACTACATAATGTTTCTCTATCTAACATGTATGCACAAATTAAAGAGAAAAGACCATGAGCTTGTCTATTATTCCATGGACCCAACCACAATCCAAGAGCAAGTCAATAGTAAGTCTAGTTAACAGGCGCATTCCATTGCCCAAAGCACCCGTCACCTGGCATCTCACTCCCTATGCCACACCAATCGCAGCGGCTGGACATTAAGGATCAAGAGGGATTCATGTGATCCGACGATCGTGATCATTCGAGTAAATTTCAACCGAACTCCATTCGGCCTGTATCTTCCCTTCCCCCAGCTAAGCCGTCAAACAAGCACATTTTGCCGAGAGAAAAGCTCACGTAGAAGAGCATACGCGTTTGCGTGCCGACCATGGACAGAGGATTCGCAGTAGCTTTTCGCTGGTCATTGTGGCCTTCTCTGCAACAATCGAGATTAGCCCCAATTGGAGCACCGTATTTAAATATTGGAGGATAAATTTGTCGTCAGTGACGCTTTCGATGCCAGTGTCCACTTTAAGTAATTGTCATGTGATAAAACGAATTATTTTTACTTTATTTAAGATTCCCATACTCCTCTAAGCTTCCTTCACAAGTTCATCAGAAGACAAAAGTTAGTGCCAAACATTTGTTTAACCCGGGCATTGTTTCCTGGCAAATGTCTTGTTGACTCGACAAAATGCTCGGGGTCATACGGTCGTTGGAGACATACTTATCCTCTAGGGTGGAGAACGAGACTAAAAGGAATATCCAATTTTTTTGTCTTTCTTGGTATTGAATACACGGGTCTTTCTTCTGCACATCTCCCACTCCATCTTTTACGCCAATGTATCGTACTCTCTCGACCAGGACATCATAAGAAAAATACTGCTAAATCGCAGGGGATGATTCATAAAGAGAGGTGAGAGTTTAGCCTCTTGATTTTACATAATAGAATATTTATATTTTAAACTACACATTCATCTAACAGTTTAAACTTTTAGAGTAACTAACAATTATCTCACAGAATTTTAATATAGTGTCAGAGTAGGAAGTCCTGATTTCAAATTTTTTATATCTCATTTGCCTTCCCAATTAATATATAGTACTAAACACAAAGACCAGACTTTTTTACTGTTAAACCACACCTTTA
This sequence comes from Eucalyptus microcorys, assembly GCA_014182515.1. NCBI lineage: Eukaryota > Viridiplantae > Streptophyta > Magnoliopsida > Myrtales > Myrtaceae > Eucalyptus > Eucalyptus microcorys. The sequence continues at coordinate 26,537,809 of CM024572.1, forward strand.
TCTAATAATTTAAACTTTCAAAATGATAGTCACTAATCTCACGGAATCTAACAATTTTTACATTTTAACTTTTACTTTCTTCCTTTTTCCTTATGAAAAGTCTGAATTATGACTTCTATCGAAGGTCCAACCACCTAAAAGTTTTGGAAAGCATGCGAATATTTGTTATACAAAATCATTAAAAAGAAAAGTTGGTATTTTAAGTTATTAAAGGAAAGCAATCCTCAACACTTTTTTTTTTTTTTTTTTTAAAATATAAAGAACAAAAACAATGAATACTAGTTAGCAATATGTAATTACCTACTCCAGCGTGACCCCCAACTCGATGTCTCCAAGCATAACCTCGATTTTCTCACATTAGGAGAAAACATTTAGTGTGACGATTGTATCACAAGGCAGCGATGGTGTTGCGTAACCAGTTGATTGCCGTTGCTCCTGTTTTACAAAGCTCGTCTTACTTGACAACATGCATGTATACATCTTATTCTTAATTGGTTAGTTGTACCATGTGTCATCATCATGTGATATATCCGTCATATAAAATTCCTTCTAATGTCTTGATTAAAAAGTAAGTCGCTCTTTTTTTTTTTTTTAATAAATATTTTGCAACTTGACTTTATCAAAAGTCGAACACCTAGAGTTGTACGAAATCATATACATTCTTATCATTATCTTTTCATATATTAATTATTAAGTTGGAAAAGAAAGGAAATCACATTTTTTTCAAAAAAGAAGAGGAAAAGCCACCACAAATCCTAAATCATGCCCATTATATCACATTTACTGTAAACTTTTTCTGATATAAAAATTTCCAAACTTAAACCTGTAAGATATGTTTACTTTCCATCAAGATTTTTAGTGGTGTTGACATGTAAATGAAATGAAAATGAAGTTTTAGGTTTTTATTTCACAAGAAAAATTTAGGATAAATATATTACAGTTGACATACTATGGGGTTTTTGATATGATAAAAAAAAGTATAGAGTGAATACGTTATAATGAACATATTTTGAGGTTTTTTAATGTTATAATCCTCCACTCCCACGCGACCCCACCCTAATGACTCCAACGGGAACCCGAATAGTCTCGTCCATGAAATTGGACGGTCTTGATGCTATCATCCATTCAACTAACTGTCATGTCATGCGGTCAGGAATCCCTTTTCTTCATAGGTTCTAAGATTGCTCCACGCGTCCATCAAAAGAAAGATAAGGTCTGTACTAGACATTTGTCTAACCCGAGATGTTTCCTGGCAATTTCTTGTTGACGTGACAAAAGTCTATTGGCCTTACCCTCGTGGAGGGGCAGCTTTGATAGGATATGTCGGGATTAACGGATTCCTTAAAAGCGATTCTATACACAATCGAATTCCTAAAACGAACTCGGAAGACGAGCCCAAGAAATACATGTATCACCGATCAAAGATACACCACGGAATCGAGTGTACCTTATTGTCCACAGATTAACCACCAATGTTGAAGTTCGAAGAAGAATTTTGATCTCGTTCTACCGAGGAGCGTATTGTTGCTATTAGGGGGAGAAAACTCTATCTCTTGAAAGCGTACAGTCTTACGTTGTTTTTGGAGAGGGAGAAAGTTTCTGACGTACGTACACCAAAAGGTACGTCCCTTTTTTTTTTTCTTTTTCTCTTTCCCTCAAAAGTGTCTCCTCCAAGAGACGTATCTTTTCAATGTAAAACGTCCCTCCAAAAGGACACAACCCCTCGTATAAAAAACAACGCAACCTTTCACATTGCAACCATTCCTCCATGGGCCCTTATCTTGCGGGCCGGGCTTTTAGGCCCAACATGAGCTGATGGGCCCACTTAGGCCCATCATCACATAGAAAAACCCATCATCTCCCATTCGCACATGGCGGGCCGAACATGATCCTCTTTACCTCTTTGCAATATTCATACCGGTGAATAATCCGTGCGACTAGTATACTTTGAGAGCTTGTTGCCATACATCTGTTAGGAATATATAGCAGCTCATAATGGGCATCACATTTTGAGTAGATTTAGTATGCAGTATCCTAGATCGATCGATCACATTTATATCTCTCTCTTGATCTCTTTTTAAACAATGATATATTGTATTCACAATTATGATTATCCCAAAGACAGTCATAATTGGTCGACCAGTAAATACAAAACTAGAATGTGATTCTCCAAATTCGATCTTCCTCTTTACTTAAAACTCTCAATTTCAGTTTAACTTACTTTTCTAGAAATGTCCCATCAGATCAAATCAATTCATGATCATTGGCAATATCCTAAGATAGCAAACACTAAATAGAAATCTTGAGAATAAGTAAGAGTCATGAGGGCACTAAATTGATGAACTCTTTTCCTCAAGAGTCTCACACGGTATAAAAGTTGAGATCAAACTTTTCCCACTCTTATTGATCGTCTCATGCATACGTAGTATGAAATACGTATTACGGTATTAACTCATTTCTCATGGAGCGTATGTCTACACTATCAATACCGTATAGATGATAGTTCAGACATATCTAATGTCTAACTTGAGTTCACATATCTACTCATTCACAGAATTCATCAAAACTCATATCTGGCATCATAGACAGATAAAGTAAAATATGTGGGTTATTTTGCTTTCGGACATAGTAAATATTATGCCCTCATCTTAACACTCAGTTAAGGTGACATATGTATTTTAAGTTTGAGCTCTCAATTATCACTTAGATAATAAGCTTAAAAACCGTCTCATCTCTATTTATCACATAGTAAATAGATGTGATTACCCGTGTGAGTGGGCTAATCTTTTATCTGTCCGATTGTTGACACCTAATTTAAATTTAGAAAATAGAATTAGAAGATAATCTTTGATTAGAGGGAAAAAAATTTTAAAATTTTTTTTGAATTCAAAAGCTCAATAGTTAGATTTTAGAGCCACTTTTTTGTTGAAGAAGTTGAGTGAATATTGCCAGATCTTTAACAACTTCGAGTCTTTCCTCTATAAAAAGGAAGGCGAGGTTTCGGAACCAGGGGGGACTTCTCTTTGTCGAGGGAAGAAGAAAACAAAAAAAGGAAAAGTCAAGAGAAGCTTTTGCTTCTGCAGAGAGAGAGTGCAAGGAAGGTGGAGAGAAAAAGAGAAAACAGGAAGAGAGAGATGACGTGAGGAGAAAAGTGAGAGTGGGGGAGGGTTCAGCAGAGAATGAGAGAGACTGGTGAGAAAGAGTGTCAGGTGAGAGAAAGTGAAAAAAAAAGGCAAAAAGATGGACTACTGTTCATCTTCCTCGTGAGTTTCCGTCCCCTGCTGCCCATTTCCTCTGTGCTGCGAGATTTATGCTGCCGCTCCTGCGCCCCCACATCGCCGCCGGTCGAGATCCTCTGCTCGCACCGCCGCTCAACTCCACCAGCATTTGCCGCCAGAACTCCACAGCCGCGAGCACCCTCACGACGACCCCACACTCCCCATTGTTGCAAATTGCGACACCAGCAGCCTTCCTCGCTTCCGCACGCCGCAAGAACCGCTCCGTCTCCGCTTGAGCACCAGCACCCGTGACGCCCGCCCCGTTGCTGCTCGAGACCTCGCTCCCGACGCCGTTGATCCAGCACCTCTGCTGCAACCCTGAGCAGCCAACGTCCCTGCATCTCCACGAGCACCGCTGTCCTAGCGTCTAGCAATCGCACCCTTTGTCGGAGTCCGACGCCACCACACTTCTGCAGCTCGAGTTTTCACCAGTCATCACCTTGCCAAGCTGCATCGCCGGTCCTTGAACCCCCCTGATCGCCGCGCTGCTGTTGTCGTTCGGCCACCATGCCTTTGCAACGCGACCCCGACGCCGCCTCCGCCTGCTCACTCGTGCCCGAACCCGAGCACCTTTGTTGCTGTGATCGACAACCCGCTGCTGTCCTCTCTGCACCTTCATTCTGCCCGAGGTCCTCCCCTGTTTTGTTGTAGGTCTACCTCGGCGGACCTCCGACGGACAACCCCAGCTCCGGCCACCAGGACCCATCACCCTCGGTGAACCACCGTCGCAGCTTAGCCATTCTTGCTTCCTCGCCATTTCTTCAAGTCCACCGTGAGTTAGACTAGGTAAATTTTTTATATATTTGGTTTCATAGTTTTTTTTTTTTTTTTTTTTTTTTTTTTTTTTAATTTTGTTATTTTCATTCTAACTTGATTTGTTTTGTTTTGATTTATTATCCCATTAGAAAATTTGTCATATTAAGTCATGATGATAAAAAATATTAAGCCACGAGACGTCGGGTTAGATTTTTGATTATTTCGACTTTTTTATGACAAATTCATGAATTGCTTTGCATCATTGAAATAATATGTCATTGATTTATATTGATGAATTTTCAATAGGACATATTTTGGTGTGTTATTTGTTCATCACATGTCATGCATTATATGTCATATCTAGGATTTAGGTATTTAGGTCCATATGCATTTCATACTTAAAGCTTTGCATTTTGATTTTTTAGATTCATATAGGATTAGGTTAATTTCCCTTTAATAAAACCAAAACAAAAAAAATGTTATTTAGGTTATATAGATTTCATAATGTGCATACTACATGTTGCGCTTTAGTTAGTGGGTCATAGGTTAATATTCTCGTCGTGCTGTTTTTTTTTTTTTTTTTTAAAAAGCCAAAGATTATTATTGCATCATTATGTTGTTTTAATAAGAATAATTAAGTAATTTAAAAAAAGATAAAAAAAGAAAACACAAAAGGTCATTTATTTGGTTAGTTAATAGGTTAGTTCATAATTAATCCCATTTTATGTCATCGTTGTTTAGTGTAGGTTGCATACACTAAAAAAAGAATCATAAAAAAAATCATAAAAAAGAACATGCATATAGAATTATTGTCATTCATCCCATATCATGTAGTACATGCATATTTAGGATTATATAAATTAGATTGCACACATATGGTGATAGTTCAAATTATGCCATATAAATCGCATTTCATATATCATTAGAGTAAAATTCATGCATATTAAGTTTAGATTAAGATTGCATAATAATAAAAATTAGGTGTCATGTCATTTAGAAATCATGTTTAGGGCATGCATTTTTATTAGCATTTTTATTAAATGTTATTTTATTGATTGTGCACCCGCATGACCGCCATTTGCATGTTAGTAGCTTAAGTTAAAATTAATCAACATTGCCTGCAAAATATTTTTGAAATTAAAATAAAAAGGTACCGAAAGGGCGTTAGACTAATCTAGCATAACCATGTCCCTGGACCTATTGAATCTCTAGTTCGTAAAAGTAAAGTATTCTCCCATACTTTACTTGGGTTTCTAACCAACCCTAATTGGTTAGTGGCGGCTCCAAATTGAATATAATTGCATATTTAAATGAGTTAATTTCTTAATATCAAGTCGCGATTGGTAGGACTTGGGAGTGTCTGTGCCAAGTCTTCGGACTTAGTAATCCATTAGCCTTCTTTAGGTAATTCACCTGTCGAGAAGGTCGCGACAGCTTGGCGACTCTCTTTGGGAAAGAGTTAAAACTCATAGTGGACATAGGCCTATTTCTTTTTTTTTTTAAATATATATTTTGTTTGGCAGCATGGAAACAAGGTATGCTCCTAACATGAAGTGTTAAATGTTTTTACGAAAAGGAGGTATAAGGGCAGTAGTGCTTGCTTTGACTCTTTGTTTTGTAGGAAGGTGTTGGGATTGAATGTTTTTCTTATCATTGAAGTGTTGCTTGCATTATAAATTGTTGTGCATGATTTTCAAATTGTTTTAGCACTACACATTGCACACACAACCTGCCGTTGGACCTGGACCACATTTAAGGATTCTAGGATGGTGTTGAGAAATGAACCAACCTTGAACGCGAGACTGCGATGTAGAAGTTGCCTTTCTCAACCCCGAAATTTTTTTCTTGGTGTTAAAATGTTTATCCTTGTCCGCGAGACTGCGTGATCATGGGATTTTCCTTTTGACCAAGCCAGAGTTAAGAGGACCCAACATTTGTAGGTGAGACTGCGACTAGTCGGCCCATCCTCTTAGCTCTAACTTGCTAAGCCTTGTAGTTTAGGTGTTAAGCCTCACATCTCATGCGCCTGTCAATGTGGTTGCCATTTTTTTTTTTTTTTTGTGAAGTAAGTATTCTCACCTTATAGTACGCAATTTATTTACTTTATTGCACTTTTTTTTGGTCCATGACACTAGGTCGATCGTAAAACTTAATCTATATACAATGGGGAGATCAGATGTTCAATTCGTTCCAACTCCTAAGATTGAGCTCAAAGGGTGGTGGAATAAATTAAGTAAAGAAGGTCAAGATTATGTGGAATCGATACTAGGACGGCTCATCCCCCTTTTGGATATTGGAGTCCATAGTGGTGTTTTGCAAGCTATATCACACTTTTGGTGTCCTGAGACAGCTACTTTTATTTTTGGTAAGAATGAGTTAACTCCAACGCTGGAAGAGTATAGCGTTATCATAGGAATGCCCATTGAGACTGAACTTGTTAGGCCACCTCTTGGTATGGAACCCACACCAATTTTATCTCAATTTCTAAGAATTAAAACTGATGAGGTTAGGAAAGTTTTGAAAGCTAATTGTAATGCATGCCCTTTCTCCTTTTTGGCTGATCATTTTTTAAATCAATCCTCAATGCGCCAAAAGGGTAGGATATTCATCTTAGCATTCTTTGGACTTATAATATTTCCTCATCGAAGAAATGCTATCGATCCTTCGATTGCATGGGTGGTCAGACAAGTATGTGCTGGCATGAACTTTATAAACATGATTTTAGCTGAAACATTTTTATCCCTCAACCATTTCTAACAAAATCGAGAAAAAATCATGAATGTCTCCTAAACTTTTACAAATTTGGTTTCTTTCTCACATGAAGGAGTTTGGTCATTTCATGCGTTGAGGTGAAATTGATGATTCTAATTACCCAATAAAGAGATTTTCAATCTTAGAGAAAAAGTATACCGGAAAATCATTTTCAGATTGGGTGACTTTTCTTAAAGATCCAGATCTCAAGGGCTTCCTATGGTATGCTAAATGGTTCCATGTTAGCGTGGCTCGTTTCTCTCACAAGACAGATAATCCAATTCCACTGATGGGAATTACTAGTGCAACATCTTACTATCCTTATAGAGTGGCCCGCCAGTATCGAGTGCTCCAAGATATCCCACCTCCTCTCCGAGTGGATCTGTTTCAAGCCCGCTTCGTGCGCAAGGATCATAAATACCTTGATGAGATCGAGCATCTTGAAAATGCATGGAAGGAATGCCATTCGGAAAAGATAGTGGTGCCTAGAAGATTGAAAGGAAAAGAGAGGGTTTTTCATGCCTCAGATTATTATATCCACCATCATGAGATCACTCAAGCTCTACTTCCCGTGATACCTGAAGTGACCATGAAGCCCACTCGTAAAGCACAAATTGAATGTCTTGAAGAAACGGTGGAAAGGAAGGAGGCTCGAATCTCTGAGTTGGTTCGGCAGAACAAGAAGCTTCGAAAGACTGTGATCTCCCAATTGTATATGGAAAAGAGTCGCTAGATTTAGGAGTTTAATTATGGTTTTGGGGTGTTATTTCAATTTCTTAGATTGATGTTTTAGGAATTTAATTTCCTAGGGAGTTATTTTAACGTTTTAAGTTGATGTCTTTGGGATTTGATTTCACTTGATAAAATAAACGATTGACCGTTGTCATGGATCAATGTCATTTGTTATCATGCTTACTGTATTTTTTTTTACATTGCTAGGTAACAACATGGCTCACCTAAGATCGCCAATCCGTACTCGTTCTAGAGCAATAATGGCTGATGATACTGAACAAGTGCGTGTTGCTGAACAAACTTGTATCGCCGCCCTCGAAACGGAAATGAAGCAAGTCTTGAATGTTCTTGAGCAGCTCTCTAAGCAAATCGATTCTCTCCAAGCAAACACTACTCCACCAGCTCCACAAGTTGAAGTGGTGTTACCACAACATGCTCCCATGGCTGATCCAAGAGATAAAGGCAAGAATACATCCGCAGTTGGGCCATCAACCTCTGAGGATCCCTCCAAGGTTAAAATTACTGACGCGCCTCAAATTGTCATTGATGATGAGGTACAAGTGATACCTTCGGCTGTACCGAAAATTGAGCAAGAAAAATGCTTGGCAAAAATCGAGGAGAAACTTAAGCAGCTGCTGGGTTCATTTAGCCAAGACCCAACTGATCTATCCCATTATGCAAAGATCAAGATGCCAAAGAAGTTCAAAATGCCGACTTTGAAAAGTATGATGGCACCTCTTGCCCGAAGATCCATCTGCGACTTATGTGGTCAGGATGACCCAGTATGTTGATAACATCCCCTTGATGATTCAACAATTTCAAGCAAGTCTGATAGGACCGGCGTTGCAATAGTACATTATGAAGAAGATTAATCTGCTGGAGACTTGGGAGGATTTGACTAATGCCTTCTTCAAGCAATATAAGTATAATATTGATGTCACTCCATCTCGAGAGAATTTACTTCGCACTGAGAAGAAGAAGACGGAATCTTTCAAGGCGTATGTCACGAGATGGAGGACTGTAGCTGCTCAAATTACTCCAGAGCCAACAGAGAAGGAGCTAATGGATTTGTTCATGAAGACACTTTCGCTTGAGTATCGAAATCGAATGTTGGGTTCAACTGTTGAGTCATTCAATCAGCTAATCCCTGTCGGTGAGCGAATTGAAGTAGCATTGCGTGATGGATGGGTGTCTGATCAAACCAGCTCGTATAAGAGAGTCTCAGCCAAGAAGGATAAAGAACCCGTAGTGGAGGTTAATGTAGTTTATGTTCAACCACCTCGCCCTACCTCGAACACCCAACAAGGAGGAGCACGACCATTCTTTGGCCAGCAGAAAAACTTTTCCAAGCGTCAATTTACGCCACTTCCTAAGCCCTTGTCCAAGATCTTGCCGACCCTTCAGAAGAAAGGATTACTCGCTAAGGAGCCTAAGCGATTTAATCCTGAGTGTTTCCCCAACTATGATCCGTCCAAGACATGTGCTTATCATATGGGAGAGGTAGGGCATTCTGTTGACGATTGTTATACGCTGCAACACAAAATCCAAAATCTTTTGGATGCCAAGGTGGTCTCATTCCGCAATGCACAGCCGAACATCTAGAATAACCCACTCCCTGACCACCCAGAAGCTGTGAATGCCATTTTCAGTTTTGATGCTGAGCCCACCATGTTTCAGATGATGCATGAGGAAGCAGAAGTGATGGACACCCTGGGGCAACCAAGTGACAAATTCGATTACTATGTAAAGTATTCGGCTCCTTCCAGCTCTTACTTTGACCCACGGGATGTCATCCCAGATGGATGGGGTGGCATAGATGATCCCGCACCTCCAAAGATTGAGAGCTCTGATGACGCACTTGAAGGAATGACTGAATTGTTTGAAGATAATTTAGTGTTTGCCATCAACAAAGCTCGAGAGTAGGAGAATTTTAATTATTTGCACACTCCTATGCGCATGAGTCTTTATCGCTTTCCGTATTTGCATATTTGCATTTTGAATTCTAGGATTTCTCTCATTTCAATAATATAATTTGCTTTTCATCCAATAAAATACATGGAGATTTTTCATGTTTTAAGGGCATGTTGAAGTACACCAAACTAGCCTTGTGATGAAATCCTACCCAAAAGAAAACGGCAAGGAGCTAATTCTGAAGGCTAGGCTTCTTCATGTTCCATTGAAAATTTTTTTAAAACAAAATAATTTTCCAACATGCATCTAATTTACTCTGTTTGTTTCTTTTAATTATCTGCTTTATGTTTCAGGTGCAGTCCTGCGCACATTTAAGGAACCTCTATGAGCTCCCTTGCAAAGAGGGGTAAGACACATACACTTAACAGCTTTGACTTTATGATTTGATAGAGCATGGCCTTTTTATCATTTCAGAATGTTTTCACATGATGTGTAATTCACCAATTCCACTTGAAATTTATCAAAGTGGATAATTCAGTGAAGGATGTTGAGTTACTTGAACATGCTAAATGATGCTAAATGAGGTGTGAAAGGCAAGCCTAATCCCATACACAGTTCCATGTCTATACATTGTGAGGTGAGTATGGAAACATTTTGTGTTTCAAGGTGAAGAGTTTTCTTGCAAGAAGTACGACAACTAAAATGACGAGGGGCAGTTCTTTTCTCTACTGGTGAACCCTTGTTTAACCCTTCTTTGAGCCCAAATACTTGAAGAATTTCTTTCATACTACCCCTGTTAAGGACCACCCCACATCGGGGCAAATAGAGGTAAGTTGACATTGAAGGAGAGGGAAATGGATAGAAATTTTCTTGCTTTCACTTGCATCAATCTTCAAGTCATGCTATTACATTGAATTCATGTGGTAATTTAATAGCGGTGAGCAGCGGTCTAGGGTTGACCCTGGACCGACCCTGGACCGGCCTAACCCTGCCGGTCCTGGTCCGGTTCCCAAGGGAACTGGGTCGGTCCTTGGTCCTGAAATTCCAAGACCAACACTGTGCGGGTTGGTCCTCGGTCCTAAGAGTTTTAGGCCGATCCAACCCTGGACCAACCTTGTATATTATATTATATTATATTATATTATATTATATTATATTATATTATTTGTAATTATTTTATATATTCAAACCTAAGTAAAATGTCTGTTATATTATATTATATTGAGATGTTCTATCAATAGCACTAATAGTAATTTCAATTTAAAACTTTTGTTGAGTATTAATTATGTGTCATTTGTCTTGTTTTCAGGTTTTTAGAAGTTCAAGTGAATTAACAAGATGTGAAGTTATATATTCATGATTTATATTAAGTATTTTGAACTTTTTATGGTTTAATTGTATTTTACTAATGAATTTCAGCTGCACTTTGCTTTTCAATTTGTGTCAAATGGTAGAAGTTTTTGAAGAGTAGAGTAGTACTGCAGTTGCTACGGTGATTTGTTAGTTAAGTGGTGTGAAGCTCATTTTTTGGTTGAGTGGACTTTACATGATCAAATGTAGGAAAACACTATTGTATATGGTGTTATGAATATTAAAGATAGATGATTACAAGAACTTTCCATCTTGTCCCATATCTCGATGAGTGGTTAGCGGTACGAAATTTCTATTATTGTGTCATCTTAAATTTGCTAAATATGTATTAGTATTTATAGTTTAGTTGCACAATGCCGCATTGTCGATGGATGTGTAATTTGAATTTGTAGGTTTGCTTTTTTATGGAGTATAAAAAATAAGACGAAAAAAATTATCAATCGGTCCCGGGTTGACCCTGGAACCGGACCGAACCCATTGGGTCGGTCCGGTCCTTGGTCCCAGGCTCAATAGGGTCGGTCCTCGGTCCTAAAAATTGAGGACCGACACTGTACGGTTAGTCCTAGGGTTAGGGGGTGGCCCGGACCAACCCGGACCATGCTCACCCCTATAATTTAAGTGCCTTAGGATGACGAAAAACGTTTCTTTCACTATCCTACACACTTATATCCTTTGCATAGCCCACTTGAGCCTGTGATTTCGTTTCTCTTAAACCCAGTTGATGATCATCCCTTACACTGGGGCAAGGCAAGAGACAGATGAAGACCCTTGAAGGTTCGAGTGTCATTTAAAGTATACTTGACACATGCATTGTGCACAAGAACTGAAATAAAAATAGAACTAAGGGCATGAAAAAACAGTGTGCCTAGTAAAAGCAAGGCCAATGCTCGTGAAAAGAAGAGAGAAATGATTGATGAATTGGGGTGCATAAAAAACGGTGTGCCTGATCGATGCCCATCATCAAAGAAAATGATTTTAAAAGAAAAAAAAATGTTGAGAAAAGATCTCCAGTTGAATAATCATTGGCATCAAGTGATAAACTCTTGAGCCAATCAAGAAATCTGTTAATAAGACAATCCGTGGCGAAGAAAATTGGTGGCAATGTCAAGATGATCACCAACTTTGATCCCTATACACATCTTTAAGCCTAATGATCCTTTCGTTTCTCAACCCATGAACCCAGCCTATGTTACGTCCCTTACAAAGTCTCTTTAGATTAGGGCATTTGAATTAACATAGGAATTCACATGTTTTAAGCATTGCTCGAAGAAGTGCGAGCAAGATTATTTCTTTCTCATTTTGCAGGGTTCTTGACTTGTAAACCGGAGATGATTACCTTTATTGTTCTTTCAATTGCTTTGACTCAAAGAGTCCCTTTGTTAAGCCATTGACCAAGCCCGCATTACAGTCCTTGTCAAAGACCTTTCAGATTGGTAAGGTCATACTACTTGCAAGAAAATTCGAACTCTTGTCGACAAGATGATGATAAGATTGAGTGATATATTCCCACATCAATGGTCGAGACAAATAACCCCTCTTAAATGAGAGCGAGTGAAAAAGCCTTTTCACACCAAAAGTGTCTCATTTAGCATGTTCAAGAGATTCACAGCTTAGTGAAAATTGTCTTAATGATAATTTTTCTGGTGGAAGTTTGAAAAGCCATCATGCATGGACCTTCATTGAATTAAAAAGAAAAAATGAAATGAATTTTTCCTCAAAGACCAAAGGATTTGTCTTTGAAGCCCCGAGTTTGTTCAGTCATCTTTGAATACTTGATGAGAATTCCAAGTACCCATTTATAAAATGTTTTCAAATGTCTAATGTGAATTCCAGATATTTGAACCTTTAAACGCTTGATGTGACTTCCAAGTGTTTGTCTTTTCCAACATCCAATGTGATTTCCAAATGTTTAGTAAATGTTTTCAAATGTCTAGTGTGAATCCCAAATATTTGAACCTTAAAATGCTTGATGTGACTTCCAAGTGTTTGTCTTTTCAAACATCTGATGTGATTTCCAGATGTTTAGTAAATGTTTTCAAATGTCTAGTATGAATTCCAGATATTTGAACCTTTAAATGCTTGCTGTGACTTCTAAGTATTTGTCTTTTCAAACATCTGATGTGATTTCCAGATGTTTAGTAAATGTTTTCAAATGTCTAGTATGAATTCCAGATATTTGAACCCTTAAATGCTTGATGTGATTTCCAAGTATTTGTCTTTTCAAACATCTGATGTAATTTCCAGATTTTTAGTAAATGTTTTCAAATGTCTGACATAAGAATCAGATTTTTGAAATTTCAAGTATTTGATGCAATTTCCAAGTGCTTGGAATCTAATGAGAGTTCCAAATCCCCGAAGGCTTTGAACCTTTCCATTATCTGAAGAGAGTTCTAGATGTTTGTTAGGTCTCATAAGAATCATTTCACAAGTACAACAGGTACGTGTTCTTCTTTGTATTTGCATTTCATTGGGCGTGGACACATTGAGATCTACGTTCTTGACCAAATCATTGTATTTACATGGCATTCTTTATTGCATGACCTTGCATTTATTTGAGTCCATTTCTTAAAAAAAAAAAGGGTCATTAACATTTGCATATTCATTTCATATTCGTTTTGCACGATTTAAATATAGGTGTCATTTATCTTTGAAGAAAACCTCTACGAGCTTCCCTTCAAAGAGGGGCAACTGTTGACACCTAATTTAAATTTAGAAAATAGAATTAGAAGATAATCTTTTATTTGCTCCTTTTCTTGTGAAGTCCTTGGACACAGTCTATAGCTCAATCCTTTACCTTTTGCAATAAGAGTATTTATGGGTTTACAATCTTGCATACGAAATCGTTCAAGAACCTTATTTATGTATGTTTCTTGCAAAAAAGATAATGATCTCTTCGAACGATCTCTTGAAATCTTAACTCCAAGAGTGTATGTAGCCTCACCCATATCTTTCATCTCAAAGTTGGAAGATAACCAACTCTTGACAGTATTAACAAACTCCATATTACTTCCGACAATTAGTATATCATCAACATATAATGATATAATCACAAATTAATCTTTGGATCTTTTGATATATACGCAATGATCCTCATCTATCATTGTAAAATCATATGCCATTATGGCATTATGAAAACGTATATACTATTGTCTCGACGACTGCTTAAGGCCGTATATCGATCTCAAAAGTCGACATACCTTTTCTTCTTGGACTTTCATAATGAAACCAGCAGGTTGTTCCATATATATTTCTTCCTCTAATTCTCCATTGAAGAAAGCAGTCTTTACATCCATTTGATGTAACTCAAGATTCATACTAGCCACTATTGCCAGAATTATGCGAATCAAGGTAAATCTCACTACAGGAGAAAATGTTTCTTCATAATTAATTCATTCATGTTGAATATACCCCTTCGCCATAAGGCGAGCTTTATGTCTTTCTATTGAGCCATCAGCTTTACGCTTTATTTTGAGAACCCATTTGTTCACAATAGCTTTGCGTCCTTTTGGAAGGTCAACCAGTTCCCAAACATGGTTTAATTTCATTGACTCTATCTCCTCTTCCATTGCATGCATCCATTTTTCCTCACTAGGGCAATTTAGAGCCTCATTAACATTTCTTGGCTCATCCTCATCTTGTGGAGCAACCATAAAAGTTTCCCCTTCAATGTTAAAACGTCAACGGGGAATATTTTTGCAACTTGTTCGCTATATGGGATATTGTACACTTTGCACATCATTCCCCATCATGCTCCCACTCGGATTAGATAATGACGATATCGTCTCATCATGTGGTTGTAATTGAGAGTGAGTTGAATTAAATTCATCACTTCTCATGTTACTCCCACTTGGACAAACTCCACTAAAATCATTATCTGGATCCAAGGTTTCAAATAGGGAGTAATCCTCACCTATTTCGCCCTTCTTAGGAAATTTATTCTCTAAGAATGTGACATCCCGTTATTTGAATTTAGTTATACTTCCACTTTCTTGCTCACCTAATGAACACATACCATTTCGAGTGTTCAGAGTATCTTATGAAAATAATTTTTTTTCCTTTGAGACCCAATTTCCCAAACTTGTGAGATGGCTCATGAGTATATGTAGCACAACCCCATGGCTTAAGAAAACTTAAGTCAAGTTTTCTACCTGTCCATAACTCATATGAAGTGGAAGTAACTTATTTGGAAGGCACCCGATTAAGTATAGAGGCATCAATTAATAATGCATCACTCCAAAAAGTGATAGGTAAATTAGCATGTGCCATCATTGACCTAATAATTTTCAGTAGGGTTCTGTTCCTTCTCTTTGCAACATCATTTTGTTGAGGAGTATATGGAATAGACAACTGTCTTTTTATTCCTTTTTCATCACATAAATTTCTGAACTCATCAGATAAATATTCTCGACCTCGATCGGATCTCAATACTTTTATTTTATTGTCTAATTGATTTTCTACCAAGTTCATAAACCTTTTGAAACAACTCAATGCTTCAGATTTATGAGAAATCAAATAGACATATCCGAATCGAGTATAATCATCTATAAATGTGATGAAATAAACAGCCCCTATGCCTTTCTCTCACATTCATTGGATCACAGATGTCAGAATTGATTAAATGCAAAGGAAATTCAACTCTTGTGCCTTTTCCAAATGGTTTCCTTGTCGTTTTCCCTACTAGGCAATGCTCACATATGGGCAAATCGACATTTTCAATGTTGCCCAACAAGCCCTCTTTGGCTAGCCTATTCATATGTTGTTGGCCAATATGACCAAGTCTAGCATGTCACACATTTACATAATTATCATATGAATTAGAAGATGTGAAAAGTGAATAACAAACATTGGCATTACTATAGTCAATATTTAGTACAATGAAACCATCTAGAAAATAACCACTACCATAGTAATTTGTATCCAAATACAAATCCACACCACTATTATGGAAGTTCATATTAAAACCAAGCTTTACCAACACTAAAACAGACACTAAATTCCGATGAATCTCTGGAGCATACAATACATCATGTAGGAACAAAGTGCGTCCACCACGCATATTCAATTGGCAGGTGCCAATTTCTTTTACTTCAGCTCTGGAGTTATTTCCTACATAGATCCACTTAGTTTCGGTCGGTATTCGTCGAAATTCCACGAAGGATTCTCTATCCTTCGATATATGGTATGTTGCTCCCGAATCTACAGTCCACAGATTAGATTTGGTTAAGAATACATAACTTGACACATAAGTAAAATTCTTAAGAGTACAAGGGGTGACTACTTTCTTTGGCTCACGACAGTCACGAGCATAGTAACCCTTCTGGTCACAGTTGTAACACTTCACCCTTGAAATACTCTTCACTCAAGGACATTTTCCTCTCTTATGTTGGTTAGCTCTTGGTTTCTTGCGAGAAGGACTTGATCTCTTGCATTTCCACATATTAAATGAATCAATACGCTTGCGTTTAGAGCTCGAAGCCCCTTCTAAGTTGAAAGCAACACAACAAATATATGTATCCCGCTCAAATGCTTTGAGGCAGTCCTCTACTAGCTCAAGGTGGCGCACAATATTCTCAAGATCTTCCATAACATGGTCAAGAGCTTTTAGTGCTTCTTACTTTTCAAGCACATATTGAATTTTCATATTCAATATTTCACAATTCTCGTCGTTCAATTTGTCTTCTTTGTTCAAATAAGCAATTATGTTCTTAGTTGCTGAAGCCATCGATCTGAACATATCAGACACATATGCACGAATTATTAATACATATCATTTATGCATCCATTTTGCATAGACCCATCATATTAATGAATAATTTCAAGTAAGGTTTCAGAATCAAAAGGTCATTATGTTTCCAATCATCATCCAAAAAATCCTAACTCAAAATTATCATTAATATAATCTTCTATGCAAAATAAGTTCAGCAAAGTCACTAAAATTTTCTTGAACTTCCCACAATGAATTGTAAATTAACATACTAATTTACAACAATCAATAACATTCAATTTTCAATAATTAAACATGTCCATTATACTAAATAATATATTTTGAGAAAAATATCAACATAGAAAGAGACACTTACACCTAAAAACATCTCAAACTAATCTAAAAAATAAATAGGAAAAGTCTCTTCTAATCTCTTAGTAAAATTCTCTAAGAATTTTGAAGGCAGATTGGTCAACCACGAAAAAAAACTTTTGGAGAGCTCTCATGCCACCTCCAAGGCACATTCACTCTGCGCCATGTGGCACTCATCCCAAGGGTTGAAGTTTTAATTAACTCGATTCTATAGTATCCTCTTACAAAAGCTACTGTAAGCCTCCTATAATCCGGGACCACGTTGACCTCCCATTGGCGATCTAACACTGCTTGCCATTCAGGTGGAAGAGTGTTTATTAAGGCCGGTACTTTCTCAAAATCCGGCATAGGATAACTATGATAGTGCTAGTATGAACACCTAGAGGGGGGTGAAAAAGTGTAAAAATTAACTTTATAAAATTCAGCAACTTAATTCAACTTATATAACAACGGAAGACTTAAGATATAGAAAATCTGCAATAATATATAAGTCTACGAATTAAGTAAAGAGATAAGGGAAAGAGAATTGAAACACAATGTTTTATAGTGGTTCGGCTTAGACCAAGCCTACGTCCACTCTCCCGTACTAACAGTCCACCGGCTGGATTTCACTATGAATCAAAAGAGTTGTTACAATCACACGTCCTTGATTCCATAGTGTAGAGATTCTGCTACATTTCCTCAAGGTCTCATAGGTATCTAGTCTCTCTTTTGAGTACAAGTTTTACGCTCAATAAACGAATCAGCAAAGAACTAGAAGTTTCAGACTTTGGAAATTTTCTATCTCGCACTCTCTCGAATAACTACAGCATTCTCCTTATATACTCCCCAATGCCTCCATAACCGTCGACACATTTCAAAGGAGTTCTTCCAATCTAACCGTTGGACAGAATCAATTTAGAGAGATCTCGAATTATTTAAGGAAAATGAAGATAGCCCACCAATCCTGCTCGCCCATACAATCAGGATCTAGGTTTTCAAAAGTAGAACTTTCCAAGTTTACTTCGCCAATCAACGGATCTGAATTACTCGAATTATTTCCAACACGAATAATAGATCTTTAGATGCTATCTCCAGCCGTGAGATAATCTTCAACCAAACAAATCAAATCCTTAAAGATAAACTTGCATCTGAAAGAGATTTATTCGTCAGTCTAGAAACTGTCAATGAGGGCAAACTTTAAAACTTAAGTCTGACAGTCTTCAGATTTTGATGGAAGGAAACGTTTTGTCAACTTCAAAACAGATAAGGAAGTTTTCTCCAACAATCTCCCCCTTTTTGATGGTAACAAAATTTTCCCGCAGATTTGGTCACCTGGATATTTTGACCTACAAGACAACACTTAAGCAAACCAAGATTTCTTGTAGATAGAAATTAGAAATTACGATAGAGATAGTAGTAATTCTGCAACCACAGAAAACATGTTAGTCCACAACTATCTTCAATGTAATCAAAAATAGCTTAGCTTAAGTTGCAAGTATCATCACTCCAAACCAGTCTGAACCACATCAAGCAAAAGTTAAAGTCCAACAGAAGGTAAAATCAAATCTACATAAAACCCTCTCCCCCTTTTTGTCAACAGCAAAAAAGTGGATAATAGACTAAAGAGATAGATGTAAAAAGGAGTTAAAATCAAGGTTGTTTGGGCAGGCGAACAAGCGTGAATTCTCCCATAGAATGCACTGTCTTTTCAAGCTTGTCAAAATTCTGCTTAAGTATCAGAAAATCTTCACCCTTCAAAGACTGAACTTGAAGTTTCAGGGCGATCAACTATTCATGCAACGATAGTGAAGTGGCCTTAAAAGCATTCTTGAGATCCTGCATCTCAAACCCCATGGCATATTGCTGCTTTCTAACATCCAAAAGTGATATAGCTAGTACAAACACCTAGAGGGGGTGAATAGGTGTAAAAACAATTTATCGATATACGAAAGCAATACTAGGCAGACAATAGAAAGGAAGTTCTCCAAAACGGATTATGATCAAGGTAAACAGAGAGTAGGGAAGAGAAAATTGAACACAAGGTTTATAGTGGTTCGGCTTATTCCAAGCCTACGTCCACTCTTCCGCATTGACAGCCCACCGGCTGGATTTCACTATAAACAAAAGAGATGTTACAGCAATGCTTTCCCTCGATTCCACAGTGTAGATATTCTACCAAACTTCCTCAAGGTATCTCAAAATATAGTCTCTCTTTTGCGTACAAGATTTCGCTCAGAAAATGAATTGACAAAGAACAAGGAGCTTCAGACTTTGAAATTCTTCTATCGCGCACACACTCAAAACAACTGGAACATCTTCCTTATATACTCCTTTATGCCATCATACCCGTTGGCACTTACCAAAGGAATTCTTCCAATCTTCCTGTTGGACAGAATCAATTAGGAAGATTATTCGAGCTATTAAAGGAACATGTCAATAGCCCATCAATCCTGCTCGCCCATACAATCAGAATCTCGGTTTCCATAAGTAGAACCTTCCAAGTATACTTCGCCAATCATCAGATCTTTAATCAATCTTGATTCAAATAAAGTAATCTGTTATGTCATATCCAGCCAAGAGATCTTCGTCAGTCGATAAGGTCAAATCCTTAACGAAACACACATCTGGATAGACCTTCTTCGACAAACTACAAACTGTCAATGAGAATAGACTTTGAGTCTTGAGTCGCAGTCCGGAGGTCTTCGGACTTTAAATAGTAGAGTCTGCAAATCTTCGACTAGACCGATAGAAACGTTTTGTCAGCTTCAAAATATTCCAGAAAGATTTCTCCAACAAAAAGAACTTCCAGTAATCTTAAAAAGTCTGCTGTCTGAGCAGATGCATCACTAAGACCAGCTAAGTCAAGGATTGGGAATTTGAGAATCGATGGAGCTTCAGCAGATTGTTCATCATGACAGTCTTCTAGATTGTGCGAGGCATACACATCTTCAGGATTTGCTGCAGAACGACTCACATCACTAGCATGCAAAGATGAAGAAATACCTTTTGGATCAACAACTCCCCCTATTTTGATGCCCTCGGGTGGAGTAGGTGAAGTTTCCTCATCTGCAGAGGCACTAGATAGAGAGATAACCAAGGTTGGCTCGAAAGAGTCCTTTTGACCCTGATCTTGTTCTCCTTCTCTCTCTTCTTCCTCTTCCTCTTCTGCTTCTCTTCTTCCTTCATCTTCTTCTCTTCCTTCCTCTTCTCCTCTTCCTTCCTCTTCTTCTTCTCTTCTTTCTTCCTCTGTCCTACTCTGTTCTTCTTCCTTCTCTGTGACTTCTCTCTCTCTTTCCTCTTCTTCTAGCTCTTCTATTGTCTCACGAAAGCTGACAAAACTCTTTAAGTTTCTTAAGGTTGCTATGGTCAGTTCATCCTCATCATCTTTATCTTGCAAGATGAGAGTTCTTTTCTTTTTCTTCACAGGAGCAACCATGGGCTCCTTGCCTTTTTTTTTTCGCAGCAGCAGAGTCTTGTTTTGCTTTGGTGGGAGACTTTTCCTTCACATGCTCCAACACTTTGTTTAATTTTTTTCAATCTCATCTTTGTCACCATTTTGAATCCAATCACCTTAGGAGAGATGATTGACAGGCATAATGGTGCAGAGATGTGAATTTTAAAGTGCCGAAAGAGCCTTGAAATAAGAGCAGAGTAAGGGAGTTGTCTCTTATCTTTTTCCACAGCGCGATACGTATGAAACAGTATGGTGTGAGGCAAAGAGAATTTATATCCAGAATTGATGGCACACATCAACTTAGTTTCCGATCGAGAAACATCTGTCTTGGATGTTGATTTGGGACGAATATAGTTTATCACAATCTTGTGCAGCAAAATATTAGAAGCATTCATCCTTGAGTAAGAAATATTATCATCAACATCCCTATCTCTCACCAATGACAGAATAGCATGAGCAATATACACATTAATTGGTTGGAAACTCGATCTTTCCACCCAAATTATGTCGGTCAGTGTGTCTATATCCACCAAAAACTCTTTGTCCTTCACAATGAAAATGACACTGTTTGCATCTAAGAAAGATAGGTTCGAATAAAAGTATGCAGTGAGTTCTAGAAAAGCAGCAGTAGATTCAGAACAGAATCGTCCCAGTTGCAGTAAAGCAAACTTCTCGCGGAGATTGACTTTTATTGAATCAAGAAAGTCAAAATCAACAGTTCTAGGGTTCATTACCCCTCACTTAAGAAGTTTTGAGTAAACCTTCTTATACCATTTCGATCTAAACAGATTAGAACCATCAGTAACGTGTGCAGCCACACCCGATCTAGGTTGAAAATTAGCAAACAACCGTTCATCGTCATCCTGAGGTTGATATGTAGAGTTATAGAATGGGTCACTCGGTATGTTCTCAAACGTTCTGTCAGCCGTTCCTTTCTCTATGACTCCCAATCTTTCCAAATCCCTTAAAAACAAGGTTTCATTCTTGAATCCTCTATCTTTTAAGAATTCATCGATTAAGGACATCAGCGTACCTCCTGTCTTCAGATTAGAGCAGAGCTTATAGGCAACATTTGGAGTCAGAGTTCTTACAGGTTCAACATCTTATATGACCTCATCTTCGGGTTGAGTCGGTGGAGAAGGTTGACGCTGGTGAGAAGGTTGTTGCTGACTTGGACGTAGTGGTGGAGAAGAATCTTCTTCCTTAGTTAAGTCAAAATGGGTAGGACCCTCAGGCATAGATCGTGGTCCCCGCTTGCAATTCTAGAAGACTTTCTCGAAGACATTGTCGCTTCAAGGGAGGAATTCACCACTTGCTCGAAAAAGGAAATAACTTTTTAACAGATCGAGAGTGAAAGTGAAAGCAAATAGGAATTTTGAATTCTAGGGTTTCAGTGAAAACAAAGAAGACGAGTCTTGGCAGTATATAAAGCGAGTGAAGCGAGGTAAACGAAGCGTCGTAGAAGGAAAATAAAAATACCTTTTTGAAAATGATAACTTCCATTTTTGAAAATAACTGTCTTTTCAAAATTGATAACTGCCTTTTGAGAAAGTAAAGAAAACTTAGAAAGATAATTCCAATCAATTAGCGATTAATAAACAACCGTACATTTTCAAATTTAGAAATACCTTACCATCGTAACTCTTGGATTTCTAAGTCTCGAACACATTCAAACTTTACCTTTTGAGTCTTGTGCACATCCGGACTCTACTAGGTAAGAGATATAATGTTCAGTCTGGTGCAAATAGACTCAAATAGACTTTTCTTTGGTGGCTTTGTAAATATATCCGCCAGTTGATTCTTTGAGTAAATAAATTGAATCATGACTTCTCCATTTTGAACATAATCTCTAATAAAATGATGTCGAATCTCTATATGCTTTGCTCTTAAATGAAGGATTGGATTCTTGGTGAGATTAATGGCGTTGGTGTTATCACATCTGATCTCAGTACATGAATCTTTGATTCCAAAGTCTCTTAGTTGTTGTTTTATCCATAAGATTTAAGAACATCAACTTCTAAGAGCCACATATTCTATTTCTACTGTTGAAAGAGCTACTATACTTTGCTTTCTTGAAAACCAAGATATTGTCCTGTTACCAAGCAATTGACAAGTACCGGAAGTGCTTTTTCTTTCAACTCGGCAACCTGCTAGATCTGAGTCTAAATATCCAAGGAGAGTAAAGTCTCCCTCTTTGGGATACCATAGACCTATCTTCAAGGTTGTTACTACGTATTTGATTATGCGTTTCGCAGCACTTAGATGAGATTCTTTTGGATCTGATTGAAATCTGGCACAAATGCAAACACTAAACAAAATGTCAGGTCTAGAAGCAGTAAGATAAAGAAGTGAACCAATAATACTCCTATAAAGTTTCTGGTCAACTTTCTTTCTTCCTTCATCTTTATCCAGCTTCGAAGAGTTAGACATTGGTATTTCAGTTTTTTTGCAATTATCTAATCCGAACTTTTTAACAAGTTCTTTTGCATATTTTTCTTGGTGAATAAAAATCCCTTCTTCCAATTGCTTTACTTGAAGTCCAAGAAAGAAAGATAATTCACCCATCATGCTAATCTCGAATTCTTCTTGCATAGACTTAGAAAATTTCTTACATAGATTTTTGTTAGATGATCCAAATATTATTTTATCAACATAAATTTGAACAAGTAAAAAGTTTTTACCTTCCTTTTTAATAAACAGAATAGTGTCCACTTTACCTTTGACAAAACCACTTTGGATTAAAAACTTACTTAACTTGTCATACCAAGCTCGAGGTGCTTGCTTTAATCCATATAGTGCCTTTTTCAGTCTAAATACAAAGTCTGGTTTCCTTAGATCTTCAAAACCAGGAGGTTGTTCCATGTAGACTTCCTCTTGGATAAATCCATTCAAGAATGCACTTTTGACGTTTATTTGGGATAGCCTAAAATTCTTATAACAAGAAAAAGCAAGTAGTAATCTAATTACCTCTAACCTTGCTACTGGTGCGTAAGTCTCATCATAGTCTATCCCTTCTTCTTGCGTATATCCTTTGGCTACGAGTCTTGCTTTGTTCCTAACAACTTTTCCTTTTTCATCCATCTTGTTCCTAAAAACCCATTTAGCTCTAATAACAGATTTACCTTTTGGTTTAGGAGTTAGTTCCCAAACATCGTTAACATTGAACTGTCTGAGCTCTTCTTGCATGGCTTCAATCCAGCTTTCATCAGTTAAAGCTTCTTCTATGCTCTTGGGTTCTATTTCAAAAATAAGAGTTACAGTGCTAGAGTCTTCATATCTTTTGGATCTTGTACGAATTCCTTCATCAATGTTACCAATGATGAGTTCTTTGGGATGAATGACTTTTCCACAGACTGAGTCCTTTTATTGTATACTCTGTAACCTTTGCTGGATGTTGAGTATCCAAGGAAGATTCCTTCATCTGATTTTTCTTCAAACTTACCAATTCGATCATTTGCATTTTTTAGGATAAAACATTTGCAACCAAACACATGAAAATAAGAAACAATTGGCTTCTTTCCTTTAAACAACTCATAGGGAGTTTTCTCCAAAATAAGCCTTAAGAAAACTCTGTTAATAATATAACATGCTGTAGAAACTGCTTCAGCCCAAAAACTAGAATAAATATTGCTTTCAGTTAAAAGAGTTTTAGTCATTTTTTGCAATGATCTATTCTTCATTTCCAGAACTCCATTCTGTTCAGGAGTGTATGGTGAGGAGAACATATGCTGAAATCCAGATTCATCATAAAATTTAGCAAAATCTTAATTTTCAAACTCACCTCCATGGTCTGTCCGTATGCTTGAAATAACATACCCTTTCTCATTCTGAACTTTCTTGGCAAATTTAGTAAAATAAGAGAAGGTTTCAGACTTATTTGCCAAAAAGTAGACCTAAGTAAATCGTGAATAATCATCCATTATTACTAGGCAATATTTCTTTCCACCAATGCTTTGAGTTCTAGTTGATCTAAATAGATCCATATGCAAAAGCTGCAGCACACGATTAGTGGAAACTTGATTTATTGGTTTGAAAGAATTTCTAACCTGTTTTCCCAATACACATGGTGTGCCTAAGTCAGATTTTTGGTACTTCAAGTTGGGTAGACCACGAACAAGCTTCTTTGAAGAGATCTTGGCAATTTGCTTCATGTTGATATGGCCAAGCTTTCGATGCCAGAGATTTTCTTCATCTTGAATTGAAATCAGACATTGAGATCTTTCTAGATTGATATCTAAAAGATAGATATTTCCATGTCTTCGCCCAGTAAAAGATTGCGAAAGATCTTTACTAGTGCCCGAACATATTCCTTCTTAAAAATTGATTTTGAATCTAGTGTCGCACAATTGGCTGATGCTGAGTAAGTTGTAGTTGAGTTCTTCCACTAAAGAGATGTTGTTGATTGTGAAACTTTCTATTTTTACAGTTCCACAACCAACAATTCTTCCCTCGCTGTTTTCGCCAAAGGAGACTTTTCCACCAATTACTTGCTTAAGTTTAATAAAACAATTTGAATATCCAGTCATATGCCTTGAATAGCCACTATCTAAATACTATTTGACATTTTTCTTAATAGTGACCTGCAACTTGAAAAAGAAACTCAAGCTTTCTTTGGTACCAACACTTTCTTGGGTCCAATGGAGTTAGTGCTATTGGTGAAATCTTTCTTTTATATTTTAAAGCTGACAAAACGTTTCCAAGTCTAAAGACTTTCAGACTCATCTATCAAAGTCTCAAGACTTTCGATCAAGATCGCCGTAGACTAAAGATTTAAAGTCTGCCCTCATTGACAGTTTCTAGATCATTGAAGAAGTCTTATCCAGATACGAGGTTATCCTTAAGAATTTGATTCATTTGATCGAAGATTATCTCACGGTTGGAGAAAACGCATATAGATCTATTATTCGTATGACAAGTAAATCGAGTAAGATAGATCCGTTGATTAGTAAAGTATACTTGGAAGGTTCTACTTATGGAAACCTAGATCTTGATTGTATGGGCGAACATGATTGGTGGGCTATCTTCATATTCCTTAAATAATGAGAGATCTCCCTAATTGATTTGGTCCAACGGGTAGATTGGACGAACTCCTTTGGAAGGTGTCAACGGTTATGTAGGCATGGAGAAGTATAAAAGGAAGACGCTCTGATTGTTCAAGTGTGTGCAAGATAGAAAAATTTCAAAGTCTGAAACTCCCTACTCTTTGCTAATTCTTTTGTTGAACATTCATTGTACTCAAAAGAGAGAATTTTGTAAGACCTCGAGGAAATGTAGTAGAGTTTCTGTACTGTGGAATTGAGGACGTGAGATTGTAACATTTCTTTTGATTCATAGTGAAATCCAGCTAGTGGGCTGTCAGCATGGGAGAGTGGACGTAGGCTTGGATTAAGCCGAACCACTATAAGCCTTGTGTTCTTATTCTCTTCTCTATTTCCTTTGTTTTGTTCGAAGTTTATTTTATTCCGCACATATTTGCCAAGGTTTAGTTTAAACACCTATTCACCCCCCTCTAGGTGTTCATACTAGCACTTTCAAGTGCAATATACGGTCTTTGCCCAATCCTTCTTAACAGGCCTCCAAACCATAGGACATTCTTTCTCAAAGTGTTCTCGAGCTGTTACACTTAGAACATCTAAGAGCATTTCGACCAACAGGTTTTACAAAGAATTTTTGAAAATGATTTCTATATAAGGCTTTTGTGGGTCTTTGTTTGATTCTTTCTTTTACTTTTGGAAAATCAATTAAAGGAATAGTTTCAGATGTCATTCGCAAGCCTGATTTATTAAAGTAAGGTCTTTGCACTGAAAGAATCTTTTCTAATTTCTCAAATCCCATGGAAAACCTTTTTGAAATGTTTGAAATATCATTTTTCAAAAATGTGTTTTTTTTTAAAAGAGATTCTGCATTTTCTTTCAAAGTAATAAAACTTTTATCTAGATTTTCAAACTTTTCTTTCCATAAAATTTCCTATTGTTTCAAAGTAGAATTCTCAATTTTTAGTTCGGAAATCCTTTTGAGAGAGGTTTTGAGATTAAGACATAATTCATTAATATATTTCGAGACCTTAATAGGAATTTGAAAATTACTTACCTTGATTTCACTCTCTGAATCTGAGTCAGTATTGATTTCTGAGTCTCGAGTCTGTTTTGATTTTGCCATTAAACAAATATTAGCATAATCATCATCACTCTTTTTGCATTCAGTATCACTCCAAGTTTTTGCTTTGAGTGCCTTTCTATATTTCTCAGCTTTTCCTTTCTTTTTCTTCACCAAGGGACAGTTGGGTCTGATGTGTCCATTTTTTTTGCATTCAAAGCAAATCACTTCTTTTTTGGATTCATCATCCTCAGCTGATTTGTTTTGAAATCTTTGAGAGCTTTGTTTCTTCTAATTGAATCTTCTTCCATTTTTGTTCAGTTTCTGAACCTCTTTATCATGAGAGCAAGTTCTTCATCGTCTATGTCCTCTTCAGAATCTGTAACATCAGAATCATCGTTAGACTTTAAGACAATTGACTTTTTACCTTTGGGATCATCATCTTCATTGATTTACTCCACTTCATAGGACTGAAGTGTTCCAACCAATTCGTCAACGGAGAGTGGCATGATTCTTTGTGTTTCCCTTATTGAGGTCTTTACGTGATTCCAGTTTTTGGAGAGTCCATGCAGCAATTTGTTGACCTTCATTGGTTCTGAAATTGGCTGTCCCTGATACTTTAGACCATTTACATTTTCTATAAAACAACTAAACATTTCAGTAATTGATTCTACTGGTTTCATCTTGAAGGCTTCATACTGTCCGAGTAGAATGTCGATCCTTGTTTCTTTCACTCAAGCAGTTCCTTCATAGGTAACGTGCAGCTTGTTCTAGACTTCTTTGGCTGTTTCACAAGAAGATATTCTGTTATATTCAGCAGGAGACAATGCACAATATAATGAGTAAATTTCTTTAGCATCAAGAGCTTGTCTCTTGGATATCTCTTCTTAAGTCATGTCTCTAGCTTCTACAACTTATTTTCCCCTTTCTGACACCGATGTAGCTTTAGGAATAATTCCTTTTTCTATCACATCCCATTCCAGAGGATCTTTCAATCTTAGGAATGCCTTCATCTTGTTTTTCCATATGCTGTAATCATTTCCATCGAAATAAGGTGGTCCGGTGTTACTTTGCCCTTCAACCAAACTTGGAGCCAACATACTAGCCATGGATCTTTAACTCTGAAGTAAAAACACTTCAATGAAATGAGTACACAAGCTCTAATACCAATTGATAGTGCTAGTATGAATACCTAGAGGGGGGTGAATAGGTGTAAAAATTAACTTTATAAAACTCAGCAACTTAATTCAACTTATATAACAATGGAAGACTTAAGATGTAGAAGATCTACAATAATATATAAGTCTACGAATTAAGTAAAGAGATAAGGGAAAGAGAATTGAAACACAATGTTTTACAGTGACTCGGCTTAGACCAAGCCTACGTCCACTCTCCCGCATTAACAGCTCACCGGCTGGATTTCACTATGAATAAAAAGAGTTGTTACAATCACACGTCCTTGATTCCACAGTATAGAGACTCTGCTACACTTCCTCAATGTCTCACAGGTATCTAGTCTCTTTTTTGAGTACAAGTTTTACGCTCAACAAACGAATCAGCAAAGAACTAGAAGCTTCAGACTTTGAAATTTTTCTATCTCGCACTCTCTCGAATAACTAGAGCATTCTCCTTCTATACTCCTCCATGCCTCCATAACCGTTGGCACATTCCAAATGAGTTCTTTCAATCTAACCGTTGGACAAAATCAATTTAGAGAGATTTCAAATTATTTAAGGAAAATGAAGATAGCCCACCAATCCTACTCGCCCATACAATCAGGATCTAGGTTTCCATAAGTAGAACTTTCCAAGTTTACTTCGCCAATCAACGGATCTGAATTACTCGAATTATTTCCAACACGAATAATAGATCTTTAGATGCTATCTCCAGCCGTGAGATAATCTTCAACCAAACGAATCAAATCCTTAAAGATAAACTTGCATCTAAAAGAGATTTCTTCGTCAGTCTAGAAATTGTCAATGATGGCAGACTTTAAAACTTAAGTCTGACAGTCTTCAGACTTTGATGGAAGGAAACGTTTTGTTAATTTCAAAACAAATAAGGAAGTTTTCTCCAACAAACCATTCCAGATAATTTCTTGTATCATCTGATTGACCCTAACCAAGTGTGATACTACATCACCGTCATTCCACCGATAATTAGCTAACTCTGTCATTAGCCCTTTAAGTCTTGCATTTTCTTCATCCGTTCTTGGAAATGCAGGTATGCGTGCATAATGCATCATAGTTTCTATAATAAATGCATAACAAAAATGGATTACATATAATCCACAATGAACAAAAGGGAAAATACAGAATTTTCCATGATTCATGCAATAAATGCAGAATTTTTTTTTTAAAAAAAAAGGATTACTTATAATCCACAACAAACAAATTGGAAAATACAAAATTTTCCTTTTTCCTTTTTTTTTTTTGGGCCGGTCAACGCCGGTCAACGATGGTCAACGCAGGTCAACGGTCAAACCGATCAACGGTCAAAGGGGTCAACGGGTTGAGTCAACGGTCAATCGGGTCAATGGGTCGTCGGGTCGAGTCGGGTCGAACCGGTCGGACGAATCAACCGGCACGTGCCACGCACGTGTGTGGCTGATGTCACGATGACGTCATCCAGCACGTGCGCGGCACGCGCCAGCACCCCGTGCGTGCGTCACATGCACCTGGGGGCCAAAACGGCGCGTGTGTCGCACGTGCCTGAGGAAGACCAAATCGGCGCATGCAACAACGACACCGGTTCCTTTCGGCCGCGCGTGGCGGCGTGTTCGACGGCCTCCGACGGCGATCCCCCACTCAATTTTCTCGTAACGACGAGAGCTTTGACCCTACGTTATCAAAAATGAATTTCGACTTATAAAAAATCACAAAATGGGGTGAACAATACGCGGGTGTCGGGATTTTCCGTCCCCGATCGGCCGACGGCAGTGTTTCACGAAAATTCAATCAAAAACAAATCACAAACATGAAAAGGGATCGGGAAACATGAATGATGGCTCTGATACCAATGTCAGGATTAATGGATTCCCTAAAAGCGATCCAATACACAATCGAATCCCTAAAATGAACGCGGAAGACGAGCCCAGGAAATACATGTATCACGATCAAAGATACATCATGGAATCAAGCGTATCTTATTATCCACAGATTAAACACCAATGTTGAAGTTCGAGGAAGAATCTTGATCCCGTTCTACCGAGGAGCGATTAGGGAGAGAAAACTCTATCTCTTGGAAGCGTACAGTCTTACGTTGTTTTTGGAGAGGGAGAAAGTTTCTGACATACTTACACCAAAAGGTACGCCCCCTTTTTTTTCTTTTTCTCTTTCCCTCAAAAGCGTCTCCTCCAAGAGACGTACCTCTTCAACGTAAAACGTCCCTCCAAAAGGACACAACCCCTTGTATCCAAAACAATGCAACCTTTCAAATCGCAACTGTTCCTCCATGGGCCCTTATCTTGTGAGCCAGACGTGGGCCGGACTTTTAGGCCCAACATGGGCAGACGGGCCCACTTAGGCCCATCATCACATAGAAAAACCCATCTGGATACTTATGAATTTGAAAAATCAACTCTTTTTTTTTTTGACAGAATTTGAAAAATCAACTTGACATTTTACTTTCAATTTTCTTTATGAAGACGTTGAAAGGTCCAACATCTAGATTTTTCGAAAGCGTACGAATCATTTTTTTTTTTAAAAACATGGTATTTTGAGCTACCTAAGAGATAACTTAGCTTCTATTACAAAAATTTCTCCATCCATTGCGTGTTTACTATTTACAAAGAAAGGAATATGTGCTTGTCTTTTCCTCCATTGACCCAGCCAGCTCCCATCGAACAAAGAGCGCTCCATCGCCCAAAACACCAGCACCGATCCCAGCCGCTCGACATTGAGACTCGCGAGGGATTCACGTGATTCGACGATCGTGATCATTTTCGGCTCTGCGTGCCCTTGCCCCCACCAAACAATCATCAACAAAGGGGCGTTTAAGCAAAATTTCAACCCACTCCGTTTGGCCTGAATATATCTTTTCCTCCCCCGGCCAACCAGTCAACAAGCAAATTTCTGCAGGGGGTAAAAGCTCGCGCGGAAGAGCGTACCCATATACACTTCAGACCATGGAGAGAGATGTCGGCATCAAACCGCAAGTGATCAAGAAAGCCTTGTCTGTAAGACATGTTTACTTTCCATCAAAATTTTTAATGATGTTGACATGTAAATGAAATGAAAACAAAGTTTTAGATTTTTTATGCCATAAGAAAATATTAAGGATAAATGTATTACAATTGACATATTATGAGATTTCTGATATGACAAAAAAGTATACAGTCAATATGTTATAATGAACATATTTTGAGGTTTTTTAATGTTATAATCCTCCACTCCCACGCGACCCCTTCCTGATGACTCCAACGAGAACCCGAATAGTCTCGTGCCTACTCAAGAGATAACTTTAGCTTCCATTACCTAATTACTTTAACCAACTTGTGTTAACCAATAAAAAAGAAAAGAATATGCTTGTTTTTTCAAGCATTGACTCGATCACTGTCCAAGACAAGTCAATAATAATTCCAGTCACCCCGCAACGGTATCACACACTATTCCACCATCCAATCACAGCCGCTCAATGCTAGGAACATGGGGGGACCCACCCAGGTGAGGACGATTGAGATCATTATAGGCTTCTGTTCCGTTGCCCCCACCCCATTAAACAATAATCGAAAGGACATTTGAGGAAACTTTACCAAGCTCCGTTTAGCCCCTATCTTCCCTCCCCAGCCAAACCGCAGACAAGCACATTTTGCAGAAGAACGCAGCACATTTACACACGGACCATGGACAACAATCTCGGTGTCAAAGATGAAGTGATCAAGACAGCCTTGTCTGCATCCTTGGAAGCTTGCGCGAATCCAAAGGAGCCGCCTTTCGTTGTAAGGAAGGTCGACAGTAGCCCTTCACAGGTCGTCGTGGCCTTCCCTGGATCATGGTCTACCGATGACTGGTTCACCGGCGACGGCAAAGCGATGTCTTTCGGAGAGACCAAGATTGACGACAAGAAGTTCCCTTCCCTCAGGAGCCTCAGGGTCAAGGGGTTTGCCAAGGTCGATCCGTTTGCCAAGGTCAACGAGGCATTCATGGCACGGTTCCTGCGGATTCTGGAGGATAGCAATCAAATGTTTTGCAAGGAGGTATTGCTGATGTTGTCTTGAATTCCACAAGATTCAATCGGGAAATCTAGGAAGGCTTGAAGATTTTAAACTATTTATTTCCTAATATATTTCCTAGATCTGGGTTTCAAATTTGATAATATCTTTAGGGTGGAATTCATTTCCTACTAGGTTTGGGAAAGTGGGGAGATCTATTTATTTTAGCATTATACCTTGTACTCTTGACATACACTCAAATAAGAAATCGTCTCTCTCTCTCCCGTGGACATAGGCGGATCTTTCGCCGAACCACGTAAATCTCCGTGTTCTTGATTATTCTTGTTTACTTTTCTCATCTAGTTAGGGTGTTCTTCCGCACAACAATTGGTATCAGAGCAATCCAGGTTCTCTGTTCCTGTATTGCGACTTCTAAGTAGATGGCTGGAAAAGGTTCAACCGTTCGATTTGATATTGAACGATTCACCGGGAAGAATAGTTTTACACTATGGCGGAGAAGGATGAAGGATCTGTTGATTCAACAAGGTTTATCAAAGGTTTTTCTGGGAAAATCGAACAAGCCGGACACCATCACTGATGATGATTGGGCTGACATGGAGGAGAGGGCATGCAGCGCAATCCGATTGAACCTATCGGATGAGGCCCTTCAATATGTAGCGGAAATCGAATCTGCTCCGGAGGTATGGCTCAAACTCGAAAGCATTTACATGACGAAATCTCTTACGAACAAGTTGTTCTTGAAAAATAGATTGTATTCACTTTAGATGAGTAAAGGAGGAGATCTGTTGGAACACCTCAACGTGTTCAATAAGATGATTAGTGAACTTACAAGCTTGGAGGTAAAGTTTGAGGATGAAGACATAGCGCTTCTACTACTGGCATCGTTGCCGGATTCGTTTGACCACTTGGTGACTACGCTCCTTTATGGCAAGGAAACCCTGGAGATTGGAGAGGTGACTGCTGCCCTAATTTCAAACGACACCCGAAAAAGGGCAAGTAGTTCAAAATCTTCGGGAGAGGGACTCTTTGCCAAGGAGAAAAGCAATCAAGGAAGAGGAAGATCAACGGATCGAGGATCGAGCAGTAGGGGTCGATCAAAATCCAAGGGAAGGTTCAAAGGAAGATGCTACGGGTGTAATCAGGAAGGGCATACCAAGAGATTCTGTCCAAATAAGAACGAGAAAAAGAAGAAGAGCTCGGATGAGGCAAGTGTAGCCGACAGCATTGAGACCAATGATGGGGACGTCTTGTCCATATCGTCGGGGAAGGACACCTTTGAAAATTCGTGGATCATGGACTCTGGATGCACTTTTCACATGTGTTCTCATCTTGGCCTTCGCAGGTAGCCCTTCGCAGGTCATCTTGGCCTTCCCTGGATCATGGTCTCCTGACGACTGGTTCGCCGGCGACGGCAAAGTGAAGTCTTTCGGAGAGACCAAGATTGACGACAAGAAGTTCCCTTCCCTCGGGAGCCTCAGGGTCGAGGGGTTTGCAAAGGTCGATCCGTTTGCCAAAGTCAACGAGGCATTCATGGCACGGTTCCTGCGGATTCTGAAGGAAAGTAATCAAACGTTCTGCAAGGAGGTATCTCTTGAATCTCGAACGATGCTCTATTTTTGTCGTTGTCTCAATGTGCCGAAGAGTCGTAGTATTTCTCAGACAGCATTTGTAAGGCCATTTCTAGTGTTTGTCAAGTTTCGTGCCGAAGCTAAGAAAACTCGAGTAGTGCCTACTTTCAGCTTCAAGTTCTGCCTTACCATGTCCGATTCAGTCCCATATAAACTCTCACTGCAACCCAATAGATCAGAAACTAGAGCTTGCTCAAGTATTTCGTCACAGCCACACCACCCTCTATCATTGCAGCTCTCTCATCCAGTTCTATATTTGTAGTTCATTCAGAGATTACATTGATTCAATATCACATTGAATAATTTAAAATTTCAGGGATCACATTGCATATTAAGCTAAAGTTTAGGGACCGCATTGCATATTTGGTCAAAATTTAAGAACTACCTGTTGTCATTTTCCCAAGATTTAGGTATATAGATAACGTAACAAGTACGATCTGGTTTGCTTCAATTTGCAATATCCCATACGAGGTCA
The DNA here is from genome assembly GCA_014182515.1 of Eucalyptus microcorys. Lineage (NCBI taxonomy): Eukaryota > Viridiplantae > Streptophyta > Magnoliopsida > Myrtales > Myrtaceae > Eucalyptus > Eucalyptus microcorys. Next base: position 26,571,492 of record CM024572.1, read on the forward strand.
TATGTCTAGACTACACTCGTAGTCTCCGTTGGTTGGAACTTAAAGAACACTCGTTTAGATCTTTCTCATTCTACCCATTAGCGGCAGAAGGGAATTTCAACATCGACCGAGCTTAGAGTCAGAAGTAAACCTGGATTTGTCTTTCATCTACAGGTGACAAAGGCGGTGGAGAACGATAAGCAAATAGTATTTTCAGGCCATTCATCGGGCGGTCCAATCGCGATATACGCGACTGTTTGGTTCCTTGAGAAGTACATAAGATCAAACGAGAAGCAGACTTCCCGTCCCCCTCTCTGTTTAACATTTGCATCCCCACTTACCTCTGACCACACCTTTTGCCATGCCGTCCAGCGTGAGGGTTGGTCTGATTGCTTCGTCCACTTTGTTACAAAACTCGACATTGTTCCTAGGATTCTATTTGCTCCTCGCTCTTCTGCAACAGAGTTGCTACGAGAAATACCCCCTTTCTTCAACCCACATCACAAAGCCGATGAAGAAAAATTGGCTTCCTTATTTGCGAGTGTGATGAAGAGTGTGTCATGTGTTGCAAACAGTGCAGCTTGTGCACTAAAGGGAAGCAAGCATACATTATCTGAAACCATGTCTAGATTCATCAAGCTAAGCCCTTACAGACCGTGCGGGAAGTATGTTTTTTGCACCGAGACTGGAAGGTTGGTGATTGTGAAGAACCCAGATGCAGTTCTTCAACTGTTGTTTTACTCCTTACAGATCGAATCTGAAACAGAGCTTCAGAAGAGAGCAGTGGCAAGCTTAAAGGCACATTGGACGTATAAAGATGCATTAGATAAAAGCTTGGCCAGGCACAATGTAGTTCGTTTAGAGAAGCTCCGAGAATTACCTCTAAGCTCTGATGATCCTGTAGATATTCAGGTCAAGACGATTGGTGCCGCGCTGAATGACCTTAACCTGGTATTGTCCATAATTTTTCTGGAAAATGAACTCTCCAGTTCATAATCTTTCATTTATTGAGAAAAGATAATCAAATATTCACTATATATAATTTTCTGATGATAGAGTGAACCGGCGAGGCTGTGCCTTCGTGCTGCTGGAGAGTTTGAGAAGCAGAAAGAGCATAACAGAAACACCGTCAAAGGCAACAAAGATGCCATAAACAAAACCCTCAAAGCATTAGAAGAGTATCGGGCCACGTGCAGGAATGATGGCGTGGGACATTATGATGCTTTCAAGATGCAAAAGAAAGAACAAGACTTCAACGCCAACGTGAAGAGACTTGAACTGGCAGCTATGTGGGACGAGATTATCGAAATGGTAAGACACGGGCAGCTCCCTGATGAGTTTGAGGCAGAGAAAGAATGGGTGGACCTCGGCACGCAGTTTCGCCGACTTGTGGAGCCAATAGACATTGCCAACTACTATCGGCACATGAAGAATGAAGACGCAGGTCCTTATATGACCAGAGGAAGACCAAGTCGGTACCATTATCCGCAAAGATGGCGAGAAAATGCTGAGCAGTTGGATAGAGATTCAAGTGGCGAATCCTGCTTCTGGGCTGAGGTGGAGGAGCTCAACGTTGAAATTACTAACAAGAGACCATGGAAAGAAATAGAGAACAGGGTTTTGACTTTGGAGAAGAACCTGAGAAAATGGTATGATAAAGAGGAGGTGGAGAAGGATGTGTTCTTAGAAGATAGCACACTCGTCAAGTGGTGGCGATCTCTCCCGGACAACCATAAGGCAAATTCCTGCGTCAAAGGACTCATGCCAAGCTGAAAATTCCTCACTGCTGCAAATTTGCTTGAAAACACTTTTTCTTTGATGTAACCATTTAAGAAGGCGCTCTTCGTATCCATATGAAAAAGTCTGAAACCATGGAAACACACGTAAGCAAGTAAAAGTCCGATCGCTTCTAACCTTGTTACCGGCACATAAGTTTTGTCATAGTTAATTCCCTCTTCCTGCGAGTAGCCTTTAGCGACCAATCTTGCCTTGTTTCTTGTGACTTTTCCTTGATCATTGAGCTTGTTTCTATACACCCATTTTGTTCCTACTACGGGATGATCCATTGGTGTGGGAACTGATTCCCACACTTCATTTATGCGAAATTGTTGAAGTTCCTCATTCATTGCTTGTATCCAATTTTCATCTAATAGTGCTTCTTTAGTACTTTTAGGTTCAATTTCTGAGATGAGCACTAAAGTACTGATTGTTTCTTTAAGAGTTGATCTAGTTCTTATCTTGTCATCAATGTTTTCGATAATCAGATCTTTCGGATGACTTGACTTGTGCTTCCGGTTTCTATTGAACCTATCATCAGAAGTTGTAGGTTTCTTGTAGACCTGCTCGTCAGTCTTTTCTGGTTGTTGAGGCTGTTCATCTGATTTTTATTGTTTGCTGTCTTGTTGTGCTTGAATTCCATCAGAGAACTGCTCTACTTGATCAGAATCTTAGTGAGTTTGAAAGTTTTCATCAAATCTCACATTGATAGACTCTTCCACTATGCGAGATCTTTTGTTGTAAACTCTAAAAGCCTTTCTTGTGGTTGAGTATCCCAAAAATATACCTTCATCTTATCTTTTACCTCCCAGACTTTGCGTTCTTGTGTGTCCGAAGATATCCATATGAAGAAGCTGCAAATCTTTGTTAGTACTAATAAAGTTGATGGGTTTAAAAGAGCTTATTACCTGTTTTCCTAAGGCACAAATTGAGCAGACTTCAAAACTTTCAAATTTAAGGTATGGTAATCCTTGTACCAATTTTTTTTTGAAGAAAGCTTTGCTATTTGTTTAGTGCTTATATGACCAAGCTTCCTGTGCCAAACATCTGACTTGTCCTTTGCAGAGATTAGACACTAAACAACATTAGTAGTTATATCTAAGAAATAGATATTTCCGTGTCTCATTACAGTAAAAGACTGCTTCAAATCTTTACTTGTGCTTGAACATTTGTTTTCTTGAAAGCATATTTTGTATCCAGCATCACATAGTTGACTGATGCCGATAAGATTATAGTTCAGTCCTTTGACAAAAGATACATCTCTTATCGTCGATTTCCAGTTTCAACAGTTCCTTTACCAATGATTTTCCCTTTATTGTTTCCTCCAGAAATTCTTGTGAGCTCAATAAACTTACTAGGATCACTAGTCATATGTCTTGAGCAATCGCTGTCAAGATACCACTTGTTTTTCCTTCTCTTTGGTACCTGCAAAAGTTAAGACAAGTTCAAGTTTTCTTTGGTACCCATTTTTGTTTGGGTCCTCTTTGATTAGAAGGATTAGCCAAATAAATTAGACTAAGATTATTTAATACTTTTTTATTCTTCTTTTTCTTTATAAAAAAAAAATCATTTGTATTCTCAAAACTCAAGTTGAGTAACTCGGAAATATGAAATAGCTCAAAAGAAAACCCTTATGTATTTGATTTTTTTAGTGGTCTCTAACCCCTTTTTCTTTGTCTCATTTAGAATATTGTTCTGAGTGAGTTATTTAAGCTTCACGCTTTTTTTCCTTTGAATTAAAATTCATTATTAAGTTAAGAAAATCCATGGACTAACCCCATCGTCTCCACCCCGTAGGAACTATGAGATCACCCCAAGGACGCCTTCGGCATCCAGGGGTCGCGGACTGACCATAGAATCCGAATTGGCTTCCAACCTTTGGAATAGTCATTTTCGTAATGATCATGACTTATGCAGATTGAACATTTAAGGAAGTTTTTACCAACAAATTTTACAAATTGTTTTCTAAAATGATTTTCATAAAACACTTTTGGTGGTTTTCGATTCTTCCTCTCTTTGTGAGTCCGAAAATCATTTTCAAAATCCTTTTTGTTTTTACATCCAAGTCTTGATTTATTATAATATGGGATTTGAATAGACAAAATGTGCTCCAAAGTTTTTAAACCAATTGAAAACTTTTTTGCAACATTTGAAATTTCCTTTCTCAAAGAATCATTTTCTTTTAAAGCAGAATCAAGATTTTCTTTTGGAAAGAATCCTATTGTCTCAATCTTGAGTTTTCCTTCTTCAATTCTGAGAATTTTCTAAGTGTGGCCTTGTAATTGACAAGTAATTCTTCAATATAATTAGATACTTCAGCTAGAATGTCAAAATTATTTACCTCAAATTCATCTTTCGAATCAGATTTTGCCATGAGACATATATTAGCACATTCTTCATCACTTTCTTCCCACTCAGTGTCACTCAAAGTCTCGGCCTTCAATGCTTTCTTTGTTTTCTCATATATGTTCTTTCATTTCCTCATAAGTGGGCAATTTGGCTTAATATGACCTCGCTTCTTGCATTCAAAGCAGATAACATCTTTATTTTCTTCCTTGTCGTTGAAGCTTCTCCTTTGCTCAGAAGTTCTGAAAGTTTTCTTTCCTTTGAACTTCTTTCCTTTTCTGGCCATTCTTTGAAGCTTTTTCACCATGAGAGCAATCTCTTCGTCGTCCTCATCATCTTCATCTGAATCTAATTCATTAGAATAAAGATTTGATTTCAAAGCTAGAGTTTTCTTACCTCTGGTGTCTTCTTCATTTAGATGCTCTTCTTCATAGGATTGAAGTGTTCCACAAGCTCATCCACAGAGAGAGGTGATATTCTTTGAGTCTCTCGGATGGATGTCTTGGTGTTGTTCCACTCTTTGGACAGCCCTTGAAGAATCTTGTTCACCTTCATTGGATCTGACACTGGTTGCCCTTGATACGCCAATCCATTAATAATATTAGTGAATCTATTGAACATGTCGATTATGGATTCTTCTGGTTTCATTTTGAAGGCTTCGTAGTGTTGAAGAAGAATGTTGATTTTCGTCTCATTCACCCTATCAGTTCCTTCGTATGTCACCTACAACCCATCCCAAATTTCTTTTGCAGACTCATAAAAAGAAATTCGATTATATTTAGATGGAGATAATGCACAATATAATGAGTAAATAGCTTTTGCATCAAATGCTTCTCTTTTGGTGAGGTTTACATCAGATGGAGCTGAGCTTTCTGATTTTTTGCCTTCTTCTATAGTCAAAGAAGCTTCAGGTCTTTTGCCTCTTAGAACGATGTCCCACTCCAGGGGATCCTTGGATATTATGAATGCTTTCATCTTGTTCTTCCAAATGCTGTAATCTTTCCCGTCGAAGTAAGGAGGTCTTGTATCACTCTATCCTTCCATAAGACCTGGTGCAATATTGCTAGCCATAGATAGATCATTAACTCAAAAGTAATAAAGCACTTCAATTAAGAGTAACCAATCGTTCTGATACCAATTGTTATAGCTAAAATATCACATAGAGGGGAGTGAATAGGTAATTTTGCGGAAATGAAAGAAATTAAACCAATATTCTAGCAAGACAACCTCTGACGAAATGGTCAATCTTACCGGTGCACAATTCTAATACAAAAAATTAAAAGTGTAAGGGATAGAGAATTGCACACTAAAGATTATAGTGGTTTAGATTTTGCAAGCTGACGTCCACTCTCCAGTACTACAGCCAATTGGCTGGAATCCATTGATGAGAACCGATAAGATGTTACAAGATCTGAGCTCCGACACTCAAGCTCGTGTGTATAACTTTTTTAGACACTCTCAACCTCTAAAAGGTTATACAATTTTGCTCGTTGAATTAAACACAAAATGATCACAAACACCCTTTAGACTTTAGAATTAAAAGCTCCAATACTCATGAAATCGAATTGTTATCCTTCTGCTATGAGATCTCCTCTTATACCCTTCCTAGTCCAAGCTAACCGTTGGACATGCTTGCAAGAGGATCATCCAGCCAATCCACCCGTTGGTCGTGGATTTGGTTGAGAAGATCTGATGGTGTGAGGATCGCCGAGGTTGAAGCTTCCTGTAAGATTTGTTGCCCATACAACGAGTCGGGTTTCCAAAAGTTGAGTGTCTATGTTTATAAAGAATAGCTCGTCTTCGAAGATTGAGGAAGGATTGGAAACATGAGGATTTTTTTAAATGAAAATCTTCCTTTTCAAGTTTCTCCAAAGAAATGGCAAGTTATCTAGTCAATTTAGCTATTGCACGAGAAATATATTCCTTCCTAGCCAGTTGATTAATTGTCCGAATAAGAAAATATTATCCACAACTTTGAGGGTCGAGTGATCCAATGTGGCCGCGAGGGTCTTGTCCTCGCAAGATTCAGCAAGGGTGACCCTCATCAAGTGATGAGGGTTGAGCCCTTGCCTAATTTGGCAAGGGTTGCCCTCACCCAGGCCGTGAGGATCTCGCCCTTGCCAAATTTGGCGAGGGCAACCCTCGCCTATGGCTGGTCACCAACAATGGCTAGTATTGGCCACAATCCAAAGAAAGGAAAAAAAAAGAAGAAAAAAGGAATTTAAAAAAAAAAATTAGTAAAAAATTATTTTAAAATGTCAACGTTAGTACCAGCAATATCACATAGGATTGCCAGCCTTCACGTCACCAATTTCCGGCCTAAATTGTTGGTTGGACTGAATTAGTATCAATGTAAAAATGTTTATAACTAAATTGATTAAATTGAAAGGTTTATGACTAAATTGGTACAAATGCAATAGATTTAGGACTTTTTTTGGTATTTTTCCTTAATAAATTGTTCAGCTTTAGCTTCACTTTTCATGCCTTCAGCTAGCACAAAAGATTGGAAGGATGATGAACCTCGCCCATCTTGATAAGCAACAAGTAAATCGGTGATCATGCGGATAAAAGTGTACTTTGATATGGATTTTTCATAGGTAACTTTAGATTACCACTTAAACGATAAAATATTTTGCACGAAGAAAATCTTATCATACAACGTCAAATTGAAAACAAGAGCACCCTTTCCACCAACTTCAATCAACATTCTTGTCATGCATGGGAAGTGTTATAGCTTCTTCCTTCCCATAATGCTTTTGCGTTGCCCTTGCCTCTTTTTCAAAGTCAAACGCGCTTTAATCTCTTACTTCCCTCCAAGCAAAAACGGAAAAATGCTTCACAAGTCAAATTGAAAACGAGAGCACCCTTTCCACCAACTTCAATCAACATTCTCGTTATGCATGGGAAGTGTTATAGCTTCTTCCTTCCCATAATGCTTTTGCGTTGCCCTTGCCTCTTTTCAAAGTCAAACGCGCTTTAGGGCCTGTTTGGTTCGGTTTTTAGGGAATGCATTTGTAGAAATACAAATACCTTTGGGTGAATGAGGTTTTCCGAAATGCAAATGTCGTTTGGTAAAATTTGCATTTGTAATTAACTTTTATTAAATTAAAAAGAAAAAAATATGTTTATATTTTTTTAATTCCGACCGCCGAACCGCCGGATTTGGCAGCCGAACCGCCCGAATAAAAAATATAAAAATATAAAAATATATATAATAGATATGTTTATATTTATAAATATATATTATATATATTAAACATAAAATATATTTATATAAAAAAATAGATATGTTTATATTTATATAAAAAAATATAAATATATAAAGTCCCCAAAAAACTAAACATCACAGCATTTGGCCAAACCCCTTTAAAGCTCCAAAGAGCATTTCAAATGCTTTGAACCAAACAGCGCCTTAGTCTCTTACTTCCCTCCAAGCAAAAAACGGAAAAATGCTTCACAAGTCAAATTGAAAACGAGAGCACCCTTTCCACCAACTTCAATCAACATTCTCGTCATGCATGGGAAGTGTTATAGCTTCTTCCTTCCCATAATGCTTTTGCGTTGCCCTTGCCTTTTTTTCAAAGTCAAACACGAAAAAGCAAAAACGGAAAAATGCTTCACAAGTCAAATTGAAAACGAGAGCACCCTTTCCACCAACTTCAATCAACATTCTGTCATGCATGGGAAGTGTTATAGCTTCTTCCTTCCCATAATGCTTTTGCGTTGCCCTTGCCTCTTTGTCAAAAAAACGGAAAAAAAACGGAAAAATCCGATCGAGACATTCGAAATCACACAAATACCCTCGGGTTTGCCAATGCCAATAAATAGCACTCTCAGAATGCAGACCCATACACCTTCTCATCCTTATTTTGGTGCTCATCAACGTTGTCCACCACCGAGAAGACGATATCAGAGAGAGAGAGAGAGAGAGAGAGAGAGAGAGAGAGATGATGATGATGATGATGATGAGGAGGAGGATGATGAGGTTCCCAAAGTCAGGTTCCATGGCTGTGATCATGCTATTCGTCATGGGGTCGATGATGGTGCAACAAAACGAGGCATTCCGGTTGCTCGGCGAGGAAGCGTGGGCCCGGCAAGGCAATCTCCCCCCACAGGGTCTACAGAAGGGTCCGGTCCGTCCCCCTGGAGACGGGTGCTCCTACACAGGGGCCGGAGGGGCGCCTTGCCCAGCCACACCGAAATTCGCTGCTGGCCACGCTGTGGGGGTGGCTCCTCCGAATGCGTAGCCGAATGGCTTGCCTCGGTTTGGCGTGGCGACTGATATTAAACAAGTGGTTCACTCTTGTAGTCATATCCATCAATATGCCATCGTATGATACCGTATAAATTCATAGGAGTTCATAAGCAGCTGGTAGAGAAATTAATGTATTGATTACATTTCTTTTTTTTTCCCCGGCAATCTGGGATTCAAGACTTGTAATTAATTGAATGTAACCCATTCGCACATAGATAAAGAAAGTGAAAAATTTTCAAGTACTCTTTTTGGCTTTCGCAGCCACAGAGCTATATCGTGCCATGGACATAATTTTTCCATTTGCTCATTCAAATATTTGTCGGAGGAAGGTTGCAAAGTCGGCCAATGAACTAGTTGAATCGGGTTTAGGAATGGATGGTTTTGAATTATGGTTGGAAATCACTGACATGGACGCCTAGTTCATCAGCTTTGGGAATGGATGGTTCCGAATTTTGTTTGAAAATAGTAGATATTAGTCGTCTTATGTGACACACTTGGTGTTTTTTTTTTGGTAAAGAGTGACACACTTGGTGTTGATGTTAACAATTTTTACAAATTTTTATTTTAAATTTTTAGAACCTCTCTCTCTCTCTCTCTCTCTCTCTCTCTCTCTCTCTCTCTCTCTCTCTCTCTCTCTCTCTGAGGGTGCCTGACAAACTAGAATTTATGTTCAAGAAACAATTTTTCTATTCCGACTTATTTCGGAATAGAAATCCATATCCGTTTGATAAAATTATTTTATTTTTCTATTTCCGAAATAGATTTTTGTTTCGAAATAGGTTTGTAATAGAAATTAGAAGTAAACATTTTCTACTTTTCTATTTCTGGAACAAAAATGAGAAATAAAAATTCTTTTCATCGTTCATCCTTACTACGAACCGGTCATCCATCCATCGCCACCGACCACCGTCCGCTAGCCCCCGTCGCCACGACCGTTCGTTGGCCGTTGCCGGAAGGAGAAATTTTGTGTCGTTATCAAACGAATTTCTATTTTTAGAGTAGAAATTTTATTTCGTTATCAAACGGGTATTTTTGCTTAGAAACTCATCTAGAAATAGAAATAAAAAAATATATTTATCTTCCATAAATCAATTTCTGGCCTAGTTATCATTCACGCCCTCTCTCTCCCCCCTTTTGTTCCTATTATTCTATTTTATTATTTTATTCGGTGAGGAAGGCCCTCACCGGCCATCACCGAGGTTTGGGAATGGATGACCCCCACCTCAATGTCCCTTAGCATAACCCCAACTATGGTAGTGACAATATTGTAAATCGATCAATCATTCATTATTCGCATGCTATGAATCTCATCTTATTTGGTAGATGTGCGAACATATCTTAAGCTTTTAAATAATTGATTACACCATGTATCATTGTCATATGATGTATCTATCACGTAAAATACCTTCTTATATCTTGACTCGAAATATGTTACTTTTCAATTTGCTTTCTCTTTATTTTCGAAGAGTTTTGAAGTGTGACTTTGATCAAAAGTTGAGCATGTAAAATTACATAAAATCATTCATATGTCGAGCCACTGATACCTAGCCTGAATCGTCTCATGCCTACAGCCTACCCTAGAGAGAACTTAAACTCTTATTACATAATGTTTCTCTATCTAACATGTATGTACAAATCAAAGAGAAAAGACTATGAGCTTATCTATCATTCCATGGACCCAACCACAATCCAAGAGCAAGTCAACAGTAAGTCTAGTTAACAAGCGCAATCCATTGCCCAAAGCACCCGTCACCTGGCATCTCACTTCCTATGCCACACCCATCGCAGCGGCTCGACAGAAGATTCGCAGTAGCTCTTCGCTGGTCATTGTGGCCTTCTCTGCACAATCAAGATTAGCCCCAATCGGAGCACCGTGATAGGCTCATCGCCATTCGAATTTGAGCATAAATTTGTCGTCATTGACGTTCTCGATGCCAGTGTCCACTTTAACTATTTGTCATGTGGTAAGACGAATCCCTTTTCTCCTTTCTTTTTGTTCTTTTTACTTTACTTAAGTTTCCCATAGTCCTCTAAGATTCCCTCGCATGTGCATCAAAAGACAAAAGTTAAAGCCAAACATTTGTTTAACCCGAGGATTGTTTCCGGGCAAATGTCTTGTTGACCTGACAAAATGCTCGGGGTCATCCGGTCGTTGGGGACTTACTCAACCTTTAGGGTACAGAACGAGACTAAAAGGAATACCCAATCTTTTTGTGTTTTTGCTGTTGAAGAATACACATGTGCATTACAATATATATATTTTTTTAATCTACACTTTCATATAACAGTTTAAACTTTTAGAGTAATTGACAATTATTCCACAAATCTAATATAGTATCAAAATCTTGAGTTCAAATCTTTTAATATCTCATTTACCTCTCCAATTAATATATATTACTAGGTACAAAGACTAGACTATTTAATTGTTAACCACAAATTCATCCAATAGCTTAAATTTTCAAAACGGTAATCAATAATCTTACGGAATCTAACAATTTTTACATTTTAGTTTTTATTTTCTTCCTTTTTCTTTATGAAAAGTCTGAAATTTGACTTTTATCGAAGGTCCAACCGCCTAAAGTTTTGGAAAGCACGCAAATATTTGTTATACAAAATCATTAAATTTTTTTGGTATTTTAAGATATTAAAGAAAAGCAATACTCAACATTTTTTTATATATAAATTAAAGAACAAAAACAATGAATACTAGTTAGCAATATGTGATTACCTGCTCCAGTGTGGCCCCCCACCTAGGGGTGAGCATGGTCCGGATTGGGCCAATCCACCCCTTAACCCTAGGACCAACCCGTACAGTGCTGGTCCTCAATTTTTGGGACCGAGGACCGACCCTATTGAGCTTGGGATCGAGGACCGGACCGACCCAATGGGTTCGGTCCGGTTCCAGGGTCAACCCGGGACCAACTGATAATTTTTTATTTCACTTTTTGTACTCCTTAAAAAAAATGATTGAGGACCGGATTGACCAAATGAGTTTGATTCCGGTTTCAAGGTCAACCCAGAATTAACCAATAATTTTTTATTTCATTTTTTGTACTCCTTGAAAGGGCAACCAAGAATTGTACTAACTCAATGGGTTCGATGATGAGCAAGGTCAACTAAGAAAGGTAAACGGTGAGGGTCAAGTGGGGTGAGCATCGAATAGAATGAGCATCAAATGTCGAGCGGGGAGCTACAAGCCAAGTGAGCATCGAGTGGCGAACGACACGAGTGACCCAAAGCGAGCGAGGCGAGTGTTGAGTGGCAAGCGGAGAAGTTTTTTTCGATTTTAGCAAATTGAAGACTAAGAGAACAAATAAGATAGAAGAAAATGAATACTAGAGGAGGATGCCATAAAGTACATTTTTGGACGCCATGAGGACTCCTCACAAAAACACTTTCTTCATTAATAAATTATGACTATTGACGCCGTAAAAGACATTAAAAACCTAAGTTATTAAAGAATAATGTAAAATTACTTGAACTATTCACTAAAGAGCTGCTTAATGTTGTTGACACCGTTTATTTTAAGGTTTTCTCTATATAAAAAAAATTATAAATATTAGATATATATATAGTTAGGGTGGGTCCGGGTTAGACTGACCCGAAACTCTCAGGACCGAGGATCGATCCGCACAGTATTGGTCCAAGAATTCTAAGACCAAGGACCAACCTAGTCTCCCTGAGAATCAGACCAGGATCAGCAGGATTGGGCCGGTCCAGGGTCGGTCCAAGGTTGACCCTAGACCAATGCTCACCCCTACCCCCACCTCGATGTCTCCAAGCATAACTCCAATTTTCTCACGTTAGGAGAAAACATTTAGTGTGACGATTGTATCACAAGGTAGTGACGGTGTTGCGTAACCAGTTGATCGCCGTTGCTCCCGTTTTACAAAGCTCATCTTACTTGACAACATGCATGTATACATCTTATTCTTAATTGGTTAGTTGTACCATGTGTCATCATCACGTGATATATCAATCATATAAAACTCCTTCTAATGTCTTAATTAAAAAGTAAGTCACTTTAAAAAAATAAAATAAATATTTTGCAACTTGACTTTATCAAAAGTCGAACATCTAAAGTTGTATGAAATCATATACATTTTTATCATTATCTTTTCATATATTAATTATTAAGTTGGAAAAGGAAGGAAATCACATTTAAAAAAAAAAAGAGAGAGAAAAAAACCACCAAAAACCCTAAATTATGCATATTATACCATATTTACTGTAAACTTTTTTCTGATATAAAAATTTCCAAATTTATATTTGTAAGACATTTTACTTTCCATCAAGATTTTTAATGGTGTTGACATGTAAATGAAATGAAAACGAAGTTTTAGATTTTTTATGTCACAAAAAAAATTAAAAGTAAATGTATTACAGTTGACATACTATGGAATTTCTGATATGACAAGGATTTCTGATATGACAAAAAAAGTATAGAGTCAATATGTTATAATGAACATATTTTGAGGTTTTTTAATGTTATAATCCTCCACTCCCACGCGACCCCTTCCTGATGACTCCAACGAGAACCCGAATAGTCTCGTGCCTACTCAAGAGATAACTTTAGCTTCTATTACATAATTTCTTTAACCAACTTGTGTTAACCAATAAAAAAGAAAAGAATATGCTTGTTTTTTCAACCATCGACTCGATCACTGTCCAAGACAAGTCAATAATAATTCCAGTCACCCCGCACCGGTATCACACACTACTCCACCAACCAATCACAGCCGCTCAATGCTAGGAACATGGGGGGACCCACCCAGGTGATGGACGATTGAGATCATTATAGGCTTCTGTTCCGTTGCCCCCACCCCATTAAAGTATAATCGAAAGGACATTTGAGGAAACTTTACCAAGCTCCGTTTAGCCCCTATCTTCCCTCCCCAGCCAAACCGCAGACAAGCACATTTTGCAGAAGAACGCAGCACATTTACACACGGACCGTGGACAACAATCTCGGCGTCAAAGATGAAGTGATCAAGACAGCCTTGTCTGCATCCTTGGAAGCTTGCGCAAATTCAAAGGAGCCGCCTTTCGTTGTAAGGAAGGTCGACGGTAGCCCTTCGCAGGTCATCTTGGCCTTCCCTGGATCATGGTCTCCTGACGACTGGTTCGCCGGCGACGGCAAAGTGAAGTCTTTCGGAGAGACCAAGATTGACGACAAGAAGTTCCCTTCCCTCAGGAGCCTCAGGGTCGAGGGGTTTGCCAAGGTCGATCCGTTTGCCAAAGTCAACGAGGCATTCATGGCACGGTTCCTGCGGATTCTGGAGGAAAGTAATCAAACGTTCTGCAAGGAGGTATCTCTTGAATCTCGAACGATGCTCTATTTTCGCCGTTGTCTCAATGTGCCAAAGAGTCAGTAGTATTTCTCAGACAGCATTTGTAAGGCCATTTCTAGTGTTTGTCAAGTTTCGTGCCGAAGCTAAGAAAACTCGAGTAGTGCCTACTTTCAGCTTCAAGTTCTGCCTTACCATGTCCGATTCAGTCCCGTATAAACTCTCACTGCAACCCAATAGATCAGAAACTAGAGCTTGCTCAAGTATTTCGTCACAGCCACACCACCCTCTATCATTGAAGCTCTCATCCAGCTCTATATTTGTAGTTCATCCAGAGATTACATTGATTCAAGATCATATTGAATAATTGAAAATTTCAGGAATCACGTTGCATATTAAGCTAAAGTTTAAGGACCACATTGTATATTTGGTCAACATTTAAGAACCACCTGTTGTCATTTTCGCAAGATTTAGGTATATAGATAACGTAACAAGTACGATCTGGTTTGCTTCAATTTGCAATATCCCATACGAGGTCATATGTCTAGACTACACTTGTAGTCTCCGTTGGTTGGAACTTAAAGAACACTCGTTTAGATCTTTCTCATTCTACCCATTAGCGGCAGAAGGGAATTTCAACATCGACCGAGCTTAGAGTCAGAAGTAAACCTGGATTTGTCTTTCATCTACAGGTGACAAAGGCGGTGGAGAACGATAAGCAAATAGTATTTTCAGGCCATTCATCGGGCGGTCCAATCGCGATATACGCGACTGTTTGGTTCCTTGAGAAGTACATAAGATCAAACGAGAAGCAGACTTCCCGTCCCCCTCTCTGTTTAACATTTGCATCCCCACTTACCTCTGACCACACCTTTTGCCATGCCGTCCAGCGTGAGGGTTGGTCTGATTGCTTCGTCCACTTTGTTACAAAACTCGACATTGTTCCTAGGATTCTATTTGCTCCTCGCTCTTCTGCAACAGAGTTGCTACGAGAAATTCCCCCTTTCTTCAACCCACATCACAAAGCCGATGAAGAAAAATTGGCTTCCTTATTTGTGAATGTGATGAAGAGTGTGTCATGTGTTGCAAACAGTGCAGCTTGTGCACTAAAGGGAAGCAAGCATACATTATCTGAAACCATGTCTAGATTCATCAAGCTAAGCCCTTACAGACCGTGTGGGAAGTATGTTTTTTGCACCGAGACTGGAAGGTTGGTGATTGTGAAGAACCCAGATGCAGTTCTTCAACTGTTGTTTTACTCCTTACAGATCGAATCTGAAACAGAGCTTCAGAAGAGAGCAGTGGCAAGCTTAAAGGCACATTGGACGTATAAAGATGCATTAGATAAAAGCTTGGCCAGGCACAATGTAGTTCGTTTAGAGAAGCTCCGAGAATTACCTCTAAGCTCTGATGATCCTGTAGATATTCAGGTCAAGACGATTGGTGCCGCGCTGAATGACCTTAACCTGGTATTGTCCATAATTTTTCTAGAAAATGAACTCTCCAGTTCATAATCTTTCATTTATTGAGAAAAGATAATCAAATATTCACTATATATAATTTTCTGATGATAGAGTGAACCGGCGAGGCTGTGCCTTCGTGCTGCTGGAGAGTTTGAGAAGCAGAAAGAGCATAACAGAAACACCGTCAAAGGCAACAAAGATGCCATAAACAAAACCCTCAAAGCATTAGAAGAGTATCGGGCCACGTGCAGGAATGATGGCGTGGGACATTATGATGCTTTCAAGATGCAAAAGAAAGAACAAGACTTCAACGCCAACGTGAAGAGACTTGAACTGGCAGCTATGTGGGACGAGATTATCGAAATGGTAAGACACGGGCAGCTCCCTGATGAGTTTGAGGCAGAGAAAGAATGGGTGGACCTCGGCACGCAGTTTCGCCGACTTGTGGAGCCAATAGACATTGCCAACTACTATCGGCACATGAAGAATGAAGACGCAGGTCCTTATATGACCAGAGGAAGACCAAGTCGGTACCATTATCCGCAAAGATGGCGAGAAAATGCTGAGCAGTTGGATAGAGATTCAAGTGGCGAATCCTGCTTCTGGGCTGAGGTGGAGGAGCTCAACGTTGAAATTACTAACAAGAGACCATGGAAAGAAATAGAGAACAGGGTTTTGACTTTGGAGAAGAACCTGAGAAAATGGTATGATAAAGAGGAGGTGGAGAAGGATGTGTTCTTAGAAGATAGCACACTCGTCAAGTGGTGGCGATCTCTCCCGGACAACCATAAGGCAAATTCCTGCATCAAAGGACTCATGCCAAGCTGAAAATTCCTCACTGCTGCAAATTTGCTTGAGAAGCTAGACCCTGTAACAGGCTGGCATCATTCAAAGTCCAGTCATTTCCCTTTTCAGTTGATTCTCTCCGTAAAATAAACGTTGTTAATGAAATGAACTGCCTATTGAGTATTGACTTTCAAATTAAGATACAAGGGTATTTTAGATCATGCACATTTATTTTAGGGATCTTTGAAGGGAGACTATAAAAAGAATGTGTATAATAACACATCTCCAACCTAGCCTCTATATTATTTTCTGTTTTTTTTCTTATCTTCTTTTTGGATATTTAGATCTTGTGGCTCACCAAGTGGTTTTAGAGTTTTTTGGATTATACTCTAGTGCTTTTTGTTAAAGATAGTGAAACCCCTCTCTCTTTCCCGTGGCTTTTCTCAGTTTGGATTTTTCACTTAACTCTTGGGTCTCATGTGATTTTGATTTTCTTTTATTTTTTGCTACTTGTTCTTAGATTGATGCATCTTTGATTGGCATTTTTACGCAACACTACCTTTGAAGAAACAAAAGAGAAGAGAGAGAGAGAGAGAGAGAGAGAAAGAGAGAGTGATTCCAGGACTAGCCGATAACATCGCTGTAAAATCACAAAGCATGCCTTCTCTAATAATTGGTTGTCAAAGAGTAACCGAATGTAAACTAGCTAGAGTATTGCATTAAAGACTTCAACTTCCTATGTGTAACTGTGTCGGGCTAACTGGCTAAGTCCACCTCGCGAAATGGAGACAAAAACAGAATTGCCAAGCAGAGAGAAAAAAAGGGGCAAAACATTGATTTGCAAGGGAAGAAAGGAGAAAAGAGGCATGGCTCAGGAAATACAATTTGCCGAAGCTCCATATGCATAAGCACGTGCGAGGAAGTGAGGATGATGAAGTGGAGGCAGAGACTCGAGAATTAATTACAAAATACGGACTACCTGAATTTAGCTTAGAAAACAACGCATACCGATTCTCACCTTGAAAAGAGAGGGCTGCCGACGAGAGGAGCGCGTGACTTGTTTTATCAGCGATTAAATTTAGTTTAGTTGATTCATAATTGAGCTAATGTTTTACTTGATTTTGATATCGTTTCCTACTTATTTGAAAGGATTGCAAATTGGATGGTTCAAGTAATCTTTGTTGTTTGCAAATGGTTTTGGAATGTGAAATGTTATATGTATTGCTTTCCAAACCTGGTTTATGAAATGATATGAGAAATGATTTACATAAAGTATTTTGATTGATGAATTGAGTTGCGAAAGATTATGTTTTGGTTTGTGAAATGTAATCCAATTTATGATATAAATTGTTAGTTGGTTTTGTGGATTATTGGAAGATGATGGTATTATGCCTATTGTCACAATGAACTCAATTAGGGATTTTTCAGTATATATGCTAATTTTAGGATATCTTTTTAGGTCAAGCCATTGACTGATTGCCAAAGGAGGAACCTTGGTTGCCTTGTCACTAGGCTTTATGATGTGACCATAATTTAATATTGAGTAATAGATTGCATAATGAAATAGATTATTAACGTGTAATTTGATAGAGATTGATCCATGGATTCAACCATTGATGTTTAATTTGTGATGGTTAATTAAGTATTTCTAATGTGTATAAAGCTCAATCGAAACAATACAACTCAAATTTAAGTTGGTGCATATATTATATCTTGGGTTTGGATTATGAGTTTCTAGTAATGTTTTATATATGTGTATTGCGGATGCTTGATCTGCTTAGAAGAGACTTATTACTCAATGAGCTATGGTTGCTCATGCCATTCATCTTATTGGAGTCGATTGTTACACATACAGCCTTACTGAATGAAAGAACATTTCCCATCTGCTTACTTGAACATCAATTACTACCAAACTTGTGCAATAGAGGTGCTTCAAAGCTAGAATAATTCCTGAAGTACAGGCAAGTCTAGCCACCAATTCCAGCATCACTCTATCAACCTCTCGAGTAACTGCAACTATAAGCCAGGTCGATATATTGCTGAACAAGTAACCAAACCATTAGCTTTAGAGCACGACTAGATACTTAAAGCTTATTACTTACCATACAGAGATTGAATTATGGGGAAACTCCATCCAAACAAGTATTTACAATTAGAAATGCATAGAATGCACACAAACAGAAGTTCACAAATGGATTCTGTATTTTTTTTTCCTTTCATCTTTTTCAAGGGATCACACCCTCAACCCGAAGTTACATGTCCTAAGCTGCCAATGACCACTAGGCCAATCGCCATAATTGCATTCCAACATATTGATGGGAGCGGTATAGAAATTTTCACTTGAAGAACCTGTTGTACATGCTTTCGGGAGAATTACTGGTCTTCTGAGGAGAAACATGAACCGCATCCTATGATTGTTCGGTGACAATTGCAACCTTTCATAATGATGTGATTTTGCTTCTAGCAAAGATCAATTCCCACTTCACTATAAGTTTGCTCTTAAAAAGATCCTTGGGGTTGATCTTACAGAACATAAGTCTGACGAAATTCTCATAATTTACGTAATACAGACTGCTGCAGATGAGACTATTCAAATTAAATGAATAGATACATGTTTGCCATGTTAGGTCCGGAATATGTGACTTTATCGTGGAGGACTTCTGTATAGATATGCCACGACACTCTGTTTTCTGTCCACTAATGCAAAGAAAGTGGCAATTAATTGCATGCAACTCTGCCCAACCAGCATATTACATAATTGCTAGCACTCAGAATGTGATATCAGCAATAAAATGACAAAAGGCCCTGGAGCCAAATGTCTCACCTTGAAAAGGCAATGCAACTAATCATAATCAAGAAAGAAAAAGTGTTCCATCCCACCATCACAAACCACTAAAAGAATTCCATCTCAAAATCAGTATGCTAGTCACATGCAACCCACTTGAAAGACACATTAACAATGGCAAACACTATTCACCTAAAAAAACCACTACAACTAGACATCCTATGTTACAGACATTCAACCAGAGCTTTCAATGACAGAATCGATCTTTATGGTAGAACAGAACAGATTGTTTATCTGAGAGCAACAAAGTCATGACTCATCACACGCACAGGCAATTGCCCCCAAAACTAGTTGATTACTAAGTTAGGAAGTTCTTTAACCAAGATAGCTATGACTCTACGATGCATTATGCCACGAGAAGTCACTTCAATCCATGGGAGCACAAAGACAAAGGCACGCTGGTGGATGAATCAAACTCGAGAAAGTAACAGCCCCAGAATTCTCCCGGATCCTCCCTCATCATAGCTTGATAAATCAAAATTAAAACAAGGGAGCCTCGCAGAGATCATTTCCCAGCAGTTGTACAGGTGAAGGTATATGCCAAGACAAGTTTCAAATGTATGATCCAAGGAAAAAGAAGGAAAAAAAGAAAAAAAAAAGAAAAGGCACTGCATATATCAAGAGATGCAAGAGAGTAAATTTTTCCCAGCAAGCCTGCCGTACAGAATGGTTCTTGAAAACACGAAAAAGGAAAGGACCCAGGCAAACACATGCGAAGTTTGATATCAACCGCCAGGATTGTTTCAAGACAACCTCGACATGACATGCATATTTGAAGCAAGGGTATATAATGCCTTGTCAGGTTGAGCCTCTTCCGTCAACTAAATGCAACGCCGAAAGTAAAGCAATCACCGATATCTTCAGTAGCAATTGACAAGAAATATGCTTCAGCTTTAGTAACAACATGCTTTAGAAGAGGTTGGACATTCCCGGACCCAACTTGCTAGGCTGAAATTCATTCCCAAAAAGCTTTACATACCACCAGAGCATCATAAGCTACAGGTGCTTGCACCAATCAAGACAAAGCCCCAGTAGGATTGCTTAGGCTCAGGGCCATGAAATTGGACGGTCTTGATGCTATCATCCATTCAACTAACTGTCAAGTCATGCGGTAAGGAATCCCTTTTCTTCATAGGTTCTAAGATTACTCCACTCGTCCATCAAAAGAAAGATAAGGTCCGTACTAGACATTCGTCTAACCCGAGATGTTTCCTGGCAATTTCTTGTTGACGTGACAAAGTCTATTGGCATTGCCCTCGTGGAGGGGCAGCGTTGATAGGATACTTATGAATTTGAAAAATCAACTTGACATTTTACTTTCAATTTTCTTTATGAAGACGTCGAAAGGTCCAACATCTAGATTTTTCGAAAGCGTACTAATCATTTTTTTAAAAAGAGTTACTAAAGTAAGGCAATCCCCAACATTTTATTTTTTTAATTTAAAGAGTAAAATTGACAAATACAAGATAGTGATAGGTGATCGCCTACTCTAGCTCAACCTCACTTGATATCTTCAAGTAGAACCCAAATTATCTTGGGTCAAGGAGAAAATATTTTATGTGATGGATTACATCATTTGGCAACGATAATATTGTGTAATTGACTCATCATCATTGTTCGCATGTTTTGAATATCATAATACTTTTCTCAACTTGCATAGGTACCTTACTTTTGAATGATCAATTACACAATTTATCATTATCGCGTGATGTATCCATCAAATTAAATACCTTCCTATGTCTTGATTCAAAATTAAATCACTTCTCTTTTTCTTCGTTTATATTTTTGAATTTGAAATGAGACTTTTACCAAAAACCGACCACTTAAAATCATACAAAATCATTCATACGTTCTTCATAAATTTTGGAATTCTTAGGTAGGGAAAATGTTGGGAAAGAGAGGCAATCCCCAGCCTTTTACTCTCTAGCAACCCTACCTTGATGTCTAAGGAAAAAGCGAATCGTCTCCCGCCTACCCAAGAGATGACTTAGGGTGCATGATAACCCAAAATTTCTGTTCCAGAAATAGTTTTTCTGTTCCAGACCTATTTCTGGAAGAGAAATCCGTTTGATAAACCTATTCAGTTTTTCTATTTCTGGAATAGATTTCTATTCCAGAAATAGGTTTGGAAGAGAAATCAGAAGCTAAAATTTTATACTTCTCTATTTCTGGAATAGAAATCAGAAATAAAAATTTTTCTCATCGTTCGTCAATTGGTCCTTCATTCATCGCCGTTGACCATCGTCCGTCGGTTGCTCGCCGCCGCTGGTCGCCGCCGCCGCAGCCGGTCGCCGCCCGCCGCCCGCCGTCCTTCGGTTGCTCGCCACCGCCGCCAACTACCATCGGTTGCTACCACCGGTTCTTACCGCCATCCGAAAGGAAGAAATTTTGTGTCGTTATCAAACGGTTATTTTCGCTTAGAAACTCTTCTAAATAAAAATAAAAATCTATTTCTATTCCGTAAATTTTCTGGAATGAAATGTTGTCATGCACCCCCTTAGCTTCTATTACAAAAAATTCTCCGTCCATTGCGTGTTTACTATTTACAAAGAAAGGAATATGTACTTGTCTTTTCCTCCATTGACCCAGCCAGCCCCCACCGAAGACGAGTCAAGAAAGAGCGCTCCATCGCCCAAAACACCAGCAACGATCCCAGCCGCTCGACATCGAGACTCGCGAGGGATTCACGTGATCCGACGATGGTGATCATTTTCGGCTCTGCGTGCCCTTGCCCCCACCAAACAATCATCAACAAAGGGGCGTTTAAGCAAAATTTCAACCCACTCCGTTTGGCCTGTATATATCTTTTCCTCCCCCGGCCAACCAGTCAACAAGCAAATTTCTGCAGGGGGTAAAGCTCGCGCGGAAGAGCATACCCATATACACTTCAGACCATGGAGAGATATGTCGGCATCAAACCGCAAGTGATCAAGAAAGCCTTGTCTGTATCCATCGAAGCTCATAAGAGCCCTGGGAAGCCGTGTCTCGTTGAAAGGAAGGTCCCCGGTAGCCCTTCGCAGGTCATCTTGGCCTTCCCTGGATCATGGTCACTGGACGACTGGTTCGTCGGAGACAGCGAAGCCAAGCCTTTCGGAGAGACCAAGATCGACACCAAAAGGTTCCGGTCTCTCAAAAGCATCGGCAAGGATGTGGTCGCCACGGTCAGCGAGGCATTCATGGCAAGATTCCTACGCATTCTGGATGACAGAAGTACGTTCCGCGCAGAGGTATTCTCAAACGATGAAGTCACCGGAACACCATAGATCGGAAACTAGAGCTTGTTTGCTCCCGTTTGCAATTTACCGTTTTAAGGGTTTTTAGCTAGTCGAGTATATATGACCATATGAAGTTTGTCTACACCTTTTTTATACGTATAGTCTCCAATTGGTCGGAATTTGAAGAACCCTCTCTCCAAGCGTTCGCTATTAGATGATAACAATAGCATAGATGGTTCGGTCTAAATCTCTCCCATCCTGCCCTTAGCAATAAAAGGGATGTTCATCATTAACCATGTACCGAAGCAAGAAATGAATAGTCGGAAATGAATCTGTATTTGTCTTTGATTTTCAGGTGACAAAGGCGACAGAGAAGAATAAGCAAATAATATTTGCAGGCCATTCGTCGGGTGGTCCAATCGCGATGTATGCAACTGTTTGGTTTCTGGAGGAATACGCTAGATCAAACAAGAAGCAGACTTCCCGTCCTCTCTGTTTAACATTCGCATCCCCGCTTACAACTGATCGCACCTTTTGCCATGCCATCCAGCGTGAGGGTTGGTTTGATTGCTTTGTCCACTTCGTTATGAAACCTGACATCGTTCCCAGGATTCTACTCGCTCCTCACTATTCCGCAGCAGAGTTGCTACAAGAAATTCCCCGTTTCTCCAACCCGCATCACAAAGCCGACAAGGCAAAATTGGCTTTGTTATTTGCGAATGTGATGAAGAATGCATCATGCGTTGCAAGCCATGCAGCTTGCGCACTGACGGAAAGCAAACATACGTTATTTGACACCATGTCTAGATTTATCAATCTAAGCCCTTACAGACCATGCGGTAAGTATGTCTTCTGCACTGAGACCGACAGGTTGGTGGTCGTGAAGAACCCAGATGCGGTTCTTCAAATGTTATTTTACTCTTTACAGATTGGGTCCGACACAGAGCTTCAGGACACAGCAGTGGCAAGCTTGAAGGCACACTGGAGATATAAAGATACATTACGTAAAAGCTTGGACATGTACAATGTAGTTTGTTTGGAGAACCTCCCAGAATTACCTCTCAGCTCAGACAATACTACAGATATCGGTGCCGCATTAAGTGACCTCAATCTGGTATAGTCCATATCTTATCTAGTCCAAGGATTTTCTATGGAAAATAAACCCTAATTCGCTGATAATCTTTAATTTATTAAGAAAAGATACTCGAATATTCACAATATATAATATTGTGATTATAGTGCATACCGGCAAGGCTGTGTCTTCGTGCTGCTGGAGAGTCAGAGAAGCACAAAGCGGATAACCAAAATACGGTCTTAGGCAAGAAGGATGCCATAAAGACGGCTCTCAGAAAACTATACGACTATCGGAACACATGCAAGATTGATGGCATGGGATATTATGATGCTTTCAAGATGCAAGAGGAGGAGGAAGATTTCAAGGCCAATGTAAAGAGACTCGAACTGGCAGCCATGTGGGATGAGATTATCGAAATGATAAGACAAGAGCAGCTCCCAGATAAATTTGAGGCAGAGAGAGAATGGTTGGAGCTCAGCACGCAGTTTCGCCGACTTGTGGAGCCAATAGACATAGCCAACTACTATCGACACTTGAAGAATGAAGATGCAGGTCCTTACATGACCAAAGGAAGGCCAAGACGGTACCACTATCCACAAAGATGGCGAGAACATGCTGAGCAATTAGAGAGAGATTCAAGTGGTGAATCCTGCTTTTGGGCCGAGGTGGAGGAGCTCAACGTTGCAATTGCCAACAAGAAACCATGGAAAGAAATAGAGAACAGGGTTTTGACTTTGGAGAAGAACCTAAGAAAATGGTATGATAAAAAGGAGGTGGAGAAGGATGTGTTCTTAGAAAAGAGCACACTGGTAAAGTGGTGGCATACTCTTCCTGACAACCATAAGGCAAATTCCTGCATCAAAGAAATCATTCCAAGCTTGAAAATCCAGACCCAGCAACTGGCTGGCATCGTCTAAAGAGGAGTCCTTCCCGTTTTCAGTTGATTTTCTCTTTACAATAGATGTTTTCAATGAAATAAATTACCCTTCAAAAAACAGGAGAGAATCTCTGAAATCTTCTTCATGTCCCTGAAGATCCTAAACACACAATTGAAAAAAAAATGAAAGAATCGACAAAATTGATCCAGTGAAGATAAGTGTAGAACTCCTTGGTATTCTTATTAGACTCAACAATATAGAGAAAAACACTAAAACAGATTGCAGAACTAACCAATAGCATCGCTGTAAAATCAGATAGCAGGCCTTCTCTAATTGGTTTTCAAAGACTATCCGAATGGACACAAACCAGACTTTTGCGTCTAAAACATTTCGACTTCCTTTGTATGACTGTGACAGCTAAGTCCACCACACAAAATGGAAACAGAAACTTTTTTTAATTGCCAAGCAGAGACAGGAAAGAACAGGCGAAACAATGATGTACAAGGGAAGAAAGAAGAAAAAAGGCACAGCAAAGACTAGAGCGAATCCTAAGCTCAAGAAAAATAGTTTGCCCATTGTAAGAACAAGAAAGTGTCATATCTCCACATGTCCAAATGCATGAGCGCATGCAAGTAAGTGAGGATGATGAAATAGAGGCAGAGACTCGAGAATCAGTTACAAAAGACATCACCTGAACTTCCAGCGTAAGAAACAGTGCATAAGATTGTTCACTATGGAAAGAAATCAAAAAAAGAAAGAGGAAAACAGAACCACCTCTTTGCATGACATTAGATATATCCAACCTTACTGAATGAAAGTACATTTCGCATTTGCTTACCTGAACTCCAATTACTACCAAACAAGTGCATAGTTATGTGCTTCAAAGCTAGAATAATTCCTAAGGTAGAGGCAAACCTGGCCACCAATTCCTGCATGCTTCATCAATCTCCTAAGTAACTGCAACATTTAAGCCAGATTGAATACATTGTTGAACAGGGAACTAAATTAATAGCTTCAAAGTACCAGCTAAATACCCAAAGCTTATTATTTCCAACACAGAGATTGTATTATGAGGAAACTCCACCAAAATAAGTAATTACAATTAGAAATGCATATAGTCCTCACTAACAAAGCTCCCAAATGGATTTCAATAATTTTTCTTTCATCTTTTTCAAGGGGTCAACCCCTCAACCCTAAGGTACATGTCCAAAAGCCCCCACACCCATGACCACTGGGCCAACCGCCATAATTGTATCTCAACATGGTAATAAGAGCGGTGTAGAATTTTCCACTTGAACAGCCTGATTTTATGTACTTCCAGCTGAAATACAGGTCCTATGAGGAGAAACATGAACTGCCTCCTACAATTGTTCCATGACATTTCAACCCTTTCTACAGATGTGATTTTGCCTCCAGGAAAAATATGTTCACACTTGAGAATGGGCATGCTCTTTACAAAAACCTTCAGGGTCAATCTTACAGAACATAAGTCTGATGTAACTTTCACGATTTACATAATACAGATAGCTCCAGAGGGTACAGTTCAAACCAAATGAATGGATACACGTTGGGCCATGCTACATCTGGCCTATTCCAAATATACTAGCAACTAACAAAGATTGCAAATTAGAGAAGAAAAATAAAATAAAGACAGTCTACCTGTCAAATCAGAACTATTTGACTTCATAATAGAACTTCTGAAAAGATATGATTTACCTTCTAGTAAACTACACAAACTTGAGTCTTGACCACCAGGCCTTCAGCCCAGTGGCAGAGGGGATGGATACTAGAGATAGTCGTAGGTTCAATTCTGAGTGTGTGTGTTCGTAAGTGTACACACGCGCGGGCGCATACAAATATATGGTAAATGGGGAGGGCTATCTTGTTCTAAATATCCTGCACATTCATGACTGACCAGAACCTCAAAATACAAGAACAATAACAACAACAATACCCAAGCTTTGTCTCACCTATTTATGCCATGACACTGTTTTTCTGAGAATTAATGGAAAAAAAAATGGCAGTTAATTACATGCAGCTATGCCCAACCGGCATATTACATAATTGCTATCACTCGGAATGTGATATCAGCAATAAAACAGCAAAAGACTTTGACTAGCTGTCTCACCTTGAAAAGGCGATGCCACTAATCATAATCAAGACACAGAAAAGTTACAAGCTACCATCACAAACCACAACGAGAATTCCATCTCAAAATCGGCATTCCTAATCACATGCAACCTACTTGAAATGCACATTCTAGAAGGTATAAACTGTTCACACAAATTATCCAGTTAAGCTAAACTACTCCACTTAGACATCCTATGTTAAAGACAGTCAACCAAAGACACTTGAAGAGTGTTCAATGATAGCATCATAATTTTACATAAATACATTAATCTATATGATATAATAGAATAGATTGTTGACCTGAGAGCAAAAGTCATCTCTCATTACATGCACATGCATTTGCCACTGAAAGTAGTTGATAACAAAGTTGAAGTTCTTTAACCAGTATACCTATGACTATGAAATGCCACGAGAAGTCACTTTAATTTATGGAAGTACTAAAAAAACTGCACACTGGTGGATAAAACAAACTCGAGATATTAAAAGCCCCAGATTTCTCCCAGATCCACCACATTGTAGCTTGATAAATCAACTTATAAAAAGAGAAAAATATACAGATCATTTCCTAGCAGTTGTACAGGTGAAGAAGGTTCTCTCTCTCCAACAGAAACTGAACACCGACCAGAAAAGAGAAGGATAGAAGAGGATACATGCGAAGTTTGATATCAACTGCCAGGATTCTTTCTAGACAATCTTGGCATGACATCCATATTTCAAGCAAAGGGTCTATAATACCTCATCATGTTAAGCCTCTTTCACCAATTAAAAATGAAAGCAACCACTGATGTCATCGGCAACAAGTAACAAAGAATATGGTTTGTAACAACATTCTCTAGAAGAGGTTGAACACTCCCAGGCACAACTCGCTAGGCTAAAATTCATTTCCAATGATATAGCAGAGCAACATAACTAGGGGCTTGAAAAGAAAAAGGAATACATGGAAACAAAAACAAAAACCCAAACATGATATCCCACGCACAGGGTTTTTCCTTACTTGTTTGATTTAATCTAAGAAAACATTGAACAAGTTAATCTGATATGCGTTTGTTTTGCATATTTCCAAGCTGAAGCTAAATCAAAAAGGCAGGTGTATGAAAAATGAATTTAAACCAAGCAAAAAAAACCCAATCCTCAAAACTCAAATTTCAGTTTACAGGTGTGCAGTTCATTGAAGAAAAGACAACCGATTTATCCGATTTGGCTTTGGCTTCTGCGTTTTTCCAAACTGCAGCTAAATTGATAAACAGAAAGTAATTTATATTTTCTCATTAAAATGAAACATAATCTATGTAAAAGAGGAGAATATTAATTTCTTATTTGGGCTTAAAAAGAAACTCTTGGCAAGAAAGTTTAGACTTACAAACTTAGAGATCACTCATTTATCTAGTCAGGCATATTAAGAAGAAAAGGTCAGTTAGCTAAACAATTCTCTAAAAGCGAGAAATCCATATCGCTTAAAATTCGAGGTCTTACTCTACCTTGCCTAGTTTTAATACCATCAGGAAGTTCATATATGATCACATTCAGCATAAAGATTTTTATTTCATAGCTTAGGATCTATATAATACCCCACTTTACTAAGAATCATTAGTCCAAAAGTCGCGCCAGCACAGAAAGCAATCAGTGATGTCATCGTGTATGATTGCAGCGAGCAACCTCGCCCTCCTTTATCATGATTCATTCACCCAACTTCAAAAAACAATGGATGAACAGATCTCCCTAAGAGCAAGTCTATAACTAAAAGTATTCCTTGGTGCAGTATAGGCATCAAGCAAAGCCAAGTTCCAGATTATCTCGGGGTAATTGACTCTGAATTAAGTAAAAGTTAGGGGAAGGTAAAATCTGAGATCATGTCCACAATCATACACATTGATACATAGAAAATACTTAATGATAACTTCTCTGCTTGTCTCAGTAAGAAATTCCGGAATATTCCCTCAAGACCAACTTCTGTATAACCCTCAATGAGCAAGTCCAGATACTGCCCTCAACCCCCAAATTGTGTCAAAGCATTTGTGAATAGTTAGCAGGAAGATGTTCTTCAATACTTAAAATTCTCCCTTGAGAAAGGTCATTTGCCATTTGATTACTTTGTTACCCAGGAAACTCATCACATATACGAGTCAAGGAATTAACCAGATTAAACCTTGGAGATATAACTCATATATCCAATTTCAGAAGAATTGATAAGGACATATTCCAGTAGGGCAGTCCACTAATTGGACAAATGAATTTGAGTTTACGCATCATAGAAAAGACAAGATGAAAGCCATGACAAAGCTACACAATTTCTGGTATTAAGCTGGTCCAAGAGGGCACGAGGAAAGAAAGACAGAAAACTTGTCATCTTATTCTTTCTCAATAGTAGATTCTATACCATTTATCTATTCACATAGCAACAGGAGTTCTCTACATTGGCTAAGAATTCACACTGTTCAGAACCAGACTCATCAGAGAAACAGTTCAAATCAGGTGCTGTAAAACATTGTCCTATGATCACATATGACTCCATCAAAACGAGCAAGACCCTCCACACAAACGTCAAAAAGAGAGAGACCAGACATACAGAACTCTTTGCAACATAGACATCCTATGCCCTGGTTATCATGCTGTGAGAGCGAGTCAGCCGGAATGTCAGACTCCCTTCAAGCAGACTTGGCTCTGCCTCGCTGCACTCATGTTCATATGGCTTTCTGCAACCAGGGCAGCGTCCATCTTCCTCAAGGATCCTCTTGTGGCAGAAAAGGCAGAGCCTGAACCCACACAGGCATGGCAAGAAGCTAGAATCTGTCTTGTCCAAATCCTCAAAGCATATGGGGCATGATGAGGGCACGGATATAGCCTTATTACACCCCCAAGGGATGGCTCCACTACTGTAATGCCGGTTTGTGTTGGGGAAACTGTACTGCTTAGACAAATTGGGCAGACTCTGGGGGCGAAAAGCATCGTCTGGCCTCCATGCTTGGTTGGTCGCACTGGCAGTTCTTGGAGGCCTTTTAACGCACTCGGATCTCAAATTATCTGGAACCACTGACTGCTTCCCATGCTCTCCTCGAGACTGCACCCCGCCATCCGTTTCACCCTCAGGAGGAGGATCAAAAGGCGGATTCTGGGGCATTTCATCGGCGGCCAAGGCATCAGCCACGGCTTCCCAATCATCCAAGCACCCATCATCTCCTCCCTCCTCTTCTTCCGTAGTACTCCCCGAGAAGCACCCGGTGCTGCTACCGCTGCTACAGCTGCTGCTGCTACCAGTACAATTGCCACTCGAATGATTGCCGCTTAACACGCCGGTGAGACCAATCGGACTAACCGACGGAGACTCGGAATCACTGTCCTGGTGGACAGATCCGTTCTCATCATCCCTCCGCCTCCTCGTCTCCAAATTCTCCAGCGACTGGTGGCCGTCCCCGCTCCGCTGCCGACTCTCGCCTCTCGAATCCTCCCCGCTCCCCTTATTCTTGACTGGATATATTCACCGCAGCACCAAAAATCAACACAGGAAACGCAGATCATCCATATTAAAAGCAAAAAAAAAAAAAAAATCAATAAACACAACCGAAAACAACAAGCGCAATCATCACAACAAAAGCGCGGGACCCTGATTAACAACACACAGAACAAATCGATCGCGTACCCTGCGAAAGCCACTGCTCGCGACGGGCGTCCAGCTTGCACTGCTTCAGCTTCGCCGACCTGTTGGCCTGCACACAACAACCACGGATTCTCAGAGGAAAGCGAATAGGAATCGCCAAATCGAGCCATCCCACGCCCCGCCACGCATTGTCGGCAGAACGCTTTCGGATATAGGAAACGGAGCGACGTACCCGCTTCTTCTTGGCGAAATCCCTCGCGTTCGGCGCCGAATTGGCGGCGGAGGCATTGGCGATCGAATCGGAAACCATGGCCGCTCGCTGCCCTCGCCCGAATCGATTCCACAGAAGAACCCTAATTCGTCCTCGCGCACGCACAGAGAGGGAGAGAAGATTTCTAGAGAGAGAAATTGGTTAGAGAGAGAGAGAGAGAGGGAGGGAGATAGGATAACGGAAACTCCTCTGCTTCGCTCGCTCGGTTTTTTCAGACCCATCCACGAGGAGGTGAGGGTGGAGATTATATGGCGGCCGCCCCCGGTTTTATGGAAATGCCCCGTCCCACTCGCTTTATTTACGGTCCTGCCCCGGGAGAGAAGTAACGCGAGCTGCTCCTGCAGCACTGATTTTTATTTTTCGGTACCGCCGGCTGACGCGGCCCTCTCTCTAGCGACATACATCGCATTCGTGCCCATCGAACGCTGTCGTTTTCCCGCATGGCCGGACGAAGATTTCTGGGGTGGATTTTGGCTCTGCAAAATCAGTGCAGGAAAATGCTTGTTTGGTTTGACTTTTCGTAAAATTCTAAAATTTTCATATTTATACTTGTTCGACTTAAAAAAGAAAACCCATGCATCGTTCACACGATTAGCTAAAAGTGATTCGCATTTGTTCCTATCGAACAACAACTTTAATAATTATATCAACGAATACTTTTCTTGACCCTTCCAACTAGAAAATCAAGAATTTTTCTTCAGTATATTTGTAATTATAGTAATGTTTATGCATTTTCTAGGTGTAGATTGCATTTTATTCTTTTTATTTTCCAAAATTGTTAGGTTCCATTAAAATCTTCGTACACTTTTGAATTTAGCAAGAATAAATTACCCGAAATACTAGTTAATTGCGTTAACTCGGTCGGATTATTGAGGGGAAGCGTTTTCGAGGCACGTAAAACCCGTGCAATCACGGTGACGTTTAGCGCATTTATTGGCTTACGTTTAGGCTGTGTGATTTATTTTATCTATTCTTTTAATCTTCATCCTAATCCAATTACACCTTATTAAATATAAGATTTGTTAGGGCGATTGTTACGAAATAAAGGGCAAGGGCATTGAATTGCAAATGCATGCTTAGAGTTATCGTATTAAATACTTCCCCGAGGATGTAACACAAGGGAAACCACAGAATTTAAGTTTACATTAATGAAAAATCCTTGTTTTCCCATGAAACCGATCTAGACAGCTATAGGCAAGTAATGGTGCACCAAAACTAATTTAAGGCTTTATTTGTTTTGTGAATTTTTTTTTTCCATATAGGTCATTTTCTAGAAAAATGTAAATATTTTTTTCGATATTTGACTGAAACCTAAAAATGAATAGAAAAATATTTCTCATTGTTTGGCAAATAAAATCTTATTCGGTCGGAAATTATTAGCATGAATATTGGCCATCTTACGCGACATGGTTGTGCCAACATGAACAATTTATTTTTTTAATTGATTTTTTAATAATTCTTTATTTTATTCTTTTCTTTTATTTTTTCCTTCTTCATATGCCAATCGTCAAGCCTTGAAGCTTGAGCCTGCTATCCTATGCCTATGGCCGGTCACTGATCATAGTCAAGAACCAACGGCACCAGAAGAAGAAAAAAAGAATGAATGAATGAAATTTAAAAGGAAACAATAACATAAAAAAAAAATCAAAAATGTTTTTAAAATTTTTTGGCCTCGATGGATCTAAACTCGACCTCAATATTACTAGGTTTGGCTTCTGAGCGCAAGGACCAATGTCTTGGGCCCAACCTTAACTAATGCCAAAGAGGTTGTTGGGATCTCAAGCACAACCTAGATGGACCTAGACCAGGCACTAGAGTCCCGAGCTCGGCCTTGATGAACTTGGCCCTTTGCCAAGGGCCTGAGAATGAGCGTTGATGTTCTTGTGCCTTTGCACAGAGTTTTTGGTCCAAACACCGATATCTAGTTATATTTTGAAAAATGATTTCCGATTTTTAAAAAAAGAAAATTATTTTCCTAAATTTAAGCTTTTATAGGAAACCATTTCCATTGAATATTCTTCTATGCTAATCGAATGTCATAAAATGTTTTTTCCGAAATTTTTTTTCACAAAACAAATGAAGCATAAGTGATTTAAGAATTACAGAAACTTATTCATTTTTCTGCAAAATATGAAAATTTATAAAAAATTAAAATTTTTGAACTAAAATTTTAAGAAAAGTAGTTGGAGGAGGGGGAGAGAGAAAGAGAGTTTGAAAAAGTCCAAGTAGATGGGGCTTCACTCATGGATCCCACTCCCAGGCCCAAGACGGGAGCAATTATCGCAAGCTGTTTGAGCTAATTAAGCCCATAGAAGAGGCCCATGAAAGCAATCTTTTTGCATGCGTCCGATTTGTCATTGGTCCAAAACGAAATTGAACGCGTATTAAATTCGAGTGATTTAATGAACACCTCATAAATCTCTATGGATAATAAAGCTAAGGAAAAATTTCAAATAGGGACCCGAAGTGATATTCTTTTCTCAAAAGAGAACTTAAAGTGGAGTCTGTCTCAAATGAGAACCCAAAATAGTCATCTAGTATCAAACAAGGACCTGACTCGCTAGCTGGCGAATTGATGCATTTTCGATGTGTATTTCGGTGGCCTGATAGGGGGTACTTTCATCTAAAATAAATTCTTTTTTTTTTCCTTCTCCTGTTCATCTTCTTTCTTGATCCTCCCACGGTTGTCCCAATTCATCGTCTTGTTCGTCAATGTTGAAGATAGGCATTGCCCAAATCAAGAACACCGAAAGTGGGGAAGGGCCGATGAAGATTGCAAGCCCAGCAAGGCCACCAAATATGGTGAGGGTTGGCTTTACCTAGGGCCAACGAGGGCTCGACGCCCATCGCTGGTAGCAGGTGAAGGCCTGCAAGCCCTCGCCCACCCTTACTAGTGGCTGGTGAGGTCGGCAATCAAATATGGTGAGGGTTGGCTTTACCTAGGGCCAGTGAGGGCTCGATGCCTATCGCTGGTAACAGGCAAAGGCCCGCAAGCCCTCGCCCACCCTTACTAGTGGTCAGCGAGGTCGGCAAGCCCTTGCTAATAGCGGGTGAGGCCACCCTCGCTATAGACAAAACCGCTCGCTATAGACGAAACCACCTTGTAATGGTGTCTTCTTCTTCCTCCTCCTTGTCTCGGTTTCCCTCACATAGAGTGATCGGGATGTGCTCCTAAAGCTCAAAACCACCATGGTCGGGCCTCCCTCTGCCGCCCTCGACAACTGGGTTGACTCCTCCTCCTCATCACCACCGCCCTTTTCGCCATTGCTCCTTCACCGGAGTCAGATGCGAGACCGGCTTACGGGTCGTCTCTCTCAACATCACCTTCGTCGGCCTCTCAAGCTACATCCCACCATAAATCGGCCTTCTCCGCGACCTCGTCAACTTCAAGTTTGCCACCGACAACCTCACTGAGACCCTCTCACCAGAGCTCAAGAACCTCACCTCCCTCCAGTTCCTCAACCTCTCCATCGACCTCCTCTTCGAGGTCTTCCTCAACGAAGTCTTGCAAGTGATGACCTAGTTCGAAGAACTTGACTTCGGCAACAACAAGTTAACGAGGCCGCTATCGCCAGAGGTAGCGGGGCTGAAGAAGCTGAAGCCGCTCAACCTCGCTGGCAATTACTTCACCAATGAGATACTGGAGGTTTACTAGGATATGGAGAAGATGAACAGGTGAAAAGGAAAACGAAAAGAGAATATTTTTTTGGAAGAAAATACCTCTGACCAGGCCACAAGAACATGCATTGGAGACGCATTAGTTCACTAGCCAGCGAGTCAAGTCCTTTTTTGAGACTAAATGATTACTTTGGGTCATTATTTGAGATAAACTCCACTTCAGATCATCTTTTAAGAAAAGAATACTACTTTGAATCCTTATTTGAGATTTTTCCTAAAGCAAAACTCAAAGATCGTATCAATCTCAAAGTTTTTCCAATGGATTCCACGCAAACCATTTGGATCTTATATTAAATTCATGTTAAAATCCTACTTTGATAAATATATTTAGCATTCTATTTCATTCAAGTACCAAACATGTTTTGTTTAATTAGACTTTGAGTAGTATATATCAAGTTGGTACGATAATCTTTATCAAAGTTTCTATGAGATATAAGGTTTCTCACGGGGGAATAAGGAAGATTCTAGAGAGACTTACGTTCAAATATTGCGACACATAAAATTCTCACAAATTACACTAGGCATAATTCTTAGGAAAAATCTGGCACCTTGAATGAATTATTTGTTTGAATTGAGGGGATCGTCATAAGAAAATATTACGGAATAAGAAGGTGTCGTGAAAATACTCTTTGTTTGAACTAGACTAAAAAAACTCATATGATAATCAAAAAAATCATTCTCGAAATTTTCTTTAAAATATAGCTTGCACCTGCTAGTTTCCGAATCTAAATGCTCTGATTTCAATGCTTTTTTTTTTTTCTTTCAACGTACCACAGTTAAAAATTCATATGATAGTCATAAAAATCATTAGATAGATATATTGCATAAGATGTGCAGGTAAAGAGAAATTTCAAGTGGAGTTTTCATTATTTACAGCTCTGACAAAAAAAAAAAAAAATTATTTACAGCGATTCCGGAAAATGGATATCGTACTTCTGCATCCAAACAGGGACCGCCTCTTCAAACCAAACTGCATAGATTTATATATATCCGTTATCTTCTTCTTCTTCTTCTTCTTCTTCTTCTTCTTCCTGAAATTTTCTTCTTGATCACTGCGCATTCTTGAGCATCACGCCATCGGTCATCGCCAAGAGAAAGAATCCCATCATGCACAACCCCAATCCAGATCTCTGCGACCCGAGGTCAGTAATCTATTATTCTCTCGGTCCAAGTTCACCCGCTAGTGCAGTTGGATTGATGGCTCGAGTTTGTCGCCTTATTTGTTAGGTCCGGTGAATCCGACGAGGGAGGTCCAGACTCGATGAGCAAGGATGTCATCAGATTCGTCGACGACGAAGCGCGCAGTGCGTTCAAGAACGAGCCAGACAAGTACAACAGGTTCTTCGCTGCGTTCTTGGAGGCGAATCGCGTCGGCGACAAGAATGCACCGTGAGTTCTTGAACTTCTTACGTCTATTGCTTTCCTGGCGTGTCTCTAGGCTTTAAGCTCGTGCGTACCCATCATTTTCGGATTAACATGTTCACGATGCTCTAGGGTTTAAGGGAGTAATATACATAGAATTATACGATGAGCAATACATTGTTTCCTTCTTCGGCAAGAAAAGTGTAGATACCTGTTCCTCTAATTTTACCCCGGATTCTGAATCATGTGCAGTAATTATATCGAAGAGAGACTTTCGAAGGTTGCGGAATCGTTGGAGGAGAAACCTCAACTTTTCAGGCGATGGAACGACGATATCGGACCCAAGCTCCGGACCATAATGCAACATGCAGCGGCGAAGGCAATTCTAGAAAGAAATCGCGAGCTTTGGGCTATCAAATTCGCCGACATCGTTAAGGTTATAATCTGGAGTCTCACACGAGAAATCCTTCTTTCAGTATCCGCACTTCGGTTTCTTAGACCTCGATCGAAACTTAATCCCCTCATTGCTGCATTTCTGGGTGCATCAGAGACGGTGCAAGGACGAGGTTCGGGATCGCTTTCTCTGTGTATTCTGCTGCTATCAGAATGAATCAATAACCTTCGAAGAGTTCGGCGACGAGGTAATTTTACGATGAAACCCAGTTAAACTCTAGTCGTCCTACTGTATCAATCTGTGCAAATTCTGCATGCTTCGCTTTGCCGCAGACGAAGAAGCTGTTTCATGACGACCCATTGATCTTGGAAACCTTTCGTTCATTCGTGGCCACTCCTCTAAGCAAAATGGGTTTGAAGAAGTCGTCGAAGTTTCTTTCTCATGATTGTTTCCATGACTTCACGGATCAGTACACTTAGGGCAGATTTTTTTCTTTTTGATTTTGGACTTTCGATGTTGAATCTGTCACCGCAAGTACTATTTTTCCTACCATAGATATAGCTTTGTTGCATGTGAAATCCGTCAACTTATAGAAAACAACGTTTCTTGATCTTTAAATTTCTTAATTTCTCCGATTTTGGTTAGATGAGATCCTCCACATTCCAGATGAATTAGACTAATTACCAATGAGGCGTTAAAAAGCAACTTATTAAGAAACGAATGGGGTGATTGGATTGACTCTAAAGCCATATCACTGATCTTTTTAGTTCATAGCTTATGATTGACAACATGGCTCTGCTTTGCTTAAAGATATTATAAGATTGACGTGCTCTCATTTTTAAAGGGCAACATAAATTTTGGGAATGAAATCGCTCTCCTGACTAGCAAGCTAATCTTGGAATTGACAAGCACTCGGATACTAGTTTCTTTTCATTACCTCCTACATAGTCGCTTCATCTTCATTAAATGATAAAATAGGAATAGTAAATTTACGACATTAAATTTTTTTACTCGACTTTAGTACTTTTGATAAATATAAAAAAGGCTTGGGTTCCCTTCATTTTGTGGAAGATGTGGCGTTTCTGGAAATATTTTTCAGGAAGTCATTTTCTAAGAAAATGTTATTATTTTCTAGTATTTGGCCAAAATCTAAAAAATAGCAGAAAATATTTTCCGCTATTCAAGTAATGAATTTTTTTTTTCTTTCATGTACTCTTTTTCAATATCCTTTTATAATTTTATTTTTAAAATATAATTTTTAATTATTTGTATATTTAAAAAAATCGATTTTTCTTTTCTTTTCTTTGTTTGTCTTCTTCTTCTTGACCGGGTTCTTGCGACTACGGCGGCAACCTAAGTGATCGATCAAGGCGAGCTTGAGCTCTCCCAATGTCGCGAGCGAGCTCGAGCTCGTCGCTTGTTAGATTGGCGAGCCAGATCGGCAAGCTTGGAGCCCTAGCTCGTCGTCAATCAAGTGAGTAGTGAGTTAGGGCTCGAGCTTGTCGCCAATCAGGTAAGCGGTGAGCTAGGGCTTAAGCTCGTTGCTCGCCTAGCTCACCGCCGATCAGGTGAGCAATGAGCTTGCCTGAGGCCGGTGAGCTCAAGGCTCACCTATGGCTTGTTACCAGCGACCAGCCAAGATAGACTAAAAAAAAAAAAAAAGAAAGAAAGAAAAAGTGAAAAGAGAAAAAGAAAAGGAATTAAAAATTCTAATTTTTTTTTCAAAAAAGATAAAAAGGTTAACATATGTGTGAGATAAGAGAAAGTAATTGAGGAGAATGTTTTCCTCTTTCTCAAAAGTGCAAAACATTTTCCCTTATCTTAGAAATTTTTTTTCTTTTCATGGAAAACGTTTTCACCAACTAATTCATTTTCTATAAAATGAACATCAGAAAATTCAAAAAATATTGTCCTAAAGATTATTTTCTATGAAATAATGGAGCCTTAATACCCTAAAAAAACCTCAAACTTTAGCTTTTCTCTCAATTTTACCTTTTGTCTCATAAAAACCTCCAACTCTAGGTCTAGTCTCAATTCTACCATAAAAATTTTTGTCACATAAAAAACCCGTAACTTTAGGAATAGTCCCAATTTCATCTTAAACATTTTATGTCTAATGAAAAACCCCAAACTTTAAGTCTTATCTCAAATTTACCATCCAGTTCCAATTTACACCAAAATTTTTATGGTCTCATAAAAACTCTTATGCTTTTATATGAGTCATAAATCTACCCCTATTGACCCTCAATTCAGAATTTGTTGTTGACAATTGAGAAATGAAAAACTCATGAGCACAGGTTATTAAACCGTTCCAAGCGCGAGCCTTTTGACCGCAAGAGACGGGATATTTCCAAGCATGAGAGATCAACAAGCACAAAATCACTAAGAATGATTTTGATTGAGGGTCAATGGATAGCAGTTTAGGACTCAAGTAAAAATTGGTTATCTTTTATAAGACCAAAAAACTAAAGTGAAATTGAAATTGGACTTAAAGCTGGGAATTTTTACGAGACAAAAGAAAAATTTAGGACTATACCTAAAGTTGAGGGTTTTTTATAAGACAAACAAAAAAATTCAGGGTAAAATTGAGACTAAACCTAAAGTTCAAAGTTTTTTATGGGACAAAAAAAAAGTCTTTTGGGTAGAATTGGGACATGACTTAAAGTTGAAAGTTTTTTATAAAACAAAAGATAGAATTGAGATAAGACTTGAAGGTTTTATAGGGTATTAGGCAAAAAAAGAAAATTTCTTGCCTCATCAAGTTATAATAATACGACGACAAAAAAAAAAAAGTTATCATAAAAAAATCCCGCTCATAAACAGGCCACGCAAGATTGTTGAATCCGGGCCACGCATTAACAGGCCCAGTTTCAACTTTTGGGCCATCACTTCATGCTTTTGTCCATGAGAGCTCATCCCGTCCGTGCCCGAACGAAAGGTCATGCCTCTCATCCCCCACTAGAGCCCTCAAAGACTCACCACGTTGCCTTCACCTACCATCCTTGATGGGTTCGTATTTAGATCCACCGCGTCACGCGACGATTTCTGCACAGGGACATTGGTCGCAAGACATGTGTTTCGTGCTTGCGACCGGCGGGACTTGCGTGCGAAAAGAGAAGGCGAGTAGAAAGAACTGCTCCACCAACGATAGAGACGTAGGAGGAGATGTCTCCCCCACCATGTGTTTCGTCAACGAACGATGCTCTCATTTCTCTGGATGAATTCTGAATATGCTAACTCCATAGCTCCGGTTTGTGCGGTTGAGAAGTCTTGAAATGAGTAAATTATCATATAGCGATGGCTTTTATGTTAGATCGCTTTACATGAATCGTTAGATCAGGTGGGATCCACGTGGGACTCACATGATTTAATAGCTCATGTGATATATGCTGACGTTCGCGGACAATGCACCCACAACACGTAAAGAAACGCGGTTCGGGAATGAATCTAAGTGCCATAAATGCAAAAGACGAAAGAAGGGAATGGACCTGGAAACGTCGCTTTCCCAAATTTGAAACTTCAAAAGAGCCTCATCAACTTGCAATGCCGTGGCGTGGCGCTCAGCAGCAGCAGGCGGACGACCAACCCCACCAGATCTGCTGCGCGCCAACTTCTCGTTAGCTTTGGTCGATATTCCTCTTTCTTTGTCTTCTGCAACTTGCAGGTTTCGTGCTTGAAATTTGAATTCTAGTTTCCGTGGCGTTCTTTTGCTTTGTCTGTTGGAAGTTTCTTTTGGCTCGTTTCCTTTGGTATCCGAGGAGAGAGTTCAAGGAGCCCCCTCCGCCAACAGGTGTGCCGCGAATGCAGGGTCGAGTTCGTTCGCGCCAAATCCCGAATGCATCCAAAACCCTGAAAGGAATATCTCTAAATCGAGTCTTCTACCGAACCCGATTAAGTGAATGAGAACTCGAACCCCAAAAGCTTTATGCTTCCAAAAAAAAAAATTAGACACATAAATGTTATAATGACTTCAATAATCTAGGTAAGTGTAAGACAAAAGACGATACAATGCTAACGTGCTCAGTTGCATTTTGGGTTGTAGTGCCCTAGATTTGTTTGTAAACTCGAAACCTATTTATTAGTCTATATAAAATAAGCTAGCCGCAAATTCCATATAACTGGATCAATTACCATCCCTA
Organism: Eucalyptus microcorys; assembly: GCA_014182515.1. Classification (NCBI taxonomy): domain Eukaryota; kingdom Viridiplantae; phylum Streptophyta; class Magnoliopsida; order Myrtales; family Myrtaceae; genus Eucalyptus; species Eucalyptus microcorys. The sequence continues at coordinate 26,610,967 of CM024572.1, forward strand.
GCTAACAAGGACAGACTATATCTATATATGAGAGTGATTTTATGTGGAAAAAAATTAGGAATGAAAGATGACTTACCCCATCATTAGACCTCGATTCTAACATATGGTGACCTTGAAAATGGTGGAATTAACGTAGCAATCGCTTCAACGAGGACTAGAGTTGAAACGAGAAAGAGATTGGTAAGAAAACTTGGAGAATGATGGTTAGGTTAAATTTGGTAAAATCCCATGAAAATGCTTAGTTTAAACCGAATTCTGTTAGATGCGCGAAAGGATTGAAAATTACGAAAACGACAAAATACGATTGGAGGGGAGACGGGACCAATGAGACAAAAATTGCTTTCAGCCTCTTGAGGCTTGCATGTGGAAATTATGGAGGACGATCAAAAGACTAATTAGCATGTGACACACCAACCACGATGCTCAACATGGTAAGACTATAGCGTCGTGACGAAGAATGAGAATAAAAAAAGAGTAAGAGCGGGACTAAATTGATAAAATTAAGTTCTGATCTATAACCAAAAAAATAAAAATAAAAAAGGATTAAGGTCCCAATTTCGCAACAGTAGAAGACATTAAGATGCTCACTCCATCTTAATTATTAAATAGCGAAAACTTCAAGTGGGACCATGTTATAATATTATTAATATGATCCCACGTCTAATTTAATATTTTCCCACATAAAATTTCATTGACATTTTTTTATTCTAATCAAATTCTAATAACTATGGTGATCGTCCAATTAAAGATAACTATCTTGACGTGAGACATCATCATCTGCAAGGATTTGAATGGGGATGTAAATAGGTTATCAAAGCTAAACCTTATGATTATTTAGTAATAAGAGAATATACCATCAACTTTGAGAAGGCAATCGGTGAGAAGTGCCTATTTTAGCTCCACATATCTATTCTCGACTTTATCGATAGCTGGAAGTTAGTACAGAATTTTACATGTTTTCATATTTGATTCTGATAATTGGGACCCCGGTTTTCCACAAATTTCTAACAACCCGCACGATCTGATTGTTGCTGCGACGGAGCCGTGTACATGCGGCGTTTTATTTACTCTCCGTGCTTTGATGACGAGGGTCCACCACATGGCGCGATGGTCCCCGTTCCAGCTGCGACGAGGCGGTATCTTCTGCGCCTTTTCTTGAATCCTAAGTCACGAGAAATCATTCATCCCCTTGGAGAGACGAGAAAGGTGGAAAAAGGTAAGCGAAAATGAGTTCTGGATTATCAAGATATTGACTAAACAGTCGATTCACGCCTTAACGAAGAATCGATCCTTCTTCTTATATGCGCGCCGATACCATCACCGACGGAAAAGAGAATTTTCACTGATAAATAAAAAAAAAATCATTTCATAAGCAGATTTTTTAGATAAATATCGTTTTTAATATATATATATGTCCTTTTTTTTTTTTTTTTTTGGTGGGGTTGGGAGATAAGGAGATGGTTATGAAGTTGGGTCGAGACCTCCGATGAAAGATCACATGATTCAGTCTGAAACTCGAAGGAATGTCTTCGGATTTGGCGAGGGGGCTGTCCCGTCCCCATGCATGTAGCCCATCTGCTCATGTTATGTGTCTCGCTACGCACCAAAAGCAGAGGCCACGTGGATCGTTGGGTCGGATCTAGAAAAAAAGTCGCCACATGGATAATAATGTCGGAAAAAATATAATTTAGTGAAGGCCCATTTATGAAATTTGTACTTCAAAATGCTAGATAGATCCGCTTTGTCGATGCATTTTAAAAAAATGATAATAATATAAATAATTCATGAATTTTGATTTAATGTGCAATGATGAATCTTTAATTTGTTCGATGTGGTTCATAAATTTTTAGTACATGCTTAATTTAGTCATTGAATTATATTAAAATATTTAGAAATAACACTAAACATTTTTGCATAGTTCGGCGACTAAATTGAGCATGTATTACAAGAAGTCCATTAACGAGGTTAAACAGTTTAAAAATTCAGGGATAATATTGTAAATTTGACTAGAATTTAAGGATCATATTGAATAAACTAAAAGTCCCATAATGATATTACATATTAAATTAAACTTTATGAATAATTTATATAATTTTTCTTATATAAAAAGAGGTTTGACAAGGCTTCCAAATGACTCAAATTGAGGTAACTTGCGCAATTTGACAAACACTATTTTTCTAATTTATGGCCAGTGAAGTGCGATTGCTTATGCTTAAGCATGTGGCTTAGTCATGACAAGATTACCCCGTTGACCCACGCTTAAGTAGATGAAACGTAAAAGCGGAAGTGGTGGGGCAGCGATAGATTCGACTCCAAGGCTCGTAAAGGTAGTATGGAAGAAGTCCTTTTTAATATTTATTGGGACAGTAAAGCGGAACAAATTTGTAAATAAACCCTCTTTTTTTTTTATTTTAATTTGCAGGCATATATATAAATAAAGAAAGCATGGTTTAATCCCCCTTAAATATCTGGAATAATTTATTGACTTATCCTTTCCTTTTTTCCCTCCCACCGACGACCTTTTATTGGCTAATGACAACCTCTCATTTGCCAAACAGTGCGATTGATTTGCTCATCTTTTTCAACATTTTGGGCCATAGGTTTGCTTATACAACATACATAACGCGTTATTTTGGACAGACTGAAGAGTTGGCGGAGTATATATGTTTTAGATTTATGCATAAATTGTGCTGACATGGCCATCCACGTCAATGCCATGTCAGTGCGCTTCTCCAGCAAATTTCTGAGGTGGACTGAAAAATTTAAAAGGTTCAAAGATGGCAAAGTGTAACCTAGAGAGAGACAGAGAGAAAGGATGAGAGAGAGGAAGGGGGAAGGGCAAACTAGAGGTGATGACGACACTATGCGGCCACTGACCATGGCCTAGCAACCGCGGCTAACGGCTAGGTGCTTAGGACAAGAGCTCGCACTGGGCGAGGCTACAACCGACTTTGATTAAAAAGTTCCATCTAGTTAATAAGTAAGAAAAATATGTAGAAGAGAGTAATTGCGTATATTTCAATATATCATAACGAAGTTTACATCAATTTATATATAAGATTTATAAAATGATTAAGTAAGATAACATTTAATTAAGATATACACAATCAAATAAAGATATTCACATAATCGTAAGAGATAGAAAAAATATCAGAATTATTCTAAATATCTCTAACGCATTTAATATTATTTAGCAAAGTTTTATTTGACCTTATACTTGAGTAAAGTTATACGGGTCGACCTTCCACCTAATGGTCTACATTTCACTCTTCTCAAATGATACAAAACATATGTGCTCAGTATCTCCAAAACAGATGAAAGAACGTTCAGGCAAGAAGGTACTACTACTTTAAAAAGAAGAGAGCTTTTATATTCTTCAGGTAATTCTCTCCTCTCGTGGTCTCTTCTTTTCGAGCTCTAGCCTCTACATATCTATATAACTTTTGAGACAGGCTATGGAAAATTCCCCAAGAATGTAATGATTCCGACCGTAGTGAACGCCCTTTTCGGGAGATAAAACTTAGAACAAGAAGAGAGAGACAAAAGACATTAGATTATTCCATGCATGATGGGAGCGGTTGCTTTTTTTCATCATGACCATTTCATATAAAATCAAGGTCAAGGACGAATTTTGGGTCACCAACCAAACCCTAATTTCCCCTCAAATGAGGCTCAATTATGCTCTCTAAGGACCTAATTATCAGGTTGGGTGTGGGAAGATGAGACCCACATCCTCGTTTGGTACTCCCAACTGAATGACCACGACCTTGTCTCCTGGTTTCTATACATCATTGCTTACACTAGGATTTAACCACCCACTTAATTTAATCGCCGGTGTTTCGGGACTTGTATTGATAGGATCTTGACATTGATAGATTACAAACATATCGGCCTTAACATACATCGTGCTCACGGGACTCGGGACAATCTAACTACCCGCCATAAATTTTTTTTCGGAAAAGAAAAGAAAAGAACATATATGTTTAAAAATGAAGTTAAGGTAATAGTTTGACCACAATCGGTAGGATCCATCTTAGATGATATAACTTAAGTATGGTTTTTTTTTTTTTTTTCGTTCGATCTTTCGACTTAGAATTGGATTTTATGATTGTGGGGTGGTCTTTGCAAACATCCAATTCTCATCGATTGCACGCATGCGAGTAGCCAATCGAACAAGCTATTGTAGCAGCAACATGGAGAAGCAATGATAGGAGCGACCCGATCGAGTGCTCACAACAGTAAATGTTGGCAATGGGCGTCGCGTGAATTCCCGTCTCAATCTTTGGAGCTGAAACGTTAAATTTTACCGGCATTGATTGCGGGGCATTGATGCTTCCCATGCTGCTCTTTACTAAGCTGTGGATTACTTACTACGTCCGCCCGTTGTTCTGTGACCATCGCTCCGTTTGTTGTGCGGTCCTGCATCGACGTCGTCCGCCCTTAATTTTCGCGAATGCTTTTGGTGGGGCGTGGCTGCTGGCTGAAAAGGGATGTGCTTGCCTTGCTTCGCTTGCCATTCTGGTTGACTGTTGCTCTAGATCCACGGAGGAAGCAGGACGCGAAAAGGTCAGACAGTCGATGTTTGGAATCGGCTTTGGTTAGATAGAAGTGACGATGGGATCGAAACTCTAAACCTTTTTACTTTGTGTACTATAGATAGACCTTACAACAAGGTCACCAAGCAATCTAATATCTCCTTGGTAAAATATTAATGCTAGTTGGTTTTTTATACGTGATCTATTTATGTCTCTAGATTTAAAAACCATACCTCATGTTCGACAACGTGTTAACATTCCAATTCGTTCGCATTTAAATTATAGAGTATATAATACATATTGTCATATACTTGCAAATAAAGTGACATTCTAATTTGGTAACTTGTTATGATAGACCGACCCGATTCCATTTCTCTAAATGCAATGCATGCTCAGGCTAAGAGATTTATAAGGATTGTTGTGTCATCACTCATTGTTCAGGCTCCTAATTTATGTTTTTAAGTAAGAATTTAGATATTAGAAGCTTTCCATTCTTAAAAGAATCTCATTATATACTAGACGAAGATGAGCTTTCTATTTTACGAAATCGACAAACGCGTAGCTCATGCAATTAGGTGACATGGTTCCAGGGAATTAATTATTGAGTGGGCTACTTAAGCTCACTAATTTGTTCTATCTTAGACTCTAATTATTATTGTTTTTCTCTCATGGAAAAGAAAAGGACACTTGAATTTTGTAATTGCCAATTACAATTCTCGAAGGCTTCTTTTGTGGCCCAAACTTTGGTGAAGGTGGGAGTAGGAGTGGGGAATCTATTCGTTGGCAGGTCACAAGAAACCCACAGTAGCGCACGTGGCCTATTCTCAGTGATATGGTGCTGCCACGTGTGCAGCTGCGGCGTTGCAAAAAATAATCTTTAGAATTCGCGTGTTTATCTAATTTGTTGAAATTAATAAAATATTGGAAAATATGTGAGTTAAGGTGGACTTTCAATGGACTTGCCGACAACTGAACAGAACACTCCCAATAATTATAATGATTAATATATTCACCAATAATTTTAAGTGAATGCATTCAAGATTTTAAAATATATCACAAAAGTAAAATTAAATTTTTAAATTTTTAAAAAGTGCAATCAAATTCTAAAATTTGTCAAGTTGGTAGAATCAAATTCTAAAAAAATTTAGCATTTTTTATTTGTCAAATTAGCAGGAATTAATTAAAAGATTTGATTGCACAAACTTGATAAGTTTTAAAATTTGATATACACTATTTGAAAGTTTTATAACTCAATTACGTTTTTATAATAAATTATAAAACCTGATTATGTTTTTTAAAAGTTTATAAACTCAATTGCACATTCATTATGAATTTTAAGGCTCCTAATACTCTCATTCTGTTATTTCTTAATGCCTTAGTTAAGAATTTTCTAACTCATTCCAAATCACGTCCTGACCACATTATTTACTTTATTAAATATATGCATCCGAGCAACTCGAAAACTCAATAATTCACGGTATACAAATATTATCCTTTAGCATTTAGACAAATTGGAAAAGACAGAAAAAAAAATAATAACTCGTTGGATTAGTTTGATCTTCCCTCCTTAAGAAGTTGAACGTGTGAATTTTCCATAAATAATTACTTTGGAGTAAAACCAAGAAAGTAATTTCGTGATGTTAAAGTTTAACCTCGCTTTACGCATCAACGCTTCGAAACTGAAACGCCGTTAAAAACTGATGCCCCCGACGACGACGACGTCGTCTCGCTCCCGCCACGTCACTCCCCCCCGTGATCGCCTTCCTCCTTTAAAAATAGAAGCCAAGCCAGCGGAGCAGAAGCAAGGCACAGCATCGAAAAAGTGCAGACTCTCTCCCTCTCTCTAGCCGGCCGACGACCGTACGCCGCCGGCGTTGTCGCCGGAGACACCGGCGGCGCCACCTCCTCCTCCCCCTGACTCCCCCCAAACCTCCGCCACACCACTTCCGCCACCGCGGCCGAATCGCCGGACGCCGCCACAATGCCGGCCTACACTCCGCCGCAACCGCCGCAGAACCTCAAGCAGAAGGTCCTCACCTGCCTCACCAAGCTCGCCGACCGCGACACCTACTCCATCGCGTCCGCCGAGCTGGACTCCATAGCTCGGTCGCTCGATCCGGCGTCGTTCTCGGCCTTCATCTCGTGCGTCAACTCCACCGACGCGTCCGACAAGTCCCCGGTGCGCAAGCAATGCGTGAAGCTCCTCGCGACCCTTGCCGCCACGCACGGCAACGCCCTCTCCCCGCACCTGCCGAAGATGATCGCTGGCCTCACGCGCCGCCTCCGCGATCCCGACTCCGCCGTCCGATCCGGCTGCGTCGGCGCCACCGCCGCTCTCGCCGCGAACGTGAACAAGCCTTCTTTCGATTCGTTCCTGAAGGCTTTCTCCGACGCGCTCTTCACCGAGCAAGACGTGAACGCGCAGACGAGCGCGGCTTTGTGCTTGGCGTCCGCCATTAGTGCTTCGCCGGATCCTGAGCCTGCGAAATTGTGCAGGTTGTTGTCGAGGTTTGAGAGACTGTTGAAGACCGATGCTTTTAGGGCGAACTCGGCGGTACTGACGCTGATCGAGAGCGTGGTTGGTGTCGGCGCGGCCAGGAGCGAGGGAGTGTTGAAGAATTTGGTGCCTTGTCTGCTCGGATTCCTCAGTGGCGAGGACTGGGCTGCGAGGAAGGCCTCTGCGGAGGTTCTATTGAAGTTGGCGGTCGTGGAGAGCGATTTGTTGTTGGAGTTTAAGCCCGCGTGTTTGAAGGTCTTTGAGAATCGGCGGTTTGATAAGGTCTGCTTCTTTAATCTTGTGCACTGCATAATTTGCAAATTTCACTGTATGATTTGGCATGGTGGCTCCGATCAATGTGGCAGCTTTAAAGAATTCTGATCTCCAGGATACAATACATGATCATAACGCGGTAGTTGTACCGTGATTTCCTTTTTAGGGGTAGTTTGCCAGTGTAGGTGTTAGGTGGGCAGTAGATTTGGACCTGGATTTCTGCATTAGTCAACCCGGGACGGACTACTCAATTGGTGTCGATTTTCCAAACTTTGGTTCACGAATTTAATGTCGAATTAATCCATCTGGTTTACTAGGTGAGGGCAGTTAGGGAGGTTATGAACCAGATGGTGGAGGCCTGGAAGCTGATTCCTGATCTTTCCGAGGAGGTGTCCACTCCGCGTCAGTCAGTCTCTTCTTCCAAAGGTTTGGATCTTTATAGCATTTTCACTTTTCCTCTTGCTGGGTTTGTTGCGAGATCTACAAATGGTTGAATTCCATTCAAATTATTATGGTGCTGACCACTCTGGATCCGAAAATGGCAAAAAAATGGTTATGCAAATTAGATACTCATCTTGGATTCACGTCATCTTGGATTATAAATGTTGGAGCAGTTTACCGAGCCATAGACATAGCCATAGGATTCATGGTTGCTCAATAGGTTCAGAATTAGAAACTTCTGACGTTAACTTATTTAATTGTGTGCCATATTCTTAAGATCATTTGCCAATGTTTTTCTGCTGCGGTATCTGCTTGATTCAAGCTCTTTCTTTCCCTGTCGATACAGAAAATGCAAGTGATGGGCGTTATCCGTCTGCATCAAGAACTCTTTCTTCTTCTGGATCTGTTGGGCCTTGGATGAGGAAAAACCAAACACCACCTGGCCATCCAACTCCACCAACTGGTTCATCTGCATCTGCAAGCACTCTAAGGAAGAGAAGTCCACTGAAGAGTAGCAACAGAAATGTCAGTCCCGTCCTTCGGAAGGTGGATAATAAGAAGCCTTCAGACTGGAAAGTTGAAATTGCTATTTCCCGATCTACCTTATCCAAGGGGAGTGGTGGGGATGATCTCAAGGAGAGGAATGAAAACATACCTCAAAGAAAGAGCAATGAGATTTACGGGGTCTCTAAGTCAGAAACAAAAAGAGCCCTTTTCAGCAAGAACTCTGATGAGAATTTACCCAAGCCTAGTGGATTCAGGACTGGATCTCGTGTGGTTCCATTTCCTGAGGAGAGGTCTGATTTTACTCCTGTAGCTAGTAACACAGCTGAAGATCACCACAGGAATCACAAGGATTGTGAAGATTTATCATTAATCCGCAGTCAGCTCGTTCAGATTGAACAGCAGCAAACAAGTCTACTAGATCTCCTTCAGGTCTGTTTGCCAAGCATAAGCATCGAATCTTCTATCCAATCAATCACTGCTGACCGCACCAGGGTTGCACTTGATAGTGAAATAGTGGCACTATAATTTTATCAAGTAACAGTGTGAAAATTTGCATAGCCCGATAGAAAAACATTTAGGATTTGTTCATGTGCAAACAATATGAAGAATCGCATAATTAGTTGCCTCATCCTTAGCAGTTTTTGCACAATCAAGAATATCCAAAATAATATGGTAATACTGTGAGCTATTTTTGGTCTTCGGTTACCTTTTATGTTTATATCCATATCAACACCTGTACTGGTTCTTAGTCTGATTTTGCATTCCCGTGTTCTCCTATTAGAGATTCATGGGGAGCTCACAAAATGGAATGCGTTCTTTGGAGACACGTGTGCATGGTTTGGAGATGGCGTTGGATGAGATCTCATATGACTTGGCACTTACAAGTGGAAGGATGACTAACACCGACTCCAGAAGAACCTCCTGTTGCATGTTACCTACAGATTTCTTGAGTTCAAGATTTCGGAGGAAGCCAGGGGGTCGGTACTCGAGTACCAGGTTCATCTCTTCTGATGCGCCATCAGTATCCTCAACATGCTTCAGAGCTGATAGGAGCTGTGACACTGGAGTGTGTAATTTGGAAAACCGCAGGTTTCGACAGCAGGGTGGTGCTGGCTTTATGGTGAATCCACTGGCCAAGATTCGTCCTGAGAATCAGTTGATTCCTGAGATGGTGCAGTAGCCAATACAATTGCCAGGTATAGAGTCATGATGTTTCCACAAGTCTTTAGTTCTGTCTTGGCGGATAAATAAAATGCCTTAATGACCAAAACCTCCTCACAAGACAAGTCGCGAGATTGCACTGCCTCATATTCTTCAGTTGCAACTCATTAGAGATCATATTGAAGGTTTCATTTCACTCCTGAAACAGCAAGACCCAAGGTCTTCTGCCACTACAGACTCATAATCTCAATGTCCCATTTTAAAAATCAAGATTATTCTCATTTTAATTCTGAAGCTGTACTACCTATGTGGTAACCCCTGTATCCGGTTTATCTTCCCATTTTCAGTCCTAATAACGAACCACTAATTGGAGGAATAGGTGTCCCATTAATTTGTCGTTCATTTGCCGTTTGTCATGGCATTGCTCCAGTATCTGATCCTGATTTTTTGCATTCCATGCAACAGATGCGTAGTTTTTTTTCTGATGGGACTGGAACCTCTGAAGTGGAGCAGCTTAGCAGATGGAACGTTCCGTGATAGAGAGGAGAGAAACGGAAGCCGTCATGGATCGCCTTTTGTAATATTTGAAGCGAAAAATCAGCACACCAGATGACATCAAACTGGGCATCCCAAGTACAGAGCGTGGACTGCGTACAGAGGGTGGGGCGTCTTCTCTCTTCCGCCCGTCCCCGTAGACTTTGATCTCTTCCCTAGATCTTAGAATTCTTGTATTGCTCTATTGAACGATTGAACGCTTGTGTATTCACTCCACTGGTCAGTGTTGCCAGAGCCATAATCCGAATCGTGTTTGCAATCTCACTTCATCGTGACAAGTAGAACTGTGTTTGCATTGGCTGATTCTTACCCCACAATTTCTACGGGCCCTTAAGATAAGGAGTGTGAAGAGTTAATCATGGAAGTGAGAGATGATCGTCTACAATCGATAACCATCGAGGTCCAAGCCCCAACAACTTCATTGTAACATTGTCAACTTTCAAGATAATCGTGAGTTTTCTTCCAAGGAGTGGACAGAAAATTACTTTTATGGACCGGACACATGCACCTTGCGTGTATCTGAACGGTCGAGTCTGATGGACCTATGTTAAATAAACTTCGGCGTGAATCTGAATGGTCGAATCTGACGAACCTACGAAAAATAAAATTGGTGAGATCTATCAATTTCGAATGATGCAGGTGGACATGGGTGCGTACCTATCGTGCTTGCAATAACTCTAAAATATATCGAGGGAGATTTCGCTATCTAAGGTTTCTAAACGGATGGCCTCAATATTGTCGTTCTCCTACTCTTTGTTAACAATCAATTATGAACGAATTTGCTTCACGACTCGAGTTGTTCCAATTGCATTACTCTGATCAGGGTTGGTTATACAAGGATGAAGTTCTCTGTTCCAAGGTACGGATTTTATCCAGCCATAGATAAGCCTACACCTCCAGTTTCTTCGATTTGAGCCGTGGGGACAGTCCATGGATCAAATCTAGAAGCGAAGATCCTTAAAATCTCGCCACGAGCAAGCTAAACGACTGGGGAATGTGAGCTACATATGGTTCAGAGTTCAGGCTAGTTGTCAAGAGATGGGAATATGTAACCCTAGTGGATGGGAGCCCTGATCATTCATGACAGGCAAACGAGCTTCCAAGAAAAACAAGCAATTCTCCACGCATTTCAAAATGATAACCCCAACACTATAAACAACTACGAATGTCATCATTAAATATATATCGGAAAGTTCCGCTTTATTCGCCTCTCTATAATGCTATGATGAAAGATAAGTTCAAGAAAATAACTATACCATGCAGGTTCCACGGCCATTATTAAAGTATAACTGGATAACTATGAAAATATTGACATGGTCCATAAATTATCAGATCGCGTTGTGACACGATCTGCCTCACTGCTACTTGTATAGATATCACCAACAAAATAACCTTTCTCTTGAACCAGGCTGCTGCCCCTCCCGGTCTCTCTTCACGCAACACCACACAGCCTCTAATTCCATTTGCCCTTTGACAGAGACATAAGCTGCACAGCAAAGTTGCAATCAGAAAGAAAACTATCAACAACTTGACAAAGAAAACTCACGTTAACAGGCTACTTGAGCGGCGAAAAAGGTGAAAATTTTACTTCATTGCATATCCTATGAGCATAACCCTTTTTCCCTTACCACTGAATAGCACAATTCTATCCCTCTGGGCTAACCACGGATCCAACAGCAGAAGGTTTGTACTACACAAGGCAGGCTGGCAGTACTATGACAGATGATTCAGGCACTCATAACTCCCAATTCATTGCAGTAAAACTCATTTTGTGCAAAGAGGCAAAGGAAAGGAAACACTGACATTTCAGGATAGACAAGTGGTCTTACTTAGAAGAATGGTATCCTTTAATAAATCATCACTTTGTGAGTATTTGATCCTAGAAACTGCCAACATGAGAATGGGATAACTAATCGGCGATTGGGGGGTTTAGGAAAGCCCATACCTACAGTTTGCATGGCAACTAGAACCCAAAACAAAAGGAAAGGCCATGGGGAAAACCTTTATTCTCAAAGCACACAAGCATAAAGAAGTTTAGCAGCCATTGAAGACAACTGTGAAAAAGGAAGTAGAAAATATGGACATAATTTACTGCTGCAGTCGATTTTTCAAGAAAGAAAAGCTTGATTTGCCAAAAAGCATTCACATGATCACAGCTGAAGCTATAATTAATGAGGATACACTGCTCCAAACAATTGACGTACTAAGGTGAAGAATTTCTGAAAAATATGCTTCATAAACTAAAAAGAAGCGTAATGCACTTACTTTAATTGGAAAAGGCCATTTAGAAATGCATCAGGATGCAGTTAAGGATGTTGTCGTGGCAATCAAGCAAATCTGACAATTGTTAGAAATACAATAACAGGTTTCCACTACAGCTTGCTCTAACTTATACCCTATAGAGGCATGCAGAAGAACCTAGGATAAGTATTAGAGGTCACAAGAAAAGTTTAGAACCGGTAAGTACTATGTATTTTCCAGGGTATGGGGTCATACCTCCTCCACCTGTACCCCATGATCTACACCTAGTGCACGATACTTGCAGAAAAATAAAGGTACCCTAAAAAAACAATATTCAAATAATGTGCAATTATTTGCAGTTATTATGTTTTAAGGTACTTTACTTGTGCAATGTTTTGGTTTATGACCCTCCATTATTCTTGACATGCACATGTTATTTACTTTGTCTGAGTGTTTTAGTAATTGATAGAGGTGCAGTAAGTTTCACTTAACTAGAAATTTAATATACTAAAATACCAGTTAGCAAAACCCATAGAACCAAAAGGTTCTAGTTTTCAGGGCCGTTCTAAGAGCCTATTAGGCAGATTTCAAGTTTCAAAATTTTACCGTCAATGTCCACAAGGTAGATCTTAGGGGAGGACAAACACCCTTCCCACCCTAGAACCTTCACACCACTACCTTATGTGCTGAAGGCATTTCCAACAGCAGATCATACACTACTAGTTAGAGGCTACATAATGAGTTAAGTTAAGCCAAATTTACACAACTTCCAATACGACCAAATAATACACCACGAACCTGTTCGGCAACTTGCACTATCTCTTGCCTGTCTTGAGATATTTCACCCATAGGGGCAGAGTTCTCCAGCTTCAAAGAATGGTCATGTGTTCGTCCCTTTTTCTTTGGAGTAATATCAGCACCACAGAAAGTGCCATTTAAATGTGAAGTTTCCTTCTTACGCCTAGTAAATGTGAACTTGAGAAGCTTATTCTCCACAGGTCTGTCTGAAATCCCATTATTTACACCAGAAGCTTTCAGATCTGAGTTTGACAAGTCGTTGATTTTATCTTGATCTGATGCGGTAGTTAAAACATTTAACTGCTGGACTTCACCATTACCCTGTCTTATAATTTCTGATTCCTTTGGCGTCTTACTTCTGTTAGTTGCATCCACCATATTACCAGATTTAACAAGCTCAGCATCTTTACTAGTAACCAAAGCATCCGATTTTTCCGTAACTTCAGTTGCCTCTGAAGGTGAATATAGTCTGCATGGTGGATGAGATTCCTTAGAAGTTCCAAAGGAAAAAATATCAGTTGCTCGCTGTATTGTCAAAGTAGGGTCATGCTGCTTCCCCCATGAGGTATTTTTTCTTCTACATCCAGGAGTTCTTTTTCTTTTTCTTACAACAGCTTTAATGACGTCATTGTAGTCCTCTTTTGTCACTTTCGATGCAGAGGGTGCTCTCTTCCTCCCATACTTCTTATTCACCGGTAGGTTGGATACCGCAGCTGACACTCTACCTTCTCTTCCCCCAGCGAATGTCCCATGTTCAACATTCTCCTCTTGTCCAGAGAAAGACAGCCGTGCTGACGAATTCTTTTCCAATGCCTGCACTCTCGGACTGCGCCTGTTTGTCCTAAGCTTAGCCTCTTTCCCTCTCATCACTGGGACAAAAGAACTACGGTTATGAACACAGCAGTCGTCATTGAGAGCTCCACCTTTACAGGAGCAATTACCCCCCATTGATACTTTATCAGAACTGATATTCATGCCAGAAACTTCATATGCTGTCTGTGAATCGGAATGAGACTGTCCTTTGGAATGAGAAGTATCACATATGTTTCCCCCTAATACTTCTTCAGGTTTCATAGTATCACCAATTGTATGAGCCTGACTAACTTGATGCGACTTATGACTTCTTTCAATTTCCAACTTATCTTGAGCATTCTTCAACTCTTCTCTGAGCTCTTTGGCATTATTCTCAGCTTCCCGAAGTCGTGCCTCAAGCTCTGTAATTCTTTCTTGCTGCCGTGCTGATATTATTTCTGCTTCATTCAACTGCATATAATGAAGGAAGAGTTATTTAATGCACTATTATTCCAAAGGTACTAGAAGGATTTGAAGAAATTTTAAAATAGCTTATGGAAATAAAAGATGCATGTTATGTTACAAATCCAATAAGAAAGGACAAAAGTTTCATTCCCCTATTTTGCAGCCTCATACATAAGTCATAAGTCTTACAACAGAATACATTCCATTAAAAGTACAAAAGAATTTCGGTACTCCAGAAATTTGAAAAAGACATCTTCAAGTTTAGCAAAGTTATAAAATGAGGACATCGGATAACTTCATTTTGTTGTGAAGTAGGTATCGCCATCTGTGAAAAGATAATTTGACTCTAGTAATATTTAAAAAATTTCAAACACTTTCCTTTATATTCACTATAAATGAGACTACGCAAAAGGAATCAGTATAGAGAATATTGCAAATTTAAACATATAGAGAAATGCATAAAGATACTAGGTCTTTCCAAGAATACCATGAATATAAACATTTCAGAGAATATGCATAATGATACAGCTGTATAACAAAATTGGTGAGGCCACAAGCGTCAGTATTTGCTCCATCATGACTAAAAAATCATGAATTCGAGTCTTTGGAATTTCCTCAACTTTGGAGAAAAGATGCGTGGATGACTCTCCTCCCCTGTAATGTTGGCATAATGTGCAGTAAAGCTATTGTCGTTTAAAATCCCAGATATGCAAGAAAACTGTTTCCAAGGTCACTTTTTTCATGCCAACGGAAGCAAGGAAATACCTTAAAGTGTCGAGAAAAGAGTTAACGATATGAGATTTTTGAAGGAAAATTCAGGAGATGCCCTAAATTATTAAAACATAGGATATTGACTGGAGTAAAATCAAGTGGTACTTTCAAAATTCAGCCAAAAATAAGGATCACACATTTTACAGCGTAATAAATTATTCATGCACCTAAATCTGATAAGAGGAAATTTAGGCAATATATGCATGCATGCAGGAAAAGAACGTTGAAGGGTATGTTTCGTGCCAAAAAGGCGGAAAACTAACTGGTTTTACGTGGTCAATGAAGTACCCCAAGGCAAGGTATAACCGTCATTTTAAAGATACCTAATATGCCACTAAACGAGTCCCATTTCAGTATCATGTAGCTGTTACACGATAAATACGGAATATATCGACAAGGAAGTAAAGTACTACATTCCAAACTTCTGCCTAAATAGGAAATCATGCATTGTTTACCTAAATGTCATGAACATCAAATCACGACAGAAAGTTATGGAAAAGAAGTGCATGCCGGAAAAGCTTGCAAAAGGGTACGATTTATGCCAAAAGGAGGAAAAGTAACTCCTCGATGAATCAACTAATAGGTTGAGTCACAGGCAAGGATATGGTTTTCAGTTGGTGCTCCTCAAATTTGACATATCAAAAATATATTACCGAAGGCTGAACTGGTAGGATCAGATTCACCTATCTTTTTCTTTAATGACAAGGAGGCACTAACTAAAGAGATCAAAACCAAGAATTATCATGGTACAGGTACACTAGCGGGAATCAAATCCTTTATTTTATGTCATCTAAACAGAGAGAGGCAGATCATTGTAGTAGCTCCACTCAATTCTCATCCCTTACACATGCATCAGGATGTTTAAGCACGAATTCATGCATTACCGCCAGATAATGGAAACTCTGACGATCTTATTTTGGATTTTTCATGGAGTTTTGGGCACGAACTTAAAGAAATTGGAGAGTTCAAGATAGAGAGGAAACTGCCATTTTCATGCCAACAGTTATGACAAAAATGCTGAAATTGATATGTATTTGTAGGTTATGGTGTATAATGTAGCTACAAATTGGCATGGCAAACTAAAATGCTTGCAGCTTCTGTTGCACCAATTTTCTGTACATAGTGCTAGGAGTACAATCAGGCATGATTGCTTCCAAAGTGTCATGGAGCAAAATAATGGCGCCCAACGCATTTATACTTTAACAATGCTTCATTGTTGGATGACTATATAAGCCAACTAGAAAGATGGAAATAGAATGATGAAGCAAATAGTTAACTGTTTTGACTGAAGAAAAATCTAGAGATTCTCCATATTCAGCCATGCGTTATAAAAAGGTGAGCCAATGGGATGTTCCACAAGCTGAAACAGAGGGAGCAGATCGAGATTATAAATGATGTCTACTACATTGAAGGGAGGACTGTCTCATAAGTCAGGTGCTTAAATCAAATCAAGGGATGTTCCGCTTCACCATATATGGGGTTGTATAGTGAAATGCACATCCCTCGTAACAAAATTAGAGGAAGATAGCATCCTCTATCAACCCAAGTCTAATCTTATATTTAGAGATGCTGGCTATGGAAGTTAAGCACAAGGTTTAGTATATGGTCAATCAAAAATGTGGGTCACACATCTAACTGATTGTCGACGGCCCTACCAATTCTGCATAAGAAACAAAGAATGAGAAAGATCTACCAACACTACTACTGGGCCTATGCAGAAAGCTAAATGCAACTACAATTGTAGCAAGAAAAAGGACCTATCTGTGTGTCCTTGTGGCAACTGAATTGGTTTCGCATGCAATTCATCATCTATTGCTGTACCCAATAGCAAACGAAATAAAATGTAAGGATAAAACACTAAAGCTAACTACTTTACGAGGTATTTGTTTTACCACAAAACTTGGTGTGACATTCACAGACTTACACGACTGGTAAAATATAGGTCACGAAAGCAGACAGACAGCTGCAGCTTCTAGAAAACCAGTGCGATGATGTCAACTGAAGATCAAAATTCCATTTTCAAACAACAATCCACATTGGCCACGCCCATTAATCAGAAAAAAGACCCCAGGCTCTGCATCAACCTCCGCCTGTAAAATGAAAGCCAGAGCAAGACGAAACTGACATATTATACCTTGGCATCATACATTTGCTTTAACCTCATAAGCAAACGCAAGGACTCTTCTTTAGATTCAGCGAGTTCCTCCTGAAACCGAGAAGCTCTTCTTTCTGCTGCCTTCACTCGCGCCGCTGCCTCCTTGGCTATGCCTAAGATAATCCCCGCGTACGCCTTCTTCACGGCCATCAGTTTCTAACAAACAGAAATTCAAAAAACCTCAGAACCAAAATCATATACAAAAACCAGTCATCAAAATGGAACCGAACATCAAACATCAGCACAATCAGAACGGCCTTCGATCACCGATCATTAGCCACGCCCATCGAAAGAAATGGAGATCAACCAAAAACTTCATCAGAATCACGCAAAGCGTCGAGAGAGAAACACGACAAGTCAATCATAAACCGACCAAAACGAGTACAGAAAACGCCATTTCCACCAGAGAAAAACTCGTTAAAGAGATGGAGAGACACACACGGCTATGATCAACAATGAAGACACGAGGAGAATCGATCGGTCCATCATCTCGTTGGAATTTACCTGAGAATCGTCCATCTTCGAATGGAGCATGCAATCGCTCTCTCTTCTGCTTCGAGCGTCGGTCGGAAATTCAGAGACACCAGCGCAGTATAGAGAGGAGGGAGGGAGAGACTGAAAGCGGAGAGAGGCAGTTGTGTTTTGTTCGCTTTTCTCACTAGCAGGACCAGCTGTCTGTTATGAACTTGATACTCCCATTTTCCCCGAAAGCGATTGCCCTCGGAGGAGCTCCTAATTACGAAAGAACCACTGTTGCCCTCCCCTTCTCCTTCCTTGGTGATGGGGGTTTTTTCGATTTGTCTGTGGGCGCACGCGCTGACTGACGCCGGGGCCCACCGCTGACATGGGCCTGGCATGCCGCCACGTGTACCCCCGCGTGTAGTCGTGGCTGACGGTCGCCCGTGACCAATTCTTCGGTGGATAGGCCCTACGTGAGCTCAGTGCACACAGCCGTTAGATTATATGGGTCCCACGTGGGACCCGCTGATATCAAGGGCCCGTATACATTGGATTCAGCTGTAGGCGGAGCACGCTGGACTGCGGGCGTTGGGGGGCTAACGGTGGGTCGCGCTGCAGGCAAACGTGGACGGTCGTCAGCTTCAATCCTAATCGTTGTTGGGCAAATGGGGACAAACAAAATACGAGGATAAGGAACGTGTTTTGAAAACACTTTGACTTCCTTCCTTTCTTTTTTTTTTCTTACTTCTTTTTTATTTTATATTGCCTTTGGCAGTTAATTAAATTACTTGCTCTTTCTATGAGAGTGCAATGGGATGCGCAATAATTTCGCTCGAATCGGATCGGTCCTTCAGATAAATCTTGTCCAGATTCAGGCTGTCCTTGAGCGAAACAACGCAAGCTATGATACCATTTATGCTGCATATGGCAATCTAGCTAATTTTGGAAAATGAGTAAATTATAGATTAGCTCGTTGATTAACCTTACCATTTAATCATTGCAACTTAACAAGTATGGTAATCTTATCTAGCAGGTCGAAATCTCGAAGAAAGGAAGATATGTGGGCAACTCTTTTATTGAGACTCCACCTCAGCTTGTGAAGGTTGAGATGTCATGCAATAAAGCTAGGCATTGTTTGTTTCATAATAAAGGAAAATATTTTTTTTATGGAAGTTACTTTTAAGGAAAATATTTGGCTTTTATATGTTTTATGGTTTAGGGACAATGATTTCCCTTTTTATGAGAAGGAGAAGTTGTATTCTCCTAATTTAAACTTATTGACTTCAATTGATAGAAATTGTTTTCTGTAAATCAATGATTTCGGAAAGCAATTTTCAAGAAATATTTTGCATTCAAATAAATGGATTCTAAGTTGAGAAGAGTGAACAAAGTGAGGATGCATAAAAGTGCTGCCTCATAAGTCGTTATAACTTAGCAAGCATGGCAATTCAATTCTACATGTTCAAGTTTTGAAGAGCAAAATCATGCATTGTTAATAGACATGTGAAATTTGCGTGGTACCAATTAATTTGAAAACCAAATGGAGAAATGATCACCGCATTCTCCCAATTTTCTCCCCCATGATATGTATTTGTAATCGCTTGTCTAACATGCAAAAATGGAGAGACAACTTATATGCTCGTCTTCATCTGTAAGCGAATTGAGGATGACGAGGTGCACATCATAAGAAAAATTATCCAAAAAGTCTTCAAATTTATTACATTTTTGTCAATTTAATCCGAAACATATTCAACTTTACCAATCAAGTCATAAATCTTTTTTTAATTTTACCAATTAAGTTAATCCGACTAATTTTAACTGGAAATCACTAATAATAAGCCTTAAAAAGAAAGGTAGAATCACACATTTAATTCGTTGTTAGGGGCTTCACTTACGAAATATACAGGGTAGCAAAGAATTTGAACAGGATGGGGAAGAAGAGCTATGCATTCCTCTCGACTTTTGTAAACCTCAAGGACGTATATCTATTAAATTCCTTATTGATTACCTCTTCAATTTGCAAAATTCGAGACAACTTATTCGGTTATCTTCATCTGAACAGTCCTAGGTATCTGATAATAGTAATTATACACGTGATTTTATGAATTATAGCAATTCCTTCATCTTTTATTATCAATGTGAAATTTATCATAGAAATTGTTTCGAAATTAGGAAAAAGGAAGACTTGTATGTTACGATTTTGATCTTGACTACAGCAAATAGTAAATTAGACGGAAAAAAGCTACATATATAAAGAAATATTTATTAGTCAAACATGCCATTACTTTTATATTGATTCTTTTAACGGGCCAAAGCAGTTAATCAAAAAGTAACTTTCGATTAGTAGCAAACCTCATAGCTTACTGGGGTTGACGAAAAAACTAAGAATATGTTTGACACTAAATAATGTCTCAAGTGCAGTAATTGACAACTTGGTCAACAGTTTCTTGCTAGAATGACGAGGGAAGTAGAAAATGGTCAAGTGTTGGGAATAATCAATTGGTATAGTGCAGTCGGTCAACAAGAAGATTCAATTGTTATGAATGGATATATCAACATGCAGTGGCTGAATGTTAGAACAAAAGAGTCAATGTAACCGTGAAGTAGTTGAGTCATAATAATTGCTTGTAACGGTCGACCGTGGGTTATCAACAAGAAAACCCAATTCTTATAGATGGAAATATCAACATGCAGTGGGTCTGCATGTTGGAACAAGAGAGTTTAAATAACCATCAACTAGTCGAGTCATAATAATTGCCTGTAATATCGACTGTGGGTTATTAACGCCTTAAGGGTACGTTTGATAATTCTAATTTGAATTCGAGTAAGATAACATAATATCTTATTTGGCATTTGGTGACTCCTCTGGATTGGATATACCTAGATCAAATGTTGGATAAAAAATCCGAGCTATAGGGTGAGATAAATCTGAAGTGGATAATTTTTTTTTAACACAACGTAAAAATTTCTTCCAACAATGTAACGATGGAATGACGCATCTGACTTTGTTGACCATCATGCAATGACCATTCCACGACAATCGATCATCATCAATTCCAACCGCTACTCCTCATCATCATCGTATAGCCAACCGTCCTCTGACGGTTGAGGGTGAATAGGATAAATTATACGTCCCATGGCCATCACCGTCGAAGAACTCGAATCCTTTCAGGAGTGTGCCGGATCCTTTGAGGTCGTCATCCACAATAGAGGAATGCCTGCTATCATTACTTGTTGCCTAGGTGTCGTCCACTAGTGGATCTTCGTCCACCTGCTCTCCGCCCTTCACTACCCCCAGATTGTCGGCTTTGACGTCAAGTCGTACCTGAGCTTTGTGCATGGCGCCCACCACCGTGTCATCGTCCTTACATCGGTTGTTGCTACCTCGTCTACCAAATCGTTGTGGCCGCTACCTCCCCCAACCGTTAGGTGACCCCGAGGCTCATCTTTGCCGGTGTCTGAATCGCCTCTAATACGGTGAAGCTAAGCGATGACTATGGTCTGGAGGTGGAAATGGTGGTGGATGTGGCAAAAACTAGTCATGAAGGAGATGAATCGGAGGGAGTTGAAGAGAGCGTGTTTGAGATGCCGGTGAGAAAGCTCAAGGGATGAGATCTGGATACGCGGGAGATGGCATTGGGCAAGTGAGATTTTCAAAAAAATTTAATCTCATCATGAATTCCAACAAACGTGTGATAGAATTTTCTACAGCCCAAAAGAATTTTTTAATTCATCTTATTTTTTCCCAATTCAAATCCAAATGACAAACTCAACCTAAGTGTATTTATCATTAAACACCCAATAAATGACAGAACTCAGCACTTTTTTTTGTAAATTTAAGGTTGTGTTTAGTTGAGCTTTCCCCAAGGATTTTGGCTGCATTTGGCCGTTATAATAAAATTTATCCTATTCAACATTTGGTGCCTGCTCAAGATAGAATAAAGTCTTTTATAAGGAGATATAGACCGGATAAAATTATTCCATGGGGAAATGGAATAAAGGTCGATAGGATATCTAATATCCATAATAGAAAAGTTATTTTCTTGAATAATAAAATTTTTAAATTAACAAAATTAAGATTATATTTCGAATAATTAATATTTGAATTCTAATATAAAAATTTAAGATGACAAAAGATAATAATTTAGTTATTTTAATTTAATCTTATTTTGATTTATATATTCAAATTTAATTCTATTTTATAATATAAACTCAATATGTAAATATAAATTTATCTCATATTGTAGGTATATTTATTACATATTTGAGATATTTTACTATTTCGGTATATTAGTACAGTTTACTATTTAATAAAATTTTATTAGAGAATGATGGAAGGGGAACAAAGAAATAAAAAAGAAATTAATTAAAAAAGAGAGGAAAATAAAATAAAAATAGAGTAGGCAAGAATATCCCAAGAGATCTTTAACATCTTCGTTTGTAAAATTTTTGGTTCATCATACTAATCTATCGTTTATACTAAATAATGTACATAATATAATATGAATATATTCAATTTTATTACTATTTTATTATTGCAATCACCAAATAGTAGACAGGATATAACAAAACTGTTGGATTTCATATCTTATCTTATTCAGTTTTATCATAATAAAAAATCCGAACGACCAAACGTAGTTATTGAGTCTCTAAAATCCCTTAGGAAAAACTTGGCATATTTGGCAAATTTTTTGGGACCCATTTGGCTAAATGCTGGTCTTAGCAAAGCTGAAAACCCGGTAGGTGAGCTTTTCAACATTTTTGAAAGGTGAATCTAAGGTTGATGAAATTTTTTCTTTCAAAATCGCCCCCCCTTATTTTCACTATTTCAATCTTGCCCTTGCATTGTTCATCTTTAACCCGGGAAATGAACGAACACTCTTGTGGGTCAAGAAGTTGGACGGATGTCGGCAGGGAGTTGCCTGAGGTTGCGCACCACCGGCATCACCACTTGGGGTCACATGACCTCAACGACTCATCACCTGGCTTGTGCAATGCTAGAGTAGAGATCTGGCTCGCTTGAGGTCTTGCGACCTTGACAGCCTTCGGTAAGATTGAAGGGCTAGTTCTAGGAAGCCCCATCATCGAAAGGTTTAGATTCACGAAGCTCGAAGTTGGGCAAACTTGGCATTGCTTTGCCTGAGGTTGTGTGACCCCGAAGCCTGGTTGTCAAGGGTTTCCTCCACTTCGGCGGTTGTTGCCTAGGGGTGCGACCTCGACAACAAGTTTTGTCGGGCTTTGCTGCGACGGTGAAGCTTCGCCAAGCTATGTTGAGCTTTGCTGCGACAGTGGACACTCGCCTCATTGAGCTCTATCGCCAATTGTTGTGCTTTGCTTGCCTGGCCAACGGTCAATTGTTGCCGGTGAACGCTCCCCTGCCCTCTCTCCCTTCGGTCATCAAGTTGCCTCCCTTTATTTATTTATTTATTTATTTTTTAACTTCGGAATTGCTTTATAAAGTATTCATCAATATTAATGATCCAGACGTTATTTGCTTCCCACGAATTCACCTTCACTCAAAGATCCTTGGGGAAATGACTTTAAATATCCCAAAATTGAACCAAACGCAGCCTAAATCCACACCTGCATTATGTGTGATTAGTTAATCTTACTTTTGAAAAAGCAACCTCCCTTCCCATACACACATAGCTTAGGCTATGTTTGATTCAGTATTTGAGGAAAGTATATTGAAAAATGTAAAGACTTTAGGTTAATTGATTTTCTCAAATGCAAATAATGTTGGGTAAAGTGTAATTAAAGAATTGCCTTGGAAATCAACTTTAATAAAAATACTATTTAGAAAAAAATTTAAACTTATAAAGACTTTCAATATATATTTTACATTAATTAATTAAAAAAGAAAATTTATTTGCCCAATAAGCCAAATCTAGCACCGGCGGCCCTTGTCTAAGGTTGCACAATCTTAAGTGACCTTTGATGTAGGCCGCTTGGGATTGTGTGACCTCAGGCAGCTCTCAACTAAGGTCATGAAGGTCGCCATTATCAAATTTGACTCGTCAGAAATCGTAGAGTTGAGCAAGGGCACGGTGGAAGAGAAGGGAGGAGAGAGAGATTGGTGTGCAATGTGACGATAGAACTAACATTTAGACAATTTAATGGGGACAAGACAAGATAAAAATCATTAGATGGCTTTTCGAAAATTCTAAAAGACCAAGATGGGCCACATCATAGAAAGGGAGACCACACTTACTTTTAGCCAACTCTCCATGCCATGGAGCCACCACCCAAAGCTAAGATCACCATGGTAGCCTGACCTACCACCAATGCCCTCGTGGCCCGCCACCCCTTTCCTTGTGTCGTAATGAGTCGCATGAGATTGGCCTCATGCTCATGGGGTCGTTCGAGCTTCGAGTGGAGCTCAACTATGGTAGCAATAGGAAGAAATTGTAAAAAGATTCGGAAAAAGTCAAGTATGAAGATTAAGTTAGGGGGAATGACACAAATGATCATTAAAATTTGATCCAAAGTACAATGTGATATCTAAACTTTTTTTTCAATGTGATATTTGAACTGTAACCTAATGTGTAATGTGATCAACGACTCTTCAATTTGTTTAATATAAATTTTTATACATGTTAAATTCAATCTCCGAATTCTATAAAAAAAAAAGTTCAATATTATCAATGAACTTAAATTAATGAAATGGTAATATTGAATATTGAATATAGTTTAAATACCGAGTTGGATATATACTAAAAATTCATGATCACATTAAATAAATTGAAAATTCGGAGATCATATTATATATCAAGTTAAAGTTTAAGAATCATATTAAATAAATTAAAAATTTAGAAATCATATTATATATTGAGTTGTTAGTGATAATTTATGTTATCATCCCGCCAAGGTAGGAAGGGGAGAAAGGGAGAGAGGGACTTCCCAGTCTTTCCACGGAAAAAGAGGGGATCCATGAACGTCGCCCATTGTCCTTAAAAGGAAATATCTTCCCGTCGACACGTCGGACGCGATGAATCCTCCCTGATTCGAACCGAAAAGAAAGCTGCAGATTCTAAATCCGACAGCCCGACCCGACCCATTCCATAATCGCCCCGGATAACGACCCCGTTTATCCGATAAAGCACTCCACGTGTCCGTCTTCAACCTCCGTCTCCCGCTCGCTCGCTCGCTCTGCAGCAGAGCAGCACTTCGCGGATGACCTTGGAACGATCGGTCGACCTTCAATTTCCATCTGGCTCGGAAACCTCATGATCTAGTTAAATTACCACAATGACCTTCTCGCTTTCTCTCCCCTTGCCTTCTCCCAAGCCTCGGGGTCTTCGTTCCTCCAAGGAAATCCTACAATCCCCCATTCGCCGGAGATTCCTCGCCGGAGACCTCAGCTTCGCCGCCGGCGAGCGGAGATGCTGCTACGGCGCCGGAATTGTCAGAGCCAAGCCCAAGGAGCTGGTCCTCGGCAACCCGTCGGTGACCGTCGAGAAAGGCAAGTACAGCTACGACGTCGAAACCCTAATCAACAAGCTCAGCAGCTTGCCGCCCCGCGGCAGCATCGCGCGTTGCCTCGACATGTTCAAGAACAAGCTGTCGCTGAACGACTTCGCGCTCGTGTTCAAGGAGTTCGCGCAGCGGGGCGATTGGCAGCGCTCGCTCCGTCTCTTCAAGTACATGCAGCGGCAAATCTGGTGCAAGCCGAACGAGCACATCTACACGATTATGATCAGCCTGTTGGGACGCGAGGGCTTGCTAGATAAGTGCAGAGAGATATTCGATGAAATGCCCAGCAATGGCGTCTCTCGAAGCGTCTTCTCGTACACGGCTCTGATCAACGCGTATGGGAGAAATGGACAGTATGAGGTTTCGCTTGAGTTCCTTCATCAAATGAAGAAGGAGAGGGTGTCTCCTAGTATTTTGACTTACAATACTGTGATTAATGCTTGTGCTAGAGGTGGTTTGGATTGGGAGGGCTTGTTGGATTTGTTTGCAGAGATGAGGCACGAGGGAATACAACCTGATCTGGTTACTTACAATACGTTGCTGAGTGCCTGTTCCAATAGGGGATTAGGCGACGAGGCAGAGATGGTTTTTAGGACCATGAATGAGGGAGGGGTAATTCCTGATATAACCACGTACAGCTACCTCGTTGAGACTTTTGGGAAATTGGGTAAGCTAGAGAAGGTTTCGGAACTCCTTAAGGAAATGGAGTCCGGAGGGAATCTGCCAGATATCACATCATACAATGTTTTGTTAGAGGCATACACGCAGTCTGGGTCTATCAAAGAGTCTATGGATGTGTTTAGGCAGATGCAGGCAGCCGGGTGCGCCCCTAATGCAGCTACTTATAGTATATTGTTGAATCAATATGGGAAGCATGGGAGATATGATGATGTTCGTGAGCTCTTTCTTGAGATGAAAGTGAGCAATACTGAGCCTGATGCCGCTACATATAATATACTGATCCAAGTATTTGGTGAGGGTGGATACTTTAAGGAGGTGGTGACTTTGTTCAATGATATGGTAGAGGAGAATGTTGAGCCAAATATGGAAACATATGAAGGCTTAATTTATGCATGCGGGAGGGGAGGACTGTATGAGGATTCTAAGAAGATATTACTTCACATGAATGAGAGAGGGATATTACCGAGTTCCAAGGTCTATACAGGGGTCATTGAAGCGTATGGGCAAGCTTCATTATATGAGGAAGCTCTTGTTGCTTTTAACACGATGAATGAGGTCGGTAGCAAGCCAACTGTTGAAACCTACAACTCTCTTATTCATACATTTGCAAAAGGTGGTCTATATAAAGAGGCTGAGGTAATATTGACTAGGATGGGAGACTCAGGAGTTGCGAGGAACAGGGACTCCTTCAATGGCATGATTGAGGCTTTTAGGCAAGGAGGCCAATTTGAAGAAGCAATTAAAACTTACGTTGATATGGACAAGGTCCGATGTAATCCCGATGAGAGAACTCTTGAAGCTGTTTTGAGTGTTTACTGCTTTGCAGGGCTAGTTGATGAGAGTGAAGAGCAGTTCAAGGAAATCAAATCCTCTGGAATATTGCCTAGCGTTATGTGTTACTGTATGATGGTGGCTGTCTATGCAAAGTGTGATAGGTGAGTGCTCATTCTGTCTTCATCCAAAAAAATTTGACAGTCATTTACACTTTACCCGTGCTGTGCTGCTTGGTCACTTCTGCCATAGCGCCTGTTCATTTTTTTCATCCACTCTAATGGATAGGCATGGATTACTGGTCGTTTGAGAAACAAAACAGCGGTAGTGTTAGGAAGTCCTTAGTGTCAATTGTGCTGCGCAATGCTCTTCTTGATACTAGAGAACAATGGCTTTACCTGATCATTTCTCTTCAATATCTCAAGTTTAACCTACTGCTAGGTGGTTAGTCTCTACATCTTGCTGCTATGGAGATGGCCGTCCTTTCCTATGTGGAAGAATCATCAATTAAATTTTTGTCAGACATCCTTATATCCTGTAATTCTTTAAATATGATCTTGTGCATGCAAGAAGAAGTCAGATCCATCTAAGATAGCATTTTCAGGAACACGTTAGCTTTAAAAGGCATTATACTGATCGCAATATGAAACCGATTATTGTACTTATCCTCTTACCGCTGTTAAGTTGGTGAAATGGTCTTATCCTTATTTGAGTGACCTTCTTCTGGATCTGCTTCCAGAATTTGTGAGAATGACCTTCCGGAACTTGTATTAATTTGCTGGCTGCAGTTTTGTTTCCTTTTGCATAGCTAAATTGAATTTATTTTCCCCCCTGAGCCCATCTCTTGGTTGGCTCAGTTCTGGCGACTCTTTTTTCCATGAAATCCTGCTTTACAGTGCCATACTTTTGTTTTTCCACAAATTGCATCACTTGGTCAACCTTTTCTTTTCATAATGATTTTACCTTTTTCCTTATTGCCGAAATTTAAGGGAACAAGTCAATGTCAAAAGATAGATAGTAAAGAATGATGATCCATACCTTGTTTTTGTGAGGATGAGCTAATGTTTATCCGGAGTGAGATTCAATCAATAATGTTTTCATCGTTAAAGCGATCTCTATCATTTCACAATCATGCTTTGTGAATACCTGATCTTAGTAGGAAATATTCATTGCTTGTGTGGTATTATCTTTTACAAATTCAATGTGGGAAAACAAATTAAATCAGAAGTAAATGTTAGAACTGTGTTGTTGTTCTACCTTGTCCGTTTATGTGTTTTTGTGGTTGCAAATCTGCAGTTGTTTCCATGTGGTGGATGTCATCATTGATACATTGGTGAATTGTCTGTTAAATGCTATACACTTAAAGAAATTATCCAACCATTACTGCAAGAGGATTTGGCTAATCCATACTCCATCAAGAAGTAAAGTACCTTTTTGCAGTATACCTTTTGATGGTCACTTTCACTATTAAGCTGTTGTATTTCCAGGTGGGATGATGCCTATGGTTTGCTGGATGAGATGTGCATGAATAGTGGATCAAATATTCATCAAGTGATTGGGCAAATGATCAAAGGGGACTATGATCACGATGCAAATTGGCAGATTGTGGAGTATGTTCTTGACAAACTTAACTCTGAAGGATGTGGTTTGGGGAACAGATTTTACAATGCGCTTTTAGAGGCGCTTTGGTGGCTAGGCCAGAAAGAACGCGCTGCCAGAGTGCTCAGTGAAGCAACAAAAAGGGGTCTGTTTCCTGAACTTTTTCGGAAAAACAAACTAGTATGGTCCATTGATGTACACAGGTATGTAGGATTTATCTTTTATTCTCAGTTATATTCTCTTAAACCATTTGCTTGCCTGTGCTGACATTGCCTACATCACAGAATGTGGGAAGGTGGTGCATATACTGCCATATCAGTTTGGCTAAATAGTATGAGGGAAGCGTTCTTAAATGGAGAGGATCTTCCCCAAATCGCAAGCATTGTTGTTGTGTAAGTTCCTGTTCTGCTTATATTCTGCTTTTCTCTTCTTTATATACTTATAATGGTAAATGGATACATACAGTGAGATGTTAACTCTGATTAATTCCAGTCATGATTTTTCTTTGGGTTGAGCTAAGCTGAATCTCTCCAAGTCTATGAGCTGCAACTGGCAGGTGCATCTATTTCTCCAATGATAAGATTAAACCTTGGTCCTTGGGGGTGCTAAAAAGTCCAAAAATCTTTAGTGTATGTGTCAAATTAGCACTCCGACGCGTAAGCTGCAAGTGATGCCATATTACTTTTTATGCACCGGGTAAAAACTTTCTTGAACTCAATTTTTTGTGGCTTTATCAGTGGAATGGCAATGAGCAGCACCTAGTTGTAGACAAATCCATTAAATGAAGATGCTTCTTAACCCTCCCTACTGAAGCTTTTAAGTAGTGAAGCACTTGCTTCCTTTTGGTTAGAGTATTGATGGACTTCTTATTGTTCCCCATATCCTTGCATTGGATGAATTGTCCAACAGCTGCTAAAATTATTTTCTTACCAATTTTAAGGTCATGGATTGCCTATCGCAGTCCATTTGTGAAAATTTGACTGGAAAGATAAGTCAAGCTAATTATGAAAGCCGCACAATCACCTTGTGGCAGATTCTAGCATATCTGCTTCTCATTGAGAATAATACACAGTTAATGATCTATCAGAATCTTCACGTGGTCTCGTGGACTCATTCAACTACATATCAAGATTCACGAGTTTCTCTTGCTTATCACCTGGTTGTTAAATATACTATCAAGTCATTTCTGCCTCTCATGTTCACCATCAACAATTCTCAGATTACTGGTCAAAGAATATGACATTTATTTCCATTTGTACTTCTTCTCTAGAAATGTTCTAATTTTTTGCTTTATGTTAAACTGCTTGTGCTTCTTATTCTCACTCGATTATCTGTTGGCCAGTCGAGGACAGATGGAGAAAAGCTCAACCAGTCAAGAATTTCCTATTGCAAAAGCTGTCTCGTCGTTCCTTCAAGAAACTTTGTCATCATCCTTTGGTTTCCCAGGCTGGAACAGGGGTAGAATTGTCTGCCAGAGGACACAGCTCAAGAAAATTCTTTCTGGGATCGAATCCTCTCCAGATGGATCCAAGAATGATAGATTAGTAGTTTTGAGCAACTTCCCCTTTTCTGCGCCAGGAGCGAGAATCTCTCAAAGGAACGATAATCCCCATACCGAAGCAAAAGAGAGGAAAAAGAGAGAGCTTGTTACTAGCGCAGCTTGAAGGGGTATATGGAATCTATCCTCAGTTCTGTGAAAACATGACATAGTTATTCCCAACTCAGTCACAGAGTTGGGATTTCAAATATCAGCTCCAGCTACGCAATTTGGCTGAAGAATCTCCTCTTCGAGAGCGGTTAAGGTCTTTGCCAAGCCCAGGGAGACTCGGCCCCAGAAAGACAAGCCAGTAATGGAGACTCGGTCCCTCAACTCCACACTGGGATACAAACAGAATGAATGGAAGGATTATGATTTTGCAGCTTTGGAGATATTTCTTTCCTCCAGCTTAAATGTACATTAAATTTGTTATGTAGTAAAGTGTTGTCTTTTTGAACTCGCAATTGCGCGGCCAGTGCTTTTTTTTTTTGTCTTCGGTTATAAGGTCATTCAGTGAAGCAAGAAGCTTGCGCTACGTCTGTATTTATACTAGGTTTCTCTCAACCTTGATTTTTTAGTAATGGTCGGAAACCAATGTCATGACTTGATTAAAGAGAAGCTGGCAAGAAGTCGTCATCAAATGCTTTCTCCCAAGGCATGCGCTGAATGCGCTGATTTTTGTTTCTGTTCTGTTTTCTTCTGGACAATTGTCATTAATTTCTGTCAGGTCATGGAAACCTTTTGTGTGCAGAAAATTCCTGTAGCTTCAGAGGACATGAGCAATTGTCCTGCGAAGTGGGTCTCTTCTCCTCTAATCATATCTTCATCGACTCTTGTGAGAATACATCAACTATCTTAGACTCTGTAGCGATTGAAACTTGTGTTTAACTTGGCAACTACTTCTTCGATTCAGGGAGGCGCAAAGTTGCTGTTTGGCCCCCCTGGATTGATGGTTGTGGACTCTTGCATGGGCAGTGGACACGAGTGGGGCTTCATTGTGAAAAGCTGGTAAGTGCCACGTGGTACTTCACCATCTCCATTCTTTTACTATTCTCTTCCTTTTTCGCACTGGTGGGATAAGAGAATCTTTTATTAACAAATAAAACTGCTAAGAGCACAGTTCAAAAGCAGAGTGCATGTTACTCATGCTGCTCAAATGGCATTATTAGAAAAAGCAGATCTCTGGTAGAGAGTACAACAAGTAAGATGAAATATGATTTCATTAGCAACAAATTGCAATTAATCGCAGGATAGGGTTTTGAGCCTTAGCAACAAGTACTCAACATCTGTTGTGGTGCATAGATTATTCCTGGTGTGCTTTTCCCACTCTTATGTATAACTAGCCACAGCTTTCTCTCTCCCTCTCTCTCTCTCTCCTCCTTTTGTTGGACTTTAATGAAAGATCGAAAGATAGAGCCTAATCTGCATCTGAATAGATCGAAAAGATAAGATCCTAACTTGCGAAAAGCATGGTGTCTTCTCCACTTTATGGCTTTTGCATTAATCGAAGCAAAACTCGATGCAACATACATGGTGGTTGCTTTCAATCCCACTTGCTTCTTTTTCTCTCTTTTCATCCAATTTAGGGAGACATGATGTATCTTCGAGACTAAGGAACGACTTTAGCTTTTACCTACTATTTGTAATGTGGATTTCTTTTGGAGTAGAAAAGATAGTTCACAAAATGTCATGGGCAAAACATGCGATCGGCGCGCGCATGTAGAGAGAACAGCTGCTTGCATTTCCGTCAAGATGACTGTGACAGCAATTATTCTTCAATATGATGAGTCTGTTCTTTATGTCTTGTCCACTACCTTTTGGTTGGGCTGCTCATCGAATTTAGCAGCTGGATTTTTACTACTTTCTATCGAGAGGACTTCCAGGTTCGATTTGTCCGATTATCGAACTGGGTCCTTTGGCATTTCCTTAATTGTTAGGGGTGTGGGTTCGAGTTCTACGACTGCATGCTCTTGACGGGTCAAATTTTAGTTCTTCAGACGTCACCTGTTCAAGCGTAAATTCAGGGAGAGGGCTAACGAAAGTTACAACTTATGACGATCGATAAGATATCCTCGGAATTGTGAGGAAAAGAAAAATTTGAAATTTAAGGTGAGACGGGAGTTGATTTATGGTTGTTGGTGGAGGCCCAGAAAACCTTATCTTGTCTTATCCTGCCAACGCACCCCACCACCGAGGGTTCACAAAATTGTACGGACGTTCAGAGATAAGATTAAATAAAATAAAAAATCGCTTCTTCATTTGATTCGATATAGATCGAATATTCGATTCCCACCCTCGAAACCCCATCTTCATTGGCCCCACGAAGAATTGCCATCTTCTCCCCCTCAAACCAATGGATTGTTCAACCCAAGATCTTTACATGTTTTCCTTTCCATAGTAAGCCCCAAGAGATTGTCTAGATGATTGATAGCGGTGTTCAGTCTTTTTGCTCTGCTTGGGCTTGAAGTATTAGTTGCGTTCTCTTAACAAGACTAGTTGGGCGTGCGAATCTCGTTGTCGGTACTAAGTCAAAACTGGAGCATTAAAGTTAATCGAAATTAGTCGGGTGCTTGACCTCGTCGTCGTAAAGAAGCAAAGTATAATAGGGTAAAGAAGCGAATTATAAGAAGGTTCGTGTTCTTCTTTCTTTCTTACTAATTCGTATTCAGTGGGGAACTGGCGTGCGTGCCAGCTGGGGGGGAGGTGTATTTGTCTGTGTATTCTAGGAAGAAGCAAAGGTAACTTTGGCACTTCGCTTAGCTTTATTTTGGCGAGAGAAAAGAGAGGGGGAAAGGACTCGGGTGGGCGAATTGCCTTTCACTACTAAAATATCGAGTTGATTATCGAGTTGATTTTAGGTCAGATGGGATTAGTTAATTGGGGCACAATGGCTGGAAAACTGTGGGTTTCCGTCCTAGATTGACAATTTTTTAAGAGGCCCAGTTGATGAGACAACCTCTGAACGTATTTTGACCAGATTCATTCGGCTAAGGAAAGTGTCTACTTTTTGGGGATGATGATAATATTTCTTAGAAGGGACATCTGTTAAAGGATCATGTGCTGTGTGCTCCATTCTCGATTTTGTGCGCCACATGCTTTGATTGGGGCTTCTGAGTTTGGCTGCTGCCATTTGGTTGGACCCGTCAAAAATCCACGTTCTAGATACTTTACTTTTTCTTTTTCTTTTCTTTCCCCATTTTAAGCAGCTTATTTTATCCGAATATATCTCGTCTTTGATATATTAATTTTCTTTATTTTGCAGGTGAAATAACGATTGCTTTTTCTTCTTCTTTTTTTTTTTAAATGTCTAAAGGATCCACTAATGATGGTTCCGAAGAACTCACCTCATGATTGTTGACACTTCTAAAATAATAATATAGATGACTGGACGCGAGGTAAACTGATGAGCGATGAAATCGACGTTTTGACATTTTTAGTGATGAGTAGTACTTCTCATATTTCTTTGAGCTCCTTTTCCTAGCTAGTAGGTTGAATGCCTATTTTTCGATGCCCGGAGTTATTTCAATTTAGCTTATAAGAACCGCAAGTTTCTCCACTTTAATGCATCGCTAATGATTGCCAGAGTGCCCAATCATATAGAATTCCTTAGGCAAAATCTCTTTCACCGTGATCCCAATTAAACCGAATTCATTTAATATATATAATTTATCTATATGCATACAACCATCGATGTGTGTACAAAACAAATCCATCCACTTTGTGCATTAAACTTGAAAGATCATACCTTTTGAAAAAACAAAAACACAAGGAGGGAACAAAGAATTCGGGAAAACATTACCAACAAATGAGTATACAACTATTATGCAAAGACCGAGAGATATGAGATAATCCGTTTTTATTTCATGAGAAGATGTTAATTTCTCGGGCATTAAATAGAGCATGTGCGAAATATATCTAAAATTAACTAGTTAGTTCGATAAAAACACTGCACTCTAATACTGTCGATATTTTTATCATGTAAAATTTTTGGCCAATAAGAATGCGAGAAAAACTAGGATCATGTTCCCTCTCCTTTTTTGTACCCCCGAAAAATAGAGTCCGTCTTTGAAGGATTTTCCCAGAAGGGAGAATGGTATAAAAAAAGGCCGCTATCCTCGTCGTACCCGGACTGATTTCCAAAGTAAATTCCATTCAGAAAATATCTCAGCCGTCGGATTAAGGAAATATCTACGATTCACGACAAGTAAGATGCACCGTCCATTTTTACTTTTCTTTTTTCTTTCTTTCTTTTATTTTTTTATTTTTTTTTACTTTCGTCCTATATATGCCATTTTCATTCCACCTCACAGGTCTCGTCTCGTCCCGTCTGGTCCGGTCTCCTCCCTCCCTCCTTCCCTCCCTCCTTCTCTCTCTTTCTCTCTCTCTCTCTCGCCGTCCAACTGTACGGACTCTCGGTTTCGCCGCGAAAAGGAACGGAGCGGACCCGGTCCCTCGCCGTCGCCGGTGCGAGAATGCCTCCCCCACGCGCCGCCACCCCCGACGTCGCCTGCGACGAGAGCTCCGGCGCCGACGCCGGCGCCGGGGAGATCATGCTGTTCGGGGTGCGGGTGGTCGTTGACTCGATGAGGAAGTGCGTGAGCCTGAACAACCTGTCTCAGTACCAGCACCCGCAGGACGCGAATCCGCCCAACGCCAGCGGCGGGAGCGGCAACAAGGAAGAGGCCGGCGCCAAAGGCTACGCATCGGCCGACGACGCCGCGCACAACCCCGGCGGTGGCCGCGAGCGCAAGAGAGGTATGCATTTTCCCATGTGTTCTCGTCGGAACGATCGGTCTTCGGAGTATCGCATCCGTAGGGGTATCGGTAGCAATCGGTCTCCAAAGTGCCTGATTTGAGATTTACTTACCTGCATGCGATGTGATCGCTGCTTTCTGCAAACTTCTCATCATCCGTCATCACTCGTCATTTCCATTATTGTAGCTACCTTATTGTTTTTTTTTATCCGATGCGTTTCCCTGGGAATCATCGATTTCGATAAATTAATCTCAACCTCCAATGAATTAGTTTCGACGTTGAGGATTGGTTAAGAGCTTTGAGTACTTTATCAGTTGTTCAACGAAAGGCTGATTCGATTTCAGTCTTCAAATATTGATCTGAATGTTCAAAAATCGCTGCTTTCGCTAGTTTATATCGGTTGGATCCTTCTCTTTTCCTGCTAATGTTTAGTTATCGTCGTTAACATGTACAAAGAAAGTCATCTGATGCCTTAATGGGATGGAACTTGGCCATACGTGTGTCTGAAATGCGTTAATTGGGTTTTGTCTGTGGACTTCATCAGGAGTTCCTTGGACAGAGGAGGAGCACAGGCTGTTCTTGTTGGGATTACAGAAGGTGGGGAAAGGAGATTGGAGAGCGATATCCAGGAACTTTGTGAAGACCCGCACGCCCACTCAGGTCGCGAGCCATGCCCAGAAATATTTCCTGCGCCGAAGCAACCTCAATCGCCGGCGGCGTCGGTCCAGCCTCTTCGATATAACCACCGATTCTGTACGTATCTCATCAACTTCTAGATGGCCCCTTTATTATCTTTGAAGGTCGTCTTTGTTCCCGTTGGCTGATGAGGATTCGGCGAAATTATCGTGGAAGTCGACCTAGACCAATAGAGTCTTTTCTTAGGTCTAGCTTCTTCATGTTGAATCAAAGTAAACATTTTTAATTGACTTAACGTCCTGCTTTGATCGAGGCACCTAATCACAACCTTTCTTTTTCTTAGAGAAAATAGAATGAGATAAAAGAAGAAATGACACCGTGGTTTTATGGAGCTCATGTCTAGATGAACTTATCAAGTGGCTTGATGAAACATGGATCTCTTGAATAGCTGCCATGAATCTATGGATGAGTTTTCCTTAAGCTAACTGTGTCATTTTCTTTCTTTCTTTTTTTTTTAAGAGAAGGTGCGGGAGGAGGTTACTGTTTTTTATTAGGGATTCTGGTTTTAACAACAAAATCGAGGAAAGATTTAGTGTGTCAAGTTAGACATCAATTATGTGCTAATGGTGGATTTGGTTTCTCGGATTTAGAAAAGCCAATTTGTTTACTGAGGAGTACTAGGAAAAAGCTCGCTCTTCCATGTGCAAGGCTCTTAAAAAAATGAGCGGAAGGTCGTGTTGCTCTCTTGCTGTGTCAATTTAAAAAATTAGTACCCACTGGCAACCTTTATCTTTCTAATCTTCTCTTTGACCCACCTTTTGGTCCAAAATTTTAATCTTTCCGTTCAAATCGCAATTTTTCTGATGCTTCGCGTCCATATTTTACAGGTGACTGCGAGTACGATGGAGACCGAACATGTTCCTCATCAAGATAATACATATCAGATGAATCACTTGCCTCGGCCTTATCAAGATAATACATATCAGATGAATCCCTTGCCTCGGCATCCGCTTTTGCAAGATACTTGCAACCCTAATGGCTATGTTACAATGGCCCCTTTCGCGATGCCGATTGGACCAGCAGCATTTCCAATTCCTGTTCAGAATCAGGTCCCAAATCTAACTCTAATGCAAGGAGGCGGGCTCAGTGATTCAAAGTCGAAACTCATCCAGCCGACACCTCTTGTCCCAATCCCTCACGCTCCACTTACCTCCGATCCAAGTGCAAATTCGAAGTCAACAATGGAGCCTCTGTCTCTATCCCTCAATCTCTCCCTGCCTTCAGATCAAGGAGATTCCCCTTCAAGTCATACATCCTTCCAGGCGATGTCCGGCTTCCGCGGTGGGGAGAGCATAATCAGTGTGGCTTGAGAATCTTTTTATCTTGATAGAAAAAAGGAAGGGGGTTCATGTTTAGATCATTATCTGGGTAAAGATAAGATAAGGGGGTGTATGGGCGACTGAATTTGATTTGCCAAATTGTTGTACAGAGCATGGGGCGACAAAGTAGAACATTGCCATGTGCTTTTTCTTTCTATTTAATGCTCTATCTCCATCAGGTATCTGTTAAGTTTGTCGGCTTACATGTGACTGGAAAAAATAACATCATCGATCTTTGGCTCGTGTTCGTGTTTCCTGCTTTGTGCTGAACTTTTGGTCTCTATGGACCCTTGAGGGCGGAAAGAATCTGTGTGGACGACCCGTGAAAGCAAACTCGAGACCTCACATGTCGAAAGGTAGCCTATGGAAGTTTCATCGAAAAAGGATGGGAGACTTCGTGGGGGTTCGAGTTTACAAATAAAACCCAAAGAAATTGCTATCGATTGCCTGGCCTGGCCTAGTTGGGCTTTACAAATGAGTGTAACCTACATTTGACGAATGGGTACGGGGGTTTCTACAGTCTCTTCCTGAAAAAAACGGTCGTGTCACCGTATATAGCATCGTACTTTTTACGAAAAAATTGTCAAAAAAAGTTATAATTTTATTGTATATTTTGCCAATCAAATCCTTAATCTTTTCAATTTTTGCTAATTGAGTCTATTAGGCTAATTTCAATAGGAATTTGCTAACATTGACATTTTTTAATATATATATTTGTCTTTCTCCTTTCTTTTGCTTGTGACTTGCCACAAGCGAGACATGGCCGGATGAGGACAAGCCCCGTTGAGGGCTCCCCTTGCTAGATCTAGTGAGGCCAATGCTCTCCGGGTCTTTGCCTTGACTCGCCAAAGCTTGCCCTTGCCTGATTAAGCCTTGAGTGAGGCCAATCCACTCGGGCATCTATAAATAGAAGAAGAAAGGGAAAAAAAGGAAAAAAAAAGTCAGAAGAAAAAATTAGAAAAAAATATTAAAATATTACGATTGAGACCCATATGATATTTTATCCAACGGCGATCATCAATGATTCCTCCCGAGCCCTAAAAAGCTCAGAACTTATAATCCAAGATCGGAACCGTTTCCTTAGCATCATTTGATTGGGCCCAGTCGGGGGAGTAGAGCCCAAGAAGGAGACCGGCCCATTGTCGATCACTCCCCATCTCCAAAGCACGCCCATTTGCGGGCCCGTCAGGCCGTTGGACCCCCGATGTACGATGATCATTTAGAGAAGGAGAGAGAGACTGAGAGAGATGGGGCGTTGGATGGGTGGGAAGGAAGTGGTTGATCAGCTCAACTGCCCCCTTCCCCCTCCCTCTTTAATGTCGTCGAACGTCTTCCTCCCCTCCAATTCCCTCTCGATCCTTCAGATCTCCCGCAGGCGTCGACCCCCTCCTGCATCGCTAGTCCATCTCAGTACTCTCTCCTCTTCGTGTTCCCTGGAATGGCGGGCGGTGTCTTCTCCGCCCTGAGGCGCCTCTACCTCTCCGTCTACAACTGGGCCGTCTTCTTCGGATGGTACTCCTCCTCCTCCTCCATTGCTCTCTCTCTCTCTCCCCCGGTCCGAGTACGTCCTGATTTCGCGCTCCCCGTTTCGTTTTTCAGGTCGCAAGTCTTGTTTCTCGCCGTCAAGACGCTCCGCGAGTCCGGCCACGAGCACGTCTACGGCGCCGTCGAGCGGCCCCTCCAGCTCGCTCAGACCGCCGCCGTCTTGGAGGTATGCGCATCCCCGCCGCGCCGCATTGATCTCTTTGTCTCGTGGAGGTGTGTGCTGATTTAATGAGGACGCCTCTTGACTACGAGCAAGGTTTTAGAGGTTTCTCGGGAGTTTGGTTTAGTGCTTAACTAGTCATTATCGATTTGTCGGAAAAAATGCGTTATCCGAGTCGAAAGTTCATTTCGACGCATGAATTGCTTTCTCGTGGCTGAATTACACTCTTCCTTGCAACGTTGATTTCCGTCGAAGATGGCTTCTCACGTTTCTCTCTCTCTCTCTCTTTGTTGTCCCCATTTCCGGGTTTGTGGATTGGATCTCCGGTAGATCCTCCATGGTCTTGTTGGTGAGTTGAAATCTCTCTTGCGATTATCGAATGGAATTTGTTCTGTTCACATTACACGGATGCTGTTTTAACTCCGGATTTCTCCTTAATCTTCTGTTTGTAGGTCTGGTTAGGTCTCCGATAACTGCCACCCTGCCTCAGATCGGTTCGAGATTGTATCTAACCTGGGGCATCCTCTATAGTTTTCCCGAGGTGATTCATCCTACTCGTGCAATCTCGTCGCTCCAACTTAATGTCGTTGGGCATTGTAATTTAAGCCGAACTCATGAATGTTCTCGTACTGACGATGTCGTGCTTCTTATGGACAGACTCAGAAACACATCATGGTTAGCTCCTTGGTGATTAGCTGGTCGATCACTGAGGTAAACACAGTTTTATTGTGCTCTTGCTCCGGTAGCCAACTGCACAAGTTCTTACCATTTAAGACAAGCTTATGTCTGAGCATATGCCATAGATACATAAACCTGCTTTTATGTATGGGTACGAATTGACTAAAAAGCGAGATGAACGGTGACAACAGGGACTTGGCATCATAAACTTACTCTATACAATAAATGACCTTGGATTTAGTTTCCATACACTTGGCATCGATAAAAAAGCACTTGCCTTAATCTGCTATGCATTTTGTTATATTCGATTCAGATGTCAGAATATTGGTCCTGTTATGACAATGTAATTGACATATACTTCTGAAACTTCCTTCTCGTAGCACTGCCAAACTGACATACGTTATGTGTTTATCTTATCTGACATTGATTTCTTCCTAGTTCCTGCATGGTATGATTTTTTAATGCAATTTGTCTCTCTATCATCTGGTTGATGTAATTTGATACTCTCATACAACTCGTTGTATTGATTTTCTCCAGAGTCTGATAGATTAATTTTGATATCTTGATATAACGTATGTCATAATGTAATTATCACTATGTAGTATGTGGTTAAATCTATGCTGCTATTTGGATAAACTTGGTGTATTTTCTCCAATTTATGATCTTCCTTCAAACCATTGCCTCTCTTTTCTATTACCTTACACATGGTGGTTCTAAAATAAGAATCAATTTATCTTTAGTAATTGCTTTCTATATGCCCTCAACGCAACATAAGAGTTTCTAATGGTTGATTGTAGTCCATTGTCAATTATCATATTCCTCATGACTTCTTTTACCTCAATTTATCTTTTAGTCAGAATTTTTTGTTCAAGAACATGATGTAATATTCTAGCCTTGTTCCTTTCATAAGTTCTCAATTTGGTATAATTCTTGAAAACAGTACTGAGGACTGAAAGGGTCCAATGAGTTTCTGACTTTGCTTGTCTTGCACTGTCTGTAGTCTGTACTGCTAGGTTATTCATATTGATGTCATACTGAAATTTGCAACTGTGGAAAAACTCAGAGGTTTAGTGCCTTATGGAATAATTATGCATATTTATTTTTGACAGATTATCCGGTACTCTTTCTTTGGCATGAAGGAGGCTCTAGGTTTTACACCATCATGGCTATTGTGGTTGAGGTAATAAGAGATTAGTTTTTGCCTATTTAAACTCTTAGAGAGGCTTGATCTATCTGATATTATATTGCCGTACCTTTTCTGAATGATATGTTTGCACTGTGCAGGTACAGCACCTTCCTGGTGTTATATCCAACTGGCATTGCCAGTGAAGTTGGGCTAATCTATGTTGCACTTCCATACATAAAGGTTTTTCTTTCTTTTCATTCTTTTTTAACTGCCAATTGTAAAATGATGAGCATGCCACTTTATTTGGCATTGTATTCCCACTCTGCTCAAAGACAAGGTTTTATAATTCATTTATCATCTTTTGGTTGGTTTTGATGTTTTATGTCTGGCTTATTGCGCCAAAGATTTGTTGGATTGAAAAGACCAAATTGTCTGATAATTTCTGCAGCTGTATTAGCTATGTTGGAGTTAGGAGCTCTACATAGGCCCTTTAATTAAAGTTCTTTGTAGATAGGACTAGTAAATGGTCATTTGCCTCAAATCTGAAATACTTGCAGACAATGAGTGTGTGCCCGGCATTGCCCTTATTCATGGTTTCATTTTCTGCATGTGGCTTTGTACGGTTCATGTGCAGTCTTAAATCAGATGCATCACTTACCTTTTTGACATACTCAACATCAGATACAGGCTTGCCTCTGGCACATTTGTTTGAGAATTGGCATCTGGTGACTGACTAAATATTGGTCTATGCAGAAATCTGAGAAGTATTGCATAAGAATGCCAAACAAATGGAACTACTCTTTTGATTATTTTTATGCTGCTATCCTTGCTCTTGGGATCTATGTCCCAGGTAAGTGTGAAGAATTTGCATTCTTTATTTTAATATTTATTGAAGCTTTTATCTGAGAGAAGCAACGAAATATCGGTGCAGGGGGTCCTCACATGTACAGCTATATGGTTGGGCAGAGGAAAAAGGCTTTGGCCAAATCAAAGAGAGAGTAAAATGGGACAATGATTCGGCAATGCCACATGATTGTCCAAAACTTGTAATTTAGTTTTGTTTTATGTACTATCAACGCTATATTAGTTGTGTGGGGGGAGGGGGAAGGTTTATTTGTGCTGTCTGTGGATTGTTTCATTTGAACAATTTAAAGCAAGTTCAGAATTTTAATATATATCTTCCTTTCATTTTTTTTTTTCAAATGGGATAATTTAATTTTGGCCTTCTTTTTTTTTTTGGTCAGATTCTATTTTAACACTCATATTTTTGCTTCCTTTCATTTTTTTCCCCATTCCAATCTCCTCAAATGGGATTTGAACCCCTCACCTTTCCAATTTTGAATGATGGCCTGGTTAATTTTTTGGCCTTCTAACTTGTGCAATTTTTACAATTTTTGACCTGTAACTTCTCTTTTTTGCCCCCTTGTGTGATCAAGTCCTTGAATTTGCTGATTGTGGAATGTGGTTCTTCCTTCTCTTATCATTACTTACTCAGTCAAGTTGCTGACATGCAATTACCTCCGTGGATCAGGTAAATGATATGTTGGTGCTGAAGGTGGATTGCATAAATAATGTGGTTGCATATACTTGTTTTAAATTTATATGTGCTCAGAATGCTTCTTTGTTCTTGATATTGCCACTTTTGTCTTGTCTTGTACACGTCCAGCCCCACCCCCTTGCTCCTTTATGCATAATGACCTGTGTAGATGAATGTTAGTCAAGTCTCTGAGTGTATGCCCGGCTATCATGCCTGGTGTTACACTTGTGCCAACTGAATGACATGTTGTGATTGATTGCATATTTGATACCCATGAGTATCTTTTTAATGGAACATATTTCTCTATACTGCAAGCTGTTCGTTGCCGCAGATTCATCTTCATTTGCCATTATTGTTCGTGTGTTTTCTTTGTAGTTGTTAAGTCAGTGGAAAAGTTATTTTTAATGTGCATGCTGCATGTTGGCAAAACAAAAGCAAAATTGTGTTTGACAGTCATTTCTTAGTCTAGGGAGCTTGGATTGGAGGAGAATAGGAGAACAGAGGGGGTTCTTAGCCTGAAGTAAGGGGTGCTACTCAGGCCTTCGTATAACAAAGCGGATTAGTTATTCTCTCTTCTTTTCTCCAAATAATAATCTTATTAGAAAATAGTCATAAATTAGAATGAACGCATAAAATATTCTCAAAGAATAAATAAGAAATTTTAGATTGGATTCACCTGATATTTAAATTGGCTTAATCAATGGCCTAAGGGCGTTAACATTCGATTGTCAGAATATTGGACGGCGCGGATCGAAAACTGATGTTATGTAGGATGGCTAAAAGAAAATCTAATGACTCCTCCATAAATACAGACGTTAAACTTTCATCTCTCTGCCCCTATAAAAATGGTTGTTTCGAACATAGTAATAAAAACCACTTTCCGGTCGAAGATTGCGTCGATGAGTGAGCTTAGAACAACAGTGAATCAATGATCATTCTCTGTTCTTATAATTTCGAAAGTCATTAGCTTGTGATTGCAGGTAACGCCACCAGAGATATTATGTCCATCAAGCGAGTAATTATGGGAATGCTTGTGGCCATCGTGCTTTTTGAGTTCGCGACGGCAACGACCAAAGA
Source organism: Eucalyptus microcorys (assembly GCA_014182515.1). Classification (NCBI taxonomy): domain Eukaryota; kingdom Viridiplantae; phylum Streptophyta; class Magnoliopsida; order Myrtales; family Myrtaceae; genus Eucalyptus; species Eucalyptus microcorys. Next base: position 26,653,571 of record CM024572.1, read on the forward strand.
TTCGAGTCGTCTCAAGCGCCAACTCAGGGCGTTTGCTGAGAAACAAAAACGCGAATGCCTAGATTTATGTCATGATACAAGCAAATGTGGTGACAATAACAAGCAAAGTAGAAAGTACGATAACAGATGTCATGACTCTTGTGATGCCTTTTGCGCTCTATATTGGTACGACCCGCGAGCGTGGATCCTTATGGAGACAATCCCAATTAAAGAAGCCCGAGGCCAATAATTTTTTAGATTAGTATAGCTCGGTTCCATATGTTACGCTTAATAGTTACCGTCCCCTTACATATTTTGCCATTGTGCGTGCTCTCTTCTGTTCTTCCGCTGTTAATCGGACGAAATAATAATATTGTTTTGTATCAAATGCATGTACATATTTGATTTTATAAACCAATAAGCTTGAACAAACTTCATGTTTGAGTTATGAACCTAGTTTGGCCCGTGTCTTAAGTGATTCATGAAGTTAGGGTTGTATTTCTTATGCACAGATTTGTCTATACATATGGGCTCTCTCACCATAAAAATATAGCGATTCAAAAGCAAAACATTCGAAGGAAGGACCATCATGGTAAAAAATAAAAGGTCGAATGACCAATATGATGTTTTATCTACTCCAATGCAAAAAAAAAAATAAATAAATAAAACCTGGCTTCACATCATATATGGCTGTTGGTGGTGTATCAATCTAACAAGTTTTACAACTTGACTAAACTTTTGTGTCAAATTTTAGGACCTATTGTGCACTTATACCTAAATATAATGACTGAAATGAATAAAAGTAAGTGCACCGGTGCAAAGACACTAGTTCTATTGAATTCACCTACACAACATACAAGCCTTTTTCTGACAAATCCTATTGAAGTGTGATTTCTTATTTAATTTGTCTATGAGTTCATCTATTTCACAATGGAAAAAGATCAAATAAGAACCCGGAATGCCTCAATTTTTCAAATAAAAGATTTAAAAGTGTTTTTATTTTCTCAAATAAGGGTATGAGATGGATTTTATTTTGAATGAAAGCCTAAGTGGTATGACATGACCTTACTGGTTGGTCAAAGACATTTCCCTCCTTTACATTTTTTTCTTAAAAAATTTTCTTTCCTTTTTTCCTTTTCCTTTTTTTTTATAAAAAGAAAAACTAAAAAAAAAAAAACACACAATAAAAAAGAAAAATGAGGCGGGAGGGCTGCCCCACCTGCATTTTTTTTTTTTTAAAGTTTCAGCCTTTTTTCCGAAAGAAAAATAGAAAAAAGAAAAAAAAAAGAAAAAAATAAAAGAAAATTACAAAAAATAAAGGACAAAAATGTCCATGATCGATGAGGTCAGACCCTTCTATGAGATTGACATGGCCATTCAAGCCATTATTTAAAATAATGTTTACTTCAGCTATTTATTTGAGAAAATAAAAGCATTTCAGGCTTTTATTTAAAACAAAGTCCACTCTAGGCTATTATTTTTAAAAAAATGATGACACTTTAAGCTTTTATTTGAAATTTTCCTTTTTACAATTGTCTATCATCGAGATCTATCGTAAAAAACAATAGGCGCAAAAAAATGCTTGGTCACACACTATTTTAGGGCATTAAACACTCTGATTTATTGACTTGGGGGTCCATTTTTTCCCTAGGCTACGAGGCATTAAACAACATTGGGATTGTGTTTAGGTGCGAAAACAACGTCCCTTGTGGTTTTATCAATAATGGGTGGGGTTAATGATGCAAATGGTTCCTGAACTTTGGTCAACTGTATAATGTGGTTCCTAAACTTTAAATTTGTTCAATATAGTCCCTAAATTTTTTGTACATGTTCAATTAAGTCCTTGAGCTGTATGAAAATATTTAGTGATATCGTTTCATTAATTCAAATTCAAGGATAATATTAAAAATTCAGTTAAAGTTCAAGGACCATAAACAATTTAAACATTCAATTCATTGCATGTGAAGTCAAAGTTTAGGGACTATTTGTATTATTTACTCTAATGGGTGTGGTTGTCTATGTGATCCATTCAATATCGGGTTTCAAGTTAGGATGATTGCATGTCAAAATCTAGGAATGGATTAGGTCTATAGATCTTTCTAAAATTGTGGGTGATTTGGAACGTGGTTAATAAATGCCGGTTGTATATGGACGTAGAGAGGGAGGAGAGAGGGAGGATTTATGGAAGTCCCTCTACAATTTGAATGCTGGATGACGAGTTGGTCCAAGTTCTTGTCCTCTTGTCAATTGCTCCTTGCTATATTTTTGCACATTAACGCGTCGAATTACACCCTCTTCTTCCCCTATTTCTTACTGGTCTCCCTCAAAGCAGAAGCTGTAGCGAGAGAGTTCCCAGAAGAAATTCAATGCTTGAAAGCAACCGTAAACAAACCATAAGTTTAGCTAAAGAAGCTAGAATGAACAATAAATTGGGCTACTCAATGCACATGCCGTTTGGTTAGCCTGTTAACCTGACCAATCGGCCCTTGAGGGCATCCTCAACGATGGCAGCATTGATCACCAACAAAAAAAATGATGAAGAGGAAGAGGATGGTCGTCATGTACAGCTCATCCGTATATAGTTATATGAAAATAACATTTAATTAGGCATAGAATGAGTAGATTAGCTAAGTAGCGGTTTCACATCACGAATGCGTGTAATTGAAAAATTAGAATGAATTACTAACCTAATAAAGACTTTTTACTCAGAAAATACTAAGGAAAAGAAGCAGCATAATAAGATCCATACTTCATAGCTCCTAATTCCATATCATAAAACAATTATAATTCAGTGTCTATCCTTTGCCAAGAAAAAAATCATAAATATAAATTCCCATTGATCAAATTATTTTCCCTGTCTTATTCGTTTTTACTCATAAAATGCGTCATGAAAAATCTTCTCACATCAAAATAAACAAGTCATACTAATAACCACAAATTAGCTATCTTTGACAATTTATTGAAATGACTTCAAATTTGAATGTTTTTACTCATATGTTGAGTAAAAAGATACTGTAATAATAGTTTGCAATAATTCACTTAGTAAAGTAATAGTCAACAGGACTTATTTTTCCAGTTTAGTTAATAAATAACTTCATTTTGGAACACTTATTAGGGTACATGTTAGTTAAAAGTTATGCTAACAATATTCGAATAAATAAGACATATTTTGCAATGAATTGCTTAGTAAAATAATACACTAAAAGTTTGAAAACTTGTCATAAAAGTGTGATTGAATTCTAAAACTTTCAAAAGTAATTAAGTCCTAAAATTTTTTACGAAAGTACAATAAGGTCTTAAAACTTTCAAAAAATGCAATCGAATCCTAAAGCTTGTCAATTAAGTCTTGAAATTTTCAAAAAGTGTAATTAACCTAAGGAATTAATTGAACTTTAAGAAATTTTTAAGACTCAATTACACACACATGCAAGTTTTAGAATTTTCAATATACTTATCCCAAAAAAATTAAATTGGCCAAAGAAAAAATCAATAAAAGTTAAAAGAAAAAAAAATCTAAATACTCACTTTTAACTAAAAATGACATTATGTGATTTTAATTGTCCTTCTAGTGCAATAACTAACTTCATCCTTCTTTTGTTTGCTTTTCCTAAACTTTGAAAAAAAAAAGAGGTTTGTTTTTAGTTTTTGAAAGTATAGCCAAATGTTCATCCACTATTTCATTCTAAAGAAGAATCAATGTGGTTGGTAGCAGAAAAAATGAAATAGGCGGGGGAGTAAATGAAAACTAGTTAAGAATTAGGAAGAAAGCGAGTAAGGTGCTTCAAACCTCTACAATAATGATCTTCTCCACTCAATAATGTGCGTAGACTGTTGTTCTAGTGATTCTTGAGATATTTCAATCCAATATCAAGTCCCAAATGCAATGTTCTTGATGGTTCTTTTCTTCCATAGATATCATCCTCATCATGGACCGACACTGGTTCTTCATAGCCATTACTTCGATGAAAATTTATAGTCACACTTCTTGCCAGTCGATAGATTTTCACATCAACCCAAAAAAAAAAAAAAAATCACAACTTATCCTACTTTTATATCTAGGGTAGCCATGATATCTTTTTAATAGCAAAACATAGACATATCATTGTCTACTAAGAAACCAACGTAATTGATTGTGACCAATTCACTAATTTCTTCATGATTTCACTAATCTCTTCTCCCAATCACACCTATATACCATAGCAACCAAATATGAGATACACATAGAAAATAAAAAGGATTAGACAAAAGCTTTGGTGTAAAGAAAGAAGGATGGGGGACAGAAGCTGCAAAGGCAAAAGCTAAAGGTGCATGCTATGAACAGAGGAAAATTCTATAGGGAAGTACATTTAGAACTTGTGCAAATTGCAGTTGGTGACCAAAGATGTCAATAGTGATTACAGAAGTGTTAGGAGAATTCAACCCTAACCAGATTTCAACGGTATAAGTACTAGTTAAGCATCACATGTTGCTTTAAGGCTATGTCATCTCAAGGCGCTGCTAAATGGAACGGTCTTAACAAAGGGCTCATGGACATGGTCAAGCAAGATACAAGAGTAGGAAAGGGAAGAGAATTAAAGTGCAATCTAGCATATTGTCCCAAGTTTTATAGGTACATGAGTAAGGTAGTCATTTATTAATCAAAATGGATTTCTTAATAAACCTTGCAATTTCACATCTCATTTGGTGAGGATGATCTCGCATAATGACTGATATTGCAATGACAATGGAAAGCGTACAGATACATATGATTCATCTTAATGAATATTATTTTGAAATACAAGAGAAATTCAGCATGCACAAATTTCAAATCAATAATCACTAGGTTAAGTTTCATGTTGCGGTGGAAGACATTCAAAAGCTAGTTGGTTTCATTTATTTCATGAAAAATGAATGGTTTGAAAATATTTTCTTAAAAAATTGTTTGTATCGTTGGAAATAATTAGCCAACAAAAATTATTTCATTATCGACGACCATTTATGTCTAAACATTTTTGTGGATAATGAAAACATTTTTCGCCCATCCATATTTATAAGCGATATAAAAAATCATTAATAGAAAATACTTTCTAAATTATTCATTTTCCAATCATATCACACTGTATAATTTTCTCCACATTTCAAAGGCCTCCAACTGTAAATATACTTTTTATCTTAGCATCCTTGCATCCGGTTCCACCCTCAACCCCATTCCTTGCCAAAACTGAAAATCCTCGCCGGTTTTAGTGGAACATGAGTTTGTAGACACTTCCAAGCTCATACAGAAACCTTGAAACTTCATAGAGTTAGAAATGTACGAGCAATCTTCTCGAAAGGGAAAATTATTCAAAAAGTCATAAATCTATTATACTTTTATCAATTCAATCCTTAATCTTTTCAATTTGCTAATTGAGTTTTAAACCTTTTAACTTTTTACCAATTGAGTTCATCCAGCTACTTTTAGCTAACCATTCCATGTGGCATTGCTAACGTGTTGGGAAAACCTAGGGCAACAATTCACTAATAACTAAACCCAATTCAGAATCAATTTCTCTCCTAAAGATAAATCAACCGAAATTATCTTAATCCTAGCAACAACTAGCAATATATAATGCCCAAATGATGAGGAAATAAAGTTAACAAAAACACCAAGAATTTAATATCAAAAACTTCCACTAATCACGAAAAATAATAGGATACACAATCTTATTCTCTAACCACACACTAGAGATTCAATATCAATATTACAAGCATATTTTATCACCATAAAGGTGGATAAATATAAATGAAGTAAGAAAATCCCAAGCACAATTGGAGAATTTGGATGAGGTCTACAATGAACGAAAATAATCAACTCGTAACCCTCAGTCTCACAAACAACATATTCAAATTTAAGCCAATTCCATTAACATTTGGCCCTCGAATCGAGATTACAAAGATTCAGCCTTATTTTGTTTTCTTCTTCCCTATTTCGGTGCTCTTTGGCCGGGGGCTCTCCATTTTCTTCTCTCTCCTCACTTGCACACACCTACACAAACCCCACTTACTTTTCTTCTTGTTCTTTTCTTTGCTTTTTGACTTTTGCTCCTTTTTTCTTTTGTTTTAATGTTAGCTAGGCCCCACGTGAAGGTGAACACAACCAACATAACGCTAATGTGATAATTTTTTATAATATTTTTTTTGAAATTTTTATTTTATTTTTATAGTTTTTCCTTTTTTCTTCCTTTTGTTGGTGGCTGCCTGTGGGCCTTGCTTGGGTGAAGGGGAGCCCTTGTCGAGGCTCATTTGCCCAGCCATCGCCTGTGATTGGTGGCTGACCTATGGCAAAAGGAAGAAGAAAGGAAAAATCAGAAAAAAATACTAAAAATTGTTCACGTTAGCGTTGGTTATGCTATATAGGATATTCAGTGTTCACCTTAACGAATTTCAGGTCAAAATTGATTAAATGAATTCAATTGGTAAGATGTAAAAAAATTTAGGATTTAATCAACAAAATTGAAATGTTTATGAGTACAAGAGGTTGATGATTTTTTTTTGGATAATTTTTGTTGTTTCTAGAGCACGTAGCAACTTTGGAATAGTTTGTAGAGCACTTGCCTAATATTGGAAATTTATACTGGCAACAATATAGAGCATTGGAAACCATATGCCTCACATGGACATCGATATTATTTTATATGAGGAATACACATACCACAAAGCAGAGGCCAGGCTGTTCTTATTATGCTGGGTCATAACATATGCATCTCTTCCTACGGGACTGGAACTAGAGAAATGGATTCTGACAGATTAATTTGTCAATTCCCCATTTCGATTTCATGATCTTGAAAATATACTGGGGTTCACCTTTGGGGTCATCCATTAAACATATAGGAGATTACATAGATTAATTTTTTTTTTAAAAGGCGCCTACCTTCACTGACTTTCACGTGATTGGAGACTCAAGACTATAGCAAATTGGAAGACGTAATTTGTAATGTACTCCGACCAGCCAAATGCGGAAGAGACAAAAATAACAGATCATCTGGGAGAGGAGGATTAATGATAAACTCCTTGCCATTTTTCACTGGGAGAGGAGGATTTATAGTCAAGTTGAACGAATTCCATATATTTAGGAGATGTATAAGTGCACGCTATAATTAGCCGAGAAAAAAAATCAAGAACAAACGCAAAAGAAAGTATCCTCGTCGACGACGCAGACAGCTCCAATGGCGTTCTCTCATCAATGAATGGATGAACGTACACCCAGAGGAAGGTTAGATACCGAGTCGAGTTAGGTGCCTGACACAAGTCTCTCTCTCTCTCTCTCTCTCTCTCTCGCTACTCTTCTCATCTTTCCAAGATTGTGGCGGAAACAGGCAGGAACATCAGCGCCGACCGCGCGACACGTGAAACTTCCCGAACGAAAAACCTTAAACACAGGAACCAATAAACACCCGCGCGCACGAACGCAGGAGAGATAGCCAGGAATGGAGAGGAGGGTGGACAACAAGTGGGCGTCGACGATCGCCAGCATATGGATCCAGGCCAGCTGCGGCGCGTCCTACACCTTCGGCATCTACTCCTCCACCCTCAAGTCCTCCCAGTCCTACTCCCAATCCACCCTCGACACCGTCTCCGTCTTCAAGGACATCGGCGCCAACGCCGGCGTCATCTCCGGCCTCTTCTACTCCGCCGTCACCGAGAAACGCGGCGGCCGCTCCTCCGCCGGCGTGGGGCGGGGGCCGCGGTCGGTGCTCTCCCCCGGGCCGTGGCTCGTCCTCCTCGCCGGGGCCGTGCAGTTCTTCGTCGGGTACTTCTTCATCTGGGCCTCCGTCGTCGGACTGATCGACCGGCCGCCGGTCGCGGCGATGTGCCTGTTCATGTGGGTGGCGGCTCACGCGCAGACTTTCTTCAACACCACCAACGTGGTCAGTGGCGTGCACAACTTCTCCGATTACAGTGGGACGATTGTGGGCATCATGAAGGTATGTGCGGATGTGATTGCTGTGGGCTGTTTCCAGAATTTCGATTTGTGGCTTGTGTTATTTGCAGAGAGAGAGAGAGATCGAGTTTGTGTGTGTCCAAATCAGAGTTAAGAATTTTTCAATGTTGCCGATTGATTGTTCTTCTTTTAGTGCTAATTACTGAGTCAAGGTGTTGTGATTAGTCCATATGTGTACTTGGAGTGCCTCCACATGACATTGCAAGGATTGTTCTTTTGATATCTTGATGAATCTGGGAAAGCATGTTTTAAACTCCACGCTTGTTCTTGGCAATGACATGCTTCATTCTGTCGCCCCCACAGACGTGTCAAGACGAAGACAGGGTCCTGAATTAAAGTTTAAACAAGAGGAACCTGAGATTTTATTTCCAAGTTGATCTAGTCACTGCAGTTGATGTGTTCTTGTGAGTGACGGCCGTTAATCTCTGTGCAAATTGTAGTGTGCTTATCATGAGGGAAGACATATAAGGGAAGCCATGTAAGGGGAGATATTGCTGCAGAAATGAATTTTAGAAGTGATTGGAAAGACCTGCTGTTTGGTCCACTTAAGAATATATCTCAAAGGTGAAATTAGGGGAAGGTAGGGAAAATGGTTAAGAATCAATCTGATTGTTAGTTCAAAGGAGGGATTTCATGTGCTAGTCTGCATAGGTTGTGCACAAATGCGTTCTTGAGTGCTAATATCTACCTTGTCCTGGTGCAGGGCTTTCTTGGTTTAAGTGGAGCTATATTAATCCAAGTGTACTACACAGTGCTGAAGGACGAGCCGAGTGCCTTCATTCTGATGCTAGCAATTTTACCGACATCCGTGTCGCTCGTGCTCATGCTTTTGGTTAGAATCTACGACACAAATGCGATGGGAGACAAGAAGCATTTGAATAGCTTCTCTGCAGTCGCTTTGATCATTGCCACTTATCTCATGATCTTAATAATACTGGAGAACACCTTTACCATGCCTTTATGGTCACGCATCCTAACGTTCATAGTTCTGCTATTTCTGCTTCTTTGGCCTCTTAGAACAGCAATTGTGGCAATGAGGGAGGAAAGGGAAGGATCTTTAGAGCCATCATCTTCTGAGCAGAGTCCATTGTTGGACGATCTGCTGCAAGTAGTATCCGAGGAAGTTTCAGAAGACATGAATCTTATCCAGGCGATGCGTACTGGGGACTTCTGGCTGCTGTTCATAGCCATGGTGTGTGGGCTCGGCTCTGGATTAGCCACCATAAACAACATCAGCCAAATCGGAGAATCCCTCGGATACACCACCGTTGAGATTAACACTCTAGTCTCTCTATTGAGTATATGGAACTTTCTAGGTCGCTTCGGAGCCGGATATATTTCCGATGTCTTGCTTTACAAGAGAGGTTACACGAGGCCGTTCTTGATGGCTTTTACCCTGCTCATCATGGCAGCCGGTCACATGATCATTGCTTCTGGCTTTTCCGGAAATCTTTATGTGGGTTCAGTCCTCGTGGGCGTTTGCTACGGTTGCCTGTGGTCGTTGATGCCCACGATCACTTCGGAGATATTCGGTGTTGGACACATGGGAACCATTTTCAACACCATAGCCATAGGTAGTCCGGTCGGATCGTACATCCTGTCGGTGAGAGTGATCGGATACATCTACGATAAGGAAGCGACGGGGGAGGATAACTCCTGTTATGGCACTCATTGCTTCATGCTGTCGTTCTTCATATTGGCTTCCGTTGCCTTCTTCGGTTTCCTGGTCGATTTGGTGTTGTTCTTCCGCACGAGAAGTTTCTATAAGCAAATTCTTCACAGAAGATCGCAGCATTCGCAGCTCACAGCGGCTGGGTGAATTCCTTGATTAGTTTGTTCTGTTTCATGCCATTTCGTTCTCGTATTTGCATTTCGGACCAAGTAAAATTCTGGGCGCTACGGAGTACCCTTATTTCTCTCTCGTTTTTCTTACGGGAGAGAGAGAGAGAGAGAGATCGGTCGAATCATTCGTTGGCTTCGATTTGTCCATATGGAGCAGTTTTCCAATATTTTTTGCTTTCTGCCTTGGCATTCTCTGTCGTTCAGTTGTTGTGCTATCTCTGTTTTCGACCCGACAAATGTCGAACACGACCAGAATTATGTGTTTTATCGGGTGCAGAAGTTAAAGAATCGAAGACGTTCGAAGTTTTATAATTGGCAGGGTCACTTCTGAGGATTGCCTCTTGCGCCTCTGATGCCTCTTTATCCCCATCATCATCACAGGAATAGTGAGGGAGTATATGTGTTCTAGTAGCAACATTGCTCTGTCATTAGGCTTTTAGCAGATGCATATGTCCTGTAAGCATTCGGATGCTCATGGGACAGCAGCTGTAGTTGAGTTTGAAAATCGACAGGAAATGGAAACTCAAACTATACTGGATGAGTTTCGATCAGGAGGCGTTCATACCCGACCGTCCATAGGATCGAAGCATTCAGGTGAAGTGGCTGCGGACCTTCGGCATGATGGCGTCCTGCGGCAACTCCCAGTACGACCTTATGTAGTTCTTGTTGTCACTGATGACAATGCAAACTTGCCTTATCAATGAAGCCAAGTCTATCTTATGCAATTTCTCCAACAGCGTTGATTAGATGTCAAGTTACTGTCTATTGTCGCATCAGAGAATAAAAGAAATACTATATACCATACCTGATGCAATAGTTAAAAAAATGACTTCGTATTTAATCTTCGGAATCACTGAAGCTCCCGGCTAACTTTATTCTACGCACCCATATGATTATTCTTTAGTGCCCCTTTACTCTGTCGGAGAAGAAAAATAGAAAATTCACAAAAAATAACACAGAATTCGCAAAACTGACGGTTTAAAATGCATCGATATAGAAAGAAAAGACACGACAAAATCTCCAGTGAAAGCATACTGTTCATCTAATTTGGAGCAGATGAATCTAAGATGCGTAACATCTCGGTTAGAATTTCGCCCGGTTTCAGATAACTGGAGTCGATCGTGAATGGATAAGATCCAAACGAGCATTCAAGATAACGACAACGTTCGTACAGACAGGTGCCATCGAGTCTCCTTTGTCGTGTTGGAAATCATTGCTCGCTCCGAGTGGAGGTGGAGGTATGAACTAGCCAGGCAGGACCTTGGCCACGTGGAGGCCACACGGCCCAGATGTTCTCCCAGCCGCCACGATCGTCGTCATCATCCGCGAAGACGACAAGACAGTAGACACAGTGGAACCAAGAAAACATCGATCATTACCCAAAGTCAAATCCCACCCGACAACGCAACAGCATTAAACCTCAAGAAGACGGCGGCGGCGGCGGCGGCGGCCACCACTACCACCCTCCTATCCGAGAAAGATGGAGACCCGCCGACGGCACGAGGAGAAGCTGAGCAACAAGTGGGCGTCGACCGCGGCGAGCATCCTGATCCAGTGCACCAGCGGCTCCCTCTACACCTTCTCCGTCTACTCCCCAGCCCTCAAGTCCACCCAGGGCTACTCCCAGTCCACCCTCGACACCATCTCCGTCTTCAAGGACTTCGGCGCCAACTGCGGCGTCCTCTCCGGCCTCCTCTACTCCCGCGCCAGTGATCCCCGCCGCCGCCGTGGCGGGCCGTGGGTGGTCCACCTTGCCGGAGCGGCCCAGAACCTCGTGGGCTACTCCTTGTTGTGGGCATCCGTCGCCGGGATCTTGCGTCAGCCTCCCGTGGCGGCCGTGTGCGTGTTCATGTCGGTCGCCGCGCATGCGCAGAGCTTCTTCAACACCGCCGATGTGGTCACGGCAGTCCGCAACTTCCCTGAGTATAGCGGTACTGCTGTCGGGATCATGAAGGTGATTGATGAGTGTGAATTTAACTTGGTGGATTGGTCATTGTTGTTTTAAATTTACTTTCTTTTCACTTATTTGAATTGAAAATTTTAACCTTGACTGATGTTTAATGATATATAAGAATTGGGGTTTTTGATGTTTTTGTTTTGGATGTGATCCCATAAATTGCATCATGTCATCAGCTGAAACTGTAGCTTCTGTTTTGAATCCTTACTAGTAAAACTGGTTTTTGATCTTGATGCAAGTGCAGCAGAAACTTGAAAGACTATATTACAATTTGTGTATGGACAGTTTTATTGAGCGCTTAAGAGGCACTTTAAATAGTTCAAACCTGTGGAAATTGGACAAATCATTCAGAACAAGATTGTCTATATTTTTAAAAAATGTTCTATTTACCTCTGCTATTGTGTTTTTTCCTTTGCTTCACCACATTTTATAGTTAATAAGTTTAGTTGGATAGTTGTTGATTCCTTTCCTTTGTAGGGATTTATCGGTTTAAGTGGAGCTATACTGATCCAAATATATCAGACAGTATTCAACAATAACCCCGCCGCATTTCTCCTGATGCTTGCCTTGTTACCCACAATTAATGCTCTGCTCCTCATGGGGTTCGTAAGAATATACAATGCGAGCACATCAGAAGAGAAGAAACACCTATATGCTTTGTCCTTGGTTGCTCTCGTTGTTGCAGCTTATCTCATGGTTGTTATAATATTGGAAAACATCTTCAAGTGGACGTTCTTGTTGCATCTCTCAGCGTTAGTTTTGCTGCTTCTGTTGCTATTCTTGCCTGTTTTTGTTGCTGCTAGAGCCCTGCAAGGAGATTTCGGGATTGCTGAGCAGACGCCATCGATTGTAAGTGTGGATGAGACTAGCGACCTTGATCGGCTAGAACACTACAAGAAGGTTTATGGTGGAGAAGAAGATCCGACTGGTTCCGATTATCGGATTCTGCCTGGTGACATTAATGAAGAAATCAGTAAAAATGACAACAACGACCAGCAGCTCGAAAGAGACATTGATTTGTTGCAAGCTATGCGCACTGTTGACTTTTGGATATTATTTCTGGCCATGGCATGTGGCATGGGCTCAGGACTAGCCACGATTAATAACATCAGCCAGCTAGGAGGATCTCTCGGTTACAACAGCGAAGAAGTGAACAGTATGATCTCCTTGTGGAGCATATGGAACTTTCTTGGTCGTTTTGGGGCCGGATTTGTATCAGACTTCTTTTTACATGCCAGAGGGTGGGCTCGGCCATTGTTCATGGCCATAACTCTAGCTGCTCTCACCGTTGGTCATGTGATCATTGGTTCTGGCCTGCCTGGTGCTCTGTACGTGGGGTCAGTTTTGGTGGGTATTTGTTATGGCTCACAGTGGTCACTGATGCCGACGATAACGTCTGAGATATTCGGCGTGGGTCATATGGGCACCATATTCAATACCATCACCATGGCAAACCCTGTTGGATCATATGTCTTCTCCATTAGAGTGATTGGGTATATTTACGACAAAGAAGCATCCGGGGAAGGGCTAAAATGTAAAGGAACGAAATGCTTCATGTTGTCTTTCTTCATTATGGCAGGCGCTACTCTTTTGGGTTCTCTTGCGGCGTTGCTATTATTCTTCAGGACAAGATACTTCTACAGCCAGGTTATACTCAGACGAATACAACATTCCTCAAGGTTGTGAATAGTTAGTTTATTGATGTGGTAGATTACTTCCTGAAGTGGTTTACTCAAGTTTGATTGTGGTCGGTCTTAAAGGCGAGGGAGGCACCATAAGTTGGGTTGGTAATAATAGTCACTTTTTATCTTTCTTATGGAAGTTCAATTTGGGGTTCTTCAAGTGCATTGATTCGCCAAATTGACAAGATGCATGAATGTATGCAGATAGAACCATAATACTAGGAGAAGCTGATCGAGCAATGAGCGAAGAAGATCTCGGTGGGACCTTCAGTTGGAAGGCAAGAGTTAGAAAATCATGTGGTCATGAGCAGAGATTGAAGATTGATCAGCCTATTGAAAATTGCCCAGCCTCAGCCCTTGATGGTGGTCCTCAGTCCATAACACAGACAACTGCATCACACCTCAGAGGCCGGTGCACTTTTTCAAGGAAATTAAAGTGGCATCATTAGCCAAACAATGGAGCCGGATTTAGTACGTCGATTTGGTTAGTGCGAGTGCTGGCCGAGCAAGTGTCGCATAAATAATGCTTGAGCCGAAATATTTTATTATGGCCCTGTTTGCTTTGTCATCTTTAGTGATCCAATGGTAATCTGCCTCTGGCAATTTGGGTTGGTAGGATGCTGTATTGGAACTCTTTCTCTGGCTAGTAGGCTTGTTGTATATCATTTGTGGCACTAATTTTCAGTTCTTAGTGGTCAAGAAACTGAATGAAGTACTTGAAATTCTCTGTTCGAGTGAAGCCATCTTGTTTTATGGTCACTGGATAATATGATAAGGCCAATATTAGAATGCCATAAAGGGTTTCTAGGAAACAGCATAAGCTTTCCAGAAAAGTTAAAAGCATAGACAAATAAGAAAAACCATCAACTCTTTTGGACCTCCTACTCACGTCGCCTGGACAAATTCGTTCTTTCTCAAAAACTTACAAAAAGTCATTTCATCAAATTACCCCCCAAGACCAGAGATCATCGTGGCTTCTTGTGGCAAGATAATCAGAATATCATCTGCAAATGCTGAAGCTCGTTTCCGATCAGTCTTTCGTCTGGCACCGCATCTTCTTGGCAGCCCCAGCCCCGTCTCTCGATTCGGCACCTCCTTGCGCGCCTTCCTCGACAGCCTCGTCTCTGGATTCGCTGGCTCTCTTGGCGGCGGCAGCCGTTTCCTTCGCTTCCTCGAGGGCCTGAATCAACCTCGAGAGACATTTCTCGGCATCATCGTTCGGGGATTTGGGCATAAGGCTCTCGGCAACATCGGCAGGAGTGATCCTCACTTCACTCATCAAGCCGCGAACCGCATCGAACATCGGATGCGTCTCGAGGCTGAGGTAGTTCTTCGCCAGCACCTTGAACCCCTCGAAACAGCAATACGAAAGCTCGATGTGCTTGTCCATCCTGCCACTCCTGATCAGCGCAGGGTCCAAGTTCTCCACGTAGTTGGTGGTGAAGACAATGATCCTCTCCGCTCCACAGGCAGACCACAACCCATCGATGAAATTCAAAAGCCCTGACAGGGTGACCCTGCTGGTGGTATCTACGTACGGGTCTTTCCTGGGAACATCCTTGTTGAGCTTGTCCACGTTGTCGTCCTCCAGTGGCAGCTTCTCGCCCTTCTTCTTCCTCTGCCCCGTGAGGTCGAGAGAGCAGTCGATGTCCTCGATCACGATGATGGACTTGCTCGTCGTCTCGATCAACAGCTTCCGGAGATCGGTGTTGTCCTTGACCGCCGTGAGCTCGAGGTCGTAAACGTCGTAGTGGAGGAAATTCGCCATGGCGGCGACCATGGTCGACTTGCCCGTGCCGGGAGGCCCGTACAGGAGGTAACCCCGCTTCCAAGCCTTCCCAATCCTGGCGTAGAAATCCTTGCTGTTGCTAAACGTCACCAAGTCCTCCAAAATGTCCCTCTTCTTCACGGGGTCCATGGCCATGGTGTCGAAGGTGGCCGGGTGCTCGAAAGCGATGTGGCTCCACATTGTGGACTTCATGGAATGCCACTTGTAACCCGGCGAGTTCGTGTACAGCTTCCTCTGCCTATTCCTCGATCTTATCTCCTTCCCTTCTTTGATCACGTGCTTCAGATAGGACTCGGCGATAACCTCTCTGTGCTTCTTGTGGAATGTCAGCCTGTAGAACCTCATCTCCTGATCCGGGTCGTTACTCAGGGACCGCTGGGGCGGCGACGTGATCTTGTTCGAGGCCCACCAGACCTTGACCCCCCGGTACTCGTCAGTGACCCTCTCGGACTCCTCGATGGTCAGGACCAAGTTTTTGCTGTCCTTGCCCAGCTCGGCCTTGAGCCGCCTGGCGCTCTTGGAGGTGTTCTTGCTCAGGTAGGCCTCCACGGCGGCGTAGGCCTCGCTGCGCCGGAGCCGTTCGCCGGCGTACTCGTTGATGGAGATCTTGATGTGAGAGTGGAAGCAGGCGGTGAGGCGGTGGGTGTACTTCTCGACGTAGCGGCGGAGCTCGTAGGGGCAGTACTGCTGGATGATGGCCCATATGAACATGAAGCTGGCGAGGGCCGAGCCCATGGTCGCCCACATTTCCATCATCGTCGGCGGCATGATGGTGGCCATCAGCATCCGCATGATCGTCGGCCCCGGCAGGCGCTGGTCCAGCCAACCTCTGTATCCCCTCCGTCCGGGAGATGATGGGCCTTGTGGGTCTGTCTGCTTTTCCTTTTCTTGGCTGAGGTTGAGCATGGGACTGTTCATGGATCCTTCTCTCTCTCTCTCTCTCTCTCTCTCTCTCTCTACGGAAGCAGGGGAAGAAGAAGAAGAAGTTGGATTTTGATGGTGAGTTTCACCTGTGTAAAGTAGGGAGGAAAAAGCAGAGGGAGGGGGGCGGAGTAGGGAGAGGGAGAGTAGGTGGACGATGAGGAAAAGGCACCGGTGTTTATCGACATGAACAGATGTGGATTTTTGCCATGATCCTGGTATTGCGATGTTGCTCCCTCTTTTTATATCTTTTTTTTTCTTTCTGTCTTCTTTGTCATTTTTGCTGATATTATATTATATTGCTTATAATTATAAGGGAAAATTCCAAATAAGGACTCGAGGTGGACTAATTTTCTCAAATAAAGATCCCAAATGAACTTTATGTCAGATAAAGACCTAAAGTAGACCTATTATCTCAAATAAGGACCCGAAATGGTCGAATCAATTCCAAATAAGGACCTAAGCTTGTTGGTCAGCCAAATATTCGCTAGCTATCAAGCATGTGACATTTCCAACTACCGGAGTTTGGGCAATTTTATCCAAAAAAAATCTAGGGAAAATTAACAAATCCTAAAACATAAACAAAAAAAAAAACCTAGGTTTTCTACGGTCTTCTTATTCCTTGTACCCACCTCTGCAAAGTCAAAGACCGAAGTTCTCCCCAATCCTTATACCCATCCTCTGCAAAGTCGAAGACCCAAATTCTCTGCTGGTTGAGGCACGAATTCAAAAATAAGAACAAAACCAGATTCTTCTTTCTTTGTTTGCGGAGACGCAAATTCTCCGTCGATCGAGCAAGGCGAGGAGCGACGAGAATCGAGTCATGACGATAACCGAGCAACGATTTGGTTGAGGAGTAGCGAGGGAGAAGAAAGAAGAATATGTAAACATCTAAATGAATAACCTAAACTTAATTAATTTAGAATTTTCTCTGTTTTTCCAATCACAAATTTATGACAAAATTGCCCCTATATTAACTTTCGGAAAATGTTTACCGGCGAGCTAAGGTTCTCAATAGAGATTAACTTAATTACTTTGAGTTCTTATTTGACACAAAATTCACTTCGGGTTCTTATTTGAAACAATGGATCCACTTCAGGTCCTTATTTGACACAAAGTTCACTTTGGGTCCTTATTTGAGAAAATAGATTCACTTTAGGTTCTTATTTGAAATTTTTCCTAATTATAATGGGCTTTTTCTCTTTACTAGTGGTGGCATTACGTGGACAGTGGTCCTGTGGAGCCCGATTATATTCAGACAAGCGGCTGAGAGTGTTTGCCTAGCTCTAATGACAACTTCATATCCTTTACTTTCTATTTCTTTTTCTACGTTAATATCTCAAAAAATTTCGAATAGATATACCATAATAAATTTACCTCCTACTAATTTTTTAACCGTAAAAAATCTCAATCCGATACATTTATGATATTTATACCCTCTATTAATTTCCGTTAGATTATATTAAATTACCGATATATCTTATCACATATTACCTAATTTAGCAATTTAACTGTAAAATTTAACGAAAACTAATGAAATATGAATTTGTCATAAATATACAAATTTGGAGTTTTTTGTGGTCAAAAGATCGTTTTAAGGTAAATTTGCCATACACATACCGATTTAGGATTTTTCTTTATATCTACCCTTCTTAATTTTGCGTAACTTTTTTCCACCACAATTGCTACCATAAAAGGCAATATCGGAATTTACTTGTAGGTATGAATTAAAAAATAAATTATAGTAATATCCTGAGATGCGGAGCAAAAAAAAAAATTATTTTTTCATGTCATCAAAATCAAAGTCGAAATTATTTCATGTTTTGTATCATTCTATGAGATGAGTGGGATGGTTTTTTATTCACTTAGGATGGAGATCCGAATCATCGAAAGCATAAATTAACATTTAATTTAAAATTTATAGTTATAAGATGACAAGGACAGTATATACGTGGATCTCCTTGGATGCTTCCTTGTCCCTCCAGTAAAGAAACAAACTTTTGGGCAATCGCCAATTACAAAAACGTGCCCGGCTTTTTTTATATTATACAAATTGAATGAAAGGAGAAAGGAAACAATTGGGGATTGTCAAAACTAGTTGGGTCTTTTCCATATGTAAGATTCATGACATTTGCTTTTTCGCTTTTGATATCATGAGCAAGCCCACCCTCTGTTGGGTGCTTAGTAATAATTCCTAGTAAAATCGAAGTTTAGTCGATGAAATTGACAAAGACTCCCTTATATTCCTTTACTTATCTTGAGCGAAAATTTTACAATATTGTCCTTCTTTTATCTCAACTTCTTTTTATGTTCATCAATACCATGAAACATCGGCCAAAGAAAAGGAGAAAGATAAACTTTAAAGGAGAGAAGTATGGATTTTGGTTATTTATAGTCCATTTCTGTAAAAATTCCCTACAAAATGTTTTCATAATCAAAATATTATTAAAAAGCAATATTACAATATCTCATCAACTGATCATGTATCTTGATACGCCACGTATGAGATGATGCAAATGCGACAGCTAATTGTACTTGCCTTTGCCCATTATTTTCCATTTAATGTTATGTATTAATTATGATAATCATCCCGTATCATCCAGTTTTGCTAATTCGACCAAAGATATATAATATCATTATTGAATATCACGGTATTAATGATAACCGGCTTTTCTTCCGGATGGGCAATCGGCAATCCCCGGGCGCAATAATGATTGCGCTCAGGGGGAGCTAATGGCGAGGGAGCACGTGGCGGAACGGGAGTGGCGGGAAGGGTAGAACAACAACGAGAGCAAAAGCGGAACAAAGGACGAATTTCGGGTCGGACCTCGGTCACTATCAATCTGACAAAGGACGACAAATCGGGACAATGTCAGAAGTCACGTCGCTCGCGTGGCGCTGCTTTGTCCTGAAGCCACTTCGTCGCGATTCTCCCCTACCGCAACCCCTCTGCCTTTCTCTCTCTCTCTCCATTTCCCCACGCTTTTCACCCGAAAGACGGACACATGGGCACGACTTTCCTTCGAGCTCCGCGGAAACGATATTCGGCGAAAAAAAATGTAAAGGGATAAATATAGTAAAAGTTTTAAAACTATTCACAAAAGTATTTAACTTTTAAATATGTAACTCAAGTCTTTAAATTTGTCGAATTGGTGTAATCAAGATCTTCCGATAATACCATCCAATCTGACTTATCAAAAAATGCTGATGTGAATTTTCTTTTTCTTTTTTTATTATTATATCTCTCCTATGCGGCGTCTTATGGAGCATTAAAATTAGTTAAAGCACTGAAACAGCATTATTTTGATCCAAATTATATTTTTTTACACCAAATGTTAATTAAATTTAGTTTAAAAAATCCAAAATTTAAAAAAGAAAAAAGACACACGATAAATAGAAGAACCACTAGTGAAAAGAAGACAAGACCATCCTCCACCAATGGCTGCTGCCCCATCACTAGTGGGGTGTCGGCGATGGCCGACGGCCATAAGTGGGAGCGCCGGCCCAAGCCCTAGGCTTGCTGCCTATATGTTATTTTTCTTTTGTTTTTACAAAAAAAAATAGTTTTTTTTATTTTTAAATCTAATTTAACTAAAATTTAAGTTAAAAAATGAGATTTTGATCAGAACCATGTGGTTTCAGTATTTTAGCTAAGCTTAACGTCACGTAGAAGAGAGAAAATAATAAAAATAGTCATATTGGTATTTTTTTTTATTAGTCAAATTGAACAAAATTAAAGGAAAGATTTGATTACACCAATTTGACAAATTTTAAGACTTGATTGTATTTTTTGAAAGTTTTAAGACTCAATAATACTTTTGCGATAATTTTTAAGACTTTTACCATACTTATCCTAAAAATTAATTATGATGAAA
This sequence comes from Eucalyptus microcorys, assembly GCA_014182515.1. NCBI lineage: Eukaryota > Viridiplantae > Streptophyta > Magnoliopsida > Myrtales > Myrtaceae > Eucalyptus > Eucalyptus microcorys. The sequence continues at coordinate 26,673,576 of CM024572.1, forward strand.
TAAACTTTTAATGTCTCGACAATGCCTTGATTCCCAAATAAATAAAAGGAATGCTTAAATGGAAGGTTAGGCATAAGTTTCTTGTTCTTGTAGTATGATACATGATGATGTCATGACACGCATTCAATGACCCTCCAACCAAAACCTAGTGTGGGAATGATTTGAAGTGAGATTTTACCAAGGTTCAACATTTTTTTTAGTGTGAAATTGTTGGTATTTCTTAGTTAGTGGGGAAGAAAAATATACACAACCAACTTTGAGGTGTAAGACGTGCAGGTACTAGCGTGTTAAAATATAAAACATAATCCTGATGGGCACCTCACTAGGGAATTACCGGGGATAGTCCTTAGAGGTAAAAATACCCCTCCCTCTCCACATAGGCTATTCAACTTCCTGGAAAGAAGGAGGCCCCCGGTCAGCCGGAACACAACCCAGCCCAACATTGCATAATCAACAGAAAATATTGGCTATGATTTCAAAAGTAGTTCCATAGGAAAAAATATTTTAAAGATGTGGCTTCACCAACAAAGATGAGATAAAGTAATACTGAGTAGCATCTAAGGCTGCGTTTGGTAATGCTCTCGGGAATAGGTGTTTTTGTTCATTTGTTCCCAGGAGTAGAAATAGAACATAAACGTGTTTAGTAAGTTTTTTGCTCACAATAACAGATTTGGAATAGAAACAAAAAATAAAAAGAAGTTATTTCTTGTTCTTGGGAACAACTCAAAAAACAAGAATCAAGAATCAAGTTTTTTTTTCCTTTTTTTTTTTCCTCTCTCTTCCTCCCTTCTTCCCCTAGTCGGTCGCTAGTTGGCGACCGGCCAGACAAGGCCCCCTTGAGCCTCGCCGTGGTTGGGCGAGGTCGAGACTAGCCTAGCCACGGCAAAGCTCGACCTCGCTGGTGGTCGGGCGAGGTAGCCTCAACCAGTCACGGCAAGGCTCGGGGTGACCTCATCGGCGACCGGCTAGAGGAAGGAAAAAAAAAAAAGAAAAGAAGAAAAGAAAAAAAAAAAAGAAAAATGTAATAAAATTATTAATAAATTAAACGAAATTTTAAATCATAAAAATATATGGGATTGTACTAAATGCATTTCTCTCCTAGGAACAAAAATTTTGTGTAGTTACAAAATGCGTTCAAATATTCAGAAATTGTTCTAGGGAACAAAGATAAAGAAAAGTGTTTCTGAAAAAAATAAAAATTATTCCTTAAGAACAGAAACGTTATCAAACATACTCTAATCAATCTAACTACTTTTACTAGTAATAGCTTGTTTATGTTGCATCTAATCATCCTCTAGAACATTGCTACTGAGTACTAATGCATTATTTCAAGTAATACCGCGTTAACCGAAGTTGTTTCACTTGTTTCTTCTGCAATAGATGAGTGAGCCAATCTTTCCTTCTCATCGTGTTGGAAGGCTGGAGGATCTGAGCCTCCCTCAAGACCACCCGGAAATTCCACAGAATGCAACGAAGCCAAAAAACACAAGTGCTTGGACCTCAAGTTGAATCAAGAAGCATGGGACAAGAAAAAAGAAAGCATAACTCACTTTTTTTCAACGAGATCGACAAAGTCCAATGGTAAAATGAGGTGTTTCGAATACCCTTGTGTTCACATAGCAGTCCTCTTAGAGCCATATATATTCAATTCCATCTTGGGTTGTTTGGCCAAACTTTTCTCTGAGCTTGGCTTTTTATCTACTCCTGAATCTATTAATGAAAAGAAAATCAGGAAACTCCTATTATAATTACACGTTAAAGGCACAAGGGGCAGAGGAGGATTGGGCATAAATTTTCCATGTGTTAATCGGGAATTTGAAAATCATGAAAGTGTAAAGGTCTCCACACTTTTGGACAAAACAAGTAGCTGGTCCTTCTATGCCTTACACTCTGAGCAGTCATACATAACCTTAGGTTACTAAAGGCTGTCGACCAAAGCCTCTTCGTCGGTCAGCAAGGCAAGTACTTTAAGCAGCCAGCAGAGTTCATCCCTCAGTTAATTGAAGAAGCTTGCTAAACGCTAAGCTGCCTCTCTCCAGCACAGCTTATGTAAAATGCATCTCTTGACCTTCACAATGTATTCAACTTGGATAAAACTTGACTTAAAAAAAAAAATTTGGTTAAACTGACCTTGAACCAGTGAGGACGACTACATCACAAGGCTCATAGAGAGTCAATTAATTAATTGAAGTAATTAGGCCAGAACCATATGAGCCTAAATTTAGTCCCCCCTTCACTGGTTCAAGAACAATAGGCTTCATATCTGCTCATGTACAATGCAGTATTAATCAGTTCACTGCTAGATTTAGTCAGGGGGTGCCGTTGACAGCTGTTGCCATTGGCATAAACAAATCCACTAAGAACTAAATGTAATGAAATAAAACAAGAGAACATTTTAAACTGCCAGATACTAAAACCTAAGGGAAAGAAGCATTATGTGTTTTAAGAAAATGCAATTGCTTACAACTATTGTTGGTTGGAAGTAATTAGTAGTTACGTTTCGTAGATTTTATGTCACCTGTATTAGCACTCTCAAATTCATGCACAACTCTCCCTCCCCAGAAGCACAGCACACGACTGAGCCGCGAACCACCACCCCCCCCAAAAAAAAAAAAAATAAGAAGAAAAAAAAAGACAGAATTCTGAATTACTGGCTATATTTCACTGACGCTGCAGAAGCATACTGTTGAGCTACCACCAGACTCTCTTATCAAATTCAACCGCTTGGTTTGTCAACGTGGCTTCACATATATGCACCAACCTTAACGGATGAAGATTTCTAGCAAGCCACATTCAAAAGTGAAAGATAGCAGCATATCAAACAAGTGCAACAACAATAACACGTGATTTCTAACAAATAAAGTATCCGGCTATGATCTTCCTCTTAAAAATCTTCTTCTTAAGATATAAATTGAAAGATGAATCTCTCCTACACAGAATGTACTCCATTAATAAAACGAATTTGCAATTTTTCCCATAGAACAGATTTTAAAGTTGTGCCTCAGGTCTATGTTTAGTCAATTCACAAATTTACTTTATTAAGCAATGTAGAGGACTTAAGTTGGTGGAACACAGTCAACCTGATAAATATTAACTTGCAGTGTGCCACATAATGTAACCAAATGGAAGATTTGCTATCTTATTAGAGCAAATCAATAGGGGACACTACAAAGAAGACCACACGGTTGAGCGACAAACCGTCCCTAAAGCTGAAAAAGCCGTCCCTAATTGTACGAGCAATAGCATTACAGCCATCTTTATCTAGCTCTCAAGGTTCTCTCTCTCTGTGACTTGCCATGGAGACCGTTATGATTATTGTTATGTTGGTGTTGGAGCAGGGAAGCCGAAAGTGATTTCCGCTTACTTGCTGGCTGTTTTGGGAGGGAACACTACCCCAACTGCTGATAAGTTGAAGGACATTCTTCGATCAGGTGGTGCATGCTCCTTCATTTCCTTCCTTTGCCTTTGATAACATTTGAATTTTCTTTAGGTGGTTTCACGTTGGAACCGTTTGTGTATCATTTGTGGGATGGTTTAGTGATTTTTCTTTTTTTGGTTTCTTATTTCTGAAGTTGTCTCGTTTGTAATTTGGCATCGTTTGTCCCAACGTAGGAACCCAGCTTTTGGTTAGAGTGCGTGATGCTTGTTCTGTTAGATTTTCCCATTACTTGCCGAAAGTGGAATTTTCAATATGTCCTAGGTGGGGTTCCCTTTCTATGTTCATGTGTTGAATAAAATTCGCATGGTCTCATGAAGTGGAAAGGCATTCGGGTCAAAGTTCTAATGACAAATTTGCGATACGGTTGGTCAAATCATATAATGGGGCTTTGGATCATGATGTCGTCTTTTTCATGTCATGTTTCTCATTTTAAAAAATTGCTGAAGTAACAGAGACATGGATCACGGGAACGGATGGAGAATAAAGAAGAAGGAAGAAAAGAAATCTAACCTATTAGAGCATACTGAATTAATTTCCGGGTTTACCATGAATTTGTTTTATTTGTTGGAGCAATTCTATCAAAACTTTCCATAAGTGAATTTTCTTTTCTATCGCTGTCATTTCGGGTTCATACTAAAAGATTGGCTTCTTGGGTCCACGGTGCGGAGGCCGACGATGATGAGATTGAATTGCTCTTCTTCGAAGTCAAGGGAAATGACATCACTTAATTGATTACATCTGGAAGAGAGAAGTTGGCGTCAGTGCCTTCCGGTATTGTTAGAGTTGCTATAGCAACGGCTCTTGTTAGTAGGGGAGGTGGCGGCGACGTGCCAGCAGCTGAAGCAAAGGAGGAGGAGAAAGTCAAGGAGAAGGAAGAGTCCAATGACGTGAGTTTCGTCCGGGATTTTAGTTCCATTGGGGTCTTGCATTCTTTCTGGTTGTCTCTTGATTTTCTAGATTCTAACACACTATTTGTACAAAAAGTGACACATGCATCGACACGGAGCACCTTTATGTTTGCATGCACAACATGCGGTGGCAAACAACGATTTTCTCCATTGGGAGGGTTCAAATCATCGAAATGGATTTTTAACAACATAAAAATGGTCATCCGGCACTATTTTTTCGGTTTTCTACCAGCTCTTGCATGCAAATCATGAGAAAGTAATATGGGGTCAACTCTTCATTGTGTCTAACTTATATTTTTTAATTACTAAGGTGGCAATTTTTTTTTTTAAAAAAGCACATAGACAACAAAAACGACGTCGTCCCATCCACGCTGGCTTGGCCAAGTTAAACGACATCATTTTTCCTTGGTGGTAAACGACGCCATTTAGCTTATTTTTAGGCTAAACAACATATTGCCGTCTCCATTTACGGTCAAGCTCATGCTCAGACTCACGCTCTTCTCTCAATCGCTGTTTACGGTCACCGTTCACACTTACTAAGGGTCGGTCATCACTCACCGTCGTCGCTCGCCATCATTACTCGCCCAAGTTTGTCCTCTTCGACGCCTCTCCCATGGTGTGAAGTTAGTGCTTGGACTTATCTATTAGGCCTCTGATGGAAAATTTGGGACTCGACTAGGAAATGTAGGGATTGGCTGGAAAATATAGGGCCTCAATGTGTGTGATTTATGGCTCAAATATGGTGCTAGGGTGATTGAAGGGTTTGGATTGGGAATTTAGGGCTCAATCTCAAAATGTAGGGCTTGGTGGGGGAGGGGGGGGGAATTAAGGCTCTTATGCTACTATGATGTGTGATTTAGGGCTCGAATGTAGTATTGTGATGTGCGTGGGTAATTTTTAGGACTCAAATGTGATATTGTAATGTACACGGGCGATTTTTAGGGTTCAAAATGGTTGTTGTGGGGATCTCTGGTCTTTTTTTAATTGAAGTGTTGAAATGGGTGTCGTGGGAACCTCTACTTGCCGTGCGGATCTCTGTTTGTTGATCAATATTTTAAACGAATGCAAGGTAATCAAAGTGGCTATTGAGGGGGAATCTTGTCATTTCTTTCCACTAAATAACATGTGCATCTCTTCCCTTTTCTTTAATAAAGTCTATATGAGTGTGAGTTGTCCTTTGTCGATGTGGTTCCAAAAGTTAATTATTTTTTTCCTTAGTTGTAGAAATGGCTTATGATAAGAATTATGTTACTATCATTGTTTGCTATGGGGGGAATTTTGCAATTGAAGAGGAGGAGTGGGAGTATAGGGGGAAATAAGGGCACTAAAATGTCTCAATCTAAAAAAAAGGGGCACTTATGTATACATTTCATAACTTTTGACACTTAAGTGTCCCCCGTGCCAAATTTTAGCATTTCTGCTATACTTCTACCTTCTTCTTCTTCTTTTTTAATTTGTTGCAGGATACGGGCTTTGGTCTATTTGATTAAGATAGGGGTAGCGTTTCCAATGTATCTTTGGTGTGGTTTTGGATTTTACCGGAGATTGAAATCTGGCTTATGATGACGATGATATGTTAGTGATCTATAGAAGTACTTCTCGAACCTGCTTGACCTTTTCAGAAGTTGAGTGTAGATGTCGTCACTCCAACTAATTGATGGGTGTGGTGGGACTGAGTGATTTCAGAGTAACATGATGTATAAGCATCAGCTTACCTACTGCTCCCTGAACGCCAAGTAAAGAAATGCGTGGTTGAGAATGTGTCAAAGAGTCATGTTTAGATATGATATGATGGTCGGCCATGGTCGAAAGGTAGCGCCAATCATATCAATGATTAATAAGAGGGACTCAAATTGACTTTTACGTACTTATATGTAGGCCTTACGAACTACTATTTTTCTTACGAGAGATATTGTAAGTTGTCCCAGATGTGTTTTACGATGGTGAAAATCGTTACCTTTCTATCTCTTTTTCAACTCAAAAAGTCTCAAGCCCTTCGGAGTGATGTGATAGGTGCACTTAACATGCTTGAGGTTTCTAAGCAAGTTTTATTAATGGACGAAGATGGTTCATTTGTTGAAACACCACATTGGATTTTCACATCAACGCTTTTAAGTTTTATCATGTTTTTCAGCTTTTCTTATTGAGAAATGCTTCCCCTCGGTTAGACGTTCGGGCATTCTTTGCTGTCAAGGCTAGTGCTGGTGTGACAGGAAGAATTCTAGATTCAGTTAGACTAACCCTACCCCATACCTTTTATGTACCGTACCTCCACAGATCGATTTCAGTGGACTGGAAGAGCACGGACTAGAGGTTCAAGTATTTAGGATAAGCGATTATTAGGAAATCTTGGATTAGGAAATGTTGTTCACCGTTAAGGCGCTCGACTGTAGGAAGGCAATTATGCCCAGGAACAAGTCCACAGGCATCAACGTTCCATACTAGTTTGAGATAATTCTTAGACCCCCAAGTGTCTGCATAAAGAAGGATCAGTTGGGAGCAGAACAATGAATACACCCCCAGAAAGAATAACACACCAAAACGCAAGACGGCCAGTTTTTGCAATTCGGGCAGATTTATGTATTTGGGAAGTTGGGACTGTAGCTACTCATAGAGCCTTGAGCAAGGACAAAACTCCATTGGAACATTCAAATGAAGTGAAGCAGAAATGGAGTGATAAGAGGACGACAAATTATTAGAGGACGTGCGGGAATAAGTTGGAGAAACCCGAACGAAGACTTCATGCGATCGTCGAACTCACAATTTGCCAACCAAAACTAGAGTGAACCAGAAGGACTAATGTGTCTAATTTCCCTACATTTGATCGAAAGCATGTAAGATTAAAACCTACGCAGACACCGCCTAAGTAATCCTAAAAGTTGATGTTCTTCCAAGTATCATGTTTTTCATTAAGAACATAATCCTCTACTGATCTTAGGCTTTTAAGCGTGTGGGCATTGGATTTCTGCATGATTCTTCCATGTTGATTTGAGAATGAACGATTTCTCAGATACTGAAAATCAGCTTTATTGCTTTAGAAGATCTAGATGTTCATTACTAGAGAATGATAAACAAACATACAAGTACTTAGGTGAATGGTCCAAAAGCTGAAACAAAGAACATGGTCTCTACTAATTAATATATAGCTGGAACTTCATTAGCAACTTCCCCATAGACAGATGAAATCTTCTCATCTGTATACTTGTTGGAAATTAATGATCCATTTTCAACAAAATCTAGAAAAATATTTCTTCATGTTAAAAATTTTTGGATGTGTGCGTGATTTTGGTATTAGTTATAGTTTTTGGTTAGTGATGTTGTGCAAGTGTATGGTGTAGTTTATAGAGGATGGACAAGGGACAAGGGACAAGATAGGATAATTAAAGGATAAAGAACATGGGATATGGGAAATAGTTTCATTGTTGGATAGAATAATTTTACAATAGTTGAAGGAAGTGTTGGTGAAGATTAGTGGAGGTCTAAGACCTCTCACGGTGGAGTGTTTTCCCACTCACACAAGGTGGAGGGTTCACCTCACTCACACTCAAATGATGAACTTACATGCCTATTTATAGGCATGAGTCACCGCCTTAGAAGATTCTAGTCTTCTCTTGAATGCTAGACTTCTCTAGGCTTGTTCTAGAATTTCTTCTTCATCTTGTGAATCTTCTAGATTCATTTAGCAACCTCCATTCTCAACAATTCTAGACAATATCAATCTTGAAGTTTCTAGAAAGTTTTAGAGAAGATGGATCACAATTTCCAACACTCCCCCTTGATCCATTTTCGGGATAATCCGGACTTGTGTTGTAAATCCTCGAACGTATCTTGAAATTCTCCTTGTAGTTTGTCCCATGCCTTTTATGTCGTCTTCATTCCACGATCCCTTGCATTCTCTTGTCGAAACACTTGCATCCACCTTCGAATGCGCATGTCCTTTCTTCAACGATGACCCATATGTCTTGGGCCATCAAAATGCTCTTAGTTATAGTTGTTAGCTTGGGCTCGGGCTCTGACTCTCGTAGGCTCCGTCTCCGGCTTTGGTTTTGGCTTTGGCTCCAGCTCTAGCTCTGTTGGCTCTTGCTCGGGCTCTGGCCTCACGGTCCCTTACGCCTGGCTCAGTTACGAACCTGGGCGCAACTTGGCTCTGATACCATGTTAATAATTTTTGGATATGCGCTGTGGAAGTATGGTTTTGGTATTAACGATAGTTTTTGATTAGTGATGTTGTGTACAAGTGTATGATATAATTTGTAGTGGATGGACAAGGGATAAACTAAATTTTTTGAATGTGTGCGCCGCGGAAGCATGGTTTTGGTATTAATGATAGTTTTTGGTTAGTGGCGTATGCAAGTTTATGATATATTTTGTAGTGTATGGACAAGGGACGGGATAGGATAATTGAATGATATAGGACATGGGGAAAATAGTTTCATTAGTTGAAGGAAATAGTTTGATGGAAATTGGTGGTCTAAGACCTCTCACGGTGGAGGGTTTTCCCACCACAAGGTGGAGGGTTTTCCCTTCACACAAATGAATGAACTACAAGCCTATTTATAGGCATGAGTCACCGCCTTAGTACAACATTCTAGATTTCTATAGAATGTTGTCCATGTAGGCTTCATCTAGGAAATTCTAGATTGTAGTTCTTCTAGAGAGTTCTACATTTATGCTTCTACATTTTTCTCTTTCTTCTAGAAACTTCATCTAGGGAATTCTAGAACTTTAGCAACTCTAGGAAATTCTAAAAAATGGATCACCATTTCCAACATTCTTCATCAAAAAGTAGCCGAATGAAAGCAAGCAAGCATCGGCTAAAGAAATGTCTAGAGTCCACTAATTTTATATAGAGAAGTCCACAAAATTATCGCTGCAAATGGCAGAGATAATTGTCTTGAAAGTCGGTTCACAAAGCTCTATGATAGAGCTAGCTAAGGCTAAGAGTTGCGGACATGACTTTGGAGCAACTTGCCTATAAATAGGCAAGAAGTCGTGCGAGTAGAACTAAGATAGCTTATGTATCATGAAATACTCCTCTATCACCAACACTTCTTGTACTAAACATTTCCATCAACTAGATAAAATACATCCCATCAACTTTGTCCCTGGTCCATCCATCACCAAATACATGCTACACACGTATAAATTTTCACATCAGTAACCAAAAACTATCATCGATACCGAAAACCATGCATTCACGCAGTCATATTTTTCAACAATACTCAACTAAGCAAAACACCAACAGCTTTTTTCCCCTTTGTCGACTCTTCGTTGAAGACTTCCCTCTCCAGCTGCGGGAAACAAATCGACAATTGGATCAGTAACGTAACTGGAGCAGCAAATGAATCATATTTAGCATCAAAATGAAATTCTCGGGATGATGTGCATAGGATAAAGACAAATCACTGAAACTTAAAAAATTTTCATTGTAAATGGCATAATATTTTGATGAGCTCAATCAGTTTCTACATCCGTTAACACGGAGAGAAGATGCATCCTCAATTAGTTCAACTAAAATAAGGGCACTACTAATGGAATACTGCCACTACATGATAACACATGGAGGCATGAGATTCTGACTAGAGCTTAACCATAGACAAGCATCTCCATTGCGAGTTCCCCACTTTGTTTGCGAATAACGCTATTTGCAAAAGGTAAAAAGACTGTATGACAACCTCATATTTGCTTCCTTAAGATGGGAGGCTCATCTCATATTCCATAACAATATTCTCTTTCTTGTTCGCCTTCCAAACTTGCTCGCCGGTCTCTTGTTTATCAGGATGTTTTGAGTCCCAACTAACATTTCTAAGTGTTTCTCCAGATTAATGAATGGCCTTATCGGCTTAACATTCATTCCTTTAATAATTCCAAAGCCTTTGATATCCCAAATTCATAAAGTATAAAGAGTTCTTGGCGAAATCATGAAGAATTGAGAATACTTTGGGTCTTTCAGGAAAGCATAAGCAGAGTTCACTTAACAGAGGCAGTACCTGACGTAGGGTTCTGAGTTTGTCACGAAAGGGGTAGTACTCCTTTACCACCTGTTCATGGGATGTCTTGCAGCTAGAAGACAACCGCAGAGACATAAGTGTCAAATTGACCATCAATAAATACATAGGCAATCATTTTTTAAAAAATTGCAAAAACTAACTGAGAAGCTCATATCGCATGCAGTCAGTGGTTGGCATATGTTCACATAGTCAGCAACTCAGCAAGAACCATAAGCATTGTTAGGTTAAATCACATGCAAAGGTAAATAAGCTTCTCATGTTCAAAGTCATATTCGTATTGGTATATTGCTTTTCAAAATCTTCACTGGATGCAGAACATCGATGCTATATTTTTAAGGAAGAGAAATTGTTGTCTTGATGTAAATGAATACAACAGCAAACTATTGAAGACACCAAAAAGTCTCTAGACACAGGCATCTTAGATAACTTTTCGCATAATGTATCTTTGATCAAAGTTATGGCTAAAGCCAGAAGTTAAAAGTTAACACCACAGCAAGATCCAAGCATGAGAAACCTAGAGCCAGCCACTCAACAGACATGCGCTAAACCAAGATCAAGTGAGCAATCTAGTAAAGTCACCTGACACCATTTGGAACTTCCGAGAAAACCATGCGCTAATAGCACAACTATTAGTGCATAATAGTGCTAGGTAAAAACCAGTGCAAATCTTTAGAATTTTAGCTAAAGCTCTTAAACTTTTCATACACTCGGTTCGACTGCACTTCATGTGAGGCATTGACTAAACTATTGTTCTACGTTCTTGGAGAAGTCTGTGTATGATTCTAACCTAGATACCCTTTCACCAATCAAGGAGACAGCAATGACAGTTACACGCTATTAAAAGACAATTCTTTGAATGATTAATGATGTTAATCGCTAGGCATTAAAATGCACAACCATAAAATAAAGAACGTAAGCAATAAACTTATAGCTTTTAGGAGGTTAATTTACATTGTATGGTTATGCAAATACAAGAAAATTAATAACAGATATATAAACGCTTGTCTATACATTTGACAAGATGCCTATAATTTGTTGACGAAACAAATCCTTAGATATAATTGTGCACATACTGTTATAAGGGTTCTGAAATCATGAATGCAAAGAAAATGCCAATTTCTACCTTCGCTTGTTCTTATTATTGCTGGCATTTACAAGAGCACGAGCTTCTGCAACAAGCCGGCAACCACCAAGGCTACAACACAAGCAATGAGTACAGGTATACAAGTCATATTAGTAGTAAAGAGATGTCATTCAGTTAACAACTCGGAAAAATTAGATAACAAAATCAATACGACTGATTTCAGTCTGAAGGATCCGACAAAGAACTAATCATCATTATGTCACTGTTCAAACTATATCTCTGTAAATTTGGCCAAATTTGCATGTGATCAAACTCATAAAGTTTAAAATGACAATTTCAAAATTTTTACTTTGTTCGGTCGTTGGAATATCTCATATACGTTTTATGTCCATATTTAGATAATACGGCCATGGCATGGAAGTAGCCCTCCAAATATTGAGCATTGGAATGCTGCATCCAATTAGTATGGAACTAGGCCAATAATAACATTCAAAAGCGGACAAGCCTATATATGTGATGACGTATGCACACCTTATGCGTTGAAACAGACTTGACAGTCTGGCAACATCACAGATCCTTAATGATAGGCTTGATGTATATTATGCGCCGCATTCACCACTTAGTTGGAAGTTATCTCATTAACTAATGTTTCTGAACAACAATGCGGATCAAATCACGAGGTTGAAAACGCTCATGCTCAAAATTCTTCACGCGCTAGTCCCATTGGAATCTACGAGACAGTTGCCACACACGCCACAGCCAAACAAATTCTAAATAACAGATAAGGAAATCTACCGTCATCTAGTTTTTCCAATAAACACGGACATAGGCCACTGATCAGCCTTCTTGCAAGCGCATAATTCAAACAGGATTGATCTTTCCTGTTGAGTAGGTCACTCCCAATTGGAGAGGCCAACGCAATTATGTATATTTGTAGTAGTGTGGTAGTGAGTGTGTAAAAGTAAAAAGAAAAAAAAAAGGAGAAAAAGAAAAAGAAAAAGAAAAAGAAAAAGAAAATATCAAAAGAGATCAGAAGATAAATCAACGTGATCTTCCACATCCAGAAAATCAATGGAGATTGGGAAAGAAATCAAAGTGATATTCTCATATCTACAAAATCACGAAAGATTAGGAGATAAATTTACGTGATTTTGTATCGTACAATTCTATTTGGGATTGCATTTGTTCCTATAAATAGGAGTTCTCCTCAACGGAGAAGAGGTTACACACAAAAGCAAGAATATCAGAGCAGCGTAGCGGAAGAGACAAAGTGATATTCACGAAAGATTGGGAGATTGGGAAAGAAATCAAAGTGATATTCTCATATCTACAAAATCACGAAAGATTAGGAGATAAATCTACGTGATTTTGTATCATACAATTCTATTTGGGATTGCATTTGTTCCTATAAATAGGAGTTCTTCTCAACGGAGAAGAGGTTACACACAAAAGCAAGAATATCAGAGCAGCGTAGCGGAAGAAACAATTTTCTTCTTCTAAGAAAGAGAGTTATCTTTGAGTGAGTTATTCAGTTTGTGAGAGGTTCAGATCCACCTTTGGGTGAAGTTGTATCCCATTATTTATCATAGTGGAAGTTTGGAGTGGACTACGGTCCCGTGATTTTTCCCTTCACCTTGGAGGGTTTTTCACGTTAAAATTCTAGTGTTATTTATTATTCATATTTACTGCTTTCAGTTAGTATTTTATCATATTTAATTTTCACGGAAATAGTAGCGGGAAAAATTTTTCTAGGCGTTCTCCACAAATATTTTTCCCAACAAGTGGTATCAGAGCGAGGTTGCTCTATTTATTATTTTTCTGTGCAGAATTAAATGGAGGAAAATTTTGGCAACATGATAAAATTGACTGCATTCAATTATGCAATCTAGAAACCAAAGATGGAGGATCTGCTATACATTAAAGATCTTTGGAGGCTAATTGTGATAGGTACCAGTATCAACGTTCGAGGAGTCTGATCCTGTAGCGGAAGCCAAATTGGCATTGTCTTCTGGTGGCAAACCAACGACAATGTCCTAGCAAACCAACGACAATGTCCGAAAGCGAATGGATGGTGCTCAATCGGAAGTGTGCCGCTCAAATCTGACAATGGATCGATAAGAGCATTTTTCAAAAATTTGCTAATGAACATGATGCTGGTGTTCTTTGGCAAAAATTAGAGAAAATGTATGCAAGAACAACGGCACAAAATAAAGCAAATCACATGCGGCGGCTCGTGAATCTGAAATACAAAGACGGGAGCAATGTCTCGGAACACATGAGCGAGTTCCAAGGTATAGTAGACCAACTCAATTCTATGAAGATGACATTAGATGATGAATTGCAGGCATTACTGCTGCTTAGTTCTTTGCCAAATAGTTGGGACACACTTGTTGTGTCGGTCAGTAACTCGGTTCCCGATGGCAAGCTTACCATGGACGTGGTAAAAGATAGAATGTTGAATGAAGAATCTCGGCGAAAAGAGAGTGGAGTCAACCCTGAGTCCGAAGCTCTTGTCATTAATCGACAAGAAAATCAAGAACGGAGAGGGAGGAGCAAAAGCCGAAACTTCCGGAATTAGCAACGAGGAAGGTCCCAATCCAACTTCAGACAAGACAAGAAGTGCCATCATTGTGGTAAATTGGGACACTTCATCCGAGAATGCAGAAAACTAAAGGCGGAAAAATCAAAAAGTCATAACGTCAACAAAGCTAACAAGAACCAAATGAATGATGCTGCAAATATTGCAGATGAGGTGATCATTATTCAAAGTGATGATTCCATTAATCTTGCATCCTAAGATTCGACATGGGTAGTTGATTCTGGCACATCCTATCATGTCACGGCTCGTCAAGATCTTTTCACATCTTACACCACTAGTGATTTTGGACTCGTAAAGATGGGAAACGAAGGTACATCCAAAATTATTAGTATGGGTAATATTTATTTGGAGACTGATGTTGGATGTAGGCTACTACTCAAAGATGTGAGACATGTTCCGGACATACGCCACAATCTTATATCTGCCGGCAAGCTTGATGACGAAGGCTACATCAATTTCTTTAGTGATGGAAAATGGAAGCTCACCAAAGGTAATTTGGTGATAGCCAAAGGAGAAAAGACTAACTCTCTCTATATCACACAATTCAAGCCGTGTAGAGGAGAGGTGAATATAACCGGAAAAGGAGTCACCACTGAGTTATGGCATAAGCGACTCGGACACATGAGTGAGAAAGGACTTAAGATTCTCACTAGAAAGCAACTTCTACCCGGAATAAAAGGTACATCGTTGAATACTTGCGTCGACTGCATTATGGGAAAACAACATAGAGTAGCATTTCACAATTTCCCACCATCTAGAAAAGCTGAAATTTTAGATTTTATACATACTGATGTATGCATAATGCAAACTAGGACACTTGGAGGTGCGTTTTATTTTGTAACATTTATTGTTGACCACTCTAGAAAGGTGTGGGCATTTGCCTTGAAAACTAAAGATCAAGTGCAGGAAATCTTCAAGCAATTTCATATGAAGGTTGAAAGAGAAACAGGCAGGTGATTGAAGTGTGTACGCTCAGACAATGGTGGCGAATACCGAGAACCTTTTGAAGATTATCGCAAAAATCTTGGAATCAAACTAGAAAGATTCATACCAAAAACACCTCAACACAATGGTGTCGCGGAGCGGATAAATAGAACCATATGTGAAAGAATCAGATGTATGCTCTCCAACGCAAAGCTGCCAAACCACTTTTGCGGTGAGGTAATGAGAACGGCAGTTGATTTAATCAACCTATCACTTTCAGCTCCACTTAACGGTGATGTACCACAAAGTGTCTACACTGGTAAAAATATTTCTTATGGCCACTTGAAGGTGTTCGGCTATAGAGCATTCCTTCACATTCCAAGGGATGAGAAATCAAAGCTTGATGGGAAATCAAAGCAATGTATTTTTTTTGGGGTACGCACAAGAAGAATTCGGCTACAAACTCTAGGATCCTATTAATTGGAAAATAGTAAGAAGCAGGGACGTGGTATTTCTTGAAGATCAGACAATCGAGGACTTCGAGAAGCACGAGAAATCTCCATCAACAGACAAATACTCAGTTGATCTTGGCCCAGTCGCTCCTCCTATCAACAAGCAAGCTGAATCTAGGATTGAAGGTAAGACTACTTCAACTAAACTTGAACCAATTGTTGAACAGGTCCCATCAGAACCTCAATTGAGGAGATCAACTCGTGAACGACAATCTAGTCGTAGATATTCTCCTAATGGGTACGTGATGCTCACTAACGGGGGGGGGGACCAGAGAACTACCAAGAAGCTATATTCCACGAGCATAAAGAGGAGTGGTTAAAAGCTATGCAGGAGGAGATGAAATCCTTAAACGAAAATCATACTTATGATTTAGTCAAGTTGCCACAAGGAAGAAAAACTCTAAAAAACAAGTGGGTCTCAAAAACAAGTGGGTGTTCAGATTAAAGACTGAAGAAGGTAACTCACAGCCACGATACAAAGCAAGGTTGGCTGTGAAGGGATTCGCTCAGAAGAAAGATATCGACTTCGATGGGGGTATTTCCTCCTGTAGTTAAAATGTCCTCTATCCGAGTTATCCTTGGCTTGGCAACAAGCTTGAACTTGGAGGTCGAGCAACTTGACATGAAGACCGCATTTTTACATGGAGATCTAAATGAGGAGATCTACATGGATCAGCCAGAAGATTTCAAAATCAAAGGCAAAGAAAACCTTGTGTGTAGATTGAGGAAGAGTCTTTACGGGCTCAAGTAGGCACCAAGACAGTGGTACAAAAAATTCGATTCCTTCATGGAAGAAAATGGGTTCAACAAAACCACCGTTGATGACATGCTAATTGTTGGCCAGGATAAAAGCAAGGAATTAAGAAAGTACTTTGCGATGAAGGATTTGGGATCCACAAAACAAATTCTTGGGATGGAAATCTTGCGAGACAGGCATAATCATAAACTTTGGTTATCTCAAGAACGGTATGTTAATAAAGTTCTTGAAAGATTTAATATGAATAAATCCAAAGCAGTTTGTTCTCCACTTGCAAATCATTTCAAACTTATCTTAGATCAGTGCCCAAAAAGTGAAATAGAAAAGAAGGAAATGGAAAAAGTTCCTTATGCATCGGCGGTTGGCAGTCTAATGTACGCGATGGTATGTACGAGGCCTGATATCGCCTATGCAGTTGGTGTGGTAAGTAGATTTCTATCCAATCCTGGTAAGGAACATTGGGCAGCAGTCAAATGGATATTTAGGTATCTTCGTGGTACATCTAATAACTGCATATGTTTTAGTGATGGTAAAACTGTGTTAGAAGGTTTTTCGGATTCAGACATGGCAAGGGACGTGGACTCAAGAAAGTCTACATCAGGATACTAATGACTTTTGCAGGGGGAGCAGTTTCATGGCAATCTCGACTACAAAAATGTGTTGCCCTATCTAGTGCTGAAGCAGAGTATATTGCGATAACAGAAGCATATAAAGAACTTTTGTGGATGAAGAAGTTTCTACAAGAAGTGGGCCACAACCAAGAGGAGTATATCTTATATTCAGATAGTCAAAGCGCAATACACCTCGGCAAAAATGCAACTTTCCACTCCAGATCCAAACACATTGACATCAGATATCATTGGATATGTGATGTGTTGGAAGAAAAATCCCTACAGCTAAAGAAGATACACACTGACAACAATGGCTCAAATATGATAACAAAATCTCTATCTACAGTGAAGATGCAAGCCTGTCGAACTTTTGCAGGTTTGACACCTTCTCCAAATTGCTCGTGAGGGGGAGATTTGTTGAGTAGGTCACTCCCAATTGGAGAGGCCAACGCAATTATGTATATTTGTAGTAGTATGGTAGTGAGTGTGTAAAAGTAAAAAGAAAAGAAAAAAAAATGAGAAAAAGAAAAAGAAAATATCAAAAGAGATCGGAAGATAAATCAACGTGATCTTCCACATCCAGAAAATCAAGGGAGATTGGGAAAGAAATCAAAGTGATATTCTCATATCTACAAAATCACGAAAGATTAGGAGATAAATCTACGTGATTTTGTATCGTACAATTCTATTTGGGATTGCATTTGCTCCTATAAATAGGAGTCCTCCTCAACGGAGAAGAGGTTACACACAAAAGCAAGAATATCAGAGCAAAGTAGCGGAAGAAACAGTTTTCTTCTTCCAAGAAAGAGAGTTATCTTTAAGTGAGTTATCCAGTTTGTGAGAGGTGCAGATCCACAAATTGAAGACAGAGAGTGATCCACCTTTGGATGAAGTTATATCCCATTATTTATCATAATGGAAGTTCGAAGTGGACTACGGTCCCATGGTTTTTCCCTTCACCTTGGAGGGTTTTCCACGTTAAAATTCTGGTGTTATTTATTATTTATCTCTACTGCTTTCAGTTAGTATTTTATCATATTTAATTTTCACAGAAATAGTAGCGGGAAAAATTTTTCTGGGCGTTCTCCACAAATATTTTTCCCAACATTTCCTAATGCAACATGCTAAGAATATGACTAAAAGGGGAAACTTTCGAACACACGTGCCGGAAATGTTCTACTCTTGAAGATGTTGAGTATTTCATGTCAAGAAATTAATTTCAAAAAAATTTCACGCATAATAGACCAATAAAATCGAATAGTTACCCTTCTTGGAAATTAAAGTAAATTGTTTATCTACCCGCTGCCACCTTCTGTGACCCGTAAAGCAACAGTAGCGAGAAAAAAATAATTCACCCTATTTGCATTCCTGAAAACAATCATCAAAATCACCCACTGATTATCAACGACCGAGAAGCCGGAAAAGAATAAATACTTGGAGCACACGACCGTTGAAGTCAAGAAAATTGAAGTTTACAAAAGCTAGGCTAGCTCTCTCATGCTATTGTCACCATCAGTTAGGAATTTGTCGATGAGATCCATCATGAAATTTGGAATATTTGAGTTTCGTCCTCTCTTGGTCTGCTCATACTTTCCATCCATGATACCCTAGACAAATGGTAAAAATGGGGACGCAAAATGTCAACTGTCAAAAAGAAGAAATAACTATTAAAGTCACAAGTACTTTGTAAGATCCTCTTTAATATGGTTAACCCCAAGCTAACTCTCCAACCATGAAAAGGAATTAAACTAAAATAAAAAAATAAAAACCATGTTCATCTTCCCTTTATAACCTATACAATAACCCTCCATCCCCCCAAAAAAAAAAAATCATTTCGCGATGGCAAAAGTAAAATATCATATGAAATAATTTTATAGGTCGTCTGGCAGACAAAATCTAGTGCTACTCGTCTCATGGTACAAGTATACAAGAAACAATCTACATTTTCCTACAAAAGAAGGAATCAAGGCGGACTGCATAATCATGCATATATACGTAGACCGACACAAGACAATCAAGAAGCTCATGTTCATCAGCTTAAAAGTGGGCTTGCTCGCTCATCATTCAGGAAGCGAAAAGGACGACCACTTCTTTCGCCAGGCAAACAACGTAAAAATCTTAAACGTGTGGACGACTGATGATCCGCGAAAAGAGAGACGCTATAGAGATGAAAGCGGTCACCTTGTTCTTCAATTTGTCAATGTAGTTCTGGAGCCTCTGGCGAGCCATTTTCCTCCTCCTTTCTTTCCTCACGCAACACAAAGCGATGTAGAAGGAGATGGAGCAAGCAAAGAAAGTTAGGAAGTTAAAAAGAGTTGGGGCAAGGTTTATATAGGGAAGCTGGATATTACTAGGCTTCCAGTTTTGGCTCCGGAACGATGGAGCAAGGCCAGTCAAATGTGCTCTGAAAACCGTGTTGTAAATCGTTTTCATATCGAGGAACTGATTTAACATTAAATTCATGGACTACTTTAATATTCAAAGGATTTTGTTAACGAATGTCTCGAGAACACTGAGTTAAGTAATCAATTAAAAAAATTGTAACTTTTTTTAGTACTCGAACTATGAATATTATATTAATTTGAATTGAGTACGCTTAAGCTGATCAATTGTTTATGTGCTGATTAATTATAATTTTAACATTCAGACAGGATTCTACGGAATGCACGAGAAATTCAATCCAGTCTTTCTTCGCTTTTTGTTTAAGAAAAGGAAAAGAGCACAAAGCCAAGCTGAGTGGGCCCCATCACGTTTCTAGAGCGTGTGGGGCCAGTTTGTGCGACGCCAAGTTACCGTTGGCTGGAAAGTGAAAGTGTTAGTATGAACAACTAGAGGGGGGTGAATAGGTGTTTAAAATAAACATTGACAAATATATGCGGAATAAAATAAACTTCGAACAAAACAAAGGAGCTAGGGAAAAGAATAAGAACACAAGGTTTATAGTGGTTCGGCTTAATCCAAGCCTACGTCCACTCTCCCACGCTGACAGCCCACCAGCTAGATTTCACTATGAATCAAAAGAAATGTTACAATCTCACGTCCTCGATTCCACAATGCAAAGACTCTACTACACTTCCTCGAGGTCTTACAAAATTCTCTCTTTTGAGTACAATGAATGGTCAACAAATGAATTAGCAAAGAGTAGGAAGCTTACCACCCGCGAGGGTGGCTCCGCTGGTAGGCTCCAGGACCTCCACGCTGGAGGCCGGAGTTCGAAGCCCCTGCAACGCAAGTTGCAGGGAGACAGGTGGAGACACTTGGCGACTTACCCGGGGTGCGTGGGTGGTGGTTTCCTACGTGCCTCCCTGTGGGTTTACTCCCACTGTCACCAAGTGGGGGTTCCTCTGGATCACAAAAAAAAAAAAAAAGAGTAGGAAGCTTCAGATTTTGAAATTTTTTTATCTCGCACACACTTGAACAATTAGAGCGTCTTCCTTTTATACTCCTCCATGCCTACATAACCGTTGGCACCTTCCAAAGGAGTTCGTCCAATCTACCCGTTTGACCGAATCAATTAGGGATCTCATGTTATTTAAGGAATATGAAGATAGCCCACCAATCATGTTCGCCCATACAATCAGGATTTAGATTTCCATAAATAGAACCTTTCAAGTATACTTCACCAATCAACGGATCTATCTTACTCGATTTACTTGTCATACGAATAATAGATCTATATGTGCTTTTTCCAACCGTGAGATAATTTTCGATCAAACGAATCAAATCCTTAAGGATAACCTCGTATCTGGATAAGACTTCTTCAATGATCTAGAAACTGTTAACGATGACAGACTTTAAATCTTGAGTTTGGCGATCTTCAGTCTGGAAGTCTTCAGACTTTGATAGATGAGTCTGAAAGTCTTTAGACTTGGAAACGTTTTGTCAGCTTCAAAATATAGAAGAAAGATTTCACCAACAGAAAGCAGTAGCGCTGCCTTCACTTATTCGAGAATTTAGTCTAAGATATAAAATATTTTTCTTGACTTTCTCTTTAAGATTTAAATTATCATTCAACATGAAGAAAATATGTGTAAATCTATGTATTGACATTAATATCGTGAGAATTTTGGTTGCTAAAGATTGAATAAAATCGAAGTGCATCTATAAAAAAAATTAAATTGAACAAAAGTACAAAATATAAAACATAAAATAACAATCTATCCAAACACGTCAAATCATTTATTTAAAAAAACTTTTCAAGCAAGTTTTTATCATGACGTGACCAATAGAAGGCCAGAGGAGGTCAACTGGTTTAATAGCTCTCTATAAAAGCTTTCATTCCTCTTCTTTTTTTCTCTCTCATCTTATCTTTATTACCTTAAACCATCTCTTTTGATATGGACCTCTAGTGCATAAACTTAACATGTTTGGAGGGGATAAGCTAGTTAGGAATTTTTCCGAGAAAAATAAAGGCAAGAAATTCATTGTGGGATTGAGAAGGTCCAATTTGCTTGACAAAAATACCCAGCTTTAATTAGGTTTCCAAAAGTGAAAACCCACCTTTTTTTAATTGTAGCAAGTGAATTTTCATGACATGACCAATGGAAGGCCAGAGGAGGTCAACTGGTTTAATATTCCTCTTCTTTTTTTCGCTCTCATCTTATCTTTATTACCTTAAACCATCTCTTTTGACAAGGATCTCTAATGGATAGACTTAACATGTTTGGAGGGGATAAGCTAGTTAGGAATTTTTCCAAGAAAAATAAAAGCAAGAAATTCATCGTGGGATTGAGAATATGCAATTTGCTTGACAAAAATACCCAGCTTTAATTAGGTTTCCAAAAGTGAAAACCGACCTTTTTTAATTGTAGCAAGTGAATTTTCATGACATGACCAATGGAAGGCCAGAGGAGGTCAATTGGTTTAATATTCCTCTTATTTTTCTCTCTCTCCTCTTATCTTTATTACCTTAAACCATCTCTTTTGATAGGAAGCTCTAGTGAATAGACTTAATATATTTGGGGGGGATAAGCTAGTTAGGAATTTTTCTGAGAAAAATAAAGAAAAAAGCCAAAGAATAATCTTAAAGTAGGTGTGGAATTAAGTCATCACCTAAGTTATGGGGCATCCCATATTGGTTAGTACATCATTTTTTTTAAGTGAACTGTCATTAGAAAAGTATTGTAATGGGACTATATAACGCAAATGAAGGAGTTGCTCTCTTATCATAGCAAATAAATAGGGGACACTACAAATGGAAACTAGTGGTTGAGTGACAAAACCATCCCTAAAGCTGAAAAAGACTAAATGGTTAAGCAACAAAACCATCCCTAAAGCTGAAAAAGACATCCCCAAACAGGTTTGTGAAGCGCATCGCCGGGGCTATTGCCGGAGCCATCCCTAAAAGAAAATTTAGGGACGGCTTGCTGCCGTCTCCAGAACTTGCTTGAGATTGTTGCCTTCTTGTATTTGAATTTAAGCAGAAACGATTAAAGAACTTGCTATTAATCACTGTTGAAACAGTCAATGTGTTAGTCAAAATGGGCTTAGGGTTTTTAGGCTCTGACCAAACAAACTCGGGCCTTGCTTGATAAATTGAGAGCTACTCACTAATCAGAAATTTACTTGGCAATAAAGGAAAATTGCCAGGTGAATTTATATATGTCCAGTTTCTAACGGACATGAAATCGTAGACAAATTCTAGAATCCATTAAGAATGCTCCAATTGACCAAATTAAGTGACTCCTTCCCTCTCAAAATATTCAAGAAATTTTGTCCACATTCAATCTTAATCAAATCAGCTCCAAAATGTTTATGTGTAATATTTTCAAGTGATTAAACGTGATCTTGGACACTTTATATAAATGGTGAACGTTTTTAAGTGCTTTTCCTAGGTTGTATTATTTTAATTTTACTATACTAATCAATGAGTATTGAGCCTGTCTTTTCCAATTTTTCCCCAGATCTAGCTCAAGCTGCCCATGTCAAGAAAAATGAAGTTCTTACAGTTACAGACGTAAGAAGACGGCCTTGGTTAGAAGCTTTGTTTTGCAGTTTTGATCAAAACTTCTTCCGGCCCAAATCAGGTTTGCAAGTAAAAACCACAAGAGGACGAAGTAAACCAGATTTGCTAGTACGAGTAAACATAGCCCAACCCTTTCAAACATCAGAAAGATGTATCATGGTGGTGAGATATGATATAACATAAGCAAACATCAGATCAAGGCTTTAAGCAGCAATTAATGACTCCGTAACGATGCTGAAATTTCCAAATATGATTTTAGCAAAGGATCTAGTGGATCAATGGAAGGCTCACCTCCCCGCATCCCAGGAGTTGGCTATTTCATTACTTAAATTCGAGATCAATGAATTCTTTTCCATTCTTCGACACTAAATTGGTCGCTGCATTATTTGCAAAGAGGAAATGTGGGCTTTCTCTTTCCTACTTTTCAGATTTTTTAGAGATATTATGACAACACAAGATCAAAAATAAAAAGGAATGAACAGACAATTTACACTTCTGTTGTTAGGTTGATCCACAAATGCCGGGCCTGGAGCTAATCTTTTCCCTTTCCTTGGCAAATCAAGTTCAAGCCTAGCGAGAGAACGATGCATGAGGGTGGGTATGAACCCATAAAAATGAATTCAAAATCACAATGATAAATCCGAAGCACTAGTTAGTCCCTGATTCATTATCTTCCTTCATCTACGAGGATTTCATTTGTCCACCATTTCCTCTCAGAATCAACTTCAGACAACAAGGGCCAGAGGGAATCGGAGTGTTCCACTGGATATCATGTCAGGGGGCAGAACCGTCCACTCTCCAAAAATCCACTGATAAATCAGCCATATTCAAGACTTTGGGACTGTCACATTTAGGATTTTAACATCTTGATACGGTTTGTCAGCCCTGTCCACTTTCACCTTCTCTATCCCCTGCAACAACATGGTAAGGGTTTCAAGTTTTTCTCAATCTGTCAGAAACTTATCCAAAGATCCTATTCAAACAGATAAAGAAATCAACAAATCCACAGAGCTAGGCTGATGTTCTCGTCATCGAGAAGTTCTTGACCAGAGTAGGACGCTACCAGTTCCTCCAGAAACTAACAGCCCAAAGCTCAAGCAATGACTGCATTATCACATCCCATCAAGGAAACTACTGTGTTGCACCAAATTCAGTGATCCAATAATAGATGCATTGCGACATCAACGACTATCATGCATGCCTTGGCAACAGGAAACTAAGATCTTATTACCTGTACAACATCCATTCCCTTGGCAACTCTACCAAAAACAGTGTGCTTGTTATCTAACCATGGTGTGGCCACTGTGGTGATAAAAAACTGAGGACCATTGGTGTTGGGGCCTGCATTTGCCATTGACACTGTGAAAGGCCTGTCATGCCTCAAACTGCAGCAACAGAATGTGCAATTCAAGGTCAGATTTCTTCTGGCAAAACCATCTTACACAAAAAAAAAAAAAAAAAAGCAATTAGAACAGTACCCAAGAGGAAAAAACAGATGCAAGTACATAATAAAAAGCAATTAAGAGACTGACAAATTTATACCCAATAAAAGAAAAATACTACTATTATGGGAGCGCGTTGATAGCCAAATTAAAGTACCTCATGAGCTAATTTTGCTAAAACAAATGAAATGGGAGTATTGGCAGCAAACTAGAGTACCTAAATATATTGAATCAAAAATTGCAAATTCAGAGACTCAGACACGTGCTAGTAAGTCAAACAGAATTCAGCGAGCAGTCAAGGAGAACGTAATTTCCAAGGAAAGATGAACATTCCTATCCTCAATCTTTATAATCTTTGAGTAGACTTTCTCAGCCTTCTGATGCTATGAATAAAGTCAAAAGAGTTTACCATTCCTTAGCTGTTTACGATATTTTTATGATGAACTGGCTAGACACTTCATCCCCAAACCGAGACTATTACTTCCACAACCTGGTTTATATTTGCATTAGCAATCTCAGACCGAGAAAACATAATTTTAGGGGAGGCACAAAAGCAAGAGTACATCCTTGTTTTGCTTCAAAGATACATCTCATATTATATTGATGATAAGTAAAATCACCTTTTGTGGAATTCGTCCTCAAACTCCCTTCCCCAAATTGATTGTCCTCCAGTGCCATCTCCCAAAGGGTCACCTGTCTGTATCATGAAGCCTTTGATAACCCGATGAAAGATAAGATTATCATAGTAGCCGTTTCTGCAGTGAGTGGTAAAGTTCTCCACAGTTTTTGGACACTCCTCTGGGTACAGCCGCATATGAATGTCGCCCATTGTTGTATGAAGAATCTAGCAAACAAGCACAAAAGTGAATGTCAAAAACTAACCATGCAAAGCACTTATAGAATGGATACAAGTGGAGGTTGCTGAAGAGGCTTATGAACAATAGCAAAAGTATTTTGCATCATGATCCAGGAAAAATGACAAAATTCAAAAGAACATAAAACAGGAAGTTAAGTGGAACGAAGATACTTGTATCTTGCTCTCTAGGAGAAATGGAAAATGAAGAGTTAGAACAACTTTTTATGGTGCCACTTATGTGTTTGCGACAAAACTTTGAAAACCATTTTTAATTTCTCGAAATTTAGCTATGGTTAGCAAAAGAATAGGGAACTTTCAAATTATGAATCAGTTATAGAACAAATGGCCTAGGACTGCAACAAGCTGCCTCAGATTGCGGCTGACCTTGATAGACCTGTAATCGAGGCAGATCAAAGGTCTTTGAGCTTGAATCAATTTGATGAAGTACTTGAGAGGGAGCCCTTGATCAAGATCTAAAGCTGCAACAAACCCTAAAGTTACGTCATTACTTTTCTAGGAAAATTTGATTTTGTTTTTTGGCGATGATGACAAAATAGAAAATTAAATGAATGCAGAACTACCTAAATTTCGAAGTGAGTATGTACTACGATCAAAGTGTAGGGAGAGGTTTTTCATAATTTCCTAAAGGTGAAATTTGTTAACTATTAAGTTGCTTCCAAATATCGACAAAAAAAAAAATTTACTTCTAATGTGAAAGGAGAAGGTGAAGGATTCGAATCCCCACATTCTCAAAGAGATTAGAATGAGGATGATTTAGTTTAAATATAAGTTTCGACTCTCACGTTCTACAAAGAGAAAAGGCAAAAAAGTAGAAATAGAGTAGGACGAACGTGAAAAAAATTGCAATCAAATTTTCTTTTGTGAAAGCCAAATATTTCCACTGACAATTTATCCGGCACGGGATACATACCTCCATAACTAATAGTAATACCGTATAGAAGGGAAAAAGAAGAAGATATTTTTCACGACACAAAATACAAAAAATTGAGGGCGGGGTTTATCGTTTTCAGCTCGAGCCATCGAACACAAACCCCGGTTCCGATCCTCGGTAAGGTTTAAGCATCGCCGGCGGCAGTGGCGACGACTGCAAGTATGGGCGGCATCACTAGGTTCCTGATGCTCCTCACAACTCCGATCCCTCCGCGCTACCCCTCCCTCCTCCGCCTCGCTCGCCTCCACCACCACCGCCGCCATCTCCGCCACCTGTGTCCTCTCGCCTCGCGCTCTCCCCACCACCGCATCCTCAATGCTTCTACCGACCACTCCCTTCCACTGCGAATCACGTCCTCCTCGCGATATCTTCATGCTCAAACCAACGCCGTCAGAGACGATCATTTCTCCGGCTCCGCTCATCCATGGCTAGAGTGGTGTTGGTATTTGCAGAAGTGTGTATTTAATGTGTGTGCAAGTGTGTTTTATATGTGAATTTTCAAGAGAGCAAATGAACTAAGAACAAAGTGGGCAAGGACAAAGTAAAAGAGAGTGGAAGAGAAGTACAAGGGAACAAAAAGGAACTTTTATTTATTGTTTATTGTAGTACAAAGTACAAAGGAAGGGGAGGAGCTCACCTTTTTGCTCTGCCTCTCTTCTACGCTCCCCCTCCTTCCCTATTTATAGGGACACTCCACCGACTTAGCCCATCTTCTAGGAGTTTCTTTTACAATTTGTTTTTCTAGAAAAATAGGCTTTTTTAAGGCAAATATCTCTGCCATTTGCAGAGATAATTCCATAGATTCTTCTAGGATTTTCTTGTTTTTTCTAGCTCAAATCTTTCAAGAAGTTTCTAGAAATTGGATCAATAATTTAACACTCCTCCTTGATCCAATTTCGTGTTACTCCAAGCATTTCCTGCAATGTCTCGAACTTGGCTAGCGGTAGTGCTTTAGTGAAGATGTCCGCTACTTGTTCCTCGGTTTTGCAATATTTCAGCTCGATCTCTTTGTTATTTTGTGCCTCTCGTATGAAGTGATATTTGATGTCTATATGTTTGGTTCTTCCATGGAATACTGGATTCTTTGATATAGCGATTACGAACTTATTGTCGCAAAGTATCGGAGTTGATTCCATCTGTGCTTCTCCAATGTCTTCTAGAATTCTTCGAAGCCATATTGCTTGACTGATAGTCGTAGCAGCTACGATGTATTCAACTTCTGCAGTAGACTGTGCCACTGAGTCTTGTTTTTTGGATGCCCATGAGAATATTCCAAAACCCAGAGTGAATGCATAGCCAGTTGTACTTTTCCTATCATCAACTGAACCAGCCCAGTCGCTATCAGTATAGCCAATGAGCTTGGCATTTGCACTTGGCCAATACCAAATGCCGTAATCTATAGTTCCTCGTAAATATCTGAGAATTCTCTTAGCAGCTTCAAAGTGAATTTGACTCGGACTTTGCATGAATCTTGATAGTAAACTTGTCGCATACATAATATCCGGTCGTGGAGCAGTGAGATATAGTAGACTGCCAATCAGACTTCTGTAGAGGGAGGCATCGGCTTTTTCTGCTCCATCTTCCTTCAATAGTTTCTCATTTGTCATGAGCGGAGTTGAAACTGCTTTGCAATAGTTCATCTTGAATTTCTTCAAGAGGTTCTCGGTATATTTTTTTGCGAGATAAAGACTCCTTCATTTTGGTCGATCTCGATGCCAAGGAAGTAATGCATCAAGCCCAAATGCGTCATCTCAAATGTTTTCATCATTTCTTCTTTGAATTCTTGGATCATTGTCTCATTGTTTCTTGTATATATGAGATCATCTACATATAGAGAGACAATGAGAGTGTTGGACTTACCTTGGGTTTTGATGTAGAGTGTTGGCTCACTCATACTCCTCCTGAATCCTTGCTTGATGAAGTACTCATCAATTCTACTATACCATGCACGTGGTGCTTGTTTTAACCCATATAAAGCTTTTTTGAGTTTGAGAACTTTTTCTTCTTAGCCTTTGAGGATAAAGCCTTCTGGTTGAGCTACATAAATTTCTTCTTGAAAATATCCATTTAGGAACGCTGACTTCACATCTAGTTGATAAATCTTCCATTCTTTTTGTGCTGCTAGGGCTATAAGTGCTCGAATAGTATCAAGGCGAGCGACGGGAGCAAAAGTTTCAGTATAGTTTATACCTGGTTGTTGCAAGTATCCTTTCGCCACAAGCCTTGCTTTATGCTTCTGGATTGATCCATCTGCGTTGAGCTTCGTCTTGTAGACCCACTTGACGCCAATGATCTCTTTGTCTTCAGGTCGATCGACAAGCTCCCAAGTTTCATTTTTCTCGATCATCTTGATCTCTTTCTCCATGCCTTTTATCCAGAC
Source organism: Eucalyptus microcorys (assembly GCA_014182515.1). Classification (NCBI taxonomy): domain Eukaryota; kingdom Viridiplantae; phylum Streptophyta; class Magnoliopsida; order Myrtales; family Myrtaceae; genus Eucalyptus; species Eucalyptus microcorys. The sequence continues at coordinate 26,702,016 of CM024572.1, forward strand.
TTCTTCTTTGGATGCTTGTTCGTAGTTTTCTGGTTCCAAAATAGCAAAGTTGCATGTGTCGTAAATTCTTCTAAGGGCTTTTACCCTTAGTACTGGAGACTCTGGAGTAGAATCTTCTTGCGTCACTCTTGGAGAGCTTGGTGGAGTTATGTCGTGAGTGGTGGAATCCGGTACTTCTCCTTCTTCTTGTGACGTTGACTCCTATTGAGTAGGTGGTATGTCTGGCAAGGTGACATACTTCTTCTCAATCTTCTCGTCTTCCTAATTCCAAGCAGCATTCTTGTCAAACTCGACGTCTCGACTAATCATAAGCTTCTTAGTTCTTAGGTTGTAAACCCGATAGCCTTTTGATTGGTCACTGTAGCCAAAGAATATTCCCTTTTCTGTCTTTTCATCTAGCTTACTCCTTTTTTGAGCAGGGATGTGGACGTAGCATATGCATCCAAATACCTTGAGGTGCTTTGCTGAAGGCTTCCGTCCACTCCATGCTTCGACTGGTGTTTTATTTTGAACAGCTTTAGTTGGACACCTGTTTAACAGGTATATTGCAGTATAAACTGCTTCTGCCCAAAAAGTGTTGGGAAGGCCTTTCTCCTTTAGCATAGACCTTGCCATCTCCATGACGGTTTTATTTTTTCTTTCGGCTACTCCATTTTGCTCTGGGGCATAGCCAACAGTTAGTTGATGATGGACTCCTTCATCTTCACAAAATTTATTAAACTCCTTTGAATTGTATTATGTGCCTCTGTCACTCCTTAGGACTTTGATTCTTTGGCCACTTTGATTCTCGACGTGGCTCTTGAATTTTCTGAAGATAGAGAAAACCTCTGATCTTTCTCGAAGAAAGTATACCCACGTCATTCTTGTGTAATCATCAATGAATAGGATGAAATATTTATTTTGACTAGGTGTAGGTGTCCTCATCGGACCGCACACGTCCGTGTGGACAAGTTCCAATGGCTTCTTAGCTCTTCATGCACTTCCAGATGGGAAGGATTGTCTCTGTTGTTTTCCAATTAGACAGCCTTCACAAACATCTGAAATTTCTATGATGGCTGGAAAATCTCTCATCATATTTTTCTGATGGAGAATTTTTAGCCCAACAAAATTGAAGTGGCCAAATCTTCGATGCCATAGCCATGAATCATCAAGTTGAGCTTTCATGGCTATATCTTTGACATATTTCCATTGAATAGGAAAATTGTTATTTTTCATCTTAACAGAGGCAATTATATTTTTATATTTATCATAGATAATGCAGGTATCTCTATTAAAATATAGAGAATACCCACTTTGTATCATTTGGCCCACACTTAAAGAGATTTTGTGCAAGACGAGGGACTAGATATACATTATGTATATATTTTGGGCCTTTATTCGTTTCCATGGCGATGGTGCCTTTTCCTTTGACATCTACTAATGCACCATTGCCCAACTTTACTTGGGATTTCACCGACTTATCAATATCAGTGAATATAGATTCGTCCCCCATCATGTGATTGCTACACCCACTATCGATGTACCATGTTTCACTTTTATTGTCATTTGCCACTTGGCCTGCGTAGAATGTATTCTCTTCACTTTCTTTTTTTTTTCTACATAGTTTGCTCGATTATTTGTTTTCAAGCGACAATCCTTTTCTACATGGCCATATCTTTTACAAAAGCGGCATTGTTTTTTATTTTTAAACCAACAATCCTTCTCCAAATGATTTGTTTTCTTGCAAATACCACAAGGTGGATAATTTTCCTTTTTTTTATAATTTCTCCTCCTCTTTTGTTTTTCCATGAGCTCCTTCCACCATTTTTAGTTTGATGAGACCGTATATTTACTTTAGACTGAAAGGCACTTTCAACCGAATCTTCATCTTGTGCCATTAGTCTTTTCTTATGTGCTTCTAGAGAGCCAATTAATTCACTTATTGATAGGGTCGTCAAGTCTTTAGTTCCTTCTATAGTTGTAACTATGGAGTTGTATTTTTTGGTAAGTGACACCAATATTTTCTCAACAACCCTTTAATCAGTTATCCCATCTCCATAGACTCTCATTTGATTAACGAGTCCCTTTAATTTTCCACAATATTCTTGTACGGTCTCATAATTTTTCATTTTAGAATTCTCAAAATCTCTTCTTAGTGTTTGAAGACGAATAGTGCGTACCTTTTCCAATCCTTGAAATTCTTCTCGTAGTATATCCCAAGCCTCTTTTGCAGTCCTTGCTCCAATAATTCTTGGAAATACGGTTTCCAAGAGTGCTTGCTGGATAAAATATAGCGCCCTTGCATCCTTTTGTAGTTGATCCTTTGAAACACTTGCACCTTCTGGCGGAGCCTCGCAACCTTTTTCCACGATGTCCCATAAGTCTTGGGCCATCAAGAATGTAGTCATTTTTATGCTCCAAAAGTCATAGTTGTTCCCATAAAAAAATGGGAATGGGAAATGAGGATGAGGTAGAGTTGGCCATGGTTTAGTTAGTGGGTATTTGGAAATGGTAGTTTTAGGAGTGGATAGGTAGGACAAACGCCTAATACCAACCAAAGACGTGGCTCTAATACCACTGTTGGTATTTGCGGAAGCGTGTATTTAATGTGTGTGCAAGTGTGTTTTACGTGTGAATTATCAAGAGAGCAAATGAACTAAGAACAAAGTGGGCAAGGACAAAGTAAAAGAGAGTGGAAGAGAAGTACAAGGGAACAAAAAAGGAACTTTTATTTATTGTTTATTGTAGTACAAAGTACAAAGGAAGGGGAGGAGCTCACCTTTTTGCTCTGCCTATCTTCTACGCTCCCCCCTCCTTCCCTATTTATAGGGACACTCCACCGACTTAGCCCATCTTCTAGGAGTTTCTTTTACAATTTGTTTTTCTAGAAAAATAGGCTTTTTGAAGGCAAATATCTCCGCCATTTGAGAGATAATTCCATAGATTCTTCTAGGATTTTCTTGTTTTTTCTAGCTCAAATTTTTCAAGAAGTTTCTAGAAATTAGATCAATAATTTAACAAGTGGCTCAGTTTCGTCAGGAACTTGTCCGCCGGTGGCTATGTCGGTAAGGAGGGATTCGCTGCAGCGGCGGCGCGGGGGATCGGTGGAGAGGCCAAGTTCTTGGCGGGCGCGGATTTGCAGGAGGAGTTCATCCGTGCGGCTGAGGCTAGCTTGGCCTTCGCGCGCGATCGGCCTCATCTTTTGAGGTATCGTCTGTATTAAGATTATCATATTCTTGATAGTTACGTTTTGTCTAGCGATGCGTTGTATTCATGCTTGACGTTGGTCGTATAAGGCACTCTCGAAGAGAGATATAGACGTGTTGGTCGAAAATGGTGTTCCTTTCCTGTTCAAGGACGCTGACGATTCCATCAGAAAAATGAAGGCGTTCGTGAGTGGCGACGAAGTTGGTGTAAGAACTCATTTTCATAGTTCTTTTGCTTGTAATTTTGTTGTGCTGACGATACCAATTTCTGATTGCATGCTTGGTAATTATGTTGTTGCGGCTAATGTTGGCATCTGATTTTCGGTATGCTTTTTTCTTGTTTTTTGTTGCATAGACTGCTAATAGCAATAAGGCGCAGACAATTGATTTGATGAGGTTTATATTTAGCTATGCCTGCAGTCCCCTTACACCAGAAAAAGTTACTGTTGTTACTGATCAAAAATAGTAAACAAGAAAACAGAAAACCATAAGCTATAGAGGAAGAGAAGCACAGAGAAAACAGAGCACAAACTTGCGTACGTCAGTTTTCTAAGGAAACTGTCAAGTACAGGACAACTTAAACAAGAACAATAACTGCTTACAAACCACACACACGTGCAGCATATAACTGCACCTAAACATGCTAATTCACTTCCTAGAAAATAGCAAAAAAAACACTAAATGCACTTGGCTGTTTTTTAATAAAAAAAACAGAGGAAAACAGAGTAAAAAAAACAAAACAGAAAACAGAGTAAAACAGAACAGAAAAACAGCGGCACTGAGACATTATAATCCAACAAACTCCTCCTTGGATCAGTTGCTGCTGCATACTCCAATTTTCTTTCTTAATACTTCAAATCTTCCAGCTTGAAGTGGTTTTGTGAACATATCTGCAAGCTGATCTTCAGATCTGCAATAGACCAACTTAACTTCACCACTTTGTTGCACCTCACGCAGAAAGAAAATTTTGACTTTAAAATGCTTGGTTTTGCCATGGAAAACTGGATTCTGAGATATTGCTAAAGCAGCCTGATTATCCACATTAACTTCAATGCAATTACTGGAATTCAATCACAAATCCTTCATTATCTTCTTCAGCCACAAAGCTTGATTTGCAGCTGCAAAGAGCTACTATAAACTCAGCCTCTGCAGTGGACGAGCTACAATCTCTTGCTTTTTAGAACACCAGGAGAAACAAGCGAGAACCAAAACGAAACAATATCCGACGTACTCTTCATGTCATCTACTGAACCAGCCCAATCACTATCAGAAAATCCTTGCAAATTAAACTTCTGACATTTCTTAAACTTCACACCAAAGAACAATGTTCCTTTGAGATATCTCAATACCCTTTTTGCTGCAATCAAATGTAACTGACTATGACTACTCATAAACCTGGATAAAACACTCACAAAGAAATAGAATATCTAGTCTGGTTGCTTTGTAAGATACATGAGACACCCAATCGACTTCTATACATAGAAGCATCTACTGCATCTATTCCATCATTCTTCTGCAGCTTCTCTTTAGCAGCCATAGGAGTGCTTACACTTCGACAATCTTCCATCTGAAACTTCTTTAGAATTTCCTTCATGTATTTTTTTTTTTTTTTTTTGACAGATGATGATCTCATATGAAGCCTGTTTGACTTCCAGACCCAAAAAATAAGCCATCTTTCCCAAGTCTGACATCTCAAAAACTGCAAATAGATCTTGCTTCACCTTCTCTATCAATTCCATATCATTCCCCGTCACTAATAGATCATCTACATAAAGTGACAGAATTACAACACCGTGATTCACCTTCTTGACATAAAGAGTGAACTCACTTAAGCTTTTTACAAAGCCAAAATCCTGCAAATATCGATCTATCTTCCCATACCAAGCTCTTGGAGCCTGCTTCGGTCCATATAGAGCTTTCTTCAACCTGTATACACTCTCTTCTTGCCCTTTGATACTGAAGCCTTCAGGTTGTTCAACAAAAATCTCCTCCTCAAGCTCTCCATTCAGAAATGCAGACTTGACATCTAACTGAAATATAGGCTACCATTTCTCTGCTGCAATAGCTAACAGTAGCCTTATTGTATCAAGTCGTGCAACAGGAGCAAATGTTTCAGAATAGTCTACTCCCCATATTTGTGCATAGCCTTTCACCACCAGTCTAGCTTTGTGTTTATTAACAGAACCATCAGGATTAAGTTTTGTTCTAAACACCCACTTAACCCCAATCACATTCTTATCAGATGGTCTATCAACAAGCTCCCATGTGTGGTTTTTCTGGATCATAGAAATCTCCTCCTGCATTGCTGCAATCCACCTCTGATCCTCCTTAGCTTCCACAAAGTTAGATGGTTCAAGCATTGCCACATTGCTTCTTTCATAGATTTCAGCAAGTGACCTTGTGCCTCTCACTGGTAAATCATCCACACTTTGTCTTCCAATCCATCTATAACTTCATCAACCTCTACATCTCATTGCAGGTTGTTTTTTTTCAAACTATTCTTTGTTTCGCACTCTTTCCTTCCATCCAATTCCACTCATCTTCCTCTAGAAAAACAACATCTCTCAAGCTACAGTCACCTTCCCCGTCATAGGGTGAAAAATTATGTAAGCCTTTGTTTGGAGACTGTATCCAATGAAGATTCCAAGCTCTGCTTTCTTATCCAGCTTGTCTCTCTTGACCTCAGGAACATGAGTATAACACAAACACCCAAAAACCTTCAAATTTTTCACAGAAGATTTAACACCATACCAGACTTCAAAAGGTGTTGACCTCTCTAAGGCCTTTGTGGGCAATCTTCAACAGAACACTGCAAAGGTATTAGCCGCTTCAACCCCCGAACTTCTTAGGCAACATCTTCTCCGCATCATACATCCGGCCATCTCCATAATACTTCTTTTTCCTCTCACCGACCCCATTCTGTTGAGGTGAATAGGGTGTAGGGAACTGCTGCACAATTCCTGCTTGCTCACAATTTAACTTAAACTTGTGAGCAGTATACTCAGAACCATTATCAAACCTGAGCATTTTAATTTTCTTCCCACTCTGATTCTCAACTAAGGCTTTAAACTTCACAAACACATCAGCAACTTCAGACTTGGTTCGCAGAAAATAAATCCAACTCATCCTAGTCATATCATCAGTGAAGGTAATGAAATACCGCTACCATTGAGAGAAGACTCGGACATAGGTCCACATAAATCTGTGTGGACTAATTGCAACTTCTCACATGCTCTCCAGCCTCCTCATTTGAAAGGAAATCTGACTTGCTTGCCAAGAAGACAAGTTCTGCACTGTTGAAATTCCTCCTCCAAACTTGGCAAGTCATCTACCAAGCTATTTCTCTGCATAAACGACATGCTCTTCCTGTGAACATGTCCAAGTCTTTTATGCCATAACTCTGCATTTTCTTCTTTGCACTTTAAAGCCATTTGTTGCATCTCTTGTGTCTTGAACATGAAACTCTTGTCCCTCATTGGGATTCTTAGCACTTCTTTGCTATCTGGATTATTAATAAGACATTCCTTCCCTTTGAACTTCACTTTATAGCCCTTCTCAACTAATTGACCAACACTTAACAGTTTATGGTCAATATTTGGCACAAAAAGAACATCACCGATCGCTTCACCTCCCGATTTCCTTCAATAGCCACTTTGTACCCTTCCCTTGCACTTCGATATACTATCCATTGCCAATTCGACTGGACTGACCGACTGTCTAGAATCCTAAACAGTTTCAATTGCCAGTCATATGATTGGTACAGCCACTATCCACCAGCCATGCATCATTCCCAACAGAAGATTCGAAAAAAAGAAGCTACAAACAAGTGCTCTTCCTCGCCATTCATTCACTACCTACGGGCTTCTCCCGCTTGCTGGTAATTTTTCTCTTTGCAGATGGCTTCCATGTGACCCAACTTGTGACATCTTCTGCACCTAGCATCAGGCTTTCTCCAACATCTAAAAAAACTGATGATTAGTTCCATCACAGTATTGACAAGGCTTTTTGTTCTTCTTCCATTTGCTAGACCCACCAAAGTTTCCTTCTTTTGCTACAAACTTGGAGTCACCGGCATTTTCTCTGGACTAAATCCATTTCTTCCCTTTGCCTCCATCATTTGACTTCACTCTAGCTTGCAGCGCACCCTTTACAAACTCTTCTCTTCTCATCAGTCTTTTGTGCTCCTGTGCCTGCAGAGCATTTAACAATTCTGCAAGCTTTATATCAGCTAAGTCTCTTGTATTTTCCAGAGATGCTATGGTGGCTTCGAACTTCTCTGGAAGAGACACCAGGATCTTCTGAACAAGCCTTTCATCCTTCAAGTCAGTCCCTAAAACTCTGATTTTTTCAGCTATCCCAACCAACCTATCAGAGTACTCCTTCACTGACTCTGAATCTTTCATCTACTGTCTCTCAAACTCCCTCAAGAGATTCAGCACCTTCATGCCTCTTATCTTCTCATCTCCCTCGTATTCATCCTTCAAGAAATCCCATATTGCCTTTGCAGAATCACATCTCATGATCCTTGTGAAGATAGTGGGTGAAACAGCAGCGTACAAGCATGACTTTGCCTTGGCCTTCCTTGTGATTCTCTCTTCATGGTACTTTATCTGATTCAAGGTCGGATTGTCTGGAAGTGGAGCAACCTCATAATCATCCTCCACAGCTTCCCACAGATCATGACCCTCCAAAAATGATGTCATCTTAACAGCCCATGCTTGATAATTCTCTCCAGTAAATACTGGAGAAGCCATCGCAGAGAAACCACTCGACCCTGTCTCCATCACCCTTTAACTTCTTTACACTTCGATACTTGCTTCACTTCACAGTCCCTCAAGATCATTCGTGCTCTAATACCACTGTTGTTACTGATCAAAAACAGTAAACAAGAAAACAGAAAACCAGAAGCTATAGAGGAAGAGAAGCACAGAGAAAACAGAGCACAAACTTGCGTACGTCAGTTTTCTAAGGAAACTATCAAGTACAGGACAACTTAAACAAGAACAATAACTGCTTACAAACCACACACACGTGCAGCATATAACTGCACCTAAACGTGCTAATTCACTTCCTAGAAAATAGCAAAAAAAAACACTAAATGCACTTGGCTGTTTTTTAATAAAAAAAAACAGAGGAAAACAGAGTAAAAAAAACAAAACAGAAAACAGAGTAAAACAGAACAGAAAAACAGCGGCACTAAAACATTATAATCCAACAGTTACTTCAGTAACCAAATTTTAATTGCATCTGTACGGAATCTGCTCCAAGAGATGGCAAATTTAAGTCATACTTCTCCATCAAACTTTGCAGGCGATGCGTACTGGGGACTTCTGGCTGCTGTTCATGGCCATGGTGTCTGGGCTCGGCTCTGGATTAGCCACCATAAACAACATCAGCCAAATCGGAGAATCCCTCGGATACACCACCGTTGAGATTAACACTCTGGTCTCTCTATTGAGTATATGGAACTTTCTGGGTCGCTTCGGAGCCGGATATATTTCCGATGTCTTGCTTTACAAGAGAGGTTTCACGAGGCCGTTCTTGATGGCTTTTACCCTGCTCATCATGGCAGCCGGTCACATAATCATTGCTTCCGGCTTTTCTGGAAATCTTTATGTGGGTTCAGTCCTCGTGGGCGTTTGCTACGGTTGCCTGTGGTCGTTGATGCCCACGATCACTTCGGACATATTCGGTGTTGGACACATGGGAACCATTTTCAACACCATAGCCATAGGTAGTCCAGACGGATCATACATTCTGTCGGTGAGAGTGATCGGATACATCTACGATAAGGAAGCAACGGGGGAGGATAACTCCTGTTATGGCACTCATTGCTTCATGCTGTCGTTCTTCATATTGGCTTCCGTTGCCTTCTTCGGTTTCCTGGTCGATTTGGTGTTGTTCTTCCGCACGAGAAGTTTCTACAAGCTAATTCTTCACAGAAGATCGCAGCATTCGCAGCTCACAGCGGCTGGGTGAATTCCTTGATTAGTTTGTTCTGTGTCATGCCATTTCGTTCTCGTATTTGCATTTCGGACCAAGTAAAATTCTGGGCGCTACGGAGTACCCTTATATCTCTCTCGTTTTTCTTAGGGGGGAGAGAGAGAGAGAGATCGATCAAATCATTCGTTGGCTTCGATTTGTCCATATGGAGCAGTTTTCCAATATTTTTTGCTCTCTGCCTTGGCATTCTTTCTCGTTCAGTTGTTGTGCTATCTCTGTTTTCGACCCGACAAATGTCGAACACGACCAGAATTATGTGTTTTATCAGGTGCAGAAGTTAAAGAATCGAAGACGTTCGAAGTTTTATAATTGGCAGGGTCACTTCTGAGGATTGCCTCTTGCGCCTCCGATGCCTCTTTATCCCCATCATCATCACAGGAATAGTGAGGGAATATATGTGTTCTAGTAGCAACATTGCTCTGTCATTAGGCTTTTAGCAGAAGCATATGTCCCGTAAGCATTCGGATGCTCATGGGACAGCAGCTGTAGTTGAGTTTGAAAATCGACAGGAAATGGAAACTCAAACTATACTGGATGAGTTTCGATCAGGAGGCGTTCATACCTGACCGTCCATAGGATCGAAGCATTCAGGTGAAGTGGCTGCGGACCTTCGGCATGATGGCATCTTGCGGCAACTCACAGTACGACCTTATGTAGTTCTTGTTGTCACTGATGACAATGCGAACTTGCCTTATCAATGAAGCCAAGTCTATCTTAGGCAATCTTAGGCAATTTCTCCAACAGCGTTGATTATATGTCAAGTTACTGTTTATTGTCGCATCAGAGAATAAAAGAAATACTATATACCAAACCTGATCCAATAGTTGAGAAAATGACTGCATATTTATCTTCGGAATCACTGAAGCTCCCGGCTAACTTTATTCTACGCATCCATATGATTATTATTTAGTGCCCCTTTACTCTTTGGGGGAAGAAAATAGAAAATTCACGAAAAATAACACAAAATTCGCAAAACTAACGGTTTAAAATGCATGGATACATAAAGAAAAGACACGACAAAATCTCCAGTGAAAGCATGCTGTTCATCTAATTTGGAGCAGATGAATCTAAGAAGCGTAACATCTCGGTTAGAATTTCGCCCGGTTTCAGATAACTGGAGTCGATCGTGAATGGATAAGATCCAAACAAGCATTCAAGATAACGACAACGTTCGTACAGACAGGTGCCATCGAGTCTCCTTTGTCGTGTTGGAAATCATTGCTCGCTCCGAGTGGAGGTGGAGGTATGAACTAGCCAGGCAGGACCTTGGCCACGTGGAGGCCACACGGCCCAGATGTTCTGCCACCCGCCATGATCGTCGTCATCATCCGCGAAGACGACAAGACACAGTGGAACAAGGAAACATCGATCATTACCCAAAGTCAAATCCCACCCGACAACGCAACAGCATTAAACCTCAAGAAGACGGCGGCGGCAGCGGCGGCGGCCACCACTACCACCCTCCTATCCAAGAAAGATGGAGACCCGCCGACGGCACGAGGAGAAGCTGAGCAACAAGTGGGCGTCGACCGCGGCGAGCATCCTGATCCAGTGCACCAGCGGCTCCCTCTACACCTTCTCCGTCTACTCCCCAGCCCTCAAGTCCACCCAGGGCTACTCCCAGTCCACCCTCGACACCATCTCCGTCTTCAAGGACTTCGGCGCCAACTGCGGCGTCCTCTCCGGCCTCCTCTACTCCCGCGCCAGTGATCCCCGCCGCCGCCGTGGCGGGCCGTGGGTGGTCCACCTCGCCGGAGCGGCCCAGAACCTCGTGGGCTACTCTTTGTTGTGGGCATCCGTCGCCGGGATCTTGCGTCAGCCTCCCGTGGCGGCCGTGTGCGTGTTCATGTCGGTCGCCGCGCATGCGCAGAGCTTCTTCAACACCGCCGATGTGGTCACGGCAGTCCGCAACTTTCCTGAGTATAGCGGTACTGCTGTCGGGATCATGAAGGTGATTGATGAGTGTGAATTTAACTTGGTGGATTGGTCATTGTTGTTTTAAATTTACTTTCTTTTCACTTATTTGAATTGAAAATTTTAACCTCGACTGATGTTTAATGATATACAAGAATTGGGGTTTTTGATGTTTTTGTTTTGGATGTGATCCCATAAATTGCATCATGTCATCAGCTGAAACTGTAGCTTCTGTTTTGAATCCTTACTAGTAAAACTGGTTTTTGATCTTGATGCAAGTGCAGCAGAAACTTGAAAGACTATGTTGCAATTTGTGTATGGACAGTTTTATCGAGCGCTTAAGAGCCACTTTAAATAGTTCAAACCTGTGGAAATTGGACAAATCATTGAGAACAAGATTGTCTATATTTTTAAAAAATGTTCTATCTACCTCTGCTATTGTGTTTTTTCCTTTGCTTCACCACATTTTATAGTTAATAAGTTTAGTTGGATAGTTGTTGCTTCCTTTCCTTTGTAGGGATTTATCGGTTTAAGTGGAGCTATACTGATCCAAATATATCAGACAGTATTCAACAATAACCCCGCCGCTTTTCTCCTGATGCTTGCCTTGTTACCCACAATTAATGCTCTGCTCCTTATGGGGTTCGTAAGAATATACAATGCGAGCACATCAGAAGAGAAGAAACACCTATATGCTTTGTCTGTGGTTGCTCTCGTTGTTGCAGCTTATCTTATGGTTGTTATAATACTGGAAAACATCTTCAAGTGGACGTTCTTGTTGCATCTCTCAGCGTTAGTTTTGCTGCTTTTGTTGCTATTCTTGCCTGTTTTTGTTGCTACTAGAGCACTGCAAGGAGATTTCGGGATTGCTGAGCAGACGCCATCGATTGTAAGTGTGGATGAGACTAGCGACCTTGATCGGCTAGAACACTACAAGAAGGTTTATGATGGAGAAGAAGATCCGAGTGGTTCTGATTATCGGATTCTGCCTGGTGACATTAATGAAGAAATCAGTAAAAATGACAACAACAACCAGCAGCTCGAAAGAGACATTGATTTGTTGCAAGCTATGCACACTGTCGACTTTTGGATATTATTTCTGGCCATGGCATGTGGCATGGGCTCAGGACTAGCCACGATTAATAACATCAGCCAGCTAGGAGGATCTCTCAGTTACAACAGCGAAGAAGTGAACAGTGTGATCTCCTTGTGGAGCATATGGAACTTTCTCGGTCGTTTTGGGGCCGGATTTGTATCAGACTTCTTTTTACATGCCAGAGGGTGGGCTCGGCCATTGTTCATGGCCATAACTCTAGCTGCTCTCACCGTTGGTCATGTGATCATTGGTTCTGGCCTGCCTGGTGCTCTGTACGTGGGCTCAGTTTTGGTGGGTATTTGTTATGGCTCACAGTGGTCACTGATGCCGACGATAACGTCTGAGATATTCGGCGTGGGTCATATGGGCACCATATTTAATACCATCACCATGGCAAACCCTGTTGGATCATATGTCTTCTCCATTAGAATGATTGGGTATATTTACGACAAAGAAGCATCTGGGGAAGGGCTAAAATGTAAAGGAACGAAATGCTTCATGTTGTCTTTCTTCATTATGGCAGGCGCTACTCTATTGGGTTCTCTTGCGGCGCTGCTATTATTCTTCAGGACAAGATACTTCTACAGTCGGGTTATACTCAGACGAATACAACATTCCTCGAGGTTGTGAATAGTTAGTTTATTGATGTGGTAGATTACTTCCTAAAGTGGTTTGCCCAAGTTTGATTGGTAATAATAGTCACTTTTTATCTTTCTTATGGAAGTTCAATTTGGGGTTCTTCCAGTGCATTGATTCGCCAAATTGACAAGATGCATGAATGTATTCAGATAGAACCATAATATTAGGAGAAGCTGATCGAGCAATGAGCGAAGAAGATCTCGGTGGGACCTTCAGTTGGAAGGCAAGAGTTAGAAAATGTGCATGAGCAGAGTTTGAAGATTGATCAGCCTATTGAAAATTGCCCTGCCTCAGGCCTTGATGGTGGTCCTCAGTCCATAACACAGACAACTGCATCACACCTCAGAGGCCAGTGCACTTTTTCAAGGAAATTAAAGTGACATCGTTAGCCAAACAATGGAGCCTGATTTAGTACGTCGATTTGGTTAGTGCGATTGCCAGCCGAGCAAGTGTTGCATAAATAATGCTTGAGCCGAAATATTTTATTATGGCCCTGTTTGCTTTGTCATCTTTAGTGATCCACTGGTAATCTGCCTCTGGCAATTTGGGTTGGTAGGATGCTGTATTGGAACTCTTTCTCTGGCTAGTTGGCTTGTTGTATATCATTTGTGGCACTGATTTTCAGTTCTTAGTGGTCAAGAAACTGTTTGAAGTACTTGAAATTCTCTGTTCGAGTGAAGCCATCTTGTTTTATGGTCGCTGGATAATATGACGGGGCCAATATTAGAGAGCCATAAAGGGTTTCTAGGAAACAGCATAAGCTTTCCAGAAAAGTTAAAAGCATAGACAAATAAGAAAAACGATCAACTCTTTGGACCTCCTACACACGTCGCCTCGACATATTCCTTCTTTCTCTAAAACTTACAAAAAGTCATTTCATCAAATTACCCCTCCAGACCAGAGATCATCGTGGCTTCTTGTGGCAAGATAATCAGAATTACCATGAAGATGATGCCGCAAATGCTGAAGCTCGTTTCCGATCAGTCTTTCGTCTGCACTGAATCTTCCTTGGCAGACCCAGCCCCGTCTCTCGATTCGGCACCTCCTTGCGCGCCTTCCTCGACAGCCTCGTCTCTGGATTCGCTGGCTCTCTTGGCGGCGGCAGCCGTTTCCTTCGCTCCCTCGAGGGCCTGAATCAACCTCGAGAGACATTTCTCGGCATCATCGTTCGGGGATTTGGGCATAAGGCTCTCGGCAACGTCGGCAGGAGTGATCTTCACTTCACTCATTAAGCCGCGAACCGCATCGAACATCGGATGCGTCTCGAGGCTGAGGTAGTTCTTCGCCAGCACCTTGAACCCCTCGAAACAGCAATACGAAAGCTCGATGTGCTTGTCCATCCTGCCACTCCTGATCAGCGCAGGGTCCAAGTTCTCCACGTAGTTGGTGGTGAAGACAATGATCCTCTCCGCTCCACAGGCAGACCACAACCCATCGATGAAATTCAAAAGCCCTGACAGGGTGACCCGGCTGGTGGTATCTACGTACGGGTCTTTCCTGGGAACATCCTTGTTGAGCTTGTCCACGTTGTCGTCCTCCAATGGCAGCTTCTCGCCCTTTTTCTTCCTCTGCCCCGTGAGGTCGAGAGAGCAGTCGATGTCCTCGATCACGATGATGGACTTGCTCGTCGTCTCGATCAACAGCTTCCGGAGATCGGTGTTGTCCTTGACCGCCGTGAGCTCGAGGTCGTACACGTCGTAGTGGAGGAAATTCGCCATGGCGGCGACCATGGTCGACTTGCCCGTGCCGGGAGGCCCGTACAGGAGGTAACCCCGCTTCCAAGCCTTCCCAATCCTGGCGTAGAAATCCTTGCTGTTGCTAAACGTCACCAAGTCCTCCAAAATGTCCCTCTTCTTCTCGGGGTCCATGGCCATGGTGTCGAAGGTGGCCGGGTGCTCGAAAGCGATGTGGCTCCACATTGTGGACTTCATGGACTGCCACTCGTAACCCGGCGAGTTCGTGTACAGCTTCCTCTGCCTATTCCTCGATCTTATCTCCTTCCCTTCTTTGATCACGTGCTTCAGATAGGACTCGGTGATAACCTCTCTGTGCTTCTTGTGGAATGTCAGCCTGTAGAACCTCATCTCCTGATCCGGGCAGTTAGTCAGGGACCGCTGGGGCGGCGACGTGATCTTGTTCGAGGCCCACCAGACCTTGACCCCCCGGTACTCGTCAGTGACCCTCTCGGACTCCTCGATGGTCAGGACCAAGTTTTTGCTGTCCTTGCCCAGCTCGGCCTTGAGCCGCCTGGCGCTCTTGGAGGTGTTCTTGCTCAGGTAGGCCTCCACGGCGGCGTAGGCCTCGCTGCGCCGGAGCCGTTCGCCGGTGTACTCGTTGATGGAGATCTTGATGTGAGGGTGAAAGCAGGCGGTGAGGCGGTGGGTGTACTTCTCGACGTAGCGGCGGAGCTCGTAGGGGCAGTACTGCTGGATGATGGCCCATATGAACATGAAGCTGGCGAGGGCCGAGCCCATGGTCGCCCACATTTCCATCATCGTCGGCGGCATGATGGTGGCCATCAGCATCCGCATGGTCGTCGGCCCCGGCAGGCGCTGGTCCAGCCAACCTCTGTATCCGCTCCGTCCGGGAGATGATGGTGAGTTTCACCTGTGTAAAGTAGGGAGGAAAAAGCAGAGGGAGAGTAGGTGGACGATGAGGAAAAGGCACCGGTGTTTATCGACATGAACAGATGTGGATTTTTGCCATGATCCTGGTATTGCGATGTTGCTCCCTCTTTTTATATCTTTTTTTTTCTTTCTGTCTTATTTGTCCTTTTTGCTGATATTATATCATTTACTTATAATTATATGGAAAAATACCACTAAAAACCCCAAATTTTGCCAAAAGTGACAAATTTACTCCAAACTTTTTTTTGTGACAATAAAAACTCCAAACTTTACAAACTATGACACATTTCATTTTCGTCTTATTCTTTCTGTTTTTTCTTTTTCTTTTTTTTTTAAATTTTTTTCTTCTTCTCTCCGCCAGCCCCAGTGAAGGGAAGTCGGCACCAGCAAGGGCCTCCCTCGCGCGACCCTCGCTTGGGCCAACACCAGCAAGGGGTGCCCTCGCCTGACGCAGGCGAGGGCGGCCCTTGTCGACGTCGAGCGAGAGCCTCCCTCGCCAGATCTGGCGAGGGCACCCCTCGCCGGCGGCGTCGGGCACGGCGAGGGCCTGCGTCGGGGGAGGGCCGCCCTCGCCGGACGCCGGCTTCCCTCCATCGAAGCCGGCGGAGGGAAGAAAGAAGTAAAAGAAAAAAAAAAAGTTTTTAAAAGTAAAAAGACCGAAATGCCCTTATGATTTAGGGTAAATGTGTCACACAAATGAAAGTTCAGAGTTTTTTGTGTCACGAATGAAAGTTCAGGGTAAATGTGTCACGATTAGCAAATTTCAGGATTTTTTGTGTCGCAGAAAAAAGTTTTGGGTAAATTTGTCACTTTTGGCAAAGTTTGGAGTTTTTTATGGTTTTTTCCCTAATTATAATGGGTTTCTTCTCTTTACTGGTGGTAGCATTACGTGGCCAGTGGTCCTGTGGAGCCCGATTATATTCGAACAAGCGGCTGCTAGTGTTTGCCTAGCTCTAATGACAAGTTCATATCATTTACTTTCTATTTCTTTTTCTACATTAATATCTCAAAAAATTTCAAATAGATAGACCGTAATAAATTTACCTCCTATTAATTTTTTAACCATCAAAAATCTCAATCTAATACATTTATGATATTTATACCCTCTATTAATTTCCGTTAGATTATATTAAATTACCATATATCCTATCACATATTATTTAATTTAGCAATTTAACTGTAAAATTTAACGAAAATTAATTAAATATAAATTTATCATAAATATACAAATTTGGAGTTTTTTGTGGTCAAAAGATCGTTTTAAGGTAAATTTGCCATACACATACCGATTTGGGATTTTTCTTGATATCTACCCTTCTTAATTTTGCATAACTTTTTTCCATCGCAATTGCTACCATAAAAGGCAATATCGGAATTTACTTGTAGGTATGAATTAAAAAATAAATTATAGTAATATCCTGAGATGCGGAGCAAAAAAAAAATTTATTTTTTCATGTCATCAAAAATCAAAGTCGAAATTATTTCATGTTTTGTATCATTCTATGAGATGAGTGGGATGGTTTTTTATTCACTTAGGATGGAGATCCGAATCATCGAAAGCATAAATTAACATTTAATTTAAAATTTATAGTTATAAGATGACAAGGACAGTATATACGTGGATCTCCTTGGATGCTTCCTTGTCCCTCCAGTAAAGAAACAAACTTTTGGGCAATCGCCAATTACAAAAACGTGCCCGGCTTTTTTTATATTATACAAATTGAATGAAAGGAGAAAGGAAACAATTGGGGATTGTCAAAACTAGTTGGGTCTTTTCCATATGTAAGATTCATGACATTTGCTTTTTCTCTTTTTATATTCTTAGTAAAATCGAAGTTTAGTCGATGAAATTGACAAAGACTCCCTTATATTCCTTTACTTATCTTGAGCGAAAATTTTACAATATTGTCCTTCTTTTATCTCAACTTCTTTTTATGTTCATCAATACCATGAAACATCGGCCAAAGAAAAGGAGAAAGATAAACTTGAATGGAGAGAATTATGGATTTTGGATATTCATAGTCCATTTCTGTAAAAATTCCCTACAAAATGTTTTCATAATCAAAATATTATTAAAAAATAATATTACAATATCTCATCAACTGATCATGTATCTTGATATGCCACATATGAGATGATGCATATGTGACAGCTAATTGCACTTGTCTTTGCCCATTATTTTTCATTTAATGTTATGTATTAATTATGATAATCATCCCGTATCATCCAGTTTTGCTAATTCGACCAAAGATATATAATATCATTATTGAATATCACGGTATTAATGATAACCGGCTTTTCTTCCGGATGGGCAATCGGCAATACCCGGGCGCAATAATGATTGCGCTCAGGGGGGAGCTAATGGCGAGGGAGCACGTGGCGGAACGGGAGTGGCGGGAAGGGTAGAACAACAACGAGAGCAAAAGCGGAACAAAGGACGAATTTCGGGTGGGACCTCGGTCACTGTCAATCTGACAATCTGACAAAGGACGACGAATCGGGACAATTTCAGAAGTCACGTCGCTCGCGTGGCGCTGCTTTGTCCTGAAGCCACTTCGTCGCAATTCTCCCCTACTGCAACCCCTCTGCCTTTCTCTCTCTCTCCATTTCCCCACGCTTTTCACCCGAAAGACGGACACATGGGCACGATTTTCCTTCGAGCTCCGCGGAAACGATATTCGGCGAAAAAAAATGTAAAGGGATAAATATAGTAAAAATTTTAAAACTAATCACGAAAGTATTTAACTTTTAAAATATGTAACTCAAGTTTTTAAATTTGTCGAATTGGTGTAATCGGGATCTTCCAGTAATACCGTCTAATCTAACTTATCAAAAAATGCTGATGTGAATTTTCTTATTTATTCTTATTTCTTTCCTACGCAGCGCCTTATGGAGCATTAAAATTAGTTAAAGCACTAAAACAGCATTATTTTGATCCAAATTCTATTTTTTTACACCAAATATTAATTAAATTTAGTTTAAAAAATCCAAATTTTAAAAAAGAAAAAAAAAAACACACGATAAAGAGAAGAACCACTAGTGAAAAGAAGACAAGACCGTCCTCCACCAATGGCTGCCGCCCCATCACTAGTGGGGTGTCGGCAATGGCTGACGGCCATAAGTGGGAGCGCCGGCCCAAGCCCTAGTTTTGCTGCCTATATGTTATTTTTCTTTTGTTTTTACAAAAAAATTAGTTTTTTTTAATCTAATTTAACTAAAATTTAAGTTAAAAAATGAGATTTTGATCAGAACCATGTGGTTTCAGTATTTTAGCTAAGCTTAACGCCACGTAGAAGAGAGAAAATAATAAAAGTAGTCATATTGGTATTTATTTTTTTTATTAGTCAAATTGAACAAAATTAACGGAAAGATTTGATTACACCAATTTGACAAATTTTAAGACTTGATTGTATTTTTTGAAAGTTTTAAAACTCAATAATACTTTTGCGATAATTTTTAAGACTTTTACCATACTTATCCTAAAAATTAATTATGATGAAATAAACTTTTAATGTCTCGACAATGCCTTGATTCCCAAATAAATAAAAGGAATGCTTAAATGGAAGGTTAGGCATAAGTTTCTTGTTCTTGTATGTATGATACATGATGATGTCATGACACGCATTCAATGACCCTCCAAACAAAACCTAGTGTGTGAACGATTTGAAGTGAGATTTTACCAAGGTTCAATATTTTTTTAGTGTGAAATCGTTGGTATTCCTTGGTTAGTGGGGAAGAAAAATATACACAACCAACTTGGGGGTGTAAGACGGGCAGGTACCAGCGTGTTAAAATATAGAACATAATCCTGTTGGGAACCTCGCTAGGGAATTACTAGGGATGGTCCTCAGAGGTAAAAATACCCCTCTCTCTTCACATAGGCTATTCAACTGCCTGGAGAGAAGGAGGCCCCCGGTCAGCCGGAACACAACCCAGCCCAACATTGCATAATCAAAAGGGAGTCCACTTTCACATGGGTCACAAGCAACTAGACAAGAACTTGACAGGATCAATATGGGCAGGTTGGGTTTGCCATCACGGGCTATTTTAAATGGTCCATTAATCGTTATTGGGCTTTGGGGCCTCCAACACCGCCAACATCAACAACCCATTGGCTCAGTTTTTGTTAAGAAAACTCAAAAAAAAATAAAACTAAATAAATAAAGAAACCCAAACCACGGTTATTTTCTCAAAGTGCCATATACTTGACAGTGCCTCAAAGCATCCTTGTACTCAAAACCTTTATGGGTGTATTTAGTTCGGCTTTTTCAATGGACTTTTAACTTCCAAAACCCTTTGGAGAAATATTGAGTTGTTTGACAAGTATTTTGAAATAGTTTTCAGTCAAATACTAGTTTTGGGAGTGCTAAAAGCCCGAAACTACTTCTACCCAGCATTTTGAAATAGCATCTATGGAATGTTGAAACTATGATTAAAATATTTTTTTTCCTTCTAAAATTGCCCTCACTAATTCTTTTGTCTTTCGAATTTGCCCCTTTTGTAACTGTTCATCTACTTTGTCAGATTCTTCAGTTTGGTCGATGGCAAAGAACAAGTGAAAGGCCGGTGAGGAACCAGAAAGGCCATATCTAGTCAATGAATGGCTAGCAAAAGGCTAACAAGGGTCACGTGATCTCAGGTAGCCCTTACCTATGTCTCATGACCCTCGCCAAAGGTTGCCCGAGGTCAAGTGACCTTAGTTGATGGCCGTCGGCACCAGATTTAGCTCATCAACAACCTAAGCCCTTTACCGAAGCCAGCGAAGAGTTTTGAGTTTTTATAATAAAAAATATAAAAAAATGTAGTCGAAGCCCATTGCAAAAGTTTTTTTACCAAACGTTATTTGAACTTGAAGTGGCTTTACAAAGAGTTTTAATCAAATGCAATTTGTATTTACCCGAAGGGCTTTAGCTTTCAACATTTGCATTACACCCAAAACCTATTCTCAAATGTGAACCAAACCCACCCTATATCAACAGCCCCTTGAGCTCATCGTCAGCGAAAAATTGCTGGTGGATGAACAGGTGCCGGTCACATGCTCGTTTCCCATGATTATTGAGGGCATTTTTGTCCAAATACAAAAAATGCTCAAAAAATGAAGGGAAAAAAGAAAAAGAAACCTAAAACGTATGGAGAGAAGGAGGGGGAGGATGAGTGACAGCACTTGATGAGGGTTTGACGTCAATTAACATGTTCAAACAAATCAAGTTGCAGTCGTTGCCCCTTCAATCACTAAAGAGCTCGATGATCAAGTCTTGATGGTCGTATAGCTATACTTGTTTTGAATGCTCTTGCTGCTCGCTAAAATTATGGAAGAAGATTCATCATTATTACTAATTATTTCCAAAATGGAGCGGATAGTTTAGATTCAATCTTTCTCTAATGTTTAAGGTTTTATTTTTAATTTTTGTGCAACTTTTCGTTTTCAGACAAAGATGCCCATAGTGATCCTAAAAAGCATGCACCTGACTAGTACGTGCTCGTGAGCCAGCAACTTAGGAGGCTATTGACACAAAGGCGTCGAATTCACGGGGTACTTTGAGACACGGCCCCGGCCCAAAGCAGATTTCTGTCATTTTCTCCTTATTATTACAATGCTAAGCATTTCACGGGTTTTATCAAGAAAATGTGAATCCACCAATCTAGAAAAGGATAAAAAAAAGGAAAAACAGATGTAGGCCCGATATAAATTGACACTTACCTATCATCATCATCATCATCATCATCATCAACCATCATACAGCCATCACAGTTTGAGCTAGTCAAAACACGGGATTCATTCCTCCAACAAGAAGTCAAGAACTCAACAATTTGCCTCACGCGTACGCACTCAACGTCACATGAGAATGGAGGCTCCCGACACCGACAGAAGGCCCGCTCCGAGGATACGTGTGTCGGCGAGAGCGGGTCTGGGTGGAAGGCGCTGAACGGCAACAAATAATGGCTCTCATCCGCTCCCACCACTTTTTTTTGAATCGGTCGTCCAACGACCATCTAATCCCTAATCCCATCACCATCGCACCATCGCTTTTCGCTAGAGATCTCAACGACTCTCTCGTCAAGGTGGTGGGCCCTTTGCTCGAGCGCCTTACGACGCAGTCAATTGACAATTTGACGCCTGAAGAGGTAGGTCCCTCCAGAATTCGTAAACAGGAAGAAGGAAAAAAAGCCAAGAGGGGAAAAGCGATGATAATCTTTTTACCAAGTATCCGATACCATGAAACATGTCCCGCTACGAAGAAACTTAAGAGGAAGCGGTCGGCATGACAAACGCACCAACTGAACCCCGTTATCATCGAACCCACCACAGATGCACCGTGGGACATAAAGAATGCTCGCGAATCGAATAACGTATTGGATGGACTGAAGATAAGACTGGTTGGGATGAAATAATGAATGAATTTAAGACTAATCCTCGAGCATCCCTGGAACCTAGATACACCCCACTCTCACTGTACCACGGTCCGTCCAGAGTATATACAATGCATTGTGGCTATGCCTGCAAAACTTGTCTGCCTCTCTCTTCTATGGTTTCTCTCCCTCCCCTCTGTGACGAAGCCCTGTCATCTCATGTTGCAGCACAAGGGCCGGCCTAGTTCTTGCAACTTCTCCCACATGCAGATCATCTGCCGCGGGGACTGATAGTGCGCCGTGTAGTAATCCTTTATGCACCCGAATTGGCAGAACTTGTAACTGTGCACGTACTCGACGGGTCCCGAGCTGTTGAACTGCTCCACCCACATCCCCACGCTCACGTCCTCCATCTTGAACAGCTGCATGAGGATGACACGGCCGCCATAAGTCAATCGGATAAACGCATGCACAACAACTAAATCATGATTATCTTTTCATATACATACCCTTAGTCTAAGTTTCTCAAACTCAGACACGATGAAGTGTGCAATGTCAGAGGACAAAACGTAGCCTGGTCCATTTGCATAAGGCGGATACTCTTCCTCAGGCCATTCCTGGAACGAAACGTAAAGAGAGGCAAGAAAACTGAGGCATGGAAAATGATAGTATGTCTCATCGATCTGGAAAAGGAGCACTTCCATCCAATCAGGCAAGTAAGAAAATCAGCAAAAGAAAAAAGATAACTCGTTAAAGATCCAGAGAGGTTATTCTCTCTTTCTTTTGGTTCTTTCTGAAGAATCTCTTCTAATAATTCTCAGATGTAACTTGTCACATGCTTTTCAATGATGCATCTACAAAGACCACCCAACACAGATTTGCACAAGGGGTTGCATATATATTGAAAAATTCTAGTGAACAAGAAAGATTACAAAAGAGGTGGGATGATGAGGCACAGTGCTTCGCAGGAAACTAAGGCATTTCTCCGGGTATAGGTAAAAATAAATAGAGTGAGCTAGAAACATCAAATTGGAAGGGGTCTAGTCAATCTGGATGCTTAAAAGGGTTGAGTTGCAAAGCAACCACATGTTACACCTATGCGATATTGTGCAGCAATCTCACCAAAAGCTCATGAGTTTTCAAGCCAAACCACTCCAATCACCAGACAACCAGAGAAGGGGAATCAAAAAGAATCAAAGAGAGAAAAATCTGCCTTGCATATTTAAGGAGATAAAATCCTAGAATCAAACTGCTTCACTTTTAAAGCATCTTCATTCGTTTTTGAGAGATTAAGGATATAAAATCCTAGAATCAAACTGCTTTCACTTTTAAAGGAACCTCATTCATTTTTGAGAGACAATCAGAGTTGTAGAAAGGCAAAGCAAAAAGATCAACTCAAAGAGCCCAACGACGACAGAACTGAACCATGGTGCACTCCGTACCTCATATGTGACTGCCCATTTGCCGTACCGAAGTGGCTTATGGTAGTAGTTGACGTTCCCAATATACAAGCTCTTTCCTTCAGGTACCTTCTTGACTTCATCCATAACTGCATCCAACCTCACAAATGTATCGTCATCACATTTCATCACGTACTTGGCCGACAATTTGCGAACCTGAAAACAGCCAATTTAAGAAAGACTCACAAGTAAGCCACCTTTGCGAAAAAAAATATTGGTTTTTCTGCTGTATAGAAATACCCTCAACTCACCCCATATTCGCAAATGGCCACTGTTTTGAGGACAACGAGGTCATAATTATCCATGTAAGGGACTATAACAATGTCACCAAAAAACTCTGCCTCTTTCTTCAATTCCACATTCACTTCCTTCCGAGGATGCTGTCCATACATGAGGTCAAAACATTATTATGACTGCTTGAGAATAAACAACACATACAACCAATGCTAGGTGTCTCCTCTTACCAATGCTACGAAGAAGCGAGCTACTACATTTGAAGATTTGATAAGCTTATGCTGCATCCAGGACTTCCTCACAGCCATTCGCTCTGCGAAATGGTTACCCGCTGAAAGGATGCCAACAAACATTTCTACAGGTTTTTCGGGAAAAGGCGGGGCTTGCCATTTCCTTGACATCTCAAGATGTTTCTGTGGAGCATAATTAGGATGTAAAGTTGGTAGAGAAGCGGCAAATAGGGAATGAACATCGATATCACCATTTAAAGTTAGGCCAGTCGCATCTTCAAGAGCAAAACCCTGTTGAAATTAGAGAAAACGTAAACCAACAGAGCAAGATAATGAACCTTCACAATGAGGTTGTCAGGATGCATGTTGTTACTCACAGTGCGATAAGGAAAAGATGTGATGTGCCTTCCGTCGACACTAACATGATAACCCTCCAATCCAGCACTAAGAGTTAGAACGAAGAGCTTGCCTTCAGCAAATGGATATGGCCAATCAACCGACACCTTCTTTGTCCGCCCTATGAGCCGGTTCAACCACCACGATGTCTTGGACTCCTCAGAGTGATCGTCATCATCACGGATCCACTTCTCACACTTCAACAGGCTGTCAACTGCAATGAAGCACATGACAAACCAATCAAACATCTCTTGAAGTGTGCCAATGCAACCCAGGCAATTCCTTTTCCAAATCACAATCAGCACAATCTAAAGCTTATGCAGGCTTATGCAGTATAAATTCTATTTTCTACCAGTAATAAGTATGTAAACTACACTAACTAAAAATAAACAGAACTTACATCTCCCACAATGACACCGATACCAAGATCCATGAAGTTCCTCTTTTTCAAAGATTACCTTTTTTCTTATCTTAATACCATCAACAACTGAAGAAAGCTAAACACAAACATGGGTAAAATTACTCTTTTTTTACTGTGATCCCCCACACAAATGAAAAACAAAAAGAAAAAACTCAACAGCCCCTTCATCAACAATTGGAGCATATTATTTCTAATAATAAGAATACTTGATATTGAAGTCCCTATTTTTTTTTCCCCAGGTTAACCATTCTTCCTTTTCTCTATCTCATCAGCAATTGAAGAGAGCTACGCACAAAAATGGGTAACAAATCATTCTTTTCACAATGATCACCCATATAAACAAGAACTGAATCAGAATACTCACTGGTCTCTTCATCAGCCTTAGATTTCCACCCTTCGCACCGCTGCGCCGTCCCCCATTGCATCCTATAACAAGTGTTCTGCTCGATCACCGG
The DNA here is from genome assembly GCA_014182515.1 of Eucalyptus microcorys. Classification (NCBI taxonomy): domain Eukaryota; kingdom Viridiplantae; phylum Streptophyta; class Magnoliopsida; order Myrtales; family Myrtaceae; genus Eucalyptus; species Eucalyptus microcorys. The sequence goes on from CM024572.1 coordinate 26,727,027, forward strand.
CTTCCCGCTCCAATCACCCTTTAACCTGGGATTCAAATGTAAAATCCGAGGCGGGTCCTCGCCCTCCACAATCCTCAACCCCTGCAGCTCCATGTGAAACTGCGAGACCATGACCGCGTCGTCTCCCTCCCTCAACAGAGCTATCTTCGGATCGTGCTCTGCATGGGCCGACCTAGGCTTCCCGACAACCGTTATGTGCGACCCCAGCGTAAGCCCGCAGGGCAACACCATCAACCTCTTCCGGTTCAAGAATTCCGACCCAGATAGAGACACCGAATGCGGGCACGATTCCGACCCATTCTCGGGCTTCTGGTTGATGATATTCAGCTTCCCAGATTGCAATTCGTCCCAAAACTGGCGACCCACCTCCCAGGCGACCTTTGCCGACTTGTCGAGCTCCGAGAACCCGCCGGTAACGCCAGTCTTCCACGTCCTCTCGAAGTTCAAGCCGGAGACGATGTTCCTGGGCTCGGCGAGCCGGCTGGGGGCCAACTCGTCGGAGTTCTGAGAAACGGTGACGTGGGGCCGGGTCGGGGCGTCTTTCTCCTGCAAGTCGCGGCCGGTTTGGAGCTGGGTCTGGGGGCGAGACAGGGTCTCCTGGGAGAGGGAGTTGAACCCAGATATGAAAACGAAGGGAATCTCTACAGTGACTAGGACTACGTACAAGAGGCCTACGCAGATCAAGATTTGGAGGGATCTTTGTCTCGTCAACGACAAGACCATGTCCAACTTCTCCGATTTAGGCCTCTTCATCGATCAAAGAAACGATTTCTAACCCCCCCAAACTGATCAGGGATTCCGAGGCCTTTCCGGAAAGGGGAAGACAGAGAGCGCGAGTTCAATGCTCCGGTGATGATTGAGGAAACCCTAACTCTCAAACTCTGAAATACATGGAAACTCGCAGAGCGAGAGAGAAACAGAGAGAGATAGAGAGAGAGAGAGAGAGAGAGTTAGGTCATCGACGCATACAGCACCGGAACGCGCAAGGGGAAAGAGATGGGAAAGAGAGACGATTAAAGGGAGAGAGACAGGGAAGAGAGAGAGTGATTCCGTCGGTCGTGTTAAGCTTTTCTTCCTGGAACAGAGAATATTGCCATTTTTAAAATTCAAATCCCACATAATAATAATAATAAATAATAATAAGACAAAATATATTTATATATATATTTATAATGGGACCTTTTGAAACGGTCGGAGATACATTTAATTCAACTGAACACCCCCACTCACACAGAGGAAAAAGCCTGGGTATTCGTGTAATAAATTGGACAATAGCCACAAAAAAAAAAAAAAGGTGCGAATATCAACTGAGATATTTAAGAATTTCCCTTTTTTTCGCCGGCTTCTTAGGAATATACTTAATCGTGATTTAAGCAAATCGAAATTGACAGTAATCGCATATGGCGGTGTCATTACTACTGTCTTAATTATGGGGGGTTGATTTCTCAATTCTCGTGATTAAGGTGGGCCCGGTCACTTTACTTATCTCCTCCTTTACGTGGCCACGGCCTATTTAAGGAGCGGTCAGTTTTTTCTTTTTCTTTTTCTTTTTGTGTTTTGGTGTTAAATATTGAACGATGGTGATCGCATTTTATAATCCAGAAAATGCTTTACCTTCATGCGTAAGTCTCTTGGTTAAATGTATCTTCGATTATACGTGAAAAAAGCAAGAATAGTGGAGCGCAATGTGGATGGAGCACCCCGTCCACTTGAAGATTCGATGCCAACAAAAACTTATTTTGCATAGCCAGTCAACGAGAAAAAAAATCGAGCATTAAGATTAATTAGTTTTTATTTTCATTTTCAATTTGTGAAATTTTGTATGATTACGTAAGCTGTTAAGTAAAGACGTGATTTAATATTTAATTATTCTATTATGATTCTTAAAATCCGTCATGTTTAATTGAAAGGAAGCTTCATTCACAAGGAAAGTGCATAGTTGAACCACATCGTTTTTTTTTTTTGGAAAAACAATCAAACTTATCCTATTAATTTCCGAACTTAGGATATTCCTTACTACATGTCGAATATTATCTGATTTGGTCATTTAGTGAGTTTACTTCCAGGAAGAGGATTCCTACGCTGGACCATTACTAAGGACCAACGTTGATATTTTCTCGTGCGATGAGTTTTCAGGTCGAGGATATCTTTAACAAATATATCTATTATTGCAAATGTTTAGTCATGATTTTAATGATTAAAGAAAGGGTAATTGTTGCAAATGTTGAGTAAAGGTCTTGTGTCATGGTAGAAAGAGAGAGAGAGAGAATAGGGTTTGGAAGGAGATGGAACTTACAACTGAGGTAGCGTTACATCGGATTAAGGAGTTGGTATGGCGCAGAGACGACAGGACTTAATGCAACCGATCAAAGTTGCTGCCGTTGCGAAACCGGCGAAGGCCTTCTTCCCCTTGTCGTCTCCCACCCATGCATGCTCTACAACAGCTCCACGTGTCCAGCCTTTTTGGCACCTTTGCAATTGCTAAACCCTCTCTTCTTTCCTTCTTTGTTTTTGGCTTTCTGAGATTTCGTTCGGATAAGGAAGTCTTTATTCTCATCGATGCACTTATTTATTTTTTTTTCCCGTGTTTATTTAGATCCCATAAGCACGGTTGGATACGAGAAATCTTTTGACAAAATCAACTTTGGTCTTTTGCTCGAAAAGTCAAGGAACTCGCTGAATTCATTCGCGACCTTCGCAATCGCGAGATTGGCAAGAAGGAATATGGAGAGGCGAGATGATAGTGATGCCCAATTGGCCATAGAGCCCCTTGACCCGATGCCCACGACCAGAATTTTTTATTTCATCTGATTGATTTGGCATGTTTTGACTTGACTAATCTTACGACGACACGTAGAACCTTCAATTTATGTAACCGCATTGACCCCCAAAAGCTGTAGCTATAATTTATATGCACGCGTGCTCTGATCGCGCAAATCAAACATTGAACGATTCGGTTAATTTGCGGCGTTGAACGCCACCGAGAAAGCAAGGTAAATCAAAGAGTTAGGCTGACGTCTCTTTTAGCTGAATTCACGAGGAAAGCGAGGTGCGTTCTAGAGACCTGCCCGAATTTTAGCATGCGCGGGTCGAAATTCCATGGATTATGAGAATTTCTGGGGGCTAGATCCGTTGAACACCAGGAGCAGAATCGTGCGCGATTTCAGGGGGTGTTCTGTTCTATTTTCCCGACGCACGTGATAGGTGTCTTCTCCATGCGACGGCCACAAGACAGGTGTTGTATCATCTGGGTTCCTCGTCTTTTCATGAACCTTGAAGTCATCGAGCTTCGAATCCTTGTCCTCTGGTGTCTTCTCCTTCGCTGCACCCGTGTCTCAAAATGACACCCCATCGAGATCGCCATCTTCATCACACCTTGCTCGCTCTTAGAATACGAAGCAGTGAAACGATTAGCTTTTTCTACTGCCCAGCCCAGGAAAAATCATAATTCGATTATTCGTTCATTGGGAATAATGACACAAATAAATCTCTGAATTTTAATTTAATATGTAATATAATATCCAAAATTTTAATTTGTTCAATATGATCATAAATTTTTTGTATTATTCAATTTAATCCATGAATTATATGAAAATATAAACTATTATTCTTCCATTAATTCAAATATAGGAACACTATTGAATATTATCATATAATTTAAAAAATAAATGAAATATATATCAAAAGTTTAAGGATCCAATTGAATAATTTAAAATTTTAAAAATCACATTGTATATTAGACCAAAGTTCATAGATAACATTGTGATAAAACTAGCACAAACATCTATAAGGGGTTGAATAGAGGTTAAAATAAAATATTGACAAATAAATATAGAATAAAATAAGTCAAGATCAAAGTCTAAACTAAGATCAAAATCTGTTATGTGATAAAACATATATCTAAAATAATTTGAAAGTGTGCAACAAACTTAAGTAAGATAAGTTGAGGAAAGAAAAAAATTGCACATGAAATTTATAGTGGTTTGGTTTAGATCAAGTTTATATTCACTTTCTCACGCTAACAATTTACTGGCTAAATTCTTTTTTAAGATTAACAAAATATTACAATTATGAGTGCAAATACTCAATTGTAGATCGCACTAATTCATTAAGTTACTCTTATTAGTGTTTCTCTTTCAATCACAACCTGTAAAACTCACAAAAGAAGACAAGTTATATTGAAATTAGTTTTAGACTTCGGAATTTCAGGTTTACGTCTCTATTTCTTGACTAATTAATCTCTTTAAATACTCATCCATGCTTCACTAGCCGTTTAGCTAGTCATTGGAGAATTTTCTTCTGATCTACCTGTTGGACAAAATGATTCAAAGAGATCTTGTGGCCATTGAAGACAAAGAGGGAATGGTAGCTCATATAATCAGAATCTTTGTTTCCATAAGTGTAACTCTCATTTAGAACTTGTCCTTAGGATTGATTTCATCAATCAATGATTGACTTAATCAATATATTTTTTTGGAAGTGAAATCTTTAATTAGATTATTAGCCGTTATTGATTATATTCTGAATTTGTCTCATTCTGGTCCCATCAAAGTGGGTTATTCACTTGGATTGTATATGTGTTTCTGGAATATAATAGACTTTGCATAAAGTCCTTGAAAGTTGCTCAGAATGAATATATGCTTGTCCCAACACCTGTTCTAACATAAACATTAGAAAATAGAAAGTTTTATCAACTTTAAGATATGAATGGAGTTTTCTCAACACATCGAACAAATTAAAAATTAAGGGAGCATATTGTATATTTAGTTGAAGTTCAAAGATTATTTATATCATTTTCTCATCGGTGGATCATAAAATTGCACCTATAGTTTTGCGAGAGGTCACAATTTTTAGGAAGATTAGTGATTTTTCGTCGCAATTGAAAAGCTAATAAATTTGCACCATACAGAAGACCGATATAAGAGATGGTAGGCAAGCCGAGCACGGGAATTTGGAAGGAGAAAAGTATGAAATCAAGGAAAATTCGAAAACCAAGTCAGAAACGGAATTATAACTCCAAGGGAGAAAAGAGAATATTCAAAGGGAATCCGGGATTTGAATGATTCACTAATAGGTGGGAATTGAAATTAAAGTTTTGAGAAGGTCAATTGAAACGTTCCTCACATTAATAATTAGGGTCGCCGAGCGGACCGATGACGCAGACAAAGAACGCGGACCGATGACGCCGACTTCCATGCTGCTGAGTGCTGACCACGACCCAAATTTTTGCCAAATTTTTATTATTAGGGAAACTATATTACATTATCGTTATATTACTGAAATCAGCTGGATTAAAGATTCCCATTTTCGATTCCAATCTCGATCGCTCCAGTCTTGCTTCCGTGAATAATGCCTCTTCCTTTTTATTTTTTTGTTCTGGGGGTGTGGTCAAACATTTTACATCTAATTTACATTTGACTTTGCCACCATCAAAACTGGTGGATTCTGTTAGTTGATGGCGGAGTTCGACCGACCTTTCTAATGTGAAAACAATTGACCTGTTCAGACATCAATTCATTAGGCCGCGGTATAAATTCTCTTTGTCATCGTTTTATTGAATTAATTTGAATTAACTTGTGCCGGAGCAATAATTCATGATGTGACACGCTAAAAAATCCCAGCAACCCGTTGAGCATCTTGTAAATTTACAAGGTACTTTACAAGGGTGTGGTCAAATCCGTAAGATTAGTACTTGCTTTGCTATTGCGATGGGAAATTGATTATCATAATTTCTCTAAAAGAGAAGGAAAATGCCCTTCAAATCAGTCGGACCCATTGAAGAACGATAGACATAGACATGGCCGTAGCATCACCACCAGAATATATGGGACCATTAGTTAATTAAATGGTCTAACCTTATGGATCCACCATAAATTAATACAGCTCGGGGAATAATAATAATAATAATAATAATAATAATAATAATAATAATAATAATAAATGGAAGTGTCTATAGTTAGGAATATGGGGCCAGGTGAAATGTAGTTTGGTTGGATATACCTGTCGCTTACTCTGGAAAAGTCTCAGAATTTATATTATTCCATAGGGCACAAAAAGGTTGGTATTAGCTGTGTTCCCACATGTTATGCGAATTCTGCCAACGAGAATAAGCATATGAAAATGACATTTGGTGTAGATCATATTTCTTATTTCATTTAGGAACATACTCTAATTGTCAAACTAAGCTTTAATTTCGTCTGCCTCCATCAATTGGCGCAGCCTTCACAAATCATCTTGATCTGTGTGTAAAGGCCCTAGAATAATGCTAGAAATCCTAAGGAGAATGATCAAAGTTTGTTTGTTAAAATGACACGACTATCATTCAATTAAATACTTAATAGGGAACTCAAGTACTTAGATCCAAAAACTGTAGCATTTCCTAAAAAATTACATTAAAGTTATCTAAGTTGCTTTAAAACTAGTTACGATACCAAAAGGGAATCGAACCTCAATTTTGACGCCTTTTGAAACTCAAAATCCAACTTTATGGTTTTAGGCACTTATGCACAATAATGCTGAAATTGAGGAGAGACCCATGATTTTTGAAACTTTATATTATTAAAAGTACAACGCATATGAAGGATAAAATGAAAAAGCCTCTTGGTTCTGTGGCTCTCTCTTGAATGGAAAACTAGAAATTGGAGGTGGCAATTCAAGCCAAGACTGCCTTGGAATCTTTTGAGCCAATACAAGCCAGAAGTGGCAATCTTGTGGGCTTTATTATTCTATTGTAAAGAGCTTTCACCTACCTGGATGACTTGAGAGCCCGCAAAAGCATCTGTACTTCTCATGTTTCTTTAAACCGGGTGAATCAAATACGCAGTTCTCCAGCCGCTTTAAACTTTTGTGTTCATGACAATGATTCTGATTTTGATTGAACTCATGTGCTGTTCATAGCTTTATCGCTCCTGCCTGCTGCTCCGATGGATTCGAATCATTCTGATTAACAATCACAAAAATTCGTGCTTGTGCATCATTGATGAGAATGTTCGATTCTCTTGTTTAAGCATTCGAATCGCTCCAAGGATGTGCATGATGCTTACCCTTGTTTGTGCGTTTAACAGTTCAATTGCAACTTAACATGTCACATTTGGAGAGGTTACCGCAAGATCAAGTATGATGGGGAGAAGATGAACATAACTTCTAATCAAGTCCACTTGTAAAGAGCGCAATGAGCATTTCTTTGGTGTCTCCGATTAGTTAACTATTCTTGTTTAGAATAGTTATTACTCATCAAAGTTGTGATTTATCAGTAGTTAACTTGAAAGAAAGTCACTTGCTTTGAACAACAAGAACACTTAAATCCAATCTAATGTTCAACCACAGGCATTCACCCGCTTCGAACCTGATCCATCTTCTTGCAAACCATGCACCAGCACCAGCACCAGCAGGAGAAGAAGGGCACACTTTTCGTGCCTCCTTTGCTCTTATACATGTTAGCCTAATCACAAATCAAACTTTCTCTGAAAGAGCAAAAAGAAGATTGAAGCTTGCATCAACATGCTCTCTATTACTCGTCTATTGATGATTTCATGATACTTTTTGTCATTTTCATTCTGCTTTTTCCTCCCCTTTTCATCATCAGTATATGTTTTTGGATCTAGCAGATGAGGCCCCCTTGCACTGACAAGACGAACAATAGACGGGGTCCTTGGGCTACTGAAGAAGACCCAAGGACGATCGTTCAAGGGACCGGAAATTGGGGCCTTGCCCCCCGAAAAGCAGGTAACGTTGTCATAGTGTTTCGTAACATTAATCAAAAGTTGGATCTAGAGATTGCGGACCCAATTGTGAGACCACTTTTCACGCATCTCACAATGTCTGATTGCTATGTCTGACTAAATTGTGCAGGTCTTAGAAGATGTGGGAAAAGTTGCAAGCCCAGATGGAGCAATTACCATCAACCAGATTCGAAGCATGAGGTCTTCACACCACAGGAAGAGGAGCTCATAATCAGGCTCCATGTAATCATAGGCAGCAGGTGCATCGCCAAGAATTGAAAAATTTGTACTTTGCGAAATTCTCATCAATCTTTGACTGCTATTGAAAATGTTCCAACTATTGTCATTAACTTGGTTTATGGATGATTTTATAAGATAAAGTTTATTTGAGACTGATTTAAAAGCAGTAAAGTGTCTTTCTTCACAGATATATACACAATGGTTTGGTTTTAGGTGGTCCATCATAGCCCAGCAACTTCCAGGGAGGACTGACAACGATGTCAAGAACCACTGGAATACCAAGCTCCGGAAGAAGCTGAAAGAGATGGGGATTGACCCGGTTACGCACAAGCCTTTCTCTCAAGTCCTGAGAGACTATGGAAACATAGACGGCACCACGAGAGAAAGCCGAATCGGGTCCATGGATCCACCCCAAGCATTTTCAGACCTAAACACCCACCAAACACCACCAAAAGTAACAAGTAGAACTGACACATACACTGCCCAAAACAATCACTCCCTAGACCTTCTTGCCCAGCTTCATGCCATAAAGTTGGTCACAGAAGCCTCGACTTGCTCTGCACATGGCAAAGCGACATTCATGCCTTTGAATACCTCGTCCTCGCCTCCCACTTCTTCCTCTTCCACCGGGTCTGCAGCACCACAGAGCTTCAGATGGAGTGATTTTCTTATCGAAGACCCAACTTTGCCAGCTGAACTTTCAAAGGAAGGGATCGGGATGAGACTACATAGTGAAATCAAGAATGAGGGCAGAGAGGAAGGTAATGGGACAGGAGGTTTTCATCAGAATGGCACAAGCAATGGCCATAAAGGGTCATCAATTCCATCCTCAGATGGTTCATTTGTGGAATCCATTTTGAACCAGAACGAGGAGACGTTCATGGAGTTTCCTGAACTATGGGAGGAACCACTCTACTAATTAAACAAATGCACTGAACTGCTAAATTTCCTAACTAGGATTGAGATGGGATTTCTGCTAAAGAAGTACAAAATAATGGAGTTCCAAAGTGTTCAGCACCTGCTAAACATCTTCTTATGTGGTGGGTTCATACTTTTGTCATAGACAGAATGGTATGCACTGATAATGTATTCCATTTCATAAAGTTGACATCAGAACTGGGGGAATCGGTCTCCACGCTTGAATTGCCGAGAGGAAGCCCATTTCTGCTGCAACATAGAGGCCCAACATTAATTTACTCATCGGCCCTCTCAGCACTACCTGAGCTCATTGCTGAGACCCAAAAGCTCATCAAAATGGGCCTGGCTCATGGGTTTCACTCCAAAATAGTGGGTAGGCAACAGATGCTCTTCTTCCAATGTGGCATGAGACTCATCATACCCAAAAGAGGAAATTCCAAAATAAAAGACGAAAATATGGCATTCTTTTTGAGCTAATGAAAATAGGCAGGCATGCGAGAGGTGTGAGCCATTGGTCTACTTTGCGTAAAAGCAGTCACCTAATTTGGCAATCTTATCCTAGAGGAACCTCAGTTGTCCTTCCGCGAATTGAAAAAGATGCTCTTAACCTTTTGGTAAAGCTTGTGGGAAAAATTGACATTTCATGCGCCCGCTTGTCGATCTAGGAAAGGTCAACTTTCATTTTGATGACTCGATACCTTGGCTTTATAGTGACGAGATTGTTGGGTAATCCCTTTCGTATCATATGTAACATCATTTGCCATATATCCTATCAATATCAATGAATTTCGTTTTTAGACATTTCTCGGCTGATAATAAGGAATTAGAAATGCAAACATGGAATCATTTTCCAAAGCCTCTTTCCTTGTAGTGAACAATCAAGTTTCCTGCTTGACATTATTCTAGTTTAATAAAAACCAGGTAATTGGTTTATTGATTAATGTCCAAGTTCTTTCACAGAAGAAAATTTTAATGGGATATAATAAGAAATTTGAAGTTGTAGCAAGTAAAAAAATGTCTACAATGCACGCGACTAGTCCATTCTTGAACGATGACGTGAGTGTAAACATCTTTGCGTGGAGCCTTTGTTTGCGCTTGGGGTTTTGACACGTCTTGGAATCCACTGCAGCTCGATAACGTGCACCAGACATCCCTTCATCTTCTTAAGTTCTTTGCTTTCATCAGCTATCACCTTCTTTATCTGGCGACGCACATACTTTTAAACATCACATGCATCTTGCCCAACAAACCAATAGTCCCATCTCCTTTTCTTTTTTGTTGGGGTATGTAACAGTGAAGTGTGATATTAACATGAGGAACATCACTTCATATTCTTATGTAGCATGTGCAGGTTTTAGATGACGTAGGATTGGACACTTGTTAGAGAGAGAGAGAGAGAGAGAGGCACATGAAGAAAACAGCCACTTTAGGGACTGTCCAAAGAGACTTTATAGGGTGTTTACGATGGCTGCTGATCTGCACAGCAGATTTCTGCTAAGCAAGTTAGGCAAGAGCTTGTGGAGGGAGGCCAATACGAACATCGACAGCTTATTCTGACATGCAATAATTCCACCGGACCAACCAAGAAAGAATTGACGAGTAACGAATAGGAATTCTAAATCTAAGATAGCGATTGCGATCTTTCTAAGCCGTTCCGGCGAAGAACGAGCGAGTACTTTTATTTTTCATCGTGTTCTTGCTGTGACATATACGAAGTTCAGAAAACATCTGTCCACTCTACTCATATGCGCGAAACGAACGCCGCTTTTAAGTATTCGTGTCGAGATATCAGATTCTTCATACTGATTAAAGTAGGTGTCTGATTATTCTTATCAGCAGCAAAAAAATTTCACGGGTCCACGCAAAGTATCTTGGCACATATTTTGCATGTATGGCCCTGTTTCTGAATCCTTGATATTAACCACACTTCATACCGCAAAAGAGAGAAAAAGGCTGATACCATCCAGGTACCTTCTCTCCCCCGTAGTCCAGGAAGGGCAAGAGCTCAAAGACTAGTTTGACAAATTTTAAGTCTGGGAATATTTAAACTCGGGAGCAACATCACAGCTTTAATTGATCTTCTTTGACTTTTCTCGCTCTAGTCCTTTCTATTTTGTTCCAACTCCTCATGTAGTGTGTACCCTACAACTTGTGTGGCTCGGCATGACTCTTTCACACAAATTAAAATTGGTCAGGATTACACACTTCTTTACCTAGGGTTTACAAGTTCTTGTAAACACACGCCTTTTTTAGTAAACGTGATTCATCTATGTATGTGAACCCCGAAAAATAAAGAAGGTCGAATGATATCTTCCATTGCAAGACTAGGGGCCTCCAAAGTGGGGAGATGTCTGCACGATGAAGTTTCTCTTCACTTTTGACTCCAACAGGACCCATAGAGATTTTATTTGTCTTATGTCTCCATTCCTTTTACTAGCAAAAGATGACACCTTTTTATTTCAACCTCGCTTAAGTAACCGCTATTCCAATACAAATGCAATTTTTCAAGCTCTATAGATAGAAATCTAGATAAAAGAGAGAATATTTAGAATTATTATTAAGTCCATCGTAGTTCACATATAGGGCAAGTATCTTTTATCTTACATTACGTGCGAAATGAGTATATCACGAGGACCGGATCTTTATCTGTATCCTTTAATATCTCAAAAGAAATGTTATAGCAACAGGGTAAAAACACATTGTTGCTTTAACAGAACTACCTAGTCCACTCAGTATGTTCATTTATTTACATGGGGAAGGAGGGAACAGATGATAGGCCCAGTTTGGTTTAGCTTTGCAAATGGGCTTTGGAACTCTAAAGTCTTTTGGCCAAATGCAAATGCGTTTAGTTTGATTTTTTGGGCGACTTTGACAAGATGCAATTGTATCTTCAAATGACTCTAAGGGCCCTTAGTCCAAAGTAGGTCTGGAGGTCCTTTGAGAACTTGAATTTTCGGAATACAAGTTCTGGTTACTGTTCACTTCGTGGTTACTGTTCATTCGCAAGGAAAACTACCGCACAAGGTCGACGACCGCCGGCCAAGGGAGTCGTGCCCGTCGGCGACCGTTGCCTAAGGGTTGCTTGACCCCAGCGATCGTCGCCGGACCTCAAGCGACGCCTGGGTCGCATGATTCAAGCCACTCATGGCCCGAATCACGCGACCCGGCGGCCGCCCGAGGTCACGCTACCTCGGGCGATAGTCATTGGGGTCAGGCGACCCCAGGCGACGGCCGCCTGGGTCGCATGAACCTAGGCGACTAGGCGACGGCCGTGAGTTTGCGCGACCTCAGGCGGCCGTCGCCTAGGTCGCATGACCTTAGGCGATCGTCGCCTGGGGTCGCTTGACCCCAGCGACCATCCGGGGGCTAGATCCGGCCATCCGGCCACCAGATCTGGTGGTCCACCCCGGATCCGCCATCCGGTGGTCGACTTAAAAATATATATAAATATATTTTTGCTTTTTTAATTTAATAAAAGTCAATTATAAATGTAAATTTTACTAAATAGTATTTTTGCCAAAATTGTTTCTTAATATAAATTTTACCAAACGATATTTATATTTCGAAAAACCCTATTCACCCAAAGATATATGCATATTTGCAAATGCATTTTCCAAAAGCCGAAGCATACGGGTGATGGCTTGACATTTATATCGTTTGGGCAGGAAAAAGAAAAACATTTTTCAGCTGAAGAGTGAAAAATTGGTGGGTCAGATTCAGAGGGAAGAAGGCACCAGAGAAATCTCATGCTCAGCTTTACCTGCTGCTGCTCCTGCACCTCTTTCTTCCAGAGTAAATTTCTTCTTCACCCAACTAATGAATGGCAATAATAATTGAAAAAAAAAGCTTGCAGCTTTCACTGCATGCGTAACATCACACAAACATGGGACGCAGTCTCACCAGCTCTCGGGGTCCCCACTCGCTCCCCCTCTCCCTCTCTCTTTCCCCCCCCCTCTCTCTCTCTCGGGGTTTCACAGTTTGTTCTCAACGTTAGAAAAGGCAATGTGCGCAGTGCCCACCACTTTCCTCTACCTGCAGGCAGAAACTCTCTCTCTCTCTCCAACACACACTATGATCACACACTAATGTCCCTCTCTCAACCTCTAGTGTCCACACTCTGTTTTTCCTAATCACTACATAAACAGCCCCGTCAGCCTGCAAAGCTAGACCTCCCCAACCTCCATCACTCACTTGACTCGCTCTCTCACTCCTTCAAAAGCTTCAGAACCAACTCTCATCAGTCATGACCGAGGGAGAAGATTATAAGCTGTAAAAAAAAGAAAAAAAAAGAAAGGATGAAACAAGGAAAGTTTCCGCCTTTTTGTTAGCTGAGCTCTCGGATCAGATTCCTGTACGGCCGTTGATTCTGGGTCCGTGTCAAAAGATGGATCCTCCAATTGTCAATGAATCTTCGTTCTCCGCTGCGAACCCATCTTCCTACAGTTTGGCTGAGATTTGGCCGTTCAATGGGGAGCCGGGTAATGGCGGGTTGGGGCTCCGAATGGGGAATTTGAGCGGGTTCCTGGATGGTCAGATGAACCGGGACGGGTCGGCGGACGTGTCCACCGTGACGGAGCAAAGCGGTGGTGGAGGAATTGGGAGGAAGAGGAAGGATGTGAGTTCGGAGGACGAGTCCTCCAAAATGGTGTCCACTAGTAGTGCCGATGATCTGGTTCGTTACTCTGTTTTTCTTTTGCTTCTTATATAATGGTTCTGTCTTGTGTGTGCGTGTTTCCTTTTCCTTCTTTGAAACTGGGAATTCTCTGTTTCGTTGGCGAGAAAATGGAAGGCAGAAAAAAGGGAACATTTTGTCTAGAGTCTGTGGTGAGTTAAATTTGGATGTACGACCTTCTGAGCTGCCGCTTTGCTCATCTGGCAAAAAAAAAACTGGAAATTCGATAGTCCGGGTGTTATTTTCTTCACTGGTTTAGTTGCTGGAAATGAAGAACTCTGTTAGCTTTGAATTGTGTTCCTTTTGGTTCCATGAATTGGATCATAGATGTGAGTTTACTTAAACCTAGCAAATTATAAAGTCGACGATGTGGCCAGTTCATCGAGATTCGGCTGCTGCAAAAGCACAAATTGTCTTACTCTTGTGATCTTGCGGAGCAAATTCAAAATTCAGTGTCATTGATCAGTAATATCATATTCTTTGCTGGGAATTTCAGTTGTGACACTGCAATATCACTGTCAAAATTCATATTTTTCAGCCAGTTAGAAAATATTGAAGAGGATCAACTTATAGACGGAAGTGTTCAAGGCCCCATCTTCATCCAAAGTGTGTTCAAAGAATTACGGAGTAATTTAACACGTCGCAGTTGATCTTTGGGTTATATTTCTGGGAATGATGGTTTATGCTTTATTTCTATAGAACATATTAAATGGAAAGCGCACAAAGTCACTGGTTTCAAGGCATGACAATGGTGGATCAAGAGCTGAAGGAGAATCGAGTTCTGCTGCTGGTGATAATCAGGCTGGACAGATTGCAAAGCCCTCTGAACCACCAAAGAAGGATTATATTCATGTTAGAGCACGAAGAGGCCAAGCTACAGATAGTCATAGCCTAGCTGAGAGAGTAAGTCAAATTCTTCGATTCACTAAAATACTCTCAAAGTTTCAGAGGAGTCAATAAAACTGTGTCATATGTGCTCTATAATTCATTTTCTAATTTCATCTCACATGGTCTATTTGGCTGAGCATAAGGCACAAGCGATTTGGTTTAAGTGCTTTTTAGAAGCTCTTTCGGTGTCCTGTCTTATTTGGCAGGCAAGGAGAGAAAAGATCAGTGAGCGGATGAAGATTCTTCAAGACTTAGTCCCTGGATGCAACAAGGTATCTCATGATTTTCAAATTTTATAATGATGTTTTAGTATTTAGATATTTTGTGATCATCACTTGCAAGATTTCCAGCTTTTGATCGGGTCATCCGAGTTGTTCTTAATATTTCCTTTTGATCAGGTTATTGGAAAAGCACTCATCCTTGAAGAGATTATCAACTACATTCAGTCACTGCAGAATCAGGTCGAGGTAATTTTCCATCTTAAGCATTTCATCAACACTCAATGACTTTGGATTTTTTGTGCTAACAAACTGATATGATTGTTGTAGTTCTTATCAATGAAGCTTGAAGCAGTCAATTCAAGGATGAACATCAATCCTACTATTGATGGATTTCCAGCAAAAGATGTGAGTTTTAGTTGAACAACTTCTAAAATATTCAGATAGCCTTTGAACATAAAAGTATGAAGTACCTTCTGAGACTTGATAACGAAGACTGGTGTTCCTGTATGTTGCTTTCATTGTGCTCCAGTTTTCATGATAATTTTCAACGGCTGAATTGGCCAGGTAAGCAAAATTTCTTGCATGATGTGACTTATGGATGCCATTAGAACTTGGTAGGGTTCTTTTCTATTCTATCGAGTGGAACCAATAGTGCCATCTGGGGGGCCTGTGAGAGAGGGCAAGCCCTCTCAGAGTAGAGTATACGTGATGCATGTCCTTCAGAATGGAGGAGGACCATGGTAGCTCAGATCTTGGAAAGCATGCATCGCATTTGGGAATGAGGAGGAGGACTATGGTAGCTCAGATCTTGATATGCGTCGCATTAGGGAATGAGAAGCAACTATCTTTAATGAAGTACCATTTGAGCTTTGTTACTGGTTTATAAGAATTATGGTGTGATAGAGAAATGATGTGCCTTTAAATTCAAAACAACTAGGTATAGTTTGAGGTCAAAGAAGCTCGTCTTAGATTTGCTAAAAGCAAGCATTAGAATGATCATATTCACTTTTCTGATGGTACTACCATGGTGAGAAGGTGCATTGTTGACCGAATAGGAAAAGCTGTATATTATATTAGATGAGTCAGCCACATTATGAAGGGGTTACATTGAGAGATGAGAGTTAGAGATAGAGAGTTCGTGTATGATCTTTGTATCCTTAAAATTGTTGGCGCTCGAAAGCTTTGCCCACAATACCAGAAGATCGATGGGAACGTCTTGAAGTTTGCTCTCATTTTGGACACGCGTAACAACCTAGGCAGAACCACATGCAACAAGCCCAGATGGAGTAACTGCTACTGACGGATGAGGCAGTCTCCAACTCTCCAACTCTATCAAAGCACAAGCTCCTTCCCTACAAATATGGAACTTAGGTTTCTGTTTTAGGGTTTCATCCACTGTTCTCTTTTTGGATCTGCTCATTACAAAGTGGATGTGTGTTTCATTAATGAGTCTTATATGTCACTATAATGGGTCCAGTCAGTGATCTTCAGTGATTTTCATCTAACACTCACTGATTTTGCCCTCCTGCTTATATTAACAGTCAGTATTTTTGGTGCACTTTTTACTCATTTTTTCTTTTTACCTGCTGCTTAATACTGCCTCTCACTTTGGTACCCTGCACGGTAGATCTGTGAATATAGAACAAAATCTCTTGGAAGCTATGCATTAAGTTCAGTAGCAGCTTCCGTGTTCTTCTAAATCAAGTGGCCTTTTGGGTTTCAGCTTGGTGGGCAGCCATTTGATGCAACTGGGATGATGCATGCTTCGCAAGCAGCAAGACAGTACAGTCAAGGATCGCAATCAGAATGGTTGCATATGCAGTTAGGTGGGGGTTTCGAGAGGCCAATGTGATCTCAAGAAGCACGCGCGGCACATTGGATCTAAAAGCACTGTGGAATAAGATGGCTCTGAGAGATTATTCACCAAAGAGAAATTACATCCTGCGCATGAATTGTTACACACGCCCCATTGATTTATAATGTCGTAGATCCATCTCTTTGTAGAAAGCGCATCTGGTTCCATACAACATCTTAAGTCAATTTAATGTGATTACTTTTTGATTTCCTTTTGCACTCAGAAGGTAAATTTCTTGTGGAAATTCTGAACGCCATTAGTTAGATGATTAAAGGATCGTGCTTTGTGAGATCAGTAGTGAAATGTAGTTCTGCTAGCTTTCCTCCAATCCCTGGTGCCGATAGATGACTTGGAATTACATATGCATATTGTGGATCAAGTAATGACTTTCCAGCAAGCCACTGCTACATTCATTTCATTAGGAGTTGACAATCTTTAACGACATCTTCTATAGGGTGGTTAGTCAAGACGCGGAACAACAATCTAAATCTTGGAAAAAACATCATAATTACAATGAACAGCGTACAAATATTAGCATATAAAGTCACCGCAAACAATATTCTAACTTTGGCAGAAAAGTCAACTCGGACTTATTAAGAGGATTCATACCAACCAAGAAGGCAGGAATCCTAACCTCGAGAGGGGTAAGCAGACACGGACAACTTGGGCAGAAGCATGTTCGACGGGATAGAGAATGGCTTAAGCTCCAGGCAACTACTTAAAAATCAAGGATTGAACCCAATAGGGGACCTTCACGCCGGATCGTGAAGAACGACGCCGTCCTCTGAAAATCAACCCAGTCGTCCTTGATCCTATCCGGCTTGTTCAATGCCACATACCTTCCCAAATGCTCTCGTGAAACGTTCTGTCTTAGAGGCACCAAATAGGTTTATGAGGCGAAGAGAACTTCTGGGATTGATTTGTAAGGCCTTAGTCTCTTTGGCGATGGAAAGTAGATTTCTTGCGGTAAGGTTAATTTGAGAAATTATGTCAGTAGCTCCCATCACTTCTATCTTTTTCTGTTCCGTATCCACCTGAAATACTATTCCATCTACTCATAAAAGTTAAAGTTTCTTGGCAGATCATACCCATATTACTTGCTAGAGTAACCTTAAAATGAAAGATAGGATTACAGTGCTTACACTAACATAAATGTAGATCTCCAGACTAACAAATTACGTATGAACAGCATGTAATATGTTTCAATGGACCCTCAATGGAAGTCGATTTCTCTCCATTAACCTTAAAGACCATTATAATATGTTTCAATGGACCCTCCACCTTGTATCATTCTAGTCACACGTCTTTTCAAATCATACATTTGAGAAGTATCAGTTCCATAAAAAGAGAAATTGTTGTAATAAAATCCCATATAATTTTTGCAGTTGGAAAATGAATAAAATTGCTTATCAGGGTCAGGTCCATGGAATTAATCAACTATCCATTCACATCTGCATTCTTAGTTCTCCATTTCCTAAAGGTTGGA
Organism: Eucalyptus microcorys; assembly: GCA_014182515.1. NCBI lineage: Eukaryota > Viridiplantae > Streptophyta > Magnoliopsida > Myrtales > Myrtaceae > Eucalyptus > Eucalyptus microcorys. Next base: position 26,745,028 of record CM024572.1, read on the forward strand.
TCCGTCAATTGGGCATGTGGAAAGTACCCATTGATATATCCCAATCTGTCTTTGTCAAGAATAGACATCTCAACAACTTGGGACCATAAGGTATAATTGGTGTTGTCCAACTTAATGCCAATCTATGCAGCGAAAGAATTGTTGTTTGATGTTTGGGTTAGAGTGTGATTTTGGGTCAAGACTTGTATCATCTAGGCCGCTAAGTCATTAAGGATGGCAATCGTAGAAAGACTCTCGTCATGTTGTTGGCGCGCAAATCGGTTTTTTCTCACATAGTATTTGATCAGGTCTAGTTACTTCCTTTTTTAGTTTTTGGATCGAGGTTTGTCACAGCAGAAAACCATAGGACCTTTGCTCTGATACTATGATGATTAGAGATGTTTTTCTCTCTTCAATATCTTTTCTGAATAAATACAAAAACATATATAGTTATATAGAGAAATAACTACCAAAAGCTATTTTAGGCTATGCACTATCTTAGGTTAAGAATCTGCTTAATCCTCAAAAGAAGAACATTATACAACACAAATTTAGCAAGTAATCAGCCCCACAATTTCTCCATTAGTCTTAATTGACGATTCATGCCGACACTCCCCCTCAAGTTGGTGTGTAGATATCACCAATGCCTAACTTGTCAAATGAGTTGTAGAAGATCTTACTAGGGACAACTTTGGTGAGTATATCTCTCGGTTTTCAGATTTAAATGAGAATCGTACTATCTTGGCACCTAGATTTTGTTTGATCAAATATTAATCCATCTCAATGTGTTTAGTATAGTCATGTTGGACTGAAAAAAATACGTAACATTGTATATTGTAACCAGATAATAATAACTCCGAAAAAAATGATAACAAAATAAATAAATAAGAGGTGAGGTATGGCTAACTGAATCTCCTTAAAACGATTACTTCTTACCAATGATGATAAGTAGCATCATGAACTCATGTACTAAAGAGATACATTAATTAATGATGTTAAATAAATATATGAATCCCAAAGATATATGAACTGAAGAGATACATGAATTGAGGAGATTAAGTCCTTACAAAAAGTGTAATCAAGTTGTAGAAATTATCAAATTGGTATGATAGACTCCTTTTGTTAATTTTGTCCAACTTGGCTAACAAAAAATATCGACATGGCTTATTCTTATTATTTTAGCATAAAGCTAAAATGACGTTATTTCGGTCCAAATATATAAATATATATATATATATTTTTTAATCCAAGTTTCATGTAAATTAAATTAGAAAATCATCTAAATCTAAAATAAATAAAAAGCCAAGAAACCAGGCGCGATTTTTCCCTATCTATTTTTTTAAAAAGATTAGCTTATTTGTTAATATAATTTAAAAATAAATTCTTATAAAAAATCAAATTTGGATCGAGACAAACATTGTTTTAGCCACATCATTGCTAGTTGGATAGAAAAAATAATAAGAACAACCAAGGTTAATCAAGTTACACAAAATTAATAGAAAAATTTGACTACATAAATTTGAAAATTTTGGGGACTTAATTATAAGTTTTGAGATTTAATTACACTTTCTAAACAAACTTCATGACCTTCCATGCATGCAATCCTTAAAACATTTTCGCAAGACGCAGCCCACATTGTCCTATAAAATAATGGAGTGTGCTTGCATGACGGCACCATTACTTTTGATAAGTAACGGTGCAATCTAAGCCATCCATTTTATCTTATCTACTATGGGCAACCGGAACAAAAAATCATGGTTTTGTATTTGTGTAAGAAACAAATCTAATGACATTATTCAAGAAAAGGAAGTCTAAGAGGTAATTGACTACAAATTTTAGATGGTGGAATATTGTCCGAAATAAAATAAATGATATTTAAGAATTCATAAATGAACAATACTAAATACCCAATGTGCACATAACATAGATACATTGGACTCTCAATTTTTTTAAGTTTATTTCTTTTACCAAACAGTTAGCCATGGACTTGATTTTTCTCCGGTGTCACTTCATTACCCTAATATGGTGGTCAACGAATATTTGTAAATAAAAATACACCATAAAATATATGTAGAAAAGGAAAAATATTTTAGGATTTGAGCTCATAGCCATGGCTGCTTAATTTGAACTTGCAACAAACAACAATGGGTTTGAGTCACAAAGCATGCAACGGTCGTGTCCTATAGATCCTTTTGAGTCATGAAAGTTGAGATCATAGTTGCTCAATTTGAGCTCTTGATTATGGTAACTTAATTGGTGATCATGTAAATAATTACAAATCATAAATTTTATATTATAATAGGTATTTATTGGTTTTATTCACTTTAATCATTTTCCTCATTTAATTTTTATCATATAAGGAATCTCACTATCATCCTTTTAAAGGGATATTTCCGTCCTAATTTTCGAATGAAATCAGCTAAGCAATTTAACCGGTATCTTTGGGAAATCACTTGGCAGGGAAGGCACCGTCTCTCGTTTAAGAGGGACGGTGCCCTTACCCGAGCTTTACTCTAAAATAATCGAACCCTGTCGACGCTGTCGCCCGCTGAAACCTCCTCCGTCATGTCGGTGGCTGGGAGATGGCGACCGAAGGAGAGAGAAGGAACCGCAAATCTTCCTTGCGAACGAGACGGGGCAGGCGAGGAAGACGATCACGTTCAGGAGGATTTCATCAGCGAATTGCCCGACGCCATAATCCAAGAAATCTTATTCTTTCTCAGCTTTCAGGACGTCGTCAGGTCCCGCACTCTCTCCAGGCGATGGCGCTCCGTTTCCACCTCCACTCCCTACTTCAATCTCTCCCTCCCCTATTTCGACAGCCCTCAGAGTCGCAAGCAATTCGTCTCCTCCGTTAGTGAAGCGCTGAATCGCTCCACGGCACCGATGGTAGAGAAATTCCACCTTGAAGCTTTCTCTCTCGACGGCTGGCGTCGGCAAATTTATCCGTGGCTTCGCTTTGCCGTCAGAAAACGGCGTGCGGGATGTTTCTTTGAAGACTACTTGCTATGGTTACGTATTACCGCTTTTGGACGCGTGCACTTCACTAGTGAGTTTGCAGGTGACTCGGTGTAAGTCCTGGTCGGCCGGTTTGTCTTCGCTGAAGATGCTGTGCATGGAAGACGTGGGCTTGACGATAAATTTGATCGCGAAAATCTTGAGTGGGAGCCCTGTTCTAGAATCTCTTGTGATCCATGGTTGCTGGAGTATAGATGACGTCGAGAGAAAATCCAGAGTTGGTGATTGACGATTATTCTGTTTTTTTTTTTTTGGTAAGGTAAGAATATATTGAGCTTAACCAAAACTATACAAAAAGGGTCCGGCGTCAAAAACATACACTCAAAGTGACAAACTGTTAGAACGAGTGGAAGGGTGCCAACAAAAACAACAGACGCCACAGGCATAAGAGAGCCCGCAAGGGAACAACACAGCAACCAGTCAGCCAAACAACGGCTACAACAAGGAGGGGGGCTCCTAGACTAGGAGGCCAAACAGCCAAGCACCACATAGACAGCCACAGCAACGGAACACCGCAAAGGCCGAAGCGGAGAAGCTGCCAGCCAGCCACCATTAACAAGAAACAGCAGGCACCACAGCACCCACCATCAAAAGAGGCCCCCGCGAGCAAGCAGTCCACTACGCCAGCAAAACCAATGTCAAGGAATAGCTACGACTCACAAGGCAGGCGTAGGAGTAAAGATAGAAGGGTCCGAGGCCCATCCGCGCTGAAATCTGCGATTCCTATAAGTGTCTGCGACATTCCTATAAGTCGAGGCTTTATCCTTGACTATTTTGATTAGATGATTCTTGAGGCCGGAACCGCCACCGAGTCTTCCCTAAAGAGGATACTGTTTCTCTTTTTCCAAATCACATGACATAACGCTCCAAAAGAGAATCTAACAAGGGTTTGATGAAATTCCTTACCAGAAATAAACTTCATTGCCCAATGGAGGTTATCTGTCCAAGACCCGTTCCGCCAGGGATGATTAGTCTGTTTGTATTCGCAGATCGTTCAAACTTTTGGCTCCTCGTTTGCTTGTGCTGCGTCTATTGGGTAATATGTCTTGCTGGAACTTCATCACATTAGAGGAAATACCTTCCCTGGTTGAGGTTGAGCCTGATCTTGTCCTGCGCATTATTTATTGGGGTTCTTATTTAAAGTACGTTGGTGTGTTGTGGAATCTTCTCCATAAACTGCGTCGTGTTCCGAAGCTCACTATAGGGAGCCGGCACCTTCAGGTGCGAAGTCATTTGCTTGATTTTTCCTTCTCTTCCTGTATTTAAGTTTTCTCATTCCCCTTCACGATAATATGCCCTTTTTCCCTAATGGCTGTTTTTGCCGGTACTAAGAGAGTCTCATTATTTTCCTTTTGTGAGAAGTAAGATTAAGTCTCTTATGTTACGTGACCTATAATGCTGCGAATGCAAATGAAAAGGGTTGGACTTTCCTATTAGCACTTTTTTTTTTTCCCTCTTTGTGAAACTAGAAGCTAATGCGTCTTTATTCGCGTTCCTTTTTCTTTGTAGGTTCTATCAGTTATGCGAGGGAATGGACCGCCTCTTTGGCTGCCTTCTTTAACATCAAAATGGCAGAATCTTATATTACGCAATTCATTTAGTAATTTGGAGGTCCATGGGATTGCATACTTGCTAGAAAGTTCACCGCACTTGGAAAAGTTTATGGTGCGCTGGACCAATATCTTTAGCTTTGAGGTATGAATCGTCTTTAACTATTGCTTGTGCTTGAGTAAGTTAGTGGATTTTTTCGTAGAAGGCAGCTCTAAAATTTCTCATTCGTGCTTTTAAACAAGAGAAATAGCAGCATTGTATTCAAGGTTTTCATGCCGCACTGCTAGTTTTAGAAACATTTGCAATTTGCAATTCAACCGTTTCTCCTAGTTATCATACAAAAGTTGGGACACTAGTGAACACCAACCAACCCACCACCCAGACTCATGCATTCACAAAGTGATAGTGAATAGATTATCCTAATGCTGACAATGAGATTGATTCATTCAATTTGCCACAAATCTATCCCTAACTGTCAGCGAGGTAGATAAGTAACTTTAGTGTTTTCCACAGAAGTTGCTCCATCCATTTGATCTATGTTTAAGTGGGTTACATAACATGGTTATGCTTATTTGCACTTCAGTTTGGCAAGGAATTTCTGGACTGTTTTATCTTTGATGATGAGGGATTTTGGTGTTCACAAAAGGAGAATTTTCCGTGTGTGGCAAATCATCTTAAGAGTGTTGAAATCGTCGGGTTCGGCTCTGATTGTTTTAGCTTGAAAAGTGTGCTTCCCCTGCTTATGTTTCTTCTTGAGGAGGCAGTTGTGCTAGAGAAGATCATCAACGCTGAGGGGCCCAAAGTTGATCCAGAGGTACCTATAGAAGCAATTAGCTCTTGGGTTCTGCTTTGAGTGACTGAACTTTTAGCAGGCCACCCAAAAGCTTCAGAAAAGGCTGAGCTCATGGTTAATTATCCTTTCGAGGGATGCCCTGTCGAAAGAGTACACAAGTTGTGAGTCCCATAGCTTTTATTTGGATAGGTGCGGCTTGCCGAAGTGACAAATCTGCTTATTCCTAGACCTGGACCTGGGAGTTATGGCAGTATACTGTTATTTGCAAATATGCTTATTTTACCTTTCTTTTTTAGTTGCCTAGTTGGAATTCTTTGGACCACTTAATTTAGACACTGTGTAAAATTGCTGCTCTGGGTGACTTAATTAATGAAATGGATAAGTGTATTAGAAGTCTTAAAATTTATCATGAAAATGCAATTAAGTTCTAAAATTTTCAAAAAAATGCAATTAAGTCCTGAAATTTATTACGAAAGTTCAATCAAGTTCTAAAACTTTCAAAAGTTTCAACAAAGTCCTAAAACTTGTCTCGAAAGTGCAACCGAGTCCTAAAACTTTAAAAAAATACAATCAATGGAATGACTTAAATTGAACAACTTTGATAAGTTTTAGGACTTGATTGCACTTTTTGAAAGTTTTAGGATTTAATTGTATTTTGTGACAAATTTCAGGACTTAATTGCATTTTTTAAAAATTTTAGGACTTAATTGCATTTTCATGACAAATTTTAGAACTTCAAATGCACTTATCCCTTGATGAAACAACTTGTCCTACAAATCGTTCTGTGCATCTTACGGCTTAGGTTCTGCCTTTATAACAGGAACAATGGATGGTGCATAGCTGGTTCCCGTGCTTCTTCCCCGGAGAAGCAATTATCCGATCCCTACGAAGCAACCAGAAAATGTGAGCCAAATATAGTGGAGAATATTTGTCCTTGAAACTAGTAAGGATCTCTCGATTTCCGTTCAGTATATGTTTCTCAATCTCCAATAAGCAATCTTTCTCCTACTCCGTTCTTCACTTGACTAAAGATGGGACACGTATGTATCTATAAATATTTATCTCAAGGCTGAGGTGCATCGGTCACCTTGAAGAACGGAAGAATGGTGACAAAAAGAATCCTCAGATTCAATCCTTTCGAAAAATTATTCAAAAAGTCTTAAATATATATTGTAGGTGTCCAATTCCATTTTAAATTTTTAAATTTTGTCAATTTAGTTGTAAACTTTTTGATTATTTTTCAATATAGTTTTTCAGCCAATTTTGTAATATAGTGAAAATTTAGTTATAGATTTTAGAACCTCCGTGTACATAATGAATAATTGGAACTGACGTTTAATGTCATATACTTATTCAAATGTATATTGCGTAAACTGAGATTAGGGGAAAATATGGTAGGTCTTCAATGCAAATGAATATGGGTGAAAGGGCATAATTGTTAAGTCTTTCGCAAGCTCATGCAGCACAATTATACAATCTAAAACGGGCGTCTAATAAAGTTTAGTGAGTATTGATTACGTAACAACATGTACATCTCATTCAAAAGCATGAACTCATTCGTGGACTAGTACATCATTTCCTGAAACTAGATACGGAAAACAAAGAAGGAATTGCTCCACGCCATCTCTAGAAGTCGTATGTGGCCATCATCCTTACTCTAATCCACTGCCATCGTCGAAAGCTCCTTTCGTCGGATACAGAACTAGCCGTCACATGTATCATGGGAAAAGCAGTCAATACGCAGGATAGATGATTTTGCATCTTTCACAATTTTTCACAAATTAAATTAAGTCAAGACTTAATCATCCAGAACTTAGTTAATCCTTTCAATGGAAAAATCTAACTACCCACTCGTCTTCCCCCTCATGTCAATGCATTCTAAAAGTAAGGATTCCGTGTAAAAGGGCAAAGTGACACGGCGGCTGGTGAATTTCACGTTAGAGGGGCACCACCAGCCCACTAGATCAGCCAGACGGATAACATGGTACTAAAAGTTTTCTATTGCTTGAAACCATGTCGTGATGCTCTCCTATGGAAGATGAGAACAGAAAATCATACCCCGAAGTGGCACCGCTCGCTTCTAGCCACGTCTTTGCTAGAATAGACGTAGCTTGAGCCTTGAGGAGGCAACCCCAAAAGCAAAGCCATTATGCGATAGAGTCAATAAGCAGTCATTTGGTCTACAGATGCCGAAAGATAGACAACCCAGAAGTATTTCGTAGAATTGTGTGAAGTAGATGGAGAAATATAGAAACTAAAAAGAAATATGAACAGCGTATATTCTCTGAGAGAGAGAGAGAGAGAGTAGCGCAGGTATGGTTTAATTGCATTCTTCGAATGTTACTGCAAACCCTCTTGCGCTATTTGCCTTTGACATGCAGGACACCAAAAGCTACCCTGCCATAGTTGTTGATTTCAAGGCCAATGGTGAAGCAATTTGTTTATACCTCAGGACGGACAAGGAGCACCGCCGTCCTTTGATGGCAAATTAATAAGAAGTCACAATGTGATGGCAGCAGTGAGTTTACCCTATAGTTATGCATTCGATCAGATCAACAAAAGAGTAATCATTTGAGTATAATAACTGCAGAACGGGGGTGAGCAGTAAAAGTTCATTTCTGCTAAATCCTGGGTTGCGCCATCATAATTTCTATAAACACCACCACTAAAGTGATCATTTATGCACATTGTATATGTAAAGCGATCATATTGCTTCTCAAGTCATTACCTTGGAAGAATCCGAATGTAAAATTGTCCATTTCCCCAAAACCCAACATCACGAATAGTTGTAAGAAGACTACAGCCAGCAATATGTACTAGTTTGCAGGCAGCTAAATTTGAATAAGCTTGTGCATATCTTGCTAACATTCGACATAGGTGAAATAGAAATCACTTAGGCATGAAGGATAAAAAAATGTTATTGTTCCTAGTTCAGGACATTCCCTTGATATCTGGTTTTAAGAGGCCACAACTAATGCTGCTATCCTCTCCTGAATATTCACAAAATCCTCCACAACGGAAGCATTGAAATCTTGGAAAATAATATCAAAGAGAACGTCAAGATGAAAAAGTACCCAAGTTAAGATACCTTAGGAGCAATACAACAACACAATGACCTCTACTGCCTTTGTGACCAAAGACTAGAGTTTTTAAACTCTGAAGCAACGCACTCGAATGTATGGTTTATGAAGAAAGCAGTGCAAAATCTAGCAGCCCCATACGTGTAAATTGGAGCAACATGTTTGTTTTGAGGGAACGGTTGTGAGCATATACAAAAAAATGAACGTTGAGATTAGGTGCAAGATGGATGCAATATTCTAAGTCTTAGAAGGAGCTGAAACTCAGAATGCTTATGTGGATAGTAAGGTAGCTGCTCGTGGTAGCCTGAATTGCAGGCCATGTGGCCTTGCATCCAGTACAGAAGATACTTGCAATGTGTAGATAGAAAAAGCAAGTTTCTCATGAGGTTGTGATTACTTTCTAATTTTTCATTGAAAAGTAAGATACTTGAGTAATTAGCATTGTTTGATCATGCAGATAGTCAAAATTGACGCCACGATAATAGAGAATTTCCATGATGCAGCAAGTGGAGGATAGACTCCAGGGTCTCTCTGTGCATGAGTCAATTCTAAGGATAAGTGCTAAGATCTTTTGCAACATTCTTTTTTTTCCTTTTCTCTTTGGACCAAAATACTCTTTATCATAATGCTTTTACTCTAAGTGAGCTTTAAGAGATTGAGTGAGAACATTTCTACTGAGAAATTTGAAGCTGCAGGAGCTACATCTTCGAAAGAAAAGAACAAGTAGAAGCATAAGAAGCATGGAGCAAGAAAAGGACCAAAACATTTACATTCTTTGGTATGGATTTGATTTTCCAGTAGGCAAGTTGTGCTGGAAAATCTGTTGAACACAGAGACTTTATTATACAAATTTTGAAGTCAAAGCTTGTTAGCAAGATACGCATATAAGCAGTCAAAACGCATTGCTTGACAACACCAACTGATTTTCTTATGCAACAGTTTCTTTTCCGTATGGAAGCTGGACCTTGTGTTTGGCTGCTTATACGCATATCTTGCTAACAAGCTCTGACTATGAAATTTGTACAAGAAAGTCTCATGACTAGGTTCAACAGATTTTCCAGCACAACTTGACAAATAAATCAAAATCAAACCATAGCATGTAAGGAGAACTTGTTAACTTTCCCACGTCTTTGATCCTTTTCCTGCTCTACGCTTCTTCTGCTTCCGCTTATTCTTTTCTTTCAAAGATGTAGCTCTTGCAGCTAAAAATTTCTCAGCATTCTCGCTCAATCTCTTAAGCGCACCTAGAATAGGGCATTATGATAAAGAGTGAAGGATGCAGCAAAAGATCAAAGCACTTATCCTTAGAAATTTACTTTGCAAGAGGCAGCAACGCTGACATATAATCGAGCACAGAGAAATCCTGGAGCCTATCCTTCATCCGTTGCATTGTGGAAACTTCTCTCGATATCGTGGAATCAATTTTGATGCATGAGTAAACAATGGTAATTACTAATTCAAATATCTTACTTTTCAATAGAAAATTAGAAAGTAACCACAATCTCATGAGAAACTTGGTTTTTCTGCCTACAAATCACAAGTCTCTTCTGCACTAGATGCAAAACCACATGGCCTCCAAGTCAGACTACTACACTAGCTACCTTACCATCCAGATAAGCATTCAGAGTTTCAGTTCCTTCTAAGACATGCGATATTGCATCCATCTCGCACCTCCCCTTGATGTTCATGTTTTTATAAATCTTCTTAAGATCACTCAATCGCTCTCCCAAAATAAACATGTTTCTCCGATTTACACATCCGGGACTGCTAAATTTTGCCCTGCCTTATTCATAAACTAGATGCTCAAGTGCAATTAATGCTGCTTCAAAGTTTAAAAGCCCTAGTCTTTGGTCACAAAGGTGTTTGAGGTCATTGTATTGTTCCTCAAGCATCTTGAGTAGTTCCTCACATATTTTTACCTCGATCCTATTCTTCCAAGATTTCAATGCTTCCTTTGAGAAGGATTTTGTGAATATGCAGGAGAGGCTAGCAGAATTAGGTGTGGCCTCTTTAAACCAGACATCAAGGGAAGGGAAGGCCCAAACTAAGAACAATAACATTTTTCTCATCCCGGCCTCAGATATGCCGTTTGCTTTATCCGAAGAAGTACACCTTCTCTCTAAATCTAGAAATAACCACAATGATCGATTTTCTCCTCCAAGAATTTGAGGATTTTTCCAAGTTAAATGGCTCGTAAAAAGCATATTGGCATGCGATCTAGTCCATACAAAGAACTTAAAGTAATGCCTTGTAAATCATTCCTTGTAAATTGCAAAACCCTATTGGCAAGAAATTTATGCCTCAAATCCTCAAACCTTTGTTGAATTTTCTTCCAGAGCTCTATACGTTGAAAGTCCTCAGATATCAACCAATTACTAGTTGAAGTGCATGACATGGGCTATTGTCTCCAACATCCTGGCATTGTGATTCATTCTCAAGCATACTTAACGCCCCAAAAAACATACGAGTGTTTCCAAGAATAACTATCAATCATCTTATTCAAAGCATCAGCAATGCTTTCTGGTGAACCAGTCTACAGTTCTTTCGAGTTGTTATCCATGCACTATTTTAGAATATGTTCTTATGACAATTCGAATTCTCAAACTTTTTTTGGTATTTACGAAAAACAAATAAATCCATGTTCCATGAGTCCCTATCAACTCCAACAACCCTATTATAAACTCGTCGATAAAATTGACTTTTGAAAACCCAAAAAAAAAATTTGAAGTCAGAAACCTTCATAGAAGCAGGTGTTTCTTTTCATCCATCCTCAAAAGAATGCCAATGCAACTCTAATTTGTCCATACTATTTGCCTCCACTTGCCTTTCCTTATTTTTTTATCTGATTTCCGACGAGCTTTGCCTCCACACTAGCAAGAAGATAAAAAAAGGAAAAAGAAAAATAGTCATGAAATAACAACTGTAACATATGTTCCTTGTCTAAAAGAAAGAGAACCTTATTCAAAAGTCATGTCAATCAATCAGCTACCATGTTGCTTACGAGAAGAAGCAAAGGAAAAATCGACTGAAACGGCAAAAGCAAATTCAGCATCTACTGAAGTACCTTTGATATTGTCTATCAGCTTATTCTCGCCGTCCATCTGTTCAAAAATCTTACCTGTCAATTCAAAAGTGGTATGGATACGATTATATAATTGCTATAATATGATACATTTACAAATTTCAATTTTCATATGACAAAAGACTGTTGTAGAACAAAGCCTATTATATCACAATACAAAACTTATGAATCTTAAGCATAAGCTATTGTCCTTGAATTTGTAATAGCCAGTGCCTGCGTGCTTCCAAGCTCTTCCAACATGAATCTTGTCTTCGCTTCTTTTATTTCATTATTATTTGAAGATACAGAAGTATTTGAATTTGGAGGCTATGCCAATGAGACGAATTGCATCGAGCCAAAGCAAAACATTAGCGGTACTTCATAATAACTTTCAGGAAAAATGCAAGTTTAAACTAACGAGGAGACTCACCCCGACCGATTTGTTTCATCATGAATCACGTCTCACTCATCACTTTCAATTACCTGCCCACGAAAATAAGGGAAAATGCTTGATGTGATTTGTGATGAAAGAAATCAGCCAGAGTGAGTCTCCGATTTAGCCTGAATTTCATTTTTTTTTTCCAAAAGTTAGTATGATGTGCTTGATGACACTGCTAATATTTACTTTGGCTTGATGTAGTTCATCGCACAGCCTCAAGATTCAGATACTTCTATATCCTCAAATAACAATGAAATAGAAGGAGAAACTAGAAAGGGAGAGTGGATTAGGCGTTTGTTTTTATTGTTGTAAAAATAATAGTTAAATACATACATACATACATATTTATTTATATAGGAATAAGTGCACATGAAATCTTATAATACGATCAAGTCTTAAAATTTTCAAAAAATACAATTAAGTTCTAAAACTCAATCACGAAAATGAAATCGAGTCCTAAAATTTTTAAAAAGTGCAATAAGTAAATTAGTATAATCTAGTCATCCATTATCTATTTTTTTTTAATTTATGTTTTATTTTATTTATTATTCTTAATAACTCTTGCCCACCTCTAAATGACTAGTTAACATAGAAACGATTTATGTCATATTGCAATTAAGATATATTTAGTAATAGTATCATTTAAGTTGTCAATTTCGTTACCTTTGGATCAGGCATAAAACAAAGGAGTATAATGCAAAGCCTAATCCTATGGTCTAATATAAGTTTGAATGTTAAATTCACTGAATGGTAGAAACTAGAAACTCTCGACTGTCTACACAAAATGTAAAACGTCCATATTGTGCAAAACTTTTAACCGGCATTTGCTTATCACGACAAAGAGAGATTGCATGTGCTGATTGCTTAGATGCCCCACCGTACACTTGCCGCAGGGTCATACCTCATGTCAGGGTCGCTTGCGGTCGGTAGTAACACTGACTCGTGCTCGGACATCCCTCCGCGGCAGCAATTCCCGCAAGTGCTTGGGCGACATAGTGACCGTGGCAATGGCGGCAGCTAGGCGCTTCGGCGACCACCTGGGGGTTTTGGATTAGGTTACGCGGACATGGAATTTTGAATAGTGGAGATAATCTTGTGAACAATCTAGTATGTGTTTTTCTTTTCTTTCTATTCTACTTATCCTAGTTTAACCTCATTAGATTGTCGCTCTAGTAAAGCTCATTTCACCATTTTAGAAGGTGATTATGTATGTGCATAATCATTAGAATAATAATCAGCAACCAAAGAATCATTAAATAAATTGCAAGGAAAGGCAAGAATCCAACATTAAGAAATATGAAAAATGTCATTCCTAAGTAGGCTAGAGGAAAACAATAATCAACATATTGAAAGTACGTAGCCCAGCGAAAATGGAAATATAATTGCGCAATGATGACCTTGCATTTGTCTCTAAGAACATTCACACCCTATTATAAAATTCTAAGAGCTTGTTCAATTTTGAACACAATTTTTTCAAAGATTTTCGCACATTTTAAAAGAAAATGACTCAAAAACTAATATTTGAGCTTCTTCCTAATTTTCAGAAAAATAAAATAAAATTTTCTCAAAAATTTTTTATTTTTTTTTTTTATTTTTAAAAGTTGCTAAATTTTTTAATTTGGCAAATAGTGACTCAGGTTGGGCCTTAAGGCCCGGTCAAAACATGGGCTGAACTTGTACTCACGGCCTAAGCTAAAGAGCACAATTCAGCTAATCCTCAAACCCACTCCAATTCTTACCTTTCTAAGCCCAATTCATTAAAGTTTGACCAAAAAAGCCCAATTCATTAAAGAACAGACCTGGTCCAAATCAAGTCCTACCTAAACAAGGCCACCAAGTGAAGCCCAATTAAGCGTAAGCTCAATAAGCCCAAAATCTACCAAACCTAGCTGCACCTCGAAGCTCAATCTCTCCCTCTCACCCACTTCATCGCCAACTCCTCACACGCCTGGCTGCTTTCAACGCCTCGCCCGACATTTCCAGAACAACAAGACCCAAACGTCGATCTATATGGAGCTAGAAATCACGTGAATTATCATTGACCACCACCAATTTTCGGAATACTACTCATTGTCGCCATCGGACAGTCATTGGATTCATCGGTCACCATCGATTTAAACAAAGAAACCATTTAGCTAGTTTACCTAATCTACCACAACCACTGATGATTAATTTTCATGTACAACACTACTTAATTGGCAACAAGCTCAAAATTAGGGGGGGTGGAAAAAGTTCCTCTAACAACCTCAAGAAGCATGGGAAACTATTTGTGTGGAAAACCCAAACGACAACTAGAAGGATGAGCAAATACTAACAGCTTTCATGGGGTGTACTCTTCAAGCATGGGATGTCAGATTTATCCATGTCCAAGAAAAAAATTTCAGGCTAGCAAATTGAAGGTCAATAAAGTAAGTGAACTTACCAGAAATCATCATAGCGATTCTCAATGCATGATAAATCGGAGGCAGTTATTGCAACTGAAGCACCATCCTTGCGTGCTTCTTCACATGCTTTTTTTTTTTTTATTATTTATTTATGGTTTTGATGGTATCAAGAAGTTCAAATAAATAACCTTCAACGATGAGGACATTTGTTTTGGAAACCATGCCAGCCAAGGATGAATCATAGTTAATAGAGGACGACGTGCCCTAACCACATGAAAAGAAAGGTAATAGTAAGAGAGAAAATATTACATACCTTAACAGTGCCACCTCATTTTTACTCTGAAGTGACAACTGTTTGGGCAAGGTCCACATCGTTCTAGTTCAAACCAACAGTAGAAGGCAGAGCATTCTCTCTCCTCTTTACCTGCTCTCTCTTCCTCCTCCTCCTATGCTCGACGCTTTCTCTGCACTCTACCCCAATGCACTGAATTTGGCCATCGGGAGAGAGTGCGATTTGGGAAGAAAGACGCCGCGGGAGTGTGCAAAGAGAATGCAGCCCTAAGGATGAGGCCGTCGAGTGGAGAGAGAAAGGTCGTCGAGAGAGAGAGTGACGGCCATCGAAGGAAGCACTAGACAGGAATGTTCAGTAAATTGGGGTAGAGTGCATAGAGAAGCATCGAGCGAGGAGGAAGAGAGAAGGTAAAGAGGAAAGAGAAGACACAAGAGAGAGAATGCCTTGCCCTCCACCCACACTCTGGTTTGAAGTGGGACGACGTAAACCCGCCCGGACAGGTGTCACATGCTGAATGGTTAAGAGTAAAAATGAGGTGGCAATGTTAGGGTATGTAATATTTTCTCAATAGTAAGGAGTGATTTATCATTAGCAACACACAAAACGAGATCCAAATTCAGGAAATAATAGTTTTTGGTACACATGCAAGATAAATGAGACAACTTTACAAGGCCCTTCCAGAGATCTTACGAGTTAGATTTTTGCCAGCTGAAAACCTTAAAAATCCATCTTCTGATGATTCGACAACAAAAGGAAAAGACCTTGCACAAAAAAGAATAGCACTATACTTTGGATGCTCATTGTCTTGCCCAGTGCCCACAATCTCTAGAACAACAAACTGGCTATTCCCTTATGCCTTAGTTACATGTCATCTAAAAAACAAAGTCATTCTTCTCGAAGCAGCGCTGCATAGTAGATTATGCCTCATCTTAATAGATCTTACAACTAATACTCAATCCATCAGATATTTTGGTACTTCGCCTATGTTTCCTGCACACTCTAAATCTTTTTCCATGTGTAAGCCCAATATCGTTTTCCATTTTAACTTTTCTATCTTGTTTCACTGAACAATGAGAAGAAGCCTACCCTTGATTACTCTCAGTAAAGTGACCTCTACACTCTCGACATCTAATGTGTTAGAAGTGACTAAAGTTAAAATTAATTCTGCAAATTTTCCTTTTCAGCCATGTCGCTTGAGAACAATAGCTCTTGGCTTTTGTCTACCTACGCCAAGCAAAAGATGAGATAGGGTTTGACTAAATTGGATGATAAGGCTTGGCTCATTGAAGGAAAGAGAACGGAAGTAGGGAAGAATATGTTATTAGGAGAATTACCACAAAATGAAAAATCCAAACTCTAAGTCCTTAGATAGTTATATGCATCTTTCAAGTAATCTTCAGTTTTCCATATTTACTTGGATTTTCATTGTTGAATTGGGAACAGAGTGGGCCTAGAGATGAAGATAATATAACCAAAAAATTATGGGAACGAAGCATGAATCCTCCGGAATTTTTTTCTTTAAAAAGAAAGATTTTGCAATCAATCAACATCTCTGACCGATATCTCCAAGTTTAGGCCAAAACTCCAAAGCCACTGAACCGCTATATCAGAGGTGTATAAACTTTTTGGCTGGCCGGTTAAGATATTGTAATCTCTTGAAGAAGCATCAATCATCAAAGGTAAGAAGGGATGTTTAGGTTTGAATTTGGAAAGAGATTAGGGGGCCAGACCTATAAAATCTACCCAAAGGGTCACTCCCGACACTCCCAGCCATATCAATGCTCAAAGGAGGACCTCTAATGGGCCAGTGCCAAGCCTCGACAAGACGACCAAGCTATTGGAGAGAGAGAGCCACCGATGGAAGCTTTGTAACTGTAGCCAGCCATCCATGGCACGCAACCCCCGGCCCCCGCTCCTCGTGGTTCACCATCTTTTGAGTTACCATTTTCTAGTCCTAACCTCTCTAAGAAAGCATTATCGACCATTCCCGAAAAACCCACCTAAGGACGCATAGAGAAAGCACATAAGCAAATATGAGAGGAGGAGCAAAAGTGAAAGTAGGGTGGGAAGCAGAGAGGGAAGGAACCATCTTTCGGGCACGGCAGAGGGAGAGGTGCTCATGGTGCCCTCACTGACATGGAAAGCCAAGTCTCCTTCCTCTTCATCGTCGTTTTCATCTCCGTCTCCGTCTCCGTCTCCTTCGTCACCTGTAGTAGTGGAATCCGGTCAGCGTTCCCCGTCGCTCGAAAGCTAGAGCAGGCGGAGGAGGAGGATGGAGAAATTCCATGGGGAGAGGGAGTGTCGTAAAAGCTTTTTGTACCGTCGTCTTTTAATATGCATGTGGGAGGAGAAAATATTGGGTGGTTCGGAGCTCCACATCAGCGTGGTCCCCAGCCATTCACGCGGCGCCACGTGGAAAAGCGGGCCTCATTGCTGTCTTCTGCATTTTTTATTTCTTTCTCCTCTCCATAGCTTCCTCGTACCCTCTCCTAGCTTGCACACGTCCATTCTCCCCTAGCCTGCACAGCTTGCACATTCTTGGGAATTTGCAATGCATTGATCATGGAAAGAGAAGCAAAGGGACTTTTCTCTTTTTCTCTTTCCTCTTCAAACGAAGTAAAGGCTCCGCACAGTTACTCTCCAGCAGCTGCGATTCTTTCACCTGATGGTCCTCACTGCTTCGCCGTGCATCAAGTCGCCATTCCCTAACGTTGCCGACAACCTACATTACGAGCGCCCTGCTCGTACGCCGCTTGCTTCTCTCTCCGCTTTCATTACTACTCCAACGTTTGTTTCGGCGTTCGTCAAGTGGTTGTCCCCCCGTCGACATCAACAAACCACATTACGGCCGCCCCATCTCTAGCGCTCGCTTGCTTCTCTTTGTGCGCTCCTTGCTACTCTAGCGTTCGTTTGAAGTTCGTCAAGTGGCTGTCCCCCACCATCGCCGGTGAAGTAGGGGCCCCTACTACGGTGCTCACTTGCTTCTCTTTCTACGCTGCTCGGCGTTTATCAAGCAACCGAAGGAGGAAGAAGGGCCATTTCCTACTAAAGCGGAGGAACAGGGATAAAGATTTGGCCGTGGTTTTGCGAGAGCGGAGCCTGAGGCACATATCCTACCACTACACGCTGCAGAGCCGATCGGTTACTAGGCTCGGTGATTACATGCTGCTCTCGAGACTCAAGCCCCAGAGAGAGGTCATCGACTAGCTAAACTCCCTCATTCAAGGTGCATTTAAGGCTTTCACGATGCAAAATTTGTTTGTTAGGGTTCAATAGAAAAGTTGCATACTCACTGGCTCTTCGCTTTGTTTTCGGCGTTATTTTCGGGAGGGAACTCTATTTCCTAGTCTCCTTCCCTTATTTCCACACTCCCTGTGATGAGCTTGATCCTCTTAGTTTGATGGGTTTGGCGTAATTCGATCGGCATAGTTAGTGTTGTGGACGTGATTTTAGGTGGTGGTAATAAGACATTAGTATGGAGAAGGAGCCTCTCCTTGGAACTCTATTTTCTATTCTTCTTCCCCTGATTCCACACTCCGTGTGACGAGCTCGATCCTTTTAGTTTGATGGATTTGGTGTAATTCGATCGGTAAATATTGCGGATGTGATTTTGGGTGGTGGTATGTAAGCAAATAAAATGTGTTCCATGTGGGCTGCTTTCATTTGCTCATATGCCACACTAATCGATCTAGATAATCCTAAAAAAAAATCAAGAAGTTCGGTCCCGATCTGTTTCTTCCATTTCGGCTTGACAATGCCTCGGCGGTGGAAGAACCGACGTTCGGGGAGAATGGGAACAATGGTCTAGCCAATTTCAATCCATTCCGGTTCAACTTTGGGAAGATCTCGGATTTGAGTTGAGATTGTTTTGTGAAGAGTTGTGTTGATATAGAGGTTGATGCATCATATTCAGATTGAAGATAGCACTAAACTTGCTTCTGAAACTCATATGCAAAGACTCAAGATGATCGTGAATGTGACAAAGATTTATCTTTTCCTTTAGTGCAATCTATTAGCCATTCTATTTGTGCATATATGTTTCCATGAATTCTATTTTAATGGTTAAGTGATGTCATGCTTTGATGTTTTATGCCTATAGTCATTGAACTGATTTCATGTTATTTTGCTTATGCCCATTAGATCCCTTATGATCAACTAAAGCCTTTGCGCCCGTAAATTCGCAATGTAAGGTTATCCGATGGCTGAATTAGAGGTAATTTTAAACTTATACTATGTGAAAGATATTTGTTTTCTCAAAAAATGGAAGAAATTTTATTTTCCTCGTAAAAGCACCATGTTAAAAACCTTTTATTCTTTGCTTGCAGCTTGAAATTGCTTATCTTGCACATGTAACTCGTGATTTGGAAAAAGATTTTGAGTTTACGATATGAATGGTTTTTGCAAGCGAACTTGAAGCATATCATAAATATGTGGCTTATGTTGTAGGCAAAGGTTTTGGAGTGAGGAAATCTAAGACTAGAAAAAATGACAAAGGAGAAATAACTCGATGGATTTTTGTGTGTAATTGTGAGGGGTATTCTGTCAACTCATCTGATCAAGAAAAAAAATATGAAAGACTTGAAGTTAGATGTGGTTGTATTGCTTTTATCAAATTTAAGGTTGAGAATGATGTTCATGGAGTCATGGAGTATGTTTCAGAGCACAATCATGAGTTTATACCAGAACATCAAAAGCACCTAATAAGATGTGGAAGAATGATTTCTAATACTTGCAAAGGGGTTTTAGTTGACATGGTTAACGCTGGCATTGGGGGGACAATGGCCTATAAATTCTTGGCCAACGAAGTAGGAGGAAGCCAAAACTTAGGTTTTATTCTACGTGATTGTTAAAATTTTCTACAAAGTGAAAGATTAAATCTTATCGATAGGGGTGATTGTCAAAATCTTTTGAATCATTTTCATTGCATGCAAATGCAAAATCCAATGTTTTTCTATGCACAATAGGTAGATTAAGATGGTAGATTGACAAATCTATTTTGAAGAGATAGTTTGTCCAAATTTGATTATGACGGTTTCGGTGATGTTGTGGTTTTTGATACCACCTGTCATACTAACAAATATAACTTGATATGTGGGCCTTTTGTTGGAGTTAATCATCATTGGAAGAATACTTTGTTTGGTTGTGCATTTTTATTGGATGAAACCGCAAATTCATTTATGTGGTTAATTGAGGTGTTTTTGAAATCTATGGGAAATAAGGCTCCAAAAATCATTTTCACTTATCAAGACCAAGCAATGGCAAAAGCCATTCGAACGGTGTTCCCGAATACTCAACAGAGATTAGAAAATAGAAAGGAGATAAATCCCATAGAAAATAGTCAGAACACTTTCAACCCTAGAAGATATAGACAACCTTCCTGTAAAGTTCAAAGATGAGGCAGTAAATTAAATTATACTACTTGTTTGTCAACTCTATATTTTGTAAAGTATAACAGATTAATATACATGGACATTTTGCTGACTATCAAATTATTCAAATCTTCGATGATCAGTCTTCTGTCCATCTATATAGTCTATCCCTCACAATTTATAAAGCCCATGTCAGAATTCTTTCGAAGTCTGTTTACAGTTTGAGGAACTCTTTACAATTATGGAAAAATCCAACCCAATCTCAGTCAGTGGAGTTACTTGTATCTGAAGACAAATTCGAAAAACAAACATGTAGCAACAAATGATGCCTAAAAGTTACCACGTAAAAAGAATGATGCCTAAATGCTACTGTGTAAGATGATCTGAGAAAAGTTCTTCACCACTTCAATTGGAAATTAACTTACCCCGCATTGAATATGATAGGTGGTAGAAGATATATGAAGAAGAGATCTTCACTAGATGGGAGCTTTTCATTCCCGTGGTTAGTAAAATAACGATACCGGTACATAATCCCTGCAAAAAAATTCAAAAGTAATTACTAACAACCTACTTGAATTAAACCAAAAGCCTTCAACCTTTGGCACAAGACCAAAAGAAATGTTTGCACATGTACAAGTAACGCCAACACGCAAGGTGCAAGCCGGAAGCTCAATTTTTCAAGATACGGTTATTAACTAGGACACTGGAAAGATCGATGGAAGATTATGAGAGTAATAATCAACTTACCATGCGCAATGTATCCATAGGACCCTGCCACTACCGATATTGTTTTGTTCTTCCGGAGCATCATTCTTGCCAAGCTGAAATCGGCAATTCTGGCTTCTAGGTTCGCATCGAGCAAAATGTTGGTCGACTTGACATCTCGATGAATGATCGGGGGATGGCAATCATGGTGGAGATAAGCAAGCCCTTGGGTGACACCAAGCGATATAAACAATCCTAATACCAGCTTCTCAATCTCCTGCTTCAGACAAAGAGTGACCAATTTAGGCTAAAAAGCCTCTAATCTCTTAGGAGGACTATATGCAAACAATCTCAAAAGATATCGTCACTTCACTTTCTTCCAATCTTCACTAACTATATGAATAACACAGCAAGTCAGCAACAAGTAAGATAAAGCAATACCTAATGCAAATGTATCTATGAACCTAAACATTAACATGGCACCGAATTCTACTAAGTAGAATCCAAAAAAAAAAAAAAAACGAACTTTCGGACTAAGGGAGTCGCCAATGGGGTGCCTATCGGTGAGGCTTTGGAAGGTGACGGCGGGAGGTGACGGCGTCGATGGTGTCTGTGTTCGGGAGCGGGGGGCACTTCGCGGAGGAAAGAGAGAAAGCGAGCAAAGCGACCTTCGCTTGCGGAGAGGGAGGCCAAAACGCAAGTAGGGGTTGGTCGGCGTCGGGGTTGGCCAGTAAGGGCGCTCCGCAGAGGAAAGAGGGAGAGAGCGGAGCGGAGGTCACGAGAGGGAGGCGAAGGGGTGTCGGCGGAGGCCGAGGCGTTGGCGTCGGAGTCGAGGGTGACGGACTCCGACACCGATGGAGGCAACCGGCGGAGGGGCGTCGGCGTTGGGGTTTGCTGGAAGAGAGGCACGACTTCGAGGACGAAAGAAAGAGAGAGCGGACTAGGGGTCGCAAGAGAGAGGCGGGGGGCATCGGCGAAGGGGCTCAGCACCAAGCTGGCAGCATAAGGCACTAGCTTCTCCAACAACCTCGCCTCCGAGCCTTTCGGTGTGTAGGGGTCTCGCTCGACGGGCGACACTCGACAATGTTGAGGGGAGCTCGAAGAGGCCTGCTTCTCCTCCGCATGCTGCATCTGCGATCTCGAGAACACCGGAACGAACAACGGAGCAGCAACGAGCCCAAAGAGAGAAACGAGCGAGCACCGGAGTAGGGGTGCCCGTAATGTGGTTCGTTGACAATGGCAGGGGAATGGCCGCTTGATGCACGACAAAGCAACAACGAGCATGGAGAGAGTAGAAAATTTCAGATTCAAATTTTCGAAAGGAAAGAAATGGAGAGGGACAGAGGAACGGACTTCTCTTTCCTTCATTTGAGGAAGAAAGATAAAATTTTAAGCCGCAATAAATGTGCTGCACAGAAGATAGAGCGTGCAGGCTAGGAGGAGAGAGGGCGTCGGCAGGCTAGGAAGAGGAGAGAGAGAGAGGAAGAAGGCACAAGACACCAAGTGGGCTCACCCCTCCACATGGCACCTCGTGAGTGGTTGGGAACCACGCTGATGTGGAGCTCCTAGACCACCCAATATTTTCTCAGTGGGAGAAGTGAGCGTGAATAGAGGGAGTAGGTGGAAGGGACCAAAGAGCTAGGCTAGGAAAAGAAAAGAAAAGAAAATGGGCCGGGTTGGCTTGCTCTCGATCCGGTTTTGTTCTTCTTTTTTTTTTCTTTTTTTTTTTTTAAAATTAATTATATTAGATTTTTTAAAATTTTAATCAATTATATTGCTATCAATGCAAATGCTCTCAACACCAATATGCTTATATAATATGATAATAATATTTTTTGTTTAGAAGTTAAAAATTAATCCCTAATATTTTATGCAATCAAAACTTTAAATGAATAACTAAAATTAAGGCATTAACGCACATATAACTTCTTTTGATAAGTCATCGTGCAACTAAAGTTAAAAGTTGTGTAAGGTAAAACTTTTTTGACTTAACACAATCCCCCAATTAGAAATTTAACACGGACACACGCGCACACACAGACACATCTTTTCCATATTAGTTAACATATAAGCCATGGATGACAATGGTCCTGCCAGCGGCAATAATGGCAACGCCACGTCCATGCCGTCGAAAGGGGGACTGGGTTAGCTCAAAGCAACGCTCCGAAAAACCAGATCATACCGGACCGATCGATTTGATCAGGTACTAGTCCATTCATCACCTTATTACAATTGGAGGTCAAAACCCTAGTTTGACCCGGTTCGGCGGGTTTCGCTTTTGTACTGGACCTCACATTGAAAAGACGATTTAACCAACTTACAGCGCATGTGACTCAACTATTGCCCAGTCAAAAAAAAAAAAAAAATTCCCATCGTTTCAACCTTCTGGGCAAATGTCCATTGTTCTAAGTTAGGCAAATCACAAAATTCGAATCGGTTTTGAAAATCCGAGAGAGACTGCGAGGACAAAACTCCACCGTGCAACCTCAATCTCATCAACCCAACGCCCACGCCATGAGAGCTGTGCAATCTCTACACTAAACTACCCCATGCTACCCCTTAATCTTTATCACAAGACCCTGTTGCAGAATATGTTCAGCTTGAAACATACAGCTATACACTACATCCCTGGTGGGAACCTATCACTATAATCCAAACGCGAAATTACTTTGCAATTGGGCTGCCACGAGCAATGGTAATGAGATATCTAATTTACCGTCCGTTAACTTGGCTTATGCCAAACTGAATAATGGGGTGAAAATAACTTTTGGACTGATTGCACACAAAGGGCACAAGGATCTACCCAACTTGATTTAGAGTTTATTAGATAAAATGTAACGTTCCTAAGATCTAAATACTATAAATCTTAGAATTTGAACACTTTAGATCTGGAAATTTAATAAACATGTTTTTGGAGATTTGATACCATTTTGCTTTATCTGTGTATATGTCCCTATCCTCTTGCTTTATCGGTGATTGCAAGTTACTTTCCTCTTGCTTTATCGGTGATTGCAAGAGCTCTAACATCTCATTGAACCACGAAGAATTGCTCTTCTAAATGTTAAATTGGTTTGTGTTCAACCTGTTTTGATTGTCTCCTTACGATAATGGTGAAAAGAAAGTTGAATCTAAGCATACATCGCCAACTAGTAATGTTGATTAGCTTAGTAATGTCAACAATTTAGCTTGATAAATCTATTATTATGAAACGAGTGTATGTTTAACCATGCCGATACTCTATCGATCCTCCTTGTTAATGTAGTATTCTAAACTTTGCTCTATTTTGATTCGCTTTGCCATAAAATCTATATACTTTCTCATGCATTATTTTGAGGAACAAATACAATTTTCTTTTGATAAAAAAAAAATAAGTATATGGTTCATTGTTGCCATTTCATTTTAAATTCAAACCGTAATAAAAGAAAAACTACGTCAAATAAAATTGAATGTGTCATATATAAAAGAACAGCCCTTTTGCAGTGACTTTTTAGCTTTTATAAATCTTGTAGCGCACTCATTTTAACTTTTCTTCAATGCAAAACGCTCGAACCTTTTAAATTTTATTTTTCACTGACAACATGTAATTCTTTCCTAAGATTTCAAAATTTTAATAATATCTTAAATTTTTATAGGAAAATTATAAGAAAGACATCACTGTTAGAAGTTGCAACTAACAAACCTTGACGAAAGCTTTATCACTTTATAGCCAAGGGTAAAATGGATCTCATACCATAACTTCCATCATCCACATCGGAGCAAATGATCCCAAGGAAAACTCCTCGTTGGTTTACCTCTCGTGCTCGGTCAGGGGGCGGAGAGATTAGTCCTTAATTCACGTACTGTCATGCAAGTGCTCATCTACCGTGCTCACAATTCACATGTCAAGGGGACCGATTATATCTACCAGTCATTGCAACTCGTGCGAAGCCAAGAGCAGTAGTACCATAAGAATCTCAACACAACTAATTATTATATCCCATACATACGCATTTAGAATAGATAAATTAGCAGCACTGGAATGCTAAAATTCAAGTGATGCCTACAGCCGCCTGCTTCAGCCTGACATCGGCAACAAAATTGTTGGGAGCTGTGAGTTTCTGATGAAGAATAAACATAGCAAAAAGCATACCATTGTCGGTCTACTATAGTAGATGCATGCGCTCCACATAAGACTGAAGCAACCATCTATTGAGTGGTTCCCCACACCCGATGAAACAGCCAGAGTTGCCATTCTCGGTGAAAAAGGGGAAGCTGAATATGTGCAGCAGCTCCTGCACGGCATTCCTCACCAGAGAAGTCCCTGTCACCCGGCTGCGCCGACCCCACCCAGTAACTATGTCAATCCGGTGTGGGCTCATTCCTGACATAAGCATCTGCCGACGAAACCAAGCAAGGGTCCTTGAAAGTGCTGTCACAGCGGTGCCATCTGACATTACATGCAAGTTTATAAGCCAATACATTGAACTTTTCTCTCTGACGACATCTGGATACACATTATTCTCAGCAGCCACTTCCCAAACAGAGCCAGCCTCCTCTTTGAGCCCGGACTTGTGTAGGAAGTCCACGACTGCATCCACAAGTCCCCTCTTGCTCTCTCTATCCTCACTATGCATCAGTTTCAAGAACCTGCTCATGTGATCCCTCACATTTTGGCCATCTGGTCCAGCTGCTGGCATGGACAGCAAGAACATGTGCGCGGGGTGGCCTGTTATTGCCATGAGCTGGCAACAGGACCCCATGTCCAACGGCGATTCAGCTTCTGTACAGCAACTGAGAAGCAAAGTGTAAGTCTGGAGAGAAGGATGTAAACCTAAAGCCAGCATGCTCTTCAGGAGGTCAAAAGCATCTGTTAGCCTGTGAAGCCTAAGGAAGGTCCCAAGCAACGAATTGCAAGTGGGTACATTTGGGCGCAGGCCCTCATTCAGCATGGTCTGATACCATTCCCAGGCCTTGTCAATGTTACCAGCCTTCCCCCACAAATCCACCAAGAGACCATATACTGGCTCGTCCGGCACCAAATTCTTCTGCCTCATCTCAACAAAAACTGCTTCTGCTTCCTCAAGATACCCACAATGGCCGAGCACTTCCATAACAATGCTGTAAGTCACTTTGTCAGGTTCATATCCAGCACTTAGCATGTCCCGATACAGCTGCAAAGAATTCTCATAGTTCCTTGCCTTTGCCTGCAAAGCAATCACGATGTTATAGGTAACTAGGTTAGGAGCACAACCATGATCAACCATCTCATGGAACAAACGGTTGGCATCAGCCAGATGGCCAGCTTTTCCAAGGCAGTTAATCATCACACTGTAGGTGAATGTGTCAGGAGAAAGACCAGCCATCTGCATTCTTTGATACATATCCATCGCAATATCAAGAAACCCAGCTTTTGCATGAATGTCAATAAGTGTGCTGTAAGTGACACGATCTGGTTCACAACCTGCTGCTTGCATTTGATTAAAGACATTCATCGCATCATTCAGGTAATTTGCTCGGCCATAACTATGAATAAGCCGATTATAAGTCACCACATTTGGCTGGCATCCATCCCTCACCATTTGTTCAAGCAATTTGTTTATTGCACCAAACTGCTTGGCACGACCAAGGATGCCAATCATCGTGGTATAAGTATGCCCATCATGCTTGTATCCAGGCTGCTGTTTCAACCAGTTAAAAAAGCCAAGGGCAACTTTATGGTCTTGTAGTTTCTTGAGTACTTGGTTTGCTTGATATGCATCCATTGCATAATTTAGCCGTTGCAGAGCCTCCTCTGTGGCAGAACCCCACTCTTTCTGCAGCAATATGCGGGAAACACTTTCTACGATATGAGCAGCATTTGAAAAATGCCTTGGAGTTGGAGCAATTCCTGAAAGCACTCTAGTATCTCTTGTTGGTCTATTGAATCCTTCTACAGAGTACTCTACAACCTTCCTTTCAGAAGAATGAATAGAACCAGTAGTTGACGCAAACCTATCTGGATATGCTTTTGGTTTCTGAGAATAATGGGTATTTCTTCTCTTATTGTGAGTATCCGAATATACATTTCTTGTATTTTCAACATGATTTCTAGCCCCAGCATCATAAACACCTCTAAAACCTTCAAAATTAGATCTCCCGCCTTTCTCCCCTCTATCATGGGCATAGTTATAAGTAGAAGTATCTGAAGCAGCTACTGTGTTGGCTGATGATTTTGGACGAACCTTTGAGAAGTTCTCTCTCTTGACGGATTTCACATTGGATGATTTTACATTTGCAGCCGGCCTGCTTGGATCAACCATACAGCTTTTGGGCAAGTTCAAAATGCCACTATCTGAGCTGGGAACCTTATAATTTACCAGATCAGATAGGATATTTACCGCTGCAATGCCTGCCCTAAAAACCTGATCAGCCATGAGTGGTGCTGAGTTCCCTGCATCCCTTTGGGAAAGGTTCGTATCACTTGCATAACTGACAGACTCAGATTTCTGCAAGATAGGAACAGATGCAGCATTTGGTAAGAGACTCGAGTGCTTAACATTATCAGCTTTACAAGGGCCCACATATTTAACAGGATCTCTTGAAGTCGAGGCTCCCACTCTTGCTGAAGTTTTGGACACAAAGGTAGCTGATTCTTGTGGAAAAGGAACATCGGTAGTTGTCCGTTGTCTTCTTGGGATGCAGGTTTCATCTTCCGAGCATGAGCAGGAGCTTCCATCTGTGGTGCCACAACGTGAACCACTGACAAAAAAGAATCTTGCACTATTGGAGAGGTTATATATCTGCTTTGCCCGTAACATAGCTGTATATCTTGTGATCCTTCAGACGAATGTCGAGATGATACAAGTCAGCCCCAAATGTTGAGATGATACAAGTCAGCCCCAACTGACCAAAGAGGACCTTGCACTATTGGGGAGGTGAGAGATCTGCTTTGCCCATAACAGAGCTGTGAATCTGGTGATCCTCTAGAAGAAAATTTTAAGATAATGTAAGTTAGTTATGACTTTCCATAAAACATGATGTGATCATCAGCTTTATTGAGCAATACCGGATAATTTTATCAACTTGGATCCCAAGTAAATAGCATTTTTTATCTAGAGTTTTACAAGTCGAACAGTGTGAAGGAACTCATGCAGAGAAGCATTACTAGATTCACAAAACGGAAAGATAAGAACCTAATATACTGTAAGAAGTTTGACAATATATGCACGCAGGGAAGTTTTCAAGTTGACCAGAATCCAGATCCAAAAGGAACATTGATAACTATGAGGAAAGTGTCCCTTTAGAAAATTTAAGACTGAGGTAACATCAGAATCTAATGTTCTCAACGTTGTATATCTCCCTATATTTCAAAACAATCGGCAATTGACAACCATGTAGTGCATACTTCACTCGTAACATAGCAAAAAAGCAGCAATCAAATTCATGGAAGCAATCAACAAGCATGCTGGAGCAGAATGGTCGTTGACAAGTTATCCCATGAATGTGGGAGCAATTTACTGCCATATGGTCCTCCCTTTAAAATCATGGATAACCGTTACTAAAAGCATGCAAAAGATGCCAAGCTAACTTCACAGTCCACATGGAACATTTCTCGGTTCGATGGCAGAAGTGAGCAATTACAAGGTAAGGGCAGCTTTTTCACAGAGCCAAGAAAATTCGGCATATGGGTGAACACACCTACCTAGACTTTCTCACATCCTTGAGATTCAGCTAAAAGCAACTAGTAACTAAAAGTCCTCCGTCCTGACCCAAACATTACCCCCCAAAACAGCAGCCTCCGCGGTTACAAATTTCCCAGTTCCCATGTATCCTCCACGGCCATGGACATCCAGTACGAGAATTCGAAAAATCATCTCACCAATTTCCAAAATCGACCTCCACTTCAACGATTGTCAAGTTTGAACCCAAAGGAACTTCCTTTTAGCGGGGGCAAACAAGAATGACTGGATATCATCTGACCTGCTCTTGCAATTCCAGATTCTTGACATTTTACCGTTACTCAGACCATCAAGACACCAAATTCACACTCCAAGAATCATACTTTTTTCCAGAAAACTCGCCCAAAGAACCTCGTAAAAACAAAAGATCGGCAATGAACCACTCATATCCCATCGAACCCGCAACCTCGTTCTCCGGACCCGGACAAGCGCCACTCACCAAGAAGCACAGAAGATTCCATTTCTAAACGCGCGCTCGCTGACCAAAAAGCACCGAACAACCGTAAAGTCAACCCGAGACAAGCAAGACGCCGCCGATCAACGGGACAATCACGCGCGTGGACGAACCGAAGCGGGGAAGAATCGGCAGCGGCGTCCAACGACGCGGAGTCCAGTACAGAGAGGAGGAGGAGGAGAGAGAGAAAGAGAGACCTGAAAAATGCGCGGCTTCCTCCGGTCAGCGCACGGCGGCGAGCGAGAGCTCCATGGAGAAGACTCCCCCCCTCTCCCCGCGCCGTCGGCCGGTGAAAAGGTTCCGTTTTCTTCTCCGAGCAAGCTGGGTCCAAGAAGAAGAGGAGGAGGAGAGAGAAAGAGAGAGGCTGCGAGGTGAAAAAAGTTTGACGTACTGCTCCACCCAGGAATCGGGCTCTTCCGTTTCTCTTATTTTTTTGCGCGTTTTTATATCGACGGGCAGGGGGCGGGGGAGCTGACGTTTAACCCTACTTTTTTGGGTGCACGGGCTCGCGCGACCTACTGAGGCGAGCGATCGACGCGTGGCGGAGCGGTCGTGGTCCGCACGTGACCGGCCCGGGGGGCTTTAAGTTTTGCTTTCCCACTGTGGCGGAGCGATCATCCGGTGGGCGGGAGCGCACGGGCGGCCCGGTGGAGCGGCCTGTACGGCAGGTCCTCAGCCGGATGATCGGATTCTTCCGCAAGATTCGTGCGAAGTCAACTCTATCCAATTTTGTTTTCCCCTCTTTGTCGGTTATTTACTCGATTTTCCGGGGATTTTTCTTTTTGAAAACAGAATATACATGTATACATGCTCGTCGTGACATGAGCAAGTCCTTAAATTACTTTGAACTATTAAAATATTGGAGTATTCCATCCTAGGTGGGAAAGATAAATATTTACTTAGGAATTCGAATAACCTAGGTAGATTGTACATGTTATCTTCAAATGAGGTTATCGCCAAGTAGGCTAGTATATATATATATATTTAAAAACAATCGACCTAACAAAAAGTTCATGAGCATTATCACGAAAATTTCATGTCATTTTGGATGCTTTTTCATAAGAGTTCACCTTGCAAGCTTGCACTTGTATTCAAACTCCTTATCACGGGGAAAGAAGTTAGTGGGCAATTTCGTCACGGCACCACCGCGCTCTTTGTATAATATTATTTTTTTGAAAAAAGGGACGCATTCCTTGGTATTCTATGCAAAAGTTCCCATGGTGAAGTGGATATAGGCTAATCACTTTACAGGGAAAATTAATTAAGCAAATGAACAAAATAATTGAATAAGCTTTTCGAACTTTATTGATGACGCATGTGCACACAATTAATTGAAACCGGCAATATATCACAATACATTATTGATGTGTATGATGGATCGGGTACAACACGCTTAATATATCCGTTAAAACTCATTCTTCCATTCTTTAATTTAATATATATTTTTCACGGCAGTCCTTTCCCATTCTTTAATTTAATATATATTTTTCACAGTAATGGGATCACGCAATGATTAAGTTAATCCCACCCAATATTCAAGCAAGGGTTAAAGAGCTTCTTAGAAATTAAGCACCCCTAATCTTCCACGCGTTTTCAGACAACAAAGCCAATCAATCAATCAATCAAAGCTAGAGCAACTATGTTATGCCCTCCACGAAACACTTGATTTCGCTTTTGCATCTATTCTATTCTATTCAATAAATTTTACATATATTTCCTTTCCTTGCACGGTCAAATCAGGGCCTCCGTTACCTTGCTTGACCAGGTCGCCCCAGGCCCCACACCCTTCATCGTCACCGCTGATGGCCATTTCAGCATCCAACGGCTGCGATCTCGCCCGCGCGACCAAGGATTCGGAGAGGATGCCCGCACCAGAGGACTATCACTGGGGCCCGGGGGAGAGTAGCTGTCGACGTGGAGCGAGGGTGGCCTCAAAAAAGGGACATCTCGATTCTTGCTCTTCAAGCAAAAGATCCTTCTGGGCATGTTGAGAGCAGGCGCTTCCGCGTTCGGACAAGAGCCACTTGTCCACAGCTCATCGTCCGCCGCGCCCCCCTGGCCCATGTGGGGGCCCAGTTAGACCATGGGCCGGTGGTTCTGTTTGGGCCTTCAAGTATCAAAATGGGCAGTATTCGGCCCGATACCGTTGTAGGATCTAAGAAACCGGTAATCTTTCTTTTCTGTTTGATGATTTAGAGACTTGATTATCCGGCAGCCCTATTTTCATCCCTATTTTGGCTAAAACACTCATTTTTTCAATTAATTGACAGAAATACCCTCCTTCTCTCTTCGATTTGTTGTTTCTATTTTTATCTGGCTAAGGGAAAAAAACTGAATTTATTTCTATCGCCTCTTTTATTAATATCAATATACAAATGATATATTACACCTAACAAGATATCATTTATTTTGTATCATGTTATCACTTTGCCTAGAGAAAATTATTAACTATAATTTAACGTATCATTTTTTTTTTATCACAAAAGATGCATAGAAGATTAAAAATTTATTTTTATGATGGCTTATGAATACACAATTAATTGTCTATTTTTATCTAATAGTTTGAGTGAAACTATATATCATTATCTAGCTGATCTTGATTAAAAAAAGAAGAACAGAATTTATCAAAATATGAAACAGGTTAATTCGTTAGACGCACGATCAAATGTCAAATATATTCATATTTAGATCATATTTAAATACTAACAAAGGACAAGCACATAAAGCAAAAAAAAAAGGAATTTCTTATTGTTCTACTCCTACCATAAAGAAAGTCATTTCTATTGGTTGTAAATTTAATCTCATGACAAGTGAATCAAAACTTAAAAATATACTTAGAATTTTCCTCTAAAATAATCTGTTGTGAGTTTGAAAGTGAAGAAGGTGTAGCTAGACTTCCAACTCTCATGTTGCAATTCAAATTAAAATGTGAAAAATTCAAACAAGAGTTGACAAAATTAGACCATCTCGCAATTCAACATTAAAATGCATTTTGGATTTAACTATATGACAAAAAGTAAGTAATTAATTAAAAGTGGTTGTAAGCCGTTATGACGATCACAAATAGAAATTTCTAATCTCCTATATAGCTTTTGTGATTACATCTACGGTACCTTAAATTAAAAATAACAACTTCCTTTAAGCAAAGTGATAAAATGAGGTAGGATAAGATGATATATTGTTAAGTGTAATTAGACTTTTATATGACGAGAGAGATGATAGTAATAAGAGCAGTTTTGTTTAAAAAAAAATTAACTTATCATGAAAAATTATGACTCACCAAACAAATGTTATGAATTGGCTAAGTTCTACGCCTTTCGTGAAACGCTTTATTTTGCCTTTTCCCTCAATTCTGCTGTATTCAATAAATTTTACATTTATTTCCTTTTCTTGCACGGTTAAATCGGGGCTTGTATTTGCCAATTTGTTTGACCAAGCCGCCCAGCCCCCAGCCCCCACTTAAACGCACCACCGTCGGCCGTTTCTGCATCCAACGGTCGCGATCTTACGAGCTCGAAGAAGGGATTCAGGAAGACGCCGCACCGGAGAATTACCACCGGGGAGTAGCTGCCGACGTGGAGCAAGGACGGCCTCAAAATAAAGAGATCTTGAATCTTGCTCTTCAAGCAAAAAAAAAAAAAAAATTCTTGCTCTTCAAGCAAAAGATCCTTCTGGGAATGTTCGGCGTGGTGCTACTGCCTTGAGAAAAGAGCCACTTGTCCAGCTCATCACCTGCCTCGCCCCGCTGGCCCATTTAGTGGCCCAGTTATACCATGGGCCGGGGTTCTCTCTGGGCCTTCAATTATCAAAATTGTCAGGTATTCGGCCCGATGCCATTGTAGGATCTAAGAAACTGGTAATCTTTCCTTTTTTGTTTGATGATTCAGTGGCACAAGCGTAGATACTTGATTATCTTGAAAATTTATACGACGCACCAAATAAAATTTACGAACCGGCTAAGTTGCGACGTTTGAGCCCTAGATTAGTTTCCACGAAGGAAAGTAGTAATTTTTACAGGTCTTTTTAAGGATTCTTATTTCGTTCATCCGGATTCCCATAGAGAAAAAAAGAAGAAGATTTTGCATAGGATATACCCATACGACACCCATGATGTTAGGTAGAGATATTTATGCCATATTCATGGTTAAATGTAATGCGTGCAAACTTGTTGCGTTACGTGGTCGTGAAGGTAAATGAATTTGTTTTTATCCAATATTTTTGTCAGGATAGGTTTGCCGATGATTTTCTTCCTTTCGAAGATCAAAATCAAGCTGGGCAAGCGTCAGGATCTATGCATGCGACGTGGATCGAGACACTAAACACGGATGGAAGATCTTCATGCTGTTAATTGCGAAGAGAGCCCTGAGTTAGGCCAGTCCCAGGACACAACATCATTTGCTTGTGCAGGAGCATGTCATGGTGACTTGATGATCATTTGACCTTCTAGCTTGTTGGGCTCAAAGCTCCTTCTAGACCCATGACAATAATGTCTTCCATATGAAGCCACGTCCGTTGGCTTGTCATCGGAGCACACGAAGTAGCACAAATGACCAATATAATAAAGAGAATGAAGGCTTACTTTCAGTACGTTTATTTTGAGAAAAATGAGTAATTTTTAAAAAAATTTCTAAGAATAATCATTTATATCGCTTACAAAACGAATTAAAAGATATTTTCACCGTTCACAAAATTGTTTAGGTATATATTGTTGTCAATAATGAAAAAAATTATTAATTAATTATTTCAAATGAAACAAGTAATTATTTTTAGGAAAATGTTTTCATAATCATTTATTTTTCGAGAAAGTTTCATTTTGTTTGTGGTATATACAAAAATCGACTTTGCATAATCCCCCAATTTAACAGCAAATGATATTTTCCATTCACATCATCACATCAAGTTCTAGCATTTCAATCATTCTAAAATAATAGCCGGATAAATTCATAGTACGTAAGGACCATCATGAGATTTTATTAGATCTACTCTCTCTCTCTCTCTCTCTCTCTCTCTCTCTCTCTACATACGATAAATAGATTCATTTCTTAAGTTTATTGATTTGTGAAAAGCAAAAGGATAGATTGATTTTTCAAAACCGAATACGAAT
Organism: Eucalyptus microcorys; assembly: GCA_014182515.1. NCBI lineage: Eukaryota > Viridiplantae > Streptophyta > Magnoliopsida > Myrtales > Myrtaceae > Eucalyptus > Eucalyptus microcorys. The sequence goes on from CM024572.1 coordinate 26,778,954, forward strand.
TTATAAACATGAAATCTATTGTACGATCTCTAATCTCGTAGTATTGCTCGTCTTGTACAATCCCTTGACTATGACACTCCACGTATGTTCGTAAGCCCTAAATAAGTTACATAAATTCATTTGGTTAGTACCTCCGGACTTCATATTGCAGCCCTCATTATTTATGTGATTTCGTGAGTCTTAAAAATTGATCTTTCGCATTTAAGTCTACTCGATAATTATTATCACGTTTCGTGCAATGACTCATGACCATCCGAGGCTTGTTTGCAGTGACGATTGCAAGAGACCATGGCATTGGATCAAATTGAAAGAGAAGTCACCTACCTCACAATAACTAGTTCATGCCTGAAACTTTCATCTTCATAGAATAAAGTCGCCTACTCTTTGTGCCACTGTTGATTATGAATTTGAGTAATTATTGCAAGTTTTAGCTGATTAGAGATTGCGAGTTCGTTGCTCACCTGATTACAGACACGTTAGGGTTTCACATGACTTGTCTGCCTTTTCTCCTTGGGATGCAAGATGCTCGGCATAAAGCGCGAGATAGTCCACATATGTTCTTTGATGAGGTGCAACATCGTCACGGAGAAAAAACAAATTGGTTGGATCGTTGGCTGGATTGCATCACTTAAAAACTGGAATGATGATAGGATTAGACTTCGGTGGCAGCTTCCTTGGATTGCTATTATAATATCATATCCAGTGCACTTTCACCAACCTTGGGATGGTTTTAATTGTTTCGTGATCCTTTTAGACTCCCCACTTGGACGTTCCAACCGCTTATAGAAGAAAATTTGTCTGCCTTTATGGACAGCAATGGCGACCTGTGGTCCACCAAAAGCTTCAACTTGCCAGATTGAGACAAACAATTGTAAAGATTTCCAAATTGAATTATGACAGAATCTTCCAAACCGTGTTATCTTTCACGAGAAATATCCACATGAGAGAGAGAGAGAGAGCGCATTACGCCTCCCGATCAAGAGGGGGTGGAAGGAAAATTTGGCAGGTGAGATTAATAAGTGGCATCAAAATTCTGCTCCCACTCAATAATTAAGTGAATTCTACCATTCACATTGACTATTTGGTCACCATTGCAACCCCATAAACTACTTATAGAAAAACACATCTCATCTCGACTCTTACAGATTCTAGTCACATGCCAAAAATTATTGAATTGAAGGTGAGAATGGTGGAATAGAAAGACATCATTTGATGTGCTTTTGAAAAAGCAACTTTGGGATAGAAAAGTTTACAAACAAAGTATAAGTGGATATTCCACCAGTTAAGGATAAAAAAACTATAAAAAATTGTAGGTTTACCATCAACAAATTGGATATATAGCTTGAGGTTTTTAAGATTCACTATCAACCAATTGGATTAAAATATCAAAGAAATCGCTCACTTGAGAGATATTCATGTGTTATCAAATCAAAATTGTACCCTTTGAATTGAAAAAAAATTGAGAATGCAACCCCTATTTATACAGGGACTTTGATAGATTAACATACATACGTTAAATTCATGTGACTAATTTGCCTTCTCTTCATGAGCAAAACGTGTCGCTTGGAAAAACCATCCGTTTCACTATTCGTGCCATGGAATCACGTGGAAACTTCGACATCATCGGCCACATGTTGGACTTTTGTGGCCGGCCTCCTCGGACCAGATTGCCATTATTATGTCATATCCAAATGCATTTACCTGCTGTTGTCGGCGGGTCGTTCCAAAGGCTCTAACGTGCATCCGCAATCACAACTGGTGGCCCACCAGGAAATTTTCAGATTGAAACATAATTCAAAGCAGATGTCGTGTCTGACCAGATTGTACGGTGACGGCATTCTGCAAACCCAATTTATCGACACATTTATATATATATAACCGTTTTTTTTTTTCGTTAAAGGTAAGAATATATTGAGTTTTGGACAAATATACAGAAAACGATGCCAAAAACTTACACTCTAACTATAACTACAGAAAGAGTGAAAGAGAGTCGAAAAAAGGCCACAAGGGCAACAACAAGAAAAAACAAAACAACCATGGCTTAAACACGCCACAGAACAAGGCCCAACGAACCTTGACCAACAAAAAGGCAAAGAACGGAGAGCCTAGGTAAGGAAAGAAAAAGACAAAGGAAAGCACAGCCGACACCGCTACGGAGGCGAGGTCGTACCAAAAACCGAGGGGTCAAAGCCCCAACTTCTCTGAAGCCTATTGTTTCTTGGAGTAATCGGAACATTGGTAAACGTAAGAGCTTTGTCCTTCACAACCTTTATAAGGTGATTTTTCAGAGTTGAGACCACTAAGAGCGCGTTTGGCAACGATTTTGTTCCCTAACCGATTCGACAAGAAATGATTATTTTTGATTCTTAGGAACCGATTCGAGTAAAAAACGTGTTTGGAATCGTCTAAAATTTCGATTCGGAATAGAATTGCGTTTGATAACGTGTTCATTGATTCTGTTCCAAATTATTTTTTTTATTTTTAAATAATTTTTTCTACCTTTTTTCCTTTTTTTTTTTTTTTTTTAACCTTTTTTCCTTTTCTTTTTTCATTTTTTCTTTTCATTTTTTCCTTTTTCTCCTATTTTTCTTCTTCTTCTTGTGGCCGGTCGCCGGTCCGGCGACCGGCCGGACGAGGGCCTACGACCTCACCGGCGTCGCCGGCCCTCGCGAGGCTTGCCTTAGTCGGCCGAGCCTCGCCGACACCGGGCGAGGCTTGCCCGCCCGCCGAGGCTCGGCCTCGCCGGATCCGGCGAGGCCGAGCGTCGCCGGTGGACAGCGGGCCTCGCCGGGCCGGGCGAGGCTCGCCGGGCCGGGAGAGGCCCGCCCGGCCACCGGCGGCTAGGCGAGCCCGGCCGGTGGCCGGCGGGCCTCGCCTAGCCCCGGCGAGCCTCGACCTCGCCCGATCCGGCGAGGCCTCGCCTCGCCGATGGACGGGCGGGCCTCGCCGGGCCGGGCGAGGCCCGCCCGGCCACCGGGTCAGCTAGGCGAGCCCGGCCGGTGGCCGGCGTGCCTCGCCCGGCCCGGTGAGGTTCGCCGGTGGGCGGGCGAGCCTCCGGCCGCTGGCCGGGCGGGCCTCGCCCGGCCCGACGAGGCTCGCCGGTGGGCGGGCGAGCCTCCGGCGAGCTCGCCGGACAGGCGGCCGGCGACCGGCGGTGGTGGGCAGCGGCGGACGGCGGCGGATGGTGGCGGGCGACGGTCGCGGGATGACGGAAGGAAAGAAGAAGAGTTTTATTGTGTTGATTCTTTTTTGATTCTCGGACGCGAGAATCAACTTTTTTGATTCTCAAATCTACTCCAAAACGATTCTGGGAACAAATTTGTTCCTGGGAATAAAATTTTTACCAAACGCGATTCTCGTCCCAAACCGATTCTCGAACAAAAATCGGGACCGCCACTGTTTGGTAACATGCCAAACAGGACCTAAGGTTTCCCCTCGAAAGATAATGCTATTTCTCATTCTTCCAAATAAAGTGGCACAAGGCTCCGAAGGAGAAGTGCGCGATGCTGTGATAGAAGTCATTACCGAATAAAAATACAATCGTTCATATCATTTATAAAAATAAATCAAACGAAAAAAATCTTTTCATTATCAATAAAATATTTTCATTAAATTATTATTTCAAACGATATAAATGATCACATTTTAACAAAACATTTTTCAAATCTCCTATTTTTGACAAAATAAATGAAACCTAAAATAATTTTCCACTTTATATTGATTATTTGAATTTTGGTCCCCACAAATCCCTAGATAGCTAACACTTTAAAATCTATTCGACTTTTCTCGTATGGACGGTCCATAGATTTTCTTATGAGTTAAACTCATTACAAAGAAAAAAAAAATCATTTTCCTGATAGTTGCATTACATCGTGTGGAAGCTTTGACGTCGTTTCTGATGGTGATACCCTAGTAACATGTTGACTCGAAACATTGGACCAAGCTTCCGTGGCAGCTTCCTTGTAATGCTACTGTAATGTCAGTGCATTTTCATCACCCTTACGATAATTTAATTATTATTATTTTTTTGGGTCCTTTCGTACTCCGCACTAGGACGTTTCGGCCGCTCATGTAAGAAGAAATCTCTGCCTTCATGGACTCTTAAGTAAGCAATGACCCGTCCACCAAGAGCTACTGACACCCCTAAAATTATCAGATTGAAACATACCGTAAATACTTTTTTAGTATCGGTCATATTTTATTGTTGATGTTGTGGACGAATCCAATTGCAGTATAAAAAAATTCAAAGAAGACATGTCATACAGTATGAGCAAATTTGTTATGCTTCTTAAACAGAAATGCATGCACTAGATTAATTATGGGTCACGGTAACTTTGTCCTAGGTAGAATGTGAAATAATAAGTGCTTTTAGTTAGTTGATTGGGAAACTCCCTCCCTCCCTCCCTCTTTACATATGCTAAATTTCTTAATTTTATTTATTTGTGAAAAGCAAAAGGATAAATTGATTTTTCAAAGCTGAAAACAAACTCATAAATGTGAAATCTATCTTATAGTCTCTAATCTCGTAGTATTGCTCATCTTGCACAATATCTTGACTACGACACTCCACGTATATTCATAAGCCCTAAATAAGCTACATAGATTCATTTGGTTGGTATCTCCGAACTTTACATTACTAAGCTCATTCTTTGGTAAGATAGATTTTGTGAATCTTAAAAGTTGCTCTTTCGCATTTAAGTCTGCTCGATAATTGTCATTCACCTTTCGTGCAACAACTTGTGACCATCCGAGGGTTGTTTGGAGCAACGATTGTAGGAGACCACGCATTGGATCAGATTGAAAGATAAACTCACCGGACTCACAGCATTTAGCTTAGGCCTCAAATTTTCATCACTTTTGCAGATTATGTTTTGCCTAATATTAACGCGACCGTCGATGATGAATTCAACTAAGTTACTGCAAGTTTTGGGTGATTAGAGATTGTGGGTTCCTCGCCCACCTGATTTAAAATACGAAGAGAATTTGCGACAGCGGAAGTCATCCACCATTACCATCGTTACAACGTGCAGTTCATGTTAGAAATTTACATGTATAATAATGGCCATGCCTCCAATCTTAAGTGACATTCGACTGAAGAAAACTTGTTGGAAAGCAACACTAAAACATGTCACGAAGAAAAAATAATTGTTTGGATTGCATCACATGGAAACTTCGACATTGGTCTAAAGGCAAGACCATAGTGACAATGAAGACTTTCGTGGCGCTTCCTGGAATTGCCATGATAATATCAGATCCAAAGCATTTTCGATGATTAGATCTTTTTTTGGTTACTCAACACGTTGGACATTTCGACCGCTCGTCGAAAGACAGAATCTTCTGATCTGATGGACTCTGGTGACCCACCCAATTATAATGGTCGTGGCTCCAAAAACGGATAATGAAAAACCCCAGTCCCACTAACAACTTCATTCATGAATTTCGTATCAATAAAAATACATTCTTCCACCCTTTTTTGCCCGACTCTTTGTTCTTAAGACTGTTGGCTTCCCCATCGTCCAAGTTCAGAAGTGACCACAACGTCATTGCATCGGCTTGTCATCGGAGCGTAAAAAGTTGCATAAATGACCAACAATTGTATCCTACCCAAGGACCATCTTAAGATTCTATTAAATTTGGCCTCATTCAATTAATCTGATAAGATCGACCAATTTCAATTAGCAAAGAAACCGATAGCTAGGACATAAAGTGCTCTGGGTCTTTTTTCTAATTTTTTTTTTGTCAGTTCTACTCTAATCCTAGACTAATTCTCATTCTCAGACTTTTTGCCATGTCTTCTTGCAGGGCGTGAGAGTCAAAACCCATATCTGAAACTAAATCGTCCTCACCCCAACTCCCGAGAAGGTAGGGATTCGAACCCTCCACCTCCTCCTTCCATGTTGGAAGAGTGGCCACTGGGGCAAACCCCAGTGGTTGTCTTTTTTTTAATTGAAATATCAACAATTGTGTGCATGAATTGCCTGGCAATAAAGTCCTCCCCTTAAAAGGTGGCAAAGACGAGTTCTCGTCATTTCATTTGCCAAGAAAATAGCACCTCTCTCTCTCTCTCACACACACACACATAATGGTAAGTATCAAATATTAAGATTGGGTAGATCACAAATGGTAAGACCATTTGCCAAGAAAAACCGTTTGGTTGGACTGTTGGTTGGAATGCATCAACTTCACCATCGGTTTTCAAAGTAAGACCCGAGTGACCTGTTTTCAAAGTAAGACCCGAATCAACTTCACGATCGGCCAAAAAAAAACTTCACCATCGGCTAACGGTGACGGATTCACAGAGAGAGAGAGAGAGAGAGAGAGAGAGAGAGCGAATCAAGATGAGAGAGGGAAGAAAATTTTGAGAGAACGCATTGTCCCAATCCAGATGTCCCAATCAAGACTCGAGAGGGAAGAAAATAGGGAGTGGAAGGAAATTTCGGGGGGTGGGATATAAGGAAGTGGAATGAAAATCTGCTCCCACTCAATTATAAATGAATTCTCCCGTTCACATTGACTATTGCTCAGCATGCAACACTATAAAGCCCAGAGGGACAGGGAGACAGGAGGCATATATAACAAAGGATGGAGGAGGAGAGGAAGAATGAGAGAGCACAGACCATCCACCCCCCCTTTGGAGAAGCCACGGAGAGAGAGCACGAGCTTGTCAACGACAGCGCCATAGAAATGGAGGTGGAGGAAAAAGCTGTCACAGGTGAAGAGACCATCAACTACAGAGGATGGAAGGCCATGCCCTTCATCATAGGTGACCCCAAAGACAGAACGTTCTTGTTTTATTTTTCCTCGCAAATTGTCCTTCATATTGTCCCGTATAGACAAATTGAAAAATCTTCTCAGGATCTGAGACTTTCGAAAAACTGGGAGCAATTGGGACCTTGGCCAACCTCTTGATCTACCTCACCACTGTGTTCAACCTGAAGAGCATCACAGCCACCAACATCATCAACATCTTCAATGGCACCACCAATATCTCCGCCTTGGTTGGTGCTTTCTTGTGTGACACGTACTTTGGCCGCTTCAAGACTCTTGGGTTCTGTACAGTCGCTTCTTTCCTGGTAATTTATGTTTACTTCTTCTTGATCTCTCTCATGTTGTATCAATGTTGCCAGGACACCAGTGGCTCGAAGCAGTTACTCGTTGGTGCAAAACAGATAACTTATTTTCAGGAATATGTACAGATTTGTCGCATGCTTGAATTTTTAATTTCCATAGGCATAGCACATATGATTTCGGATCTGACTCCCTCTCAATAGGCAGCGGCAATTACTATATGGTTCAGAATACTAGATCTAGGGTTTTCGTTTGAGCAAATATCTGTCCGAATGCAGCTGATTGACTGCCTTGTTCAATTAGGGCTTGCAAATGATACAACTAACAGCAACCTTTAAGGAGCTGCATCCACCCGACTGTGGTGAGAACCCCACTTGCGTCAGACCAACAGCCGGCCAGATGGCCTTCCTAATTACCGGCTTCGGGCTGCTGATTCTGGGGGCAGGCGGCATCGGCACCTGCAAGTTAGCATTTGGAGATGACCAATTTAATCTGGCGACCGAATCAGGAAAGAGAGGGATCAACAGCTTCTTCAGTTGGTACTTCTTCACCTTTACTTTTGCACAGGTGGTCTCATTGATGTTTATCGTGTATGTGCAATCGGAGGTGAGCTGGACAGCCGGGTTATTGATCTCGACAATTCTGACGCTCGTATCATGTGTAGTCTTCTTCGTGGGTTCAAAGATATATGTGAAAGTAAAAGCACAAGGTAGTCCATTAACAAGTGTAGCACAGGTCATCTTCGCGGCCATAAAAAAAAGAAGAGTTCCACCACCCAGGGAACCCAGGCTCTCTCTTCATGATTTTACTCCTCGGGAAGCTCTCAACTCGAGGCTTCATTACACAGATCAATTCAGGTACTGAAAATGAGCCGCTTTTGACAAGTGCTAGATCTGCAATCGTGTTCAGAGATGAAGCGTAATTAGCTCTTTTTTGTTTTTTTTTAATCAGGTGCCTCGACAAAGCAGCAATCGTGACCCCAGAAGACAAGAAAAGGCCAGATGGATCATCGGCCAATCCATGGAGACTCTGCAGCATGCAGCAAGTGGAGGTTGTGAAGCGCATTATCAGAGTGGCCCCCATTTGGGTGGCGGGCGTGTTCTATTACCTTGTCATCGTACAACAACAAACCTACGCAGTGTTCCAGGCCACTCAAATGGACAGACGCCTTGGGAACACTAACATCAAGATCCCCGCTACATCGTACGTCATCTTCATGATGTTGAGCCACACAATCTTTGCATTCGTCTATGACCGACTGATCGTCCCATTCCTCCGGAGGCTCACGGGAAAGAAAGGCAGCATCTCGCTCCTCCAGATGATGGGCATCGGCTTGTGTTTTGGCATGCTGACCATGTTGGTGTCTGCCATAGTGGAAGAGCGCGAAGATCCATAGCTCTGATGAAGCCAACTCTGGAGGACTATCTGAGGCGAGGTGCAATTTCATCAATGTCAGCCTTGTGGTTAATCCCTCAGTTCACACTTGCAGGTCTCACCCAAGCATTCGCACAGGGCAACCTTCTCGAGTTTTACTACAAGCAGTTCCCCGAGAACATGAGGAGCATCGCAGATTCTCTGTACTATTGTGGCATTGCAGGCTCGAATTACTTGAGCAGTCTAATCATAACGATTGTTCACAAGAACACCAAAGGAGCGGAAGGTGGGAATTGGTTGCCGGAGGATCTAAATGAAGGAAGATTGGACTATTTCTATTACCTCATTGCTGCGTTGGAGTTTCTGAACTTGGTGTTTTTTCTAGTTTGTGCAAGGTGGCACAAGTATAAAGGACCACATTTGTTAGCTTCGAAGCAGGCATAAGAAGGCAGCAGCATGAGCAGACTCATGTTCAAATGGTGGTCTCAGAGGATCGCATCATCACTGAAAAATAGGCCTCTTATAAGGATTATCGTTTTAATTTGACTGTAAACCTTGTGATGCTTTATGCAGTGACTTTGGTTATACCCAGCCATTATGGATTCGACTTCTTTGCACAATGATTTAGCGCAACCCAAAGAATTTCACCCATTAGGCTAATTCCTACGAGGTATCAGCAGATTTTTTGTCAGATGATGCCAGATGCTCAAATATCATCGATGAATATTGTTGAGAGTTTGCAACGCATCTAGTGGCTATGTCCGTTGACAGCTGATAGAAACATAAAGAGCCTACTTAGTATTTAGAGTGGTTTTTAGGCTTTTGGCATTGTAATTTGAGTTCTGATACTGAAAATAACTTCATCAAACTGTAAGTTTGGGGAGATGGCTTGCAACGTTGGTGAGTATGCCTTATTGCGAAGAATTTAAACATCTGCCACTTCCAATCTTAATAGAAACAAAGATATTTCGACTTTTTGTGTCAATGCATTTTTATCAGTAGATATTTTATACAATTTTAGTAAATTTTTAAAGCAATGATGCTACTTGAAAATGTCTGGCAGGAGACAAGCCAAAGTTTACAGGCTAACGAGACCACAGAAACACGAACTGTAATGACTTACGTACATTCATCACAGTTTTCTTATTTTGAAGAGCCATTTTACAATTTCTGCCTCACCTCCTTTCACCAACATACATAAAATAGAAGAATCGCTAGGGTTAAATTTAGCACATAAGAATGCATGCAACATATGATCCTCGTTTTCTGTACTTTGCTATGCCTAACCATCGTGCCCTTATCGAAGCCCAATCCGTTAGAAAACCACCCATGGAAGCTCACACTTGTGTTCTATTTTGATAAGATAACACTTTGTGCGAAGAGATTGTAGTGTCAAGTCTTGGGATTTGGAAGATGAATGACCTTAACTGCTTCTAAATTGGCCATTGCGCACGCATCATGTAAAAAACCATGGCATCTGAACTAGATTTGTCAATGCAGAGCCAAATACAAACCGACCGATCTGAATGCTTTCTCACTAGGGCATCTTCCTTATTATTTACAACTAACTTTTGGCACAATCCATAGTAAATCAGCTGCTATTAGAAGTTGGAGTCTGTTTTGAGAAAACAAAAATGGGCAAAATTTATAGAAGTTCAAAGATCATAACACAATAGAACAGTCATCCCACGCATTTTCAATACTTCAAAGTGAATCTTCCATGCAATCGTGCAACCCTTCATCTTCAGACAAAGAAATCCGGATCCAGATAGCATCGTAGACTCTACAATCGGAAGCTTAAAGGTCTTCAACGAATGGAACTTGGAAACAAGGAAATCTGGGAAAGAAACTCCAAGCTCATCTCGGACTTGTCTCCCAACGAAGACAGGAGTTTCGAAAATCAATATAGGCGGCTCATACGAACCTGGATGGATGGAGTGTGCGATTTCGCGTGCCTTTCACGACTCCTCCCGAAGACTCCTCGACGGGTTTACGAGAAAAGTCCAAGTTTCCTCAGCAGGTCAAGCACAAACCCTAGCCCTCCTTCAAACCTTAAAACGCCCTTTGACTTGAACGCACGAAGCCATATTAGTCGAGTCAGATAATCTAGATCTGGTCCGCGCATTGGATAGCTCTCGACAAGTCCCTGTGCTTGTCTCTCAATGCAATGATCTAATAGTCCACTTATCCTATCTAGGTAGCCCGTTATTTTATAGAGACCAACTTAGCGGCTGAATCGCCAAAGTCCACTAGAAAAAAGAAGAAGAAAAATCTCAATCTTTCTCTAAATTATATTTATGGTGATATGAAGATTAATCAACTCCCAAGATAAAAGCAGCTTAAAGTTACCTTCTGTCATTTTGATTATCAAAAAAAGAAGAAAATGTAACTGTTGATATCGTCTAGCAAATCATGGAACAATAGTTGGCTTTTATTTCTCTCGGTAACATTGTCATTACTAATTCGATGCTGATGGTAAAAAGAGTCTGTTGAAGATCAGCTCTTAGCCAACCACCAAGCATCCGATCTTTAGAGTCTATTGATTGGCCGAGCTTTTTGGTGGATGGAGTCGGCGCGAAGGGAGGTGAGGTCGTCAGAGATGGCAGTGGTGGTGGTGGTGGAGAGGAGGAAGGAGTGGTGGGTGAGGTGGAGAGGCGGGTGGGAGGGAGAAGGATAAAGGAAAAAGTAAGAAAAAAAAAGAAGGAAAAAAAAAGAAAGAAAAAAACAATTGAAAAATTTGAGAGGAGTAATTCTAAAAAGTTTATTCACTTCTTTAGATTTAGGAATTCACTTTTCTAAATTCATGCGTAAATATTTTCGCTGATCGAAAATTATTTTTGATTAACTAGTCATTTTTCAAAAGTTTGGATAATCAATTCCTAAAAAATACATTTTTTGAAACAAACACATTCTAAGTTAACAATTTAATACTCAAGGGCAGAGCTTCCTGGAAACCAAACAGCACCCAATAATTCACGCGCTTTCGGACCACAGAGCTTATTAAAGAAGCTTGATCCACTTTTCGTTTTGCATTTATTTTTACTCAATAAATAAAGACATATTTCCTTTTCTTGCACGGTCAAATCAGGGCCTCTTTGTTATTTAAACCGGATAAGAAGTAAAGAATGGAGGTTAATTGAATTTCTTGGTCAGTTCGGGTCCAATGAATCAAGTGAATCAAAGTCGTTAATTTTGTGGATCTCATACGAATCTTATATGTGTTCCAATGAAATCAACGTCTATGACTTACTTGATCTTCAGAATCCTGATTTAGATGGTTCTTAATCAAAATTGGAAAATCATTACATTAATTTGTACGAACCTGATTATCAGTTAATTCATATAGGGAGCTGTTCGGCTTGATCTTTGTGAAAAAGGGTTTAAAGGTAAGACATGGAAAGGACAGCCATCAGCCATGCAATGTTCTGGCATAAATCTTTCGAGTTCAAAACACATCTCCTTGACCGAAGAAATAGTGAAGAAGCTTTCATTTTCTCCTAACATTAGTGCAAAGATATTAAAGATATTTCTCCATACCTATATGTATCTTCTTTTGTTTTTATCAAATACCTATTGCCATCAAAGATACTCATACCTATATGTATCTTTGATGGCAATAGTGGACGTAAAAGATTAGCAATCCCTATCTCAATAAATTCATAAGTTAATTAATAAAAATGCTTATAGACATCATTACACGAGCCTAATATATACATAATTGCAGTTCTTGATAAGTGGAGTCAAGCAATTCTGTTGTCGTTTCTGTCTGAGTCACATATGACCAAAGAAACGACATTTGCATCTCTGGGTCGTGGACTTGTAGAACTTGAGAATCTCAAATTATCAAACCCATCGATCGAAACGGGTGTTCAACGCATTGATTATGGGCTCCAAAAGCCTATAATGCTGGCCTATATGGGGCTCAGTTGGACCATCACAATGGTTCTATTTGGGCCGTAAATCATCAAAACGGTCAGTCTTGGGCCCGATATCAAGTTAAAACGACCGGCCTTGCTTGTAGGATCAATAAAACAGTTATCTTTCCTCTCTTTTTCTTTTTTACTTTTTCCTTTTTGATGATTAGGGAGCGTGGGCATAGAGACCCGATTTCTCGGAGGCATATGAAACGTCCTACAAATCTCATGAACCAGTTCAGTTCGATCTATTGAACTGTGCTGGTGACAACCCAGAGCACAACTTCATTTGCTTGTTTATGAGCATGTCATTGTGACCTGATCATTTGACCTTTTAGCTTGTTGGACTCAGAGCTTATTCTAGCCCAATAGTAGTTTCTTTCGTGAAGCTTCACGCATTGGCTTGTCATCGGAGAATGGCCAAACATAATGATTTAGGGGCACGGTGTAGAAGCTCGATTCGCCGAAAAATTATAATATACCAAATGTATCTAATAAACTGGTTAAGTTCAAACTTTTGAATTGTGCAGGCTGACGTGACTTGAAATATTTTGCACGAAAGAAGGTTGTAACCTTTACGAGTCTTTTTAAGGATCCCTATTTCATTCATCTTATAGAAAAGAAATACGATTGTGCATAGAATGTACCCAAACAATGCATACACTGTTACATAGAGAAATTTACACCATGTTAATGAGTTAGATGTAATGCTTGCAAATTTATCGCAGTATGTGGTCATGAAGGTACATGAGTTTGATATGATCTAAGAAAATAGTTGCCCAATATTTTTGTTAGGATAGGCATGTCGTTAATTTTCTTCTTTTCGAAAATCAAAATCACGATGGGGAAGCATATAGTTCTGTGCATGCATGCGAGATGGATTGAGAATGTCCGGGTGACTTGATGATCATTTGACCTTTGGGCTTGTTGGGCTCAAAGCTTCTCCTAGCCAAATGATGATGTCTTCCATGAAGCTGCATGCATTCACTCGTCATCGGAGAATGACCAAACATAATATAGAGGATGAAAGCTTACTTTGTTTTGTTTGTGGTACATAAGAAGAATAGACGGCCGATGACACTTTCCATTCACGTGGCCGCATAAAGTCCTTGCATTTCGATCATGCAAAAAACAATAGCCTGATAATTGTACAGTACCTAAGGTACCATCATGAGATCGTATTGGATTTGTTTCCGAGTTCGATTGATATGATTAAGTGGACCAATTTCTTACATTGTTGCTAAATTACAATGACATACACGGCATGTTTCCATAAATAAACCTTCTTGAAAAACTCCTATAGCAAAGAAATTAGCCACCAAGCGCATTCATGAAAAAGTTTGCAAAACATTTATCCAATAAATTTGCTACCCATCTACAAGCTTGGTGATACTTATAAACTATTTTAAAACACTATGCTTTCGCCAAATCAATTACCTAGCATATTCGTGCTCAAAGATGCTGATTGAAACACTGATTTGATTGATGTTATTAGGGGATGAAACACACAGTGCAATGGACGGGAAAAAGTGGAGGAAAAAGGCTAAGAACTGTTGCTAGGGATGAGGTTCGGTTGGCAGAAATGACATAAGCTTTTAGTATTTAAATGAAGCCGAAAGATTGAGAAAAAGGTTTGGGAATGTTGCTTTTGATGCTAAGAGGAAGAAGGAGGAGGAGGGCACATGATATCTGGCCACGCATCAATCAAGAAAAACACAATGATGTTGTCAAGTTGAAGGGGACTTTTCTCTTTTTCAGTTGAAATGAAAATGATTGCATGCATGCATTGCCAGGGCATAAAGTCCTCCACGTAAAAGGTGCCAATGTATTATTTATCATCATTTCATTTGCCAAGAATCTCTCTCTCCCTCTCTTTTTCGGAATAATGCTAGGTATCATATTGTGTGTACAATTAGATTCTAAGTAGATCGCAAATGGTCATCAATAATAGTGTTAGCATACTAATTTGGTAGACCATTCCTAGTATACCTAACATTAAGTTTCTTTCTTTAATTTTGTGTTCTTTCATTAAGTTTTACTTTTCCTGTACCACAATTCAGAGCTAACCATTCTAAATATATGGATGAGTTAGTACAGTTTTGGATTGCTTTTACATATAGCTTAATAATTAGATTCTTGATTCCTAATTGACTAAACGCATGAAATAAAGAGAAGTTCCTTTCCTGGAAGAGCGTTGGGAATGCCTTGTAAGTGGGTGATTTTAGCACACTTCGATTGTTCATTCATGATCGAGTTTAAATATAACTCTATACAAGATCATTCAATTAGACATGAATCGGGTCTCATCAAATCATGATATAAATAAGGAATTTCATAGTCTTATTTAATATACTTAAGTCGACCTTTATTAATGAAAAAAATTCCACATAATAAAAAAATAAAAGAACGGACCAAAAAAATAAATAAAATAAAAGCAGAAAGTAGATTATCGCCCGGAACAGAATTTGAACTTGGCAATCATAGATAAGAGGTGTTGTCTACGACATGCAAAGCAAAATCAATTATTTCTGGGATCAGTTTTGTCATGGCTTCATTTGCTTAAGTAATCAACACCCACGGTTGTCCTCTCCCATGCCATGTGGAAAGAAAAAGAAGTGTTATTGCTCATAATAATTCGTTTACTTCTACATTACAACTGAAGTTTGATATAATGCGATGTAATAATGCTGGTATGATCATTTCAGATGGCGTAAAGACTGAAAAAGGTCATCTAAAATTTGAGTGCCTATCTTACCATCTGTCGCTAAAAGGAATAGAAAAGAAAGAAGTCATGTTAATGGAAAAAATTATCTACAAATCCTAAACCTACCATATGACCATCAATTCAGTCACAAATTTTAATTGTGTCAATTTTAGTCATACACATTTTAACGATTTATCAATTTAATTCTAAATCTTTGGCATTTACCAAATTAGTGTTTTCAGCTAATTTTAACCGGAAACTACTAACTCGGTAGTCTAATCAGCACCGGTCGCCCTACACGACACGGCCGACATTAACATGGATAATTTTTTTATTTTTAAATGTTCTGAATTTTTCTTTTTCTTTTGCCTTTTTGCCCTTACCGGCCACCGGCGATGGCCTCGACGCGGTTGACTTGTGTATCTCCACCACTTGACCTGTGTTCCTCGTGTTGGAAGATAATTTGGTCGTCCATTGATGACCCCAATCGAGTGGTCAATCTTGATGCTTTGGGACGAAGGTGCAGAGGCGAGAACTCGTTGGAGAATGATGGAAGACTTGAGCTTATAGCAACAAAAATAGGGTCGAGTCTTTCTGGCGAAGGAAGCAATCATTCGCTGTTGACTTCGACAAAGGAAAGTTCTCGGGGCTGAGGTTTTGGACATTTTTTGGCTTCTGCCCCTGGACCAAGTCCTCGCCGGCCTATTCATTCACGAGATATAACCGTTCCATCACGCTAACTTTTCTTAATCGATGCCATCTAATCGCTCACAAACACTTGACATGTTGCGCATGCCCCCTGCCCACCCAATGAAATAAGCATGACATCTCAATGCACGATGTAGCCTCGGGTATATCTTTACCTCGAAAGAATCGACCGACATGTGATAATATTCTTTGATGAAATGCCGTATCTTAAAAGAGTATGTCACAGAAATGATTAACCTTTGTTCTGGGCAAACATTGACAATTCTCTAATCCCTCTATTCTTGAAATAAATGTAACGTAAATGAAATTTTATTCATGAATTCCCACTACTTCTTCGCTTATAGAGATAGTTTGGCAATTGATCCCTCTCTCTCTCTCTCTCTCTCTCTCTTTCTCCATGCATGTTGCTCATTCACTGTGCAATGATTGCAAAATTTCTCCGTTCTCCACGCATGCTTTTGAAAAATGAACGATAAAAGATCGCTAGGACATCGGAGGGAAAATGCTTAGGACAGGTTAACCTTCATCTAAACTGGAGTTAGTAAGAAAGCAATTGGGACAAGCAACATTAGCGTGGATGAGGAAAAGTCAATCGTAGAGGGCTGCCATGTTGACACCTCGTCGAACGCCAAAATGTCAACATCAAGTTGGCCGATTTTTTTCTTTCAATTTCACCCACCCAATTTGAGATTCAACATTGTGTTGCTTCGATTGAAAGGTATGATTTCCTAGTAGGCGATAGTTAGCGGGGTGAATTTGAATTTGTATGAACAAAAGCAAGCAAGCAGTTAATTCTCCTATTCATCCTTGCTATAAGGATTTTGTTAAAAAGTATCCTCAAGAGATGTAATCAGGAAGAAAATATAACACTTTGAAACTCGTGTATTTATGCTAACATGCTAAAGAGATAATAAATTTTCAATCTTTAATGTCCTTTGATTTGCTTTGAAAATTCTTAACATGTGATTTTTACTTTTAATTCCTCGATTCGTTTAGGGTTTGAGATTTGACTCTTATTTGATGTTTGATGTCGAATACATCATATCCTTAGAGTATCTATACGTATGGATAGATATGGTTATCTATAATCGCGTCAAAATTGTTAAGGTAAAAATTGTTATTATTTAGGAGGTGAAAAAGCTAGTCAAATTGATGGGAGGAAAGCCATCCTTCCAGGCAACAATCCACATTTTTCCTAAATCACCAATTTCTTTTTCATTGTTTTATATCTTAACTTTTGTATGTATTCCATGAGAAGAGAGAAGTCAATCGGAGGGGCTACAAATTGTTCGGAAGTGGTTGACAAAAGTCAACGTCAATTTGACCCGTGCGTTTCAACCCCACCAATCGAAACATTGAAAACCTAACACATGGACAAATAATTATCAGCATTAAAGCCTAATCTATGTCCGCTAGGATGGTCCAAGATCACCATATGCACCATTGAATCCTGTGCTCGCACGGGATCTACAATCGAGGCACTCATTATTAAAAATTTGTACAGTTATTTCATGAATTTTAATGACGAAGTTGTCTGATTTTATTAATTTATTTTTGTGGAAAGAAAATTATATTTATTATTCAAAAGAATGCAGAACTACAGTCTTCATGATAAAGCGAATCGAAGCATGAATATGGACGGTCAATCATTGGATCATGTATTTTTGTCAATGATGAGCAAATGTCGAAAACTTCTTCTTCAATAATTACGACGTTGCTAGTTAACGGATCGCGTCTAAATTTGACTTTTTGTACACCATCGTCATACGAAAATAGCCATAATAGATTAAATAAAAACATATCTAACGTGTGCAGGAGCAAATTTTTGTAATTCAATGAGATGCTAAAATTCCTACGATCATCATTAAGACTTGAGATAGAGAACCTATACATGAACAGAAAAGAGGGGCATCAAATTTCCATAAGCATATGTATTAAATTCTCAAATCTAGATCGGGAGAGAAAATCATCCAAATTTAGAATTAAATCAAGAGAATTCAAATTCTCAAATTAAGAACTAGATTAGGAGAAGGGAACTTCCAAATCTAAATCGCGAGAGAGAAAAAAGTAAGAAAAGAACAATAAACCATAGATAAAATCAACAAAAGAGAGAGGGGAGGGTGAGACTAGCTCAAACCCTCCCCGTGAATGAAGGTTGAAGAAGACAATATGAAAAAGAAAGAGAAGGGAAAAAAAAGACTTTTCAGCTCCCTCGATAAGGTATCCAGGTTTATTTCCTTATTCAAAAGTAAACGCGCCGTCGCATAATGTTATGTCCCCCCAAATTTGCTTGCCATGTAATGTTTTCGTTAGGCAAGAATTAAGGAAGGTTGAAATCCAACATGAAGGAACACCGTAGATTCCATGTTCCACACGCATACCGAATGCTTCCCCTCCAAACCATTGACCCCCACCCCCCAAAAAAAAAACCGCCCTTAAACTAAACGAAATTCCACGTCAGCAGAAGTGGATAGACAGTAAAATACCAAAATGCTCCTTTCCGTCATAGGTAAAAAAATTTCCAGGATCTTCACCAAAAAAAAAAAAAAAAATAATAAATCCAGGATGCTCTCCTTATTGTTCCCTTGTAGCTGTTGTTCGTTTTGCACCCACGGGAAAATCTGTCGCATTCAACAGTCAACGGTCAGCACTGGCGACCAGCCCAATGCAAATAAAAATTGTTGGAAAAAAAAATGAGCTGGCGTAAATAACCTTCAATTCCGACTAATAATTTTTAATTTACTTTAGTTAATTTCCCGCTTATCAATCCGGCTTCCACGGTAAAATGAAGGTGAGGTGAGGCGCTTTTAACCTTTTCATCGGTTCTTTGGCACCGAAAATCATCTTCCCTATTCAATCACGGTATAAACCTTTCTCTCGCCTTTCGTGACATCAAAAAGAAATCATATTTAGAAAGTATTATTTCCTAACAAAATAGATCGTGAAATCATCTTTTTAATTAGTGCTTGATAAAATATTATAATTTGTGATATCAAGTTTTAATAGAGGTGGAGTGCCCTCATTATAATTTGAATTGGTAATACATGGAAAAGTTTGGGATTGAAAAACATTTTTTGATTTGTCAAGAGATGGAGATAATAGACTCTTTTCGTTGCTTCTTTCTTCATTTTTTTTTATATGCTTTTTTTTGGTAAATTGTTACTTTCATTGGCTAATGTATTCAATGTGAAAAAAAGAAAGTCAAACCGCAGAGTTGGGCCGCTCAACAACCATCATGATGACTCGCAGAGTGACCACATTGGAGGATTGACCGAGTCAATCCAATTTCACTAATCGCTAAATCTTGATCTCCACTTCAAAAATCAATTTCATTGTTCAATAGCTAAGTTAAACATGATCTTTCACTAATCCTTTATATAATCCCGCCGGTAAATTATGCTTTCAATTAAAATTAAAGCACAAACATAACTAAATTATCCCCAATTTATTTTTGAAAGAAAAGAATAAAAAGTCTGCTCCTTTTCCCAATCGAACCCGCGTTCTCTCTCTCTCCTCTCCCTCTCCCTTTCTCTCTCTCTCTCTCTCTGCTTCTGCTTCTTCCACCCACCAACCACCACCTCCGCCACCACCGCCGCTGTCGCCGCCGTCGCCACCAAGAACCGCCGCCGCCTCCGCATCCCCAAAGCGCACCGTTTTCAACTGCGCAAGATTGAGAAAACCAGCGTCGAGAACCTCCATTTTCAGCTTGGAACACTCTTCTCTCTCTCTCTGTGACGAGAAGTCGCCATGGGCAACTGCAACGCGTGCGTGAGGACGGAGTCGACGGAGGAGTCCAACAGCAAGCACCGGAAGAAGGGGAGCAAGGAGCGGAAGCCCAACCCGTACGCGGAGGACCCGGTCCGCTCGCCGGCGCCGATCCGGGTCCTGAAGGACGTGATCCCGCTGAGCCACCGCACCCGGATCGGCGACAAGTACACGCTCGGCCGCGAGCTCGGCCGCGGCGAGTTCGGGATAACGTATCTGTGCACGGACAGAGAGACCCGGGAAGCTCTCGCCTGCAAATCTATCTCCAAGCGGAAGCTAAGGACCGCTATTGATATTGAGGATGTTAGGCGTGAGGTCCGCGTTTCAGTTTCGATCTCAGCTCTTTTTCTCGGAAAGATTTTTCCTTTTTGTTCCTTTTTTTTTTTCATTTTTATTATCCCGGTTTGGGAACTTATATTCTTGAATTCGAGAGTTGGGAGAGGTGGTTTCGTTTTTTTTCAGTTCTATTCTTTCTAAATTTTCCTGCTTTTGGTTGTGGGTATTTCGTTTTTTGGTTGTTGGGAGTGCTTTCTTGATTTCGTGAGTAGCTGCAACTTCTACTAGTTGGGCTGCATGCCAGTATGGAACTGGGGAGTTCAGATTCCATTTTTCTTTCCTTGTATATTCGGCTGAAGTTGTTCTGTTGATGGCATGCTTAATTGTATCTTGCATAAACTAATTTCGTCGAATCTTGGGTTCTTTGTTTATTCAAAACCTCTTTCTGTAACAATTTTTCGGTTTGTGTATCTGGCTTTTTGGTTTTTTCACCTGGATTTCGGAGTGTTTCTATTCTGTTGTCTCAAATTGAGAAAATATAATCTGGGTTTAGATAGCGTCGTTAGTGTGTTCTTCGTGTTTTCATATTATCCTTGTTCTTGTGTTCATAGTGTCTTGGCTTTGCATGTTTTGTCGCATATATCTCGGGTAAGATTGTGCTTTCCATCTTCAAAATGTAGGTTGCTATCATGTCCACACTACCTGAGCACCCAAATATAGTGAAGCTGAAGGCAACTTACGAGGACACTGATAATGTGCATTTGGTGATGGAGCTGTGCGAGGGAGGAGAACTGTTTGATAGAATTGTTGCGAGGGGGCATTACAGCGAAAGAGCAGCTGCCAGTGTCGCGAGGACCATAGCAGAAGTTGTGAGGATGTGTCACGTGAATGGAGTGATGCACAGAGACCTGAAGCCCGAGAATTTCCTATTTGCAAACAAGAAGGAGAATTCCGCACTCAAGGCCATTGATTTTGGCCTTTCAGTATTCTTTAAGCCTGGTATGCTGGTTATTTGGCCGAAAAGAAGAAACTGGGTTTTGGATAGATAATGGGTTGTGAGTTCATTCCAATTTTAATCGGTGAACATATGAGATTGTTTCAGCTCTAGAGCTGAAGTTGGATTGCGATTGATTTCAGGTGAGCGATTTTCAGAAATTGTAGGGAGTCCATATTACATGGCACCTGAGGTATTGAAGCGGAACTATGGGCCAGAGGTTGATGTGTGGAGCGCTGGCGTAATTCTTTACATTTTGTTATGTGGGGTTCCTCCTTTTTGGGCAGGTAATCTTGTCCCTTTCTTCCTTGATGAGAAACTTATTGGTTGTTGATGTAAATTCTTCAAACTAAAAGAAAGTAGTAATTAAACACAAGATTAAAGTACGTTTGCTGTTTAAAACTTCCTTGTAGAAACGGAGCAGGGTGTTGCTCTTGCCATTTTAAGGGGAAATATTGATTTTAAGAGGGAGCCATGGCCTCAGGTTTCAGACACTGCCAAGAATCTTGTCCGCCAAATGTTGGAACCTGATCCCCGAAAAAGATTAACTGCTCAGGAGGTGCTCGGTAAGTCCTATTCAGGCGGTGGAAAAACTGAATTCTTTAAATTTGATCATTTGAGGTGGAGTGCTAGTTTTGAGGGTAGTTTTTCTGATAGACTATGAGAGTGAGCAAAAATTGACTTGTCTATGTCACTTTTGTTGGAAGAGAAACTTTGGGCTTGGGACTAGGAGTATTGCTTGCATCTGGCTATCTGCTTGCCTTTGTTGGAATGAACTAAAGAAATTATTTGTTTATGCAGATTATAAGCCTATTAAAGGCCTAACACTACTGATAGCGCCATTTTCTTATCCTACTAAGCAGAGTTAGCTAGATGGACCTCTTTGAGAAATTCACCCTTTAAGGTTGTGTCTGTGCAGTACATGTTTTTGAGAGCTTAATAGGCAAGTCAGAGATTGCTTTTCTGTCTGTCTTGGATGAGGGGTTTGTAGGCCATCTTTAGAATGCCTACAATTTCTGTTGTCTCCTTTACATGCCTGTAGCCTTGTTATTGTCAGCATAAGTAAATTTCGCTGGCTGGATGTTTTCTGTGCTTGTCACCCTACACACTCTCTTGTACAGTTTTATGCTTTTAATTTTGTAACAAATGGTCTGCTTTTCAAGGAACTTGGACCCATTATACTTTTTCATTTTTGCTAGACCATCCCTGGATTCAGAATGCCAAGAAAGCTTCAAATGTCCCACTAGGAGATATAGTGAGGACAAGGCTCAAGCAGTTCTCTATGATGAATAGGTTCAAGAAAAGAGCCCTGCGAGTAAGAATTAGGTTTTATTCACATTAAATCACTGCCTATTACCACTCCCTCTTTTTTTCTGCGGCAAAAAGCCATAGATTATATCAATTAATTTTGAACTTGCAGGTAATTGCAGAACATTTATCCATAGAAGAGGTAGAAGTAATCAGAGAGATGTTTACACTGATGGATACTGATAGTGATGGCAAGGTAACGTATACAGAACTGAAGGCTGGTCTTCAGAAGGTTGGTTCGCAGTTGGCAGAACCAGAGATCAAGATGCTGATGGAAGTGGTAATTATATTTAGTTAATGCCGATAAATGACAATTGTTTTACCTTAAGTGCTGCATTGCTTGCAAATATCATTCCATTTTTCTAAGATGTTAATGAATCCTCTCTAGAGTCATCTTGAATAACTCTGTTCTTAAATTTAAATAAAAGAGACTGGATTTTCTCCTTTTCATATTTTTTTTCTTAGCAATCGAGCACTATCCAGAGCAAGTTGTCATGCCACCATGCTGCCAACACCTAAGAAGTGATTTTTATATTATTTCACATACCAGGAGTCTGTCTCCTCTCACCCAAACTTATAATTCTTGTCCAGCACCTCCATCGCTATATCTAAGACTGTTGATATCTGATTCTGAGACCATTAGCAAGCATGTCTCCAATCACAGTGGACCGTAACATCAACTTTTGCTGTCTGATTGAGGTTTTAGCTCAGATTTACTTGTCATCAGCTATGATTAGAGAACAGGAAGTTCGAGAGTTTACTGATAGCACTGAATTGTTTTTAAGCAGTGGAGAGGTTGTGTTTGACCCAAAAGTGAGAGATGGATTATTTGATGTGGCGCTCTAGTGCATGGATAAACATTAAGTTCAGAACTTAGTTTTCAATTGGCAATTGTTAGGTCATCAAAATTTTCGTTGGCCTGACTTTTCTTGTGATATGTGTGATAAATTTCTTTTTAACATGACCTTTCCTTTAAATAGTGAGGATTGAATCATGTTTCCTGTTCCCCCACTCCCTAAAGAAAGACCTTATTCCATCATTGCTGGGAGCATATAATCCAACGTAGCCATTTATTAAAGAAGACAAATAGCTGAGTAAGATTAGTAAGTGATAAAAATTCTCTTTAAGATAGATGAGGAGATTTCAGGCTTACTCTCTTCTGATTGTTTGTTTTAGGCCGATGTTGATGGTAATGGAGTGCTGGATTACGGAGAGTTTGCTGCAGTGACTATTCACTTGCAGAGGATGGAGAATGATGAGCATCTTCGCCGAGCTTTTATGTTTTTTGATAAGGATGACAGTGGATACATTGAATTTGGAGAGCTGAGCGAAGCTTTGGGAGATGAATCTGGCGAAATGGATGCTGATGTTGTGAATGAGATCATGCGGGAAGTTGACACAGACAAGGTTTGACTTTGAAACATGAAAATCCTTTCTTTTTTCCATGATGTGGCCATCTTGTCTACTTATACCTTGAACAAAGAATAGTGCCTTTCCTTCAATTGCCCTTTTCCTCCCATGACCATCAACCCGCACTTGCCCGGCCCAGGGGGGGAGGTGGGGGGGGAGGAATATTTTCACCCAATTTGTTCTTTTCACCAAAAACGTCACTCTAGTCTGAAGGTGAGTTTAATGTTGAAGAAAGTAGATACTCTTTGGAACAATTATAGATTTCGAATTAGCAGGACATATCAGAGAATCCAAATGCAAAGCAACTTCAAGTGGCTAACAGGAAGGCAAAATGCCAGAACCTTTAAAATTTACCTTAGTGACCACAATCTCTTTTTGCTTGTTCTTGCATTTGCAGCATCTTTTGAATTGCACTAATTTCTGTCAAGCTCGTTCCAGGATGGGCGTATCAGCTATGAAGAATTTGTTGCAATGATGAAAACTGGAACGGATTGGCGAAAGGCATCTCGGCAATATTCAAGGGAGAGATTCAAGAGCTTGAGTCTTAACTTGATGAAAGATGGTTCATTGCATCTCCATGATGCTCTTACCGGACAGTCCGTCGTGGTATAATCAAAATGGTTTGCAATCTTCCTTTTTACAAGCCCACAGAGTGGTCCTTTTGTTTCAAATGTTGAAGGAAAAAGCACGTGTCAACCATAATCTCTTCAGATGATCAAAGTGCGCCTTGTGGGTTTGTACTAACTGGAAATCTTGAGCCTAAAGCACAAGCTTTGGAGAGTGGTTGCCAGTTTTTGTGTTCGACGAGCTCGATTTGCTGGGTTTTGGCTGCTACGGAGTGGAAGGTCTGGGTCGGATTTTAACTTTCTCAGCAGTCGTGAAGGCTGGCTAGTCAATGCATACCTAAAATCTTTGAAAGAAATTCTCATTTACCTGTATATCTGACTGACAATTGATCATTTATTGTTGTATGTAAGCGTTTCTGTAGTTGTCAGGAAGCAGTAAGAGTTGTTTGTGGGCTATGCCGAAATTTGAGTCATGATAGAGTTTTTAGTGTTGCAGTAGAATAATTGTTTGATGAATCTTGCGGGGTATCATGCTTTTGCTTCCCGAGGATCACACTATAATGTTTCTATTCCTGGGTCGACGGCCTAATTTGCCTGGAAATGATGTTGCTAGCCCAAATCACGTAGAGAGGGTAAATAGGTGATTATATAAAATTTTAGCAAATTAATGTAGAATAGACCAAATTAAGATCAATGTTTGCACAAGATATAGATTTAAGAACAAGGTTCAAAATCTGTTATGCGGTAAAGTGAATTTTAAGAGTAGCTTGCAAGTGAACGATAGACCTTAATAATAAACAATAAGAGAATAAAGGTAAGAGAAATTGTATGTAAGGTATTATAGTGATTCGGCTTAAATTAAACTTACGTTCACTTTCCTACACTAACAGCCTATTGGCTGGATACTACATAATTAATAAGAGATTACAATTTTGAGTGCAAATACTGATAGATCACAATATTTCATTAAGTTACTATTTTGGTAATTTTCTCACTTCATCAAGGATTAATTGAGCCATCGGATTCTCAATGGGTTTGTGAAGTATTCTATGTTAACAAGACTGGTTATTAATCATCAATCTCTCAATCAATTTTTACAAGATGACAAGTTTCCTCTGTCATATTAGAATTCTTTATTCTCCAATCTCACCCGAGCCAAAGTATACTCTAAATTCGACCTTAAAGCTAGATTTTGGCAATTGAGAATTCATTCTGAAGATAGATACAAAACCGGGTTTTGAATCTCGAATCAACATTTCTAGTTGATGGTACTCCATTTTGGCCTCAAAACAGCTCATTCGTTGTTCCAGAAGGCTATGTACAAAATTTTCCAACCTATTATGGCCAAAGCTCAAATTTACATTGACAATATCCTCCCTTATAATTTAAATGTGGATTCTCATTATAAATTATTGGCCTAATTTGCAGACTTAGTCCGAAAGTATGGCATCATGCTATCTCAGAAGAAAATGATCATTGCCTAGAAAGAATTGAATTTCTTGGGATGCATTTTAAAGATAAAACTTATTATCCTAGTCCTCATATTGCTGAAAAATTGCAAAAGTTTCCCTATGAAAATCTTCTCACAAGCAGATTCAACAATTCCTTGGGATTGGAACTTATCTCAGGGATTTTGTCTCAAAAATCATAGAGTTTATAAGTCCACTATAATAAATGCTCAAAAAAGATACTCCTTCATGGGAACAATAGCAAACTAAGTCTGTATGCAAACTTAAGGAA
Source organism: Eucalyptus microcorys (assembly GCA_014182515.1). NCBI lineage: Eukaryota > Viridiplantae > Streptophyta > Magnoliopsida > Myrtales > Myrtaceae > Eucalyptus > Eucalyptus microcorys. Next base: position 26,804,781 of record CM024572.1, read on the forward strand.
ATCTTGTAGCATTTTCCTCCATTGCAAATCTCTTCCACGGAAAAAGAGTATTGCAAATAGATGCTAGTGATGAATACTGGGCTGCTGGTTTTTCTTTTCTTTTTTTTTTTTTGAAGAAATTAATGGGAAGCGATGAGTTTGTGGACACAAGAGTGGGAGATTTACGCGAGCGGAAATGTATTACCACTCCACATTCAAAAAAATCTTGGTGCTAAAATATGACAAGAAGTTTGAATTCCATCTTATATGACATCATTTCCTTGTGGAGATAGACGTGTCATCATTCTCTCAAATACTGAAGTTCAAGTGAAAGCAAATTCCACATCCATAACTTCTTAGATGGATAGAACAGTTCTCAAAATATTCTTTTGAGACCAAACGTATTGCAGGAGAAAATAATATACTTGTTGATTTTCTGTCCAGACTAAAAATATTTGCAGCTACTAGATCGATAAATATGTATTTGGCGAGAAATCCAAGAGGCGGTTTTAAGGTCTTAAATATAAAACCCAAATGGCCTTCATATTCATACCTACCAAAAATCCTCGAGCTAATCCAAGACAATATTCTTGTTGAAAATCTTGGAAAACTTATGTAGCAATATGATTTCCATATTGTTAGTCAATATGGTTGTTTTCTCCTCAAACCTGACAGATTGCATCCAAAATATCTATTTATTCATTCTCTCACTTTCTTCCTAGAAGAGGAATTTTCAGAAAAACTCAAATGGTTTTATTGGTATTTGTTTAATTTGTATATCATTGCCATTGAGTTTCCTATAGCCAAGATACCTCTTATTATCAACAAGATTATCTAAGGGAAAGCCACGTATAAATATTTTGGGAAAATGCTTAGCTGGTTCAAACTATTAGGTGCATAAAAAGATAATTTTCAGGCCCAACTCAGAGTATGCAGGCTTGACCTAGAACGTTGTACAATTATTTTATTTTTTGGGCCATGGATATCTATTCGACCCAATGGAGATATATATAAAACTGCAACATATGTTGGAGTATTCACATATAAGCCCCAACTAGTTCCAAATGAGAATTCTACAATGCTTCTCTGTAGAATCTCAACTCCTTCTAAGAATTGTAGAGGATATTGTGCCAGCGCAATCAAGTCATTCCGCCACGAGCATGGCTAGCAGAAGATGATCCTGTTTCTTGGGATCATTATGATGACTATCGTGCAACTCGTTCAGCGATCAATGCTTTGCCTAAAGAAATATTATGGAATGAATGTATCAGACACTTATGAGTTTCCGACAAATTCACAAGATCTAACTTCATCATCACAAGATCTATAGAGAGGACCACTGTCAAAATATCCTTTTAATCACAGTGAATTGCAGCTTACACTTAGTTTAGGTCTTGACAAAGAAAGTTCATCACTTCAACTTGGCTATCTATCATAAGCCAGCATTCTAGCAAGTTCTATTAATGTCCTGTCAAGTTCTCATCAGTCATCCAAAAGACAAAGGCCGTTTGAATTAAATATGGAGACTGCTCTAGTAATTGAAGAAGTAGAGAAGCTCCTTGAAACAGTTAGACAATAGTATCCCGAAAAAATCACCTTCAATCCTCCTAACATTCCATCCAATTCATACCAACCTTTATATGATATAAGTACCAAACATCCGGAAACTCTCTAGAAATGGAAAAAGTCCTCAAGGAATATCGAAGATAGAAATATGGAGAAGACTAAGATGATTCAGACAACAATACTGAAGAGCCTATTCATAGGCATAATAAGTGACGGAGCTGAAGAAACTACGAAGACCCTATCCAAGACAAACCAAAAAGAGTAAAAAAATTCATGTGAAGGGGCTGAAAAGTTTCGCCCAAGGCACTATTCATGTATTATTTATAGTATTGTAGTGTACTAGTTGATATTGTTTATAGTACTGTAACACTGTAGTGGAAACGAAAAAAGTGAGATAATGAGTGAAAAAATTAGTTTGTCCATTCGGTCTAGAGGAAACTTGAAAGATACAAATAATTGACCTCTATCGACCAAACGGGGTCTATACAATTTTAGTATGTTGTCTCATGCCTATATAAGGTGGGGTATGTAAACATTAGGGGGTAGAGAGCACACCCTCCATAAAAATAATATTGCATAGTTTTGTCATGAATCCCTAAAACAACTCCCTCTCTTCCTTTTTGCCTAAGATGATTCTTTAAAATTAAAAATATTCTAATCAATCCTGATAGTATACTTTGTACTTGCCACAAATGTGGAATCTGTGCATTAGAATTATGTTACTCTAACATTTTCTATGATATGAGTTAAAAAATAATAAAGGAAATTGGTGATTAACAAGCAACCTCTATTCTGTGGCAAAAAAAGGGCCGTGTGTGTGGGATAACATATTTGTCACAAATTGTGTTTTCATTTTCCCTAGCTCATATCATAGACAAATTTTTGGTTCTACACCTCGTCTCTTACTTACTCATTGGTCCCTTGAACTCCTTATATACTCCTCTACTTCCAAACTAGTTGTTGGATAGTCTCTAGAGAATCGTCTCTCACAAGAAGATTTGGTGGCCATTAAGGGGCTCAAGAGTGTTTGTTTTTGTTCTTTTGTTCTCGGGAGTAGATTTGGAATAGAAATGCGTTCGGTAAAATTTTTATTCCCAGGAACAAATTTCTATTTTTTTGTTCGTGGAAGTAGATTTGTAATAAAATCAAAAAGTAGGCAAAAATTGATTCTTTGTTCTCGGGAATAATTCTAGAATCAAGTTAACCTATTTTTTCTTGTTCTTCTTCTCTCTCTCTTGTTCTTCAAGTGCTATCGCCGCCGCCGCCCGCTGCCGTTCGCCGCCCATCACCGTCGGTTGCTGACGTGCTCGCCAAGCCAAGGCAAGGTCCGGCGAGGCATGGCGAGCTCATTGGAGGCTCGGCCTCACTTCGGCCTCCCCCAGGCCTCCCCTGGCCACCAGTGAGCCTCGCTTGGCCGGGCAAGGCTCGGTCTAGCCGCTAGTGGGGCTCCACCTTGCCGGGGCATCACGAGGTCAATGTTGCCTGGCCAAGGCAAGGCCGACTTTGCGGTGGCATGGCGAGGTCGAGCCCCGGTGGTGGCTAGGCGAGCTTGGCTTTGCCAGATCTGAGCGAGGCCGCTCGCCCAGCTAAGGCTCGGTCAACGAGGCACGGCCTCGCCGAGGGCCGACGACGCTCTAGTGAGGTTGCTGGCCCTCGTCTGGCCGGTCGCCGATCATCTCAAGGTCGGCGATTGGCCACCTTGAAGAAGAAGAAGAAGAAGAAGGGAAGTGTCACGACCAATTTTTTGGGTGCACCACCTAAAGTTTAGGCTAATGGATTGCTAAGCCTAGACTTAACTCGGGCTCTCCTAAACCCATACCAATTCGCGACTTATGTTCAAATTCTTAACATGCATATAGATTTTATCTAGGAGTCGCCACTAATCTATTTTTGGTAGGTTGATTGGAAACCCAAGTAAAGTAACGAGAGTTTTACTTTACTCCTACGAACCAGAGACTATGGGTACGGGGACTTGGTTACACTAGATTTCTCTAATGCCGTTTCAGTACCATTCTTTTATTTTCAAAAATGTTTTTGTAGGCAGCTTAAATTGATTTTAAATCTATTTCCCTAACATGTGAGGTGATAACACAGGTGCGCAAACCACCAATTTAACATCCAGATAAACAATGAATAAATTGCAAAAACTTACCTCAAAGCAATGAAAGCATTTGTAATGTTAAATTAGAATCCACATCAACAACCCTAGATATGATTTCTAATTAACACGCAATTTCTTTTTTGTTTTCACTTGATTAGTGAAAATCATGCAATATGCAATGCAATATTAACTAAATGACCTAATTCTAATGACATGCAATTTCTAATTAAATGGACCTAGCAACAATCACTAAATGGCATGCATTTCATGAATCTAATTCTAATGACATGCACATGACATTTTTTATTTTCCTTTTCTTAAAAGAATACAATCTATCCTAAAGATTGAAACTCATTTATTCTAAGACATTTTTTTGTATTTTTTTTTATGAATTTCGAAATTAGAAAAATATGAAAATTATCGAACTAAATTAAGATTCTATCCAATTTATATTAAGGATTAGGTCAGGCTAAACCCTAATTAAAACCAAGATATTATCTTAACTTAACAATCTCCAACCTAAGATGCAGTATATCTAAATCAATCTAAATTTAAAATGAAATATGCAATTTTATCCTAACATGCAATGACGTACAAAGGATGCCCTAATTCTAATTTTTTTTCTTTTTCTTTTATGAAATTCGAAATTAAAATTGCCAAATAATTAAACATGCAATTCAAATTTAAAACTAACATCCTAAATTGATCTTTTTTTTATTTCGAAAATTCATGATAAATAAAATGCTTAATCTAAATATGCAGATAACCCTAAAGCATGCAACATTCTAATGTGTACCTAATCTAGCTCAAACATATTTCAAGATGAATAAAACAATCGAGACGAGACAAGCACCAAGCCATTAAGAATCATTAAAGATATCATACATCGCTTGAATCAGGGAACAATATCTAAATCAAACTTAATTATTTTGCTAATAAAATCGATAAATTGATCTTAAACCTTAAAGATTAATATATCAATTTCATTCCCGTGTGATTAATTATTCCATCTAAAGCCTTATAGATGAAATAAAAAATCGATGTGTGGTTGCGAATTAGGGAGTAAGCTCTAGTTGGGAAATACGTCTATTATTTATAAATATGCACGTTATATACCAATAGACGTATATTAGGCAGTAAATAGATTATGCGCGAGTATTTTACCTAAATTTGAAGATAATTTCCAAATCCGAACTTAACGCGATCGGGGTCGCAACTGGCTTTTCAACGGCGAACGGCGGCAAGCGTTACGTGCATGGCGACGATGCTTCACGGTGGTGTGGTTGGAGGCGGCGACGGACGGCTCACGGACTAGGACAGCAAGGCATGGCTAGACTTTCGCTGCTGCTCATGGCATGGCTTATAATGACGTTGCGAGGATGGCGGACAAAGATAGTATGGCTATTTTTCTTCACTGAGATTTGCACATCGCCACGCGCCCAAGCTGCTCACGCTCATCTGGCCAAAGAAGATTCTTTTGCATGCATGAAGTAAAATCACCAAGAATCACACGTGTTATTGTCCAATCTGGACAACATGCAAAAGAAGATAAATTCACCACTTGGAATTATTCAATCGAGATTCTAGTAATTCTTTTGACCGTGAACTTTAGGCTCGCCAAATGGGTCAGCGAATTCGGCACAGCAAGGGGTTGACCAATTACCTACAAAACAAAACAAAAACTCATTCGTCCGGCTCGATCTGGGGACGAGCTCAATAGTGGTGCAAGAATCAGCAGGTGCTCGACGGTTCCGTGGCCGCTCGTCGAGGACAGCAGATTAGTCATGAAAGAGCAACGGCAACGTCACGGCATCAGGCCTGAACCACTACAGAATTGTCGCAGGGGACTCCACCGATGTTGGACAACGACTGACTTTGACTGTGGACTGGATTTTGCTGGACCGTGGCAAGATCGTTTGAAAACCTGCAAGATTTGGTCAAAGAAAATTGGTTTGGATTGCCTTCAACAGATCATGCACGAGAGAGACCACATCTTGTGCTTTTTATCATAAACTCGTGTTCAGCCTATAAGGGCTCCCTTTTGTGCACGTCCACTCTTCTCCCTCTAGGTGAAAGTGCTTGACTTTGTGGACAAAAATTGCAGAGATTGAGAAAAATTCCCCCTTTTAATCTATGGCCGTCTCATGGCTTAACAGCGAAGCTCCATGGCTTCGGATGAAGCTCGCCATGAAATCTTGATCTTGTCGAGTAGTGATTGGGCTTTGCTGAGGATTGCTTAACTGGACGAAGACCTCGATGGAATTGCTGGAACTTAGAGTATAGGGCTCGTGGCACGTCTGGGCAGCAGCGACGGCAGTAGTTGGGGTAGCGGTAGGTGGTGGTCAACCATGAATCGGCAGTCGCAGGCGTCGAAATTGTAAGCACCGAGCTTCACGCTTGAAGACCCCCACTTCTCCCCTTTTTCGTGAATGAACGGGCTCCTTCGTTCGGCCGAGAGAAGTCCCTCTCTTTTCTCTCCATGTATATGTCTCTCCTTTCCGAATTGTGGCTGTATGTATTGATTGTGTGGCCCCCCAAAACCCTACGCGTATTAATCTATTTATAGGCCACGGATTAGGGTTTTTTTAATTTTCCAAAATCATATCCACAAAAATTTCTTTTCCAAACGCAATATTTGCTTTTGAATTGAAATCTCACAAAAATAAATCTGTAAAATCTCCCAGGGATACGGGCTTAGGCCAATTTGCTCTCTTTGCGGGCTTAGCCCGACTCATCAAATTAAATTTTCTGAAGCATTAATTCGAACCCATCCGTCACCGGTCCAATGTAAATGTAAATTAAAATAAATACACCTAAAACTATATGCTATGCAATTAACTATTTTTTCAGGGATAAAATTAACCCCTAATTTTTTAATGCAATAAATGACTAAACGGGTCGTCAAAATTTAGGTGTCAACAGGGAAGAAAGAAAGGAACAAAAGAAAAGAAGAAAAAAATTATTTAAAAAAATGATTTGAAGTAGGAATTGAAATTTTGCTATATATAGAATACATATTTAATTTTATATTTTAATTTAGTATTTAGTATTTATATTTATAGTTTATACTATAGTTTATTATTTACTATTTAATAAAAATTTGATTAGTTAATATTTTTATTACTTAGTATAAATATAATTAATCAATAGAATTTATATGATTTGATAGAATTTTATAATGGAATAGAATTCTAAATTCGAATTCTTTTGAAATTGAAAATATAATAAAATACAATATGATTTCTTCACTCATAAGAAAACAATTATATTGGTGAGTACTCCATGAGAATGCAATATCAAATTTATACTCATCTAAAAAAGTAATTGAAAAAGAATTGGAATATAAATTTTATACAGTTACCAAACGCATTTTTGTTATTTTTCTATTCCAAAATCAGAAATTTTGTGCAGTTATTAAATACGTTATTTTGCTCAGAAATTGTTCCCGGAATAGAATCAAAAAGAATTTTTTCTCGACTAGAAATTGTTCCCGAGAACGAAATTGTTATCAAACGCGCCCTAAGTAACAAAAATAAAATCTCCACTTGATTCCGATTGCCTATATAATCGAGTCTTGGTTTCCATAACTAAAGCTTCTCCATTTAGAGATAACATGTCTTTAGGATTGATTCTTCAATCAATTTGATTGAGTCAATTTTTGACAAGGATGTGAAATCTAAGCTAGATTGCCAGTCGTTGTAGAATCTATGGTAATCTCGTTCTGGACTTGTTTCTTTCTAGATGAGTGCATAGTTTAGAGTCTCTATCATATATATATGGGTTAATACCCTGAAAAATTTCAAACAGGTACATTTGCGATAAATTTACTTAAAACTAATCTTTTGACTACTAAAAACCCCAAATTGATATATCTTTGATAAATTTACCCCAAACTGGTACACTTGTGATAAAATTTACTCTGTGATAGTTTCCATTTTACTGTCAAATTATTAAGTTGAATGACACGTGATAATTGACTGGTGTACTAATTTGTGATTTTACTTTTCGTCCATCATGTTTATACAATTTTTGTGATTTTTCTTAGTATTAATCCAATTTAACAGAGAGTATATTTGTCATAAATGTACCAGTTTAGGGTTTTTGTTGATTAAATAAATTAGTTTTGGGTAAATTTATCAAAGTATATCGGTTTTTGGTTTTTTTTATAGTTAATTGGAGTAAATTTGTCATAGGTGTACCAATTTGGGGTTTTCTATAATAAAAAAATTAGTTTGGAATAAATTTATTACAAGCGTACCAATTTGAAGTTTTTCAAAGTATTAACCCATTATATATTGCACTAACTATTATGTGGAAGTTAGGATGGGAATAAGAAGTTTTCTCCTTCTCTGACTGAATTTGTATTGATAATATGAGAATGTGCATGAAGCTTTTCGAACATATACCCGAAATATCATTCTTCAAGACAAATATAGTTTATTGGAAATTTTTGTCAACTTCAAAATCTATTGTGAGTTTTCTCTAACTAGACAATGATTAGTCCGACTGAGCAATTAAGGCACAAATGATAACCATTTCGTTTCGAAAATCAATTTATATTCCAAAAATAGATTTTTTATTTTTATTCTCAAAATGAGTTTCCGAATAAAAATACACGTTAGATAACGACACAATTTTTGTTCTTGAAATATAAATTTATTTGTTAATGATACACAATTTCTCTCTCTCGGGTGGTGATGGCAGATGGTGACTAGAGGCAATGGGTGGTAGTGGTAGATGGCGACTAGAGGTAGCAGACAACAAGGGGTGATGGCAAATGGCGGGTGCGGCAAGTGGGCAGCCGGCTAATAGAAAGAATGAGTAATGAAAATAGTTTTCATTTCTCATTTTTATTTTAAAAATAGGGAAGTAGAAAATTTTTTATTTCTCATTTTTATTTCAAATCTATTTTTGGACTAAAAATTTGTTCTAAAAAAAATATTACATTATCAAACAGATTTACTTTTCAAATCTATTTTCAAGAATAGAAAAATAGTGTTGACCAGAATCAAATGCTTATGATGCGCCTTCATGAAGTGAGCCAGTTTCCCAGCGCACTCCTTTTTCGTTGCGTACCTATTGGCTTGTTGTGGCGTGCAAGGCTTACGGAAGCATTTCGTGGCCTTATCCTTGTTAGTCATCTTCTGACCGACTCCAAAGACGGTGACTTGTTAACTCCTCCTACCGTTTATTATTGAATATGTTGATGTGTCGTGTAGGGAATCAGAATCATGACGATCACTACCCTCCATTCTCCACTGGACTTGGCCCTTGGAGTTATTCGGAATGATTGCCCCCATTCAAAGATCTTAGATTTCAGTACTACATACAAACACAAGACAAGTTGAGCGTGTTACAGTCATTACTTTAAACTTGAAAGACTTTCTATAGGCATGTCAGCTGGTCAGCATCTCATGAGCACGTGGTTTAATGGTTGGCACGAAACGAAAAGGATAAAAAAAAAAAAAAACAACTTTCTCGTTCGTCTAGTACGATGTTGGCCACTCATGTAAAGCATATAACCATCGTTTCTGAATGACATTGTTGTGCGCTAATTGAGCTTTTCCAGCGTCGAACTTGAGACACCACAACGTGCGGGTTCCAATGGTCGAAACAATGGAGCAGAAGGAGAAGAGCATGGCAACCGATGAGACAGCTAAAGTTCACTACCGTGGATGGAAAGCCATGCCTTTTGTCATAGGTATATAGATGAGAATAACTAGCGAGTTCTGTCATATTCATGCATTGCCCTGCGAAAATCTCGGAATCATGAGGTTCTGATCCGGTACAAGTGCAGGAAATGAGACTTTTGAGAAGCTCGGGACGATCGGAACCTTGTCCAACCTATTGGTCTATCTCACTAGTGTCTTCAACATGAAGAGCATCGCTGCTACTAATCTCATCAACATTTTCAATGGCACCGCCAACTTCGCCACGTTGCTCGGAGCTTTCCTCTGCGACACTTACTTTGGGCGCTATAAGACGCTAGTTTTTGCCACCATTTCCTCAGTTCTGGTAACGTTGCTAATTCTCTTTTTCACACATGCAAGCATCTCTATGTCTATATGACTCGCTCTTTTTAGGTAACAATTACACATTAAGTTCAATGTCAAGCTACGTTAGCGTTATTTAACTCGTTTTTTACTATCTATGATACCTTAAACTCCGCAGCGCACTAGAGTAACCCGAGATAAAAAGAATATGCCTTCTCTGCTCATGAACACTATACAGGAAAATTTCCAAAAGAAAAATAATCAGAATCTGACATACTTTTTACCTTCTTTTCGAAGGGATTGCTTGCACTTGCTCTGACAGCTGCAATTCCGAAGTTGCATCCCCTCCACTGTGGATCAGAGAAGAGCAGTACATGCCCCAGCGCTAATGCGTGGCAAATGGCTTTCCTACTAAGCGCGTTTGGTCTTCTAGTGATTGGCGGTGCCGGTATTAGACCCTGCAATCTAGCATTTGGTGCTGATCAGTTCGATCCCAGTACAGAATCCGGAAGGATGGGAACTACCAGCTTCTTCAATTGGTACTATTTCACCTACACTTTTGCCGTGTTGATGTCGTTGACCGTTATCGTTTATGTGCAGTCCGACGTGAGTTGGGCTTGGGGGTTAGCCATTCCCGCAATTCTTATGTTCATTTCACTGCTACTCTTCTTCACGGGTTCAAGAATTTTTGTGAAAGTGAAACCGGAGGGTAGCCCCCTGACAAGCTTGTTGCGGGTGATAGTGGCTTCAATCAAGAAGAGGAAGTTGACGTTACATTCTCAATCTCAACCTTGTCTCTCCCTTTTTCATTACATTCCCCACAGCTCTTTGAACTCCAAGCTCCCCCGCACTAATCAATTCAGGTAATCTCTCTGGATTTCCTGCAGACTTCTTTTAGCTACGCCCTTCTACAGTCCATAGCAGCGTTTGCATACGAGCTTGCAAAGTATACTATATCTACATGTTGATCACAGAGCCTTGAGAATTACTATCTAGAAGCCGAATGATAGGAGCATACTTACTGAGATGATCCAATCCCTAACCCAACTTAAATCAATTATTGTTTCAAGTTGGCATACTCTGCAGCTGATTCAATTATTGTTTGAATCTTTCTGACATGCATATATAAAATGGGGTATAAATTGCACATTAATTTGGTTTTTAGATTAATATACGTTCTGTCCTCACTTGGATGATTGTCTACTAGGATATTTATATCAACCCTCACTGGTCAACAAAAATTTTGACGTCTTACCTAACAGAAATCAGAGAGAGAGAACCTCGTCCCCGTTATGAGGAGAATACTAAATGTCATACGATTGCTCTACGGCAGAGAATAATCATTTCACCACATCCCTATCATGGCTTTGACAAATTTGCCATGTCTGACAGGCCCGCCTGTTATTCTAACACGCTCTTTGACAAGCGGGCAGCGCATATGCAAACAAAGAGAGGTTAACATCCTATGGTTGACTAGCTCTCGTACATAAGGACTTGGTAGGCCCCAGTTTGATGGGTTGAGGTAGCACCAAAGTCCAAATTGATGATGTATATCGTTCAATCAGTAGGAAAATAATTCAACTTGACAATGTTGCCAACCCGAGTTTGTCCTGCCTTGACGCAAGCCTGACCACATGAGCAGCTCAGCTCACTTGGGATGATACACTTAAGTGGAGAATGGAGGCAAATGGATAACTGGATTGGAGTGCTCCTACGGTTAAGGTTAAACCTCGTGGACTGTGTTTTAGGCCACTAAATTTGAGCATCGAAATGTTGATAATTGAAGATGATAGAACCTCTCAAAGGGTTAACAAAAGAAAGAGGATGTATAGTAGCTTTTGTCTTCCATTTTTAATTCAAAAATATGTTTGGATTGGATTCTCACAAGATACAAACAGACGGCACGTCAAGTTCTGAACTTCTGATGTTTATTGACAAGATATGGTGTTTGACGTTTTATATAGATTCCTCGATAAAGCCGCTATCATCACCGCAGAGGACCAAATCAACCAAGACGGATCAGCAGACAATCCATGGGGTCTCTGCAGCATTCAACAGGTGGAAGAGGTGAAGTGTGTGGTGAGAATCCTTCCCATTTGGGTATCAGGCATGGTGTACAACATAGTTATAATCCAGCAGCAGACGTACGTCGTTTTCCAAGCACTTCAATCCAACCGGCAACTCGGAAACACAAGCTTCAAGATCCCGGCCGCGTCCTACTCCATTTTCAACATGATTGGCCTCACTATCTGGATCCCCATCTATGACAGAGTCCTAGTACCACGGCTAAGGAAAATCACCGGCAAAGAAGGTGGTATCACAATACTTCAGAAGATGGGCTTTGGCATGGTACTAGGCATTGTCACCATGATTGTGTCGGGCATTGTCGAAACAAACAGGAGAAATTCGGCGCTCGCAAAGCCCATCGGTTTTGACCCAATAAGAGGTGCAGTTTCCTCTATGTCAGGGCTGTGGCTGGCGCCTCAGCTGGTACTTGTGGGCATATCGGAAGCATTCACAGTGGTTGCTCTTGTGGAATTCTATTACAAGCAGTTCCCAGAGAACATGAGGAGCGTCGGTGGGTCCTTCACCTTCCTGGGCTTTGCTGGGTCGAGTTACTTGAGCAGTTTCCTCATATCCATTGTTCACCAAACCACTGGTGGAGGAGATGGAAATGGCGGATGGTTGGCTCAAGATCTGAACAAGGGGAAGTTGGATTATTTCTATTACTTGGTTACTGCACTGATGGGCTTGAATCTAGGTTACTTCATTATGTGCGCTAGGTGGTATAAGTACAAAGGCAGTGAAGACACTGTTCTTGCAGGTGACGATGAAAAAGTTAGCTCAGAGAAAGTTACAGTGTGATCCCTCTCGAGGGTATTGTATGTATGTTTTTTTTTTTTTTTGGACTAAGGGTATTGTATGTATGTTACTACTGACTTTCTTGTATCAACCAATAAGAAATGTAATGAATATCCACTCGATACGATGTTCCACTTAATGAAAGTCAATGACAATTGGGGAGTACATGCTGTTCCTATAAAAAGCTGATAAATTTGAGATTTAGTTAAATAATGTAAATAAAATTTGGTAAAAAGAAAGAAAAGTAGCTGATAAGCCCAAAACCAGTTGTTAACTTAACCGAAAAAATTGGGTAAACACTCTAGTTAAGGTCGGTGATTTCCAAAAAACAAAAAAAAATCCTTGTAAATTATAAGAAATATCGGTAAGTAACTCAAATAACAATTGGTAACCCCCAAAACTCTATAAATAATTAGCAATTTAAAGGAGAAAAAATTGGTGAGTCACGCTGATTAGTAATCTCCACAAAGTTATTATATTTTAATAGGTAGTCAAGGCAAATAAAAGTTGATACCTAAACAAAAGGATGGTAAATTAACAAAAATTATTAAATGTCGGTAAGTGACTCAAATCTAATTGGAATTTGATCTACAAAAATTGGTAAATCACTCTAATTTAAATTGGTAACTTCATGTAGGGGTTGGTAAATTTAAAATATAGTAAGCAATGTAAAAATTTGATAAAAGAAAAGAAAATTTGGTAATTAAAAGGAAAGTAAATTTGGTAAGTAACTAAAATGAGAGTTGATAATCTAGAACTAGTCAGTGACTTAATCGAGGAATACTTGGTAATAAATCGATCTAATAAAGGTTGGTAGTTTCCATTAAAAAAACTAGTGAACCATAAGAAAAGTCAACAAATAAAAAAAATCAAATAAACACCGGTAAATAAGTCAAATAAGAGTTACTAGCCATTACCATATGGTAACTTAAAGGGGAAAAAGTTGTCAGTCACGTTAAGTTCTAATGAGTTGCTAATTAATGCAAATACAAGTTGATAACTCAATATAAAATTGGTAAATTAATACAAATAATAAAACTTTGATAAGTAACTTAAATGAGAATTAATAATCCAAAATTAGTTAGTAATTTAATCTAAGAGAGGTTAATTGTATTTAACGATTTACATGCTCATAGGAAACTTCTCCTTATAAGTGTGTCCTCTCCTAAACCAATTATGTTTTTTTTTTTTTTTTGCATGTTTCAAGTTGTTTTCTATCACGTATAAACTAATCAACCCCCGCAACTAGAGCCATCACCACGTCAAATATTTATTTCATACTTTGATGATTTATCTACTTTAATCTTATTTAGGGTAGGCAATAACAATAAAAGAAAAAAGTTAACTTGGTGATCTTCTACATACGTATACGCAATTATATTAAATCATTCCCCTTGTAGACCGGCATTGATGCTCTCTCACAAGTCAATATATGAAGGCAGATAACATTGATTCGGTATACATGCATGTAGATGGCTTCAAAAATTGACTTCCCCTTGGGAATTTGCATCTTTTTCGTTCTGCATTGTGCTCATCAAGTCCTCCGATGGGGCAGCTGCAGAAGATGATGCTGTCGCGTAAGTTCCGGGAGAACTTTCTAATTGGTTAAACTTGATGATTTTCGTACACGATTTTAGTTCATTTACTCATGTTGGTTATTTAGATGAAGAAGATGTTAGAAGCGAAGAGCGCAGAGGCCGTCTCCGATTAAGAGAAAAAGAAAATTTGATTGCGAATTTTTTGCCATACACAGGATCCAAAGGAGCGAGCTTGGAGCATATGATCAGATATTGAAGGGAGTTTATCGAGTGTACAAAGTATGCAGCAGAAGAAAGAAGGCATTTGATTTGGTGAGCATAACAACGGCGGAGGCGGCAAGGCGTGTCATATGGAGTGCCGGCAATATCCTCCTGAGTATTGCTCCTTGGGGAACAATCCTTATCTCAACTGTCTCCAATGCAGATTCGGTCCACGCCCTGAAGGTTCATTGCTCTCGTTCTCACCTACTCCGTCGCCGTCCTCTCCTTCCAAGGGATTTTCACCACCTTCTTCAATGGATCCAGCCCAACCTCCTCCTCATTTTTGCTTATAAAGTCATGTGATTCTGAATATGTATAATCTGTTCATTTCGCGGAAAATGTGACATATCCAGAAATTATTTTTCAGAAAGCCATTTTCCAGGAAAATAACAATATTTTCTTGTGTTCGACTAAAATTTGAAAATGAATTATGCTGTTTAGTAAGGAAAATCTTTTCTTCCATGGATCCTTTTTAATAATTATTTTTAGGGAAAACTCCAAAAAAAAAGACCCGAAGTGCCCTCGTTTTCTTAAATAAAGCTCGAAGTAGATCTTATTTCAAACAAGGGGCTTGAAATCATCATGATTATTTCAAATAAGGGCCTGAAATGGTTATGATTATTTCAAATAAATGTCTGAAATAACTATGGTTGTTTCAAATAAGAGTCTTACCTCATTGGTTAACCAGTGGGCTAAATTTTCCAAATGATCAAGGACATTTTTGTCCAAATCTTGTTTTTTATTTTTTTATTTTTCTCTTTTCTTCTTTTTTCTTTTCCGGCGTTGGCCGGCTGTCATTGGTAAAGGCCGGCAAGGGCTCAACGACCCTCGCTAACCGCTAAAAAGGGTCAGCTAGGGCTTTGTGACCTTGGCCAACCGCTAAGAAGGGCCAACGAGGGCTTGCAAACACTCGCCAACCATGAGCAATGCCACCCTCGCCAAATTTGGCAAGGGTTGACCTCACTTGGGGCTAGCGAGGGCTTGCAGGCCCTCAAGCCCTTGCTGACCCTTACCATTAGCTGACAAGGTTGTTAAGCCTTCGTTGGTCGTGAGCAAAGCCACCCTCGCCAAATTTGGTGAGGGTCGACCTCACCTAGAACTAATGAGGCTAGCCTCATTGATGGCCTCGGGGGGGCAGCCTCCCCCAGGGAGAGGGTTGCGCCTCGCCCAGGTGAGGTTGTCCCTCGCCCAATCCTCTGTAGGCATCTCCGGTGGCTAATTAGCCACCGACGAAGAAGGAAGAAGGACTAGAAAAAAAGAAAAAACAAAAACGAGAAAAAAAAAAAAAAGGGTAAATGACGAAAACACATTGACTATTGGAAAGTTAGGCCCTTATTTGAAACAGACATAACACTTTAGACTTTTATTTGAAATAAACATAATCGGTTCGAGCTCTTATTTAAAACAAGATCCACTTCAAGTCTTTATTTGAGAAAGTGATCTTATTTGAGAAAATGATGACACTTTAAGCCTTTTTTTTTTCTCGAATTTTAGCTTATTTTATTATTTTATTTTTTAAAAATCAAATTTTAATTTTTTAGTTTTTTAAATTTTTAAATTTTTTTATTCTTTCTTTTTTTTTTCTTCTTCTTCTTCTTCTTCCTTGGCCTTGGCCGGTCGCTGGTTATGGCAACGGCTGATGACCGGCCCTAGGCGAGCTAGGTGGGGCTCGAGCTTTGCCCAAGGTCACTAGAGGTTAACGAGGCTTTGGTGAGCTCGGCTTTGCTAGATCTCACCTCACTAGCCTATGGCAAGGCCGAAGGTTGCCAATGGCTAATTTTCGTGGCCAACAACCGCCCAAGGAAGAAGAAGAAAAAAAAGAAGGAAAAACTCGATTTTTTAAAAAAGAGAACATAAAAATAAAAGGAAAATGTGTTTGGTGAAAGAAAATGAGGTGGAATAAGTTGTGGAAAATGTTTTCCGCATTTTAAAAGTGAAAAATATTTTTCCCACTTTTGAATGTGTTTTTTCCATCAATGGAAAGTGTTTTCCTTGGTTGATCCATTTTCCGTGAAACAAACAACAGAAAATCTACAAAACGTTTTATGTAAGTTATTTTCCATGAAACAAATAGAAAAGCACCACGAGAAATTCAATTTTTTGTAAAATTGAGGGTCCAAAATGAAAGATCTCCACATTTTTGCTCTCCTAATTGTCCTGTCCTCACATTGCCATGACATCAAATAAAATAGTCACCTTCAATCTCCCCTCACGAAGTTACTCAACCCAAGGTAAATCAGAGCATCTAGACAAACCAATTTCCAGAAAAATATAATTATTTTCTAGTATTCAGTTGAAACCTAAAAAGAATCGGAAAATATTTCCCGTTGTTCGGTAAAAAAATCTTTTCCTCCATGCACTCTTTTTTGATATTTTTTTATTATTTTTTAAAAAACTGATTTTAAAAGTATTTTCTATTTTTAATTTTCTTTTCTTTATTTTTCTCCTTCCTCTTTAGCGGGTCGTCGGCTACGGCGCTTGGCCAAAGGTGAGCTCGAGCTCACTCGATACTACCGAACTAGCTTGCCAAGGGCTTGAGCTCACCCCTTGCTAAATCGACAAGCCTATAGCCTAAGCTTGCCGCCGATCGGGCGAGTAGCAAGCTAGGGCTCAAGCTCATCGTCAATCGAGCGAGCATCAAGCCTCGAGCTCACCCGAGGCCAATGAGCTCAAGGCTCACCTGTGGCCAGTCGTCGATGGTCATCATGGCCAGTGACTGGCCAAGACAGAATTTTTTTTTTGAAAAAATAAAAAAGAAAAAGAAATATGGAAAGGTTAACATAGGTGTCAAGTAAGAGAAAATGAGTGAGGAAAATGTTTTCCTTTTTCTCAAAAATGGAAAATATTTTTTCCTATTTTAGAAGACATTTTTCTCTTCATGAAAAATGTTATATCTAACTTATTCATTTTCCGTGAAATGAATATTGAAAAATTTGGAAATTATTTTTTTGGAAATTATTTTTCGACGAACGGAGAAGGGAATAAATTTGTCCTCTTTTGCTCCAGAAGCTGTGTTCTCTAAAGTACTACCAGATTTGGAAGAAGGGATGAGCTTCACTTCAATTTCACCAGTTGCCCTAAGCCAGAGCGGTGGATATCTCAAACAGGGTTGATAAATTAAATATGATTTGAGCTTTGGATACTTGAACTAGGGCTGTTTGTTTCTACGTCGGATCTCGTCGTCAGTGACTTGTTGGAGTCTTTCTCGTTTACTCCAGTCCATAACAACGTTCTAGATAAAAGAACTTTGATTAGATCAACGAGGATACTTATGTACATATTTTCATACGTAGGGACATCACTACTTCTCTTTCCTCTCTTCTCTAATCACTTGTTTTCCTAATTAATCAGTATGAAGGAGGTCATTTCCTACTAGTAGATTAGTGTATAAGGAGAAGCCATTCTTTAATGATCAGGAACAGTAATACTACTGCTCTTCCATACACACAAAAATTCTGTTATGCAAAAACTTCTTGACCATGCCCTCTTATTGTTGGGAGGAGTATGTCTAGAAGGACAGGCTAAGGCCCAAGAAGAAAATGGCTTGTTAGGCCCAGCTTTTTGCGATTCGAGATTATGAAGCATGGAGTCGCTAGACTCGTGGTCACCTCTAGCGTGAATCAGGCACATAACATGTGTTCGGCTTGTCATGCTGCCCAAGTTTAAATGATCTCTAGTTTAAGCCGCGTACTCTAGTTTTAACTAGAGTCTTATTTAAATTGCAAGACTAGATGAATTTTTAATTGGCCTTTGTTATTTTTCATCAAAAAACCAAAACCTATTTTTAAACATCAATAGTATGATGTTGGATGATACAGATCTAAGTTCCGAATGACTTAAATTGATCAGTCCACGGTCAACAATGGCCTGTCAATTACTATGATCAACAAGCCCGCCGTCATTAACCTATTAAACGGATGTTAACACAATCATAAACTTTTCAATTTGGCTTATTTAGTTTTAAACATTTCAACAATTTGCTAATATAGTCATTCTGGCTAATTTGGTCAAAAATCTTTGATGTGAATGACATCCTACGCGACAATTAGTGTTGACATAAATAAATTTGATAATTTTTTTTAAAAATTGAATTTTGATTTTTTTTTCCTTTTTTTTTTTCATTGGGAGGCCAGGACCTTTCTACAAGCCCTTGCCAGCAACCGAGGGCCTTGCCTGTGTCCAATGAGGGGGAAACTCTTGCTAGCCACAATGAACCAAAAAAAAAAAATTCAAAAAAAAAAAAATTGTGAGAGTTGTCCATATCATCATTGGTTGTTCCACAATGTTAGCGATTTGCAGCCTAAATTAGGTGGAAGGATTTGTCACAAGATTTTAGACTAAATTAGCAAAAATGAAGATTTAAGACCGAATTGATTTTCGTATAATAAGTTTATGATTTTTTTGGTAATTTTCCTATAATAATTAAATTGGTATCTAGATTGAGTATCTATAGGTTAGTCTATCACAAGTTATCTAAAATAAGTCAACGGTCAATTTTTCTAGCAACAATGTGTCTGACGCTTTTTAAAACTTATTAAATTAATCAATACAAAGAAAATTATCCATATATCTTATCAAGTAAAAAACATGTAAGAAATATGTTAGCTAGGCAGGCTAGCCTCAGGCCCAATCGGGCTAGGCCAGGTCGGCCTTATAACTAATCGACACTTGTCTAAGCCTGGCCCAAAGTGCCTTCAAGCCTTTGTGGGGCGGCCCAACCCTAAGTAGGCTGTGGATCGCTAGACCCATGAGCATGTGTAGAATTGAGCCAGTCATCAGCTTTATGAAGATATCTTGGGGGGAAAGGTGTAATCTAAAAGCTTTTTTTTTTATTATTTGATGAACGCTTTTTATTTGGTCCCACTTTCCTTCTTCTTCTTTCTTTTCATGCTTTTAACGTTTGAGTTCTCCATTCCTGTAAATCATCTCAGTATTTTCTCTCTTGCAGGCCATTCTCTTCTTTCTACACCTCCCACTCTTTCTTCTTCCTCTTCTCCACAAATCTCTCCTACATCTACAATCTCCAAAAGAACTAGTTATGTCGAAATAATCAAATTAAACTATAAATTCGAATCCTGTTTCATATTACCTAAAATAACATGAGTCGCTTATTGCCCTTGACTTTTATGCGTGCACATGGTGGAGACACCCTTTCTTTCTCTAGACACTCACATGTTCAAGAAGAGAAGAGAAGTATTTTAAAAAAACGGAAGAGAGAAGCAATACTTCTCAATATTACCTTCCATAGCGCAAGAAGAGTTTGCATGCGGCGAAGAAAAATGGCTTGTTGGGGAGGTCACTGGTGAGCCCACTGTCAGTGCTAGTGAAAGTGTGGAGGACCACAAGATTGGCATCATAGATTGAAACAGAGGATGACGAGGTTTATGGAAGGAGGAGGAGTGGAAGGTGTAGAAAGAAGAGACTGGCCTACAAAAGAGAGAACAAAGAGATGAATTGCAAAAATGGAGGCTGAGATGTCAAAGGAGTGGTAAAAAAAGAAGAAGGAAAGTAGGATCTGCGAGGAAAAGAAGAAGAAACAAAATAAAAAGTGTTCATCAAATAATAAAAAAATATGACTTTTATAAGGTTATATTAGAAGTAGGGTCCCATAATGGATTTTATGGTCAAAACACAGAAAAAAGGAGTCTCTAAACCAATTGAAGAGTGGAAAAAACATGGTCATTCTTCAAAATTACGAAGCAAATAGTGATTTTCGTTACTTTACAAGCATTTAAGGATTCTTTAGTGTACAATTTTTACAGAATATAGAGGGTGATAACTACCGACAGCAGTAATCATGACAGGGAGATCTCGCTGGAGTCAAGAGGCGGCAGCGGCATCGGCATCGGCGGTACGGGATGCCGCCTCCATGGCTGAGTAAGGACTAAAAGAGCGGAGTGAGTAGAAGGACGCTCGTCTTTCGGAAAATGCATTAGGAAAGACGATTCTGAATTGGGCCGTGATATGGAAATGTGGCCCAACTCAGCCGGACCTTCAAAGGGCAAATGAAAAGTTCCCTCTTCGCAAATTTTTCTAAATTCCTTACTCAGATGGCGTGTTGTTATTTTCTTAATCACATCGAAGCAGCGGACTTAGTCACTTCATGACGTATCTCGGAAGGGTCATAGTTTGTCTTTAATGGTTCTGATTTTTAGGCCTTGTTGTCGGGCTCATTGAGGATGTCGCCAAACGAAAGCAAAAGCCTTCCATTTTCCACATAATTAACGCAAGATGGGACATTGCAATTCACGTCGATGTGTTTGGTTCGTATGGTAGGCGTTCAACAAGAACTATATCATGTACCTAAAAGCAGAAATGCTTATTAGAAAGTTATTCAAAAGTATACCAAATTGATTAAACTTAAAAACAATCATGGATATTATCAGAGGGAAATTTTTCTCTCACTAGCGTAACCCATTTAGCCACTTCTCGTCGTCGTCTCTTATGTTTATTGCTATTTTTCTGTTCTATATGCTTATTATTTGTTATTTATATGGGTTAATGGAACGAAAGAGACGGATCTGAAGAAACCAAATGCCATCTAGAGACATTAATTGTAGCTACTAGCTCCATGAATCAAGACAACTATAGCATTGCCCTTTTTCTCTTTGGGCTAATTGTCTTTTTTACCTTTCCGACACATGCACTAATTATTCATTTTGAATGAGGAAGCAATCGAAATTCTCATGACGCATGATAATTCAAATGAAAACTGCTCTAAATCAGTGCACATGCAATCTTGTTAAAATAGTATCGCATTCCGCATGCATGCAAATGTAGATAAAGCACAAATAGATACATTAATGTCTATTCTCAGCTTTTTCTCATCAACATGCACCTTTTCTTCTCAGTTAGTGGTGTATGACAAGGGCCATGGTTTTTCACGTTTCTTTATTTTTGATTTCATCATGGATATCATATTAGAGTAGTGACAGTCCAACTCACTTTCAAAGACTCAGCGCTGTATAATTCTAAAGGGAAAAGCAGACACTTTTTGTATGCTTTTGGAGAGATCATATCTTTACTTTAGCTGTTGGAATTGGACTGAAGAAAGCAACCCCACCTGACCCAAAAATACAGAATGGCAAAAGCTAAGTTAGAAATAGGAGGAGAGAAGTGAAGGCAGGAGTGGTCCAGGAAATATCAAGAATCAGATTCCACTATTGCCAGAAAATGGCCAAAACCAAACAGTCCACTCACCATAATATGATAACGCTCAATTTCAATGCTTTTTTGGATGGTTCGGTCACACATTGACAGCTCTTAACTTTAATGCCCTTTTCCCCCTCTTTGATTCTTCTTTATTTTGCTTTGATAGACAAGCTAGGTTGGTGGTGAATTACAGGATTTTCGTTTTCGTATGCAAGAAAGAAGTGCACGTATACTCAATGCATGTGAGCCCTTGAATTAGATGAGCTTCGTATGAGGATAAGCCTTGTCAGATGAGATGGTAGGATGCACGATTCATTTACTTGCGTTATGCATTTGCGACGGGCTGTGCCAGTAGCTCCCTTGCTTTTCAGAAAGTTGACACCGTGGTGAGATTATCTTCCTGAATCATCACACCACGCATTGCTTGCCCAAAGAAAGCGAAATCGCCAATTCCTTTACGGCTCTTTCAACCCCTTTCTTATGGGGAATGCGCCCTTTCAATTATTTTCTTCGCACATGTTCTCTCATTTCAATTATCAACGAAACCGGATCATCTCAGACTTCATGAATCGAAAAAGGCGAAAGAGAAGACGAAACACGGAGGGTCGATCCGAGTCAAGATGTGTCCAATCGAACGATCGCCCCGGTCCGGAGCCCATCAAACGATCACCGCGACAACACGGGGGGTGGGGTTATCGGGGAGACGATGGCATGTGAAGGGCGTAGGGCAAGCATTAAATGGAGTGTTGGAGATAGGGACTAGGAAGCGGTTAAAAACACAAGAGGCCCATTTTAAATGTTCTAATCGCGTTTGGGCATGGAAAATGGGATTGAACGGACGAGAAGAAACTCTATGGGGTTGGCACAGAAAAATACCGTCTTTTTTTCCCTATGACGGTTTCGCCATCATCAACCGAAGCGGCCCCCAATAATTGATGAATGACATGGGGCGTCCGTATATCCTTATCCTCTCTGCCTCGTGACTCACCCACTCTACTCTCATCTTTTCTCTAAAAAATAAAAAAAAAAAAAGAAAGAACCCATCCTTCCGTGGACGAGATGATTCGCACCTCGCCCTTCAACTGGCAAGGAAGGGGTTAGAAACTTCTCGCTCTCATTATGCGACTCACCTGCGACCTGTGGAAGGTGGGTCCTCGCGGGTCGCCCCGGATTTACGCCACCGGTTCTTTCCACAGCATTTGGCGATTCCTCGAAAAAAAAAAAAAAAAAAAAAAAAAGTCCCTCTCTTTGTTTTTTTTTTTTTTGTCTTTTTTTGTTCATGTAGATTTTCTAAATAATAACACAAATGATTCAATAAATTTTAATTTAATATGCAATATTATCTTTATATTTTTAATTTGCACAATATAATATTTGAATTTTGGCTAAATGTGCAATATCGTGTATAAAATTTCAATTTGGTCAAAATGATCCTTAAATTATTAGTAAATATTTAATGTAATTCCTAAATTATATATATATATTCATGAATCATATTAGACATTTGATCCAAATTCAAAAATTAAACAAATTAAAAATTGAAATAATATTGAACATCGAATAAAATTTAAAGATAAAATTAAATGAATTAAAAGTTCAAGAATGACATTATATATTAAATTAAGATTCAAGAATTATTTATGTTATTTTCTCTAAATTTTCCAAAGTAAGGTATTCTGAAAATTCAATTTCTCTCGATGGCGGCGTTCTTCATTGGTTCATGTGCCATGATGCCGGGGGGGTGTCCTTTACAATTATAACTCGTATATAGAATTAATTTTGGATTTTTGGAAGGCAATGAAGCCCTTGTGCGAAGGACTACCATGCCCGCAAATTGTTCCCCTCTCTTTTTTTGCCCTTTATGGGCTTTGTACGAAACGGCTTCCTTTTGCTTGTCGCGGAATGGAGAAGGCGAGGGGTGTCCTTTCTCCAAAAGCTGTATCCTATATTCAATCGTGTGCATGGTCCGAAGCTTCGAAGTACATTGTAAAGTTGTTCTCGAGAAGATGAGTAGGAGATTTGACACTCAGTTGCCGTGACATAAATGGAAAAGTATCTAATTTATATTGATATTATTAAGATGGATGGATGTTTGAAATTCGTGTCGGGTGTATGCGAGGGGGCTCGGTCAAAGGTTGAAGATTAGGTTCTGGTCGCAGCCCGTGATCGGACTTCCCATTCTCCTCGAATTTATGGCCACGTGGTCGTGTCCTCCCTCTCATCGATTGAACGGCTGGTCGATGCGATGCGGAGGGTTTTCCATCGTTCCTCGAAAAATCAAGCCACCATTTTAGAAACGGCGCATCTAAATTACATTTTCTCGCGGTTCTTGCGCAAAATGTCTTACCTCGAGAATATTTAAAAATTTTCAACCGAGTTACCGAAAGATTCACTCATTTGAGATCCAGTAATCACGGAACACCAATAATTTTGTAAAAATGCTCAACGGAAGTTCGAAATAAAGGTGTGTGCGACTATTAGATACATTTCGTTATCTTGTTCACGTGCCATATGATATAAGTGATTTCGATGTTAAACATTCTAAGTTGAGTTTTAGTCAACACCTTATATGATCTATGGAATTAGGGAATTGATTCAAATGCTGAAAGAATTTATTACCCGTGTGGGCTATTTCGTCGTTAAAAGTGATGAATTTGCAGGGCAATTGGGCGCATTCCAGCATATAAGATTTTTCACATTAAATGTGGATGGAGAAATGTCTAAAGAGGGTTGGTAGAGCACTGGTTTAGCCCTAATAAATAAGCTTTGAAATGTAAAATTCTCTATTCAACGCTAATAGCTCCATCAGAAGATGTGCTTCTCTTATTTCCAAATTGTCTTGAATAAGCGTAATTTCTGTTTTTATCTAACTAAACTAGCATCTTAGGGACAATCGTTAACTAGCCCTTGTTAAAAAAAATTGCTGAATTAAGCTTTTCACTCATCATCCACCGCACGCACAAGCTGGCTAGTTAAATTTGACCTCTCCCGGCCCCAAAAAATCCTTAATCTAACCTATTTATAATTAAAAGCTGTTTAAATTTCTTGGCCGAACCTAGTCGGGGTCCACCCATCCGTGAGGCCCCATTATCACCCTTCACATCTATAGTTAAGATAGCCCCTCGAACCCGTTAAGCGTGCCTAAAAATTTCTTTCGCGAAGAACTCTCGACGGCACGCACAAGCTAGCTAGCTAGACTCGATCAAATTGACGGACGGATCCTCCATCGGACCCAAAAATCCTTACTCAAACTCACCCATAATTAGAAGGTGTTTGAATTTCTCGACCGAACCTAGTCGGGTGACTCGGGCCCACCCATCCACGAGGTCCCATAATTGCCCTTTGCATCCGTAGTTAAGATGGCCCCCTTGAACCCGTTAGGCGGTGCCCCCAAAATTTCTTTCGCGAAGAACTTCACGCGCGTTCGTCCATAAAAGGAAATTTAAGGGCCTTGAACGCGACGTCCATCGCTGCGCCATCTTTTGTCAATTCCACGAAATCACGGAGAGCTCGCGGCAGAAAGAGAAAGGTCAAGATTCATGGCGATCTCAACTTGGACGCAAGCGATCGCGCGTTCCACGAAAGGCGACGGGGATGCGTCGCATCATAGAATCCGCCCTGGGAAAGGGGCAAAAGCGGCAAAGGGCAAAAAGGTTGAGGTACTTACGGAAGAGAGTACGGACGGTACGTCCGTCAAAGCAGCATGCGGGGGACAAGCCCACGTGACGCGATTACTTTTCTCGTCCTTTTCTTCGGATAAACAATAATTGCGGGTAAAAAACGTCAAAAAAAAAAATGAATTAATTTTTATGTTAATGTTTTTTTTTTTTTTATTCTTTACGGCGACTCGCGGCGAGCCCTCGCACGCTCTGCGCCGCGCGAGACACGTGCCTGGGCTCCCTCTTTCTTCGAGTCAAAGCACAAGCAGCGCGGAGGCCGAGATTTTCGTGGACGTGTCGCGCCTGAGCTTTATCGACATGCGTCCATAAGCAAACAGAGAAAGAGCTTGTTGAATGTTTTGTCTTGAGATCTTACCAGAAATCAATCTGTCGAGACTTAATGCGAACGCACCCAGCGGAGCAATTGAAAACTTACAATGGATAGAAAGTGGCGTCAAACTTCTAAAGAAAATCGTGAGATTTTGATAAGATTAAAATCGATTGTTCTAAAAGTTTAAGTTATTAAATAAATGTATAATTTAATATTCAATTACTTTAACACTCCTCTTTACACATAAATTAAATTTTGGCTTAGGCCTAAAGTATGAAAATATATAATTTGGAAGATAAATAGAGGTCTGAAAATATTTAGACTCAAAATCTATTACTTAGATACCATGTAAGATTTTATTGATACCACAACTGATTGTTCTAAAAATTTAAACAGTTAGATAAATGCGTGATTTAATATTTAATTACTCTAACAAATGCATTGGGTTTTCCGGGATTAAGCTCTCTATATGCATGCAAGTTCACATATTAGATCATGATGCACACACAATCAAGTGATCCTTTAGAAATTATAGCCTAATGCGTTTGAGGGTTGGTGTGACCTACCTATATTCAACTTCCATATTTGTAACTCACATGTTTATTAGATCATTCACTCTTTTAGACATTGACACGACGAAACATGCATGATATGGTTTGGTCAAGTGAAGCCATTTGAATTTGTTAGCTAGCCCGACGAGGACATGATATTTCACATCACTATCGTGCATGTACACGCACGGCAAAAGTGGTATCTCATTGTGGAAATCATATTGCATACTCCTTTTTTGGAGATTTGATATGCTTAAATTGAAGACTTCGAATCTACCTTGAAATTAAGGTGTTATTAACGTGTAATTTATATGTATAATGGGATCATTTTGTAATTACGTTTCAATCTATACCTTGACTGTAATTAACCATTCCTATTAATACATAACATAAACTTGAAATTGGAGTTGAGTCGCCATAAACATCATGTCATTATTTTCTATTGACTTAAATGATATTAGAGTAGGAAAACATATCAAATATTCTAAAATCTCTATCCCAAATCAACACTTCCTTTGCTCCAATTTTTATCTCAACAATGTCCATTACATCTCCAAATCTTTCTTCTCCTCTAGCATCTCTTTACCTATCATCTTCTCTTTCTATTGATCTCAATTTCTCATCACCTCTCAACAACATTGTGCCCACTTTCATGTCTTCTTATCTTTTCTTTGCTGGTCCAATTTCTTCTAATGCTCGAACAAAGATTGCGCAATCAATGTTGCTGTCTCTTATTCTTCCCAACGTCAAGAGTCTCGTCTCCATCAAGCTTGATGTAGACAATAATCTTTTATGGAAATCTCAATGTATATCTATCCGGTCTACAATGATCTACTAGGTTATGTGGATGGCTTTTTTCCGTATATGTCAAAGCTTATTAGTGATCAATGGCAAATACCTTCTATTTGATTTGCATCAAGACAGATCAATGCGTTCGTAGTGTGATAAATTTGACTCTTACAATCAAAATATTTCATGAAGTTCATGACCTTCAATCATCTTGGGAGATTTGGCTTACTCTAAAATGATGCTTTATTGATTGTTGCGCAGTTAAGGAAATTGGTCTAAAACTCAACTTTTCGATTTTAGTTGAGAAATTTGATCAATCAATGTTTGACTATCTTTGGCATCTAAAGTTAATTGTGGACTCTCTCACTAAAACTAATACTTTGTCTCTAATGAGGACTTGGTGATTCGAGCCCTTAATGGTTCCCATATGAGCACGGTTCTTTTGTCACCATGGTCACTAACGGCCCTACAATTCTTTCATGTCTCCTCATGTAAGAAGAATGATATCTCCAAAAGTTGGGTGTCTCATCTTCATATGATATTTATCATGCTTTGATCAGTCATGCCACTTCACCTAATCCACTGTTTTGAGGGTTTCGAGGTGGAAATAATTCTAAGGGTCAAAGATTTGGTCGAGGAAAAAGTGGCTAGTTCTTGGATAATCAACCGGTCGGCAATCCTCCTATGATCAATTCAATTCATAGTCATTCTCGACCCCTCAAACTTGTCGCTTCTCCACCTCCTCTGATTATCCTTGTGATAGTTCGAGACCCTATGTTCCCATTCACCTATGAAGTATTCTCTAAATTAGGCCTCATCTTTCTTATTAGATCCATAACAAGACCAGGCATATTGCGCTATAATGTCAACAATGATTCAACCATGCCTTCATTGCTACTAATTTCTAAGACTCTTTCTCAACTCTCTTAGTCAGTGAGACCTCTGATCCAATATGGTATCTTAATTGCTAAACGTCAGCACACATGATTAGTGATATTGGTAAAATCTCAAATCCTAGACCCATTTTATGATTTGACAAAAATCTCGATTTGTGATGGTCATTTATTGTCTATTAGGCAAGCTGATAAAGCCTTTTTACATATTGTTTCTTGATCTTTGCTATTATCTTCTATCTATCAACTCTCTAATCTTGCTTGCAATCTCATCTCAGTTACTCAACTTTGCTGTAAAAAGTCTGGTGCTATTGATTTTAATGGTTTATCCTTTTCTTTGAATGGCCAATGAATTGGCTGTGAACATACTAGTCATTTCTTTGCATGAGTAAATGGATTCCCTAATCCTTTATTAGGGCATTGTGATATTGTTTGAGCTAGTTATATTATTAATTGTGCTTGTGTGTTTTAGTTGTTCCATGACTTGTTCTTGCAATATTTTCTATAATTTGCTCATGATTATGGACCCACAAGTGGAAGCACACCTCAAGCCATGGATGGGTCTCGCTTGGCCTTGGGTTGGCATTGAGGTGTGTCGATCCGCGCCTTGCTTGATTGAGGGTCGGCACGTCAACGGGTTGATTCAAGCCATAAATCTCGTGTCTTGCCTAACGTATTATGTAGTTATGGTATTGTACAACATGACATACACACATTTATACGAGCATCCCTTCTTGAGCCTTGTATGCATAGGCTAAAAAGAAAAATGATAAATCGGCTTGTGTGTTATACAACGTGTGATTACTAAATGAAAGATAAAACCTATCGTCATATAACGTTGGTGGCAATGCCTCGTTCATAAGAACGGGATGCCTGGTAGATTTCAGATACTTGATGGATTCCAGATGAACTGTAGGAATGGTTAAATTGATGAATGAACTTCTTTGTGTATGCTTCTATGTGTATTGTTTAATAAGTTTGAGATAGAGCATACATTGACAGTAAGCTGAAATAGTTCACATGCATATGATGCCTGGCTTAATAGCCGGATGCCTAGGTTGAGCTAGGAAGCTCCTAAAAGTATGGAATGCTCGACTTGAGGTTGGATGCCCAGCTTGAAGTTGAAAGCCCCTAAAAGTGTGGGAAGAACTGTTAAGACGATTAACGAACCTTTTTATACATGTTGTTGTGTGTTGTTTGATTAGTTTGCTTGGTAAGGTAGCTTGTTTAGCAAGTTGAAGATAACTTGCTTAGTAATTTGAATATAAAATGCTTGGTCAGATAGCTTGTTTAGTAAGTTGAAGGTAGTTTGTTTGGTAAGATAGCTTGTTTGGTAAGTTAAAGAAAGCTTGTTTTGTAAGGTAGCTTATTTGATAAGTTAAAGGAAGCTTGCTTGGTAAGTTTAAAATAACTGATTAGGTAAGTTGATGATAGTTTGTTGGGGTAAGTACACTATCAGTGCCAAAACTTGTGTACGGCGCTCACTTTGGTGCCAAAAGTTTCAATTGAATAATTTAAGCGCCAAAACTTTTGAAAAACGATCATTTTAGTACCAATGCTGATCTAGTTGGTCGGAAATCTGATGTGGCACTTTTTTATTAATTTTTGAAGTTGATGTGGCTCACCGGAGAGTACAATCGGCATTTAAACAACAAAAGGACGTCGTTTGGTATCTCTCTCCCAATTCAAAACCCTAAATCCTAAATCTGCCGGATAATCTTGGCCGTTGCTGCCCTCTTCGTCCTCTTCTCCTCCCTCGTCGTCCTCTTCGCCGCCGCCTATGGTGCCGCTAAGCACCGCCACCTCCTACACTACCTCGATGAGTTCGGTGACCGCGGCGAGCAAGTCGCCGTCGACCCCTCCGCCTCCTTTGAGAACCCGCACCTCCGCAACGCCTACGTCGCCTTCCAGGCCCTGAAGCAGGCCATCCTCTCCGACCCCAACAACTTCATCGCCAATTGGGTCGGCCTCGACGTTTGCAACTACTCCAACATCTTCTGCTCCCCCACCCCTGGTGTCCGCACCGTCGCCGGCGTCAACCTTAACCACGACAACATCGTTGGGTACCTCCCCAAGCAGCTCGGCCTGCTCATCAACCTTGCGCTCTTCCACCTCAACTCCAACCGCTTTTGTGGCAGCGTGTTGCAGAAGTTTCGGAACCTGCAGCGGCTCTTCAAGCTAGATCTGATCAACAACCGGTTTGCCGAGAAGTTCCCGAGGGTCATGCTGGAGTTCCCGGCACTCAAGTTCTTGGACCTTCGGTTCAACAAGTTCGACGGGTCGGTCCCACGGAAGCTCTTCGACAAGGATCTGGACGCCATTTTCATCAATGACAACCGGTTCCGATTCGACTTGCCGGATAATCTCGGCCACTCCTCGGTGTTGTTTTAAAAATTACGATGGTTTTCCCTCCTCCTCCCCCTTCAACCACCCACATCCCTCGCCTCCGCCTCTGCCTCTGCTGGCGATGGGCCAGTCATCGTCCTTGATGGCCCCCGTGCTCGGCGGCCACAACTTCGACCCCAACCCCAACCCCGACCCCAACCCTGACCCCGACGACAGCCACTCGGCGGCCAAGTCAAAGGCCGTGATCTCGCTCAAGTGCAAACCTCACGTCGCCAAGCGAGCTAGGTCAGCGTTAAGCGAGGATTAAACAAAAAACCCTAATTTCAATCCCCAAATAAAATAAAATAAAAATCCCCAAATGAGTTGTGCGGCGTTGTTTTTGTGAGGCTATCCACTTAGGACAACAAAACGATGTCATTTTCTTAAGGAGGATGGAAAATGACGTTGTTTAAAAGCTATGTTGATTTTTTTTTTTTTAAAATATATAAAAGCCACGTAATCATTTTGGTCAGAATCTATCGTCAATGGCACTAAAGTGATCGTTTTTCCTCCGATTTAGCACTTAAGTGATCTGATTGAAAATTTTGACACTAAAGTGAGCGCCGTACACAACTTTTGACACTAATAGTATATTTA
This sequence comes from Eucalyptus microcorys, assembly GCA_014182515.1. NCBI lineage: Eukaryota > Viridiplantae > Streptophyta > Magnoliopsida > Myrtales > Myrtaceae > Eucalyptus > Eucalyptus microcorys. The sequence goes on from CM024572.1 coordinate 26,835,438, forward strand.
CCCCTAGTTTGTTTGATAAGTTGAAAATGGGTAATGCATTGAAGGTAAGCCGGTATGGATATATACATATAGTTGAGGTAAAGTAATGATTTGTTATGGACCTGCCATAAATGTTGTAGTGCATGAGATGTGCGTATGTTTGATTTGATGACGAGTCATCCTCCTAAGTGAGAATTAGTGATTTTACTTAGTGAGTCCTTGACTCATTCATTTTATCTTTTAGATTTGTAGGTATGGAAGTCTCACACCAGTTTTAGGAGCTGAAGTCACACTAAAGAAGATATGAATTCCCTTGGTCTATATGAATATATAAGGATGATGTAAAAAGAAAAAGGACCGTAGAAAAAGGGCTTGTAAATGTACTGAGATAATATAAAAGTAGTAGTTTATGTTGTGTGTGCTTGTTTGTTGTTTAGGAAATTGATGTTGTACATGTTTTCGCATGCTCATAACAAAAAGGAAAAAGAAACGGGACGACGCGGCGCTTGATATGTCACGACGATAACACCCGCAACCTAGAGTCGGGTTGCTATAGGCACCTCAATTATGTGTCACATGTATTTCTTGGGTACGCATAGAATAACAAAGGCTATTGTTGCCTTGATTGGCCGAGTGGTCATGCCTTTATTAGTTGTTATGTTCAGTTTAATGAAGAGAATTTTTCATTTTCCCAAAATTCTTCTACTCTTAGTCCTATAACTCATCGTTTCAAATCAACCCCTTCATTTGTTGTTTTCTTCAATCAATCTATTTTTCCTTTTACCTCATTTGACTTCGAAGCTCCTCATCTACCTCTTTCCTTTTCCCTAGTCCAACCTCCTACCTCCCTCCTTCTCTTGGCCGAACCAACCTCTTCCAATTATCTTTCACCTCCATCGCCCCTACCTCCGAATCTAATGATTGTGTCCAAGCCTAACTTCTTTCTCGACCAAATCCCTTTCACAACCATAAAGCCTCTCTACATCTCTTTCTAGCTCCTCCATTTCTATTTCTTATTTTCCAGCTCATATTAGCCAAACTTAGGCCGAATTTAGAATTTCTAAACTTAGAAAATTTGTTAATCTCTCTCTCTCTTTTCATGAAGAGACATCAACTTTTTACTCTAAGGCCATTCTTGACCTACGTTGGAAAAGCATCCATGGCAAATGAATTTAATGCCTCAGTCACTAGTCACACATGAAACTATTGAAACTTCAAAGCTTGCCTCATTTGATAGATATTTAAGTAGTAGGTCGAATTAGAATTTGCTATGAAGGATGTTGGACCACTTCACTATTTTCTTAGCATTAGGGCTTATCAATGCTCTAATGATATACTTTTATGTCAAGCCAAGTATGTTAATGGCCATTTACACAAGTTTGACCTTGATAAGGTCAAGCTTGTATCTACTCCCCTGGCTTCAGAAACTCTGTTGTCTGCTAATGATGGTAAGTTTCTTGCTTCTCCAATGTTGTGTTGGCAGATGATTGTGTTCTACCGTATGTATCCATGACCAAACTCGATATTAGCTTTGCTTTGAATTTGGTTTGTTAGTTCTTGCATCAATCCAAATTGCCTCATCTCTAGACCATCAAATGCTTGTACCAATACTTTGCTAGCACTATCACCACAAAAGTACTCATTGAGTGGTGTTCACCCAATTCAATGATAGCTTATGTGGATGTAGCCTAGGCTGGTTGCTTCAAAACTTGATGCTTCACTCTGATTTTGTGTTTTTCTATGCACCAATCTTGTTTCATGAAATGCCAAGAATCAACCAACTATAACCCATTCTAGTATATAGGATGAGTGTTGTACAGTAGTTTACTGTGTTACTAAGATAATTTGGATTCATTATTTACTTCATGAACTCAAGGTCCCTCATTTAATCCTCTTACCATTTATTATGATGACATCTTTGCCATCTACTTGCTCTCAACCTCTTGTTTCATGCTTGCATCAAACACATGGAGTTGGATTTTCACTTTGTTCGAGAGCAGGTTGTTTCTAGCGATCTACATGTCTCGCTACGTGCCTGCAATGGATCAACTTGCAAACATTTTTACCAAGGGACTATCTAGTTCGCCCCACACACTATTCATATCCAATCTCTCGATTGTTATACCTATTTCGCATTTAGGAGGAGTATTAGTTTATATGTATCGTGTGATTTTTCTATGATTATATTTCAATCTGTACCCTGTATATCATACATTTTTAATTGGGGTTGAGCCAACAATAACACTCTACCGTTATTTTCTCTATAATTCTAAACATCAACATTTGTTGCATTATCAAATTGAAAGGTACATCATCGAGAGAATGATTTTGAGTGGAAACGAAATCAAAAGAGACAATGTGATAATTCCTCTTGGCGAAAGTAATTGAGCAAGGGCGAAATTCCACCACGAATTCGAACAATTTCATTCTTTTGATGAGATTAGCGACGCGTTTGTCAAATTACAACACCAATGAGACAAGCAACCTTGTTCCTTACCAGATTAGAGATTTTGCAAGATAAAAAAAATGATTCTGATGCTTTCAATTTTAAGCGGTGAATAAAATGTTCCACGTTTGTTCGTATTAAACAAAAAGGCATTTTCCCCCTTTCTCATCGAAACTTAAAATATCATTCAAATTTTAGAGAAATTAAAAAAACAATTATACATAAACCTATGAGTCAAGTTAATAATTGAGTGCTATGATAGTTTTGGAAATTTACATTAAAAAATCAAAGCACGTGAACTGCAAAATCTAAATTAAGTATAAAATAGAACATCGAAAATCAATTCAGACAGGCTTTCGGCAGATTTGATTTTTGGTCGAAAGTTATCTTCCGCTTTTGCTCGAGTAAAGTATATCTTTTATTTAAAAGCAGTTTCCTTTAATTTTTCTAAAGATCATTAAAGTAACTTTCGGAATCCATTTCCTGGTTCATTTTTTTCCCGTCTTTCGGCTTTTTCCTCGGTGGTATCAAATCCTTATCATAAAATCAGAGATCCGGCCAAAAATGCAACGGTGGACCGACGATCGAGAAGATGCACGCTTGTCGGATTCTGATACGACCATTTTTTGACCTCTCGTCAAAAAAATAAAAAAATATATACATAATTTATTCGATATTGCATGATTCAAGCCAGGAAACTTTCCATCTAGCCACGTGCTGGCGCCTGATTTTCCGTGACGAAAATACTTCTAGTCCGAAAAGCAAAAGATCTTCTCTTTTTACTTTTTAAAAAATTTTCGACGTAAATCATGTGGAAAAAATTAGAAAAATATAATCTTGGTTTCAGGGCAATTATCATCGGTACGCTAAGCCGGTCCATGGGGCCCGTTCATGCTCGAAACTCCACCCGCTGAAAAGAACATTTTCTTTTATTCAAATTAGTAAGCATTTTGGACCTACATAAGTCCTTAAAATTATTATTGTGTCACTTATCCAGTCACCAATAATAATTACGATTTGAGTGGTTTTGTAATAAAATTGTTTTCCACTTGAAAACATGCAACATATTCAATTTCATTCAATGATGTGGTCAGAACAAGTTATCCAAATAAGAAAGAAGCCAAAAAAGAAGAAGAAGGAGAGGTTGGCAACATATTAAAAGGGATCATGTGTTTACATATATATATATATTTGATTCTTATAATTATCTTGCTATTTCACTTAAATTTTATGTCATCAATCAGTCTTCAAGGAATCTAAGCATAGTTTTCTGAAGGGTCTGATAAGTGTTGTTGTAGAATTGATACTTGGCATTTCATTTATATAGGTCAAGTGCCGCCATGGAGCCCCTCACCTAATGTGCCATTGTAGAGGCACATGCCAGAGAAAGAGACAAAACTAAGAACGAAGACAAAAAAAAGTATTGACAATGTCCTATACAATCATAAAATTTAAGATTTTCTTTCTCTCATTCTAAGATTTGCAGTTTTAAAGCTCAGCCTAAAAAAAATACTGCCGACTATATACGTGAACTATATGGAAAAAAAATAAAAACTATCAGAACGTTTTATTCCAAAAAATGCATTTGACTTTCTAGCGGGAACGATAAAATTATTTCCATATCGAAAAAGAAATGATGAAAATAAATTAAATGAGTCGCATTAATTAAAGGGGTTTAATAACAAATTTATCGGTCAAAACAAAAAGAAAAAGGTTCTAAACAAGTTAAAATCACTTTATACGTGGGATGGTCGCATAAAAAATTGTTAATTGCTCGAAATTTAGAAAAGCACAAAGAAACTGACTCAGCCACGGGCAATTTTATGTGTTCCCACTACTATAACGGAATCTATCCACTTAATTATACGGCATCGTTATATCTTTTCTAAGAAAAAACAATGGAATTCATATATGTGTGAAAAAGGTAAAAATAAAATATTTGCACAAAGTCTGTAAAACGATTCCGTGCAAATGCACCGGCCAATGGCCATGTGCAGTAGTCTAGCCAACTCCAGACAAAAATCAATCATACATGAACCGACATGAAATTAAACATGTCCCCCATTATCATTCATTCAAACTGACATATTCTGTTAAAAAAGAAAAAACTTACATATGAAATTTTGCGCAATTTACGAGCGCAGGCCGATAATTACTAGTACCAATATTTCTTTTTACTAACTCTTTTATAGATATACCGGCACGGAAAATATATCCCTCTTTTTAGAATAGAAGAATAGAATCGATCCCAATAATAATTCCATTTGGGGTGAAACTACAAATTACTTACAATAGGTAAACAAGCACTTGTTCCAAGAAGATTATTATTTGTTTTGGCTAAGTCAGATGGGGAAGTTTAATTGCCGTGGACCTCGTTTAAGTTTTGACAGTTATAGCATCCATTAAGATATCAATTACCAAATATCAACAAAGCTAATCATTTTTTTTTGGTCGGGAATAAAAGCTAGTTATTTATGCATGCAATAATATAGTCACTGTTTCCAGTCAAAATGCCCATTCATTGCTTTGCAGGATGAGAAAGAAATTGTGCTTCAAATTTTAAAGAAGGGAAGTAAAATGAGGTTTTCTTACTTTATGTTCCTTTAATTAGCAAAATCTCGATGATTCATCTATTGATCGCCAAAGACGAAATCATATTTGTTTTGCAAAAAGTGAATGGATTAAAACATATTTTCTTAAAGATGATTGCTCATATCGTTTAAAATAATTCATAAATGAAAGATATTTCAATCGTTCACGAATATGTTTAGACATATAATGTTGTCGATAATGAAAATACTTTTTATTGACTAATTATTTCAAGCGATTATTATTTTTTAATATTTTTTAAATCATTTATCTTTCGCGAAATAAACGAATTCAGAGTATATTTTTGAAGTGACACTCGTATTTAAATCATATTTAGCTGAAAACGAGGTTTAATGAGAATCCGACATGATATGATGATATGCTTGATTTATTTTACTTTTGTTTCGATGAGTTGTCCTAAAGTGTTGTTAGGTCAATGAAATTAAAATTCAACAAAATTCTTAATTAGGGAAAAAAGAAATGGAGGCCAGCAGTTGTTGGCGAGCCGGTGACCAACGCGGTGGCCATCGCCAGGGGGTAGTCAACAGGAGGTTCACTGCTGATTGAAATTGATCATATTATAACGTTTTATCAAGTTATTTATTGTTGTTAATTATGTTATTATTATTAGTACATGTGATTAATTATTCCATATAACATGCTGCATTGATTATGGCTCCATTATTGTACTTTTTGCTTTGTTGGACCTTTACAGATGTGAGCGATCGGCAAGCTCAACGCGTGTATTCTTCTGCTTTAGCCCATTTTTATTGTCAGATGAGATATCAAATTTCCATAAAATAATTGGAGGGGGAGATTCATCATATTTTTGCAGAATATTCGCTGTACGACCTGCTTGCAATGATATGATGTATAGCTAAGAGCATATATAATCTAGAGTTCTATTAAGTTGTAGTCGATTAGATCCTTATTGATTGACAGGAGAACCATTCAATCTTTTTTTTTTTTTGGTAGTATCTTAGCGTGTGCTCGATCTCGGGTATCGTCTAAAATCAATTTAATTTGCAACCTCTAGCTTAATTTTATGGAAAAATGATACAAATAGTCCTTGCATTATGATTTACATGTAATGTTATCTCTGAACTTATAAATTGTTCGACGTGATCTTTCAATTAATAGTGCATGTTCAATATGATCTTAAACTATAAAAACATGTTCAATGTCGTCTTTTCATTAATTCAATTTAACGAAATCTGCTAGACTTCCAATCCATTAAGTTTGGAAGGTGGACAACAAAAATAAGTTACATGTGGTTATCTCAAATCAGGACATAGTAATTAATGCCATCAAATAATAAAAGATATGTGAATGACCTAATTTTTTTTCTTCATTTCTTAATGTGAGATGGACATGCTGACTTATTATTTTTAAAAATCCCATCAAATATCGTCTGATTCATCGTTTGAGCAAAGAAAATGACTACATTGAACATTACCAATAATTCATGAACTACATTAAACAAGTCAAGAGATGACATCGCATATCGAGCTAAAGTTTGGGACAGTTTATATCGATCTTCATAGTTTTACAAAGAGCAATAAATAAATAAATAAATCCAACCCACCCGTAGGCAGTGTAGGTGGTATTCGCTCTCTTTTGCAACGCTGCGATCGAGAGTTCGAATCTCCTCATTATCAACACGATTGAAGTGGGGGCCTTGGCTATGGGTTGCTTGGCTAGTCTTTCCCGAGGTTTACGTCTAAATAGTGACTTGCGACGACGTCTGATGGTGCCACCGGGCATCGGAGGGCGGTGTGACCCCGATTAGCGTAAGCGAAAGGGGGCTTTGGTGGTTCCCCAGTCACAAAAAAAAAAAAATAAATCCAAGTGCAAAAAAATACATTGGGGGGTTTAGTGAAGAGCATAGTTGCATGGCCATCCTCGTGTCGCGTTTCGCAATTCCATTTGTTCGAGTCACGAAACGTCGGTACAACGGTTATCTCCATTTGGTGTTCTCGCGAAGGGTCTCCAAAACATCGTTCTCTCCGACGGCAGAGACCCCTTGCGCTTTAACATCAAGCCACTCGTCATCGGATACACCGAAGAGCATGCAACATCGTTCAAGAATCAGTCGTGAACGTTGCAAGCTAGGTCGCTCGAAAATTTTTAGGGTTTCATGCGAAATTTCGTGTGATTGTCGGGGTGATTTAGGCATGATCGTTTGATTTCTTACCATGTGGTTCACATCATGCGCATGCACGAATCCGCCTTATCATCTTTGTAGAGCGGGTCGGATGAGTCGTATAGATGCGTGAAACTTTTCATAGCAATCAACATTCTAAAGTTGTAAAAAGCGAGTATAACCACCGTAGGTTTTAATGAAAATCGGTGCATTTTTTATTATCAATTTTCACTTCAAAGTATAAAGTTTTGTAAAGAAGAGACACCGATAAATAACAGTTCATATAATATGAGGAATAAGGTGAATGCAAGAAAAAAAAGTTTTCTCAATCATAGCAGGGACGTAAGACTTTTTATTTGTTGAAAAATGACGTTGTCATTCAGAATTTTTTTACAAGTTATGTCATAATTTTTTTGTGTGGTGTCTTACTCAATATATGTGAATGTACTTAAAGGCTTATATTTGCATGGATGGTCGATTTTAGATAAAAGGATCACTAACATAATCGGCTCGTGTAATCTTAAATTACTTATCTTGAAAAGGAGGTAGGATCACTCCCTCCAAAAGAAAAAGAAAAAAAAGGAAATTGTTCGAGAGGAAATTCCCCGATGTCGTAATTATCAATACAATGTACAGTAATTTGTATTTAAAAATTATTAGGTAACGGTAAATAACTAAAAAGTCGTTTAGACTCAGTAGATTTTAGATCACGTCGGAGGGGCTATTTGGTCAATTCGTGTAGAAGGAGAAATAAAGGAGAACGTTAAAAATGGGAGAGTATTTGTGGACTACTGCGGATGTTACTTTTGCCACTGCTACTCCTAGCGGTTTCATTTCCTCTTCCTCTCGCCCCCTCTCTCTTTCTCTTGAAGATTTGGTTTGGTTTGGTTTGGTGTTGGTGGGCTGTCCTCATTTCTTCTCCAACCCCTCTTTTCACGCCCGAAACGAGTTCCGCCCTCTGGATTTCCGCTCGGTTCCTCTCCCGGGTCGGAGTTCTTGGGGAGCATTTTGGCTGTCTGGCTTCGTCTCTTGATGGGTCTCGGTGTTTAGTTGGTTTTTGCTTCTTTTGAGGACATTTCGAAGAGAGAGAGAAGGGAGAGCTCGAGAAAGATGGCGGAGCAGCCTGAAGTGTTGGAGGCGGTGCTGAAGGAGACTGTGGATTTGGTAATGGATCTGAGGCCGAAAAGTTGGGGCTTTTGTTGCAGCTCGCTTTGCTGTTGTTTTTTTTTTTTTTTTTTCCCCTTCTCTTATGGGGTCGTGTCTGTGGGTTTTTTGGTTTTGGGGGGTCTGAGGATTTCGTTCTTGCAGGAAAATATACCCATTGAGGAAGTGTTTGAGAATCTGAGATGCAGCAAAGAAGGTCTCACTACTCAGGCAGCCGCGGAGAGGCTCGCCATTTTTGGCCATAATAAACTTGAAGAGAAAAAGGCATTGACATGATCTGTTGCTACATTATACCCAGTTGTTCTCGTTGTCTGGTGATTTCACTCCTGTCGTTTTCCTTAAATTTTTGCACTTTACGGTGTGTATCAGGAGAGCAAGTTCTTGAAGTTTCTGGGTTTTATGTGGAATCCTCTGTCATGGGTCATGGAAGCTGCTGCAATTATGGCCATTGCTCTTGCAAACGGAGGAGTGAGTTGTTGCTTTTGAGTTTCATTATTTGTGCTTCATTGTTCAGTTTCGGGAAATCTTGTCCTATTATCTGTGCTTTGCCTTTTGCAGGGAAAGCCTCCGGATTGGCAAGACTTTGTTGGTATTATCACTCTCCTCGTGATCAACTCAACAATCAGTTTCATAGAGGAAAATAATGCAGGTAATGCCGCAGCTGCTTTGATGGCCCGCCTGGCCCCCAAAGCAAAGGTATATCGCTTCCTTTTTCTTTTTTGTTTTTATGTTGATTCTCTTGGTGGAAAGTTGCTGATCGGTGTTTTCAGAATATTTTTAGCTGAATTAATTGAAATTTGAGTGTGTTAAAGGTTCTTCGCGATGGGAGGTGGAATGAGCAAGATGCCGCTGATTTGGTTCCTGGTGATATAGTTAGTGTCAAACTTGGCGATATTATCCCTGCTGACGCCCGTCTACTTGAGGGAGATCCGTTGAAAATTGACCAGGTTGGATATTTCTTCTATTGGTTACAATATAATTATATGAGATGCGTGGCTTTCTTTGATGAAGCGATTTTGCTGCTGAATTTGCAGTCTGCTCTCACTGGCGAATCTCTTCCAGTTACTAAAGGCCCCGGAGATGGTGTCTACTCTGGGTCTACTTGTAAGCAAGGAGAAATTGAAGCAGTGGTTATCGCCACTGGTGTTCATACTTTCTTTGGGAAGGCTGCTCACCTTGTCGACACCACTAACCAAGTGGGACACTTCCAAAAGGCAAGAAGATAAAGACAGAATCCATCTTTTAATACGAATAAATGTGAATTAACTCATCTTGTACCGATGGTTTTGCAAAGGCGTGCTTTGATGAGTGCATTGAGTTCTTTACTCATAACTAGTATTGATATCTTGTAGGTTTTGACTTCTATTGGGAACTTCTGCATATGCTCGATTGCTTTGGGGATGGTTATTGAGATTATTGTCATGTACCCCATTCAAGATAGGCAATATCGTCCTGGAATTGACAATCTTCTTGTGCTTCTTATTGGAGGTATTCCAATTGCCATGCCAACTGTTCTTTCAGTCACAATGGCCATTGGTTCTCATAGACTATCTCAACAGGTTAGTTGGGGTCTTCAATTCGATTCTATCTCACAGAGGTTAGATAGTTGATGTGGCTATGATGACTCTGGTTTCAGGGAGCTATTACCAAGAGAATGACTGCTATTGAAGAGATGGCTGGTATGGATGTTCTTTGCAGCGACAAAACTGGGACACTGACATTAAACAAGCTCACTGTTGACAAAAGTTTAATTGAGGTTGGTTGAGGATCTTGTTGGATGCTGTTCACTGTGTTGGGGCATTTCGTTCAGCTTTGGCCATTTTTGAACCTATTGCTTAAACATGATACTAGGTTTTCGCAAAAGGAGTAGATCCAGATACTGTTGTTCTGATGGCAGCTAGAGCTTCCAGAACGGAAAATCAAGATGCCATAGATGCTGCTATAGTAGGGACGCTGGCAGACCCGAAGGAGGTGAGTTTTAAATGTCAAGCTGCTCATCCATTTCTACCTTGCTGCCTTTTTTGGTCACCTGACTCTTAATCTTGTTCTCTTTTGCTGCCTTACCTACCAATCAAAAGGCCCGGGCTGGAATTCGGGAGGTACATTTTCTTCCATTCAATCCCACAGACAAGAGGACTGCATTGACTTACGTTGACAGTGAAGGAAGAATGCATAGAGTTAGCAAAGGCGCACCCGAGCAGGCAAGTTTACATATCTGTACAGGTTTTTCTTCTCTCAACTTGATTGGAGAAATTCAAAGCTCATCGTGCTTTAAATTATCCTCAGATTCTAAACATGGCCCACAACAAGTCGGAGATTGAACGTCGTGTCCATGTAGTGATCGATAAGTTTGCTGAGCGTGGCTTACGATCTCTGGCAGTAGCATACCAGGTTCTGCTCCTTGTTGAATTGACATGTTGCACAACAATTTGAAAGGATTTGCTCATATCTTCAGTTTTGTTGATTAGTCCGGTTTGATCCATGTTATCCACTCAGGAAGTTCCAGAAGGAAGGAAGGAGAGTCCTGGAGGCCCATGGCAGTTCACTGGTCTCATGCCTCTTTTCGACCCGCCAAGGCATGATAGTGCGGAGACAATAAGGAGGGCTTTGAATCTTGGGGTCAATGTCAAAATGATTACAGGTATGTTGGTTTTTTTGGAGTCGATATAATGCTCTGGCTTCCTGTGCCAAGAGGTCATGTGAACTTGGCTTAGTGTAAAAGTTGATCCACCTCGTTGAATTGATAACCTTCCATTGTTGCTATTAGATCATGCATGAACTTTGACTATGGGTGCTCTAGCTGACTAAAATTACATGGCATTAATGTGTTTCATCTGCCATTCAGAAGTTCTATGTCTAACATCTCGTGGAAGCCCAAAATTGGACCCTGCGGAAGTCTCTCCTTGGACAGGGGTTGATGCATAGAGTTTGACTTTAGTGCTGGGGCTTTTGTGATGATGTCCTTGTTTGAAGAACCATCGTGCTTTTGTTTTTGCTATTATGCAATCATTCGTTCTTTCATCTACAATGCTTTTAGTTTATCTGACATAATGCTGTCATGCGTGTGAATCTGGGTTCTTACCGTGTTAAAATCCCTGTTGAATTTTTAGTTTCCTCAATGGCCACATATGAACTAGTGGTGCTGAATTTTTGGTTGTTGCCTTGCATCAACTTTCGCTTTGTTCGTCTTTGTTGCTAACCTCCGCATATTTTGTCAGGGGATCAACTGGCAATAGGAAAAGAAACCGGTCGCCGCTTGGGAATGGGGACCAACATGTATCCTTCATCAGCTTTATTGGGGCAGGACAAGGACGAGTCCATTGTAGCGTTACCAATTGATGAGCTCATAGAAAAAGCAGATGGTTTTGCTGGCGTTTTCCCTGGTAAATACTGTGTTTATGTGTTCTGATGTAATTGCTTTTTTTTTTTTGGTTTGGGCTTTTGCCATAAGCTATGTGCATATGCTGTGCGCTATTGAGTGTGTCGACATTTCATGCTTTAGAACACAAATATGAGATTGTGAAAAGACTTCAAGCAAGGAAACATATCTGTGGGATGACTGGAGATGGGGTGAATGATGCTCCTGCTCTTAAGAAGGCTGACATTGGAATAGCTGTTGCTGATGCAACTGATGCCGCCCGCAGTGCTTCTGACATTGTCCTCACTGAACCTGGCCTTAGTGTCATCATCAGTGCTGTTCTGACTAGTCGGGCAATCTTCCAAAGGATGAAAAACTATACTGTAAGCTTCAACCCTAAGAATATGTTTTTTTGACTCAACTATGTGATTTGCGAGATCTCTAGTCTTTAAGTATTTGATCTTTCTTTTCAGTAGTTACACATTAATTTTTGTTTCTTACGTTTTACAGATCTATGCAGTCTCTATTACAATCCGTATAGTGGTGAGTAGTCATAATTTTTCCTTTTGATGTGGAATATATAACAAATCTTTTCATCATCCTAATATCCAGGGTCCCTCTTTGATCTTGTGACAGCTTGGCTTTATGCTGTTGGCCCTCATATGGAAATTCGATTTTCCACCTTTTATGGTGCTGATTATAGCCATTCTGAATGATGGTTAGCTCACTCTTACTCCCTCTGATCATTGTTGAGAATTTTTTTCTGCATTCTTATCCGATCTTTTGTAGATCTATCCATTCTTTTACTGTAATTTACTATAATGGTGAAACCTGATGTGCCCTTTTCATCTCTGTAATTGATTAAACTACTAATCAGACATTTGTGATTCATGTAGAAGCATTCCTACCTTCCTTTCTTTGCTTGATTTTCTAGTTTTGAAATTTATCTTTGAATTTTCAGGTACCATTATGACAATTTCAAAGGATAGGGTAAAACCCTCTCCTCTACCAGACAGCTGGAAGCTAGCTGAAATTTTTACAACTGGCGTTGTCCTCGGCAGTTACCTGGCTATGATGACAGTTATATTCTTCTGGGCAGCATACAAAACGGATTTTTTCCCGGTACATTCATCTGAATCTGCAGTCTTGGATCTGAAATCTTTGTGCTTATGGAAGCAAGCTTTGTTGTCAAAATCTCTTTGCCTGATAAACCTAGAAGTACCATGTTTTAGAAGTGGTATCATTTGGAATTCATCCCCTTTCTTCGAATGCAATTTGTTTGACACAAGCATTTAAGGTTTTATGTCCAATGAAAATTTTGTTATCACATTGGAACATGGTTACTCGGGAGTATGAAGAGTAAAATTTTTTGGACTCCGTCCACCTACAAATTATTTCTTGGAGGGATATTCATTAGCCTGTAATTTGCAGAGAACCTTCGGGGTATCGACTCTGGAGAAGACTGCACATGACGACTTCCGGAAACTTGCCTCTGCAATATATCTGCAAGTAAGCACCATCAGTCAGGCCCTCATATTTGTTACGCGATCCAGAGGCTGGTCTTATGTTGAGCGTCCCGGATTATTGCTTGTAGTGGCTTTTGTAATTGCTCAGCTGGTGAGTTATCTTCCGATCATTCTTGAGCTGTTTTTTCAGAAATTGTTTTACTCAAGTAGAGAAGCCATTCATATCTTCCATGCTGTGCAGATCGCTACTTTGATTGCTGTATATGCAAATTGGAGTTTTGCTGCAATTGAAGGAATTGGATGGGGTTGGGCTGGCGTGATCTGGCTTTATAACATAATTTTCTATATCCCGCTAGATATAATAAAGTTCCTCACACGCTATGCCTTAAGTGGGCGGGCTTGGGATCTGGTTTTGGAGAAGAGGGTATGAAGTTCAGCAATTGGTTTATGATCTGTTGTCTTTGGGTGTTGCATCCTTATCAGTATGTTTCTTTGTTTGATCTTTCCTCAGATTGCATTCACGAGGCAAAAGGACTTTGGAAAGGAGCAGCGTGAGCTTCAGTGGGCACATGCGCAAAGAACACTGCATGGATTGCAACCGCCTGACACTAAAATGTTTACCGAACGAGCCCATTTCACTGAACTCAATCATATCGCTGAAGAAGCGAAAAGAAGGGCTGAAATTGCTCGGTAGGTTAATTCTTAGAGATTAGTTTCACAGTGATTTGAAATCTCCTTTGAACTTTTATAGGTTGTTTACTTCGCCTCCTGATATTTTCCATCAACTTCGCTGCTTCTGCAGGTTGAGAGAACTTCATACCCTGAAAGGTCACGTGGAGTCGGTGTTGAGAATAAAGGGCCTGGACATTGAAACGATCCAGCAAGCATACACTGTCTGAAGGAGGCTCCCTGGAGGTGCAGTCCATCTTCTGTCCTTCAACGTTTGCACTGAGATAGGGACTTGTAATTAGCATGTCATGAGTAGTTAATCATCTTAATTTCTGTTACCATATCCAATCTTCGGCACTTCAGGTGCTTTGCCGAATTTTATCTATTTGTGTGTCGGTTTTTAGTCAGCAAAATTCCCAAATGATGGGTGAAAATCAACTTGTGTTTTTACGCTCTCATTAGTGATATCTGTATCATTCAGTGATATTAACTGCTCATCATGTTATTGTTTCCCTAAAGATTAGGTTCTCGGTGGACGACTAAGGACTGATCTTCGACACTTTTTACTAGTAGCATCAAATTATCAATGACCATGTTACAGAAGGAAAGAGAAGCTAAATATTTTCCCATTGTTTTCTAGACGAGGGCTACTGTAATATTTTCTTCTTTTTTTCCGATTAGTCAAAACGACGGATGGTAATTTCAAGCTGCTGTTCTTTCTGGACTTGGTTGATCTTCGTATCACAGAAAATCAAATTCAAAGGAAATTATATAATTTGAGATTTTCTATTTCATTGGAAGGGACAATTTGAGCCGTTGCTTTAATATGAAGATTTGGAACCTCGCAATTGTTGCCGATGTTGATTATGAGTATTGAAAATGCTGGTGGATGATGTTCAATTGCGTCATCTGACGTTTGAACTGCTGCAAATTTTGCTCATTTTTAATTTACTGGAAACAACCTGGTAAATTCTATTAGCAGCCGATTTAATCTGAGGCTCTACCAACTCCAGGATTTTTTTTTTTTTTTCAGTTAAAGAAACATTCCATTCATCTATACGGATATACAATAGAGAAACATAGTCCAATAGCAAACTAAGACAAATTTTAAGAAAATTCATAACAAAATATGTTCTAAATAAGAAGATGAATCATCATAATAAGGTTAAATAAGATTAGATGTCTCACGTTTAAAGAGTATATCTATGATTTTTTCAAACCAAAATCGGTGGCTGATCACCATCTTCAATGATAAGCACACATTGAGATCTCCATCTATTCTTACTGCTTTGCCCTTGTGCTCGCCGAGGTTCAAAGTAACAAAGTTGAACGCACACAATTTGACATGTGTGAGAGCAAAATCTTCACGAAACTTTTCTGATCTCATTCGAAAATGGAGCTGTATGCTAATGAAACCTAAGAGAAGTGAAACCCAAAATCATATGCACAAAAAGCCCAAATCTATACTAGATCAGGATGGAAGCCTCCCCATTTGGGGAGGAAAAATTTATAGATCTAGACTATTTTATAAGAGAAACACTTCTCAATACGGGAGCAAAGTAAGCAAAAGAAAATAGAGAACCAAATCAGCCAAAAACAAAAGAAAATTAGGGAGGGTACGGAAGATCTAGCTCAAACCCTCCTCTCCTTGGAGATTGAAGAAGAGAGCTGTATGAAAATGAGAGGAGAGCAGAGAGCCATTTCAAACAGTGGTTCTGGTATCAAATTTGAACCTTAACTCCGGGGACATGACGTTACATTCTTTTCGCACGAATAATTTTCTTGTCAAAATAGAAGACACGCATGAGCATCCACGTGTGCTGTTCTAACTGATCGAGCTTTGATAAGGGCGTGATTGTTTTTTTTTGGTAAAAATACGAATTATATTGATTTTGCCAAAAGAATACAAGGAGGGATAACCGGCACCAAACGGGAGACAAACACTTAGGAAGACAGTCGTCAAAGAGAGTGTAAGGGTGCCATGGGATCCCAAGGAAAGAAAGAACTGCCAAAAGAACAAGACAAGAAAGAAAAAACTAACAAACAAACACTAGAAAGAACCTCCATCAATCAAAGATAGATGGATGTAGATCCCAGCTCCGTAGTAGCCTTCTATTCTTGTGGTTGTCCGGAACACGCTTAAAGGTCAACGCGATAAGGGCGTGATTGTTAGGTGTAGCAAAATACAGAAAATGGGGATCATATGTCACATGCATTCTTACGTGCTAAATTTGATCTGGTGATTCTTCTATTTTATGTTATGGTGGTTGAAGTAGGTGAGCAAGACGTTGTAAGACGGCCGTTGAAAATCAGAAACTGTGATGAATGTACTTAAACTATTACATTCGCGTGCTTCCGGGGCCTCTCAGCCTGCGGACTTTGGCTTCTCTCCTGCCGAACTTTTTAAAGAAAAATTACTCGATTAATCTTAAACTTATTATATGGAGACATCCATACGATATATTTAAGATTGTTTGGACAATCTCTCCAACTTTTTCAAGTAGTTTCACAGCTCTATCTACAAATATACTAAAGTGGTATAAAATATCTATCGATAAAAAATTTAGGCACACAAAAGTCAAATTATCTTTGTATCTATAGATTGGAAGTGGCAGATGTTGAACTTCCTCGCAACAAGACGTACTCACTGCCGTTACAAGCCATTATTGACCGAACATATAGTTCGATGAAGTTATTATACTCAGTATCAAAAGTCAATTCTCAATGCCAGAAGTCTAGAAGCTACTCTAAATACTAGATAGGCTCCGTATGTATCTATCAACGGTCCATTGACTAAACCACTTACACCTACATGAGTTGCAAACTTGCAACAATGTTCATTGATGGTATGTTAGGAAAACTCCAAATAAGAGTTTGAAGTGTTCTCATTTTTTCAAATAAGAATTTAAAGTGGACTTAATTTTCAATAAGAGCTTAAAGTAGCCAAATAGTCTCAAATAAGGGTCTTTGGTGGGTTGGTGACTATTTCGGTCATTGGAAATAGGGTATTGTGGTAAGAAAATTGTAACCATATTTAAAAAAAAAATCATTTTATTTATTTATTTTTCCTCTTTCGTCGGCCATTGCTGTCAATGGTTGGTGCAGGTCACTCGCCTCAGGCGAAGATGAGGCTGGTGAGGATCACTCTTGCCAGCGTCGGACGAGGGTCGCCTTGCTTGGGCTAGGTGGGGCAAGGGTCACTCAAGCTAGATTTGGTGAGGGCGGCCCTTGCCCTCTCTGGTGTCGGGTGAGGCTCGCACTTACCTGTATCCCTTGCACGATGCTAGTGAGGGTGACCATTGCCGGACACCGAAGAGGGCCCATCGCCCGACGCCGAAGAGGGCGAGGGTTGCCCTTGCTTGATTTGGCGGGGAGCACCCTCGCTTGACGTCGGTGGGGGTTGCCCTCACTAGCCTAGGCAAGGGCGACCCTTGCCCAACGCTGATGAGGGTGGCCCTTGCTTGAGTCTAGCGACCTTCGTCATGGTCGACGGAGGGAAAGAGGAAAAAGAAGAAAGAAAAAAAAAAAGGAATGAAAAAGAAATAAACAGAAAAAATAAATTAAAGGACGAAAAAATCCTTTGATTTGAGAGAGTTTAGGCAATTTTTTGAAATTGATATAACCACCTCAGGTCTTTATTTGAAACAAGCACCCACTTCAGATCCTTATTTAAGATGATTTGGCCATTTCAAACTCTTATTCGAAACAAAATTCATTTTGAATAATTATTTGAGAAAATGAAAGTAGTTCAGACTTTTTATTTGGAATTTTCCTTGATATATGATCATCTGCCATCATCTGACAAAATCGGCAAATATCTATCTCGTAGGAATTAGCTTAATGGGTGAACTTCTTTGGTTTGGGCTAAATTATTCAGTAAACAATTCATATTCATAATGGTCGCGCGTATAAACCAAAGTCACTGCATAAATAGGTTTCTAATATCTAAAGCATTGTTGGAATTCTACATATCTTAAACCAACTTGCTACGAAAATCTTTATGAAGCCTAGTTTTCAATGAGATGAATGTGATGATCTGATCCTCTGACACTAACATTCAAACACGATTCTTCTCATTTTGCTTCATTTCTATGTCCGCTTCAGGGCTGACATCTGTTACTTTATACTTGTACCACCTTGCACATACTAGAAAGTACACCAGGGTCAGAAACTCCAACGCAGCAATCAGGAAATAGTAATGGTCCAATTTTCCTTTATTCAGATCCTCTGGCAACCAGTTCCCGCCTTCCGCTCCTGTTGTTTTCTCGTGGACAATCGATATGAGTAGACTGCTCAAGTAACTCGAGCCTGCCATGCCACAATAGTACAGAGAACCTGCAATGCTCCTCATGTTCTCGGGGAACTGCTTGTAGTAAAATTCAACAAGGCTGATCGATGCGCATGCTTCGGTGAGGCCTGCAAGTGTGAACTGAGGGATTAACCACAAGGCTGACATTGATGAAATAGCGCCTCGTCTTGGATATTCCCCAAGAGTGGGCTTCGTCAGAGCTATTGATCTCCGGCGCTCTTCCACTATGGCAGACACCAGCATGGTTAGCACGCCAAAAAACAAGCCGATGCCCAGTCTCTGGAGGAGTGTGATGCCGCCTTCTTTCCCGGTAAGCCTCCGGAGGAATGGGACAATCAGTCGGTCGTAGATGGGTATGAAGATTGTCATACTCAACATCAGGAAGACACCATACGATGCCGCTGGGATATGGAAGCTGGTGTTCCCGAGGCGTCTGTCCATTTGAGTGGCCTGGAAGACTCCATAGGTGTTTTGTTGGACGATTACAAGGTAATAGAACACTCCCGCTACCCAAATTGGCATCACTCTTATAATACATTTCACTTCCTCCACTTGCTGCAAGCTGCAGAGTCTCCATGGATCAGCCGATGATCCATCCGGCTTTTTTTTGTCTTCAGCTGTCACGATTGCTGCTTTGTCGAGGCACCTGATGACAAAAGAACTAATTAAGCTTCGTCTCTGAACACGGTCGTAGATCCAGCACATGTCAATGCAGCTCATTTTCAGTACCTGAATTGATCTGTGTAAGGAAGCTTGGAGTTGATAGTTTTTGGAGGAGTATAATTATGAAGAGAGTGCCAGGGTTGCACGGGCGTTGGAAGTCGGCATTTCTTTATGGCCACAACGATGACCTGCGCTACACTTGTTAGTGGACTACCCTGAGCTTTTACTCTCACATATATCTTCGAACCCATGAAGAAGATTGCACATGATACGATCATCAGAATTGCTGGGATCAATAGCCCGATCGCCCAGCTCACGTTCGATTGCACGTACACGATAAGTGTCACCGAGACCATCTGTGCGAAAGTGAAGGTGAAGAAGTACCAATTGAAGAAGCTGTTGATCCCTCTCTTCCCTGATTCGGTCCTGGGATTGAATTGGTCGGCTCCAAATGCTAAATTGCAGGGGCGGATGCCGGCTGCCCCACAAATCAGCAGCCCGAACCCGGTATATAGGAAGGCCATCTGTCCGGCTGTTGGTCCAACGCATTTGGTGTTGTTGCCACATTCCGGCGGATGCAGATTCTTGAATGCTGCTGTTAGTTGTATCACTTGCAAGCCCTAATTCAACAAGGCAGTAAATCAGCTGCATTCGGACAGCAACTCGCTTAAATGAAAACCCTAAATCCAGTACCACGAACCATATAGTAGTTGCTGCTGCCTATTGAGAGTGAATCAGATCAGAAACAACATGCCCTATGGCAATGGAAATTGAAAATTCAAGCATGCCAAATCTGTGCATAGTTCTGACATGAGGTGTCTGCTCTGCACTAAATAACTGCTTGTAGCCCCAGTATCAGTGTGTCCAACATGGATTCGACATGAGAGAGATCAAGAAGAAGAAGAAACAAATTACCAGATAAGAAAAGACTGTACAGAACGCAAGGGTCTTGAAGCGGCCAAA
The DNA here is from genome assembly GCA_014182515.1 of Eucalyptus microcorys. NCBI lineage: Eukaryota > Viridiplantae > Streptophyta > Magnoliopsida > Myrtales > Myrtaceae > Eucalyptus > Eucalyptus microcorys. The sequence continues at coordinate 26,855,187 of CM024572.1, forward strand.
GTACGTGTCACACAAAAAAGCACCGATCAAGGTGGATAAATTGGTGGTGCCATTGAAGATGTTGATGATGTTTGCGGCTGTGATGTTCTTCAGGTTGAACACAGTGGTGAGGTAGATCAAGAGGTTAGCCAAGGTCCCGATTGCTCCCAGCTTCTCAAAAGTCTCATTTCCTGGGAAGTTTTTTCAGATTTTTCCGCATGGAAAACATTAAATTACGGCTTACGAGGAGAAATTGTCTCTCACGGCTCTGAACAAGAAGAGACTTTGTGGTCACCTATGATGAAGGGCATGGCCTTCCATCCTCTGTAGTTGATGGTCTCTTCACTTGTGACAGCTTTTTCCTCCGCCTCCATTTCTTGGGCGCTACCATTGACAAGCTTGTGCTCTCTCTCCGAGGCTTCTCCATTGGTGGGGTGGATGGCCTGTGCACTCTCATTCTTCCTCTCGTCCTCCATTCTTTGTTGGATGCTCCTACCGTCTCCCCGTCCCTCTGGGCTTTGTAGTGTCGCATAATTGACCAAATAGTCAATGTGAACGGGAGAATGTTTTAATAATTGGGTGGGAACAAATTTTTCATGCCACTTCCTAATCCCAGCTACCCAAATTTTCTTCCACTCCCTCGAGTCTTGATTGGGAGAACCAATGGCCTCTCTTTCTCTCTCGTGTGAAAAAATTTATGAAAGCAAGCTTCATTTTAGGGGATTCTATCGCCGTACAATCCAGCGAGGCATGTCTTCTTGCGATTGGTTTTGTCCAAACGTCAACAATAAAGTATGGCCCCTACTACGGGAGTACTCATAGTAGGTTTGAATCTGAAAAATTTTGAATGTGTTGCTTTTGGTGGACCCCACCGGTCGTCATTGCTGACATAAGAGCCCGCGTTGGCAGACAACATTTTCCTCCACGATCGGTTGAAACGTCCCCAGTGGGGTAGTACAAAAGGACCCAAAAAAAAAAAAAAAAAAAAAACAATTAAATCATCATGCGGGTGGTGAAGGCGCACTGTATTTGATATTATAGCATCAAATACCAGGAAGCTGCCGCAAAAGTCTAAACCTCTCATTATTCCAGTCAATAGGTCACTCAGGTCCTACTTTGAAAACCGATGTGGACGTTGATGCAATCCAACCAACAGTCCAACCAAATGGTTTTACTCCGCAACATGTTTTTCTCATGAAAGGACAATCTGTGGACTCTCTCACTTTGTGCTAAGTGTCATGTACCCGAGGAGAAAAAGGCATACACGTGACATGGAAGCCTAACGTGTGTACATGAAAAGAGAGGGCCTTGTTTTGTCCGTGAAGCAGTGGTCTGGACTGATTATCTTATGGTTCGAAAACTTTTCTCTTTTTTCACTTAAAAGCTTAGTCAAGTTCTAGAATCTGTTGATTGAAGACCTACTTCTTTATTTTCCTTTCCAAGAAGTTTCTTTGTGCTCAGCTAATTGTTTAGATTACCCTGTTTAATGCCGAGAATTATGGTGGCACCAATTTTATTCTCTTCCAACTGGTTTTCCGTTGAATGTTGCTTAAGATCGGAGGCTTGGAATTTTTTATGCATGTACATGTCTAAGTCGACGTGCACGTTGTGGTGAAGATAATGGTGGGTGACTTTTATCATCGTAAATTCTCTTCTTATTTAAATTAGGTGAGAAAGGAACTCACAATCTCTAATCAACTACTTTTAGTAACTTGATCAAATATTAAGAACATGAATCTTTGAAGAGGAAAAATACAGAAGGAGATAGGCGAATTTTTGTCAAAAACCTTTTTCAAAATTAGAAAGTGAAAACTAGGTAATCTCTTCATCATGAGTATGAGTATGAGAATTAAAACTACCAAAATATTGCCATAATATATAACAAGACTTTATGGTATATATAGTTATAATGAAAATTACATGTATGCTATTAATAGTAGTAAAAAGCTCCATTCTTCACTTTAATGTGAAAATTAATTTTTTTCCCAATAACAGTAAAAGTTATGAGCTTTAATATTAGTTTTCTTTGTTAGACTTTACAACTCCATCAATCTCCCATTAGAGGATAATTTTCAAAATATCAATAGTCTTTCATAATCTTCACTCATCTTTATAACCCAACTTGTGCTAGTGCGGTGACTTGCCCATCATTAACCATGGAGGCCAATTGAGGCAATGCATAACTTTAGTTTCTTCATAGTAAGAACCGTTGTTAACAAATTTGCTGGATGTTCCGCACCTAGAATCTTCTTTAATAACAATGTCCCATCATTTGTCGATTGACAAATATGATGATAGTTTAACACAATTTGCTTTGTTCTTGAATGAATTATTGGATTCCTTGCAAGATGAATAACACGCTGACTATCATTGAGAAAAACACTGCTATCCTGCTCTTTACCTATCTCATTTAGCAAAATTTTTGAGTAAATTCATCGCACTGCCAACTTCAGATATGTCAAATTACTATGCTTCAGAGGTTCAGAGAGACATATAGTTTTTAAGTCTAGACATCCAGTTGATGCTACAGGTAAAAACAAAACCCAAGGTGCTATTCCTCTTGTCCAAGCCACCACCAAGATTTGCATCCACAAAGTCTTATAAAGTTACACATTTTTTCATAAAACATAGTAATATAGCCATAGTGCCTTTTAGATATCTTAATAGCCACTTTACATCTTCCTAATACTTTGTTCTTGGATTAGCCATATATTTGCTCATACTCCCATTGTGTGAGTTATGTCTGATATAGTACACACTACATCATACACCAAACTGCTAACTAGATGACACAAAAGGCACCTTAGTCATATATTTCCACTCTTCATCTGTCTTTGGTGATTGCGTCTTTGAGAGCTTGAAGTGACTTTTCAAGGAGTACTTCCTAGTTCTGCATTTTGAACTCTAAATCTGCAACACTTTTGTAGCGTACTTTTCTCGAGATAATTTTAGAATTCTTCTAAATCTATCACGCGTGATCTTCATCCCATGATCCAATTCACTACTCTCAAGCCTTTCATCACAAACTCTTTTCACAATTGTTGCTTTAGTATGTTGGTCTTACTTATACTAGATCCTACAATAAGCATGTCATCGACATATAACAAAAATATAATATAGTAGTCATTACATTTCTTGAAGTAATAACAGTGATCCATTCACTTTTAGTGAACATTGTATCATACACAAAGATGTCTAATTTCTTATACCACCGCCTAGAAGCTTGTTTCACGTCATATAGACTTTTTCCCAACTTACAAACATAATTTCTTTTCTAGGAATCTAGAAACCTTCTAGTTGTACCATATAAATACATCCCTCTAAGTTATCATGGTGGAATGAAATCTTTGCTTTTGACTACTCTAAATATAAATTCTCAGCACCAACAACACTTAGCACTAACTTGATAATTGTTAAGGTGACAACGAGAGAGAAAATCTATGTAGTTAGTTTCATTCTTTTTGCTGAAAAGCCTTTACTACTAACTGTACTTTATACTTCTTACTGTCATCAAGTTCTTCTTTAACCTGATACACCCATGCCTTCTTCCTTTTTGATAGTGAACACCCAAGCTCTTTTTTCTTGAGCGGATCTATCTCATATTGTATTACTAACTCCCACCCAACAGAATCTTTAACTTACACTAGTTCCAAAAAAATTTCATGGTTCGCTAGCATTAGTCAAAATCAAATAATGCAACGATAGAAAATATCTCTATATAGATTTAGATGTTTAATTAAATCTTCTTAAATTTGGTTCAAGTGTATGTGATCCATTTGATTTTTTTCATTAGAGTCTACACAATAGATTTAAGATTTTAATCGTAACACTCTAAAAAACCCCTCTAATTCAATCTCTCTAGTCTTTACCCATTATTCCTTCACACTAGACCTTATCATTTATCTATCCTTGTACAACATATTTTCATTGAATGTAACATCTTATTTTTCTATATTGTTCATCCCCCTAATGAAAAAAAATATTTTTTAGCTTTTGCGTCAAGTTTATTTCTTTTTTTAGAATTTGGGGCAAGCAGAAATGTTCATATGTGGGATAACTCCCGTGCATTAATTCTTTGTACAAAGTTGAGTGAAATGACGCACCTTAGTCTAGAATCCAAGGCTCAATCAAATTGTCAGTGCTCAAAATTATAGCATCATTGTCAAGTGTCTCTTCAAGAGTTGCATCCATGAATCTCTCTTTCTCTTTATTTTGATCTCCATACGGAATTTTCTTCATTGGGACTCCGTAATCTTGTCTCATATGGCATATCGTTTTGCAATTTCAGCAACTTAGTTCACCACGAGATCTCGATTTACTTCTCCCTTTGGACTTTGATCTTCCATGGGATTAGTTTCACCTTCATTGATTGCTTCTCCCTCTATCTTAAATACTTAAGGGAGTAGTTGAAAATTCACTCGGCTCTCTTTTGCAAATTTTCTTGCTAAGAATCAAATCTTGAATTTCTTGAAGCTTCATTTTTTTTTAAAACCAAATGAATAGCTCACTGCAGTCATAGCTGTACTATAACTTTCATGTAGAAAAAAATAACAAAATTAAAGCTTTTACCTTGTGATCACATTGAATTCATTAATAAGATTTATCATAGAAACCTTTGTTCATCAAAGGTTTATTTCTGATCTAACAATTCCCACTCTCATTGCTTGATTGAATCTAGTTTATTTCTCAACAAAGGCCAATGTAAGTCTTTCTGATACAATAGGTCCTTGATTTGTATATTCTAGGAACCAAAGTTCTTGTCATATACCTGATCAATCTTCACCTTCTCATTGTTCATATACGTGGGTCCCACCATCTTGCCAACCTATACCAAGTACTAGAAACATAAATTTAAAAAGAAAAAGTATAAAAGAAGACAAGTGACTTTTAAGTGTGAAAACCTTTTTAAATTAGTGTACTACCGCTTTCTTTTTCTTTTTGCCCTTTTTGACTTGGTCAAGGTTGAAATTAAAAAAAAGAGAGAGAAAAGAAAGCTTTGACTAGTCAAAATGAAAGGAAAAGTGGACTTTTATTATAAAAGGGAAAAAAGTGAGCACGTAGAGCACGCAAGAAAGAGAGGAAAGGAAAGAAAAGAAGAAACAAAGAAAGAAAGAGGAAAGAAGAAAGAACAAGGAAAGTAAGGTTTTTTTTGCGTACACGTTACGGATACCTCGTCAAACTAAATTTACTTCAATTTGCAACGTCCTATAAGGATTCAAGCCCTTTGTTTGTCTAATCAGAATAGTTTTCGGAATTAAGGAATAATTTTGAAGTTTTGTAAAATGTGAACAGTGAGGCATGATTCTTGAGTTGTTAAGCCGATGGATTTCATGAAAATGGTAGATAAGAGTATTGTGGAACCGTGGAATTCGACAAGAGTCAATTTAAAGTAACGATTTAATTGAAGTGAAATTCAGAATTTTACGCTCAAGGTTTGCATTGCGAATAGCTTTGGATATCAGCTTTGGACGAGAGTTTTGTTAGCATGTGAGAGTTGTTTTATTAGCGAGTAAGCTTTGTATAGCCAATTCATAGGCGAGGTAGCATTTTACTTGACTTTGATGTTATTTCTCGTTTTTTTGATAGGATTATGAGTTCGACAGTTCAAGTAATCTTTGTTGTTTGGTTGGAAGCGTTCCCTAGTGAGTGGTGCTATCTCTTTTATGAATTTTTAAACTCATAACTTGAAAGTTGTAGAAATTCGATATATTATGAGTTATGAAAGAGCATGTTTATTGCATAAAAATATGGATTAAGTATTTACTACTTTTCAATTATTTGTAAATGATTTGAGAAATGTTTTACGAAAGACATTTTAAGAAACATTTTATGAAAGACATTCCGAGATGTTATGCAGATTTATTTGTGAATGTGGTTTATAGAATGAATTCCGAAAGGGTTCGAGAAATCTCTTATGAAATGTATTTTGTTTGATGAATGGAGTTGCAAAAGGATATATGTTTTGGATTGTAAAATATATTCTAATTATGAGATGGCTTTGGATTTGGTATTGTGGTTTATTGAAGGATGATGGTTTGATGCTCAATATGACCGCAAAGTTGGTTAGGGGTTGATGGGTATGCATACTGGTTTAAAGATGTCCTTCTAGGCTAAATTACTAGCTGATGATAGATGGAGATCTTACCGATAAGGAATCTTAGTCGCATTATCACTAGGCATTGTGTCTTGATTATGGTTCAATAGCAATATATTGGTTTAGTGAATGGACGATTGATGTGCGATTTGACATGAGATAGATCAATGAAAGAGACTATCGATGTGTGGTATGTGATTGATAAATGAAATAGACCATTGATATATATTTTTATAAGACTGGTCAATGAATCGAACCATTAATGTTTGGTTTGATATTGTTAATTTAAATGAGTATTTCCAATACATAAAAGACTTTGTTGAATGGTCATAATTCGTCTCGATATTGTGAATATATTATCTATTAGATTTGAGATTATTGAGTTTTGGTATTGCCTTCTTATCATGCATTGTGGGTGCTCGAATTGCTTAGAAGAGATATTCATTACTCACTATACTATGGTTGCTCTTCGCTCTCATTCTAATATTTTTTAGGTCCTTTAGCTAATGGCTGGTAGGATGGGGAACTTTGGTAGTTGAATTGTATGTATGAGTTGAGATATTTTGATACATGTCTAAAATGACATTTGTTTGGTTTAATTAAGTTTAGAGATTATATATATGTATGTATATGTATGTATGTATGTATGTATGTATGTATGTATGTATGTATTCTCTTTCTTGGATTTTAAAAACTTTCGATCATGTAATTAACTCCCCATCTTATTAGATACATGGATGTATATATATTTTTATAGTGAGTTTACTGATGCAGCCCGCATTGAAGACCAGCTCTCTCGACCAAGAAGATCGGCCCGCATTCAAGCTCGATGAAACCTCTTATCGATGAAATTGTCGATTGTTGATGAAGTTCGATGAAGTTGTCGATTCAACCAAGAAGTCATATTGATATCTTGAGTCCATCCTGGAAGTTTGAAAGAAGACACCTTGGGAGCCATGAAGACGTTATGCTTTTACCAGTTTCTAGTTTCTATGCTTTTTACTATTTTTCTAGTTTCAATGTTCTTTAATGCTTTCAAGTTTTTATGCTCTTTCCTAGTTTCAATGCTCCGTCTTTATTTCTTTAACGATATAAGCCATCCAATTCTTGGTACAAGACAGACATACGACTTTTGATGAATGAAAACTTTGCTTTCAAGCAAGTATTGTGAACCTTGCAGAGTTCATACCCTTGAAAACCTAGAAGAGTTTTCACTCCGTCCTTGAAGAGTCAGAGATTTTCCAAATCTGCATCCTTGAAGAGTTGCAGTCATCAATCTAGAAAACTTGGTCCCCTTTCAACTTCCTTGGAGGCCTAGAAGAGCAACCAACGAAGTTTCTATCTTTTCCTATTCTGTTCGTTATTTTTCACCCGCTTCCAACCCAAATTCGACCATCCTATAGTGCTTATTTCAGAAAACCCAAAACAGAGAAATTGTAGATCCAGAAGTCTTTGTTCATTTGGCTTTGGAATCAGGTCGATCCAACCTATATCGACAAAGATACGACTGTTCTTCTGAGCTTGCGCAACGCTGGAATTTCTGTTCATCCTGTTTCCCGTGTGCGAGTCACTCTCCCGATCCTACTGTTTGAGAAAGCCTAACCTTGGCTTGCATCATTTACATTGGTTTTGTTTTAGGCTGCATCCTTCCTGTAAGAGGACGGCCATCTAATCCCCTTTTTCTAGTTGGAATCGAGGTGTGGCAATTAGAAAAGGAAAAACCAAAATACCGCACTAAACAATCTCTTTACATCAATATAAATATCAGAGTTATAAGTTTCAGGTCACATTACAAAAGATATTGCCCCAATATATAATACGAGTTTAGGGCATATATAGTTATCCTAGAAATTATATGTGTGACATTAGCTATAGTAAGAAACTCTATTCTTTGCTTTAACATGAAAGTTACATGTATGCCATTAACATTAGAAGCTTTGCGGTTTGATATTACTTTTCTCCATTAGACTCCACAATTCCATCAGTCAAATACATCGTTGACAAGCACATAGATATTAGGTGAAACATATTGGAGAAAACTGATGAAAGATTGAGGCACGAACAAGATGCTGTGAGGTGGGCAAGTTATCTTTCAATCTGATCCGTAGTCGTGCCCTTTTGCAATCGTTGCTCCAGACAAGCCTCACTAGATTTCATTTACTTGGACACTGGACTGGGAATTATAGCCTTTTGATGTTCTTAATGGTGTCCAAATGGTGTGAAGCATCAAACAAGTACTTTTTCTGAGTTGATTTTCTCCGTATCGACTTCAACACTAGCGCTAATGTTGCTTCCTTTGTACTTATACCACCTAGCACATGCTATGAAGTAACCTAAGTTCAATGCCTGCAATACACCAACCAGATAATAAAAATAGTCCAACTTTCCCTTGTTAAGATCTTCAGGCAACCAGTCACCATCTGCAACTCCTCCTTTTGTGACCTGGTGAACGATGGATATCAGCAAGCTACTCAAGTAACTCGACATTGCCATCCCCACAAAAGAGAGCGACCCGCCAATGCTTCTCATGTTTTCCGGGAATTGCTTATAGTAAAATTCGATTTGACCGATGAGTGTAAATGCTTCAGACAATCCTCCCATCACCAGCTGAGGCACCAACCATAATCCTGACATAGAAGAAATTGCACCTCTCCTTGGGTCGACCCCAATGGGCTCAGTCAATCCCAGAGTTTTCCTTTTGTTCTCGACAATGGCTGATATAAGCATTGTGATAAGAGCGAGGAACATGCCGATTCCCATCTTCTGGAGAAGTGTGATCCCGCCTTCTTTTCCTGTCAACTTCCTTAGCTGTGGGATGATCATTCTGTCGTAGATAGGAATCCAGATAGTGAGTGCGATCATCGAGAATATAATGTAAGTGGCAGCTGGAATCTTGAAGTTCAAGCTCCCGAGGCGTCGATCAGATTGAAGGGCTTGGAAGACTACGTAGGTTTGCTGTTGGACTAGGGCTATGTAGTAGATCATGGCAGAGATCCAAATGGGTACGACTCTTATCAAACACTTCATTTCTTCGACCTGCTGAATGCTGCAGAGTCTCCATGGATTGGTTGCTGATCCATCACGGTTAATTTGGTCTTGTGGAGTGATGATTGCGGCTTTGTCGATGAATCTGAAATTATCAGCGACTAAGTTAAATGTTAAGAACATTGTTAGCCGTCTGATTCTGGTGTTCTTGTGGACCAAAACCTGTTAGAAAACCCATCTTTCATTTAAATGGTTTTCTCAAGTTGCTTTTCCCTAGTGCCAATATATGTGTTCCTGCAACTTTTGCGATTAAAGAAAGTGTGCGCTTTTTTATCCTCTGGGGGGAAGATTAGTTCCACAATGCCCAAAATCATATTCACATATCACTCATAATCACAGACTGTTTAGTGCAAGCAGATCAGATATAACTCTCTGCAACTAAATTTTAGGGAGTATGAAACATTGCACGTTGATAGGACAAGACATATCATTTTGCTAGCATGGTATATATGTTCTCTAGAATTTGCTATTAGGTGATAAAATTTTAAGGTGCAGTCATGCTTGTCGTTTCTTGAAAGTTGCTTTTTTGGGGGAACATGGTCAACCAGAGATTTTTGATGCATAGACCAGACAAAGGCTTGATTTGTTACGCCACTAATGAGGACAGCTTACAGCTATATCATCAGAAATATAAAAAATAAAATAAAATTATAGACCGAGATGTCTTATGCTATCTAACTACCATTCAATTTTTAATCGTTACTGTTCTCCCTGGAAGTTCATCAGATAAAGCACTTTGCAGACAGTTTCTGATACTGCTCAACACGGAAACTCATGAAAATGAAAGACAAGATGAGAAAGCACCAGCAAAATACCTGAACTGATCGGTGTGAGGGAGCTTGGAGTTGATAGTACTGCTCGGAACATGGTCATACAAGGAGAGACCTGGCTGGTCCGGTAACTTCAACTTCCTCTTCTTTATTGCTGCCACCATCACCCGTGAGGTACTCGCCAGCGGACTACCATCCGGTTTAACTTTTACGTATATTTTCGTTCCCACGAAGAAGAGAGCGCATGACAAGAACATGAGGAACGTGGGAATGGCCAATCCCCAAGCCCAACTCACATCGGCTTGCACATAGACGATGATTGTCAAAGATACCATCATGGCAAAAGTGAAGGTGAAATAGTACCAATTGAAGAAGCTACTAATTCCCCTCTTCCCAGATTCCGTATTAGGATTGAACTGGTCAGCACCGAATGCCAGGTTACAAGGTCTAATCCCGCCACCTCCAATCACAAGCAGTCCAAACCCGCTGAGCAGAAACGCCATTTGCCCAAACGTCGGTCCATGGCACGAGTTGCTCTCCTCTGTCTTGCAATGAGGAGGATGCATCATCGCTATGGCTGCTGTGAGAGTAAGTACAAGCATCCCCTGGAACATGAAATGGAATGTTAAATAGATCCTAGTTACACTTGCACACTTTCCTGCTTGGAACATATACAAGTGAACCATGCAACGATGAAATACTAAATGCAAGTACCAGAAACGAGGACACTGAAGCGAATCCTAGTGTCTTGTAACGCCCGAAGTATGTGTCGCAGAGGAAAGCCCCGATCAAGGTGGCGAAATTGATGGTCCCATTGAAGATGTTAACGAGATTAGTAGCCGTGATGCTCTTCATGTTGAAGACAGTGGTGAGATAGACCAGAAGGTTGGAGGAGGTGCCGATCGTCCCGAGCTTCTCAAATGTCTCGTTTCCTGCATTTTTTGCACGCTCGTGTCATTTTTCATTTCCTTTGTAATTTAGAGAAGACGTAGACATATACAGAAGCAAACCGCGCTCTGTAGTCACTCTTACCTATCACAAAGGGCATGGCTTTTATGCCCCCATAGCGAATCTCCTCGGTCGAAACACCATCCTTCTTCTTCTCCATGGTTTTGTCCATAGAATTACTCCTCCTGTCCTCCATCTTTCGTGGATGTTAAAACGCAAAGCAAAGTAATTTAAATATCATGCTGTTTTGTCGGCATTCTTCTTGCGGTTCCCACGAATTCAATCTCTCCTTCCTGATTGGACAGTTTTCTTTTTCAATGAATTTTACACTTCGAAGTCATTGAGCTGTCACTATTGACCGAGTCTACTTGCCTTAACGAAGGACGTATATACATCTAATATTAGTCGACTCATAATCCCATCTCTCATCCCTCGTCGGATCAACTTGTGCTGTAACTAGAGTAGAGGGTCAGCTTTCCCTGCTAGAAATTGGCTCTCATAGTTATGCTTAATATACAGATTCCTCGAAAATAATTGTCCGGATAAGGAAATCTAAGAGTGAACCATAGAAAAAGGGGGCACTTCTAGTCGTGTAGAACTTGTACTAGAGACCAATTACGTGACGAACATGAGAATGGGAATACTCGTCCGCTTCTTACTTAAAACTGACCTCGATCCTTATTCACGTCCGCTTCATTTTTATAATACTCTATTCCGGTTTACGTCTAACCGACAAATACAACCTAAGATAACTTTAATATCACAAAAAACATGACATTCTTCAAGCGATTAAAGAACTAGGATTTGGTCTACGTCTAACCTACGAAATGCAACCTTAGACATATTTAATATCACGAAAACATGCTTCAGGCAATTAATGAACTAGGATTGGTTGATTCATATTCCAAGAAGGTGACATCCGTCAATTCCCAATTTGATCGGCAGTTCGTGTTGATTTTATAGTAAGACGCACCATGAGAAGACTTATGGACAACATCGATCTTTTATAGAATTTATATATCTTAACTCCAAAAATTATTTTGCTTAGCATGTAAATGACAACGAACACGTGAATAGCACTCGGAAACTAGATTGGATTGATAGGTCTAGTCCGGTTCGGTTGCAAGATCAAATGATCAGGTTCCTAGTTCCAAAGAATGGAGCACCGGTCCAATTGATCTAGTTTCTGATTCGTGGATGAGAACCTGATCATTCAAAAATTGATTACCCCAGGAATTTCTAACCATGTGCATGTGAAAAGGAGAAAAACAGTGGAAAACGACCAGAGTTCTAATTTTTTGACATTCGACAAAAAGACAAATCACAATTTGGTGACTAGTTCTGCTAGTAAGTCCACTTGTTCCATTGATAATCAAAGTTAATAACTTGTTTGTTCTCATTGAGAACAAATCCTGCTTGAGCCGACATAGTGATTGTCGTGCAATGACATGTCTTGTTGTGCCCACCTCACATTCATCCCAGTCTCAATAATAGTGTCTCATAATGAAATTCATAGTCAACACGATCTAAGGACCCATCATCTGTCATGCTTGATCATTTGAAAGTGAGATGACAGCAAGATGGATACGAATCAAACCCATCATCACAATTGGATCTAGTTATAGTCCATCCATTTCAAACCCATACCATTTAATGTAATTTGTTCAGGTCGGGACTCGGGACGTGTATTCAGAGGACGTCGCAATCTCTCTCTCTCTCTCTCTATCTCTCGCACGTGCGTGGGCTCTGTTGACTGTTGGATGAAGGCTGTTGACAATTTGATTTTGGATACTCACAAGCTTCCAAGGCAAGAGAAGAAGCCAAACTCCACAATTGGGCGGATTGGAGTTTGGCTATATTTAGACATGCCAGCTAAATTGGTTCGACGTGTCCATTTTTCGAAAAGGACTGTTTTCCAATTACTACTGTCTTCAATCTTCAACCATTGTAATCTCAATCGTTTTGTACGTCAACTAGTGAATTAATATTTGGGAAAAGACTACCAAAAACCCCAAACTTTGCCCCAAGTGACACATTTACCCCAAAATTTTCAAACTGTGACACATTTACCCCATCAATGACATTTTTGCCTTCTTTTTTTTTTTTTTTTCTATTTTTCTTCTTCTTCCCTCCGCCGACCATGGTGGAGCCGGCGGAGGGAAGCCGGCGTCAGGCGAGGGCCGCCCTCACTTGGGCTGGCTAGGGCCGCCCTCGCCTGCATCGAGTACCCCTCGCCCGATGCCGGCGAGGGCCGTCCTTGCCTGTCGCCAGAGAGGGCCACCCTTGCCCGTGTCATTTCAGCCAAAAAAATATTGTTTTCTAGAAGGTCTCATGTAGTAACAATCCACATTGGATCCGTCCCGTTCTCAATTGCCATCACTTAAGACAATTAATGTCGAAATTAAATTGAAAGCTAACCGAGAGTAAAATTTGAGGATAGTGGCAAAGCAGAGATGGGTGGTCATTGGTCAAGCCCAAACCTTATCAGGCCTGCCTATATTATTCCTAAGCGCGCCCATCACAGAAAGTACTACGAACAATTTTTCGGGCTAAGCCATTAGACTGGGCTTATAATTAAATAAATATTGTCCAACCCTCTTTCCGAAAAATGCTTTTCGGGCCATTGGACTATGCGGGCGGTTATACCCATGAATAGCTCTACTGGCACAGGCCTAATTTAATTTGACAGAGAATATGAATTGGTCAAGAACTTTTAAAAAAGGAAAAAAGCTATAGAAAATCATTACGAATTATGTGTTTATCTGAGGCAAGTTACATGTGTTTAATAGGAATTAAAAAAGGGAGCAAGATTTCAAGCAACAGAAAGTAAGAACAATTCTGATTGATGGAGAGTACCCGATGAGAGCGTGGTTAGGTCGGATTCGGGGCTCATCCCACTTCTAGGTTGGTTGCTGCGGCGGTGGAATGAGATTCGATATGTATCACCCGTCGATCGAAGAATTTCCGATGCTGGTGTGTAGTTGCCGCCAGGAAACATGGGCACTCCCTTCTTAGGGGAAATCTTCACCTTCCTCTGGCACTTCAAGATTCTCTGCCGCCTGAACGAGTTCATAAACTCTAAAAGACAGAAGTATGGTCACCATTCGACATTGAATTTTAGACTGAAAACTTGTGACCTGAATTTATGTTGCATCATATTTGGAACTGTGACAAAAATTAAACCAAGTGATGGAGTAATGATTGTCTCAGGTTTCTACTAATGTCTCTATACATGTTTCAGGTATGGTGATGGAATAGGAATGCGCATGACTCACCTCTTCGAATGCCTTCCTTTATAGCATGCTTCCCAACAGTGAACAAGTTTGTGTTCGGAGTTGATGACAAATTCGTCCCGGAATGGTCAAATGTCGATCTTGTGCGCGCAAATTCTCTAGTGGTGATTTAAGGAAAGGCAAATCGATGGGGGTCGCTTACTGTATTTCCAATTCACCCTGATGCTCTAAAGAGACTCCTGGTTCGAAAATCATCCGACTTGGTAAAGCTTTATCATCAAAACCTTAACCACTGTTTCATCTGCAATATGTTAATCTCAGACTCAAACTGATGGCCATTAGCCAGAACTAGAAGGGGAAGTTCCTTGGAAGGATGAGATGGGTGTTCAGATAACTATTGATAAAACGATCCAAAAATTTCTGAAGCTGACAAATAGAAACATAATACAGGTGGTAGAGGAAACAATAAGGATTGCCAGTAGTCGCTTTTACGCTCAGATTAGTAATAAAGGATGTCGATAATAAAGGTATGGGATAATTTGTTATAGATGGTTGTCTCTGAGGCCAATTTTAACTGGTGAATTGGGAGGGAATCGTATTGATCAGACGATTTCAGTACCTGGAAGGTGATTCTTTGGATTAGATTTATAGTAACAAATTCCTGAATTTCTGCTGGTTGTAGGACGTCTAAGGGCTGGAAGGTGATTCTTTGAATTAGATGCCTTCATATGAACTCGGACCACCACCCAATGTGCTTAAATCCAGACCGATGGAATGTAAGGCTCGACAACCAATTTGCTTATGGACGGAGATTTCTGTCTTCGTTTTTCCTGATTTTTCTTTTGTGCAAATCTATGCAGTATATAATACACGTCGCGTTCTTCACGTATCTATGGGCTGATGGCGAACGAAGCCTTTGGTGGGGTACCGAGAATATACGTGGGAGACATGCTGGCGAGAAGCAAATGGGCGATTTTGCTGCATCAATTATCAGTATGATACAAGTAAGAAAAGAAGTGAAAACCACAAAGTTCACAACAATGTTTGGCAAATGAATTATAGAAAAAAGGACACTATAAGTGCCGTAACTTTTGTATATTGCTCACTTGAGTGTCATAACTTTTTTGTCCAATCACTTGAGTGCTATATGAATTTTCAGTCAATTAGTTGAATGCTGTAACTTTTTAAAGATGTTCAACACTTAGTGAACATTTCAGAAAAGTTTTGAGACTAAAGTATTGAAAGTTATGCTACTCAAGTGATTGCTTTTTTGAAATTATGGTACTCAACTAGTTGAAAAAAATGTTACGGCACTCAAGCGAGCATAATTGTTATGACACTTGTGGTGTTCTTCTCTTTAAATTATTATGTGGAATTACTCAACTTTGGATATCGGTTTCATCTATCTCCATACCTGATGAATTTGAAGTCACTTTTACAAGCTGTGAGGACTCATCATGGTTACAATTATCACACCTTAATTCCTACTAAAAAGGGAATGACATGGCCGTTTTTTTACCCATAGGACCCTGTCTAAACAAATCGTAAACCCGCTATCAAAATATACATACATCCATTTATCTAATAAGATAGGGAGTTGGTTACTGAATCGGGTTTCTACAATCCATCAAAGAGGATATATATATCTCCAAACTCAATTAAACCCAACATGTATCATCTGACATACACAACTCATACCCAACAATATCCACAGTCACCATTGATAATGCTCTCATCCTATTTGCTACTAGCTGAAAATTTGAAAAAGATTTAGAACGAATGGAGTGAGCAACCGTAGCCTGATAAGTAGTATCTTCTAAGTAGATTGACTATCCATTATGCATATTTATAAAAAAAAATATCAAAAACTTATTATTTTTATATCTAATACATAATATACAGACAATACCAAAATGAATTATATCTAAAACTCATTTAAATTAACAAATTATATTCTGTTGATTAATCTCATGCTTAATATCCAACCATTGTTATGACACAACTCCTTGTCATAAAGCAACCAAGGTTCCCCCTTAGCAAGGTTAGTATGCATACGCAAAACTCTCATTGGGTTCTAATCATAGCAACATAAGCATAATTTACTAACATCATTCCTCAATAACCCACAAATCAAATTCATAATCAATCTTAAAACTTAGTTCACTAACAAAAACGTACAACTTTTTGAAATAGAATACATTTCATAAACAAAATTCACAAATTAGTACATATAACTTTTTCAATTCCTCACAAACTAAAATGTATAATATTTCACAAATGAATTTTATTGCAAAACATTTCTCAAATTATTTCACAATAATCAGCTCATAAGCCATTTCCAGAAATGTTTTTTTTTTTTTTTTTTTTTGGTAAGGTAAGTAATATATTGACTTTTAACCACAGACTATACAGCAGGGGGTTCTCGGCACCAAAAAACTTACACTCATAATGATAAACATGTCAAAACGAGTGAAAGGGTGTTGAGAAAAGGGAAACAAAAATAGTCAAACAACGGCAACCAAACAGCCAAACAGCGTTAACAAGCAGCCAAACAGCAGCAACAACCAAGAAAGGAACGAGGAAAGGGAGGCCAGATAGCAAAATAGCGACAACCCTCACAGCGGCAACAGCAGCAAGCAACAGGAACATCTGAAGAATTGGATCTAGCCCCCAATGTCGCTGAGTCCTCCAAACCGCAACAGTAACAAGAACCTCCGAATAGTAAAAAGCTGGATCTAGCCCCTAACTTCGTTGAGTGCACTTACCCGCAACCCAAGATACCGGCAACCCTCAAGCAAGCTCTAGGGAAGACCTGACACCTCAGCCAAAGAGGAGAACACTAAGGCGAAAAACACAGCTCGGGCTGAAAAGATAGAAGGACTAAGATTCCAGCATTGTTGCATCCTCCTATTGATGGGGGTATCTAGGACCTGTTGGAAGGTCATAGCTTTATCCTTGACGACCTTGTCTAGGCGCTTCTTTAGAGTCGACAAGGAAGGTTTGCGATCACGGAAGAGGATGTTATTCCTTTCCTTCTAGATAATATTGTATAAAGCTCCAAAAGCGAACCGAGCAAGAGATTGGTGGAAGGAATCTCCTGATAGGTAATTGATGGCCCATTGAAGGTTTTCCGACCGCGAATTGTTATGCCAGGCTAGGTTGCATCTTGTAGCCCAGAAGATAGCAAAAGCACCCGTGGTGCGACACCCAAAGAAGAGGTGATCAACAGAATCAGACCGACATTCACAAAAAACACAACTAGCATCTGAAATTCTGCCATACGTTAGAAATGTTTTATCATATCAATTCCAATAATCAAAAGAGTAGTACATGTCTAATTCAGATTTATGCAATAACCATGCTTTAAACATCACTTCTTCCTTTTTATAAATATCATGTTGTGCCATGCCTTTTGATAATCATAATATATGTGTGCGTGTGTCTATATATATATAACGTCCGTCATTTGTGAATATTAGTTTATAAATTCATAGAATAGATAGCACCACTCATCTGTAGGGGTGGTCGGTTCTTAGTCCAGTCCCACTTGGGAATTGGAAATCGGATTGGATGGAGCGTTTCCCCATTTTTAAGACCTATCCAGTTCGTCTCTGGGGCGATCCATTAGAATCGGTGGAAGAGGGAGGGGATGGGTGTGGATGAGCCAAACTCTCTCGACTCCCATTGAAATCTAAGGCATGCTTACTAGATGCATGGTGCAAAACCGCTACCTCTCTCAACATTAGTCACACTACCATGGTTGAGTGTATTATATTAATCAAGCTATCTATTCATCCAAAAAATAGAACACGACACAAGGTGAAGGAAAGCAGGAGGTGCTAAAAACTTGCTACCACAAGCACAAGCATCGCTGCAAGATCTCAATTGAGAACAATTCACTAGAGAAAGAGATATGCACCATTTCACTTTTGAATACTGGAGCCATGAGTCAATGGGACAAAAAGAACGCAGACCCAACGACATAAAAATGTTGGATTTGGATAAATTGGAAGGATCCAAAGTAAGTAACTCTTGAAGTTCATTCCAATGTGGATCGATCACGGAGGCCCAAGTGGGCCAAGCCAAGCCACCAAGCCCAATTCAAGCAAGTGGACCCAAGGGAAAAATTGGAAAGTCTGGACAAAAAGTATGTGAAATGTCCAAAATGCCCTTGCATTTATAGACTAGAGGACAAAAGAAACAAAGGAAATGAGGAAAGGATTTTAGGGGATTTTGTTGGATTTGTAATAATGAAAATTTTGGAAAAATCTTGAGAAATCTTTCTCTCTCCTCTCTTCCCCCCGGTGCCGAACCTCCTTCCTCCTCCTCTCTCTCTCATTTTGCTTCTTCTTCTTCTCCATTTTCATCTTCATCTTCATCTTCTTTTTCTTCTTCCATTTCCTCCTTAGTTGCCCCTCCCTTGTCGTGACCATCGCCGCTCACCGCCATTGTCACCACCGCACCTTGCCACTGCTCGAGCTACCTTTGCTGTTGTTCATTTGTGTAGTTACCGTCCCTCACCTTCACTGCAAGCCACCACCGAACCACTCTTGGTGGCCGTGGGCTTCAAGAGCCAAACCGCCGCCGTTCGTGTCCCCATTCAAGTCGGGAACGACATATCCTTGACATTGTCGCGTCGTTGTCGCCGTCGCTGTAAAACGGTGAGTTAACTTCTAATCCTTGATTATGAAGTTAATTACATTTATGGGTAGTTTAGTTTAGGGCTAATGGTAGTTAGTGGCCCTTAATGATGGTCTAGCCCTAACTGAGGTTAAGGATGGATTAGATTAAGGCTAATATAGATTAGTCTTAATTAAGGGTGGTTAGTTTAATTAATCATGTTTAGATTAATTAAGCATGTTTAGTTTAATTAATTGTAATTAGCTTAATTAATATTAATTAATATTAATTAATTTTAGTTAGTTTAATTAACTGCAGTCGTAATTAATCAAAGTTAGTGTAATTAATCACAATTAGCTTAATTAATAATGTCTAGTGCTAATTAATCTCAATTAGTGGAAATTAATGACGATTTAGCCGTTAAGTAGAATTTTACGCTGGATTTATTGGGTGAAATCATACATAATTATGACCGTTTGAGTTTGTAATGCCACGTTGTTGATTGCCCAAATCATGAGTTTAAATGCTATTTTCAAAGAAGGTTTATTTGAAAAGAAAATGGCAAACTTTGAGGTGTCGTGCTTGGACACCATGTTTTATGTGCTAAATGAGGCAATGGGGTTTTAAAATGAAAGCATGCAAATTTTGGTAGGTTGATTTTAAGTACGTGACCACGTGTGATTATTTTACTAGAATTTTTAAATGTAAAGTTTTTCTGAGATTTGATATTTAAGCACAAACTTTTTTACACTGGGCTAATTGACGGTAGATAAAAATTGGCTTAAGTGTTGGCATTGCTTGTGTGATCACTTAATTGAACTCGTCACCAAACAGGAGTTTGGGGACAATACTTGATGTTAAACGGATGCTTGACGGGGGTTCGAATGCCGAGTCGCGATTGAGCCAGACCGATACTCCTTATGGAATGCCGTCTAGGCAGGGTTCCAGATGAAACCATGTCCATGATGCCTGGTCATGTCGGAAGACCGCCAACTCATGTGTTGGTTGTGGCCCGAGAGGTCGTAATAATTGGAATACGTGTGAATGATTGTGATGCATTGCTCATGATTATTGAGTAAAACTGTGAGGCATGGTATGGGACGGGCCAAAACGGGTTTTACCTTATAATCAGGACCTGTGTGAATGCTTGATACATGAAAGTTATGTGTTCTGATTATTGATTATATTTGTTGTATTAGTGTTGGCATATGTGATGTACTAATATGCAGGGGTGTGCCAATGCGAGGTAAATTTATATGTCGTGCGTGTTTAGGCTGCCTCTAAGATGAATTCGCATCCTAATCGAGACTTAGGTTGTTCATTTGTTGAGATTTTATGTCACCCCGATGTTGTTAAATATTTTTAGGTCCGTAATATGGAGAACTGTCACATGCGGTTTGGGGTCCCGATGGACCAAGATGCGAGTGTGCCTGGTGTCACTTTTAGTCAACCTCCTCGTTAGTGAAGTTTAGGTTAACCTTGATCCTATAGGTTTTTGAGATGGTTGGTAGGAAGTGACCGTAGAAAGGCTTGTAATTATTAAACTTCATAGGGTTAACAGCTTATAAATTAAAGTGCTGTTTTGGAATGTTTTTGTGCTCTTACTATCCCCATTGTTTGTTGTTTGACTGGGTGGTTATATAAATTGCTTCCGCATGCATTTAATCAAAAGAGGAAAAAAAAAAGGAAAAAGAATGGGTCGGCGACGTGTACTGGGACGTCGTAATTTTAATTGACCACTGAGGGATGTTCGCGCGCTCGGGGTTTGGGGCATGACATTTAATATGGGGCTGGTAGTGTAGGTTGAGTTAAGCTTAACTTGTAATGAGAAAGCTTGGCTGAAAACTCTATGAACAGTGCTCAAGTTTCTCTTTTAATCCTAACATACATAATTATCCTCACAAAGAAGCGTTTACTAAGTACTAAGGGTGATGGGTCGTCTCATTGAATTAGTGATACAGAGGACTATAGATGAAAAGTTTTTGAACTTGGATCGTTGCTATTCCGCGTTAATAATGATGCTCCAAAATAGGTGCATAAATCTTTTGGCATCATTACATATATGTTCTTGATTTCAGTTATGGAGATCTTGGGTTGCGCGTTCGCGTCTTACACACCTCAAAACATTAAAAGTGGCTTCACTGCAACATGACTTACCCTCGCTATCATGAATATCAAATAGAGTAACAAAGAGTGCATGCATAAAATGGACATTGTTGCATTTTATAAGAGACTTGGTCCGTGATATTGAAGTACCATGCGTGGAGTATAACTTCTATGCCACAAAAATTCTGTATGACGGGGGTGAGTCACAAGGCAATGTCTCCACAGATTGGATCCAAGACCAAATCCCAAATGCCTCCCAATCCGTGAGAAGTTGAGAGGCGAGACCACTAGAGGCGAGAGGCAGAGCGATTAGGTTTAGACATTAGGAAATGAAAATATATATTTTTAGTCCAGTCTGGTTTGAATGGTTTAGTTCCCTCCTAGAATCATGAAACGAATAATAAAACACCTGTTTCTATTTTATGGAATTGGAAATCAAATTGACACTCCTAGGATCCTGACTAAACAGGCTGGTTCAGTTTGGTCTGGGTAATTCTCATTTTGGTTGGTCTATGTTGCTCACCGTTACTCATTTGGAATGCTCAAACTAAACAACAAAAGCCACTCGAGCTAACAAAATCAAACTATCAATAAAGCAAGAAGTGATATCAAAACTCAAGCAAATAATTGTCTTAACTAAAACTCGATTAAGTGACCTCATTTTGGATTCCAATCACTCACTACGGGTCAACAAAAGATCTCAAGAACGACCAATCGCAGCAAATAATCATTAATGCGAAGAAAAACCACTTACGTGACAAATGATCATTCACACGACAAACTTTCACATGCCATATCTCTCTCTACCGAGTTCCAATTAATGCGTGCTTTCTATATATATATATATATAAAAGCTTTTGAAATACTAAAAGACTTAGCCGACCCAAAATATAGCCATTAACCGGGACGATTTTATGTAGCAAGGATGTCCAATCGCAATCCATAAAATTCAAAAAGTTGCTAGGGACGTGAACGGACCTTATTATCACTATTAGACAACTCGAACTCGGCCAGAGCGTCACTTGAGAAGATAACAAAGTTAGGGCTACGATTTTTACTCCTAAAAAAAAAGCCCAACTTGTAAAAGGGAAAGACAGCGAGGAATTTTTTCCATTCAGATACAAAAGGCGTATTCCGGCATCAATCGATGTTTCCTGATGATCCACCGCGACTTCCTTCTCTCCTTTCTCTTGGTTTCCTCCGAGCTATTCCTCTCTCTTTTCTTCTTTCCTTTTTGCTTTGTTTTCTCTTTCATTCCTTGTTCTCTCATATTTTTTTTTTACGCTTTATCTTACTAGTTTTAACTAAATATTAGGGAAATAAATAAATTTGAAAATCTAACTTTTAATTCAAAAATCTACAATCTCGTGATTTGTGACCTAACTACCATCTGATACATTTTTCATAAATTAGAACTCAAATGTAATTTACAGCGATACACAAAATTTGACTTCATTATGTACTAAATGTTCTGTGTTTTTATATATTCACCCATTAATAAATTGTGATTATTTTTTGATGGAATAATAAATTGTGATTAGGTAGATACACTTTATAACACGGCGATTGGAGTGAAAAAGGACAAGAGAAAATCAAATAAAGCCTTCAAGACGAATATGCTTGTCAACTGCTGATCTTAACAAACTGGCCAATACAAATAATACATGTCAACTACATGAAGTGACAGTAAAGTACGATACGACACTTATGGATTCCCCCACCCGAGAAAATATTAGGTACGTGAGACGTTCCAGCCTGGCAAACAAGAAGGCTCTCGGAGGACGACACGTGTCCTCGTGTTAGGCTCCATTTTGAAAAATTTTCGGACGGGAGACTGAGGGTTTTTGTTTCTTCGCGCCTCTCTCACCTCTGCAGATCGTCTCTCTCCCCGTTCTCCTCTCTCTCCTCTCTGTCTCTCTCCCCTCCGCCTCCGCCGGTTGCCTCCGTCGCCCTCGACTCCGACGCCAACGCAGCCTCCGCCTCCTCCCCTGAACCCTACTCTAACGCCGACGCCCCTCCGCCGGTTGCCTCCGTCGGCGTGGGAGTCCGTCGCCCCGACTCCTCCGCCTCCGCCTCCGCCCCTGCGCCCGACGCCAACGCGTTGAACCACGACGGCGAAAATGGAGGAGAGAAACGACGAGCTCGATGGCGCCGGCGACGGCGACGAAGCAGTAGACGGAGACGAAGAAGCAGAAGCGCGCGCGCTGGGGGTTCTGGACATGGCTCGTCGCGTCGGTCGCGTTCCGGCTCGCCCTCGTCTACCTCCCCAGGAACCTCCGCCTGTCCACCCGCCCCGAGGTCGCCACCCCTCTCACCAGCATTCGCCGCCGTAACGCCGCCTCTCTTCGCTCCGTCGATCGATTCCCGATCCCCGATCCCCCGCCCCCTCCTCCCTTGAAATCTTGGAGGTTCATTTTCTGATACGATTTCTGGTTTTTCTTGTTTGTGCCGCCTGCAGTTGGCAAAGGCTACTGGTTGAAGCAGTAGGCGATGTCTCCTACGCAGGTTCGGCTCCGTTCGATCTCTGTAGGAAGGAAGCTGCTTGTTTGCTTACTGGTGGTGTGTCGCTGTTCCATGCTTTGATCCCTTCCACAGATTCCATGTATCATGAAATCTCGTTAACCTAAAGGAATTACTGTACTCACATGTATTTCTTTTTGTAAAGGATGCTGATTATCTTCCTAAAGGAAATTCTTCATTGAATTTTGTTAACCTTTGGCAGCCTAGATGGCTCGACTAGATCTTGCATATGCATATTTGGTTTTCCTTTTTCATGTTTGTCGGGACATGATTAAGATTGATATCATATATTGATTATTACATTCCTCGATTCTGTCAATAGTTCTCTTATTGATCTTTAATCCTATGATAATGACCTAGATAACTGTATGTACTTTGCAACTTTTGAAATTGTCAGATGAAAGGACCTTCTGGTGAACAGATTCAAGATTTTCACGACAAGATCAGTGAGAAATTTGAGTTTGTGGCTCACCATAAGGGTGTTCATCGGTTCTGCTTTACTAACAAGTCTCCTTTTTATGAAACCATCGACTTTGATGTACACGTTGGCCATTTTACATTCTATGATCAGCATGCAAAGGACGGTAGGACTCTGCCTTTTTTCTGTTTTCTTGTCTCTTGAACTGACGAACTTTACAGAATATACTGCGTCTCTTTTTTATCTGCTATGAATGTATCTGCAGAGCATTTCAACCCATTGTTGGAACAGATAGGGAAGCTGGAGGAGGCTCTCTACAACATTCAGTTTGAGCAGCATTGGCTGGAGGCTGAGACTGAACGTCAAGCAATTGGTAAGATATTTTATGTCAAGTCCTGTTGCTAATTATCGCAGTGGATTCCAACCCTGTTTCATCTCTGATGGAAATAACTTTCCTATTTAATGCTGAGTGGACCACTATAGCTTTCTTTGACTCCTGTTATCTCCTAAATCTCAAAGGTTCTCACAACCTCTGCTCTTACTTCAGAAGTAGATGTCTCACAAGACAAGTTAAAAGCTATTTCTAGAGCCTTTGACAAGCTCCTTTTATCCATCTGATTGACGTAACTAATCGGTTTTATGATCCTGAAAATAGTAAAACCTTCCTAACTTGGCAGCAGCTGAAAAGGCGGACTTAGAAAACAAAGCAGGCAACAAAAAAGAAGATGCGTGCTTGGTGTACTGGGTTTCAAATGGTCATGGGTTTTGTTTACTTGTGTTATCTGCTAGATGTTTTGAAGTGTGTCTGATCGCCACACGAAATGGAATTGGGATGACCTTGCTAAT
Organism: Eucalyptus microcorys; assembly: GCA_014182515.1. Taxonomy (NCBI): domain Eukaryota; kingdom Viridiplantae; phylum Streptophyta; class Magnoliopsida; order Myrtales; family Myrtaceae; genus Eucalyptus; species Eucalyptus microcorys. The sequence goes on from CM024572.1 coordinate 26,879,766, forward strand.
TAAATATTGTGTTCACTAACCGACGATACATAGATATTGGGTTCAATGAATACTCATTCTATGATGATTTGTGATCGCAGTGAACGACGCAATGAGCAGAAGGGCAGTCCATAAGGCTTTCTTCGAGTCAGCAGCACTTATTGGGGCAAGTGTTCTCCAAGTTTACCTGCTCCGCCGCCTTTTTGAGAGGAAGCTTGGTTTCTCTCGAGTTTAACATTGATACTGTCGGATGACGCTAAAGTAATTAGAGATTTTTGTTACCGACGCCAGTCTTCGGTTCTTTCTTTAAATATCCATAGAGACATGTATAGACAAGGAAACTGTTTACTTTGTGAAAAGGTCATATGATAGATGACCTTGAGGTGAAAAAACAGAATGCGTCAGGCCATGAAGAAAAATTGGGCATTCTACTAGGTTCCATCGTTAAGTTCATGGCAATTACAACTTCTTCCTAACTAGAGTGAAGCTCAAATCAAATTGAAGCAAAGAGAAGGAAAAGATGTGAGGAAGAGAGCTTTGTTTTATTTTGTTGTTTGGTAAGTAGGACAGCCATAGCTCCATAGTTTTGGAATTGCATTTACTGGGATTGGAACCTTGGTCTCATTCTTGAGGTCTTTGGCGGTGATTGTGTAACATAAGTAGCTTCCGCACCATTAGTAGGGGGGATATTAGAGCCATGTCATTCATATCAGTTGCGGGAAAAAGGAAGAGAGGAAAAAGCGGAATGTCGATTGATCCTATCAATTTGTGGAATTTTATGGACTACATCAATGATGTATGAATGTGTGGAGTTAATCGACTACATCAATGATGTATGGAAAAAGAGGCCATAGATAAAGCTGGTTCATGACTGCAATCGTCGTTTCACATGCACGAAATTTAGCAAACTCATGTTCTTTGAGGAACGCACGACATCAAAGACATTTTTGTTACTTCCATTGTCGATATAAGACTAACCTTTCCTAAAACAAATAAGGGCAAGATTGTGCCTTTCTCCTTATGAGATCAGGATTATCAATATTCGAAATTGCCATTTGAACAATCCCTACGCAGAAGATTCGTGGAGATGACCTTTCCCATGTCTAAGGGAGTTGACACCTTAATTCCTATAAAAGAGAAATGACAAACGCATATGGCTATGACTCACGCTGTTCCCCCAACCAGAAACATCCGTTAGCATGATTGATGACAGAGGAAAGGGTCACAAGCTCGTATCTATAATGTCTTCAACAACGATGGATAACAATAAATTAAACCAGATTGAAAGTAGGCGTAGACATTTCACAGACAGATCCAATTCACAAATACAGAAAGCAGACAATTAATAAATTAACAATAGAACTAAGCAGAGGAAGAGAGAGAGAGAGAGACATAGGCAGAGACAGAGAGAACTGCTGATAGATTATAGTAAGCATGACGCGTCATTATTTTACTCATCTCCACAAACCCCACATTTACACCACGAGGAGCTATTCCTGCAAGAATAACAATGGCTCTAAACTGTTTGTATCTTCTTCAAGTGAACATTCTGGGGCTGCTTTAGCCTAACAACGCGCGTCTCTTTTGGAAGCTCCTCGCCAGAGAACCTAGTCAAGATTCTGCTGGGCTCTGAATGCAGCAAAACCATTTCTTCTGCGTGCAACAAAGAATTCACGGTAAGAGAGCGAAGCAGCAAAGGTTGGGAGAATGAAAACAAAATAAATAAATAAATAAAATCTACAGCAGCAGACTTGTTCACAGACAATTGCGTCCAACTCAAATTCAATTCCTGCTCGCACTATAAAGGATAATAGCATCTTTCGGATGGTCATTTTGAATGATTTAAATACTAACGAGCAAGTAGTGCCCAACCTGCTTAGTTTTTATGACACTGTCAAATCAATTTCTTTTACCCTATCTGCAAGTTTGAGAGTTCTATCTTCCATTTCTACATTTTCATCAAGACTAGCATAGCATATAAGAAAGTTTAAATTTAATTATTAGACAGGTTAACTACTACATAATTGGAACCTTAATATATTATCGTAGAACAAATGACTGCAATAATTAATGCATCCTACATAAATAAAACAGTTTGTTCCCAGGCTCCTAAGAAACAACTTACCGTTGGAGGTCTGCTCGGATCAACAGTGTTTGACTTGAGGGTTGGCCTTTGCCGGAGATTCGGGCTTGCCACCCGTCTTTTTTTCATCCCTTGCCTTGTTAAAGATGACAGTAAACCCCTCCGCTGAAGCTGGGTCATTCACATCCCATTCACCAAACTTTGGCAATGGCTGACCCTTTTCCTGTTGGAACAAGAAACAGATTGTTGAATGCACAAAATCTCCACCTCACTTCAGTCTCCACACGAAACATAAATATGGGACTATGGACTAAATAAGGTGCACAATGAAACTTGCCAAGATAACAATTATAAGCAGAACAACTTCTTATTTTCTTAGACCACACGGTGTATATGTTAAAACATCATCTAGAATACAGAGGAGCTCTTTCTTGAATTAGACAAATGGAGAAATAGCTATATTGAATAAGCTGCACAGTGCGACGATAAGAATGTTCACAATCAACGATGAAACCAACAGAACCATAACCTGGATCTGAAAGAAGTTAAGATGCCCTTAAGCAGTAGCAATTCTGATTCCAAGAAAAAGCAATATGAGTACCTCTCTCTATAATTAAGAAAAACAATAATGATCATTTGATCGAATAATCTCCAGGGTCCATTCACTGCTTCAACGATTCACATACATGGCAGGTTGCTTTAATCCCTTAGAGAAACTGGATAGCATGCAAGTATAAAGTTTCCTTTTTTAGAAAGCTATAATCAGATATGATCCTCAGTCCTATCACATAAAAAGGTAGAGGAGTTCGTTTCACCATTCAGGCTTGCCGTGAATGGCGACCCAGATTCAGAATAGACCAGATCATCCTAATTTCTCGGAGGAAAAAGGTTGAAGCAGTCAAAAAACCATAACTCAAGTACTTCCTCCGTTCAAAGTAATCGCGCCACCAGACCCCATTACGCATGATAATCTTCTCCCAAACAGGCTCACCTCAGTCAAAAAAATTTCAAAACCCCGAAAACATGCCAAACTAATCAATCATCTCCCAAAAAATCTACTTCCTCACCCAGATTTTTCCAAAGTGAAAATGCTGGAAAAAACGAGATTTCGAGGGAGGGGGGAAGAAAATTGAAGATGGGAGGGATCAAAGCATGGAACAGCGACACACCACCAGTAAGCAAACAAGCAGCTTCCTTCCTACAGAGATCGAAAGGAGCCGAACCTGCGTAGGGAGACATCGCCTCTTTGCTTCAACCAGTAGCCTTTGCCAACTGCGGGCGGCACAAACAAGAAAAACCAGAAATCGTATCAGAAAATGAACCTCCAAGATTTCAAGGGAGGAGGGGGCGGGGGATCGGGGATCGGGGATCGGGAATCGATCGACGGAGCGAAGAGAGGCGGCATTACGGCGGTGAATGCTGGTGAGAGGGGTGGCGACCTCGAGGCGAGTGGACAGGCGGAGGTTCCTGGGGAGGTAGACGAGGGCGAGCCGAAACGCGACCGACGCGACGAGCCATGTCCAGAACCCCGAGCGTGCGCGCTTTTGCTTCTTCGTCTCTATCTACTGCTTCGTCGTTGTCGCCGGCGCCATCGAGCTCGTCGTTTCTCTCTCCTCCATTTTCACCGTCGTGGTTCGACGCGTTGGCGTCGGGCGCGTAGGCGGAGGCGGAGGCGGAGGAGTCGGGGGCGACGGACTCCGACGCCAACGGAGGCAACCGGCGGAGGGGCATCGGCGTCAGAGTAGGGTTCAAGGGAGGAGGCGGAGGCTGCGTCGACGTCAGAGTCAAGGGCGACGGAGGCAACCGGCGGAGGCGGAGGTGGAGGGTCGTCGGCGTCGCGTTTCGCTGGAAGAGAGGCACGACTTCGCGGAGGGGGAGAGAGAGAGCAGAGCGGACGTCGCGAGAGGGAGGCGGAGGAGCGTCGGCGGCGTCGGCGTCGGCGTCGGCATCGGCGTCAGGGTGGGGGCGATGGAAGCAAGCAACCAGCGGAGGCGGAGGGGAGAGAGACCGAGAGGAGAGAGAGGAGAACGGGGAGAGAGACAATCTGCAGAGGTGAAAGAGGTGCGAAGAAACAAAAACCCTCAGTCTCTCTCCGAGAAAATATTGGGTACCCTAATAGTGCCACGTAATCGGTGCTCTGAACGATTCATTGCGTGACACCCGTCCGTGTGTCGACCACGTCGTCCACTTCTCCGTTGCGGCGGTTCCGTCTCTCTCCTCTCTCTCCTCACGGTAAAATAAGGGCGGGCTCGGCTTGGCTCGGCTCGGCTCGCTGCGAAAGAAAAGACAGTCACGACTCCCGCCCAAGAGATTTCTCTCTCCTCGCTTAAATTTTCTGCAATTTTCTCTCTCACTTTCTCTCGCGTTCTCTCTCTCCCCTCCGCATCCGCTGGTTGCTTCCATCGCCCCCACCCTGAGGCCGACGCCGCCGACGCTCCTCCTCCTCCCTCTCGCGACGTTCGCTCTGCTCTCTCATCCCCCTCTGCGAAGTCGTGCCTCTCTTCCAGCGAAACGCGACGCCGACGGCCCTCCGCCTCCGCCGGTTGCCTCCGTCGGCGTCGGAGTCCGTCGCCCCGTCTCCTCCGCCTCCGCCTACGCGCCCGACGCCAACGTGTCGAACCACGACGGCGAAAATGGAGGAGAGAGAAACGATGAAGCGAGACGACGGAGACGAAGAGCGAAGCGCACGCGCTCGGGGTTACGGACATGGGTCGTCGCGTCGGTCGCGTTCCGGCTCGCCCTCGTCTACCTCCCGAACCTCCGCCTGTCCAACCGCCCCGAGGTCGCCACCCCTCTCACCAGCATTCGCCGCCGTAACGCCGCCTCTCTTCGCTCCATCGATCGATTCCCGATCCCCGATCCCCCGCCCCCTCCTCCCTTGAAATCTTGGAGGTCCATTTTCCGATACGATTTCTGGTTTTTCTTGTTTGTGCCGCCCGCAGTTGACGAAGGCTACCGGTTGAAGCATCGGTGATGTCTCCCTACGCGGGTTCGGCTCCGTTCGATCTCTCGTAGGAAGGAAGCTGCTTGTTTGCCTACGGTTCTCCTTTGCTGTTGCTCGTTCTCGGACCTCTCGCCGTCGAAAGGTAAATACCGGAGTATAATCGCCGACGCATTTTGAAGGCTAGGTTGATTGTGAGCTTCGCTGGTTATCTCGCTAGAATTGAACTAGATTTATCCGGCGTTATCGAAGCGGAGGCCGTGGCTTGTGCAATTATGATCCTTTAAGAATGGCCGCCACCACATCTCTCCTTGAATCCTCCATATTCGACCCGTCATTGACGATGCCAAGATTATGTGGGGACTCCATCACCCATACCAGACCATCATAGGGAAATCATGCGGAGAGCCAAGTTCTCAGTGGAAGTCGGTAAAAATGTGTCTTGTGGTTCCCGATTTTGAAATTTATGGATATGGAAAAAATTTGGAAGGACAGAGAAGTTTTTGAAGAACTTCTTCGAGTATTTGGCGATTCGATTTTGCCGACGCATTATATGAAGTGCCGATTATTCAGTTACTTTTTTGGCGCTTCGCCAGAATGATGGCGGCGACAGATGACTTCGTGGAGGCGGACAACGCGGAGGCCATCATCTCCAGGATCGAGCACAAGTCCCGCAAGATCGAGAGCTTGGTCAAGCAGTAAACTTCCCCTCCTCGATCCCTCTCTTGCCGCCTTTCCGTCCGCAATTTCGCCGGATTGATTTTGAGCTGACCCACCTCCGCATTTCCTCGTGTTTCGTTTCGTCGCATGCAGGTCGAAGCTGGTGGAGGCTCTCAAGACCGCCCTCGAAGGATCGCCTCCGAACACGCGGGACGAGCGACGCAAGGTTCGCCCTGTTTTTTTTGGTGGGTGTTTGCTGCTTGTATCGGTAGATCTTTCCGGGTGGTGAAGTCGCGGTCTTTGCAGTCGGCGAACTGGATAGTGGTGCACAGAGCGATAATGGCGATGAAGGATCCGGACGCCCTGTTCTCTTCCCCGGATCCCGAGTACTACAACATCCTCATGAAGTGAGTGTTGCGCTGTCTTTTCCTGTTTTCCGTACATGTCATTGTCGATGCTTGTTCGGATTTATTGCTTCGTGTTTGCTTAGTAATCTTTACTGTGGAATTGAAATGTTTGGAGTGATGGTAGCAATTTAAGGCATAGGGGATGGTTTTCTTGTTTCCATTAAGTTTGTAGCGCTTGAAGGCACAAGTGATATCAATGCCGAAATGCCACTGTGTGTGGGGGGTTTGTGAAGGGCTTAATCTTTTCACTCAACTGTCTTGTTCTTTCAATGGGACATTTGAGTACTCCTGTAGTCCCTTGATACAGATTAACATAAGGATCATGGGCTCATTGGGTAGTGACGATTATGCCTAATGATTATCGGTTGTGAAGGGCTTAATTATTGAGCTGTTTGTTGTGGCTGCAGCTTTGGGTAGAGATATTTAATAAAGATCAAGAATTCATGGGTGATGTAATGACTAGAAACAGCAAACTATCTCTTCAGTTCATTGGTTTATCTGTGTCATCAGGGTTGGCACGTTAGGATCTCTGAAGACTTCACGTTTTTTTTACCCCAACGACTTAGTTTGATATTCATTTTCTTATTTCTGGTGTTCAAACCTACAGATAATTGGGTGAGAATAACTCAAACTAATGAAGTGATCTTGGAAGAATTACCATTTATGAAATTTGACCATAACTTTGCTAAGGAATAGCCTACCACTTTGGTTTAGGTTATCAGTTTCTCAATTTTGCTTATGAAGAATAGGTTGTGCCAGTAACTACTATTAATTGTATGCTTTGGCTGATCATAGTCTATCTATTTAAGGCCTTGTTAAAATGTTTGTGTTGTTGTATTGTGAATTCACTGAATTATGCTACTTGTGATTGCTCTACTTATTTGCTGACACCCCATTTTTTGAAGGAACAAACCTTGTTAAACTATGCAAGGCAGTCAAGTTAGAGTGTATAGGGATTCCTATTCCCAAAGAAAAGCCCTTTTAGAGGCTATGCTCAGACTAAGCTGGACTTTCTTTATTGCTACAATGTGATTTGTATTAGGCATTCTAGTTGCCTCTTCCCAAGGATCGGTACCAATGCTTTGTTTGGGAAGGAGGGGAGGGGAAGGAAAATTGGGGTAAAGTTTGAAACTTTGGCGCAGAGAGGACAGAAATTTAAATTTTCTTTTCATTTTCATCCCATCCTTGCCTTCTAAACGAAGTATAAGAATGATAGACTGGAGAGGATAAGGTTGTCAATTTGGAATAGATGGTAAGATATGCTCAATGATAGTTGCTCCTGTCCTGGGGTTATATGTGTTAATGCTTGGGGTGGTTGTGGATCTAGAGTAGCAGAAGCAACTCCTGGTTTAGATTGTCTCAAAACTATGATGACGTGTAGCTTTCCCTGAATTCTAGACAAGGCATTTCATAAATTTTATCGACAAAGTCCTTATTGGTTGCTTCTTTGTTGGTTGTATTGAGTGCCAAAATCTAGCCATGCAATCTAGTCCTAAAAGATCTCCTTTCTAGATCAAATCCCTGAGACTTCTGAGTAGGTTGATCTAATGGTATTTCTGTTATGAGTGATTGGAAGGAGAGGAATTAAATTGACAACTTTTGGGGTTAGCTTGATCTCAAGGCCGGTTTCAAGCAGGAGTAGAATAATTTTGTTTCTGCAGGATTCTGGTTTAGATTCCATTTTCACCAAGGTGCCATACTCTATTGGCTTGCCATAGTCTTCACAACTCAGCCAGAAAAAAAGTAGTACCATGTTCATTCGTCTCGTGTGTTCTTCTCACTCACTGAATTTTGGCATATAATGATCATACAAGACAATTGCATGCTGTTTTCCCCAGTCTCCCTGCAGTAATGTATTTAAAATTCCTTCCTGTCCATAACAGTGTCATTTGACCAGATAAATTGCATTTGATAGCACGATACTTTTCTTTCTGGTTGGAGAACATGTTCCTTCTTTTCATCAGCACTCGAAACCTATCTTATTCTATGGATACTACAAATGACTTATTGGCTTGTCAATGCTTAAGACTGGCTTAGAGCATTATCTAACTCTCCTTGGAGAATTATATGCAAATACTCTGGGGATGTTTCTTTATCGCTATTGGTACTTGAGTTAGTCTAAACTGACAAGATGGTATCCAACAAAAATTGTCTTGAGGTCATCGTCAAAGTACTTGAATGTTCTTACGGCTGTGAACATCGTCATTTAGGACTGGTTATTAAGTAGATGGGATTTGATGGCATCCGTTGTTTGCCTTATGTATGTACGCTTAACATGTATTTTACTTTGACCTTCAGGCTCATCATGCAACTATGGTCTCATGACCAGCAAATTGAGCATTGTCTTCTAATTTTACCATGGTTAACTGAGATTAAAGGTAGATATATTTATTGACCAGTTGGTTTTGTTGTTTGGCTGGCCAATAAGTCCGATTCGAGGAGAGCAGAGTTTCCCCATGTATTATTTATTCCTCATCTGATCATTACCATCTTGCTTGGATTACCGTTATTGTTAAGGCCTTTGATGGAGTTAAACATGCATTCCTTCTCTAGTGAGTAGTAAGAGAATTCAGTGTGCAAATGCTATCGCTGTTGTAGTTCGTGTGTGCTACGTTTCGTTCGTTAATGCCTTCTTCTTTTCCCACGTACAGCATATCTGCAAAACCAGAACCTACCTCATTAATTTGATCCTCTCGTTGCTTGCCAGATACTTGTACAGAGGCTTGTCTACAGGGGATCGCCCCACCTATGACCAGTGCCTGCGGATTCACGAAAGACTTACGGAGAGGGCCGGCTTGGGGTGCATACTTCGTTCCCTAGCGGACACCACAAATACAGTATGATGATTATTGCTATTGTGATCTGAAGAGAGAAAAGTGCCCACTGTATGATTCCTCGCCTCCCTTTCCTGTAGATTTGGGCTGCGGTGTATCTGTCATTGACATGAATGTGATCGGTATTACACTTTATTACAAAGTATCATCTCTGAGTCCTTACAAAGCTAAACTTGCTTCGGATTGCCAGAGAACATGCATTCTATCATTTCGAGGAGTTGAGCAATTGTCTACCCTTGAGATTAACTCAACACAAACATGAGAAACTTTTGTTGCGGACTTAAGTATGACTAACTGATAATTAACAGTTTAGACTGCATCCAAATTTCACGTAGACGATTCTGCGTCGTCACTTGGGGACTGAGACAGTCGAAAGCAACATTTTGATTAAGTCCAGTTTTGTCAAACTAAAATAAAATGAAATCTCCATAGCTCATCTTGGTAGCTGACTTCTGTGCATTGATTGTACAAGGAGGACGAAATGGCCATTGTTACATGACAGAGGTGATGTGTAGAATCTTCGAAGTCGTAAAAACCGGGTCAAATACAAGCCGAAACATATGCATGTGTTCTAAACCATCTTTTCCACTTCTTGAAGCCACCTTATGGGAAAGGTACTTCATGTATCAGTCACCCAACCGATGTGCACTATGTACCTCATCCTACTCAATCGATGCTTGAATTTCTGAAATCTTTCACTTTCGATCGGTTTATTACACCTTAAGTCGCCGTCATATGCCATGTGATGTAACTACTTGCTCTACCAAATGGGCTGGTCAGGAAATTGACTTTAGCATTCCAGAAACCTAACCAGTTTACTCCTAGACCAGAAATAGCGATTGAGATATATTAAACACTGTCAGTATTCTGATATGGTCATTGCCTAATCATAGAATGTGACCGCCATGTACGAATGAATGGTTAGGGGAAATCATACAACTCTTGCCCGTGTTTCAGTAGTTTGCTCCTAAATTTACTTTCGAAAGGCATATTCTGTGTCACCCGTCAACAAATATCACAATTGAATTGCTTGAAACAGCTGATGACCCAACATGGTAGATGAATGATCTCATCATGATCTCATCATGATAGATCATGCTTGAAACAGCCATGATTCATCGACATTTGAATAGATTCGACAATCACCCACATCATGATAGATCATCAAATTACCTAAGTGAACAAGTTTCATGAACAACTAACGTTCACCTTTTCTGTTCCCTACATGTTTTCGACCTTAAAAACAGGGGGATAATGTATCGTCAGGATGAGCTGATACTCTTTGCTTTATGCCTTGGCACATGCCGCGTAGATGTCAGAAAAGCCATTAAGAGTGCAAATTGTTCAGTCCTTGTTGCATCTGTAGCCTTGCCCAAGGGTTGATGGATGGTCCAGACTGACTAAAAGGATTATGGACCGGCCCCATGGGGCCAATCACTGAGGCAGTGACTGAAGATGATGATGGAGGCAACAATGATGCCGAAGGAACAGACACTCGCTGACATGAAGGGCACATGGTGAGCGTGGTGGGAGGGTTCATATGCATGTAGAGCTGTGGGGAGAGCTTCAGTGCTCTGAGCTCCTGCACTTCCTTCTGCAGCCTCTTGTTTTCCTGTGTAAGATTGTCGCAGCATCTCTTAAGGTACTCGCAGTCCACCTCAGTTTGCTTCGTCTTAGTCCTACACCAAATTGGTAAAAAGAAAAAAAGATGTTACTGTACATCCTTATACAGAGCTACCCCACACAGATTGTTGGTGCCAAACTACAGTATGATAATAACACATTATCAGCTCAATCTAGTAAAGTATGAATAACAATCTTCAGCCCATTTCCATGTGATTAAGAAAATCAAGATGGCAGCTATTAGACAAAAGAATTGCACATTTGCTCAAACTTAACATAGAGAAGCTGCTTCATCAAACCAATTCTTTGATGCAAAAGACCCAACGTCATTATCCTAACCATAAACAGAGCTTTCCAGAGCTGCATTGTAAATCATGAGTGCATGAATCTAAACTGGGGCCCTCGCATAACAAAATTTTAGGTATTTGAGTACTCCCTAATAACTTCACTTCTTCCCCTGGCGGCTTAGAATTTATGAATCCCACATATCGGTGCTCCATACTAAAGTGAACGCGAAGTGTACTCCTAGATTAAGTGACAAGTCACATCACCGGACTCCCGCTACACGCTCACACACCTCGTGTGCAAGATGGCCCAACTGGGATACATGTGGACCCAAAGATTACATGCACTCACTATAAAGAAAAACAACAACTTCGCTGTCGAACTACCATCAAATGATTAAGAGAGAACCAACCACCCCCACCCCTACCCACCTCTCTCTCACTCCTGACATTTTTCTTCCACAATGATCAGAATGATGCAGATGAGACGCAGATGTAAAGCCATGTATTTAGGCAAAAAGAACTCAAAACTATCAATTACCTGGCACGCCTGTTCTGAAACCAGACCTCTACCTGTCTGGGACTAAGATTCAGCTGCTTGGCCAAGGCAAGCTTTTGCTTCTGAAACTCAAAACAATCTCCAGTTAAACTCATCGAAACCATCCCTTTATTACATCCAAAGGGAAACCTAAAGATGATCTCATTATTCATAAATAAAAATGAAAACCAATTTGTGATTCACACAGATCCAATCATTGCAAAAAAGAAAACAGGAAAAAGGTCTCAAATCCCCAATTCGACTGTTACCAGTAAATGACAACTACAAATAAACATCAATCTCATGACAGAAACGCACTTTAAATTCAATTTTTCCTACCAAACATCCATGTCAGGTTTATAAGCAGTGATTACATGCTCACGCACAATTAAAGAAAGCATATATTTATCAGTAATAGAATGACCAAAATTGCCACTCATAGGGTTAAGAGTGTTATGCTCTTTAAATGTCTCCTCTAGCACCAATGACTGTTCTCTAGACAGCCTGAGCTTCTTCCTCGCTCCATCTCCTCCACTGCCATCTTCTTCAATGCTCTCACAAGAGCACGAAGTTCTCTCAGCCTAAACTTCATTTTCTCCATGCGGGTCTCTCTCACTTCTCTTCCCACTTATGCTCAACACGGTGCTGTTAGATGATGAGACATGATTATCATCATCCAAATCCACCACCGGTATGTCTCAGTTGACGCCGATTCCACCGAAGAATGGCCTTGTTTTGGAGTTTGTTTCTGAAAGTTGATGAATACAAATCAGGATTTGATATCTAAGGCCAATGAGGAAAACGCTCCTCCAAAACTTAATTGAGTTTTTAAGGCAAATCTCACACTTCAACCTCCTTGAACCACAAGACACATTTTACTGACTTCCACAGAACTTGGCTCTCCGCAGATTTCCCTATGATGGTCTGGTATGGGTGATGGAGTCCCCACATAATCTTGGCATCAGTCAATGACGGGTCGAATATGGAGGATTCAAGGAGAGATGTGGTGGCGGCCATTCTTAAAGGATCATAATTGCACAAGCCACAGCCTCCGCTTCGATAACGCCAGATAAATCTAGTTCAATTCTAGCAGATAACCAGCGAAGCTCACAATCAACCTAGCCTTCAAAATGCGTCGGCGATTATACTCCGGTATTTACCTTTCGACAGCGAGAGGTCCGAGAACGAGCAACAGCAAAGGAGAACCGTAGGCAAACAAGCAGCTTCCTTCCTACAGAGATCGAACGGAGCCGAACCTGCGTAGGGAGACATCACCGACTGCTTCAACCAGTAGCCTTCGCCAACTGGGGGCGCACAAACAAGAAAAACCAGAAATCGTATCGAAAATGGACCTCCAAGATTTCAAGGGAGGAGGGGGCGGGGGATCGGGGATCGGGAATCGATCGACGGAGCGAAGAGAGGCGGCGTTACGGCGGCGAATGCTGGTGAGAGGGGTGGCGACCTCGGGGCGGGTGGACAGGCGGAGGTTCCTGGGAGGTAGACGAGGGCGAGCCGGAACGCGACCGACGCGACGACCCATGTCCAGAACCCCGAGCGCGCGCGCTTCTGCTTCTTCGTCTCCGTCTTCGCTTCGTCGTTTCTCTCTCCTCCATTTTCGCCATCGTGGTTCGACGCGTTGGCGTCGGGCGCGTAGGCGGAGGCGGAGGAGACGGGGGCGACGGACTCCGACGCCGACGGAGGCAACCGGCGGAGGCGGAGGGCTGTCGGCGTCGCGTTTCGCTGGAAGAGAGGCACGACTTCGCGGAGGGGGATGAGAGAGCAGAGCGAACGTCGCGAGAGGGAGGAGGAGGAGCGTCGGCGGCGTCGACCTCAAGGTGGGGGCGATGGAAGCAACCAGCGGATGCGGAGGGGAGAGAGAGAACGCGAGAGAAAGTGAGAGAGAAAATTGTAGAAAATTTAACTGAGGAGAGAGAAATCTCTTGGGCGGGAGTCATGACCTGTATTTTCTTCTACAGCGAGCCGAGCCGAGCCAAGCCGAGCCTGCCCTTATTTTACCGTGAGGAGAGAGAGGAGAGAGACGGAACCGCTGCAACGGAGAAGTGGACGACGTGGACTGACACACGGACAGGTGTCACGCAATGAATCGTTCAGAGCACCGATTACGTGGCACTGTTAGGGTACCCAATATTTTCTCCTCAGTCTCCCATCCAAAAATTTTTCAAAATGGCGCCTGACACGAGGACACGTGTTGTCCTCTGAGAGCCTTCTTGTTTGCCAGGCTGGAACGTCTCACCTAATATTTTCTCCCACCCACCCCCTCCCTCCCCTGGGAACAACATATGTAGAAGGTAGAGATGGTAAATCGGGTCTAAAACCCATATTTAATTTGTACAAATCATAAATAAAAATCGGCTTAAGTGAGTCTAAGAAATAAGTGTCTAACATTTTAATGGGTTTGAAATGGGTTAGTCTCAACTTATTTAAGATTGTTGGCCGACCCATTTCAAATTCATATGGAAAATAGAGAACTTTATCGCTGGTCTTCTAATAATAAAGAAAGCGCCCAACTCATTTAAGATTGGTGCAGTTGAAGATGTCATTTTTAATTTTTTGAATTATTTTATTTTATTTTTCGTTCTTTTCCTTTTTTTTTTTCTACGAAGTTTGGCGAGGATTGCCTACCAACCCTTACCAGCTACTGCCAAGGGCCGACCGACCATCTCCAAGACCAAGGAAGCAAGTCAAGATATTGATGTGTTAGAAGTTAGAGCTTAATATTTAAATGCATAATGGTTCACTTTCAATTTTATACCAATCAAACTTCATGAGAACTATTCACTTTATATTTGAGGTAGAACCTAACTCTCATACCATGTTATTTGACTTATAGGGGTGGACGCACAAAACAAAGGCGCATAATTCGACTTTGATACTGTATTAAAAAGTTCAATCTCCTTCCAACTATGAGAGACATGTGTATATAAACTCCAATGTCAAGGATGTTTTGTCACCCTCTTTTATGTGCAAGCCGGATTAGGTGTGACACATGAAATTAGTTAGTATTGGTGGATGCATACACTAAAGGGCGGAATCTTTTCTGATACCATGCTTGGCAGTAGTCTGACAAGATTTGACATGTTTAAAATCCAATGCAAAATTATAAGCTTATAGCTGGAGAAGACCGTATGTATATAATGGAGAAAATATTAGCTGCACTATCAAGCTATTTGTGATATTTCAACACATGCCAACTTGATTAGAGTGGCATGTGAAAAATTTGACTAGTATGGTGGACACACATGTGGAAGGAAATAAAACTTAACTCTGATATCATGTAAATTTTATAGGATCATTGTCAATTATTTTAAAAATTTAAGCCTTTAATTTGGAGTTTCTAACACTTTCTTGCGTTGCTTTCCTTTACTTTATCTGGAATGCTAGGAATTGTTGTTTACATGACACTTCCTATGTTGTTAGTGTTGACGTGACTCTTTAGAGGATCAAAAAGGCTTTGCAGGGTCGTTTCCTTGATTCCTCTGCTATTTTTTTGAAAGTAAATTTTCCCTCGATATATTTGGGTCTTTGCGTCGGAATTGAGTTGTTGGTGTTGTGTAGTTCATGACCCTGTTTGGGGTCTTGGTGTTTGCGTCGCTCGCGAGCATGTAGCAGGATTGCTCCCCCTGCTTTTGGTTTGTTTATTTCTGACCTATCTAACGAAAAAAACATTGTTTTAAGATGGAACAATTTTAATTAAAATTTAAAGAAAAAATGAAAAACGAGAATTGGGACAAAGAGAGATGGTTGTTAATACAGCTATAGTGAGGGAGATTTTCCTAACGCGACAAAATTCGGTATCTTTTCGATCTCCGTCGGTTGGAGATGCATAATTTTCCATTTTATAAACTCATCTTTTTCATTGTCTTCTTCAATCTTCAACCATGAGAGGATTTGAGTTAGTCTCACCCTCCCTTCCATTTATTTTAATTTTCTTTGAGTTTTTATGTATTTTTCCTCTTTTTTTCTCTCCCGATTTAGATTTGGGAGTTGTGCCCTCTCGATCTAGTTCTAAATTTGGGAGTTTGAGCTCTTTAAATTTAGTTCTAAATTTTGGAATTTTTCTCTCATGGTTTAAATTTGGGAGTTTAATAATGTTTACGGAGATTTGACACTCCCGTACTCTCTCTGTGTGCAGGTCCTATGCTTTCAATTTCAATGATGATTGTAAGAGCTTTGGCATCTCGCTAAGCTATGAAGATTTATTCTTCCCAAGGTTAGATATGTGTTTATTCAACCAATTTTGGTTGTCTCCATATGGTGATGGTATAGAGGAAGTTGAACTTAGGCATGCACTACCAAATGACAATGTCATAGTTATTGGAATATGAATTTTTAGCATGTGCACATCATTGATGATGATACAAGAACTAGTGATTGGCAATCAATTATTTTGCTTGACAGATTCGTTCTTTTGGAACAAGTGTGTACTTCATTCTGCTGGTGCTTTATTGATCCTCATTATTTTCTAGATTTAGCTTTATTTTGTAGTGTTCTAGCCTTTGCTGTGCTTCGATTTGCTTTATCATGAACGTTTATGTACTTCTTATGTATCATTTTGAGCTATAAATATAATTTTTTTTGACCAAAAAAAAAAAACTCGTCTTTATCATAAGTGTGACACTCCCGTACACCCAATGAGGATGGAGAGTAGTCACTAGGTTAGCGGGCATGGACGCCACACACACACAAATAAATGAGAATTGACTCATAAAGGCGCCTTTTGATGTAATAGTAAATTTTGCTTTGAAACTCTAAAGTTAAATGAGCCCAAGTTAGAGCACTGCCGGGATAATGACTTCCCTATATACCAAAAGACAAAATCATGAGGTTTGGTATGAGATGAAAATACCTTGAGTGAGTTAATCTTAGGGTGTCATGCCATCAAACATTTACCATAAACTAATTTTCTTCATATAAAAAATCTTAAACCCTCGACCAAAATTTACTATTTGTTAGTATTCCATCCAATATCCCATTAAAAATACACACGTATCAATGCACGTAGATTTTGCACATCATTTTACCGTCATGTATATCAACTCCGTTTTGCAATCGTATATCACGTGCGTATGTAGACAAAAGCTAAATTTGGGTCACCAGCACCTCTTTGGAATTTTTTTATTAAATTAAAATTGTTTAAAATAAACGTGTCACGGAATATTAATTTGAGTTTTTTTTTAATAATATTAATTTTTTTGGTTTGAAAAGATTCCGATTCCAAGCTCCAAAAAATTCTCGTACCTCGGATGATTTCTAGATCTTAGCCTCAACGTGTAGCCAAATAATTGCCTCTCGATTATCGGTACTTGTTTAAAAGAAAATGGTTGTGCCATTGAACGTGAAGCTGACAGCGAAACTGCTCGTGTTGCTTTCATTGGACGGTGTGGAATATGGCTTGTCTCTTAACAAACAATGGACCAAAAGAATAATCTCAATAGAATCAATGAAACCCCAAAGCAATCGTGTGGCTGTGATGTGTTCATGTCGGGCAGGTTGCATCAGTCAGACCGGGAGGCTGACAGCAAAACTACTCGTGTTGCTTTCATTCGACGATTGTCTCTTAGCAAACAATGGATCAAAGGAATAATCTCAATAGAATCAACAGATATGTAAGCCAGGTTACTTCACTCTTCCAGAATATATAAGAGTGAGCAAGCTTTCAAGAAACAGAAAGCACATACGATTGAATACACCAATGGGAGCGTGGTTGGGTTGTATTCTGGGGCTCATCCCACTTCTAGGTTGGTGCTTGTGGTGGTGGAATGAGATTTGGTACGTTTGGCCAGTCAAACGAAGATGTTCGGGCACCAATGCGAAGTTGCCGCCGGGACACATGGGATTTCCCTTCTTTGGAGAACTTTTCACCTTCCTCTGGTACTACAAGATTTTCCGCCGCCCGGACGAGTTCATAAACTCTAAAAGAAAGAAGTATGATCGCCGTTTGCAATCGAATCCTAGCTTGGATACTTGTGACTGAACTTGTGCAGCATTGTATATGAAACAACAAGAAAAACAAAACCAAGAGATAGGTTATCTTAGGTTTCTACTAATGTCTCTGTTCATGTTTCAGGTATGGTGATGGAGTAGGGATGTACAGGACTCACCTCTTCGGATCGCCTTCCATCATAGCATGCGTCCCATCAGTGACCAAGTTTGTCTTCCGAGCTGAGGACACATTTATCGCTCAATGGCCGAATGTCGATATTATGGGCATGAATTCTTTGGGGGCGGTTCACGGAAAGGCACATGACAGGCTCAGGAGCTTTGTCTTGAATGCCGTTAACCGACCTGATGCTCTTCGCCGTATAGCTGCTTTGGTACAGCCGCGTTTGGTCGCTGCCCTCGAGTTGTGGGCCCAAAAAGGCAAAATTGTTGCTTTCCATGAAACTAAGAAGGTGCAGTCCATCCCATAAGCTCCTTATCGGATAACTTCATCGTCCACATGATTAACGTTTTCCCGTTGGATTGTCTCAATGTTTTAGGAGTAATTCTTTAATTTTGTTCATCTTCTATGCTTACAGGTGACCTTTGAGAACATCGGGAAGCTGTTTGTGAGCTTTGAGCCGGGGCCACAATTGGAAAAGATCGATGGGTTATTTCATGACATGCTCAAAGGAATGAGAGCTCAGAGGCTCAATTTTCCTGGAACTGCATATCGCTGCGCTCTGCAGGTTCAATCGAATTGGAATCTTAAACTTTCTTCCGATCTAATAAGTTGGGCGAATGTAGTAAAATTCAAAATGATAAACTGAGTTTTCATTAATTTGCACAATGACTACTGCTCTGCACAAGAGTTTGAAGTTTTATTCTTGTCCAACAAATTCAATATGACACTATAGAGCAAAATGATCGTAACACCAAGAAAGCAATGTCGAGTTGAATGATCCTGCCTTTATAACTAAGCTACCCATTTTAAACCCTATATGATCAGAAATATTTCTCCAATCCAATATTGCAGGCCCGGAAGAAGGTTGAGGCTATATTCAGAGTAGAGCTAGAGGAGAGGAAAAGCCGAAGTGAAGAAACTATGACCGATCTTATGGATGAGTTACGACAAATCAAAGACGAGGAAGGCAAAAAACTATCTGACCAAGAAGTGCTAGATAACATCGTCAGCTTTGTGTTCGCCGGTTATGAGTCCACTTCACTGGCATCGATGTGGGCGATTTACTATCTTGCCAAGTCTCCCAATGTTCTAAAGAAACTCCGGGTACTGACGTAGTTCGACTTTGTAAAGCTTCGTTATCCATTGTTTCATTGCAGCTTGTGAATCTTGACTTGAATGGCAGGAAGAGAACACGTCCATTAGCCAAAACAAGAAGGGGGAGTTCATCACGAGTGAAGACATCTCGAACATGAAATATACTAAAAAGGTAAAATCATGGGAGAATTCTATAGTTTGTGCGACCACTTTTCCGAAAGATCTAAAAGGTTTTCGAAGATGACAATTAGTGACGAACAGGTGGTGGAGGAGACACTAAGAATGGCCAATATTTCACATTTTCTTTTCAGATTAGTCACAAAGGACATCGACTACAAAGGTACGAACTATCCAAGTCTTGCAGATGGAAAATCATAGCTTTTGCGTTATGGCCTGCAGCTCTACAACCGGATAGATCTTCAAATTATTGTTATCTTAGGACTGCCTTTTTAAGGCCATTTTGTGCCTATTAAACAGATTTTCCCTGCAATTACATTATTAGTTTGTACCGACTTAGATAAGTCATACCTACAAGAATTGTTGTCACATGCGATACACGAGTTGGTGCTGATTGCCGAGTCCTGTCCAGAGCAATTAAAGTTGGAGTTTTTGCAGTAATGATCCCGGAAATTTGTGCAGGTTATAGAATACCAAAGGGATGGAAAGTGATTCTGTGGCTCCGATACCTCCACACGAACCCGGAAAACTTTGATGACCCAATGTGCTTTAATCCAGAGAGGTGGAACGTAAGACTCGAATTATGTTCAAGGACAAAGCACTGTTTTGCCTTCTCCCTACTTTGTTCTTTTCGGGCAAACCTATGTAATACTTGGTCACGTTTTTCAGGATTCAGTGAAACCGGAGGCATACCAAGTGTTTGGTGGGGGATCGAGAACCTGTCCAGGAAACATGCTTGCGAGAATTCAGCTGGCTATTTTACTGCATCACTTATCAGTAGGATACAAGTAAGAAAAAAAGTGAAGCTTTTACTGACTAACTTTAGGAGAAGTTTCAATCTTTGGACCATAAAATTTACACAAATGTTTGGCAATTGAATTTTCAGGTGGGAATTGATCAACTCGGACGCAGACTTTGTCTATCTTCCCCACCCCGCACCAGTTGATGAAGTTGAAGTCAGTTTCAGCAAGTTATGAGGAATGATTCAACTGAAAAATATGTAGACTCGAAAGTCATACTTTCCGATCCTATGCTGTATCCAATTTGTTTCAACCAAAATATTAGAAAGAATTGCTGTTATATTTGTTGGTTCGTCTATGATAGGTGCGATTAAGATACACCGGTTCGTCTTGATGTGATATGATGGAGAGACAACTTTTGAAAGGATGTAAATGAAGTTATCTTTTGAGAGAAGTTGTGTAAATAACTTCTGAAAAAATAACCACTAATTATTGATAAGAGAACGAACGTTCTGAAAAGGTTCTCTCTCTTCACCTCCTCTCTCCTTAAAAAAAAAAAAAGCTTCCATTTCTACTTTGAGAAAACAAATGGCATTAATATTGTGGAACATGAATACTTTTATTGTATTCGGATCATCGTGAAGTTGTATCGTCCATTGTTCGCTAGTGATTTAACATACATTTAGGGGTAATTCATTTATTGCACATAAAAAGAGGTTAGTCGTTTCTTTTGCCGACTCTTTTTCCAATAATTGCAAAAGAAAAAGCTCGAAAGGAGCCTTTACATGGGAATCGGGTGATCCCCCAGAGAAAAAGGTACATTAGAGCTTAATATTGTGGTTAATGATGGCCTATGAAGGAACAAAACCAACCACTTTATAGTGGGATTAGTAGTCTAAAAGATTTGCTAAGACACTATGGCGTTTGCAGTAATTAAGTCTGTAATATTCCATATTAATACTAACATTTGACGGAGAATGCCGGCAAGGCACCGTAATTATATCTGGTCCTAGTTAATAACCAATATATTCAAGGTTTAATTAGAAAATTTAGAGAGAAAAAGACAAACTTTAGTCACTAGTCACTCCGGAGGAATGCGAATCATGTTTTCAATGTGAGGAGTGACTTTGATTACCTTTGATTAACTCAATTTCAATAATTTTAGCAAAATCATGGTAATGTGACTGAAATGACGAATCAGGACCCACAGGGTCGATTAGGTCAACCCGATTGACCTGACTCGGTGCGGCCC
Source organism: Eucalyptus microcorys (assembly GCA_014182515.1). Taxonomy (NCBI): domain Eukaryota; kingdom Viridiplantae; phylum Streptophyta; class Magnoliopsida; order Myrtales; family Myrtaceae; genus Eucalyptus; species Eucalyptus microcorys. Next base: position 26,900,503 of record CM024572.1, read on the forward strand.
ACTTTGGTCGAAGCCCAATTTGACCGATTGGACCTATTCAAGTGTGATGGCCAAAGCCATTGTGGCTAATTAGAGATAATCAAGGCCATCGAGAAGCCTTGGCCAACTCGATCAACCCAGGCTAGAATGATTGGACTCAAATCGATCTGATCCATCGGGCTGATTCTCAATTGGGCTCATTTAGCCCACTTAGCCAAGACATTAAGCTCAATTAGCAAAATATTAGGGGTGAGCATTAGTTTGGGTCAACCTTGGATCGGCCCAACTAGATCCATCCTAGGTCGGTTCCTAAGGGAACTGGGTCAGTCCTTGGTCTTGGACCATCTAAAACCTGCATTATATGAGTTGATTCTCGATCCTTGGATTTAAGGTTGGTTCATAATATATGTTGTATATTATATACTTTTGTCTACTCTAAATTCTAGCATAGTCTCATTTGTTCTCTTCACAATTCAATTTGTTGTGTAAATTAGAAAGTAAAAAGAAACATAACCCTAATTCAACAAAAGAAGAAGAAGAAAGAAACCCTTTTCACTCACCTCGGCCTTGCTCGGCCACTAGCTTTGGCCTTGCTTACCTCATTGCTCTCTACTTGCCTCTATTCTCTTGCCTCGTGTGTTCGTTATTATGGTTTATTGCTTTTAGCAATTGTAGACTTCTATTGTTATCTTATCTTATGTTTATGTTTGATAAGTGTTGGTGTTGTTCAATGTCGCCTTATTAATGAATATGTACTTTGAATTGTTATGCTTGTTCTTTTAAAGAAAACAAAAAAATGAAACAAAAAAAAATAATATGTTGGAATCCGACTGGACTCATAGGGCAGTCCAGTCCTCAATCCAAAAAATTGGAGACCAACACTGTGCAGATTAGTCTCTAGGTTAGGTGCTGGACTGGCCAAACTTGAACTATGCTTACCTCTACAAAATATAGTACATTTTAACAAGTGGAGGATCTTGTGTCAACCCGAATGGGATTGGCCCATTGGACTGAAGCCAAAGCCCAATCGGACCATTCAGCCCAATGGGCCTAACATACTAGCCCTTTAAGAAGCCAAGGTTGGCCCTCTCTCCCCTTGCCCCAGTAAGTACAAATTGCCATTTAGGACCAACTGCCCTTGCCATATCATCAATCCGTGAGAAAGCTAATCTAAGCCAATCATTAATCCCTTAATCTCGGCCATCTAAAATGCCATGTCATGGACTGGAGATGAAGCTTCGAGCATGATCTAAGAATCCTGGGTTCCTCCATATCTTCATCGTCGGTCTCTCCACCGCCAGCCATCACCATCACCGTCCTCCCCGTTGTCATTTCATCACGTGTCACTGGCATCACTCTTAGTGCCAAGCCACGGCGTAGCTCAAGTGAAAACACCTGAGGTTGAACCACATAAATTCATTTACTCAAAATGTCAGAAAACAAAAAATAAGCGTTGCCAGCTTATGATGACAGAATGACAAAAAATTGCTGTCAAATGCAACATTTACAAAATCTTACAGAGATTACCAGATGCTTATTTGAAATTTCTCTTGTAATTTGTCCCATGTCTTTTATTCCCTCTTTGTTCCATGATCCCTCGTATTCTATTATCGAACCACTTGCAGTTGCCTTTGAACATGCATGACTTTTCTTCAATGATGTCCCATATGTCTTGGGGCATCAAAATGCTCTTAGTTGTAGTTGTTAGCTCGAGCTCTGGCTCTGGCTCTCGTAGGCTCTGGCTCTGGCTCTAGCTCCGGCTTTGATTCTGGCTTTGGCTCCAGCTCTGGCTCTGTTGGCTCTCGCTCGGGCTTTGGACTTTTTTAGTTGAGGATGGTGAGGACAAACGCCCAAAACTCCATCCAAGTATGCCTAGCTCTGGCTTCATGGTCCCTTACGCCTGGCTCAGTTACGAACCTGGGCGCACTTGACTCTGATACCATGTTAAATTTTTTGAATGTGTGTGCTGCGGAAGCATGGTTTTGGTATTAGTTATAGTTTTTGGTTAGTGACGTGTGCAAGTGTATGATATAGTTTGTAGAGGATGGACAAGAGATGAGATAGGATAATTGAAGGACAAAGAACATGGGATATGGGAAATAGTTTCATTAGTTGGATAAAATAATTTTACAATAGTTGAAGGAGGTGTTGGTGAGGGAGCCACATGATGTGGTTTTTATGGTTAGCTCCCACCCAAAACATGGAGCACTTGCTCCTTTATATAAGCTGCCAAAGTCGGTGGAGAAGTCTCTAGACTTCTCTACAAATAGCTACTATTATTTTATAGTAACATAAGATGGAGTATTCTAGAACACACAAGAGATGGCAGCTTGAAGACTCTTCTAGAATTTATCTTGAATTTTCTAGCTCAAATCTATCTTGAAGTTTCTAGAATTGGATCACAAATTCCAACATTCTCAAATACACAAACCCATAAGCATTGTTATTAGCAAGAAATAGCCCAAGCAACTAATCCCACTGCGAGGGTGATGCGTTAGACAAACTTTCAAAAAGGATTTATGGGAAGTAAAAATTTCCCAAGTGTTACTTTTATCATTCCAAGAGGTTTGAAAAGGATCTAGAGCTGGGAAGACCTTTTTGTATAGGTAAAGTGGGGCTCACTTGGCACTTCCAAGAAAATCTGCTTTATACTCTTTCATGCGTACCACACAATTCAGCTTCTTGTCTTATATATAACATTCCAATTAACAGACCCAGCAAGGAAAAAAGGTACTCGTGATGCTTCCATTTAACTCCATCAGATACAAACCATAAAGTTGCAAGATGGGAATGCAAGATGGGAATGCATAATTGCTTACTACAGTGCAAGATTAGCCAGACAGAGCTAGAAGAAAATTTGGGAGTAAACATGACATTTTTCTTCAAGCAGCAAAGCTTACACAAATTATGCTTTCTCCAGGATCCAATCAGGGACTGAACCAGTCAATTGGTTTCCAGTCAGACAGCCAAACAGGATTAATTGATGCGTACTTTATGCACTCAAACTGAAAAACTATTAGAGTCATACCCCAAAAACGCACTAGTTAGCAGATTGAAAGAATTTGATTATTAGAGGTGTAGAAAAAAAAATCAGTTAACTCATGATATCAAAATAGAGCTTTCAGTTGGAGATGAAAGATAAAGAAAATCAGTGACAGAGGAAAAACTTGATCCTTGCACAATTTGGAGTGCAAGGGTTACCATAACACTAGTACACAAAGTTGAACATAATAAAGAATACTATCATACTAGCTTATTAACTATTTCCTTGCTAAATGTTCTTGTACTTCTAAGTCATAAAATAAATAATGAGGGAAGATGTGCCAATATCAAACAGTCAATTATTGGGCAGAAAAACGAAAAGATTATACCGTTGTTTAACAGTCCAAGAAGCTTAGTACTAAATTTCTCATCATTTTCAAGACTAAGGGTAAGACATCAAGGTCCTATCTGCAGACCTTCTAAATAGCATGTAAGAACTGCACTCACCAAACAATCCAGTGCCATTGTGGTGGAAAGAACCAAATAGAGAGCCTAAGGACTTTGCTGTGTTAAATCTCCGATACATCATAAAAAAGGCACACAGGACATGCACTAATTACACACACATTTAACTGTCAAATACTTGAGTAACACCGATCCATTTAATCTCTTCCGGCATAAACAAGTAACTCTATTGAAACTCGTAAATCATGCTCTTCAAGCAACAGAATATCATCGATCTATGTCTGCTCCAAGACTAGAGTCCCACCAAAATAAGTAGTTGACAATAATCATAAATTCAGAACCCAAATCATCGTAAAATTTGGGTGGTGAGATAATAACATTTAGACACGAGGACTTTAAGGGTTATAAACTGGACATGTTATTGCAGTCTAAGTTCTATTGATAGCTCAACTACTTTATGGTAAGAGTTGCCTACAGCTTGGCCACTGAAACAATTAGAGATTTTAGGTTCTTATACAAAATACAAAAAAGAAGCCTAGGTCCAGCATTGAAGCATTTACGTAAAATCTACTCCTGTCAGGTTGCTAAAGGAGCTAGGGATTTCGCCACTCAGTTTGTTCAAGCTGAGGTCTCTGCAAAACAATTGAATGGAAAAGAGACAAATATAATTAGAAGATAGTTTAAGCTGACTCACAGTGGACACTCTTTGAATATACATGGAGGATTGTACAAACACAGGCTACATAAATGAACCTACAGGTCCAGTTCAGAAGTTTAGACATACAGTTCAACTGCCAGGTGCCTATGCTTTCTACTAGACATTCATCACATAATATCCATGTTCATCAAATTGGTCACACAATATAAATATACAAAAATTCTGCTATAAATCAAATTTACAACTTGGAAATCTCAATATATATAACTAGAAATGCTACTCGGGCACCAAATTGAATGCATCCCCTGGAATGCAACACATTATAGTTCAAATCAGGGGATTCCATTTATCTAATGGGACCAAAACTAAAGCAAATCATAATGTACTGAACAGATCTCCTCATAACATTTTATTCATAAAAAAAGGGGTGGCAACTAAATACTAGGGTGCTTAGAAAGTAGATGATCTTGAGTGAATAAAAACTAAAAATAAAGTGAGGATTAAAAAAAAAAAAAAAAAAAAAGCCAGGAGGTTGATGCTGTAGTCAAATGTAATTATTGATGGAGAGATTACAACCTAGTCAAACCGAGAGAAAAGGAAATGGACTATATGATAAGCCACAGCAGAACCACAGAAATTCATTTACTCAAAATGTCAGAAAACAAAAATTAAGCGTTGCTGGCAGATGATGACAGAATGGCAAAAAATTCTTGTCAAATGTAGCATTTACAAAATCTTACAGAGATGACCAGATGAACAAGAAGACTTCACTTGTATAGGGATGCACTTGAAGCCATGCTCTCTTTCGAACTAAGGACACTATGGCTGACAACCATAGACAGTCGAGCATAATATTCTAGTTAGATATTTTGGGGCTGAGATTCAAGAATGTAAATCACTAGAAGGAAGGTTTCCAGACAATCAACCACTAGAAACCTTTATTCTGCATCAATGCTCTGAAGAAGTTAAGAAAACAAATCAAAGGAAAAGTAAATTAGAAGAAATGGGCACCACAACTGAAGTAAATAAGCCTCCATTCTTGTGGTTTCTACTCCTGGAGAAGTGAAAACAAAGAGAGAAAAGGTCAATATACTTCTGCGCAAAAATTTATATTCTAGGCAGAGGCCACAACCACCAGAAACTCAAATGCCACATCACGATTCACATTCAGCATTATCAACAGGAAAAATCAAAACACCATAGAAGTCAGTAAGGGAGCTTCAAGCATCTTAAATGGGTTCCCTAACTGCAGTCAATATTCCACCATAAACTAGTATACATTTCACTCATTAAGGGTAAAATTATCTATTCTGCTTGGAGCTTCAAAATCTGATGATAATTATAGAATATACAGCAGATCAACTTACTTTCTGGACAATGCTGACTTTTCAAACATGAGGCAAGCCCGCTTGTGGTAGGATATGAGATTCTGAGCAAGTCAATAAAGATTTTAATGTTACAATCATCATCATTTTGAATGAATACCTACATAAACAATTAAAATGCAGGTCCTTGGAAATCCAAATCTCTTGGTGAAAATTTAATCATAAACATACGCATTGTCAACCTGCCGATCTTGCGAACAAGTTGCAGTAGAGAAAGACAAAATCAACATTCAGTGGAGAAATAGAAATCTTGCATGCATGCAGGATTATGAGTTAATCATAACCGCACATTTGAGGGGATACCTGACTTAGACTGAAGGAAGTAGCACATACACATATTATACTTGACAATCTGAACCTCCAATAGTGAAGTTGTTGTATGATAGGTCACTACACAAAGAAATAGCCAACCGTTTCCAATATATCATCAATTTGAAGAATACACCGAAAGCCATTCCATCAAATGAACATTATGTACAAAAATGCAAACCAGCTGCAAAATATGGACAGGTAAGGCAAGTTGAAAGGTGAAAACATCACAATGTGATGAAAGTAATGTTTTTTTATTTTATTGAAGATGTCTTTTCTTGAATAACTAAAAGGAGAAGGATAAACTGGAGTCAATGGAGACTTTAGAACTAGTTGGAGTGCATAAATACATTTTTACCCAGTAACAGTATAACAGACATGATGTATAAGGTAAAGAGACAAAAATGGGACTGTGACTCCAACGAATATGCTTGTCAAGCGCTGCACTGGGCATACTGTCTGTTAGAAAAACAAAAAAAATTCTATCCCTTTTGTTTTCTAAATGTTATAGTTGCCATCCTGGTGTCCTTTAGTCACATCATGTTTGATCCAACAATTTCCCAACTAATTAGCTCGAATCTATATGTATGACCCCGTAAAACATTAAGCTGTTCATTCACCGCCAAACTTGATAAAAGTTTATATGACGTTGGATTTCATCATCTTTGGCCTGGAAAATAATTGTTGAGATTGTGCAAAGCAAATGTAAGCAACTAGGCATCTTGTCTTTGTTTTTAGAAAGAGAATTTTTGGAAACACGCATAAGACACTTATCTACAAGAACGACAGTCCACATATTGCAGAACCAGAAAGTCTCTAACCCCTATTATATACATGGGACGGTTCTTCGACCTGAAGGATGCTCACTACTGTTTGGCGTCGGATAAGTTGGAAACCGAGGCAAGCTTCATTACAATTTGACCTGCACTTGCTAAGAAGAAAACTATGATTTTTGCATAGGTCCTGGATTTCTGTAACCTGTTGCTGCCAAGACTGTGCCAACGTTATTAGAACAATCTGACACTAGGCTACAGCACGACTCGTCTTTTACAGAAAATCCGATCCGTGGTTACAGCACGACTCTTCATCTTTGCATCATTCTTTTTCCAAGCACTTGCAAGTCTGTTCCAGTGCCCGTCTTTGGCACTAGACTGCAATTCTAAGATGAACTAAGACAGGTCGGAAGAAAAATTCTTCACTGAATATTAGTTTTGCTGTATGGCACAGCAGATGCTAACCCAAAACAACCAAATACGAGCATCCACCAATTCAAGAAGACAAACTACTTCATCTGGAAGGCATCAATCGGAGTCTTTGGGGCAATCATGCTGCAGAATTAGTTGCATGTAAGTAGCAAATTAATTCTTCACTTTCCTAACAGTATAACAGACAGGATGTCCCCCTGTTTTAATCCAAAGAGATGGAATGTAAGGCTTGATATCAATTATGTTCATGACCAAAGCATTCATTCTCCTTTTTGACCTACTGTGTTCTCTTTTGAGCAAATCTAGGTAATATACGGTCACGTTCTTCAGGAATCTGTGAAGCCGGGGACATACCAAGTGTTTGGCGGGGATCCAGAATCTGTGCAGGAAACATGGTTGTGAAGATTGAACTGGTGATTTTACTGCATCATTTATCAGTAGGATACAAGAAAGAAAAAAGTGAACATTTTACTGCATCATTTATCAGTAGGATACAAGAAAGAAGAAAAAAGTGAACATTTTACTGCATCATTTATCAGTAGGATACAAGAAAGAAAAAAGTGAACCTTTTGCTCACCGACTAGAGAAATTCCAGTTCACTACACCTCAAAATTTTCAACATTGTCTGTCAATTGAATTATCAGGTGGGAATTGCTCAATTCAGATGCGGGTTTCATCTATTTTCCACACCCCGCACCTGCGATAAAGTTGAAGTTAGTTTCAGCAAGATGTGAGGACTGATCCTGACTAAAACTTGAAAACTGCACTAGGCTTGAATGGTTGCGTCATGTTGGTCTCATCATTTGTATGCTTTATCTTATTTTGTTTCCACCAAGGTATTATGGAAAGAAATAATTTGAAAGTCCAACTTCCAATTTGAAAAGTTACAACATCGTGACGTGTGATCTAACCATCACATGATACACTTTTTTTCGTGAATTACTATACAAATGTAATTTGGGAAAATGCACAGAACTTGACTTCCCTAAGTTCCAAATGTTTTGTGCTATTATATATTCACCCATAATAATACAAATTGTGATTAAACGAATACACCTTGCAACATAACGGTTGGAGTGAAAAAGGATGAGAGCAACGCAACAAAAGTCTCCGCAACGAATATGCTTGTCAAGCGCTGATCATAAACAACTACAAGTAGTCACCCTGGAGTGCAGCAATTTGGGATTCTCTTGCATCATTCAATCCCACGTATATAGAACCAAAAACCCTAATTGACAGAAATTTCAAAAACCTTAGGATAGATAAAATAATTTAACTAATGGGCGGCGCAATAGCTACTATCTTTTAGCACCGTCAGTGTTATTCTAACTTTGAACAAGCCAAGATATAATTTTTTATTGACCTCCCAGACGGGAGAGCTTTATTTTTAAAGGCAGATGGGTTCAGTTCTCTTAGTTTTCATATTATACCAAGCAAACTCAAGGAGAATTATTCACTCCATATTTGACTGTATTCAGTCAGAGAGCTATGGCTGAGCACTCATCTCCGGGGAGAAAGCCCGAGGGCAAAGTGGCCATCGTTACCAGCGGTGCGAGCAGCATTGGCACCATCGGCAAACAGGTCGCCACGTCGATCAGGGCTGGCATTTGCACTCACCCACTTGAGCAACCTATCCAGGACACCATCGGCGAACAGGTCGCCACGTCGATCAGGGCTGGCATTTGCACCATCGCGCAAGACCAACTCGAGGCCCTCGTCTGGTCCACGGTTGAGGCCCACGGACACCTAAACGTCATGCTCTGCAATGCCGGGATGGTATCCGATCAGAATATCCTCGACCTCCAACTCTCCGAGTTCGATCGCCTGATGGCACTCAACGTGCAGGGCGTGGTGGCATGCGTGAAGCACGCAGCGCGGTCGGTGGTCAAGGGGCGTGTGAGGGGCAGCATCGTGTGCGCAGGCAGGGTTGGGAGGGACTGCGGCGGTGGGCGGACGAACTACCGCATGTTGAAGCACGCAGTAGTGGGGCTCGTGAGGTCGGCTAGCGTCCAGCGTGGGGCACACGGGATCAGGGCGAACTGCATATCGCCATGCGCAGTGGCGACACAGCTCACGAGCGGCATGGCGTTGAAAGGAAAAGGGGGGCGCTGAAGGTCAGACACGTGACGGAGGCCGTGCTGTTTCTGGCGTCGCATGTGTCGGAGTTCATGACCGGGCATGATTCGGTCGTGGACGGTGGTTACCCTGTCCGTCCGGCATTAAGCTTTTGATTTCATCACTCTTTCTTTTTGTATTTTTATTTTCTCAATTGATATCTTCTTCGACCAATTTTTAGGGTACCTTTGGTTGGACATTTGGGGAAAATCTTTAAAAAAAATGCAAAGAATTTTAAGTTAAAGAAATTTTCTAAAATACAAATTGTGTTTGTTAAATTATAATTTGAAAATCCATTCTAAAGTACTTTTGAGTAAAATAGTATTTGGAGAGATAATATTTACTAGGACTTTTGTGATTTTAAAAAAAAAAAAATTGTCAAAAGAAAACTAAAAATAAAAATTAATCGGCGAGGACAAGTGGCCATGTGCAATTGAAATCTATTACAAGCAACCGACATCTAAGGTTGCAAGACCTCAGGTGGCCCTCGAAGATAATTGACGAGGACCGCTTGGGGTCGGGTGAATTCCGGAGACCACTGGTGAGGGCCGCCTCGGGCTGGGCGACCCCTAGCGAGGATTGTGCCACCCAAGCGACCTCTAGCGAGGGTCGCATGACCCAAGCAACCTTGGCAAGGGTGGCTTGGTGGCGCGACCCTTACAACCTTAGGGGTCATGCAACCCAGATCTGGGTCACCGCGACTCACCGAAGGTCGCGCGACCTCTACAAAGGCAGCCTAGTCACACAACCTTAGGCGACCCTTCACCAAGGTTGCAAGACCCAAATCTAGGTCGCGGTGACGCTACTCGCAGGGGGTCATTGCAACTAGCCAATGATGGTCATTGGGGCAACCACGACCATGCCGGCCTCTCTAATCCGTCGTTGACTCATCGAAGCCATGCGCAATCACGCTGGCTGACTCGACAGAGAAGAAGATGAATAGTGAATCATGAGGGCAAAAACGGAAAAATAAAAATTGAGTGAGGATAGTTTTGTAATAAATATTTTATACTAAACCCTAGAGAGGGCCTTTTGAGATTACCGAAAATTTCTGAAAGCTACTCAATAGGTTAGGTTATGCTAAAATCGCGTTTGATTGAAATTAACTACGAATTTGAACCCAATTTTAGAAATTGAAAGTTCTATCATGTCACAGGTCATTTTAGGAACGTTGACTCATCTTTCGAGGAATTTTCGGTGAGTTCAGGATTTTTACGAAAAATCAATTCGGACGATTCGAAAAACAAACAAAAATTCGGATTGGCCAATTTGAAGGGATTTTTGGCATCTGGTGTAATTGAATTGGTGACACGAAATTTCGTGGGCTTTTTCTTCAACGAATCGGATCTCAATCGAAGAAGTTTGTTCAAAAATCGGATTCCGAGAAAAATGAAATAAAATTCGGAATTGGAGGAAATTGCCATTTTCGTTCCCCGAGACTTGTTGTTTAGGGGAAATTTGGTGCGAAAAAGCAAATGAGGATCAAATACTTTAGCATGGGGATTTTTTGGGATCAAATTGGACTAAACAAGAGCAAGTGAGACTAAGAATTTTCGATTTTAGGAAATTCCTTTTAATTTCCTTTTATTTCTCTTTCCCCCATGGCCGCACGGCCCTTTCCTTTTCTCTCTCTCTCTCTCACTCGCGCGATCCCTTTTCCCCCACCGACGTCCCCTTCTCTCTGCCATTTTTTCCACTCATCTTTCCCTTCTTTTGACTTTTCTTCTTAAGCTTATCTCTCTCTCTCTTTTTTTCCCCCTCATAGCCGACTAACCCCATCCCTTTCCCTCTCTTTCCCTCTCTCTTTACCTTTTCCCGCACGTTCATCCCCTTGGCCGACGCCCTCACCACCCTCAACCTCTCTCTGTTCTCTTTCTCTCGCGTTCGTTCACCCCCCTTCGGCGACTCCATTTTCCCCTCCGTGCTGTCTCCGTTTTTATCCCACCGAAGCCCACGCCGCCAGCGCCTTCCTCCTTTGTCCGCAAGAAGTCCCGTCCGCGATCAAGCTCGGCGTCCCGCGCGAACTCAGCCACTCAAAGCAGCCTTTCAGCCGTGGAATCCAGCAGCCCCGTGAGCTTTGCGGGCCAAGTTTCAGGCCTGATTTGTGCTCCGTTGGTGTCGCCGCTCTGGAGTGGATCATCCCTCGTCGCATCCCCGTAGTTTCGAACCAAGCGGTTGGATAAACAAGTGAGTTTACCTCACTAATCCTCGCTTAGTAGGTTAATGACTTAAGGATTTATTAGTTTAAGTTAAGTATAGATTATGTAGTTAGTTAAATTAGATTAGTGAATTAATTAATTACCGATGCATGTTAGGTGAATAGTTAGTGCAATTAGAGCCTAGACAAGCTCTAGTATTTAACTAGAGTGGTTCGATAATTTTTTGGGCCCGTCTCGACTTCCAATTAAGCTTTTTCGGTCCTAAGTCTATTTATTGGGATTATTTAATTAATTTCCGTAATTATTTATTTATTTTTTTTTATTGGAAATTAAACCAGAATAGTCGGTGACTGGAATTTTATGCTAATTGCTGTGGTGTGATATGTTTATTAAATTGAGCTATAATTTGTGCCAATTGTGCATGATTTGTATTTTAGGAATTTATTCCTAAAATTAATTATTTTCATAAATTGATTGGAAATTAACCGAGCGTCGGTTTACAATGCCAAAAATATTTTGGTGGACCATATAAAATGGTGGGATTTATGGAAATGAAATTATTGTATTTTGGCTAAGGCCGACAGTATACTCACACACGATATTTTATCGAGTATAATAAAAATGGAAAAATGGCCTTAGAATAGCAGATTAGTAGATTTGGCAACTTCTGGTGAGTATTAAATATATCAGATCAGCAGATCTGACAGTTTTTGGTGAGCATATTTAGAAAAGTATATCAATGAATCTGGCAACTTTTGGTGAGCATATATAATATATTTTATCAAAAATTGAGGCAACTTCTAGTGAGCATATATATAGTATATTATCTCAGTATTTGAGGCAGCTTCCGGCGAGCTGTACTATCTATTATCGGCTTATAATAAGCAATCCTGGGTATAATCAGACTTATAGATAATATTGATTAAGATGACCAGGGAATGGTCATGATGACATGGAATCGACTAAGTCGATTGATCGATGATTCGATCTAATTGAATGATTCGATGTGTTGATATAACTCGATGAGATTATGAATTATATTGACGTGCAGGAAGAAACTGAAGTCAAAGTAAGCCCTCTGACTCGTGGTTGTGCTTAGGCAACCCTTAGGGCGTATTTGCTTCTTAATTGGGTATTAGATGGTTGAACTTGTTAAGACATTGTCTCACCGGTTATTATATAACCATTTTTAAGTCCCTAGTTGACATCGGTGGAGGACCTGAGGCCGAAAGTTTAGAAGGTGAAGCCCGAAAAATTGGTGTTCTTGTCTAACTAGTTAGTCCTAGGACATTTCTCTTTTGTTGAAAACCGATTCCTTTTGTAGGCTTCTGTGTATAAACCTATGTGTTTATAAAAAAGTCTTTTGTGAAAAAAATTGGTCATACTTTCATATCCTATTGTTTTATTGTCTGGGGATTATTTATATACTTCCGCATGCGTATTAGAATTAAAGGATCAGTGATGCGTCCTGGGATGTCGTTATTTGATCAACCAAGTCGGGATGAGTGCGTGCCCAAGGATCGAGGCGTGACAACATACATGAAGATTGGGGAGATGGAGGACGATGAAGTACCATAGCAAAGTTGGACTCTCTAACCTTCAATTAAAACCTAACACACGATTCTCATGAAGATTATGCAGTTCGTGACCTTGTATGGGGCCTTGGCATTGGGTAACTCGTGAGCACGGAGAAGGATTTTTCCCCTACTTTTTGACATATCGAAAAAACACACCATTTTTTTATGATGGAAATTTTGTTGATTAAATATTAACCGAAAGAGAAAATTTGAAGGAATAAGAAACGAGAATTGGGACAGAGAGATGTGACACGGATGGCAAGGTCATAGGTAAAATTATCAAAGAAGTCATAAACCTATTGTGATTTTATTAATTCAGTTCTAAACTTAATTTTTTGGTCAGTTAAGTCCTAAACATTTTACAATTATGTTAGTTTAGTATTTCTAGCCAAAGTTGATTGGTTGGCACCGCAACCATTTTTTTAATAATATTTTTATTTTTTGAATTATTTTATTGTTTTTTAATCTTTATTTCCTTTTTTTTCTTTCTCTTTTTTTCTCCTCCCTCCTTCCTTTGGCTTTGGCGACCAACAAAGGGGAGGGTTGGTAGGTCGTCAAACCAAGGCAGTCGAGCAAGCTCGCCTCACTGTCACACCATCGCTAGGCGAGGACTCGCCTTGCTGTCACTAAACGAGGGTGAGCTCCCCCAACCACTAGCGAGGGGGGCCTCACCGTCACTAGGTTTGGCGAGGCGAGCCCCCACTGAATCTAGCGAGGACTCACCTCACCGTCACCGGGCAAGGGGGCCTTGCTATCATTAGGTCTGGTGAGGTGAGCCCTCACCGTTTTCGGCGGGCACTTGTCCCGCCAATGGCTAGCTGAGTTTGCCCTCACCCAACAATGGTGAGGTGAGCTCGCTTAGCCACCTCTGTCCGGCGACTAGCCAACCCTCCCCTCTAGCCAATCGCTCGAGCCAAAGGAAGAAGGAGGGAGGAGGAAAAAAAAAGGAGAAAAAATAATAAAATAATTCGAAAAATAAAATATTATTAAAAAAATTGTGGTCAACGCTAGCCCGCCAATTTTGGTCGAAATGACTAAATTAGCACAATTACAAAATGTTTAAGTTTCGGTTGGACAAAAAAATAAATTTAGAATTAAATTGGTATAATTACAATAGATTTAAAACTTTTTTTGATAATTAGGTTATAGATACAGCAAATAAGGAAGATTAGAAGGATAAGATACATATGCTATGGTCCAAAAGGCTCTCTCACCACGAGACGGGTAAGCACATAACAGCCAAAAAGCTTATGTTGCTTTCAGTGGGGAGTGATATGGCTTGTCTATTAGCAACAACGGATCAAAGGAATGGTCTCAATAGAATCAATCAATCCCAAAAGTAAACGTGTGGCAATAAACCACTGAGGATAGGTTGCTCAAGTGGAATATGCAGATCTCACCTACTTGTTTCTCTGTAACTCAGCTATTGAAGACAGGAATCATTATCTTTTTTTGACTGTCCCATGTCTTCTCGGGTCAAATAGTTGTGTCACGTCTTCATCCGATTTTGGGAGGTCCTGGTGACTGGGATAGTGAGATTACCTGGACCATAAAGTCTTATAAAGGGAAATCTCTTCCTCAGCTTTTATTCAAACTTTCTTGGGCCGATTTTCTCTACCTGGAATCCTAATTTGTTGTTTAAGTGACTCTTCGCATGTTGTTAGTATTGATGTGATGCTTTCGAGGATATAAAGGCTGCGCAGGGTCGGTCACTTGAATGCTCTGCTATTGAAAGTAAATTTTCCCTCGAAATGTATAAGTCTCTGGGCAGGAATTGGTGGCGTTGTGCAGGTCATGACCTTGTATGGGGTCTTGGTGTTGTGTAACTCATGAGTCATGACCAAGTAGCAGGATTGCTACATGAACAGTGAAGCCCACCATCCGTTTTAGAGGTGATGAAAAGAGAATAGAATTTGCCAGATCAAATGTGGAGTCCCAAATCATTATTTGCTTGAAAAGATTCCTGTGCTTAGGTTCACAAAGCTCTCTCATACATTTCCTGGATATCAAGGATCATTTCCATAACTTAGCCACGACGTACAAGTACATAATTGCCTCTTAACTGTTGTACTTGTTAAAGAAAAAGAACTCTGCCGATGAACATGAAGCTGACACAGCCAAAACATTTTTGTTGCTGTCGGTTGAGTAAGTGACATGGCTTGTCTATTAGCAAACGAATCAAAGGGAATAATCTCAATCGAATCAATCAAACCCAAAAGCAATTGTGTGACTATGTTGCGTTTATCGAAGGCAGGTTACATCTGTTTGGTATAAATTAAGAAGTGTGAGCAAAGTTTTCAAGAAACCCCAAGCAAGTACAATTTTGATTGAGGGAGAGTGCACCAATGGAAGTGTGGCTCGGTTGGATTCTGGGGCTCATTCCAGTTCTAGGTTGGTTGTTGTGGTGGTGGAATGAGATTTGGTATGCATTGCCGGTGGAGCGAAGATGTTCTGTTGCCGGTGTGAAGTTGCCGCCAGGAAACATGGGGTTTCCCCTCTTCGGAGAACTCTTCACCTTCCTCTGGTACTTCAAGATTCTTCGCCACCCAGACGAGTTCATAAACTCTAAAAGACAGAAGTAAGATTGCCATTTGCCATTGAATTTTAGGCTGAAAACTGGTCACGTGAACTTATGCAGCATTGTGTTTAAAATAATAAGAAACATGAAACCAAGAGATAGAGCAGTGTTTGTCTCCAATTACTACTAATGTCTCTGTACATGTTCCAGGTACGGTGATGGAGTAGGAATGTACAGGACTTACCTCTTCGGATCGCCTTGCATCATAACATGCTTCCCATCAGTGAACAAGTTTGTTTTCCGAGCCGACGATGCATTCATCCTGGAATGGCCGAATGCTGAGCTTATGGGCGCCACCTCTCTAGTGATGGTTAACGGAAAGGCACATGCCAGGCTCAGGAGCTTTGTCTTGAATGCCATTAACCGACCTGATGCTCTTCGCCAAATAGCTGCTTTGGTACAGCCTCGTTTGGTCAGTGCCCTTGAGATGTGGGCCCAAAAAGGCAGGATCGTCGCTTACCATGAAACTAAGAAGGTGTAGTCCATGCTCAACATCACGAGTTCCTCGTTCACGTGATTAAATTTTGCCCTTCAGATCATCCTCAAGGTTTTATTCGGAGTTATTAAATCTTGTATTTCTTGTTTGATTGCAGGTTACCTTTGAGAACATTGGGAAACTGTTTGTGAGCTTTGAGCCAGGGCCGCAATTGCATAAGATTGAGCAGTTACTTCATGATATGGTTAAAGGGATGAGAGCTCAGCCGCTCAATTTCCCTGGAACTGCGTATCACCGCGCTCGGCAGGTTGAATCGAATTGGAACATTTAATCTTTTTTCTAATCTGATAAGTCAGCGAATGATGACAACTTGAGTTCTCATTAGCTGGCACAATTACTCTTGCTCTGCGTGCGAGTTTGAAGTTATAAACAAGTTAAATACAACACTGAAGAGAGTGCAAAATTATCGTTGTGGGGTTAAATTGTCCTAGTTATTAGCCAAGCTGCCCATTTAAAACCCCAAATGATCTTAAATATTTGCCCAATCCGATATTGCAGTGCCGGAAGAAGGTTGAGGCGATTTTTAGGGTAGAGATAGAGAAGAGAAAAAGCCGAAGCGAAGAAACTATTACCGATCTTTTGGACGGGATAAAACAAATCAAAGATGAGGAAGGCAACAAACTATCTGACCAAGAAGTGCTAGACAACATCATTGCCCTTGTGGTCGGCGGTTATGAGTCCACTACACTTGCATCGATGTGGGCTATTTACTATCTTGCTAAGTATCCCAATGTTCTGAAGAAACTCCGGGTACCGACTTCGTCCATTTTTGTAAAGCTTAGTTATCAGAATCTTATCCACTGTTTCATTGCAACTTGTGAATCTTGAATTGAATGGCAGGAAGAGAACATGACCATCAGCCAGAACAAGAAGGGTGAGTTCATCACAAGCGAAGACATCTCGAGCATGAAATATACTAACAAGGTAAAATGATAGGAGAATTTCAGAGTTTGAGCGGCATTTGACCGCAAATTTTTGAAGCTGACAATTAGTGACACACAGGTGGTGGAGGAGACAATAAGAATGGCCAACGTTGCAGCTTTTATATTCAGATTAGCCACTAAGGACGTCGATTACAAAGGTTCGAAATTATCCAAGTCTTGCAGATATATATTATTAGCTTATGCGTTACAGCCCGCAGCTCTACCACGGCATAGATCTTCAAGTTGTTGTTTTATCAAGACTGCCTTTTTATAACACAGATTTTCTCTGCAACTAGTGCATAACTTTGTACCGACTTAGATACATTATTTTAACAAGAACTTTTGTGACTAGCAATACATAATTTGGTGCTGACTGCTGAGTCCATTTCACAGCAATTAAAGATTGAATTTTGCAGTAATGATCTCCGAAAACTTGTGCAGGTTATAGGATACCAAAAGGATGGAAAGTGATTCTGTGGCTCCGATACCTCCACACGAATCCAGAAAACTTTGATGACCCCATGTGCTTTAATCCTGATAGGTGGAATGTAAGGCTCGATATCAATTATGTTCATGGTCAAAGCATTCACTTTCCTTTTTCCTTCTTTTCTCTCTTTCGGGCAAACCTGTGTAATACTCAGTCGTGTTCTTCAGGAATCTGTGAAGTCAGGTGCATACCAAGTGTTTGGCGGAGGATCAAGAATCTGCGCAGGAAACATGCTAGTGAGGATTCAACTGGCGATTTTGCTTCATCATTTATCTGTAGGATACAAGTAAGAGGAAGAATGAAGCTTTTACTGACTGAATTTAGGAGAAATTCCAATTCATTGAGCATAAAATTTACAACAATGTTTGGCAATTGAATTATCAGGTGGGAATTGCTCAACTCGGATGGCGGTTTCGTCTTTCTTCCGCACCCTGCACCAGCTGATAGAGTCGAAGTTAGTTTCAGCAAGCTATGAGGACTGATCCTGACTACAACTCAAAACTGCGCTAGGCTTGAATAATTGAGTCATGTTGTTCTCATCATTTGTATGCTTTTATCTTATTTTGTTTCAACCAAAGTATTGTGGAAAGAAATAATTTGAAAGTCCAACTTCCACTTCGAAGAGCTATAATTTCGTGATGTGTGACCTAACCGTAACACAAAACACTTTTCATGACTCAAATTTAAGTTGGGAAAATGCACGGAGCTCGACTCCCTTAAGTCCTCAATGTTTTGTCTAACTATATATTCACCAGTAATAGAAATTGTGATTAAGTAGATACACCTTACAACATCACGGTTGGAGTGAAAAAGGACAGGAGCAACGCAACAAAAGCCTCCAAAACGAATATGCTTGTCAACCGCTGATCACAAAAGACCAGCCAAAACAACTACTTGGGAGTGCGGCAATCCGGGATTCTCTTGCATCATTCGATCCACATATATAGAACCAAGAACCCTAACTGATGGAAATTTAGGGTAAATTAATTAATTCAACAAATAGGCGGTGCCATAGCTACTCTTGCTAAGCACCTGAAGAGTCATTCGAACTTTGAACAAGTCAAGATAATATATATATATATATATATATATATATATATATATATATATATTTATTGATCTCTCGGAAGTTAGAGCTTTATATTTAAATGCAGATGGGTTCGCTTGTCTTAGATTTTCGGTGTATGCCAAGCAAACTCAACGAGAATGATTAACTTCATATTTGAGTGCTTCCAGTTAGAGAACTATGGCTGATCACTCATCTCCAGAGAGAAACCTCTAGGGCAAAGTCGCCATCATCACCAGCAGAGCGAGCAGCATTGGCGAGGAGATGGCCCACCAATTCGCTCATCACGGGGCCTACGTTGTGATCGCTGATGTCCAGGATGAGAAGGGAAAAAGCCTAGTATCAGCCCCAAGCGTTGCATGTACATCCGTTGCGACATCACGGACAACAAGCAGGTCAAGTCCCTAGTAGAGTCCACGGTCTGATCCCGAGGGCACTTGGACATAATGTTCGGCAACGCTGGTGTGATGAGCTCGTCAAAGCAAGACACCCTCGATTTCGACATGAAGGGCTACGAACGCCTCTTCATAGTCAACGTTGGGGGTGTGGCGGCAAGCCTGAAGCACGCGGCCTAGGCCATGGTGGCCGGTGGTGGCAGGAGCATAATTTGCACGGTGAGCATCATGGCCAGCATGGGTGTGGACCGCTACATCGACTACTGCATGTCAAAGCACGCGATGCTGCTATTGGTGCGGTCGGTGAGCAAGCAGCTTGGTGTGAGCAGTGTGCGAGTGAATCGCGTTCCCCAAGCGCAGTCAGGAGCCACTGCTATGGGGGGTGTTCGGGATGGGGAAGGATGCAGTGGAGGCAATGTTCGCGAGCCGCCCTCATGCATGAGAGGAGTGCTGATGGCGAGGCATGTGGTGGACGCCAGGGTCTTTTTCTCCTCCAATGAATCCCAGTTCATGACCAGCCATAACTCAGTGGTCGATGGTGGCCGACGTTAGAGCGAAGCATGATCCATGCAGGCGCTTTAAAAACTTTCAAAAAAGAATCAAATCAAGATCGGGTTTATTTTCGATAGAAATCGACAATCCATGCGCATTTGGATGTGGCACCCCATTAAACTCAAATTCTTTGATGTACAATAAATGATTTTGGGATCATACAGCCTCTGCTTGTGATCGTTGAATTCATATGCCTCAAGTTTATGATGGGCCGAACGGTAGTTTCATTAAGTGAGTTCGTGGAACTTCCCTGCTTGAATGTGGAGGACGACCGATTCTTCCTTCCTTCTTTCTTTTGTGTCCAACCTTAAGTACTTTGTATATTACGAAGAAATGAACCTTAAAGCAGGGGAAAGTACGTGCGGATCCTACAATCAATAATAGTCATTTTCCGATCCTCTATATGCTGGATCCAGTTTGTCGCATGGAAATCAGATGTCCCATCGAAAAAAAGTACATTAGAGCTTAATATCGCAATTAGTAATTGTCTATACAGGAATAAAACCAACCGCTCTATATTGGGATTCGTAGTCTGTATTTTCTATCAGAAACTATGGTCTGCACAGTAGTTGAGACTGGCAATACTGCATATTGGATGCTAGTATGCTACGGACGATTAATTTCCTCATTCTTTTGGCAACTGAGGTGTTGAGTCTGAGTACACACAACCGAAACCTCTATAATTGGCCAAATCAATCGCAACTAAAGAAACAGCCAAACTGGATTTCACAGGGAAAATAGTAGAACGAATATGTTAATTTTATCCACAACACCATTCATAGTAATGAGTCTATTTAATGAAACTCAAGAACATGAAATTCTTTGGTCTCTCTTACCCTAAAAAACTACAACTCAAAGATGAGACTTGGGCATCTTCACTCGCTCCCCTGCTTATCTTTTTGCATACAAAAATGAATGGTTGGAAGACAGAAGCAATAGCATGATAGGAAAAGGAAGTGATTTGAAAATTAGTTTCTATTTTGATGTATACAATGGGATATAATTGAAGAAGAAAAAACAGCCTTACTTGCTCAGCAGGAATATATCGAGACCAAATCCGAGTAGTGGAGTTTACGTAGCAAGTATAGAAATGACTATAACAGTGCTAAATGATTTTGGGCATTTTTCACCTCAAAAGTTAGCTTAAAAGGTAAGATTTTCTTCTATGCCTATAAACCGACTATCAGCCCATTCCACAATCAATGTAAAATAACCTAAACAAAAACTTTAATAGTTATTAGAATCCATGGACGCAAGATGCTGTCGAGGCACTTCAATCACGTTCTCGATGTGAGATAAATTTTTGCATTATGAAAACTTATTAACCAATCTATAGGATGTAGGATGTCCTTCGAATGAGAGTCCCAAATCTTTTCATTGCAAAAAGATTCCTGTGCTAAACAGTAAACTACAAAAGCTCTCTCAAGTTCTCAACCTCCCCTAGATAATGGACGATGATATGCAACACTCCCTGCCTATGAGCAATCAACTGCAACTTAATAGTTGGGGATAAAAACGGTGCAGTTGCTTTCAGCGGACAACCAATCCGAGTCATATCATCAATAGAATAGAATCCATCCCGAAAGCAATGTGAGACGAGTGTTAAATCGAATAAGAATTGCTAATAATCTAGAAAGAGTTAGTCGGTACAGATTGATGTACAGTGTACCAATAGGAGTGTGGTTAGATTCGATTCTGGCGCTTGTTCCACTTCTCAGCGGGTGGTTGTGGCGGTGGGATGAAATTCGGCATGCATTACCAATCGAACAAAAATGTTCTTACTCTGGATTGAAGATTACACATGGAATAACCTTTCTTCGGTGAAATGTTCACCTTTCTTTGGTACTTCAAGATTCTTCGCCGCCCTGACAAGTCTATAAACATGAAAAGACAGAAGTAATAATCTTTATTTATTTGTAAAAGTATTCGATTAGAGTGGTTTTTTCCTTAAGTTTATTCTTGCCTGTCTGATATAATCTCACTTCAATCTGCATTCGGAACAAGTTTCAGGGAGTATCTTAGCCCTTAGGATTTTGAATGATCTGTACGTTTAATTGCGAACCTAGTAGTCAGATAGAAATCACAAGTTAAAAGACCTGAGAAAAACAGAGTAGTTCTATCCATCTGTTGTGGATCACTGTGGTGTAAGTGCGTGGGTTACTTGACAATGCCGTGTTATTTCATGGCCACAGTGGGTTTGAACCAAGCTTTCCCCCCACTTCAATAATCAAGTAAGGTCACGGAGAATGAATGTCCACGGTCACACCTTTTGATGGCCTTCCATCAAGATTCCCATCAGTGAACAAGTTTGTCTTATGAGCCCCACCACATCTTCATCGTAGAATGGCCTAATGGCGATCTTGTCGGCATGACTTTGATGGCAGCGGTCCATGGAAAGGCACACACCCAGATCAGTAGCTTCGTCTCAAATGCAATCAACCGGCCAGCTTGTGGTGGTCACACCTGTCCAAGTCAAGTCCCTAGTAGAGTGGACGGTCCGAACCCGAGGGACCTTGGACATAGTGTTCAGCAACGTGGGCATGGTGAGCTCGTCGAAGCAAGACGTCCTCAACTCTGAAATGAAGGGCTACGAGCCCCTCTTTGGAGTCAACATCAGAGGCGTGGCTGCGACCATGAAGCACGCGGCCTGAGACATGCTGGCCGGCAGTGGCAGCGGGAGCATAATATGCTCGGCGAGCATGGTGGCCAGCATGGGCACTGACCACTGCATCGACTACTGCATGTCGAAGCACGCAGTGCTGGGACTGGTGCGGTCGACGAGCCAGCCGCTCGGGGCAAGCAGCATGCGCATGAACTGTACTGCTGTGCGGGTTATATGCAATAAAAAAGGAGGAGCTCGAGGCGTTGCTCGAGCCGTCCTTGTGCATGAGAGGAGTGCTGACGGCGAGGCATGTGGCAGATGCCGTGGTCTTTCTCGCTTCCGATGGCTTGGTCGTCGATGGAGGTGGGCGTCTCGGCTACGTACATCAGCTAATGAAGATGGACAATGCAAGCACGCTTGGACGTGGCATAAGGTGTTATGAGTTGATATGGCCTCTGCATATGATTGTTGAAGTAAATAATGCCTCGGTTTTTTATGGGTCAAACAGAAGTCCTCATTCATGGAATTTCCCTCCTTGAATGTTGGGGGTGGACTGATTTTCCTTCGTTCTTTTGTTTGTTTCCAACCTTAAAGCATAGGAAAGTACGTGGCCATCATATAATCATTCTTGCATCAAACAGGAAAAGTATACTAGAAGTGCCAAAAGTTATATATAGGGTGCGTTTGTTTGTGTTTCTATTCAAAAAAGTGTTAGGAACGGAAATAAAAAAACTATTTCATTCCGGGGAACAATTTTTTACCAGAAAGACGCGTTTGGTAAATTTGTTCCGGGAATAAAAAATGAATAGAAACATGTTTAGTAAATTTATTCTTTTTTTGTTTCTTTTAATTTTTTAATGTTTTTATTTTATTTTTCCTTTCTTTTTTCTTTTTTTCTTCTTTTGGCCGGTCGCCGGCCTCCAGCGACCGACCAATGGGGGTTGGCAGCCTCGCCCAGCCACGGCGAGGCCGAGCGTCGCCGGCCCCTAGTGAGGCTCGACCTCGCCTAGCCATGGCGAGGCTCGGGCTTGCCTAGCCAAGGAAAGGCCGAGCCTCGCCGGCGCGGGCGAGGCTCGGCCTCGCCGGATCTGGCGAGCTCGAGCTCGCCCAACCATGGCAGGCTCGGGCTCGCCCAACCAAGGCGAGGCCAAGCGTTGCCGGCGCGGGCGAGGCTCGGCCTCACCTTGGCTGGGCGAGCTTGGCCTCATCCAGATCCGGTGAGGCCGAGCCTCGCCGACCCCTCGGCAAGGCTCGGCGTCGCCGGATCCGGCCGAGCCTCGCCGCGCCGGCGACACTCGGCCTCGCCGGGGCCGGCGACGCTCCGGCAAGGTCGCCAACCCTCGACGGCGTCGCCGGCCCTCGACGGCCAATGGCCGGCCATGGCCGAGGCCGGTGACCGGCCAAAGAAAAAAGAAGAAGAAAAGAGAGGAGAGAGAAAAAATGTTCTTCAAAAGTGTTTCTGGAACAAAAAAACAATTTTTTTTTTGTTTCTCATTTCCGTTCCAATTTTGTTCTGGAACAAAAAAACAGATTTTGAACAAAAACGCAAACAAACGCGTTTCTGTTCTTTTTTTTGTTCCTGGGAACAAAAAACAGAAAATCTGTTCTTGAACAAAAAAAAAAGAATACAAACATGCAGGGCCTATAACACTTATTTTAGTGCTCAAAATTTTTGCCGACTCATTTAAATGCCTCCAATGAAAAATTCCGACAATTCGTCTAATGTGGCATTTTTTTTTTATAGAATTTTAATATCTGTAAGTCTTTTCTTATAAAAAAAAAATGAATTCCAACTTGAATGGTAACTTAGCCCTTCTTGACAATACGGCGTCATTTCAAATCTTAATCTCATTCTTTCACTATGGTTCTTATTTCTCTCTTTTCTCTCGATTCTATTGGTATTACGAAGCTCCTTCCATGGACAGCACAAAAACCACATGATTTTTTGCTGAGCAAAAAGCAACCATCCCCCCCAAAAAAAAAAAAAAAAAAAAAAAAGAGTAAGGCCATGTTTGGTAAGCGGCCAAATAGTATAAATTTATGTTCTTTTTCTAGGAGTAGTTTTGGAACAGAATCTTATTTGGTAAAATTTTTGTTCCCTAAACAAAAATCTATTTTTTTGTTCCGAAAGTAAATTTGGAATAGAATTAAGAATTAAAAAAAAAGTTAATTCTTATTCCTAGAAACAATTCTAGAATCAAACATGTATTTTCTTTTTTTATTTTCTTTTTTCTTGTTCTTCTTCCATTTTCTTCTTCTTCATCCACCGCCGTGGTTGCACCGCCACCATTCGCCGCCCACCGTCGCCGGTTGTCGGCAACCGGTCCGACGAGGCTTGGCCAACGAGGGCCGGCTTCGCCGAGGGCTGGCGACGCTCCGGTGAGGTCGCCAGGCCTCGTCTAGCCGGTCACCAGTCATCCCAAGGCCGGTGACTGGTGACTTGAAGAAGAAGAAGAAGAAGAAAGGAAAGAAAAGAAGAAAAAAAAAAAAAAAAAAAAAAAAAGGGAAAAAAGTAATAAAATTATTTAAAAATTAAAAGAAAATAATTTGGAGAAGAAATTTTGTGCACGGTACAAAACACAATTCTATTATAGAATCAGAAATTTTATTCAGTTACCAAACACGTTCTTTTGCTTAGAAATTATTTCCGAAAACAAAAGCGTTACTAAACGCGCCCTAAATATCTAGACGAGGGTTTTGCTTTAGTGGGATTCAATATTGAAGGGGAAATTAGCAGAAAGGGGAAAACGTGAGGTCGGGAGGTTTGTTTTCCAGTTTTTAGCTCTAATTTTAATTTTTTTTTTAGAATAAAAGTGCGATTGTGGGAGTTTCGCTTCGTCGACTCCCTCGCCTCGTACCTCTCGGCCATGGGCATCCGGAAGGGTGATTGTTCTCCTCTTCCTCCTCTCCTTTTGTTGTTTGCCTTGCTATCGTGTCCCTCGGCGCTGCCATCATTGTTATATTAATGCAAACCTGTTCTTCGATATTTTTCTTTTCCCAATATCCGAAGCTTCATTAGGGCTCCTTGTTCTCTCGTCATCAAGAGTTTCAGCTACTAATTTTGCACCAAATCCTCTGTTATCAGATTAGGGTTTGAAAAGAAAAGGTAAAGTTTTCCCCAAATCATCAATTATGAGGTTAGGGTTTGAAAAGAGGCTAAATTTGGGGCAAATATGTGGGAAACGACATTGTTTGAGTTAATATTTGCCAACTCACAATACCGGTGAGTCACGCTAGCCAGAGAAAATATTAGAATATTGTTTAAGTTAATATTTGCCAACTCACAATACCGGTGAGTCACGCTAGCCAGAGAAAATATTAGAATATTGTCGCGTTAGATTTCCAATGACTAAGAATTGGTGCTTAATTGATCTTTTTTTTTTAAGTGATCTAAAAAAAATTTTAATACTAAAGTGAGTATCATACATAACTTTTTAACACTTTTAATGTATTTCTTTTTGCATCGAACTAATCTTTGTCCGTCTCATCACAAATGTCAAATCAAGACAAGTCTTAAATAAGTTGCTGAATTGAGTGCAGAGGATACTAGAAAGCTCGGTCAATGCGACAAAGTTTTGAGGTTGAAGGATAGCCACAGGAAAACAGGATTTCAACAGCCATACACATAAAATCGTGGGTGAAATTTCCCAACAAAGTTCGCTTTCTGTAAATGAAGTTAAAAAGAAAAAAGAAGATGTCCCTAATCAAGAAAATGGGGCAAATCAGAATGCAGAAAAAATCTCTAGGGTTCGAATAAATTTGCAATTCGGCCAGAATGCACTAAGTTGGGCCCAAAATTTCCATTCAACATCCCCAGGTTTTGTCTTTTTCCTCTTGGCCTTGTACAAACCTTCCTACTAATTCCAAGCAAAAACAATAATCCTCTGAGCACACGCTCGTCAGTCGTCCGCCGGAGATGGCCGAAACCAATAAACCACCAACAACAGCTCAATAATGAATAAACTCCAAGGCAAAGTGGTCATCGCCTCTGGTGACGCGAGGTGACGGCTCGGCTCTTCGCCGCCCATGGCCTTTGCATGGGCATCATCGCCAACATCCAAGAAACAAGCCGAGATGTCGCTGTTGTAAAAATTGATAGAAAAAATAAAATCATCTGAGACTTGCAAGCACTGTCCTTAAGGATAATTTTGCTTCTTGGAATGCAAAACTCAGCTCGATAAGTTTTAGCCACTGTCCTCTCAAAATACAATAGACCCTTTTCTATTTTGCATAGAATAAGAGAAGGAATAGGAACGACTTTTTGTGTATAATCCGGTGAGAAATTAAAAGGAAAGATTTTTTAAGAAAAAAGCATATTCTTTTTTTGATTCGGCATATATATCAAGATGGTCTTTTTTAAGTTTTATTTTTATATTCAAACAAAAGAGAGCCGTTAAGAATCCAATATAGAGCCGTTATAAAATAATTGAGGGTTTCTGAAGAATCAAACGTTACAAAACAATTGAAAAGCTATCATGTGACTATTTGGGATCCGTAATATAACCGTTAAAATAATTATGGACTTTATTGCTGTCATAACTTCTATCAAAGCCATTCCTAAAAGATATTTCAATAATGGTTGAAATAATCAACAATCCCCTGCATGTTTCCAAAAGCTTTGAAAAGAAAAAGTAGAATAATGATGTGCTATTAGAGCATTATGCATTCGAATTGGTGTTGTTAGGCTATGAATCAACCTTAGAAAGAATGAAGTATAATTTACAAAATCATTGGTGAAGTTTGAAACTTCTATGAATTAAATTTTTTTTGTGTATTATAATTTTCACCAATCACATCACATGCCCACAAATTTAATTGTTCAATGCGATTTTGCACTAATAGATTATGCACGTGCTTGGTTTATTCATAAGTACTTAGAGATTTTTGCCAAAAATTCTCATAGGAACTACCCCACTCCACACTAAAATAGTCAATTCCATCAAAACTTATTCTGCAGTTTAATACACCACCAATAATGATTATGGAGTTCACTAAGAGCTTTGCTCAGCCTCTTTTTTTTTTTTTTTTTTAAAGTGACTTGTTATTATCCATATGAATCAATTTATTGGAATCGCCAATCACATAGGTTAATTATTATCATTGGCGTTTTTTCTTAACTGGCTTAACTCCCATTTCCCTTAATATATCATAAATTAATTTGATTTCCATAAGTTTAGTCAGAGGATTGACCTTTACATAATCAATGGACATACTTTCATCTTTAAGTAACTGCTTTACCACATCATACATTTATTAGATGTGTCTATTTTTACCATTGAAAGTCTTATTTTTTGCAATGTCTATTGCTCACAGAAGATGTTGATTTCATGCCCAAAGGAATATTCACTAAAAAGTTCCTCAACCACTCAACCTCTTTGCTAGCCAATTTTAGAGCGACAAACTTTGACTCCATGGTGGATTTAGCAAATATTGTTTGTTTGGCTAACTTCCAAGTTACAACAGCTCTACCATGGGAAAACACTTATCCACTAGTGGATTTGGTCTCATCTAAATCCGAAATCCATATAATATCATTGTATCCTTCTAACACAACAGGAAATCCTCTATAAAAAATGCCCTAGTTTATGGTTCATCTCAAATGCATCATTACTCTGTTCAAGGCAATCCAATGATCACAATTGGGATGTTGTGTATATCTTCTTAGTTTACTTATAGTATAAGCTATATCAGGTTGAATATAAATCATCAAATGCATCATACCCCAATTAGTGTGAGCACACTTTGACTAAACCACACTATCTTATTTATTAGTCACTAATTGGGTATAAGAATCATAAGGAGCACTCATAGGCTTGACATCAAAGTGTCCATATTTTTTAAGTAGCCTCTCCACATAATACTCTTAGGTAAGCATTAGGCCACTGTCACTTCTTATGATTCTAACACCCCAAAATATCATTGTTCTCCCGTGTCCTTCATATCAAATTAAGAAGTCAAGAAAAATTTTGTTTCATTCACAACATAAATACATGTACCGAAAATAAGCATGTCATCAATAGATCAGCCAATAATTATAGATTGGCCATCAATAGTTTTCTTGTATACACATTTATCTATTTTGACAAAAAAAAAATTCCTTATTAATCAAAACCTCATCAAATTTTTAATGCCATTGCTTTGGCACTTGTTCTAAGCCATATAAGGATTTAACGAGTTCACAAACTTTGTTTTCTTGGTTAGGAAATACAACCCTTAGTTTGCACTATGTAAATTTCCTCTCTAAATCACTATTGAGACCTAAATTTTCCCCTTTTATTTAGAAGTTAACTACATCAAAAATTAGGGATTAGTTTCTAAAAGGAAAGGAAAAGAAAAATGAATAATTTTCATTAAAATGCATCTGATATGTTTTCATTAAATTTTCCCCTTGTGTTCTTCTCTCCTATGTATCTATTTTCGTCTGGGCCCAAGCCCAGCCTCATTTCCTTTCTCCTAGCCCAGCCCGTGTGTGGGTCTTCTTCCTCCATACGCCGGTCACACCTCTGCAAGGAAAAGAAGAATACAAGTCAGAGAGAGGCAGAGGATCGCCAACTACAAATGGCGGTGTTCTGCGGGTCAAGTTCAGGCCGACCAGCGAGTTGGCTGTGGCAGAAGCTAGGCACGCTAGTTACTAGTCGTCTAAAGGAGGGGGCTTCTTCTTCGACTTTGGCGAGAGAGAGAGAGAGAGAGAGAGAGCATGAGCAAGGCATGAGTTTCGTGATTTCTTTTTCCTCTTTTTTCACGACATTCGTTAAGCAAGACAGATTGTTTGCCTCTATCTTATCTAATTCTTGTTATCCCTTTATTCAATTGGTTTTCTACCTCAACTTTACAATAGAAACATATCAAAAGCTTCATCTTTATGCCTAAGCAAATAAATTCGGGCAAATAAAGAGGGAGGATTTCATGAATTATTCCTTCATTTTCACAAAATTCGTTAAGCAAGACATATTCTCCACCACTATTTGATCTAATTCTTTTTATCCTTTTATTCAATTGGTTTTTTACCTCAACTTTGTACAATAGAAACATATTAAAAGCTTTATCTTTATGCTGAAGCAGATAAACTTTAGTAAATCTAGAATAATCATCGATGAAAGTTGTGTATTATTGTTTACCTCCTCTAATGATAGCTTGTTTTAAATCTCCTAGATCAGTGTGAACGAAACTCAATAATTTAAATCCTCTATTTATAGAAATACATGGCTTTTTTGTTAATTATGTTTCGGCACGTATTGCACATTTGTTAAAACATGAGTTTTCTATCCTAGAAACTAAACCTTGCTTTTGCATTTTCTTAATATAAGAAATACTAACATGACCTAATCTACCATGTCATAAATCGATAGATTCAACCAAGTAAGCAAAAGAAGTACCATTTTCGTTGATAACATTGGAAAGTTATGAATAAAAATTCCCTGATTAAAATAACCATTTCTCACAAAGACGTTATTTTTTGTTATTATACCCCAAACTTTCCCAAAAGAGCTACTAAAACTAGGTTTGCTCTTATATTAGGGACATGCAGTACATCATTTAGGGCCAAAGTATTTGCCAGATGTGAGCTTGAGAATAACTTTTTATTTCCCAAGAACTTGAGCTGTTATTGAATCACCAAGAAAAATAATTTCCTCCTCCCTTTGCTAGTGTGTAGGAGGAAAAGACAATTTTGATTGCACAAATATGTAGACTCAGGTGCCGTGTCACAATTACTATATATAATTTATTCTCCTTCTCCTACTAGTGTGTCGTGTCACGTGTCATGTGTTGGTGTGAATGCTACTTAACCTGAGTCTACCACCCACTCTTTCAAGAGTGGCCACAATATTAGCTTGGGAAATGACGGCAACAATTATGTTATTAGGATCATTTGGTTTAACCAAGTTGACCTTTACTTTAGCATGATTGTCATTTTCCATAATTCTCTTTCTGCATTGCGCTGCATGATGACTTGGTTTTCCACGAACAAAGTAAGAACCTTTCTTTTTGAACGTGGGGTGAGCAACTTTTGGATTTGTAATCAAGTTTTTTGTTATCATAACTGTTTTGGCGATGTTAAGGTTTGCCTTGCACTAAATTTGCCCCGGTAGCAATCTTCCTTAGCTTTAGCTTTGGCAATTTTAAATTGCGATCTAAGTAGAAAAATAAAAACAAATATAATAAAAAGGGGAGTGAGGACATCACTTTAAATTACAGTCTAAAAATTGAGGGTAATTTTTTTATCACTGCAGTATAAATGGTGTGGATTTGATTTATTTAAGGGATGAGAATAGCGCCCGCTAGCTAAAAACCTTGGTGCTGCTCTCTTCTGTGGCTGGGGAATAACGCCACCGCCAGCGCCAAGCCAAAGGGAATCCCAATCCCATTCCTCTCTCTCTCCTCCACAGCCGCAGCCGCAGCCGCAACCGCAGCCGCAGCCTCTATTAAACCGCCTCGCCGCCGCTCGTAGCTGTGGGAAGCCGCCATTGCCGCCGCCGCCGCCGTCGGTTCCAGATTCTGGTCCAGGTCCTCTCTCTCTCTCTCTCTGTTTTTCTCCTTAAAGCGTTTTTCCAGCCCGGGAACATGTGAAATTAGGGCAAAGTTTGTCCCAAATCAATAGCTGTCGAAGGGAATTCGAGGGAGGACGAGCTCGGTGAAAGCGCCGTCGTCCGTCGCCGTCGGCGGTCGCCCCTCGTCGCGTCGTCACCGATTGGGTTGCTTCCCTTCGCGTCCCATCGCTTTCCCTTGCACCGTTTTGGTCGTCGTCTCCTTAGCCTCCTCTGTTCGAGTTCGTCGCCCACTCGCGTACTCCTTGCTTCACTCGTTTTCCGTCCGTCTCCTTCAACCCCGCCCTTTCCGCAAGTTTGTATTTTTCCGAAGAGGGCGGGGAGGATGTTCCCATAAGAATGAAGGATCTAGATTGACGTGTCATTTGTGGAGCTTATGAATGTTGTGTTCTCGCGCTTCTCTGAGTCGTAGAGATCGTGGTGGTTTTTAATCTCGATGAGAACGGATGTTTGTTCAATTATTAACAAGAAATTCATTTGCTCGTCTTATTGATATCTTTTCTCTGAACCTTATGATAGGATGTCATTTTCTCATCGAATGGAATATGTGGGGGGCGCTATTGAACTATATTTGCGGTTCTTAAGAGTATTATGCATGTAGTTGCGTAAAACAAAGGCTTCAAAGAACAATTAGGCTTTGATTTATGAAATTTTTGGGATCTTAGGATCCTCAATCTGATCATCCGGGACCCCAAAATGACCCTACTTAGGATCCCGATCCTGACAACCTTGCACTTACCTTCATGCATAAGAGCAAAACATCTAGTGTTTTGGACATCGATTTGGTTGGCGTTAATCTTGGTCTGTGGCCTATACTTCAGTTTGTCAGGTACCATGGAGATCGACAAAGCAGTCAGGGAATGTGATGATAGGAGGCTCAAGACTAAGTATGCTAATGCCATTTATGTCATTCAGAGAGCTTTAGCCCTCTACTCGTATGTTCTCTCTTGTCCTCTCTTCTGCTGCTTTTAACGGTTTTACATTTGCAATTTCTATTTGGAACATTGGTCTTGCTTTTTTCATTCATGAGATAGGTTTTAATTGCATATGAATATGTGAAGATGATTGGAAGAATAAGATTTTAATTCTTGATTCTGATGTTCACTACAAATCTGAACTTAGTTGATCCAAGGCAAATAGTTGGAATTCCATTCAGTTCGAATTACTATTTGTCAGCAATTAAAGTTCTCAATGCGAACTCGATGTTTGTTGAGTTTGGACTTCGTGTTCATGAAATTGTTTATAATGCTAAGCTGGCGACTTTATGTTCTTTCAGTATTCCACTTGGTTTCTTGTTGTTTTCTTCCTTAGAGCCCATTGTTCTATTCTGATTGTGATTCCTGATGGGTGTAGATGTATGGTATATGTTCTTGATACATCTTGTTGAATGCTGGTGCATGTGCTGTCCCTGATACTTGCTTCAATTGTCCTTAGTCTTTAATGGTATTCACTGATGTCATATCTTTTGGTGTTCTTTTCTTGGATTTGGTCTAAAAATGTGCTAGAAATCTCTTCATGCTCGGATTTTTCCTTGTTAAGTTAATATGAACTATTTTAGCATACTTAAAGAATCTATTCGGCAATCTCTTATTTGTGGCTTGCCACACCATCACTGCGTGTTGTGCTTGATGTCTGGGTTTCGTGAATGTTATGGTTTTAAGTGGTCGGTTTCTCGCATTTCTGTCCAACCTGAATCATCTGGTCCTATGCTTAGACTTACCCTCGTTGAATTTATTTGTCTTCACTATCCTTGATGCGTCTGATGATCTTGGTTTCGTAGATGTTTTCATTATTGTGGTGAATTTCTCATTTTTCTGAAGACTAAAATTTGAAATCCGTATCATATGTCAAGTTTTGATCTTGCAAAAGATTGTTTATTCTTCCTCACTTACTGGAATTGGGCCAATAATGTTGAGACAATAGTGGAGAGTGTTTACTCTTCAAATGGCTAGTAAACTGCAAATGAGCTGCTGTGGCCATTTTTTGGCAGTGGGAAAGATGAATACCTTTTACATGTAGTGAGTTTGCTTCTGGAGAGTTGTTATTTAAAAACGAATTTACTTTTTTTTTTTTAATTCCTTATGGTACTTTTCATTGAGTTTAATAGTAACATGTCTTGGTGTTTGGCCAATTTTAAACCATTGTCCTGGAAAATTGAGATGGATTCGACATTTAAAATCTTAGTTCCTCAAAAACCTCTTGCATTTAGGTTTTCCTATACCTGAAAGGTTGATTCAATTCATGCTCTCTTACCTTTATCAAGAAATTAAATAAGTAGCGCTTTTCTGGTAGAGAATTCAACTCAGAGAGTTTGACTCCAAATTTTCTTCCGGCCCACATGCAGTGCTACCTCTGGCAAGAATTGTCATTTTCTACTCATTAGCTTCATTCGTTGATATGAGGCCAGCCACATTCCTAATTCAGCAATATGCTAATAACTCACATTTTACACTGGGTTAGTTAGAATTGTTTGAAACTTTATATGCAACTGTTAGGAACTTATTGTAAAAAAGGGCAAGGCATCTTTTTCTCCTAATCAGTGTTAAAAAATTCCTTAATAGAAAATTTAAATTTGTGCTCTCAAAGGTTTACTGCTGTGATGCTTTGTGGGAGTGCCGTATGAAATTGTCTGGTAGATGAGCTTTCATTTAGCAAGTTTTAAAATATTTTATTCAATGCGCGACAAGTTGGCATGACTCCATCATATCTTAATAGCTGCAAGAGATCTGAAGGCCTTCTCCCTTGGAAAGCTCTTCTGGGCAAAAGGGAATTACATCCTAAGGAATAAAATGCCCCTTCTTTACATCCGTTTGTATATACCTCTGGGGTTTTGTTTCCTTATGTTGCTAAGCATTCTTTCGTTTCATGTTATCCATTGAAACTACTCTGAAGATTGGTCCCTGAGGTTATATTGGACTTATCTGGCACTTGACTTTTTACAGTATTGAAGAGGTTGCTTTCAGTTTCAATGGTGGAAAAGATTCAACTGTAAGTAGTTATATGCTTATGTTATGTTTGAGTTAAGCTTCATTATTTTCTTATTGATGGTTATCCCTGGACTAAATTGTAGGTTTTGTTGCACCTACTTAGAGCCGGACACTATCTTAGTGAAGCGAACCAGATGTCTCCTAATGGGAATCTAAAAGGTTTTCCATTCAGAACAATATATTTTGAGAGCTCTTCTGCTTTCTCTGAGATCAACTCCTTCACACATGGAATTGCTACTACGTATGGGACTGAGCTCACTTTTCATCTAAAACCACGAAGATCTATCATTTGATAACTTAACAAGTTTTGATAGCAATGTTAAATTCATACTTTTGCTACCTTGACAGGTATGGTTTGCAGATGGAAGTCATTCACACAGATTTTAAGTCTGGTCTGGAAGATTTAATAAAAAGCAAATCGATTAGAGCTATATTTCTTGGTGTCAGAATTGGTGATCCTACTGCGGTAAAGTTGTCACTGTACCTAAAAGGACATTTCTCTATCTTGGCTACAGTTTTTCTATTGCCTTTCACAATTCACTTGCGCTCTGTGTTTGAACCTGTGATACCTAAGCCTTTATCTTTTTCTTTCTTCTGAATCCTGCAGGTAGGCCAGGAACAGTTCTCACCAAGTTCACCTGGTTGGCCTCCTTTTATGAGAGTGAATCCTATATTGGATTGGTCATACAGGTCGCCCTACTTATTCTGATAAGCAGACTCTCTACAAGTTTCTTCTTGGGTGAATAGCAAGTAGCATTACATTTGCTTGTGCCAAAAAAAGGGAACATGACATGATATTCCATTTCTTCTGTATTGACTGCATTCTGTGGTTTCACTTCCTTACCAGTCCTCTTTCCAAAGTCCTGCTACTTTAGCTTTGTGAAGTTTCCCTTAACTCTTAAGGGTTTTAGGGATTGTTGAAGCATATTCTCTGCACTGGTTCGATGTTTCCCTGTTTCGCAAAAACCAGAAATAAGCATATGTTGATTGGATGATAACCAAGAAAGAGTGCATCTCAGAGACCACATACTACCGGGTATTGAGAGGAATACTCTTATGTGACCATCTTTGCTTATTCTTGTGCACTATATGCTCACTAAGCGGGAAGCAGCATCAACTCATGTAAATGCATGGTCTAAAACTGTTCCAGGTTCTGTCAACCTAGTTTTAGAATTAGACAATGGAGCAAACACAAATCCTTGTTAAACCGCATTTGGGACCATTATTTTGACTAGATTTTGTTACATGTTATCCTTGCAGTGTCCATGTGGTGCTCAATAGTGTGTAACTACATTCTTTTATTTTCCATATTGTCATAAGAGGTATTCCTGTGCTTCTTTTCAGGGATGTTTGGGCTTTCCTCTTGATAAGCAAAGTTCCCTACTGCTGCCTGTATGATCAAGGGTAAAATGGCAACTCATCAAATTTAGTTGCTTCAGTTTGTTGAGTACGATATTTTTTGGCTTAATTTTGTATAATATGCAATATTGTCTTTAAGTTAATCCAAATTTTAAACTCCCTTTTTGTTTTGTTGTGATGTTTATTCTCATGTTGATATTGTTGTTTTGTTGAGTGCACAGTTATACTTCAATTGGAAGCATACACGATACTGTACCAAATGCATTGCTGCGAAGTGGAGATTCTGCTAACAGTGAGGAGAAGTTTAGGCCTGCCTATATGCTTTCAGATGGTAGGCTTGAAAGAGCAGGGAGAGTAAAAAAGCACTCATCATCAGCTCATGGGGTTTCTCCTTCCAGCGATGGCATGTTTAAATTGGATTTTAATAACAGCAGTGTTCTCACTACCTCAATCATTGCTGTTGGGGATGAGATTCTGTAAGCCTCTTTTATGAAACTCTCCAATCAGTTGTTTTCTCGAGCATGACTCACTTTTGTACAATTACCATCGTAGCATTTACAGTGATCAGCTCATACAACAAAGGCTTCTCAATTGTCTTTGGCACTACACGTTTCCATTCTGTTCATCCATCAGGCTTTCACTGTTTTCCATAAACTGTATCTCATTCATTTTGGAGAAAGAACCGAATTTTTTGTCTGAATCAGCTTTGTTTCATTTTGTTTCCTTTAAATATTGTCTATTTGTTATCTTTATTCAATTTTGTAGTCTACTCAATTTTTGTGATTAGAGGAACTTCACTAATGAGTGCCAGAAGGGTCCCGATCCATGTCCGAAAGGAATCTTTCCCTGGGGGGGGGAGAGAAAAAATGCGAACAACGTGGGGTTTTGATATCATCAATTAGCTCATGCATACCAACATATAGCCTTCCTCATTCAAGCATGCACAGTCTGCAATAGAAGATCTTCAATAGTTGGAGAATTGCTTTTGTATCCCCTCAAATGCTCTATTTTTTGTATCCTTTATAAACAAAAAATTTGAAAGAAGCTTTTGCTTCTCTCTTCAAACTATTGTTCTTTAAGCCTGTGAAGTGTGTTTCCATATTCCCTTTAATATGCAAAGAATTGGAGTGGCCCTTTATACCACGATTTGTGTTCTGAATTCAGACTTCAAAAGAAATCATCTTACTTCTTCTTTGTCAATATTTTCTTGGTGACTGTTGTTATTAAGTGCATGATTCCGTCTCTTATGTGTTCCATAGCTCAGGTCCGGCATTGTTGAGGATCATTTGGGGCCAATCTTGTGTAGAAAGCTTCATTCTATTGGTTGGCTGGTGTCCAAATCTGTGGCTGTACGGAACAATGTAAGGGCTAGCATTCCTCCTAATTTAGTTGTTGTTGCTTACCTAGTTCTTTGTGCGAAGTCCAGCTCTCAAGGTTTCACTGATATAGCTCAATCTACATGTAATTGTCAAAAGGTCTACATATGTTATTGCTCGGGATTTACTTTTCAAATTTCGTGTCTAAATTTTTGTTTCCTGTGACACTCATCTTGATCCAGGTTGATTCTGTGGCTGAAGAAGTTGAACGGATGAAATCTGCTAATGATATTGTGAGGCCTGGTGATTTATGAAAATGCCCCTTATCATTTTCCTATTGACTCGAAAAAAACTGAATATAATTTTCTATTCCAATTTATGCTTGCTCATGGCTGGACTTGTATATCTGCTATCATTTCTAGGTATTCATATGTGGCGGTGTCGGCCCTCTACATTCAGATGTTACTTTAGCTGGTATTGCAAAGTCATTTGGTGTTCGTCTGGTGAGTTGATAGTTTTTTCTGTCTATAGTGAGTTCCATTAAAGACATAATGCTAAACAGAACAAAGATGAGTGGGATTCATCGAGATTACCCACTTAATTTTGGTGGCCGTCGTCATCATCTAAATCAAGCTATAACATAGAGGAGGAACGCTTTAATGATATTGAGGCTTTGCCATAGGTCTGAGTGGATTTATCTTGTTAAATGATTAACTTTTCTTTCATAAGTAGTTTATTTGTCTTTATAGATCATGTCTTATGGGACCAAATAAGAAGAGAGCATGACTAATTGGGCATTTTATGTTCATAACTAATTGTCGATATATTGGTACATTGCTTCCCTGACAATATTCTTCTCTTGTCTCTAATCAGGCTCCTGATGAAGAGTTTGAAGAATACCTTTGGCAATTGATTGGCAACCAATCTAAAGGTGATCGGAATGAGGTATTTTGCAATGAAAATAGTTAGAGGATTTGGCAATTTTCTTTTGTTCATTTTTGCTGTACTTTGAGAATGTTATGGTCTGACTTACTCAACTTGAGTGCTAGCTGGAGTTGTTACTCCGTATTTTTTTTAGGAGCTATACTCCTGTCTTACAAAAATTAAGGAAAGCATTAGGACTTGCCAACATTAGTTTCTCAAGTTGGCGGAAATGACTTGCCAGAGTTTGAGAACTATGCTGCATACTTAGTGCCACGTGTTGGCTGCCAATTACCAAATTTTAGGCTGGTACTGACCAGTTCATTTTAAATAAATACTTAGATTACTCTTCATCTGCATCTTTATGCCAGTTTTCATTACCCTTTAGCGTTGCACTAGGGCCATACCAGTTTTCCCACTTAAATACGCCGACATTTTTTTCACCAAATGGCCACTCTGCTCTCATAGGACTTCTATCCTCTCTTTTTCTTACAATTGGTTTGCGCTCTTTAGAGTTGTACTCTGCCAGCAAACTCATCAATTTCCAAATATCCTCCTTTACTGCTGTTATGCTTCTAGCCTTCTTGTACTAATTTGACGTGTTATTTTTGTTTTCCATTTTAGATGGCTCTGTTACCTGAAGGTATCACAGAATTGTTGCATCATGACAAGCTTCCTGTACCTTTGGTATGTTTTCAGAAGCTTCCTTTGCGTGAATTATCTTGAATTGATGAGTTGGATGTGTTTCATGTACACATCTCATGTGAAATGCTCGAAACCTCAAAGTCACAACTATTAGAGCCTTACTCTGATATACTGCTGGCAAGCTTAAGTTTGTCCAAATTTCTGAGCTTGAAAGTTTTCAATGGATTATCTGAAGCCATTCTAAAAATGAGATTTGGAAGTTCGTCATGGGTTCATTAGAGGCAGTGAAACTTCTATGCCAAATGTACACGGTGAAATACCTGATTATCTTCATGTAGATGCTCTTATGCGGTAGAATGAATTATTGGAGCTTTCCACTGGTAGTAATTGTAGGGAAGAAAAGGAAACAGGATTCTTTGTGGGATTATTAATCTTTGACTGGTCCTTATGCAAGTCCAGAGGGTGCTTCAGCATAAATTTTACACGAATCTCTATACAAAGAAGTTTCATTAACGCCCTTTCATAGAATTTTTTCCTAAATAGTATGTGTATATCTATGATAGAATGGATTATAAGCTAGAATTTCGGGCTCAAATGCATGTACAATGAGCCTATCCAGCATATTTCTGCCCATTGGTGTTGTTTCAAGAATGAAATATTTTGTCTCTATCTGTTATAGTTGAAAAGCACCTACTATTAATTTTTGCAGATCAAGTGTCAGAATGTAATCATCCTTACTGCAACAAATGTCACTGAGCTGGACCAGGAATGGGACTGTTTGATTGATTGGATGAGATCAGCTGGCCAGTTAGTGGTGGTGGACCCATTTGTCTCAAAACGCCTAACAGCAAATCTTTCTGATGTACGTTATTCTCTTGCAAATTGTACTGATGTGATGTGATGCAATACTTTCTGCATCACAAGGACAGGATCTCAAGGAAAGTTAGAATACTTGTACCTTAATTAAGTAGAAAATTCATTCATATAAGGTTTTACTTGAGGGTTTGTTTTTCCAATTTCTTTAAGCTTGCTAAAATATTATACCTGTTTAACATTACCTGATGTCATTTGAACTATTAGGGTACTTTAGAAGCTTCATGACCCAGTAATATTTTGAACATGGTTCCATGTGACATCATTTTATGCTTAGGATGATTTTGAAGTAAGGTTACTGATGAGGTTCCGGTGTAAAAATCAATTTGTATTCACTTTAAGCACAACTAAGTGGATATCTTCCTAATAACTCCAAATTCTTAACGCTTGCAAAGGATTGAGGATCATGATTCATGCTGATCGTCATTTCTAGTCATATAATCTTTGTGGTCCTGCGGCATCTTCTGATTGGATCATTATTGGAATATTCAGGCATATAATCTATCATTTTCTAAAACCTACAGGTAGAAGCAGCTGCACCTCTGTCTAAACTTTGTCTTGAATTTCCAGACCTTTGCATTGGTAAGCTTAGAAATTATATGGGTTCTGGACTGCAATGATTTTCTAATTGAGTCTTTACACTTTGCTTTTTACAAGGGTGTTATCGTGAATCACGACATGGGCCTCTTATTATCAGTTTTGAAAGCAAGGTACAAATGGCCTCTGGATACTTAGCAAACTATTGCTTTTAAATGTCCTCTTCAACTTTAGATATCGAAGAATTTGGTTGCAGGATACGGCAAGGATTGATTCAGCTATAGGTGCGTTGCGCAATAAGTTCCCCCCAGAAGCATTTTCTGAAATCAATTGAGATAGTTCAGATACTAGCACTTTGGCGCTGGAGCAACCAAGAAGCTTTCTTCTCAATTGCAATCTCAAACACCCACAAAAGTGCACGGGCATTGCGCCCTCATCTGAGTGGTAAAAGGAGATGGAATCACCCTTGGGAGGAGACTGCAAATACAGCAATGGAAGGCTAAAATGAATTTTATACAGTATTTTTAGGCAGTGCCTTAATTCTTATTACAACTCTTGATGCGCTTGTCCTTGCAAACAAGCCAATGAAAAGTAGGAGGATGGGAAGGTGAAATAAAATTTTAGCAGGCTGGTTCACTGCTTGTCTTTTCACATTAATCAGCTTTTTTTTTTCTCTGAAGTGTGCTAATCTTATATGTTTGACCTTCCTAGAATGGTTACAGAAACCTCTGTTCCGGCTTAGAAAATCCTAATTTTATAGCTTGTGTGTCTTAAGAAGGTTCATCACATCCACACGTTATGGACCTTATGGTTGTACCTTGCTTTGCTTGTGAGCGTTTCAAGGGAAGATAGGACTATAGTTCCTTGAAACAATCGCTCTATGGAACATTGCTTGCCGGCACTTCCTAAATTCTAAGCCCTTTGCTTTGGTGTAGTTATTGCATCAAATATAGTAGGGTTTCGCTCGCTAGATTTTGCTTGGGATCAGCATTGTAGATTTTAAGGTAGGCTCTATCTGAAAATTCGTTTTCTGTTACTCGCGCCATTTTGAAGTTTTTTTTTTTTTTTTTTTTTTTTAACTTTCGTCCTCTTTGACAGTTTTAGTACTCCAGCTCAATCGGCTCCGTTAGGATATTCAACATTCAATACTCGTCTAGAGCTAAGCACCACTTTTCAAGCTTTAGCTCGGCTCAATATAAATTTAAATGAGATCGAGTTCAATTTGACTCAATTAATCAACGAGTTCTAGTTGAAGCTTGAATTTATAGTTCAAGCATGAATTTTGACTGTACATTATAATTGAGAGTTTTACAGTCCGAGTAATTTGTTATATTTATAGATGTACATGTACAGCGAAAATACAGAAAATACAATCGGTTGTTACTTGGTGAGGCTTTTCGGCTACTAGAGTCAAAGTGTATTCAAGTTTGAGCGCAAATTTTCTATAGGAGCAATTTGCTATTGTAATATAAGAGGAGAGTACGAAGTATTGTGAGAATATTTATATTTATAGAAGCAGAGTAATAAGTAGAAGAAAACATTTTTCAAGCGTTACATTTTCTCAAATCTTTTTATGATGGATTCCAGCTTAGATGAACTAGCAGAGCTAAAAGCGAGGGGGAGGCAGAAGTGCACAAATTAGCATGGTAGAAGTGGTAACACACTTAATGTCACCTTTAGCCAGTCTAACTTGAAGGTTGATTTTTTTGGCTAGACCTAAAGATGGGGATAATTATCCAACAAATCCTAAATCTATCATACGGTGGCTAATTTAGACTTAAACCCTTCAATTACATCAATTTAGTTCTAAACCTTTTGAGAATTTGTCAATCTAATCTTTTCGATCAATTTTAGGCAGAAATCGCAAATATGGTAGCCTAGTCAACACCAGCCACTTTATGTGACACAGTCACTGTAAATATTGACATTTTTCAAAATTTTATAATTTTTATGAATATTTTTTTTCCCCAACTCAAGGCTGGCGAGAACCATCATACCCTTACTTAGACCACCCGAGGTGGCCAGCGACCTTGCCAGAGTAGAGTTGAAAAAAAAATGAAAGAAAAGAAAAAAATAAATTCATTAGCAAATTTTATGACTTTTTGGACATATTCCCTTTAAAGATG
Source organism: Eucalyptus microcorys (assembly GCA_014182515.1). Taxonomy (NCBI): domain Eukaryota; kingdom Viridiplantae; phylum Streptophyta; class Magnoliopsida; order Myrtales; family Myrtaceae; genus Eucalyptus; species Eucalyptus microcorys. Next base: position 26,941,746 of record CM024572.1, read on the forward strand.
ATAACCAACTTGGTTCACAAAAGTCAGTTTCATAAGAAAAGTCAGAAAATCATTAGCAAGCATAGAGTTTTCTTCGACTAGGACGAAGCTTTGATGAAATTTCAGAGGAGGTCCACATCGATTGATGTTGAAAAATCAGCAAAATTTTAATATATATAAGAAGTGATTACATTAGAAAATAAATAGATAGATGAATGCATTTAATATGAAAAAAAAAACATGAAGTGACACCCAAAAAAAAAAAAAAACAGAAGGAAAGAACAAATGCCTAATTAGTAGTCGTTTCTTCCAAGACAGTCTTCCTAAATAGGATGCAATCTTGTTTCATCTTGATTAATTGTGCATTTATTTCATATAAAATTGGAAAAATTCCAAATAAGGGTTTGAAATATTCTTATTTTCTCAAATAAGTATTTAAAGTGAATATTGTTTCAAATAAGAGCTTAAAATAATCACATTAGTCTCAAATAAGGGCCTAAACTCACCAACTGTGAAGAGTAATTTCATCTTTTTAAAATTTTCTCTTTCATAATTTCTTCTATTTTTTCATTAAAAAAACTAAATAAAACTAAAACTTGGAAAACACAAGTGGGGCGGCTGCTTGGGCGAGAGTTGCCGCCCCTCTCCCATCCTTGGCCCTCATCTCTAATCGGCAGGTTGGCTAGCCCTCGCCTAGGCGCGAATGACCTTGCCGGTTGTCACTAGTGGGGCAGTGGCCACCTGTGTGTTCCCCTTTTTTTTATTTTTTTCTTTTTAAAGTTTTTATATAATTAAACTTAAATTTAAATTGTGTTTGGACAAAAATATCCAGGATTGGCCGAAATTTTTTGCCAATCAACAAACTGGCGAGGTTAAGCTCTTATTTGAAACAGTTATAACCACTTTAGGCATTTTTTTTAGACTAATATACTTCTGGCCATTTTTTGAAATAAAGTTCACTCTATGCTCTTATTTGAGAAAATAAAGATATTTCAAGCCCTTTTTTGAAGAAATTTTCTCAAAAATTTCATGACAACAAAAAGTATTTATGATTACATTTCTGAGGCGCGCGTTGCCCAAGGGTCATACATATTTTCTGTGAAGTAACGGGGGCAGAGAGCTCAGCTCTTCTAGAGTAGCACCAGTCCTCCGCCCCGTGGTAGCTTATTTAGTTGGGGAAGTCCCGCTTTTTATACCGTGGTGATTTCCCTCAATGGAAATGTTTTCTAGTCGGTCATTCATTTTCTATGTACCAAACACCAAAAATTAACGAGAACATTTTCCTCAAAAACACCTTCGCCAAAACATACCCTAAGTACCAAGTGGATAAAAGAAAGTATTTATTCAATGAGGAGTTCGAGCGGGTTGAGGCATAGTTAAAGAAGGAAAAGAAATCACTTCGAAGTCACGCAGTGTCGAGATCATTAGCAATAATATTACCAGTAGTTTATGAACCTCTGTTCCATATTCAGAAACCATTCATGTGCTTTTCTTGGTGTCCTCATGTTTTTGGTGAGGAACAGGAAGTTCTGTCACCACAGGACACGCGTGGACCACCAATCAGAGAAATCATTTCCTCAAATGAGAAGGTGATGTAATGTGACTGAGAATTGAATTTTGTACACAGATATACAACCCGGTTATGTACAATTGCACGAATTGGGTTAAACCACGGTAGGGGACTTCCACATAATTCAACAGAAATCCCACTGCCAATAAACCTTCTCGACGATCCCTCCACCGCTCCGAACTGCAAGGTGAAGCCTCTCAGAAGCAGGAGGAACTCCCCAAAGCAACGGGACCGCGACCGTCATCGTCAATTTCTCATGCAAGCCTCCTTTGATTGCCTTTTCTGCCACGACAACCTGAAACATATAGACTGACCATTTAAAATCGCAAAGAGCCAAAAGCCGCTTTTTAATCTGTGACATATCCACCAGATAAGCATGACTAGCAGAAGGATTTCAGAGTTTCTAAACATTTTAAAAGAGAACTAAGTCATACAAAAATATCTTTCCATTTCCACACAAATTGTGTGTTGTGTGCACTGTTGAGAAAAAGGGAATGTGCAGGCACAACAGTCAACGTGCATGAAATTAATGGAAAATGTGGAGAATCTTCACTCTCCCATAGTTGTGTAATGCATCTATTCTGCACATTTCAATTCTACAAATGGATCGCATTGACTTGAAGATAAGGTACAACATTGTCCTGTACTTCATCAATTGTCTGCCGTTGGATGACACTGGTTGACAAAAAACTCAACTAATCAATAAATCAACCATTGGATGACAACAATGTACGGTAAGATTGTTGTACCTAAGAAATATCTGGAGATTTACAAAGATGGACTTAGGTCTTAATCCAAGGAATTCAAAATCAAGGTGATCATGTTGTACTAGCAAAAGTTAATGCATTAGCCTGAAAACTAGAAAGCAAGCAACTCTAAGGCATGCTGTGAAAAGCTAAATAAACATAAAGGAGAAGCTATCTGTTAAATCTACCATAACAGACCATAAAATAAGGGTTAATCCACAATTAAACAAAGAAACCAAGTGTTCCCCTAGAAAGTGGTTGATTATTTTATTTTGCAGATTCTAGGTTACGCCGTCAGCTGAGTTTCCAACAATCAACTTTGCAGTGCAGAACCTCTGCCTACTAAAAGACATGAGCTGAAGTTTAGAAAACACAAAATGGTAAGTGGAAAGCAAAGAGCCAAAAACCCATATATAGTGGTGGTGCAAGAGCTGCAACGCCTTCAAATTATTTGCATTTTTGTATATCCATTTCTTTCTGTTGGTTTCATCTACTCAATTGCACCATGCTAGTGAGCTCAAACTAAATTCTTAATCTTAAACAACCAATCAGAATTAGGGGTATACCTCTCCACCATGTTCAATAACAGCATCTTCAACAACATCACTTAACATTTCAATGGAACGACAGAACCCCAAGATGCAAAGCCTTCTGCCCATATCAAGACCCTGGTACAAGCAGGTCCTGCATACATCAGATGATGAACGGAGCAAATAATGGATAGGTTATAGAGAAGTCCGTACATTTGTAGCTGCAATATCAAATAAAGCGCCCAGACACAGGCCTTGCTCTGGATCCATGTAATCACTTTCTTGAAAGCGTTGGAATCTCTGAGAAGTATTTGATTTACCTTGCCTCTTCTGTCAAAGGAAATGGCTAATAAAAAGGGAGGTTCTAATATTCAGAGTAATAATCAAGCACAATGCATATGAGACAAAAATCCAAAACGTTGAAGGCATGATATGGCTAAATGAAATTGGTGAACTTTATTTCTTAAACTAGATCAACCAGATGTCATTTCCTTTTCTCTTTCTTATTCTTTTTCCTGTACGTTTTATTGTATTTCCTTCCAATTCTTTTTATTAAATGTAGTTGCAAGAGGAGGAAATTATAAGTTGGCAAGGAGGAAATTCCAACTAACAGTTTATTATGGAAACTTAATAGGTATCGTCATTCACACAAAAAAAAAAAAACCACGCCCAAGTCTACCTCGAAATCACAATTGCCTATGAAAAAACCACAACAAAATAACTCTGCAACATGTACTATATATCCACCTTGAAGCTCTCCCTTGAAGGATGCAAATTACAAAGCAAGTATGAAGAGTTTCAGTAGCCAAATTGGATTCAAGGGATAAAGACCATCATTATCATTCTCAAAAACCACATCCAGGATTTAAAGAAAGAACTTTTGCACCATAATTATTCATTGAGCCCCCCACCTCCCCCAACCCCGGACAAGTACTTGTCATGCGAAAAAAAAAAAAAAAGGCACAACGAACATGTTTTTCCCATCAAAATGGTTAGTTGGGGCAGATGCAAGGACATATTACTATTCTAAAAGAATCTAGGATGTTATATTAAAAGAATCTGCAATAGGTTGAATTATTCTTTTGAAAACCATACATCAGAATTAACGCGTTGAGGAACCATAGAACCTCCAATCTGAACGAGTCCATCGGCAGTGAACAATGTAACTCTCTCCTCAGGAACCCATTGAATATCTGGATGGCATGAGATACATCAGCTCATCTTTCTTAAATGTTCATATGACAATCTGAGACATCTTCTAAAGGAACAAGAACAATTGTGAAATCAAATGGCATTTCATAGATTAAGAAGATCAAAATTAACAAGGTCTTATCCTCAGGCCAAAGAAAAAAAAAAATAGGTCTTGTCCAAAACACTTACAATGCTTCAGACGTTGATGCAAGTAATCTCAAATATTGAATCATAAGACAATCAAAAGCAACTGATAGCAAGCACACATCAAATTATCCATTTCCATAATGTTCATGTATAAGCAAAAAGCCTCCAGATGTTTCGTGTGCAGTTGCGAGATTGCGAGAACCACACAGATGACACTTCAGCTTTCTTTTGCTGAGGGTAAGGGGAAAAAGAAGGAGGGCATAAAAGATCTGGAAAAATTCTGCAACGTTAAATATAGAAAGCAATCTGCAAAGCCTAGCTATTACATGCAAAAAATCCTTTGTTTAGTCATCACATTGGCAAATGACTGCATTTTCCATTTCCACTTATGAATGGGTACTAATAACTACAATTGGGAAGATTCATTTTCATTATTGCAGTGTAGTCTCAATCTCATTATGTGCCCTAGAAAAAAATCTGTCGCCCTATACACCTTGAACTATCAACCCTTAATTTGTGCCAATTGCTCCAAAGAAACTGGCTTCTTGGACAAATTTGCGGGCATCATTGACCTTGACATATCATAGAACATTACAGTCAAGCTGAATGTAGCCTAACAGGCCTTGGAAAGAATCTTCAACAGTGGAAAATCGTGGTAATGAAAAGATCAAAGGTCGACTGCCAACTCCATTCAAACAGGAAGCTGTGTAAAATAATTGTGCTGAGAAAAGTTAGATAAGGTTCAGCTTAAATTTGGCACAACTTCAATAAGTTCAGGACGTGAAATGTAAGATCAAGATCAAACTTTAGGTGGTAACAGAATTTTACGACTCTTAGAGTAGAAAGACCAGAGAACCAGAACAAGAAGAAATGCCTTGCAACATCGCATATGAGCAGCAATCTTGGTGCAAAATGCCTATATCTCTTTCCTTACCACATAAGCTTTCATGAATGGTTTTGTTAGGGTGAAATTCAACAAATGTCCTCAGTTGTAGACACACTTATATATATTAATCTCGTCTTGAGATAAAATTTTATGATCCAAATTGCAAGGCACAGGACTTCAATCCCACATCAAACACATGGTAGTTCGGTGTGTGGTTAATATGCCCTCTGGCTCTGCTTTTCTCACTTGCTTTTGGGTTGTAGTTCTCTCAAGGTCCACACAAAAAAAAAAAAAAAAAAAAAAAAACACTAAGTCAATGATGGCTTGATGGCTTGATCATGGCAACCTGAAGAGACACTTCAGAAAAATTACCAGTACCATACTTAGAAAACAGAGCTATCAGTTTAATCTTATTCATCAACAAAAGGGGGCAACAGACTACTTGTCCATATGCTATGACATGCCCCAAGAATTCGAATCTTTTTGTCCCCAAATGTATAATTAACTCTTGAAAAGATGGCATAACGGTGTCCAACTAGATGGGATCGAATGCCAAAGGACATGAAAACTAGCACAAGCCAACGCGCTTCTCTCGCTTCCAGTCTCAAGAAAAGTATAATTCAACGTCCGATCAAAGCTACTTCGAAAAATCACAGAGCACCCATTCGACAGAAACCGAAACTCTACAGATTACCGACCAACTTCCAATATCCAACGGACTGCCCCGCGAAATTCGCCTCAAAACAATGAGGGAAATCAACGATAATCAAGAAGATTCTCGAAGCCTACCGGAATCGCCGTCGACCCAGGGGAAGAAACCGAAGGAGTCGTCGCCGAAGAAGTCCCCGGAATCGGAAGACGACGACGACGACGACGAAGAAGAAGCCCTCGGCGGCAACCGGAGGGCGCGGGAGGGGTGAGGCGGACTGCGGCGGAGGAAGGGGAGTCTCCGGATGGAAGGAGAAGGGACTTCTTCGGCGCGAGAGGCGGACGGGAACGGAGAGAAGGTCGTGAAGCACAGAGCCGCCGCCGAGGCCTCCGCCATCGCCAGTTCAGAGAGAGAAAAAGAGAGAGAGAGAGAGAAAGATTCTGAATCTGCGGTGAGAACTATGGCGGATCGGAGAGAGAGAGAGAGAGAGAGAGGAAAGAGGTGGACAGCCACGAGCGGAAGAAATAAAAGAGCGAGCTTTTGCAAATTACCACAATTTCGGTTTAAACGGTTGGTCCCCCCCTCCTGCGCCCTTCGTTTGGAACAATGTGTTCCATGTGTTGAAGTAAACATCCCTACCCTCCAATTCGATGCAAAAACATGATCTTATACACCTAACATCCCACGGAATCTAATGGTTCAAATCCCATTTTGGTCTTTAAGAAAAAGATACATCTAGGAATTTATCTTTCGAATATGATAATCTCTAAATCGATAAATACCTTGATGACGACACCTCAAGTGACAGATTAATTGTGAACAAGGATTTTTTGACATAGAGATCCGAGACTAATTAGGCTAGGATTTTGGTCAGATTTATCGATATAATTTTGGATACGTAATTATTTTACCTAAAACTTTTCAGGTTTAACCAACTTTCATCCGGCCAAAATTCGACAATAGTCTTTGAGAGCCATTGACAACACTTAATTCTCCCAAATATGATGATCGGCTTATAAGATACCGTGTCAATTCGAAACGTTGACGTGAGAGATTTCGTTATTTTCCCAAAAAAATGGAAGTCGGGGTTCCGACGCCCCAATAGTCGGGGCGAACATGTGGAAAGATGGCCAGTCAAAGTCGGTGAGTTTGCGCAAGCGCAAGCCTAAACCTGGCAAATCATTCAACCATGTTGGGGGTTGGCTGTGCCATGGGCCAAATTTTCCATATAAAAGATCACTAGAAGGACGAAATAGGGACATGACGAACAAGAGGAGACTTAAAAAAGCGGGCAATTTTCAGACAACCTTCGCAGCTCGATCAGATTTCCGAGAAGTAGAAAGGAAGAGAGGACGATTCAGTGATATCAAATACTCCCTTTCGGTACTTTGTTTTAGAGTTTCTCGAGCACTGCTTGCAGTTAGCTTGCCTCGGTTGTCATATATGGCCCCGACCTAATGAAATCCCAACCTCAATTTCGCTATTCAAGCACATAACAAGAAAGTAGACATTGCAATGGCAAGCTTTTTGAAACGCCGCATGAATCACACGAATCCAATATATCTATTGGCGCCCGAATTAGCTTATTGGGTTTCGGAAGCTGAAGAAAGTAAAGCAGGACCAAAAACATTGGAATCCATAGAGAATGGGCTGGGATGCCAACAGTCGATAAATGGGCATCTCGAGCAATAGGACAAGGGGCTTGCCGAAGCCGACAAGATAAGGATGGAAACGGTTACTAGAGTTGGTACTAACGAAAATATCGACAAGGCAGGATGGTTACTGATAAAAGCTGAGACTTCCAGAACATTATAAATATCGAAATGATAATCGCAAAAAGCAATTACCTATAAATTACCACTATAAATAGCCGAAGATGCATCATTGTAAAAGACCTTTTGCCAAATCGACAAACGATTATTCAATTTCAAGTTGTTATCTTTTCCTTTATCATATTTTTACATTCAATCGTACCTTTACTTTTTCTCTTGTTTTCCTGCACTTTACTTTGCCACTAGTTTAGATTGGTTGCTTCCTTTCCGAAGCGATATAAGACCCGTTATAAAGAATAAAGCCAAAGCTTTGCCACTTTCGTAAAAGATTTTTGTCGAGAGAACTTTCTCCGGCAAACATCTTTTTGGCACGCTTGGTGGAACCATTGTGTTCCGCTCTTAGGATGTGTTGATGACAAAAATAAGGAATCAAGGGAATCGCTCTTCTGCTGGCGAGGATAATTCATTCCTATAGCATGTTGGAGTGAGAACCATCCATTTCAAGATTTCCAATCAGAATCCAGATCCTGTTGATGGTGTCAATATGGGTAATAATTTTGAGGACATGCCGCAAGAATTGTCTAAAGACCAAAGAAGAGAGCTAGCCTGAACCCAACGGTGATGGCCACCATGAGAAGGATGTTTGAAAAGCAACAAAATGATCTGATCAATTATATGGCTAATCATTTGTCGAGTATTTTGACTCATTTGTTAATCAATTTGGTTACTAATCTGACTTCAAGAATGGAAGGGCTGAATCAAGCGAATGTGACTCATAATGGTCACACTAGCACAATTCCACAACCCATGCAAGTTCCAGCCCAACCTATTGATAGTGGCTCGAATCCTGTGCAGTTGGCTAGAATTTTGCAAAGGGCTAACAATGTGAATGACCAGAATCAAATCAACCTGGGTGAACAAGTTGGAGTGCCTAGAATATTGCCCCCGTCTGGATCGGTGCCGGAAATCTCTAATGGCGTGAATCCAGTAAGGGTGATTAGAGACACTTCCAACCTTGGGAATGAGGCCCAGGTAGGTGTCCCGTGGCTAATGCTTCCTGATGTTAATCGTCCAGGGGGCAATAATGTGGTGCCGCTTGCAAGGGTAGTGAATTCTAGATCAATTCTCGTGCTGATGGCTGGGTATCAACCTTATTGGCCGCAAGTTGCTTGTTTAATCATGCAGAGGATTGGATGGAGGCGTCCCAAGGCCTGTATATCGCAAACCATACCTAGATTAGGTTGATAACATCCCATACCCGAGGGGATACAAAATCCCTGAGTTTACTTTCTTTACTGGGGAAGATTATCATTCTACGATAAATTATTTGACGATTCATGGCTCAATGTGATGATGTTAACAATGATGGGAGAATGAAGTTACATCCATTCCCTTGGTCACTGTCAAAGACGGCATTTACTTGATATACTGATCTTTCCACAAATTCGGCACAGAATAGGGAGGCACACCTAGTTTTATCGTCCGATCCCCAAAGTGGCATTGTCGGATTTGGCCACCATCAAGCAATTTAATAATGAGACGATTAACTAGTTTGTTGCCCAATTTAAAAAGATGAGAAATCGATATTTGTTCTTCCTTCCAAAAAAAGAAGTTACCAAGATGGCAAAAAATGGTTTAAAGTTTGCCTTAAAGGAGCATTTGGCTAGGTAGAAATGCACTTATTTATTCTTATTAACTACCACAGCAACTCAATATGAGAACCTTTGAAAGGAAAAAAAAAAAAAAAACAAGAAGCCTTATCGGGATTATGAGCAGAATGTGGTAATGTATGATTCCGAAAAAGATTAAAAAAAAAAAAGATGATGCTCAAGATGATGCTGCTGAGATTGCAGTAGCAAAGATGACTCTAGATAAACCATACATGTACCAAGCTTTGAAACCCGCCAAAGTGAAGAAATCAGTAATGCTCAAGGCCAAGGACACACAGAGATATTCATTTGATGTTACCAAGCTGGACGAAATCTTCCAACCCTTGGTACACGATGGAGTGATAAGGCTAACAAAGGGTCAAGTCATACCGAGTAAGGAAGAGATTGGCAATAAAAGTATTGTAAATGGCACCACTCTTGGAGTCATAGTACCAATTATTGTAATGTTTTCAGGAAAGTGTTCAAGAGGCAATCTGCCGGGATAAGATCAATTTTGCCGAACAAGGGGATAGAAGAATGGAAATCGACTCGGATCATTTTAATAAACATAATTTCTAAGAACAGACTCTCGAGAGTATTATGGCGTCAAGGCGAAAGCGGGCAAAGAAAGTACCGTTTAACCGACTTTATGAAGAAGGGCATCCTGACATTAGAACTTTGAGAGAACTGAACATAAAGTTTGATTATTACATTCGGTACTCAAGGACTCCTTAGCCAAAATAAAAGTCACCTGAAGTGATACCGTCAGGATGGGTGTCGAAATTCAAGTATGAAGATGAATTTCCGCATTTGGTCAATCAACGCTAGAAGCCTTCTCAAACAATAAAGGTACCTCATAACCTCCTCAAAGACAGTGGTTTGTAGGGAAGGAAATCCTGACTAGTTCAAATGAAACTTAGCCTTCTGAACAAAAACTAATATCGAGGACTTGAAGAAGAAGAATGCAACGAAAGAAAAAGCTACAAGAATTACACATGCAAGCTGGTACTTCAGTAAGACCCAAAGTTAAGCGTTATGGTGAGACGAAAAGCCTTGTATGGGTAAAACATGAGGGAGACTCTTCTGAAATGGACGAAAAGTATAGTAGATGCTAAGAGGGTGATGTTAGGGAAATCCCGTATGATATTTTGAAGATGACAAAATAAATCAAAGGTTACTAACGTGTTTAATGATTGAATAATAGACTATGCAGATAATAGAACATGTAAAGGATATTATCAAAGTCTATACTTAGAAGAACCATAAGATAGACTCTATACTGAAGCTGAACTTATTTAGACTGTATCCAAACCTTAAGACTAAATATGTTCAGAAGTAGAATATGTTCAGACTTACGTCCAGATTGTAAAGTCTATTTTAGACAAAAGACACTCAGACTTTACTTCCAATAGAACACTCTCAGACTTTACATCCAAAACGAGACACAAGTTCCAAATGTAGCTGATTCAAAACGAAACATGTTCAGAATGAGACAACTTGACAAAATGTAACACAAGCCCAAAACGTATAACGGCTAGTGATTTGATTTGAATTTCATATCAAGATAAATTTGATTAACTCAATCTAATTGATTGACAATTGGATTTTGATGACAATACATTTCTAAACGAAGAAGCTCTACTTATGAAAACTAAGATTCTGCTTGTATGGGCGATTAGAATCAACTTGGGATTCTGCTTCTGTCACACAACGACTACTAAATCTTCTAGATATAGATCTATCCAATGAGTAAATTGGAAGACAATCCTCAAGATATTATCCAACGGCTAGATTGGAAGTGGAGGAGTATTTAAGGAAACCAAGGATCAATGAGCAAGTAAGAAATGGAGCGTAGAATTTATTATTCCAAAGTCTGAGCGAACTTCGATCATACACTTGTCTTTGGTAAGCTTAAACATTTGTGATAGTGAGAGAAATACCAAAAGAGTGACTTAGTGAGATAGTGCGATCTACCACTGAGTGTTTGCACTCAAAGTTGTAATATCTTGTTGATCGCATAGTGGAATCCAGCCAGAAGACTGTTAGCGTGGAAAAGTTGACGTAGGCTTGATCTAAGCTGAACCACTATAAATTTCATGTGCAACTTTCCCTTTCCTTAACTCTTCTTACTTAAGTCTGTTGCATACTTACAGGTTATTTTAGAAATCCGTTTCATCGCATAACAGATTATGAACATCTACCAGAAGTCTGGTGGCTCGTTTAATCAGACTCTGATCCTTATTCAGACTTTGCTCGCAACTAGTTTTATTTCGTATTTATTTGTCAAGACTTCTTTTAAATACCTATTCACCCCATTTAGGTGTTCGTACTAGCATTTTCAATTGGTGATACCGTTGGAAGGAAAAGTCCTTCTCGAAAGTAGAAATGAAAAAGAATTGAGAGGAAAGTGGATAAAATAAAGAGCAAGTTCGATAGAGAGAGACCCAACTCTAGTTCTTCGGCTGGCTCAAATATGGTGCAAGTAAGACTTCCTCTTGAATTCAAAACTTCTGTCATGAGAGTTGTTCCGATGGAAAGACAATCAAGGTAGAATTCTAGTTCATTGATGAAGAAATGGTGGAATTTGAGAAACTTCCAATTCATAAGACAAGGCACTTGATAGCCCTCACAGTAGTAGGCAAGATTGAAGGCCATCCTTTTAGTAGGATAGTTGATGCGGGAGCTACTCTAAATCTTATGTCCTACCGATACTTTTGAAAGATCAATAAAGATGAAGAAGAAATAATCCCTATCAAAACACTCGGATTTCAAGGGAGACATATGTGATGTCAAAGGGGCAGTTGCAGTTAATCTCACAATAGTGTCGCGTACTACAAAAACCACATTTAGTGTCACATACTACAAAAATCACATTTTTCATAATAGATGCTGATTGGTCTTATAATTTATTGTTGGGAAGAGATTGGATACACAACAACCAGTATACACCTTCATCATTACACCAAACTCTAGCTTTCTGGAATGAAGATAAAGTAGAGTATGAAAGAGCAAACCACGAGTCGAGCATCACTTGGGCTGATGTAGTTCGAATGGATGCTCCCGATGATGATTCGGTATCCGTGATTAAACCAACCTGCACAGATGTCAATAAGCTTGCCTGTGGCCGCTTTATTGAAATGGGGTTTAAGTGGATCCTAAAGGAGTGCGAGCTGGCCAAGGGGAAATTCGATATTTTACATAGAAGGAAACAGCTTATTACAAAAGCTGGATGAGGGGTACTCCTGCTACTTGCGGAGGAGACAAAGAACCCTATGAGATTCGTTGATTGCATAGGATATTCCAATGAGTCTCCACTCAGGGAGGACACACGAAAACAGTTAAATCCAAAGATCTGCTCATAGAAGTTGACATAAGTGATGATGAAGTAAAGAGACCTGTCTTTGTAAGTGCATTGTTTGGTGATGAATTCCAAAATGATTTGGTGGAAGTCTTGCAGAGGCATAGGGGTTGTTTCGCATGGAACTACCATGAAAAGTCAGGAATGAGTAGAGATGTTGTTAAACATTGCCTCCTAATAAAACTATGTTGGAAGCCTTATAAGCAGTTACCAAGAAGGTTTGCTCCTAAAGTGAACATGAAAATAAAAAAAGGAAATAGAGAGACTGTTGAAGGCTGGTTTCATTGAGACCACTTGGTAGGTTAAGTGGTTATCAAACATTGTCCCTGTCAAGAAGAAAGATGAGAAATTGCGAGTTTGCATTGGCTTCAAGAATTTAAATGCTACAACTCCAAAAGAAGAATATCAAATGTCAGTTATGGATATGTTAATAGATTCAGTGGCTGGAAATGAAATGTTGTCCTTGATGGATGGTCATTCAGGGTACAATCAAATTTTCATTGCTGAATAGGATGTCCATAAAAGGACCTTTAGGTGCCTAGGAGCCATAAGGACATTCGATTGGAAAGTTATGCCATTCGGATTGAAGAATGTTGGAGCAACTTATCAATGGGCGATGAATTTCATTTTTCATGACATGATAGAAGAATTCATGGAGGTGTGCATTGATGACATCCTAGTCAAGTTAGAAAAGGTAAGTCATCTTAAATATCTTAAATATCTTGAGCAATCTTTTGTTAGGATGGAGAAGTATCTTTAAAAATGAACTCTCTAAAATGTGCATTCGATATAAAAACTGAGAATTTCTTAGGATTTCTGGTTAACAATAGAGGAATAAAGGTTGATAGAAATAAGGCTAAGGCCATATTAGATTTATCTCCTCCAACTAACAAAAAAAAATTACAAATGATAATCAGGAAAGTAAACTTTCTTAAGAGATTTATTGCTAACCTATCAAGCAAGATAGAGGTGTTTTCTTCTTTGTTGAAGTTGAAAAATCAGGAGGAATTCATTTGATGAGAAGAACACCAGCGTGCTTTCAAAAGAATAAATGCATACTTGACTAATCCTCCAATGCTAATGCCGTCAAAAACTGGCAAGCCTCTAAAACTCTGTATGTCAGCCACCAATACAACCATCGGTAGTATGCTAGCGCAAGAGAATAATGAAGGCAAAAAGCAAGCAGTGTATTACCTCAATAGGATGCTGAATGATGCTGAGAGAAGATATACTACTATTGAAAAGATGAGTTTGTCTTTGTATTTTGCATATACAAAATTGCTACATTATTTGTTGCCAATTGTTGTTCAAGTGATATGCAAAACCAATTTTATCAAGTACATGCTTACAAGACTTATAGTGAAAGGCCAAGTGGCAAAGTGGTCTTTCGTATTTTCTCGAGATTGACTTGGTTTACATACCGATGAAAGCTGTGAAAAGGCAAGCCTTAATTGATTTTCTTACGGAATACCCATGTATCCAAGTCGAGGACATCGGAAGTGAAAACTATGCACAACTACTCCCGTGATTACTATACTTTGATGGATCATCTACATCCATCACATCAGGAGTGAGGGTTTTGATTATGTCATCAAAGGGGTGCAGAACGAAATTCCAGTTCCGACCTAATTTTAAATGTTCCAATAATCAAGCTGATTATGAGGCACTCATAGTCGGCCTTTACTTGTTGGCTGACATGAATGTACAATCAGTTAAAGTAATAAGTGATTCACCATTAGTGATCAAACAATTAAAAGGGGAATATTAGTGTCTTAATGAGAATATTGTGGAGTATTATAGCACAGCTAAAGAGTTGATGACCAGATTTCTTAATTTGGAGCTAGTGTACATATCGCGGTATCATAACACGGAAGCCAATGAGCTTGCTCAGATGGCATCCGCCTATCGCATCTCAAAAGAGCTGGCTTATACTTTAATAAATGAGGTGAAAGCATTGCCCCCTCTATCACCTCGAACTCCCGAAGAAATGTGGTCAAGTAACGTTGATGATTATTATGTTTTTAGAATAGTTGGTTGCCCATGTTATATTTGAGCGAGTGATGGTAAGCTCGGTGGAATGGTAAGAAAGTGCATATTCCTAGGCTATGCATGAGGTGAGAGGGGTTATCGATTGTGGTGCTCAAAGTTAAATTTGTCCATTATCAACAAAGAAGTTACTTTTGACAAGTTTCCAGTACTTTTAGCTATGAGTGATTATAGCAGTATTCAAACGGATTTGAACGGTGTTCAGCTTGAAATGGAGTTGCGACCAGAAACTCTTGAGGTAGCAAGTACGAGTACTAGCAAAGTAATCGACACGGATGATGCTTGTAGCGAGGTTGAGCTTATAGAGCCAATGGTTGTCATAACCGCTGAAATTAACAAGGTACATATTCAATCTCCTGACATATATGGATGCAACAATGGTTTTGATTTATTTACGGTTAAGGAGGTTACGTCTAAAAATCCTTGCGGAGCAGTTAAAGGTGCATGTGGAGTTGCTATTCTGATGAGGTCCTTGGTTATGGCAAAATTCAAGCAAAGCTTGGACTTAGATAAAATCTGTGGCAGTTGAGCCCATTGGGGGCAATGGAAGAGTAGCGGCAGAGTTTGAATTTTGGCGAAGTGATTGTGACTTGACTAAAACATCGAGGCAATGTGGAGATTGTTAAAGTATGTCTTGACTTTGAGCCCAATGCGAAATTTCGAATATTCCGAATTGGATATGTTACGAACGTTCGAAATCGAGCAAAGAACATCCGAAGTTCAACTCTCCAAAATTCGAATCTGCGTTGGAGAATTTGGCTGCTGAAACAGGAAAGTCAGAACTTTGACTTTGATTTTGGATGCACACGTCAACTTCCTCGGCCTAGAGAGGAAATAAATAAATAAAATGGAAAAGGAAATATAAACTTAATTAAAGGAAATTGGACTTCCTAATTTGACTCAGCTTTGGACTCTCTTCTTTGACCAAGGCGGTGCACGTACAAGCATATATTTGTGGCTTGATTGCATGAATATTGCGGTCAACACCGTTGTTGATACGAGCATTGAAGCGTCATTATTCTAATGAGTGCTTGGCAGGTTTTAGTTCATGCAATTACATCCAAGAAAGAATTAGTGTTTGTAGTCAATTAAATCTTGAGGTAAAATTTGCGTGTAATTCTTTCGTGAGATTGAGAGATTATTTTTTGAGGAATTTCGGGGCTAAACACTGCGTGTGTTATTGGGTATAATTGGGGCTTGGGAAACACCGAGAGAATGTTTGAGTGACTTGAGTGTGTAATCTCCTTGTATCGCTTGATCTATAATGAAATTCGTCGCTGCTCTCCCCGTGGACGTAAGTCTTTACAACTAAACCACATAAATTTGGTGTCCGATTTATTTTTTTCTTCTATCTGTATTATTGTTCGATCGCTTGCCTTCCGCAACACTTACAACCGCTACCCATGTAACGTCTCACAAAAGCATCAAAATAAAGGTTAGATAAGTTCAGATCACGAAACATTGGGATGTCAGTAGTATGTAAGGTGCTAGAGACATCACCATAAGGTATGAGCCCAGTTAAGGCATGGACATCAGGTAAAGTGATCGATATGGGACCAACGGGAAGGAAAAGGCAATAGGCAGAAAATGACCAAAAGCAACAAAGGTTGACAAGTAAATCATAATCAACCGAAAGAGGGACAGAACAAAATTCGAGAGCTCAAGAAATATTTAAACTTTTCCAAGTAGGCTTGAAGTCAAGTTTCAAGCGTTGGTACCAGGCAACAAATACAAGATCAAAATTTGGAAGACGAGAAAACCTAACATCCGTAGGAGGCCACTGATGATCAATGAGGATTCCCTTCTGAAAAGGAAATTATTCTTTGTGATCCCAAGGGAAACTCTCGTTAAAGTATGCAGGAGAGGGCAAGGTCTTCAAGTAAGGGCCCAATCTAAAATCAACAGGAGCATAATCGTCTCCAAGTTCTGGATCGACAGTCAAGTCGATGGAGTTGGACTTTCCTTTCTTCTCAAGATGATATAAAGCGGTATGATGACCCGTGAAAGTGATCGGGCGATACACATCCTTGTTAGAAGCTTTAGTGCGTGCAGCCATAGCGTGAGAGGAAGCAAAGGAAGATAAAAAAAAAATTAGGACTGAAAGCAGTTGATGCCACTAAATAACAGCAGAGAAAAATTGCAAGAAGTAGTGGACAGTTTCGGTTTTATGACCATGAAGAACGTGGGAGTATAACGGTTCCGCATTGATCATGGAGAACGTGAAAGAAAAAACCGAGCGGCACGTGAAAAAGCATTAGCATAAACTAAAACGCGGGAAGAGAGAAGCATCTGTCAACATTTCCAATCATGGGGGAACACATGTCCACATACAAAAAGAAACTGCAAGGCTAAGTGACTTTACATCGGTTTAAACATAGTAAAGTCGATGGTGAGAGCATTCTCGCTCAACTATAGAACGAAAGGACAGAAATTCATCATCACAAGCCAGGTTTTGAGTTAGGAGCTAGGGTTTGATCATCTTTTGACGGTCCAAAGCAGCAACAGCTTCTCGAATTCCTCAAATTGTTTCGCTACTTTATCAATCCCGCTGCTCAATAAGTGCCATGTATCAATCATATCTAATTGATAAGACAAAAGCTTGTGACAGTCCTCAGCGAGCTGAGCTTCAAGATTCAGAATGTTTCTTTTCAATTGAAGCTCAGTCTCTATCATAACTAGAAATGACTGCATGAGATAATCTGCTTCGACCTTCTGCCTCCGAGCTTTCTCAGTAAATGCCCGAACCCTATGTTCTAAAAGAGCCAAGGACTGGAGCTGATCGTTGTTCTTCTTGACGGTGTCCAAGCTCTTGAGAAAAACAGGAAGGTATTTATCACAATTGGTTTCAAAAGCGTGACACTCAGCAAAAGTGGAATTAAAATAGAATGATTGAAGTGTTTTAGCTTGTACCTCGAGTCGAGGGTCTCCAAAGAGTCCGATGAGGCCTCTTCCAGATATCTTCAGGGATGATTGAAGCCGTTCTTCTGGGGTAAGCTTTGCGAGTTCCTCTGGACTGAATTCGAAATGAGTAACGGAAGGCGTGCACACAATGTTGCCAAAAGTTTGCTTGGCGCTCGCGATGACATCAGAGGCGAGAAAAGATACTTTCCTCGGGTCAAGCTGGGTCGTTGACTCAACGATTATAGGAACGGGTCCATGACAGGGAATCTAACAAGACAAAAGTCAGAAGCAACATAGTGAATGGAGTAAAAACAGAATCAGAGCCAAACTTACATTAATAGAGGCGGTACATTTTGATCCACTCGATAGCGGCATGGCAAATGAGGAAGAGGAAACTGTAGTCTAAGTAACGGCTGGGGAAATTATAGCTTCCAAAGTCACATGAGCTGACGATGAAAAAATGAAATCTCGAGCTGGAGATAAAGTAGAATCCCTTTTCTCCTTCAGCACAAGAAATTAGAATGATTGGTGGTTCTTAGAAAGAACCTGAAGCAACAACAAGTGAGACGGGAGCGGCAGTGAGATCACTTCTTCCTTTTGGAGAAGGGTCTAAAGCAAGAGAGGAGTTCACTTCCAAGTTCTCCTGAGCAGGTGATAAGGCTGGTTCTCTTTGAAGCACATCAAGATCATGCTTGCTAGCGATAGAAGAGGTAGCCTCTCCTGGAAGGATCAGTTCTAAAGGGATTTCTCCTAGTATTGAAGGGGATCCGCTCACTCTATCGGAAGACGATGAAGCATGTTCCGACATAGGAAGAGTTGCAAGACCTGAGGAATTGTCGATATTGATAGAGCCCAGTGCCAAAGTTTCGGTTGCAAGGAGAGTAAAAAATGCAGGACTATCGGCAAGATAATGGCCTTGAGTTTGCAATGGCTCCACATCAATGATCTCAGGAGCAGAAGAGCTAAAAGTTAGACATGCCGACTGAGTAGACTGTGAAATCGGGACAGACATTGATAAGCGTCTCTTGGTCCGAGGAGTGGATACTCGCGCGGGAGTAGGTATACCTAGATCATTGGAACATCAAACGAAGGCCAGAACAAGAAATATCACAAAAGTCGAGAAAGGAGAATACCCGAGTCTCGCATTCTTCTTGGCGCTCAGTGAGTTGAAGAGGTAGGAAGACTTGATGAAGGTTTAGCCTGAGCGAGCCCTGAAGATGATCTTGCTAAGAATTATGTCAAAATCTTCAGTAAAAAGAAAATCTCGATAAGTCCTCCATCAAGTAGTGAAACTTTTGAGAACACTAAAGGCTGGAACAAACGATTTGATCGTGAAATGGCGAAGTATTTTGCTAGTAATTGTGCAGCTGCAAATGAAAGGATCAGACATTTTGGTTACCCCGAAAGGGTGCTTCTCCTCGAATGGAGAATTCATAGAGTAAGAAGCCACAAGCGGAATGCCCTAGGTTAAGCCAACTTGCCGAGCGCTGGAGGAGTAAATTTCCATACCTCACTTTAATTTCCCTTTTAGTGATAGCCTCAATGCCAGAATAGATGCAACTAAAACAGAATGCCAAAAATTTTTGTTGTCCTTCGCCTAACCAAAATAAAAAATAGATATGAAATCCGAGCTTAAAAGCGGGCAGAAATCGTTAGTATTCAGAGAATGAAGGTAAAACCAATGGAGGAAATGCTGGAAAGACAAAGACCTTCGGGACAGAGGCGAAGACGGAAGCTCAACAGCTGCACTCCTTTACTGTTAGGATAGAACGATTTAGACTTAGACCCTTGTGGAAGAAGGACTTTGGCGTCTGAAAAAAGGGACGAAGATGAAAAACCAAGGCCAGGGGCAGCAAGAGCAAAACGACCCATGGCTGTATGTTTACCTTGGAAAAGGTAAAAAGCTAAACCTTTAAGGTCTCAAGTCACTTGAAGGGAGGGGTGGCAAAAAAAAACATTTAGACAACCAGTAGAGCAAAAAGGCAACATGCTCCTCATCTTCAACATCCACAATCCGACGAGCGTGGGCTTTTTGGAAATCAATATAGGAAAAGTCTGTACCTTTTCCATAGAAATCACAAGCCGAAAGATCAATAGCACTAATGTTGTCATCATCTAAACTCAAACCAATGATGGCAAACACATCAAGAAAAGTTACCGACATAGGGCCTAACCTAAAGAAGTAACAGTTAACAGACGGCGACCAAAAGCATGCAAGGCTACCCAAAAGCTTGTTATTGAGTTTCCAATCAAAGGTACAAAACTCCAAAGCCTTGTCGATTCAAGCCTTGCACCATATCTCGTGCTTGACTGCCTTCAACCTATAGTAGTAATCAAAGAAAGCGCAGTCAACAACAGATGGTCTCTTTGGAATGAGAGCAGTTCTTCCATGCGCTGAGGGAAACATTCAGCAAGAAAGGGAGGAGGAACCGGTGTCCGCAAGCAAAGGCCGAGGATGATTTCATCAGCCGCTTCTTCTGTAGAGCTTTGAGGCGATAGGAGAACATTGTTTGCATGTTCCTATGACTGGATGGAGCACTTATCGAATCGAAGATCGGATTTTCAGTCTTAATTGATCAATTTGTGTATTCGTTCCCTTTGGATAAGGGTGATCCAAGGACTTTCATTTCTAAGGATTTCCCTTTGTATTTCTCACTCTTCTTGCAGGGATAATTTTTCAAGTTAATTTTTTCTATGCTTTTAAAGAAGTTTCTTGAGCATAATAAATTTGGCGATATGAATTCACAAACTTTTTCATGCTTAAGGCCGATAAGCTCATAAAAGGTCAAATTTCTTGAAAAGGATTTTGCAAAATAACTTTTACATGTTTAATTCACCAATTCCACTAAATATGTCAATAGGCTAATTTAATGGATGATGTAGAATGGATTGAACTTACTAAATGAGACATGTCAGGATGATAAAAGACAAACCATATCCTATACACAATCCCCTGCTTATACACTTATGAGATGAGTGTAGATAGATCCATATCCGCAAGGTAAAGAATTCTCTTGCAAAAGGTATGATGACCGAAATGATGAAGAACGGTTCATTTCTCTATTCCAAACACTACATCTTATCCATTGCTCAACCCCTTTGAGCCCCATACACTTGTGGAGATTTCTTTCAAATTATCCCTATCAAAAATCGCCCCACATTGGGTAAACTAGAGGTAAGTCAACATCAGGTGGTGAGAAAAATAGATAAAAATTTCCTTACTCTTATTTGCATCAATTTTTAGGTATCTTATTGCGGATGAACTCAAACAATAATTCAAGTGTCTTAAGATGACGAAGAGCATTTCTTTCTCTATCTCACACGCTTATATCCATGGCATAGCCCACTCAAGCCTACATATTCATTTGTATGGACCCAATTAGTGATCATCCCCCACATTGGGGCAAGGCAAAAGGTGATCATTCAAACAGCATGTTTAGAGCATCAACAGAAGACAAAGACGCCCAAGAGTCCAAATGTTAAAAACATTATGTGGTTATTCAATGTATGTAGTGGGTCAAAAGTAAGAAAATAAATAAATAAAGCTAGGGGTATGAGAAAAAGAAGTGTGTTTGATAAAAGTAAAGCCGATACCCATAGACATAAAAGAAATGAAAATTAGGGGTCCGAAAAAGGGCCAGTGCCCATAAAAGAAAATGAAAAAAAAAAAGTGTCAAATAGATGACTATCAGTTGTAAAAAAAAGTTGTATCCCTAATGGAGCAATATTCAAAGAATACAAATGTCAAGTTCTTACAGTCAGTGGAGCACATTATGAAGATAATTCCCGATGGTGAAGAAGAAGACCGGTGGTAATGCCAATATGATCATCACCTCTCGTCCCTATACACATCTTTAAGCCTAATATATATTTCATTTCTCAACCCGTGAACCTCGCCTACATTATGGCCCTCAAAAAATCTTTTTGAATTAGGGCACTTGAAATAACGTAGGAGTTCATGTGTTTATAAGCATTGCTAAGAAGTGCATGTAAGATTTTTTTTTTTTTTTTCGTTTTGCAGGATTCTTGACTTATAAACCCAAAGATAATCATGGAATATCATTTCTTTCAATAGCCTTGACTCAAAAAGTTCCCTTTTTTAAGTTGTTGACCAAGCCCACATTATGGTCATTGTTAAAGACCTCTTAAATTGGTAAGGTCATACCACTTACAAGGATACTCGGACCCTCGTCAATATGATGATAATGAGATGGAGTGATTCTCATAGAATAGCCATTTTGAATGAGAGTGAGTGAAAGTCATTTTTAACTGAAAGTCTCTCATTTAATATTTTTAAGAAATCCATGTCATTGTCTTAAACAATAATTCTCTCCTATGGAAATTCGGGTGATGCAAATACAATAAAGTCATTATGCATAAACCTTAATTGAATTGATGAAACCTCATTGCACTCTAGAGTAGCTCAAATTATCTGCCTCTTTGATGAATGCATATCAATTTTTGCTCTAATCGTGTCTGACAGATAATATTTCCTTGAAAACTAAGTAATACTTAACATTCAAGTTGCTCTCTGAAGCCTCAAGATTCGTCCCAAACATTCTTGAATTTTATCTTTACAAGTAATTGACACGGCGTACTTCCGTAACCCGAAGTCTGCCCATCAACTCGGCAGATGATATTTAAGTTAGATAATATATTTGAATTAAATTGTATGTTGAGATAACATTCTAAGTTAAGATAAGATTTAGGTTAGTCTATTTCCTAACTTAAAATAAATAATATCTCACTTTAGATAGATTTTTATTTTGAGTAACTTGTTTGTGTCTGACCCAAGTTGCCAAAGCTAAAAAGACCGGTTGTTTAGGCGGGTTGAGATGATTGGAAGTGAGTTGAGAAGGACTGCTGCAAACACAACAAACCAAATTTATCACAATATCCTCATTCAAACATTGAGAAAACCCAATTGAAGATTGTATCTTGAGTTAGTGCATTTAAAAGTATCATGTATGCTCATCACTTTTGCGACAAGACTTGCAAGAGATATTACCTAACTTGGCATAAATAAATGAGACGCAACTAGTTAGAGAAAGAAAAAGGAGATGCAAAGGGAACGTCATTTCTATAATATATGAGCCATAAAATCTAGTTCATTATATTATTAGCCAAAGTCCAAAGTCTCCCCATCAACTCCGCATGCTCTATAACTCATAATTCTTTTATATTGACTTGGTGTACTTCTGTAATCCGGAGTCTTTTTCATCAACTCAATGTGCTTTCATAGCCCGATATCCCTTTTAATTAACACGGTGTGCTTCAATAGCTCAAAGTCTTCTCATCAACTAGTCATGCTTCCGTAATCTGAAATTTTCTTATATTGACCTGGCATACTCTCGTAATCCGAAGTCCTTTTCTTGCCTACCCCTCGCTCACAATTGCAAACGGGGAGATTGGAAAAAAAACAAAAAGTAATAAACCCTAGAAATTGCAGCTGCAGAGACGGCATTCACGAGGTGAGAGAGTGGGGATAGAGACAAGAGAGAGATCCAACAGTGGGAATGCGTCAAGATAACTCCTCATTAAAGCCTAGGCGGAAAAAAGAAACAAGGAAACAGAAACCGGAAGAGCAAAATTATTCAGTTTCCTTGGGAAAATGTGAGCTGCAGACTGCACCGTTACCCTTCGGTCAACTTCTCATTTCCCATTTCCCATTATATAAAGGACAGAAAGATACAAAGCCACGGACCGTGACTCACGGTCGCAATTACGTACTATAATCGTTATTATTAGTACGTGCAGTAAAGAAAAACACGCGCATCCTCTTTAGGACATGAATTGATTATCTCGATCTTTCACATTCTAGTCCTTCTTGACTGGCGGGGTTCTTGAAAATTCCCGCTTCTCATCATAAGGAATCATCGTCCTCCTCATTTCATAAGAAAGTCAACCCCCTCCCCCCTCCATCGAAAAACTTTCCCGGAAAAACTCCAAGAAAATTTCGTCCTCCTCCGAACGGCCATGGCGAATTCCAACTCTTTCGACCCAGAAACCTCCACCTACACGTCTCCCCGCCCGCCGCTCCGTTTCCCCTCCGAACCCGACCTCACCCTGACCTCCCATCTCTTCCGGAGCTACTCTTCCTCTTCCTCGTCTGCCTCCCCGCAGTCCCCGGCCCTGATTGACGCGGACTCCGGCGAGTCCCTCACCTTCCACCAGCTCAAGACCCGCGTCTCCACCCTCTCCCACGTCCTCCTCCGCGAGCTCCACCTCGGGAAGGGCGACGTCGTCTTGATCTTCTGCCCCAATTCGGTTCATTACCCTGTCTGCTTCCTCTCCGTCGTCTCCGTCGGGGCTGTCGCCACGACCTGCAACCCCATGTACACTCTGCCCGAGCTGTCCAAGCAAGTCCACGACTGTAAGCCCAAGCTGGTGATCACCCTGCCCGAGCTCTACGACAAGGTCAGAGGATTCGAATTGCCCACGGTTTTGCTTGGCTCTCTGCAGCCGGGGCAATCCGCCGGCTCCAGGATCTGGAATTACTTCGACCTGGTGGAAACGGCGGAGCCGAAATCTGAGTTGCCGCCGAGTTGCGTGGCCCAGGACGACGTTGCCGTCCTTTTGTACTCGTCGGGCACGACGGGGACGAGCAAAGGCGTGATCTTGACGCATAGGAACTTCATTTCGGGCTCTCTGATGTTTACTGCTGATCAGGAGAGGTACAAGGAGGGCAAGAATGTGTTCTTGGCCTTCTTGCCGATGTTCCACATAATGGGCCTGTCGATAGTCTATTCGCAGCTCACGAGAGGGAACACCGTCGTGACGCTGAGGAAGTTTGAGTTGGAGAAGGTGTTGGAGTGCGTGGAGAGGTACCGTGTGAGTTACATGTATGTGGCTCCTCCGGTGATGGTCGTGCTGGCGAAGTGGAGGGCAGGAAAGAAGTATGATCTGTCTTCCTTGAGGCTGATTGGCTCTGGCGCTGCTCCTCTGAGTAAGGATGTTATGGAGGAGTGCGCAAAGAATATCCCCCATGTTGATATCATTCAGGTAACTGAGCCAGCGGGCTTCATTCCTGTATGCTTCATTGATGTTCTTAGGGAAATTGAGGGTATTGAAATGTCTATATGCTTCTTTGCTCCTGTTTGTTTTGCTGAAAGGTGAGGATTTGACATAGTTTATCATCAAGTAAGAACGGCAATTCCACGGTTACTGTTAAGGATAGTCAACGGGGTTGTAACTTAGACTCCGTTCGTTTTGCAGAAAATAATTTTCAGAAAAACGTTTCCGGATTTTCCAGCATTCGTTTCACGAAAAATGAATTTCTTTGACAAAATGTTTTTCATGAAAAGAAAAAAGTCTTCTAAATTAGAAAAAATATTTTCTATTTTTGAAAAATGGAAAACATTTTCCTCATTTGATCTCTCTTATCTCACACTTCTACAAATCATCACTTCTTCCTCTCCTTTCTTCTTCTTCTTTTCTTTTTTTATTTAAATTATTTTTTAATTTTCTTTTTCTTTTTAATTCGAATTATTTTTAATTTCTTTTTTCTTTTCTATTTCTTTTCTTCTTTTTCTTTTTCTTTTTTCTTTTTCTTTTTCTTTTTTTCTTTTTCTTTTTCTTTTTTTTTTTTTTCTTTTCTTTGTCTCCCATCTTCTTCTTTCTTAGCTAGTCTTCAATCGTGCTAGGCAAACCTTGAGCTCGTCGATCTCAAACTCGCACTTGTCAATCGATGAGCCTCGAGCTCGATGCTCGCGCTCGCCGGTGGCTAGTCATGGGCCATCGTCATGGCTAGCGACCGACCAAGAAAGAAGGAGATGGAAAACAAAGAAAATTAAAATTAAAATTAAAAATGAAAAAAATTAGAAATAATTAAAAATCAATTTTTAAAAAATATGAAATATCCATTTTAAAAAATAAAATAAATGAAAAAGAGTATATGGAGGAAAAGATTTTTCTTACCAAACAGCGAAAAATATTTTCTATTTCATTTTCAAATATTATCCGAACACCGAAAAATAATTATATTTTTCAGGAAAATATTTTTCAAAAACGCCACATTTTCCATGAAACGAATGGAGCCTTAGTGAATATTTCAATTCGCCTTGGATAGCATCTCAAGTAGACTAGCCGGTTTTTTTGCAATGCCAGTCAAATTCTTCATGTCCTAGGAAAAGTTCAGAGTCACAAGTGAAACTTTCTTCCCACTGTCAATGGCAATCTCTACTGAATACTGACATGAATCGATGGAGAAAGCGAGAACGAATAGTCTGTGGCTTTACACCCAGTATGAACTGCCAGGCTCTTTGTGATATGGCATGTCCTAATGTGAATCCTCCATGCTCCGAATTGGTAGGGGTACGGTATGACGGAAGCTTGTGGAATCATATCGATGGAGAATCCCAAAGAAGAACCTAAACTTTCTGGTTCAACCGGAACACTTGTTTCAGGAGTGGAATCTAAAATTGTCTGTGTGGAAACATCGATGCCTCTTCCGCCAAACCAACTGGGAGAAATTTGGCTTCGAGGACCGAATATGATGAAAGGTAGAAATATGAAATATTTTCTCTGCATTTATTGAAACATCAAATGGGCTAGCAAGACTGTAACTCCATCGTTAGCATGTGTTCACGAAAGTATACACAAATTTGGTTCTCCTCTGGTCAGGACAGGACTTGATTTTTGGGTGTATTAACAGAATTGCCCGTATCAACTTCACATATTTTGGAAGTCTGAAACTGGAACTCTCGAAAAATAATACTTTCAAGATGGAATTATTAGAGGCACAACTTTTGCGGGAGTCAACAATGTTTATGATTGTGCCTTCATGTAATGTGCAATACTTTGGAAATTGGGTGCTAAATGTTCATCACCCAGAGAGCTTCTATTAATCAACTGCAGTATTTACGTGGAACGTGATAACTCTTTACCAAAATGAGGCTGCTTTTCTCATTTTGACTGGATATCATCCATGATACCTTTTCAGGTTATCTCAACAACCTGGAAGCAACAAAGCTGACCATAGATGACAAAGGATGGGTGCACACGGGAGATCTTGGGTATTTTAATAAAGAGGGCCAATTATTTGTTGTTGAACGATTAAAAGACCTCATCAAGTGTTACGGTTATCAGGTAAGTAGTGAATTCTTGTCTGATAAATCGAAAGTTTCGCACGTTTTTTTCCTTGTTATAGAATATTTGCTCGTCTTGATTCTTGGAGGGCTGATAAATCTCTTGGCTTCTACAGGGAAATGCTTAGTCGTATAGAGTATTAATCTTGCGCTTGTCTATGATTCGCTTTACTACATAGTTTTGCACTTTTATTCATTTTATGATCGAGTATCTAAACCATTTTTTTTCTTTGTTCAATTAAGTGCGTCAACTTTTTAAATATGAATCAATGTGAGGCCTCTGCTATAATTGCAGACAAAGCATGCCAACGTGGACACTCACACATCAAATAGCTATCAGCGTCCAATGTGGCCTATTGAGATGATGCCATGTCAGCATAGACATGTTAGACAGCTAAAATTGTCCAAGTCGGCAGTCTTTGTCTGTCCTCATAACCCAACACCTAAATGGAGATGAAACAAGTTTTACTAAATAAATGAGTCATGTCACCAATTGTGCTTAAGTTTTGCCAAGTAAGCAAGCTACATTAGCAAAATCACATGATATGGTAATTTATTTAAGGCCTCTCATTGAGCTAGATTTAAAAAGTTGAGATACTTGATTGAGCCAAAAAAAAAAAAAAAAAAAGTTCAGGTATTTGATTGTAAAATGAACAAAAGCACAGGTATTTGCGTTATAATCACCCCTGATTTTAAGTTTTTTGTTTGGTTGTCATTGAGAGCCTGTGACTTGTTTGTTCCTCGCATTCATCTAGTTAATTGTTGCGCTCCAATTTTTCTATGCCATGACTCATTTTCACATTGAGTATAATTGCTCTAGATGCCTTAATCTTTATGCATATTGAGTATATTCAGATGTTTAGAAATGATGACTTGTATGCACTACTCTGATCTGACTCAATCAGTTCGACCCTAACCCCGAATTCGTTCCATTGAAACTCAAATTTTTGTTAACATGTACTGTAGTATTCGGTTCACGGATCAGAAAAAACCTGACTTTGGCTATGAATC
Organism: Eucalyptus microcorys; assembly: GCA_014182515.1. Lineage (NCBI taxonomy): Eukaryota > Viridiplantae > Streptophyta > Magnoliopsida > Myrtales > Myrtaceae > Eucalyptus > Eucalyptus microcorys. Next base: position 26,969,267 of record CM024572.1, read on the forward strand.
GTTCTGCTTGCTGCACTCATGAATTTTACTGCTATACTTCTGCTTTCAGGTGGCGCCAGCAGAGCTTGAAGGACTGCTGCTTTCACATCCTGAAATACTAGATGCTGTCGTCATTCCGTAAGCACAGATCATGTGTTAATTGTCAATTTTGTCAATATGGAAAATAGAACGGCCAGTGCTGCTTCATTTTATCAGCTCAAGATGCACTGGGATGACTTTTGAATTCTGAGTGTCTCTATTATTAGGTTTCCTGATGCTAAAGCCGGTGAAGTTCCGATTGCATATGTTGTTCGGTCCCCCAACAGCTCACTCACCGATGTCAGTGTCCAGGAATTCATTGCCAACCAGGTAACGGATTTCCTATGTGATGTCTCCATCTTAACTTGATGTTGGCTTCTTATTCAACTGGCAAATTTATTCGCAAACATAAAAAGCCTCAGCTTACAGTATTCAATGCTGCTTAACATAGTTTCATGGAATGAAATCTTCCCATTTTCAACACTTTCACAGGATCCACAGAATTGTCTAATGTTTTCTGTGGAACATCTGATCTGATCCCCTGCTATCCAGAATGCTAAGAAAATTATGGGTCCTTCCGTACGTAGGTTATGAAACTGCAATGTCAATGCTTATGTATCGAATGATTGTCTCTGGTGCTTTAACCTGAAAATGCTCCTCTGTTCCCCAGATGCTTGTTCAATCATTTTAAGCCGTTATGATGATAACTTCCTATGAAGCAATGGTGATGGCAAGACATCTTTTTGCTAGCTATTATCTTCTTTGTCATCCTCAACAGGTTGCCCCGTTCAAAAGGTTGCGGAAAGTGACTTTCATAAACAGCGTGCCAAAAACACCGGCTGGGAAGATTCTAAGACGAGAATTCAAAGAGAAAGCTCGATCCAATATATAAGATGGCTTAGATTTCTGCCACTGAAAGGGAATATGCGGATGCACTGCACGATCGACCTCTCGATGGTCCACCTTCAGCTGATGAGTATGTAAGCCTTGACGGATTGGTCCATCCTTTAAAAGGTTAGTGAGAGACCGTTTCATATGAACTTTGATTTAGATTTTGTTCTCTTTGATGGGAGAACGGTAACAATTCGAACAATATCGAATCAACGCAACGGAATAAAATAATCTCCCCTCTTGTGTAAACCTAATAGGAATCGATATAGTAGAGTAAAATAAATACCAAGCACGCAAACACAAGACGATTTTTTTACGTGAAAAACCTTCTCGATGTAAGGAGATCAAAAACCACGGAACCGGAGTCCACCCGAAATTCTTCACTATCAACAAAATTGGGTGAACAATGTTCTTCTCTAGCAAATACTAGAGGTACATAGCAACAAACACCTCAAGAACATAATTTTTGGCAATATACTTGAATTTCACAAGAGATCAAGGATAAATCTGACCAAAAACGCAGGTTTTGATCAATCCACAAAAAACCTGATGTAGGGAGCTTAAAAAAAAAATCAAACCATTCAGATTCGAGAAAATTGCGCCACGAACATGCTGACAAAATTTCAGTTCAATCGGACCACGAATCGACCTCCGATGCCAGTTTGATGTAAATCAGATATTGCCCCAACCCGCAAATTTTCTGCTTTCTCTTTTTCTCTTGTTACTGTTTCCTTTTTTGCGACTACCTCTTTATATAGATAATGAAAAACCATATTTCCTCATATAACTTATCATATGGGCTTAAATCATTTTTGGGCTTACAACTCATTGGGCTTCCTCCACATAGGAGTGAACCCAGCTAACAAATCTCCCCCTCACGACAATGTGAGGGATTCACCATCCCTGCTATCAATTGGCAATGTTCAAGCTTCTCTCTTGGTAAAGTCTTCGTCATCATATCAGAGCTATTATGATCCGTATGAATTTTCTCAAGTTCCAACAACTTTTTATCTAGAACATCTCTTATCCAATGATATCTAACATCAATATGTTTCGATCTAGAATGAAAAGATGAATTCTTACCAAGATGAATTGCGCTTTGATTATCACAAAATAGCACATACCACTTTTGCTTGAACCCAAGTTCTTCTAAGAACTTCTTCATCCATAACATCTCTTTACTAGTTTCAATCGTTGCAATAAATTCAGCTTTGGTTGTAGAAAATGCAACACACTTCTGCAATCTTGACTTCCATGACACAGCTCCACCCGCAAAAGAAATCAAATAACCAGAAGTAGATGTACGAGTATCAATATCTCTTGCCAAGTCGGAATCTATGTATCCAACTAACTCAAGTTTCCCAGTCTCAAAACTGAGTTTCAAATTTGAAGTTCCCCAAAGATACCTCATAATCCACTTCACTGCATTCTAGTGCTCTCTGCCTGGATTTGATAAATAGTGACTAACAACGCCAACTGCGTGCACCAAGTCTGAGTGTGTACATACCATCGCATACATTAAGCTTCCTATAATTGAGGCATATGAAACATTTTCCATATCTTTTTTCTCTTTATCAGTCGTAGGACTTTGCTTCATATTTAACTTAAAGTGGGTAGCAAAAGGAGTACTAACCACTTTAGCTTTGTCCATATAAAATTTATGATCTATCTTCTCGATATATTTCTCTTGCGACAAAAATAACTTCTTAGCATCTCTATCTCGGGTAATTCTAATGCCAAGAATCTGCTTCGCCGAGCCCAAGTCTTTCATGGCAAAAAACTTCCTCAACTATTTCTTCAATAACTCAATTCTTGAAGCATTCCTGCCAATAATCAGTATATCATCAACATAAAGTAAGAGAATAATAAAGTTATCATCAGAAAATTTTTGGACAAACACACAGTTATCCGAGGAAGTCTTCTTATAGCCATGTTCTGTCATAACTGACGCAAACTTTTTGTACCACTGCCTCGGTGCTTGTTTTAAGCCATAGAGATTTTTCTTCAATTTGCACACATAATCCTCTTTCCCTTTCACTTTAAAACCCTCAGATTGTTCCATGTATATCTCTTTCTCCAAGTCACCATATAGAAAGGCTATTTTGACATCCATTTGCTCAATTTCCAAATTTAGGATAGCTGCCAAGCCTAGTACCACACGGATAGAAGACATTTTCACTACTGGAGAAAATATATCATCAAAATCAATACTTTTTCTCTGACCGAATCCCTTAACAACTAATCTAGCTTTGTACCATGGTTGTGAAGTATGTTCATCTTGCTTCAACCTATATACCCACTTGTTCTTCAAAACTCTTTTACATTTAGATAACTTCACCAACTCAAAAGTATGATTATCATAAAGTGACTACATCTCATCTCGCATAGCATCAAACCAATTGCTTTTATACTCATCTTCTATTGCTTCTGCATAGCACTCTGGTTCACCTACATCAGTCAATAATACATACTCATCTTCAGAATACTTGGTGGAAGGTTGTCGGTCTCTAACGGATCTCCGGACTGGAACATCCAGTGGAACATCTAATTGAGCCTCTGGTTCAGGAATATTATTATATGTTTCAACATATTTAGGAACATGTGCATTATTTGGAACATTGATTTCCTGCTGCTCTTCATCAACCTATGTAGGAATATTTGTAAGAGGAACCGGATCCAAATCAACCAAATTATCACTAACATGTGGTGCTGAAATCATCTTCGATTTCTCAATATCCTCAATTGTTTGATCTTCCATAAACACAACGTCTCTGCTTCTTACAATTTTCTTTTCAACCGGATCATAAAATTTGTAGCCAAGCATACTATGTCCATAATCAATAAATATGCACTGTCGTGTTTTCACATCAAGTTTAGACCTCTCATCTTTGGGAATATGCACAAATGCTTTGCATCCAAAGACACACAAATAATCATAAGAAACATCTTTGCCTATCCAAACTCTATTAGGAACATCAAACTCTAAAGGAATGCATGGAATAAGATTTAATACATGCACAACTGTACTTAAAGCCTCATCCCAAAAGGATCTAGGTAGCTTTGACTGTGAAAGTAAGCATCTTACCCTTTCAACCAGTGTTATGTTCATTCTCTCAGATAAGCCATTTAACTGAGGCATCTTGGGAGGTGTCTTTTGATGTCGAATACCTTATTGTCTGCAATATTCATCAAATACCTTATTGTCTGCAATATTCATCAAATGGTCCAATATACTCTCTCCTATTATCAGTTCTGATACATTTCAATTTCTTTCCAATCTGTCTCTCAACTGAAGCCTGAAATTGCTTATAAGCATCTAACACTTGATCTTTAATTTTCTAGGAATGAATCCAAATTTTCTTTAAAAAATCATCTATGAAGGTTACAAAATAAAAAGAGCCACCAAGTGATTTTGTTTTCATAGGACCGCAAACATCAGAATACACTAAATCTAGTATACCTGACTTTCTTGAAGGATAGGAGCTTTTAAATGCAATTCTATTCTGTTTTCCCGCTAAATAGTGAACACACTTCTTTAGCGCCAAACTTTTCAATCCTAAAAGGAGCTTCTTCTTGGCCAATATTAACAAACCCTTCTCACTGATGTGACTGAGCATCTTATGCCATAACTCGACTGCATCTTCACTGTCTACTACATTAATTTTGTCTGTAGACAACTTTGCTTGCATAATGTACAACAAAGAATATTTTTCACCTCTAGCCACAACAAGAGAACCTTTAGTGAGCTTCCATTGACCATTACTGAAAGTGCAGCAATACCCCTCATCATCCAACTTGCCTGTAGAAATCAAATTCAAGCGGATATCAGGTATATGTTTAACATTATTCAATACTAACATTGTGTCATTGCTGGTTTCTAGGCACACATCACCAATACCTACAGCTTGAGCTAGTCCATTGTTTTCCATCTTCATAGATCCAAAGTCACCTGACCTGTATGATGTAAAGAAATCCCTACGAGACATAACATGAACGGATGCACCACTATCAATTACCCAACTAGTCTCATGAAATACAAAATTCACCACATCACCATAAAAAATAGTGAGAAAGTCTTCTTTAAGTGCAGTGACACGATTGTCATCACTGTCATTATCACTTTTCTTCTCTTTACCTTTCTCCTTTTGTTTCTCCATTTTTAACTAGCGACAAAACCTCTGAATATGTCCCTTCTGATGACAATAATGGCACTCAACATTAGCAAATTTATTATACTTACATCTGCTTTTATCTCGATTTTTATCTCTATTTTTCGGACCTCGAGACTCACTTCTTCCCATTTTCTCAACAACCAAGGCATCGGAATGCGAAGAGGACGATCCATGTGTCTTCCTTCTCATCTCTTCATTCAAAATACTACTCTTGGCCAAATCCATGGTAATCATACCATTTGGGGCAGAATTAGAAAAAGATATTCGGAACGTCTCCTAGGAGTCCGACAAAGTACCAAGCAACCATAGTGCTTGTATCTCATCATCAAACTTGATTCCCATTGCAGCCAACTAATTTATAATTCCTTGAAAAGAATTTAAATGATCAATCAAACGAGTACCATCTTAATATCTCATAGCCATCATCTGTTTTATCAAAAATAACTTATTATTCCTAGTCTTTCGAGCATATAACTACTCGAGCTTATCCCATAAACTGTGTGCATGTGTTTCCTCAATAATATGGTTCAGAACATTATCATCCACCCACTACCTAATATAACCACACACTTGATGATGAAATATAGACCATTCGGCATCAGTTTTATTCTCTGGTTTCTCCTCGGCAAATATGGGCAAATAAAAATCTTTCACATATAAAAGATATTCCATCTTCCCTTTCCAAATATGATAATTCGAACCATTCAGTGTAACTATTCTACTCATATTCGTTTTCATTGTTTAACACAAGGCAGAAAAATCAAGCAGTAACCTGATGCTTTGATACCACTCTGATGGGAGAACAGTAACAATTCAAATAATATCGAATCAACGCAGTGGAATAAAATAATCTCTCCTCTTGTGTAAACCTAATAGGAATCGATATAGAAAAATAAAATAAATACCAAGCATGCAAATACAAGACGATTTTTTTACGTGGAAAACTTCCTTGATATGAGAAGATAAAAAACCATGGAACCGGAGTCCACCCGAAATTCTTCACTATCAACAAAATTGGGTGAACAATGTTCTTCTCTAGCAAATACTAGAGGTACATAGCAACAAACACCTCAAGAACATAATTCTTGGCAATACACTTGAATTTCACAAGAGATCAAGGATAAATCTGACCAAAAACGCAGGTTTTAATCAATCCATGAAAAACCTGATGTATGGAGCTTCAAACGAAAATCAAACCATTCAGATTCAAGAAAATTGCGCCACGAACATGCTGACAAAATTTTAGCTCAATCGGACCACGAATCGACTTCCAATGCCAGTTTGATGTAAATCAGATATTGCCCCAACCCCCAAATTTTCTGCTTCTCTTTTTCTCTTGTTACTGTTTCTTTTTTTTGCGGCTACATTTTTATATAGATAGTGAGAAATTCTATTTCCTCATATAACTTATCATATGGGCTCAAGCCTTTTTTGGGGCTTGCAACTCATTAGACTTTCTCCACATAAGAATGAACCCAGCTAACACTCTTATGTGTTGAATTGAGCAACGAAAATTTTCCGATGTGAACTGGAATACCCCATTTATCGGCAATTATGTGGAGATCAGCTTAGCATATGTATTATGAAGTTCGTTAAAACACACACTTTCTTCACTATGGACAGCTAGTAAAACATTGAATTAAACAAGTTCAAAATTTTTCAATTCAAGTATTTCAATCCTTGTAATTTGCTTGAAATTTCAATTTGGGTCCTCTTCAGTCCTGTTCTGCAATTCGACTTTAACAACTCATGTGAAATATATGGACTATAGCACTTGACAATAATGAGACACTAGCATGGTTGTGATGTGATCTACAGAATGAACCCAGAATGCGTATGATGAAGCATGCTCGCGTATTATGATCACCAACCGGTATGTGAAATCCAAGCCTACATGCATTGATAATAACGTAAACGAGAGACTTGTGAAGGATAGAAAGTAAATGAAAGGGATGTCTGGAAAATGTGTGGCTTCGAGCGGCTGAGCTAAGCTACAGCTTGAGTGAGCTCTCTCATTGAAGTCGGCCCGGTTTCACAATATTCTTCCGTTGACTTTGGTGTGTATGGGTGTGTACATACATGGAGAAAAGGCCAAATACCAAGTGAAGATATATATCCAAGACAAAATCGAACGTACTCTTCAACCGACAAAGAGATAAATTCTTTTGCTTAGGGGATAAAAATGGCTATTGCTACATGTCATATGGTTCGGCCGAGGAAGCTAACTTGTACAATGATGACGAACCGAACATGTATAATAAAGGTGAAACGGCGTTGTGTCCTTGGCTGAGTCCAGAAGGGATGGGTCAGCCAACGTTATAGATAGGGTTCGCGAAGTTGCAGAGAACTTGGGGCAAAAGTGAAATTAGGGTTCTTGGACTTTAACAAATCACAAATTAAGGGAACACATTCATCAATGTTTGATTGGAAGCAATAGGGAGGGCTTGAACTTGTTTGCTGACTGCTGACGTCCTCGATTCGAAACTTCGATCTAGCTGAAGTAGTTTGGGGAAAACAAAACCCTAATTGATCCTCTTCTCTCGTGGTTCAATCCTAATCAAAACCAAGCCCATATTATTAAGCTCCACAATCGATTATCTTGAACTCAATGAAAAATTGGAAATCCGATCGATTTGGGGGTAAAACCCTAATCGCACATCTCTCTTCTTTGATTTCCTAATCTTCATTCTTGAATTTTAAATCCTAAAGTAGGATCGATTTCTCAAATGAGTCCTCAAAGTTGGCATTGTCTCAAATAAGGTCTTTTTTTTTTGTCGGTTATACTCTAATTTTCAACTCACTCTTATACTTTTGTCCTATCTCTTTGTAAGGTGTGAGACAAATCTCATACCCGAAGCGAATTGTTCTCACCCAACCCTCCTGAAAAAAGGGACAAAAAATACAACTTAGCCCATGCTTGGAGGATCTAGAAAGGACCATGAAAAACCCTAGAGGTAGGAACACACATAATAACTAATGAAAACCAAGGCCACCATAAAGGGCAGCAAGAGCAAGACGACCCATGGCTATATGTTTACCTCGAGAAAGGTAAAAAGCCAAACCTTTGAGGTCTCGAGTCATTTGAAAGGAGTAGTTGCAAAAAACAAATTTAGACAACCAATAGAGCAAAAAGGCAACATGCTCCTCATTTTCAACATCCCCTACGTCACGCCCCGATCCTCGGGGACGCGCCCATTCCTCACCTGGTCGATTAATAGTGACATCCCAGGACGCATCGCCGACCCCTTCATTTTTATACGCATGTGGAAGCAGATAAAAATCCCCAGACAATAAAGCAATGGGATAGACAAGTAGGACAAAATTCCGAACTTTCAAAAACAATCACACTTATATACATTGCAAACCAGTGCACATATATATATGGCAGACTACTATACCAAATTTAATTTAAACAAGTTCAGAATCAAGGTCTACAAGCAGGGGTGGGGGTTCCACCAACTACGAGTCCTCTTCCTCCTCTTCATCATCCTCCACACTCTAACTGGAGCCTTCAGCAGACTGCACCAAACTCTCGAGATCTTCAAAATCCAGGTCTGCTACATCTAGGGACCTGAAATGTTGTCCCACAACCGGGATGAGATTATGTCTCAGCAAGTTCTACCCCATAAGACTTGATTAGGAAATCAATACACCTTAGGCTGCCTAAGCACAACACGATTAAGAGAACTTACATTGCCCTCAGTTCCTTCCTGCAAGTCAGTACATATATCAAACATACACGATCACATCACATCACATCACTCAATCAGAACGAATCAATCAATCGACCTAATCGATTACATATTATCACGACCATTTCTTGGTCGGCCCCTTCCATACTATCTATAAGCCTGATCAACGTCCAAAACTACTCACCCTAGGTGATATATAAATAGTACATTATCCTATCTTCAGATGACATATAGAGTCATCAAGCTGTCAAATCATACCATATTGTCTTAAGATGATCTGTAGAATTATCGAGCCGGTATATCATACCGTACTGTCTCAAGATGAAAAATAGAGTCATCGAGCCGGTATACACATAATTTATCATATTGTATTGTCTCAAGATGATCTGTAGAATTATCGAGCCGGTATATCATATCATACTGTCTCAAGATAACTTGTAGAGTCACCGAACTGGTAGATCATACCGTCCTATCTCAAGATGCTCCGTAGAGTCATCAAGTCGGTATACATATCATTCCAAGCAAATGATCAAATAACCAATTCTTATCATTTCCGATAAAATGTCGTGTGTGGATACACGGTCGACCCTAGCCAAAACACAAGGTTTTCACTTTTAAAATCTCCCACTATTTTCAGCAGTTCCAAAATAGATTTTTGGTACTACAGACCGGTGCCCAATAATTTTCCAATTAATTATCAAAATTAATTTAATTGAGGAATAAATCCTACAATCACCAATAAATCAATTCAACACAAACTAATGCTCAAATATATAAACAAACTACACCATGGTAATCAACATAAAATTCCGATCACCAACCATCCCGATTGAATTTTCGGAAAATAATTAATTAATTAATTAATTTCGAGAATTAATTATTAAATAGCACTAAATCCAATTTAGGCCCGTAATGCCTAATTGGAAGCCAAGATGAGTCCGGAAAAATCCTGAGGTTCGTTCCATAAATACTAGAAGCTCTCTACTTGTTAATGACTAAGTCTAACCACCTAACATGAATCATTAAGTCACTAATTTAATTGTTCTAAACTAATTTAACCACCTAATTGCACTTAATTAAATCTAATACACCCCTAAGCATCATTAGCATACTAATAAGGGATTAGTGAGCTAAACTCACCCGTTTAACAATCCGCTCGGATTGAAACATCGGGAACGTCGTGGGGGACATTTTTCTCCAAAGCAGGCCTAAGATCCAAGACCCGTAATACCTCCAAAGCGAGCCTACAAGCTGCTGTGATACCCACAAAAACCCTTGCTGTTCTTGGCTGGAAAATAGGAGAAATCAGGCTAGGTTGGCGCGGTAAGGCTCGGGAAAGAGGGAATAGGCCAAACCGAGCCTAGATGGAGATTTACCGGCGAAGGAATGGCTAAGGACAGCCCCGGTTGAACCCTACAAGATCCGAAACAGCCATTGGGATGGAGGGCAGGCGAGGCAAAGGGCGGAGAGCTCGCGTGGACAACGGGGCGCACAGGCGAAGCGAACGGCGATAAGCAGCGCGACTCTGGTGGCGGCTTGGCATGCGACGGCGTCCAGCTTCTTCTTCTCTGCTGCTGGTGGCGTCAAACACAGCAAGGAGGGAGGGAATGGATGGGGTTTGGGGACCACTTGCCTCACTTTTCCACCAATTTGTCCCCCCACAAACTTGTCCATCAAGCCAAAGTTCTATGGCCGTCATTGAGCCACACACACACTCCTCACAACTCATGAAATGGTCCATTTGGCTAGGGGGAAGAAGGAGCTACGAATTTCCCAATTTTTGGCTTCAATTGAACACAACACTTCACTTGATTTAATCTCATTTGGCCTTTATAATTTCAATTGATTCCTCAATGCTTCAATTGATAATTTTTCTCATCCAAGAATCCATCTTGCATCTCAATTTTGTGACCAAAAATAATCTCCGGCATTTTCTGAACAAAAACGGTCCTAAGCCGACTTTTTCCCAAAAAGTCTCGGATTGCAGAAAAATTTTCTGAGACTAAGTCGACGTTCCTAGAATTTATTGTGACATGACAGAATTTTCAATTTCTGAAATCAAACCTAAATTCACAGTTAATTTTCATTTGGCGCGTTTTTAGCGTGACCTAGGTTACCGGATAGTTTTCAGAAATTTTTGGTGCAAAAAACCCGTGGTCGATTTTCTTCGAACTACTATGAACCCACTCAACACATTGGTGACTCTCGATTGTCGTGAAAATCCCGAGGATTCAAATACGGATACAGGGTACCAAAACGACAGAGAAATCAAACTAGTGCCGGTCGACGAGAATTTTCCAATTTAGTGGAGTCACCCACGATCAGCCACACATCTCCGTCAAATCGACCTATCTCTGATCTCTAATCAATTTATATCTGTACCGTAATGATCTCGGCAGATGAGCACGAACGAGTAACCGATCCCTAGTCGAATTCTCAAGTCTATTTCATTAAAATTCCTTAATGGCTTATCTAGATAGTCTAATTATCTCAAGAGTGATTAACTCTGAGAATAGCCCTATAGGCGCGTCAATGAAATGCCCGATTTATTCAGTAGAAAACAAGACTGAAAATCTAGGATGTCACACCCTATCTGACGAGCGTAGGCTTTTTGGAAATCAATATAGGAAAAGTTTGTACATTTTCCGTAGAAATCACAAGCCGAAATATCAATAACACTAACATCATCACCATCTGGACTCAAACCAATAATGACGAACACATCAAGAAAAGTTACCGACATAAGGCCTAACCCGAAGAAGTAACAGTTAAAGGACGACGACCAAAAGCATGCAAGGCTACCCAAAAGATTGTGATTGAGTTTCCAATCAAAGGTACAAAACACCATAGCCTTGTCGATTCAAGCCTTGTGCCACATCTCGTGCTTGACTACCTTTAACCTACAATAGCAATCAAAGAAAGCGCGGTCAATAACAAATGGTCTCTTTCGAATGAGAGAGGTTCTTTCACATGCTGAGGGAAACATTCAGCAAGAATGGGAGGAGGAACCGATGTCTGCAAGCAAAGGCCGATGATGATTTCATCAGTTGCTTCTTTAGTAGAGCTTTGAGGCGATAGGATAACATTGTTTGCATGTTCCTATAACTAGATTGAGTGCTTATCAAATCGAATATCGGATTTTCAATCTTGATTGATCAATTCATGTATCCGTTCCCTTCGGATAAGGGTGATCAAAAGACTTCCATAAGGATTTCCCTTTGTATTCGATATTTCTCACACTCCTTGCTGGGATAATTTTTCAAGTTAATGTTTCCCATGCTTTTAATGAAATTTCTTGAGCATAATAAATTTGGTGATCTGAATTCACAAACTTTTTCGTGCTAAAGGCCGATAAGCTCATAAAAGGTCAAATTTCTTGAAAAGGATTTTACAAGATAACTTTTAGATGTTTAATTCACCAATTCCACTAAAGATGTCAACAGGCTAATTTAATGGATGATGTAGAATGGATTGAGCTTACTAAATGAGGCGTGTCAGGATGATAAAAAAACAAATTATATTCTATACACAATCCCCTGCTTATACACTTATGAGATGAGTATAAGTAAATTCATATCCACAAGGTAAAGAGTTCTCTTATGAAAGGTATGACAACCGAAATGATGAGAGACAGTTCATTTCTCTATCATAAACACTACATTTTATCCATTGCTCAACCTCTTTGAGCCCCATACACTTGTGAAGATTTCTTTCAAATTATATTTGTCAAAAACCACCCCACATTGGGTAAACTGGAGGTAAGTCAACATCAAGTGGTGAGAAAAATAGATAGAAGTTTCCTTACTCTCACTCAAATCAATTATCGGGTATCTTATTGTAGATGAACTCAAACGATAATCCAAGTGCCTTAAGATGATGAATAGCATTTCTTTCTCTATCTCACACACTTATATCCATGGCATAGCCCACTCAAGCCTAAAAATTCATTTCTATGGAACCAATTGGTGATTATTCCCCACATTGGGGGAGGAAAACGGTGATTGTTCAAATAGCATGTTTAGAGCATTCAAACGGCATGTTTAGAGCATCGACAGAAGATGAAGACCCCCAAGAGTCTAAATGTTATAACATTATGTGGTTATTCAATGTATGTAGTGGGTCAAAAGTAAGAAAAAAATAAAGCTAGGGGTATGAAAAAGAAGTGTGTCTAATAAAAGTAAAGCCGATGCCCATAGACATAAAAGAAATGAAAATTAGGGGTTCGAAAAAGGGCAAACGCCCATAGAAGAAAATGAAAAAAAAAAAGTGTCAAACAAATTACTATCAATTTTAAAAAAAAAAAAAAAAAAAAAAGAAGTTGTATCCCTAATGGAGTAATATTCAAATAAGACAAATGCCAAGTTCTTACGGTTAGTGGAGCACATTATGAAGATAATTCCCAATGGTGAAGAAGAAGACCGGTGGTAATGCCAATATGATCATTAACTCTTATCCCTATACACATTTTTAAGCCTAATATATGTTTCGTTTCTCAACTCGTGAACCTCACCTACATTACAGCCCTCACAAAATCTTTTTGAATTAAGGCACTTGAAATAACGTAGGAGTTCATGTGTTTATGAGCATCGCTCGAAAAAATGCATGTAAGATTATTTCTTTCTCATTTTGCAAGATTCTTAAGTCCAAAGACAATTGTGGAATATCATTTCTTTCAATAGCCTTGACTCGAAAAGTTCCATTTGTTAAGTTGTTAACCAAGCCCATATTATGGTCCTTGTTAAAGATCTTTTAGATTAATAAGGTCATACCACTTATAAGGGTACTCAGACCCTTGTCAATATGATGATAGTGAGATAGAGTGATTCTCATGGAATAGTCATTTTGAATGAGAGTGACTGAAAGTCTTTTTTAGCTTAAAGGCTCTCATTTAATATTCTTAAGAAATCTATGTCATTGTCTTGAACACAATTATCTCTCATGGAAATTTGAGTGATGCAAATACGGTAAAGTCATTATGCATAAATCTTGATTGAATTGATGAAACCTCATTGTACTTTGAAATGTGCATTCTAAAGTAGCTAAGATTGTCTACCTCTTTGATGAATGCATATCAATTTTTGCTCTAATCATGTATGACAGATAATATTTCCTTAAAGACTGAGTAATACTTGATATTCAAGTTGCTCTCTAAAGCCTCGAGATTTGTCCCAAACATTTTTGAATTTTATCTCTACGAGTAATTGACACGGCGTACTTCCGTACTCCGAAATCTCCCCATCAACTCGGCATGATCTGTAACTCAAAGTTTCTTTATATTGACTCAATGTGCTTCCATAATCCGGAATCATTTTCATCGATTCAATATGCTTCTATAACCCGATGTCCCTTTTAATTAACACGGCATTAGTTCAAAATCTCCTTATCAACTACGCGTGCTTCTGCAATCCGAAATTCTTTTATATTGACCTACCGTATTTTTGTAATTTGAAATCCTTTTCTTGCCCACCCCTCACCCACAATCGCAAGCGGGGAGATTGGAAAAACAAAAAAGGTAATAAACCCTAGAAATTGCGGTTGCAGAGACGGCATTTACGAGGCGATAGAGACAAGAGAGAGATCCAACAGTGGGAATGCATCTAGATACCTCCTCAATAATGCCTAGCCAAAAATATAAATAAATAAATAAAAGGAAAGAGAAACCGGACGAGCAAAATTATTCAGTTTCCTTGGGAAAATGTGAGCTGCAGACTGCACCGTTTCCCTTTGGTGAGCTTCCCATTTCCCATTTCCCATTATAAAAAGGACAAAAAGATGCAAAGCCAGGGACCGTGACTCATGATCGACAATTTCGTACTATAATCATTATTATTAGTACGTGCAGTAAAGAAAAACACGTGCACCCTCTTTAGGACATGAATTGATTATCTCGATCTTTCACATTCTAGTCCTTCTTGACTGGCGGGGGTTCTTGAAAATTCCCGCTTCTCATCATAAGGAATCATCGTCCTCCTCATATCATAAGAAACTCAACCCCCTCCCCCCTCCATCGAAAAACTTTCCCGGAAAAACTCCAAGAAAATTTCGTCCTCCTCCGAACGGCCATGGCGAATTCCAACTCTTTCCACCCAGAAACCTCCACCTACACGTCTCCCCGCCCGCCGCTCCGTTTCCCCTCCGAACCCGACCTCACCCTCACCTCCCATCTCTTCCGGAGCTACTCTTCCTCTTCCTCTTCCTCGTCTGCCTCCCCGCAGTCCCCGGCCCTGATCGACGCGGACTCCGGCGAGTCCCTCACCCTCCACCAGCTCAAGACCCGCGTCTCCACCCTCTCCCACGTCCTCCTCCGCGAGCTCCCCCTCGGGAAGGGCGACGTCGTCTTGATCCTCTGCCCCAATTCGGTTCATTACCCTGTCTGCTTCCTCTCCGTCGTCTCCATCGGGGCCGTCGCCACCACCTGCAACCCCATGTACACTCTGCCCGAGCTGTCCAAGCAAGTCCACGACTGTAAGCCCAAGCTGGTGATCACCCTGCCCGAGCTCTACGACAAGGTCAGAGGATTCGAATTGCCCACGGTTTTGCTCGGCTCTCTGCAGCCCGGGCAATCCGCTGGTTCCAAGATCTGGAATTACTTCGACCTGGTGGAAACGGCGGAGCCGGAATATGAGTTGCCGCCGAGTTGCGTGGCCCAGGACGACGTTGCCGCCCTTTTCTACTCGTCGGGCACGACGGGAACGAGCAAAGGCGTGATCTTGACGCATAGGAACTTCATTTCGGTCTCTCTGATGGTGACTGCTGATCAGGAGAGGTACAGGGAGGGCAAGAATGTGTTCTTGGCCTTCTTGCCGATGTTCCACATAATGGGCCTGTCTGTGATAGTCTATTCGCAGCTCACGAGAGGGAACACAGTCGTGACGCTGAGGAAGTTCGAGTTGGAGAAGGTGTTGGAGTGCGTGGAGAGGTACCGAGTGAGTTACATGTATGTGGCTCCTCCGGTGATGGTCGTGCTGGCGAAGTGGAGGGCAGGAAAGAAGTATGATCTGTCTTCCTTGAGGCTGATTGGCTCTGGCGCTGCTCCTCTGAGTAAGGATGTTATGGAGGAGTGCGCAAAGAATATCCCCCATGTTGATATCATTCAGGTAACTGAGCCAGCGGGCTTCATTCCTGTATGCTTCATTGATGTTCTTAGGGAAATTGAGGGTATTGAAATGTCTATATGCTTCTTTGCTCCTGTTTGTTTTGCTGAAAGGTGAGGATTTGATATAGTTTATCATCCAGTCGACAGTTATTGTTAAGGATAGTCGACAGGGTTGTAGCTTAGTGAATATTTCAATTCGCCTTGGATAGCATCTCAAGTAGACTAGCCAGCATCTTTGCGGTGCCAGTCAAATTCTTCTTGTTCTAGGAAAAGTTCAGAGTCACTAGGGAACTTTCTTCCCACTGTCGATGGCAATCTCTACCAAATACCATTATAAATCGATGGAGCAAGCGAGAACGAATACTCTGTGGCTTTACACCCAGTATGAACTGCCAAGCTCTTTGTGATATGGCATGTCCTAATGTGAATCCTCCATCCTCTGAATTGGCAGGGGTACGGTATGACGGAAACTTGTGGAATCGTATCACTGGAGAATCCCAGAGAAGAACCTAAACTTTCTGGTTCGACCGGAACACTCGTTTCTGGAGTGGAATCTAAAATTGTCTGTGTGGAAACATCGATGCCTCTTCCGCCGAACCAGCTAGGAGAAATTTGGCTTCGAGGACCGAATATGATGAAAGGTAGAAATATGAAATATTTTCTCTGCATTTATTGAAACATCAAATAGGCTAGCAAGACTGTAATTCCACCGTTAGAATGTGTTCACGAAAGTATTCACAAATTTGGTTCTCCTCTGGTTAGGACAGAACTTGATTTTTGGGTGTATTAACAGAATTGCCCGGATCAACTTCACATATTTTGGAAGTCTGAAACTGGAACTCTCAGAAAATAATACTTTCAAGATGGAATTATTAGAGGCACAACTTTTGCGGGAGTCAACATTGTTTTTGATTGTGCCTTCATCTGATGTGCAATACTTTGGAAATTGGGTGCTAAATGTTCATTATACAAAGAGCTTCTATTAATCAACTGCAGTATTTACATGGAATGTGATAACTCTTTACCAAAATGAGGCTGCTTTTCTCATTTTGACTGGATATCATCCATGATACCTTTTAAGGTTATCTCAACAACCTGGAAGCAACAAAGCTGACCATAGATGACAAAGGATGGGTGCACACGGGAGATCTTGGGTATTTTAATAAAGAGGGCCAATTATTTGTTGTTGACCGATTAAAGGACCTCATCAAGTGTTATGGTTATCAGGTAAGTAGTGAATTCCTGTGACTGATAAATCGAAAGTTTCGCACGTTTTTTCCTTGTTATAGAATATTTGCTCGTCTTGATGCTTGGAGGGCTGATAAATCTCTTGGCTTCTACAGGCAAATGCTTAGTCGGATAGAGTATTAATCTTGCGCTTGTCTATGATTCGCTTTACTACATAGTTTTGCACTTTTATTCATTTTATGATCAAGTATCTAAACTATTTTTTTTTCTTTGTTCAATTAAGTGCGTCAACTTTTTAAATATGAGTCAATGTGAGGCCTCTGCTATAATTGCAGACAAAGCATGCCAACGTGGACACTCACACCATCAAATAGCTATCAGCGTCCAATGTGGCCTATTGAGATGATGCCATGTCAGCATAGACATGTTAGACAGTTAAAATTGTCCAAGTCGGCAGTCTTTGTCTGTCCTCATAACCCAACACCTAAATGGAGATGAAACAAGTTTTACTAAATAAACGAGTCATGTCACCAATTGTGCTTAAGTTTTGCAAAGTAAACAAGCTACATTAGCAAAATCACATGATATGGTAATTTATTTAAGGCCTCTCATTGAGCTAGATTTAAAAAGTTGAGATACTTGATTGAGCCAAAAAAAAAGTTCAGGTATTTGATTGTAAAATGAACAAAAGCACAGGTACTTGTGTTATAATCACCCCTAATTTTAAGTTTTTTGTTTGGTTGTCATTGAGAGCCTGTGACTTGTTTGTTCCTCGCATTCATCTAGTTAATTGTTGCGCTCCATTTTTTCTATGCCATGACTCATTTTCACAAATCCACCTGGGTTAAATATTGTGGGGACTGTTAGAATATAATTACTCTAGATGCCTTAATCTTTATGCATTGAGTATATTCAGATGTTTAGAAATGGTGACTTGTATGCACTACTCTGATCTGACTCAATCAGTTCGACCCTAACCCCGAATTCGTTCCATTGAAACTCAATTTTTTGTTAACATGTACTGTAGTATTCGGTTCACGGATCAGAAAAAACCTGACTTTGGCTATGAATTGTTCTGCTTGCTGCACTCATGAATTTTACTGCTATACTTCTGCTTTCAGGTGGCGCCAGCAGAGCTTGAAGGACTGCTGCTTTCACATCCTGAAATACGAGATGCTGTCGTCATCCCGTAAGCACAGATCATGTGTTAATTGTCAATTTTGTCAATATGGAAAATAGAACGGCCAGTGCTGCTTAATTTTATCAGCTCAAGATGCACTAAGATGACTTTTGAATTCTGAGTGTCTCTATTATTAGGTTTCCTGATGCTAAAGCCGGTGAAGTTCCGATTGCATATGTTGTTCGGTCCCCCAACAGCTCACTCACCGAAGTCAGTGTCCAGGAATTCATTGCCAACCAGGTAACGGATTTCCTACGTGATGTCTCCATCTTAACTTGATGTTGGCTTCTTATTCAACTGGCAAATTTATTCGCAAACACAAAAATGCCTCAGCTTACGGTATTCGATTCTGTTTGACATAGTTTCATGGAATGAAATCTTCCCGTCTTCAACACTTCACAGGATCCACAGAATTGTCTAATGTTTTCTGTGGAACATCTGATCCAATCCCCTGCTATCCAGAATGCTAAGAAAATTATGGGTCCTTCCATATGTTGGTTATGAAACTGCAATGTCAATGCTTATGTATCTAATGATTGTCTCTGGTGCTTTAACCTGAAAATGCTCCTCTGTTCCCCAGATGCTTGTTCAATCATTTTAAGCCGTTATGATGATAACTTCCTATGAAGCAATGGTGATGGCAAGACGTCTTTTTGCTAACTATTATCTTCTTTGTCATCCTCAACAGGTTGCCCCGTTCAAAAGGTTGTGGAAAGTGACTTTCATAAACAGTGTGCCAAAAACACCGGCTGGGAAGGTTCTGAGACGAGAACTCAAAGAGAAAGCTCGATCCAATATATAAGACGGCTTAAATTTCTGCCACTGAAAGGGAATATGTGGATGCACTGCACGATCGACCTCTCAATGGTCCACCTTCAGCTGATGAGTATGTAAGTCTTGACGGATTGGTCCATCCTTTAAAAGGTTAGTGAGAGACCGTTTCATATGGACTTTGATTTAAATTTTGTTCTCTTATGAGTTGAATCGGGCAGCGAAAATTTTCCGGTGTGAACTGGAATACCCCATTTATCGGCAATTATGTGGAGATCAGCTTAGCGTCTGTATTATGAAGTTCGTTAAAACACACACTTTCTTCACTATGGACAGCTAGTAAAACATTGAATTAAACAAGTTTAAAAATTTTCAATTCAAGTATTTCAATCCTTGTAATTTGCTTGAAATTTCAATTTGGGTCCTCTTCGGTCCTGTTCTGCACTTTGACTTTAACAACTCGTGTGAAATATATGGACTATAGCACTTGACAATAATGAGACACTAGCATGGTTGTGATGTGATTTGCAAAATGAACCCAGAATGCGTGTGATGAAGCATGCTCGCGTATTATGATCACCAACTAATATGTGAAATCCAAGCCTACACGCATTGATAATAACGTAAACGAGAGACCCGTGAAGGCCATAAAGTAAATGAAAGGAATGTCTGGAAAATGTGTGGCTTCGAGCGGCTGAGCTAAGCTACAGCTTGAGTGAGCTCTCTCATTGAAGTCGGCACAGTTTCAAAATGTTCTTCCGTTGACTTTGGTGTGTGCGGGTGTGTACATACATGGAGAAAAGGCCAAATACCAAGTGAAGATATATATCCAAGACAAAATCGGACATACTCTTCAACCGGCAAAGAGATAAATTCTTTTGCTTGGGGGATAAAAATGGCTATTGCTACATGTCATATGGTTCGGCCGAGGAAGCTAACCCTTACAGTGATGACGAACCGAACATGTATAATAAAGGTTGTTGACACTTATTTTTTAAACAAAAAAAGAAAAGAAAAAACGCTTAGGGGGTCGGGTCGGGCCGGATCCGGCCTTGGCCCGGCCAGCCGCCCGCCTCTCTTTCTCCCTGCGTTGGGTCCGGCCTTTTTTCCTTCGGCCCGGCCCGCGCCAGCTTGTCTCTTTCCTGGCCATCCTCGCACGCGGGGGACCTAGGGAAAGGAAAAGGCAGCAACGGCAGAGCGGCGAGAGCAGAGAGAGCAGAGAGAGCAGCAGCAGAGGAGACGTGAAGGCAGGAAAAGGAGAAGCAAACGGCACCGCAGAGAGGGGAGAACCGAGAGAACAGAGAGAGGGAGAGAGAACCGAGAGGGAACACACAGAGAACTACAGTGGCAGAGAGACGGGAAGAGCTCGGGAGAGTTTAAGCGAGTGAGGGGGAGAGAACCAGACAGTGAGGGAGCTCGTTCGTCAAGCGCCGTCCTTGCAGTGCTTTCCCCGGAACCAGGTAGGTTTTGTGCGTAGCTTTTTGATTTGTGTCGAGTTGCGTCGCCTTCCCGAGGATCTCGCTTCGGGAACACCGCGGGACGGCCAGTCATCGCTCGATCCATTTCGAGTTCACCCTCCCGTCGCCGCTGTCGAAGCCGAGTAGGGATCTCTCATTTTAAACGCCCGTTCCTGTGAACCCCCGCTGCTCTGCCCTATTTTGGTAGGATAGGGCGTTGAGTTTTGTTCCTCCGGTTAGTCACACGCGTACAGGGCTTCTGGGGGGCTAATGTGGTTATTTTTGAATGCCCATTTGATAATTTTTTTTAAGTTTGGTGCTGAGTCCGAGTACAAAAAGGGTTGATATCGTTCCTACGTTCCATGTCCACCACACGTTCGACGATATGTCTAAGCAGGCCTAGGCGCGTGCATTACTGATTCCCATGTGTTCTTGGACGCTGATAAGTACTTTTTGCATGTTATGAACCTTTTGTTGTTTACGAGTCGTCGTTTGCATCACCGGGCCATGTCTGGGCACGTCCGCTGTGTTGTATTTGTCTCCTGTTGATGTCCTGGGTGTGGTAGTTGTAGGGGTGGCAAATGGGTGAGTCGGGTCGGTATGGACCGGGTCGAAAATGAGTCGATCCATATTTGATCAATTTAACCCATTTTGACCCATATTCTTGTAGTGTAAATTAAGTGACTCCGACTCGTACCCGACTTGACCCGTATTACTAAAACCTATTAATATTTTAGGAAAACCCACTTCTCTTATATGCTAATTAGATTAAAACTTCAAATTAAATTAAAAATAGTAAATAAAATAAAATAAAAGTTTTAAAAAAAAAAACCTACAAATTGAAATATTTATTAAAAATTAAACTATGCACATGCTTATCTTATTTGAAGTAAACAAACCATTGAATAATTAAAAACTGTAACATTAAATTTTTTTAATTAAACCTAAAAAGCTCATTTTTATGATTTTTTTGTTAAAAAATTTAATGCAAAATTTTCATGATTCTTTCTAAAATATTTTTTTAAATCGAAATTTTAATTTTTTAAAATATAATTTTTAATTTATTTTTAAATTTTAAAATATAATTTTTAATTATTTTTAATTTTTATAATATAATTTTTATATATTTTAATTTTTAATAATTAATTTTTCTTTTTCTCTTTTCTCTTTTCTTTTATCTTCTTCTTCGGTCGGCCGCCAGCCACGACGACAGTCGACGATCCCATAGGCAAGATCGAGCTCGCCGGCGTCGGGCGAGGCTCGATCTCGCCGATCCGGCAAGGCCGAGGCCCCACTCGCCGGCGTCGAGAGGGGCTCAATCTCGCCGACGGGGCCTCGAGTCTCGCCCAGATTCGGAGAGGCTTGGCCTTGCCCGACTTTGGCGAGCTCGAGCCTCGCCACCGGCGTCGGGCGGGGCTCGATCTTGCCGGCGGGGCCTCGAGTCTCGCCGGATCCGGAGAGGCTCGGCCTCGCCCAACGCCTGAGCTCAAGCCTTGCCAATCGTCGACGAGGCCAAGCTTCACCACTGGCGTCGAGCAGGGCTTGATCTTGCTGGCAAGACCTCGAGTCTTGCCAGATCCGGAGAGGGTCGGGCGGGGCTCGATCTCGCCGGCGAGGCCTCGAGTCTCGCCAGATCCGACGAGGCTCATCCTCGCCCGACGCCAGCAAGCTCGAGCCTCGCCTGGTCGCCGGCCGCCGGTTTAGGAAGGAAGAAAGAGAAAGAAAAAAAAAATTGAAATATGAAAATTAATTATAATTTCGATTTTTTTAAAAAAAATTATAATGTTAAAAAAGGCTATGGGTTTAAAGTGGGTTTCTTAATAACCCATTTAGACTCTCTTTTTGTATTTTACTTACTTAGACCCATTTATGGCCCACATTTAACTTTCAATTAACCTATTTATGACTTATATTTAACTTTCAATTTACCCATTTATAACTCACATTTAATTTTCACTTGACTCATATATGATTCATTTAACTAAAAATGGGTCATAATATGGGTTTATGACCCATTTTGTCAGGAATAGGTAGTTGTAAGTGGTGCGCGGCTTGGAAGGGCAGGCAATGATGTCACGAAGTGATGGTGGCGGCAAATGACGAGCTCAGCCGCTGCTTTATTTATAGTGCTCGGCGTGAGAGAATGGGTTGGGCGTTCGGCGATGGAGGCATTGGAAGGAGGGGCCAATTTCGGGCGTGGGAGGAAACTATTGAAGAAGAAGAAGATGGGCAGAAAAAAAAAAAGTGTAAAAGTGGAAAAAGACAAAAAGCAAAAGACGACGCTCGAAGGGGAAAATTCATGGGGAAGAAGACCAAAAGGGATGAAGTAAAGAAAAAAAGAATAAAGAATAAGAAAAAAAGCAAAACAAAAAAAAAAAAAATAGAAAACTATAAAATGGCAAAAAGTGGCTTCGGGAAGGACCGTTGAGCAGAAGGTGCAGGGAAAAAGACTAAGTGAGAAAAAAATCATTAAAAAATTTTTTTAAATAGAAAAATTAGAAAATTCAAAAAAATCAAAAAATGTTTGAAAATTCAGAATTTCATTTGAAAAATTTTAAAAACAAACTTTCCAAGCTATTTTCTTAAAAAATAGAAGTTTCTTAACTCTAAAGTGTGCTAAAAAGTTGAGTAAGCCCTTTAAGGCTTTTACCTTAGGGCTTCAATTGTCTTCAAAGACAATTACTCTTGTTTGCATGCTTTTACTATTTTGATCCCTTTAGTTTAGTTAAGATTAGTATTTATCTTTTCCTTAATGTTAAATATTTGCTCTCTCATGCGATTTATTTAAACACTTTCCTTAGTTGCTAACCACCTCATATGTTAATGGATAGGTATAAAATCAATTCAAACTGTCTAACGATTAGGTACCGAAATGGTACTAATTGGTTAATTAGTGTAATCAAGTCCCCGACCCTAGATTCCTTGATTGCGTAAAAAGTGAAGTACACTCTCGTGCCTCACTTCGTTCTTGAATTTTAAATTAGGGTTCTCGCACTTTAACAAATCACAAATTAAGGGAACGCAGTGGGATCTATTTCTCAAATGAGTCCCTAAAGTTGGCATTGTCTCAAATAAGGTCTTCTTCTTCTTTTTGAACTCAATGAAATTTTGAAATCGATCGATTTGGGGCTAAAACCCTAATCGCACATCTATTTCCTAATCTTCTAATTTTCAACTCATCTCTTTCTCAAATGAGTCCCTAAAGTTGGCATTGTCTCAAATAAGGTCTTCTATCTTTTTGTAAGGCGTGAAACCAATCTCATATTGGAAGCGAATTGTTCTCACCCAACCCTCCTAAAAAAGGGACGGAAAATACAACTTAGCCCATGCTTGGAGGATCTCGAAAGGACCATGAAAAACCCCAGAGGTAGGAACACACATAGTAACCGATGAAAAACCAAGGCCACCATAAAGGGCAGCGAGAGCAAGACGACTAATGGCTATATGTTTACCTCGAGAAAGGTAAAAAGCTAAACCTTTGAGGTCTCGATTCACTTGAAAGGAGTAGTTGCAAAAAACAAATTTAGACAACCAGTAGAGCAAAAAGGCAACATGCTCCTCATCTTCAACATCCCCTATCTGACGAGCGTAGGCTTTTTGGAAGTCAGTATAGGAAAAGTTTGTACATTTTTCATAGAAATCACAAGTTGAAAGATCAATAGCACTAACATCATCACCATCTGGACTCAAACTAATGATGGCGAACACATCAAGAAAAGTTACCAACATAGGGCCTAACCCGAAGAAGTAACAGTTAAAGGACGACGACCAAAAGCATGCATGGTTACCCAAAAGATTGTGATTGAGTTTCCAATCAAAGGTACAAAACTCCACAGCCTTGTCGATTCAAGCCTTGTGCCACATCTCGTGCTTGACTACCTTCAACCTATAGTAGCAATCAAAGAAAGCGCGGCCAACAACAAATGGTCTCTTTGGAACAAGAGAGGTTTTTCCACGTGTCAAGGGAAACATTCAGCAAGAAAGGGAGGAGGAACTAGTGTCCGCAATCAAAGGCCGAGGATGATTTAATCAGTTGCTTCTTTAGTAGAGCTTTGAGGCGACAGGAGAACATTGTTTGCATGTTCTTGTAACTAGATGGAGCGCTTATTGAATCAAAGATTGGATTTTCAGTCTTGATTGATCAATTCGTGTATTCATTCCCTTCAGATAAGGGTGATTAAAGGACTTCCATTTCTAAGGATTTCCCTTTGTATTCGATATTTCTCACACTTCTTGCATGGATAATTTTTCAAGTTAATGTTTCCCATGCTTTCAATGAAATTTCTTGAGCATAATAAACTGGGCGATCTGAATTCACAAACTTTTTCATGCTAAAGGCTGATAAGCTCATAAAAGGTCAAATTACTTGAAAAGGATTTTGCAAAATAACTTTTACATGTTTAATTCACCAATTCCACTAAAGATGTCAATAGGCTAATTTAATGGATGATGTAGAATGGTTTGAGCTTACTAAATGAGGTATGTCAGGATGATAAAAAACAAATTATATTCTATACACAATCCAATGCTTATACACTTATGAGATGAGTATAGATAGATCTATATCCATAGGGTAAAGAGTTCTCTCGTAAAAGGTATGACAATTGAAATGATGAGGGATAGTTCATTTCTCTATCACAAACACTACATTTTATCAATTGCTCAACCCCTTTGAGCCCCATACACTTGTGGAGATTTCTTTCAAATTATATCTGTCAAAAACCACCCCACATTGGGTAAACTGGAGGTAAGTCAACATCAAGTGGTGAGAAAAATAGATAGAAGTTTCATTACTCTCACTCGCATCAATTTTCGGGTATCTTATTGCAAATGAACTCAAACGATAATCCAAGTGCCTTAAGATGACGAAGAGCATTTCTTTCTCTATCTCACACACTTATATCCATGGCATAGCCCACTCAAGCCTAAAAATTCATTTCTATGGACCCAATTGGTGATCATCCCCCACATTTAGGCGAGGCAAATGGTGATCGTTCAAACAGCATGTTTAGATCCTCGACAGAAGACGAAGACCCCCAAGAGTCCAAATGTTAAAACATTATGTGGTTATTCAATGTAAGTAGTGGGTCAAAAGTAAGAAAAAAAATAATAAAGCTAGGGGTATGAAAAAGAAGTGTCTGATAAAAGTAAAGTTGACGCCCATAGACATAAAAGAAATGAAAATTAGGGGTTTGAAAAAGGGCGAATGCCCATAGAAGAAAATGAAAAAAAAAAAGTGTTAAACAGATAA
This sequence comes from Eucalyptus microcorys, assembly GCA_014182515.1. NCBI lineage: Eukaryota > Viridiplantae > Streptophyta > Magnoliopsida > Myrtales > Myrtaceae > Eucalyptus > Eucalyptus microcorys. The sequence goes on from CM024572.1 coordinate 26,994,983, forward strand.
TTATCGATTGTAAAAAAAATTGTGTCCCTAATGGAGCAATATTCAAAGAACACAAATGTTGAGTTCCTACAATCAGTGGAGCACATTATGAAGATAATTCTCGATGGTGAAGAAGAAGACTTGTGGTAGTGCCAATATGATCATCAGCTCTCATACATATACACATCTTTAAGCCTAATATATATTTCGTTTCTTAACTCGTGAACCTTGCCTACATTACAGCCCTCACAAAATCTTTTTGAATTAAGGCACTTCAAATAACGTAGGAGTTCATGTGTTTATGGGCATTGCTCTAAGAAATGCATGCAAGATTATTTATTTCTCATTTTGCAGGATTCTTGACTTATAAACCCAAAGATAATTATAGAATATCATTTCTTTCGATAGACTTGACTCAAAAAGTTCCCTTTGTTAAGTTGTTAAGCAAGCCCATATTATGGTCCTTGTTAAAGATCTTTCATATTGATAAGTTCATACCATTTATAAGGGTACTCGGACCCTTGTCAATATGATGATAGTGAGATGGAGTGATTCTCATGGAATAGTCATTTTGATTGAGAGTGACCGAAAGTCTTTTTTAGCTGAAAGTCTCTCATTTAATATTTTTAAGAAATCCATGTCATTATCTTGAACAACAATTCTCTCTTATGAAAACTTGGGTGATGCAAATACGGTAAAGTCATTATGCATAAATTTTGATTGAATTAATGAAACCTCATTGCACTTTGAAAGGGAGAATTACCAAAAAAGTCATAAACCTATTGCAATTGTGCCAATTCAATCCTAAACTTATTTTTTTGGCCAATTTAGTCCTAAACCTTTTATAATTGTGTCAATTCAGTCCATCCGACCAAAATTGGTTAGCTGGTGCTGACGTGGACGCTAGCGGGGGACAGCCAGTCGGTGAATGCTGACGTGACAATTTTTAAATTTTTTTTTAAAAAATCGAATTTTTAAATTTTTTTAATTCTTTTTTTTCTTTTTTTTTTTTTTCACACCTTCTCTTTCCTCTAGCCAGCCAGCACCGGCCGAAGGCGAGGCCCCGCCAGATCTGATTAGGTCAGCCTTGCCGGCCGCCGGTAAGGGTGAGGCCCCGCCAGATCCGGCGAGCTTGGCCCTCGCCAAGGCTGGGGCAAAGGCGGGGAGGCGGTCGATCGGGTGAGGAGAGGGAATCGGGGGGAGGCGGAGCCGAGCTAAGGAGACGACCGGACGCCCGATCTGAGGGCCGGTCCGAGGGACGTCAAAGCTTGTTGCATCGCTCGGTTGCAAGCGAACACCGCCATTGACGCCGAGGTTCGGCTAACGAAATCTAAGAGCTTCACGGCGGTCGGAATCAAGCCGAGCCGTTCATTCTAGTGGGGCAAATCGGGGGAATTCCGCAGGGGACTCGTCTTCTTCGTTGCGGCACGAGAGGGCGTCCGGTCATCTCCTCAACTCGGCTCCGCCTCCCCCGATTCCCTCTCCCCGCCCGGTTGACCGCCTCCCCACTTCGCCACTTCTTCTCTTCCAGGTCTCTCTCTCCCTCCTCGTCTCCGCCCCAGCCTTGGCGAGGGCCGAGCTCGTCAAATCTGGTGAGGCCTCACTCTCGCCAGCAGCGGCGAGGCTAACCTCGCCAGATCTGGCGGGGCCTCGCCCTCGCCGGCCCTCGCCTCCGGCCGACCAAAGAAAAGAGGTGTGAAAAAAATATATATATTTAAAAAATTCGAAAAAAGTTTTTAAAAAATTAAAAAAAATTGCCACATCAATGTCATCGGCCGGCTATCCCCTGCCAACGTCTACGTCAGCGCTAGCCGGCCAATTTTGGCCGAATGGACTGAATTGGCACAATTATAAAAGGTTTAGAACTAAATTGGCCAAAAAAAAAATTATGACTGAATTGGCACAATTACAATAGGTTTAGGATTTTTTTGGTAATTCTCCCCACTTTGAAATGTGCATTCTAGAGTAGTTCAGATTGTCTACCTCTTTGATGAATGCATATCAATTTTTGCTATAATCATGTATGACAGATAATATTTCCTTAAAAATTGAGTAATACTTAATGTTCAAATTGCTCTCTAAAGCCTCAAATTCATCCCAAACATTCTTGAATTTTATCTCTACGAATAATCGACACGACATTTAAAAATGCTCCGCCTACTCCAAGAAACAAAAGACTCCAAAGAAGCTGGGGCTTCGATCCCTCTGTGTTTGACTCAGCTACATCTTCCTAACACCCTCTCCGTTCTTCGCCTTTCTTCGGATTGTTGATTGAGGGTCGGCGGTCTGTTTTGTGGTAGTTTGTAGTGCCGTGGGTTGTTTAGCTTGTTCTTATTTGCCTTTGTATCTTTTGATTCAGCTCCCTCTCACTCTCCCTGTTTTCCCGCAGCTAGAGTGTGAGTTTTGGCTCCTAATTCTTGTATATTTGTCCAAAGCTTAATATATTCTTACCATTTACCAAAAAAAAAAAATAATAATAATAATAATCGACATGACGTACTTCCGTAGTCTAAAGTTCCTTTATATTGACCTATCAACTCGGCATGTTCTGTAACTCAAAGTTCATTTATATTAACCAGCGTGCTTTTGTAATTTGAAATCCTTTTCATCGAATCAATATGCTTTCATAGCTCAATGTTCCTTTTAATTAACACGGCTTGCTTCAATAGTTCAAAGTCTCTATGCTTCTGTAGTCCGAAATTCTTTTATATTGACCTGCTATATACTTAAACCAAAGAATTTGTTGCCCACCCCTCACTCACAATTGCAAATGGGGAGGTTGGGAAAAAAAAAAGGTAATAAACCCTAGAAATTGCGGTTGCGGAGACGGCATTTACGAGGCGAGAGAGGGGGATGGAGACAAGAGAGAGATCCAACATAGGGAATGCATCTAGATACCTCTTCAATAATGCCTAGTCAAAAATAAATAAATAAATAAAAGGAAAGAAACCGGACGAGCAAAATTATTCAGTTTCCTTGGGAAAATGTGAGCTGCAGACTGCACCGTTACCCTTCGGTGAGCTTCTCATTTCCCATTTCCCATTATTAAAAGGACAGAAAGATACAAAGCCAAGGACCGTTACTCACGGTCGACGATTACGTACTATAATCATTATTATTAGTACGTGCGGTAAAGAAAAACACCTGCATCCTCTTCAGGACATGAATTCATTATCTCGGTCTTTCATATTCCAGTCCTTCTTGATTGGCCGGGTTCTTGAAAATTCCCGCTTCTCATCATAAGAAATCATCATCCTCCGCGTAACATTCGGCGGACACTCGCTCTGCCAAGAAAGTCAACCCCCTCTCCCCTCCATCGAAAACCTTTCCCGGAAAAACTCCAAGAAAATTTCGTCCTCCTCCGAACGGCCATGGCGAATTCCAACTCTTTCGACCCGGAAACCTCCACCTACAGGTCTCCCCGCCCGCCGCTCCGTTTCCCCTCCGAACCCGACCTCACCCTCACCTCCCATCTCTTCCGGAGCTACTCTTCCTCTTCCTCGTCTGCCTCCCCGCAGTCCCCGGCAATGATCGACGCGGACTCCGGCGAGTCCCTCACCTTCCGCCAGCTTAAGACCCGCGTCTCCACCCTTTCCCACGTTCTCCTCCGCGAGCTCCCCCTCGGGAAGGGCGACGTCGTCTTGATCCTCTGCCCCAATTCGGTTCATTACCCTGTCTGCTTCCTCTCCGTCGTCTCCATCGGGGCCGTCGCCACCACCTGCAACCCCATGTACACTCTGCCCGAGCTGTCCAAGCAAGTCCACGACTGTAAGCCCAAGCTGGTGATCACCCTGCCCGAGCTCTACGACAAGGTCAGAGGATTCGAATTGCCCACGGTTTTGCTCGGCTCTCTGCAGCCCGGGCAATCCGCTGGCTCCAAGATCTGGAATTACTTCGACCTGGTGGAAACGGCGGAGCCGAAATCTGAGTTGCCGCCGAGTTGCGTGGCCCAGGACGACGTTGCCGCCCTTTTCTACTCGTCGGGCACGACGGGAACGAGCAAAGGCGTGATCTTGACGCATAGGAACTTCATTTCGGTCTCTCTGATGGTGACTGCTGATCAGGAGAGGTACAGGGAGGGCAAGAATGTGTTCTTGGCCTTCTTGCCGATGTTCCACATAATGGGCCTGTCGGTGATAGTCTATTCGCAGCTCACGAGAGGGAACACCGTCGTGACGCTGAGGAAGTTCGAGTTGGAGAAGGTGTTGGAGTGCGTGGAGAGGTACCGAGTGAGTTACATGTATGTGGCTCCTCCGGTGATGGTCGTGCTGGCGAAGTGGAGGGGAGGAAAGAAGTATGATCTGTCTTCCTTGAGGCAGATTGGCTCTGGCGCTGCTCCTCTGAGTAAGGATGTTATGGAGGAGTGCGCAAAGAATATCCCCATGTTGATATCATTCAGGTAACTGAGCCAGCGGGCTTCATTCCTGTATGCTTCATTGATGTTCTTAGGGAAATTGAGGGTATTGACATGTCTATATGCTTCTTTGCTCCTGTTTGTTTTGCTGAAAGGTGAGGATTTGACATAGTTAATCATCCAGTCGACCGGGTTGTAGTTTAGTGAATATTTCAATTCGCCTTGGATAGCATCTCAAGTAGACTAGCCGGTATCTTTGGGGTGCCAGTCAAATTCTTCTTGTTCTAGGAAAAGTTCAGAGTCACTAGGGAACTTTCTTCCCACTGTCGATGGCAATCTCTACCAAATACCATTATAAATCGATGGAGCAAGCGAGAACGAATAGTCTGTGGCTTTACACCCAGTATGAACTGCCAAGCTCTTTGTGATATGGCATGTCCTAATGTGAATCCTCCATCCTCTGAATTGGCAGGGGTACGGTATGACGGAAACTTGTGGAATCGTATCGCTGGAGAATCCCAGAGAAGAACCTAAACTTTCCGGTTCGACCGGAACACTCGTTTCTGGAGTAGAATCTAAAATTGTCTGTGTGGAAACATCGATGCCTCTTCCACCGAACCAGCTAGGAGAAATTTGGCTTCGAGGACCGAATATGATGAAAGGTAGAAATATGAAATATTTTCTCTGCATTTATTGAAACATCAAATGGGCTAGCAAGACTGTAATTCCACCGTTAGAATGTGTTCACGAAAGTATACACAAATTTGCTTCTCCTCTGGTCAGGACAGAACTTGATTTTTGGGTGTATTAACAGAATTGCCCGGATCAACTTCACATATTTTGGAAGTCTGAAACTAGAACTCTCGGAAAATAATACTTTCAAGATGGAATTATTAGAGGCACAACTTTTGCGGGAGTCAACATTGTTTTTGATTGTGCCTTCATCTGATGTGCAATACTTTGGAAATTGGGTGCTAAATGTTCATTATACAAAGAGCTTCTATTAATCAACTGTAGTATTTACATGGAATGTGATAACTCTTTACCAAAATGAGGCTGATTTTCTCATTTTGACTGGATATCATCCATGATACCTTTTAAGGTTATCTCAACAACCTGGAAGCAACAAAGCTGACCATAGATGACAAAGGATGGGTGCACACGGGAGATCTTGGGTATTTTAATAAAGAGGGCCAATTATTTGTTGTTGACCGATTAAAGGACCTCATCAAGTGTTATGGTTATCAGGTAAGTAGTGAATTCCTGTGACTGATAAATCGAAAGATTCGCACGTTTTATCCTTGTTATAGAATATTTGCTCATCTTGATGCTTGGAGGGCTGATAAATCTCTTGGCTTCTACAGGCAAATGCTTAGTCGGATACAGTATTAATCTTGCGCTTGTCTATGATCCGCTTTACTACATAGTTTTGCACTTTTATTCATTTTATGATCAAGTATCTAAACTATTTTTTTTTCTTTGTTCAAATAAGTGCGTCAACTTTTTAAATATGAATCAATGTGAGGCCTCTGCTATAATTGCAGACAAAGCATGCTAACGTGGACACTCACACCATCAAATAGCTATCAGCGTCCAATGTGGCCTATTGAGATGATGCCATGTCAGCATAGACATGTTAGACAGTCAAAATTGTCCAAGTCGGCAGTCTTTGTCTGTCCTCATAACCCAACACCTAAATGGAGATGAAACAAGTTTTACTAAATAAACGAGTCATGTCACCAATTGTGCTTAAGTTTTGCTGAGTAAGCAAGCTACATTAGCAAAATCACATGATATGGTAATTTATTTAAGGCCTCTCATTGAGCTAGATTTAAAAAGTTGAGATACTTGATTGAGCCAAAAAAAAAAATAAAAGTTCAGGTATTTGATTGTAAAATGAACAAAAGCACAGGTACTTGCGTTATAATCACCCCTAATTTTAAGTTTTTTGTTTGGTTGTCATTGAGAGCCTGTGACTAGTTTGTTCCTCACATTCATCTAGTTAATTGTTGCGCTCCATTTTTTCTATACCATGACTCATTTTCACAAATCCACCTGGGTTAAATATTGTGGGGACTGTTAGAATATAATTACTCTAGATGCCTTAATCTTTATGCATATTGAGTATATTCAGATGTTTAGAAATGATGACTTGTATGCACTACTCTGATCTGACTCAATCAGTTCGACCCTAACCCCGAATTCGTTCCATTGAAACTCAAATTTTTGTTAACATGTACTGTAGTATTCGGTTCACGGATCAGAAAAACCTGACTTTGGCTATGAATCGTTCTGCTTGCTGCACTCATGAATTTTACTGCTCTACTTCTGCTTTCAGGTGGCGCCAGCAGAGCTTGAAGGACTGCTGCTTTCACATCCCGAAATACGAGATGCTGTCGTCATCCCGTAAGCACAGATCATGTGTTAATTGTCAATTTTGTCAATATGGAAAATAGAACGGCCAGTGCTGCTTAATTTTATCAGCTCAAGATGCACTAAGATGACTTTTGAATTCTGAGTGTCTATTATTAGGTTTCCTGATGCTAAAGCCGGTGAAGTTCCGATTGCGTATGTTGTTCGGTCCCCCAACAGCTCACTCACCGAAGTCAGTGTCCAGGAATTCATTGCCAACCAGGTAACGGATTTCCTACGTGATGTCTCCATCTTAACTTGATGTTGGCTTCTTATTCAACTGGCAAATTTATTCGCAAACACAAAATGCCTCAGCTTACGGTATTCGATTCTGCTTGACATAGTTTCATGGAATGATATCTTCCCGTCTTCAACACTTCACAGGATCCACAGAATTGTCTAATGTTTTCTGTGGAACATCTGATCCAATCCCCTGCTATCCAGAATGCTAAGAAAATTATGGGTCCTTCCATATGTTGGTTATGAAACTGCAATGTCAATGCTTATGTATCGAATGATTGTCTCTGGTGCTTTAACCTGAAAATGCTCCTCTGTTCCCCAGATGCTTGTTCAATCATTTTAAGCCGTTATGATGATAACTTCCTATGAAGCAATGGTGATGGCAAGACATCTTTTTGCTAGCTATTATCTTCTTTGTCATCCTCAACAGGTTGCCCCGTTCAAAAGGTTGCAGAAAGTGACTTTCATAAACATCGTGCCAAAAACACCGGCTGGGAAGATTCTGAGACGAGAACTCAAAGAGAAAGCTCGATCCAATATATAAGATGGCTTAGATTTCTGCCACTGAAAGGGAATATGTGGATGCACTGCACGATCGACCTCTCGATGGTCCACCTTGAGCTGATGAGTATGTAAGTCTTGACGGATTGGTCCATCCTTTAAAAGGTTAGTGAGAGACCGTTTCATATGAACTTTGATTTAAATTTTGTTCTCTTATGAGTTGAATCAGGCAGCGAAAATTTTCAAGTGTGAACTGGAAAACCCCATTTGTCAGCAATTATGTGGAGATCAGATTAGCTTCTGTATTAGAAAGTTCATTAAAACACACACTTTATTCATTATGGACAGCTACATTGAACCAAACAAGTTTAAAAATTTTCAATGCAAGTATATTCCAATCCTTGTAATTTTATTAAAATTTCTATTTGGGTCCTCTTCAGTCCTGTTCTGCAATTCAACTTTAACAACTCGAGATGGACTATAGCACTTGACAATAATGAGACACTAGCATGGTCGTGATGTGATCTGTAGAATGAACCCAGAATGCGTGTGATGAAGCATGCTCACGTATTATGATAACCAACTGGTATGGGAAATCCAAGCCTCCACGCATTGATAATAACGTAAATGAGAAACCCGTGAAGGACAGAAAGTAAATGAAAGAGATGTCTGGAAAATGTGTGGTTTAGGGTGGCTGAGCTAAGCTACAGCTTGAGTGAGCTCTCTCATTAAAGTCGGCACGGTTTCAAAATATTCTTTCGTTGACTTTGGTGTTTGCGGTTGTGTACATACATGGAGAAAAGGCCAAATACCAAATGAAGATACATATCCAAGACAAAATCGGACGTACTTTTCAACCGACAAAGAGAGATAAATTCTTTTGCTTGGGGGATAAAAATGGCTATTGCTAAATGTCATATGGTTTGGCCGAGGAAGCTAACTTGTGTAGTGATGACGAACCGAACATGCATAATAAAGGTGAAACGGCGTTGTGTCCTTGGCTGAGAGCAGAAGGGATGGGTCAGCCAACGTTATCGATAGGGTTCGCAAATTTGTGGGGAATTTAGGGCAAAAGTGAAATTAGGGTTCTTGCACTTTAACAAATCACAAATTGAGGGAACGCATTTGTCAATGTTCGACTGGAAGCGATAGGGAGGGCTTGAACTTGTTTGCTGACAGCCGACGTCCTCGATTTGAAACTTCAATCTAGCTGAACTAGTTCAGGGAAAACAAAACCCTAATTGATCATCTTCTCCCGTCGTTTAGTCCTAATAAAAAACAAGCCCATATTATCAAGCTCCACAATCGATTATCTTGAACTCAATGAACAATTTGAAATCCGATCGATTTGGGGGCAAAACCTAATCGTACATCTCTCTTCTCTGTATTTCCTAATCTTCGTTCTTGAAATTAAAATCCTAGAATAGGACCAATTTCTCAAATGAGTTCCCAAAGTTGACATTGTCTCAAATAAGGTCTCTTTTTTTTTTAAAAAGCCAGTCATATTATAACTCTAACTCTCAACTCACTCTTAGATTTTTGTCCTACCTCTTTGTAAAGAGTGAGAAACGAATCTCATACCTGAAGTGAATCGTTCTCACCCAACCCTCCTAAAAAGGTAAAGATTCGAACCCCTACATTTCCGTTTTCATGTGGGAAGGATGGTCACTGGTGGTTAAACAAGGTCTTAAAATGGACAACTTATGATGTAGTTGGTAACCATGCTATTCTCGGAATAATTTTTGTTAAAAATTTATTCTTTTATATTTTGTTTCCTAGATAAGTTTTTTAGCATTTGAAGACATTTGGTAACTATTCAAAATTTATAACCCCAAAATAGAAATACATTTAAATTTCGAGTCCAAATTATTTTTTATAATTTTTAATAATTTTATTTCTCTTTTTCTTTTTTTCTTTTTTTTTTTTTTTTTTTTTTTTTTTTTTTTTTTTTTTTTTCTTTTCCTTTTTTCCTTTTCTCTTCTTGAGGTCACTAGCCAGATGAGGGCCGACATTCTCGCTAAAGCATCACCGGCCCCTGATGAGGCCAAGCCATAACAAGGCTTCAACCCACGTGCCTCGCTTGGCCACCACTAGGTCGGCAATGCCTAGCCTCGCCGGTGGCTAGGCCAGGCTCAACCTTACCCAACCGATCATCGACAACCATCGGCAGTGGCGGCGGGCCGATGGGCAACGGTGGCCAATGATCGGCTAGGAGGAGGAAGAAGAAGAAGAAGAAGAAGAAGGGAGAAGGAAAAGAGAAGAGAATAAAAGAAAAATGGATAGCTTGATCCTAGAGTTGTTCCCAATAACAAGTTTTTTTTACTTCTTGATTTTGTTTATAATCTATTTCTAGGAATAAAAATTTATCAAATAGATTTATGTTCTTTTTTTATTTACAGAAACAAAATAATAGAATCAAATAATATTTGGCCAATTGCCAAACAGATCCTTAGTCTTAAAACACACCCTCAACTCTTAGGTCAGCCAAATCTTTATCAATTGGCTTGCACTTACAACTGCATGCTATTTTTTAAGCCACAACAAGTGACATTTTCATCCGGGGGCACTTATTTCTTTGTCGTTTTCTCTCTTTTGCTTCTTCCTCCTCCATTCCTATTCGATTTGGCCTTTACTCACCGCCATCGTCAACAAGTGCACCATCTTTGGGCTTCAGAAACTCTGACGTGGTCAAGTGGGTCGCCAAGCACAGTCCAGCTCTTGGCATCGATTAGCATCACATGCTTGATGCTCCGTTGGACTCGATCGAGCATAATCGAGTAGTAGCATACCCTATCATCGAGACATGGTCTAGGACCCCGGAAAGCGAATTCTTTGGGTGGAGCTCGCCCGCCTCGAAGGCCACCACCTCCCCGTACTATTATTGCACTCGCCAATATTAACAAATTCAATAATCTTACGTGCAACTCAAACTTTCTGTGTCAATCTTTACAATTTTGTGATGGATAAGAAATGCTCTTATAACAGACATATGCCATGAATAGCACTAAATTAAGAAGCAAAAGGCAGCATCTCGCTGAACTATCTCGAGCTGCCTACCACTTCATTACCTAATCCATCAGATCAAGAATCATGGTGCTCTTTGCTTCGCCGAATCATTGCTGACAGAGCCTTCCGAATCAGAACCGAGACTCTTGCAAGCGAACCCATTCCCCGCTTCCTCCAGTCTATAACCATTGGGCCAGGCCAAGTGACCAAGCTCATAAGGCTATCTCCTAAGCCTTTTATTGGCTTCAGATTAGTAGAAAAGAAAACCAATGAACGGGGAAGAAAGGGGAACGATAGCGGCATAAGACAAGGAAACAATAAAACAGGAAGAAAGAAAGAGCTCGAAGGAGCTGAGAACAAGGAAGAGGGGATCAGCACTAACATATTCTAATGCATTTGAAGTGGTGACATAGATTGCTTTTTCCTATTTCGATCAAGATTGATTTTTTCTATTAGCCAAATTTTGACAGTCAAGAAATTTGCTAGGTTCTGAGCAGATTCGCATGATTCAGAAGTCCTCAGAACCATCGGGCTTTCCAGTCAGTCTAGAACAATTGCCATCGGCTTATTCATCTACGGACTGGGCTCAACTACGAGGCCTAAATGAACGGTATAGAGAATGTAATCTCGGTGGGTCCTGCCTAAGCCTAACCTACTCCTGCCACTTCTTCCAGAGCCTAGGGACCTTCCTAGGCTTACCCCTTTTTCGTCTAGTGTTGATGGACTGATTGCCTACCGGTTCTCAACAAGAAAGTTTTTGGTTTTTTACCCACTTCATCTCCTTGTGTGAGGTTCAAATCCTTATGCCTCTTGTCACATTGTTTAAGGTGCGCTAGGTAGTAGTCACACGTCAGGGATTTGATGTGCCGTGAATCACTCTTATAAGAAACACAGAAAATGACTATTTCAAATATATTAGTTAACATTTTCTATTCAGTTTAAACTTTTAAGTTAAGTTAGATTTAAGTAAGTATATTGATATACTTGGATTGCCCTCATTGTGATCTCCTCATATGAGATATCGAGTTTCTGACATAGCACCTAACAAACATGGATAAGTCTATACAACTGATTTATTGAATTCTCATTGTCTAATCTAATAATTTTTCGATTGGATTGGCCTCATTGTGATCTCCTTAGATGAGATATTGAGTTTCTGACATAGCACCTAACGAACATGGATAAGTCTATACAACTAATTTATTAAATTCTCATTATCTAATCTAATTATTTTTCGATTCAATCTAAAAGATTAATCAAAGATGGAGACAAAGACCTCTCTGTCTCTCTCTGTCTCTCTCTCTCTCTCTACCTTTTTTTTTCCCAAGGCACCAAATGTAGAGAGTCCCCTTGACAAATTTAAGGAAGAAATCAATTGGTCGACAGATGTGAGAGGAGGAATGGACTTAATTTGATATGTGCAAACTGATTTCGAGACACTGCTTGCATGTAATATGAAAATTATATATTGGATAATTTTCACAAGTAGGCAGCAGTCGCATTACCCCATAATTTTTTTGTCGAAGAATGAGTCAGACATTTAGCAATTGTTTGTAGTACATTGTTGCCTAACTTTTTAGGCAATTTTCTTTTTTCGTTGATTCACTATTACCTAACTTTTTAGACGAGAGATGGATCAAGAGAAAAATTTGTTGATATGAAATGATAATTATGACATGAATATGATTAATCCAAAACTAATACAATTTAACGTGTTCCAATGCTTTCTTTTGCCGAACTACATCAGTTTCATTGCCTTGATTAGGATTCATACTATTTTAATCAAATAATGAATCTAGACAAAAGAAATTATCTATTAAATAATAATTGATATAAAATATCACGACACGACATGTATTATTACTTTAAAGCGCCTGCATATGTAATTTCATGAGATATGGAATGACTTTTTCACGATTAAAATGGCATCAAATGGTCGATGTTAGGTACAAAGTTGATGCCAAGCGTTTGGAGTGGGTCCAAGATGTTTAAATGGTGAGTAGACAGTCCCCCGCCCTTTTAGTTCTACCCATAATAAGGATTTGACATGTTGAGAAGATGCTATGGAATGGCTAGGTGACTATGATCTCCCTTATCTTCAATAATTCAGCTGGCACATGCAATGCACCACACAATTCCCTCCTCCCCTTTATCTCTCTCTCTCTCTCTCTCTCTCTCTCTTCAATGGTCCCACCACAGTTTATCGGCCTTTGCGAGACTTTCGACAACAATAGTGTTTTGACGGGTACTGCTGGGCTACATGGGCTGTGTAAGTTTTATTTGGCGCTTATGCTTTCACTCAAAACTTTTTGACCGTGACTAACCTAATTCAATGAAATTTCATTTTTTTCCCCTTTTGGAAATCATTGCTTCGTCTCTCTCACAACTTTACATATATTTAATCTTATAATTAAGAAAAACAAATTGCACTTCATGCATGTTTAGGTCAAAAAAATTGATCGTTAACGCCATCTCCACTATAATATAGCCAGAGAAGCATATATGGGACTCACAGAAGTCTGTATGTGACTTGACTTTGCTAGGGTTTGGCCTACATTTGATTTAATTACATAGAAAAAGTATGAAAGAATGGTTTCACCTAATAATAAGTCTAATCTTGACGTGACTCTTATCGATCAACCCATAAAGATTTTGTGGGATTCATGTTAGGTAATAATTTCCTTTCTCCTGTCATGTTTACATCAAATTATGGATGTCAATATCCTGTCCCGCCTTTTCATTTCTTTCCTTCTTTTTTTCTTTGAAACAAAAATCTTGAAAATCGCAATATGTATATATATGTGTGTGTGCGCGTGTGTATGTATGCATATATATTTGATGGGAAATAAGTAATTTAAGCCTGAAAATAACCCTACTAACCTTTAACAAGCCATATAAAACGCAAGTGAAAATCAACGTACAAGCAATATGAAACTACATCTCAGCATGGGAAATCAAGATTATAGCATGTCTTTTAATGGTATAGAGAGTTTTATCCCTCTCCTTGTAGTATTGAGTTCTAATTTTATTAAGAGCACTTCAAAAATAAAATCATGACTAAAACTAGGCCAATATAGAGGAGAGTGCCTTTAAGATTAGTCGAGGTGTGCAAAATCTAATCTTAAAAACCACTTACTACTATAAATAATAATAATAATAATAATAATAATAATAATAATAATAATAATAATAATAATAATAATAACATGAGGATCTTCAACAGTTGGGAAAGTAATTTTCTTTAATAACTAAAATGCCTTAATTATCTATCACCGACTTTCTCGTCCCTCTCCTCATTGTCACAGCGCCTCGCTGCTTACCTAATTCACTGCTGGTCATTCGTTGTGCCCTATTTTTGCCGCTCATTGCCCGCCATCCACCTTTCTCTCTAAGGGTCACGACCTCAGATTGAAGTTTCTAAAATATGACTCGAGTTTGAAGTCATGAACAAAATCTGATTCAAAAGTGCGTTTATGTGGCGACTCTCACGTATAGCGTTCTCAAAAAAATGCCAAAAGACTTGAGTTTTCGAAACCGAACGTGCAAAAGAAGGATTTCCTAATCCATGTTGGAGTCACCTCAAGAAAGGGTTTAAAGTTTAATATATAAATATTCCGTCATGTTATTCGTCTTGCGCGCGTAGTAGAGAGTACTTCTTCCTGAGTTTTGTTGGTTTACACCCAAAGTGTACGTTTTTGTCATGACAGCAAGCTTGATACGTGGCACTTGTTCTTTGTGAATTTCGTGTATGAAGAACGAGTCTGTGTTTGAAACCGAGCAGATCTAGTGATTAAGGTTTGCATATACTCCTATCAGATTGAATGATTGTTTGCAAGATTCTATAAGACTAAACAAATTGAGATTATTGGGCAGAACTAAATATCAATACATACTTAAGAATGTTTGAGTGATTGAAGTGTGATTTTATATCCCTTACATCGCTCAATTAGTAATGAACTCTTATGTTGCTCTCTCGTGAAATAGGTCTCATCAGTCAAACCACATAAATGAGTACCGATTTATTTCTTTGTCTATTGTGGTTGATCGTTTGTTTTCGTCAAAGTTAGTATCAGATTCGAGGCCAGTTCACTTGAAGCAAATCGATGGCAAAAGAAGAAAGAAGAGTTAAAATCAATAGATATGATGTGGATTTCTGTTTCTAGAATATGTAAATTGAGGATTATCTACATCAGAGGCATGTGGACTTACTTTTGCCTAGGAAGAAGCTGGGATCGATGAAATGAGCTGATTAGAATTTGCTGGATTGATAAGCATTAAATGTTATTTGGTTAACATTATCTCGCAATATTGTGTTTAACATCATGAAAGAAAAGATGATTCGAGTTGCTAATGCCAGATCCAGCTCGCTAGCAACCAAATTTAGCCTTGCCAAAGGCTTGCCAACTGTTTGCTGGTCACTAAGTCTTGCCAATTTTGTGTTTTACAAAAAAAAATGCTTTTTTAAGTGTGATTTTGCCAAACACCATTTAAGCTAAATTTATTTTCTAATGCACTTTAAAATTACAATTTATCAAACACTATTTACATTTCAGAAAACCCAATTAGCCAAAAGACATTTGCATTTCCCTAAAGCCAAACCAAATGGGGCCTTTGTCTACATGATGTGTTTGATGGCTGACATACTCATAAGGATCCTTGGATAGCTCACCCTAAGTCATTTCTCACGGATTAACCGTGGACATGATCAACAAAGTGATGATACAAGGCACATGCTAATAATGAGTAATGGATTGTGTCAATTTCAAGCTTCTAGTGATGCTAATAATGTGTTCATCTAAAGATGACCGTTCAACAAAGAAAACACATAGCTCTTTGATTTGTGTTTGTGCTTTTGAGATACATCTCATTATCAATATCAAGCTTCTAGTGATGCTAATAATGTGTTCATCTAAAGATGACCATTCAACAAAGAAAACACAGCTGTTTGATTTGTGTTTGTGCTTTTGAGATACATCTCATTATATTCTACGAAAGTGTTTCAAAATCTCGATACAACATATTCACCCAGGTCGTACTTGTTAGCCCAACATAATCCAGGTGTATTTTTTTTTCCACCATTTAAACATATTAGCAAATTCGGTTAACTTGAGTTAATGAAATAAAAACATTGAACATTTTCATATAGTTTAGGAATAAAATTGAACATATACTAAAAGTTCATAAACCATATTGAACAAATTCAAAGTTCATAAATGATACATATCGAACTAAAGTTTAGATATCACATTAAACAGATCAAAAGTACATGGACCATAATTTAAGAACTCTGTGTAATTACTCGTTAAGTATAAACATTCTAAAAAAGAAAAAGTGGGGAAGTCATTGAATAGCTCTCGAATTTTGAGGCTTTGATGTTTCAACCCCTCAAAAGAGATAAATCAGATATGCTAATTTATCTGATTCTAAATTGAAAGGATCTCAATCCGATTTAATATTTCTGACAAACAACAGCTAAAGGAGTTACAAAAGATCATGTCAAGACGCAAGAAGGATCGAAGGGAGGAAAAAACAAGGGCCGACATTTGCAATAAAACGTATGAACTTAAGAAATGGAAGCATCCGACTTCGTTCGACAAAATCCGGAGTCTGGGCTTCCCTTATCTTTTCTTCAATGAGTCGTCATTTTCGAAAGAGCTCAACTATTTCCTGATGCTCATTGCATTATGTAATATCATTATTGTACTTATGTGACCTTTTGAGCTATCAATAATAAGGTTATAGGTTGGTCCATTCTTCCTAGTCTCACAGGGAATTTATCATAACGGAAAATGAGTCCAACAAAATCAGTTGCGTAAGATGCACAAGCACTTGAATTTTCGGTTCAAGTGATTTTTCTGAGAGAACTTTAGCCCACTATTTCGTTTCTCTGTCTTCATTTTTGTCCCCTCACGATGTTAGGTGTATGGTGTGTATTATTGAAAAGTGGCCCCGTGTGTGGTGAACAAAAATCGTGGTCTCATATGTCTTGTCCAATCGTTCGTAGAAAGCCCATTTCAGCACAAGTGACCCAGGAAACCGAATAGAAGTGACACCTTCCTATCAATGTCATGTGTGTAGTTTTTCTTCGATCTATATTTGCATCCAAATCATGATTGGATGGATTGTCTCCGATCCCTTAGCAGTGATTCATGAGTTTCTCTCGTAACCGACACATAAATTTTGGAAAAAGATATTAACAGTACTATAAGTGTCGCCTAGCACTTATAGCACTTATTCAATCAGTTAAATACTATAACTTTTAAGAAAATGTTCATTTGAGTAATTACAGCAAATATATATCCTACAACGAATTATACATGGATTTGTTTTAATAAAAAAAAAATATCAATGTAGATTTTTCTAAGGAGAGTTAAACCTAGGATTGTCGCCCTGAACAACAATTTCTTTCGATTTCTTTACCTTCAAAAATGCATGGCAATCCTCAATCACAATGAATGGGAGCTCCTCCGTCATTCCTCTGACCTTCCAAGGAAGCTCAACCCCATTATGGGGCAATCATTACTTTGGGAGAACGAGGTATACAACCCCAAATGCCTCCTTAGCCTCTTCCGTTATTCATATCCCTTTCTTGGTGTGCCCTTTCTTGGTGTGCCCCAAAACATGCAATCTTTCTCGATTCTTGCCATCATTCTCTACAATACTATACTTTTTCCTCTCACCCATGGCATCACCGACTGGATGACCAGCAAAATGAGGTTAAGGTTTTCGAATGAAACCTAATGTAGCCTCAAACCATCGAGTTAGGGCAAGTGGCTCAAAGGACGCTACTCTATACGCTTTTAATGGCATCATTTCCATGGCAAACTACATTGAGCGATTTTATATTGAATCAGTGTCATATCAAAATTCACTGCAATGAAAATTGCCAACATCACTCTAGTGAACCATTTTAAAAAGTTATAACACATGAATGATTTGTAAACATGCTATGGCACTAAAGTAAGTACTATATAAAGGTTATTGTGCTATTAGTTGCTTTTTTCCGGTAACTTTAGCTACATTTCACAAAAAAATCCTAAGCCCCTATCACACCGCCTTCCCACCTTATGTTGCTGCCAACTTTGTCAAGGTCGCCATAGTCATCTCTCATGCAACCACCATAATATACCCCCTCGTTCAGCTTGTTTGTGCCATGTTTGAGATTCATCTAACAGTCACTTCTCGTCGATGTCATGAACCAACTTATCCCTATAGGTAGAGGTTGTCAACGACTGTGGATGAGGCCCTTGAGGGTCTCTAAGGCCGTTGTCGACCTTGGATGCTTTATAAGGTCGCCATGGACCGTGGTCATTGATGACCTCTCAAAATTTCATGGAATCCTGACGGCCTTCTTGTTGAGGATTACAACATTGACCATCGTCAATTGTCAATGAATGTTGACGCCATCAACCCATAGTCTCTCTATAAGTGCTCCAAGAGAGAAATAGTTTTGGGAAAAAAAGACATTAGAAGTACCATAATTTTTATCCGACGTTATTTTTAGTATCAAAACTTTTCAAACGATCATTTGAACGTCAAATCAATGAAAAATATATCACTTAAGTCCATATTCCTCTTACCAAAACAAAAAAAGTCCACATTACGACTATTCATTCAATGTAACTTCTTAAATTGAATTTTGACTATGACATGACTTATTTTAAAAGAAACTCAAGTCCGATATGGACAATCTTTGATTGACGTGGCAAAAAATTGGCCAAAACAACTTCTCCCAAATTGATTGCAAAATGAAACCCCAATCCTTGAGTAACATGGCTCAACCAAAGAAGAGAGAGATATGGAGGATTCGGTGAGCAACACGTTTAGAAGATCTGATCCTATTTTTCCAGATTTGTGGATGTTTTATATCTGATTAACCCCCCTCCCCTTCTTCTTTTTTGATTCTTCTTTTTCTAACTTCACTCTTTGAAAAAATGAAGGGTAGCAAAGGGAAAAAAGAAAAGAAAAGAAAAGAGGCTTTTTAAAAAATTAAGCAAACCTTTCTCAAACTAGTGTGACCAAGCAAAATGTATAGCCGAAAACAAGCGCGCGCGATCAAGAAGGCCCTCCTTTGTGCGTGCCAGAGGGCACTTCGTCGTGTTACGTCGTTGCCATCAATTTCTTGACCCGACCCGGCTTTTGAAATCTTGCTCCACCAAGCCATGGAGCACTCCAATTCCCACCCTAAAACGGGTTGATGCTTGCTTTGGCCACAGAGGAGTTTGTCTACGAATTATTTTTTAATCCAGCCTTAATTTGTCTATTTCAGCCTGTTTTTTTTTTCATTTTTTTTATAGGGCCAGACATCGTTTTTTATATGTTTTTGCTGATTAGATTTTCTAGCAAGCTACATCCACAAATTTGTAATAAATTAATGCCACGTATGATTTTCCACCCATACAAATTGCGAATAACACTGAAATTGTCATTTTTTTCTCAAAGTGTCTTGGAAAATTTTGGTACATAAATGAATATTATTCAAAAGTTATAACACTTGTTATTTCCTATTTTTAAGAGTTTTATATTTGTTGGAAGTGTGCACTTTTTAAGAGAAAGCTGTATATGGGTAACATCAGTGTGAAATAAACCAATCAATAATTACCTTAGTAATTGCTTTAATTTTACTTACATATGTAGTTGGACTGATAATTTGTTCCTCGTCCATACAATCAATTCTCTTTTGTCATTATCTGTGTTGGATCAATAATGTTTTCCCAAAATTGATTCCGGATCTCTAGCACATCGGCAGGGGTACAACGATGGGACTCGCCGGCTATATGATCAACACCCGGCCACCTTCAGCACATGAATACTGCGAACCCACATTAGAATTTGGCTTTGCGGGGTGGATGTTTGACAAAAGGATGAAGGGTACTGTTCATATAATGGAACTGTAAAAGCAAAGGAGAAAATAATTGAGTTTTGGCCCCCAAAAAGTAGTGAAAATGACAAAAAGAGGACGGATCGTGCGAACACATGCATAATGATCGCTAACGGGAACGCATGAGAACGTACTCCCCACTAGAAAATTGGTTACAATCCATCCTTTCATCATTAAAGCACAAACCCCACGCAGTCCTTTTTGTCATTTGGTACCGAAAAAGTCAACTCTTGTGAAGCCTATAATCCAGTCCATCCACACTGGCCTTTTCTTTCATTTTCAGATTAGCTACTCAACAAGGTAGATGGTTATTTAGTTACTTCTATTATACATATATTCCACGTTAACTTATCTTTGTTCATTTGAGGTAACATCTATTTTAACTTTGTTACCTTTCGTAGCATGGGATATGTGTATTCCTTTCTAAATCTGACGAAACCAGTGCATTCAATTAAGCTTGTTTTTTGCTCCATTTATGTTGTTTTTAGTTCTTCTATTGTGTCCTTCTTACCCTTTTTGGGTTCTTGAAAAGAGTAACTTCCATTTGTCTTGGAAGACTCAAACACTACCTATGCTTTTCTTACCAAGAAAAAAAACACTACCTATGCTTGTAAGAAGGGTTAGGAGGGAAGAGAATGGGCTCTGAAAATTCAGTCGTGTTTTTGTGGAGGGAAAGAGAAGGAAGAGAAAAATTTGAAATGCCTACAAGAGATTTATCCAGTCAAATTTTAAGTATATATTAAATCTCTCTGAAGGAATCTGAACTTGCATATTAACAAACAAATTTATTCTTCTTTCTATATTTATAGCATTCTTTTATATCTATTTATAAATGCATAAGAGGATAATTATATAAAAAAATTATTTCTTTTTTTGTTAACATACAAATAATATTATGATTGATATTACAAAAAATTCCAAGCTAGTACACATATACCACATTTATCTCAAACTAAATTTTATCTAAAAATTCTCAAATTGATACACACATGCCTTATTTATCCTAGACTAATTTTACAATTTTAGATAAAATATATATGTATATTGATTTGGGATTTTTTGTGACATGAAAATTAATTTGGCTTATATGTAATGTGGATGTATCGATTTTAATTTTTTTTTATATTAACCCATAATATCGTGACCCAATCCCTCCAAATCCTTTGTCTTCTTTTTCCTTGGAATTATTTAAATCTTTTTTTACCAATTACTTCATCCAAATTTGAGTGTAAGAGATTGCAGCACGATTTTGAATTTTTTTATTTCTTTTTTTCCCGAAAGGTCCCATTTGACGGTTGAAAAGACACGTTACCAAAAGTCAAAATGACATGCCAACTCCTTTCCAAGGGATTTATTAAGCTGGAGAGCACGTCATATCGGACTATACTAGCATGACAACTTGTTGTTCGACAAGTAGCTGAAACTAAAAATCTTCATTTAACACCATCAAATGAATAACCAAGAAATAGGCGCATTTTTTTTGGCCAGAGAGAAACAGGAGCACATTAACAAGATAAAAGTTTTGAATTTTCAAAATCCACGATAAAGATAGAAGTATACTTTTCAACACAAGAAGACCAAACACATGTGCTTAATCAGAGAAAAGGGCGCGACAAACACAAGAGTTTGTATAACTTTGGGACTCTGTAAAGTCAATGAATAAGCAAGGCTAAATTTTAAGAACTTAATATTGATAATCTTTAGTGCTAAAAATAGGAAAAGGCTGTTGGTTAATTTTTAAAGGCTGAATACTGAATTTGAACATCTTTAACTACCATAGGGATTTGTTTGGTATAATTGGCAGATTCTTCTCTTTAGGGATAATGATGAGGGTCATTGGACTTCTTGGACATTGCCTCAAGACTTTCTTACATGCCATTAGGTTTTTGATCTATTTGTTGGTTCATTAAATTTGGTCCTTTTATTAAAACATCCATCGCAAATGATGTGGTCGCTAAGTGCCAAATTTGAACCTGTGTGGTCGTGGAATGGCACCTACAATGCCATCAAAGACTTAACGGGACAGCGACAATAGCTTATTTACTAAATTAATAAATTTACATGTATCGGTTTTAGTAATTGTTCAATGAACACATGCCAGAAATTTTCTATCAATTAATGTATTAGTTTTTCACATGGGCTCTAAGCAAGAAAAAAAAATTCACACAAGTTACTATCATATAAAAGCACAATTAAGGATTCATTCACTTAAAATTTCTAATGAATTATTTACTAAAATTAATTTCATCTCTTTAGTCAATATTAATAAGTGCTACTAATATGCTTACTCTTATTTTATTTTTTTTGGTCGGTGGCTTACTCTTATTCAGAGGCCAGGATTTTGATTTTCAGCATTTAATTGTGTAATGAACGAGGTTCTTGGTGTTTGATTATAGTGGAGATCCGAAGTTTGCTGTCATAGTAAGCAAGCGCTCCAAATCCAAAAGTACATTATATCGAACATAAGAACAACTTCGCATTCATTAGAAACTACAAAAGGAAAAACACTCAAGCAAAGCTAACTCATGACAATGCCTAAAGCATGTGCAGTGTACTTAAATAGTTAAATATTCCAAAGCAACGGTCTAACGAAAAAAGTAGCTGCAGAGAACGTGGAAACCGCATTGAAGGTGGAATATGCATCTACCAAAAAATCAAAAAATACAAATAAAAATCAAACTAAGATATAGAGGAAGAAGAAAGAAAATGAAGCATGGAGGGTAATAAATAATGGGTTTTTCCTTATTTTGCTAATTATTACCGAGTCTGTTTTCAAAAAAGATTTTGGCTGAAAATATTCACTTGAAAAGTTATTGCGCCAGTTAATATTATTGTCCATGATGAGAAAATTGCTATAACATTGAGAATATGAATGTAACTAAATATGATCCCATGTTTATTTTTGGCTTAGACTCTAGACGCTATCCATGAATCAATTATTGGTGCCATTGATCTAAAATATTTAATTAGCTCCAACGGTTGCATACTTGCCACCATTAAGGATACTTATGTTCTGTAAAGGAAGAACCTTTTCCTCCTGATCCCCACTAAGTTTCTCCACTAAGCTAACTAAAGAACTTGATTATGTCGAGTAATTAGTGCGTTAATCTCTACAAAGAAAAATCAAATTAGGGGCCAATTTCAACAACTACTCACAAGAAAGAAGTAATCATTGCGTGATTGATTAGGGTGGGGACACGCAAATTGCCTATTTGCGGTGACACTATTTTTGGTTTGTCATTAGCCACTTTTCAAGATCTTATCTTATTGATCTTGAAATGAGATGGCCATGTTGTGAACGCTTTCAAGTTGATTGAAATTTGCTACTATTAGAATAATCATACATATTGATGAGTATTTCCTTTTTGTTAATCTAGAAAGCTGGGGCACCGACGGTTTGGAAAGAAAGCCTAGAAAATTCAAGTAAATGGAAGACACGAAATATGATGTTGTCGCCAGCCACTAGACACTACATTCGAGCATGGCTCGGGCTTAGGAGCAGATAGACTACGGTTTTTCCAATGTAACATGAATCACGAGTGTCTTTTACTTCCATGAGAACAAGAGGACCCACGATCTCCACTTCTCTGGAGCAAGTGAAAAAAGTCAAATTGTTTTGTGCCAAAGTCGAAGGAAGAAGGATATCAAGGACTACTCTTAGTTGTTGGGAAAAAAGGATTACTCGGTTATATTGTTTTATAGTGTACCAAAAAATTTAAAAAAAAGAGAGAGAGAGAGAGAAAAGAAAAGGAAAAAGAAAGGACTTCTTAGATCAAACAGAACCCAGTGAAAGGATCGGAGCTTTTATATCTGTATGTTTTGTACAGCTTAAGGTGATTTACGTTAAATAAACGACAAATTGCGAGTTATATATGATCAATCAAAGTTAAAAGCTAAAAAGTAAAAGTCCCCATAGACAGATCCAACTTTCAAAACAAAGGGAATCCAATAAATGTTTGCATCGGTCATCCATGCATTGTTGACGAAGACTCGAATGTCATCACTGGAGGTGGTGACATTTTTTATTGAGCCGTGCAACGTAGAATTTGTGCGACACCCGCATCATTAGGTTGAACATATACATACGAGCATAAAAGCATGTGCCCCACAATTTTCATTTGATAAGAGAATTCCAATTTCATTTACTAAACATGGTGTAAAATATAAAATAAAATGCAGAAAACATTTTGAGAAACCGACCGAGGCACTTAGCATCTAATATAGATCATAATATTGAATTTTAGTTCATGCGCATGGAAAAAATTACCCAATTAGTCACATACTTATAATACGGATGTTAATCTAATTATATTTTTTAAAATTTTATAATATATATAACCTTAAATTTTATGCAAAATTTTAATATAATTTTTTCAATCAATTTTTGTTGAAATTCGCTAGTTAGCAGTTTAGTCGTCATTGACCGACCTACTGTTGAGATTAAAATTACTTGATTAATTATTATATGGCTTTGACTAATTTGATGATAGTCAAATAAATCAGAAAAGGGCGTTTGACTATGAAAGTCCACACATTGGGAGTCTCACATTAAAATGTGAGGCCCTAAGGAAAGTGGACCCGAGTCTAGTGCCCCAAGCCTCGACTTTTCATGCACATCATCCAATGAATAACGAGAAAAATAAACATCCCTTCACACTTTCTGTAGCACAATTTCACATGACCAATGAGTGCACTCCAATTCAATTAAATTAGTCTAATTTTACTGCTAATTAATTATAGCCACCACTGTGGAAGATTGTATTTCGGGTCAAGCGCAATCATGTGAAACAATATAATAATTTCTCCATGCTAACTGCATAATGCATGACCATCCTGGTCAAGGTTTTTGACTATAGAAAAATAAAATGAGTTATAATTATTAAAAAAAAAAAAACATGACTAATATACTCTTAAATTCGTTTCCCAAATTCTGAAATTTCGAGAGAAGGTTACTTCCTCTTTTGATTTTCTGTTTATTATTCTACTTATTGAGTATGGTCCCCTCGAAACATCTAAAAAATCTGAAATTTGGCCTTTGGTTTTGTTTGGAAATAAGGGGGAATGGAAGGAATCAAAACTTGGATAGAAATTTTTGAAAAAAGAAAAAATTAAAATTTTGCCAGAAAGAAAGAAAAGGGAAAATTTGAAATTCGAGACATTTCTCCTTTCTTCTCTTTTTCACCAAGGCTCTATTTGTTTTGTAAAAAAATAAATGATTTAGAAAATATTTTTATAAAAATCATCGCTTATGTCACTTGTGAAAAAAAAATGAATTCAACCAAAAAATGAAAAGAAAAAAAAATGAATGAATGAAATATATCTTCATTGCGTACTAAAATGTTTAGATAATTATTTCAAACAATACAAGTGATAATTTTTAGGAAAAAAATTTAAAATTATTTATTTTCTGCAAAACAAATAGGACAATGATCTTAGAGCAATTTGCCCAATCAAGGGTTTTTATATTCTCTCGAGAGACTGTTCATCATCCAAAAATGGTGCATTGCGACGCACGTCCTACATAAAATGTCATAACTTACAAATACTTCATAAATCTTCAATAAACAACCGAGGTTTATTCTTTTACAATCCAAGGATCGAATTCTTGGACATTTGTAGAAGTGCCCGGCCCTTCCATGAAAAAAGTATTGGAAACATGCAAGAAAAAAAAATTGGTAAGATTTATACCTTTTTAGGTTAGCACTCACGATTTTGAACTCTAAAGAGCGCAGATGCGGTTATAATATAATTGCCTACTAAAATAGACAAGACACAATCTCACTTATAGCGTGAATCTTCTCTAGGAGGCAAGGCTATGCCCATAGTGTTCCTGGCGATGGCCTGATGGGCCCTCGAAATCATTAGGGTAATAGCAAAGATCCTAGGACGATGAGCAATAATCAAACTGGGGTTACCTTTAATTTTTTGAAGCTAGGTATATTATTATAAAATTCAAACTTTGGGAGTGCTCAACGACTGTCACACTTGTCTATCTGTCAGGATGACAACTCACCTCTCCCATCGGTGCGTTCGGCCATACCCTCAGCACCATCTTTACCGAAATCTTACCTTATAATTAAAGATTGCGTAATTGGGATTACTTTATAGCATGATAATGCACACTTCTCCACGAGAAACGACAATCGAATGGCATAATGAGTGTTAACGTGCCCCGCTTTTTCGACCGGGCATTTGAGTGGCATTTGAGTGTTTGGCTTTGGATTTTCTGCCCCGTTCTAATTTGCATTGATGACATGGGGAGATCCAATTAGCAACTATCATTGAATTCCTTAATTAAATCTCGGAGAGAGTGAGAGTAATCGATCAAATCTGATGATTACCATCTGTAAATCTCGTGATGCGATGTGAGAGAGAGAGACCCTTTTTCGTGACCTCTTTAGAGGCGCTTCGGCTTCCCCACAAGTCGGGCAGATCACCTGCCAAGAACCAAACACATTGACTAGGGTTTCAATGTTGTTTCTCAATTGGGCTAATGCGGTCTCTTATTTTCGACCTACTCTCCAACGAACTTTGCCTCGTGTTTTGCTTCACTTGGTTCATATTTCTTGGCTAAACTTAAATTATATGAAGGGTTTGCTTGAGTTATTAAAATATTACAAAGTCCTCCATGATAGAGACCCATTTTTTCGTACGTTGTGTTGATTGATCCTCAAAAAAAAAATTAGAAGTACCGATTATATTCTCTAGAGAGAGAGAGAAAAAAGAAAAAGAGAGAGAGAGAGAGGCGGAGACTTCCTTATCAAAATTTCCATGCGAGCCCGGCCCCATTTTGATTCCACTTTGTTTTTTGTTTGGCGAATTGTCGCTATGTTAAGGAATATATATTCTTCTTTCAAAGTGGGATCCACAGAGGAAGTTAGATATGCCTTTGCTAACATGAGAAAATTGAATTCGAGCAACCATTCAGCGATAAGCGTGGTTATTTTACTCATTTGACTTCACCTTGAATTGTTATAATCAGCAATCTCTCGAGGTTGTTAGCCATAGCACGGATCTAAAAGTAATATAGAAATTAGGGGTGATCATAATTCTGGAGTAAAATCAAGAACTTAAGAACCGAACAAGTTAGTGGGAACCAGTCCCATTCCAAATTCTACAATGTGTAGAGTTGGTTTTAGGTTCTAAAATTTAGGGAACCTATTCCAATTGTAGGTTCTAGGTTTTAGGTGGATTGGAAATCTAAAATCTAGAATGAATCTTTGTGTTTTTTTTTTTTTTTTTTAATCTTTTTACACGATCGTGCGGTATTCCATAACGTTCAATAATTAGTATGTAATTTGAAACCACTCGTTTGAGTTTCCATTTTTGGCAACAAACATGGCTAAGACTTCACGTTGTTAATATTTCATAATATTTGTGTGTCAAAATATAACTTGTGATTAGTGAATTGTGACAAATAGTGGTCACTAGAGGTGATCATTCACTATAATCATTCAATTGATAGTATATGTGATATCTAGATAGATTTGGAATGAGCCTCAAAACTTGTGACAGGTTAGATTCCGGGTTATTGGGTATGCAATATAATTTTCAAGTTCTAAATATTAGGAAACTTATTATAGTAGGTAGGTTCCAAGTTCTAGGTGAACTTGGATGAAATCAAATCATTACCCCTGACGATAATTAGTTTTCTTTTTGGTAAGAAACCCCTAACACAATTAGTTGGTGCATGTTTTGAAGGAAAAAAGTGCACTATAAGTCCTAAAATTTGTGTATGTAGTGTCATCAAATCCTAAATTTTTTAGTAGGTTTAGTTAAGTGCTAAACTTTTTTTAGAAAATACAACCAAATCATTTTAATGAACAATATCTGAAATTGCCCCTATGCCCCTTGAAAATTAGCTTATATGACATCTTAAAATTGCACTTTTCAACATGAGTTTTAATTAAATCAATTGAAAGATTTCTGTCTCGATTGCACATTTTGATAAAAAGTTTATGATTTATTTGAACTCAATGAAAGGTGATGGCTTAATTGCAAGGAGACTGACGGATTGGTGTGTTGGAATATAAAGAATCCCAATACCAATTTCCGGTGTCTACTGCTAAAAATCTCTATGCTTACCAAACATATGTTGAACTTTAAGATCTACTGTCTGTGCTTGAGAACTAAGTTCTCGCTTTCCAATGTCCTGGCGAGAACATTGCCAAAAATGTAGTCAAGGGAGTGGGTGAATGTCCCCAGCACATGTTGCTCCCTGTCCTTGAGTAGGTGAGTCATGGTCAAGGAAAGAATGCGAGCTCAAAATTGGACTATGTTATTTTCCTTTCCTTTTGTGCGACCCTTGTAATTTACAAGATCGTACCCCAAATGATCTGTTCGATAACTCAATTTTTTTCCTCCATCGAGGACCACAAGAATTCATTCGTACCCCACACATGATCCTAACAAAATCAACGGTTATGAAGAATCCAATTAAGGGAATGCGATCCGGAAAAGAGACTTCCAAATACCAAGGCTAATACCATAAAAGAGGATGGTCCTACCTATATGATACCCGCGTGAGGAGAGAACGGTACAATGACATTAATATTACTCTAAGTATATGTATGGACCAAATTAGCCTGAGTCAGAAATGGCTTTCTCCATTGGTTTTTTACCTAATTTCTCACGCTTGCAGGAGGAGTTAATAAAGCTTCGTCACCTCCATTATTGCATAGGTCACCATTGGGTCGTATGAAGTCCGCACACGCGGTTTCCTTTCCCTCCCTGTCTCGCCACACCTGCACACTCTATGATTAATAATTACATTCCAAAATTAGAATGCGTGTTATTTTTTCTTTTTTTCCGGAACTATTTTGTCCTATTTTCCAATTAGGTACTCCAAAGTTGTAACTTTAAGGTACACGGCCTTCACAATTACATCCACAAGAAGCTAAAACTTTGCTGCTCCATCAAGTTAAAAATAAATGCTTGAAATCTTGTTCCTGGTACCATCCCCGTGTTCTGCCTTATATCTGATGTTCTATATTATTTCCATGCTCAATTATAACTATCTTTCATTACTTTAAGTTGGGATTTGATGGTACACAAGATGCTTTCCCATGCTCGTAGATGGTAGAAGAACTCTCAAATGCAAGTTTAATTGGATTTCATGTTGATCCGTCACGTTACGTTAGTGACTTACTATATATATAAATACATGTCTACAGTAGGCTAAAAGAGACATTAGATGTATCTTTGATTCATATATGTTTGGAGGTAAACTGATTTCTTATTTAAGACCAATCTAGAACATTGAATCAGATGTTCCTAAACAATCCACATTATTCCATGAAGTCGAGGACAAGAAAAGAAAATATGGAAAACAGAAATACAAACGTACAAGATCAGTATCTTTGCAAATTTCGCCCGCACGTTGCTTGAGGAAGTGAGCAATTAGTCCTATTCCATGACGACTCCACACTCCTTTTCTGGCGGGTCTTTCTTTAATACGGGTCTTTCCCTGTGCGATGCCCTGCCACTTCCCTGCAGGGCGTGTGCAAAAGCAAAGCTCGCTCTTCTCCCCTTTCTCATTCAGATTCCAGAGTCGTACTTCTATTTTTTTTAATTTCTTATTTGTATTTTACATTTTATTCTGGTTTTTTTCTTTTATATTTCTGAGAGAAAAAAGATATATATCTTTAACTAGGATTTGTTAACTGAAGCTTTGGCAGTGTACTACGCTGACTTGAATAAAAGATCAAGAGGCGTTTGTAATCAAACAAGGTAGGGGAGATTGGTTGCACCTAATTAAAAGAGTGACATAATTTGCTGTCACTTTCGATTAAAGAATATTTAATTAGAGGAATCTCAAGATTTGTTCACGATTTGCTGACAAATTTCCAGTTGAACGCATTCAGTCAAGACTCCACTTAATATATTCCCGTTGAACTCCCACTTGAAATTACGTATCCCTACCCTGGCCAATCAGCGGTTGAAAAATGTAAAATTATAAAAGTTGCGAGAATTGAAGGAAAAAAATAATGAGGAAATATTAAAAGCTAAGCGTCGGTTTGCATCTTATGACAAAATAAAAAAAACATGCGTTTATTTCAAAATTGCAAATTACATATCAAAGCCCCGCTAAGATGATCTAACATCCTTCTTTATGTAAAGATTTTGGAGGCTGAGGCCTCACACCACCAACGCAGCCAAACTCTTAACTTTGATTCGCCGCCACCCTCCAAGGTTGCCGGCCACCGCTGTCCCCATCTAGGATAGCCCCCTCGACGCCGCTTGTTGCTGTCTCGGTCCCAATTCTCTCTCTTCCCCTTAGGTTAGATTCTCCTCTCTTCTATGTGTCCTCAGCAACTTGTGTCTATCTGCACCTCTTGTCGCAACTCTCTCTCTCTCTTAGAAGCCGCCACGACCTCACGAGGTTGCGATGTGGCCATGGCACTTGATTTAAGGTCGCCTTGGCCATCAGTAGGGCCATTAAACAGGGTGGGTCGGATTGAGTCGGGTTGGGGTAATAAATGCTCTTACCTTAATTGACAAATTTAATCATTTATATGTAATATAAATTTATTGACCTATACCCAACTCAAATTACTAATATACTTCCGTATTTAATTCACCATATAGGAATATGTATCCACCTAATTAACTTACTTTAAGCTCTTTATGTTCTCAATTCTAAGATGCTAAAGAATTGGCTTTCAACATTGCATTGAAAGAGAAAGTTAGTACTTGGTTGTGAATTTATAAAATCATGACAATAAATAATGTGCAGGATTTGAAATGTTAACTAAATGAAATGTAAGATATTGAATAAGATGATTATACTGACCATGGATTGCATTGCAATGACAATAACTAATAGTAGAATATGACGTAAAAATAACAATATCAAATGCGACCGAGGAAAGATATACTTCAATAATTAAGAGACAAAACTTACAATTTAATATAATAAAAAATTATGGGAAAAATAAGCTGTCTAGATATTTTAATAAGGTGAAATCGAGCCTATATTTTAGGCCCACCAAGACTTCTCTGAACTTTGAATGGACTGAGGAGTCTGTTGTTTTGTCATAGAATGTGAAGAAAGAATTATAAAGATGGGTTAAGTTTGGGTGAATTGTGAACTCATTTGACATTCATATGTTTTTTAGTTTTCCCACTCTAAACCCATTTCTAGCTCATTTACTAAATATAACTAACACATACAATAACTCAATCCATCAAATATGGGTTAATAAACTGGTTTATGACCATTTTGATAGGTCTAGCCATCAATAACCTTGAACCGAGTCGCCTAAGCATGGTGGTGCTTGAATGTGCAAGATAGAGAGACGAGTGAGGAGAAGATGGAGCCACAATAATGAACCTAGGTCAGGAGGCTTTGTTGCGGTGCCAAAGTAGTTTAGATAAGAAGTAGGGGTGAGTATGGTTTGAATTGGTGGGTCGATTCAACACGTAACTTAGGAATCAACCTACAAAGTATTGGTCTCCAATTTTTGATATTGAGGATCGATCTTATTCAGTTTGGGATCGAGGACTAGATTGACTTTATGGATCTAGTTTGGTCCAAGGTTAACCTAGGACCAGTCAATTCTTTTTTTTTTTTTTTTTTCATTTTTTTGTATTCATTAAAAAGACAAACATATTCATTGAAATTATGTATCCATCGACAAAGCGGTATTGAGCAACCAAACGATGAATATCAATATAGATCAAACAAAAATCCGAGATAAGACAATAATAAAAATCTCCACTTGTTAAAAACAACAAATCACATAGACAAACATGTGAAATAAAATAAATAATAAAAGATTCAATATATGTAACATGAAACATGAATTATAGAACTTCATATCTTGTTCATTCGTTAAAGTTTGCTTCAAATTTTGCACACCTCCAAATAAAACAAACCACAAACATGGTTAATACTTAACAGTAATTTTAAATTGAAATTACTATTAGCGTAATTGATAAAAAAAATCGCCACTTATATTCATTTTACTTCAACGTGTAAACTTTATTTATCAATAATAATCTCCTCGGTAAGACAATTCATATCTTTAAAAAAAAAAAATTCATTCATTAGATATGCAAAGGGATGAACAAGTTAAAAAGAAATATGCATGACTTAGACTTAATGAATTTAAACTTTTTGACACCCTTAATGTACTATTCAACATCAATAGGCACGTGATCGGCGCAAATCAGAGCTTTCACCATTGAAGGAGTCCGAAAGATATAACCTCATTTTCCAATATAAAAGGCCAACCAACATATGAGTTTTTTAGTGCATAATAGATTCCACAACTATTGATTCCTAAATTGAAAGTATATGAATGCTCCAGTAACCGAATCAATCTCAAAATGGGTAACATGAGCAAGAGACATATGCATTGAGCTGGCTAGCTTGAGATCAACACAACTCGAGACATTTTGGTTATGAAAAACCTAAACTATCGTAATACAAGACAAAAGTTGAGCTACTTGTAGAATGAATCTAATTATGGTACAAATACAGATCACTCTCCATTCCTCGTGCTCACGACTCGTTTCTCTCCAATCGAAATAGTTGGAGTATGGCTGCACATGTGTGCAACTATTTAAATAGAATCTCCCGTAAGTACCCGAAAGAAAGGTGGAATTCAATGTGTCCGTGACACTTGTGGCGCACGATCGGATTCTTAAATTCTCTTAAAACTCGAACAGATCTGATCCTTAGCTGTTAGCTTTTTTCTCCCTTTTCTCTTTGTTTATTTTATTTTATTTCTTTCTACGGACAAATGGGCAAAATTTGTGGAAATTAAGGTTGGAAATTCAAACCGGTTAATGACAGAGCTGCAGCAGTTATTCAACGGACACAGGTTGTCCCATGGCGGTCTCTGACAACTCATTTTCGAAGCCACTGTTCATTAACAGCCGTGTACACCTCCCCTTCTGCGCATGGAGGGAGCCCGCAGTGCCGCCAGTCAACGCTCGCAATGAATGCAATAGTTCTCTGGTCAAACGAAAATGTTCACTGCCATCGACATGTGGGAACTTCAAGACTGTCGCAGTTTTCTGACTTTTAAGGCTCTTCAAAATGTGCACGCATAAAACTTCTGGGAGCAATTATCAAGGAAATAATTAAAAAGAGAATTTATAGCTCGTGTTCTTTACAATAATGGCTTTGAAAAATAATAATTTATTCTTGATTACGCATGCTTGTTGATCCGTGTTGAAAACTTACTCTTTTTGTAATTAAATTTTGTTTCTAAAAAAGTTTTTGTTTAAGAGTGTCCTTAGGCATTTATTGAGTAACTGAATGAGAAAAGTTATAAGACAAATTATTCAAACATTCATGATCACATGTATCAATAAAACAAAGTTGGCACACGGAAGATTACAAAAATTCCTTTTTGAATACTCAGTAAGCTCCCCAAAAATACTTTTCAATAAAAGTTGCACTTATTAACAAGTTTCTTGTACACTCGTTTAGCTCACTTTATTAGAATAATCTCAGTTTTCAAAGCATCAATTACACATTTCACAAGAATCGTGATACTGTATTGATATTTTCTTAATTAGCTACTTAATAAGTGTCAATAAGACAACCATCAATAAACTCTCTAACCAAAATAATTATAATCTTTTATCTTTGAATTGAAATGCAACAATCTCAACCATTCAATAGATCTTAGTCTGTATATTCTTTGTTTTTTTGTTTTTTGATCCAACGGTGAAAAGGTGAGGATGGAGACATAGTTTTACCCAATTATATTGAGAAAATGTAGAAGGGCCCTTGAGACACTCCCCATCAATCAATCCTGCCAAACTCAAGGTTCCAAATAATAGAAGCAAAAGTTAAAAAAAGCAGCTCCAAAGTTCACATTCGGAGCTTATTATATTCCCAATAAGGAAAGAGAAGATTTAGATAATCAGATATGCTTTTGAATATGCCCGAGAAAAATATCAGTTAGTTAAAAAGCAATTGACACTTTTTACATCCTATAGATTTTCCTTTACCGTGAAGAAAAACTGAGTACTTTTTACCTCATACTTTAACAAACAACACTTAATCCTTTACCTAAATATTGTTGGGACATCTCATCAAATATTGAGGTAACTTTAGTTATGTGTCCGTTGGGGCAAGACCTTGTGAGAGAAACCTCAAACCTCCAAAAGCTAAAATGAAAAAAAAAACCAAATATTATCGAGTGTGTTTATACACGCACACCACAATTATTTGCATATTTTTAAAGGTTTAAAGTTTAACCTAAACTAACGTCAAATTTGGTTAGCCACGTATTTTATCAAAAAAATGAATAGTACTTGAAAAAAGCCTACTGGATAGAATCAATTAAACAATGTTTGTGATAAAAATGTATAATTCATCTAATCTCTCAATTTTGCGATGACTACATTATATAATTAGCATAAAATAGATAAAATGTAATGCGGGGTGAAATGGCTTATATATATGGATGATATGACATCTTCGGATGAACATTCAATGGTATTAACTTCTTTTTTGTCCATATTACTTTACTCTTACATTTTACCTAACCTAACCTAAAATTTCTATTACAACACATATTGCAAAAAAAATTCTTTATAAGATGAAAAGGGGAATATCTATTGCATTTTGTTGTCGTGGCTTCTTAGAATCATGAGTTGATTTTCTTTCACTTTTCATTTGATGGTTAAGAAAGTACAGTATCACTTTTTTCATGGCCAAAAATAAAATAGAAAATGGTGGCGTGACTTTGTAGAATTACAGTTAGAAAAAAACTACTTTTAATCATTTCATTTCAAATTAGAAAGCATGCAATAAATGATATTTTTTCTTCAGATAGTGATTCTTTGGCTAAATAATTAGTAAGGTAAAAATCAATCGATGTAATGCATAAACCTTTCATATTTTCATGATTAAGGTTCTTTAATTGTTTTTCAGCAGTTACATAAGAAATCTTAATTTTGGTTGTACCTAAATCTTTCTCCTTTTTAATAAAATTTGTTACTCTCTTCAC
The DNA here is from genome assembly GCA_014182515.1 of Eucalyptus microcorys. Lineage (NCBI taxonomy): Eukaryota > Viridiplantae > Streptophyta > Magnoliopsida > Myrtales > Myrtaceae > Eucalyptus > Eucalyptus microcorys. The sequence continues at coordinate 27,029,328 of CM024572.1, forward strand.
TTCTTGCATTGTTAACTGTAATTTAACATCATTTAATAATATCTTTTATATTTTACCTAACGTAAGTCCAACCACTGATGATGTTACCATAGATTTGTTCATATTTACGATCATCTAGGGTATTAGGGGCTAAGTATTACTCCATTAGCATTGATAATTATCCTTGTATATTGCACAAAAAATGCAAGGTATGATCAATCACAGGTCCTTTTACACCTAGCACTGATGAGGGGAGCTATTTCTTTCTCCTAGTGAGTACTCCGTGTAAATGCCAAAAACTCCCATACTTTCCATTGGTCAACAACCATTTTGTCAATGATAATTTAAACATACTCTAAACAATGAAAATGGCACCATTTGTTATTAACTTGGGTTACTAAGATTATTTTAATGACAGGGACAAATTTCGTTTGATTGACTCATGCACAATTTCTTTCGATAAAAATAAAATTGGAAAGATACAAGATGGATTTGACATTCTCTAGACCAATTATTCGGTTGGGTTTCAGGGCAGTATTATTGGACCGATTTTAATGCCTAATCCATCCCATGCATCGGACGAGATATTATTATTCTTAACGGTCCAACTCACTTGTAATCACATAGTTTATCTATAACAGTTGAAAACCACATCAACTTATTTTTATAACTCGATGGCAAAGAGGAAAATACCCAATACGGTGCTGATAAAACAAGAAACAAACCGGCAATAAACTGCTCCACCTGCCAATCCCCAAAAGTCAATAACAAAAGGAAAAAGGAAAACAAAAAAACTCTTTTTTTTCCTTTTCTTCTTTTTTGGTTTTCTTCTGCAGAGCGACAGGCAGGGTGAGTGAAGATCGCCGGATTTGAAGGAGACAGACAGAAAGACGACTATCTATGTATGTGTGTGGAAGCAGCCAAACCAGGAATTTTCATCAGCAAAGCTTTAACTCGCTGCCGTACTGGTTAACTTCCCTACCAAGCCAAGCTTGATTAATCATCATCAACAACTGTGCTGAGTTCCCCCAAAGAGAAAAAAGATTTCCAAAAAATTTTCACCCTTTTCTTGAAAGAACCAGCGGCGAAAAATCATTTCTTTCGATGTTATTTGGGTTTTTTTTTTTCGCCCCACTTTGAATTCGTGGCCACTTAAAGACAAAAGGTCTAGCCCTAGTCAAAAACCCATCTCCAAGTTTTCACAATCACAGTGTTGCTTGTCGGGGGGTTCCTCGCCCTCTGTTTCTCCCTGCTCCTGCTTATCTCACGACCCGTCACTTTCCGTGTTAAGCAAAAGAGTGAGCACAGCCCACTGACCGTGAAAACACCTCCAAATCAATCTCTCCATTTTCTTGTACAAGAGCACCACCGCGGAGTAAAAATTAAAGAAACCCCAGAAAGCAAAAAGGAGAAAAGAGAGGAGAGAGAGAGAGAGAGAGAGAGAGAGAGAGAGGTAGGGGGAAAGAGGGGGGGGAGAGAGAGAGAGAGAGAGGGAGGGCAGAAAAAACAAGCACACCTGATCTAAAATAAAAAAGAAAGCCAGGTCGATCGGGAGAGAGTCACCAGTCAATAATCAAAAGAAGAGAAGGGGAAGAAGAAGGAGGGGGAGGTGTTTGCTTTGTCTGTTCACGAAAGAAGCGATTTTTTTCAATTTTCTTTTTCTTATTGGGTTTTGCAAATGTCACAAGATTCTTCTCCTCAGGAGGAGATAAAGGCCACGATTGAGCAGTGGCGATGGTCAGAAATGCAAGGCCTTGAGCTCCTCTCCTCCTCATCTCCTCCTCACTCTCCCCTCTCCCACCACCCTCCAACAGAACCCAATTTGACACTCGATTCAGCTTCGAGTGTGCAGAGCGTACCTAAGAAAGCAGGAGAAATGGATGTCCACGATACAACTGCTAATAGTACCAGTGATGGTGCTGCTGCTAGTGTCACTACTGTTACTTCTTCTTCGCCACCACCTGAGTCCAAAGGGGATGGTGGTAGTACCAGTGTCGGGGGTGGCAACAGCGAAGAGAAGCCGAAAGATCTTCCTGCGGTTGGGTTCGGCGAGCTGTTCAGATTCGCTGATGGGTTGGATTATGTGCTGATGGGGATTGGGTCTCTGGGTGCGCTCGTACATGGGTGTTCTCTGCCTCTCTTCCTGAGGTTCTTCGCCGATCTCGTCAATTCCTTCGGGTCCAATGCCAACAACATGGATAAGATGATGCAGGAAGTCTTGAAGGTAATGCGCTAAAAAAGAAATAAAGAAAGAAACGCAGGACTTTCGGTTTCCCACCCATTATCTGCTAATCGCACTATCACTGATCTTTTGTGCTTGTGAAAACACTTGGCAGTACGCATTCTACTTTCTGGTGGTGGGTGCTGCAATATGGGCTTCTTCGTGGGCAGGTCTCGACTCTCTCTCTCTCTCTCTCTCCGCTTTGGTTTCTTCCCTTAAATGGGTTTTCCTGAAGTTTAATTCTTGAACTGAAGAGGTATGTAATTTGTGGTTGCAGAGATATCATGCTGGATGTGGACAGGGGAGAGGCAATCGACGAAGATGAGGATCAAGTATCTGGAAGCTGCCCTGAACCAGGACATACAGTACTTCGACACGGAGGTTCGCACCTCCGACGTCGTCTACGCCATCAACACCGACGCCGTCATGGTCCAGGACGCCATTAGCGAGAAGGTCTGAGGCCCAGCAACGGCAACACGTTTTCCAGTCTTCTTGTTACGCATCAAATTCATCTCCTCATCCTCTTGTTTCGATATCTTGTGCTGCAGCTGGGGAATTTCCTACATTACATGGGGACGTTCGTGTCTGGCTTTGTGGTGGGATTTACGGCCGTGTGGCAGCTAGCTCTGGTCACCCTCGCCGTGGTCCCTCTGATCGCCGTCATTGGCGGGATCCACACCACCACTCTGGCCAAGCTCTCCTCCAAGAGCCAAGACGCTCTCTCGCAAGCTGGGAATACCGTCGAACAGGTAGAGATCATTCCTTGCCCCTCCCCGCCCTTCTGTATGGTTTTCGTTCTTGGGGCTCGCTGATTTTGATGGTGGCTGAGTATGTTAACAGACGGTGGCGCAAATTCGAGTCGTTTTGGGATTCGTGGGTGAGTCGAGGGCACTCCAAGCATATTCCTCTGCTCTGAGGATAGCGCAGAGGATCGGGTATCGAACCGGGTTTGCCAAAGGAATGGGTCTGGGCGCCACCTACTTCGTCGTCTTCTGCTGCTACGCCCTCCTCCTCTGGTACGGTGGTTACCTCGTCCGCCACCACTTCACCAACGGCGGTCTTGCCATATCCACCATGTTCGCCGTCATGATCGGTGGCCTGTAAGTGTCTCTTGAGTCCCCGACTGTGTTATCTAGGAAGAAAGTTCTTTCATGGTCTCTCTGCTGATTCTCTGTTAATTGGGGGCAGTGCATTGGGGCAATCGTTGCCGAGCATGGGGGCATTTGTGAAAGCAAGGGTTGCCGCTGCAAAGATTTACCGAATAATTGACCACAAGCCAAGCATCGACAGGAATGGTGAATCGGGGTTGGAGTTCGGCACGGTGACGGGACTGGTGGAGCTGAAGAATGTGGATTTCTCGTATCCGTCGAGGCCTGATGTTCGGATACTCAATGACTTCTCTCTCACCGTGCCTGCTGGGAAGACCATAGCTTTGGTTGGCAGCAGTGGGTCTGGTAAAAGCACGGTCGTTTCGCTGATTGAGAGATTTTACGATCCCACTTCTGGTAATTTCTTGAAAACCTAACTAAAAGATTCAACTTCTTGTGAAAAAAAGTCACTGAAGATGTTTGATGGTTGATTTTTTAATCCCATTGAAGATAACTTTCCGTTCTTTTCAGAATGAGTTGATTTATGCATGGTTGAAGAGAGAAATGTCAATGCATTACACTTTGTCGAAAAAAGAAGAAACTGTTTGTGTTAATCAAGGTAAACGAATGTGTTTCAGGGCAAGTAATGCTTGATGGGCATGACATAAAGACACTGAAGTTGAGATGGCTAAGGGAGCAAATAGGGCTTGTGAGCCAAGAACCGGCGCTTTTTGCGACCACCATCAAAGAGAACATCTTGTTAGGCCGGCCCAATGCAAGCATGGTTGAGATCGAAGAAGCGGCCAGAGTTGCCAATGCACATTCCTTCATCGTCAAGCTCCCAGATGGCTTCGATACACAGGTTAGCAAATTATGCAGTCTATTTATTGGTTATGTTTCGCTCTCTTTTTAGGCTGTAATCAATACATGGTATTATTCTTGGGATGCCTTTGTTTTCCACTTTCCTGTTTGAAAGTTTAGGGAGCAAATTGCTGTATAAGAACATTGATTTCTTTAATTTAATTTGCCTTTTAATCTGACTACGGGGGTCATACTGATGATGTTGGTGATTTATAGGCATTTGATAATCTGTCTTTATGTCAGTTTAGAGAGGTGGAGGAGTGGGTGAAGTTGATCATTCCTAAAGCAAACACTTAATCATGGATTTTGACCAGGAAAGGTCCACTTTTTGTGGTAGATTTTTTAAAGAGAATTCATAATTGCTTAATTTTAAATTCAACCATTCATTTGGTCAACATCCGGGACCCAGGATTTCATTTCATTTTAAAATGTCAATGGAGGGAAGTGGTCGGTCTTGTAATGCAATTATAAAGAAGGTAACGTGCCTTATTCAACAGTGCATGTGCAGATATAGACAAAAGTTCTATATAGATTAGGCAGAAACCAAGTACTAAAGAAACGTTTGAGGATGGAAGAGAAAATTCCCACGAGCACAGTGGGAAACCAGGAAAACAAGTGCATGAAGGGCATGGTATGAAGACGAACTACTTTAGCGAGGTGTATTGTTTCTATTAGGATGGTTACGTTTTGTTGAGTGGGCAAAATGTAGGAGAATCTGCCCTATCAGCAGGGACAAAGATCAAATAACATTGGTTATGAAGATGAAATTTTTATTATGGACTAAAAAAGGGAGCAATAAAGTAGAGAGAATGGTGGTCAAAGTGCAGAGTTGAGTGAAGTAAAATGCAGAATAAGTTTCGACTATACAAATGGGCTGAATGATGTTAAATTTCAACTTCTCGATGGAATTGCAAACCATACAACCACCCCCCCCCAGAGGAAAAAATAAAATGATAACTCAGAGGATAGTTGCCATAAACTCCAACATAGAGACTGAATCTTTGAGAGTTAATGTCGCATATCTTATCTGAATGGGTCCAGATGGACTAATTATCACTTGAATGCGGTTTCTGTTCTTCTCTTAGGGATTCTGTTCTAAAAATAAGGGGACAAGATCACTGAAAACTGATTAGTAATCTCTTAAATGACAGGTTGGAGAAAGAGGGCTACAGCTCTCAGGAGGGCAGAAGCAGAGGATAGCCATAGCGAGAGCAATGCTGAAAAACCCGGCAATATTACTCCTTGATGAGGCTACAAGTGCATTGGACTCGGAGTCAGAGAAGCTAGTGCAGGAAGCCCTTGATAGGTTCATGATTGGAAGGACGACCCTTGTGATTGCCCATCGCCTCTCCACCATTCGCAAGGCTGACCTTGTAGCTGTACTTCAGCAAGGAAGTGTCACTGAGATTGGAACCCATGATGAGCTCTTTGCCAAAGGAGAAAATGGGCTCTATGCCAAACTTATCCGCATGCAGGAGATAGCACATGAAACCGCCCTTAATAATGCAAGAAAGAGCAGTGCAAGGTAAATTTCACTTCTAGTAGTTGTATTAGTCCTCCAAACATTCCCTTAAAACTTCTGTCCTTAGGGCACTATCCCTTGAGAACTTAAAGATGTGTTTTCAGACAATCAAACGAAACTTTTTCTGTTGCAGGCCCTCCAGTGCAAGAAACTCCGTGAGCTCCCCCATTATTGCACGAAATTCATCATATGGAAGATCACCATATTCTCGTCGCCTATCGGACTTCTCGACCTCTGATTTCAGTCTTTCTCTTGATGCATCTTACCCAAATTATAGGCTTGAGAAGCTTGCTTTCAAGGAGCAAGCCAGTTCCTTTTGGCGTCTTGCTAAAATGAATTCTCCTGAATGGGTTTATGCTTTGGTTGGGTCCATAGGCTCTGTTGTTTGCGGCTCTCTCAGTGCTTTCTTTGCTTATGTTCTAAGTGCTGTCATGAGTGTCTACTACAACCCGGACCATGCTTATATGATTCGGGAGATCGCAAAGTACTGCTATCTACTGATTGGTCTTTCATCGGCCGCACTTCTCTTCAACACCCTGCAACATTTCTTTTGGGATATTGTTGGGGAGAACCTCACTAAACGGGTGAGGGAGAAAATGCTGGCAGCAGTGCTGAAGAATGAAATGGCATGGTTCGATCAGGAGGAAAATGAGAGCGCAAGGATTGCAGCAAGGCTATCTCTTGATGCCAATAATGTCAGGTCAGCGATTGGAGACCGTATATCAGTGATTGTGCAGAACACAGCCCTCATGCTTGTTGCCTGCACTGCAGGATTTGTCCTGCAGTGGCGCCTTGCCCTTGTCCTTATTGCAGTCTTTCCAGTGGTTGTTGCAGCTACTGTTTTGCAGGTTGGTGTTTTCCTAACCAATGTCATTAATGAGTTTCAGCATGTCTTGTGTTCAAGCTCTGAGAGTGTGCCTTAGTACCCTTACATATATGCAATATTCCCCCTTATTTATTCCCGTTTCTTCACTTTTGACAGAAAATGTTCATGAATGGCTTTTCGGGAGATCTTGAAGCTTCCCATGCTAAGGCCACACAACTAGCTGGCGAAGCCATAGCCAATGTAAGGACAGTCGCGGCCTTCAATTCTGAAGCGCAAATTGTGGGTCTTTTCTCCTTCAACCTTCAAACTCCGCTTCGGCGCTGTTTCTGGAAGGGACAGATCGCTGGAAGTGGATATGGGGTGGCCCAGTTTGCACTCTATGCTTCGTATGCTCTTGGCCTTTGGTATGCTTCATGGCTTGTGAAGCATGGGATCTCTGATTTTTCAAAGACGATACGCGTCTTCATGGTCCTTATGGTTTCTGCAAATGGAGCGGCAGAAACATTAACTCTTGCTCCTGACTTCATTAAGGGCGGTCGAGCCATGAGATCAGTATTTGAACTTCTTGACCGGAAAACTGAGATTGACCCTGATGAGTCAGATGCCACGCAAATCCCTGATCGCCTCCGTGGGGAAATCGAGTTCAAGCATGTGGATTTCTCTTATCCATCCCGTCCTGATGTGCCAATCTTCCGTGACTTGACTTTCCGGGCCCGTGCCGGAAAGACCCTTGCGCTTGTAGGCCCCAGTGGATGTGGCAAGAGCTCGGTCATTGCACTGATTGAGAGATTCTACGAGTCAAGCTCTGGGCGGATCATGATTGATGGGAAGGACATTAGGAAGTACAATCTCAAGTCACTAAGGCGGCACATTGCAATGGTTCCTCAGGAGCCATGCCTTTTTGCTACCACCATTTACGAGAACATCGCATATGGGCATGAATCGGCCACTGAGGCCGAGATTGTGGAGGCTGCGACCCTAGCCAATGCCCACAAGTTCATATCAGGGCTTCCTGATGGATACAAGACATACGTCGGTGAGAGAGGAGTTCAACTCTCTGGAGGACAGAAGCAGAGGATAGCCATTGCTCGAGCGCTTGTGAGGAAAGCGGACATAATGCTGCTTGATGAGGCGACCAGTGCACTCGATGTTGAGTCGGAGAGATCTGTGCAGGAGGCGTTGGACCGGGCTTGTGCTGGGAAGACGACCATTGTGGTGGCCCACCGGCTATCGACCATCAGGAATGCCCATGTCATCGCGGTTATCGATGATGGGAAAGTGGCTGAGCAAGGTTCGCATTCTCAGCTACTGAAAAACTATCCAGATGGAACCTATGCAAGGATGATACAGCTACAGAGATTCACTCACACCGAGGTGATCGGAATGACTTCAGGCTCAAGCTCTTCGAGGCCGAAGGAAGATGGGGAAAGAGAGGGCTGATGAGTTTTGATACCCAAGGGGAAATTTCCTTATACCCCATCATATGTTTTTGGAACTCTTTTTTTGTTTTTTGGGGCTGATTACGTATAGTATAGGGATGTGTATTATTATCTAATTGTTCTTAGCTATATATGTTCTCACCAAAATTTGAAAAATGCTCTCTATGAATGATATGAGCTTCTTCGAGCTTGTTTGGGTCAAAAGCTGACAAACTTGCAGTTTGCATGACAAGAAGGAAGTCAATGAACACATTAAGATAATCGAAATCAGGAAGTCGCAATCTTTTTCTGATTTCTGGCATGACTATTCTGGTTTGAACGCCGAAGGCGGTTCCCTTTGTCCCGTCGAGGTGTAGAATCGCGTCATTCCGAGTCGGGATGCCCAATAAATTTGGCAGAAAAATCTTTCCTGTGAACAGGATTGACACAAACCGGTCGCGATCCGCACATACGGAACATCGAAGGGAGGTGCAAATTGCGGATCCTGTCTGAACCAGATCGATCGGCATGCAATTATACACGGCGAACACGAATGATGGGGGCCTCGTGGGGAGCATAATAATGGAGGTGGTTGCACATGCGCGCGCGCGCGGAGTCCTGAAGACAAAGATGGCGACACTGAAAGCGAGAGTGAGCAGCAACAAAGGAATGAGGACAAGGAAGGAAAAGGGCTCTCACTCAAAGAGATCGTCCATGCACGCAACGCAACACGAGCACAGCCAGTGGCTTGGTGTTAGCCTGTGGTGGACAAAAGCGTAAGAGAGACGGAGAAAAGAACCGATAGAGAAAATGACAGGTTAGGATGATGGCGTTGCTGTGGTCCCTTCTGTTTTCTCGCCCTTTCTCTTCTTTTACTACAGAATTCATTTGGCTATCTGAGCTGGGAATTATGAGTTCACGGACGGGGGAAATTTTTTGCCAGAACCTGGGTCCATCGGCATAAATTTTTCTTTTGCCAGGACCTGATCCCAATGGACTAAATGCATTGCCACCGTCGAGATCTCTCGAGCTCGCTTATGCGGCCGATAAAATCAATGATTGAGAGTCATTTGGTCCGGTGGGTTCGAGTCGAGAGAAGAAATTCTGAGACCGTCTTTGTTCTTTTTAGCTTTACCCCTTTCTTGGGTATGTCCAGTTACTGACTGCAACGGGAATGGCTTTGTCTTGGATTTAAATGTTGGCAATCATACGAAAAACAGCAGAAGAGACAGAACGTCCGAAACACGAATGATCGATTATGGTCCTCGTGACATTTTCCTTTTGGCTGCTCTGTGAGATTATGGGATTTTGTAGTAGTAGAGAGGAAGAAAGTAGTATTTTCAATTTGCGGGTGCGATCCAGAGTTCTTGAGGACCCCACGATCTAAAGCTGCTAAAGAAAAGTGATGCTCTTTTTCACTGCGTTCGACCTCTTCTGCAGTGACATTCATCAGGCGTGATCGGATCAGTCCTTTTTGTTTCAAATGACCAACGGAGGGGGAAAAAAGAAGTTGTCCGAACGAGAAGTTAGTGCTTCATCTATAAATCTTGTCATCGAACACCATAGAATTATGTGGACCCACGATGCGACCCACACAGACACCGATCTAAATATATCTGCTATATTATTTTGGGGGGAAAAGTGTTGAAAAAGTCCTAAACCTTTTGTATTTGTATTAATTTAGTCATAAATATTTTTTTGGTGCCAATTTAATTTTAAAATTTTTTATTTGGTGCCGATTCAGTCCTTTCCGGCCGAATTTGGTCGGATTTTGCTGATTGGGCGTCGGTTGGCTGACGTGGATAATTTTTAATAATATTTTAATATTTTTTAATTATTTCTTTTTCTTTTTTCTCTTTTCCTTCTCCTCCTCCTTTCTCTAATTGGTCACCGACCACCTTGCTAATGGCCGTGAGGGCGGCCACTGTTGAGGTGGCCGGTGAGGCTCGCTAGTGGCGGGCGAGGTTGAGGTTGACCTCACCAGCCGTTGCCTTTGGGCGGTCGCTGAGGTTCGGCGACTAGCTGGAGGAAGGAGGAGGAGAAGGAAAAAAAAAAAGAAAAAAAAAAAAATTCAAAATATTAAAATATTATTAAAAATTGTCAAAGTGTCGATCGGACCACGTCGGCGCTAATCGAGCCACGTCAGCCGACCGGCGCCTAGTAAGCAAAATTTGGCTAAAATTGGCCAGAAAAGATTGAATTGATATCAAGTAAAAATATTTATAACTAAATTGGTATAAATAGAAAATGTTTAAAACATTTTAACACTTCTCCCTTGTTCTGGGTCTAGTTTTAACACTTGATAAAACAAACACAATTAGATAATAATACACATCATTAACTTGCCTATTGCGGTGGGGTGGAGGAGGTTATCATGTTCAACAACATAAGCTTGATGCAATGAAAACCATTTTGGGGGAGGAGGAGAAACAAACTAGGATTAGAAATGACAGTTAACATTGTTTTGGTTGAAAATCGTTGGAAGAAATCTTGATGGAGAGTAAATGTGTCACATAGATATAAATTTGGAATTATTTATGCTATAAGGATAAGTTCAATATAAATGTGTTACAATAAATATAATTTTAGGTTTTTGATGTCTCGCAAAAAATTTAAGATAAATTTATCATAGTGGACATAGTTTAGAATTTTTGGCCACTTTTTTCCATTGCCGTCTTGACCTTTCTGGACAAGAAGAAGATATGAACGCTAAGCAATCTCGGCTATGCAAGGTGACAAGCAGGTGGCATAAAGAAAAGAAAAGAGTGGCAGAGAATTTAAGAAGGCGAAGAAACGAACGATTGGAAGCAGTACCAAGGTGTGCCAGAGAGAAGAAACAAACAATTTGAGACGTTTAGTCGCAATATGAACACGACCAAGTGGGAACGACAGAAGGGGAAGACTCCAAACTGCATTTCGTGCGTATCTTTCTGACCTTCCTGTGTAATAGAAAATATAATGATATCTAACAAAGTGGTGGGCCGAATACGACCTAATTAATTAAAAAAATTGTGGGAAGTGATGGATACCAAAGATTACATAGAATAACTCCAATTTAGATTATATACGTCTCCCGACTAGTTAGCGTGAGTGCTACGCCGCCCTCATGGTGGTTTTGTTCTACCTGTATCGAAGATGACATTATGCACTTATCATTTGTATCATCAAACTCTTTTAATAAGGACTAAATAAGATGCCAATCACGACAAATATAAAAGCGGAGGTGTTTTATATAGTGCAAAACACGAAAGGACTGGGAATTTATATAGAAGAGCGAAGATCAATTTGAGCGATCTCACTGCACTAAGAATGGGACTTTTGTATTAATTTAGAGATGTTCTAGCTGATTACAAAAGGATAATCAGAATAGAAATCGAATATTGATACAATGGCGATATCATGGCAACTAACTAAAAATGTTGAATCGAAACTCTGTTAAATCAGCACTTCCTATAACTGCCCCGCAAGGCCAAGGAATGATTAAGATTGACACTGATAGAATCAACCAGGCTCAGAAAGTTCAAATTTTTCAGACTAAAAGAATTATGGACAGCCCTAAAACTAAATTCCAGCAAGAATGTGTTCTTATTTATCTGGCTGAAAGCAACCGACAGAGAATTTATGATTTTTGTATGTGCCTCAAAATGGCGATTGAAATCCAAAATAATACACTGCAAAATTGACTAGCCATATCTGTTCTAAACTATCTGAAGTTTACAAAGAATAAAAATTTCAGGGGGATAAATAAATAAATGGACGAAGGTTGAAACCTACAATTGACCGGCTACAAAGAACCCTGGACATGTAATTAGATTAATGTTTACTCCAGCTCAACTAACTTGACTTCATTTTGCTCGCCGGATGAGAGTATCTTCACACTAACCATGCCCTTTTGCCACTCATCAGGCCCCACCAATATCAACCTCTGCGCATTTATTCGAGCTGCCCGCTTGAACACCCTTCACCGACACAAGGGGTAATCAGAGGCAACTAACCAAACTTGTTCATTTGGTAGATAATTGCAAATTACGTACCATTTAAGGGGTTTGCTCTCCAAAACCAAGTCTACACTTTGACCTTTCTCCCTGAGTTTAGTGGCAACAGCAGCAGCAGCTCCTTGAAGATCACTGTCCAGGGCACATACTATGTTCTCTACTTGATGGTCTAGTGTCGGCAGGAGACCCTTCTCCTTTAACAACTGTCAAAGAAGGGAAAGCTCTTCATAAATCATGCAAATTTGGAGAATGACATTTCAGAGGTAACCTATGCAGACTACTCTTGCACCTTTTTCTTTCCTTTAATGAGACATTTAAGCACATAGACACCAGCAGAGCGCATATAATCACATCTATATGTATACATCAGCAAGGCACATAAATTTTTATGCACGTGCACAATACTATTGACCCAGTCATGGGATTTACCACAATGAAGCTCAAACAGCTTGACTGTTGTAACTAACTTATATTTGACAGGGAGAAAGCTGAATGCCCAGATAAGTAAAGAACAGATAAATGATTGCCCACAACTAGAATGTATGCTGCATAAAGCTGGAAGATGGTAATCCGACCGATTCCTAACTGTGCAAAGCTAAAAATAGAAACACCAGTCACCAAGCCTTGTTATCAACAGGAAAATGCACTAAGAAAATAATCTTCTTTGATGAACAATGGATTCTTCTTCCGTGAGTATAAGAACTCGCAAAGTAAATAAACCACTATCAATGAAAGTTTCAGAAGTATCCAGGAACATACTTCCACTATGACAGCATCACCAAATCCAAAGCCACAAGCCGGAAGATCATCACCACCAAAAGTAGAGAGTAATTTGTCATATCGCCCACCGCCGCATATGGCTCGCAACTTCCCTTCTCGATCGAAACCCTAGGAAAGATTGTCCGTTTTAAAAATGAAAGAGACACCCGATTATTAACATCAAACTGGTAATTTATTTGGCAAGGAATGAGGTATTCTACGAACATGCTTTACATGCATATTAACCACAGGTTTATAAATGTTTGCACACAAATTGCACATTTGCCTTGTTTTCTTCCCAGGTAAGTTCCCCATGATCTACCCATATATGCAATAAATGAGAAGCAATTGCAATAGCAGCACTAAGGAATCATATAGCTAACCTTACAACAATGCATTTCTTATCAAGGATAAGCTGATGATAGGACAAACATGCATATATGCCACAAGGCAAGTAAGACACCGACCCAAAAAGAAAAAAAAGTACAGATTGACCTTTAAAACATCATGAGGAGAAAACCATAGACCACAAATGGAACAGGCATATGAAACAACAAATTTCCCCAATAAATTTTCTCTTTCCTAATGTCATGTTAAAAGGTATCATGAATAGTCTTCACCTCAAATACGATACCAGTGTAGTAGGCAAGCCCTCGAACAACAGATGCATCAAACTGAATCCACTCTGAATAACCAAACTTTTCAGCAAGGGAGAATAACTGTCTCAGGTCGGAAATTGCTTCCCCTGAATCTCCCAGAATCTCTACAATCCATAGAAACAAAGTGTTCCAAATCTGATTTAGACAATGCTTTAATGATATCTTCACTGAGTTTCCTTGACAATACTCAAAAGACCCAAGGTATCCGGATCTTGTACGCCTTGCGCAAAGGGATTTGAGTAGCATATAGAATCCTCAAATTGTTAAGATTTTCAATAAGGCTGTCCTACTAGATAAATGATAGAAAAGGGGTAAGGAAAAGGTTCGAAAGGACAGGTTCTATGAAAACATGCCCTTGTGTACGAAAACTTAATCTCATGACAATTACAGGAATTATTTTGCAAATTCTAGTTATTCGGTCATTGCTATGTGAACATCAAAAAACTTCCCAAGAGAAACTGACCTTCCAACTTTTCCAGAGACTTTATGGAGAGCACTTGGAGAAGGTCCTCAACTGCTACCTCGGACATCCCAGCAAGCTTCAACTCTTTCTTGATATCCTCCACTGGAATTTTCCCAATCTGCTTTCATGGCAATGCCCCAAGAGGAAGAAAATGGAATAAATTGTTCAGTAAAAAGATATAATGAATTCAAGAATAATGCATCTAATGTTCGGCAGTGATCTTTAGTTTTCCCATCATATGAATACAAAAATCATAAAATCACACCAGGCAATATAGTATTAACTCTCCTTACCAAAAAAAAAAAATATAGTATTAACTCTTTCCCTTTTTCCAATTGATGATCCTGTTGCTTCTAAATGTCTGGTATTTAAAATCATTCTCTATAAATGAGAACAGAATAAAGACACATTGAAGCGAGTAAAAGTAAAGGAACCAGAAGAAACTTGTTAGCATATCAAGTTCTTATACAAGGAGTAAATGGGACTAACCTTGTCTATAATTACACAAACCCGGCCAAATGAATCTTCTGGAACAGAATAGGACCTCAAGACTTCTTGCAGAACCTGATCAAACACCAAAAGATATCATTCTTTCACAATTTCTCAAATCCTGAGCATGGAACGAATTAACCATGCAATGGCTGAAATAAGCTTCAACAGAGAACCTTGTATTATAAGGCCATACAAATGAAGAAATTAAGAAGTGCGGCCTTAACGACCAATCAAGATCACACAAAGCTCCTCCAAATTGGTGATGGCGATAACAACAAGAACAATGACCAAAGTCAACCAGATCGGAATGTAATCCCAATAACTAAATCTAACAAAATTGAGACTAACCATATTTCATCAACTGATTATGAAGACATATTTCGGATTACTGAAGAGGGTGGCACTATCAGAGTGAAATGAATAGCAATGTACTGAATCCAGTGTGGGTTCCATTGTTTCCATGGTTACGTCTCTAAGGATGAGGTCCTTTCTATGCAACGTAGCCCCTTACTAAATTTAATCAATGACATTAGCACTTTGTACAAATCACATTCTTTGGCTCACATGAATTATCTAGTAATAGGTCTTTCACAATGGGATCTACCTATCCACTTTAGGGATTCATCACTTCTGCTAGAATTTCCATGCTTCAAATGACCCTCCGAGGTGAAGTTCTAAAACCATTTTTGAAGGGAAAGCAGAAGTTTAATGCACTTAAAATATAAGAAACAGACTTGCGACCGGCTAGCCAGATCAAAGAACTGAGAAAATTTAAACCATGCCAGAACAAGTGCATCAAGGTAAATTCAAAGAGTCTTTCTGCCTTTAAACAAATATGCATACCTTTCGACTGGAGACCTTAAATCCAACATCAGATGCAGTAACTCCAATTCGCTTAAAGAAAGTGATAATTGAAGATAAAAGTTCTGCTTCAGCCTAGTGAACAAAGACCATAAGGAAGAGTCTCATTGAAAGTTAATTGAGATACAATTGCATCCAATGTATTGAAATAAAGTAGATAACGGTAAGTTTATTATAATAATTATGAATCATTCTACAAGAGACAGAGAAGAAAAAGAAGAAAGTTGTCCATGTCATGGACAATAGGCAATGGCAGTTTCTTTCATAAGAGCCAAGGGAATATTTTTAACTCATTTCTTTCTTTCTATGCTTTTCCTTATATCGAATATCATTATGGGAGGCTTGGAGTCTTCTTTATGTTTCATATATCTTTGGATATACTTCTAGTAGGGGCCAGGGAGATGACAGGAAAAGGAACCAAAGCACATGAGGAGGTTCTTAGTTTCTATTATGGAATATAATCACTACTCGGGACCAAAGTTTCCTTACAATATCTCAAGAAGCACATTCACTCGCATTGTTAAATAGACTTCAAGCCCCAATTTTTTTCATTTTTTGTACAAAACTAAAAGGATGGGGAGGGCCAACCAAAATGGCCACTCCTTCTGGACATCGCCATGACATTCCCACACCCACTACTCAATTTTTGAATTAAAACTGCAGAGAGGTTGCCATACAGCACCACTCACAACCTATTGATTATAAGGTAGGTGATCCCCGTCACCATAGTCCCACTTAGGTTGTAGAGGCCCTAAACCCATTTACCAAAGTGAGATGCACACGCTACTACCCCAAGCAAATTCGAACTCATCATCTTGCATTTGAGAATATAACATGACGTGTGATTACAAAACCACTAATTTAAAATTAGATTTATATTTCCATAATCACTATAGAAGACAAAAATAGGGGAAAAGCAAGACCAAAGTAGTTTCTATGAAGTTAAGAGAAAAAGGAGTATATAGCAAAACAAAAGGTCCATTTCATTTATGGAAAAGAGCCTTTGAAAGACATTCTCCCTTCTTCGGTTGTTTGGCATTTAAGGAAAATAAGTGCATAAAAAATGTTTTCATGTCAACAAAAGTTTATGCTTAACTTTTGAAAACTGATTTATGCTTGTAAAAAGTGGAGATTATTCCTACATTTACTTTGGCCTCTACCAACATCATCTAGGATTGTCTGGACTTGGATCTCAATTCTGAGTTCTGGTCTTTTGAGACCCAAGGCCTCAAGTCAGACCAAAATCCTCAAAGCCCACCTAGACCCCAATCATCAAGGCCTAGACCCGGCTCTCTTGCCGGAACCCTGATAGTGGGAGTCCTAACCCAGCTACGGGGAACTCTCACCTGGGTTCTCCTCCTGTAGACCAAGGTTCTAAGCGAACAGATCAAGTTTCCCGCCCCCCAAGGCTAGACTACATGGAGCTCAGCCTGAGTTCCATAGCTTCTGCACCTGCGACCCTTAGCCATCAAAACTAGGATCAAAGCTGTAGGAGCAGGGCCCCTACCATAGACCCGGGTCCCCTTGTAAAAAGATTGTGCATGGGCTTTGCCTTGGTAAGCACTGGAAAATTATTCAAATCATCTTTAACAGTACATCCAAACACAAGTTCATTTTTCTGGAAAACAACTTGTCTAGAAAGGATTTTGCAACCTCAAATTTTCCATGAAACAAGCAAAGCCTAAACCAACAGTCTATCACTGTACAATAAGCTACAGTGAGTTTCAGCATCTCCACAATTGTGACCAAAACTATAACCATAACAAGATTAATGCCAATATCAACAATATATCTAGTTTCAAGTAGACATGGATCACCTTCCTTATCATACATGACATAAAGTTTGTCTTTCTTTATGTAGTTATTCTTGTGTGTGCTTCGAAAACCAACTTTTACTATTTTACATAATCTTTGGCGATACCACGATATCGACAAGAGATTTTACTACTGCTTGCAATTTTTAGCAACCATATCCAAAATGGTAAGCCAGATGATCAAGTTGATACGGACTTAGCAGGACTCACCGTAACCTCAGGTACTCCGATGATGTCCATATTCCATTGATAATGCTCACGACGGCGACCCCTAGTCATTCTTTCATATCGCCAACACTGCCCTATGGCAAACCATTTGAGCGGAAGAGGTGCAGATTTTCTGGACAGAGAAAAACATGGGGATCAAATTCTGGCATCTGTACCTGGATACAAAAATCATAACTAGAATAAATAAGCAATAATAGAGAGACGCGCACTGATCTGGGGAAGATTAAGAATGCATAAATTATTTATTTTTAATACAGTTAAGTACCCTTTCTGTATCACCAGCCTCGCAAGAGAAGGGGTGAGCTCAGGCCTCAAGGCAACACGGCGATTCCCCCGATCCTCAAAACAGTACAGCTGCATTAGACACGATTCTTCATTTTAAAAGAGCCACAGTCGAAATGCGAAGCTGAATTAGCCGGCAAAACAGAAACTATATGCAAAGCAGCACACTTTCAATCCAACCACAGACCACTGATGAAAGCACTATATTTTTCTCGCCGTGCGTTAAATTCGATCAAACACATTCTACATTTCATCAAAGCAACAACATCAAAAATACTAACTTGGTCCCTTATCTCCTCCCCTGCTTTTCTGATGAACAAGGCCTCTGACTCCAGCACCGGAAAGTCGACCTCCTCGAACCCAAACAGCCGCGAAACCTGATAAGCCCGACACCATCGTAAACAGAAATCGACAGAGCTTCCTCGATCATACTCAGGGGAAGATCAAACCGCTAACCTCTCTGAAGTTGTGGAAGAGCCAGCTCCGGAGGCGCATGTCCTCGGGAGGGAAGTCCCTGGTGCCTTTCGGGGGGTTGACGTCGATCTTCTGGACTTCGTCGGCGAACGGAGGAGGGGCCAGGGCTCCGGTTCTGCCGCCGCCGCCGCCGCCGCCGTGGTCAGCGCGGGACTCGGCGGAGGAGAGGGAAGAAAGGGGTCTTCTAGGGCTGGCGGAGAAGAGGGGGACGTGGAGGGCGGTGGTGCGAGGAGAGAAATGGGGGAAAGATGAGAACTTGGGAGGGAGGAATGGTGTGAAGTAGCAGCTGAAGCGGGGTTGGAGGATGAGGAGGGAACATGGCTTCGCCGGCATCGTTGGGTCTCTCTCTCTTCTGTCTCTGAGTTTCTGAGAGAGAGAAAGAGAGAAGATAGAATTGCAGTCAGCTCAGTTTCCTCCCAATTTTTTTTTTTTTTTTTTTTTAACAAAAACTCTAGAAAAGCTTCGATCTAATAATTTTTATTAATATTCCCTAAGCTGTTAATTTTCTCCTTTTGTGTTACGTTTAACTGTTCCTTAATTTTATTTTTTTTTACGAGAATCATCTAAGATTCGAGTATTTTAGTAAATTTTATTGTGGGGATTCTAATTTGAAAAAATATTAATGAAATCCATTTATTTGTGATGTCTCTATGAAGTTCAATACCTAATAACTCCTTCTAACATACAATTTTTTTTTTTTAGTTCACGTCTTTCTTAAGGAAATTCTTTGGTTAAAATTATGAACTCTTTTACTAATATAATTATACTTGAGGTATGTTAGTTAACAAAGATTACCAATAAGGTTCGAATTGGGAAGCGTCAGAATTGAATTGGAAAATCGAATCGAAATTTCGAAGTTAACCAATCAGTCACCACAACCTTATTAATATGCACATGGTTTAAATCTTAAATGATTTGAAATAAATTGTTTGGAAGGTGTAGGTGAATATATGTTGTATAGAATATGTTGATATCCTTGTTACTCAAGTGGCAAGGTATGGGAATATATGAATATGTACTTGAGACGTGGATTCTTGACATAATTATGAATTTATACTATGATGTATATTCACAAAAGCTAAAAGTGTTAAAATTTCGTATATGGTTTGGGATGCAATTGCCTGAAACATATAAAATGCTATTGACACATAATTTTTTTTTTCCAAAGATTGTGTTTATATTTCTAAAAAATAGAACTTCTTTTTCTACAAAAATAATTCATGTCAAATTTTCTAATATAAATTACTTAAGCACTTAGTATAATTTTTAAATGAAATTATTTTTCTTGAAATCTACTTTCTACAAAGAAGAATAAGAAGAAGATTGAGGTCAAGGAGTTGAATGTGACTAGCCAAGCCTTGGGGGTCAATTCGCAAATTTTACAAAATTTGCCCGAGCCTTTAAATCATCATTTTCATCATTTTAATCCCTAATTAAGGTTGACGTTGAGCTTGGGCTGGTTGAATTGATCAAACAAAGCCAAAAGGACCAAATTAAATCAAACTAGTCATTCTTGGGCAAGAAAATAGCCAAATTTGAGGGACTTCCCTGCAAAATTGAGTGAAGAAAATTGCAAAGTCTGGTAAGAGGCTTGAAGTAATATGCATGAACTTGCCAATTGATCAAACACTCAAGCAAAATGGATTGATTAAAGCACTCAAGCTAGCTGCCAAAACCCAGCCCATAATTTGGCCACAATTTGAAGCTACTGAGTAAGCAATTTCACGACCTCACCATATCTTGCTCATCTGCCTAATTGAAATTATCTTTGACTGAGGTGGAACATAATCGCTAGGTGTGTAAACCAACCAAAATTAGCTATGGATAAGCTAATGAAGGAGCACGGACATCTCGACAAAATGAGCACGGACAGCCCAATCGGATAAGGTTTGAGAGTTGCGAAACAACTCATTTGGCAAGCTTGGTGTTTGTGCAAGGACTGACCAAAAGCTGGCTCAATCCGGTGGATCTTTGAAGCAAGCTCTTTTGAGGTATAAAAAGTTGGAGACAAATCGCGCGTGGGGGAGTTCTCCATGACCACCAAAAACAACTCAAAAACCCAATTTCAACTAAGAAATTTCGAATAGATGGAGAGAAAACGTAATTTTTACAAACTTTCGGCCAAAAAACCTAAAGCTTCAACTAGAGAGTGAAATTAAACTTGAAGATCTTTAGTGACAGGTCCCAAATGGAGATCATGAAGGTCTCCTTAACCCCTCGAAAAATGCCCTCTTAGCCTACGAGGAAGTAAGTATAAAATTTTTTCTAAGCATTTGAGGGTTGGTCATGAGAGAAGAAAAAAGTAAGATTTTGAAAGAAACGAGAGAATGTTAAACTAAAAAACTTATTGGGGGGTCAAAGCAGAAACGTTCTAGCTTAATCAAAGCTTGCTTTTGTCCCTTGATCAGTTCTAGGATAGTTCGAGTTAAGGTGAGGAGAGTGCATCATAGTAAGCCCACAAACCTAGAAAACCCAGAAATTTTTTTCGTGTGTTGGGCCGATTGGTCGCGGGTAGGGAAAATTGAAAGTTTTTGAGAAAAAATGTGGGATATTTGAGGAAAACCAAGTCTCGGGAGTTAAAAAAAAAAAACTAGGATACATATAGTTGAGTCGGGTGCCAAAAGAGTAGGCTAAAGAGAAATGGGAGTAGGCTTTTGGATGTTAACCAGACACCTTTGTGGTAAACTTTCTTCCTTGCAGGTCTGCTTTCCTAGAGTTGAGTAGGCCCAGTTTGTGCGATTTCGGGAGACAATTTCTTGGTTCTTTTGGCCAAAAACCACGTGATACGCCCACTAGAAATTCTATGAGACATTGACGGGTTAACTTGTGTGAAAATGAATAAAAGATGGGCTATGGGCCAAGGTAGTTTGCTGGATTTTAGCATGAGTTCCTCTATACTTTGAGTGATGAAGGCTACTTGGAGAGGTCGTTTTGACGTGTGTAGTTAATCATTCTCCATTATGCTTGTTGCATTTAAAACCCTATGTTACATATTTGTGAGATGTTCATGAATGTCTCGCATGTAATAAGTATTGAGGCTTCAATCTAGGCAACCGATCTATTTGTCAAATCCGGGTTTGCAAAAACAGGTCGAACACATACTTTTGAGGCTAATTTTGATTGTGTTATTGTGTGTTTTGGGATCTTAGTCCCAGTTGATATTAATCTATGCATGTTTTAGTATAACATTGATGCTAATTGTACATTGGTCGAGATTAACCACAAACATGAACTTGCAGAAATTGATCTGGCAAGGCTAATGCCCACCAGTTATTTGATGAAAAAGCCCAAATTGAGTTTCAATCTTGAAAAGGTTGATTTGAGCTTGGTTATTGTAATATTCATGTTATGAAATCAAGCATTCATGTTATGAAATCAAGCATAGATCGGTTTAATGAAATTAATTTTAAAAAAATACAAAAAATGAAAATTAGAAAACACTCAAAAAAATATAGATTAGTGCTAAATTAGGTCGGAAATGACAATTTCAAAATTTTCCTAATTTAGTGCTATTTTTTTTGTTATTCATTGGTTATTATTATATTGTTATACTCCGCGGTCAAGTGATGAGATAATGTCATACCCTAAACCTAGAGTGTTTATTTACCAAGTTTGAGTTCACCCCGGTATATTTAACAAATTGGTTAATTTCGAAGTTCAGAGGCTTTCTGATAAAGGCTTCCAAATATCGCTTTTAATGATTAGATCATAGTGCATAGAAACAATAGGAGTTTGTACCTTGTATTGGAAGTTTCAATTATGTATAATTGTGTACATGATTTGAGATTAGATTATTTGTCCTCTCGAGGTTTAGAATTTATGAGAAATCAGGTCGTGACACTTGTCACTTGCCATTGCCGTGACCTTCTCGTCACTCCTTACTTGTTGCCTACATTGAAGTGTCTCTAGCCATATGAGAGAAGGGGGAGGCGGGGGAGGGTCGAAATAAAAACTTCGGGGGCCATTAGCAAAATAATTAAAATCAATTTTGAACTAATAGAGCTTACCTCGTTATTTTCATCTCCCAAAAATGCAAGAAACTAACATACCTAATTCCAAATAAAATTCCAAATACTAGACACAAACTCAAACTATGACTTAGAGTCTTCAGAGGACAACGTTAATGGATCGAAATTTTTAGTGCGGTCAAAGATGAAAGGGAAAGCAAGGTAATATTTTTCAGAAAAAACATACATTAACAATAGAAAAGAAATCTGCTAGTGGGGGCAATGTGGTCGCACTGTCCTCAATACGACCGACTGTGCGGTAGGAAGTGGTGGGGGCAGCGGCCAACAGTGGTGTTAACAATCTGAGAAATTTAAATGTGAAGATTTGACTGTTCAGGCGTGTTAATAGTGATTTTGAAAACTGATCTTTTGGGTGCTTTTCGTTGGGTGGGACATTTTGAGGATAAGCATGCTGTTGCTTTCCGTCATTGAGACATTGGCAGCATCGCCGGCCCTGGCAATGAAGAGACGGCAGCCCCAGCCCTCTCTCTCTCTCACCGATTTATATTACTATTTATTTATTTTTTGATCATTTTTCCCTCAAATGTTTCTCAAATTTGGCTGATGCGACTGTGACGTATCTATATCAGTGATCAGAAGTCTTATCATCGCTCGGTTGGATTGTCATGGCGTACGCAATTGAATCAAATGACTCGAAGGATTGGACTTATTCCATTCAAACGGCACTGATACCACAGGTAAAGAAGAAGAATAGTACCAAATTGGTCAAAAATATGGAAAGTTGAAAGAAGTTGAAGAAAATAAAGAAGAGGAAATCTGGAGATTGAAGACGTAGATAGCTTTGAGAATTTGTGTGTATTGTATTGTCTTCAATGAATAATCTGATGTACAGCCCTAATAGTTATAATACAAGATGTATGAATGAAAGGAAATTAAGGATCCTATAAATCAATCTAAATCAATCTATTCTATATCTAATCTTAAATTGATCTGTGCAAAATCGTAATCGGATCACAATCGGATCAAATCTTCTGTCAAAGCCGCATATCTTCCAACAAAAGTCAGGATTGGACACTGTAGAAGAGTAGCAGATCATCTTTTTATATTGCCCATCGATAGTGCCTGGGACTCGCTAGTCGCTTCTGCTTTCAAAAGACACAGGCTGTCATTTGGTTGGATAAAGGAATCATTAAAGACCCATTTTGTAACTATTTTATTTTCGAATTTTTTTTTAATTCTGTTAAAAAAATAATTTTTAATTAAATATTTATTTTTTATTTTATTCCCGAAAATATATATAAGTATTTAAAAGTATTTAGTAACTACCCAAAATTCTTATTTCCGATATAAAATTATATTTGGTATCATCCTAAAAAATTTTAATTTAAACCATTTTCTTTTGATTTTTTTTAATAATTTTATTACTTTTTTTCTTTCTTTCTTCTTTTATTTTCTTTTATCTTCTTCCTCAACCGGTCGCTGGCCTTGCGATGATTGGCGATTGGCCAGACAAGAGCTGGCGACCTTGCCGAAGGATCACCAGCCCTCGGCGAGGTCATTGGGGCCACACCTCCTCGATCGAGCCTCACTAGCAGGCCGGGTGAGGCTCGCTAGTGGCTAGGATGAGGCACAAGAGAGGCTTGCCGGAGCTTGCCTAGCCGGTTGCTAGCGACCAGCAACGGCGGCGGGGCTGATGGCAGCGGTGATGAAAGAAGAAGAGATAGGGAAGAAAAACAAGAAGAATAGAAGAAGATAAAAGAAAAGAAAAAAATTTGGTTGGCTAATTTTGGAATTGTTCATGAGAACAAAGAAGCAACTTTTTTTTACTTCTCAATTATACTTCAAATCTATTCTCGAGAACAAAAAACTTACCAAACGGATTTCTGTTCCAAATTTACTCTCGAGAATAAAATAATATAATCAAACACAATTTGGTTGGTTGCCAAACGCGCCTTAAGTTTCCGTCACTCCTGAGAACGTGGTTTTTGCATGACGGGCGAGGTTGTTCTCGTTCGTGTCCTTGAATTCGTCGTTTTACTGAAGATCGTGTCTTTGAACAAGAGTGAACCAAACACTCCTCGTAAGACATTCGAGGTTAGGGTTTCCGAGAGTTCTCACTTCATGCCGCAAAAGCGGAAAACGTTTGGCTCTGTCTTCTGCTTTCTAAGGTCAAAAGGTTGAAGCTCCTTTTGTCGATACTAACAACGGAGAAAGAGAACTCGATTTTGAATTCCTCGTTTGCTCGATCGCTTGGCAGGATTGTCTCGTGTGAAAATGGAAGTGGCTACCGACCTGAAATGCGGCTGTTAGATATTTTTCGTGAAGTCCTTGCGCTGTATCGGCTAGAGTAAACTCGTTTCGATCAATTCCGGCTTGGTGATAGAGATCAATGCATGATAACTGCGAATTAGTGATTAATCAAAGAGTTTAGTTATCGAAAAGGGTGTTATGGGATGCTAATCCATCTCTCATGTAAATGAACTCGAGACCTATCCTCTAGCTGTCGCACATGGGCCAATCAATTTGCACATGTCATTTACGTGGTTTATTTCCATATGACTTCTTAGATATTTTAGATGTCCAATTGACTGGGGTTAAAAAAAATTATTTGTGACGACTCCTCTTTTTTTCAGTTTACGGATATGGATATGATGCTATAGCCAATTTGACTCTCAAATTCGGGAAGATCTAGGGACCGAGGCGCCTTAATACCACGGTCTTCAAGATTTTGAGGCAGCACATTAGTGTGAGCTCCATTACTAAAATAGTCGTTCGCCTTTCTTGATAAAATGTGTTGTTACAGCAATTTCTCTAATGGCTTAAACAAGAAAATAAACAAAATCATATTCTCACGGATCATCGTAGAAGAGCACAAATTTACATGCTCTTTTGCTCTACTCCACATCAATTATTTCTTTTTGGAAAAAAGAGCTTTATACCTACGCTATGCATGTATAATTAATTTTTTAGTTATGAATATTTGCACTAAATTTCATTATAATCCTTCCAATCAATCTTCGTCATAACTTGCTCACGTGGTAGGATGGCTAACAATGACTAGACCATCATATTAGCGATCTTCAGTAAAATTAACCGAGAGGATTATATTGGGAATTTACATAAAGATTTAGGATTAAATTGACAAAATTAAAATGTTTAAGATTAAATTGACATTTATATAATAAATCTAGGATGAATTGAGTAATCTTTCACTCATTATTGATGGTGGACAATGTCTTCATGACTTGCCCTCACGCGGGGCAAAAGGAAAGCATAATAGTAGAGCTAAAGACGAAAATAAAACATTCTAGGGACATTAACAATATGATTAGAATTGATTTTGAACTAATCTAGCTTGCTTTTATTAATTTCATCTTAAAAAAATGCATGAGACACTAACAAACACACCGAATTCTAAATAAGATTTTAAATGCTAGACACAAACTCAAAGTATAATGTGAGTCTTCAGGAGACAATATTAATGGACTGAAATTTAGAAAAGCATACTTTGACAACCGACAAGAAAAAAGTTAGTGAGGGCAATGTAGTTGCACTGTCCCTCAATAGGGCCAATTGAGTGATGGGTCGAGAGTTGTCAAGAGTTGTCGGCCCTTTGTCTAGCACTAGAGGAACGGCGGCACTAGCCCTTTCTTTCTTTCTCTCTCTCTCGCTCAGATTTATCATTTTAATTATTCCTTGCTCTTTTTTTCCCCAAAACTTTTTTCTTTCAAATTTTTTTCGATGTAACTAGCTGTGATGTGTACCGCCACATTGATAATCGAGAGCAATATGACTCGACTGGACCATTACGTGGACCATTACGTCGTATGCTAATCAAATGAAATTGACCCCAAGGACCAAACTTTTCCCATTCTAAAGGCGCAACTACCAAATCGGTGGCAAATATCAAACTTCAAGAGTCGGATTGGACACGGTAGAAGAGTACGGGACCGTGTTTTTAATATTTTCCTCCTTTGTAGTGCTTGGACTAAGCTTCTTCTCTCAAAACATAGAGGCCGTTATCCGGTCATATGAGAAACCATGGGTCGTTCTCGCCCGCCAGCTTTGAAATTGTCGCTTCGATGGTGTCTTTGAACGGGACTGAACCAAACCAAACCCTTCTCGAAAGGCATTCGAGGTTTGGGTTTTCCAAGAGTGTACTCCGAGAATCGTGCAGTGTCGAAGTCGAACGACATTTGGCTTTGTCTTCTGCTTTCGAAAGTCAAAAAGATTGAAACTCCTTTCGTCGATGATAACGACGGAGGAAGAGAACCCGATTTTGAATTCCTCCTCGCTCGATCGCTTGGCAGACGTCTCGTGTGAAAATGAAGGTAGCTACCGACTTGCAAAGCGGGTGGGAAAAGTTCATCGTGAAGGCCTTCTTGCACTGCATCAGCTGGACTAAACTCGGTTCGGCTAATCTCTAAGAATCGGCAAACTGAAATGATCAAGCCTTTGATTTTGAATACAGGGGGTCCTATATTGCAATTACAAGGTCGTCCATTCAAAGAATGTTTAAGAGTGTTATCCGTCGATTCCGTGATTGAAGCTCGATTCAATACATGTGATTGGAGCACTTTACATGCATTCATGAATTGATTGAGCCACAAGTATGGACACCTTATATCGTAGAATTAATTGATTTGATTTCTATTTGGTATTAATTTTTAAGATCGAACCAAAATAATTTTATTTCTAAAGAATTCTCTGGTTCTATGACATGAACTACCTGTCTTGAATAGGACTAAACAAGCATAATTGACAAGACAAGTGATGGTACAAGAAAACTACCCAAAAATTGTTTCGAATATGACTTTTTGAATAAAAACGCGTTTGGTAAACTTGTTCTAATAAAAAATGAACAAACACGTTTGATAAATTTGTGTTTTTTTTTATTTCTTTTAATTTGTGATTATTTTTATTTCCTTTTTCTTTTTTTTTTTTCTTTTTTTTTATTTTTTCTTTTTTTCTTCTTTTGGCCGGTCGCCGGCCGACAAGGGCCGGTGGCCTCGCCTAGATCCGGCGAGCCCGAGCTCACCTAGCCTTGCCCCGCGGCGCGGCAAGGCTTGGCCTCGCTGGGCCACCGCTAGGCCGGCGACGCTCCGACGAGGTCGCCAGCCCTTGACGGCGTCGCCGGCCAAAGAAAAAAGAAAAAGAAAAGAAGAAAAAAAGAGAAGAAAAAGAGAAGAAAAAGAGAGGAGAGAGAAAATTTGTTCTTAAAAATTGTTCCAAAAACAAGAAACACGTTTTTTTTTGTTTCTTGTTTCTGTTCCAAATGTGTTCCTCGAAATAAAAAAATAGATTTGAAACAAAAACGCAAACAAACGCGTTTCTGTTTTTTTTTTGTTCCTTAGAATAAAAAAACAGAAATTTTGTTCTTAAACAGAAATAAAGAACGTTAACAAATAGAGCCTTAATCTCTATTAGTTTTGACATCTATCTATACTTTATATAAAGTCAAGTTTCAAATTTGGTGTATACTTTTTCTATGATTAAAACACCCCTATGTCATCTGATCATAACATTATATATCATTACTAATTAAAATTCAATATCTCCGGATGATAACATAATAAATCTCTTCTTTTTATAAGTACATATCCTCCCATTTGCTAACTGATCTTTGTATCCTCTGCTAAAAGTTATCCAAATCCATCGTGAATAGGGCCTGTACATAGTGCATGCGAAGGAGATGGTGCTATATAAGATTGCATATTGCGTGTACGATATCCAATTCAAAAAAGCGCTACACTGTTAAAAGGTTCATAATGAGAGCTTTTAATAAACCAAGGAGTAAATGATAAAACTACTGACCCGAAATTTTGACCTAAGTAAGGCTTATAAGCTTTGCTCTAAGAATTGGGTGTCAACTTGATGGCTTAATACTTCTAAAAACCATTCAGAGGTTTGAACAGTTTTTTCAAATCCAGACTTGAAAGTATGGTTGTGGGCACCGGGACCATGTTTGGATATACAGAAAGTTCAATTGGTGATAATTTTCTCGTCCAATCCAATGTCCAATCTACCCGATTTTTGTTGCATTGAACACTTGCAACTTCTAGTTTCATGAAGTGCATTAGAAAAGAATCACAAACTTTCCAACACTGTGAAAATAGATGACTAGTACTGAATGGTCAAAATTTGATTGTTAGATTAGGATGACAAAATCGTATAAGAAGACTAATTTCAATGGGTAAACCCATTTATTAAGTTGAATGTTCGTTTTGTGCCTTGTAGTTTGCTGCTCATATAGCGGTCAACTTTCGGTCAATCCTATTCATTTGATTAATTTTTTTGTTAAAATTTTAGGAGATTTCATTATTACAGATATAAAAATTAAAAGTTAAAAAGTATGATTTCTTTTCCTTGCTTTTTACATTTTATATTTGGTGTTGACGTTTCAATATGAACGTTTTGAGACTCCTTGTGCCCCAAGCGTCCTCGGCGACGGTTTTGCTTCTTTGACATTTTTGCCTTCGCCTCTGACAAGTATGTCAATTAATGGACTAACTTCTCTTTTATCCGCTCGTCAATCATTTCACTAAAATATTATAGTCGTGTTGACTATTGGGGCTTCAACGTAGAAAAAATTATCTAGCAAATCTTAAATCTATTACACTTTTACTAATTCCATCTTAAAGTTTTCAATTTTATCAATTCAATCATAATTTCTTTTTTAGCTAATTTGAGTTTATCTAGTTAATTTTGGCCGAAAATTACTGATGTAATTGATCAGCCTTATTTGCCATAGATTAAATAGGGGACTATTTCCAAAACTATCTTTGATTTTGTGCACCCAAATCAATTTACATCTCATAATTTGAAAACTATAATTTACAGCTTTAAAATTATCCGAAAATTTATAAGATATTATTGGCCCTCATCATTAAGAAACTACAAAAGATCCTAAACACTGACATTTCACTCTCCTCATGTCCCGATAGCCAAATCCGAGACCAACCCCTATGGTATTACTTATATCCATACGAATTCTAGTCTTTTCCATTTCCTTCGGCCTTCCTTTCCTAATTGAGCAAATGCACCTAATCGCTGAATTATTTACAAAGGGGAACCAAATAGTCTCCTCTTATATTCAACTAGCACCAAACCAGCGCTACGCGAGTGTTCATGGTACTCCAACAGTTACTATATGAAAAAATAATTTTGGTTTTCTTTTGAAACTATGCGGAAAATTATGGATTATGAAGAGAAATAATAGCTAAAGGACTAATAACTTCCGCACTAAAAAGAATGTGAAGTGGATATTTCATGTTGAAATTACTCATTTTTCCTTCACTTTACTTATGATAATCATGCATTAAAGGCCATGCTAGTTGCGTTATAAGTCTATCAATCAAATACGCAAGTCGACTTCATCGAAAAGTCTCGCGTGCTTGAGCCCTTCTTTTGTTGCTTCTTTCACGGTTGAAAAAACAGAAATCCATTTCTCTTTACTGTTTATAAGTACTTTTTATTAAGGATGTCAAAAAAAAAAAAAAAAAAAAAAAAAAAAACGTCTGAATCGAGTAAAGAATTTCGATCTTTGTGGGTGGGATTTTCTTTCAATTCTGATAGTAAGTAAAATAATGGTTCCCGATTATTCGATTTGGTTTCGGTTCATAATCCTGAACCAACCAGAAACACGTTATCATGACAAATTGAGTGTCATTCTTCCACGTTAGCATTTGTCCACTTCTGGCTTCTGGCACTGAATTATTCTTCAAGATGAGCAAAAGCAAACATTTCACGTGCTAAACTTGGTCCTTTGTCTGCGTATTTCCAATGCATCTGCTGTCGGCGTTTGTGAAATTGTACGAATTGAAGGAATCGTTTGACCATTCGTCATAGATGGTCACCGACATAACAAGGAATGAGACATTAGAATTTTACTGAAATGCATCAGGGAACTGTGTGAAGAAACTACGAGGAAGTTTCAAATTTGTTTTTGCATTCTCGATTGAGCAAGGACGGGTTGCTTCGAAGACGACAAACTTTTCAAACCATGTGTCTGATATTATCACCCCATTTTCCCCGTACCTCATTTGGTGGAGGTACGCGTCCAAAGAATGATACGAAAGTTACCTTTTTTTTTTTTCGACAAAGATAGGGAAGTTACCTTGACTTGCATTGAAAATGTGGGAATGTCATTGGACCGTGTGCATCATCCGCACTAAAATTTTGGTTGAGATAATCATGATGGCCACGCGGTTCAAAAACAATTTAAAAATAAAAATTGAAAAACTTGATAGCCCGACAACTAGATTCGAACCTTTTTTCTTTCCCTATGGTCGGGGTTGGGTCACAAGATACTATATAGCCATGCCCTTTGTGTGGGGGTCGGATAGGGTTTGATACTAGTATTTGTTTCTAAACAAAGTTTGCCCGATTATTTGTAGAGATATGTCATTCAAATTTATGATTCCTCCTCTTTCTCCATTATCAAGTTTATTGGGGTTATCTCACATCAATCGTGGAAATGGTTGGTGATCGATTTATAAATGTGAGGAAAAATCTTATTCCTTAAATTAGCTTTTGAGGTGAAAATGGAAATTTCATTTCATTTGCTTAGAAAGAATACTAAAGTAGAGCAATTGAATTTGTTATAATATGCCTGATTTCATTTCATTTGCTTAGAAAGAGACATTAAAGTAGAGCAATGAATTTATTATAATATATCTTGAGTTTGAGCCGAAGCGATAAATAAAAAGGAGGAAAAAGGAAATACGTAGAAAGTTCACTTTCATAACAGGCAAGAGTTAGTGGCCAAGGAAAGGGAAAGAAAAAATAAACGGAAAAGTAGAGAAGAGGAAAGTCCAGTTGGACTTCTGGTCGACCGAATATATGGATTTCATCAACCACAATTTCGACCACTGAACAGCCTATTTTGGCTACATAATAGATTAAGATTGTTGAGGCGTGGTTTCATCGAGTGCTTGGCAAGCGTTTACCTTCGTCAAGATAAATTCTTGTGGTTAGAATTTGTGTATAATTATTTTCTAAACTTGAGAGATTATTTCATAAAAAATTGTACATAATGAAAATTATTGGATGTAATTGAAAACTGAGAAATATTGAAAGTATTTGAATGACTAAAATATGATTGTAATTTTTGTTGTACTACTCGATCTATAGTGAAGTTTTTTGCTGCTCTCCCGTGAACGTAAATCTTTACAATTGAATCACGTAAATCTGATATCCGATCTGTTTCTTTGTTCTGTCTATTTTATCATTCAATTGCTTGCTTCTATAACATGATTCACAATGCAAAAATCACATAAATTGAATAGAAACGGTAGCGTAGGGTATAGAGTTTCTGAGGGGTAGGGAAGTGCTCTTCAAAATGAGAGAATTGAAACAGCAAAAAGGAGTTCTCAGTCTTTATTTGTCTGGCTTAATTGCCCAACTTAATTAGTCTCCTCTTACATTAAACATAGCACTAAATCCGCGTGTCCGTTCCTGACCCTCCAACAATTACAATGTGAAAAAAAATACTTTATTTCTTTGAAAAATATGCGAACAATCATGGATCATGAAGAGATGATATAGTTAAAGGATTAATAACTTCCATACTTACAAGAATATTTGAGAAGATTTCTTCATTTATCCTTCGCTTCGCTTATTCTAATGATGCATTATAGGTCACATCAGTGATTTGAAAGGAGAGATCACCAAAAATATCTTTTTTTACAGGGTAGTATGGATAAAGACTATAAGCCTCATATATGAAAAGTTGCAATGTAAGTCCATCAATTTGAATATACAAGTCAGACTTCATCTAAAAGTCGCCCCCTCATGTCCTTCTTCAGTTGTTTCTTTTACACTCGATGATTTGCGAGGATCTTTTTAATTTAAAAAAACAATTGCTCGAATCAAAACTCGAACCAAAAGGAATCGAATCAGAAATATGAGATTGAGTTTCCTTTTGCTTCGATAATAAGTAAAACAATGGGCTCCTTACGGTTCGTTTCAGTTTTGGAGTCGGTTCGGAAACCCGAATTGATGGGAAACACATCATGGAGCCAAAAAAATGCATGTCACTTTTCCAATATTTTTTTTCCCATTTTAATTTTTGGCCAAGTGCTTCTCCAGTTTAGCATTTGTCCACTTCTGGCTTGTGGCTCTGAATGATTTCTTCAAAGATGAACGGAAGCAATCATTTCACGCGCTGAACTTGTTCCCCGTGTTGTGTTGTTTCTTATGCATGTGCTGTCGGCTCTGCCGGAGGTGTCAGGATTGAAGAGAATATTTTGGCTATTCGTCATAGATGGTGGACCGACATAACACGGAACGAGAAATGAAACTTATAAGGGAAAATTCATCGGCCAAGAGTGAAGAAATTACGAGGAATTTTCGAATTCTGTTCTGCGTTTGGATTGAGCAAGGACGGGACAGGAGCTTCAAAGGACGACAAACTTGTCATCCCATTTTCACCGTGCATTATTTGGTGTAATACTAAGCCGAAAGACAGAATTTACATCTGAGTTGAACATGCGAAATTGTTATTGGACAGTATATTAATCGCTAAAATTTGGGTCGACACAAATAACGATGGTAATGTAGTAACCTGATAATCCGACACAACTAGATCCGAACATTCTTTTCCCTAGTTTGAGTTCTATGCGGATCTAGTCACCAAAAAAAATACCGTGTGTGGATCAGGTTAGGTCAAATCCGATCGGATATTAACGAGACCCAAATCAATTTATTTATGCTCTTAGAATTGACAAAATGCTTAACTATGTTCACATTAATGATTTTTTATAATAATGGTGTCACGTGATTTGATAGATATCTTTAAATTCTTATGTAACTTGCATTTTTTCTTTTTTTAGGTTTCGTTTGTAGTTGATGTTGGCGAAGGTGCACTATCCTGTAAGTACTTTCCACTATGATTATGGAATCGGCCGAAGATAATAGATGACGCGTCATAGTACTCATTTTGTCCTATGGTATTATATTTTATTCGAAAATTCAACTCAAAAAGATTTATATAAAACTCATAAGCTAGCAACGTTGGAAACATTTTTTTTTTTTCACATGTGTGTAAAGGATACATAGAATTTGACAAATATAGGGTCACACATGATGTGCAAATTAAAAAATCTAATCCAAAAGTTTAAATCAATATGTAGGGGGAATAATATGTATATAAAGAACATACAAGATCTCCTGTAGAAGAATGACGTGAAATACTTTTTTATACATCTCAATTTAGTAAAAATATTTACATACTGTTTAATTTGCATGTCGTCGTCTTTTTTTTTTTTTTTTTTGATAATTCGCACAAGTCTTTTTCTTCACACTTTTGGGATATCCTCTTTATCGTATTCCTTTATGTCATATCCTCGAAACTCCATGCAAGACGCGGGAGCTCGTCCCATACGTACAGCAAAAAGCGTAGAAAAAAGCAGTCCTTTTCACTTTGGTGCTAATTAGGTCGCCTCATCTGTGGTTTAGTCCAAATTAAAAACGGGTTTCACATTTCTTCAAGGAAACTGAAAGTGCACATTAGTTTTTCCATATTGACTGGACATTATAAAGAATTTTCTTACCAACCACATGGACTGAAAATTCCCAAGCAAGAAAGAAAAATCCGCAACCCCTCGGAGGCTAAATTCCAATCAAAATGTGCTCGCGACATGAATGAAAAGACAACTTCGTGAGCCCGAATCGCCGTCGTTTCAGACCGGCTTCCCGGCGGCTTCCCCCGGCTTCCCCTCCGGCTTCCGTCGGCACTGACGTCGTCGGCAGCGGGGCCCCACTTCCCACTCACCCCCAAAACCACGTGATCGTGAGGGCCCATGGATCAGCACCGGACTCGCGTCCAACGCGGTGTACCGGATGATTATCTCCCACTACGCACGTACGCACGCTCTGATGTCCATCCGTTACATCGCAATCTGCAGGCCGGTTATATAATTAACCCCCCCGAGAAACCATCTCCCCAGACACTTCACCAATTCCCATCCCTCATCCTCCTCCTCCTCCCTCATCT
The DNA here is from genome assembly GCA_014182515.1 of Eucalyptus microcorys. NCBI lineage: Eukaryota > Viridiplantae > Streptophyta > Magnoliopsida > Myrtales > Myrtaceae > Eucalyptus > Eucalyptus microcorys. The sequence goes on from CM024572.1 coordinate 27,063,233, forward strand.
CTCTCTCTCCCTCTCTCTCCTATCTCTCTCTAGTTCAGTATCTCCTGTCGTAAGCCAGCCTGCACGATTCCTCTTCCTAGCAGGCCGAGTCCCGATGGGCGAGGTGGGTTCCCTTTGCTCTTCCCCCGTTTGTTGCCGCGGCTCTGTTCTGGCTCTGATTCTCTCTCTTGGTTCCCGCTTTCGATTGTCCTGTGTCGATTTATTGGCAAAAGATGAAACGGGAAGAGGGAGGAAGGGAGAGAGAGAGAGAGAGAGGGAGACGCGGCTTGGGATTTTTGAATTTCGTTGTCTCGATGAAGTTCCCTTCTTGAGCTCTGACCCCCGTGATTTCACGGTGATTGTTTTTTGCAGAAAAAGGACGGCGGCGAGAAGAAGAAGGGCGCCGAGGCCGGCGGCCCCGCCACCGTCGTGCTGAAGGCGGACTTGCATTGCGAGGGATGCGCCAAGAAAGTCAAGCGAGCTGCCAAGCGTGTCGAGGGTAATCTCTCGTAATCTATCATCTTCCCTGGCAAAAAAAAACCATTTACCGTTGTTTCGTTGAGAATTTGTATACGAAATCGTCCTGCGTAAGGGAATTTTTTTCGGATCTTCCGTTTGTCGGTTTCCTCCAGCAGTTTCTTGATTTTATTCGCTGCAATTAATGTGAAGTGGGTCTTGTTAATTTTGTAAATTATATTTAAATATCTAATATTTTTCATTTTGTTTATCAAAACAAAAGGTTCACCACTCGTACCACTAAATCTTTTCCTTTTAATATTTTGAAATGATTTTCTTTTTCATTTAGTATGATAAAATAAGTTGTTATGACTCTCTATTAACACCACCCAGATGAAAAAGATCAATGTTTCTGCCAATGAATTTCCTTTCTTTTAATAATTTCATCAGAGCTTTCGAACCTAAACTTCAGCAGACGCACTTGGTTGTTGGAGTGCGATTAAAAACAATCGACATCTTATCCCGATAGTAACAGGACCACCCATCAAGCCGATTGGTCGTTACTCGGAATCTGGCGACGTGAGCTGCACTCTAGAACGACGTCGCCACTTTCGCGGATGGTTCCCCCGGAACCGGAAACCTCTCCGAGTGATTTGAGCGGGATTTGTCCCTGTTTTGGCGCAGGTGTTGAAGACGTGAAGGTCGATGTGGGGGCCAACAAGCTAGTGGCTATCGGGAAGGTGGACCCCACCAAGCTACGCGAGCACTTGGAGGGGAAGACCCTGAAGAAGTTCGAGCTCGTCTCTCCCTCACCGCCGGCGCAGCCCAAGAAGGAGGGCGGCGGCGGCGGCGAGAAGAAACCGGAGACCAAGAAAGCCGAAGAGGGCAAGAAGAAGAAGGTCGAAGACGAGAAGCCCAAAGAGGTCATTTACTGTAATTTCATCTTAAAGCGAATTAGCGTGCATGTTATCAGGATTATCGAAACTGACGGGCATTTTCTTGTTGTTTTCACAGAGCACGGTGGTGCTGAAGATCGGCTTGCACTGTGCCGGGTGCACCAAGAAGATAAAGAAGATCGTGGGCAAGGTCAAAGGTTAGAACTTAGTAAAACTCATTCCCTAATAAATTATTTGCTGACGCGATCAATCACGCTTAATTTCGGAGAGATTAGTTTAGTGGGTTAGAGACCAGCTCTAGAAACGTGTTCCACCGTCAAATCCTGATTGCCCTTTTTCCTCTTTTTTGGGCCGGACCGAAAGTCAAATCTGGAGCCTCATGAGTGGAAATTTGTCTAAATCGAGATCTTTTTTCTTTTCCTTTTTTTGTAGGAGTAAATTCGGTGACCGTAGACGAACCCAAAGATTTGGTCACACTGAAGGGCACGATGGAGGTGAATGGGCTTGCACCGCACCTTACAGAGAAGCTCAAGCGGAGCGTAGAAGTGATCCCACCCAAGAAAGAAGAAGCTGCTGCCGACAAGAAGAAGGACAAGCCCGCCGGAGGCGGAGAGAAGGATAGCGGCGATGGTGGAAAGAAGAAGGAAGAAGGCAACGTAGTCAACGTGGAGGTGAAGAAAATGGAATATGGCGGATATCCGGCGCCGCCGATGATGTCATATCCGCCGTATTGGAATTATGCTCCGACATATGGTGCTGGACCCCCGCCATATGGTGCCGGGCCTAGCAATGCCGTGCAACCTTATCAGAGTCACCACATGGAGCCATATTACTCCGAAGGAGGATACTCGGGTCAAGCATATGCGACGCCGTACCCGAACAACGGGTACGTGGTGGATCACCGCGCGTTCAGCGACGAGAATCCTAATGCATGTTCCGTCATGTGAGCACGAGCGAGAGAGAGGAAGAGGAACCATGGGCTTTTGGGGAGACGAGCGAGATCGTTGGCAATAGGGACGATTATTGTAGAAACGAAAGTTACGAGGGGTGAAGATGTAAATATGGGAAAAATGTCGTTGGGGGGAATGACAAGTAGTGAGTTTCATTTCGGCTTTTAGGAAGCGACCGATCCACGGACCTGTTTTCGTTGTTAGGGTCGATGCATAGTTTTTCTCTTTTAGCGCTCTTGGCGGAAATTGGTTTCAATTAGCTGATTTTGATGTCATAATAAAGATAAAACTATTGTTTTATCTAGCGCAATGTACGTCAGAGATTACATATTCCCTTTCCTAAAATCCATGTTCATGTTATCTTCAGAACGAAACATCCTTCTTTGTCGTTCACTGGACAAGACCTCTAATTCCACATCAGCAGCAAGTTACTGAAAATGTTTAATGCCATGATAGAATCAGTTATGTAACAGGCGCAATAACATGCATTAAAAAAGAGAGAGAGAGAGAGAGAGAGTAATACATGAGTTGGTGAGTAACTGCAAATACCGTGAGAATAAGGAGTAATGAATGGTGATAAATAGCATGAGATCTGTTTTGTATATGGGCAAATAATCTATGAAATTCGTGAACCCTTAAAGGGAGATAAAGCATTAGAATCATGGCCCTCCAAGCGATGTGCATTTCTACGGGCTTACTTCTTAGTAACATTCTTTTTTTATATACGATTGATTAACTTCCTTTCCTAACTCCCCGAGAAAGTTGCATTCCCGATACCTCCTTGATAAAGAGATGACCTGAACCACTAGACAACAAGGCAATACTTGCTCGATCGCCTTCCTGTCATGCCTTGCTCGTGTTGAAGCAAGGACGGATTTTTGAAATTGTCAATATAATGAAATGGTCTAATTGACCTAAAATATCTTTTTATCTTTATAAGTTTTTGAATTCCTCCCTTGGACTCCTGAATTATTCATTTGAATCGCCATTCTATAAATATATCTTTTTCTAATTTCATAAAAATAGAATGCATATTCAAATGATTCATATTCATTTAATTTTAGTTAAAACTGAGAATAAGAAACACAAGCATTTTTTAATGAGATGAAAATAAATAGAGTAACAAAGAAAAAAATGTAATACAAGTAAGGGACCGAAGTAATAATTTTTATATAAAGTTGTTAAACATTTTGTTGGTCAAATACCTCGGTTACACCAATGAAATGCTAAAGCAACGTCAATTGAAATTTTAAGAATTATTATTGTTATCATAATTAATACAGTTATTTTATTCTCATTATTATTAGGTTCCCCAAGAGCGAGGAGATTTTCACAAACACGTTTGCTCTCATCATACGCAAAAAATATTTTTCCCATAACTAATCATCGACACATATTATCAGATCAACAATGTATATGAATGAAAAGTTAAATGTGACATGATAATACAAATGCCAGTTGAATTTATGCCGATGATCTAATTGCATGTGAGGTTCAAGAAGCCAATCCCCCTTGCGTAACACGACTATCCAAGTTCAAAGTTTATTTCGATTCCCATATAAATGGTAGTGCGCAACAAATACTTAGAAATATTATACGAATAGTTACTTGTGTGGCATGACATATTATATAGACATTGTGAAAAAAAAAAAAAATGAACTTAAAGATAACGCGAAACAGCTGGAAATTGATCTCTCGAAGAACCATTAAAATTTCCATCACATGTCGTCCCCCTAAAAGTCAGTCTCTAGGTCCGACCCTTGTTAGAAGTTAAGATCGGTCTTCAAATGACGTATTCAAATATATTTGTTTTAGATTAAAAGTTGCTTTTTCCCCCCTCAAATAACAAATAAAGGGAGAATTTGAGTTTAACCTCCTCTTGCGACCTATATTTTAAAACAACAGTTGTCTTTGCACCCTCACTTTTCTGATTAGGTACGAGACTGCGTCTCACGATAAACAAGAATGTAGAAATATTAACCAAATTATCTTTTTCTTCCTCGAAAATGCTCCGACATGTTGTGCAAGTCCAAACGCCTAGAATCCCTTGACATATTGTCTAAACCCTTGCTCACCCTTTGCCGCCATCGCTGGACCGCTTGTCGCTCGTACCGCTGCCCTACTCAATTCTAAGGCTAGGGTCAATGAGGACCACGGCAACCTCAGATCGATCTAAGGCCATTGATGACTACGACAAGGATGTGGCAGTCGTCCGAGTACTCTGAGAGAGAGAGAGAGGGAGGGAGCGACACTTGAAGGCGGTTGGCTGGTGGCCGACGACGAGAACAAAGGTAGGTGGTGGAGATTGGGGTTTAACTGTGAGAGGGTTGGGATAAGGTATTGATTGAGGATTTTGTGAGGGTTTCTTGAGGGTCCTTTTTTGGAGATGGGCAATTTGATCTTTTCAATCATGGACTTAAGTCTAAAGTCACAAAGTTGTGTTTCAAGATGAAATGTTAAAAGTTGCAAGAACTCATGAGGTTGTTTTTTCTACCAAAAAAAAAAAGAAGTTATTTGTAATCTGGAAAAATTAGGAAAAATCAAGATCATTGTTTTGGTCAAAATTTTATGTTTGAAATCCTATATATCAAGTAGATAACAAAGGTTAGCTCGATTTGATCTCGAAAATTTATAGTGTTTAAAATGGGATGTTGATGAGTGTGTTTTTTTCATTGAAAACTTCATGATAACGGAAGATATTTTTCATGAAATTATTTTCAATGAAAATGGTTAATTTTTATTTATTTAGCAATCTAGGAAAAGTGATTTCTTTTTTATTAGATGAAGAAGTCGTTTTCCTGTGATCTTAACCTGTTGTTTTTTCGTCTAAGAAAAACATTGTCCATAGATCAATTAGTTTTCTATCATCCAAACAGCTTTCCTCAAAAACCTTCTTCTTTAAAACAGACATACTCTAAATTGTGTTGCATATTCAATACACATTGAAAGGAGAAACCAAGCTTTTTTTATGTTTATTTTATTTACAAATGCTCTATCTTGCTTGTAGACCATCCTATAAGGATGCGAATCAAAGTCCAACCTTCCTAGGCCTCAACATGGCTATTTCTTCTGGGGGCATGACTGGAGATTGATCTCTCGAAAAACCATGGAAATTCTCGTCGCGTAGTCACCCCTAAAAAAGATCCATCCCTTATTAGAAGTTAAGGTCGGTATTCAAGTAACAGATTCGAATATACTTGTTTCCAATTAAAAGTTGTTTTTTAATGGATTCCTCCAAAACAGTCTTCTTTCAAACAAATGGACTCTATATTGAGTTGTATATTAATACACACTAAAAGGACAAACTAAGCTTTTTTATGTTTATTCTTTTTTTATATTAATAATGTACTGTCATGCATGCAGACCATCCTATAAGAACATGATCCAACCTTCCTAGGTCTCAACCTAAATGTTTCTTGGTGGGGCATGCATGGCCTGACGCTTGACCCAATTTACTCGATATGTGTTAGAAAACGGTTTGGATTTTGGGATCTTGGGAAAACACGAGTTTGACTCTAGGGTAAAAAGTGTCATCCATCTTGCGACTCACTCCACGCCATCTGACGAATGAATGGCTGCTTCAACTTTTGGCCTTTGAATTTACACTGCCACGTCTATGTCCTTATCCTCTTGAGTCTGGAAACCTCGTCATTCATGACTCCCACCGATTTGTTGTTGACATCCACGTCCAGGACTTTAATGGACGACAAAATATTCGTTCCTGAACCCGACGACGTGATAAATTACGCCTAAATATTTCGTATATTTGTAATTTGGTCATTTTCTCATATACGACAAATTCATTTATTGTGAGAATTTACTGACAAGGGTTCTTTCTTAAGTACATATTGCAGGTTCGCTTCACATAACATTCCTCCATAAAAGAATGACTTAGGATTATGGCAAAGTCTTAGATTATCTCTATTCGACTGGGATGTCTTAGAGGAGGCTCTTTAGGGATGATTATGGCTTATTTCATAACAATTATTAATGGATTTGATGTTAGTTTGTCTCTTTCTCACACACGATAACCTGATATTGATTCACATTTTCTTGACGTGTGGTAAACTATCATTGGTGTGTGCTCCCCATGACATACGGCAATTTACCCACTATCAATTTTGGCTTTTTTTCGTAACAATTATGAATGAATTTGATGTTGGCCTGTTTCTTTCTGACACGCGACAACTTGACATTAGTTCGTATCTTCCTGACGTGTAGTGAATTATCATTGGCTTGTGTTCCCCATGACATGCGGTAACTTACCCACCGTCGGTCCGCTGCCCTATTCAATTCTAAGGCTAGGGTCGATGATGACCATGACAACCTCAAATCGATCTAAGGTCATTGATGACTACGACAAGGATTTGGTGGTCGTTTGACTACCAACAGAGACAAGGGGGGTCAGGCGGCAACAATACTGGGGCCATTGACGAAGCTTAAAGGCGGCGAAGTTAGGTGTTGGAGATTGGGGTTTAATTGTGAGGGATTAGGATTAATATTTTAATTGAGGATTTGGGAAATTTTAGGGTTTCATGAGGGTCTTTTCAAAGAAGGGCAATTTGGTCGTTTCAATCTTGGGTTCTGATTAAAGGAGCAAAGTTACATTTGTGAAAACCCAAGATGGAAAGTTGACAAGTTGGAAAAAGCTCAGGAGGTTTCTATGAGTTCCCCCCTAAAAATATATATATATTTTTAGAACACATGTTTTGTTTCAGCAACACCATCAGCGCAGCCGAAGGGCCTCCACCAGGATTTGTGCCGGAGATGAAATCGAAGCTGTACAAAGGCCAAATCTGTGCCGGGGGAGGCTGTCAAACCTCGGCAGCTGCTGCCGAAGGGACACGACGGTCACCGCAACCCTAGACAAGGGCTGCTGAGGTTACAACATCCCAAGCAAGGAGTGAGGCGACACCAAGGTCATGTGTCTCCGGCAAGCCAGATCTGAACTCTGGCATCACATGAGCCAAGCAACAGATCTGGACTCTGCCGGCATTGATCTAGTCCTCTATCTTTGTGAACCCCCGATCAGCGAGGAGAAGATGGACAATGGCGAGGGCAAAGCATGAATATGAAATTTTACGTGGAGGCAATTTAGGAAAAAGAAAGTTCATTTACTTTGGAACTTACCTTCCGAAAATGCTAAAAGTTCAAGACAGGTCTCTATTTGCCTAAGGCTTTTAGCTTTTTCAATGTTAGCATTTCCTCAAAGTGGCCCAGAAATATTTGTCAAGTGTCTTAAATTTTATCTGAAGGACTCCCACAACTTAGTATAGCCGAACCATACACATTGCTTGTTTTATTATTGATTTGGTTGCACGCTTAAGAAAAAATATAATGAAAAGATAGCATGAAATACATTTAATTAAAAGGGAAAAGTTTTCAAAGATAGGTAAAATTAGTGTAATTAAGTTCCGGACTTAAAAATTCCTAGTTCGCAGGAGTAAGGCAGGCTGCTAAATCTTACTTAGCTCCTGATTGTCCTAGAATATGTTGGTTACGACTGAAGTTCAAATGAATAATTAATGAAGAAATCAAGTTATGATCGATGGGGGTATGGTAGATCCCATGCTTAGTGCAAGCACCACCTTGCAAAAAGGGCGATGCACACTTGTTTAGCAATCTATCTAATTTTCACGAGATCATCTCGAGAGGGTCGCGAGAGCTTGCGACTCCACTGTGGAGTCACCGTGTAAGCCCACATGTTTAGCCCGACATTTCCTAGCTATCGACAACCCAACTATCACTGCTTCGTATTCTGCAATATCGTTAGTGGCATTAGATGCTAAGCACAACGCATGCTCCACCAGGGGTATTGCCGTCGGCAGTTATCAAAACCACTCTAACCCCACTCTCTGAACCACTACTTGAGCCGTCTACATATATCATTCCACTTAGCTGGTGTAGCACGATGGATGGTCTTAGGAACTCAACAATGGAGTCAGCGAGTGCCTGGCCCTTCATCGCAGTTCTAGGGAGAAAGGGAAAGTCAAACTGACTGCGCTCAATTGCCCGCTTAACAAGCCCCCGTTGATACATAATAAGGCTTGTACAATAAGGCACGTACGGGTTGATCCGTTAACGACTGTCGGAGCCGTTTGGATGCTACTGTCAATACGAATACTTCAACAGTCGAGTACCTCACTTCAGCCCCCTCTAGGCGTTTTGCTTGTATAATAGACAGAGCGCTTTTTGTTCTCCTGGTCTTGGACTAAGACAGCACTAGCGGCTTCCTCAGCTGGCGCCTATTATACTTGAAGAGGCCTGGTGTTGGGCTTAGCCAACGTCGGTACTTCTTTAGAATAGGAATTCAATTTATTAGATCCCTTACTCTGCTCCTCTCCCCAGTGAGATCTACTATCACCTCTCAACGATCTGAAGAAAGGGGGACATTTTTTTCCGTGGATTTTCAGGTAAAGGGGTTTAACGCGATGATTGGTCTGTCAGTTCCTGCACTTCCTTCACACACTGTAGGAGCTTCGTATCCAGTATTGCCTGCACCATTTCAGGATCGGCTTCTATCGTTCTCCGAGTTACCATTAAACGCAAGAATTTTCCGAACCAGACTCCAAAAACACCTTTTGCTGGATTTAGCTTCTTGCCAAGTCTCATATATGATCCTTAGAACAGGCCAGTTTGTGATCTCCTCAGTGTATTGAAGGTCTTCCTTAAACCAGACAAATATAGCCCCATCCTTCGAACGAACGGCTAAAAACAAAAAAAGCATTGAATTTTCTCATGACCCAACAATACCGCTAACTTTTTCATAACAGGGCATGATGATGTGTATGTATGACAAATTATTTGAGCAAGAATTAGGGTGATGCATGCAAAATGATGTCGTTCGTCTTGAATGCAAGTCGTCAGTAAGTTTTGCAACTTCAAAATGATGTTATACGTTACGCGTTGAGTTTGTGCCTTCACTTTTGTTAGCTACTCTGTCTGTAGCATGTCCACGTTTTTTCCCAATCTTATTTGAATGGAAATCTAAAGGAAAATGACACTAAAAGTATTATAACTTTTGTATAGCATTTATTTTAGTGCCAAATTCAACATGGCTTGCCGGCAATCTGAGTTAGCATTAATGGCTCAAGACGATGTCACTTAACATGTTTGCCCCAAATTATAAAACGTTATTCAGACAAATCAAGCTTCTTCAAGCCCTAATTCTGTAAACCCCTCTTCTTTGATCCCTTTGATGATGTTCTATTGTCCCTGAACAAGTCTTTAAGGTATGGACAATCTCTTTAATGGGTCATGTGAATTATTTTATTATTGGGCTGCCCATGTTGGGCTAAGCTGGCCCATGGACCATTGAGCAATTACTTGAGGATAAAGCGGTTGCAGATATTATCTGCTCTTAGTAGTTTAAAATTATGATACATATATCAATAAAAAGATATTGTCAGTTATCATTGAGAAAAAGAGAGAAAGTGAAATATGACATTTTTCTCTCTAAAATACCGTATCTTCTCAACACTCCGTCTCCCAAGAACGATCTACTAAGTACTCTCGAATTTGCAAAAGGGAACATTTAATCCGTAGACAAACTAGGTACATCTCATCTTGTGATGTACTTTTTACAATCAGTGATACAAAGTTTTCTCTAGGCACGATTCTAGAATGCATTTCTCCTTTTTTTTGTTTGACACTTCGTCATATATTTAGAAATTTGTTTCCGTCGTATAGAAACTTAGTGTTCTTACACTCTTCTTCTTTGCCCTTCTAAAATCTTGCAATTCAGCCAATGGAAAACTTTCATCTCTTTTCACTCTGGTATTTGACTTCGAATGGTTTTCTCTTAAAATTCTCAGGTTCTTGTTAAGATTTCCTTCAACGAATCGATATTGATCCTTGTTCTCAATCTCACTTGCAACAAAGTAGAAAAAACGAAAAATGAAAGCTTGACTCCAAACCAGTGTCTCGCCAGTGACCATCACGAACCACCGTAGGAGCATACCATGAGCACAGAACAGAGAGAGCCAACAATACACGTGCTACTCTCGGCCATCGTTTAACATAAAAGGAATAAAAGATAAACCAATGGATGTGTGTATCGCTATGTCAATATGAGATAAATGTCTGTACATTGTATTTTAGGAAAGAAGCTTCCGGATTATACACATAGTCTCACTTAAGCATTTTTACAAACATGTGGTGTCTATTTTCAGACGCAATACAGCAGAAGTTCGATACTTTCATTTGGGGAGTTTTGCAAGAGGAAACCCAAGTCCAAACCCGTCAACATATTTAGTGTGACTCACCTTTACTTAAAAGCTTAAGCTAATGATTTATAGGTCAACTAAGATATATCAACTACTCAATACCATACTAATTCTCCAATGTGAGATTTTTCTAACATGACTCACATATATATTCTAACAATCTGCGCCTCACTTCCAAGTCTTAACTCACATATATATCTTAATAATCTCCCTTTCACGAATGAGCTCATTTGCCCCTCAATTTAGGTATCTTTCTGCATCAAGATATTTCAACTTGAATCTCCAAGCCATTGCAATGCACCCGCAACTATGCACATCAACCAACCAACATTGACTGCCAAGACTTGCATCACCAAACCATCTATCCAATGCACTTACAACTATGCACAACAACCAACCAACATTAACTACTAAGACTTGCGTCGCCAAACCAATTGTCCATGGTCTCCTCTCACTAAACTCGCATTACCAAAGTAGCTATACATGGTCTCTTGTTTGTCCATGGCATTACTGGAGCAAGTGTCCACGGTCTCTTGTCGATCGTGAGATTTATTAACTGCTAGGACTTGCGTCACCAGACCAACTGTCCATGATCTCTTCTCACTAAACTCACATTACTAGAGCAACCGTCCATGGTCTCTTGTCTATCCATGGCATTATCAGAGCAATTGTTTATGATCTCTTGTCGACCATGAGATTTATTAACTGCTAAGACTTGCATCACTAGACCAACTGTCCATCGTCTCTTCTCACAAGGCTCGCATTACTAGAGCAATTGTCCATGGTCTCTCGTTTGTCCATGGCATTACTAGAGCAATTATCCATGGTCTCTCATCGATCATGAGATTTATTTTTTTAGCTTCAATACCAACTGTTAGGAGTGCATAATAGAAATCTAATACCTTCATCTACGGCGATCTCCAAGGAAGCCTAAATTTGAGCTCATCAACATATTCGGTTGAACCTATTTTCACTCAAAAGATTGGGTCAATGAGTTTTGGATCAACTAAGATATGTTAATTGCTTAACATCACACCAATTCTTCTATGTGAGACTTCTTAAACACAACTCATATGTGTATTCTAACAATCAGCACTGATGAAGAAAGGGGAAACATTTGTTCACAACCAAGGGAGATAGTCGAGGGGGAGTCCAAGAATCCTCTGCAATAATAATAAAATAAAAAAACGAGTTTGAGAAGCTTCTTTTGAGTTTTCCCTTCTCCATCCTTCCAACCGTTAGAAAATATTAATGTATTGGAGAAAAAATACATGACATTGTTTGTTATAACTAAAAAAAACATAAATAGAGATAATAACATTGAGAAAGTGATGACAACTTTAATAATGACCTAATCGATAGGTAAATATATCGAATAAATCTTCTCAACAAGTGAAGAGTACACACATGCAAACCAAATATAAAAGAGCAAAATTGCTATAAAATGCAACAAAATTAAACAGAAGGTGAGGTATGGCTAATCGAATCTTCTTACGACAATTAGTTCCCCCCAACGATGCTAAGCACTTTCACGAACTATGCTTTTTTAGATACAACATCTCGAACCCATTTGAATCAGCATTATGCAAACATGACTTTGTTGAACACTTGCTGAAACCGGTACACTTAAAGATAATTGAAGTAAAGAGATGAGAGTTGTTGTTCTTTGAATGAAGAATATTTCAAATTTATTTATAGAGTTTAACAAGTCAAATCTATTTGTATAGTTTAAGAAGTCATGTACTAAAAAGATACATGAATGCAAGAAATACATGAATTCAAGAGATACACGAATTAATAAAATATATGAACTTAAAAGATGCATCTCGTTTTACTTGCTTTTGTTGATCTATCAACCATAATTACAACACCGACACCATCTGATCCATTGGTCGCGGCTTCTCTCATCCACTGCTGCTTTGAGGCATTGGTCCTCCTCCATTTTTTGCCTAAGTAAGTTGAAGCATGTCATCGTGAGTTGACGAAGCTTCTTCGCTGGTGCGTATCTCACTGCCCGGACCTTCTTTTGTTAGTTCGACGACGTATTGCGATCAGAGCTCCTCATCGCAAAGGTAAAGCGGAACGCTCTGTCCAACTATGTTTTGATGAAGGAACCGCTGAGGCGCTTTCTTCTCCTTTTAGATCTGTTTTGCTCATGTTCAAGTCTATTTCGTGGGGTGCGAATATCCTGAACTGATTTGTATGGATTTCGCCTCGAATCTGAGCTCATCGATGTTTGGTTTCCAATGCTGTCGGTTTGGCCGGCGAGAGAACGATGTAGAGAGAGAATGACTTTATTGTGGGCGGTGGGGTTTTTACTCCCAAAGCATGCGTAGACTTCTTTTTGTAGAAAAGACACGTAATAGTTAACATTTAATGAAAAATGTCACATAATATCTAATATATAATTATAAAAGTCACGTGATTTAATTTTTTGCTGGATTTTGTTGTCCGAGATATTTAAGTGATGTTTTTTCTTCGGAAGTGGTACTAAAATGATTCGACGAAAATTTTTGATATTAAAGTAAGAGTTATATGAAAGTTATGACACTTTTAATATCATTTTTAAAAAAATTTTAGTAAAAATTTATGATTCTTTTATATATTTAAAAAGTGAGATTATTTTTTTATTGCGGACATAAGTTATTTTGTTGCATCTGGCGTCTGATGAATTGAGTCGAGAAAAATGAACGGAAACGAGTTGGAGTTGGAAAAATTTGAGAGGGCGACGGCGGCCTTATCCAGAGAATAGCGACGATTCCGCACGTCATTTCACCTTTTGCGCTGGAGACTCCTGCCTCTTTTCTTTCCTAGAGCCACAACCACATGGACCAATCAAGAAGAATCTGCTAGCTTGGGCCACGATCACAGCCAGTGTAGAATCCACCAATTGGGTCCCGACGGTGATTGAAACGCTGGGAAGGATCCTATTGCAGCTGCCTATTTATTGCTATTACCAGGGAGACTTGCAAAGACAGACCTAGAGAGACGATGCTGTTCTCAGATTCTCCGGCCCTCTTCTTCTTCCAAACGCTCATCTCCCTCGTCCTGTTCGTCATCTTCTTCAAAATCGCCGCCATCTTCGTCTTTCTCGTCTTCCTCTTCGCCCTGTGTTCGGACCTCGTCTATGTTATTACGGATCTTCTTGTCTATCACCCCTGAAAGGCTGAAAGTAGCGGGTGAAACCATGAGAACTCCTAGCTCTTTCGATTTCCCTTTCAGACTTGCGGAAGTCATCTTCGAGGTTTGGGAAGAAAGGGGAAGTCGTTGATTGATTGAGGCCTGATTGATGGCCGAAACACGTCCTTGATCTTCACAAGTCGTGATCGCAAAGGGATGGAGCCGGGCGGCGGAATTGGGAGGAATTCCATATTCAGATGATGTGCTTGAGAGACCGCCACCGATTTTGCATTCTGAAAATCTCCCGGTGTACTAGATCTGCTTAATAAGTAGATAAGTGTGGTATGCATAAGCAGAATTTCTTCATTTGTATAGCTCCTGAAATAATGTAAATGTAGGAGTTTTTGTATGCATGATTATGTAAAGTCAATGACCAATCTACCCGTGCTTTCAACACGGCTGGGTGCAAGATGACAATGGACGATCTATAATGATTTTTTAATCAATTTTTTCAAGTATAGATTCATAGTTGTGCATATTATTTTTGAAAACACATAAAAAGGTAGATCGGTAAAAAAAAAAATCTTAGTTATATCATTTTTTATTGTTTGGAAATCTGACAGAACATATCAAGAATTTATATCTTTAACAAAAATTAGATTCTATTAAGCATGTTCTTATTTTTCTTAATTTTTTGATCCAAAATTTTCTCATCTTTAACAAAAATTAAAACCCCACTTATCATATATAAAGGGGTAAAACCCATGCCTGTTGAGCCATATAGAGAGCTTTATCCAACAGTTTCCTTTTTATAATCACAAATTCCTAATCCTAACAAATCTATAATCATGGACCTCTAATTTTTATACAAATTTTGATAATAAATTTATAAAAGTATGCATATATAGATTCTATTTTGAAATAGACATAGGCTAAACTTTTAAAAGTAATGGAATAAATTCCAATATGTAACTTATAAAAAGAAAATTAAATGCTTAAAAAGTCATATTCCATGACTACACATAGAAATGTATAGTCTTTTGGAATTATATGAAAATAAGAGAAAACACGTAGAAAAGTGTGGAAAAGGGAGGCTTAAGGATGGGACTAGGCGAAAATGAAAGTAGCATTGAAAGGCCAGTCACTCTCACGGGTGGAGACTTTACACACGTAGATGTGCGTGTATCCACTAGGATATCTCAGCTTAGGGTCAAATTCTCGACAAAATTAAAAAAAAAAAAAAACACCAAATTTTATTTGCGAGACAATTTTTGGCTCTATTAAAAAAGCACAATCTAGAATTTTGGACAAAACAAAAATTGTTTCAACCCATGGTTATGCCCTACAACTGGCAGTTTTAAAATGACCACTTCAATTCTCAGTTCCAATTTTGAAACTAAAGACCCATTTGGTAATATTTCTATTTCGATGAATAATTTCTTTTCAGAAACAGTGTTTTTCTATTTCTAATCCCTCGAATAATTTCTGAGTAGATGAATTAATTTGGTAACTACACAAAATTTATATACTCAAAATAGAAAAAGAATATGAATGCATTTGGTATAATCTAGCGTAAAATTTATTTTAATTTATTTAATAATTTTTAGATTTTTCTTTTTTCTCTCTCTTCTTCTTCTTCTTGCTCATCCTCTGGCGGCCAGGAAGGAAGAAGAAAAGGAAAGAAAAAGATAATGACTTCTTTCTAGAAATTATTCTCATGAATAAGAAGTTATTTTTTCTATTTCTTGTTTGTATTTTAAATCTATTCTCCGCTATTTTTATTTTTTATTTTGGGGAATAGAAAAATTAATTGATATTACCAAACGGATTTTTATTCTTTTTTTATTACGAGAAAAAAATGAATAAAAAAAAATTAAATAGTAGAAATATTACCATGTAAGCCCTAAAAGTCTTAGTCCCAGTTTTAAATTAGACTCTTAGGTGCGAATGATAAACATTATGACTGGAAATTGATTCCTAAAAGGAAAATAGATTTTTCTATTTTTATTTTTGAATAAATTTCTAAGCAAAAATACGTGTTTAATAACAACGTAAAATTTTTGTTTCCGAATAAAGTTTCATTTGATAATTATACAAAATTTCTTTATCCTAGTACTGGTGACAATTTATGGCAGCTGATGGCGACTAACGACCATCGCTAGCAGATGGTAGGAAGCAAAAGGCAATGAACAGCAGGCGGTAGGTGGGTGGCCAACTAATAGAGAGAACGAGTGATGAGAAGAGTTTTAATTTATCATTTATGTTCAAAAAACAGATAAATAAAAAATTCGTACTTCTCATTTTTATTCCAAATCTATTTTTAGGCAAAAATTTATTCAAAAAATAGAAAAATAAAATTACATTACCAAACATATTTCTATTCTAGAATTAATTCTGAAATAAAAAAATTATAAAACAAAATTAGAATGATTGTCATACGTGTCTTTATCAACTCGTGAATCAATTATCTCAAGTTTGAGAGGCTATCTAGAGAAAGATATAATAAGGAAGACCGGTTCACATGTATTGTATCTCTACGTACCCTCAAATAAAAGAATCTAAAATCTGCATCCAATATTCTCTGGACAAAGAAGGGAACGGAATATTACTTCGCCTTTTTTTTCTCTCTTTTTTTTTGGGCTCACGGACGGATGGGAATAATAGGGAAAATAGAAACCCCTTTTCCGAAAAACAAGAATATTATTTTTTGTCCAGTTGTGCACAGGAAGAAACTCTCTCCCCCTCTTCACTCCTCCCCTTTTCCCACTCCAGGCAGTGTGAACTGCAAACCACCAGAAGAAGACCCACAAGAACGCGTAGAGCTTAAAAAAAAAAACAGGAAACCAAGAAATTTCCCAAACTTCCTGGTCACCCGATATCCCATCAATCACGCCTTATTTAAGTCAAACACCTGTTCGAATCGCATGGCTCCAGCGGCTTCCATCCAACCCATCGCCATCGCCAGCCTCAGGCCCCTGCTCCACCGACGCAGCACCCGATTCTTCCTCCCCGGCCGCTGTCGTGGCCGCGACCACCACCCCGATACATGGAGAGCCTATAGACATGGTCCTGCTCCTCTTCTCAGATTCCCCGATCTCCCTGGCCGTGGGCCTCCTCGTCCTCTTCCTCCTCTTCCGCTTCGCCTTCAAGTTCTTCATCCTCCTCCTCCTCTTCCTCGTCTGCTCCAACTTCGTCCTCGTCATTCGATGACCCCCCCTCCGCCGCAGCCCACCTCCGATTCCTCCCCCTCCAAGACGGTGCGCGCTTTCCTTCACTCTGTGTCCGCTTTTGTGGGTGTTTGTGGGTGTGTTTGAATTGATGTTGATGCTGTGAATTGCTACTCTGGAAGTGATTTATCGGCTCCAAGTTCTTACCTTTGGAAGCTTTTCGAGATGGGTTTTTTTTTTTTGGTAGATTGATTGGCTATGATCGTTCGGCTCGTGGTCTCGCTATTTGCTACGCCCACTTTCAAATTATTGATGGTTTCGATACGGGGGTCGTTGTGGTTTTGCATGTTGAAGAGAATTCACCGTTCACATAGCGAGTCTGATAGTCTGTTGTGGGATTGGGAGCGAGGGTTTAATTGAGTTTTGGGGTCTGCAGGTGAGGACTGTGGTAAAGGGCAGAGTGCAGGGCGTTTTCTATAGGAACTGGACCATCGAGAATGCGACCCAACTGGGTTTGAAAGGTTGGGTTAGGAACCGTAGGGACGGCTCCGTCGAAGCCCTCTTCTCCGGCAAGCCCGAGCTGGTAGAAGAGATGCAGCAGCGGTGTCGGCGGGGGCCGCCCGACGCGGTGGTCACTGGCCTGGAGGTTTTCCCTTCGACTGATGATCCGGGCGCTGGATTCGAGCGCAGACCAACTGTTTGATAGATTTGTGTAGAGACAGTGAGTTGCCGCCAATATCTTACTTACCATGTAGCACTCTATACCTACTTTTGTTCCTGTAGTAGTACTATGACCCTTCTGCATCTAATTGAGGATTTGTGCGGGAAAGGAGAATATTTCTTACGCTGCTTGATTATGGCAATTTTTTCACATCAAGCGTTGTAAGCATCATTTTCGTAGTTTTCTCAACATTGTGGGAATAAATGGTTACCTTACCTCAGTCATGCTGTACAAGAGAATGCCGGTTTTTTTCTGCTGGTTCGGCTGCAAAAGGAAATCAATTTGATTCTTATACCAACACAAGTGCCCTCCCGCTAATTTTAAGTCTGATTTTATAATCACTGATTCTCAAGATTACCCTTTTAATTTTCATTTTTATCAGTGCCTTGAATTGCAATGTAATGCGTGAGATCTCAAGTAAGTGTCAGTTTGATGGTTAAGATGGTTAAGGTGATGCTTTTGAAGCACCATGTAAGTCTTATTGTGCTAGAGTAACTACGACTCTTGACATGACCGGGACTATCAATCTGAGAAACTTGGTGATGTGTTTCTTCTCCTTGTTTGTTGGTGATAGCAGTAAGGAGCAATGTCTTAGGATAGATCTGAATTTTACATACCTTATAGGGTAGCCATTCTCTCTATTTGTAAGGCCTAAATGGACCTAATTCAGCAAACTGCTCATCTCAAAAACATTCCCTTCAACACTCTTGAATCTTTATGGATGCTGGATTATCTTTTCCTAAGATGCAGTGTCTTTCCATGTTTTTAGAAAGTTTAATGGGATGATTTTCTGGAGGACTGTTTGATGCACGCTACAGTTTCCTGTTTTTTCTTTTTTTCCCTTTGCATCTTACTGTAAGAATCACATTCATTTTAGCAATTGATGTGTATAAGGTTCACACGTTACTGGGCTCTGATCAACTTTGGTCTGGTCTACTCCATTAATTGGCTGTGGATACAAACTTTCCTCCTTTTCTTTTTGGTTTGGAGGATACACCCTCTTTCAGGTGGGGACTCTATTATGCATTGGTTTTCAGAGAACCTTTTATATCCAAGTTTATTTTTTCAGAGACAAGAAAGAACATATTTTTTGGCTTTTATCTTCTATTTTCTTAACTCTGACTAGTGATGACAATGTGCTTGACTTGCGAAACCGAGCGAATGGTTTGGTCCATATTCCCCAACAAAATGATTTAGTAGTAGAACTATTTTGCTGCATATTAGTACAAAATGCAAACAACTAATTTGGATAGTTACATTGCAGATTTCCACATGTCTAGTATGTTTCCCAGAGAAAGGCTCCCAGATACATTCTAATTGAATCTCTTTATAATGTGCTACAGGCCATAGCTTGGCCATAAATTTTGTTCTTGAATCTCTCATTGTGGTCGCTAAGATGGTTCTCTACCGTCTAGACAGAGGTTCAATCCCTGCTTGCTTTTCCACTTTGGGATAGTGCGGGGCTCGCTCGTGTTCGCCTCCGCATTTTTCCAAATGCTTTCAGGAGAGGCGATCGGGTAAAGATGGCTTCGTGAGCAAAGAGACAAGTAACATCTCTGTTTGCTCTGTTGCCCTTCTAATTTATTTTCTCCCTTGAGAAAGGGAGAAAGAAAATCAAATACCTTCCTCACATTCGGTCTCAATGCAATTTTCCTTCTTTTCCTTTCAGAAATATCTCTGTACATCCTCTGGTTTATGAACCGGTCTTCCTCGCTCCATGGCTTTTTTAAGATTCACGTCAATGAGCTCATTTCTGACTATGGTCGGGCATTATGCAAAGTTGGTGTAACCAACCAAATATTTCCTTTGGTACCAACTATTGAATATGGTAACCCTAATCGGTTGCTTACCTGTAACAAGCTACTTGTTCGCCGTGATACTGGTGATGTCAAGAGAGCGACTGTAATAAATAAATTAATACTAATTCATGCCAGTAGAATACTCAAAGAAAATATTTTGTCCTAACAAACAATTGCAAAACGCCATTGCAACATGACTCAACATTTGCCTTTAGTTAAGTCATTTTTTTTCTTATTACCAGAAATTTTACCTTGGCGGTGATTACTAGGAGCTTTAGCAGCGACTTCAACTAATGCGACGGAAGGATTTAGAGACGACTACAGTGTTACACCGTCCCTGGTATGCGTCAAAGGCATTTACAACCATAGATGGTGAAAGTGCACTCTAATCACCGGTAGAAGTTCGAACACGAACATCACGGCAATTACCATTACTAGCGCCAGAGACGATAATCCACTAAGTATAACACAGGTCCAGGCATATCCATCTCAAGGTTGGCTTAAGTTAGATCCATGCGATCCA
The DNA here is from genome assembly GCA_014182515.1 of Eucalyptus microcorys. Taxonomy (NCBI): domain Eukaryota; kingdom Viridiplantae; phylum Streptophyta; class Magnoliopsida; order Myrtales; family Myrtaceae; genus Eucalyptus; species Eucalyptus microcorys. The sequence continues at coordinate 27,083,069 of CM024572.1, forward strand.
TTATTGCACCGATCATTTGATCTTTAGTCCAATCAATCTCGAGCTCGAATCAAGCTCATGGTCCATGGCCGTGATTTTAGCTGGAAGATGAAGCGTGCTCATGCACTCAAGTCCAATCCAAGTAGATGAACAAACTTTGACACGATCACATTGTTGGGAACTTTTCTTTTTGGGCTTGGGGAACTTGTGGGAGCGAAACCACAAGTATAATTTAATTGTTTCTAGCATAAAACAGAAAAACTTGGGAGAAAAAGAAAAACCATGCCTCAAAATGGACATTAAGGGTGCGCATGGTAACATTTCTATTCCGGGGAACTATTTCTTTTCAGAAATAGTTTTTTTCTAAATCTATTCCGGGAATAATTTCTGAGTAAAATAAGGTATTTCGTAATTATACAAAATTTCTATTTTTGGAATAGAAAAAGAATAGAAATGTGTTTGATAAAAATTTATAAATTTTTATATTTATTTGTTTTTTCTTCTTACTCACAAACCGCCGACCGCCGATCGCCGCCGCATGATCGCCACACGATCACTGTACGATTGCCACACGACCGCCGCACGACCGCCAACTGTCGCCGCAGGATTGCAGCCCACAGCCCACTGGCCATGGGAGAGGGCAGTGGCCGGTGAGCTATGGGCGGTGGTCCTATGGCAATGGTTCGCAGCGATGGTCAACGGTCGAGCGGCGGCAGGTGACGATCGTGCGGCGGCAGCCTGCCGACGGACGGTGGTGGTCGTCACCGGTGTGTCTTTGTGGGCAGCGATCGGTGGGCTACGGGCGGTGGCAACTGTCGCCGGCAATTGCCAACGATTGCCTACCAATGGTGGCCACGGGCGGCAGGAGGTGGCCGACGATTGGCAGGCGGCCGGTGGTGGCCGCAACAAGGAAGAAGAACAAAAGAAAAATAGAAAAGAACAAAAAAACTTATTTCTAGAAATTGTTCTCGGGAACAAGAAGTTACATTTTTTTGTTTCTTGTTTCTGTTCCAAATCTATTCCCAGCTATTTTTCTATTCCGGGGAATAGAAAAATAAGTTGGCGTTACCAAACAGATTTCTGTTTCTCTTTTGTTCCGAGGAACAAAAGAACAGAAATCGGAAGAAATAGAAACGTTACCATGCAGGCCCTAAGATTTGCGAATTGGCTTGGGCGACATTTTTCACTGTAATCTACTTCGTTCCATACCGCTTTGGCTCTTAATGTCAACACAAAGATGGGAGGTTGTCTCAATAAACTCAAGAATAAGAAGAAAAAAAACAATTTTCGGGATATTTTCCGTATGTTAACTGAAGAACATAGTTCAATAAGTTACCCACATGTGGATCTACAACGAGCACGTCGGGCGGGGGTGGCGGAAAATACATCACCTATTAGTTTAATTTCCGAAATGTAACATGAAAAATCTCAATACAAAAAAGAATTCATTCTTTTCAATCATTCAAATGTATTCATAGGACAATTTTTGTTGATAGAAAAATAATTATATAAATGAGTATTCTGCCTATATCTAGCTTTCACAGTACCTTGCCGATATCCACTTAGTACTGATATCCGGCTGTGGTTGTAATGGGCTTCCCAATTACATGAGGTTCTTTGGTTATATCAGACTTTATGCTGATATTCAACTTCACTCTAGCTTTTATCTTATGTTCTTCGCGAGCATATTGACAATCGTGACTCTACTTCACTATTTACCTATTCATGGTACTTTCCAAACTTTACCGAACTCTCTATTCTAGTCTTGCTCACCTTCTACTCAGATACCTCCGGCTTGTAAATACCTCTACTTCCAATGCCTTGTTCACCATTGATAGTAGAGTACTCCTCATCTTTAGACGATCTCGTTAGGATATCATTTGAATAATGGCTTGTGCATTTGCGCAGTATTCTAGGAGATGGTCAGTGAGTTGCATTTGAATGAGTAAGTTTAGTAGATTTTCGTGATGACGAACACTGGAGAAGGAAAATATAGGTGCCCAGAAAAGTGAAATGAAAATGAAAAACCAAGAAGAAATAGCAAAAGGAGAAGGGAAAAGATAAGAAGATGGGTTTATCTTAATAACTCGGGCTAGTTTTGTTTTTCTAGGGAATCTGGGCTTAAGTGAATCTCGATGGATTGGGTATAATTTGACGGAGGGGGCCCGATTTGTTTTGAAGGAGGCATTTGGTTATTAATAGGTTGGGCTTAGTGTCATGGTCCATGAATCTTCCGTACTCGTGACACTTGTGAGTGGTGTTTGGAATTATCAAGTGAAAAATGAGGATGCAAAGGGGACGAACACAATTAGTCCGTGAGAGTGGTTTCAGGATGAGTTGGTGCTAGGAGTTCTAGGATAGAAGGATTATATTACTTAAAAGCTCTTAAAAAGGAATTGGCCTCCCGTGCACAAACTGGTCAGAAGCTAATGCCGTTCTCTTAATGAGACCATGGCAGGCCGAAACTAGTTGTTGAGCTTAAAAGAGATCTGCTAACTCACACGATATACTAGATGCCCAAGTTAAGCTGGACGTGATGCAATTTCGTCTAAGGAAGCTATTCGCCGTTTGTTCTTTGGAACAACTATGGAACAAGGGCCGGCCTAATGAATTCCACTCACCAAGCGCCACATGGGTCATTCCGTGACCAAGGAACTCTCAGCCTGTGATATTAGCATGGTGTGCTAGTTTATGGCTTACTGTGTTTTAAAAAGGGGGCTTGATATAAAACCCCAACCATGTGCATGACCTGAATTTGCAGTGGCCCAGACCCAGGAACCCGGGTTACAATTCATGTTCAGACCAGGCCCAAGGGCCCAGCCCAAGTCTTCACTTTCCAGAAATAATAAAAATAAATTTTTTTAAAAATTCGCAAAAAATTTGAAAAATGGTTAGAAACAGAGAAACCTTGATTAGGTTGCTAAGTTTTAGCACTTAATTTAGTTTTGTTTCAGTTAGTTAGTAGACATATAGTTTAGGAATTTTAGTGTTTACCTTTGATTTAGTTTAGGTTTAGATAGATTAATCTAGACAAGGAATTAGACTCATGTTGAATTTATCTCGTGGAGGTTGCTGTATGGAGATTAAAAACAAGGCCCTATTATATCTTTGACTGACTCATATTAGTTTACTTTATTGCACTTAATCTTTTACTTGTTCTTGTAGTAATGTTCTTGTCAAGTTTGTTGCGATTCTTTCATATTGCTTATGGTAAGGTTACACCTTGAAATCATAATAAACATACTAGCATTGCATGGGCACTTAGTGGAAAATTTAATTGGAAAAAAGATTGCATGTGACACTTGGTAGTCAAATAATCAAATTTGGGTACTAAAAGGGCATTAGTTGAATGACTAGTGTAATCAACTCTTCATACCTAGATCTTTAGTTACATAGAAAGTAAGATCCCTCCCATATCTCTTGGTTCATAGCGAACCAAACAAGTTAGTAGCGACTCTTTCAAATATAATTTTTATAATTAATCAAAACTAAAACGAAAATCCCAAATGTCACGTGAGATAAGAATTTGGAAAAACGTGCGCCAATTGAGGATTGTTGGTCCACCTTTGACATTATCTCTAAACTCGTCTTCCCTTATGCGGTAATGTCACGACAAGGAACACAACCCATTATAAGCCCAATATATCTTCTTAGTTGCTCAACGTGGGACTTGCCTGCATCATCATATCCATAGTGCAAAAACTACTAAGATCAATTTATGGCTTTTCAAAATACTGAAAGTTTCTAATTTTTTCATGTGGAAGTATGCATTATTTAAAGAGACAGAATTTTCTTTGGGGTGCATATAGAAAACTAGAAGATTTAAAGGTATTCCACTTGGTCAAAAACAAACTTCATGCGCATAGAATATTGAGAAAATTACCAAAAAGTCATAAACCTTCTACAATTATTCTCCATCAGTCAATCCGACCAAAATTGGTTGGCCAGCATCGACGTGGTAGCCGGCCAGCGCCAGCAAGCATTTTTTAATAATATTTTATTTTATTAAATTTTTTATTAAATTTTTTTTCCTTTTTCCTCTTTTTTTTTTTTTTTTACCTCCTCTAGGCTGGCCGGTAGTCTGACTGAGGCGATTCGGCGGGGCGAGCCCTTGCCGGATTTGGCTAGGAGGCCTCGCTAAATGTGACGGCGAGCCCCCCTCGCCGGATCTGGCGAGGGCTCACCTCACCTGGCGACCGGGAGGCAAGCCCCCGCTAGATCCAGCGAGGACTCACTACTCGCTCCACCGAGTTGGGTGACGGCATCAACGAAGTGCTTGTGGAGATCGGTCGTCCAGTGGAGCCATGGCTTGGGATCGGAGGTCAGCACGAGGCACGAGGCACGAGTCCCCTCGGTGCCGGGCCCGCCGCCGCTGAAGTCGTCGGGGCCAATGAGCCCCTCATGGGGCTAGATCAGCCTTGGGAACATCAAACCCCTAAAATCCTAAGCAAAAAGGCCAACCCACCCACCGCCGCCGGACCAGACCGCCTAGCCGGCAAAACCACCCCCAGAAAAAGCTCTAACCACCGGTGAGGGGGGCTCGCCGAAACCCTGCCGAATCTAGCGAGGTGATTCGACGGGGCAAGCCCCCACCGAATTTGGCGAGGGCTCGCCTCGCGGTTGCCAGGCGAGGCGAGCCCTCACCAGTTCTAGCGAGGGGGGCTCATCGTCGCGTCTGGCGAGGCCTCCTCGCCAGATCCAGCGGGGGCTCGATCGCCCCGCTGGATCACCTCAGTCCGGCAATCAACCAGCCTGGTCAGTCGCCGGAGCCAAATGAAGGAGGAGGGAGGAGGGAAAAAAAAGAGGAAAAAGGAAAAAAAAAATTAATAAAATTTTATAAAAAATAAAATATTATTAAAAAATGCTTGCCGGCACCAGCCGACTACCACGCGGCGTCGGCTGGATGGACTGATCGGGAATAATTGTAAAATGTTTATGACTCAATTGGTCAAAAAAATAAGTTTATGATTGAATTAGCACAATTATAATATGTTTAAGACTTTTTTGGCACAATTTATCCAAGCAGGAGTTGAGACATATGTCTTCATAGAAATCATTCTTACAAAAGAGAAAATGAAGAAGTATATCCGATATCAGGAAACTAATCGAACGTACACCGTATGTCACAAACAAACCCTGGCAAGATAGAGATGATATAACTGTAGCAAGAAGGAAAAGTGTACCCCGTTCCTTGACCGACACGTTTGCACGGAATCATTGACCGATCGAAAGCAATGTAGCTTTATATTTAATCGCACATCGCGAACAGTAGATCCAAATGGTCCGTGTCCCCATCGGTGGCAAGACGATGAAAACTATCTAGTCTGCCTCTAGTCGCCAAAACCACTACAGTCTCCTCAAAGTCCCAGTAAAGGACAAGCAAGTGCCAATAGATAGACTCGGATCACACACGAAACCATAGTGATGTTTTGTGGTACGATATCAACAATGTCCTTATCGAAACATGAATCAATATGAAAATCAATTTTAAAAAATGTTGAGGATCATTTATTAATTCTTGAATAGGAAACATAGTCGGATAAGCTCAAGCTATCCTCACTTGAGGTTGTGCGGCAATGGGTTGCCGACACTATATCTTGCTCATTGGAAATTGGATCTAGCATCACGGGCGACATCACGCAAGATGGAAAATGATGAGGGCATTTTCAAAATTTCATAAGTTTAATGAGGGCAAAATTGGAATATATATATTAGCATTTCGTAAAATGCTAAAGTCAAAAGCTTTTATGGATCTACCGTAGGCTAAAAAACTTTGGAAATGTAATGTATATCTCCAAGGCTCTCCAAGAAAATTTGCAAGGCATTTGGCAAAGTGATAACCAAATGCAGCCTTACTAATAGAGAACTTACTCTAATACCATTTGTAATGATTCGGTTTGTTCTATGCAAGCCACAACTTATAAAAAGAATACTCGGGATAGTTGGACGTGGGTCATTTACCTGGGGAACAATTCATAGGCCTTTTCCCTACAAGCCCATCAAAGACAGATAACGTATTTTAAAGCATTATGAAACAAGCAATTATTTTCTGGTTTTTGTTCTTATCAGTAGTCTATACTTTGTATTCAAGTAAAATAATCGAAACCAAAAAACCTGGGTGATAGTGATACATATCCTAGACGATAATATCGTTTTTTCAAGTCATATTTCAAAACCAAATGTGTCTCACAATTAGTCATGATTACCTGTGTTGGGAGAGAAATACCATATCATGAATCATGGTATAATGCAGATTTCGTTTCCAAGGAAACCGTACCATGAAACCGATTGCTTCAGAAGCATTCGAAAGCAAACATTCACGAGCCTTGTGAATAAGATGATTGTAATCTCTCAAACCCTTCTCTTCCTCTCTCTCCTCTATGAACCTTTCTTTGTCTCTTCCACTTCTGAAGGGAAAAAATCTGACCCAAATCTTTTTTCCCCCTCCTAGTTGCTTTTCTTTTTGTTCCTTTCCTTACTCTCCCGATTTAATTTTAGATTTGGAAGTTTTGCTCTTCGGATCTTACATTTAGGAGCTTTTGCCTCCAATCTAATTCTAACTTTTGACGTTTTAATGAATAAGTACTCTGTCTTTAGTATCAAACATATTCACAGTAGTTTCAATGTCGAATCTATGCTTGTTTGAGGTGTTTTAGTTAACAAGTTTGGCGCTTCGTATTATCTATAAGGCTCGATCCCATAGATGTCGGATTTAAACTTCTTCAATATATTTATGTTGTCTCCATATCTTGTCATTCACTATAGCTTCTTCAACATCAGGGCTCATTATGTTGTCCCCTGAATCTTGATATTGAATGGAAATTTCTTTTGACAAAAAAAAAAAGAGAGAGAGAGAATAAGATGATTGTAATCGAGAGTTGAATCGATTAATATTCAATTTTGTGTTTGTGATGTTGAGGAACCATCCCACGCCACTGACTCAATCGTGGATGGAATTAATTACGGAGCACGAAACATCATACTTTGACTACCAAATGCTCTGTTTTGCCTGAGAATTTCTATGGAAAATCCAAATGTGGGAGCTTCGATTCTCTCTCTAAATTAGATAGTAGTTACTGAGATTTAAAGTCAATTGTATATCTGCAATTACTTATGCACTCTTAAGTTTTTAAGAACTTGTCACAAATACTTAAAACTCTAAATACATCGAGCATAATAAGATATTACTCTGGCAAGTCACATATTGCGCACTAAACTCTATGAGCCGACATACAATGGACGTCTAGAGCCTGATTACCGACAAGGTTTTGGTTTAGAATCTCCAATTAAACCATTGCAGTTACGTGCGGCATCTCTAAAATGTGTGAGACAGAGGTAATTAACCACAGATGGAATAGTACACTCTAATCGCTGGTGAAAGTTCGAAACTAAATGGAGCAGCAACTACTAATTTCAGCAAGAGATACGATAAGGTCACCAACACCAATCACCAATGATGTTTCCCATCATTTCTCAAAAAGAAAAAAAGAAAAAAAAGAGGGTATCTTTTTGTCGCCTTGCAAAGATTGGCATGAATTTGGAGAGGGTCCTTGAACTCTGATAAGTCACTCTAGCCGCGCTCTGGCATATCCGTCTCACGGTTGGCTCATCGGATAAGATTCATTTTGATCAAATCATTGCACCGACCATTTGAGACGAGTCTGATCAACTCAAGCTCGAATTGAGCTCTACATGTTGCCGACGAAATAATTGCTCGAATCCAGGCATGGTCAAGGCCGTGGTTTTGGCCGGAAGACAAAGTGTCAGTTATTCCATTCAGCTCTATCTTAGCTTTCGTTTTTTTTTTTCCTCGCGAATTGAATTATTTGGATTAAAAAAAACAATCGCTTATATGATTTACAAAAATGAATCAATAAAAACATTATCATCGTCTATAAAAATATTTAAACATAATTTGTTGTCAAATAATAAAAATATTTTTCATCGATTAATTAGTTTAAGCTATTGTTCTTTTAAAAATATATTTTCGAAATTATTTATTTTTGGCGAAACAAATAAATCCTTAAAATATGAATAAATTTTGGGACGATCGCATTATTCGCATCATTTTCTATATGCTAAGATAGTGGGATCCACACGGAACATCTCTCGAGACCCATCATTTTGAATTATCAAGACTTAATTTAGTATATGTATTTTATCTTCATAATTTGTTAAATGTTTATTGGCATATAGAGCTAAAAGAGGAGGAAGAAGAAAAACTGGTACACACATGTTACATTTACCGAAACTAATAATATTACAGAAAAGTAAATATTTTAATGCGGCATTAGTGTACCAATTTGGGATTTTTATGATATGAAAATTAGCGTGCGATACCACCGCCCGCGGTGGCGCAGCTAGCTTCGAGCTTTCTCCCCCTCACGAAGGGAAGGAATTCGAATCCTAGAGGCGTTGCATTCGCATGACTCACCCGCAGTTGGGTCTGTGGTGGTGGCTCAGTTCGCTCTGGATTTACGACGCCGGCTGTCGGCTGTACGGTGGTTCCCGGGTCATAAAAAAAAAAAAAATTAGCGTGCGATAAATGTGGCACAAGTGGACCATATTGAAATTCTTTTATATTACGAAAATTAATTTGGGGTAACTATTGCACAACTATATCAATTTAAGATTTCAATGGTATTAGGTCAAACAAAAACTATGCCTTAAAAGTTATCGTCGTGTGAAATGGCTGTGTGAACTCGTCACTCCAATCAACTAAATTGGATTTTTTTAGAGTCTTTATTAATTTATTTTTTTTGTTATTTGCCCTCACTCCTCTCTCTCTCTCTTTCTCTCTCTCTGTTCATCCCCAGGCACTATGCTGAACCACCTTCCCTGTCCGTTGTTGCTTGTCGTCGCCACCTTTGAGGACACGAGCACTGCTCGCTGACCAAATGCTGTCGCTGCTACAGGTGATTGCCATTTCCCTTGATCTCGACTGCCACCTCATCTCTGCAATTGCCACCACCTCCCCATCGCCACTGATCTCCAACACCACCACGCGTCTGCGCTGCTAATTTCCACCCCGTAGCCCTGGATCCTCTTCGTTGTCGGTTTGACGTTCTCTTTCTGTGAAATTTAGTTGAGAGAGAGAGAGGGGGGGTGGCCTTGGCTATTGGAAAATAGTGGAGGCTTACGCTGCCGGCAGAAGCAGCTGCAGCAGTGGCGGCTTGCATGGTGTTAGGGCATGGTGTGCAGTTAGGGTTTCAAAGGTAAATTTTGGAAGGAGGAGTTATCCTGTGCAACCTCATGGCCATCAAAGTTGAAGGAAGATACCGACTTCAAGGCATCGACCATCGAAGGCGTCTAATTGAGTGAAGAACAATATTATGGCGGCTAGGTTTGCGCCACCCATTCAAGGAATAAATGTTAAATGTAAGTTTTTCTTCCTAAAGTTAAGCAAATCCTAAATTATATAATGGCAATAAAAAAATAATAATAATCGAATAGCCATGTTTTCTTCCACCAGTTAGATATACAATTTAATTTGCATCATCAGCATAATTTTAACATGACATTTGCTAAAGTTTTTTAGATAATTCAGTCAGTACTCCAACATATATTTTGTTATTATGTATGGCTAAATAAGGAGAGGTTCCCTTTTGGTATCTTTTAATCTCGACTGGTCAATATAGAGGCACACAAATTCCTGTCCACGTGCTTTAAGGCTGTATCTATAGAGTGACAGATGAAAAGCATTAAGATTAATCTGAGTAGAAAGGCAATTTGAAGATAATATATATCGCGTTTAAACTATCATCTTAATTACTCAGTCAACTTCTTGTGAGTTCACTTTGTTATCAGGACGTACTTATACAATGCATGGTATAGGTTGATTTCAGGCACCCTACGGTTTTTCATCAAGGTTCCGAATTATCTCTCTCCACCATCATGAGAGGGTGTTTAATTTTCCACTGGTTTTTCCCCTTTTCAACAGCAACAATGGGTGGATAGGGAGATGAGGAGAAGTACATGACTGGAAGGACAGACGGGACTATACTACACACAGATATATGATCTATATCTACCCACGTACATAATTTTAACTATTTCTGTTCCAATTCGTCCTTTTCAAAATCAATCATAGAAAATAACAAGAAGACGAATAAGAACTCTCACGAATTCGCCTTATAAACTTCCCATTCAGCATTTCTTTTTTCCAACGATGGCTGAGGACGACAAGATATTTTGTAGAACACTGGCTTCGCAAGGAATGACCAGCACACCCTTTTGACTGAAACCAAACTCGACTTCAGCTGCATCGAGCAACTTCACAAATGGAGGATGCGCCAAATACTCAAGCGCAACCGAGAACTTCTCGGGCTTGCTGTTGCCATCTATTGCGACCACAGAGAAGCAACCGTCCTTCACATGCCCTCGTTCTTTCCCAGCAGGTTCCCTCGCAGTGTGGTTGGTTCTTCTAATGGCGATGACCCTGAGAAGATAAAGAACTTCCCTCTGCAAACGCTTCACTACATGCCTTGCCCTCATCTTAGAGATCACACTATATAAGTTTTGGATCTGCTCGAATATTGGAGAGAGCGATGATCTTTGTTTCTTCCTGGTTTGGGTGATAAAACTTCTAGGGTAGTGGGAGGTTTAAATAAGGAAGCAGGCTAGGCCAGTTGAAGGGAGCTTGTCGGATGATGAATGCATGCGAGGAAGTGTTTCTAGGTATCTTAGGAACTGTCACGTCTACTTTTCTCGATAGGTTGCTGTTGGTCTCCCAACATGGTCTTTAGTACCATAGAGAGATATAATTGCGTGACAACTTTTAACCTATTATGAAAATAACAATCTATTCTAGATACCAAATCACAAACAATTAAAAATTGTTGTAGGACTCACTTTCAAGAATTTGTAACTCATAACAGATTTCAACTTTACTAAGTCCAAGTTCACTGAACATGCAATGCCGGGGAGTCAGAGGAGGATTGTATAGTCTTGTATCTCGAATATGATGAAGCAACTATGTTGGTAGTGCCAAAGTGAAAGAAAAAAACAAGCCAAAAAAAAAGGAAAAATAAATAAATAAATTCAATTTTTTTAAAGAATTACAAAAATTTTCACGTTGGCATCGGCATTTTCATATAGGATGACCAGCATCCATGTTAGTAATTCTAGTTAAAATTGACCGAGAAGACCTAATTAGCAAATTATTAAAAGGTTTAATATTGAATTTGTCAAATTAAAAGGTTTAGGACTGAAAGATGAAATAAATTTAAGTCTTTTTTGGTAATTTTCTGAAGGTTTATGTGGTAACTACTACAACTTTGGCTGAAACGGGGCTTTTGCTGTATTAGCTATTATTATAAACACAGACTCTATAATGGACATTCTAGTAATGAACTTATATCGTAATAGTCACTATTGCAACTAAACCGTTGTTAGTAATTCGGGCATAAGTTTATTTAAAAAGACTTATGACATGAAACTAGATTAATGTGACATCAAATGCATATATCTTTTCCAATCACGTATAAATTTATTATATAAGAGAACAAAAACCACCTTAACAAGTATTGGAACAAAGTGAACCCTATAGTTCTAACGGCAAAGATAACACTTGAACCTTCAAGCGAGTTTTGCATTCGTCGGACAAGATCCTCCATCATTCTCCCCCGGTTGAAAAGGACTTGCCCTAAAACCGACCTCATGCTTACCATATACACAAGGACAAAGACAATAAATAATCAAGCACTGAATGTTGTCAAGACTCCTCAGTCGTTGGGCAACTACATCTTCCAAGTCTGTTTTCATCAACTCTCTGTAACTTCCGGTGTGATTTTTTGACATACCGACAAGAGACTCAGTCCTTAAGACTCATTCGATAGGCTGCCTTGCTTGAGATAGAACTACCAGACAGAAAATTTATACAATGTCGAACTTCTCTCGTTAGAGAAAAACCAAATGAGATTTCATCGAGCATAACATTACTCCTCCAGCGAAGGCTGCAGCACATTTCAAATTCCCGCTTTGCTTCAATCTTTTACACTATGACAAGAGTATAAGCTTTACTAGCATCCTCTGTTGCTCTCGAAGAATGAAACTTGGAAAGAAGATTACTTCCCACCCATTGGGTTAGAGATACTTTGAATTCAGTTATAATATCATGTTGCCTTAGATATTCTTATAAAGCCTGTAAATTTTACACAAAAAAAAAATGTTAAAGATATTTAAGATACTTCTCTTGATTTTCCCTATCTCTTGTGATAATGCATATATCTCAAAGAATCTTCATATCTCCCTTGGATTGTGCATATAAATAATTAATATGTTACCTATAATTTACATATGCTTAATTGATATATTATCTATAAATAGACTTATGTGCTATTTATTAGACATCGAAATATACTAAAGTTTCACATTTCTTTCTTCCACATTAATTCTTATCTTGGTAGCGAAGCATATAATTGTCATTGTCAAGCTAATGTGAGATATTTCAACACTCTCTCATGTGCAAGCCGAATTAGGAGCAACACATAGAAATTTGACTAACGAAGACGTCCACTTGCAAAAGGGGCAAAACTTGGCTCTGATACCAAGATAAGAAACAATGCGGATGAGAAAAATGTGAAATTTTTGTATATACTGATGTGTTCTAATAAATAGTATCAAAATTTTATTAGATGACTATCTATATCATATATCAATGAAGGATATGCACAATCAAGGGAGATATGAAAAATCTCTTAAATACGTGCATTATCATTAGAGATGTGGAAAATCAAATAAAATATTCTAAATCTTATTAGGAAATATCAACATCCACTCAAATTCAAGGTGACGCGGAAGAAGTGAACTTGAGTTGGTTTAAAATATCCAAAAAATGCCTAGGTGGATTGCCGAAAATAGTTCGGTATGCTCGAGAGAAAACCGTCTGACGACGTGGTTGCTTACATGGCTATTGTGTGTTATCATGATGCTATGTTTATTAGGAGGCCGCTGTCGCACGGGAGGTTGTCATCGTGGTGGGAGGTTGTCGTGGCCGCGTTCATATTACACCACAGCAGAACAAGTTGACATGCTATCGGACACGATGGATAATGTTGAGGATTGGTGTTAAGAGATGGATATTAGCAGTTACTGAAAAAGAAAAAGGCACGAGATAACATGTGTGCTCCGGGTGTGCACTGGGTGAACCTCATAATAAGCTCTAATACCAAGTTAAAAAATAATTTAAAAAAGAGAAATGTGAATTTTTTGTATATTTCAATTTGTTCTAATGAAGAGTGCATGAGTCTATTTATAGATTTTATAAAATGACTATCAACAGAACATATCAATCAAAGATAGGCACAATTAATGGGAGATATGAAAATTTTCCTAAATATATGAAAAATCAACAGAAATATACTAAATATGTCTAACGCTTTGACTAGCCTTGAGAACTTGCTTCATCGTGCAAGGGCCTAGCTTGAGCTTCAAGCGGATAGGTGCTTTGAAGCTATCATAAATTGCCTTACGATAAAATAACGATGAAACATGATCTTTATTATTTTTGCCAGCAGAAATAGAAATCAAGGATCGATTATTTGCTTTTACCCAATTTCCTTTCTTCAAGCCAAGATTGTTTGTAAGAAAGTGCATGCTCCTCCAGCTTGAGATGCAATTTGTCTATCATGTTCGCAGCCATAAGATTCTCTTAACTTCCATTATAAACGATAACGTCGCATGCCTTTCCAAGGGAAGTGTATAGAGTCTGGATAATGTTGTTGTAAAGCCAATTCTTGTCGTCGAGATGAATAGCGTTCCAGTTTCTGTGAATGACCCGTGCTCTCCTGCATCCCAGAAAGTGAGGACATCTTCACTTCTTGAATCTTCTTGAAATTTGATGGAATTTCGTAAATGACAGTAAACTTTCATTCCACAGCCCATCCTTACTTGGACTGTGTTTTTGCTGATTTATTCACAGCCTAGTGGTTGGATCGAGTCGGATTGATGATATGGCAAAAAGGCTGGTCATAACACAGTAGAAGTTGTAAATCTTATACATGGAGCGTAACTGCGTTCAAAACTTTTCAGTTGATATAATTGAGTCTTTAACTTTTTTAAAAGGTGCAACCAAATCCTTTTGATAAACGGCATGAGTAATACTCACTTGAAAATAGCATGCATGGCAACCTTATGGCATTTTTTGTTGTAGAATTAGGATTTGATTGTAATTACAACAATTGATTGAACAATTGAAAGGTTTAGAGCGTGATTGCACCTATCCACAAACGTTTAGAACTTGATTAAAATTTAAATTTTTTTAAAAAAAATGGATTGGGACAATGCTTTCTCCGCAAATTATTTCCTATGACCTATGCTCATATACAACGTGTGGGTAAACCTTTTCATCTATTGGTCAAAAAAGAAAACCAAGTCACTAATGCTAGCTTCTACCTTAGAAGGATAAGGTGGTTAGCCCAACCTTTTCTTGGGCGGGCTTGTCTTGTGGCCTTCCAGCTCTTGGACCAAACCCATCCAAAAGTCCACTTCTAGAAACATTTGCGCCGGCCACGCTTAGGCGTGCTTTTGTTGCTGACGACCTGTCTTCCTTCATTTTTCTTACACCTTGTACTCGGCCGGTTGATGCCCACGACCTGATTTTGCTTGTCCTCTTCACGACATCGTCATCGCCTCCGTCGGTCCATCTTCTTTGGTGGTTCGTTCATAGCTAAGAATGGGCCGTCGTCACTAATGAAATGCTATATTACAATTACACTCTGCATAAAAGATGCATTCCTTCATGTCCTTAACAAAAACAGTACAGGAAGTTGTCATTATCTTCTATAAGACACGACCACAAGTTTTTCCGAAGCTACAAGATCCCTTCAAACAGGGGTCAGTATCTTTGCTGTTCCAACAATTATGTGAAGAAAACAATTTCTTATCGTTAGAGATTGCTCCACGAGAGAACAACTAGAAGGGAATGAAACCTGCAACAGACGGACCTCCCCAAGATCAAGACATCCTCGGGTTCCTTGTCTGCAATTGTTTTGATTAGAACTCCCGTTTCTTATTTATATTTCAAGTGTTTATATGGCCAATGTACATATGTGTGTATTCTATTCGTTTAAAAGACTTTGCTAGGCTGCAGCCTCTTGACTCCCTCACACCCAACTGCCTACAATATCGATGGACCCAGTACCCAACTACCTGGCAAACTTCATACTGGTGGAAGCATATTCGCATGTATAGTCTCTTCATCTCGGTCTAAAAGTTACCCCATGAGCGGGCGAATTCAGGTCGCGCCTGGTGTGTTATCTTCGTTATTGTCAGAAGAAAGAAGCCATGTCGTGTCCTATTACGATAATCTTGATATACCTATGCTGAGATATGCACAATTCTTGTGAGATATGTAGCATCATTTCTTCGGTGAGATTGAGGGTTCCGGACCACGTCGCCACCGTCACCTCCTAACAGTATTTCGAATGTCTAGTGTCGAACAAATAATGTCTCAAATATTGATGCTGAATAGAGGAATGTCTTAAAAGAATGCATTGTAAAATGAATGGTAGAGAGACATATTGTAAGGTTAGAGGCATTTCACCGTACTATATATATATATAATATTAAATCGGTCTCTCTGATAACAAATTTTGCTTCGTACGATCTGTCGCATGACTGATTAAATAACAGGACGAGAAGCAATAAAAAAATGTACTCTACACGAATTGTTATGACTGTCTACCAAACATGTTAACGTCACGTTTGATGAAATCAGAATTCAGATGATGTCTTTTCAAAAGTAAGTCTTAAGCTACAACGAATTATCGTTTCCTAGATACTGTGAGAATTGTTTTCATCAAGCGATGCCTATATTAAATTACAAAATGGACTGTCATCAGTGTGAAAAGAAGATTCATGGGGAGAATCAGCAGATGGGACCGCTAAAAAGTCAGAACCTACCCCAGGTGGAAGAAGTATCGTGCCTAATGATGGTCCAAAACAGCAGCGCAATCCGGATCTTTGAGGCTTATAATATGTTCCTCAGTAGTTATGCAGAACAATCTGGATCTTTGAGACTTATAATATGTTCCTCAGTAGTTATGGAGAACGCAAGCACATCCAAGGGAAGAGTTCAAGCACAAAGGTTCATCCATTTACAGACTACCTCTTGAACTTTTGAGTACTTAATGCGTCAATGAATTTGCATCGATCAAACTATGGACGATGATCCAATGAGGCGACTGGTTCTGTAATCCATCTTGGAATGTGTATCTTTATCTCCTATGTTTCTCTATATCTTTTTGGTAGTGATTGCTAGGTTACAAACCACATTGGTATTAACTATTCATGAAAATAAATCCCATAGAAATGGAAGGAAATTGAAAAGAGAAAAAAAAAAAAAAAAAAAAGGGTTCAAGGTGGGTTTGGTACGCATCAGTACCCGACTTTGGATTCTCCCACACTATATGACTAGTTCAAGTTCCGATGGCAATTTTAGAGGAAAAAAAGCTTCTGCCACGGCCAAACAAAGCCTCCACCAGATGAACTCACCAATCGGATATGGCTTGCTTAATATTTACTTTAAAAATTAGCAACTGATTGATTTAGGTGGCTCTTCTTCTTCTTCTTCAATTATTTTATTTTATTTTATTTCCTATGGGTACCTCTTTATTTTACTGGTTTGCGGAGGTTTATGATACTCGGATACCTCCATCACACGCTAGCGGCCCCAGTATACCACTCAACAAAATAATAATAATAATAATAATAATAATAATAATAAAGGAATCCAAGGGCGGCCATCCAAGAAGAGAAATAATCATTTGACCACTTTTAATAATTTGAGCTTACATGTTTGTCGCACGATATCAAGCTAGTACATAGCTCATAATAGTACCATTAGCATCGTTTAGATTGTGGCAGTTCAATGTGAGGAGCTCTTTTGCCGCCTGCAGTAATGTTGACGTAGTCGTATCAATTGGTCACCCTATTTCTTCTCTAGTCGGGAAAAATTCCCTTTTCTTGCTAGATAAAGTTATAATCAAAATCAATGCATGTGCATATATTGGTAAACATATTTCTACATGAATTTATTTTCCTTACGTTATTAGTGCCGGCTATTTGCACGTGTTTTTTTTCCCCCTATTAACCATTGAGTGTCGAAAATATTGAATAAAATGTGTAGAAGCTTCTAGTAAGGTACAGCCTGGTTTTTTTCTTTTTTTTCGGTCTGAAGGTACAGCCTGGTTGAATAATTTATTTCGTAGGAAAGAGAACAAGAAAGTGGGTTAGTCGTAACCGTACAGCTTAGGACCGGTGATTGTGGCCCCGGGGGTGCAAAGTTATTCAACTCGTGACATGGTTTTGAGATGTGTGTTTATGACTATTGAAAATTGAGCAGAATAAGATGCAATAAAGTTTTGACCACCTCCTCTTCCTCTTCGATAAGGCGATATTGAATAGTTGATACAGTTATCCACGACATCTAAATGGTCGGGCGTGTCAATCGACTAATATATTGCACATAAAATAACATGTCACCCATAATTATCTGTATCTTAAAAGGTTGAAATCTGCGATTCCTCATAATTTCTTTCTATACATTCTTCATTATTTTTTTTTTATGGGTCTTGGTTTGCCACAATTTTTTTTATCCACACCACACGTTTGGCTCGAAATCATGAAGCTCTCATTGCCCTCCCAACCTTCGTGTGAGGGGGAATAGAGTCTTGAGTTACAAAATATATTGCGCCTGCTACTCTCTAAGAAACTGTTAGACAACAGATTGTATCATGTAACCTAATAATAGCTAAGAAATACATTTGTTCCCAAATTGACAATTATTCCTCGTTGTTGGCATGTATACCGTATTGGATATCTAAATAACATTTGTTCATTAAAATTGTCTCTCTAAGCTCATATTCCGACTCCATTGATCTACTAAAATACTCAAATTGTATGATAAAAAAATGTAATGTCATAATCATCATAATATATTGACATCAATATCCATACGATTAGATAGCATGATAATTAATTTGAAAAAGATCCCGTGAAAGGATCATGTGCGGTGACATCTCTCT
Organism: Eucalyptus microcorys; assembly: GCA_014182515.1. Lineage (NCBI taxonomy): Eukaryota > Viridiplantae > Streptophyta > Magnoliopsida > Myrtales > Myrtaceae > Eucalyptus > Eucalyptus microcorys. The sequence continues at coordinate 27,101,074 of CM024572.1, forward strand.
TTTCAAGAATGTTAATGAAATCATGTGCGAGTATCTTTTCGGAGTGAAGATCATTTGGAGAAGAAAATATTTAGCTCTTATTTAGGAAAGAAACTGTGTACCAGAATAGGAAACGAAGCAACCCGGGGAGGGAATAACTGTGAATAGTTGAAACCTTCCCCAGACAAATGAAACGAAATACTCTCTGATGGTCCAAGAAAGCGAATAAAAATTTATATAATATTATATATGAATCTTTTTGTCTTTTTGACTAAACGACGCGCAATAAGAAGGAGAAAAAGTAAAGCCGAAGGATATCCTTGGGTACTGCAAGTGCAAAATCTAGATAAGTAATTCGAAATAGCCCCTCTCAGAAATCCAAGAAGCTCCTAGTATTTTTATTTTAGGTCGGGAAAACGACAGATATATAAATTCACATTATTCTGGTTGTCGGTTGATGTGAAAAAGGAAATGTTCGACAAAACACTTGGAATGCCCAATCTTTGATCAACTCTACTCCGTCAATGACAAAGGTTTTTTTTTTTTCTGATAAACTTAGAAAAGGAAAATTAACATAAGACAGAAAAAATAAAAATAAAAATTGACATTTCTGTTAAAACTATGTTCGTTTCCAGAAAAATCAGATATCAAAAAATATATATTCGCTTTCTTGGACCATCAGATTGGGAATTCTTTCATTTGTCTGGGGAAGGTTTCAACTTTTTACAGTTATTCCCTCCCCGTGTTGCTTCCTTTCCTAATCTGGCACACAGTTTCTTTCCTAAGTAATAGTTAAATATTTTCTTCCCCAAATGATTTTCGCCCTAAAAAGGTATGTGCACATGATTTCATTAACGTTCTCAAAAAGATAAATCGCGTATTTCGTTTCAAGGGATCTTTTGTAAATTAATTAGCTATCACGTTCTATGGTTGTATGGATATTGATATCAATATTTTAGAATGATTAGAACGTTATAATTTTATTATACAATTTGAGTGTTGTATTAGATCACACAGAGTTAGAGTATGAGTTCAGAGAGATGTACTTTATGAACAAAAGTTTATTTAGATCTCCAATTCAATATACGTGCCAACAAAGCAAATTCAATTTTGGAACAAATGCATTTCTTAGCTATTGTTAGGATACATGATATAATTTGCATCATTATCTAACAATTTCTTAGAGACTAGCGTGCAATGAATTTTGTACCTTTAGGACTTTATTCTCCCTCCCATGAAGGCTGGGAGGGCAATAAGAGCTTGATGCTTTCAAGCCAAACATATGTGGTGGGGATGAAAATATTTGTGACAAAGTAGAACCCATAAAAAAAATAATAAAGAATGTATAGAAAGAAATTATAAGGAATCACATATTTTCAACACATCTATCCTCCGTCATTTTTTCTATGAGATTGAGGGTTAAGCCATGAACCTCACATCTCCACCATCACCTCCTAACACTGAGTTGAATGACTAGGGGGACTAAATAAATGTCTAGTTTTCCAAATAAACAGTAAAGAGACGCATTGCAGGATTAGAGGCATTTGACTAAAGAATTATTAAGCCCTTCTTCTTTCGATTCTTTATTGAACATATTATCTAGACAGTCATGTTGTTGCGTCTATATAATTAGAGATGTGTATTGTTATTCCATGCTAAGTACTCTATGAATAACTTAACATATAATTACTTATGTTTGAGGATTTTCTCTCTATCGTCAAATATTAACGTCAAGTATTGACTTTATCTGGTTGTTTCGCTGTCTGATTAAATAAAGGCACGAGAAGATACAGATACACCAACTACTATCGCTGCTTGCATCACGCTTGATCAGATCAGAATTTACATTAGGTATTTTCAAAGGAAAGTCCTGATCCATGACCAATTATATTTTCCTAGACCGTGCGAGAATTGTTTTCACCCAGCAATTGTTGTAATTATGGTTATAATTATGGTTAATGGATCAACGAAAACCAATAAATTAAGATACGTTTTTTCTATTTACGTATCTCTTTTGGATTCATGAATTTCCTCAACTTTTATGTTCACGTATCTATTGAATTCATGAATTTCCTAGATTCATGTATCTTTTAGTTTATGTATTTATAGAGTTCACGAATCTCTTGAATTCACGTATCTCTGGATTCATGAATCTCTTGAATTCATGTATTTCTTGATTCATGAATTTCGTGGATACATGCGTCTATTTAATTCATGTTTTTCTTCTGTACATGAACTAAAAATCTCTATAAATAGATGGGAGCATAGAGCTTCATTATGGTTTTTCGGTTTTGGTTTTCCCGACTCGATTCAAAAAAAAAAAGCTTTGATATACTTTTCTACTCTCCCGATTTTTCTAAGTGTGCTGGTTCAATTGAACGGTTCGACTGAGTCCTGTTTGCATAGTGCTAATTCAAATAGGTTCAAGGTGTTGTATCTTGGGAGGCATAGTTCGTGAATCTGCGGAGCACCATTAGCAAGAACTAATTGCCTTAAGGAGATTCGGATATTCGTACCTCACCTCAAATTTTATGTTATTTTTCAGTGATATCTTATTTTTCTTCTTCTCCAAAATTAGTAAAATGAATTATATTATAAAGTTGTTATCATTTTCTTTACATTGATGTTCTGATTACAACAAACAGTTTGCTTTTTTTGGATTAATTTCCAACATCAATGCCTATAGCAAATTACAAAATAGACTCCCATTGGTAATAAAAGAAGAATCATAGGGAGAATAAGCAAACGGAGTCACTAATAAGTCAGAACCTACCCCAGGTTGGAAAATTATCATGCCTAATGATGGTCCAAAAAAGCACTACAATCTGAATCTTTGAGTTTATAGTATTTTCCTCAGTAATTACACAGAACACAAGCACATCAGAGGCAAGAGTTCAAGTGCAAAGGTTCATTAATTTACGTATTAGCTCTTAATTTCTGAGTGCTTAAAGCATTAATGAATTTGCACAAATCAGATTATATACGACTCTCCGACGAGGTAACTGCTTTTGTAATCCAGCTTGGAACGTGTATCTCATCTCCTACATTTCTCAATTTCTTTTTGGTAGTAATTATTCATGAAAGCAATTCCATATAAATGGAAGAAATGTTGAAGAAAATCAAGAAAAGAGAAAATACATGTATATATGGTGCCTTCTATCGCATCCTTATGTACCCCTTACTTTGCATTCTCCCACACCAAATCGCTCCCCGAATGTGTTCGAAAAGACAATTCTGCCAGAAAGCAATTTTTTAGGGGGAAAGCTTCTGCCACAGCCAAACAAAACCTCCACCAGATGAACTCAAAATCAGATATTACTTGCTCAATGTTTATAGTCACCACTGTTTTTTTTTTTTCTCTTTCCTTGTCTTTAATTAGTTTAATTTATTTTTTCTCTTGGGTTTGTCTTGATTTTACTGGTTTGTGGAGGTTTATGCTACTTGGTTACCTCCATCACACCCTAGCTACCTCAGCATATCACTTCCCTAAAGAAATGGATTTAGTCAGTGGCTAAGTGGAGAAAAAATAATTGGAAATACTCTTTTTGTCTTTTCTTTTCGAAATTTAAACTTAATAAGATATAATTGGGATGAAAAATCCATAAACTAATTGGTTGAATTTAGACCACGTGGCGAATTCGTGCCACGATCTTTACGAAAACTAGTTAGCTGCATCCTTATTCATGAATCTATTATTTAAAGGGAAAAAGCAAATTTTTATATAATACACAAGTCTGTATTCGTTTTTCCTCTTTACACAGTTTGTGTTAAAAAAAAAAAAAGCGGCAAGTAGACTGTGTATGCAAAATTTTCCAGAAAAATTAAAAATGGAAGGAGAGGAGCGGATAAATGTCTATTTGAACCTAAAAAAAGATACAACCTGGCTGAATTTATTTATTGTTTCGTAGGGAAGAGTGGGTTAGTCGTATCCGTACAGCTTAGACCGGTGATTAGGCCATCTGGGGTACAAAGTTGTTTAACTCTTGACTTTGATTTTCATATTTGTTTGTTTGAATAATACCTGGCGATTGGGCATCGATGTTCTTTTCTTTCTCCCTCTTTTTTTTTTTTTTTTTTTTTTGTCTATTTTTGTATTTGTCTATAAAACTTTGACCAGTATAAGATACCACAAAGTGCCCTGATGAATTCAAAACTCGAAATGACAACCCAAGTCCTAAATAAAACTTGAATGTTTTTATGTTATCTGTATTTGTTGATTGATCAACATTTCATAAGCATCTGCATTTCATTAGAAGGGTTCAAAATCTGTGGTTCCTAAAGATTTTCATTAATAATTTCACTTTACTTTTAAGCTGTAAAATACTAGAAGTGTGACAAATATGATTCATAAATTTCCGTCTAATGTGCAATGTGGTCCTTAAACTTTTAATTTGTTTAATGCGGTTTCTGAACTTTAGTGTTAAAGTTGACACATGCATGTAATCAATTGCTCTAAAACTTAAAATTGTTAAGTGATAGATGACTATGTAAATATTTGGTCGTTTTATAACATGAAATGGTATAAGCGACCTGGAATATTTTAACATTATTCTCACATGCAAATTTAAATAGAATAAACATTTCTATTATATTCACTATTAGTGTGAGAATAAATTACACTTTCATTGTTGGATTGTGGGTATGTGGACCTAAATAATTCATCAAATAATAGTTGCACACTCAATTTCAATATTATATGGATTTCAAAGATCTCGAGTTTGAGTCCTCACAATTTCCTACTATAGATTTTTGAGGTTTTCTTTTATTTTTTAATGCATTTTGGCTTTTTTTTTTGGTCAAAATAGTACGTGCTATTAACTGTTAAGGAAAAGTCTTACATAACACAGATGAATAAAGATCTGCACATAAAATATTCCATAGAGGAAGCGGGGGTGATATCAACCAATTTAGAGGGAGATTAAGTACTCGATGATTCCATGCAAGCCAATCTGCTGCTGCATTTGCTTCGCGTGGGCAATGGATCACCGTGATGTTGTTGCTTTGAATTAGCGCACTCCTGTAAAGCTACACAATTACATTTAGGTTCCACGAAGGGTCAGCCCGGCCCACTACCATTTCTACCACCGCTGAACAGTCGCTTTCAATTGTCCACTTAACTCTTCGACTTCCGAAGTCTCCGACGTGTCGCAACTGAAGTTCCTGGGTATATAAGATCCCGTGTAAAATCACCTCAGCTTCCGCTTTGTGCGACGAAGAAACCCTAGCTGTGGAAGCGAAGCCTTCGATAGCTTTTCCAGACGAATCATGCACTACTCCAGCCACAGAACACAAAAACTCGCCTGAACACCATGCCGCATCAACGTTCAGCTTCAGATCCTGTCCTTCTGGAGGTCTCCACTGATCAGGTTTGTCTCGTGTTAGTTGTCGTAATTTTTGTTTCAGCTTTCCTTGACTGAAAGAGATCTGTTGTTCTAGTGCCGAAATCAGTAGATCTGCTGGTCTGAGGTATTTTGCTCGAAAAATCCAGCTATTTCTCGCCTTCCAAATGTTCCACAGAAGCATACCAGTGAGCTCTCGTGCAGGTAAGAGCTGATCTCCTCTAAAAGCTTCGAAGATCCACTGATCTGTTCGCTTTATATTGTTTCTGGGTCTGATCCCATCAAATCTCGAGTCATTCCATATTTTCCTTGTCCATTTACACAAGAAAAAAAAGGTGCTCTGTAGTTTCGATACTAGAGTGGCAGAACGGGCATAATGGATCTTGAATAATTTTCCTTTTATGTATGTTCTCTCTCGTAGGGAGGGCGTTTTGACAGAGACTCCAAAGAAAAGTTCGAACCTTTGATGGCGCGTCAAGACTCCAGATTTGAGTCCATAAGGTGCGTGGTGGCTGAAATGAACAGGAGGGTTGGTTATGATCTATGCTGCTTGTTGTTAAAATGGCTTTGTTGTATCCACTTTTGACAGAGTACTGCCCTGTTCTGTTGCCTGTCCATATGAGCGAATCTGGCTTGGATTGTTGGCTTAGAAGGATAGCTAATATTTCGTTAGCAATATTTGCATTGTAGAACTGTTGGATTGTCTGTTGTTTCCATTCTCTAGTTTATGCATTGATCAGTTCAGACACTAGAAAAGGCTCTGTTTGGTTTGCTTGACCGCCTATAATTCCTTGTGAGAGCCATCTGTCTTCTCGAATACGAATAGAATTCCCGTCCCCTACTGACCATTTAATGTTGCTCTTTATTGTGTCTCTGCCAAGCATTAAACTTTGCCAGCCCCATGATGGCCGGTGTCCCTTAGCAACTGTCCAGACATCACCATTGGGAAAGTAAATCCCTTTCAGCACTCTGCTCCATAGAGCCGAAGGGGAATTAGCTAATCTCCAGGTTTGCTTATCGAGCATGGCTCGATTAAAGGTAATCAGATCTTTAAAACCAAGCCCACCTGTATCCTTTCGGGTTTTCAATACTTCCCAACTTTTCCAATGCATCCCACGTTTAGCATCACCTTTCTGCCACCAAAATGACGCAATTCGTTTTTCTATAGATCTGCAGATAGACATTGGCAGCTTGAATATGGACATTGCATAGGTAGGTAGGGATTGCACTACACTTTTTATTAATACTTCATTTCCTGCCTTTGTGAGTAATTTTTCTTTCCAGCCTTCTAACTTTGAATTTACTCTGGCCAGAATCCATGCAAACAGATCTTTCTTGGATTGACCCCACTCTGTAGGTATGCCCAAATATTTTCCTGTTTTCTCTAGTACAGGGACTCTCAATTCTGTGGCCATGTTGCTTTTTAATAATGCAGGGCAGTTAACACTAAAGTAGATCCCTGATTTGTTTAAATTAATTGCTTGACCTGTAGCATAGCAGTATTGGTTAAGTATTAGTGCTAGATTATGGCATTCTGTAAGAGTTCCATCCATAAAAAATATGATATCATCGGCAAACAGAAGATGTGACAGCTTAGGACAAGACCTATTTATCTGTATGCCTTTGATACTACCATCTGCTAATGCTTTTGTCATCAGCCAGGTCAATACATTGGAAATCAGGATGAATATATAGGGTGAGAGTGGATCACCTTATCCGAGTCCTCGCGAAGGATGGAAGAAAGAGGTAAGTTCTCCATTGAATTTCATGCTGAAAGTAACTGTAGATATACACTGCATAATTAATGAAACCCATTTAGCACAAAAACCCATGTGCAGCGTACTATCCCTCACAAAGTTCCATTCAATCCTGTCATATGCTTTCTGCATATCAAGCTTCAAGATAGCCTGATGTTTTTTCTTCTTTTTTGTAATGCGTAGCTGGTGCAAAACTTCCTGTACTATGAAGATGTTGTCCTGAATTTGCCTCCCCTGAACAAAAGCACTTTACTCTGGTTCAATGATAAGTGGCAACCACTTCTTTAGTCTGTTTGCAAGGATTTTTTAGATTACTTTATAACTGAAGTTGCAAAGACTAATTGGTCTGTATTGGCTGATATTTTCAGGACTTTTAACTTTAGGAATCAAAGCTATGTGTGTCTGGTTGAATTGGGGATCAAGAATGCTCTTCTGAAAGAAATCCTGGACGAGCTGCATCAGGTTAGTTTTTATAGTTTCCCATGATTGTTGGCAGAAGATACCATTGAAGCCGTCAGGGCCGGGGGCTTTGAAAGCTCCCAACTGAAAAACAGCTGCATGAATTTCCTCCAATAAAGGTACTGCCACCAGTTCTTCGTTTATATTCTCTGTTATTGGGGATGGGCATTGATTTAGGACAGGTTGGTAATTTCTTGGACCCTCAGTCCTATATAAGTTCTCGTAAAAAGACTGGATATTTTTCTGTAGAATCATTGGATCTCGGCACCAGCTATGATCTTTTAGTTGTAGCATAGTAATACGATTTTTCTGCCTTCTTTGGATTGTTGTAGTATGGAAAAATCTGGTGTTTTTGTCTCCCCAATGTAACCACTTGATACGTGATCTCATTCCCCAGAACTGTTCTTCTTGTTTTCTTAGTGTTTCTATTTGACTGATGATGTTCTGCACTTGCTTCTTACTTGTATGTCGAACTGTTTGATTTGTAATTTCTGTTAAGGCTTGATTAAGCTCTTTTATCTGCAAAGAAGCATTAGCAAACTTCTCTTTACTCCACTTTGATAATACTTGTGATGTCTCCCATAATTTCTCTGAGAAAGAGGAAATCTGGATTGGTTTTGTGGCCCATATTTGTTGGATAACTTCCTAGTATTTTGCATGTTCTGTCCAGAAAGCTTCCAATTTGAACTATTTCTTCCTCTTCTTTGCTACAGGGTATAGTTGAAGGACTAGAGGACTATGGTCGGAGCCGATGGCTAGAAAAGCCTAGACTTCTGCTTCATGAAAGGTAACTCTCCACTCTAAAGTACAAAGCACTCTATCAAGTCGCTTTTTGACCAAATCTTCCCCTTCCCTATTATTAGCCCATGTGTATGCACATCCATGATTATCTACATCCTTTAGGGATAGATCATTAAGCATATTTCTAAATGTTGCGATTCTTCTGTTGTCCACTTCTTTTTTCCCCACTTTCTCCCATACATACAGTATCTCGTTAAAATCTCCCATACAAATCCATGGGATAGGAGTTGGAGGTTTAAGGGTCCCCAATAGTTGCCATAAGGTCATACGCTCCCCAAAGTCAGTAGAGGCATGGACAAAGGTAATCTGCATAATTTGTCTGTTTGCAGGATCAGTACACACCACATCTATAAACTGCTTTGAACTTGCTTGCACCTTTAAAGCAATTTCCTCTTGCCACATTATAGCCAGTCCCCCCGCTTTTCCTGTTGGATTAACTAAGTAGAGTTTTTGGAATTGTAACTTTTTGCAGACATTTTCCACCATAGTTGCTTTATTTTTTGTCTCCATGAGAAAAAGTAAACAGGGCCTTTCGAGAGCAATTAAAGCTCTCAGTTCCTGGAATGTCAGGGGGTTGCCCAGCCCCTGACAATTCCAATTAACGATTTTCATGGCTTCAGTGGTGGCTTATTAGGGCTAGCCACCAAAGCCCACTCGTGTCCATCTTTGATCAACTTCGTCGGGGTCTCCAAAAGGTCTGCATCATCTGTAAGGAGAGGAGATGTTTCTGGTATGCATTTATGTTTTTTTGCCTTTTGTACTTTCATATTCTTTTTGCTGCATTTCCCAACTTTTGATAACATTGGTTTTTGGGATTCAGGGCATAATACCTGTTTGCCATGGTCTCGGCCTACTACTTCACTGGGTATATTTGCTGGGCTTGCCTCCTGTTCTGGACTGCTTTCTGATCTTTTTTTGCTACAGGCTACAATTTGCATATCAGATGCTGCCTCTCGAGCTATGATGTCCATTCCACTAGGTTGAATGGGTGATACAGGTATCGCCTCTTCCACTACAAACTTCTCATCAATTTTCCCATAGAAAGCATCCCAGTAAGGGCTATGGTCACTGGTCTCTGCCTTCAACCAGGATCCATATGGCCTTATTTTGTTCATTGCCCAAGGTGATGTTACGTATGGGACTTCAGGACAGTCAGTTGCATAGTGTCCGATTCTGCCACAAGAGTAACAATAATGTGGGAGATGCTCGTACTTAAATTCCACCCATAGCCATTTGTTGCTGATATCCAGAATAGCCCATGATTTCAGAGGTAAGGTCAAATCAATTTCAACTCTTGCTCTACCTCCTCTATTATGAACATTGCTAGTTGAGTTGAGTTGAACTTCTATAACATTTCCTAGCCTTTTGCCCAGATCAGTTAACACTTTTTCTACTCTCCAGCCAGGGGAAATTCCTCCAATGCGCACCTAGAATGCTGCCCTAGTGAACTCATAGTAGTGCTCAGGAACTTCAGGCTGACACTGTTGCAGAACGAGCAAATTGCTGGAATATGACCAAGGTGAGGTATTCATGACTCGCTGTTTTTCCTCCTCCGATTGAAAACGAATGTGAAGTGACCTGGTTCCTTTTGAGAACATGTAACAGCTTCAGTTTTCCATGCTTTCTTCATTGTAGAGATAAAGGCAGGATAGTTCACGTTGGGTCTAGAGTACAGTTTTCCATAGAGAGTATGTCGACATTCCTCCCTTTTCTGTGGGGTTATTTCAGCAGACACTTCAACTACATCTTCCTCAGACCAAAGGAGCCCAAGGCTTTTGCATAAGGCAGCCACTCTCATCTCATTTTCTTCTTTGCTTTCCATTTTAACTAACTGTCTATCTCTTTTCTAGGCAAAATCAGAGTATGACTACCAACCGACCTTTCCTGAGAAAACCCAACTTCAGCTATTTCCAGATCCTGACATCGGCCGCTCCAATCTCATCAACAGACCAACTACTCAAATGAAGACGAACAGAGACAACGAAGATTTGACTAATAATCTACTCTAATCCAGAACCCAAAGAGGTGACAGGACAGATCAACACTCCACCTGTACAATGCTTCCTTGCAAGATCATCACAGACGCTGAGATCACCTAGAGAGTCGCTGAGGAGTATACAAGCCATATTACTTAGAAGTAACATTTTTTTGTTTGATTTTCGGTTTTTGGAAACTGGAAAGAAAAAACAAGAGGGAAAGGTGAGAGATTACGGAAGAACATAAGAGATTTAGGGTTTGTAAAAGGGGGAAGGCGCTACCATGAGGTAGAGAGAAAATTTTTTACAAATATTTACGTCCACACCACACACATTGGGCTTGAAAGCATCTAGCTCTTATTGCCCTTGCAATCTTCATGCGAGGGGAAGTGTAGTCTTTTAATGTAAAATAACCATTAAGAAATGTTAGTGTACAGTTCAAATCACATTATGTATCCTAACAATAGCTAAGAAATACATTTCTTCCATAATCAACAATTGTTACTCTTAGTTGGCACATATATCATATTGGAGACTAAAATAAATTTTTGTTCACTAAAGTCGTCTTTTTGATCTCATATTTTGACTCCGTACGATCTACTCCAACATTCAAATTATATTATAAATATATGACGAACAATCATTTAACATATTAATATCATTGACCGTACAATCTAATAACGTGATGCTTAATTAATTCATGAAATATCCTCGAAAGTGATATGTACAGTGACATCTCCCTTTTCAATAACGTTAATGAAATCATGTCCTAAGTGTCTTTTCGGCATGAAATTGTTTATTGGAAGGAAGGATTTATATTTTATTATGGAAAGAAACTGGGCGAACTTGGAAAGGAAGCAACATGGGAAGGGAATAACTGCGAGTAGTTGACACCTTCCCCAGATGAATGAAAACAAAACAAAATCCGATGGTCCAAGAAAGCGAATATACTATGATCAAATCTGACTTTTCTTTCTTGCTGTCTAACCCACGCGGAATAAAAAGAGAATAAAAGTAAAGCTGAAGGACAGCCTTGGTACAGCAAGTGCAACCTCAGAAATCGAAGATGCTCCAAGTAGTTTTTTATTTTAGGTCGTGAAAATGACATATATGCAGTTCCCACTATTCTGGTTGCCGGTTGACGTGGAAAAAGATATATTTGACAAAATACTTGGAATACCCAATCTTGATCAACTCGAGTCCAATAACAAAGTTGGAAAAGGAAAATCAACATAAGGCGTGAAAAAAATGATTATTCTGGTAAAATTCTGTTTATTAATTGAAAAATTAGTCGTCAAAGAATATTTTCTCCATTGCTCGTTATTTTGAGCTATTAAAAAAATAAAGTAACCAAAAATATTTTATAATTAATAAAAAATTATAATTAAATTTTTTTGTTCCTAACTACTTTCTTTTTTTTTTTTTTTTTTTTCTAGTTTTGGTGAAACAAGTGAATTTAATTCGGAGATGAATTTTGATTTAATTAGTATTAGTAATTTAGTGATGTTTGGGTGGCACATTGGGTTGATGGGACATCCAGTGCAAGATAGAAGCATCACGGGAGAACGAGCAACACTTTCGTGTCAACATTACAAGTCAGGAGAGGATGTGACCATGAAGAAGAGTTTTGCAGAGGAGAATCCTGCGGATATGTAGACTAGGATCATTGCCCTGGACAAGTTTGAGCACTACTTGAACTTGATAGATGTTTGTGGCAATTGAATGAAACATAAAGGGTGTTGTGCGCGAGACGATATCGACTGCCAATATAAGGCATTGAATGAAGATGGTGACTTGGCTACAAACTCATCCCAACTTTTGGTCATGATTTGAGTTAGGATTAGAGCTCAGAGTCATCGATAGAGTCGACGAGTTTTTAACGAGACGTTCGAAGTGAGCCATGGTGGGCCAAGAGCCCGAGCACAAGGCCCTAGGCTACTAGGCTTGCGAACTTGGCATCGGCCGGGTGCTCGGCCAAGTACCTAGATTTGCCAAAGCGCACTGGCATGAAGTGGTGCCCGGTTAGACTCGTTCAAATGCCATCAATGCTTGAAAACTTGGATTAAAGCACATTTCGAACCTGTTTCAATGTATTTTACTCTAAAATCTCCTCAAGAGTGTTTCTAGGGAACCTCCTTGAGTTTTGTGAAGAAAACCCTTAGTGAGAGATTGTGTGAAACACCGAGTAGAAATTGATTGAGTGTAATCAAGATTTGGTAATGAAAGACATAATTTCAAGTTTGTAATATCCTATTCATAGTGGATTTACCTCCGCTACACTCCCTTGGTCGAAGATCTCGATTTCAAACTATCCCACATAAATCCTGATGTATATATTTCTCCATTTCTTGTTTTTTTTTTGTCAATCTCGCGATTGGAGTGGATTAAACTGTATTATTACATGATATATCTATATATATATATATATATATATATATATATATATGGATATATACTAAAAATGATCTCTTTAACAGTAAATTCTAATTTAGCACGGTTCACGATCAAACATGCTATCTACTTTATATAACCAAACTGACACAACATATAATACACGAATTTTGATACACTAAAGCTACCATTTGTCCGACATGATCAAGTCACGCGGATTGTCATTTGTGGATCGCAAATGGAATCACTAAAATTCCGAACCTTCCCTAGGTGGCCTTATGGTGTTCCAAAAGCAGTTCAATCTGAATCTTTTTAAGCTTCATAAAATTTCCATTCGAGATTATGTCGAAAACAAGCACATCAAAGATTTTTTGTTTGCATCGTCAGTGTACCTTATAAAAGTCCAAAAGCAAATGAAGAGATTGAGGCAGTTTAACGCGACAATTTTTTTTTTTTTTTTTATTTTGCTGCGTGTAATAATGTAGACCTGGTCATATCAATTGGTCATGAAATTTTTTTTCCCGATGATAGGTCATTTTTCTTAATTATTTTCTCTAGTCGGAGGAAATTTCCTTCTCGCTAATTTAAATTGCTACCAGAATGAATTGGCTACTCAGTGAAATTACGTATTACACTCTCCTTTGACAAATTTTAAAAGAATATAACGTTGATCTAATTTATGGAGGGCAATAAGACTAGATGAATCCGTTTTCCATGGAATCCATTATATAAAAGCAATTAAATAATTGATAGAAATGCAGATACCACCTAACTTTCTCTTTGTACCAAGAAAAGGGTACGACCTGGACAAAATCAATTTAGAAATTAAGCGGGTTTTTTTTGTCTCCGTACCACTTATTTGACTATTGACTTAATTTAATAAACCATGTTAGGAGGGAAAAAAAAAAGGTGTGAATTCATTAATGAGTTAAATGAGAGTGCGCAAAATTGAATTTTGAGGCGCTTGACTCTAATATAAAAATTACAAAATCATTGGTTTTAAAACATAAACAGTTGGGTGCTAAATGCATGAATAGAAAGTTATTATGAACCATACAAAAATATTGAAGCGGTGGAAAACGATACTTTGACGCTGCCTCACCCCGCAAATTCGAATAGAACAGACAAATTGCACACTGAGCTTCAACATGACATGAAAGTGTATGTTTCTAGGGTTTTTAACAATGATTCTTTCTCCCATACACATTTAATTTGATCAGAAAGCATCATCAACAGTTCACAATCCTACCAAACTTCATTTGAGGGAAAGTGTCGAGGTTACATAACGAAGATCATGTCATTCTCTTAAAAACTATTAGAGGACCGTGACGAAACACATCATGTATTCTAAGAATAGTTAAAGAAATACATTTCTTCCACAATCAACAATTGGTCCTCGTAGTTGGCATACATATCAAATTATAATTCTAAATAAATATGTGTCTATTAACTTCATTTCTCTGACCTCATATTTTAACTCGTTATCACTTATATGATAACCAAATTGTATAATAAAATATATAATGAAAGATTATATCAATACATTTATGTCACTGACCGTACAACACGACAACGATATAACTTAATAAATTCATGGGAGTTCTCTTGAGAGGGAGGCGCACGTGATGAAACCACTTACGAAGTAACTTTTCGGTACGAAAATCTTCTGGTGGAGCGAATATTTGGAATGAAACTGAGGATCATAGGTGGAAAGGAAGAAACAGGGGAAGGGAATAACTTTGAAGAGTGAGCAGATGGAACCCCAACGGAGTGGCCCTCCCCGGATAATGGAGCAAAACAAAATCTGATGGTCCCAGAAATCAACTATATAATCCAAAGGAATACAAAAAACAAAATTAAATAACAAAAAAAGACTGGAGGACAACCTTGGGTACCGCAAGTCCTCACAGGAATTAGAGATGCCCTAGTCCCAGTTGTTTAAGGTCATGAAAGAGACGGATATAGATCGCATTTATTCTGGTTGGTGGGGAAAAAGGAAGTATTTGAGACCACTCCAAAAATGATGCCTCACCTTAATCAAGACTTGGGCTGGTCCAAGGTCGGTCCAGGATTGACTCTGGACCGATGCTCACTCCTAATCAAGAGTGCATTTATTTTGCAGAAAATAAATTATTCGTGAGACATTTTCTTATAATCAATCGCTTGCAAAAATGAATAAATAAAAATTATTTTCATGATTTTAGACATAAATTATCGTCGATAATAAACATATTTTTATTGATTAATTATTCAAACAATACTATCAATCATTTTTAGAAAAATATTTTTCAAATCATTCTTTTATCAAGAAATAGAAAGAGCCTTTATCTCATTAATTTATATCAAAATTAGAAAAGGAAAGTTCACGTATTATCAGAAAATTAATAAAAGGTGAAAATTTCCCCATTTATTTGGCAAACAAAAAAACGTAAACGGAAAAATTTTCTCCAATATTTTTCTTCTTTTGAATCACTTAGAAAAAAAAAAAAAAATCAACAAGAAATATTTTATATGAAATAGATAAAAACGAAGATTGAAAATAAGGAAAATATTTTGCATTTACCAAAAGACCGTTTGGTTATATTTGCATAAACAGATTCTTGTTTTTTAAAGCAAAAAAAACAATCTGTAAAATACTGTTCAGATGGTTGTGGATAAAGCATTTACTTTAAAAACAAAAACCCACATAATTTACTATTTTGAAAGCGTAACATTTTTGTTTTTCATGATAAAAAGAAGTGATTCTATTCATACCGTGTTTGTACTACTTCCTTCAATCTTCTCCTTTTTATCTTTTCCCTTTAAGTATGCATACACAAGGAATAACGTATTGTCTATTTTATGAAATTTTTATATTCAAATATAAATATCCTTGTTCGAGTGGTTAATGGTTTTTCCAAATTATAGTCCATGTCGAGGACAATAATTAATTCAAAGAAATTGTAATGGAAGAGGATTATTATTGTTAGTAAGAAATTCAAATAAAAACTTGAAGTGGGGCTATTTTATTAAAAGAGTATCTAAAGTTGACATTATATCGATCAGTGGTTTGACGTGACAAATTGGGTCATAGTTAAGGGCCTAAGTTCACTAGCTGACTAAATTTTCCTCAGCTAGCTCAGCTGGCTTGTTTGGGCGACTAGAGCATGGGCAGTTTAGTCCAATACCTTATGATTTCACCCATAATTCAAAACCCAATGTCTCGTACTATCGATAATCGTGTAACTTCTCTCTTCTCGATGCTCCTCCCCTCCAAGTCACTCATCTCCTCCTCAATCTTCCCGTCCTGATGGTGCAGCTCTTCGGTAGCACCCTCGCGCCCGGCTTGAGGCCTAATCAATTCTTTCTAATCTGTCGCAAGACGGCGATAAGGTTTACTGCAGACCATTCGAGGGTTCGGGCAAAGGTGGCTTGGACTAGCTCCCTGAATTTGTTGTCGTCGCTGTGATTGTCGTTAAGGTGAGATGAGCCAACACTAAAGTTCGGCGGGAGAGGAGCGCACTGCACTGCCGAACAAGCTGCATGGCCTTGGCCGGCGGCATAGTGCAGCTCAAGAGGCTGTGAAGGAACATGTTACATACCGAACATGTTAAGGCTAACAATGCAACCTAAAGAATGTGAATAGATTGATTTACAAAACTTAATAATTTTTCGCGGAATAACTCAAGTTAAGTTTGATAGATGCAAGAACAGTTTGATCATATTATATGTAAGATGCTTCTTTCGTATAAATATTAAAATATGTAAAGAGATAGAAGAGGATGCATATAGATCTTATAGTGGTTTGGATTAAACCAAACTTACATTCACTCTCTCAAATTAGCAGTCACCGATAAGTTGGAATTCTCTTGAAATTGGAATTCACTAGAAATCTTGTGAATAAGACATAAGGAGGAATTTACAGAGGAGGGAGGTCTTCCGGTTGGCTTTGGCTGTGGCGGCGGTGGGTCTCACCGTTGGGTGGTGATGCAAAGTTCCTTTGGTTGGTCGGAATGAGAGGGATGGGGATGAAGAGGGAATTCTTCAATTGGTCTGCACGAACCTATCTTCAATTTGGGGCTTCTTTAATTAGAGTAAAATCAGAAAATTTCGGATAGAATTGCCTCTACTTGAGCTGCTGGAACAAGCTGGTTGGTGAAGATTTGGCTGCCCAGGAAACTCAGACCTTGTTTCGAGATTAATTCGTCCATTTTTTGCCCTTATTTGAGAAAAAGTTCACTTAGAGCTATCTCTTAAGAAAACTACTCTATTTCAGGTTTTTATTTAAAATTTTCTCTTATTATTATCGTGGTTATGTCAAGTGAAGATAGTGTACCATGAGTACTATAAAGCTCATGAAATTTCATTTGCAACTGTGTCGAACACGAGTAGATCAAAGGGAAGGGGTGAAGTATTCAAAGATTCATCTAGGTGATCATAAAGATTACTAAAAAGCTCTAAATTTGGGCAAATCAAATTATATTTGATGCTCGACCAAGTGACCGCGTTTCCAAAATTAGACATGGAATTTATATCCATCTCCTACATGTCTCTATTTGCTTTGCTAGTGATTGTTCTTTTTTGACCAAATTGCTTGTAATTACTCATGAACAAAATTCTATATAAATGGAAGAAAAGATAAAATATATGTATGGACTTATATCCACATCTTTAAATCTCTAAGTCAACATAGTAAAAATTTGAAACTTTCACTTTCAGAGATCATCAAGAGAGAGCTTAAATTCAAACTCACCAATGAACTCACCAATCTATCCAATTGGATTTGCTTTCCCTCAAAACTCAAATTAATAAGTTATGTGCATATTATAATATATTAACCTCTCAATCTTACATCACATCCCCAATATGTGATTTCTTTCACTCAACACCACCTCGTGGGTACACCTCAACGTTTGGAAATGATAAATTTTTGTTTGAAAGTACTCCGCGAGAAAGCAACTTTAGATAAACAAATGTTCTGCCACACTACCAAAACCTACACCAGATGAACTTAAAAATCAGAATTTGCCGGGTGGATGATTACTAGTTAATTACTATCGTCGTTTGTTTCAGTTGGCTCTTCTTTTTGTCTTTGTTTTATTTTTTCCTCATTGTTTTTCGTCTTTATTTTACTTACTTGTAGGGTTTATAACTTTATGTGACTTGGTTAGGTCACCTCCATCACTCACTAGCTGCCTCAAATGATTCTTCAATCCAACTTTATTCTTACAAAACGTATTGGGTACAAGGTGAAATTACGTAACGCATTTTCCTTTGACAAATTATAAAAAAAGATTAGAAATTGATCGATCTAATTTATGGAGGACAAGAAGCCCCTAGCTGAATCCGTTTTCATGCAATCCATTATTTAAAAGAAAAAAGATTATATCGGGAGAGGAGAGCAGATACTGTCTGGCCCCCTTTGACCGTTAACTATGACCAAGAAATTGGGTGAGTTGTATCCGTACCGCTTGTAACCGGTGATTCAGTCATCTGGGGGTACAAAGTTATTTGACTCTTGGCTTTATTTAATAAACCATGCTCCGATAAAAATGTGTGAAAAGTGAAACTTGAGCAGTAAAAAAAAGAAAAAATCTTTAACGAGTTAAAAGAGATCCTGAGGAACTGAACTCGAGATGCTTGGCTTTAATGCCACGTTCGCATCGACTTACATAGTTCTCAAAATCTATCTCGTTGAGTGCTAAGAGGAAGAATACACGAAGTGGAAATTATTGTGAATGATACAAATATAGAAGTGATGGAAGACAATGTTTTGACACTGCCTCTCCATGCAAATTCGAATAGAACAATACACTCTTTCTATCTATGTCTCAAATTTTTTGCTTTATGTGTTTCCGGTTTTAACATCATCCATGCACAGTTAATTTGATCCAAAACCATCAATCTTTTACTTTCCTACTAACCTTCATATGAGCGAAAATGTCAAGGTATAGAAAGAATTTCACATTGTCCTCTAAACAAGCTGTTAGATAACAACGCGAAATATATTGCGAAATACCTTTCTTCAAAAATCAACAATTGTTCCTCCAAGTTGGCACGTACATCGAATTAAAGTTCTAAACAGATGTGTTAATTAACGTCATCTTTCTGATCTCAGATTCTAACTCCGTACCATCTATATAATATTCAAAAGATGTAACAAAATACCATATGGATATATTGATGTCACTGTCCGTACAATACAGTAATATTGTTTTATAAAAATATGTAACAGAATACCATTTGGATACATTGATATCATTGTTACGATACTGTTATATAAAATTGATTTATGGCAAAATCTGCCGAAAGGGAGATGCACAATGACACCTCCCTTTTTGAGGATGTAAAATGAAATCGCGTTCAGGTAACTTTTTGGTATGAAAATCTTTTGACGAAGCAAATATCCCTTGTTTTTTAAGGAATGAAACCGCGTATCCTATTTGGAAAGGAAGAAACAGGGGAAGGGAATAACTGTGAAAAGCCAACAGATGGAACACTAACAAGAGTTATAGCCCTCCCCAGATAATGGAGCGAAACAGAATCTGATGGTTCAAGGAATCGAATATACGATAAAAAGGAATAAAAACGAAAGCTGAAGGACAAGCTTGAGTACTTCAAGTCCTCGTGGAAATCCAAGATGCTCCTAGTCCCAGTAGTTTTAGGTCGAGAAAAAGATTTCATTCACGTTTATTCTGGTTAGTGGGGGAAAAAAAAGAAATATTACGCACCACAGAAAAAAGAAAATTCTGCAGATCGGCTTTGTTTACATAAATAGATTCTTTGTTTTGTGAAACAAAAAACGGTTTTTAACATGAAACATTGTTTTGATGATTGCGGATCAACGCATTTATGTTAAAAATGAAAACCAACATAGCCTATTGTGAGTTTTTCCTTAGTGTTTCTACGAATCTTTTCATCCATGCCACACGCATCTGGCTTGAAAGCATCACAATTTCTTACAAGTCTCGACTTCAGTAATCTTGAGTTTGATTCCTCACAATTTCTCTCCGTCCATTTTGAGTTTTTTTTCTTAATGTTTCTAAGAATCTTTTCATCCACACCACACATTTGGCTCAAAAGCATCTTTCATTGCCCCCCAGCCTTCATGTGAGGGAGAGTAGAGTGTTATGTTACAAATTATATTGCAGGTAATCTCTAAAAAAAACTATTAGAAAAATGACGCAAATTATATCATGCAATATACAACAATTAAGAAATACATTTTCTAACATAATTGATAACTATTCCTCTTGATTGACACGTTTATAGTATCATAGATCTAAATAAGTTTTGTTTATTAAGGTACCCTAGTTGGCCTTGTATTCCGACTGTGCACGATTTGCTAGAACATTTAAACTTATATAATGAAAAAAATGACAAATCATTATTTTAACATATTGATAGCACTATCCGTACGACCCATCAACATTATGCTTAATTAATTCAAGAAATTTTTTTGAAAAGGAACTTGAACAATGATATCTCCCTTTTCGAGAGTGTTAATGAAGTCACGCATGAGTATCTTTTCTGGGTGAAAATCTTTCGTAGAAGCAAATGTTTATATTTTATCAAGGAAAGGAACTGTGTACCCAATTAGGAAAGGAAGCAACGGGGGAAGGCAATAACTGTGAATAGTCGAAACCTTCCCCAGATAGGCGAATAAAAAATCTGATGGTCCAAGAAAGCAAACGTGTATAATTAGACCTGAATTGCTTTTTCTTTTTGTCTCGGCCACGCTCAAAAGAGAAGAAAAGTAAAGATGAAGGACAGCCTTGGGTACTGCAAGTGCAAAAGCTGGAAACAAAGTCGACATATGCAAGATGCTCCAATGGCCCCAGTAAGATCGTGAAAATGACAGATATATGACTCACAATATTCGAGCTGTCGATCGATGTGAAAAAAGAAGGATTCGAAAAACCTAGGAACACCCAATTCAGAAAGACTCTTGTCCGTCAATAATAAAGCTAGAAAAGTTAAATTAACATAAGGTGGGAAAATTCGAAAATTGTAAATGAAAATTCTGTTAAAATTCAATTTATTTTTTGAAAAATCAGTTATCGAAATCATGTCTCCATTGCTCGTTGTTTCAATCAGTTAAGATAATGAGATAATGAAAAATATTTTATTATCCATAAAAATCAGTGATTAAATATTTTTATTGTTTACTATGTTCTGAAGCAATACCAAAAGAAAAAGAAGAAGAAAAAACTACCTTTCAATTGTTGATGTTTTTAATTGGCTTCCGTTTTCTCCAAAAGATAAAAAAATTGGTTACCATATAATAAATTTATGGTTTTTTAGACAATTACTACCGCCTAAACCTACACTAGACGAACTTAAAAATCAGATTGGGCTTGCTTAATGCTTACCAGTCAATTACCATCGTCGTATGTTTCAGTTGGCTCCTCTTTTTGTCTTTGCGGGGTTTGTGCGTCTTTGTTAGTTCACCTCCATTAGTCACTGCCTGCCTCGGTAAATCAATCAGCAAAAGGAAAAAAAATTCAGGAATAGGGTAAAGAACTTTGCCTCTATCAACCATCCTAGTACTTGAACCCGAACTGAGACTTTCCTTTGTTTTTAATTTATTGAGATAGGTAAAGTTGAATGAACTATTTAGTGGGTGGCTAAATAGAGCCATAATTATTTGACCATTCTAGAAGCTGCTTGAATTTACTTCTTTATTATATAATGATTTTTTCTGCACCGTTGGTGTATCATATAAAAGTTTGAAAACAAATGGATTATTTTGTGGCGGTCCAGTGGGACACGTTTTTTTTTGCTGCCTGTAGAAATATTGACATGGCCCAGATTAGGTCATTTGTCTTAATCGTTTTATCTAGTTGGGATAGAATTCCTTTTCTTTAATATGGCTTTCTTTCAAAATGAATTGGCTGCCGGAGCAAGTTACGTGACACACTTTCCCTTGACAAATTTAAAAAAAAAAAATCACAAATTGATCGATCTAATTTATGGCGGGCAATAAGAGTAGCTGAATACATCTTTATAGAATCCATTATTTAAAATAAAAATATATATAAAAAAAAAAGGAGAAAAGAGTAGGGTACTGCCTGACTTTCTCCTTGAACCAAGAAAAAAGGGTACGACCTGGACCAAGTCAATTTAGAAAATTCGTAGGAAGAGAACAAGAAAGTGGGTTAGTCGTATCCGTACCGCTTATGACCGGTGATTGAGTCATCTGGGGGACAAAGTGACTTGACTCTTGAATTTTTTTAACCAGGCATGTTGGAATTAAAAAAGGGTGAAAAGTGAGACTTGAGTTGTAAAAAATAAAAATAAAAAATTCACAAATTTAGTTAAAAAGAGAGTGTCAAGAAATTGAACTTTAAATGTTTGGCTCCGATGTACATTAAAACTTAAAAGAGACCACATAATCATTTGTTTTAAAACTTAAACCGTTGAGTGCTAAAAGAGTACGTGAATAGAAAGTTCTTATGAACCATACAAATATAGAAGCCAAGGAAGACAAAATTTCCAACATTCCCTCACCATGCAAATTTGAGTAGAACAAATCATTACACATTTAATTTCGACATGATATGAGAGATATGTCTCAAGTTGAATCCTCACACCTTGGTTAATTTCTTAATTTTCCTGCTCTACATGTCTTGGGTTTTAGCAATGAATCTTCACACATTTAAATTGATCCGAAAGCACCGACTCGTTATAATCGTTCTATAAAAAACTATTAGACAATGGTGCGAAATATATCATGTATTTTACTAGTAGCT
The DNA here is from genome assembly GCA_014182515.1 of Eucalyptus microcorys. Lineage (NCBI taxonomy): Eukaryota > Viridiplantae > Streptophyta > Magnoliopsida > Myrtales > Myrtaceae > Eucalyptus > Eucalyptus microcorys. The sequence continues at coordinate 27,123,507 of CM024572.1, forward strand.
AAGAAATACACTTCTTCCTTGTAGTTGGTAAGTACATCAAACTGTGGTTTTAAATAAATTTGTGCCCATTAACATAATCTCTCTAGTCTCAAATTTTAACTATTTACAATCTATTTGACATTCAAACTATACAATAAAATATATTACAAAAGATATTCTTGATAGATTGATGTCACTGTTTATATGATACGCTAGCGTTATATTTAATTTATTCATGAAAATCTACAGAAAAGGACTTGCACCAATGGAAACCATGTACAAATAACATTTCGGGCATGGAGATTCTTTTGGCAAAGCGAATATCCATAATTTACTAAGCGATGGAACTGTGTATCCTACTTGGTAAGGAAGAAACAGGGGAAGGGAATAACTGTGAAAAGTGAGCAGATGGAACCCTAACAAGAGTTAACCCTCCCCAGCTAATGGAGCAAAACAAAATCTCGATGCTTCAAGAAATCGAATATACGATAAAAAGGAATAAAAACGAAAGAAAATCAAAAGAGAAATAAAGCTGAAGGACAACCTTGGGTACTGCAAGTCCTCGCAGAAATCCAAGATTCTCCAAGTCCTGGTAGCTTGTTAGGTCATGAAAATGACAAATATAATTCACATTATTCTGGTTAGTGGGAGAAAAGGAAATATTTGACACCAGACGTGAAAGAACGCTTCCTCTTTGATCGAATCTTGTCCCTTCATATTAAAACTGGAAAAGGAAAGTTAACATATTATGGGAATAACTAAAAGGGTGAAAACTCCATTAACCCCACCGCTTATTTGGCCCAAAAAATAAAACGTCACTGGGAGAATATTATTCCTCATAGAGTCAACAAGTAATGTTTAATTACCAAGAAGAATCTATAATTTCACATTTTTATGCAAGACTTATGTTTATTCCATTGACTCATTTTTATAAACTTCACTAACCAGGAAAAGAAAAAGGAAAATAATTACCTGTTACTAAGAGGTCGTTCAATTATGTTTACATATTCTTTGTTTTTTAAAGAGCCAAAAAAGAAAAGGAGAAACAATTCCTCACATGAAAATGCCATTTTGATATTGTGGATGAAAGCATTTATTTTAAAAATGAAAACTAACATATTGTATTATTTTCAAAGTAGAATTTTTTTTGCTTTTCATATTGAAAAGAAGGTGATGTGTTTATATCATGATTTCACTAATTCTTTCTGTTTTCTCCTTTTTATTTTATCCTTCAAATATACATACATAAACGAATATTCTTTGTGTATTCATTGCCCTTTTGAACATTCATAAATTAGTATGCTTGTTTGAGTGACTACTAGTCCATGTCGAGGACAATAGCTTATTTGAAATCACTATATTGGTATAGATTATTATTGTTATTGTTGTCATGCCAAGTGAAGATAGCATAACATGAGTATTGAGTTTACAAGTGAAAAGTATCTTGAAGCAATAACATAAAACATGGTATAACAAGACATGACAAACATTGTCTAACGAAAATGATGTTAAGGAAACAATTATCATTAGGCGCAATCAAACACCATTTTTAATCAAAGAGCATTTAAATTATCTAAATGCAAATTTAATTATTGTATTGTTTATAAATGAAAATAAAATAAACGAAACGGATTTATTTTGGAATCAAATCCATCCAAAGAGGATTCCAAATTTAGTTGGTATCAATTAGTAACATGAAGAGAAAATATTTTGGACGAGTGTTCAACACATTGATTTTGCTTCTATGCATCATTATCGTCAATAAATATACTCAAACTTTGGTTAGAAGTTATTAAAAAAAAGTCCTTCCTGAAACTGAAATATTCTCCTGTCTCACTCCTAATGTCCTTTTCTTTATCAGTGGATATTCTCCAAAAATATATATTCCATACAACCATATTTTCTTAATAATTATTTCGTCAAAAGGCGTTAATTACTCAAAGAGACAAATAAAACTACAGGTGGAACTTCCCTTGGATAAACCTTCCAGTAACGAGGCGAGTCTCCCATTGGCGACAGAGTGCATTGTAATTCTCGAATTTGGCTGGACGTATGCTCTTCTTTGTTTTACACTAACCTTCATCAACAGAGCAAAATTGCGGAATCAATGCTTTTATTATCGAGAACTGAAGTCGAAGAATGTATATAGCGTTAAGCACCTGTTGTTCACCCTAGGGTTTCTAAGTTTGTATAGTTATTATCAGGATAAGATAACACTCTTGCAACTATTTTGTGTTAAGATCAGAGGCTAAGAATGATAACATCCCGTATTTTTGATTGGAAAACACTTCATTCTAACTCATCAACACGACTTTTTATTCTTTATATATTTAAGATGGTCTCTCTGATCTCAAATTCTGACTCCGTACGGTCTAATGTGATATCATATTTTAATAATCATAATTATCTTAAAATATAAAATAAAAAGCTAAAACTTTTAATACACTAATGTTGATGTTTGCCCGACAGGATCGCGTCACACATAACAAACATCTGAATGGATCTTGACGCGTGCGTCTTTAGTCATGAAACTTACTTTTTGGAAAGCCCTTTTGTAGCTATATTCTCGGACCTACACTGCGTGAAGGGATTAAGGAATTGAGGTCACTAAAAGGTCACAGCCTCCCCCAGGTAAAGGAAGTACGAGGCTCTTCAAAAGCAGCATAATCTGAATCTTCATGGTTTCGTGATTGTCTAAACCGACCGGCAATGAAAAAGCAAAGAGACAGAACCGAATGACAGCCCTAAAAACCAGGATTGTGTCAGTTATCTCTCCATTCTTATTTCGCTTGGATTTCAGATTCATTATTATAGATATACGCGTAGCATTTTCAGATTTAGATCTTGCAAACTTACTTTTCTTATTACCCCCAAAAAAAAAAGAAAAAGAAACAACATATATAGGACAAGAGACTAAGTTTTTAGCAGCATGGACCGTGAGAAACCCTAATTAATCCCTCTTGAATCACGTCTATGTGGTAATGGCGTACGTAGGAAGATATGTCCCCACAGTATATAGAAAAAGCAAAATCATTTCTTAAGACAAGAATGGAGAGGAAAGGCGTGGAGTATACGTCGAGACTTGACTAGACTTCAAGATTTCATAAACCGAATCGATAAATCTTATGGAGTTAGCTTATTGGGTTGTCCATATTCATATTTAAACTATTTAATTACATTAGAAACGGCAGTCGCGTCCCTTGAATCAATTAGCAAAGAAGAAAACACAATTTCCTGGTTGAGAAACATAGCAGATACCAGTGATTGAAGGCAATTGTTAGAATTCTACTTATCCAAATGCTCTAGAAAATCTTTAGCAGCTATGTCCATGTCATATGGGGTACTCTTAGTCAAACATAAGTGCTAAAAATGACCGAGGAATCAAATTATAGTAGGTGCTTATTAAAAAAAAAAAAACAATCAGTCCAATAACATCTACCGGATTTGTAGCTGTATTGTATATTCATTTGCTAGGCAAATAAGAGATTGTATTGATAATCGAAGCTACGTACAAAAGCAACGTACAGGAATACACTAAAACGTACAAAGAGCAGAAATCATGAGGCAGGAGAAGACACTCTAACCAGGCAAGCGTAAGTAAGCAGCCTAGTATACAGACCAACCAACAAGAAACCTTCCTTTAGTTGTAGCAGTTGTTGTTATTTTTGTTATTGTTATTATTACTATTACTACTAGGCCAGGAACAAGAAATCCTAGCTGAAGGAACAGGAAGTGACATGGCTGAATGAAATCAAATCATTCACTTTGTTTGGGTTTCTATATAAAAAATATCTTATGTGACGAATTACGTTAAAAAGTCTAATCCAAAATATAAAGGGCAATTACACGAATATAAAAAACATTTAGGACTCGTTATCAAGCGATGTGAAATAATATTTTAGCACCCCCTCTCATTTGTAAACTGGAGTCAAGTGGCATGTGAAATTTTGACCATTTCACGTGTAATTTAACTAATGTAGGTGGTGTGGGGACACATCCACAAAAGATATAGCACTGACTTTGATATATAGGAATTCACTTCTCATAGCATTCCTTTGTATCTTATCCGCTCCACATGTGCAATAGGAAATTAAGTACAGAAGTTGCTCATCCAACGACTAATAGAGAACCAATCACAATACATTTCGTTATTTCCAAAATGTATCTTAATAAAGTTTTTTAATTATGATTCGATTGGATGGATGTGTGACATATATGATACCAATGCAATACAAGAAAATCTCTAAAAGATGACGTGTTTGTTTTCACATATTAAAATCTAATCAAGTTAATTTCATCGCATCACATGATTATTTCAAATATCAAAGATGATAGGAATCAAAACCTTTCCTTCGATTCTTCGAACTCCAACTTTTGTATATATGTCTTAGAGACGACTCCATCCACATCATAGTGGGCAATAGCCCCTCAAAGTTGTAGTTTGAATGAGATATGCCATGATTTGAATGATGTGTTTGTTGGATCCGAACTTAGTACTTAATCACTCAGTCGATCGTGTTGACCATTTGATGTGTTCAAAGTTTGAATGCCAAAAATAAAAACGCAACAAAAAGTTTCTCGTTCAACAAATATTTTCCTCCATCTTTAGTTGAAGCTTCTATCGATGGATTAAACACATGGACATCGCTCACCCGTAAACAAAACTTAAAGTGAATATGGATAATATCCCTATTCATAACTCATCAATCTAAAGTGTAGGACATCAGCTATATGTCATACATGATGCTCAGTTGCTCATAAATTAATAGCCTATGCTTCAAATTGACATTAGTTAATTTAGTTATATCAGCATTGCTCGTTGAACAGTAAAACTAGTTGATTAATGAGAGGCCGCTATCAGCATCATCTCCCTCTTATGGGTAAACCCTTCCCCTTTTTAATCTCCTTGTCCTCATAAATCTATTTTACATAATAAATTTGCCACTCAGCATGAAAGGACTGTGAGATATAAGCCCAAGTCGCGCTAATTGATTTCTATTTCACCCATCCTTGAATTTTGTCAATTTGGTACTCCAATGTAACTCTATGAGTCTATAGCCCCCCAAAAGAACTAGATGTACGGAATGCATTATTTAATTGAGATAGTAACTTTGACCTCAAATTCTGACTTCGTACAGCCTATTTGTATAACATCCGAATAAAAAGAATCCGAGACAGAGGGTAGGAAAAAAGCAAATCGCTTTCGGCGAGTTATAGATAACGCCTGTCGGACGCAACGTCGTATTTAACTAATTCATGGAAACATGCGGAAACAAGAAAGTATCTAGTCATTGCACATGCCTTTTTTCAAGAATGTTACTTGGAGCCATGCGAATCGCCGAGACTACTTTCACACTAATGATGGAGCAATAGACGTTTATATATATTAATCAACAGCAGGAGCAGACTGCATCAGATAAGGGAAAGAGAGAGAGGAACCCGGGAAGGGGATAACTGCGGGCAGGTGGAACCCTGGGAAGAGTCGAAGCCTTCCCCGGATGCAAGAAAGGAACGGAACCAAATCCGAGGGTCCGAGAAATCGAACGTGATTTGAACCTGTCCTTGTCCTCATCCTTGTCCTGACCGCCACGCGTCTAGGGAAGAGCAGAAAGAGACGAGCAGATGAAAGCAGAAGGACGGGCTGAGGTACCACTAAGTGCGGCAAGAATTCAAACGCACGCTCCCAAAATTCAAAGATGCTGCTTGGAGGGTTTACCTCTTGAGTGCGACGTGGAAAAGAAAAACCCACTGGGGGTTGCAAGATCCGGCCAGCCGTAAGTAAACATATAGTACGAAAATCCCTTTATTATTTGTTGTAATAAAAGTGAATTTTGCACATTATATGCATCTAGAGATTGGAGGAAAAGAACTCCGGGTAATAATGAGGAAAATGTGACTTCACGGACGAGAAATTTTCAAGGGAAAATTTCGAAATTAATAATTGTAATTATAAATATTAAATTTGCTAAAACCTGAGTCTAAAACAATATATAGCTGAATTAACTCTATGAGAAAGAGAAATTAAGGCCAAAAAGCAAAGTCGAGATATTCGTAGTAGTCAATTCTGTCGTGTGAAATCAAGAGTGACTCTTCTCCTTGAAATCGGCACCAATCAAAACCGATCCACGAGACAAACCTACCTTGGTAGGTGGGGACCACCACTCGATTATCCACTAAAGTCGGTTCACCGAAAGACAATGTCATCAAAATTATTTACCTGAGATGCATCTTTTCCTCTGATTTTAAACCTCTCCTTACATAGTGGCAGCACGTAGGTCAAATCATCATCATTTGAGATTCCATCTAGATGGAGGCCACAAAACATAACCGACAATACCCATTGGTGGACAACTATGATGGTTTAGGGCTTGCTCCTCATCGCCGAGGTCGCAAATTCGAATTTTCAGGTGCTAACGTCTTAAGTGGGGAGTTATGATGATAGGGTCTTTGTGTTAGTCTCTCTCGAGGTATAGGGGATTGGTCCTTTAATGCCGTTCGAGCACAGGAGCCCGTGGTAGAGTCCTCGATTATAAAAAAAAAAAACATAAATTAACCGGCGATTTGCACAAATACCCTTCAAATTTATATGGCCGACTCGTAATCTGAAAAACGATTGTAAAATGTCGGGCACGAGTCAATTTCCTCGACTACTAAGATGGAATTTATAATTAACTAAAAAGCAAAGATGAAAGGAAAAAAAGTAGATGGCATTTCTGCCCACTCGCTAACCTAATCTCCTCTTTTTTTCCTTCCTTTCTTCCCAAGTCATGATTCCACCAAGTAAAGATAAGTCCGTGGTCCTCGACGGCTCCAGAAGCTTCGCTCTGTCAAAAGAGTTGGTTCGTCCCCCCGGGGGGGGGGGGGGGGGCCCAACCATACTTTCGGTATTTTGCAGAAAAGGGCCCCGCGCATTGAATTTTGCAGACCGGTCCGCGAACGAGCGATGGATGGGGAATCCAACGGGGGAGAAAAACGGAAGGGACCTGAGCAGTTGGCAAGTTGCTAAGTGGGACCCGCACGAGTCCCGACCTTCCCCTGACCAAATACGGAACGGAACTTCTTCTTTCCTCCTCTCTTTTTTGACTCTTCTCACCCGTCGTCGCTTTCGTTCATATCACCTCGCTCTCTCTCCATCTTTCTGGCCGTTCTTATCTGAGTAAGGCTTGTACTATGCAAAGGCCACGTTATAAGTACGGCCACATCCGCCCTCGAATATCTCTCTCTCTCTCTCTCTCTCTCTCTTTTTATTTTATTAACTTTTGCAATACGTTTCCCGCCCTCCTAGCAACCGGTCTGCACTTCATCGGTTTCGTGTGATCCCGATTGGAATTCCGTTGAAAACAAGTGGGAAAAATATGTTTGCTTTCGAGTAAGCACTGTGATGTTAAGGGTTGAGTTTTTCTTAATAATTTCGTGGCTCATTTGGGTCACACTCTCGTATTGTGCCCGAAATATTTATTTTTATTGTATTTATTTTTGGATCATACTATTCTCGAAGAATGAAATCGTGATGTAAATCTATTCTGGTAGATCAAATACCTTCCTTTTTTTTTTTATAAATCAATAGAATTAAATTAATTACATACCAAGAATTGTAACTCATTGACGTGGGATGAAAGTAGAGAAGGAGAGAATTCAAAATTATCGGTGCACTGAATCGACAAAGCTAAGATAGAATGAGCTGCCAAGCCAATAATTAATTATTGAAGTTATCCACAACAAAACCCTAATTCTAAAATAAACAGCAGTTTCACGAGCGAAAAATCAGAAATGAGATCAGAAATTCCCTAAATTATAATAAGAAACAAATAACTGAGATCCCAAATTAGAGCGTACGCAAAATAAAATAAATAAATAAAATAAAAGGGGGGGAATTAAAAGACAAGAGGGCCAAATCTTCCTGATGGCTATTAAAATAATGAAGAAAAAGAAATTAAAGGAGAAATGATGGGGAGTGGGGGAAGGACTTGACAAAGGTGCGGGGGGGGAGGGAGTAATGTTCGTACCACCTTCACCTTTTCAATCTGTCCTTCCTCGAATACCTCCTTCCCCGAGTAACATAGTCTCTCTCTCTCTCTCTCTATCTGTGCGGCTCGTGAATCGCAAGGCAAAAGGAGAGAGAGAGAGAGAGAGAGGTGGGCTTTTCCCGTCGCGTCGACCTCTCTTCCCCCGAGGACGAAACTGCCCTCCTCGACCGCCCTTATTTGCCGCCCGTCCTTCTTCGTCCTTCCCCCGTACGGCACCTATCATTGCCCCCCCGAAATTACCATAATCTCCCCCTCCCCACCTTTTCCATCCTCCCACTTTTTATAAATTCGAAAATGCCCCACTTGGTGGTGGTTGACCTCCTTAATAAATTTCTTTTCTTTTCTCACCAGTGGAAACTGCCGGCTTCCGAATTTTTATCGAGGATTGACATCTTCGCCTCTTTTTATTTTTTTTCCAAGTTCTCGGTGGCTAGTGTCTGTATAGTAATTTCCCTCGTGATGGATTAGATCATGACTACATTCGTTTTGCAAATGAAGACTAATAGCCGCCTCGAGCTGCACCTCTTACGTGGGAATCACACGCGATGTTTCAAGTTGGCTATATATTGAAATTGTTTCCTTATTCTCAATTTTTTTCGCAAGACCCAAACTTCGAAACTATAACTTTATATTTGATATAATCATTTGACTTTGAACGATGTCTTTTTCCCCTATAAATTTTTTGAACAATGACGTTGATAGTTCTAGAACCATTAAAAATATTTCCTCATCCTCAATTCTTTTGCAAGATCCAAAATTCGAAGTCCATAAATCTGTAATTCCATATAATTTTCTAGAACAATGAAACCAATGATTCCTGAATTTGCACTGTGAATTCGATCCCTCCAATTTCGATTTTCATTTATTTTAATTTAATTCCTCAACCATCGTAAACGTGCTTTTTATTTTTTATTTTATTTATTTTTGCTTAACCGTCATGGGGATTCACAACACCAACTATACAAAATACGGTAACCTTGGCGCGCCACCGCAGGTGGACCAATAAGAATCAAACACAACCTTAGCCTTAGAGCAGGCCCCTCTCCTTTTAAGCAGCCTTTGCTTTTGTTTGTTTGTGGAGGTTTGATCAATAATCGTGGTGGGGAGAAATTAGTTTTAATAATTGCGAGAGCGGCGACAGCAGGCAGGCTAAGGGGAGAAGACAAAAAAAGCAACAACGCGGGGGAGGGGCAGAATCGTCAATGCGCAAGGGAACAAAAGCCTGACCAGAGCCAACTTCCGAAAGAGGAACCCCAAGCCCAACAAAGTAATTTCACCCCCACCCCCAAAAAAAAAAAAAAAAACTCCTTCTTCTCCCTTCTCATCCCCCTCCCCTGCACAACAAACAACAACAAACAACAACAACAACAACTGCCCAAACCTCCCCTGAAATCCCACATTAACTCTCTGCACTGTCAAAAAACTGATCATCACCACCACCACATCTTCCCTCTTTTGATCTTCTCCATCATGACCACCATCACCATTTCTCCATCTCTCTTCTCGAGGACCATGAAGAGGCAGAAGCCGGCGGCCCCGGCGGTGGCCGCGCCGGAGGGCCCCGCCCTCTTTGACCTCCTGTCCGAGGAGATCGTGTTCATGATCCTCGACTTCCTCGACGAGGACCCGCTCGACCGCAAGGCCTTCTCCCTCGTCTGCCGCTCCTTCCTCGCCCTCGAGTCCCGCCACCGCAAGTCCCTCCGCCCCCTCCGCGCCGAGCACCTCCCCACCGCCCTCGCCCGCTACCCCGCCGCCGCCGCCCTCGACCTCTCCCTCTGCCCCCGCGTCACCGACGCCTCCCTCGCCGTCGTCGCGGCCGCCCGCGGGGACGCCCTCCGCTCCCTCGACCTCTCCAAGTCCCGCTTCTTCACCGCCGCCGGGCTGTTGGGCCTCGCGTCCCGCTGCCGGAGCCTCGTCGAGCTGGATCTGTCGAACGCCACCGAGATGCGGGACTCCGCGGCCGCCGCCATCGCCGAGTTCAAGAACCTGGAGAAGCTGCGGCTCGCGCGGTGCAAATCGGTGACGGACATCGGGGTCGGCTGCATCGCCGTGGGCTGCCGGAAGCTGAGGCTGCTGAGCCTCAAGTGGTGCTTGGGGGTCGGCGACTTAGGGGTCGGTCTGGTCGCCGTTAAATGCAAGGAGATTCGGAGCTTGGATTTGTCTTACCTTCCGGTAACTATCTTCCATTCCCATCCTCTGTGCAGTTTTGTGATGGTTCTTTCGTAGGTCTTGTTCATTTCCAGTTATAAGATCGATTGTGCGTGGTTGCTTGATTTTTCCACACTTTTCAAAGAAGAGCTTCTTCTTTGATATTTGTGATGAGGTTATGTAGATGTTTTCTTGAATGGGAAATGGGTGGATGGGTTGTATATGGTAACTACATGGGATTCAATTTGTCTTGTTAATTTCTCCACCTGAAAAAAGCTCCGTTTATGTACCTGAATTCATGTTTTAACTCCAATTAAGTAAACCCAGTTTTTTGATCCGTGTTGTGCTGTGCAGATCTCGAATAAGTGCCTCCCCTCAATTATGAAATTACAATATCTGGAAGAATTGGTCCTCGAAGGGTGCTTTAGCATTGACGATGAGTGCCCTGTGATTCTCAAAGATGGCTGCAAGTCACTAAAGGTAAACTTCTGATTGAAGATGGATGTATAATATTATGTTTCTTGTAACTGGGAATGTCGCCGTTGCCCTGCTAATTGTCATCTTCCATTTGAGTATGAATATCGATATTGGGCTATCTACCTAGCAAAGGGAAAAGAAAAAAGAGAAATCGACAGGGCTGTCTCACAGTAATCGATATTGATGATCCTTGAAAAATTTTGAGTCTATGTATGATGATAGAGTCGGTGAGATCTGGCTGGTGACTATAATGAAAATACCTATTTGTTCTTTCCCTATTAATCCTCCTCTTCTAATTTGAAATTGCACTCCACATAGGCGAATTGGAATGTATAGATTATGGTCGACTAGTCTACATAGCTGGAATCAGTTTAGTCTCTCAGTCTTTCGTAAAACAGAGAGCATAATAGTTTTCGATGAATGCAGGAGTTTGGAAGTCTTAAGTTTCACAACATTCTGTGAGAATCCCTTACTTGTTAGAGGGGCATTGCTTTTACATCAGAACAGCCTTAATGACGAGCTAATCTTTGTGTTTTTAATTCTGAGTTTGGCCTAACGTGGTGGTTGCCCTTCTTTAGGTACTTGACATGTCAAGTTGTCAGAATATCACTCATGTTGGATTGTCTTCAATTACTAATGGTGCGGGGTGCCTACAGCACCTTACCTTAGCCTACGGCTCACCAGTAAGTTTCTTCTCATCTATATTTTCCTTCTGGATTTTGGGGGGATTGTTCTTTGCTTACACTTTCAATGCTCTCTCTGGTGCTTCAGGTGACTTTTGCTCTTGCTGCTAGTTTGAAAAGGCTTTCCATGTTAGAATCGGTAAAGTTAGATGGTTGCATGGTGACAACTTCTGGACTGAAGGCCATTGGGAACTGCTGTTTGTCACTGACGGGGCTGAGCCTAAGTAAATGCTCTGGAGTGACAGATGATGGGCTCTCCTTTCTCGTAACCAAACATAAACAGCTCAAAAGGCTTGATATTACGTGCTGTCGCAAGATAACTGATGTTTCAATTGCTCACATTACAAGTTTGTGTGCTGGACTTACGTCGCTAAGGATGGAGTCTTGCAGCCATGTTCCTAAGGAGGCATTTGTTCTGATTGGACAGCGATGCCACGCTCTTGAGGAGCTTGACCTTACAGATAATGAAGTTGACGATGAAGGTTAGCTTACCTCTTACACATTGTAAATTGTGCTCTAGATTTGAACAACTTGAGTTATTGTACTCATTTGCCTTCTCTTTTTGCAGGTCTAAAGTCCATTGCCAGGTGTTCGAAGCTTTCTATTTTGAAACTTGGAATTTGCCTGAACATAACTGATGAAGGGCTTTCTCATATTGGCAAATCATGCTCCAAACTTGTAGAGCTTGACTTATACAGGTTAGCAACATCTCCTGTAATATGCTTCTTTACATTTTTTCGTGTTGGTTTGGGCAGAGAACATACGCGATTAAGTAATATATGCTCTCTTGTATCGGCTTCATATGAACATGAAAGTAACTCATTGTGTGAGGCAAATAGGAAGGCAAATATGTACATTAGAGTTCATGCATAACTCTAGTAAGAAAAATTTTGAATCATTTGAATGAAAAAAATATAAATCACTTTACTGTCAAGGGGACACGGTTGACTTCGCTTTCTCAATTCATGCAAGGATGCGGGCTGATATGATTGACCAAATATATCTACTTTTGTTCAGGTCAGCTGGAATAACAGGATTGGGGATTCAAGAAGTTGCCCGTGGCTGCCCTAGTCTTGAGACAGTCAACGTATCATATTGCAATGACATTACGGACGCCTCCTTGATGTCACTATCAAAATGTAAGAAGCTGAAGACCTTAGAAATCCGAGGGTGTCCACTCATCACATCTTTAGGTCTAGCGGCAATTGGCGTCCACTGCAGGCAACTGAGCAAGCTTGACATAAAGAAGTGCTGCAACATCGACGATGCTGGCATGATTCCACTGGCTCATTTCTCTCAGAACCTCAGACAAGTATGGTCCATTTTCATCTTCTTTTGCTTCTCAGATGACCAACTGATCATTAGTCTAACATTCTCATTTTTCATGCAGATTAATTTGTCTTACACGTCTGTCACAGATGTGGGGCTACTGTCCCTTGCCAGCATTAGCTGCCTTCAGAGCATGACCATCTTGCATTTGAAGGGCTTGACCCCCAGTGGACTGGCAGCTGCATTACTAGCATGTGGAGGCTTAACCAAAGTGAAACTCCAAGCCTCCTTTAAACTGGTGCTACCGCAACCTCTTTTCGAACATTTGGAAGCGAGGGGCTGTTTGTTTCACTGGAGGAATAAGGTGCTTCAGGTAGTTATTGCTTCGTTCACTCCCTTTGTTAGCTTGAACCGGTTGTTCTAGAAACTAATCTAAACATCGCATGTTCTTTAATGTTAGGCTGAACTGGATCCGAAGTGTTGGAAACTACTGTTAGAAGACGTCATGCAGTGAAGTTTGAAGTTTTTGGAAACAAAAATGCTAAGGATTTTCGTTCAGGGGACATGTAACTACTGCTCAAGGATGCAAGATACCATGTCTGTTGAGAGGATGAGTTATTTGGTCTTCAAGACGAAGGTCGACCAAATTGATAGGAAGTTGCTCTTCCTTGGTGGTAAACCACCCGGTTTTGAGTCTCAACATTGTCCATTTTCATGTTTTTTACCAAAAAGCAAGTGTATTATTCGTGTCCTTGCAGCTGTCAAGATAAGTGCTTCTCGTTGTGAAAAGGAAAACCATTACTTAAGCTGAAAAAGCTATCTTGGTTTTCCAAAGGAGGGAAAAGGAATGTCAATTCTTCTACTTCTAATCCTTCGTTGTATTTCTTCGATGTCCCGTGGCAAAATCATCTGGTCTTTCCGCTTGAAGCGCTTCTTAATGCGACTTTGGAAATCTACAGATTCTTTTCCTAGTCAAGATCGAGTAATTGGATTAACAGGTGCATTAATCCCTGTTAGATTTTGCAAGATTGAGTTATTGGAAATGGTGGTCGGCCACATCCAGCAACGGCGAGGGGCGGTGGTGGGGAATGTAGGGAGGAGGAAGTGGTTGGAGTGGGAGGACTAGGGGCGCAAGTTTTCCTAGGCTCCCTGTTTCGCAAAAAGAAATAATTAGATAAATATTTTATTAAAATTAATTATTTGTATCACTTATAAAAACGAATTGATACTTTCAACAGAGTAGATATTCAGGTATAGATTGACGTTGACAAGGAAAAAGATTATTCTTTGACAATTTTTGAGAGATTGTCTTCAAGAAAATATTTTTAAAATGATTGATTCTTCGTAAAATAATCATGTCATTAGACAATAACATCGACTGCTATTAATCTTAGTGGTTAACGCTTTGAACTAACTAAAAAATGATTGGACGTGAGCTATTGATTGATAATTATAGCTTTCACGTCATGTCCTTTGGTGATATAAAAATATTTCGGTGCATTATGTTTTTTTGTCATGTTTGTTGCCATTACAAAAAAATATTTCAATGTGGTTAAGGATTGTTTTTCATAAAACATGGATGACAAACCTGTCGAGTGATGTAAATCGAGACAAGTCCTGACGTTTGAGTCATTGACAAATTCATATTCTCCTAATGGTGTCCTGAATGGTCATTGTATAACGATAATGAATCAACACCTCGGCCCAAGACAGAAGAATGCCTGACCTTCTAGGTTAAGGTCAGTCGACTGGAGAACCTTGTTATTGGGCCCAAATTACACCCAACAGGACTGGAAAGAGGCTGTTGTATGGAGCCCCTGAAGAAGAGATCGGAAAGGGGCCATCAACGCCAGCAATTCCATGTGTGTTACAACAGGATTATCAGATCGAATGTTTGGATAAAGCTGGTAATCTCCTGGCACAAGTTGTACCAATGCTAGGACGAGCTAGGATTCTCGGAAATCGGGTGATAGCAGGGGAATTCGAACTTGTGACCAAAGGGACTCTAGACTATATAAGTAAGTCTTAACCAGCTTGACCAGCCACCTCATTGGTTGGGTAAACTAGAACGATGGGCATGACAAAAATTTGAGTTGCTCTTTAATGTTGAAACACATTTCCTGGAAAACAAAACTGATGGTGTGGTTGATAAGTCCAAGATGATGATCCTTTCCAATTGTGATTATACAAAGTTCTTGAATCCAATAAAACAGCTAGATTGAAAATAAAAAAAACTGATGAAAAAAATCAGTTCTTTGAAAATTAGAGGTATGCTCTTTAAATTTGTTTACCACGGCGATGTTCCAAAAGACTTTCCACAAACTACTTGCCTTGAACCGAAAGTAACCTTTGATCAATGAGAAAACTCCTTTTATTTCTCAAGAATCAAATAAAACTTGAGCCAAGATTTGAACGGATAGCACTTTGTAGTCAGAAATTAAATTTACTTATACATAGAAAAATTATTCAATTAGTCATAAATCTATTATATGAATGGTCAACACCTGATTTTGTCAACTGTTTATATAAAATAGCTAAAAGAAAGATAAATAAATTAGCAAATGAAAAAAAGCAATTAGAAAATGAATTAGAAAGATGATTGTGTTAAAAGGGGTTTTCTGGTTCTTGGCCCAATTAATTACATAGCTCACAAAATTAAATTCGACCATTCAAGCTCGTCAGCTCCAACCCGTCTTTTTCACCACCAAAGCCACAATACATTAGGCCCTAAAAGCCACAACCCATTTATTGAAGAATTGAATTTTAATATTTTTAATTGACCAAAAAATTAATTTTATTTTATTTATATTTTTTAAAAAATTGAATTTTTAATTATTTATATTTTTTAAAAACGAAATTTTTATTTATTTTTATTTTTTCTTTCGTTTTCTATTCCTTCCTCCTTCCTCCTCCTTCCTCCGCCCCAAGCTCGAGCTGGCGGCGGAGCCTCGCCGCCCCTGCTCGGCCAGCCCTGTTCTTTGGCCGAGCTAAAGAATTTTTTTTTTTTGGTCTAAAAGAAGAAAGATGAAAATGAAAGAAAGAAAAGAAAAAAAGAAAAAGAAAAATAAAGCATAAAAATAAACACAAAAATAGGTTAGTGAAAAGAAGCAAGGGGAAGAAGTTATGGAAAATGTTTTCCACTGATAGAAAACATTTTCCTTTGAGTAGTTTATTTTTCATAAAACGAACACTGAAAAATTCGGAAAACATTTTCTTGAAAGTCATTTTCCGCGAAACGAACGGACCCTTAATTAAGTTACCGGAAGTTACCTGGTGACGCCCCTACTCGGCCAGCCCTGTTCTTTGGGCGAGCAAATTGGCGAGTCTTCTACTTGATTGAGATTCCATTGCTAGTTCGTATTGACGAAACTCGTAGCCGTCTCAAACCCATTTGTTCATGATCAAAGTTCCATTCCAGCAAGGTAAATTCCTATCTCGGTTTGGTGAACCTACGAGCCAAAGTTTCAAAATCTAACCCTTGTTTGAACATAATAGAGACCGAGCCTGATGTTAAACTGCCGGTTATTAACGTGTTCGCACCTCGGTTTTGGGCTAGATGTGGATTTCCAGTTTGTTTTCGATGTGTGAACATCTTCCTGAAGTTGCTCGTAACATGTTTGATGAAATGCTCAAGTCAAGCCGTTACATACATTTATTGATTTCTGTCCGCTTTAGGATGATTACTGGCCAGATAAGTACAACTGAAACCCCCTTTTTTGTTTTGGAGTGTTACTTCTATCATGAGACCAAGACTGAGCAATACAGTTGTTTCTTTCTTTTCCTCCCTTTTGCATGTCTCCTTGCGACATGTGCTTGCCGATGAGGGAATGTTCGGAGTCTACATCAGTAATGTCAATCCTATAAGATATTTTGTATAATTTGTCTCTCCAATTTGTACTCTTCATATATTTGCTATTATGTGTTCTGAATGTGGGATGCCGGTGATCAACAGTGACAAAAGATGTTAATTTTGGGGCAGATAATAACTGGCAAAAGTCTTTGGTGATTGTTGTGATGGTGGTTCCATTCGGTGATGGTGGCTGATGAAAGTGGCCGATGGCTGGAGATGATGTTGGGTTATATAATTTCTAGAAATATGCGTTTTATTCATATCCTAATCATTTCCTTGAAATTGTGGCTGTAATTAGTGAATGGAGATGGTCGGTGATGGTGTTGTGCGCTGGCGGTGTTGGTTAGTAATGACATTGATCGGTGACTTTGGTCGTTGGTAGCAACGTGACTCAGCAATGGATCGGGATGAGCAGTGGAGAAGCTAAGTTGATCTTAATATTGGGTTGGATTAGTTCAGATGTATCTTTGGCTGAAGTTTTCGTGATCTGGATATGAGGCTTAAGTAATCTAGTCATTAGGCTTGATATGAGACAAGTTTGGAGACAATGAAACCTTAAAAGGAAGGTGCAGACGTCCAAGTGTCACGGGTAATTCTTTCAATCACAAACCGTGCGGCACTTTCTCTCACACTCGAGGAAGGGAATTTCTAGAGAGAGAAAGTAAAGAGTAAATTCTGAAGAATACTCAATTACTCGAATGAAGTGGGTAACACAAATGAGAGAGAGGGCTCTGCTATTTATACAAAAGCCCCTGTAATTACAACTATTGATCTTCTACACGATCTAACGGTATAGGATGTCAATTCTTGTTTAATCAATGGTAGAGATCCATTTGATCTAATAGTGGAGGATTTTGATATTGGTCACATTAATTCAATGATGGAAATTAGCTCTATCTAACGGTTGAGGGCGTCAATCTTTGTCAAGTAAATCCAATGGTAGGTATTGAATTTTCTTGAAAGCTAACAGCTTTTATGAGTCCTTATGGATCGATGATGTAGCGACCCTTTGGATTATTGACATGGCATTTTTTGGTCTATGATGTTCTCTCCCACTAATGTGGGGGCCAATAATTTCCGACGAAAATTGGTTGAAACTACCTAAGCAAATGCGTAATTTTCTTGCCAAATTGGTGTTGATTTTGTTTTGGTCAAAAGAGAAGCTTTCTTTATTGAAGACTTAAACGAAGGAGCCCGGAAGGGGCATCTAAACACAACAAGTCCTTAAGGGGCTGGGGTTTGGACTAGCCAATTTCGTGGAAGAGAATTCACTTGTTGAGCTTTCACGACTTATTACACTACTCTGTTTTGCTCTCTACTCTTAGATCACAAAAGCAAAGTAACAGATCTTGGGCTTCAGAGATGAGAGCGCGCTCACCCCACCCGGTGCGATCTGCGGACTTCAAAGAAAGAACTAAACTCAAAGGGTCATTGTTGAGTTCGAGACTTTGAGATCTTCGAGAAGAGAGAAACTTCAGCGAGTGCACGAGCGCTAGGGTTTCTGCTTGGCTTGCCGAGGAGACTGCGAAGCCGTCCAAGAGAATACCAGAGGAATCACACACGACGCAAGTTATGGTACCCTCGGTCGAGCCTGGTAAGTAGGATCCTTCTATGTTTACCTTTAGTTCGTCTTTCCCAGGGGTGTTTCTTCCGGTCTGTGGGCTTCTGTTGGGGTTCTTGCTTCCTCTCTTTCTTGCTCCATTCCGCGTCACTTTCGAGCTGGACATGGGCAGATTTTACCATATCGGTCGGCCTAGGGTTAAGGCCTCTGAAGATGGCCTTGTTCCGAGACTTCCAAATGAGCCATAAAAACACCTGTGAATTAGTTCGAAGGTCGAAACTTGGTGGTGTTGGAACGGCCTCCCGTGAAAAAGGCTGGTTTCCCAACGCTTTTTAAGTTGTGCCGTGCTATAATCGATCTGCAAGGTCCATATTATATGGGAAGAACCACAAGAGGCCCATGATGGGGATGTACATTTATCCAGTTAAGTGACTGTGGCTAAATATGAAGTTAGTTTCTCGAACATTTCCATTCTCCCAATCGAGTCCTGTAATTTGCAAGCTCGGAAGCACTCTTATCAGTCTGCTGATGTCGCAACGCGTACATGGCGGAAACTTTGCCAGGTGGTGCTAATTTACATGCCACGTCAGCAAAGAAAATTAATAGTTTGAAAAGAAAAAGGATGGAGGGAGGGAGAGCTTCGTAAAAAATGTGGGACAATCATTTTGTGTGCGTTTCATCTTCGCTTTGTGCCGCAGCCACAGGAGCCTAGAATTTGAGTTCTCTTTGGGCCTAGACTGTCTAGTTTTCTTTGACTGGGCCTCAAGAGGCAGCGCATTGGAGTATATAAAAAATATTTGGCATCTTTAATAATAATAATAATAATAATAATAGGGCGGTTCACTTCTAATATTACTAAATCCACCCAATTTTCACCAAAAATAACAAAATTACCCTCAATTATTTAATTGCAAGCTAAAGTATTGGCCCTAAATTTGTTTACTTTCCTTCTTTATTTAGGTTTTTTTTTTTTTTAAAATTTCTATGTAAGATTTATTTGTCATAATTAAGAATTTTACAGGTATATTTTGTTTATTGTGGGTGCCCATGTATATTAAAACCACTAGTTTTCTTTTTTTAATTTTGGATTTTACTTCTATAAAAATAAGTTTTTTTTTTTTCTGAAAAGAGAAATTTGACAGAAGCCTAAGTTCTTTCAACGTTGCCAAGTAAATTTATGGATTAATTGTCAAGTAGGATATAAAAAAAAATTAATATATATAGTCTTTTAATAACAATCACACGTTTATAAACTTTTACTTTTGTTGTACATGTCACCATCTCATTGTCTTTTAAATATAGGTATACATATAATCCGATGATTAGGTGGAATAACCCCCTCCTTAAAGTCTGTTCTTCATCATTAAAAAGGACTTGATATTTTTTAGACTAATGAAATGAAAAAAATGAAAATTTAAAAGTCTCTTCTTCATCATTATTGATCTTATAACAAATTCTGTATTTTTCGTCCCTCTTCTCAAGAGATCGCTTCTTGGTGCAATTGTTGGGATTTTAGCATATGATCTCTAATTATTCGGTTAGAAACCTCCTGGCATGCCAACCCAATCGCACCTATCCAATAAGGACAGTTTGTGTTCAAGAACATGCAATTGGGGACAACTTGACTTTGTCAGAATCAATTTTCGAGGTAGCAAACTCACGTATATTAGAAAACAGAGCTATGAAAGTAGTCTTCCGATGAATAGTTATGCATGTTTTCGGTATTTTTGGGAACAAAACTCATATTGAACGGAAGTTCAATCTCTCGTCAATCGTAGCAAATGCCCCAAAAGGGGGTTAAAAGAGGAGCAAACAGGGCAGGCAAACACACTTAGACAAGACCTAGAGGACGCACCATCCGGTGTCTCGTCAATGCGTGTTCAGGGCCGGTTTCGTTCGTGCCATTCACCTTTACTCCGTCTCCCTGGACTGTACCTCATCTACGCACTTTGACTCGCTCAATACGTCAGTATCTCAAAGTCAATAAGAAATCTCAAACCCGTCAACCTCTGCTCTGATCCAACGACTCGGAAAAGGCAAACGAAAGTTTTGGTCAACCTGGTTCGTTCCGGCTCTCATTTGACGCTCCAATGTTTGAGGTTTGAATGGTTCCAAGAGGTTAGAGTTTAATGGTATTAAAATAAGGCAGGTGTCGGGTCTTTAAGCTTTCGTCGCACGAAGCTTCATTTAACTTCACGTGGCCATAATCTGACTGAGCAACTAGCACACTTTCTTTATAACGAAAATAGTAAAGAAAGTAGAGATGTTCGATTAACGCCACCCTGCGAACCGTTTGGCAGCTTAGAATCAAACTCAAAACAAGGCACACGTGTATCCTGGAATTGAGAAAACACCTAGGTTGAGGAACAGGTGCGGTTTTAATTGGGGCTAGCCTGGGAAATTTGCTTCCGAGATGAATCCGAGAAAAACCAGTTTGGTTTTGGATTTCGAGAACCAAGAACCAGCTGAGGATCGGTTTAATTCCCGATTCCATGTCAGACTAGATTTTTTAATAGAAATAATTTTCACCTATATTAAGAGGAAATACATGTTTTTGCGCTGAAAAAGGATTTAAACTGGACAAACACTATTCCTGATCACTTGAGCGAGAATAGTTTGTGTCTAAAAAAACTGATTTTTGGCATTTTATAATAATCCTTTACACTTTTGCCGTTACTAAAAGGCCAACCAAGAACTAGTCAGCTCTTTCTGGTTCCTGTTTTTGAACTGGGGATCGTAACGTCGGTGTCTAGTTTAGAGTAACAAACTAACCCACCCTGAAAATATCATGAGGTTGCTTCCGGATAAAGAGTTTGAAACTTGGACCAACCAAGAATAGTTTGTATTCAAGTGACAGTTTTTACCACTGTAAAAGGCCAACCAAGAACTAGTGGATCGTTTCCAATTCCCATTTTCTAAACCAGGGATCATAAGATTGGTGCCTAGTTCTTAGCCAAAAACCGCACCTTCTAATGAGACAAAATTGAAGCAAAGTGAAAGGTTGAACACCTCCTAATAAGGATGAAAGATTCGTATCTTGGATAATAGATCGATGGTTAGTTTTTTTTTTAAGCATATTAATACGTTATACTTTATAAAGGTTGGGTATTCTAGCATATTATCAAATTCGTATCACTTTTCTACTTACCTCTAAGACTAAAGGCCCCGTTTGGTTCAGCATTCCCAAGGGGCTTTCACCCGAAAGCCCCTTGGGAAGAAATTTAAATATTTGATTCAGCATTTGTAGATGTCCTTGGCCAAATGTTGGCCTTTGAAATGCTGAAAGCCCAAAGCAGGTGGGGACCTACTTTGGGCTTTTAGCATTTTGAAAATGCAAGTCCACCTCTATTATTTATCCGTTGACTTCTTTTTTTTTTTTTTTTAAACCAATCATCTTCCCCACACCCCCAACCACCGTTGATCGGCGATGAAGTTTCATCAGATTTTTTTTTTTTTTTAAAAAATAATAAAAAAAACCCTTTGCAAATGTTGGGTTCACCTTCTTTTTTTTTTTTTTTGTCATTTTTATCTTTTGACAATCAATAGCCCAACTTTTTATCAATACACTAGAATGATCATTAATTAACGAAGATGATTAATACTACAATAATTTAAAAAAATTATTCAAAATTGAAAACAAACCTAAAAGAACTCTAGGCCAAAAGTTGAGCTTTGCATCTAATTTATAATCAAATTCTTTTAATATAATTTTTAAATAAATTTACTAATATATATCTTTTCCATTATTCTCAACATGAAAATGTAAAAGGTTATATAGTCATTGTTTCTTTTTGCAATTTTAAAAATACTAAAACTAAAAAACTTAATTTGGTCACATTAAATGGCTTTTCAAATATATGTTTACCAAACAGTTTTGTATTTCCCTAAAGTATTTTTTAGTTATAGTTTACCAAACAGTCTAACATTTTGGAAAACTCTTTACCTCAAAGATATTTGCATTCTCCCAAGAGCATTTCCCCAAAGCCGAACCAAACGGGCCCTAATACTTCACCTTATCAATTAATTTGTAATTTGGCAATTTTATTGATAAAGCACATACAATTGAAGTAAATGATGGAACATTTTTCCCAATAATTTCTGTCTAGTTTTTGAAAACATTGCATTCTTCCGGAGCTTAAGTTTTTTTTTTTTGTGCAATTGAGCCCAAGAAAATCTAATTGCACCCATGAGCGAGATTATTATCATTTTGCGCGAGTGAACAAGCTGATGAAGTTTATTCTGCATTCTCATCCATATTATTAACTAGCAGTCGGCGTGCCGACTTATAGACACGTAGAGATGATTAAACTTTCGCTAATCGGAAGGAAAACGACATATTTGTAATTAAACTTCTTAAAGATGCTTGTCAATATATCGAAAGCCAAACGAGAGTTACCAATTCAAGAGGGGTTGGTGCATTGTTTTGGCCCATAAGATCTTATAAAGCGTCGCATCTTTTTATCATTTGAATTTACCTTGGTTTCTCAGCTTGTGCCATGACGGGTAAAACCAGTCAATCGAGAATGCCGATCGAGGTCGCCATCGCTCGACAAGTTACCTTCTCCAAACGTCGACCTGTGCTCGTCACGAAGGCAAGTGAGCTCTCCATTCTTTGTGCTGTTGAGATGGCCGTTATTGTCTTCTCTCGTGGCGGCAAGCCTTTTTCCTTTGGTCACCCTTCTGGGCAAGCAGTGGTAGATAGGTTGGAGAATCCAAAGACGGCTGGTACTAATGCTACTCAACAGGCTCAAACTGATGGAGACCAAACCGTAGAAGAACTCAACAAACAATATCCTAATCTGCTCGAGCGAGTTGAAAAGAAACGAGCTGAAGAGGTTAAGCACGGTAAGCTCCCGAAAATTGAAAATCTTAGCTTCAATGAGTTAATGGTGATGTTGGCTAACGGTATCACCTAGAAGGGGGTGAATAGGTGATTGCAAGAAACTTCACAAATAATGTGTTAAGTGTGATTAGGTAAAACAAAGTGTTTATATTAATACAGACTGGTTTTATCAAGCGATGTAGTGCAATGCATTTCTATCAAGCAATAAATAAATATGAGCAGAGAGATAGAGAACAATGTCTACAAGCTTATAGTGCTTTGGCTTGGTGTAAGTCTATCCCTACTCTCCCATACTAATAATCTATTATTTGGATTCCACTAGTATTCTTAAAGAAGTAATAGTAAATCGTGTTGCTTATACTCAAGCACTTCTTCTTGAAGCTGGTGCTACTTATACCTAAGTTGATAGATCTCACTATCTCACACAACATTGCCGACACTTCTCGAAAGATTAGAATTTGATTGCTCAAAAGACAACGTAAAAAATGTAAAACTCTCTCTAACTTTCGATGTAGGAATGCTTGATCAATCTTTTCTCTTTGACGCCTTGATCTTCTTTTATACTCCTTTATATCCAATCTTCCCATTGGACAATCTTCAAGAGAATCAATCTCCAAGTTAACCATTGGACAATTGTTGATAATTAGCTGTTGAAGTCTATCAATCAGAATTTTCATATGGTCGCCCATATAATCATATCTAGGTTTAATTAAATTGGAGTGGTTCATCTATGGAAAGTATCTTGCTTTTGGAATAATTGTCAATCAATCAAGATATGTGGCGTGATTGAATATTTTGTTAAGATAATCTTTAAATTTGATGGTCAATCAAGATCTTTTAAATAAAGAATATATACGAGATCACAAGTGGTCAAGAGATGACATAAAGTATCTCATAATAATAATCTTGAAGATAGTGACAAAGTAGTTGTTGCAAGTAATGTAGATGCTCTGCGTATATCAGCAATCCATCTTTTCTAATATTATGATGATATCAAATTCCTACTTATATGCTTCTCTTTAGAGACTTCAAGTATTCTCAATAAAGGTAGTGAAGAAGTTGCTGGAATGGATGGAACTCTTGGCAGCGGAAGCATCAAATGCAACTCCATGCCCAAGAACTATAGATAAGGGCTGTGATTTTTGTGGAGCAGAAGCTAGCGATAAGTAATCAATTTAAAAGAAACTAATGCAAGAGAGGAGTCTAAGGAGATGAAGTAATAAAAAAAACTTATTAGGAGCTCTATGAAATAGTAGTCATTTTTTTTTTTTTTAAACTTTGTTAAAGTTGCTCTTTCTCAATATGCTATTGTGATATTTCTTTAAACAGAATAACGATTGAAGCTAAAAGAACAAACGCATAAGTGCGGAAGAGACGAACATTGTTGTGTATCTTCTCAAAGAGGATAAATTAAAGAAGTCTGTTTACAAGAAAATCTCAATCCCAAATCTTTATACTCAGGCAAATCAGCGGCTCACTTTATGTCTTGCCACCAAACAACCTTTTGGCTTTGCGCAGATCCTTGCTTCCTCCACTATGTGCAGACTGCTTTGCCACCTCAGTTCAAGCCCGCTCCACGAACGACGAACACTATAAACTACACGTCACTTTGAAGAGAGAAAATGGTGTTGGTGCATCTAGTGTGCACAAGTGACGGTCGAGTCTCTTTAACTTCTCATTTATAGACCAACCCTACAAATTATGCATATTGTGCATCACTGGCCGTTGGGTCAGTGGGAATTGGAAATTGCGACACCGAACATTTATGTCTAAGAGGTTAAAGTAATGAATGTTATCCATGAGTTTCGCATCTCCTATAAAATCTTCAACATCACCTCAGATAATGTCATCGTTAACAACTTTTGAGTTCAGTCTGGTCCAACAGCTAAATACTATTTGCGATGGGATATTTATACTATTTATGGTGCATGTGCCACCACATTAACTTGTGCATGCAAAAGATCTCTGCCAGCTTTACGATTTTATGGTGACCGAACATCGATAGGTTTAATCCGTTAGATCCACCCCACTTGGGGATCCAGCGTTGGAAGTCCTCTACATGACACTAGAAAGGAAAGTTGAAAAATTCTATTTGGATGCAAGAACAAGGTGGAATTTTAAAGGCATGTGAGGAGATGGGTATGTTCACACTGTACTCCACTAATCATAGCGGAAGTGCCAGTGTCCCACCATTAACACGACAAAATTGAGGGGTTGTTGAAGTATTTAGGCATTTTTTGCCGATCTTCAGCATTCGCTACAAAAGCTTTGCCATCCAGCAATTATCTGTCAAGCAACCGCATCGTTCCATTTCCATAAAGGATGTCGGTTGAATTAGAGAACAAGGAGGATCATTCCTCTTCAATGAAGAATTATAGGCCAGTACAGCGAAATTCCTCAAATTTTACGAGGACATTTCACCTTTTTTTGGTGTCTATAATCATGAATCCGAGGTCAAGTTGAAGACACTCAAAATTCTCATGTTCCATATTACAAAAAATTGGGGTTGGGTTAGGAGATCCAAGTGGAGGAAATGTTGTGAGATGGTGTCGATTGGCTCCAAGATATGTATTTGCATACCTCAATTGGTTCGAGAAGACGAATTCCACCCACGGACGAAGATGGCATCCTTATCAAAGAGCGCCCATTGAAATCTAGATAGCTTTTGCTTCGTAAAAGCATTTACAGTCTTATGCGAGATCCTCCTCTTCATCTACCAATAAGTTGGAGAGGTACTTGACAACGAACCATTTCATATACATTGAAAGAGTTAGCGAAAATAGTGTCAACATCTGAAGTGGTGGAAGAGCTAGCTTCATGTCTTCATATTCTTTCCACCATGATTCGTAAATCCTGTTAGCATCTACGGTGCTGTCGGAGACCATACTTAGTACTAGCCAACAGATTTGCTCAACGTGCCTAACGTAAAGAAGGGGACAACAACGACACTTTATCATCCAAACAAATATGAGAGATACAACGCCAAAGACATCGTATTATTAAACATTCTTTTGGGTGTAGATTGTGTGTAATCATCGTAAGACACTTGTACATATAATTTTATTTTATTTTTATTTAAGATGTACTTGTACTTTAATGAGTGTTTATCATTAATTTTTGTTGGTTAAATTTTTAATTTTTTTAGCATTTATGTCCAATCAAACTTTAAATGTTATCAATATACCAGTACCTTGTGTTTTGAATGTACAACGTACCGTCCTATTTATCCTAAATATGATTTTATTCCCCTTTCTAGCAATATAATGCAATTCATAAACCAAGCTTTATTTTGCTATGAATTTTTACTTCAAAAAGATTTTTTTTTGTTATTAAAAAGGGCCTGGCCTCACCATGTCTAGCCTAGCATATGGTTCGGCACGAGAAATTCCGTGCTTGGCACGATCCAGTAGGCAGAGCTAGCTGAAATAAACCTAGGAAATTTCATATTTTCTCTAAGCCATTGTAACGTCCATTTTATTTCTTACATTAGTCAATGTCATAATTTTGCAAAATGTTTTCGAAAATTACAGTTGATCTCTCCAAATATATGTCCAGCCTTCAAAACCCTATATTATATATGGCCAAAAGACGAAAATACCCTATCTAAGTTGGCAAAATGATAGCATGGCTCTGTCCATTTCAAAACTAGCATCCATCCACCAAATAAACCGTTGTTTAGTCAATTACATGAACATACACTAAAAAAAGAATCATGCATATTCTGCACGTCACTCACCCTATTTGGAAACACAAACAGAGACAACACATGGAGTTATGCCGGGTCAAAAAGTAATGAAGGATTTTCACCTCATTACATCTTTGGAATATTCAAAATGGCATTATAAAATTAGAACACTAACTTATGGGTTAATATCATAAAAAAAAATCTAAATTATGCCCACTATAACACAAATACTGGAACTTTCTAAACTTACCCAACTTTATTTTGTCATAAAAAACACTGAACATACACCATGAATGAAACTAAAATAGATTTTATATATATCATATATGTATAAGTTTGGATTTTTTTTTAACACAAAAAATAGTTGGAGTATTTGTGACAAATTTAGAGTTTTTTATGACACAAAATAAAAATTTTGATATTTGTATCACGGTGGGCATAATTTATATTTTTTTAAGGTATTTGCCCTTATTTGATAATTGCATTTGAGGAATTATTTTAAAATAGGCAGTACAATTGAACACCCGAACTCTAGTTCTTTGGTTTTGGCAAATGATCAAGACCTTCAACACGGGTACCTTGGTGTCCAATTAGGGAAAAATTATCAAAAAAATACTGAACCTTTTTATTTGGCCAATTTATTCTAAAACATTTTGATGATTTGTTAATTTAGTTATAAATCTTTTAATTGTGTTAATTTAGTCATAAACTTTTCTATAATTTGTTGATTTATTTATTCTGGCCAATTTTGGCTTAAAATCACTAACATGACAGTGTAATTAACACCAACTTATTCTACATGGTATGGCCAGCACTAATGCAGAAATTTTTTGCATATTTAATTTTTTATCTAATTTTTTCATTATTTCCCTATTTTTCTTTTTCTTTTTCCAACCTTGAGCCAGTTGGCAAGGTCATTGGCCAACCCTAGTCGATCGAATCTGGGCGAGGGCTGCCTCCCCCACCTCGCTCAGCAATCCTCTCCCAAGGTTGGTGAGGGCTTGGGCAAGGCAAGGGTTAGTTAATGACCTCACTAGCCCAAGGTTGGAAAAAAATAAGAAAAGAAAAAAGAAAATGAACAAGAAAAAAAAATTTTAAAAAAATTTAAAAAATTTAAAATTGGAAAAATTGTCCACGTCATAGTCAAAAGGATTAAATTAGCAAATCGTCTGAAGGTTTAAGATTTAATTAGCACAATTAAAAGGTTTTGGACAAAAGGTTTATAAATAAATTTGTTAAATTAAAATATTTATAACTAAATTGGCACAAATGCAATGACTTAAGTTTATTTTAGTAATTCCCCTATGCAATGCCTAGTAAGAGTGATCAATGGTGACTCCATTTAATTTGTTTTGATTTAGAAACCCCAAGTTTTTAAAAATATTTTCAAAACCCTTTTTCCAAATCCAACTCTCAAACTTTCCCCTCGTGGTCGGATTCCTCTCGGACAACGATTCCGAGGAGGCATTACTAATATAGCTAATTAATTGTTCAATCAACAAACGATGCGATGCTAACATGCTGCTCCACATCAATTCACATTTACATGAATAATGAAAGCATTAATTGGAACAAAAAATAATACGGCGGAGGATCTCAATTGAACGGAAAGGTCTTCAGAATTTCAGATACTGTGTTCAAAATTTAAAAAGAGTTGACCGGTTGCTGGGGCATCCTCTCCTCGTCTGAAAACTCGTGAGAATGGCATGGTGGTTGTTGAGATGTCATGGTGACCGTGTGACATGGCACGAAAGCGATAGACTGGAGAAACAAGAGGAAAGGAAGATCCCGAGAATTTTTCAGAGCACAACAGAGAGAGCTTAGAGTAAATTTTCTTTTATAGGGGCATACCCTTCGCGGTGCACGACCGTCTGACTGACATTACATGTTGTAAGATGAGCCTTTCGCAGGATTTGGTCCGCGGGTTTTCTATAAGCATAAATGGAGCGGTCAGGATCTCACTAAGAAAGAGACAAAACTAATCTTACAAAGCAATAAAAGAAGCGAATATTAGTCAACTAAGGTTTAGCCTAGCCGGTCAGATGGATCCAGCAGGCGGCAGCTCCTCAATTCGCCCCACGAATCGACACTTGTGCGAATGTGTATCGTTGCTCTGATCCCACCTTCAAGCGAATATTTATCTTCTCCGAACCCTTTAGAAAACGCAAGCTAGCAACCACAAGCGGAAATAAGGAGACTAAAAACAGTAAATGAGGACCAGCCGAAAGAGTTCATTTTGAGTCGGCCAAGAATGTAAGAGAGATCTGGCAAAGTGACGAATTTTGGAGATTCGAAACAGCCTCCCACTCGAGAAAATTGTCTAAAAATCTTTAAATGTATTGAACTTTTATCAATTCAATAATAAAATTTTAAATTCTATCAATTGAATCTTAAATATTTTCATATTTTACTATCCGAGTCCATCCGACCAATTTTGACTTGAAATTACTAATATAGATGACGACCGTCCTACATGACATAGTTGACACTAATGTAGACAATTTTTTTTATAATTTTAACCAATTTTTTATTTCTCTTTTTTTTCCTTTTCCTTTTCCTTTTCTTCTTTTCTTTAATCTAATCCTAGGCTGGCGCCGTTGCCTAACTCAAGCCAAGCGAGGGTTGCGATCATCACCTAGATCTAGGCAAAGGTTGGCTGGTGACCTCATCGGCTTATGATTAGAGAGAAGGGAAAAGAAATGGAGATATAATTTAAAAAAATATTAAAATATTAGTAAAAATTGTCAACGTTAGCGATTTCCAGTAAATATTAGCAAAATGGATCAATTACCAAAATTAAATCGTTTGGTATCAAATCGATAAAAGCGCCACAGATTTAAAACTTTTTGGATAATTTCCCCGAATACTCGCCACAAACTCCTCGACTCGCTCGATTCATGCCGATCCAAAGGACCCAGATGCTCGTGTTGTCTCACGCTCACGGAAGTCCCTACATGTCCAAAAATCCCCAGCAGAGAGAAATAATCGCGTCCCCTCTCCCCTTCCCCACCCCCAACGTGTTGCATTAGTCCAATATTTTTCACGGCAAAAGGGACAGAGACACGGCAGAAAATTCAAAGTCCCCAATCTTCCGGTAAGCCCAATCAGCTCCGCCACATGTGGCGCAAACCGCAGTCACGCGCGGCCCCCCTTCCCCTCCCTCTCCCCGATGCGTTGCCGCCAGGCGTCCACCCACACGACCGAAATCGATCCATCCATCCATCCATCCCGCCTCCAACGTCTTCTTTAAACATAAAACCAAAAGCCAGCCAAGAACGTGTTGAAATTGAGGGCCGGATTTTTTTGTAATCATCATTTCCCCCACGACCTCCGTAAAAAATTATCATTATCCCAAAACACGCACCCGGCGAGACCCAAAAGGTTTAAAAAGAACAAAAAAGAAAGGAAAAAAAGAGAGCAAGGGGGGAAGACCCTGCGAAGGCAGTGATGCACACGTATGCACCCCTCATCTTGACCCGATCAAAGCCGCCTTTTCCATACGCCAGTCAAACCCGCAACCTTTGACCAGCCCCTCTCCCCCTCCTTCCCCATTTTTCCACGGTCAAACTTCTCTTTCATCTTCAAAGAAGAAGCTCCCGCGACCCCCGAACCAAACCACGACGCCCCCCCCCACACCTCCTCCTCCTCCCCCTTCGCCCCTTCCTGTATATATACACGCACGGCCATCTCCTTTTGTCTCAGTCAAGCCTTCATTTCATACACCATCTCCCTCCCTCCCTCTTTCTCTCTCGCGCGCGCTCTCTCTCTGTACGTATCTTTCCCGTTCGTTCGTATAATTCAGCGCACGAAAATAGAGCGGAAGAGACGGGGCCCAGATGAAATCTTCGTTCACCGATCTGTTGAACGGCAGCATGGGCATGGACAGTAGTAACCCCTGGACGTTCTCCGGGCCGGCCCCGACGGCCGCCGCCTCGATGGAGGCCCCCAAGTACAGGTCCACCGCGCCTCCTTCCCTGCCCTTCTCGCCTCCTCCGGTCTCGCCTTCCGCCTTCTTGACCTTCCCGTCCGGCTTGAGCCCCAGCGAGTTCCTCGACTCGCCGCTCCTCTTCTCGTCTTCCAATGTGAGAGCCTCTCCCTCGCTCTTCGTTATTGCTTTCGTGGCTGTATTCGACCGTGTTTCGAAGTTTGAATTGAACCCGTTTCCCGGTGCGTGCAGGTTGAGTCCCCGACCGTGGGAGCTTTTGCTGGGGAAGCTGCCAGCTGGAGGAGCGGCGGCAGCTACGGCGGTGCTTTCAAGGGGGAGGAGAAGTTGTTCTCTGACTTCTCTTTCCAACCCCACCAATCACGCCCCACCGCTGCCGCCACCGCCGCGTCATCCTCCATGCCTCAGTCTTCTTCGGCGGCCATGGTTTCTGTGGTACGCTTTCTATTGGAACTGTTTCAATGATCTGCCCGGATTACATGTGTTGATCCTTTAGGTCTATCTGTTCTGCTCATTTTTTTCAGCTCCTAGCCATTACTGTCTGGTAATTTTCAGAAAACGAGAACGAATCGTGTCTCTATTTACGTGCGCGCATCGCGTGTGCATCGATTGTTGTCTATATTAAGTCAGAATTTTACAGGGCGAACTCTGTTTTTAGTTTGTTTAGCCTGTAGGAGTCCCGGATAGATGAAATTTTAACATAAGCTGAAAGTTTAAGAAAGGAACAAGCTGAGCGAACGTCTCCGAATTTTGGTGAACTCTGCCTAGATTCTCTCTCTAAGGATGGTTATTGATCTACCTTTGAACAGGAGGTGTCGTCGAGGACTCAAGACTCATGGAATTACTATAAACCCTTGATGCAAACGGATGTGTTGCCAGAGAAGAGAGGACGTGAAACGTCGGAGTTTGCCCCAATCCAGAACTCGGCAATTCCCGCCAGCCAAACAAGCACACAAAACCTAACACCACCTTCTGAAACATTCCCAGCCAACGCGAATACTAATCCTCATCCATCCTACCTCATCAGAGAACAGAAGAAATCCGACGATGGGTACAATTGGAGGAAGTACGGTCAGAAGCAAGTGAAAGGGAGCGAGAACCCGCGCAGCTACTACAAGTGCACACACCCAGCTTGCCCAACGAAGAAGAAGGTCGAGAGATCCGTGGAGGGACACATTACCGAGATTGTGTACAAGGGAACTCACAACCACGCCAAGCCACTGTCCACCAGGAGATCGTCTTCCCAATCGATTCAGCCTCAGCCTTCTTCCACTGCATATTTGGAGAATTCCGATCAATTGGCTATGGTCCGGTGCTCTGAAAACGGGCAGCAGGACTCTTCAGCCTCAATGGGGGATGAGGATTTCGAAGAGAACTCTCAGATGAGCAACTCTGCAGGCGATGATGATGGAAGCGAACCTGAAGCGAAGCGATCGTGAGTTCCTTCATATGATGATATGATCACAAGAATTGTGGTTTTTTCTTTTGCAAAAAAGACTGAATGTTGAATGTTTGTTTTTCCTTCGCAGGAGAGGAGAGAATGAATATGAGAGCTATGCAGCTTCTGGCAATAGGACTGTGAGAGAGCCTAGAGTTGTGGTTCAGACAATGAGTGAGATTGATATTCTCGATGATGGATATAGATGGAGAAAGTATGGACAGAAAGTGGTGAAGGGAAACCACAATCCAAGGTACTCGACCCTTAAATTTCACATCTTAAACTTATATTCAAATTAAATGTGCGAAAAAAAAAGAGAGAGAAGAGAAGACCTAGTTGTGGAACCAACCATTGATTGTCCTACTTTTGTTGACCCACAGGAGCTACTATAAATGTACATTCGCTGGATGCCCCGTGCGGAAGCACGTCGAGCGAGCATCTAACGATATGCGGGCCGTGATCACGACTTACGAAGGCAAGCACAACCATGATGTCCCTGCACCACGTGGCAGCAGCACTCACTACGTGAACCGGCCTCAGCCTTCTAACAACAGCAGCAGCATCGCACCGATGCCAATCAGGCCCTCCACTGTGGCAGGCCACTCTAACAACTCGGCCTACCTAAGTTCCATAGAGAATACGAGGTTGCAACGATCAGGGAACCATGCGCCCTTCACTCTGCAAATGTTGCAGAGTTCAGATAGTTACGGAGCCCCGGGATCAGGGAAGCAGGGGGGATCGTACATGACTCAAAACATAAACTGGGATGAAATGTTCGCGAGGACTAAGGAAGAGCCAAGAGACAGCTCGGAGTTCGACTCGTTTCTAAACTGAAGCTTCTAACTCCAATATAGAACAGGACGGTGAAAAGTTACCCGCTACACACACACAGATACGTCATGTACATTGAAACTACTTCATAGGGTAGGCTTTTTGTCCGTGACGCGATTTCATAGTTAGGATTCGTTCATTTGTTTGTAGAACTAGAAAGAATAACATGGTGTCGAGCAAAATGTATGTCTGCTCAAAGTTTGAATTAGCAAAACTCATTTGTAACGCTTTTCATTTGGAAATGGTCAAAGTTTCTCAACTTTCCACACATTTCCTATCGCTTTTCTATTCTGCATCAACCTCGTTCAGTACATTCGACTGAACCTTTGGAACAAGATGACAAAAATATATATATGTACATATGCTGGCCCACAAAGCTTTATGGACCATTTCTAGGAGCCAATAGAACCTTCTTCCTTCAACGCTGAACTGACCGGTCAAGTCAAAGCTACGTGGTTTCGTGGAAACTGGTAAACAACTTGGCTCCATAACCTACTCGATCAGTCCTAAACTATTCAATTAACAAAGCCATGCACTGAAGCGAATCTAGACCACTAAAAATGGCGAGCTCCATGGATCTTACCGTTTATTATATTAGCACACATATACTAGGTTCATCGAACTCATTTTCGCACATATGACAAATTAAATTCACTTTGCTCTTAGAAGAACGATTATATTAGACGAGGTGGGGAGGACATGCAAAGTCATGTTTGTATGCAATTGCGAGGTTCCTAATTTGAGAATCCTTAGCAAGAAATATTCCAACTTTTTTGTTTTTTATTCTTGAAATCAGAGTGAAATCCGCGTTCTCTTAATGATTAATTTACAAATCAATATGTTTCACACCATACAAATGGATTATGTGTCGTTGATGAAAATATAAATTGAACCATCCTCTAATGCAGAGAGATCGAAGATTAAATATAAAATTACATTGACATTCTGTATCCAGAGATAACTGCCGACGATGCCAAGGACAAGAAGGCCAAGAAAGCCATGGTGATAGCGGCGGCAGATGAGTCCGTTAATGCATTGTCTGCGCCGTCCCTCATCCCATCTGTCAGGGGAATGGCTGCAGATACCGCCGATATTAGAAGGTATGCCATGACCTATACCAACACCCGAGCCAAGATGCTCACAGAAATCAGTCAAGACATTTCAGTTGGTACAGCAACTTTATTCAAGTGATCAATTCAGAGGATCAAAGACTCAAAAACAGATGACATAAGCCATCAATCATTGCCAGCAAATCGTCTGACCCTTTCAGCCGACACATTCTTCATAAAGTAGTCATAAAATTTATCAGGGTCAAACACTGGTTTTCATATGGTGACAACCACCTTGCACTGGATTCTCTGTATTATACTGATTGTTTACTACGTGTTTGTGCCAGATTGGATATGACCAATGACACAGACCAGGAAGACAAAATTACTGGAAAGTTTCTCAGAAAATTGGAGCTATTAATCTAGAATTAATTCCTTCATCAAGTTTCATATCAGTACATTTTCTCCCTCTTTGCTTGCAGTTGCCCCTACTACCTTCGCTACAATAGAATGGAAAACTCCAACTAGAGTCAAGAGTCGATTGATGTATTTTCCGGTGATCCTGAGGGCAAATTCAGGATCAACATTCAGGTACGTCCAATGAAAGAGATCGTTTGATGATTCCATTGTAAGCAAATAAAGTAACGGATAGGGAAGACTGTTTCCTTAGAAACTGCAGTTTAACCTTTCTCAGACATAACAGGCCAACTAATGCAGAAGAAGCAGAAACCAGAGGGGCAAAATACAAGCACCTGATCACCGCAAAAATTGATCAAGGCAGACGTC
Organism: Eucalyptus microcorys; assembly: GCA_014182515.1. Lineage (NCBI taxonomy): Eukaryota > Viridiplantae > Streptophyta > Magnoliopsida > Myrtales > Myrtaceae > Eucalyptus > Eucalyptus microcorys. The sequence continues at coordinate 27,158,076 of CM024572.1, forward strand.
CGTTGTTCAAGGAATTGTCTTCCTGTAGAGATTTGATAAACGTGTCTTAATGCTTGAATCCCTGTGTACAGGGACGATAGGATTGCGATTGCCAACAAATACCTGATAGGATCATGTTCTGCACGATCAGTTTCAAGTTCTCGATACCCAATTAGATCTACCCACTTGAGAGCGATTATGAGTTATTAAAGTCAACACTTGTTCTAGTAGATCGAACAATTCGATCTGCCTGTGTCGAATAAAAGAAAAACACACGTTCCTGTGATTGATTCTGTCTGTATATTATTTTCTTGGCGCAATCACATACCTGTACTCTTCATACTTGTGAAAATCTCTCCAGCCGCCGTGCTCGTTGCTGGCCGTTATAATGAAGGCAAGCAATGAGAACAGGAAAGCCAATCCCCACAAAGCGAACCTGCCTTTCCTCAGCATATCTTCTCTCCTCCACCACCTCAAAATCGACGACACCCCAAGCCCTGCTGCTGCTGTCTGGTTCTCCGCACCAGGCCCTGGCGAAGCCCTGGCCATCATCGATGGCGGAGCCTGGACATACTTTTTTGGCTTTCCATCCTCAGAGTCCGGCATTTTTCGATTCGATACTGTTCAATCTAACTCCTCTAAACCTGCGCCAGTGTGCGATGGACGGAGAAAGTGAAACTGAAACAGAGCGACCGATTGACAAATTAAATGCCCTCGACCTCGTCGTCGTTGTCTCGTCTTCTTCGTCTGCTTTCTTGTTCCCCGTCCAAACGCTGTGACGCCTACCTAGGAATCACAGGGTTTCTCCTTGTCTTTAGCCAGTCGAAGCAGTGGAAAGACACTTGTCCGTATGACGAACTTATTCGGTTGACCCGGCTACTTCAAGAACTGTCCGTGGCGGGCAAATCACCTCCGAGGTCATTCAACCTTTTGCTGTTGTTTTGGAACGTACCTCTCAACTTTTTGATATTCATAATCAAATCACCAATTTCACATTCTCCTTTCACCTTGTCCAGCATTTCGTCGGGACCATATAGAGAACATTTCACATATGGCCGCCTAACTTTAGTCCAATTTTATCAAAGTGGCTGAACTTTGACTTCCAAAGAAAGTTATTGGAAAGCGGAAAGAGTGGTCTAATTGAAAGTGAAAGTAAAGCTAAAATTTACTTGCTATAGGGACCGAAAGCAAATGCCAAACCTAACATGGGATACTGGTTCTGACCATCATTGGCTCTATTCTATTTGCATTACATCTTGGTTTGATTCACAAACCAAACTGACAAATCAAATGTTCATCTGTTTCCTTTTTGGATGGACCGAGCAGACATGGCGAAACCTAATACAGGATCACCGTTCAGACAATTCTGGGCTCAATTCTGTTTGAAATTCTTGGCTTGTGCAGGGCCTGGGCCCTCTCGTACCATACTTTTTCCACCCTTGTGCAGCAAATCTAGGGCCTTGCACAAGGCCTTTTATCCAAGGCCCTTATTCCCTTGTGCAAGGTTTGTCCTCCTTTCAGGAATTTCACTATAAATAGAGCACAAATTTTCTATTTTTCTCGAGGTAATTCATTCCATCTCTCTTTTTACTTTGAAACTCTCAATTTTCAAGTTACTAATCACTGTTTTGGGGGTAAATTCGGCTTCTTAACGAGGTTCTGACCTGAGGAGACAGAGTCCATGTAAGGTTTCTAAACCATCTTTTAAATAAAATTATAGTTGTCATAATGCTAAAATAAGATTAGGAATTTGAAAGGATGCTTTCCTTATTCTGCACAATGATATATATATTTCTAGAATAAATAGGCAAATATTATGTTAAGAAAATACTGAAAATCTGAAAAGAAAAATATACAATCTTCATTCTGCAAAGCAAAATAACTAGATACTTCCTCTGTTCTAAATAGTTGAATTTATGTTATAGCGAAAATATCGGTCCAAGTAGACCTAATGTTAAATATTTAATGGCCGCCCAATCACAAATCGATGCCTATGTATTCCACGTTTTCTCAATATGTTTAAAAATTATAGATAATTTCGTAAAGCTATTGTCAGAAAATGAAGAAGAATTTTGGAGAGAAATTGTTATGTATATTCTATCTTGTATCATGTACATTGATCTATTTGTAATGTAAGAATGAAAGAAATAATAGGAAAAAAAATACAAAAATTACAATTTGCTATTTATTGGAACAATCATCGATTCACTTGATCAATCAATCCATAATTGAAATCGGTATCACAATTGGAATCTTCGATAAAATCCAATCATATCTTCAACACTCCATCTTAAGCTTGTGACCTATATATGTCATGGTAGGGGTGTGCAAAAGAACCGGAACCCACCGGAACCGCCCATAATCGGAACAGAACTGCCTAGAATCGGACCGGAACCACTCGAAACCAGACCAGAACTGTCCGGAACCAGTGGTTCTTGAGGGAACCTGTCTGGTTCCCGGTTCCAATTTATGGGAACCGGTGGGTACCGGTCCGGTTCTTGGTTCCATGGGTGAATCCGCCCACCCGGATCGGACCAATTATAATATAATAATTTATTAATTTTTAATATTAAAATAAATTTCGAAATTACTAATTAGCAAACCTAAATTTTAGGATTCCATCTCCTCTCAAGGTTTCCATGTTTTTTTAAGAATTTAGTAAAGTGTGTAAGCTGTCTTTTAGCAACTCAACAAATGGCTCATTCAAAGGATACTTCTAGGACTCACATAGGACACTATGTTCAAGAATATGTGGAGTATCGATGGAATTGTTTCTACATAAAGAATTCAGTAAAGCAAATGTTGTAAGAGATTGAGTACCGTTAGGGGATAAAGGAAAAGATATCTACATATAACAATCATCCAGAACTTTGAACTTAAAGAATATTTTAGATTTCAACTGAAATGATTCAAAAACATGAAACAAAAAAACTTATTTCTCTTCTTTGGTAGTGTTTTCCAATAAAATAAAGAAAAATTGTACTCTTAATTAAGCTGGTTCAATTTAAAGAAAACTATTACTCGATATGAAAAATATTCACAGCGGGATTTGGAAAACGATATTATTATTGATGAGACCGGTTCCATGGATCCACCCAGGAATCGGACCGGACTGGCAGCCCGATTCTCGGGTGGATCCATGCAACTAACAGGTGGTTCCCAGTTCCAATTTTTTGGAACCGATCCTTAGCGGGCGGTTCCCAGTCCTAGGCCGAGAACCGCCCACCCGGACTATACACACCCCTATGTCATGGACACCTAGCTTGCTTAATAGATACATATGCTATTTATGGCACGGTGGTTTAATGAAGATGTCAACAAGCTGCTCTATTGTCCCAATTCATCTTGTTATAAGGACTCCATCTTTGAACTTATCCTAAGTGAAGTGACAATCAACTTCTGTATGTTTAGTCTTCTCGTGAAAGACTAGACTTGTTGCCAATTTGAGTGCAACATCATTGTCACAGAATAATTCACTTGGTCCATTGACTTGTATTCCAAGATTTGAAAGTAATCCTCGTATCTAAACTATCTCGCAAGTAGTTTTTGTCATGGTTCAATATTCCAATTTAGCTAATGATAGTAATATGGTTGACTACTTCTTTGTCTTCCATCAGATTAATGATTTTTCCAACTTGATACAGAAACCAGTGATGGATCTTCTAGTCATTAGACAAGTAGCATAATCTATATCATAGAAAGCTGTCATCTTCATGCTGCAATCACGAGATAAGAATACACCAAGTTTTGGACATCCCTTCAAATAGTTTACAATCTTTAAAGCACCATTCATGTGGGATTGTTTTAGACTATAAATGAACTGGCTGAGAATTTGCACTGCATAATATATGTCAAGTCTTGTCATGGTAAGATATATTAACTTTCCAACAAGTCCCTGATATCCTGATAGATCCTTAAGTAATGGATCCTCGACGGATGGAGAAAAGTTCTGATCATACTCATGAGTTGTTAGCTTGACATTTTGTTTGATTGGTATGACAACTCGCTGCAACCTGATAACCCTCCTTCAGAAACAATTTCCAAGACAAATTTTCTCTTATTGAGACCGATTCCTTTGTCAAACCAAGCAATTTAAATGCCAATAAAATATTTGGGAGATCATGAATCCGTGGAATGCAGGTACTCTTTGAAGTTTGCAATATGAGAATCATTATTTCCCATAATGAGAATATCATCAACATAATAGATGAATTTCTAGTAGTCCATGTAAATAGAGTATAATCATGTTTAGAATGATGAAAACCTGCATTGGTTAGTGCAGCAGTGAACTTAGTGTACCATTGCATGGATGCCTATTTCATTCCATATAAGGATTTGCACAGACAACACACTCAAGCCTCCCCCTGTCTACGTAAACCCGGTGGAAGATTCATGTAGATTTCTTTCATCCAAATCACTATGAAGAAAAGCATTGTGGACATCTAGTTGATGTAATGACCAATTACAAATAGCTACAACTAACAAGAAGGAGCAGACGATTACCTCTTTTACAATAGGAGAGCAAGTTTCATGATAGTCAAAACATTCTCGTTGAGTGAATCCTTTTGTGACCAAACGAGCCTTGTATCGTTCAACTAAGCCATCTGCCTTAAACTTGATTTTGTATAACTATTAATAGCCAATCAGTTTCCAATGAGGGGGTAAAGGCACAACATCCCAAGTGTGATTTTCCACCCACGAGTGCATTGAGTTCTAATTCCATGGCGCGTTGCCATCAAGGGTCACTAGCAAATGAGGATGGGTCCTACTCTTCTAGAATCCAATTGATGCAACACATATGCTCTAGAGATAACTGACTAAAGGAGACATATGAAGAAACAGGATCTTGTGTACCTGGGTAGCCTATAGTGGAGCAGATATAATCCTTGGTCCACGTTAATGGACGAGGATGCCGCTTAGAACGCCGAGGTTGATCCATTGCTACTTGTGTAGGCACTAGCGAAGGTTCAAGATCATTCTCTATTGCGATCACTGGGAGAGAAATAGGAGAATTATCTTGAGGTAAAATTGGAAATTCAACTGCTGAGTTCATAGATTCCTCCTAATTTAGTATTCATGATTCCGATGCAATAAAAAAAAATACTATGGTGCCATGGATAAATCCTTATCAGATAGAAATTGTTGGCAATTCTCTAAAGAGGGCAATGATGATTGTTATGAGGATATCACCTCTTGGAATGGAAATAGTCTTTGTGAAATATAACATCCCTACGTACAAAGAAATTTCCAGTAGTTATCTCCATGACACAATATCCTTTCTGAAGAGTAGGATATCCCATAAATACACATTGAGTGGCACGAGGTCCCATTTTATCTTGAGGGCCCATGTTTGTCACATAGCATAAACAACCAAATACCCTAAGGTGACCATTTTCTGGCTTCCTATTGTAAAGCATTTCAGGAGGATTTTTTCCATTAAGAATTCAAGTTGGGATGCGGTTAATCAGATAGGCAGCCATGATCGCACAATCTCCTAGAAAGCTTTAGGAATAGAAGCCCTAATATTTTAGTGCACAAGCAACTTCTAACATATGTTTGTGCTTGCACTCAACAATTTCATTCTATTGTGGAGTATGAATGCAAGAACTTTCATGAAGTATTTTGTGAGAAGACATGAATTTTATGCAATCAGAAATGAAGAATTCTCACTCATTATCTGTACAAATTTTTTGTATAAATTTATCGAATTGATTTTTGGTTAGAGAAAGGAAATTCGATAGATAATTAAAAGTTTGGCTTTTAGATTGCATAAGAAATACCCTAGTGGCACGCTTATAGTCATCAACAATCGTGAAGAAAAAAAGGGATCCATGCGATGAGGAATATGATAAGGTTCCCATATGTCAATATGAAGTAAAGAAAAACACTATCAGCTCGAGATAAACTTATTGGAAACAATGCTCGAGATTGTTTCACCAAAGGGCATATTAGACATTTTGGATGAGGAAAACATGCATTATGATTCAGTCATTGATGAAAAAAAAGATTTTTATTTTGACTAATGGCATTACAAAAAAATATTTCTAATAATCAACTCTAAATCTTCTTGGGAATCAAACCAGAAATATAGTCCTTGTGCAACCTTACTTAAACCCATCAGTTTGCTAGTCAAATGGTTCTAAAAGAGACAATTATGAGAATTGAATATAGCATGACAAGAATTATCTTCGCAAACTCTTGAGACTAATAGAAGATTGAATTCAAAGTCAGGGATAAATAGGACATTTTTAATGATAAAATTTGGACCAAAATGCACGGTACCAATTGTGGAAACATGAAGGATATTTCCATTTTGGGAGACGTACCAATGCAGAGGATTGTAAAACTTTATAAATGTGAGAGAATAAATTCTTGTTGCATATTATGTGGTCACAGGCCCCCGAATCGATTATCCATGCATCACCCGAAATAGAATTCTCCTTATGAAGAAATGTACCTGAGAAGCCTGTGCTCTTGTCGCTTGTCTTCGTTGGTTCATAATCTGCACAATATTCTGGTATTGCTCTTGAGTAATTGTTTGATGTGGGCTATCAATTTTTTTGTGCGAAGATTTGATATGCCAAAGATTCCCTCTTCCTCTTATCTTTCTCAACAACTTCAAGTAGGTATCAACTTTATGGTGTGAGTGCTTGCAATATTCACAATATTTATTTTTGAATTTAGAATTTTGCCCAATAACCTTCCTGATGATGTGGGACCTCTAAAGCCATAGGATCCTTCATAGGTTGGAGTTGATGTGGCCTAATAGTAACCGTTAGATTCAGCCGAAAAGATGGACGAACCAGGGTCATCTGATTGCGCGCGTTGATCCCAGGAACAGGGACCGTCCAATCGCACGCGTTGATGGCCGTCCTATCCTGTGCCCTGATCCAGCGAGCAAGAGGCATTTGATCCTGAGCGCGAATCTGGGCTATCCATTGGAGAAAACCTAAAATTTCCTTCATTTCGTCTGGCCACTACAAGCAAAATACCCATTTCTCTCTCTCATCTACTTGGCCAGGCAACACTTGAGGGAACTATTGTTGCTAGGGAGACGTCGTTGCTCATCCGTCCATGCTCCACTGCCGCCAGCCACTAGCTCTCCTCTTGAACAGCCAGTTGGTAGATCCGACCGATTGGTGGTGTAGGCTTCATCGCTAAGATCTGCGACCAAAATGAGGAATACGACTCATTCAAGATAAGTAAAAATTGCATTGCCTTTTCTCTTTCTTTAATCTCTTGGTATTGTCAGAGAGTGGCTTCGAGACCCTCAAGCTGCTCCTCTGTTGCCTTGAACTCGTTCCAAAGGGCTAAGAGCTTGTTGAAGCAAGTGGTAACCGAGAGGTTCCCTTGCTTCAACTTGGAAATGCTTTGAGTTATTGTGAAATAAGCACACTCGATCAAGTCATCCATACATTTCCTTAATATTTTCCCAAAACTTTTGTGAATCTTCAGTCGGTGGTAGTCTTGCCGCAGTGTCAAGGGCTAAGAAATTCCCAGTCCATGTGTGGACTAATTGATTACATTTTCGCCAATGTCTTTACAGGCGCTCCGCAGCCAGGAGGGGATGGCTTTGTCGAGGAAGCCGTCCTTGTCCTTTGTGACGAGTGTGAGATCCTAAGCCCAGGCATTATAGGTCTCTAATCCATTGAGCTGCAAGGCGATGAGTCAAATCTCGAGGCTATCGATCGGTGAGGCATATAGCAGGCTCGGGGCGGCCGCCGTTGCTGACTGGGAAAACATACGTCGCAAACCTGAGTCCAAAAGCCAAGTAGGGATTTGCTCCTTGACCCGATATGGGTCTGGATCTTTGAATCGGATTTGTCCGGCCCAATCCATTATTCGAGCCGATTTTGCGTGGAGGGAAGTTCTGCCCGCCTACACTAGACTAGGCCCGAAAGCCTGGAATCTTGTCTTCTCTGAATGGCCTATACTGGAATGACTAGGCCCACGTTTGCTCTAGTCCAGTGGCCCATTGGCCCTGAATAGGAGACTCGATCGGTGGCCATAAAATTGGGCTGGCGTGGGAGCAGGAACAGGAGGACCATCAGTTTTGCATTGGGCACCGTCGGGATGCCGAATAGGAGGGTGTTCTCCACTGGAATCTAGTTGTTCCGTCAGTGTCAGGTTTTGGTTTTGTGATGATGAAGGTGAGGCATGTGTTTCCTCCATTGAGGAACTTTCGGTGCTCTTGTTTTTGGCCATGGTTTCAGTGAAAAAGTGCAAATTTCTATTCGATTTGCTGGTTTGTTTTGCAAGAGATGGATCTGCAACAACAAACTAGAGAAAGAACCGAAGGCAACTCAGGAAATGCGGAAGCTAGGCCAGGAAGGTCGACTCTAATACCGTGACAGAAAATGAAAAAGAATTTTGAAGAGCAATTGTTCAGTATATTCTATCTTGTATAGTGTACATTGATCTATTTGTAATGTAAAAATGAAAGAAATAATGGGAAAAAAATACTAAGATTACAATTTCCTATTTATCGAACAATCATCAATTCACTTGATTAGTCAATCCATAATTGAAATTAGTATCACAATCGGAATCTTTGAAAAATCCAATCATATCTTCAATAGCTATTTTCAACTTTTTAAAAACCATTATCAATTGTATGGTCAAAAGGACGACAACATTCCAGTCTAAGTAGGGAAAATAACAATCATTTAGTCAATTATATCTCGTACACGTTACACGTTACCATTATCAAGATGTTTTCGCACATTTTGCATATATTTGAAAAACGAAAGAACACGAAAATACACATGGCACATGGAATCATGCAGGGGCATCAAAGCATGTGAAAGTTTTATCGGATTATGTCCCTCGAAAAATCGAAATTCCATTGACAGCATTAAGAAATATATTTATAATTGCACCGGAGGACTTAACTGAAACATACGACTTCAAAAGGGCGTCGTGGGAGCGCTAACCTCCTCCAAACCGTAATAGACATCCTGGATATAGCTGTTTGGTTTTTTCACAATTGACTGCTACCTTGTATTGTGGTGGTGACACCCTTGCATTGTGTTTGAACCAAATGTTCTAAGATTGTCTGAAACATTTCCCATCGTAGCGCTTCGCTCTTCCCTTTTGGTGCTTGCGGTTCTGGACGAGTGGGACTACAATGGGATACTCGAGTTTTGAGATTCTTCTTGCTCTCATATCCATGTTTTGAAAACATGTTTCTTCCTCCACCTAATAATTTGAATTTTTTTGGATGAATTTTCATTGTTGTCATTGTGAAACGATAATAAATGTTTATGAAGACTTGCATATTTGATTTGAAACTTGTATCTACTGGAAAGCAAACTGTCGATAGAGACTTGCCAAAACCATGTGGTTGACTATTAGACTGACAAAACTCAATTTGTGTCCATCTCCCTTGACTTTCCTTTCTGTAAAAACGTGAGATGGGTAAAATTATTCATCTCGATTAGTAGAATTGATACACGGAAATTTCCTTATCCATGCATATCAAGCAAAGGCCTGGGCAGTGGCCACAAGGTGGGGGCCATAGCTGATGTTATTCTATATAGGCAATGTTGTCATCTGAAATTGATCTGGAATACGTCCTCCCCCGGGACCTCCTTAAGATGTAATCACCCTTCATTAATGGCGTGAGGTTTGGTGGGAAAAAGAAAACGTGGACCCAACGTTTCAGTGTTAAGAAAAAAAAAAAAAAAAGGAAAAGTTAAAACTTGAGTGAGATTTTTTGTTTTTCTCAAAAAAAATCTAAAACAGACTTAGTTTCTAATTAAGGTATAAAATGGTCAAATCAGTTTTTAAATAAGGATTTGAACTCGCCACAACCTAATTTTCACTAACCTAAGAGCATTTGATTTTTCCGGCCACTGGAAAAAGACGTTTTTATCCAAAACAAAATCTGGATAAAGATTAAAAAGAATAAAGAACAATTTAAAAAGCCAAAAAGAAAAGAAGAAGAAGAAGATGAAATTCAAACCAGAGGAAAGAGAACTGTAAAAGAGAAGACCGGGGGGGGGCTGCTGCACTTTGTATTCTTCACATTCGGAGGCCAACGATCCATGCTTTTTTTTTTTTTTTTCCGTTCGTTTTCTTGGCCAAAAAATAAAGAATGCAAGTGGTAGCTTGTCTCTTCTAAAGGGTGAGCAGTTCCAAGTTTACTTTAAAAGTTAGAACCTACCCATCAGAATAAGTTCATTACAGCCCCGTTTGGTTCAACTTTCCTAAGGGAAAATATTTTGTGTTTGGCTACCATTTTCGAAAACTCCTTGGAGCAAATATCAGCATTCCAAATGCTGAAAACCCAATGCAGTTCCGGACCAGCTTTGAGCATTGGGCATTTCGGGAAGGCAAGTCACTGGTCATCACCATTACTATTCATTTTCTCCCCGTTTGCCTTCGTCTTCCTTACCGCCTGAGAGTTCGGCTTCTCCGGCGGCCACCACCGTTGCGTGTAGGTTGCGCGTCCCCGGTGACCACCGCCAGGGGTGGCGTGACCCGCGACCCAGGCGACACCGCCTAAGGTCTGCGCGACCTCGGCCGGCGTTGCCTGGTCGCGCGAGACCAGGCAAGGCTAGATCTAGTCTCCGCAACCTCCGGCCGCCAAATCTGGCCGTCCGACGGTTGGCCGACGATTGGCCGGCGATTAGCCGGCGGTTGGCCGGCCGCCAGAATTTGCTTTTCAGACTTAAAAAAATAAAAAATAACAAAAGCTAATTACACATGTGAATTTTGACAAACGTTGTTTATGCTAAGTTGTTTTTCAATGCTATAATTTACCAAACGGTGTAACATTTTCAAAAACCTCTTTATCTCAAAAATATTTGCATTCTCTCAATGGCATTTCCCCAAAACCGAACCAAATGGGCCCTACATACCCAAGAAACTGAAACCCACCTGTCATAGGTTTTATGGTCAGTTTGATTGTGTAATCGGGTTCTATCTTCAGTGAACCATTATCTCTAATGACTACAATTTGCTACAATGTATTAATCACAACTCATATTTAAACACATGAAAATTATAAAATATTAACAAAGTAAAAGTTTCAATCATAGATATCGCTAGAAATGGAAGTTCAAACTAATAGCTTCAATTTACACAATCATCATCGCACGCCATGGGCGAAAACATATAATAAGAAAAATACAAAAACTTATTCTAGGTTTCAGGTTCCCGATTTTACTTGAAACCCATTCGTCAAAATAGATTTCCCAATTTTTGGAATCTGGAATATGCTTTGCAAATCTTATAACGTGAAACCAAATCGATTTCTACCGATTTGGTTCTCAAAGGGGCTGCATGGTAATGTTCTTTTTTTTTTGTTTATGAACAGAAATTTTGTTTTTTTGTTCCCGAGAACAAAAAAGAATGAAACGCGTTTGTTTGTGTTTTTTGTTCAAAATATGTTTTTTTGTTCCCGAAACAAAAAAAGAACGGAAATGAGAAACAAAAAAATTTGTTTCTTGTTCCAGAAACACTTTTGAAGAAACACTTCTCTCTTCTCTTTTCTTCTTCTTTTCTTCTTCTTTTTTCTTTGGCCGGTCGCCGGCCTCGGCCATGGCCGGCGACCCCGGCCGAGGGTCGGCGACCTCACCGAGCGCCGGCCCCCCCCGCAAGGCCAAGCTCGCCCGACCAAGGTGAGGCTCGGCCTCGCCCGCGTCGGTGAGGCTCGGCCTCGCCTTGGCCGGGCGAGCTCGAGCTCGCCCAGATCCGGCAACGCCGAGCCGCCAAGGGCCGGCGACACTCGGCCTCGCCTTGGGCGGGCGAGCTCGGGCTCGCCCGCATCCGGCGACACCGAGCGTCCCTAGGGGCCGGCGACGCTTGGCCTCACCGCGCCGGTGACGCTCGGCCTCGGGGGCCGGCGAGCCTCGTTGTGGCCGGGCGAGGCCCGCCCCGTCGGCCGATCGGAGGCCGACGACCGGCCAAAAGAAGAAAAAAAGAAAAAGAAAGGAAAAAAAGAAAAAATAAAATAAAAACATTAAAAAATTTTAAAAAACAAAAAAAGAATAAATTTACCAAACATGTTTCTATTCATTTTTTATTCCCTAACAAGTTTACCAAACGCATTCTTTTGTTCAAAAACGTTCCCCTAATGAAATAATTTTTTCTATTTCTATTCTCGAAATCTACCCTGAAATGATAGTCACCCCTATCTCCTTCTTCACAATTGCTTCGAAGAGTGTGGGAATTTAGAGAAAACTGATATGAGGGTCTTTAAAATCAATGTGTTCAAGAAGCCCAAGCCTTCTTAAGCGCCTCATCCTATTCTTCACCTATCTTGACCTTCGCCATCGAGTCGAGCTCAAAGCGTGCAAAGAGGCTTGGCATCAAACTCCACCACCCCATATTTGTGGTTAAGCTTTATCACGACTCGACCATCAACCACCAACGATGGGGGTTGACAACACTTGTGGGCGAAGTTGGAACGGCAATGGCGTACACCCTCAATTATCTGCAATCTCTATCCTCTGGTTTGAAATTATTTTTTTCTTTTTGGCTTTTTTAGTTTTTCTTTGTTCTTTTTAATCTTTATCCAGATTTCATTTTGGATACAAATGTCTTATTTCAGTCACCGGAAAAATGAAGTCAAATTGTTGTCGACTGGCAATTGTAGGCCTTTATTTTAAACTATTTTGATCAGTTTTTACTTTTATCTAAAACAAAGACTATTTGAGGCCCTTCTAAAAAGAAAATCTTACTTCGAGATTTATTTGAAATATTTCCTAAAAAAGCACGAAAAGGTTTTCCCCAGCTCAACTGCCAAGTGCCAACTGCTGAACAGACCGTGCCGAACACCAACAGCAAGAATTCACAGGCAAAATCTGCAGAAGCAGCCTGACATTGGCCCAGAAAAGGCGTGCTCTTTTGCCCTTTTTTCTTGCAATACACGGAGAAATCTAGCAACGGCTTGCCTCGAGACTTGAGTGGTTTTGGCCGTAGGCAAAGCTCACGGGATGACCCAATGACCCCGTGAGTCCTCTGCATCCTCGTCCTACCACCCTATCATCTCTTTCCTACTTCTAGGATGCGACTACCCAGTTGTCACGCTCAGGTACCAATTCAATTCGAAGGTACTTTTTCCATCCGCCAGATTAAAATGTATATTAATATAATCGAATATTTGCGCTACGAAATATCAAATAGCTAACAAGATGCACTGATAGCGATTCCTCTCTTGAAATAACTCAAACCCCAAACGAGACCACACGCGAAAATAATACAGTGCTTGGACAAGTTGACAAGGCAACCCTGCCAAATTGTTTCGTGTGGGAATCGACCAATCCGTCCTTAGCTATCTCAAAAACAAGCCTAGAAGATAGAGAAGTGCATACAGGGTCTACACAGGGAGAGCCAAACCTTTCACATTTATGAATGGACACCCGTTAAGACATTGACACATCTCTCATCCCTTTTTTCTCTTCAAACCCCCTCTCCTCTCCACTCCACTCTCTGACTCGACCATCGGAGGGCTTATCCAGGACCACAATAAATGGAGGTTGATCTATTCTAGAGCAATAATTCAAAGGAAAATCGACCTCAGCTGGGGTAGCTTATAATGAAATCACTACCCGACAAGACCCGAGGTCTCGCGGATATTCAAATTGTCTACAAAATATCTCCCAAAATCATGGTCGTTTTCATGAAAACTATTTTAAACTATCCAAACCCCACACCCTAAAAAATTTACTAAAAGACACGTCATTTAAGACATATTACGCGCCCGAAAAAGTTAAGTGATAAAATGAAACATGTTGTTTCGAAACATGTGTACATACGTAAGCAAATAAAGATTCAAAGCACATAGTTACTCACGCATGCATATATAAGTCAAATTAGGATCATTGTGTTCATGTTATCAAGAAGAATCATATTTGTCATGTCATTATCATATATACGGGCATACATGCTTTCAAAATGCATGAACACATACAATAGACGCAGTCATTCTCAAGGCATAAAGTGATGCGAACCTTTTACCTCATACGCCTCGATAAGATAAAATTGCATTCTTGCTTCAAGCAATCAAATGATAAATGGATTGTGAATTATTTAAATGAAAGTGTGGTATTGAAAGGGAATCGTGGTGTGGTAATCTTCTCACGTGACTGGACCTCCAGACGAGCAATCTTGATTATTTTTTGCATATAGATCATTTTTCTTCGCAAGTGTACCTATTTAGTGCACTTTTCGAAACTTAGGATCTAAGCGACTTTTATAAAATTAAAGCCTGAAAATCAAGCATTAAGGAAGATCCTCGGGTTCGACCAAAAAAAAAAAAAAAAAGGAAGATCCTAGGGACCCACAAGGCACCTACAGAGGGTAGGGCTCTGCAATCAATTGACCTTTTGTAATCTGTGGATCAGACCGGTGGATTTGAGGAAAAGGAGTGGAGCAGGTGGGGACCGAATTGCTATAAATTGACCGACTGGCTTTCTCTACTCCTACTCTCTTTTATTTTTTTTGTGTACTTATTTCATTTTGTTTGCTTATGTTATTATTTCAATAATTTATGTTTGCTTTAATATTTGTTTTTTCCAATTAGATGGCATGGTAATTTTGGGCCAACAGCTTAAACGCAAGCCCATGAGAAGAGAATCGAACTCTCTTACCGTCTAAGCTAATACTTTATCCATTCAACTTTGCAATCACATACAGTTAGCAAGATATAAATGTACATTATAGAAAAAATTGCTCTTCCCACAATTACAGATTGACCAAACCTCTAAAAAGAATTTTTTTCAACGCCATCATATTTTCAAATATTATTGATGCTTTTGGTATAATTCTAGTATGTTATTTTATTTTAATAAGTTACAAAATATAACTTTCGCAAAATAAATAACTATTCACAATTCAAAAACAGTTTGGCGATCATCACATTTACTTTAGTTATTTCATTATAAGGTCCATTGCTTATTAACAATTGGTACAGTTTCAAGAAGAATTCATTATATTAATTGGTACATTCATGACACTTGAAAAAAGTTATATTTGTTACATATTCATCAAGAAATAGATTATATATATTTTAAAAAAAATGCAATTTTAACCAATGAACCATTATTAGATTCACAATAGTTTTGTTTAAATTACTAACGACTTTTGTAAAGTACATACATCATACTAAATCTTTTGTATGTTGGTCTTATCATTGTAAATTATTAACCGCACTTATAAAATTTGAAAGAAGTTGGTAACTTAATTAATGAGATGTCGATGGTATTTTGTAAACCACACTCGCAAAATTCTAAGGAAGTTGGTAATTTAATAATATATCCGAATGTTTGTAAATCCCTTATAAATTCTAAAGGTGTTGTGGTTTATTAACCACATTTGTAAAATGTGAAAGAAGTTGGTAACTTACTAATATATCGGTACGCGTGGTAAGTGTTATAAGATTAATATTTTACCAACTATACTTGTAAAATTTGAAAATGTTGGTTATTTACTAATTTCTTAAAGGGAAAAAGCCACTAAAAACTCTAAACTTTGTCCAAAATAACAAATTTATTCTATTTTTTTTTTGTAATACGAAAAATCGCAAACTTTTCCAACTGTGATATATTTACCCCAAACTTTACAGCCAATGGCATTTTCATCTTTAGCTTTTTTTTCTTTCCCTTTTCTTTTATTTTTTTTTTCTTTTTTATTCTTTTTTCTTTCCTCCATTGGCCATGGCGGAGGGAATCTGGCCACAGGTGAGGGCCGTTGTCACCGACATTGGGTGATAGCACTCGCCGACCCAAGCGAGGAGAGCCCTCGCTTGCTTCAGGCAAGGGCGGCCCTCGCCTAGGTCGGATCTAGCAACATCGGCGAGGGCCATCCTTGCCAACCCAAGCGAGGGCCACCCTCGTCTGCGTCAGGCGAAGTTGCCCTCCCTAGATCTAGCAAAGGATGTAGGCAAGGGTTGCCCTCGCCAGATCCAGGGAGGGTTGCCCTCACCCAACATAGGCGTGGGTTGCCCTCGCCTAAGTTCGGCTTCTCGAGAAAAGAGAGAAGAAGAAAAGAAAAAAATCAAAATTTTAAAAAATAGAAGACAAAAATGCTTTATAATTTAGGATAAATCTGTTACACAGATACAAGTTTTGGGTTTTCTATTTCACGAAAAAAAAAAGTTTATGATAAATTTGTTACAATTGGCAAAGTTTTTGGTAAATTTATCATACTGGGCAAAATTTGGGGTTTTTTGTGACTTTTTTCCTTTCTTAAATTGATTGTAAATTTTCTATAGTAACTATTTTCAAAGAGGGCAATAACTTTACTATAATACCAAAGAAGTTAGTAACTTACTAATCTATTAGGATGCTGGTAAATTTCCTGTTGGGCAAGTATTTTACTAAGTTTACTTGTAACAATTTAAAGAAGTTGATAAATACCATTTTATTGGAATATTGGTGATTTACTTCAGATTTAAAAATATCTAAGAATTCGCAAATCACAAGATTTAAATTAAGCTAAATGAAAAAACTAAAACCAATTCGAACATGCCCGAAAATACTGGAAAGATGTACCATCGCGTCTCCACGTAAATTCTCATACAACGAAATTAAAATCGTACCGACAAATCTCTTCCCATCTTCACCAACTAATAATAATCTCTTTCCCAAAAGGAAATTTCCAAAATTAGAGAATCTCGCACCGCCAAGAAATTCTTACATCGATTCCATCCGGGCGAGATGATTCGCGTTCCATCCGACCCGACCCGACCGCGGTCCGTTCCTCACCAAAAATCGCCCGACCCCTCCTCCCAGCCCGGGGACGCTTTTTCTCCTCCTTTGCAGACCTCCAACCGGCCGTTCCGGTCGCGGCCGCCGCCGCCGCCGCCGCCGCCAATCATCGTCTTCGTCGCCACTGCTTTTTACTCGAGCAGACCGTCAAAAAGAAAAAAAAGGGAGAGGAGTGAGGCCATAACCAACTGCTTTTCTCCATTTTTCCCATCCCTCCCTCATCGCTTCCTCCTCAAATTCTCCTCCTCCACCACCATGCTCCTCCTCCCCCCCCGCTTCCCCCTCCCCTCCGCCTCCCGACCTCCGCCGCCCCCGGCGCCTCCCCCTCGTCGGAGCCAACCACACCTCCGCTCGCTTCTGCTCCCGTTAGTCCCCATCCCCCCCCCTCTCTCTCTCTCGCCTCATCTCCCTCCATCCCTGTCTCTTCGTGCGTTCCGCTCGCTCTCAGATCTGACTGTAGATCGCGATCTTCCGATGATGGAGCCGCCTCCGGCCAAATCGAGCTTCCTCCGGAACATCCTCGTGCGGGCCCTCCTCTTCGGCGTCGTCCTCATCGTCCTCCGCTCCGCCTACGTCGTCACCACCGCCGGCGGGTCCTGCAACCTCGGCGACTTCTGCTTCTTCTCCATCCCTGAGAACATCAACCTCGTCATCGCCGGCGCCGGCGGCTCCGGCGGTGGAGCCGCCGTCGTCAACGAGGTCGCCAAGTCCCAATCGGCGGCGGCGGCGGCTCCCAAGCGCCGCGACCCCGCAAGAGCAAGGCGTGGGTCAGGGCCGTCCGGTTTTACTCCTCGGTGTTCCAGGATCTGATGGTGGACGCGTTCCTGTCGCCCGGCCAGCGGACTCTCTGCGTGGGTTCCGTCGCCGGCGAGGACGTTTTCGCCTTGAGGGACATCGGCGTGATGGACTCGATTGGGATCGCCAAGAAAGCGTCCCCTCCGTTGGTCAAATCCGGGGAGCTGCATCGCCTGCCGTTCGGCGACGACACTTTCGATTTTATCTTCTCCGGTGGTGGCCACTTCGACAGATTCCCGAGGCCGGCGGATGTCGCAGCCGAGCTTGAGAGGACGCTGAAACTCGACGGGTTTCTCGTTGTGCATGTAAGGGCTAATGATACTTACAGTTTCAATTCTTTTCTCGAGATGTTCAAGCAGTGCACGCTGCTAAGGTCGCTCGACATTGATGGTTTTGAGTCCTCGATGCCCCGAATAAGGGAAATCGTTCTGAGGAAAGTCGGGGATTCTGACATTCACAGCCATTTGATTAGGAAGAGTAAAGTCAGCACGGGGAACAAGTGCTCTGTCCCGGAGTATAAGCAAAAATTGGTCCGGAATGCAGAGCCATTGATAGAGGAGGAGCCCTTGAAACCTTGGATTACATTGAAAAGGAATATACAGAACATAAAGTATTTGCCATCAATGGTTGATATCAGTTTCAAGAATAGATATGTCTATGTCGACGTTGGAGCTCGGAGTTATGGGTCTAGCATAGGTAGTTGGTTCAGAAAACAGTATCCCAAGCAGAACAAGACTTTTGAAGTGTATGCAATTGAGGCGGATAAGACCTTTCACGATGAGTATAAGGTGAAGAAGGCGGTCACGTTGTTGCCATATGCGGCATGGGTGAAGAATGAGTCTCTGTTCTTTGAAATAAATCGAGACCCCGACCACAAGGTTGAGGTAGTTAAGGGGAGAGGAATGGGAAGGATCCAGCCTAAACAGTCATCTGCTAAATCTGATGGAGAGGTTGTCAAGATCAAAGGGTTTGACTTTGCAGAATGGTTGAAGAGAACGGTGTCTGCGAAGGATTTTGTGGTGATGAAAATGGATGTAGAAGGGACTGAATTCGACTTGATTCCACGGCTCTTTAAAACTGGAGCTATCTGTTTGATTGATGAGATATTTCTTGAGTGCCATTACAATCGGTGGCAGAGGTGTTGCCGTGGCGAGAGAAGTTCAAAATATGAAAAAACTTACAGTCAGTGCCTGGACCTCTTCAATTCTCTCAGGCAGAGTGGAATCCTTGTTCATCAATGGTGGTAAAAGACACAACCCCATATGTTCTGTATCAACCTTTTTCCTTAACCTACGTAAATTTTTGTACCTTTTATTTTTTCACAGGATATGTTCTTTCTTGGTAACCTACATGTTCTTTGGGCATTCTAGTGCATATAATTTTTTTTCTAATGGGAGCAAACGAAGAGAAACAATTGTTCACTTTGTAAGGATTTCTATTGCAAATGAATGAATTCTTTTGTCGTGGAAACTCTCACTTCCTAATGTATTTTATTGTTTGTTGTTCTTCCCCTCCGCATCCCCTAACTTTATTTTCTTTTAATGAGGATCTGGCTGTTTAGCTAGAGAGTAAGGAACTGCATGATCCATTACGAGCTGTTTGGAGACCTCAATTGTCAGGGGAAAGTAGGCTACAGTTGAGGAGGTCAGTTTAGAAAGATTTTGAATTGTCTCTGGTGCATATAATTTGCAAATGCAAAAGCCATGTCGAAGAACTTTGTAGCAAAATACACCCTGTTCTCTGGGCTTCTTTAGCATGTCGCAGGAGGAGACGTGGAATGGTGAAGAACAAATTTGCAGATTGGAAGGCAATGTCAAAAAAGTGTCCAGCTGTCGAATATCCTGATTGAGAACTGTTTCTATCCGCTGTTTCTTTTTTTGCAGACATGTTGATGAAGTATAATCATTAATTTTTTTTTTTCGGTTTGAGAAATCTCTAGCTGGCAGATGTCTTCATCAAATTCGTTAGGGTGTTCAAGTTTACCGAAAGCCTTCGTCTTCTCCAATTTGTCTTAAATAAGTTCAAGCAGTGGATTGAGCAGGAACATTAGACTTCTTTGCCAGTGGACTTATTGGTGAAAAGTGTCTTCAGAACTGGTAATTATTAACAATAGGGATGCTATTTCTTTTGCCGAAAGAAAGAAGGGGGGAAAATTAAAGCGCGACAGAGAAGTTTGTCTTCCTGCTCCCAGGAAGAAAACGAAGTGGATTCCATGGATGTAAAAGCTACTGCTGCAGAAGGTTTTGACATTGGCGCATGGACTGAAGCCGAAATCCGTATACGTGCCAGGTAAAAACTCTCTTCCTTTAGTGCCTAAGTTGTGGCCATCTATACAAAACTCATCCACTGCCCAAGTTATGCAGACAAACCGAATAGATCCCCGGGCTGGTGCCGAAAATGCAATAATGCGATGGCTTCTATTATTGGGCAGCGAAGCCACGCTCCCCCATGTGTTCTGTCGGTATTGATTACTCGTTTTGCCAGTATGGCAAACCCAACACTTAGTAGCTGCAACAAGCTGGGAGGCTGAACCTTGTGTGTGTTTCGGTTGGGAGGAATCTGTGGTAGGGCCTCGTGTCTATTGACGTTCTAGTTTTCTTATTTGACTTTTGAGACACTTAGGATGGTGTTGGGCACTGAGGGCAGTGGGTTTTCCATTCCTTCTGGCGTCCGGGCCTACAATGGCATGTGTGTTGCCAATGCTTGATCACGGGCATAACGCAAGCGGGATCTAATTTTCCCCACCAACATTTTTCTTAAATGTCGAGATTGATCTTGACACATGCTCTTGAAGAATCAAGGCCTCGTTTGGTTTCGTTGACTAGCAATCTGTAAACAGGTTTTTTTTTTCCTTTTCCATTCCATGCAGTCGCATTCCTGGAAACAACAATCCTTTTAATTGTTTGGAGGAATAATAGCATAAATGATCCTCAACTTTTGTTCAATGTGTAATATTGTCTCTAAATTTTTAAGTTATGCAATATGGTCCATAAATTTTAGTTCAATATATAATGTCGTCCATAAATTTTCGATATGCTTAATATAGTATCCGTATTATTAATAAATATTTAATGTATTAAAAATTCAAGAATCACGTTTAATATTGAACTAATGTTCAAGATTATACCGATAATTGCGTTATTTCCTTGCGTAATGATTGTTAAATTCGAGGAGTTTTAGTGTGGGACCTATCTCCATCATTTAGCAGTTTTTTGGTCGACCATTAAGCATTCAACGGCTGAGACAAGTGCCAGGTCTATCCTTTTTCTTTTTCAACGTTTCTTCAATTTTTTAATTTGCTAAAATTTTTCTGATCTTTCTTTTATTAAATTTATCGAAATTGCAAATTAGATTCTAACTTGTGGAACCTCACGGTTAGGAAGCTGTTATGCAATCCAATTCCACAGACTCTGCCCCATGGTGGCGACATGCCAGGCGGCCTCCTCGCGGAGATCTAGCCCGGGGGACCATAAGTTGGTTACAAGCCCCCTACGGTTTATCATTACCCCATTTTATATTTGGGGTTGACTCCGATAAACAGGATAGTTTAAGGACTTGTCCAGGTCCACTCTTACGGGAGGTTATTCCAGCCGCTATATTTTTCAAGGTACGGGAGCTGCCTTTACCCCCCCTTAGTTTTACGCCTGGGGGGCAGCCCTCGCAACCCGGCGGGTTGCTTAGGGCAACCAATCCGTACCTGAGGACCCTCCCATAGGGCACCCCCCAGGGGTCAGTTTAAGGGCCTAACCAGGTCCGACCATTAAGCATTCAACGGCTGAGACAAGTGCCAGGTCTATCCTTTTTCTTTTTCAACGTTTCTTCAATTTTTTAATTTGCTAAAATTTTTTTGATCTTTCTTTTATTAAATTTATCGAAATTGCAAATTAGATTCTAACTTGTGGAACCTCACTGTTAGGAAGCTGTTATGCAATCCAATTCCACATACTATAATTTTCCATGAGTAATTCACATTCAAGTTTTGATTTCTTTCCAAATATAAGAAACCTAGAAATTGGAATCTCATTTGTTAAAGTACGATTTCCCAACTAACCAAATGAAGTCTAAAATTAATCATATTGGCAAACACAATTGGTAAATTATAAGATATGAAGGTCTGCATGAAAGACTTTGTCTAAAACACAATAGCTCTTAGCAAGCTTCTAAAATGACAAAAGGAGCAATAATAAACCAAATTAACACAAAGCAGGAGGAAAGCATGCTTGGAATATATGTGAAAATTAGAATTAACTTACGGATACGTCTTTTGATGTAACAATAATACTTAACTTTGGAACTCCAAAGTTAAGATTACTTAGGTGGGAGCATTACTAGAATGGTATGGGACGAGCCAAAATGAACGACATCTCAAGTGAGTTAATTTAAGAATGTCACAATATGGGATCAAAGCAGACCCTTTCCAATAGATATGTGTTCGGAGATGAACCACGCAGAAGTGGTGCGCTTGTAATGACTCAATCCGATGAGGGTGGAGAGTGGTCACCGGAGCTAGAGGGCCAAAACAAGGAGCAATTTCTTATAGGTTTTTAGGATAATGAAAGGGACAAGTATGAACCAAATTGCACGTCGAATAGGAGGAGAGCATGTGTGAGATGTGTGTGTGTGTGAAAACTAAATTAACTCATGGATGCTCCTTTAAATACTTAACTTTGGAACTTCAAAATTAATCGGACTTAGGTGAGAGAACTACTAGGATATGTGACATTTTAGAAAAGTGTCCTTAGGTACGCTAAAAAGCAAAATCATCAAACTCGACATGGGACAGACCGGAGCGAATATTACCTCGGGTGAGTTACTTTACAGATGTCGTATGTACGAGTCTCCTAAACTCGGAAAAGCAACAGCCCCAATTGGTTCATCTTCAACATTTAAATTGGGCAAAAAGAAAAGTGTCTCGAAGTCTAGCCCAACAGTGGGCGGTGAATTTGATTTGTCGTCCCATCAGGCCTCGGCACAAAGATTGGCTCCCCAGGTTTGAAGACACTTGGACCTGAGCTAGATCCTTAAATTGCTCATGGAGGTAAAGGCGGGAGAATTACCCTGGGATGGGTGACCCCGTACTTGCCTCCCCATCCCCTCGGTCGGGTGGATAGACATAGGCCAAGGATTTGGAGGCTATTCGGTGGTGAAAATAGACACCACGTCGGCAAGCTTGCTTACTGGCTAAGACTGGGTAGGCTTGGGGTAACCAACCCCTGACCCGCGTCTGGCTTGAGAATAGGTGGGTGAAAATCCGACAGGCTCTTGACATGCCTTCGGCATAGTCTCCTAATCAGTCCTTGCGATTGAATTCAAACCAGTGCTCTCATCGTCACGTCGTCGGGCCGTGCAGATTTTAGGGTAGGTGGGGATGCACCGATTCAAAATTTCTGAAACCTATAGCCAACCGTAGGGTCTTAGGATGGTCCGAGAATTTGTGTGTGTGTGTATACACACATTAAATGAAGAATGCCGCATGTCATCTTATTACCATATCAAAGAGACACCTTAAGGGCCCACTCGCGTTCACATTCACGTACATGCCTATATAATAGTAACATAAAACACAACATCGGAAGTAAAATGCAATCAATAAATATGCTTCTTCTCATCTATTCACACATTTAAACATAAACATAATGTAAAGAAAATAGAAAAATTACTAAACTAGTTTAGTATATATTTTTTGAAATACTGTACAGGGTTCCCAAATCTTTCTCTACCGTAATCTACAAAGTATCCAACATATAAAGTACTAGTTTGGGTGGATGCCAACTATGTACTTATCCATTTTGAAAGTTTATGACTTGAAACCTTCCCTACACCTCTAAAATTCATCCTGGAGTTTACTCGGTCATGTTAGTTTTGCAAATTCTTTTACGGACCCCTACTCGTTTCAATGTTTAACATTACCAAAATGATTTATAATAAATCAATTTGGAAAAAAAAATTGCATTGCGTTGATTTTTCTATGTGGTCAACCTTATAATTTATTGAGTGAAGTTTTGAATCTTTTCCAATCACGTCCTTTAGTCGTCAATTCCCATGGGTTGAAATTGATTCGTCTTTCGAGGCCGACCAAGCTCCTCCCTTCTTCCGGTCGGTTCCCAAGAGTAACTCGGCCATTCAATTACATTCAAACCTTCAATTTTACCATTAGCAAGAACATGTTAAATAAAATTAGTGTCATGGTAGAATGAAAAAGAAATGAGTGCGATGAAAGTTTTAGCAAAAGTAGTATTGAATCCTAAAATTTTTAGTAAGTGTGGTCAAGCCATAATTTTTTTTTAATTAGTGTAATTAAGTACTTCTATTAGCTCTATAACTTTTGAGTGACAAAAAATACTCACATGGCATCTATTTCTAGTATATTTCAGTGTACATGGCATCGATTGAGTGCCACATTAGAAAAACCAAGAAAATTAAAATGAAATTGAAAACGAGAAAAACTTAAAACAAAAAGGAAAATTGGAAATAAGCGAGAGCCCCACCTTCACCTGCGACCTCGCCCTTCCGAAGTACGGTGGTGACAATTGGTGCGAAGTGTCCTCGGAAAACACTAAAAAAGATACCATAAAAAAAACACTAAGCTGACATAAATACTTAGATTGCAATTGCATTAATTCAATAAATTCTATAACTTTGTCACACATTTCAAAAGATATAGAACTCGATTTCACTTTCATGATAAGTTTTATTCTTTTGCTTTAGTGAAAATTTGCTTAATCATATTGTTGTGCATGCACTGTCTTGATTGTCCACAGTAGCATCGCTTTGTTAGCATCATACCTTTGTTTTGGTTGGGTTTGAAAGATACATCAACTTCATTTTGCCAGAATTATAAATTGAAATAGGGCAAAATTCATGAGTTCAAGGCTTGATCTAATATGTTACATATCTTGTGACCATATTGAAGAATGACACAAGTTGATGGACATAAATATGTGCTTTTCCAAATTCTTTCTAATCAAAATAGAGTGAAAATTTTCAAATCATGTTAATTTCGAGTTGGTCATTATTTGATCGTATTAAATTCACTTCCCTCTTAATGAAGCTAAAAATAGAGCGTATCCAAAGAATAGCATGAGAGATGCTAATTGCACCAAGAATGCAAGGTTAAGCCCAAATTCTATTATTTACACATGAAGGGCCGAAAGGTGCGATAGCCCCATATAGACAGGGTTGCCCTATTCGGGGTGCAAGCCCTACACTATAAAATACATAAGGGGAAATTGTCCTTTCCATCACAAACATATTTTAGAATGCCAATTTAGTTTTAAACAATTCAATTTTATCAATTCAGTCTTAAATATATACATGAAATTCCAAAAATTGATGTAGTGATTTACCACGTGGAACAGGTGAATGACCGAATCGTTACATTGGAGATTTCCAACCAAAATCAACTAGAAATACTATATTGAAATTTTGTAAAGAAACTTGGCAAAATCAAAATGTTTAGATTAAATTGAAATTCTAAAAAACATTTAAAATTGATTGGGTATCTTTCTTAATACATAAGAAAGTCTCGTTGTTGAGGTATTCCTAGTAATCTTAGCACGTGCGTATTTCTCTATATTTTTATGTACTTATCTAATTTAGACAATGGAGGGTCTTCTCGAAAGATAACCCTTAAGAATATCATCTCTTTGTGGCACATTAGACCACTAGAACAAGAGGCACTCGATCCACAAGCACCGGTTTGAGTGGTTAACATTTTTTAACAAATCACACACATACGGCATTTGCACTCTTTTTTTTTTCTTTTTCTTTTTTCTTTTTTGAATTGAAATGCAAGATATTTCAAACGTACGATAGATTTATTGCTTGAATGATAAAAAAATTTATTACCGTTCGATTTGATGGCGAAAAATTCAGGAAACATGTTATTGACCGGAGACCATCGACTCTATTATACGCATTCCTCCCGATTCAAACAATTCTGGCCCGCCGCTTGAAAGACCGCAAAATAATTGTGGGAGGCTGGAGGGTACACATGTGTATCATGTTGTCGAGACGAAATTGCCTTTGAATTTATTTCAAAGTGACGTACAACTAAGCCTGCCTAGAAGAAATGGGTCATATTTACTAGGCTTGTCTGAAATCAAAGTACGGAGGAATTTTGTCTTCTTTCTCTATTAAAAGTTTTCCCCTGCAAAACCAAAGGATTGACAAAAATATATCGTGTTCAGATTTACCCCGGTTTCCACCTTTTTCGATGGGTAAAATTATTTGTTCACTTTTTCCTTCAAAGCCTAGAATGTTGTATAGATTTTAGAAAGTCATATGAGAAATATTGTGAGAAACCCCGCGTTAACGTTTGCATATTTTTAGAGATGTAAAATGTTTCATAGCAAAGAAAAACTAAATTATGTGAGTTATAAAATTAAGGATAAGATGAATTATGCGAAGTAAAGATCATTCCTCGTCTTTCAAGCTTGCTTGAGACTGTCATTGTGAATGTTATACATGGACAATCAAGCTACATTCTTGTTGTTTGGACCTGCTCAAATGATTATTCGAGATCGACTTCTTTAATTTCAAGTTGAGTTGGAGCTTGAGCTCTGAATATTTTGTCCGGTCAAAATTCGAGCTCGCTAATCTTCAAAACGCAAACTGAAACAAGCTTCTATGATTTTATTAATTATTAAGTTTACGCTCGAATTCGAGTTCCTTCATAAAGTGATTGTAGTTAACTTGAACTCAAGCATTTTGATTTTCTAATCAATTTGAGCTCCAACAAAATTTTTAATATTAGAGCAAGTTCTAGTCAAGTCGAGCTTCAGCTACTATTGTATCAGCTCGACTCCACATGATTATACCCCTGCTTAGGAGTATTATCATGTTATAAGGTAAATCCATCATGTTTATGAAAGCAAATCTTTATAAATTGATATAAGTGTATTATAAGTTTTAAAACTAATTATGAAATTGTAATGAAGTCATAAAATTTGCAAAAGTGCAATCAAATTATTTCACTAACTCTGTCCAACTTGTTAGTTTTTTTTTTTTTGCTTATCTTAAGGTTAACTAAAGCATGAAAACGACGTTGTTTTGATAAAATCTCAATTTTTTTAACATAAATTTAGTTAAATTAGATTAAAAATAAGAAAACTACAATTTTTCAAAAAGCCAAAAAAGAAGAACAAAAAAATACAAATAGGAGGGCTAGGGTCGACCTTCTTGTCATGGTGGCCGCCCCCATCCCTAACGGGGCGTTAAGCCCTCACCAAAACCTAGAGAGGGTGGCGAACCTTAGTTGTGGCCTTGGTTCGAGTTTGGTGAGGCTGGCTCTCACCAAGGCGACAACAACCTCGCTGGCCATCGTCGACACCCCAATGGTAATGGGCAGGTAGCCACAAGCAAAGAGTTTGCAGATTTTTATAGTTTGTCTTTTTTATAGTTTGTCTTTTTTTTTGAAAAAACTTTTGATTTTTAAACCTAGTGTAATTCAAGATTTAGTGTAAGAATTAGAATTCAAATTAAAATATTCTTTTAGTTAAATTTAACACCACATAGAAAATGCGGAAAGAGAAAAATATTAAAAAAAAAATCTTGATATTTTCCGTTTGTTAAGTTGAACAAAATTAACTAAAACACTTGATTGTACTAATTTGATAAATTTTAATATTTGATTGAAAATTTTTTACGATTTTAAAATTTTAATTATATTTTCATAGTAAATTATATTATATTTAATACATTTATCTCTTCTGAATTTAATGATTTGCTCCACAAGACATGTTGTAAGCCAAAAAGTCACCACGTATACGAACTTTGAAATCTGATAAGGCCATTTGAGTTTTCACACCGTCGATAGAGAGAGGAACCAGATCCACGACCCGTGACCCGCGCGGTTTCCCACATCGACCTAAAAGTCACTATTCACTTTCCCCATTCAGAAATCATTGAGACCTTCGCAGAGGTGTCTGCACTCTGCAGAAGAGTAAAACAGAGAGTTTGAACGGTTCACGCCACCTCTCGTCCTCCTTCGGGACCAAGGAATTCAATCAGCATTTTCGAAAAATTTATAGCTAAAAAACATCCTACCCACCTGCAACAAATCTTCTTCCCCAAGATTTTCTGACCCCCAAAGAGGCAAGCAAAAACAATGGAGAATGGGGGTAACGGAGGGACGAAAGAAAAAGATAAAAAGGAAAGGAAAGGAAAGGAAAGGAAAGGAAAGGAAAAGGGAAAGCTCTTCTGATTTTCTGGAGCCATCCAGTGAGCAGTTTCTTTCATGTCCCACTGCAGAAGCCGACCAAACAACGAGAGCTTTTTGCTTTTCTCGCACCTGACAGGCAGGGGCATGCTTCGATTTCTCGGAACAGGTGAACACGACTCGAGTCGCAACATAATGAAACCCGACCGCATTGCTCGTGTTGTTTAAGTAAAAATCTCGCCTCTCTTCGACATAAATCAATACGCTTATGATAAAACCAGTAGCATCATATTTATACATATCACGGCATTCTTTCACTCATTACCAGACATGGCTTTCAAGCATAATTGCCCCCAAGCTCCCCTCTTTTAACAAGTAGGTAGGAAACAAAGATGAAACCAAAAATGGGTGACGGAAAAGTTAAAATGCGGGGGCTTTGCGGACGATGTAGCGGTAGGCGGCGACCTTTTTCCGCCGCGAGGCGGTGTTGTCCACGGAGATGACCATCTTGCCTGCTTCGCGGGCGGTGTAGGAGTTGTGGACCGCTTCCTCGGACGGGGACATCTTCCGGGGCTTCTCGACCGCGACCGTGTAGCTCCCTCGGCGTTGGGCACGAATTCGGCGCTGTACTCCAAATCCCAGCCTCCCACCACTATATCCCACGTTATGGTCGCATTAGCCTAAACATCAAACACGCCAATTCCCACACAATGTAAGCGAAATCCATTCAAAAAAATGGGCATTGAAAAAGGAAATTCCTGATCTACATGTGCGATGGGACAATAATTTCTGGGTTTCTAAGAAGGTGGAATGAAAGCAAGCGTAGTGAACCTCGATCCCCTCTACTTGGATGTTGACTTTCTCTCCGCCTTTGACGGTGAACTCAGACGCTGGCTTCGGAGGACCATTCTGCAGATCGCTGGGTCGACTCAGCCCTCCATATTGAACAGGAATATCCTCTGGCTTGATGAATCTGACGACAATTGAATTCTACATTGTTAACGAAGTGTCAAGCGTATCGAACCAAAGCCAGAAGCCAAAATCCAAAACAGCACGGACAAAACCCAAATTGAGAAAAGCTAATCTAGATCTACACGGAAACAATGAAGTCATCTGCTAGGCGGATGAAATGTCTGAGCTTTTCAAAGGCTTACTTGTAGAGAGTCTCTGCAACATTGCCTTCCTTGGAGATGACGAACTTGCTCTTGGTCCGCTGAGTCAAGAACGGACTGAACACCGAGTACAGCATGCTGAAGTACCAGGGGACGTTGATGAAAATCTGAACCCAGCAAAACCCGGAACCAGACAAAAAAGATAAGTCACTCCCATTCACAGGAACACCACCACAAAATTACTCAAAACCTTCGCTCGCATCAAGATTCAAAAAAACACAGTAACTACCCCCACCCCTTAAAAAAATAGTAAAGGTCCCACAAAGAAGAACGACGAAATCTACCTTGCGAGCGACCATTTCGGGATAATTGTCTTGAAACAGGGACAGGATCTGAGTGGACGCGACCCTCAGCTCCCTCTTGGGCATGTCCTTGAGATCAGTGACCTGGATGAGGGAGTTGACACCCCCAGGCTTGAAATGCAGGGCGCTCATCCCTCTCTCCAGCACTTGGATTCTCCACCTGAGGAACCTCTTCAACTTCTCGTCGTCCCCGAAGATCCTCTCGTACATGTCCTTGTCCTTGAAGACCCCATACGCGTTGTAGCACACCGGGTGCCCTTCCCGGTCGAACCCGCGCATGTAGGCCACCACGCCTTCGAGCTCCTTGAAGCCCAAGTCCTCCTCGCCGATGCCGTCCGCCTTGAACTCGCTCCTCCAAGCCAGGCACTTCTCCAGCATAGCGTGGGCGTCGGCGACGCGGAAGTCTCGCGCCCGCAGGAACTTGAGCAGGACGACGTCGGCCCGCTCGTCGCCGCCCAGGAGAGGGATGCCCCACATGGAAGCGCCAACGCCGTCGCCGTCGCCGTCGCCGTCGCCGCCGTCGCCGCCCTCGCCGGAGTCCGAGGAACGGGAGGAAGAGAGCTTGAGCTTGAGGTCTTGGAGGGCCTTTTGCTCGGAGGACTTGAGGCGGGAGACGAAGTAAGTGTCCTCCTTGAAGGAAGGGGAGCGGAGGGCGGTGGCTTCCATGAGGGTGGTGACGAAGCTCTTCTTGGAGGAGGAGGGCGGCGGCTGGTGCTGCTGCTGCTGCTGCTGTTGCTGTTGCTGGGAGGAGATGGGTGATGGGGATTCCATTTCTTTTTTCGTTTGTCGTTGGTTGTTTCCTAGTGAAGACAACAATGGAAGAATTTAGAGCTAGAGAGAGAGAGAGAGAGAGGGGGGAGGAGAGAAATTGGAGGAGGCAGATTTTGGGGGCTTGGAAAGAGGATGATTAGAAGCACGTCTTTTGATTGTCAGAGGCGAACCATGTCTTTTCCTGGTTCGCCGGTTGGGGGAGAGAGAGAGAGATTTTCGAGCTGCACTGTGGTGGGAGTGTGGACAAGACAAGCGTGACAATCTCACCCTGCCAGGGTCAGTAGAGCGAGGGACAGTGGAAAAAAGTAGTGGAAAAACTGAGGAGAGAGAGAGAGAGAGAGAAAGAGAGGATAAATTTGAACGAGGGGGCAGCTTCAAAAGTGGTGCTTTACGGAAAATTTGAACGAGATTGATGTGGAAACGCAACCGTCCGCTTCTGTCTCTCTCCTCTCCTCTTGGGTATCTCGACTTCTCCCTGGCCGTCAAATGAGAACTCCTTACAGTGCGTTTCAAATACCGGCAGATTAAGAATATTTACTGTGGAAATCGTTAAAGGTGGAGAATTTCGCTAACTAAAAAGTCCCCTAATTATGGGTCTTGGATTTTAGTGCATTTTCTTCTAATCGGGTTCTTGATTTTTTTTCCTTAATTTATTAATAATTTAAGTTCTTGGACTTGCATAATTTTTCAATTTATGCCACCGTAAAATATGAATTAATAATGCGTGATATTGAAATCTCAAAAATGAATATCAAAAGCAAATCCCATGTACTCGAGATTTCTATATTGAAAACTTTCTCAGTTCCAATAGACTCACCGGTTTCATTTGACTAGATTTAGAGCTACGAAGATATAATTAAGATAAGTTTAAAGACTTGATTAGACAAATTAGAAATTTGAGAATTTGAATGAAAAAAATATACAAATTTAAGGAGCAAAAGTAAAAATTCACCTTGTGATTGTAAGTCCATGCGGTTGATCGTTTATAAAAGTTACTTACAATGGATTGCTAGTGAAGCAAATGGGCAATTGCACCTTGGGGGTGAACATGGTACATTTTGATTTAATGTCCACATCAATCCAAGACAAGATCGTTTAAATACGATGGGAATGAAAATGAAACCAATTAAATTTTGAAACCAAACCAGACATGACTTCTTTATAATTTATTAAGATTCGAAAAAAATATAAGTTGGCAAGTACTTTTTGCTTTGCAAACTATAAACAAATATCGTATACTAGCATTTATACATGCCGATGTGATGTGTGGTATGCACAACAAATTTTGGGACATCTCAATTATGAATGTTTTGAAACTTCGCATCAACTCTCTCTCTCTCTTTCTCTCTCTGTCAGTGCATGCACATATGCATTCGTGTTATGAAATAAAGATTACAATTCAAAATATACATGAAACTAAAAGGGAAAATAGAAAAGAAATCAAATTGAAGAGGGAAAGTATAAAGAATATAGTGAGATCTTTCAAGAAAACCTTTTCACGAGAGTTATTTCTCACGCGTGATGCAAATGATTTATACAGAAATACTAAATTTAGGATACAATGTCTCCAAGCACCGTGACACCCTTCAAAGTATTATTCTATTGCGAGGTTGAACCCACAAATATGCACTTCAAATGCATGATGAGAAGAAGAAGAGAGTCATAGATATCAATTGTTATTAGGATTTTTCAGTATTCCTTTGGCCTATTCAAAGATCCAACAAAGTGAATGGATTTTTCCATTTTATGAAATTTGTAACTCTTCCAATTCAGCATCAAATTTAACATATTTTCGATAGGCCATAATTAGAATCTCTTGGATGTATCTACGTTTCGAAACAAAATTATTCCTATACGAATTGTACCTTTTGAAATAAAATTGTTCCTTAAACGATTCATACAGCAATGCCACCACCAAATCATTTAACTAGAAGTGGGTCGATGGTCTATGTTTGATCAATTCGTATTGTTTTTTCTCCTCCTTCAAAATAAAATAGATATACAAATAAAATATGCAAAATATAAAATCCATCATAATCACTAATAAATCCATATATATAAACAAGTGTGTTTGCTAAGTAGTTTATAAATGGGGGTAGTAAATCGAAGTGTATAGCATTTTTAGTTTTACTATTGACTATCGAATCGAAGTTTATAGCTTTTTTAGTTTTACTATTGACCCTTAAGCGACAATGAAGAATTATAGGCTTCCTTCTTCCCAATAACAACTCGAAGAAGCAATGGTAAATATTGATAGAATGGGAAGAAAGGTAACTCATGCAAAGGAGAAGGGAAAAAGTGCATCTAAACTTCTGAATATTGTATGCGAAATACGGTTAATTCCTAAATATTTGATTCAATTAAGTCTTAAACTTTTCTAAAAGGTGCAATCAACTCCTCTTGATAATATCTAAAATTGCCCAGGTCACTTCAAAATCTCCTACATATCCTGATGTTTTAGGATTTATAAGATTAAGTAGAGGTTCAAAATTTAATTGAACCAAAAGAAAAGTTTAATATTCAATTGCACTTTTTAGTAAAGTTTTAGAACTTGATCAAACTAATTGAAAATTGTTGGATTTGATTGTATTTTAAGAATTAGAATTATGGTGCATTTTTCTCAAGGAGAGGGGTTGCATTTTCACTATACGAAATTAAATGGTCTAGGTCCCAAATGACATTAGAGAGCATGAGATTGAATCTTTCAGTCTACTACCCCAAGTTAGGGACGGAAGCTGGAAGAGTTTAGGACGGTTGACATCATTCCAAACTTGTCTCGTTAATCTTATGATGTTTTCAAAGTCCAATGCAGGTTTTGACATATTGTCTTAATCCCATCACACTAAAATTGTCAAGTATTGCATGATACCAGTAAGCTACTTTAATCCTATTTTAGTAAACGGATATCTCACATTAATTACATTATAAATCATGTCAAAATGGCAAATAGAGTTTAATTTCTTGCATTATAGATGTCTAATTAGGAAATCCATAGAATTTCAAAGCATAATAATTTGGCAAATGATTATTGAGTTTACTCATGAGGTAAACCTCAAAAAATTAGAAGCCCTAATAGGAATAATTAAGAATTTTGCTACATAGCCTAACAGCTTAAGATATATTGAGTTTCCCACTTAAAGAATTCCAAATACATCCCAAATACTACAAGTTTCTAGCGACTAGATCCAAACCCATCCCATTACCCTAAATTCGTTACATCATACTAGAGTTTGGTCAAGTCAAGTACTCGATCATATGATATCTTCCTCTATCTTTAATTGAAGGGAGCTCTTTCCATGGATTTCCCCACGGAATTGCTGTCTATATCAGCACCCCCTCATTTATTTCCTTATTGGCCATTTGGGTGGGTGATCACTTGTCAATTACAAGTCCAATTGAAAGATGGGGGAAACAGAGATTTTAAAAAGAAATCTTGTAATTTTAATGCATCGACCATTACCGTGACCTACGTTATGAGATTAGTTTTGCTTAACGTATACTACAAGTAGACTCTAAACATGACTATTTTGGAAAAGAGCATATGCATGCAAGTATGGATGACATCACAATGCACCTCAAGAATCGAAGCTAGGATGGAGATCGATGAATCGGATTTAGCTTGCAGGAGATTGGGCGTAGTCTTTTGAGTGCCAGACCATGGTTTGTTGCACCCAACAGAGTGGGGACTGGGTACCCATTCAACTTATTTTGGGCTTCTAATTTCCTCACTTTCGTCCAATCACTCCTTTCTCGCTTCCCAATCTCTCTCACCTTTTTTCGGCTTAACAGCTGGATAAATTAATCATGTCCCGAAGACAATCAACAAAGCGGTAACACGTTGCACTACCTACGTTCACCCCCAACTGTGGTCCTGCAGGCAAACCAAACCCACGAAAATGTCGCATGACCTTTCAGTCCAAAGTATCATGATTAACTCGGATTATTATTATTATTAAAATTAACATACCATATTTATCTTAAACTCATTTTCATATCATAAAAAATTTCAAAATCAATATATTTATGCCATATTTATCTCAAATAAATTTTTGTGCAAAACCGATATAACTAAGCATATCATTTCAAGATTTTTCGTGGTGCGAAATTAGTTTAAGATGGCATGACCGTACCAATTCATGATTTTTTGTGACTTTGAGGTGGATGTGGCACAAATATACTAGTTTATGATTTTTGGTGGTATTAGTCCTTATTTTTTGTATTATAATTATTGGAGAGCGTGCTGTTAATTGTTTGATTAAAGTGGTTCTTCTCTAAGGTGGTCCTGTAGACCAATTACATGTAAATTACCTTTGCGTGTATGTGCAATTTGCCTCCAAAGCAACTTTCAACCTTGGTACGTATCATGTTCTTGACTATTTCTTTTGCAGCACTCTTCTCAGGAGGACCAATGTCCCGCCAAAATCCTAATATTAAGATTCCGATTCTTTTCGCAAATGGAACTCGATTACGCATTACGGAAGTGGATTCAACTGCTCTCCTTAATGATAACGCCCGCATTTATGCGGGTTCTGATTTCGTGTTGCCCGATGTAGAATGTCTCTTTCCTTCGAGTTCTCCTTTTCATTTCCCCATTTTAGAGATTGTCTCATTAAATATTCTTTATGCATCCATTCAAGGAAAACTGATGAATAGAGACAGGCTATTAGTCTCTGCTCCATCCAAAATTTCGCAGGCAGTAAATGCCAAACGAGCTAGTGATCCCTGCAAGGGTCTGAGTTATACAGGCCGGATCTCGAGAAGTGATGGAATTCATCTCGGCGCTAGCACAATAGCTCCTATAGATTATGAGAAAATGAGCAATTAGGCTATTTGCTAGGCGTAAATCATTAAACAAGATTTTCTTTTCTTTTTTTTTGATAATTTGAAGGCACAGGCGTACAAGATCCGCCTATCGGAAGCTCAAGGAACATCCTACAGCTCCATATACTGATTAAGCCTAAAACTTTGATCTATATATATTAGAGATGAGCAGGAGGAGGTTGATTAGTAATAAATTTGATTA
This sequence comes from Eucalyptus microcorys, assembly GCA_014182515.1. Classification (NCBI taxonomy): domain Eukaryota; kingdom Viridiplantae; phylum Streptophyta; class Magnoliopsida; order Myrtales; family Myrtaceae; genus Eucalyptus; species Eucalyptus microcorys. The sequence continues at coordinate 27,192,992 of CM024572.1, forward strand.
CACAATTATCTCTAAGTATGTATGTCACTCCATCCATTTGTAACTGTGTAAAAAGCTCTTTACACCAGCAATCAATGTTACAATAACTCTTGATGTAAACAAAAATTTCAACGGATTTTTTTTAATCTTTTATTATCTTTTGTTGCTGAATAAAAGGAACCAATTTGAATTCTTTGCTTGGTTTTACATTCCATCTGTTTCATTTTATTTTTTGAAGTTTTTACAAGTTTGATCCTCTCATCCACGAATTAAGGACAGGACCGAGACGATCATCTTCCTGCGTGCAATTCTTCCACGAACCTTTGAGCGAGGCAAAAGAAATCCATGATCGAATTGACTGAAAGCAAGACTGGTTCTACAATGAGTAGATTGATGAAGATCTGGTTAAAGTCAAAAGACTCCTCTCCTCTTTACGGAAAGCTTGTCATGGCTTTGGCCATTACCAATGATGTTCCTCTTCCGAGGACATCACGAACCGGTTATTATGGCTATCTTATGTTTGCCGTAGCTTTTCCTTTTCTGCTTTACGAAAAAGTTATATGACAATTGAATTTGATATTTTCTTGGTGATGTAAAATTACGGGCCGAATATTAGGTTAAACAATAGTGTCGATCGAAGTAAGGAGAGTTGAGTCATCCTTAATCTTGACGTGAAATTCATTGGTGGATCTTGACCAAGAGGGAAATAGAGACTTTGGCCTATTCAAAATGGGTAGAGAGAGGAACGATTATGGTGCAAAATTGGCTCGAATTGGAGAGAACGGTTAATGTAAGATGCACGGTGGCTAAGAAGTTGCTAAGTTTTTTTTTTTTTTTTTTTTTTTTGTGGTCGAAAGGAAGTTGCTAAGATTAGTTAGAGGGGATTGTATGTGAATCCCAATAACCATCGAGGAAGATCTCAAGTATATAGAAAGAATATAGATGAAGAGGATAAGAATTATGCCAAAACCCTGCCAAATTTTCCTTCAAAACATTTTCCATTCAAAGTATTGTCTTTCCATTAAGTTTAATTTTTAGAGTAAGCTTGTGATCCATAATGAGCATTGCGAATATCAGTGCAACCTTTGTTCAAAATTTTTATTTGAGCATAATGTGTTTGTAACTTCCAACTAATTATTTCAATTTAAGTAATGTTTTGTTCCAGTGATTTCCTAGTGTCTACTTCGACTTCCCTGTAATTCTGTGTCCCTAGCTGTAATTTGCTTTAATTAGAGCACTTTCCTTTATTTTCCTTTGATTTGCGGTCATTGCATTTCACTTTTCAAGAAATTTACTTTTCTTATCATTCAGGTCAAACTAGTAATTTCTATCTCGCATTTGGCTCTGTGGAGTTGGCGTGCTTTTTTTTTTTATTTTCCACACATACTCACACCAAAATCATCCTTATAAAAAACTTGCTTCATGAAAGTTTTGCTCACTTTTTGATTCAGCTAAAATCAGAGGACAAGTTTTTTGTTTTTTATTCAATTGCCTATTTGTTAGATTTGCCTTAGATTCGGCTTGTCCGTGAGGTTACACTTGTCAATTAACAAAATCTTTTTGACTCAACACCAATTAAAAAAAATTGAGTTTGTCATTTGTGTCATTTTCACTATGACATCATGCAGTGCTTTTCTATTAAAAAATCACGTTAAAATCCATCTGAGGGCTAGTGCATAGTTAATAACATAAACTTGTTCATGTTTGTCCAAAAGACTAATCCGCAGTTCATTAATCAAGGAGGAAAATGCATGCAAGAGCTCCCCTATTTTCACGCCCTGTAAACTCTCTCTCGGTTAAATATGGACATGTCCCCACTCTTGTTAAGTGCAGCCTACCAAAGATGTTCTAACAAAGCGATGAACAACAGATGAACAAGACCTTCACGCGTATTTATACTGGACACGACTCTGGCAATTTATTTGAAATTCCAACTCGGCCTTCAAACTTAAAGAGGCCATCTTCCTCCTAGAGTCGAGGTTTCCACTAGCTGCTTACCGTCGGTGAGCAACTCTGTTAGGCTTTGGAGCACATCTGCGAGCCAGCACAAGGCCCACGGGACAAGCCATACCTCTGCCAAAAGAGGGATCATGACCCGGCCTCGAGTCATCTGCCACCGCCACCATATTGCAAGACTCATCAGAAAGGATCCCAGCCATGGAGACTCTGTCAACATCATCCTGTACAGTGCTTGCTCCTTCTACCTCTTAGCGCCAGCTCGTGGATGGAGTCGCATTTTGTTCCTCCGCTACTACTGTATAGCCACTCCCTGAAAAACAATGTGATGAAGACGTAAACACTAGTATTTCCATAATCATAATGAAGCATAGAAGATGAGGCGAGCTGCGGAAGAAAGCAAACAGACTCACTTACCGTTGGAATTCTATGAAGAAATGGAATTGTTTAGGATTTCAGTAACACTAGTTTGCTTTTCGGAATAAGTTTTGCAAAGATCCGAAATTTTTCGCTGCCTAAAACATTGTAAATGCTTGATTTTAATGAAATGAATAGGAATTTCCCTTGATTAAGAGAAGAAAATTTTGTATGAGATTTGACTAAAATAAAACTAAATGTCAAAATAAAACAAAATTTCAAGCGGGACTGGCCAAATCTTTCCTAAATTCCACAACCATTGATTTTGCTATTTAATAGGAATTGACGGTTGATTTAATCCGGAAAAATAATGATCTGTTCTACTTGGCTTTCATTGGTCATTTTTGGACAAGTATACGTCATTCTCATGGCATCTTAATCATTAATCTCTTGGTCAATCAACGGATCATTTTGTTCGGTTGCAAATTAGGTCAAGTTAAAAAGAAAAGAACAAATCCTAGCTCTCTCTCTCTCTCTCTCTCTCTCTCTCTCTCACCTCCCGTCTCAACCACCTCTCTCGTGTACCTCCAAATCTAAGTGTTCAAGTGGAATTTGAAGTGAAACAAGTGTTGCTTAAGCCTTAAATGACACGCTAGTTTAGGTACGTGTGCATGACGTTCAAATCACATCTCAATCGAAGTTATTCAGCTCTTGCAAGGGGCTGGTCATGCAATATAAGGTAAATTCTCGTCCTTTAAAATTGAGTCCTAAGGGTTTTTACTACAATTTTAGTGATCCGTTGTGTTAAACAAACCAAGTTAAATATGTATGATTTACGCTTTGCTTTTTCTTGTTAAGTCTAACTAGTATATTTGATTAATGATTTATGTGCATCTTTGGGCTTCAGATCTATATATTTCAATGAGTTAACCCTACGCTTAGAGTTGGTGAACTTCTGGATTGCCACTGATAAATGCGATCTAGGATTTAAACTACCCTGATTACGAAATGCTTACGGATCTCATAATGGTATGCTTGTCTTTTCAATTGAAAGCAAAAGTTAAAGTTGAACCAACAGGTGTAGTTGAAATAGATTTCGAGTGCTATTGACTTGATAGGCATCGCATGTGGATTTGTCTTTGGTAGCTGCTTATTTAATTTATCTTTGAATGTTTGACATGTCTTCCGTCGTAATTTCCACATAATATTCCGTTACGTAACAAAGGGAAAAAAAAAATAAAAAGATTAGCCTCCTCCTTGTTAAAGAATAAATCACCTTTATGAAATAATCGCATTGAACTTTGACTGCATTACAAATTCGGCATTTTCACAATCGCGACTAGAAGGATGACAGGAGCTCTCCATCGTGAGTGGATCAAACTATGTTCCTGCCATCACCCCCAATCCAATTGCCCCCCTTACACTTTTTCTTATCCGCTTCAAGTCCTTCCAAATAGCAAAGCCAATGAACTTTCCCGTAGGTCTCAACATTGAGGCTCATTAGAACCTGGTGGATCTTCTCCACATTCTTCTTCTATGCATACATAGAGGTTGCAATACATATACACTCTGGTGCAGTATTCCACCATTGAGAGTCCTTGCTGCAGAAGCCCAATTTTGACTTTAATTCATTGATATGAGGTATGTTACCTTAAGTGAATCTCTCCTTTAACTCATCTCATGTCACCTTTGCTTCTTCTGTGCATGCCGCACTTCCCTATAGACTTTTGTCAAGGGCATTGAAAATCTAAAACTATCATGAAATTACAAATGTCTCAAGCTTTAAATTTGGGTGTTGTGGCGATGCCTCAATAAATCCAAGTTTCTTTTCGCCCACAATGTGTGTCTTATTGCCTTCAACCATGTTGTGTAGTTATTCGGGGTTAATATGCATGATACTAGTACACTTCTAGGATTGTTGAAGGTGTTGAGATAATATGGTGAAGAAGGGTCAATCACCTTTGCAGACACTTCCACAGCCATATCGCAAATGTGTGAGTTGAATCGCCCGGCTTGTTCATGTTCTTTGCTCTAATACTATGAGAAAATTCGTAATTTGCTTGTGTTGCTCATTGTACAGTACAAATAATTATATAATGTACTACTTAGTGAAAAAGGAAAAGAAAATATCTAACAAATTTCTCTAACTAGTTAAAAGATATATCAAATATTATGCTAACTTAAGACAAAAAGTAAATATTAACTAATGATAAGAGATACACCAAATATTAGAAAAACAGAAAGTAATTATTTAGCAAATTTTCCATGATACCAAGTACAGTTAATAATAATTATAACTTAGTGATTAAAAGCAAAAAATATTAAGCAGACATGTCTTGTCATAGAGGTTGATCACTCTATTCATTGATCACCATGTGTTTAAGTGCATCCACATTTCATATTTTTTCTCTCTCATTCGTTACTCTCTTTCTTCTTTATCTGTTTTCTTCGATTTTCTTTTTGCCTTTTGAGGCCATGGACGATGATGGCTTGGGGTTATGGAGAGCAACGTCACCAGCCAGCCATGGGCAATAGCGTCACCAATCATGGGCGAGCCAGGCTTGTGAGCAATGCCGACACTAGTCCATGGCCATCTTACGTGACAAAATAGGTTTATCTACTAGTTTTTTTATCGAAAGATTGATCGAACCTTCCAATCAAGAGATGGATGAAAAAATTGTATTTGTAGATGATTCACATGGCCATTTACTCACGACAGTTGCACTGATGCCCTCGTTTTGTTACATTCGCTCAACGTGCAAATTGTTATTACACTTGCTCAACTTGCAAAAATGGGATGGAACTGGCAGGACGTTGCACGCCGAGAAGAAAATCTCTTCTTTTTCTGGCAATTGGTTGAATTTTCCTCAACATAACGTGGAAAGATTGGCAATACGACAAAGCATTTTGCTTGTCTCAATGGGAGATGTCACGTTCAAGGCATTGCAATTTTCTCCGTCAATGATTAGAGACATCCTGTCCTGTCCAAATCCTGTGGGTGCACATCTGTAACGTTTTTGAAAAAAGCAGCATCTTGGGAGGGATATTAATTTAATTTTAAATTTTGAATATGATATTAATTTAATTATTCCGATTAATTTTATTTAGATATTACTGACGTGAACACCGATTGATTTATGTAACATAATCAGCATTAACGTGAATAATATTTAATAATATGTTAATATTTTTTAAATTATTTATTTATTTTTCCTTTTCTTTTCTTTTTTCCCCTTACCTTCCTTCTTCCTCCAGTCGGTCGCCGAACTTCGACGATTGACTAGAGACAAGGGCCGACAAGGTTGCCCTTGTGGTGTCTAGCCAAGACCTTTGGCAAGGGCAAGCCTCGTCGGCCCAATGCAAGGCTGCCCTTGCAACCTCTAGCCTCAACCTTACTGGCCCTTGCCTCTAGCTAGTTGTCGAGATTCGACGACCAGTTGAAGGAACAAGGAATTTAAGGAAAAAAAAATGGAAAGAGAAAGAAAAAGAAAAAAGGAAAATAATAAAAATAAATAAAATATAAAATATAAAATATATTATAATATTATTAAGTTGTTCATATCATCGCTGATCATGTTATGTATGCCAATTGGCGTTTATCGCAACAATAAATTAGTTGAAATGAATGAATTGACATTAAGTCAAAATGTTTATGACTAAATTGACAATATATTAAAATGCTTAGAACTAACTTAGTACTATTAAAAAGTTTAAGACTAAACTAACACAAATGTAATAAATATAGGACTTTTCTAACACTTTTACCTGCATTTTGACCTATGGAGCTTTTTCGATGGATTTTAGTGAAGACTGATATGCAGAGTCCCAAATATTGAAGATTTCATATAAGAGGTAAAATTCATTGATCTTACTTTGCTGCAGATGTGGTTCCCTCGAGGGTTAAGGTTACAATCTAGGGGTGTATTTGGTCATTCAAACTTTTGTCTTTTTTTTTTTTTCCTTTCCTGTTGTTTTGATTGTAGCAGTCAATTGATGTCTAAGACTGATTTCGCACGCCTCAATTGGTCTAGCTTCTTAGGTGACCCTAAGGACATGCTCCCCCATTAAAGGCCTGATCTGGTGCATTCCTGCTCTTATCAGTCCAACTTCAAGTCCTAATACCGAGTTTACTTATTTCAACGTTTGTACTAGCATTCACGATAAAATGCCACCAATTGTTTTTTTTTTTTGGAAACTACTTCTGCCAACATGTAAAGTAAATCTTGTAACAATGTATATACTGACTTTTTTTTTTTTTACAATAACAAGTTCCTACTTATAGAAACTGAACAAATCTCCAAAATCCTCATTCCTAAAGGAGGGGATTGAACCTCCCACCTCCTCGTTTCCATGAGAATGGTGGCCAGTATCTTGGAAAAGCCAAGAAAGATATAATTTATTGCATTTTCTACTTCATATAAAATTAGATGAGAAATAAATTTGAGTAAAAAATTCCTGAATTAAAGGAAAAATAGAATAACAGACAGTTGCTGAGAGGGTGTGGAGTTTAAGGAAGGAGAGAGAGAGAGAGAGATCTGATTTGGATAAGATAAGTTCATGGCACCTATCACTCAAGATGCAACCTAACTATTATAAGACACCAAACATTATTGCGATTCTTTATGCAAACTATTATGAACGCAACCTAATAATTGCAGTTATGAAGAAAATGAAGTTAGAGCTGTAATAGTTATTATGGTATTTTTATTTAATCAATAAGATATCTATTACTTTGTTTGGTTTGAAACTTTAATAACAAAAGAATAGGGTAAAATACCTAACATACTGACTATCTAATATATTAGTACTAACTCTTTAATAATCATGTATCTTGTTATATCAAGAAATATATTTTGTTCCATTTGTTACTAATTATGTTATTTTATAACTCATATAACACGTTGAAGTATTCTAATTAAATAACAAAATAATGGTGTTAATTCATTAAATAGATTCCTCATTATATTATCATCAATTTTGAAACCAACCTAATAGGTTCTTAGAAACACATTGAAACTTGGAATTTGTCGATTCTACAAGTTCCAATGTATCACGTACAAACACGTAATTTTTAAAACTTTTTATTTAGTAAAGAGTACCCAACTCTGATCAGCAACAAGTTCAATGCATATAGTCTCGAGGCAAAGTAGAGGTTTGTCTCGATTATTAAGCCTTCTTTAATTATATTTTTATTAAATGATTGGTAGTGAAGAAATAACGGCATTACTATAGTTAAACATATTCTTAACAGTTATTCACTTCCTCCTCTTCCAAAAATAACTATCGAATCCTTAATCACCTAACTTCTGCACATGCATGGTGCTTGCGTCAACACTCATTTAAGATAAAAGCACAAGTGCATGTGCATTACTGCCATTACATAAGAAAGTACATCTTTATGTCTAGCGGTGCCATAATCCTATGACATAATGACACCGAAATGCAAAAGTCTGCTTCTTATAGGCTATAAGGTGGACACGAAGTGGGTAATAGATTGAAATGTATCATGTATTTGCTGCTTATGAAATTTTGGAACATAAGACTTATCATGCTATCTTTAATCCCCACCTTGGAACCTACCTGGTTATTCCATAGGTTCTCTTGTTCACTCTTAACTGTAACATTGTAATAATCATTGCCGCAATCAAACATATGTTTGTACTTCTGTGTATTAAAGTCGAGCACGGTTATATGTTCATAAGTTCACATCTACTGATATTTTAGTATTTGGGTGATGTGGTCAATTTGAGAGTTCTTTTTTCAATTAATTTTAAATTTTGGAGTTGGTAAGTCAGTGGGGTCAATGAGTGCTAATATTTAATAGTTCACTTTTTCACTTGATCAAAACGACAAAACTCTCTCTCTCTCTCTCCTTTTTTTTTTGGAGGGGGGGGATTTGTCAAATAAGTAAATTTACACCTTAATTGTTAACATTCATTCCTAAACTATCATTTTATCTTGACATGTTGGGATAAGGCAAAAACATTTATTACTATGAGATTTTAGCAATTCATATGTGGATGTGACATCTCTTCATACAGTACGATATAAATTTTCTTTTCACGTGTAAGGATATTAACTTAAAGAACACTTCCTACGAAAAACGCTCCTTGGCAAAACTTGTGAAGATTTACACAAAAAAAATTAAAAAAATTAAAAATCAATTTACTTTCCTTACAACAGAAACTGCAAATAGTCTTATCTTATTGATTGTGATTAATTAGCAATGCCAACAATATATTAGGCAACTTTTAATTGTTAAAGTCAATGAAAATTAATAATCTGAACAGCCACAATCCAATGTCTGCTATATACAATACGAGTATAATGATCTTTGAATATGTTTTAATGTTCCGACTATATGTTCTGTCATTTTAATTTCTTTCTGTTCTTCTTGTGGTGAATAAGCAAATTGATTTTCTCTAGAGACTAACCCCAGTTGAAAAAAATTGAGCGTTTCCTCTATTTTTTACTTTTTAAGTTATTTTGAGTTGATGAATGTTATATGCATCTTTTTCCTTCGATCTTCTCAACTATTTAATGGAGTACTTCAAACACTATTTGACCATATCATGCTAAAAATTTCAAATCTTGAAACATGAGCAATTGACAAATTATTAAAGGATTTAGGATTGAATTAGTAAAAGTATAATAGGTTTAAGACGTTTTGAATAATTTTCCATTTTTTTCCCGCTTATAGAAAATAATTATTTTCTTCAATTTAGAATCTCCATTTTGAATTTCTTTGTAAAGAACAATTTGAAGAATTACAAGTTTGACTTATATATGTTTCCTCAAATTGTCTGGTTTTGTTTGTCCAATCTACAATTAGCTAATTCATCATGAAATCTATTACGTACTTATTTTCCAAGTTATTTTATGTACTTCTGAAACAAATTCTAAGACAAACGTATGTGCTGATGTGTAAACTTTAAAATCAGTCTCGTTTGCATATATACACTGGTTAAATTGTTGTCTCTCCTAAAATTGCCCTGTAAGGAATGTGTTATAGAGTAAGAATTGTTCTTCGGACCTGAGCAGGTCCTTAAAAACTCAAGGAGGAAACGGGTAGGAGATCCGCTCTAAGGTGGGAAACCTTGTGTTATTCTCCGTATTCCTCCCCTGTCAGGAAGACAAAGATAGACAGGGAATATGAGGGTCTCATGGTGGGAAAGGTAGATTCCACATCGGGGTGTGCTTACATGCCTTAATTACTATGGTATAGTAACCACCCGCACCTGGGGTGAGTGAGGGTGGGTGAAAGGCTCACTATAGGTTAACCTGTCTTACGACATTGTTCGTGACCGCAAATTAACTATATACACGGGTTGAATTGTTGTCTCTCCTTAAATTGTCATGTAAGGAACGCGTTATAGAGCAAGAATTGTTCTTCACGTGTTGGAGTAGGACAAGAAATTCATAGGTCGAATATCCACGATGTTGAATATTTCATGGGTTTCGTATCGAAGTTTGTAAACGCTGGGGCTCACTCACATGCGTCGTGTCCACATATATAGCTCGGAAGCTTCCCAAAACCACAAATTTAGAGAGAGAGAGAGAGAGAGAGAGAGAGAGAGAGTTTTTTTTACCACCTTTAACGTTTTCTGTTTTTTCTTTCGTTGGTACACCTATCTTCATGTTTAAGCCAAATAAAATAGAAGTTACTGTTAGAAGTACAAAGATTAGGTTGTTTAACAAGGGGATTTGACAACTTCAAGGGGATTTTTAAAAGGTTATTCACTAACCAATTTTTTGACATTTATTTGGTAAATTAATTTGTCAACCTTATGATGTCATAAAAGAATGATTGACTACAGCGACATTTGATTCTAGATGAACAAAACTTTTTAAAGCATATGAGTAGTAGCGAGGAGCCATAAAAATACGGAACAACTATTTCTTGTGGATGGTGGCACAGCATGAAGGATAGACAGCGCGAACAAATCAACTCACAAGCACGCACACAGGCGCAAAATGGTGAATTTTTGAGAAAACTCCCTCGACATAGTTCGAAGATATTTAACTATGAAATTGTTTCACTTTCGGACCTAACTGATGAAACCCCTAAACCTTAGTTAATCCGGATTAATCCTAGGCAGTAAAGATGATAGGAAAAGTAAATAAATGAAATCAACGGCGTAGAAAATGGGCCTCGAGCAAAGAAATCGACCTGGAACCCATGAACACGATGGACTTTGAGTCCCCAAAAAGCGACACTATAGCGCTTTCAACGGGCTCTTTGAATTGGTAATACGAGCCTCGTGACCCCTCATGGATAAAAAGTTACAAAACTTGTATGAGCTCTTGATCTTGGCCTGCATCTCGATTTCTTTTGCTTGTCCGATCACTCGGGAAAATCCTCAACAGCCATGCCCTTACCAAAAGGAATCGGTGAATCATTTAGATTATGTTACAGCTGAAAGTTGGATAATGTAGATTCGAAGCCGTGGAAATGCATCAGAGGACATCTTCATGGAGAAATGGGGGGGGACCTTTCGGCCCCGTTATTTCAGGGTAAGCGCATTGGATTCCGCGAGAGCAAAAGAAAATGGGGGTAATAAAGTGAACATTGGGGAGAGCACGTAGAATTTCTAGGGATCGCAATAGAAAATCACAAAGTTTTCCACGCATGGTTTTCGTTCGCCTAATGAGGACACACTAATCATATAATCCACCGCTGCTCCTGTCTTTGACTTCAATGTCTCTCTCTCTCTCTCAACATCATGTAAACCACTTATCATATTCTCCAATGAAGACAAATTACCTTCGCAATAAATTAATCATCGTTAACAAGGTAAATATTACTCATATGGTATTTTAGAGATTAATCCTCTTCTTTTCACTTGCTTATTAATGATCAAAATATCACTCGACTTTCGGAAAATTATGAAAAAAATTATATTCTGAGTCTACTTTGGTAACATTTGAGAATTATGAGAGTTTTGGAAATTTCAAATTTATTCGAAGATTTGCAAGATTTAGAGTAAATAAAACATAAAAAGCAAAAGTCATCACCTATAGGAAAGTTAGAATTTCTCGTATGATATTTCAGACACACGGAGTAACATTTGGGAAACATGAGGGGTTTTCAATGTTTACCATCCCATTGTCTCCTAAAATAAAAAAAAGAGTAGCATCACTTTGATGGGTTTTTAATGTGATTACAATAAGTAAGACCATGAGAATCATATATATAATGTCCCACAAATATGTTTGATTTCGAGAATATTATTTGTAGAAAAATGAAAAAAAAAATTCTTCAATAATTAGTTAGATTTTTCGCTGTTTCTTGCTCACATCAATAGCAATTTGAGAGAAGTATTGGTGACGTAAACTTCAGTCACAACTAATTATTTATCGAGGCAAAATGACATCGGATTCCATATATTATGTTATTTGTCACTCATATTCATTGAACATCATGGACCAAAAGGCTGATTATGAAAATTAACACTTCTAATGGAGATTAGCACCTTTCCCTTTCCAATTTGCTAATAAATTAAATCACATAAAATTAATATTTAGAAATATGAACACAAATCAGCCCATTATTCATGCTTTAGTGTAATTATCTCTTTCTTATTAGCCGTAGCTAAAATGTTATTATTTTCATAACTTAGTTCAATGCTAAGTAATACATTCCCAATTATTAGGGAAAAATGCACAAATACATCCCTACAGTTTGGTGTAAATTTGTTACGTATACACTAGTTTAGGTTCTTTGTGATATGAACTAGATAGTAAATAATAAAAAAGAAGATGGGAGGAGCAATGGCGTATTGGGAGATAGAACTTGAGAGGAAAAAACATGGTCATTTTAATGATTAGTAGTTAACAAATATAAAAGATCATTTTAGTCGGTTGATAATAAACATAGAAAGTGAAGAGAAGAAATGAGAGAAAAGGTAGGGTGAATTGATGATGGACTCATTTCCAAACATAAAATGCCATGTATCCGGCCAAAGAGAAGGTGAAAATGCCCCGATGAAACTTCAATCCATCCTTTATCCATATTCTTTTGCAAATCACCCTTAAACGCTAAGCGCGTATGATAAAATTTCTACTTCTCTATTTCTCTATTTCTTTGTTCCCCAGAACAAGTTTGGAACAGAAATCCGTTTGGTAACGCAATTTGATTTTTTTTATTTATTTCTAAAACAGATTTCAATTCAAAAAATATATTTGAAGAAGAAATTAGAAGCTAAAATTTTTAACTTCTCATTTCTGATAAGAAATTAATTTATATTTTAGAAATTTTGTCAAGCACACTCTAATAATTGTAACCTGCCACCATCCGGCCCCGTCATCATCACCCAGCCAACCAGCGGCGGATCTACATAGTACATACATGAATAAAGTATAATCATATATCTAGTTTTTCAATGCACTTGAGTTTTCCATTTTTTCAAACGGCATTCTCTTGCTCTGTTGCTCCTCATAACGGCGTGCGGCAGCATTATATTGGTTATTACATCGGCAAATTTATTGCATCCGGCGGCTGGCCGCTCTGGTTTGGCTTCATGCCTGTTTTCTTACTATTCCTTTTCTCCCCCTCGCTTTTATTACTTTATTTTAATTCTTGCGGCCAAATAATGGCGTCTTTCTAATTTAGTACCTGCACACTAAAAAGATAAGTTTAAGATAAAATAAACATGGAAACTAGGGACAGAAAGTGTAAAATCATGGTTCTTTGTCCCCTTTAACACTTTTATCGGTTGAATCAAACTCCACTTTTGACTTCTGCAAACAACCCAAATTTATTAATCCCTCCTTTTATCATCACTGCCTCAAAAGAGCGCGAATGCAATTATGCTCCCTGGGAAAATCTAAAATATAAACGGACATTATACAGAAGAAGTAAAAGAAAGTCGCAAAGTGTTCCTTAAGTCCCGCATTTGAATGTGTTTTTCTTTAGTAGATCGAGAATTCGCTCTATATTATCGATCGAGCACAATGCAAAATATGATTTGTACTTACATACTACACTTGTTTCATTATGTCGGATTCCATAATTGGTGAAATCGTATTTTTTTGCTTCCCATGATTAATGATAGTTTTATCGAGACACGCATTACCTAACAGTTAAAGATGCAGTCACAAAATCCAATAATGTCCAAGTCTTTGACAGCCAATTATGCCACCTCATCCCATGATGCACCCAATGAATTGCTCGCCACATAAATTAATCTATGAAGCTATCAATTTGTCGTTCTTTGCTATTTTGCTCTCTCTGATTCGTATATATAAAGAAGAGTCCTCCGTTTTCATTGCAAACCGAGACCCAAACACGGGAGCCAAATCCACTCAATCCATATCAAGCTCTCTTTTCCAGATTTTATGCACATATGCACACACTTGTGCATACCTATAAAGAAAATGATTAATATTACTAAAAATCCAAAATTATTATACATGTGACAAATTTACCCCAAATTAATTTTTTGATCATGTAAAACTTCAAATTGATACACGTGTTAAATTTATTCCAAACTAACTTTTTGACCATGACAAACCTCATACTGGTACACTTATGATAAATTTACTATAAATTAATTTTTTTATCATGAAAAACCCCATATTGGTACACATATGATAAATTTACCCAAAATGACCACAAAAAATCCAAAACTAGTATCATTGTGATAAATTCACCCAAAACTAAACCCAAAACTAGTATATTTGTGACAAATATACCATATGTTAAATTGAATTAATACCACAAAAAATCACAAAACTAATACAGCTGTGACAAACATAGAGTAATGGTTAATTGTCCTATATAATACAATTCAGCAATTTAATAGCAAAATTTAATGGAAACTAACAAATGATAAATTTATCACAAGTGTACAAGTTTTTGTTAAATTTGGAATTTTTGATGGTTAAAAAATTAATTTGGGATAAATTTATCGTAAGTGTACCCGTTTAAGGTTTTTTGTGATATCAACCGGAAAAAAATAATGGGGTGAGCACATTGTGGGCCGGGTTTGGATCTGCCCATCATGAGTGGATCCGGCCTGGCCCAATTTCAAGCCCATAAAGCCTTCATGGTTGATGAATGAATGACGAACCCAACTCGACCTGCCCATGTTTAACTGAACATATGGCCTGATGGTCGGGATATGGTATTACGCAAAGGTAGAAATATTTAGTCGATTATTTAGAAAAAAAAGGTGAAAAAGTACCCCTTAGGCATTTGACCACCCTCATTAATATGCTTTACTATTTGAAAATTAGTATTTGAAGGGAGCGACTTTATTTAAATGTGCAACTCTTCAATTTTCAAGAAACTATCTTAAAAATTGTTATTTTCACCTTTTAAAGAGCTTTACTAGTGCCTGGGGGCGTTTTTAAGTTTTAACAAGTTCCTTGTATTTATTATTCGTCTTTCTAGATCCACGATGTGTTAGTTTTGTATGGAAACCCTTGCAAATGATAAAAGCTAATTGACTTTCAAATTTCTAGCAATATCTTTCTATGGATGCATGTATGCACAAAAATAGCGGTTGCGACGTCAGAGAATTGCTTTTAGATAATATTTCACAACATTTTGTCTGAAAGAAAAAAGCCCATTTGAAGGAGAAGCCCAAACGAATGACCAATGGCTGCGTATAGAGAATCATTTACATATTGGGGAATCAAAAGTTGGTGCATTGTTGATTATGGATTTATACTTCTCAAAGTTAATTTTCGAGTTGTTGATTTGACATGTGCTATGTATTGTTGAAGCTCCTCTCACCCATATCAAGTCGTTGGTTTCCGTAAGTTAATTTTTGAGATCTTTGTCACTCCCAATGCCAAGAGCGACTTTGCAACGGAGGGATATATTAATTGAAAATTTGCCTCTGGTCTTCTATGGAAAGATGATTCCAACAATTCTGAGCCTGATGTACATTGTTGAACCTGAAATTCTTCTTGTCTTGGACAAATTGATGATTGTCGATTTTTTTTCAATGGATAGAGAAGTGATTTGTCGATCAATGAGAAGGAAGTCGTGAAAAGAGAATCGAAAGGAAGGAAACTCAATGCAAAGCATTTGAGGAAAAAGTCCCCTCTCCAAGTGCATATGATGCTGCAAGAATCGAAAATCATGGAAATATCATCCAACGATTATTCAAATTAGGTCGTGACTCGTAAATTTCATGGGAACTACATATTTTTTTTCTGGATTCTGGTGCCTTCTCAGTGACATGTCGAGAGTAATGTAGGAAACGGCAGAACTACATGCAAGGATGAAGCTCCTCCGAAGTCAGATTGCCTTCCAAGTTAGTTGTCTACACTACTGTAGAAATTAATTCAAAGAACCCCGCGAAGAAAAGCATACCAAGCTCTCTGCCCGCCAAAGAATTGTCTCGTGTTGTCAAAGTCAACTCAATACCTTTGTATTGTCATTTAATATGAAAAAAAAAAATGAAATTGGATTTTGTTAACCTAGTCTACTAGCCTCGCAACAAAGTGATTTATTTGTAAGATAAATCATTAATCTCCCTCTTTCGGTATTTATAGAACTTATTGGGTTCATCCTGCTTCACTCAATGCAAAAGGAATTTTGAGTATTCCAGTAGAAGAGGAAGGATTTGTTAGGCCCCATCCATAGAACATAGTATTTACCAGAAATGTATCTTTCAACTAACATTGAAAATAATATATTTGTGAAACTTTTTCTTCTAGCATTGAAGACCTTCATTGCTCAGGCCAGAAGTCTAATTCAACCTTGAATCAGGTGCTCTTATACACCTCGCTGAAGTTCATATATATGTAGACACGAAAGCATGTAATTCTCTGAGGAACCATTAGTGCGAGGATAGTTTTTTTTTTTTTGGTCGAAATAGTCCTCTTTTCATTTCAAGTAGTAATTGTAGAGGGACAACCCAAATGGGCTTCAAAACAAAGAACATCCAAAAGGGATTGAGGGGGGCGGGATATCCAGTTCCGAGGTAGAGATTGGCGGAGTTGAGTTTTTGCAACCCAATCCGCGGTTTTATTTAACTCTCTTGGCTCATGGATAAGATTTAAACCTGGATTGGAGTTTATCACGGCCCGGCCCATCTGAACAACGTAGTTGACTTCCCAAGGGGGGGAATCTATCCCCAAGATCGTTTGAATCGATGTGGAACAGTCAGACGCTACAACTACCCCACGTGACCCTTCTTTCTTCCTCCACTTTGCTGCTAGTTCCAGACCCTCACACACCGCTAGGGTTTCTGCGTGCAAGGGAGATTGCGCTTTGACCGAGCGAGCGAAACCGTTGAGCAGCACGCCGTTCTCATCCCTGTACACCCCTGCAACAGATCCATCGTTAGTCCCTGGCGTAAAAGCTCCGTCGACGTTGATTTTCACCCATCCCGGGTCTGACGGTCTCCAACGTGCAGGTTTTGCGTTTGTTCTTCTGGTTTTTTGCTGATGTGAAGGAGTCTGGTCAAGATTTTTCAGTCGAGAGGTGCTCTGATCTGTTAGATTTTGCTGTGATAGGACCAGATCTGCCATTACCCCTTGCGGATTTAGCTGCCTTGCTCGGAAAACGACCGCGTTCCTCTGTTTCCAGATGAGCCAGAGGGCTTCGGCTATTGTTTTTGGTTGGGGGGCTTGAGGCAGGGAGCTTTTAAACTCCAAAAACCATCGATCCATGCTCTTTACTTCTGTGCTTTGTATTTGTATCTGGAGGAAATTATGTGACCATATTTCGCTGGTCCAGGGGCAGAGTAAAAAAAACGTGTTCTGCTGTTTCGGGAGACGCCTTGCACAGGGGACACCACGGCTTGGGTAAGATTCTTCTCTTGGCTAGATTTTCTTTTGTGGGGAGGGCATTTTGACACAAATTCCACATGAACACTTTAACTTTGGGGAGGGTGCATAGGTTCCATATTTTGCTCCACAATTCTTTGGGTTTTTGATATGAGGTTGAAGGGGATTTGTGGGCTGAGTGGTCTTCTAAGTTTCTGAGTTGATTGTACCCACTTTTTACTGAATAATTGCCTGATTTAGTTGCCATCCAAATGCATTTGTTTGCTCTTCTGTCTAATGGTAAGGGGATAGCTAATATCTCGCTTGCAATCTTATCTTCAAACAAGTTTTGGATGCTGTCTTCCTTCCATGTTGCACTATTTGCATCTATGAGCTCGGCTACTAACAAGGGATCGTCACGATTAGCTGGTCCGGGGACTATGCCTCGCTTTAGCCATCGGTCCTCATGTATTTTAATTGATTCTCCGTTACCTACTGTCCATAATGTTGAATTTGAGATAGCATCTTGACCATTTAGTAGACTTCTCCATCCCCATGATGCTCGATGGCCTAGCTTGGCATGATAGAAATCTGTAGAATGAAAGTAGAGACCCTTGAATAGTTTACTCCATAAAGACGAAGGGTTTTCCATCAAACGCCAAGCCTGTCTTCCTAGCATTGCTTTATTGAACGTGATTAGGTCGTGAAAGCCCATTCCTCCCTGGTTCTTCCTCATTTTCAACACATTCAGCTTTTCCAGTGAATTCCAGTCTTGGATTCAGTGTTTTTCCACCAAAAGGAAGCAATTTTTTGCTCTTTAGCTCTGCATATGGAGATTGGGATCTTAAAGATGGACATCGCGTATTGGGGTAACGCTTGAATAACCGTTTTCAAAAGGATTTCTTTCCCAGCTTTGGAGAGCAGCTTTTCCTTCCAACTTGCTAGCTTCATATTCACTCTAGCCAATATCCAATCAAACATTTGTTTTTTTAGAAGCTCCCCAATCCGATGGAATGCCTAGGTATTTTATTGTTTTATCGATCTCCGGTACCCTCAATTCCCCTGCCATGTTTCTCCTTAAATTCTGAGGACAGCTCGAGCTAAAAAATATTCAAGACTTGTTCAAATTGATTGCTTGACCTGTAGCCATGCAATATTGGTTTAGAACAGTGGCTAAATTTTGGCACTCCTTCACCTTTCCATCCAGAAAAAATATCGAGTCATCCGCAAATAAAAGATGAGATAGAGTTGGGCAATTGCTGTTTAGTTTAATGCCTTTCACTCTCCCTTGCCCAACTGCTTTTTTCATAATAAGAGATAAGACATTTGCTGCTAGTATAAATAGGTAAGGTGAGAGTGGATCACCTTGACGAAGGCCCCTTGATGGCTGAAAATCAGGTAATGATTCTCCATTAAACTTTACACTAAATGAGACTGAAGTCACATAATGCATGATCCATGAGACCCACTTTTGACAGAACCCCATCTTCAACATACAAGCCTTTAAGAAGTCCCATTCAATTCTGTCCTATGCCTTCTTCATGTCGAGCTTCAATACAGCTTGAAATTTTTCTTTCTTTTCCTTATTCTTAGCTGGTGGAGCACCTCCTGAACGATAAGGATGTTGTCCTGGATTTATCGCTCTTTAACAAAAGCGCTTTGTTCCATTTCAATTAATTCTGGAAGAAGAGGCTTTAAGCGATTTGCCAACACCTTTGCTATGATTTTATAAGTAAAATTGCATAGGCTAATTGGTTTATACTAATCCAGCGATTCCGGATTTGGGACCTTTGGAATTAGCACGATTTGGGTTCTATTCAGGTTGGGGTTGAACTGATTTGTCTCCATAAAATCCCCTACTAACCTCAATAAGTCCTCCTGGATGTCTTCCCAATGATGGCGGAAAAACTGACCATTTAAACCGTCCGGCCCTGGAGCCTTAGTTGCTCCTAGTTGAAAGACAGCTTCCTTGACCTATTGAAGCGTTACTTTTTCTATCAATGCATCATTCATCTCCTTTTGGACAATTGTTGGACATTGGTCTATCACTGGGGAGAAGTTGCGGGGGCCAACCGTGCTGTATAATTCATAGAAGAATTGAATTGTTACCTCTTTAAGTTTTTTGGTATCTCTGCACCACTCGTCATTTGGGAGCTGGAGCATGGAAATTTTATTTCTTTGTCGACGTTGGATTGTTGTGGCATGAAAGTATCTTGTGTTTCTATCTCCTCACTTCAGCCACATGATCCTTGATCGCATACCCCAGTACATCTCTTCTCGTTTCCACAGTTCAATTTGTTGTTTGATGCTTTGGACTTTTTCCCTGTCGTGATGAGTCTCTTGATTGTTGGTGATGGATACTAACTCATCTTTGAGTCTTCTGATTTGTTTGTGGGCATTTGAGAATTTTTTACTCCATTCCAGTAGGGCACTTTTAATATTTTGTTGTTTCTGTACCTAGCTGTGATTTTCTGTATGTGATTTTGCCAAGGCTGATTTAATGATGTTCTCATATTCTAGGTCTTCTGCCCAGAACGCTTCATATTTGAAGTCCTTCCTACGCCACACCTTTTTTGCTGATAGCGACACCAATAGGGGGCTATGGTCAGATCCTACTGCAGGAAAAGCGAAAGCTTAAGCCTCTGGGTAAGAAACTCTCCACTCCATGTTGCATAAAGCCCGGTCAAGTCGTTCTTTAATATAGTCCTCTCCTGCTCGATTGTTTGACCATGTGAATGCACAACCTTTCCCTTTCATATCCATTAATGAGCAATCATTTAGTATCTCTCGAAAAGCCAGCATTCTGTAATGTTCCGCCATTCATTTTCCAACTTTCTCCCAGTGGTAAAGTACTTCATTAAAGTCACCTACACACACCCAGGGGAGGGAGTTACAAGATCTGATATATCTTAACTTATCCCATAATCTCATTCTCATTTGAAAAGTGTATGGGGCATGGACTAGTGTAAGCCGCATTATATTTTTGTTTGCCTCCCATTTGTAGGTTGTATTAACAAAATCAGCAGCAAAAGAGTCTACTGTTATGGATGTGTCTTCATTCCACATAAGCGCAAGTCCCCCAGCAGAACCTTCTGGATTCACTACAAATAGAAATCGGTAATTTAAACTGTTCTTTATCCTTTGCACCATTTGTTCCCTATTTTTTGTCTCCATTAAGAAGACAACATTGGGCCTTTCACGAGCCACTAGGGCTCTAAGTTCTTGAATTGTCAGGGGATTGCCCAACCCCTGACAATTCCGACTTAAGATTTTCATTGGTACCCCGGTGGCTTATTAGGGCTAGCCACCAAAGCCCATTGAGCTTCTCCATTCACCACTTTAATAGGAGTTTCTAAGAGCTGATCTTCATCAATTAAGGACTGCAACGCCTCTGAAGCATAAGGGTTATATATTTTCTGCTTTTTGGCACTTATTTTATCCCTTTTTCCTTCTACTTTCTGGTTTGTTTTTGCAGATGATCTTCCTGTATTGGACATAGGAGCTTTCCCCTTATCTGGCCATGTTAGGAGCAAGAAGGGGGGGGTTACTGCTTGCCTCGTTACCGCTTGAGGTCTCGCTGTCCATCTCCTTTCTCTTCTCAATTCTATCTTTATGGCTAGGATGAGGGCATGTTGGTTGGACAATCTCCATTTGGTTCGATAGGACTTGAGTTTCAGGTATGATCTCATCTTCTGTCCTGTTCTCCCAATTCTCTTCATAGAATAACTTCCAAATTGGGCTAAACTCCTTTGCTTCTGCTTTAAGCCAGTACCCAAACCTTAGATTGTCCATCTTGTTTTCATCAACCTGTATTTTAGTACAGTGGGTGGTATAGTGGCCCAATTTGCCACATGCATAGCAGTAGTGGGGCAACCTCTCATATTTGTACTCAACCCAAAAGTTTTTCCCAGCACGTTTGATGACACTCCCTTATTTTAAAGGTGCAGACAAGTCGAGTTCCACTTTCACTCTTTCAGATGCGAAAGGCGCAGAGTTTTTTGTTTCTATTTTGATTTCTATGACATTTCCCAGCTCCCTGGCTATCTTTCTTACAGCTCTTTCATTACGCCATTCAACAGGTAGGCCATAGAGATGCACCCAGAAGGTTCATTTCGTGAAATCATAGGATCGAGGAGGTGTATTGGGTTCCCATGGTTTCAGCAAGAGGATATGGTTTGCAAAAGACCAAGGACCTCCATCAAGCACTCTTTTGATATCCATAGCAGATTTGAAAGTGAACAAAAAGTGACCTTGTTCCAACAGGGTTATGTTGACATTGTCTAATTTCTAGGCTTTTTTCATTGTACTCTGGAAGGCTTGAAAATTAATAGAAGGGCTTGTGAACAGCTTACCGATCAACATCAACTTACAGTCCTTTTCTTGTTTAGAGGTATCCAATTCTTCCAAATCAATAATGTCATCTTCTGACCACATATCGCCTAGTCTCTTGCATAGCAGCTCCAGTCGAGGATCAGCTTTCCTGTTCTCCATTTTGATAGCTCCAGTATTCAGTTGGACAAAAGAACAAACAGGTGGTAGATACAGCTAGGGATTAGTGGAATGATGATAGAAACTTAGAGGGAAGAAGACTGTGGGAGGTATAAGGCGGAGTGGAGATGTGGGGGTTTGGCAATGGAACAGTAGTTGTAGAAAAACCTTCCATCACAGGGTGAGTTGATTTCTGCTGGAAGTGAAATAGGGTTTCGATGAGAAGGGTGGGTATAGGGTTTGGTGAGGTAACGTGTAAAAAGGATTCTTTTTGGCGAGGGATCTGGAGGTGGTTTGTAGGTTAGCTAGGTTTTATGGAGGTGAAGGAGGTGAAGATGATGGGTATGGAGGAGGAGGTGGGAGACATGGCTACACCATAGGTAGAGAAGCTCTCTAAGCGAGAGAGAAAAACTGGTAGAGGTAGTGCGAGGATAGTTAAATAAGAAGTTTTCACCTGTTTCTAAAATGAATGCAAGACCACTTAAAGAAACAGAAAAAAGTTGTTCCCTAACTCCAAAATTCAATATATTAACCATTCAAATATATCTTCCATAGTCCAGTCATCACTTCTTCTAATCCGAAGTGCATCTTCCAACACCATTCAGCACCAAAAGAAAGCATTACAACTTAAACAAAAGTTCAGCGGAGGTGAAGAGGGTCCAGAGGTTTAGCACGTCCAAAGTTCGGGACATCCATATTCAGCAATTCAACTTCAGCACATCCATAGTTCAGCAAATCCATTCAGCACAACCAACGGCAGCACATCCAACTTCAATACAAGTCAGTCCAGCTGCAGATTTAGAGCGGAGCATGACTTGCAGAGGTCCAGAAGCTTTAATTGATACATGACTTGTCTTTGTTGCAGAGGGTCCAGGAGCATGACTTGCATTCCCTCTTAAAATTTCATGGATTGGGCCACTACGAGGCATCTGAATTACCAAACAGAAAGCATGTTATGATGAGGTCGGTGCATTGAAAGAATCACAAAATAACTGGCCCAGTATGAAAATAAAAGAATTTTTTTTTGAGAATGTTAAAATGTCAAATATTAGTTCCTAGTGGGTACTAATACAAAAAGATCATATCTAGGTCGAAGCTGCAAGTGGCTTCTCGTACAAAGATTCCAATTAAGCATATCAGTCTGGTCATAATGGAAGCAAAATCAACTGCTCACCTTTTTATCTCTCAGATTTAATAACATCGAATTGGGATTTGACAACTCCAGTTCTTACGTTAGCATCTACTTTTCTGCTAGATTGACCCTTCCACCATGGCTGGTCTCAAATGTTTTCTTGGTCTTCCTGTACCGTGCATATAATATAAGTTTTAGTGAATATACTCAAGTAACAAACATATTATAATCCTTGCAGTTTTTTAGGTTCCTCACCTTTGGATTATTGCACTCTTTTCTGGGTCATCCTGGAAGCTTTCTGAATGGAGGAGGCAATATCAACTCATCAGTGGACACTGGCTACATATTTCTTCACATTCAGTATTGGCAACAAACATTGGTAGCATTTTCTTATGCATCTTTCTTCAAACAATCATCAACATAATGATTAATTTTGTACTACACGTAATTGATGCATTTGGCTACATGGTATATCATGTATAGATTTGCGGTGGACTTGGGAGGGACGACATGGGAGGGAGGACCTCATAATGTTGCCTCGATCAGTGATCGAACAATGTGAACCTCGTAATCAATAAATCAGTTGAATTGAAGCCTCCATTTTAATAAATCTTGGTCCCTCAAGCACGGACAAGGAGACAATTTTTTCAAGCAAAGACCAGATAAAAACCCTAGCCCTTTGCCCCAATAGTTTCCTAATTCCATCATTCAGAAACCGAGAGTGAGAGAGAGTGAGTTTTGTGACGTCATTTTGAGTAGGGAAAAGTGCCAAAAAAGTCCTAAACCTTTTGTTTTTGTGTCGATTTAGTCATAAACATTTTTTTAGTGCTGATTTAGTCCTAAATCTTTTTATGTTATGCCAATTCAGTTCTTTCCGGCTAATTTTAGCTGAATTTTGCTGACTGGATGCCCGCCGGCTGACGTGGACAACTTTTAATAATATTTTAATATTTTTTTTTTCTTTTTTTCTTCTCGTCTTCTTCCTCCAGCCGGTCACCGAACCTCGGTGACTGGCCAGAGGCGACGGTTGGCGAGGTCAAGGTCGACCTCGTCGGCCACCTAGCCAGTGGCCGCGAGGGCGGTGAGGCTCGGCGTGAGGCCAGGCCTCGAGATGAGCATCCTGGGGTACCTCCTGACGACGAACGAGACTTGGGTCAACAACAGGCCTCGGTTCCGTAAGACGTTGAGGACCGAATCTGGTCACCTCCTCGCGTCGAGCTGGCGGGGCTTGCCATTGCTGACCATAGGCGAGGCTCGATTCTTGCCAGATCTGGCGAGGGTGAGCCTCGCCACCCAGGCCTCGAGGGCGGCCACTTGGAGGAAGAAAAAGAAAAAAAAAAAAAAAAAAAAAAAAAAGAAAAAAGAAAAAATTAAAATATTCTTAAGAGTTGTTAATGCCAGCGCCGATCAGGCCACGTCAATCGGCCGGCGTCCAATTAGCAAAATCTAGTCAAAATTAGCTGGAAAGATTGAATTGGCACAACGTAAAAATATTTAGGACTAAATCAGCACAAAAACAAAATGTTTAGAACTTTTTTTGTACTTTTCCCTTTTGAGCAGACTTGAAACATGTGCATAGCCATGTCAAATCTTTGCTTGGCATTGTCCACACATGCTGCCATGTTGAATTCCAACGGGCATCATGGAACGGAATGTTGGCAATAAGTACACCAAAAGTATTAAAAGTTATATGCTGTGCTCACTTACATGATAAATTTTATTTTTTTTCGAATCATTTAAGTGCTACTTGAAAAAAAATCAATCACTAAGTACCAACTCTGATTTTGACTGCCAAAATCCGACGTAATATTATTTTAATATTTTTCACTGACATGACTTGTTGGAGGTCCGAGTTAGCATAAAAAGCCCAAAACAAGGCCGTTAAACAAGTTTCACCTGGCTGCACGATCCAAAACGACTTCCTTTAGCAAGAAAAATCAATTTCTTGCTGAACGACCAACAAAAAGCGGATGCGGAAGAGGAAAAAGGGCGCACAACGAGAGAGTGAAAGGAGATTTCCCTCCGGCTTCTTGTCTGGGCAATTCATCAAAACCACCTTAAAGTCCGCTGCCAACAGAGTCGATTCGTTGAAAATCCCGACCGCAAACCGAAGGCTCGTCAGATCCATTCTCGACCATGCATGACCGCATCGCTGTTGGTATCCCCTCCTTCACCGACCAAGCCCCTCGAGGCGGTTTCTGGAGCCATTTTGTTCTGAATCCGACATCGTCCTCTAGACTCACGAGTGGTTCCCTCCTGCCTACACCCTCGCCACTCCCTCCGCCCCTCGCCACACTCGCTTCTCCGACGCCAAGCCCTTCGCCACCCCCTCCTCCGGTCTCGAACCCTCTTCCACCTCCAACAGCCTCACTGCCTCCAGCGGCCTTGCGACAGGCATAGAAGCCTTGGTTTCCCCTAAAATCGCCCTTGGTGAGAAGGTGGCAGCTTGGCGTTGTTTGCTAAGGTTGTGATGCAGCTCGTAGGTCTGGGTGGTGACGGTCGAACGTCGATGAAGTAGCAACGGTGCAGTAGGGAGAAAAGAGAAGGAGAAAGACAGCAACAAAGGACGTGGAGGGAGAGGAGGAGAAATTACATGAAAATGCTATGTGGACCAGTTTTTTTCTTTAAAATGCCAACTCATAAAAATTTTAATTATAAATACCGCATACTTATTTTGGCCGGAATTTCTCACTGGAGACACATAAGTGATCATTTTTTCTCAAATTTGACATTTAAGTGATTCAGCGAAAACTTCTATCACTAAAATGAGAGTTGTACACAACTCTTAACACTGCCGGTATACTTCTCCCTGAAATGTTATGTCACTGGTCCAAATTTTGGTAAGAGGAAAAACAGTTTGGGGTATTGTTGCCTCAATGGAAAAAGTTTAGCATTTGTAAATCATCAAACTGACAAGTATCTTTGAACTAATCCATCTTTCGACAAAAATAAATGGAGTTCAGAACACCACTGACTTGATGATTAAGAAAGGAGGGCATGTGGATTATAGACAGGGTACTCCTTATGCACATGGGTAGTTGTCTCAAGGCTGAGTTCGATTAAATAGGGTCAGTTAGTAATTGCATGCATGTCTAGAAAGATATGTCTCCTGCTACCAAATATGTGTACAACGTAACTCCTACCGCTTTGAAACTCCAACCGAGAAATCCATGGCGTGAAAAGCTGTCCTACAATTTAGATTATAACTTAAAAGTTTGCAAAATATGGAGAGACAATGAGCTTCAGAGAATATCAAGGAAGCGAACCAAAACATATACCTGAGAGGCATGGTCAAATAAGTTGGCTTAGACAGGACTCTCCAGAATAGTTTCTTTGGCCAGGATTGCCTCGATTATCCACTTCTCACGCACTAACTCCTTACTGCATAGCCATAGTTGACAATGAAATTGACTGATAAACGGGATCAAATTGTCATATCAAAGCAAACCATGCAAGTCAATATGCTGCTAAGGTCAATAACATTTAACAGCAGCCATAGAAAAGAAACCAAGCACCAAACAAACACAGTAGTTGCTCCGTTAATTTTTGTCATTTGTATCACTGGTATGTCAAAGCACAAAAATGAGGGGGAAAATTGAATAAGAACTTCCATATCCACAGTGAACGCATAATCATAAAAGCTGATAACCAAGTTGAAGGCCAAAAAATAGCAGGATTTTAATGCTCTTACCAAAATTGAGATCTTCTGGTTCCTCTAGCTGCTCTACAGCTGCAAAGTGACCCCTTGGCTCTTTTTCTTTGATGTTATAAGTTCACTATGGGCACTAAAGGGGTGCCGTCCTATGAATAAAAAGAGCTCATATCCAAAAAGAGGTCCATTCACAAGACAAAAGCCATTTACATCCAAGAGTAGATTCCCCCAATTCCAAAGGTGTAGAAGTTTAAGCCAATTTTGGAATAAGATCTTGAATAGAGGACTCCTCAGAAGTTCTCTTGTTCCACTCTTTCCGAGCTGACCAAAAAATCAAAAGTGGGGCTGACGATACCCACTCCAACTTGTGGCGAGGGATAACCACACCTTGCATGCCCAAAGTTCTTGCTCAATTGATCAGCTCTCACCCAACAAAGCCCCATAAAGGTGTAACGGGTTGCCCAAAGAGCACTCATCCAAGGACAATGAAGCAGGTGCGATATGGTTTCTTCCTCTCTGGCACTTACACCTAGAATATGAATGTCAACTATCAATATATAGACCAATCTTTAGTGTGTTATTAAAATAAAAAAAATAAAAAAATAACAGTAGCTCCAATGGATCAGTCACAAACTGCCAGAATAGACAACTTACAGGAAAGGATCTACAATCTTAGTCTAAAATCTTATTGCTCATTTAGAAGCTTCCAAGAGTCTAAATCTGCTAGCACTGCTTAGTGCTGCTTTTAATGATGAAGATGATACTCACTTGGTGCACATGCTTTGACAATTACAGTCTCACAAAACTTGTCCACCTTGATTGCTCAAGTTAACTTCTGAGATTTAGCAGAAAAGTAGACTTCTCTTTCAGGAGAAAGATATGTCAATTCACGTTTTGGTCCCCCACTGTGCATGCCTGCATAAATTTCCTCAGGGAAACATTCCACTCCAATACAAACTCTCAAGGTGAATGACACTGCTTTTGGAGTTTTGTAATAGGTAGCAAAATAGGTCCCTTTCTTCAAATCATTGGATCCTCCAAACAAGTTTAGGTCCAGAAAGATAAAATGCTTCAACTCTTTTCCCATCGTCATCTCTAGCCACAGTCTATTCTCCCTGGAGATGTTGCACAAAGTAATCTCTAGTTGGATACCAACAGGTAAACCATGAATAAAATGAATAGGGTTTTCTGAATCATTATCAGGAACAGTAATTTCTGCAGATAAGCTCTGGATTGTTCTTGAGAGCTCAAATTGCTTAAGAGAGAAAGCGCCAAGCATCTTCCTTAAGAAATGAGGAAGGGAAAACATGCCACCTGCAGCAGAATGAATATCAGGCATTGACTTCTTCAGTTCACATACGAAAGAGGATGGCTCGACACCATGTTCTTGTTGAAGGCACTCCACCTGTAACAATACAGCTGCCAGCCTTTTCAAATTAACAATATAGCCGCGGCCTGTCATTAATTTTGATAAATTCAATGTCAAGGAAACACTTGTAAGCTCCAAGAGGTACAACTCATCTTCTTTAGACAACCCTGTGAACCTGCACTTCATATCCCTGAGTGTCCTCTCTAGCTTTACCAGTAGAATGTCCAGCTGACTAACTACTCTACAACACTGACCGACGGTGGAATGAAAATAGGACCAAACGCTAGCAAGGAACTTCAAAGTCCTCATATATTGCAAAGTGAATGCTAATGCTGGAGAATCCGTGCATTTTGTCTCTAGCGTCTCCAGCTCTTCCTCACAAATCCTATGAAAAGACGGAATTTTAAATCATTGTAGCAGGACCACCTCGTACATATGCACAACTAGAAGAATTTGAAACATGCATAGGGCAGAGGGGACAGTAAATGATATGATTCAAGTTACGAGAATCAGGAACTGCAAAAGATTACAAGAACTAGGATTATGAATCAACACTGGGAATTTAAGGCAGCTTAGAAAAAGCGAAAATTAATTTTGAAAACAATGTCAATAGAGTAGAATATATTTAAAAGTTGGCCCCAATCAAAATAACATCTTAATATTTTAAATAATGGAAAAACTTCAGAATGACTTTGAAATGAATAAGTATATGTTGGTGAAAATTTGAGTTTCTTGATATTCAACAAGAGTCAAATACAAACAATTTAAGTTAAAGCAGAAAGAAAAAAGTTAGAAGCATAAGTAATACCAAAATACAGACGAAATCAACATCATTACAGCGGTAGCCAAATAGGACCTGCATCATCACCCAAGGGAAGGCATGCAATCCAACTGCTATGTATTTGACTGAATAGTCATATGGAACTTTCGTGCATGATCAATTTGATTGGGCACAGAATAATAAAATTTATTCTGTCATGTTTACAATAAATATCTTTCATTTTGGAAAAGAAAAATGATAAGAGACAAAGATCAACAAGGCTCAATCATTATAGTGCCCAGACCTTAGAAAGCAGTTCTACAACAATCCAATTCCCAGCCTCTATCAGTTTCCTAATTAATAATCCTCTTAAATATCAACTGCCAATTGATCTTTTATAAAACTCCATTGGTTTTCATGTGGGAAAATAAACCATGAAATAAGCTTAGACTCTGAATTTTTTTTGGACCAGCCAAGTAACAACTTGAGTAAGACAGGGAGATGGACATCACAATAAGTAATGATTATCAAGTATTCATGTTCAAGTTTCATCAGACATCAGCAGTTTTCTTCAGCCAAAATTTTATCAGTAGTATTAACAGGAAAAATTTAACATTGCATCTGAATGCTGGTTGGAGGATATTAATCCAAACAACTTTTGCAGAAACTGCCAACTCAATTTCATAATAGGTGTAAAGAAAGAAAGACCCTGTCATATTACTACCTCAAAATCTTCAGTACTTCATTTGTAAAACCTGCTTTTACCAAAGGCCAGATGGCTTTGACCTTGGTAAAGATACCATTCAGGGACTCGGTTATATCATCATGAATCTGTAGCTGTTTTGCAGTTAACTCTGGTTCCTCATTTGGCTGCCAGAATTTCCGGGCATACATCTTCTTGTGCTCAGAGCTAGCTTCCCCCAGGGGAAACTGTTCGAGATCATTTTGGTTGCTAGCTAAACTTGCAGCCCCATCTTTACCCATATTTGCTAATATCTGCTGTCCGAATTCAGAAATGTTATCTTCCATGCAGCTACTGCCCTGAGAAAGATATGCAAAAAGGGCATTTTGACTAGTAATATCCCCAACAGCATGAGAGATCCTCCCCAAAAGGGTAACTGCATAAGAGAAAACTCTCTGAGGAATTTCACCAACATTTTTCTCAGCAAAGGTAGGGGCTGAGATGGATAATACAAGCAAAGCAGCTACTCTGGCACAATCGAAGCTCAACTTGCCATCCGGAGAAGGCTCTATCTGATCCAAGGAACAGAAAAATTAGGTAAAAATTAATAAATCAAGATAGTACAAGGGACTAGAGGATTATATGAAGCTTAAAAGCAGCAAATTAACTGCAAATGAAGATTAAGATTCTTCCAGTTGATGACCAATTCTATCATATGATTTCAACATTTACAAGCCACTCTATTTAGTTGAAGGTTACCCAAAGCTACACACTTCTAATCCAAGCCACAGGAAACTTAAAAAAAAAAAAAAAAAAAAAAATCATATACCAACAGTTTAAATGAATTAAAGCAGTTTTAGATGCACTTGCCAGTTTTAGCCCTCGCTACTCCCTCCCTCCCTCTCCCTCTCCCTCTCCCTCTCCCTCTCTCACACACACATAGTCACGCCTTTTCAGACCTTTTCCTAGGCTCTAGTGGCCTCATATTGATGTATTCAGAACTCAATAACTGAAAAAAGAAAAGCTCCTCAGAAAGAGAGAGAGAGAGAGACCCACTAACCTCATGAAAAACTTCATTGATGAAGCAAGCTACGAAGTTCCCATGCCGTTGACCAATGTGGAAGAGTACTGAGAATATGTCAACTTCATCCTGGGAGGCATAGAATTTGCAGATTAGAAGTTCTTCAAGCCTTAAGTGACAAGAAGATCGAAGCACTAAACTAGAATTAAAAGAATAAATATACAGCACCAAACTTTTCTATTGAAGCTTTGAGATGTAAGATGAAACAAAAGATTTAAAATTCATTTAAGACAACAAACCTGAGGATATGTCTCCAGATTCTTTATAAGGCCATTAACAGATAATTTAAGGTGCTCCCGATCGCGCAACTTCACAAATTTCAGTATTTTCCTTATTGCAGCTCGTACCAGTTCATTTTTATCAACAAGAGCTCCAAGGAACTGCAAAATCAATTGAACTTACAATTCAGAAAATTCCGTATGTATAGATCTCAGCTGGCAATGCCTGCAATAGAAATAAAAAGAATGGATTCAGCTCACCATGTGCATGTGCATTACTTCCAAATTAAGATGATCACAGGTTGCCATATGATGCATCGTTTCCAGAGCTTTTAAGCGGACAATCACGGAATCGTCATTTAGCATATCCATCAACAAACTTATAGCTCCAATGGCAAACTCAGAAGAAATCATGCACAACCTTCGCATGGAGTGGCATACAGACCTTCGGACCTTTTGCATTCACCACAAACAGATCCCACACATTAAAGCAATCACAGAAGAATAATGCTAAAATGCCCACAAAAAAGGGACAGATAGAAAAGAAGCAAATA
Source organism: Eucalyptus microcorys (assembly GCA_014182515.1). Classification (NCBI taxonomy): domain Eukaryota; kingdom Viridiplantae; phylum Streptophyta; class Magnoliopsida; order Myrtales; family Myrtaceae; genus Eucalyptus; species Eucalyptus microcorys. Next base: position 27,223,944 of record CM024572.1, read on the forward strand.
AAGAAAAATCTATTTGGAAGATGAAATTTGGCATATAACAACACGTATACTTGAGTTGGAAGAAGAAAACTTCAGGGTGTTTCTAATGCTCACAACAGCATAAACAAAGTATTATGCATGTTGACCAGCTTTCTTATCAAATTAAACTTTCTTATGGGAAAAACAACAGAGTTTTATTGGATCTGCATATCCACGTCTGGATATTGGGAAAAACAAACTTTCTTATGGGAAAAACTTTCTCAGTGCCCACAAGTCTGGATATTGGATCTGCATATCCACGTCCCCTTTTTTTTGGTTCTTGCTTTTAATTGTTCTCTTATTTTGTCAGATGTGTTTTATTTACTAAATTACATTAGATTGACATATAGAGCTTGACTACAGCAATATGCATGTTTGCATATCTGGCCTTAAAGGGAATTCTTCCACCAATGTAAATGGTCCCAAATGATCATCCAAACAAAGAAAGATTATTGTTCTTTGATTGCTGTAGAGTTCAATTAAAGAGTTAGATATGCTCTGGATCCATAATATTAGTGTACACGCATAAGAGACCAATCTCAGAGATCATGCTAGTTAAGACCGTAAGTGAATTTTGCACATCGAAGGCATGAAACAGAAGGCATGGATATAATTACGTTTTCATCAATCATGGAAGCTAATAGTATAAGTCTATAGCTTTACCCCAAGGACTTAGATAAATACAACTGAATTGTACAATGCAAGAAGGCAGTTCAATTAACATAAAGTGATTTTACATGGAAAAGATATCATTCCTGTACAAATGAAGCCAATAGATTACCTCATAATATTCATCTTCAAAGCCATGCACTAAAGCACCCGCAACACTCGATGCAGACAGTTCAACTGGTCCTGTAGATTGACACACAGATCTGTTCTCTTTCATACTACCTAGGACCTTTTTAGATAAGCTTTGCAACAGATTCTTCAAAGAAACAGTTTGAGTCTTCCCAAGGGCATCAAATGCTTCGACCCTAACCTCCATACTCATATCTCTGACCATTGAACAAAGCTGATGACCACATGATCCAGAAAACTAGTTACACAAGCTATCTTATAGACCATAATCTTTCATGAAAGTAAAGATAAACATACACTTCAAGATGACAACACCACATTTCAGAAAGCTCAAGCTAGAACATTGTAATATGTGCAGATTAGGTCTTAGCAAGTCAAGCAACTCACCTATCTTGAACATAAGTAGTAGTTCACGTGACCACTTGACAAGTTCAATTTTGCTCATACTTGACACCAACCCCATGAACCACATGCCTATTTGAGTACTCCATCCACTACAGTTTACGCCAAGTATGTTCAGCTGTTGTGTCCAACTCATGTAAAAATAAACTTCAGCAAATCTCCAACTTTTATTAATAAATAATAGTTGTAGCAAGTATAAACTTCTTGAGTCGAGTGAAATTCACCAATTGACGTTGCTTTTTATCGCAGAGTAGACAAAATCGGTCAATTTTATTAATTAATTTAAGGAAAACATGAAGAGAATACAAATTTCAGGAAAAGTATTATATAAACAAATTCATTTTCAGATTATCATAAGACTAAGCATAAACTGGTCACATCTCCTTGGCATTCCAACTGACCATCCGTTAACGATAGAAATTATGATCACTTATCAGGAACAACCAGATTAAAAGCAAAAATAGATCTGCACAGGGAGAATTTCAATAAAACCGAGTTTCATAATTAGACATGGTCCTACAAGAATCCAAACTCACGTGGTAAAGCCACTTCTAAATATGCCCAAAATATAAATTACTCTCAGGAAACACCAGTGAAACTTGAAATGAAGCTCTGAAGTGTTGTTTTTGACATTATCTGGGACAACTAATATGCTCCCTATTTGCATAATTATGCGCTTGAAGCATACTAGTGCCAAAATGTATATTCCCATGGGTGGTGTTGACCACGTACACAAGAATGGCGCAACTAAACCAAGTTTCATAATTAGACATGGTCCCACAAGAAGCCAAACTCACGTGGTAAAGCCACTTCTAAATATGCCCAAAATATATATTACTCTCAGGAAACACCAGTGAAACTTGAAATGAAGCTCTGAAATGTTGTTTTTGACATTATCTGGGCAACTACCTATTTGCATAATTATGCGCTTGAAGCATACTAGTGCTAAAATGTATATCCCCATGGGTGGTGTTGACCAAGTACACAAGAATGATTATTGATTGCACAGAAGAGAAACATGAAGTCTAGAATAGAAAATCTTGATTGCTTGAAGATATGCTTGATTACTAATTTTTCAATTTTGACTTTGGTTCAGCGGAACAATGTAATTTAATGCAAATAACTCCTATAAGAACACATTGTCCGTGCAATATCAGAACACTTGAACAGATAACGCTTGAAGTACACATTTTGCAACTAAAATCTAAAAGCTTTAATTTCAGGAACAAAAATAAGTGCTAAATTCCCAACATCCTCCGCCCCACCTCAAATTGGCAAGTTAATTACTTAAACACATGGCTTACTGTCGAGCAAAATTCCTCCAGCCCCTTTTGCCTTAAGGAAACAACAAGAGCAGAGTATTCGCAAGCCTACCTGAATAAATATTGCATCCGACTGCTCTTTCTTTTCTGTCCCCTGCATAAATGCTACAAGAATGTGCCCCCAGTCACAGACCTAAATAAACACCCAACACGGAATCAATGAGTGGCAACTTGTATATAGTGCAGCAACTAGCAAAGTGATATCCCCATGTAAACTGGGAATCAACTATTTAATGGACAACAAATTCTCATAATGTCAGCACCAAATCATATTCTAGTAAAGATTTATTTAGAAGAACGATAATGGCTGAAGGGCGGCAATGCATCTCCGATTGATGACTTTGGTATGATAAAAAAATTCAGAGCACTAACTCAAAGAGAAATAAACTAAAACAAAATGTCCGAACTTGAGTATATAGGTTTGACATAATTCTTCCGATTGGTACTCAGTTTTTACGAAGAATAAGAATGAACTATTTTACTTCCATTATACATATAGATTCACCATCTAAATCCAGGTCTCAGGTTTCTATCCCAGACGTGTGTGACAATAAGCACTAAGTTACTCTTATAACCAGTTTTCCAAATAGAACTGTTTTGATCCTTGAAACAAACTAGCAAACAGTTAAAAGTTTAAATGTCAAGTAGTTTGAATCTACCTCTTAGTACTGCCATGATAGTACTAAACAATCAAAAAGCAAACTTTACACATCCTATTATCTCACCGTTCGAATGGCAGCACACCTTACACAAGCTTCCACATCGGCTAAGAGCTCCACAGCACGATAATAGCATCCTTCAACAAGGCCACGATCCTCAAAAGCACTCGACTTGCTTAGATTCACCAATCCGTCCAAAGCAGCTTCCCTAACACATGGATACGGATCCTTCGTGAACCCTAAGAACACAGTCACCAACACATGAGGCCGCACGCCGAACCTCTCGGCGTTTCGAAGGAGCCATCGCCGCACAGACACGGAACGATCGAAGCACAGCGAGACGAAGAAGCTGTCGAACTGGCCATCCAAGGAAGAAGACAGGGTCTCATCTCGCTCTGCTACGAGCGCGATGGCGTCGAGAGACTCGGCCGCGACGCGCGCCGACTCGGACGAGAGCAGGCGCGAGCGTACGCGGTCGAAGACGACGTGCGAGAGGCCAGGGCGGCGGGAGGCGAGCTCGGAGAGGAGCTTGAGAGAGGGAAGCAGCAGGAGGGAGCCGCGGCCGTGCTCGAGATGGCGACTTAGGGCTTCGAAGATGGAGGTGATCAAGGAGACCGGAGTCGAAGGGTTGATGACGAGAGATCTTAGGGAAGCGAGGTTGTGGCGCGCGAGAGGAATACTGGCGAAGCCGGGGTCCACAGAGCATTCGCCGGAGCTGGCCGATGGCGGTTCCATTGGAGTTGGGAGGTGATGCTTGCTTGCTTGCTTGCTTTTTGCTCTGCAACTGGGAAGAAGGAGGAGGAAGAAGAACGGCGGGAACCCAAAGGGCTTTTGCTTGGGCCAGAATTTAATGCGGGCTCTCTGGGCCAATGATCCGGCCCGATTTAGGAAATGGATGGGCGGATCATTTTCTTGTCGGGTTGAACCGGCCCTTTAGAACGAGCCCGACAATAAATCAAAAGGAAAAAAAAAATGGTATGCTTGTGTCGCTAAAAATAATTACTCATTGAAAAATATTTCCATTGTCAACAATAATTTATATTTATTTTATTTTTATAAGTGATATAAATGATCGCTTTTAGAAAAATATTTTCAAATCATTACTATAATGTGAAATAAACAGAGCAAAAATTCATTTTGGAATTATGAGGTGAATATCGGTGGTCTTTTGGTCGAGGAGTGAATATTAGATACACGATATCTTCACCCTAAGCCAATTAGGTTATTAACGCATGTTTTGCCAGCAAGAATGATCCCCTCTAGCCCTAATTGCACGTTTGGTTTGGAGGTGCCGAATTGCGAAATAGGTTTAATCCGTTCATGATGGATTGACCTGACTCATTTACTTGGTTTTTTTATAACAATGAAAAGATGGCTGGTGAGTTTTTCCACAATGTAAAATGTGAAGAAGTAACATTCTCGATTTAATCAAGATCAGTGGACTTCGCCTTTATTGTTAGGATATGATTCATACTTCCCATCAAAACACCCTACGACTCTAGAGGTTGAGTTTATATTTTATTGGCAATTTGGGCTCATGAATAATTACTTATATATATTTTGTAATTGAGTGATGTAATAGAGAGGTGTGAAATGCTAATAATAGTAGAACCCTCAACTAGACATAATCCTAGTCTAAAGGTGAACTAGGATAAAACATTGTGTCTTAAATTCTCTCTTTCTTCTTTTGTGATTGTGCGACGAATCCCAACATTTATAATTTCTACATTAAACTAGGTTAGGAAGGGTGTTCTAGTATTGTGTTTTGACTACAAAAGAAGAAGAAGCAAATCATCATTGACGAGCAATTCACTTTGATTAAGTACATGATCTACGTACTCCTTTAGTAGGAATGACTAATGTATTATGAGCTTATTCCTTATGAAAAAGATTCTTCCTTTGTGTGGTTAAAGAGTATGTCTGAATCTCGATATCAAGAATGCAAATTCTTCTCATGTTCTTGCATTGCTCATTAGGATTAATTTTGTTTTTAGCTCGTCATCAATTCATAGTACGTGAGGAGTCAAGTGATGATTACTTAAAAGCTTATTGTTTCATGGACTAAGATTCAGTGTCTCCTACTTTAGTCTCATTTATTGTCTCCATCATAGAATCGCAACACAATCCATTTGAACTCTAATCCCCACCGCACCCGATCCAATCCCGCAAGAAAACCTTAATACCCAAGATGGGATAGATTGGATATCATCGTCTTATGCACTGGGACATATAACCATTGCTCTCCTCCCCTCCCTTCTCTCTATCCAGATTCTCCTCCATGTCTGCTAAGCTTTGGAGGTGTTGTCCTCTAGTCAGCTGAAGAGGGCTCACCGCGGTGTTGCGCTCAGCCATGGCAACAGCTGGATGTCCATTTCGATCAAGAGAGAGAGAGAGTGTGTGTGTGACATCCCAGATTTTTAGTCTTGTTTTCTACTGAATAAAGCAGACATTTCATCGACGCGCCTATAGTGCTTTTCTCTAAGATGGCCACTCATGAGATAACTAGACTATCTGAGGAAGCCATTAAGAAATTTTAATGTAATAAACTTGAGAATTCGACCAGGAATCGGCTTCTCGACCGTGCTTATCTTTAAAAGCCATTACGGCATAGTTAAAAATCGAATTGAGGTCAAAAATAGGTCGGTTTGACGGAGATGTGTGGTTGATCGTGGGTGACTTCACTAAATCGGAAAATTCTCATCGACCGACACTAGTTTGATTTTTCTATCGTTTTGGTACCCTGTGTCCGTATTTGAATTATCGAGATTTTCACGACAATCGAAAGTCGTCAATGTGTCGAGTGGGTTTATAGTGGTTCGAAGAAAATCGACCACGGGTCGTTTGTATTAAAAATCTCTGAAAACTACCCGGTAGCCTAGATCACGCTAAAAACGAGCCGAATGGAAATTAACTGCCAATTCAAGTCCGATTTCATAAATTAAAATTTTTCATCATGTCGGAATAAATTCTAGGAGCGTCAACTCAGTCTTAGAAGATTTTTCTGACAACCGAGACTTTTTGGGAAAAAGTTGGCATATGACCGTTTTTGTTCAATTAAGGCCGGGGATTATTTTTGGTCACAAAATTAAGATGCAAGATGGATTCTTTGGTGAGAAAAAATGCCGAGATGATCGATGGTGGATCGATTGAAATTGTTGAGGCCATACGAGATTGAATCGAGCAAAGATCGGTGTTCAATTGAGAGAAAATGCTTCCAAATTCGTGTGCCCCCACCAACCCACAACCTTTGGACCATTTCGGCTTTCTAGAAGAGGGCATGGGTGGCTCATTGTGAGCCAAGTAAGGATGCTTGGCCAAGGAGGAACCTTGGAGACCAAGTTGTGGAATATAAGGCCAAGGAGACCCCACTAAGGCTAAGACTTGCTCCTCACTCCTTCCTCTCTCTTTCCCCTTGCCATCCACCCCATTCTCTCCCTCCTCCTTACCTTGCACGACACACCAGCAGCCAAGGAAGATAGCCACACCACCGCCGGACTGTTTTCCTTCCCTATTTTCACTTCTTCCAGTTTCTGCTCCAGCCGACCTTTCGCCAAAGATTCGAGTAAACAATAGACTTTCCGGATGAATCAGTGAATACTCTACCTATCACCGTGACGAGGACATCCATATCGTTCCAACGAGCCCGATCTCGCCTCAAACGGAGCCGCCGGCCGTCTTGTATGACCGTCGCAAGCCGCTGGTCGCCAATCCATCGGTCCACCTGGCAGCTTGCATGGTTTCACCTATTTCGCGTTTTCTTCACGTTTTCTTCACGTTTTCTCCCATTCCGACCCTTCCTCCACCCATACCAACCACTAGCAGGTCTCCCTCGACCCTCGGGTGCCACTAGTTGCCGGCCAATCCCTCACCGAGCTCCGGCCAAGCCCGTTCAGCTCTGTTTCTCCTTCGGTGACTAGTGTTTCCAAGTTGCAAAGGGAGTCCAAATTTGTGGCTACTGTTTCAGTCTTGGGACCACCTTGGATCGCTGTGGTTGAAGTTCCCGAGCCTCCTTGCCGCCGTCCATTAGTCGTACGCCGCCCCTAAGCCATCGGACCTTCGCCGCTCGCCATTTCCGCACCAAATCCCCACTCGCCGTTTCTGCGCCAAATTGCCGTCGGTTCCAGCTGCTCGGCTCAAGAACAAAAACCAAGGACATCAAGGGTTTTTGGTATTCGAGGCCTATTTTAGGTGTCTTCTTGGCCTCGCTTGGTGTCGCCGCTTTAAGGTTTATTGACCGCCTTGACGTCGCCTTCGCCATGGACTCACCGGAACGCTAAACCGGTGAGTTTTGCTCACTAATGCCTTCTTAATTTGCTAATGATGCTTAAGGGTTGATTAGATTTAATTAAGCGCAATTAGATGGATATATTAGTTTAGATAAGTTAGATTAGTGATTAATGATGCATATTAGGCCATTGGTTAGTGTAATTAACAAGTAGAGACGTACTTCTAATTATTGTATGCATCTCGGGATTTTTCCCGATCATTTCTAGCGTCTAATTAGGCATTACGGGCATAAATTGGATTTTTAGTATTTATTTATTAATTTTCAAAATTAATTTAATTAATTAATTATTTTCTGGAAATTAGGCAGGGATAGTCGACAATTGGAATTCTATGTTGATTGTCGTGGTGCAATCCGTTTATTTATTTGAGCCCTACGTTGCGTTGAATTGAATTGATTGTGCAATTTGAGGAATTATTTCTAAATTGAGTGAATTTGAGTAATTGATTGGTAAATGGCCGGTATGGATATATAGCACCAGTAATACTTTGATGGGCTATAAAGTGGAGAAAGTCATGTGAGCGAATAAAGTATACTCTTGGTTAAGATCAATCGGGTACAATGTTATCGGGTATGTTAAAAGGAAGAATTAGGTAGTACGTGGCTCAGTGATTAATTACATCACCATGGCGAAAACGGCGCCTGAAAGAGAATGCACGTAAATGGTTGAATATATATCACCTAGATCATGCCTGTATGGCGATAATTAATCATGCTCGCATGGTGTAGAACATGCTTGTGTGGCGAAAATAGATCGTGCCTGTGTGTCCGAAACTAATTGAAATGCATGAGTTAAGCACATCGTTTATGATGCCTCAGAGAATGCATGGGGTCGGTGATTGGTATGTTGTCCTGGCGAAAACGGTGCCTGAGGTAATACATGTGACTCGGTGACTAGGTATATTATACTGGAAATTGTATAGTATGGTTGGGAATGACCAAGAGATGGTCCGGTTGACATGTAATCGACTAAGTCGATTGATCATTGCTTTGATATGATGTTGTGAATTGATTGATTGAATGGAAATGACCATGAGATGGTTATATTAACATGTAATTGACTAGGTTGATTGATCGAGATATCGATCTGCGATGTGATTACTTGGGTGCCTATTGAACTGTGCTGACTTGCAGGTGGAATCTAGGCCAAGGTAAGTCCTCTAACCCGTGTGTGCATAGGCAGCCCGGATAGCGTATTGGTTTACTAATCGGGTCTTAGGAGAGTAGAACTTGCTAGACATAGTCTCATCCCGGTTGTGGGACAACATTTTAGGACCTTGATGAGGAACCTGAGGAGAAAGAACCCGAGGAGGAGTACCTAGAGGAGGACCCCGAGGATGATCCAGAATAGGATTCTGATGAGGATTGAGATTCCACTCTTGTCTGTTGACTTTTGCTGTGGAACCTATTTGAGTAGAAACTAACCTTTTAGTATGGCTTATATATATATATATATATATATATACTGAGTTGTTATATATGTACATAAGGGTGTTGGTTTTCAGGTTCAAGTTTTTAGTCTTATTTGTCTATCCCATTGTTTTATTGTCTGGGGATTCTTATTATATGCTTCCGAATGTGCATATTAAAAGAAAGGATCGGCGATGTGTCATGGGACATCGCTATTAAATCAACCAAGGTGAGGGATGGGTGCATGCTCGAGGATTGGGGCGTGACAGAGAGATCCGAGGGAGACCCGAAGGAGACTCACCATTAGGGAGCTGGAGCAATAGAGATCGAAGATCGGGAGGGTGGTGGAGGCTACGATGGGGATGCATCTGATATAAAAAGAGGAGAGAGTGGGGGGGGATTTTATAATGTTTGATCATATGTGGGTGACTATAAAAATGAGGTATCCACCTATCATCATTCGAGGTACTAGGTAGCCCATGGAAATAGAGGTGGAGACAAGTATATGTGTGCGAATGATTCATATGTTCGATCAATTGTTCGTGCACTTGAAGTATCACCACTATCTCATATCACTGCACTTCGGTCTTCATTGATTCTCTCTCCAACATATTTTTCTTGTCTGCGTTTTTTCTTCCATCTATATTCTTCCCTGGAATTGAACCTTGAACTCCACTACTTCTCTCTCTCTCTCTCAAGTTGAAAAATTTTAATTGGTTTAATTGGTATATATATTAGCAACTCAAAAGACCTACCTAAACCATGCAACTCCTATGACTAGCAAAACTAAATCCTAATAGTAACTATAGAAAAACATATACAAACTCTAGTCCTAGTTGATAGAACCCAAAAGATCCCTTGTTGACCATTCTCCCCCTACAAGTTGGTAGTTGTACGTGAAAAATAATAGAAGGTATGGTGTGAGCAAACCATAGCCCATTAAGCACTGCAAAGGCAAATTAGAGCTACCATTATATATATTTATGAGTAATGCATTAAAACACACATTTACTCATATCTCATACATCGTGTACATAAGGCAGGCAAAAGATGAGTTTATATCATTTTATTGTAACTTTGCATGTACAAGAGATACTTGTTTAATCAACAATATCAAAATAAATATAGTGGTTCAATCCATTGATCAATTTAGTGCTGATTGTTAGATCCCTAGTCACACGTAATTTCTCTTGACAAAGTCTACCAAGCTTTCTCTTGTAGCATAGTTCTTTACCTATATCGGCCGTCGATGGACTAAGTAGGCACCTTGAGCATGTCTTAATTTTTCAAAGAATGTTCTCAAAATCATAGATACTTTCTTAAAAGTTAATTTTTACTTTTCACAACCAAATATTTTATATGAATGAAAGAGCGAAAGTACCTATGTTAGTTTCAAAATTGGCCATACATTATTAGTTAACCCGTTATCTAGTTAGTTGCACATGCATGTACATCAAAATGAGGGCTCATGCATAATTTGCCACCCACTAGCATGTAATGCTTAAGGCACACGAAATCATGTTGGGATGTAGAATGATGAGAAATTTTCTTTCGATTACATCTTCAAAAAAATCAACATTGCATTCAATATATTAGAAAGTTATTTGATAATTGCATTTTGAGCACTCAACTGAAACTTGTGGTATAGAAAGGGCATTCTCAAGGTGTTAAACCTTCCCCACACATAACCAAACTTAGGGACCATAGGGTTTTTTGGTGTCTCGCGAAATTACTATTTTGTTCACATGTGCACCTGCGTCTCCCTTCATCCTAGATTTTAAAAGGAATGGTTGATATTGAATCCATTACATTGTTGTTAGTCCAAAACCCTGATTTTCATATTTTTGATTTTTCACATTAAAACGCTTTAGGGTTTCACCTTTTCTTCTTACCATAGGCTAGCCGATGGGGAGGCTCTACAACAAAGACTCATTTCTTTCATAGAAATATGGGGAAAATTTCAAATCATGCCCTCATTTTATTAAATAAAAGACTTAAATGGACAATGTTCAAATAAATGTTTAAAGTGTTATCATTTTCTTAAATAAGATATTAAAGTGGAATTTGTTTCAAATAAGAGTTTGAAATAGTTATATCAATTTTAAAAAAGTGCAGGACTTTCCAATTGATTGAGGGTATTTTTGTCCTTTACATTTTTTTGAATTTTTTTCCTTTCTTTTTCAGGTTTTCTCTTCTTCTTCACTAATGGATAGTCCCGGCTATTGGCGATGTTGAAAGAGAGTTGAGCAAGGGTCGCCCTCATCGGCAACATGTGAGGGTTTGCCTCACTTGGGTGAGATGACCCTTGTCCTAGGTGAGGCCGTCTTCGTTGGCCATAGCCAAGACCGGCCCTCGCCAAATCTGGGTGAGGGTTGCCTCACCAACACCGGTAAGGGATGGCCTTGCCTCGACAAGTTGACCCTCGCCCTCAAAAGCTATAGGTGAGGTTGACCCTCACCAAATCTAGGCAAGGGTCGCCTTGCTGGCGACCAGCGAGGATTGCGGCCCTTGTCTAGTGGTTGGCAAGTAGGGGTGAGTGGTTTCAGGTTTCTTATAGGTTCCGCATAGAACCTACCCATTGGAACCAAAAACTTGGAATTTACCCTGTCACAGGTTCTAGGGTCAGTTTCAAGTTCCAACAGATTTTTTTTCCTTTTGTTCATTTTTAGTTTAAAAAAATGGAAATGAACGTAACAATAACAAATAAGCTTGTCATTCATTAAAGAGAATACAAAATGAAGAAAACCATCAATGGAGGAAAATGAATTCTTGACAAGGAATTTAACTAGATAAAAAAGAGAGAAAATGGAGCAAAAATCTATATTGAAATGGAACAAAATTCACTAAACCATAAATTTTATTTTAGAACTTTGTATCAGGGAGTTTATAACACCATAGAACCAACTAGATCATAAAAACAAGAACATTAAAATTGCGAGTATGAGCATTAAAAGAAAGATGAGTTTTTAGTCCTAAAAAATCCATGAAAATTTATTCCAAAATTTGATCACTTGAAATAAAAAAAAAACAACAATTATAGTTAATAACTTAATAATAGCTTTAAATTTAAAATTGAAGTGTTGTGTCTCGGTTATTTGCAATTATAATTACAACGTTTTCTTTGCAATTGAAAGTTCACCATATGTAGGGTAGCCTGGCATTGCAATTTGTGCAAATATTCCTTGGACATGATGAAAACTAACATCTTTTGGAGCCTACATAAAAGAGCATACCATAATGCTCAACTTGATATAATCAACCATATAAGAGAACTAAAGCCATCAGATGGAAGTGTAAAATAAGTATTAGATGCTTTACCACACATTTTTTTTTTTTTTGGTAAAATGCCTTACCACATATATTCATTCCACTTTAATTGGTAAACTCTATTTACCGACGATAATCTCCTCGTTAAGACAATCCATATCTAAAAAAGAAAGAAGAAGAGGATATTAAATAAAATATTCATTTATTAGATGTATAAAATGAATTACAATATATAAAAATATAACCATCATTTACCCAACTCAAATTTTTCTACATTCTCGATGCACTCTTTAATCGGCACACAAACGGTACTCAACCAATCTTGAGTGCAAATCAAAACTTCCACTACTATGGGAGTCAAAGAACTTCGAAACTATCAAGCACACGACCCAATATACTAAAAGTTGACTATGAAACAACAACAGTTTCAGGAATAGACAAAATATCTCGAGTCATCAAAGAAATGATCTTATATTTTGAGTCAATAGTCTTCTATCACATCAAAATGTCAAGATTAAGAACTTTTTTATTTTTTTCTTGAAGATACTCATCAAGCTTGAATTTGTTATCATCACACCCTTATTTGTTTGAGTATAAAAACATTTTCTTCTAAGCTTGAGCGTCATACTTCTTTATATTTTCATTACCACCCACATCGGCATTGGAACCACTACTACTTGCACTTAAATTGTGGCCATTAAAATTTCAATCACTTGAAATAAGAGAAGATTGCTCAAAAATTCATACAAATGCTCCAATGTGTCATTCACCTCGTAATGCATCTCTTTAATTTTCAATTCATCATTATAAATTTGTCTATACAAGAAACTCACAAAATTCAATTTGGCTCTAGAATCTAACACAACTGCAATTAACACTATCATATTCCTTTATCTAAGCTTCCATAATATTTGTCAAATTTTTCTTTCATTTTTGCACCCATAGTTTGAAGCTAAGGATTCGAAGCATCGGCCGCATCTTTCAAAGATCTATACAAAAGAGCTATCCCTTCAAAATAATCATTCGAAATAACATATAAACTCTCTGACATCCGATTGGTGGCATCATAGAATACTTTTAGAAATTCTGAAAGAATAATAGTGTTTTCCCAATCATTATCTTTAGGAATTTCATGATTAAGTTCACTTGCAAAAGATAGATCGTCTTCTTTCATCATTTCAAAAGTTTTTCTGAATTTTATAGCGGTGTCTGACATGAGATAAGTGGAGTTCCATCTAATGGTAACGTCAAGAATAACTGAACCCTTATAAGTGATCCGTTCACTCTCAATGCAAGATTGAAATGCTTTGATTCTCGTGAGAGAACTTCTCACATACCTAACCACATTTCAAATACATGCAATAGAGTCACATATCGTAGTTAAACCATATCTCACAATCAAATTTAATATATAAGCTATGTACCTCATGTGCAAAACACTACCATCTAATATTAATAACCTTTATTTGGAAAGTTTTTCCCTCAAATAACCAATTACAACATCGTTCGAATTAACATTATCCACGATGATCGTGGACACCTTTTTTCTATTCCCCATTCTTGAATGCATTTCTCCACCATTTTCCCAATCTCCCTACCCCTATGACTATGCATCACCAAAAAATTGATGATTTTTTATGCAAATTCCAATTTTCATCAATAAAATATGTAGTGAGATATAAATAATTCATATTTGAATGGAACTCCATGTATCAGTCGTGAGTGCAATCCTAGAATTAATCTTTCCAAAATAAGTCTTTAAACAAGTTCTTTCACAGAAATACAACTTCATGCAATCTTTTGTCACTGTGAAACATGATAAATGTTTGAAGAAATGTTGTAACTCACTAACAAATTCACGAAATGCAACACACTTGACTAAGGAAAAATGTTGTTCATCAAGGATGATGAACCAAGTAAGCATTTGCCTACAACATTCTTAATTAAACGACCATATCGATAAGGCTCTACTAGTACTAGAATCTCCCCTACCTTGCTAGCCATGTTTATATTACGTGGTGCAAAGAATTTTTGCCTCTTATCTATATTACGAGGAAACTTCTTACACGTGGTCAAATGCTTCCTCATTGCAGAAATACCGTTAACAACACGATGCTTAAATACAGACTAACAATGAATACACTTCACTTGATATGTTCTTCCATATTTATTGTTGATTCTCGTATAATGATTTTAGCATTTGGATGTATATTTCTTATCATGAGAATGAAGACGAGAACCAAGTACCTTATTTGTGACACTCATGACAGGAGATGGCTCTTCTTCATTTTTATAGCCAAAAAATTCCAATTCCGTGATCGGAGTCATCTCCTCACATCCCTCCACCTCCATTGATGTGTTATCTTGATACATTAACTTAGCACTACACAACAATAATATAATATAGTTAGAAATTTCAAAATAAAGAACAAATTGGAAATGAAACGCCACAATGAACCCATTTATTTCAATGCAACTCATATAATGATACCGATAGTTTAGTTCATTGCTACTATTTGTACTATACATGTTAAACATGAATACTTCCAATTACTCGAACTTCTAAGAATCGAACGTCTATAAAGAGAGTGCCCACTATTAGCTCATTTATACATAGAAAACTACAAAAAGAATCAGAGGAAAAGAATATTATTAACCCTGATAAAGATGAGCAGAACGTATGGTCAAACTGTATATTTCCTCAATGGCTTGTTGATAAAGAAATTGCGTGGACGTGAGTTTATAAGGAGAATTGGGAAGAATGTAATAAAATAGTTTTTCTCGGAAATAAAGAGTTCATGGAGGCATGACGTAGCTAACATTACTGACAATTAAGCAAAAGGATCGAAGTTGGATTTAGGAAAAAACCCGTACTTTCAAGAAAAGAAAATAAAATGCTAGTGAACTTGGAGGAAAATAAAGTTATATGCTCGAAAATTTCAAATTCCAATATGACATGATCTCTTGAATATTTCGAGACATGAATTTTTAAATTGGCACATCATGAACAAACATGCGCAAAACTTCTTCTTCTTTTTTCCAAACAATTACGTAAAAAAACGAGAATTTTGGTCTAGCATTCGTGATGAATTTATATCTATACCTTCAAAAACTATAAGGTAGATTCTGCGAGAATATTTTTCTGATCAACACCAATAATTTCAACCACCAGCATAAGAGAGATAAAGCAAGAAAAAATCAGAACACTCTAGTCACCTCTTATAAGCAATTCAAGAAAATCATATCCAAGCTTGTTATCCAGCTTCCTCATCTAAATTGACAAGCAACATATGCAAAATAGAAGATGCTCAGCAGTTCATCCTTTTTCACAACTCAGTATGTCCCTATTTCTCTTATGTTTTCACTATAATCCTACATGTACATTGTTGTTACGCCTTCTACTATTTGGCAAATCATCAACCTAATGTTTAAAGCTTCTAAAAAATTATCTCATGGTTCAGTCAACCAACACTTCGACGCAATCCCAGCTTCACACTCCTCTCTTCTCAACAAAATGCACAGGGCGCATAAAAAAAGTGACACTAAATCCAAACGCACTTCGCAAAACGACGGAGAGAAGGGGCGGTAGAAATTACCAACATGAAAGGCGGCTGAGAGAAGCTCCTCGAGTCCTTGAAACCTAAATTTTGCACCGAGGCGAGCGGTGTCGGGGGCGGTTGGGCAAGTGGACAAGCGGTATTAGGGACGGCTGGGCGAGCAACAAGCGGCATCGAGGGCGGCTTGGTGAGTGGCGAGCGGTGTCGGGGCGGCTTGGAGAGGGCATTGAGGGCGATAAGGTGAGCGGTGTCGAGGGAGGGCATCATTGAGAGATTCAAGGACAGGGCATAGGGGAGTCTCAATCGGGGAAAGGGATTCAAATTATTTAGGGTTTTCAGGTTTAGGAACTGGAACCGGGAACCGCCGGTTCCCAAAGAAAGGGAATAGGGAACCGAAACTAGCCTCTCTAGAACTAGGAACTGCACTCACCCCTACCGACAAGGTCACTGAGCCCTTGTCGGCAAAAAAAAAAAAAAGAAAGAGAAAAGAGAAAAAGAAAAATAATATTTTAAAATAAAATGGTCTTTTGACGAAAATACTTTTTAACAAATTGAAATATTTAGCCAGTCGGCGACCAGTAAGATCAAACCCTTGTTTAAAACTATTATAACTACTTCATACCCTTATTTGAGATTGATATGATTATTTCAGGCTTATTTGACATAAAGTCCATTTCAGACTTTTTTTTGAATTGATATAATTAAACAATAAAAGTTATATTCTTCATATTCTTCAATTCTCACCCAAAAAAATTTCTGACTATACGACGGTAGAGAGACATTTATATTTCAAACTATGACTCGCGCCCTTCAATCTAAGTTCTGGCTCCCTTGTTGTCTGTGATATTTCGCCTACATGAGTCTACAGACCAGACGCACATTGGCACAGGATGGCTTTCTCAAAACACCATCGGATAGCTAGTGGAAACACTAGATAAGACTATAGGAAAACTAGTTCCCATGGAAAACTAGTTTCTTGTGCAGTAGGGAAACCTTTTCATGGTTCTTTTTCAGCTGTCCATTAGTGGAATGAGAACGTGCACCATGTGAAAATTGGAAACATTGAAAAGAAACACCTAATCATTTGCAAAACTCTTTCAGTGATTCTTATTTCATGGATGTTTGAGGTGTTCCTATCCTAAGTTCCGATGGTGACACCCCTTAATTCAAATAGACTGATAAGATTGTGTTATTATTTTAACATGTCGATACTTATATGTCTCGCCCTCTTAATTTTTCTTTATATATTTTTTCTTTCCTGAAAAGAAAAAAAAACTCTCTTATTTTACGTCTAAAGGTTGCGAGGTCCGTATATTGTCTATGATGAAGCAATTTAAAGTCATAATAAAGATCAAGCTAGTGGAAACATTGGAAAAGAAAGTAGGAAAACCTTTTCGTGGCTCTTTTTCAGCCGTCATTTCAAAACTGAAGTGGAACAAAACCGTGCAACATGTGAAAATTGGAGACATCGAAAAGAAAGACCTAATCATTGCAAAACTCTTTCATTGGTCCTTATTTCTCGTCTAGTGTCCTTCACTTTCTATTTCTTAGGAAAATGCTTGTTCGTTGTTTCCAATTCTCACATGTCAACTCAGCAATGAGCTAGTTTGCCAATAATTTCAGCTTTTTATAAGAGATAGTTATCTTAATAGAAAGCCAGGACCAAAAAGGAGTTCTGGGCAAATGCGCTAAACCATGTTCCATCCCTTTTCGAAGAGATAGCATTTCTACCGCGCCCAAATACTTAGGTGACATGCTTTTATGGTATATTAGAAGAAATTGACTCCACAAATGCTACCTCATCTATTTCTTTTATTTCTCAAAAGATTATCTTGTAACAAATATGCTTAACTTTGGAGAAGATATGTGTATAATTTTTGTTTTTTGCATTGATCCGTTCCATATGACATGAAGGGAACATGTCATACATGCTACGTGGTCCAAACTGAAATTTATAAATCACTTTCACACAAAGACAAAAACTTTTACTTTGCACACACATCAATGATTCTAATATCTTTGTGTGTGTGAACGCATCTGCGCATTAAAATATATAGAACATTATCATCATAAAATATGGGGTGATTATTAAGAAAACTTCTTGTTTATTTTGAAGGTTACATAATATTCTACAAGAACTAGTATGTATATTTGAGTGCGTAGAAGATAAATTTTTTACATACGCTAGTTCATTCGCCGATAATATTATAAAAAAAAAAAAAGAGCATCTATGTTAGTGGTAAGCTTCCTTGCTCTGCAAATGGTGAACAAGATGCTAAGTGGAAAGTATTTGAGTTGAAAGACCGTTGGACTTTGGTAAACAAATGAGGGACATGGGACCAACAAGGTGTTTGGACGAATTAAATAGAAGGAGAACAACTTGGATAACATGAGTGCATCAATATGAAAGTCGAAAGTGAAGGGTGGCGAACTATATAGATTTTGAGATTACCTATTTGTTGAATTGGGGAATTATTATGCAATAAATTTGAAAGCTCCATCACTTTTTTCTATTTTTTCTTATATTAACAAGTGTTGGGATGGGATTGTTAGACATATTATATATAAAAAAATTGTTAATACCACGAAAAATCCTAAACCGGTATACTAGTGAATTTTCCCAAAATAATACACTTGTGACAACTTTATCCTCAATTAGTTTATGTTAAATTTTACTATTAAATTACTTAGTTAGATGGCATGTAACAATTGACGTGTGTCCTAGTTCGGGAGTTTTATCCTCTATTTATCACATGTGTATTAGTTCTTAATTTAATTTGACGGAAAATAACGAATGCTAAATTTGTTAGAAATGTACCACAGTTTGAGATTATTTGTGGTTGAAAAATTAGTTTTTGGTAAATTTGTCATATGTGTACTAGTTTGGATTTTATAAGTCAAGAAATTAGTTTAAAATAAATTTGTCACAATTATACAGTTTGAAGATTTTCGTGGTGTTAACCCTATAATGAAAGAAGTTACAATATTAAAATGCTGATTACTCATCTAGCATAGAATTTAGTACATTGTCATAATATTCTAAATTTAGTTATCTAACAATTACTAGGAAATGACTCGCTATTCTTTTTATAAAAAAACAAATGGGTGAAGAATAAATATATAGTGCGTAGACTGTCCTAGTAGATATGTGGCATGTAGATGATCATTGAACGGACTAAGGAAAAAAAGAGCCAGGATCTGACCATCTACATGTTTATGCCTCACAAGTTTGGGCAAGCTAAGATTGTTTGTCTCTTGAAAATTTGTATCAGGAATGAACCAACCGTGGCTAGTCTACTAGCTGAACTCTCAATAAAGCTCCGGTGAAATGTTCATTTTGTCTCGGAGTTACTCAACGTAATCGGTGATCCGAAAGCAAAGGTTGATGATCGAGTCACTACTATCACAATGAGGTGTTGAAGTTTCGAAGATTCATCCTCATAAAACCAAGCCTTGGAGTAGTACTTCATGCGATGCACCACCACGAATCAGCTTAAAATTATTTCAGTAGGTATTTGCAATCCGTCATATCACTTTGTGAATTAGTTTTTACATGTATTGTTTTGTTCTTGTATGGATAAGTGCGTGCACGTGTTTTGTAATTCTCCTCGTGCGGTGTGCTCGTGAGACCACCAATTTTATGGCCTGTCCCTAATCATTCCCTTCACGGGATGTCATGGACACGCGATCATTCAAAGTGGAATTTCATGGTGACGCACTATTAATCGTCCTCTCTACTATTCATCGTCCTCTCGCAATCACGACGTTTTGAATTTTAGCGCACGCGCTACCCTAATCAGAGACATGTTTTCTAAGGGAGCTCCGGACAGAACTATAAAAGAAAACCTCCGGACGGAGCCAAGCATATCTCCGCCGCCAAAGAAGAAGCAAAGCCACAAGAGATCGAAGGGAGAGAAGATGCCTTGCCTTTACATCTCCACCAACGTGTGCCTCGACGGGGTAGACACCAACCCTCTCGTCGCGGAAGCCACCAAAGCTTGCGCTTCAATCATAGGCAAACCCGAAAATGTATGCTCTCTCTACTTTACCGCGTACGCTGTCACTATCAGCGCAACGAAAAATGTTTTGCAAGCGGCTTATCCATTATATCAAGGGGTTGTGACTACTCGCACTTTCATTGAACTCCAAATCAATGGTGGGTGAAACGCCTGTGAAATTTTATGCTTACGTTGGTGGTGTCTCCTTCATCATTGGCACTGACAAATTACTACTGGGTGTTTCACTTTTGACTATTGTTATAAATATAAGCAATGCTAAGTACACTAAATCTGATCTGCAAAAATCATTCTACTAATTGATTTGTTGAATTGAAAGCGGGCGTCTAAATACATCATCATATCATGTCAAACACCCAATAGTAATTTGTCAAGTATCTTAACGTATCGATTTTATCTAGTGTTGCAGCAAAGCCCGGCAATGACCTAATTATGCAGATGTATTCAGCAAATTGGTGTTGAAAATGACTTACTTGTTCAAATATCCACTTGCATCAATTATTTCACTCGGAAAGCTAATTCTGTAGATCGATATTTAAGGGCCCACGTGACGAAATTTCTGTTTTTCTATTTCTTTGTTTTTTTGTTCCTTGTAATAAGTTCGAAATAAAAATTCATTTAATAATGCAATTTCATTTTTTTATTTTTGGAATAAATTTTTATTCCAGAAATAGTTTAGAGCAGAAATTAGAAACTAAAATTTTTAGCTTTTCTATTTCTGGAACAAAAGTAAAAAATGAAAACTCTTTTTATCGTTCACTCTCATCACCACCCACCGCTCCTAGAAATAGAAATTTTATTCTGTTATTAAACGAATTTCTATTCTAAGAACAAAAATTTTGAGTAGTTATCAAACACGTTTCTTTACTCAGAAACTCATCCAGAGAATAGAAATTGATTTCTATTCTAGAAATTTTGTCCCTAAGTATACCTAGTATTGCTCTCTGTATGTTTTTCTCATTGTGAAGGGATATAAATCATTGTCTAAAGCTTTGACTGCATGCATGCTGTAGTACATAATGGTGATACTCAAGGGATCGTTGGACATTACGCTCGCGGGCAACAGAGAACCAGCTGCATACGGTGAAATCGTATCCATTGGGGGCATAAACTCCCAAGTGAAGAAGAGGCTGATCGATTCAGTCGCCAGCATCCTCCAGACCAATCTATCCATTCCAAGGACTCGTTTCTTCCTCAAAGTCTACGACACCACAGCGGGACGTGTTCCTTCCAAGCTGTGAGATCTTGTAAGGAAATTGCAGCCACATGTATCACTTGGATCGTGCATTATGTCGGAATTATCAGGACTGGTAGAGATGCACTAAGCTCTTGATGAAGGAGCATTAACTATTGGGGCACCACTCTCCTCATTTGTCACAAACCCAAATAAGAAGTGCTGAGTTGTGTTCATCTTCATCTCTGCATTTGAAGTTTTATCGTTGTTAGTCAATCAAATTAATGAGGTCTACCATATGATGATTTAGTTTAATGTCATGGAAATGTGATAGGGATATGTATCTTGTGAATATTAAACTATAACTCCGTCCTATATAAGCACTTGATTTTGATAGCACGGAGAGTGACTCGATGAAACCCTAGATAGGGTTTGAAGATGGGCTTTCTCAGGCTTCCAATTTTAAAACCCTTTTTAAGCTAATACAAGATCGGATAAGGGCACCGCGATAAGTCAACCCAATTTGACTCCTCTACCTAAGTGGAATCAAAGTCGGAGATTACCTTTAGTAGGCGTACTAAAAGAAGAGAGTATTAGAACATATGTCCCAAACAGGGTTTTTAACCAGCTGCTTTCATCGGAAAATGCACGCCCCGGCTTCTCCTAGGGGAAGTAGAGCTTCCTCCAACCTGGGGGAAAGGGTTAAGAAACCTTGTTAAGATCCCCAGCGGTTTATAATTTCTCTTTTGTAACCCGGAGAGATGATTCCGATAACCGGGGTCTTTCTTTAAGGTCCTTAGGCTGGACCTAGAATATTAGAACATATGTCCCAAGCATGAATTTGTAATAAAAGCTAATCCAAATCGAAGTGTGTGGAAGTCCGTTCCACATCGGCGGACATTGAGATATGCTTTGAAAATGGGCTTTTTCAGACATCCAATTTTAATACCCTTTTCGAGCCTGAGCCTGTGACTGGGGTTGGGATGCTAGGCCTGCAATGTTCGGTCTAGGCTACTTTTACAGGAGAAGCTTAGCCTACCGCACCTTTTACACCCTAGCTACTGCATTTCAGACATTATGATTTTGTCTTGTGTGTCCATGAGAATTAGGTTGATTTTATCTCGTTTGTCACTGACATTTTACCGTTTGATAGATGGTTGTTGGATTCTTGAGTTTTTTCTTTGAATAATATAAAATTGATCGTTGGATCGAGCACGTTGGTTACTATATGTAGATTTGATTGTTAGTGTTCTTCAAGGAAGCCTTGATTCATGGTAGGTGCTTGAAGAAGAAATAAAATAAAATAAAATAAAAGTTGGAAGCATTTAATGAAGAAGAATCTCATCGCTAGCAGATGCGTAGAAAAGAAAGAAGATAGAAGGAAAGTTCGTGGATACTTAGAAATATTCTCTCTATTAAATGCTACGTTTGTCCTGGAGCAAATAGTCATACGGTGCAACAGTTTTTGAATAGTAAAACTTTAGCTATAAATGAAGCATTTGTGATGCATGGTAAGAAAACCACAAAAAGCAGAGTCAGCTTAAAAAGTAGAGAGTTGTGGTATGCATAAAAAAGTTCTCTGCCCGGTCTTTATTTGAGCTCTTGTTCCAAATTTACAAAGTTATCATTATTCTTTTGGTTTCAATATTTGGTGTTAGACCTAAAAATAACATCCATCAAATTCATTCAATTGTAACTTCCAAAGTTTACTAAAAGAATTTCATCAACTGATCTATCTAGATAAAGATTTCCTCAAATCGCAAGATTTGTGAGAAGAGAACCTAATGGAAAAATGCTACAACAAAATGGGCAATGTTGAAGCAATCGGGACTTTAAGAGATGGGGGAAAAGATTCTTTGGTGAAATCCCAAAATAATGATCATAATGCATTGTATGTGATTTTTCAAACTATAGAGGAAATAATATTTCAAAAATTACCAGGTTCGCATGCCACAAAAGCTCCATTTAAGCTATTCAAATTGTCGGAAACCTCAAGCCAAGCAAGGCCTAAATTGCGCAAGCTCTGATCGACCCAGGAAATGGTTGACTGGGCTAAGCTCTAAGGGATCTAAAGAAGCCACTATGAGACCGAGCAAACTGAACTAAATAGTAGTTCAAGAGGCGCATATCTATAAGTCGCCTCTCGAGCACACGGCGACATGCCATCTTCCGAAGTGCATGCTTACAAACCGCCTTCACCTCTTGGGGTGCACCTTTGTAAGTTGCCTTCCAAGACAAAATTTCTGAGAGGGTACTATTGGAATATAATATGCGGAAATGACAGAATCTTGTAATTTACGTCAATGCAAAATCATCAAAGAAATAAACAAGAAATAATAAGGACACCAGAAATTTATGTGGTTCGGTTCCGAATATCGATACATAGGTCTACGGGGAGAGCTAGTAGTAAATAATCAACTATAATCGGAGAATCAGAGTTTACAATTGCTCACACGCTCGAGTGTTTCCCATACCTAGATTTAAGTCAAAACCCAAAGTATTTATAAATAAACAACTCATTTGAACGTAAACTCACGTCACAAAATCACCACGTGTTCAAACTCAAAACAAAACGCTCTACATATGTCGAAAACAAGAACTATAGTGTCTATTTTTTTTTTCTCACATAAGTGCTGCTTTGCGTTCTCCTTTTCTTGATCGCGTGGGTGGCTCCTTTTCAGCTTGACGTCATGCGGCTCCTATTTTTCTCTCGTAGGGCTTCAGCGGTACACCTCCTGGAGACATTCTGCTTTATATTTATATGTGCCCAAGGTCAAAAGTTTGACTTGGGCCCACCACCACCACCTTTAGCCTTCAATGTGAAATAGCTTTTGTAGAAGGAAAAAAAATCTTACTTTATCTTTTATTTATTTCCTCTTTTGTCTTGTAATGATAGGTGAACTTTCTTCTTTTGTTTTCTTGCTTATTTTGCACGTCCGAAAGAAAGTCCAATAAGAAAGATTTTTTTATCCGATTTGTAATTTGCTTGGGAAAATCTTCCTTAATAAAATTTGGTTTAACAAATTGTTATCTAAATTCAAACTCGAAACATTAATTTAACAATTCTCCACATTGGTTCGATATTTGAAGCCAAATTTAGTGCTCATCATCCATGCTGTTCTCCTAACGCCCCGACGGGCGCTCACTCTCCACAGACGCCAATAAGAGCTTGAGTTTCACTAAAGGAATAGACTTAGTCATCATGTTTGTCGGGTTATTTACTATAATAATCTTTTTAATAATAACATTACCCTTAGCTAAGACATCTTGAATGAAGTGGTACTTGATGTTGATATGCTTCGTTCACTCGTGACAAACTGGATTATATGCCAAATATATCACACATTGGTTATCACAATGTATATCCACACTTTTCCGTTCTAATCCAAAATTTGAGAGCAAACTTTGTAATCATATCGCATCTTTTACTACAAAAGTTAGTGCCATGTACTCTGCCCCAATCGAAGACAAGGCAATGTGATCTTGTAAGGATGCTTTCCAACTAATTGCACCACCCGCTAGCGTAAACATGTATCCTGCTAAAGATCTACGATCATCCAAGTCACCGGCGTTATCCAAATCCACAAAACCAATGGTCTCACTACCATTGCTGTCCCTTTGGTACATTATACCCACATCCGTTGTCTCCTTTAAATATCTGAGGATGCACTTCACAACTTCCTAATAAGCTTTACCAGGATGCTTCATATAATGACTAACCACGCTCATAGCTTATGAAATATCAGGCCTAGTGTGCACTATAGCATATATAATACTACCTATGACATTAGAATAAGGAACACGGGACATATGCTCATCCTCCTCCTCAATTTGTGGTGATAATTTATCTGAAAGTTTAAGGTGTTTCATTAAAGGTGTACTTACATATTTTGTTGACTGCATATTAAAACGTGCCACGATCTTCTCAATATATTTTTCTGAGATAGACGTAAAACTCCTGCAACCTTGTCACACAAAATCTCCATACCCAATATTTTCTTTGCAGCACCTAAATCTTTCATCTCAAATTTAACATTTAACTGCATCTTTAGCACATCAATATCATACATATTCTTAGTTGTTATCAGCATATCATCAACATAAAAAGGTAGATAAATCAAAGAACCATTCTACAATCTCTAAAGTAGACACAACTATCCATTTGACTTTTTGAATAGTATTGACTAGCCATAAAAGCATCAAAATGTTTATATTATTGCCTAGGAGACTGTTTTAGCCCATACAAAGATTTCTTCAACAAGCAAACATGATATTCCTTACCTGAAATAGCAAATCCCTCTGGTTGCCACATATAAATTTGCTCATTCAACTCACCGTGAAGAAACGTAGTTTTCACGTCTAGCTCCTACGAAGCAACTAAGGCAAGTAAAACACGAATAGAAGTATGTCTTACTACAGGAGAGAACACATCATTGTAGTTAATACCTTCACGCTGTGTATACCCCTTTGCCACAAGTCTCATCTTATACCTCGCTGTCTCGACACTGGGAATATCTTCTTTCTGTTTAAAGACCCATTTACTTCTGACAATCTTTTGGCTTTTGGGTACTTTGACCAGCTCCTATGTCTGATTTTGATGAAGTGATTATATCTCTTCACTCATAGCCCCTAGCCACTGTGACGACTTCGAACTAGCTATCGCCTCAGAGTAAGACGAAGACTCATTTGACTCCACCTTATCACCTACAATCAATGCATAAGCAATATTTGTATAACCATAACATACCGGTGATTTAATTTGTCTTCTCAATCTATCTGTGGCTATAGTGTGTTATGGTTTTGCTAGTTGTTCACCATCACCGACTTCAGGAATTGCGGCCTCATCTGCAATCTCAACTTTTGTTACCTTAGAAGTCTCCGAAATCTCCACCTGAAGCTCCACCTCACTAATGACATCATGATCTGTTTGCTTTGCTAATTGTGTCTCAAAACTCCTCTGTTGAAGCATTGCAGTCTCGTCGAAAATCACATCTCCACTGATTAGAAAATCGGGTGATTTGGGATTGGTGCACCATAGCCAGTAACCTTTCACCCCATGTGCATACCTCAGAAATATGCACTTCACCCTCGGTTCAAGCTTACCATCACTTGCATGAATATACGTAGGACATCCAAATATACGTAATCCGGAATAATCAACAAGTTTCCCCGACCATACTTCCTTAGGAGTCTTCCATTCGATAGCAGATGATGGAGATCATTAACCACGTAACATGTCATGTTCACTGCTTCGGCCCAAAATTCTTTGTCAAGTCCTGCATATGAAAGTATGCATCAAGCTTGCTCAAGCAAAGTTCTGTTCTTCCATTTTGCCGCGCCATTCTGCTGTGGTGTCCCAAGTACTTTGCGGTGTCTTACAATACCTTCTTTCTCTCAAAACTCGGTAAAATCTTTACCACAGAACTCCATATCATTATCAATTCTCATACACTTGATTTGTTTATATGACTACTTCTCAATCAATGCCTTAAATTTCTTGAACCGATCAAACACATCATATTTGTGCTTTAGAAAGTGTACCTATACCTTTCTCGAATAATCATCGATAAATGTCAGCATATATCGGCACCTCCTTTCAAATGAACTAAAAATGAGCCCAAGATGTCTAAATGAATGTATTCAACTGGTCGCTTGGTTGAATAAACAGCTGTAATAAATTTAACTCGATGTTGCTTCCCAAGGATGCAGTACTCACATAAGTCTAGCTTCCATGTTATCTAACCCTTCAACAACTCTCTTTCACTCAATATTGATACATGCCTCACTCATGTGCCCCAAACGCATATGCTATAATTGAGTCAAGTTAGAATCTGACTCACCTGATGAAATTGTAGCGGTTCCGGTTACGATCTCTCCCAATAAATGATAGAAAGTATTCACTTTCTTCCCCTTCATCACTGTCATGGTATCTCGAGAGATCTTCAGTACTCTACTTTCAGCGGTGTACCTACACCCAATGTCGTTGAGTGTCCCCAAAGAAATAAGATTCTTCTTGAGCCTCGGTACATGCCTCACGTTTGTTAATGTGCGCACCACCCCATCTTGCATCCGAATCCAAATTATCCCTATCCCTACATCCTTACAAACTACGTTATTCCCCAAAAGAACTCTACCACCATCTGCAATTTGGTAAATAGTAAACCAGTTCTTATGAGGCATTATATAATAAGAACACCTCGAATTTAGCACCCATTCATCTCCTGACGAAGTAGTAGTCACACATAAAACAGCTTCCGCATCACTAGTGTTTCCCTCGGCAACGTTCGCCACATTGCTTATGGCATTTTGCCTATCACCTTTAATCCTCCGCTTTGGACAATCTCTCCTAATATATCCCTCATCGTGACACTCAAAGCACTCACATGTCTCTTGGACTTTCTATGGCGTGATTTCGTCAGTGCTTGTGCTACTCCTTGCACTAAACCATCATCTCACAACTTTCTCTGCCACTCCTTAGAGAATAAGGCGGACTTTACCTTTTATGAGGTAATTGTAGTACATCTCTGCAACAATGAATCAATAAAGTGCTTCTATGACTTTGGTAAAGAGGCTAACAACATCATGCCTTGTTCTTCATCATCAAGTATCTTATCGACGTTCTTTAGATCTATCATGAGTTTATTGAATTCATTTAGGTGGGTTCTATAGACGTACCTTAGTATATCTAAATTGAAACATTTTCCTCAACATGTATAGGCGATTGTTCAAATCTTTCTTCATATAGAGTGCCTGAAGTTTTGCCCATAATGCTGCGGCATTCTTCTCCTTAGCAACCTCTATTAAAACCTTATTCGACAAATTTAACAGGATTGTGCTCTTTGCTCTTTCCAATAACTCTACCATATCTGAGATTTGCATTATAATTGGCAACTCATCTTCACCATCCAATGCCTTGGTCAAACCTTGAGTTGTCGATAGTACCCGCATCTTGATGCTCTATAACCCAAAGTTGTTCCTCCCATTAAACTTCTTAATTTCAAATTTCCTCTCAAACATAATTGCAATAACAGAATTTCCAAATAATAATCAGACAAGTAAAAGCTCCAAATCACAATCAAGAAATCCAATCTCAAGCTCTAATACCAATCGTTGGAATATAATATGCGGAAACAATAGAAATCTTGCAATTTACGTCAATGCAAAATCACCAGAGAAATAAACAAGAAATAATAAAAACACCATAAATTTATGTGGTTCAGTTCGAGTATCGATACATAGGTCCACGGGAAGAGCCAGCAGCAAATAATTCACTATAATCGGAGAATTAGAGTTTATAATTACTTACACGCTCGAGTATTTCCCACACCTAAATTTAAGCCCAAACCCAAAGTGTTTATAAATAAACAACTCACTTGTATGTAAACTCACGTCAAAAAATCACCACGTGTTCAAATTCAAAACAAAACGCTCTACATATGTCGAAAACAAGAACTCCAATGTCTATTTTTTTTTCTCACGTAAGTGCTGCTTTGCGTTCTCCTTTTCTTAATCACATGGGTGGCTCCTCTTCAGCTTGACATCGTGCGGCTCCTATTTTTCTCTCGTAGGGTTTCAGCAGCACACCTCCTGGAGACGTTTTGCTTTTATATTTATATGTGCCCAAGGTCAAAAATTTGACCTGGGCCCACCACCACCATCACCTTTAGCCTTCAACATGAAAAGGCTTTTGCAGAAGGAAATTTTTTTTTTTACTTTATCTTCTATTTATTTCCTCTTTTGTCTTGTAGTGATAGGTGAACTTTCTTCGTTTGTTTCCTTACTTATTTTGCACGTTCAAAAGAAAGTCCAATAAGAAAGACTTCTTCATTTGATTTGTAATCCGCTTGGGAAAATCTTCATTAATAAAATTTGGTTTAACAAATCATTATCTGAATTCAAACTCGAGACATTAATTTAACCTTCACATGTCCCTATGTAAACTGGATATCAACTATTTAATTGATAACAAATTCTCGTAATGTCAGCACCAAATCATATTCTAGTAAAGATTTATGTAGAAGAACAATAATGGCTGAAGGGCGGCAATGCATCTCCAATTGATGACTTTGGCATGATAAAAAAATTCAGAGCACTAACTCAAAGAGAAATAAATTAAATAAAAAAAAATGTTCGAACTTGAGTATATAGGTTTGACATAATTCTTTCGATTGGTACTCAGTTTTTATGAAGAATAAGAATGAACTATCTTACTTCCATTATACATATAGATTCACCATCTAAATTTAGGACTCAGGTTTCTATCCCAAACGTGTGTGACAATAAGCACTAAGTTACTCTTATAACTAGTTTTCCAAATAGAACTGTTTTGATCCTTGAAACAAACTAGCAAATAGTTAAGTTTAAATGTCAAGTAGTTTGAGTCTACCTCTTAATATTGCCATGAAAAAAGGAAGAAGAAAAAGACACTAACTCTGACGATTCCATTACATAGTACTAAACAATCAAAAAGCAAACTTTGCACATCCTATTATCTCACCGTTCGAATGGCATACACCTTACACAAGCTTCCACATCGGCTAAGAGCTCCACATCATGATAATAGCACCCTTCAACAGGGGCACGATCCTCAAATGCACTCAACTTGCTTAGATTCACCAATCCGTCCAAAGTAGCTTCCCTAACACATGGATACGGATCCTTCGTGAACCCTAAGAACACAGTCACCAACCCATGCCGAACCTCTCGGCATTTCAAAGGAGCCATTGCCGCACAAACAAGGAACGATTGAAGCATAGCGAGATGAAGAAGCTATCGAACTGGCCATCCAAGGAAGAAGACAAGGTCTTATCTCGCTCTGCTGCGAGCGTGATGGCATTGAGAGACTCAACCGCGACTAGGGGTGTGTATGGTCCAAGCAGGCAGTTCCCGACCTAGAACCGGGAATTGCCTGCTAAGGACTAGTTCCGAAAAATTGGAACTGGGATCCACCCGTTTGTTGCATGGATCCACCCGGGAACTGGACCACCGCCCGGGTGCAGTCGATTCCCGTGTGGATCCATGGAACCGGACATCATCACGAATTCAACCCCAACATCATCACGCAAGTATGCAACCACGCAAAAAACAACACTAATTCTCAACCCGCGCAATCACGACAAAAGTAAGCTCATGTTGCTCCGTCGAGACTCCCAAGAACACTACTCGAAATTCGACTTCAATCTCAATCAAAACAAAATAATAAACTGCAATTGATAGAAATGTAACATTTAGAATGCTACAACATTCTCCTGATATGCACAATCCATTCATCTAAACCTGAATAATCGCAATCATCTAGTCGAACCAAGCAACAAGCATTTAGAGCTAAATTAGAGTGTAACCAATCGAAAAGATACAATACTACGTTCACCACCAATCCAAGTAGACCGCGATCGCCACGCCAATTGAAACTCAACCTATTCTCTGGACAATCCTAGGCATAAGAGAAACTCAAAGCTACCATTTTCCTAAAAATAGACTCGGTCTGGATTTCCACCCATAAACCGGAACCCATAAATTGGAACCGGGAACCGGACCGGTTCCCTCAAGAACCACCGATTCCGGGCGGTTTCGGTCCGGTTCTAGGTGGTCCGGGTGGATCCCGATTCTTTTGCACACCCCTAGCCGCAACGAGCGCCGATTCAGAGGAGAATAGGCGCGAGCGTACGCGGTCGAAGACGACGTACGAAAGGCCAGGGCAGCGGGAGGTGAGTTCGGAGAGGAGCTTGAGAGCGGGAAACAACAAGAGGGAGTCGTGACTGTGCTCGAGATGGCTACTTAGGGCTTCGAAGATGGAGGTGATCAACGAGATCAAAGTTGAAGGGTTGATGATGAGAGATTTTAGGGAAGCGATATTGTGGCATGTGAGAGGAATATTGGCGAAGCTTGTTAAGGGGTCCATAAAGCATTCGCCAGAGCTAGCCTACGGCAATTCCATTGGAGTTGGGAAGTGATACTTGCTTGCTTGCTTTTTGCTCTACAACTGGGAAGGAGGAGGAAGAAGAACAACAAGAACCCAAAGGGCTTTTCATGGGCCAGAATTAAATGCAGACTCTCTGGGCCAATGATCCAGCCCAATTTAGTAAATGGATGGGCAAATCATTTTCTTGTCGAGTTGAACCGGCCCTTTCAAACGAGCCCGACAATGAATCAAAAGGAAACAAAAATGGTATGCTTGTATTGCTAAAAATAACTAGTCATTGAAAAATATTTGGGATAAATGCAATAGAAGTCCTAAAACTTGTTACAAAAATGTAATTGAGTTCTAAAACTTGTAAAAAGTATAATCAAGTCCTAAAATTTGTTAAATTGTTTTAATCGAGTCCTAAAATTAACACCGTCAGCCTTTTTAACGGAAAATGCTGACGTGGCGCGGACATGGTATTTTAAATAATTTTTCATTTTCTACATGGCTTTTTTAATTATTTTTTATTTAATTTAAAAAATAGATTTAAAAATTAAAAAGAAAAGTTAAATTTTATTTTTAAAATTGTTAAAAAAAGAAGTAAAATTAGCAACTCTTCCCCCGCCGTCGCCGCCCATTGCCGCAGGGACCGACGACGGTCGCCGGCCTTGGGCGGGGTGGCTAGCCCTCGCCCGACCCTAGACGAGGGCCGACGAGGCCTCGCCTAGGGTGGGCAACGGTTGCCGACCTCTCATGAGGGCCGGTGTGCCTAGATCTAGGCTCCCTCGCCCGAGCTTGGCGAGAGTCACCGACCTCACCTAGGGTTGGCAGGGGCCAGCCACCCCTACCTAGGGCAAGCAACCTTTGTCGGCGGCGACCCCTCGGCAATGGGTGGCGACAAAGGAAGTCGGCCATTTTTTTCTTTTTCTTTTTAAATTGTTTTGTTTTTTAAATAAATTTTAGCTTTTCTTTTCTAATTTTTAAAAATCTAATTTAAATAAAAAAAATTTAAAAAAAGCCACATGGAAATAAAAAAATCATTTTAAACGTCACGTCAAGTCCACATCAGCATTTTCCGTTAAAAAGGCTGACGGTGTTAACTTTGAGACTCGATTGAAACAATTTGATAAGTTTTAGGACTTAATTACACTTTTTACAAGTTTTAGGACTCAATTGCATTTTCGTGACAAGTTTTAGGACTTCTATTACACTTATCCCAAAATATTTTTATTGTCGATTCATTTTTGTAAGTGATATAAATGATCATTTTTAGAAAAATATTTTCCAAATCATTACTATCATGTGAAATAAACGTAGCAAAAATTCATTTTGGAATTTTGAGGTGAATATCGATGGTCTATGGTCGAGGAGTGATGATATCTTCACCCTAAGCCAATTAGGTCATTAACGCATGTTCTACCAGCAAGAATGATCCCTTCTAACTCTAATTGCACGTTTTGTTTAGAGGTGTCGAATTTCGAAACAGGTTTAATCCATCCATGATGGATTGACCTGACCCATTTACTTAATTTATTATAACACTGAAAATATGGTTGGTGAGTTTTTCCACAATATAAAATGTGAAGAAGTAACATTCTTGATTTAACTGAGATTAGTGGACTCTACCTTTATTGTTAAAATATGGTTCATACTCCCCATCAATTATGAACGGGTAACACCTTGCGACTCTACAGGTTAAGTTTATATTTTATTGATTGTTTTGGTTTGGGCTCATGAATAATATATATATATTTTAATTGAGTGATGTAATAGAGAGGTGCGAGATGTTAATTATAATAGAACCCTCAACTAAATGTAATCCTAGTCTAAAGGTGAACTAGTATAAAACCTTGTGTCTTAAATTCTCTCTCTATTTTTTTACTCATTATTTTTCTTTGTGATTGTGCAATGAATCCCAATATTTATAATTTCTGCATTAAGACAGGTTAAGGATGGGGTTCTAGTATTGTGTTTTGACTACAAAAAAGAAGAAGCCAATCATCATTGACCAACAATTCACTTTTGATTAAGTACATGATCTATGCACTCCTTTAGTAGGAATGACTAATATATTCTGAGCTTATTCCTTAGGAAAAAGATTTTTCCTTTGTGTGGTTAAAGAGTATGTCTGAATCTCGATATCAAGAATGCAAATTCTTCTCATGTTCTTGCATTGCTCATTAGGATTGGTTTTGTTTTTAGCTTGACATCAGTTCATAGTACATGAGGAGTCAAGTGATGATTACTTAAAAGCTCATCGTTTCATGGATGAGGATTCAGTGTCTCCTACTTTAGTCTCATTTGTTGTCTCCATCATAGAATCACAAGACTTAATCCATCTAAACCCTAATCCCCACCGTACCCAATCCAATCCCGCAAGGAAACCCTAATACCCAATATGGGATAAACCGCATATCATCGTCCTATGCAATAGGACATATAACCATTGCTCCCCTCTCCTCCCCTCTCTCTATCCAGATTCTCCTCCATGTCCACCAAGCTTTGGAGATGTTTGTTGCGAAAATAACGAGCGATCAAACATTTATATACACAGAAGAAAAAAATAAATCAGACACCAAATTTATGTGGTTCGATCGTAAAGACTTATGTCCATAGGGAGAGCAACAACAAATTTCACTATAGATCAAGTGATACAAGGAGATTATACACTCGAGTCACTCAAATACTCTCTCGGTGTTTCCCAAGCCCCAATTACATCCAATAATGCACTCAGTGTTTAGTCCTCGAAATTCCTTGAAATTCCTCAAGAAATAATCTCTCAATCTCATGAAGGAATTACGTGCAAATCTTACTACAAGATTTTATTGGCTTGAACACTAAATCTTTCTTGGATGTAATCCACAACCAATAACGACAAAGAAACTCCCTCTCAAGCACTCAACGAAAAGAACACTTCTTCATGATCAACACTCTTCCATCCACGGCCACAAGTCTATATATATAAGTGAACCCTTATTCATTTGCCAACTTCTCATAGGATTATGTTTCCTATCTTGAACCAAAACATATCTCTGTATATTTTAAACAAAATCCAAATCCAAGTGAAAGTTGGACTTTCCTATTTTAGTGGCCAAATTCTCCAACGCAGATTTGAATTTTGGGAAGTTGATCTTCGAATCTTCTTTACTCAATTTCAAATATCCGCAACATATCCAATTCGGACTATTCAAAACTTTCACATTGAGCTTAAACTCGAGACATATCTTAACAATCTCCACCTTAGCTCGACATTTGAGCCAAGTCACAATCGCTTTGTAAAAATTCAAACTCTGCTGCTACTCTTCCATAGCCCTCAATGGGCTCAACCGTCATAGATATTATCCAAGTCCAAGCCTCACTTGAACTTTGCCATAACCAAGGACCTCATCAGAATACCAACTCCACATACACCTTTAATTGCGCCGCAAGGATTTTTTCCGACATAACCTCCTTAACCACAAATAAAGCAAAACCATTGTTGCATCCATATCTGTTAGGAGATCGAATACGTACCTTGTCAATATCAGCAGTTACAGCAACCGTTAGTTCTATAGGCTCCATCTTACTATAAGAACATTTTGTGTCAATTACTTTGTTAATACTCATACTCGCTACCTCATGAGTTTCTGGTCACAACTTCACCTCTAGCTTAACACCGTTTAGATCCGTTTGAATACTCCTATAATCACTTCTAGTCAGAAGTACTAGAGACTCGTCAAACTTAACTTCTTTGCTGATAATAGGTGAATTTAACTTTGGGCACCACAATCGATAACCCCTCTCACCTCGTGCATAGCCTAGGAATATGCACTTTCTTACCCTTCCATCGAGCTTACCATCACTCGCTCGAACATCACATGGGCAACCAAATAGAACAGAATAATCAGCAACGTTACCTTATTACACTTCTTCAAGAGTCTGATATCCAATTGTAGTCGATGGAGATCTATTCATTCATTAGGTAGCATGCCGTACTTAGCACATCCGCTAGGAATCTCCTAGACATACCAGCACTAGAGATCATTTTATGGGCCGTCTCTAGCAACATTTTGCTCATCATCATTAGTGCGGTATTTCACTATACCTTCCTTCATGCAGAATTCATTTAACAGCTTCGAGCAAAACTCCATGCTACTGTTAGTCCGCACATGCTTGATCATCTTACCAGTCTCCTTTTCGATCAAAGCTATCAACTACTTGATCCTGACAACAATATCAAACTTGTGCCTAAGCACAAATACCCACGTCTTCATCAAGTATTCATCAACAACTGTTAGCATATATCTAGCACTCTTTCTCGAAGGAAACTGCGACAACCTGCGAACATTCAAGTGAATTAACTCTATAATTTCCGTGGTTTCTTTAAGAGTCATACTGAATTGCACTTTCCGCCGTTGATCTAATCATAACACCTGTATACATTCAGTTCGTTAGGAACATAACCACATAGCAGATTTCTTTCACTTAAAATCTTCAAGCTTCTCTCGCCAACTATGAAGCACCGACACATTGCTAGAGCTTCCGTGTCGTGTCCGACACGTGTTAACGTGTTCGACACGCTCGGACAAGTGTTAACGTGTTCGACACGCTTGGACACGTGGTCAACACGCGTCGGATTTTCCGACACGTGGTCAACCTTTCTCGACACGCTCCGACCTGCGTGTTCGAGAGAGAGGATGATGATGGAGGGTGGAGGCGAGGCCGAGATGGCAAGGGAGGGCCAAAGGAAGAGTAGGCAATCTAGAGGGCCACGTTTGTGACGCTGTGATGGAGGGCCGGCGGCAAGGTTGCAACTGCGAAAGAGGGTCCTTCCGGCGAGCGATTGTGATAAGGTGACCGGGAGAGAGCTGTGTGACGAGGAGGAAGAAGAGGCCGTGGTTAGGGTGTTATCGAGGGGGAGGGTGGTGGGGACGATGGAAAGAAACCGGGCCAAAGAAGGGGTGGCGTGACATGAAAAGAAATCGGGGCTGGAGATGGGAGATGGCGTGGGGTGGGGTGGGGGAAGAGATAAATTGAGGGGGAGGGGCGGGGGAAGAAACCGAAAGGGGGGCGAGGAGGGGGGTGATTAATGGGGGTAGAGGTTGGGGATGATTGATGGGGGCGGGGAGCAGGGGAGCAGATGCTGTCGAGGGGAGAAGGGGGAGGGGGAAGATCTTGAGGATAGAGAGCAGGGAAGAAATCAAGGGAAAGATCTTGGGGTGGCCTGTCGTGGGGGAGGAAGAGAGAGAAAGCGGGGAGAAATCGATGGGAAGATTTTGGGGGTGGCGTGGGGGATAGGGGAGAGAGAAATGGGGAGGGAAATGATTTTATGGGGACGAGGGTTTATAGAGAAAATAGGGGGAAATGATTTTTTTGGGGATGGGAGTTTAGAGAGAAAAGAGGGGGACATAATTTTGAAAGGTAAAATTATTTTTGTTATAAAAATAAATAAATGAGTTAAAAAGTTATTTCAAAAAATAAAAATATTGAATGTTAAATAATAATCAATTTTGATGATTAAAAATATCATAGATTTATTTAAATAAAGTTGATTCTATTTTTTTGTTAGTCATTAGTCTTATCCATAATTTTTATTAAAGTTAAAAACATGTTCCCAAATATGGTTACGCATTAACTATGAATATGTTTTTCAAATTTTCTATGAATAGATTTATTAATATTATTAGTATAAATTCATTGTAAACTCTTTATTTATTTATTTATTTATTTGTGAATCTGAATCAAATTAATTAAAAATAAAAATACTTATTTAATATTTAACGTGTCGAACATGTCGGAATTATCTACTTTTTGAGAAATGACGTGTCGTGTGTCGTGTCGTGTCGTGTGTTGCGTGTCGCGTGTCGGTGCTACATAGCTTGCCAATGTGCCTCAAACGCATTTGCCACAATTCGGACTCTCGAACAGATGCATCCGATGTCTCCACAACGAAACTTGTCATTGTCTCACCTTGAAGCTCATATAAGCCATTATACTTAATTCATTTCATTATTATCAAAGCACCTTGAACAATTTTCAGAATTCCACATTCTGAAATATATTGATACCCAGCTGAATCTAGGGTACTTAAGAAAATTAAGTTCTTCTTCAACTCTGGAATATGCCTTACTCTAGTCAATATCCTCACAATACCATCATGCATTTTGATTTTAACATTGCCAACACCGATGACATCGCATTCAACATTGTTCCCCAACCGCACTTTACCATTATCCATGCATTGATAAGTAGTAAACCATTTCTATTTGGTGTAGCATGAAAAAACAATCATACTTCATAATCCATCCATCAAACGATGAATAATTAGTGACAGAAAAGACATAATCGGCATTATCTGCTACAGCTGCAACATTATCTACAGAATCAACTATAATTTCCTTACCCTTCTCATTCTTCAGCTTAAGGCAATTCCTTCTAAGATGCCCCATCTTGCCACAACTCCAACAAACAACATCACTAGTCCTAGATTGACTACGCTTGTTTATATTAGTACTACTCTTACCCACACGTGTCCTAAATCTTCCTCTATTTTCACCTACTAAAGTAGTAGATATAGGTTCGCCAGATTCTCTTCTACGAATGCCCTTGCTCAGAATCAAATCTTGAACCCCATCAAATGTCAAACTTGTTGACCCAGAGGAATTACTAATAGCAGTAACAGTAGTATTTCAACTATCAGGCAATGAAGATAATAGAATCAAAACACGTACCTCATCTTCAAAGTCAATCTCAACTGAACTCAATTGACTAAGAATCACATTGAATTCATTGATATGATTTGCAACTGATGCACCTTCGCTCATCTTCAAATTAAATAGACGTCGCATCAAATAGATCTTGTTGATCGCAGAGGGCTTCTGGTACATATCTAATAGGGCTTGCATCAAATCAGCATTAGTCTTCTCCTTCAAGATGTTAAACGCAACGTTACGAGCCAACGTCAGCCGAATAACACCCATAACTCGTCTATCCAGCAAATCCTAATCAGCTTGCTTCATCAATTTCTCCCTAGATAAAGGCAAGTGCAGTTTCATCTAGTAAAGATAGGCCTTGTTTGGTTCAGCATTTGGAATGCTCATTTGGGCTCTAAAGTCCCTTGGCCAAAAGCAAAGGTGTTTGATTCGTTTTTTGCGAGATTTTGGCGAGATGCAATTGCATCTCCAAGTGACTCTAAGGGCCTTTAACCCAATGCAGCTCTTGAGGTCCTTTGGAAAGTTGCATCTTCGGAATGCAACTTCCGGTATTGTTCATCTCTCCGGTGGAGGAGCCGATCGACCGCCTAAATAAAAATAAAATAAAAATAAATATGTTTATATAAAATAAATATGTTTATATTTTATATAAAAATATAAACATATATTTTACGTTTATTTTTTTATATAAAAAATATAAACATATCTATTTTTTATATTTTATGTTTAATAAATATATATTTATAAAAAAATAAATATATATATATATTATAGATATAAACATATCTATTTTTTTATATATTTTATGTTTAATAAATATATTTTATATTTTATATTTTTATATTTTTATTCAGGCGGTTTGGCCGCCGGATTCGGCGGTCCGGTGGTCGAACTTCAAAAAAAAAATATAAACATATTTTTGCTTTTTTAATTTAATAAAAGTTAATTACAAATGCAAATTTTACCAAACGGTATTTTGGCCAAAGTTGTTTCTCAATGCAAATTTTACCAAACAACATTTGCATTTCGGAAAACCCCTTTCACCCAAAGGTATTTGCATTTCTGCAAATGCATTCCCCAAAAGCCGAACCAAACGGGCCCATAATCTTCAACTTGCATCTTCCAGAAACCAAAATCCTTCCTATCAAATCTGTCGATTCTCACTTTTACTTCTTCTATCACCATCGATTCGCTTTAACTTAGCCAAACCTGGCTCTGATACCACTTGTTGCGATAATAACGAGCGATCGAACAATAATATAGACAATAGAAGAAAATAAATCGAACACCAAATTTACGTGGTTCAATCATAAAGATCTATATCTATGGGAAGAGCATCGCGATGAATTTCACTATAGATCAAGCGATACAAGGAAATTACACACTCTCGGTATTTTCTAAGCCTCAATCACATCCAATAACACACGCAGTATTTAGCCTCGAAATTCCTCAAGAAATAATCTCTCAATCTCACGAAGGAATTACGCGCAAATCTTATTACAAGATTTAATTGGCTTGAACACTAAATCTTTCTTGGATGTAATTCACGAACAATAACGACAAAGAGAATCCCTCCCAAGCACTCGATGACAAGACATCACTTCAAGAACACTTCTTCATGATCAATACTCTTTCATCCACGGCCAAAACATATCTCTGTATATTTTATACAAAATCCAAATCTAAGTGAAAGTTGGACTTTTCTATTTTAGTGGCCAAATTCTCCAAGGCGGATTCAAATTTTGGGAAGTTGATTTTGCAACTGATATAAAAAGAGGAGAGAATGAGAGGGATTTTATAATTTTTGATCATGTGTAGGTGACTATAAAAATGAGGTATCCACCTATCATCATCCGAAGATAATAGATAGCCCATGGAAATAGAGGTGGAGACAAGTATATGTGTGCAAATGATTCATATGTTCGATCAATTCTTCGTGCACTTAAAGTATCACCACTGTCCCATATCACTGAACTTCGGTCTTCATTGATTCTCTCTCCAACATATTCTTCTTGTCTGCATTTTTTCTTCCTTCTATATTCTTCTCTCTCTCTCTCTCTCTCTCTCTCTCTCTCTCTCTCTCTCTCTCTCTCTCTCGTTGAAAATTTTTAATTGTTTTAATTGGTATAGATATGACTAGCAACTCAAAAGACCTACTCCTATGACTGGCAAAACTAAATCCTATGAATAGTAACCATAAAAACACATATACAAACTCCAGTCAGAGTTGATAGAGCCCAAAAGGTCCCTTGTTGACCATTCTCCCCCTACAAGTTGGTAGTCGTAGAACATGAAAAAAGAATAGAAGGTATGGTGCGAGCAAATCATAGCTCATTAAGCACTACAAATGCAAATTAGAGCTACCTTTATATATAACACACATTTACTCATATCTCATACATAGTGTACATAAGGCAAGCAAAATATGAGTTCATATCATTTCATTGTAACTTTGCATGTACAAGAAATACTTGTTTAATCAACAATATCAAAACAAATATAGTGGTTCAATCCATCGATCAATTTGGTGCTGATTGTTAGATCCCTAGCCACAAATAATTTCCCTTGACAAAGTCTACCAAGCTTTCTCTTGTAGCAATTTTCTTTACCTATATTGGCCATCAATGGCCTAAGCAAGTGCCTTGAGCATGTCTTAATTTTCCAAAGAATGTTCTCAAAATCATAGATACTTTCTTAAAAGCTTATTTTGACTTTTCACAACCAAAATTTTATATGAATAAAAGCACGAAAGTACCTATGTTAGTTTCAAAATTGACCATACATCATTAGTTAACTCGTTATCTAGTTAGTTGCACATGCATGTACATCAGAATGAGGACTCATGCATAATTTGCCACACCATAGCATGTAATGCTCAAGGCACACGAAATCATGTTGGGATGTAAAATGATGCGAAATTTTTTTCGATTACATCTTCGAAAAAATCAACATTGCATTCAATATATTAGAAAGTTATTTGATAATTGCATTTTGAGCATTCAACTAAAATTTGTGGTATAGAAAAGGCATTCTCGAGGTGTTAAACCTTCCCCACACGTAACCGAACTTAGGGACCACAGGTTTTTTTGGTGTCTCATGAAATTACTGTTTTGTTCACATGTGCACCTACGTCTCCCTTCATCCTAGATTTTAAAAGGAATGGTTGATATTAAATCCATTACAATGTTGTTAGTCCAAAATCCCTGATTTTCAGATTTTCGATTTTTCCCATTGAAACGCTTTAGCGTTTCACCTTTTCTTCTGACCACGGGCTAGCCAATAGGGAGGCTCTACAACAAAGACTCATTTCTTTCATAGAAAGGGGAAAATTTCAAATCATCCCCTCATTTTATTAAATAAATGACTGAAATTGACCATGTCCAAATAAAGGTTTAAAATATCATCATTGTCTCAAATAAGATATGAAGGTAGAATTTGTTTCAAATAAGGATTTGAAGTAGTTATATCAATTTTAAATAAGTGCATGACTTTCCAGTTGGTCGAGGATATTTTCGTCCTTTATATTTTTTTGAATTTTTTTCCTTTCTTTTTCAGGTTTTCTCTTCTTCTTCACTGATGGGTAGTCCTAGCTATTGGTGATGTCCAAAGAGAGCGGAGCAAGGGTTGTCCTCGCTAGTCACATGCGAGGGTTGGCCTCGCTTGGGCAAGGCAACCCTTGTCCTAGGTGAGGTCGTCCTCATTGGCCATAGGCGAGACCGGCTCTTACCAAATATGGGTGAGGGTTGCCTTATCAGCACCAGTGAGGAATGGCCTTGCCTCGACGAGTCGACTCTCGCCCTCGAAAGTTACAGGTCAGGTTGATCCTTGCCAAATCTAGGCAAGGGTCACCTTGCTGGCAACCAGTGAGGGTTGTGGCCCTTGCCTGGTGGCCGACAAGGTCACTGAGCCCTTGTCGGCCAAAAAAACAAGGAAGAGAAAAGAGAAAAGGAAAATAATAATTTAAAGTCATAATAAAGATCGAGCTAGTGGAAACATTGGATAAGAAGGTAGGAAAACTTGTTCCGGTACAAAAGGAAAACCTTTTCGTGGCTCTTTTTCAGCCGTCATTTCAAAACTGAAGTGGAGCAAAACCGTGCAACAAGTGAAAATTGGAGACATCGAAAAGAAAGACCTAATCAATGCAAAACTCTTTCATTGGTTCTTATTTCTCGTCTAGTGTCCTTCGCTTTCTGTTTCTTACGAAAATGCTTGTTCGTTGTTTCCAATTCTCACATGTCGACTCAGCAATGAGCCAGTTTGCCAACAATTTCAGCTTTTTATAAGAGATAGTTATCTTAGTAGAAAGCCAGGACCAAAAAGGAGTTCTGGGCGAATGCGCTAAAGCATGTTCCATCCTTTTTCGAAGAGATAGCATTTCTACCGCGCCCAGATACTTAGGTGACATGCTTTTATGGTTTAATCGAAGAAATTGACTCCACAAATGCTACATCATCCATTTCTTCTATTTCTGAAAAGATTATCTTGTAACAAATATGCTTAACTTTGGAGAAGATATGTGTATAATTTTTGTTTTCTACATTGATCCGTTCCATATGACACGAAGGGAACATGTCATTCACGCTACGTGGTCCAATCCGAAATTTCTAAATCACTTTGACACGAAGACAAAAACTTTTACTTTGCACAACATCTAATTCTAATATCTTTCTGTGTGTGAACGCATCCATTAAAATATATAGAACGTTATCATCATAAAATATGGGGTGATTGTTGAGAAAATTTCTTGTTTATTTTGAAGGTTACATAATATTCTACAAGAATTAGTATGTATATTTGAGTGTGTAGAAGATAAATTTTTTACATCCGCTAGTTCATACGCCGATAGTGTTAACAAAAGAGCATCTATGTTAGTGGTAAGCTTCCTTGCTCTACAAATGGTGGACAAGATGCTAAGTGGAAAGTATTTGAGTTGAAGGACCTTTGGACTTTGGTAAACAAATGAGGGAGATGGGACCAACAAGGTGTTTGGATGAATTAAATAGAAGGAGAATAACTTGGATAACATGAGTGCATCAATATGAAAGTTGAAAGTGAAGGGTGGCCGACTGTATGAAGAGATTTTGAGATTACCTATTTGGTCAATCGGGGAATTATGTGATAAATTTGATAGCTCCATCACTTTTTTCTATTTTTTCTTATATTAACAAGTGTTGCGATTGGATTTTTAGACATATTTTATATATAAAAAATTGTTAATATCACGAATAATCATAAACCGGTACACCAGTGACAAATTTTTCCAAAATAGTACACTTGTAACAAGTTTACCCTCAATTAGTTTACGTTAAATTACTAAGTTAAATGACATGTAACAATTGAAGTGTGTACAAGTTTGGGAGTTTTATCCTCTGTTTATCACGTGTGTATTGGTTTGTAATTTTTTGTAGTATTAATTTAATTTGACGGAAACTAATGAAGGGTAAATTTGTTACAAATGTACCACAATTTGAGATTTTTTGTGGTTGAAAAATTAGTTTTTGGTAAATTTGTTATATGTGTACTAGTTTGGATTTTATAAGTCAAGAAATTAGTTTAACATAAATTTGTCGCAATTATACAGTTTGAAGATTTTCGTGGTGTACCTTATAATGAAAGAAGTTCCAATATTAAAATGCCGATTACTCATCTAGCATAGAATTTAGTACATTGTCATAATATTCTAAATTTAGTTATCTAACAATTACTAGGAAATGACTCGCTATTCTTTTTATAAAAAAACAAATGGGGTGAAGAATAAATATATAGTGCTTAGACCGTCCTAGTAGATATGTGGCATGTAGATAATCATTGAACGGACTAAGGAAAAAAAGAGCCGGGATCTGACCATCTACATGTTTATGCCTCACAAGTTTGGGCAAGCTAAGATTGTTTGTGTCCGGAAAATTTGT
Source organism: Eucalyptus microcorys (assembly GCA_014182515.1). Taxonomy (NCBI): domain Eukaryota; kingdom Viridiplantae; phylum Streptophyta; class Magnoliopsida; order Myrtales; family Myrtaceae; genus Eucalyptus; species Eucalyptus microcorys. The sequence continues at coordinate 27,267,357 of CM024572.1, forward strand.
ATCAGGAATGAACCAACCGTGGCTAGTCTACTAGCTGAACTCTCAATAAAGCTCCGGTGGAATGTTCATTTTGTCTCGGAGTTACTCGACGTAATCGGTGATCCGAAAGCAAGAGGTTGACGATCCAGTCACTACTATCACAACGAGGTGTTGGAGTTTCAAAAATTCATCCTCATAAAACCAAGCCTTGGAGTAGTAGTTCATACGACTAGCACCACCGCGAATCAGCTTAGAATTATTTCAGTAATTACTTGCGATCCGTCATATCACTTTGTGAAATAGCTTTTACATGTATTGTTTTGTTCTTGTATGGATAAGTGCGTGCACGTGTTTTGTAATTCTCCTCGTGCGGTGTGCTCGTGAGACCACCAACCTTATGGCTCTTTCCCTAATCATTCCCTTCACGGGATGTACCATGGACACACGATCATTCAAAGTGGAATTTCATGTGACGCACAATTCATCGTCCTCTCGCAATCACGACGTTTTGAATTTTAGCGCATGCGCTACCCTAATCAGAGACATGGTTTCTAAGGGAGCTCCGGACAGAACTATAAAATAAAACCTCCGGACGGAGCCAAGCATATCTCCGCCGCCAAAGAAGAAGCAAAGCCACAAGAGATCGAAGGGAGAGAAGATGCCTTGCCTTTACATCTCCACCAACGTGTGCCTCGACGGGGTAGACACCAACCCTCTCGTCGCGGAAGCCACCAAAGCTTGCGCTTCAATCATAGGCAAACTCGAAAATGTATGCTCTCTCTACTTTACGGCGTACGCTGTCACTATTAGTGCAACGAAAAATGTTCTGCAAGCGGCTTATCCATTATATTAAGGGGTTGTGACTACTAGCACTGCCAAATTACTACTGGGTGTTTCACTTTTGACTATTGCTATAAAGATAAGCAATGCTAAGTACACTAAATCTGATCTGCAAAAATCATTATACTAATTGATTTGTTGAATTGAAAGTGGGCGTCTAAATACATCATCATATCATGTCAAACACCCAGTAGTAATTTGTCACGTATCTTAACGTATCGATTTTATCTAGTGTTGCACCAAAGCCCGGCAATGACCTAATTATGTATATGTATTCAGCAAATTGGAGTTGAAAATGACTTACTTGTTCAAATATCCACTTGCATCAATTATCTCACTTGGAAAGCTAATTTTGTAGATCGATATTTAAGGGCCCACATGACGAAATTTCTGTTTTTTCTATTTCTTTGTTTTTTTGTTCTCTAGAACAAGGTCGAAACAGAAATCTATTTAATAACTCAATTTCATTTTTCTATTTTTGGAATGGATTTCTATTCCAGAAATAATTTGGAGCAGAAATCATAAACTAAAATTTTTAGCTTTTCTATTTCTGGAACAAAAGTAAAAAATGAAAACTCTTCTTATCATTTACTTTCATCACCATCCACCGCCCTTAGAAATTGAAATTTTATTCTGTTATTAAACAAATTTATATTCCAAGAAAAAAAAATTTGAGTGGTTATCAAACACGTTTCTTTATTCAGAAACTCATTCAGAGAATAAAAATTGAGGAATCAATTTCTGGCTAGAAATTGATTTCTGTTCTAGAAATTTTGTCATGCGCGCCCTAATATACCTATAATTGCTCTCTATATGTTTTTCTCATTGTGAAGGGATATAAATCATTGTGTAAAGCTTTGACGGCATGCATGCTGTAGTACATAATGGTGATACTCAAGGGATCGTTGGACATTACGCTCGCGCGGGCAACAGAGAACCAGCTGCATACGGTGAAATCGTATCCATTGGTGGCATAAACTCCCAAGTGAAGAAGAGGCTGATCGATTCAGTCGCCAGCATCCTCCAGACCAATCTATCCATTCCAAGGACTCGTTTCTTCCTCAAAGTCTACGACACCACAGCGGGACGTGTTCCTTCCAAGCTGTGAAATCTTGTAAGGAAATTGCAGCCACATGTATCACTTGGATCGTGCAGTATGTCGGAACTATCAAGACTGGTAGAGATGCACTAAGCTCTTGATGAAGGAGCATTAACTATTGGGGCACCACTCTCCTCATTTGTCACAAACCCAAATAAGAAGTGCTGAGTTGTGTTCATTCATCATCTCTGCATTTGAAGTTTTATCGTTGTTAGTCAATCAAATTAATGAGGTCTACCATATGATGATTTAGTTTAATGTTATGGAAATGTGATTGGGATATGTATCTTGAGAATATTAAACTTTAACTCCTTCCTACATAAGCAATTGATTTTAATAGCACGGAGAGGGACTCGATGAAACCCTAGTAGGGTTTGAAGATGGGTTTTCTCAGGCTTCCAATTTTAAAACCCTTTTTAAGCTAATACAAGATCGGATAAGGGCACCACGATAAGTCAACCCAATCTGACTCCTCTTCCTATGTGGAATGAAAGTCGGAGATTACCTTTAGCAGGCGTACTAAAAGAAGAGAGTATTAGAACATATGTCCCAAGCATGAATTTGTAAATAAAAGCTAATCCAAATCGAAGTGTGTGGAAGTCTGGTCCACATCGGCGGACATTGAGATATGCTTTGAAAATGGGCTTTTTCAGACTTCCAATTTTAATGCCCTTTTCAAGCCTGTGACTAGGGTTGGGATGCTCGGCCTGCAATGTTCGGTCTAGGCTACTTTTACAGGAGAAGCTTAGGCAGCGCATGACAACGTTTCTGTTCCTCAGAATTTCTGTTCTTTTGTTCTCCGAAACAAAAAAAGAACAGAAATCCGTTTGATAACGCCAAGTTGTTTTTCTGTTCTCGGGAATAGAAAGTTAGCCCAGGAATAGATTTGGAGCAAAAACGAGAAGCAAAAAAAAGTTGCTTCTTATTCCCGGGAACAATTTTTAGAAATAAGCTAATTTTCATTTTTCTTTTTCTTTTATTTCTCTCTCTTGCCGCAGCCACCTCCAACCGCTTGGAACCACCGCCGGCCGCCACCATCGCCGGTCGCCGGCCGCCACCGATCGCCAGTCGCCGGCCGCCACCACATATCTCCAAGGGATCCAAAGAAGCCAATATGAGACCGAGCAAACCGAACTAAATAATAGTTCAGGAGGCACATATCTATAAGTCGCCTCCCGAGGCACACAGCGACCCACCATCTTCCGAAGTGCATGCTTACAAGCTGCCTTCACCTCCTGGGGCGCACCTTTGTAGGTCGCCTTCCAAGACGAAATTTCTGAGGGGGTACCTTCACACGTCCCCATGTAAACTGGATATCAACTATTTAATGGACAACAAATTCTCGTAATGTCAGCACCAAATCATATTCTATTAAAGATTTATGTAGAAGAACGATAATGGATGAAGGGCGGCAATGCATCTCCAATTGATGACTCGGTATGACAAAAAAAAAATTTAGAGCACTAACTCAAAGAGAAATAAATTAAAACAAAATGTCCGAACTTGTGTGACATCCTGATTTTCAGATTCTCTTTTCAATTGAATAAGTTGGATTTTTCATCAACATGCCTATAGTTCTATTCTCTGAGCTGATCACTCACGAGATAACTAGTCTATCTGGTGAAAGCCATTAAGGGATTTTAACGCAATAGACTTGAGAATTCGACCATAAATTGACTGCTCGGCCGTGCTAATTTGCAAGGGACATTACGGCACCGTTAAAATCGATCAAACACCGGGGATAGGTCGTTTCGATAGAGGCATGTGATTAGTGTGTGGGTGATTCCACCTAATTACAAAATTCTCGTCGAATGGCAGTAGACCGATTTTTCTGTCATTTTTGTACCATGTGCCTGTATTTGAAATTTCGAGATTTTCACAACAATCGAGAGACGCCAATAAGTCAAAGATGTACAAAGTGGCTCGAAAATAATCGATCATGAGTCAATTGCACTAAAAAATCCTAAAAGCTACCCGGTAGGCTAGATCACGCTAAACTCACGCCCGATTAAAATTAACCGCGAATTTAAACCCAATTTTTAGAAATTCAAAGTCTTGTCATGTCACGATTCATTTTAGAAACGTCTACTCATCCTCCGAAGATTTTTCTGCAAACCCGAGATTTCGGCAAAAAATTCAAAGTAAGGTTATTTTGGATCGGGAAAATTATAGTGCCATTTTTTGTCACATTTTTGGACGTCAATTGGTTCAATTGACGAGGAAAATCATGAGATAGATAATGGCACCTTGGCTGAATTTATGGGGGTCAAATTGAGTCCAATTGGAGGGGAATTGAATGAAATTGAAGAGGTAAATGTCCAAATTCGTAGCTAGGGGTGCTGCAACATTTTGGACCCATTGTGAAGCTTGTTTGGGAAGCCATAGAGGGACAAAGGGCTGAGGATGACAGCCAAGAGTGGTGAGGGCAAGAACTCAAGTGTTTAGATATTTTGGTGGCCCCCTCCTCTTGCAGCAGCCATCTTCTTCTCCTTTGGACTATTTTCTCCATTAGTGTTGTCTTTGAGAGCTTGAGAGAACAAGAGGAGAGCCCCTAGCCAGCCGTCGATTGCCCTTAGCCGCCACGCACGCTCGTCCGAGCCCCCTACCACCCGTTGAGCGCCGTCACCGCCACTACACGCCGCACCGTCGCCCGCGAGCCTAGCCGCTGTCTCAAGCCTCTGTCCAACCTTCGAAGCCACCGTTCATCACCGTTCAGCCATTGCAGTCGACCGCCTGGTCCCGCCGATGCAGCCCGCTGCCCGTGTGGCCGTTTCTAGCCCCTTGGTCCCCTTCGATCCAGCCTAGCAGCCCAAAAGCAAAACCGAACTCTCGGCCTAGCCGAGAGCTTCGGGAGGCTATTCTGGCCGGTCCGACTCCGCTTGGTGTCATCGCAGGGCTTGTTTATCGCTCGCCTCCGCGTCACCGTCGCCGTGGACTCACCGGCCCATTAAACCGGTGAGTTTACTTGCTAAACTCTTCTTATGGAGTTAATTATGCTTAAATGATGATTAGTTTATGTTAATTAGGGATTAGGTGGTTAATTAGTTTATATTAGTGATTTAATTGTTTAATTATACATGTTAGGTGGTTATATTAAATTAATTAAGGGCTAGATAGAATGTACTATTTATCTAGATAGGTGCATAAATTTTTTAGGCCCGTCTAGGTAGTTAAATTAGCATTTCCGGCCTAAGTTAGTATTTATTGTATTTAATTTGCATTATTTAATTAATTTTGTAATTTATTTAATTATTTATTATTTTCCGAAAATTATACCGGGATAGCCGGTGATCGGAATTTCATGCTGATTGCAAAGTGGTGTGCTTAGTTTATGCAATTGAGTGTTAATTTGTGCAAATTTAGTGGTAATTGGAATTTTGGTTATTTATTCCAAAATTGTGAAATTTTGACATTTAATTAGAAAATCCCGAGTGTCGGGTTTTGACACCGAAAATGGTTTTAAATACTATATCAAACAGTGAGATTTTAAAATGAAGGATATCAATTTTTCTAGTTCAGATTGGTTGTGTACTCACACACAATTATTTTTACCGTGTGTTTTTAATACAAAGAAAACATGCAAAATCATTATTTTAATTGAGACATTTGAGTGCAAAGCACAATATCCTTGGCCGGGATTGATTGATCGTGTGATGGCTAAGTGAACCCATCCCCGATGTGCATCGGTAGGATGTTGCCCCTATATGGGATGCCCAGGATAACGGATGCCAGTCGCAGTAAATTTTGGATCGATGCTCCTTCGGGAATGTTATACCCGATGTGCGTCGATGGATGTTGCTGTGCTCAAAAGAGTGAGATGAAACCTAGCTACGCCAGAAGACCGATGTGCGTCGGTAGATCATGCTTATGCGAGCAATAATCGAATTGGAACATGTGATTGATTGAAATTGACGCGCCGGATTATGAGACAAAATTGTGTGGCACAGTATGGGATGTGTCATAACGATTTGGTCTTATAATCAAGTCCCCCGGATCGATTGTATCGATTGTATCAATTGTATTGATTGAATTGATCGATTGTATTGATTGGAGTGATTGATTAAGTATACGAATTGTACTGACATATAGGAGGGAACTGAGGCGAGGTAAGTCCTCTTTTTGTATGTATAGACTGTCGTTAGGAGTATTTCCTTCCTAGTCGAAGTTTAAGGGTTGAACTTACTGAGACATTGTCTCACCCCGTCGTGGGCTCATTCCTTTCAAGTCTTTAGATGGCGGTTCCTCGGGAACGTTTTGGTCAACCGTGGGCTATACTGAGCAGGGTATAGACGTCCCTGTCCCTGGTAGTCATTGGGTCTACGAGTTGGTCGTGACCATCGTCTGGGTCGATGAGGGCCTACATGAGAGGGTATCTCATCGATTCAGGGCATGGTTCCTCCATGGACTCAATGGATATAGAGTGGGTCCCCGCCAGGGTTTTGGGATCCCTGTTGTGGTAGTTGACGCCGCTTTTGGCGAGGGTGCAGCTGACCCTCCTGATGGTGCTATGGAGGACCCTGAAAGTGCTAGTATGAACACCTAGAGGGGGTGAATAAGTGTAAAAACAGATTCTGCAAAATACAGTGAAAATCTTTACTTTTAACCTAAGTCTGAATAACAACAGACTTTTGAAATTGAGTCTAAAGAGCAGCAAACTTTGAGCGAGATTAGACTTTAGCAGTTAAATAGAACTACGAACGAAATAAAGGAATATAGGGAAAGAGAATAAGAACACAAGGTTTATAGTGGTTTGGCTTAATCCAAGTCTACGTCCACTCTCCCACGCTAACAGCCTTCTTGGCTGAATTCCACTATGCAATTAACAAGAGATTACAACTTTGAGTGCAAACACTTAGTAGATCACACTATCTCACTAAGTCACTCTTTTGGTATTTCTCTCACGATCACAAATGTTTAAGCTCACCAAAAACAAGTGTATGATCGAAGGTCGCTCAGACTTTGGAATTATAAATTCTACACTCCGTCTCTTACTTGCTCATTGATCCTTCATCTCCTTAAATACTCATCCACTTCCAAACTAGCCGTTGGACAATATCTTGAGGATCGTCTTCCAATCTACCCGTTGGACAGCTTTGTATCTAGAAGATTTGGTAGCCGTTGAGTGACAAAAGTAGAATCCCAAATTGATTCCGATCGCCCATACAAACAGAATCTTGATTTCCATAAGTAAAGCTTCTTCGTATAGAAAGTTCTTGTCTTCAAGATCCAATTGTCAATCAATTAGATTGAGTCAATCAAATCAATCTTGATGTAGAATCCAAACCAGATCACTAGCCATTATATGATTGGGGCTTGTGTTACGATATGTCTCGTTCCGGATGTAAAGTTTGAGAGCGATAGACTTTACAATCTGAGTTTGAACATATTTTGCTTCTGAACAGATTTAGCTTTAAGGTCTGAACACAATCTGAATAAGTTCAGTTTCAGCATAGAGTCTGTCTTCTGGTTCAGCTTCAGCATAAAGTCTGTCTTCTGGTTCTTCATTCACGTTCAGTCTGGAATTTATCAGAGTGAGCAAACTCCTAATGTAGAACAGACTTTGACACTAAATCTGGCAGTCTTGAGACTTTGACACAGAAGTCTGGAAATCTTCAAAATATACTTTGGACATGTGTTTCATTCAGTCTTCTGGCCGTTTTCAGACTTTGACAATATCCTTTACATGTTCTATCATTTGCATGGTCTATTACTTAACCATTAAACACATTAGTAGCATTTGATTTATTTTGTCATCTTCAAAACATCATAAGGGATTTCCCTAACAGACCCAGTGCTCCCAGTGCTTGTGGAGTCCGAAGGATCGGTGATCGTGTCCGATTAATGGGTCATATGACAGTTTTCTTTTGAGGACCGATCTTTTTGGTAGACAGACTAGTTTTGTATATAAACCTAGTTTGTTTATAAAAACGTGTTTTGGTTGTGAATGTGTTATCCTGCTTTTCTATCCCATGATGTTTGTTGTCAAGGAATTTGTTTATTCACTTCCACATGTACAATAAAATAAATGGGTCAGCGACGTGTCCTGAGACATTGCAGTTTCATCGACCACCAAGGGATGTGCAAGCGCTCAGAGCTCCGGGGCGTGACAACTTTACTGTATAGGTTTGACATAATTCTTTCGATTGGTACTCAGTTCTTACGAAGAATAAGAATGAACTATTTTACTTCCATTATACATATAGATTGACCATCTAAATCCAGGACTCAGGTTTTTATCCCAAACGTGTGTCACAATAAGCACTAAATTACTCTTATAACCAGTTTTCCAGATAGAACTGTTTTGAACCTTGAAACAAACTAGCAAACATTTAAATTTAAATGTCACGTAGTTTGAGTCTACCTCTTAGTACTGCCATGAAAAAGAAGAAGAAAAAGACACTGACTCTGACGATTCCATTACATAGTACTAGACAATCAAAAAGCAAACTTTACACATCCTATTATCTCATCGTTCGAATGGCAACACACCTTACACAAGCTTCCACATCAGCTAAGAGCTCCACAGCGCGATAATAGCATCCTTCAACAAGGCCACAATCCTCAAATCCACTCGACTTGCTTAGATTCACCAATCCATCCAAAGCAACTTCCCTAACACATGGATACCGATCCTTCGTGAACCCTAAGAACACAATCACCAACAGCCAAACCTCTCAGCGTTTCGAAGGAGACATTGCCGCACAGACACGAAACGATTGAAGCATAGCGAGGTGAAGAAACTATCGAACTGGCCACTCAAGGAAGAAGACAGGGTCTCATTTCGCTATGCTACAAGCACGATGGCGTCGAGAGACTCGGTCACGACACGCACCGATTCGAAGGAGAATAGGCGCGAGCGTATGCGGTCGAAGATGACATGCAAGAGGCCAGGGCGGCGGGAGGCGAGCTCGAAGAGGAGCTTGAGAGCAAGAAGTAGCAGGAGGGAGCCACGACCATGCTTGAGATGGCGACTTAGGGCTTCGAAGATGGAGGTGATCAAGGAGATGGGAGTCGAAGGGTTAATGACGACAGATCTTAGGGAAGCGATATTGTGGTGCGTGAGAGGAATACTGGCGAAACTTGTTATGGGGTCCACAGAGCATTCGCCAGAGCTGGCCAACGGCGGTTCCATTGGAGTTGGGAGGTGATGCTTGCTTGCTTTTTGCTCTGCAACTAGGAAGAAGGAGGAGGAAGAAGAACGGCGGGAACCCAAAGGGCTTTTCGTGGGCCAGAATTAAATGCGAGCTCTCTGGGCCAATGATTCGGCCCGATTCGGTAAATGGATAGGCAGATCCTTTTCTTGTCGGGTTGAACTGGCCCTTTAGAACGAGCCCCACAATAAATCAAAAAGGAAAAAAAAAATGGTATGCTTGTATCACTAAAAATAATTACTCATTGAAAAATATTTCCATTGTCAACAATAATTTATATTTATTTTATTTTTATAAGTGATATAAATGATCATTTTTAGAAAAATATTTTCAAATCATTACTATAATGTGAAATAAACAGAGCAAAAATTCATTTTGGAATTTTGAGGTGAATATCGGTGGTTTTTTGGTCGAGTAGTGAATACTAGATACACGATGTCTTCACCCTAAGCCAATTAGGTTATCAACACATGTTCTGCCAGCAAGAATGATCCCTTCTAACCCTAATTGCACGTTTCATTTGGAGGTGCCAAATTGCGAAATGGGTTTAATCCGTTCGTGATGAATTGACCTGACTCATTTACTTGGTTTTTTTATAGCAATGAAAAGATGGCTAGTGAGTTTTTCCACAATGTAAAATGTGAAGAAGTAACATTCTCAATTTAACAAAGATTAGTGGATTCCGCCTTTATTGTTAAGATATGGTTCATACTCCCCATCAAAACACCTGATAACTCTATAAAAATAGAGTTATTTTACCTATCTTAGGCAACAATTAATGCAATATCTTAGAGAAAATATTTGGATTTCCTTCTGATTATTTGAATTTTCCTTATTTATGCAGAATAATGAGATATGGAAAGGATAAGGAAAAGAATGGCAAATATCAGGAATTCAAATATAAAAAAAGCAGTGGAAGATGGATATCAAATCAGGAAATTCTTGATTTTGTTCCCTAAAGTTATCTGCAAGCGTTGGGAGATAGATATCTTGGATATATCCTATAAATAGGAGAGCCAGAGAGAGCAGCGAGTTTTTTTAGCTAGGTTTTAGTTAGATCATTTTTTATTGTTCTGAGAGTTTTTCAAGTATTTTGAAAAGAAGACAAAAGTGTTGACAGAATTCTTGTTCTTTGATTCAAGATGCTGGGTTTGATTTTGTATTTTTATTTTTTCATCTACTATGTTCTAATTTTCTTTTGTTAGGGCTATGATGTAGCATAACCATGATGATGTGAATTTCATGATTTTTATGGTTTACAATTGATTTCATTCATGTGAGTTATATGTTATTGTGCGTAATGCTTTTGAGTGACTGGCCACCACTTGAATGATCTGATGTGCATGTTTGAGACTGAGAAGTGATAATATGCAATTGCTCATTATAATATATAACCATGAATTAAACGTGGATAGAGATATACCGCGTTATTTGTGTAGCTTTCGGTGATAAGGTGATCCAAAAGACTCATTGTAAGCCGGGAATATTCATAGTTTTTAATGCACTTATGTTTATTTTAATTCACATAGAGATATAGTGGATTGATAAACTGAGTAGGTTTGCTATACCTAGAGATAGGATAGTAAATATGTTTGGAAATTCCGCTATCACATGTTTGATATCGTTCTTGTACCCACAATAATCTGAAATTCATATCTAGTGGTTATGGTGAAATCGGATGCTCTAACATATTTATCTGATTGATTTTACTGCATTTAGTCTTCAAATTTTGTTTTTTATTTATTCTTAATTATATTTTGATTTGTTAGATAAATTTTAGAATTAGTCTATTTTAGTATTTAATTGGTTTATTAATCAGCGATCTCCGTGGGACGATACTTTTTCTCATCATTATATTACTTGTTCGACATGTGCACTTGCGTTTAGAATTTTACGAACAACACCCTACGACTCTAGAGGTTGAGTTTATATTTTATTGGTAGTTTGGGCTCATGAATAGTTACTTATATATATTTTGTAATTGTGTGATGTAATAGAGAGGTGCGGGATGTTAATTATAGTAGAACTCTCAATTAGACGTAATCCTAGTCTAAAGGTGAACTAAGATAAAACCTTGTGTCTTAAATTCTCTATTTATTTTTTTACTCTTTCTTTTTTTGTGATTGTGTGACGAATCCCAACATTTATAATTGCCGCATTAAACCAGGTTAGGGAAGGGTGTTCTAGTATTGTGTTTTGACTATAAAAGAAGAAGCCAATCATCATTGACAAGCAGTTCACTTTGATTAAATACATGATCTACGTACTCCTTTTGTAGGAATGACTAATGTATCCTAAGCTTATTCTTTATGAAGAAGATTTTTTCTTTGTGTGGTTAAAGAGTATGTCTGAATCTCGATATTAAGAATGCAAATTCTTCTCATGTTCTTGCATTGCTCATTAGGATTGGTTTTGTTTTTAGCTCGTCATCAATTCATAGTATGTGAGGAGTCGAGTGATGATTACTTAAAAGCTTATCATTTCATGGACCCGATCCAATCTAAACTCTAATCCCCACCGCACCCGATCCAATCCCGCAAGAAAACCTTAATACCTAAGATGGGATAGACCGGATATCATCGTCCTATGCACTAGGACATATAACCATCGCTCTTCTCTCCTCCCCTCTCTCTATCTAGATTCTCCTCCATGTCCGCCAAACTTTGGAGGTGTTGTCCTCTAGCCAGCTAAAGAAGGCTCACCGTGATGTTATGCTCGGCCATGGCAAGGAGCTGGATATCCATTGAGAGAGAGAGAGAGAGAGAGAGAGAGAGAGAGAGAGTCGCCATTAGGGAGCTAGAGCAACAAAGATCGAGGGTCGGGGGGGTGGCGGAGGCTACAGTGGCGGTGCAACTGATGGACAGTGGACTCGAAGATAAAAAGAGGAGAGAGTGGGGGGATTTTATAATTTTTTATCATGTGTGGTTGACCATAAAAATGAGGTATCCACCTATCATCATCCGAGGTACTAGGTAGCCCATGGAAATAGAGGTCGAGACAAGTATATGCGTGCGAATGATTCATATGTTTGATCAATTCTTCGTGCACTTGAAGTATCACCACTGTCCTATGTCACTGAACTTCGGTCTTCATTGATTCTCTCTCCAACATATTATTCTTGTCTGCGTTTTTTCTTCCTTCTATATTCTTCTCTGGAATTTAACCTTGGACTCCACTACTTCTCTCTCTCTCTCTCTCTCTCTCTCTCTCTCTCTCTCTCTCTCTCTCTCTCTCTCTCTCTCTCTCTCTCTCTCTCTCTCTCTCTCTCTCTCTCTCTCAAGTTGAAAAATTTTAATTAGTTTAATTGGTATATCTATGACTAGCAACTCAAAAGACCTACCTAAGCCATGCGACTCCTATGACTAGCAAAACTAAATTCAACAAATAGTGACCATAAAAACACATATACAAACTCCAGTCAGAGTTGATAGAGCCCAAAAAGTCCCTTGTTGACCATTCTCCCCTTACTAGTTGGTAGTTGTAGAACGTGAAAAAGAATAGAAGGTATGGTGTGAGCAAACCATAGCTCATTAAGCACTACAAATGCAAATTAAAGCTACCATTATATATATATATATATATGAGTAATGCATTAAAACACACATTTACTCATATCTCATACATCGTGTACATAAGGCAGTCAAAAGATGAGTTTATATCATTTCATTGTAACTTTGCATCTACAAGAAATACTTGTTTAATCAACAATATCAAAACAAATATAGTGGTTCAATCCATCGATCAATTTAGTGTTGATTGTTAGATCCCTAGCCACACGTAATTTCCCTTAACAAAGTCTACCAAGCTTTCTCTTGTAGCATAGTTCTTTACCTACATCGGCCGTCCTACATCGGCCGTCGATGGCCTAAGCAGGCACCTTGAGCGTGTCTTAATTTTCCAAAGAATGTTCTCAAAATCATAGATACTTTCTTAAAAGCTAATTTTGACTTTTCACAATCAAATATTTTATATGAATGAAAGGACGAAAGTACATATGTTAGTTTCAAAATTGATCATACATCATTAGTCAACTCGTTATCCAGTTAGTTGCACATGCACGTACATCAAAATAAGGGCTCATGCATAATTGGCCACACCATAGCATGTAACGCTCAAGGCACATGAAATCATGTTGGGATGTAAAATGATGCGAAACCTTCTTTCGATTACGTCTTTGAAAAAATCAACATTGCATTCAATATATTAGAAAGTTATTTGATAATTGCATTTTGAGCATTCAACTGAAATTTGTGGTATAGAAAGGGCATTCTCGTGGTGTTAAACCTTCCCCACACATAACCAAACTTAGGGACCACAGGTTTTTGTCTCGTGAAATTACTATTTTGTTCACATGTGCACTTGCGTCTCCCTTCATCCTAGATTTTAAAAGGAATGGTTGATATTGAATCCATTACAATGTTGTTAGTCCAAAACCCTAATTTTCAGATTTTCGATTTTTCCCATTAAAACGCTTTAGCGTTTCACCTTTTCTTCTGACCATGGGCTAGCTGATAGGGAGGCTCTACAACAAAGACTCATTTCTTTCATAGTAATAGGGGGGAAATTTCGAATCATCCCCTCATTTTATTAAATAAAGGACTGAAATTGACCATGTCCAAATAAAGGTTTAAAGTGTCATCATTTTCTCAAATAAGATATTAAAGTGGAATTTGTTTCAATTAAGGATTTGAAGTAGTTATATCAGTTTTAAATAAGTACATGACTTTCCAATTGGTCAGGGTATTTTGTCCTTTACATTTTTTTGAATTTTTTTCCTTTCTTTTTCAAGTTTTTGCTTCTTCTCCACTGATGGGTAGTCCTGGCTATTGGTAATGTCCAAAGAGAGCCAAGCAAGGGTCGCCCTCGCCGGTCACATGCGAGGGTTGGCCTTGCTTGGGCAAGGTGACCCTTGTCCTAGGTGAGGCCGTCCTCGTTGGCCATAGGCGAGACCGGCCTTCACCAAATGTGGGTGAGGGTTGCCTTACCAGCACTAGTGAGGGATGGCCTTGCCTCGACGAGTCGACCCTCACCCTCAAAAGCTACAGGTGAGGTTGACCCTTGCCAAATCTAGGCAAGGGTCACCTTGCTAGCAATCGGCGAGGGTTGCGGCCCTCGCCTAGTGGCCGGCAAGGTCACCGAACCCTCATCGGGGAAAAAAAAAAAGGAAGAAAAGAGAAAAAAGGAAAATAATAATTTAAAATAAAATGGTCTTTTGACGAAAATGCCCTTTTACAAATCAAAATATTACCAGTCAATGACTAGTAAAATTAGACCCTTATTTGAAACTACCATAACTACTTCATTTGATACTTATATGATTATTTCAAACTTATTTGACATAAAGCCCATCTCAAGCTTTTATTTGAAAAAATTATGGCATTTCGGATTTTTATTTGGAATTTTCCCTGTAAAATGTAAACAGTTAATTAACTTGGTATAATTAAACAATAAAAGTTATATTCTTCATATTTTCTTTTTTTATATCTTTTGTTAACTTAGCAATGATCACTTATATATATATTCTCCTAAGTTAGAGTTCAATTCTCACCCAAAAAATTTCTGACTATACGATAGTAGAGACATTTATAATTCAAACCATGACTCGCGCCCTTCAATCTAAGTTCTGGCTCTCTGGTTGTCTGTGATATTTTGCCTACATGAGTCTACAGACCAAACGTACATTGGCACATGATGGCTCTCTCAAAACACCACCGGATAGCTAGTGGAAACACTGGATAAGACTATTATAGGAAAACTAGTTCCCGTGGAAAACTAGTTCCTGTGCAGTGGTGAAACCTTTCCATGGTTCTTTTTTAGCTGTCAATTAGTGGAATGAGAACGTGCACCATGTGAAAACTGGAAACATCGAAAAGAAACACCTAATCATTGCAAAAGTCTTTTAGTGGTTCTTATTTCATGGATGTTTGAGGTGTTCCTATCCTGAGTTCCGATAGGAACATCCCTTAATTCAAATAGACTGATAAGATTCTGTTGTTTATTTTAACATGTCAATACTTATATGTCTCGCCCTCCTAATTTTTCTTTATACAATTTTTCTTTCACGAAAAGATAAAATACTCTCTAGGTTTTTTATGTCTAAAGGTGGCCGAGGTCTGTATATTGTCTCTAATGAAGAAATTTAAAGTCAGAATAAAGATCGAGCTAGTGGAAACATTGGATAAGAAAGTAGGAAAACTTGTTTTGGCGTCGGTTTTTGTATAGTTGGTTCAAGTTAATATATTCTTACCTTTTACCAAAAAAAAAAATTATTCCGCTAAAAGCGGAAAACCTTTTCATGGCTCTTTTTCAGCTGTCATTTCAAAACCGTAGTGGAACAAAACTGTGCGACATGTGAAAATTCGAGACATCGAAAAGAAAGACCTAATCATTGCAAAACTTTTTCATTGATCCTTATTTCTCGTCTAGTGTCCTTCGCTTTCTATTTCTTAGGAAAATGCTTGTTCGTTGTTTCCAATTCTCACATGTGGACACAGCAATGAGCCAGTTTGCCAACAATTTCAGCTTTTTATAAGAGATAGTTATCTTAATAGAAAGCCAGGACCAAAAAGGAGTTCTGGGCAAATGGGCTAAAGCATGTTCCATCCTTTTTCGAAGAGATAGCATTTCTACCGCGCCCAGATACTTAGGTGACATGCTTTTATGGTTTAATCGAAGAAATTGACTCCACAAATGCTACATCATCCATTTCTTCTATTTCTGAAAAGATTATCTTGTAACAAATATGCTTAACTTTGGAGAAGATATGTGTATAATTTTCGTTTTCTACATTGATCCGTTCCATATGACACGAAGGGAACATGTCATTCACGCTACGTGGTCCAATCCGAAATTTATAAATCACTTTGACACAAAGACAAAAACTTTTACTTTGCACGCACATCGATAATTCTAATATCTTTCTGTGTGTGAACGCATTTGCGTATTAAAATATGTAGAACGTTATCATCATAAAATATGAGATGATTGTTGAGAAAACTTCCTGTTTATTTTGAAGGTTACATAATATTCTACAAGAATTAGTATGTATATTTGAGTGTGTAGAAGATAAATTTTTTACATCCGCTAGTTCATACGCCGATAGTGTTAACAAAAGAGCATCTATGTTAGTGGTAAGCTTCCTTGCTCTGCAAATGGTGGACAAGATGCTCAGTGGAAAGTATTTGAGTTGAAGGACCTTTGGACTTTGGTAAACAAATGAGGGAGATGGGACCAACAAGGTGTTTGGATGAATTAAATAGAAGGAGAACGACTTGGATAACATGAGTGCATCAATATGAAAGTCGAAAGTGAAGGGTGGCCGACTATATGAAGAGATTTTGAGATTACCTATTTGGTGAATCAGGGAATTATTATGCGATAAGTTTGATAGCTCCATCACTTTTTTCTTTTTTTTCTTATATTAACAAGTGTTGCGATGGGATTGTTAGACATATTTTATATATAAAAAAATTTTAATATCACGAATAATCATAAACTGGTACACCAATGACAGATTTTTCCATAATAGTACACTTGTGATAAGTTTACCCTCAATTAGTTTACGTTAAATTATTAAGTTAAATGACATGTAACAATTGAAGTATGTACTAGTTTGGGAGTTTTATCCTCTGTTTATCACGTGCGTATTGGTTTGTAATTTTTTGTAGTATTAATTTAATATGACGGAAACTAACAAAAGGTAAATTTGTTACAAATGTACCACAGTTTGAGATTTTTTGTGGTTGAAAAATTAGTTTTTGGTAAATTTGTCGTGTACTGTTTGAATTTTATAGGTCAAGAAATTAGTTTATGATAAATTTGTCACAATTATACAGTTTGAAAGTTTTCATGGTGTTAACCCTATAATGAAAGAAGTTTCAATATTAAAATGCTGATTACTCATCTAGCATAGGATTTAGTATATTGTCATAATATTCTAAATTTTGTTTTCTAACAATTGCTAGGAAATGACTCGCTATTCTTTTTATAAAAAAAACAAATGGGGTGAAGAATAAATATATAGTGCTTAGACTGTCCTAATAGATATGTGGCGTGTAGATAATCACTGAACGGACTAAGGAAAAAAAGAGTCGAGATCTGACCATCTACATGTTTATACCTCACAAGTTCGTGCAAGCTAAGATTGTTTGTCTCTTGAAAATTTGTATCAGGAATGAACCAACCGTGGCTAGTCTACTAGCTGAACTCTTAATAAAGCTCCAGTGAAATGTTCATTTTGTCTCCGAGTTACTCAGCGTAATCGGTGATTCAAAAGCAAGAGGTTGACGATCGAGTCACTACTATCACAACGAGGTGTTGGAGTTTCAAAGATTCATCCTCATAAAACCAAGCCTTGGAGTAGTACTTGATACAACTAGCACCATCACCAATCAGCTTAGAATTATTTTGATAGCCACTTGCGATCCGGCATATCACTTTGCGAATTAACTTTTACATGTATTGTTTTGTTTGGATAAGTGCGTGCACATGCTTTGTACTTTCTCCTCGTGCGGTGTGCTTGCGAGACCACCAACCTTATGGCTCTGTCTCTAATAATTCCCTTCACGGGATGTCCCATGGACACGCGATCATTCAAAGTGGAATTTCATGGTGACGCACTATTCATCATCCTCTCCACTATTCATCGTCCTCTCGCAATCACGACGTTTTGAATTTTAGCGCACGCGCTACCCTAATCAGAGACATGGTTTCTAGGGGAGCTCCGGACAGAACTATAAAAGAAAACCTCCGGACGGAGCCAAGCATATCTCCGCCGCCAAAGAAGAAGCAAAGCCACAAGAGATCGAAGGGAGAGAAGATGCCTTGCCTTTACATCTCTACCAACGTGTGCCTCGACGGGGTAGACACCAACCCTCTCGTCGCGGAAGCCACCAAAGCTTGCGCTTCAATCATAGGCAAACCCGAAAATGTATGCTCTCTCTACTTCACGGCGTACGCTGTCACTATCAGTGCAACGAAAAATGTTTTGCAAGCGGCTTATCCATTATATTAAGGGGTTGTGACTACTCGCACTGACAAATTACTACTGGGTGTTTCACTTTTGACTATTGCTATAAAGATAAGCAATGCTAAGTACACTAAATCTGATCTGCAAAAATCATTATACTAATTGATTTGTTGAATTGAAAGTGGGCGTCTAAATACATCATCATATAATGTCAAACACTCAATAGTAATTTGTCACGTATCTTAACGTATCGATTTTATCTAGTGTTGCAGCAAAGCCCGGCAATGACCTAATTATGCAGATGTATTAAGCAAATTGGTGTTGAAAATGACTTACTTGTTCAAATATCCACTTGCATCAATTATCTCACTTGGAAAGCTAATTTTGTAGATCGATATTTAAGGGTCCATGTGATGAAATTTCTGTTTTTCTATTTCTTTGTTTTTTTGTTCCCTAGAACAGGTTCGAAACAAAAATCCATCTAATAACACAATTTCATTTTTCTATTTTTGGAACGGATTTCTATTCCAGAAATAGTTTGGAGTAAAAATCAGAAACTAAAATTTTTAGCTTTTATATTTCTAGAGCAAAAGTAAGAAATGAAAACTTTTCTTATCATTTACTCTCATCACCACCCGCTACCCACCCGCTGCCCTTAGAAATAGAAATTTTATTCTATTATTAAACAAATTTTTATTCCAAGAACAAAAAATTGGAATCTTACTCAAAAGCTCATCCAAAGAATATAAATTAAGAAGTCAATTTCTGTCTAGAAATTGATTTCTGTTTTAGAAATTTTGACATGTGCGCCCTAAGTATACCTAGAATTGCTCTCTATATGTTTTTCTCATTGTGAAGGGATATAAATCATTGCGTAAAGCTTTGACTGCATGCATGCTGTAGTACATAATGGTGATACTCAAGGGATCGTTGGACATTACGCTCGCGGGCAACAGAGAACCAGCTGCATACGGTGAAATCGTATCCATTGGGGGCATAAACTCCCAAGTGAAGAAGAGGCTGATCGATTCAGTCGCCAGCATCCTCCAGACCAATCTATCCATTCCAAGGACTCGCTTCTTCCTCAAAGTCTACGACACCACAGCGGGACGTGTTCCTTCCAAGCTGTGAAATCTTGTAAGGAAATTGCAGCCACATGTATCACTTGGATCGTGCATTATGTCGGAAGTATCAAGACTGGTAGAGATGCACTAAGCTCTTGATGAAGGAGCATTAACTATTGGGGCACCACTCTCCTCATTTGTCACAAACCCAAATAAGAAGTGCTGAGTTGTGTTCATCTTCATCTCTGCATTTGAAGTTTTATCGTTGTTAGTCAATCAAATTAATGAGGTCTACCATATGATGATTTAGTTTAATGTTATAAAAATGTGATAGGGATATGTATCTTGAGAATATTAAACTATAACTCCGTCCTACATAAGCACTTGATTTTAATAGCACGGAGAGGGACTCGATGAAACCCTAGATAGGGTTTGAAGATGGGCTTTCTCAGGCTTCCAATTTTAAAACCCTTTTTAAGCTAATACAAGATCGGATAAGGGCACCACGATAAGTCAACCCAATTTGACTCCTCTTCCTAAGTGGAATCAAAGTCGGAGATTACCTTTAGTGGGCGTACTAAAAGAAGAGAGTATTAGAACATATGTCTCAAGCATGAATTTGTAACTAAAAGCTAATCCAAATCGAAGTGTGTGGAAGTCTGGTCCAC
This sequence comes from Eucalyptus microcorys, assembly GCA_014182515.1. Taxonomy (NCBI): domain Eukaryota; kingdom Viridiplantae; phylum Streptophyta; class Magnoliopsida; order Myrtales; family Myrtaceae; genus Eucalyptus; species Eucalyptus microcorys. The sequence goes on from CM024572.1 coordinate 27,287,126, forward strand.
ATCGGCGGACACTGAGATATGCTTTGAAAATGGGCTTTGTCAGACGTCCAATTTTAATACCCTTTTCGAGCCTGTGACTAGGGTTGGGATGCTCAGCATGCAATATTCGGTCTGGGCTACTTTTACAGGAGCAGCTTAGCCTACCGCACCTTTTACACCCTAGCTACAGCATTTCGGACATTATGATTTTGTCTTGTGTGTCCATGAGAATTCTGTTGATTTTATCTCGTTTGTCACTGACATTTTACCGTTTGATAGATGGTTGTTGGATTCTTGTGGTTTTTCTTTGAATGATACAAAATTGATCGTTGGGTCGAGCACGTTGGTTACTGTATGTAGATTTGATTGTTAGTGTTCTTCAAGAAAGCCTTAATTCATGGTAGGTGCTTGAAGAAGAAATTTAAAAAAAAAAAAAAAAAAAAAAAGTTGCAAGCATTTAATGAAGAAGAAATTGACATGCAAGATTATGGTGGGCTGTATGAACTCAAGAATGAAAATCTCATCGCTAGCAGATGCGTAGAAAAGAAAGAAGATAGAAGGAAAGTTCGTGGATACTTGGAAATATTTTCTCTCCATTAAATGCTACGTTTGTCTTGGAGCAAATAGTCATACGGTGCAACAGTTTTTGAATAGTAAAACTTTAGCTATAAAAAAAAGCATTTGTGATGCATCGTAAGTAAACCACAAAAGGCAGAGTCAGTTTAAAAAGTAGAGACTTGTGGTGTGCGTAAGAAAGTTCTCTGCCCGGTCTTTATTTGAGCTCTTGTTCCAGATTTACAAAGTTATCATTATTCTTTTGGTTTCAATATTTGGTGTTAGAGCTAGAAATAACATCCATCAAATTCATTCAATTGCAACTTCCAAAATTTACTAAAAGAATTTCATCAACTGATCTATCCAGATGAAGATTTCCTCAAATCGAAAGATTTGTGAGAAGAGAACCTTACGGAAAAATGCTACACCAAAGTGGTCGATGCTGAAGCAATCGGGACTTTAAGAAATGGGGGAAAAGATTATTTGGTGAAATCCCAAAATAGTGATCATAATGCATCGTATGTGATTTTTCAAACTGTAGAGGAAACAATATTCCAAAAATTACCAGGTTCGCAGGCCAGAAAGCTCCATTCGAGCTATTCAAATAGTCAGAAACCTCAAGCCAAGCAAGGCCTAAATTGCGCAAGCTCCGATCGAGCCAGGAAATGGTTGACTGGACTAAGCTCCAAGGGATCCAAAGAAGCCAATATGAGGCCGAGCAAACCAAACTAAATAAGAGTTCAGGAGGCGCATATCTATAAGTCACCTCCCGAGGCACACGGCGACACGCCATCTTCCGAAGTGCACGCTTACAAGCCGCCTTCACCTCCTTGGGCGCACCTTCGTAAGTCGCCTTCCAAGACGAAATTTCTGAGGGGGTACCTTCACACGTCGTCTTCTAAGATGGACCTCCCAAGCTGCCTTGCGAGGCAGAAATTGTAAGCTGGCCCACTCGAGGCGTGGCCTCGTGATCAGCCTTACAGAGGCATGACCCCAAAAAAAGCGGGAAAAAAAAGTGATGTTACGCTCATAAATACCACAAAGGATGTCTTCGGCGCACGAGGCCGAGAGTCATCGACTAGCAAATAACACCCTGACTACGATGCCAAGGACGTAATATTTAGAGATTAATTCTAAACATTTTAATGATATTAATTTAGTCATAAACATTTTCATTTTATGCGAATTCAATCATAAATCTTTATGCAAATTTAAACTTAGTGTCAATTTAGTCTTTACAGTTAATTTTGGCCAGATTTTACTGACATAAATGCCAAGAAAATGCCCAATTCCATAAGAGAGCACTTCACCTATATCATCAAGTGCTTGCAAGCCTATGTGTGTCGGCAAACCAATCCCATCCAAGCTGTTATATCCAATCCCCTCATGAGGCCCTAAAGACCCAAAGGTCACAACAAAGGCTCCAACTCCAATGCTCAGGTCATAACACCGATGGTTTTGGGTTCGTTGATTGGATGCCCTATATCAATACAATCAAATATCAATGGTTGATGTCCATCATGATAAGGACCCTTGAATTTATTATTTCAAAATATATTATGATATTATTCTTGATGTATTCATAAAGGAAGGAGATGTGTTTCTACATAAACGTTACCATGACTGAATAAAACAGAAAGTTAAAATAAAAGGAGTCTACTAATGTAATTTGCAGATCTCATATCATTTTCTACCATTGTGCTATTCTGTCATTGTGCTATCATGTTTTGATTCTTAATTTGTCATATCATGTTTGTATCTAAATTATCAAGTCACATCATTATATCATCATATTTTGAAGGGTTAATATCCTAAAAAAATTCAAAATTGGTACACGTGTGACAAATTTACCCAAAACTATTTTTTTTAACCATGAAAAAACCCTAAACCCGTAGACTTGTGATAAATTTATCCTAATTAAGGATAAAAAAATCCCAAACCGGTACACTTGTGATAAATTTATCCCAAACTAACTTATTTGACCTTCAAAAACCCTAAACTGGTACATTCGTGACAAATATACCCTCCGTTAAATTGGATTAATACCACGAAAAATCACAAAAATTGTATAATTGTGACAAATATGGAGTAAAATTACAAACTAATATACCACTCAACTGTCACGTATCATTCAACTTAATTATTTGACAGTAAAATTTAACAAAAACTAATAAAGGATAAATTTGTCACAAATGTACCAGTTTTAGATAAATTTATCAAAAGTCTACCAGTTTTGGGTTTTCCGTGATCAAAAAATTAGTTTTGGGTAAATTTGTCATAAATGTATTAGTTTTGGGTTTTTTAGGGTATTAACCCTATTTTGAATCATGAGTGTTGCTTGCGTAATTGCCATGTCATACCATTTTTCTATTATGTTTTGAAGAAAAAAGGTAATTTATATTTGTGCCAATTTAAACTTAGTGTCAATTCAGTCTTTCCAGTTAATTTTAGTCAGAATTTACTAACGTGAATGCCGAGAAAATGCCCAATTCCATATGAGAGCACTTTGCCCATATCATCAAGTGCTTGCAAGCCTATGTGCGTCGTCAAACCAATCCCATCCAAGCTATCATATCTAATCCCCTTGCGAGGCCTTAAAGACCCAAAGGTCACAACAAAGGCTCCAACTTCAACGCCCAAGTCATAACACCGATGGTATTGGGTTCGTTGATAGGATAGCCTACATCAATGCAATCAAATATCAATGGCTGATGTCCATCACAATATGGACCATTGACTTAATATTTTAAAATAAATTATGATATTGTTCTTGATGTGGTCATAAAGGAAGGAGATGATTCTACATAAACATTACCATGACCGAATAAAGCATAAAGTTAGAATAAAAAGAGTCTACTAGTGTAATTTGCATATTTTATATCGTTTTTGGTCACTGTGCTATCATATTTTGATTCTTAATTTGCCCTAACATACTTGTATCTAAATTGTCAATTCACATCATTATATTATCATATTTTGAATCATGAGCGTTGTTTGCGTGATTGTCACGTCATACCATTTTTCTAATATGTTCTGAAGAAAAATGGTAATTTAAATTTATGTCAATTTAAATTTAGTGTCAATTCAATCTTTCCAGTTATTTTTTGTCGGATTTTATTGACGTGAATGCCAAGAAAATGCCCAATTCCATATGAGAGCACTTCACCCATATCATCAAGTGCTTGCAAGCCTATGTGTGTCAACAAACCAATCCCAACGAAGCTGTCATATCCAATCCCTTCATGAGGCCCTAAAGACCCAAAGGTCACAATAAAGGCTCCAACTCCAATTGCCGGTCATAACACTGATGGTGTTAGGTTTGTTAATAGGATAGCCTCCATCAATGCAATTAAATATCAATGGTTGATGTCCATCGTGATAAGGACCCTTGACTCAATTATTTCAAAATAAATTATGATATTGTTCTTGACATGATCATAAAGGAAGGAGATGTATTTCTACATCAACGTTACCATGACCAAATAAAGCGGGAAGTTAAAATAAAAAGAGTCTACTAGTGTAATTTGCAGATCTCATATCATTTTCTACCATTGTACTATTCTGTCATTATGCTATCATATTTTGATTCTTAATTTGTCCTATCATGTTTGTATTTGAATTGTCAAGTCACATCATTATATCATCATATTTTGGATCATGAGCGTTACTTGTGTGATTGTGTCATACCATTTTTCAATTTTGTTTTGAAGAAAAATGGTAATTTAAACTAATGCCAATTTAAACTTTTAGTGTCAATTCAGTCTTTCTAGTTAATCTTCGTTGGATTTTACTAATGTGAATGCCGAGAAAATGCCCAATTCCATATGAGAGCACTTCACCCACATCATCAAGTACTTGCAAACCATGTGCGTTGACAAACCAATCCCATCCAAGTTATCATATCCAAACCTCTCGTGAGGCCTTAAGGACCCAAAAGGTCACAACAAAGGCTCCAACTCCAACGCCTAGGTCATAACACCGATGGTTTTGGGTTCATTGATAGGATAGCCTCCGTAAATGCAATTAGATATCAATGGCTGATGTCCATCACAATAAAGACCCTTAATTTAATTATTTCAAAATAAGTTATGATATTGTTCTTGGTGTGGTCATAAAGAAAGAATATGTATTTCTACATAAACGTTACCATGACCGAATAAAGCGGAAAATAAAAATAAAAAGGGGTCTACTAGTGTAATTTGCACATCTTATATCGTTTTTTGTCATTGTCCTATCATATTTTCATTTTTAATTTGTCCTGTCATGTTTGTGTCTGAATTGTCAAGTCACATCATTATATCATCATATTTTGAATCATGAGCGTTGCTTGTGTGATTGCCATGTCATACCATTTTTCTATTATGTTTTGAAGAAAAATGGTAATTTAAATTTATGCCAATTTAAACTTAGCGTCAATTCGGTCTTTCTAGTTAATTTTAGCAAGATTTTACTAACGTGAATGCTGAGAAAATGCCCAATTCCATATGAAAGCACTTTGCCCATATCATCAAGTGCTTGCAAGCCTATGTGCGTCGACAAAGCAATCCCACCCAAGCTGTCATATACAATCCCCCTGTGAGGCCTTAAAGACCCAAAGGTCACAAGGCTCCAACTCCAATGCCCAGGTCATAACATCGATGGTATTGGGTTTGTTGATAGGATGGCCTACATCAATGCAATCAAATATCAATAGCTGATATCCATCGCGATAAGGACCCTTGACTTAATTATTTCAAAATAAATTATGATATTGTTCTTGATGTGGTCATAAAAGGAGATGTGTTTCTACATAAACATTACCATGACCAAATAAAGCAGAAAGTCAAAATAAAAAGAGTCTATTAGTGCAATTTGCACATCTCATATCATTTTCTGTCATTGTGCTAGTATATTTTGATTCTTAATTTGTCCTGTCATGTTTGTATCTAAATTATCAAGTCACTTCATTATATCATCATATTTTGAATCATGAGTGTTGCTTGCATGATTGCTATGTTTTGAAGAAAAATGGTAATTTAAATTTATGTCAATTTAAATTAAGTGTCAATTCAGTCTTTTCAGTTAATTTTGGCTGGATTTTACTGAAGTGAATGCCAAGAAAATGCCCAATTCAATATGAGAGCACTTCACCCATATCATCAAGCACTTGCAAGCCTATGTGCATTAGCAAACCAATCCCATCCAAGCTATCATTTCCAATCCCTTCATGAGGCCTTAAAGGCCCAAAGGTCACAACAAAGGCTCCAACTCCGACGCCTAGGTCATAACACCGATGGTGTCGGGTTCATTGATAGGATAGCCTCCATCAATACAATTAAATATCAATGGCTGATATCCATCGCAATAAGGACCCTTGACTTAATATTTCAAAATAAATGATGATATTGTTCTTGATGAGGTCATAAAGGAAGGAGATGTGTTTCTACATAAACGTTACCATGATCGAATAAAGCGGAAAGTTAAAATAAAAAGAGTCTACTAGTGTAATTTACACATCTTATATCGTTTTCTATCACTATGCTATCATATTTTGATTCTTAATTTGTGCTGTCATGCTTGTATATGAATTGTCAAGTCACATCATTATATTATCACATTTTGAATCATGAGCGTTGCTGGCATGATTTTCACGTCATACCATTTTTCTATTATGTTTTGAAGAAAAATGGTAATTTAAATTTAGTGTCAATTTAGTCTTTTCAGTTAATTTTGGCCGAATTTTACTGACGTGAATACCGAGAAAATGCCCAATTCCATATGAGAGCACTTGCCCATATCATCAAGTGCTTGTAAGCCTATGTGTGTCGGCAAACCAATCCCATCCAAGTTGTCATATACAATTCCCTCATGAGGCCTTAAAGACCCAAAGGTCACAACAAAGGCTCCAACTCCAACGCCTAGGTCATAACACCGATGGTGTTGGGTTCGTTAATAGGATAGCCTCTGTCAATGCAATCAGATATCGATGGCTAATGTCCATCGCGATAAGGACCCTTGACTTAATTATTTCAAAATAAATTATGATATTGTTCTTGATGTGGTCATAAAGAAAGGAGAGGTATTTCTACATAAACGTTACCATGACCGAATAAAGCGGAAAGTTAAAATAAAAAGAGTCTACTAGTGTAATTTGCACATCTCATATCATTTTCTGTCATTGTGCTATTATGTCATTGCGCTATCATATTTTGATTCTTAATTTGTCATATCATCTTTATATCTGAATTGTCAAGTCACATCATTATATCATTATATTTTGAATCATGAGCATTGCTTATGTGTGTCATACCATTTTTTTGTGTCATACCATTTTTTTATTATGTTTTGAAGAAAAATGGTAATTTAAACTTATGCCAATTTAAAATTTTAGTGTCAATTCAGTCTTTTCATTTAATTTTAGTTGGATTTTATTGATGTGAATGCCGAGAAAATGCCTAATTCCATATGAGAGCACTTCGCCCATATCATCAAGTACTTGCAAGCCTATGTGTATCAACAAACCAATCCCATCCAAGCTATCATAACCAAACCCCTAATGAGGCCTTAAGGACCCAAAGGTCACAACAAAGGCTCAAACTCCAACGCCTAGGTCATAACACCGATGGTTTTGGGTTTGTTGATAGAATAGTCTCCATCAATGCAATCATATATCATGTCCATCGTGATAAGGACCCTTGACTTAATTATTTCAAAATAAGTTATGATATTATTCTTGATGTGGTCATAAAGAAAGGAGATGTGTTTCTACATAAACATTACCATAACTGAATAAAGCAAAAAGTTAAAATAAAAAGAGTCTACTAGTGCAATTTGTACATCGTATATCATTTTTTGTCATTGTGCCATCATATTTTTATTCTTGATTTGTCCTATGATGTTTGTATCTAAATTGTCAAGTCACATCATTATATCATCATATTTTGAATCATGAGCTTTGCTTGCGTGATTGTCGTGTCATATCCATTTTCTATTATGTTTTGAAGAAAAATGGTAATTTAAATTTATGTAAATTTAAACTTAGTGTCGATTTGGTCTTTCTAGTTAATTTTGGCTGAATTTTATTAACATGAATGCCGAGAAAATGCCCAATTCCATAAGAGAGCACTTCACCCATATCATCAAATGCTTGCAAGCCTATGTGCATCATCAAATCAATCCCATCCCAACTGTCATATCCAATCCCCTTATGAGGCCTTAAAGACCCAAAGGTCACAACAAAGGCTCTAGCTCCAACACCTAGGTCATAACACTGATGGTGTTGAGTTTGTTGATAGGATAGCCTCCGTCAATGCAATCAGATATCAATGGCTGATGTCCATCACAATAGGGACCTTTGATTTAATTATTTGAATGTAAATTGTGATATTGTTCTTGATGTGGTCATAAAGGAAGGAGATGTGTTTCTACATAAAAAAGTTACCATGACCAAATGAAGCGAAAAGTTAAAATAAAAGGAGTATATTAGTGTAATTTGCACATCTCATATGGTTTTCTAACATTGTGCTATCATATTTTGTTTTCTAATTTGTCCTATCATGTTTGTATATGAATTTTCAAGTCACAACATTATATCATCATATTTTGAATCATGAGCATTGCTTGCATGCCATTTTTCTATTATGTTTTGAAGAAAAATGGTAATTTAAATTTATGCTAATTTAAACTTAGAATCAATTCAGTCTTTCCAATTAATTTTGGCTGGATTTTATTAATGTGAATGCCGAGAGAATGCCCAATTCCATATGATAGCACTTCACCATATCATCAAGTGCTTGCAAGCCTATGTGCATTGGCCAACCAATCCCATCCAAGCTGTCATATCCAATCCCCACGTGAGGCCTTAAAGACCCAACGATAAAGGCTCCAATTCCAATGCCTAGGTCATAACAATGATGGTATTAGCTTCGTTGATAGGATAGCCTACGTCAATGGCTGATGTCCATCGCGATAAAGACCCTTGACCTAATTATTTCAAAATAAATTATGATATTGTTTTTTATGTGATCATAAAAGGAGATGTGTTTCTACATAAACGTTACCATGACCAAATAAAGTGGAAAGTTAAAACAAAAGGAGTTTATTAGTGTAATTTGTACATCTCATATCATTTTCTACCATTATGCTATCATATTTTCATTCTTAATTTGTCCTGTTATGTTTGTATTTGAATTGTCAAGGCATATCATTATATCATCATATTTTGAATCATGAGCGCTTTTTGTGTGGTTGTCATGTCATATCATTTTTCTATTATATTTTTAATCATGAATTTATTATGTCATGTTCTAAAGTAATATGTCCTTTGCTTTCACACTTTCACACACATACATGAAGTCATGCCTCAAGGCCCCGAAGAAGCGTTTCCATGAAATTCCAATATTTTAAACAAAAATCACGCATACTTTGTAAATTACTTGGTGAGTGATTTAAGCTTAACCAGAAAAGAAGTTGGAGGATACTAATCCTATCTATACGTAATCCAACCCTCAGACCTAAAATCTCTAAGTTTCTTTTGACTTGTTCCTTCACACGTGCACCTAGGCAATTCGGCTTCACTAACCCTACCGGCTACTTTAGGTTTTCGATCGACCTAAGTTTTCTTAAATTGGCGGGTGGCAACTCTAATCTACTTTTAATTGTGCAATCATTTACACATCGTAACTAACCCGGACCTACAATTCGAAAGGATCCTGAAAATGGAAGGATCCCTAACCGACAACCCTCGGTTTGCGCCACGCGAGGTGTATAGTTAAGAGCGGAGTCATTGGACAAATCAACGGTGCTCCGAACGCGGCACTGTTGACTTCAACACTCGGTAATAAACACGGCCAGCTTCGAATCTCGCACCAACAACAGCTCTTCCTCAGAAGCAGGATCTGGACTACCTTGGTGCTTTTCTGGATTCGAATGGAAAGTTTCGTGCCCATCCTGAGCGCCGATAGTGGACCGTGCATTGCACGGGCATTATCTCAGCCGTAGGGTCCGCAATATGGCCACGGACATGGACAGCCCCACAAAAAAAGAAAATTACGGTACCCTACAAATCGCAATTATTTGATCATTGCATTTCAGACAGATTGACCTCTCCGCACTCACGCACTCTTCTTTAAAGCTTAGGGTATCTGTAGACCCCAGAGGGAGGGAGGCAGAGAGAGAGAGAGAGAAGCGTGCCATTTTTTTCTATTCCGGCCATCAATTCTCTGCTTCTTCCTCTTTCTCCTCTATCTCTGCAGCTATGATTGCGGTAGAAGATGAAAGTGGACTCGTGCCCCGCGCATGATCTAAAGGCTCAGTCGTCGTCGTCGTCGTCTCCCATGATCCGATCCGAGTTCTCTTCTCTGTAAGTGGAGGCATTCGATATATGTTAAGAATGGCATAGCACACATAGCTCATCAAGGTGATATTGTTTGTGGGAGAGAAAGGACCAATCATCTGAATCAGATATGCCTTGTCTCTACATCTCAACCAATGTGTGCCTGGACGGAGTCGACGCTGATCCCATCTTCAGCGAAGCGACCAAAGCCGTTGCATCCATCATCGGCAGACCCGAAAATGTCAGACTCTCTCTCTCTCTCTCGTATTTTTGTTTGATAATTGCTCGTGATTAAGCTCAGAAAATTATAGTCGTAGTGGCGGTTAAACGAAGAGTGCCGATAATATTTCCGAGGTCATCCTGTGCCTTCTCTTGTCTGTCGCTTAATTTTCCTTGCATAGTCCACGCTTTTGTTTAGTACTCTACGCAGATATATTTAGCCAAAACAATAATCAAAAAATTGCAGATGAGAATAGAGGAGACTCCACGCGAATAAATGCACAGGAGGCAAAGTGGCCATTTTTTTTTTTTTTTGTCGGTCCTATTCTATTCTTACCCTAACACTCACTCTCAGACTTTTGTCCTACCTCCTTGCAGGGTGTGGTAGTCAAAACCCACTCCCGAAACTAAATAGTCCCCACCCCAACCCCCTAAAAAGGTGGGGATTCGAACCCCCCACCTCCCCTTTCCAAGTTGGAAGAGTGGCCACTGGGGCAAACTCCAGTGGTTAAGTGGCCATTGAGAAAGTTGGAATTACATCATACATACAGCTTTATCAAAAAGCCAAATCACTCGAATACCGTAACTAAGTTTCAATAAGCAAGCTATTCTCAAACACTTAACAGAAATATTTTCACAAACATTATCTTATTTCAAAAACTAAAGAATTTGAAAGGCGGAAAGAATAGATCAATGGTGATAATTCTATAGCCCAGTGCTGGTCACAAGTTCTCGGATTGAAGAAGGTATGGAGTTTAGTTGTCGGATTGAAGATTCATCAACCGCAAAGACTGTCTACCAAAAAGGCAGAAACAGATGAGAGAGCTCGTAGTTTAGTGGCTATTATTCAAGTGAGAGACCCACCCCTCTTGAAGTTGCCATAATTGTCTTGGCCTCTCTTGAAAGTGACATTTTGCTGGCTCTTTGTACTGACTTAACGCAAATGAGAAGCACATTAATACCCTAATCCTCTCTTTTATTCGGATACTTGAATCACACTTCAAAGTTTAGTCAGTTCTCAAGAGTTTCAAGGTTGGTAAATTAAAAGAAAGATGATCCGCTTAATCCCCAGCTTCTCTTTAGACTAATGAATTTCTTCGTGTATTCCCACGTCATTTTTTGGAAAAGATTATCATTTAACTTGAACCCTAGAAATTCTAAATGTTACAAAGAAAAAATTAATTGCCTGTACTATGCCATAGACTGACTTGGTACAACATAAATAAATAGATAAGTAGTTAAGCTACCTGTATTATGCCAGAATAGGGTTTGTTATAAGTGGTCATGATTAAGCATCGCGAAAATAATATGGTTTCCTCCATCCTTCCTCTTCGATCTCGGAAGGGAAATCAACCATTTGAATGGATAAAGATGTAATTAGCACAATGGGATTTTACTACGTTAACATTTGCATTTTCTCAAAAGCATATAGGCTGCATACAAGAGTTCATCAATCTAAATTATAACAATATACTTGATAAATAAATATCTATTTCTACATAGTTTAAAGTTTTTTAGACTGATCGATCATCTAAGTAGCCTTTGAATGACAGGACAATGGTTAAAATATAACCAATCTCTATTAATTTTATTTTGTGTATTAAAATTTAAACTTTATATGAAAGGGTTAATACTACAAAGAATCTAAAACTGATAAACTCATGTTATATTAGTATACTTGTGCCACATTTACCGAATACTAATTTTTATGTTACAAAAATTTCAAACCGATACACTCGTAATACATATACCCCAAATTAGTACACTCGTATCACTTTTATCCTGCTCCCAAAAAGAAAAATCTCCCACAATTTTGAATAAATGTGACACATAGATACCAACTTGGGTAGATGTAGACGGGTGTACTAGTTAGAGTTTTTTTTATGACATTAAAATTAGTTCGAGGCAAATATGTTATTAATTTGTTAATTTGTTAATTTTTTTAACATAAAAATTAGTTTGGAGCAAACGTAGCTCAAGTGTATCATTTTAAAGTATTTGGTGGTATTAACGTTAAATGTATGGCCAAAATAGTTCAAATTTTTTGAAAATCAACAATCTGAAATTAATACTGCTAGCAAAATATTTAGATGGAGATAGAAATGGAAGTTGTGAAAATAGCTAACTCCACAGGGTTTTGAATAAAAAGTACGCCAACTTTTAGTTGGTGGACAATTTTGGTCTGACCATTTATCAGTCGTATAAAAGATATCCATTTTTACTTGAGAAAACATTTAGATCCCAACTTTCAAGTGTAGCACAAAAGGGCATCAATTTTTATTAGAGATATTTGGCCAAGGTATTCGTACGTGGCATTTGAGGTAATAAAGAGACACTAACATGACAAACAACGAGTGTCGTGTCGGTGAACGTAGCTTCCATAACGGGGGAAAAAAAGTTCCATAACCATCAAATCACATCATCTCCCACATCATATCTTATCTTCCCCGACATCATATCTTATCTTATCTAAATACTAGGGTTTCAAAGCATAGAAAGAGAGAGAGGGGGGCACTTGAATTGGGGTTTGGGATTCCTAATAAAATCCAAGCACATTCACCAAAATTTTCTAAAGAATTAATATTACGAAAAATCTTAAACGATTTATTTATGATAAATTTATTTTAAATTAATTTTTTAATCGCAAAAAATCTCAAACTTGTATATATATGATAAATTTATCCTATGTTAATTTTTATTCTTTTATGATCAAATTTTAAAGTTAAAGAACAAGTAGCAGTTGACTGATGTTCTAATTTGGGATTTTTTTCCTCCATTTGTCATCGATGTATTAATATTGTTATTTTTCATTATATTAATCTAATTTAATGAAAACTAACGGAAAGTAGATTTGTCACAAATGTATCAATTTTAAATTTTTGGTGGTCAAAAAATTAATTTGAGTTAAATTTATCATAAATGTACTAATTTGAAATTTTTCGTTACATTAATCTTTTCCTAAAAGACCAAACTTCATGTGGTAATGTGAAGAACACTAATCCTCAACCTTAATGCGCATAGCTCTCCCTAACTCACTCTCACACTTCATTAATTGGCTCTAGAATTGATGTCATCTGACTTTTTAGCGAGAGCAATGTCGTTTCATGCAACTTCAGATTATCCTCTTATTAGTTGGAAACGACGTTATTTTTATTAGATGTGGAGAATGTATTGTTCTAATGAAATCCACATTTATTGATATGACACTCACTTGTCATGCTGGCATCTATTCACTACTTCAAATGCCACGTATGCATATCATGATGGAAATTTTAGCACTAGCCAAGATTGTCGTTCACGTAAGACTCTGTGTCTTTTTATTTTATACTTAAAAGTTTAGGCCAATATTATTCCTGGGTGAAAGTTTGTGTCTCCTGACACTAGAAAGTTTGGACTGAAATTGTTTTCGATAAAAGTCGGCGCATTTTGATGCTCTGTGAAAACCCTGAATCCATGTAAAACGATGTAAACCAAAGCTGGGAAAGCCTTCTTGGCCAAAAACGAGGATAGACAACTCCAGTCTATTAGTCAAATGTACCAAGTTTAGATCGGGACACATCACCCATGATGTTCATGCAGTCTTCGAACCACCTCACTTGAGGTACACCCCTCGTCCATAACTCGTCATCCATCCAATTTCATGCATCTCTCTGCATATGCTGCAAAAGATAAACCACATTTCTTCTTCAACATGATATGATTCTGTGGTTTTTCTGCAGTTCGTGATGGTCATATTGAAGGGTTCATTGGCCATATCATTCGGAGGCAACAAAGAACCAGCTGCGTACGCGGAGATAATCTCCATGGGAGGCATCGATTCGGAAGTGAAGAAGAAGTTGATCGCCACAATCGGTACCATCTTACAGGAGAAGCTGTCGATCCCAAGGACTCGGTTCATCCTCAAAGTGTACGACACGACCGCCGGACGTAAAGTTTCCAAGTTATAAGTTTAGGATTTAGCCAGTTGGAGGGTGACTTGGGGGGATTCCATAACTTGGTATCCTCTACTCTCCCGTTGTTTGGACGCCTGGTATTTATACGGATTATATAAACAAATGTCTCGAACACTCATTAAATCAATTTTGTAAAGAAGGTTCAAGTTTTATTGCGACAATCTCTAAAAGTAAAAGGAAAAAGATTTAATGTACTGGACTTTGATATGTTTATGTGAGATCTCTAATGGGTTTCAAAGAGTGTTGAGCGAAACCCACTTTCTAAATAACAAGCGTCCAAAAGTTCATTAGCAAGATTTGCTTAATATATAACAGTACTAACGAAATTTGCTTTATGTAGACTAGAGTCCCCGTTAAAAATAAAATTTGCATTTGTTTTACGGAAAATATATAATATAAAAAATAATTCCAAAAAAAATATCGCTTAAATCACTTATAAAAATTATTTTAATCATCCAAGAAATTATTGAGTCATAAATTGTTATCAAAAATAGAAACATTATTTATTGACTAATTATATCAAGTGATCATATTTTGGGAAAATGTTTTCCAAATTATTTACTTTCCGTGGATCGAACAAAGCGTAAATAGTGTTTAGTAGATTTGGGACCCTTTAAACTTAGAGGGGGAGTTTTTTTTTTTTTTTTATGAAAACATATTTTTAATCTTGTGATATAGAAAAATGAATCGAGTGGAAGTATTTTCGGCGTAACAATTTTTATACTTCGATTTTGAGTAAAGATGGACTCTTTCAAAGACCAACAAACATCATTCCCCTAAAATACTTAAGTACATAAACCCTTCGTTGAAAGATTACATGGACCAATTGAATTTGAATTTTGCCACATTAGAGCAAAACTGCCCAAGACTTCTTCTCTTCTTGCGCTCCCTTACCGTTCTATTTAGCCCTCGCCATCGCCATCCGGCATTGTCTGGGCCTCCGGCTAAACGACTAAAGATTATCTGAGACTATCTAAGACTATCTCCCTAGTTCACTACCTTTCTTTCCAGCATCGCCTCTCTCCTTCTCTCCTCGTACAAGTGGACCTCGAGTGTCGACGATAAGCTAGATTTGAAATCTAGCTTATCACGGACACTTACGGTTGGAGCCCCTCAAAAGTGATGAAGAAGATTAACCGAAGACTTACTGAGGTTGCTCCAGAGCTCTCTTAATGCAGAGAGAAAGAGAGATCTGGACATACGAGGATGATGGACTGTAACGGCGGAGGTGGAAACGATAAAGACAAGTCAAACGAGGACGCAAGCAGTGATGTTGATGGTGATATTGGGCGACGGCTATCGTATCTCAAAACTCCCGAGTCCTTGGCACCAGCCCTCGTGTCCCAACACACAAATTTCCCAAGCAGCCTGAACCTGGACCTTGGTGATGGGACCTAACACCTCAAGCACTAATCCATTTTTTAAAAAATGGTTTTATAATTTTTTCGCTAATAAAATTAAAATCGTTTTCTTTGAAATAGCATTGCTCCCCGGGGGAGGGGAGCTCGCAATATGAAGTGTTCCCTCTCGTGGTCTTTTTCACCTAATTTCTGTTTTCAAATATCCGCTTGGAGATGCCGGTGACAAGGAAGATCAGGTCAAGATTCAAGATTTTGAGTACATTGATTGCAATGACATCTATTGATAGATGACAAGCAACCTACTTTCTATGAGAGCACAGTCCAAATATTCGTTTGGTGAAAGATTAAATCGCTTGTAAGTGGAAAAGCAACATTGCTAAATTTGTCGTACACGTTGACGTCAGCTAGTCGTTGAAGGATCATGGAGGAAAATAAAAATTGTTGATGAAATTCACATGTAGGCTTAATTCCCTAAAAGAAACCTCTAATTTAAGATATCTTCTCAATTCCATCTGGAAAATTTTTTGTCCAAAAAAATCGCACACTTTCACTAAATTTCAAATTTGCCCATCCATCTTAAAATCAACACTCATAGGTGGCACTCCATTCTCTTTAGCAAACGGTAGAATTGGACCAAGCGTTCTTTCCAACTATACCAAATCCACCCTATGAAGAACTTCTTCGTACGATTAAAATTTCTTCATAATTATATACATGAGGGTAGGTAAGAGGTTTATTATTAGACACCATGTCTTCATCAACTCTATCATCTTTATATAGAATAAGAAGCCATTCTTGATATTGTCAATTTTGAAGAAACTAACAGCAAGTTTTGAAAAGGAGATACAATAGAACTAGAAAAAGTTAAGGGTAAAATTGGAATTGAACCTAAAGCCAGAAATTTTAGGGAACTAAACCTTCAAATATGAAAGAACTCTTCCTCTTTAACGGGTGCAACTAAAAGTTTGCATCTTCGAACTTAGATTATTCACTAGGTAGCAATTTGTCGGTTGAGAATTCCAATTGGATGGGATCGTACTTGGTGCACATATAGGTAAAAATAGAAGGAAAAAAGATATGAAACTTGATTGACTATATAAATTATGTAGAAATAATAATTCAACCGAATTCACACGAAGACGTGCACCACCCACACTTAATAGGTTTTGCAGCCACTCGAAGGACATTTCGTCACCCTTGCCTTGATACAATATATCTATTCAGTTAAACCAATATGGATTGGCATGGTTACCTCTATGCTTAGCGCTTGAGAATATCGAACCATGAATAAAGAAATGTTCGAGAGAAAAGCATATCGAATGGCAATGTAAAGACCTCAATTCTTGACCAGTTGGAGCAACAAGGATCTCTGCCCTCCCATCCCTCGAATGAATAGAGAGAATGCCGGACCTTTGGGTTATTTCACATTTTCGAAGATGTGGATGCTTCCTAAGCCAATATTTGTTCTTTCCTTAATCATAAACGTAATCTTCCAAAGTACGTACTCATGTCCTATTGTTTTATTCATTTTTCCATCCCTCACATACACATTCTATGATGTTTCATTCCTAAACTACATTTTAGATGCCTGATTTTTCAAACATGACTACGTCTATTCGTTTCTTACGTTTTATTATCATGATAGATATTCGGGTGTTGCAAATTTCTTCTGTGACGATGATAATCGTGGACTTTAATCGAGTTTCTCAAGCTCTAATCTCCTCCAATCATAAACCCTATAAGTTCACTTTAAACAAAAATGGCGCAAAAGCAATCGTGCAAGCTCATAGCACTTGCCCTGAGGACTTCTTGTTATTCATTCAAGGACAACCATTGTATCCATAATCTGAAAAGTATCATGTCATTAATTGTTGCATTGAAGTTGTAATTTGCCTAATAAATATAACAATTTAGTAGTATTAACTTTCAAGGTTAATATCATGAAAAACATAAACTAACACGCCATTGATAAATTTACCTAAAATTATTTTTGTTACTATCAAAGATTCCAAATTGATACCCACAAAAAATCTCAAACCGGTACGTTTATAATAAATTCATCATTCATTAATTTTTATTAAATTGTACTAATATTACAAAAAAAAACCACAAACCAATACACTGATGACAAATAGAGGATAAAAGCTCAAACTGGCACATCCGTGAATTTATACGTATAATTTGACTCAGTAATTTTAAAATATAATTTAACAAAAATTAATAAATGATAAATTTATTATAAAATTTCGTGGTGTTAATCCTAACTTTTGCCTTGCAGAGAGTTTTTTTTTCAAAGAGAATGTTGGCAGGGCCACAAGGAACAGGCATTTGGGCCTGGGCTTGGGGCTCGAGCCATGGGAGTAGGTAAGGGTCCCGGAAGGACAAAATCGACACTTCGCTCTGGGAAAGGGACAAATTGCGCCTCACCTCAGAGAGGGGGCACGAGGCAAAAAGGCGAGTAGTCCAAGGGCAGTTTCGGTATCGCAAGAAGCTCTGTGCTCCCAGTGTACAAACGCTCTTGGATAGAAGAAAGAGAGGAGCGAGTGGGAGAACGAGGGTTTCATTTCCATCGCTGGTTCTGATAAAGCTCGAGGCAACGAAGTTCCAGAAGACGAAGAAGACGAAGACGAAGACGACGACGGCGACATGCCTTGCTTGAACATCTCCACCAACGTCAACCTCGACGGCGTCGACACCTCCGCCATTCTCTCCGAGGCCACCTCCGGCGTCGCCAAGCTCATCGGCAAGCCCGAGGCCGTACGCTCTCTCTCTCTCTCTCTCTCTCTCTCTCTCTGGGTATTGACTGTTGAGACTAATGGGATCGGCGGATGTGGTTTTTATCTGGGGATCGATCGATTGCCCATGTCTTGATGCGTCGCCGTAGTGATTTTGGCACTGCTCTCTGCGATTTTTGGTTGTTCCTCCGGGTCCTTACTAGGGGATTATCCCTTCGATTGTCTTCTTGTGAAGGTTCTTTTTTACTAGGTTTCTGATTAGCTTATGCATGTCTTGCTGACTGAATTGGTGTCGGTCGGTCTTGATGTTTAGCTTTTGTATGAGCCGAAGCGACTCCCCAAGTGTCGGAACCGGGCCCTGAGCTTTTAATGTGATCCTCGCTCCGAATCGTACTGAGTTCTTTTGATTAGGCTGCGTAATTGATGAAATGACGCGATTTCTAGTGCATGCATTTGCTGGCCTTTAAGCTCGCGGCTCGTACTTAGATGACCTATGTCTCTGCTAGATCGCACGACGGTGGAGCTCCTGGAGTATTGTGGCGGTCGAATGTGCACTTCTGCGGATTACTATAGGGAGTTAATGGCAGCAACGATTTTCTCTCTTTGCATTTTTTTTGGTTCTTGAAGTGGCCCGCATAAAACAGGAATAATAATCTCTCATATGGCAAATGCAGCATCTTACTGGTTCACCTAAACCTTTGATAAGCAACCTTTCTAGATCTTGTCAGATGGTGTTCTCCGAGATACATCCTTAGACCAAAGAAAATTTTATTCTTTTCTTGGGGATGTTTATTAACCGAAGCCTATCCTCTTATGTTTTGATTATGTACCAAAATATGATGTATCATGTCTAAGTTTTGATATTGGTAGTTAAGAACATGAATCAACTTATGTTTTGTATGTGGCAGTATGTGATGATTGTGTTGAAGGGGTCGGTCCCCATGGCTTTTGGTGGGACTGAGCAACCTGCTGCCTATGGCGAGTTGGTGTCAATCGGCGGTTTGAACCCCGATGTGAACAAGAAGCTGAGTGCCGCAATTGCTTCGATCCTGGAAACCAAGCTGTCCATCCCCAAGTCACGGTTCTTCCTGAAGTTTTATGATACCAAGGCAAGTTGACCTTAACTTGATACATGTCGAAAAGATGCTTTTGCAATGCACTTTTTGTTTTCTTCTCATTGCATTCTTCTTAATTTGTTTAGGCCAATCAAAGCCAAGAATATGCACAGTGTTTGCATGCTTTACACCAGCACTAGATCATGTAATTATAAGTCAGTGAGCTTAGCACCGTTAGCTTCTGTTTTGTCGCTCCTCTTCTGTCCAGCATCAAATTTTACGGATGCTTTTTTTTTTTTTCTCAACAGGGTTCCTTCTTTGGATGGAATGGATCCACCTTCTGAGCTGTTGGTCGCATTCTCCTCAGTGTTTACCATGTATTTCGGCCCTAAACTTTACTTCGAGGCCTGTTAAAAGTCTTTTTTTAGGTAATTCTGCTATTACCCCTCTTAAGTGCATCTTACTAGTAAACATGGAATATCCTGAACTTTGATTATATGCTGGCTCGTGGCTGTGGAAGCACTTCTTTATGTTACCGCCAGCTTCTCAGGTGAATATAAGCTTTGCCCAGTCTGTTCTCTGGGGGATTTGCTTGATGGGTAGTGGCAATCAGATGGTTTTGTCACTTTCGTGCATATTTAAGTAGTACATGTCCACGACAGCCCAAAGAGTAGCAATCCGGGTGCACTTTGGAAGGGTGCAAAAGGTTATGCTCTGCCTTTACTGGTTGGAAACGGGAAGGATTGTAATGGGTTTGGTAGATCATATGAAAAAATGGGGAGGGGTTTTAATATGAAATACAAATTCCATTCATTTACTACCAACCTGTGTCAAACCGGCGATAGTATCTTCAATGATCAAACTATCCTTGCATTCATTGTGAACTGAAATTGGCTTCAAGTAGGACCGTCAAATGGGCGGGTTTGACTGGGCTGGGTGAAAAGTGGTCCGACTCATATTGACCCATTTAACCCATTTTGATGCCCAATATAAATTTAGGTGAAAAGTGGTCCAACTCAAATTGATCCATTTAACCCGTTTCGATGCCCAATATAAATTTAAGGATCCATACTCAACCTGCATCCTGACCCATGTCATTTAAACACATCCATATTTAATTCAACTTATAAAACCCCATATCCACTCATTAAGAGTCCACTGACACCGTGTTTGGGAATAGCTTTGGAAATAGGTTTTGGACATCCAAAGTCCTTTTGGTTAAACATCTAAAATATTATATTTTTGGGAAAAATTTTACAAACCCTATCAGGAGAAAATTAGCCTTTTGAAGGCTGAAAGCCCAAGGCTAGTCTTGGGGTGTTCCTTGGGCTTTCAGCCTTATGGACATGCAAATATTGACCGTTCATCTTTTTCGTTGAGAGCAATCAGTAGGGTTCTTGGGGTGTTCCTTGGGCTTTCAGCCTTATGGACATGCAAATATTGACCGTTCATCTTTTTCGTTGAGAGCAATCAGTAGGGTTGTGCAGGCTGCGAGGGGCTGGCGAAGGGCTTATGGACATGCAAATATTGACCGTTCATCTTTTTCGTTGAGAGCAATCAGTAGGGTTGTGCAGGCTGCGAGGGGCTGGCAAAGGGCTGCGAGGGGCTGGCGACGAGCTAGACGGTCACGACGGCCTAGGCGACCATCGCGAGGGGTCGCGGCAACCTTCGCGCCATCTGGTTCGTGGCGACCTCCGTGAGGGGCCGCACGATTTGGATGCTACGACCTTGCCAGGGGTCGCTCGACCCGCCTGAGATCACGCAGCCTTGGCGAGGGCTGCACTCTTTTGTAAATATAAATCCTCTAAATACTATTTTGCTCAAAGATACTTTATGATAGATTTTTAAATTACAATTTACCAAAGACAATTTGCATTTTGAAAAATCTCTATAATGTAAAATCCTTTGCATTTCCCTAAAAACTTTTCTCAAAAACGCACTCTAATACTAGTATTTACATTATCAACTACTTACATTTTTCCTATATTTGTTTTACTGTTATGGTGGAAGAGGTGTTGTGAAGATCTAGGAGTGTGAGTAGTACGAGCTAATATTTACCTTCTTGAAATTTGGGGAAAAAAAAGTTCACACAGTCAAAGTAAATGTAATTACTATTGTGTCTCATAATTATGATTGTTTTCAAAGGCTCGCATTATTTTCACTCTTTTTTGGCTTATAAATTTTTTTATCATATTGAATTGACTACGTTATTCCACGTGGTCATCCTCTTTATTTAAGATGATTTTGTACCTTTCTTTTTTTCTTTTGCTATTTTATTAGAAACAAAATTTCCTAGGCTCATTTCATACAACATTTATTAAGATTTAATAAAAGATGGGTAAATTGTGTATAATGTAATATTGAATCTTTGCATGAATTCTCATAAATTTGTACTGAAAATCGAAGTAAAAAAAGTCATGATCATGAGGATTATCTGGAGAAATAAATTTAATAATTGGCAAAATAAGTGTAGAAGAAGACAAATATGAAGGAAACTTTACATTATAATGGGTGTGGAAAAACAGATTAAGATGAAAAAAAAAATGGTCGTTTGAAGGAGATTTGGGTAATTTCTTTTAATAAAATCTAAACAAAATAAAAAGAAGAAAAAGGGGAGAATAATCTTAAATCGAAAGTTAAATTTTCAAGGGATAATCTAGTTAATTTAATGTGATTAGGGGTGTCATGATTCAATAAAAGGGTGGAAATAGGTCGGGCCGTTTCAAAATATAAATCTGATGGGTGTGTGTCATTGAGCCTAACTCAGTAGGCTTGCTTGAAATATGTGTTACAAGTATGAAGCTCGTCAAACCTAACACCCAAACATTATCAGAAAGATAATTCCAATGATTGATATTTACATATTTCCTAGGAGGGACAATAGTTTGTCCAAATAAGTGGAGACGCTTGCATGGTTGAGCATTTTATCACACGGTTGTGGGGTGTAATGTAGTCCATCCCTACTAACACAATCTCGAACGAAATTAAGGAAACCAGAAACAATTCATGGAGAAAAATCGCAATAGCAAGCATATCAACAGCACTAACATTAAAAGCACATTAACACCATCATCGAGCCCAACCAAAATTAACAGCGATTTCTAAAACACTGCAAAGAGAACACTAGCAACAACCAAGCTAAAAAGTCAATTCATCTTCACCCTTGGAACTTCATCAAACCTTGAATACATCAGAGAATCCCAATAAGATCCCGTCCCAGCCTTATAACTCGGTCGGAGAAGGTGGGTACAGGCTACAGCTACGTCTACAAGGGCCGGCTCAAAGATGGTTAGGAGATTGCGGCCAACGTGCGGAAGGGGGCCACCGCGCAAGGGTTCATATGGAGTTCAATTCCGAGATACACGTGCTGAGTTTTGCACGACTGCAGTCGGCGGAGGCGCATCGGCAAAGAATGCAGCAACAATCAGGAGACGCTTCCTCGACGAAGAAGAAGAAGGAAATGACGACGAATTCCAAGCAAAACGAAGCGAAGATGAAGAGACCCTAATTTGACTTAATGCAGCGTCGGCCTTGGTACAGTGGAGGCGTATCGGCCATGGATACAGTAGCTTCCTCGGCAAAGAAGAAGAAGGGAAATGATTACTTGTCAAAGCGAAAGGAAGTGAAGAGAAGAGACCTAATTTGCTAATCCGAACTCTTGGGAAGAAAAAAAAAAAAAAAAGACGAGTTAAATTATGTGGGATGGGCTTTGGAAAAATGGGTTAAAATATGAGTAATTAAAGTGACCATTTATTTCGACCGAAAAAAAAGTGATCCATTTGTGACCTGTTTTTTGGACTTTGAAAAAAATTGGTTAAAATATGGGTTGCTTGTGGAAAAAAAAAAAAAGTTACCCATACCGAATTGGGCTTATTAAATTTGAGTCACGAAATGGGTTAACTCATTTTTTCAGCCCTAGCTTCGAGTCACGGAAAATTCCAAAGTAGCACCTTCCCCCCTCGGGTATTCCACGAAGATTCTCAAATTACCCCTTCGATGTAGTTCTTTCCCAATTTAGTCTCAATTAGCTCTAGATCTCGTGGGATGTCGAAAAGCAAGGTCTTCGGAATTTTGTCTTTCGACGAATGTGGTCTGTATCATGGACCATCAGACGTGCCTTACAATCCGGGAAAGGTTCCAGCCTTTAGAAATAGCGAAGATCGATCCGTTGTTTGGTGGAAATCACGTCCAGTGATCGTTGAAATGGCACGTAATGTCGATTCTTTTTAGAGTTTGAAGGAAACCGGACCCCGAGAGTCAATGTTGACAATTCATCCACGTCCCTTTTCCACCTTTAAGGAAGAAGCTTTTGCAGGTCAAAAGGGAGAAACTCTGTCAGATGCGTTATGATTTATTATAGACCGCTGGGAAGTGGTTCGTGGTTTCCTTTCGAGGGCGATTGCAATGCGCCTCCCGCTGTGATGGCGATTTCCCAGCCAAAAACTTTGTCGTTCTCTGCCAGACTGCCAGTGTACATCAAGATTTACTTAAACAAGGTAAGAACAGAAAAATTGTTCGAAAAATCCTAAATTAATTGCATTGTTGCCATATTTAATCCTAAACCATTTAATTTTTACTAATTGAATAGTAAACTATTTTTTTCATATTTTATTAATTGAATCCATCTAATCAATTTTGATTGAATTGTTAACGTGGGCGCCAGTCATGGCACGGTCGAATTTGACGAGTAAATTTTCATTTTTTTTAAATATTTATAATTTATTATTTTTTTCTTTTTTTTTTTTTTTTAACCACACCACCCACATCGGGCCTTCACCCACTATTGATGAGGGTGAGACTACCTTGCCCGCTGTTGCAATGGCCTCGGGGTCCAACAACCCTCGCTCATTAGAGTTGTGTAAAAAAAAAACACACACACACGAACAAGAAAAAAAAAGAAAAGGAAAAAACAAAAAGGAAATTAAAATATATATTATTAAAAATTGTTCACGCGTCGAACGTCGTATTACGTAAAACAATCGGCATCCATGTCGGCGACTTCCTTTTAAAATTAGTCGGGTGGACTTAATTGATAAACATGAAACTATAAACTGAATTAGCAAAATTGCAGTTGGTTTACAATTTTTTAGATAGTCTTCTCCAAATAACCCATTGCCCGAGGGTGAAGTTTCTAAGAGATCTGCAGAGAGTGTACGATGGGTTGAGATGAATCGAGGTCCCACGTCGAGTACGAATGAAATGAGTCGAGCCCATTTCGTGTTTTGCTCGAGCGAACTCCCGTCAATAAGCTCGCCGCTGCCGTCCTCTCTCGTGTCTTACATATCGAATGAAAGGATATGGCGAGCATCGTCTGTTTGTTTCTTTTTCTCTTTGTTTTCTCCAAGGGCGTATTGGATAATCAAATTAAATGCCAAGCTTTTAACAATTCACCAGTTAATTGGATTGAGCACGTTTTACATTTCAATCCAGTCGGGAAAAATTGTGAGGGCACCTTACCGGGCGAGGTAAATAACGACTGACCTTCTCCGCCTAAGACGAAAATAACACAATTTGTAATGTCACTAAAGAAAGTTTTACCTTTGACCCACAAGACAAAAATGACGTCCACTATATATGTCATTCATTCTAAACGTTAAATTGCTGCGTGTCACTCTACGTGGCTCACGGTGCTAATGTGCATGTTTAGCTGCATGAATCAACACCACAAACGACATAATTCTCAACTCATAATCTTCCTTACAAGATTTAATTTATAGTATTTGTTATCAAATTTCTTGCATTTTCTCGCAAAATAGACGTCATTCTCTTAATTATGCTAAATACAGTCCACTGTGAACTCGGTATAGGGGTGACACCATGGCGAGTTAACAGAGAGATGGCAAGGCTTTGTATCCTTTCAATAGTGTGAAAGGTTGGGGCTTTTCTTTTTGAAAGGTTTGAAAAGTCGTGTTTTGTTTTTTTTTTCCCAGGCAAAAGATTGAGCTCTCCTTTTTGGAATTTGGCCGATAATTAGTCATTTTTCCGCACAATCATCCTACCGGCGAGATCTTAAATGGACACTTCGTAAAAGGTCATCAAATTGTTTTGTCATTCATATTCCATACTGTGAATACTTTTTAAACTACATCAATATTAAAATTCCTATTCACCGACAATGAACTGAAGATATACCATTCATCGCGTTTTTAGTTGTCCTAATCCATCGATTTTGGGGCCACAAACCGCAATCACACGCAATTCTTAGCCGTAACGATGAAGTAAAATCAGTCAACCCTCAATAAAAAAATAAAAAATAAAATAAAATTTTAAAAACAAAAAATAAATAAAAAATAAAAAAGGCGAATCCTCACGATTTGTATCCCCCTCCACAAAACGCGTCGCTCCTCCTTCCTCCTCGCTTCCCCTCTCTCTCTCTTCTGCAACGCCATATATTGACGTCTCTCCAGCCTCTCATCGAATCCGAATCCGAATCCGAATCCGAATCCCTCGAAGATGTCGTCGCCCGCCGTCCTCCCCATCTCCAACCCCCAGCCCGCCGCCGGCGCCCCCGCCGCCGCCAACTCCGGCCAGCCGCAGCCCCCGATCGCCACCCCGGCCTTCCGCGCCCTCATCAACCACCTCTCCAACTCCCTCAACCACGGCCTCTCCCAGCGCCGCCCCTGGGCCGAGCTCGCCGACCGCTCCGCCTTCTCCAAGCCCGAGTCCCTCTCCGACGCCGCCCTCCGCGTCCGCAAGAACTACTCCTACTTCCGCGTCAACTACCTCACCGTCGTCGCCGCCGTCCTCGCCTTCTCCCTCATCACCAACCCCGTCTCCCTCATCTTCCTCGCCGCCCTCCTCGCCGCCTGGCTCTTCGGCTACCTCTTCCGCCCCTCCGACTCCCCGGTCGTCCTCTTCGGCCGCACCTTCTCCGACCGCGAGACCCTCGGCATCCTCATCGTCCTCAGTGTCGTCGTCATCTTCCTCACCAGCGTCGGATCCGTCCTCATCTCCGCCCTCCTCGCCGGGGTGGCCGTCGTCTGCGTCCACGGTGCCTTTAGGGTTCCCGAGGACCTCTTCCTCGACGAGCAGGAGAACGCCTCCACCGGATTCCTCTCCTTCCTCGGCGGCGCCGCCTCCAATGCCGCAGCCGCAGCCGCCCCCGCGGTCGCATCCCGCGTCTGAGGACGAGATCGTTCGCGATCGGATCAGATCCGATGGGATCGGATCGGATCGTCGGCTGGGTTTTAGCTTTTACAGTAGATAAAAGAAATAATCGTGTAAGTGAAATTTTTTTTTTTTGTTTTTGTGATTTACATTCGTAGATTTGTAGGATCTGGATACTATGTGCGTGGATCTGTTACTTTCATGTTCAAAGCGATTACGTTTTTGTAGGATATGAAACTATGAATACTCTGATTCATTCAATTGATAGGCTCAATGTTGGCTACTCCATTGTTGTCGTATGTGTGCGTTCTTTGTGGTGCATCCGATGAGTTTGATGTGCGGAGTTCTTCATCCAATTGCAGTTGTTTGCATCTATCAAGGGTCGTATCACATCGGGTAGATATGGCTGCCCGATCTGTTTGTTTATATCGGCCTGGGAATTATGGGTTTGCATAAAAAGGGACGACGTCGTTCTACATTACTCATCTGCTCACGATGTATTTGTTCTGTGAATTGTCAAAAATCAGGAATGGAAAGTTTTGCTAAGATGTCCTTTGAAGATGCATTGGGGTCTCCTTTGATGTCATGTAATTATTATACATGGTAGACTATGTCCTGTTCTAGTTTTCTTCTAGATCCTGTTTATGACTGGTATGGGACCACGACCAAATCATGGCTAAGTCCACCTCGAGGCAACTGTCAAGATATATATTCCTTTTATCAACAACTGCTATTTTTTATCCACATGCTTGTGCATGGTGGCTTTGGTGGAAATAAGAATTTCAGGGATTCATTTGTCCAACAGTTATTCTGTGTGATGGTTGTTGTGATGCTTGTTGAAATAAGATCAAGCAAGTTGATGCTTGTCCAAATGTTGATGCTTTATCAAGCTTTGGTGAAGAGGGAATTTCCCCTTGTCTTGAGTTATGATTAGTTGAGTTCTCCTCAAGTTCTCAAACAAATTAGGCTTAGTTCTTAGGACTCACAAGCACTATGTTAGTTCTGAAAAGACTGTTTATCGATTTATGACGTGTATTTGAGCTGTCAATTGATGATGGTCTTTATCTTAATCAAAGCTTGGTAAAAACATCAATATCTGAATAAGCGTCAACATGTTTGATGTTGTGAGGTGGCATCACCACTGGACATTGGAAATGTCACTGTAGAACAGAGTAGAAGATGATATGTATTAATCAAAAATCATCTTTTGGCATATGCAAAATTTATCTAGGATGCACACAATTTGTTCACTTTGTGATAAGGGAGGACCGTATGATTCATCGTGCTGGGAATCTCTGTGTGTTCTTGTTAGTTGCTATCATGATGAGAAAGGGTGACTCAGGCGAAAGGTTGAGTTAAGATGATATATATCTGCTTGTCCTTCTCCAGATTAAATGGAGCGATAGCATTCAGGTGCATGATTTGGTAGGCTTTTGGTGTCTTCTGACAAGTGTCGTGCATAAAAGGTTTAGGCTGTATCTATGTGGTCCATGTGAAGGTACCTCAAGCCATCCAACCTTCTTTTATGATCAAGCTACTGCCTACTTATCGTTCAGATTAAACTCAGTGTTGGAAACGTAGGAAGTCGTGGCAGTGTCTCGTCCATAAGTGCATGAAGAGTACATCTATGGGAGGGAGAGGGGGAGGGAGAGGGAGAGAGTTTATTACAGTAATCTGTCTTGTTGAGGATTTTCAGTTCATGAACTTGATTAGCTTTGAGTGGAAAATGCCTTTTATAACAGTAATCTGTCTTGTTGAGGATTGTTCAGCTCATGAACTTGATATGGTGGATTCTGATGGTGGGCTGAGATACGTCTGCATGTCAATATAGCTGGAATTCAACGAGCTTTGCCTATCGTGCTGCTTATTCATCTATTAACTTTTGGATGATGCTTTCTTTAAATCATTGGCATTGTCTTTTCGTGTCCTTTGAGTGCATTGACTCGGATCCCCTTCAATTTAGAACAAAGTCTATTTCAACGGAAGTGAAATCTTTATCCTCACAAATGGAGAGCCCTTGATGATTGTGTAGTGTATGAATTCTTCCTTTCGCCCAGTTGTTTCCAGTCGAGGCCCTGATGTTAGAGATAAGTATGTGTCCTTACATCAGAAAAGTGAAGCTGGTGATGTGGCTAGCCATGAGAGGCTATTACAATTTCTTGGTAGCGTATTTGTGGATCGGCTCTCATATCTTGTAAGATTTGAGGAGTGATTGTGGTCAAATCACACACTGTGCTCTATCTTCGCTTTCTTCAGGGAGTCGTTATTATTCATACAGGATGGAGGGTTCCACCGTGAGGTTATGCATGTCTAAGTATTGGGCAAGTTACTAATCAGAAATAACTTCCGACGTCTACATTGAGTTAGATCCCAACCCTTTGGTGTTTTGGAGGAATTATCATGCGGCGCTCTCCCCCAATCCTATTTGCTTGTCTAAATATTGGGCACCTTCTAAACAACAGAAATCGAATAATCTGAATGGAGTCAAAGTAGGGTGTCGTATTGCGGCCGACGCTCAGGACAGTAGTCAGAATTTTAGCCCGACCGTATGCTTGAACGTGAATGTGGATATTCAGAAAACCACACTCAATTCTATGGCTATGGCTATGGCTATGGCTATGGCCTCGGCCTCAACGTCAGATCCTAGTAATATAGTCTGCAAATCCTAGGCTCCAAATTTCGTTTCAAGAACGTCAGATACCGAAATCCTCCTTTCCTTTTTACCTTTGCCTTTTCATCTGCACTTACGCAAGAATTGCAGCATTTGCTTGCAGCGTGTTTCCGAGATTGCCTTGGAACGGGGAGGCACTCGCAAAATAAGGCTTGACGACAAATCATCGGATCATCATTGATTTTCCGTGCGGCATCCACATTCCTTTGCACGTAGCAACGCCTTTCAGAACTCCACCGACACCGCGGACGGTTTCGTTCATATTCCCCGTTCTTCATCTGCGCATGCCAAACCTTAAGAACCCACTCCACGGAAACCATGCCCATTACCGCAGTAGGATCATCGTATCGTGAAAATATTTTGAACTTGGGCTAAGATTGTGTCACGAAAAATTAATCTTACCAAAAAAATAAATTCCAAACTTTCAAATCTTTCTATGATCGGTTTTTCTTTTTGCACCTTATATGGAAATCTTTTTCTGATATTTGTTACAGGAAAATTGCGACATCATTTCAGAGAAAAGTCTCTAGTACAATCCTCTAGGTCTAGGGTTTGGACAATGGGGAAAGGGGCACGTCCGCCAGGGTCCCGAGCATTGACGCAACGGTCCTTGAACAGCTAGGCTCCTTGGCCCGCTCTCGAGGTATCAAGAGCAAAGTGTAGGAGTCTAATTGCATTTTGCAAAATAATTTCCGATTTTTAAAAGAGAACTCGTGAGTGACATAAATTTCTTGTTGACTATAAAAGGATTTTTGATCAACTCATTTTTTGAAGTAATCCAAATGCCCAAAACTGAAGAAAATAAATTTTCCTTGGAACAAACAAACCCTTAACCTAATGGATTTAGGGAATCGAGACTTTGCATCTCGAGAAACGTGAATTTAACTTATTGAAATTGGCTGAGTGACACTTTACATCTTTGAAAATGTGAGGTTCAAGTCATAATGAAGTGATTTTTTTGTAAATTTTAAAGTCGCAACGTATTATGAATGGCATGATTGCCTTTGACTGAATTGAGGAATAGATTTAACTTGACACTCGAAATCCGACTCGAAAACTATATGGAACCATAACAACCACAACAAAATTTATCGAATATGTTAGTTGGGAAAAGCTAAGCCGGTGTCGTTTTTAGAAATGGTCCAAAATTTGTCCATACATGATGTTTTTGCTTGAGAGACCAAAAGGAGCACAATACCAAAATCTCTTGCAATTGTCTTCTCACATTCAATTTTGTTAGCATGCGATTACCTTCCCTTTCTTTTTCCGTCTTCTCCATTTCTTCATTTTCACCTAAAGTACCACTATTCATTCCGAATGATTTGGGACTTGATTACGCTTAAGTCACGCCGTGCGAGAAAGTCTACTTGCCGGGAATCTAGCAACTAAACGAAGACACAAGTGGCCCCATATAATTTCTTAAGGTGGGGCTCAACGTTACTGTCTAGAAACCCGATCCAAAAATGTTAGTTAAAGACCATGTTTAAGGTCGGGTGGGTCTCGAAGGGACCAGCAAGGACCGACCCGGAATATAGCCGTTGATACCATTTGACTCAGCAGCACCAAAGGGGCAAACGACCAGGTCTTCCGAGTCCCAACATGACCGTTCGCATAAACACGCACGCATTTACATGTCTTCCTCTGCCGCCGCAGGTGCGAAAGTAGCCGTTGGGGCCTCCCTCAGTTCGGAGAGAAAATAGTTTTTGTTTCCGGCTAAACCTAGACACGCGCGCGCACTCTCTCTCTCTCGCTCTCACGTGCTCTGTCAGAGACCTCTCCCCACCCCCAACGACCACTCTTTACTCTCTCTCATATACTCCTTTTGCCCTTTCTCTCTACCGTGCTTCCATGTCGTTCTAAAAGAAAAACTCTCGCCTCTCCCTCCCCCACCTTCTTTTCCCGTCGAGAAAACTTTGCCAAAAGAGAAAGAAGCAAGAAAAGGGATTGGTGGGGGTTGAAGGAATCTGAAGAAAGATTTTATAGACTTCCGCCATCTCGATCCTCTTCGTTTCTCCTTGCCCCGTTTTCATGGAACGCCACCGCTCCCGACATGATCACGCCCGGCTCTTGCTCTTGCTCTTCTTCCTTCTTCTCGCCGCCGCCGCCGGCCCCTCCCCCGCCGCCGCCTCCGCCCTCTCGGGGCGCGTCCAGTGGGACGGCGTTGTCGTGACGCAGGCCGACTACCAGGCCCTCCGGGCCGTCAAGCACGAGCTCGTCGACTCCCTCGGCGTCCTCCGCAGCTGGAACGACAGCGGCTACGGCGCCTGCTCCGGCGGGTGGGCCGGCATCAAGTGCGTCAAGGGCCAGGTCATCGCCCTCCAGCTCCCCTGGAAGGGCCTCGGCGGCCGGATCTCCGAGAAGATCGGGCAGCTCCGGGCGCTCCGGAAGATCAGCCTCCACGACAACCTCCTCGCCGGCGCCGTCCCTTACTCCCTCGGGTTCCTCCCCGACCTCCGAGGGGTCTACCTCTTCAACAACCGCCTCGCGGGGACTATCCCTCCTTCCCTCGGCAACTGTCCTCTCCTGCAGGCCCTCGACTTGAGCAATAATTTGCTGTCGGGGACTATTCCCCCGAGCCTCGCCAACTCCACCAAGCTGTTGCGGCTCAATTTGAGCTTCAATACCATCTCTGGGCCTATCCCGAGCGTCGTCAGCCGGTCCCCTTCGATCGCCATTCTCGCTCTCGACCACAACAACATCTCGGGACCGATCCCGGCCTCCGTCTCCAAGCTGGGCACGCTTCAAATCCTCTCTCTGAGCCACAACCAGATTGGAGGAACCATACCAAGTGACATAGGGGAGCTTTCTCGACTTGAGGAACTGGACTTGTCGTTCAATGCCATCAGTGGGAGCTTGCCCTCCAGTCTCTTCAACATGTCGTCCCTTGCGGTGCTGGACTTAGAGGGAAATCGCCTAGACGGCGAAATCCCAGAGAATTTGGGCGCCATGCGGAACCTTTCTGAGCTCAATCTGAAGAACAATCGCTTGAAGGGCCCGATACCTTCGAGCATCGGTAACATCTCCGGCATTGACCGGCTCGATCTCTCCGAGAATAACTTCACCGGGGAACTCCCGGCTTCGCTGGCCAATTTGCCCAAGCTCACCTCCTTCAATGTGTCCTACAACAACCTCTCCGGTGCCGTCCCGACCGATCTCTCCAGGAGGTTCAACTCGAGCTCCTTTGTGGGGAACCTCCAGCTCTGCGGCTTCAGCACTTCTACTACATGCCCGACCATCTCTCCCCCGCCACAGGCCCCTCCATCTCCGTCTTCGGAGCAGTCTAGTCGTCGCCGAGGCCGCCACCTCAGCACCAAGGACATCGTCCTCATTGCGGCCGGGATCCTCCTAGCGATCCTGCTCATCCTCTGCCTCGTCCTGCTCTGCTGCTTGATCAGGAGAAGGGCTGCGTCCAAGAAGAAGAACGGGAAACCCGAGAAAGCGGCCGGCGGCGGCGGGATCTCCGAGAAGGCGACCGCCTCCCGGGATGTCGAGGCCGGCGACATCGGCGGGAAGCTGGTGCACTTCGACGGGCCATTCGTGTTCACGGCCGACGACCTGCTGTGCGCGACCGCGGAGATCATGGGGAAGAGCGCGTACGGGACCGCCTACAAGGCGTCGCTGGAGGACGGGAACCAGGTGGCGGTGAAGAGGCTGAGGGAGAAGATGACCAAGGGGCAGAAAGAGTTCGAAGCGGAGGCCGGCGCTCTCGGCCGGATTCGGCACCCGAATCTCCTGGCGCTCAGGGCCTATTACTTGGGTCCCAAAGGAGAGAAGCTTCTCGTGTTCGATTACATGTCCATGGGAAGCCTCGCTTCTTTCCTCCACGGTAAGGAATCAGTAATTACTACAGAGGGTAGAGATTAACTAGCACTTGCCTGCTTATTGCTAACTTGGCATCATCGCTTGGTGCGTGCAGCTCGGGGACCTGAGACCACCGTCGACTGGCCGACGAGAATGAGCATTGCCATCGGGGTGTCGCGGGGGCTGCACCACCTCCACGCCCAGGAGAACATCGTCCACGGCAACCTCACCTCCACCAACATCCTCCTCGACCAGCGCACCGTCCCCCACATCGCCGACTTCGGCCTCTCCCGCCTCATGACCTCCTCCGCCTCCACCACCGTCGTCGCCACCGCCGGCGCCATCGGGTACGCCGCGCCGGAGCTCGCCAAGACCAAGAAGCCCACCCCCAAGACCGACGTCTACAGCCTCGGCGTCGTCTTCCTGGAGCTCCTCACCGGGAAGTCCCCCAGCGAGGGCCCCAACGGCGAGGACCTGCCGCAGTGGGTGGCGTCGATCGTGAAGGAGGAGTGGACCAACGAGGTGTTCGATCTGGAGCTCATGAGGGAGACGCCGACCATCGGCGACGAGCTGCTCAACACCCTGAAGCTGGCCCTCCACTGCGTCGACCCGTCCCCGGCGGCGAGGCCAGACGTGGAGCAGGTTCTGCGGCAGTTGGAGGAGATTAAGCCGGAAGTAGCCGCCGGAGCTAGGGACGACGAAGGGGAGGCCGAATCTCCCGATGAATGACAAGTTGGGTTTTTTTAGTGTAGAAATATAAAAGAGGGAAAATTAAGAAGGAAAGAGTTTAGTAAATTATTTGGTTTTCTGGGGGCTAAGCATTTTCTGTATTTAAGTGATATTTCATTATTCTTTTGTTCTTCGGGTGGACAATAACTTGAGAAGCAGTAATTTATGCTAAATTCTTTTATTTTATTATTTTATTTTATTTTTTTTGTCAGAAATTATTTTATTAATTGTTGGTGTCTGTAAATGCAGCCAAATGAAATTGAGATTACAGTCGTTTCAACTAGACAGCTCCAAATTAGCACAAAACCGTTGCGAAATCCTACTCTCTCCTCACTGATAGATCCCTACCCTTCCCCCTTCTTTCTATTACCTTTATTTGTCTCCTACGAAACCATTCGGTCCAATGATGACGTAATGATTATATTATTTCCTATGTGATAATCCATCTTTCAATATTTCATTCACTATTTGTGTTCTCTGGTAATTTTAGTTATCTCTTTTTAGGAAACTTAAGATTTTTAGATTAAATATCTCCTTTCATCCGGCAAACACTTGTCCGAAGAGAGCTTTTATGCAAAAAGAAAAAAAAAATGCAAGAGGAAAGTAGTTGTTGGACTTCTTTATCTTCCCTCTTCTCTTTATTTGAGGCATTGAGAGAGCTGCTTATATCGAATGAAGGATCCATCAAGTTCAGCCTCAAACATAGTATGAAGAATATACAGATGCAAAAGGAAACAACTCCGCACCTGCATTGATTCTCTCATCCTTTTGTCGAGGAAGTCCTATTATGTAGTAGTTTCATACAATTAGAAAAAGTTAGAATCTGTTATCAATTCTTCTCTCCTTCTCGTTTTGCTTAGGTGATAAATCATACCTTAGTTGAGAAAAACCCACTATCAATATACATTAAAGATAAAGGGAATACAATTATAAATCCTAAACTTGTATTCATAATACATTTATCACAAATTAATTTTCCGTAACACAAAAAATCCCAAATTGGTATTCACGATATATTTAGTCTAAACTAATTTTTGTTTCATGAAACTGATATCCCATGATACATTTATTTCAAAATGAAATTCATCACAATATGCTAACCCAAATTTAGCATTTTGTCCAATATCCCATTAAAATGCATATGTGACAAACCACTGAAAAATAAACCTGATGTGGAGAATGGTAGATATAACTAGACTCGTTGAAGTGGGTTACAGACACATTTTTTAGCCCATATTTGATGGGTGGGTTATTATATGGGTTAATTATATTCAATAAATAAATCATAAATGTGTTTAGAATTGTGAAGCCTATAATAATATAGGTATTAAATGGGTTCACAACTTACTTAGAACCAATCCACCCTTGACTCTCCCTTGCCCTTGTTTGATATCATGTTCACTCACTATATGCTCTCAACTCAATTTGAATATAAGTTTTCCCATATTAAGTTAAATATAGAAACGTTTTAATAATATAGGTTGAGATGGGTATGTGTTTAGCATGAGTCAGGTCAAACATGAGTCACAAGATTCGTATTAATTAAACGGATCTATTTGGGTTAGATCATTTTTGACCGAACCCACCCGTTTGATGGGTTGAGCTCTAATATGGAAAATCCACGTGTGTTGAATCATATAAAGGTAGATTTCCATTAGGGTACTAGTTTGAAACGTGTTGTCAAACAAAAAAAAAGTTAGGAGTAAAAATGCCATTGCGTACTAGTTAAAAAATTTCTGTGAGACAAAAATAAGTATGGAGTAAATATTTCGTGACATGTCAATTAGGGGTTTTTCAATGTTATCTAACAATAAAGGTAATCAATCCTACGAAAAATAATAGGCACCGCATTGGGTAGCGTAAAGAGAGGCGGGTCGGGTCAAACCCTTAAAAGGAAGCCGCTGCCGGATCCGCCCACCGAGGCCCGCTTGATGGGCGGGCCGCGGTAACCATCGGGCCGCCAGATCGCGTCAAATAGACAAAAGAAAACAACGCGCCTTCGTCCCAAAGAAAACGACGTGGAACGTAGTGGCAGGCAGCTACATGGGCTTCCGACACGTGTCCCGCATGATGGCAAGGACCACTCGCCCGTCGCCACGTCACGCGAGCAGCCACGAACTTGCCACGAAAGTCGTAACTTCAGCCGGAGAGCCGAGCCGAGTCCCCATCGCGTCCTGCCCTGATGCTTCGTCCCCAAGAAAAAGCCAGCTTGTCCCCACCAATCACCTTGCGGCTGCACCTGCTTCGGCGGCTGATACATATATTAACAGAGCCGCGACCCCTCTGGAATGCTTTCGATAAACTCTTTCGGGTGGTCCTCTGCTTAAACCCAAGCCTAAACCCTAGCTGAGCTCCACGTACTTCCAGCAGAAGTCCGAACCCTTTTGGCCAGATTTCGCGGAAGATATGAACTTGAACTTCGCGACCAGCATCGGCATGAGCCCCGCCAGGCAGGCCTCCTTTTCCATGGGGGAATTCGGGGACAAGCGCCTCAAGAAGCGGCGCAACGGCCGCGACTCCGTCGAGGACACGCTCGCCCGGTGGAAGGACTACTACGACGGCCAGGCCGGCGTCCCGGAAGAGGAGGGCGGAGGAGGAGGAGGTGGCGCCGTCGTCAGGGCGGCGCGCAGGGTGCCGGCGAAGGGCTCGAAGAAAGGCTGCATGCGAGGGAAAGGCGGGCCCGAGAACTCGGTGTGCAGCTACCGGGGCGTGAGGCAGAGGACGTGGGGCAAGTGGGTCGCCGAGATTCGCGAGCCCATCGACAAGGGGTCCGGAGCGGGGCAGGGCAAAGCCAGCAGGCTCTGGCTCGGGACTTTCTCGACGGCGCGCGAGGCGGCTCTTGCTTACGATGCGGCCGCGCGGGCCATGTACGGCCCTCTGGCGCGAGTGAATTTCCCTGGGAATTCGGCTTCTTCGACGCCGTGTCGCAGCGATTCGTCTGCCAGGAGTGCGTCGTCCTCGGTTGAGAATTTCGCCACGTCGAGGGAGCCCGATGCAGATGCCTTTGATCCTTCCAGAGTTTTCGTGGTTGATAGCTCAAGTTTGCAACGTGATGATGGCAAGGAAAGCATGACGACCGAGTGCGATTTCCAGCGTGAAGCTCAAGATCCGAACCCGACAAGAACAGAGGAAAACAGAGGAACGGCGTCCCAAACAGTGGAATGTAAAACAGAGAGACATGAGGATGGGCATGGATCAGTGTTCCATGGACTAAATCTGAGACCCGGATCAGAAATTTCTGCTCCTGATATTGAGTTCATCGCCACTGGACAAAATTCCCATTCACAGGACAAAATCAGATGTTCACATGATGTTCGTGATAATTGCAATTGTCCTGAATCAGTGCAGAGCAACGAGGTCGTTGCCAATGGAACTTCTATTGAAATTGAAACTCCATCGTGCATCGGAGCCGACATGGATGGAGAATTGCTAACACTGATGGAACTTGCCAACGGTAGCTGTACTGGAATTGAATATAATACACGACTCAATTCGATTATGTACCCTGTCAGGTCGGAAGTTGATCCTGGAACTTGGTCCGAGAACCTGAAGGATCATAAAATGAGTGCCATGAAGCAACAAGTGAATGATGAAGTAGTGAGGAGTAGGTCATGCGACACATTTGATGATAATTTTGAAGGAATGTGTAACGAATTGCATTGTCAACCCATGAATACGAGCCCAAATGGTCAATCTGACTCCTGGGCTTCGATTCCTGAGGCTGACATGCTCATGAGCATGGCAATGTTACGGGAAACTCAAACAGATAATGCCACAAACTATAGTGGCTGTCCCAGTTTTAATTTCTCGAGTGTGGAGGCACAGAATCTGCATTCTTCTCAAGAGATGATTAGCACGAGGACGTGGGACTGGAGAAGACAACCTTTTGAGCCCCTCGCGGTCCACCAGGGATTTCGAGTACCGGCCAGTGGGCGCTGCAGGTTACAGGAGGTGAACAAGATGATGAGTGCGAGCTCGTATCAGATGGAAGAGACGGAAGGAGTTGGCCACAGCTTTGATTTCCTGAAGCCTGATTATGACTATGGACTGTTGGAAGAGCAGAGCTTGCTCAATTTGTGGTTCCCCGATTAAGTCCTTCAAGTCTAGTTTTGGAAAGAAAGAAACAATGAAAAACAAAAATCACCATCAGGACATTTTTGTGTTAGGAATAGGTTGATATTGATAGCTACACATTGTATCGTGTCTTGTATCCGCTATTGATGGGAGTTGTGATGGACTTGTTAAATTCCTTTTTCCTTTCAGTTGTTCTATTTCATTATCTTCCTTTCCTTAAAATGGCGATGATCGTAGGGGTCATTGCGCTGTCAAACAAGTTCATGTCAGCTTCTGGATGTTCGGCGCACTGACGAAGAAGGGTTGATCCATTGCCCATCTGATGGGCTTGCGACCAATTTACGCCAAGAGGACTTTGCATCCATCGATTTGCACATCCACCAAATTAGGCCTGATAAAATGCCGGTTCTGTGGCCGATCTGTTCTGCACCAGTTGAGACTTGAGAACGGATGTGCCGATCAGAAAGCACATATGTTAGCAAGGTTAAAATTTCAGGAACGAACCGGCCCAAAAAAGGGGTTAAGCAAAGGACACCTGTTTCGTCCGGGGATAGAGAAACAAAATGCCTCTTCTCATCCTAGACATGATCGTACTATGTTAAAGATTCATATCTATGAACAAGTCATTTCATTTGGGACCATTTTCCAAATTCGACAAAGACTGTTAAAGTGCATCGTGGGCTTGCTATGCGTCTTAGTTTTTTTTATCAAAATAGACTTCAGTTTTATGAAGAAAGATTGCTTTTCAACCAGGTGTCAAGTCCCTCTACCTCTTCGGAAAGTGCGAGGTCACTGAGTCAAGAAAAACATGCTATTCACATCGTGCAAACAGAGTAAATGAGGGCTACGTGAGTGCTAATCAACAAAAATATTACAGTTTCTTCTTTCAACAAAAACATCACTGGTAAAGAACAGAATTATTCTAAAGATGATGTACGAACACTATGAACTTTGTAGGCTACAGCATGGCAGTTGGTGTGCATAATCGATTCAACCTTGTTCATGCAAGGAGAGGCAATGTCAGCAATACAACACAAACACCATTGACAATCATTGCAGCTGCCACCATGTCTGTAAACTCAACCGGCATGGATTACAGATGAGAAGTACGCATTTATCGTAGTGGCCACGCATAAGCAAACATGTGCTAACAGCACGAACAACATTTATGAAAGAAGAGCCTTTTCATCATGCAACTATTTGAAAAGTATTCAACACAACAGCATAAGCAAACGTTAGGACTATAAGTCAAGGCATGTCACAAGTGCAGAAATCTCTGAACTATTACATATCAAATTCAAGATAGTCCAAAACGGGACTCTTCAGATTTCTTGCAGATAGCAAAGCATTGGTGAAATTCACAGCCAAAGAAAGCTACAGACAAATATTTATGGAATGGAATACTCTGTTTTCATGACGATGTCCCTTTTACCGCTTCCGTGATTTCCCGTTTATACCTCAACTGATACTTGGTTCAAACTCAAGCAACCACCGCTGTGTTTGACTATGCTGCTTTCGCCTTTGCTGCATATGGCTGATTCGTCCTTCATCCCCTTACAAAGAGTAACTGCGAATCAAAACTATTTCCTATCTAAGGAAAAGTTTATCACTTTTGGGGAATGGATACTCCCCATTTTTATGGTCTTTTATTTCCTGCAGGACCAACATGCTTCGCATTGGTCTTAACTGAAGTGTCACATGAGAAGAATTGATATGCCTAAACAAAAATGTTTAGTGAATTCTTTGATATCAAGAACCGTTCATGCTATAATCACTCTTATATTTAAAAGCAGAGGAAATTCTTTATCAAATGTAAAGCAGTCTTTTATGTGGAAACGCTTCTGCATGACCAGTTTAAGCAAATGCTTTGTCATTACAAAGTTGACCAAACACCGGAATGTATTTTGATTTGAAGGTAACACAATGCTCCCTCTGTTACTAATTCGTTTGTTGACTGATGCAGAAATAGCCTCGCTTCTATAAACAATGAATATGAGGAAAGTGTCAACAACAGGCTTTTCATGAGTAGAAAGTTCGATGATTCTACCAAGATAGTTCAAGTTCTTGCGTCTCCCTGGGCATTGGAAGATCTTATGTCAGGTGAACAAAGCTCCGTTTGAAAGAAGCTTGGAGGTACCGGTTGCAAACAAGGAGAGATTGGACGAATTAGAGAACACTTCACTCTTACCGCATTCAATTTTTTGTGCACAAAGTGTGCAAAAACTCCTTGCGGTTTGATTATATTTCTCAGTTGAGGTTTCATCTTATTCTATTGTATTATTAGAGAAGAATGACAAGTGTAATGAGAGTTACTTCTATGTGTAGAAATAGAAAGCTGCGAGTAGAAGAAAGCATTGTCAAGCACCGTAAATTCTCGAAGACTGAATAGTGGATTCTAGTTTTATTTGGGCTATTAGAGTTGGGAAAACGGAGAAGTTTAAGGTTGCGTTTGGTGATCTGGATTCGAATTGGGACAGGATAGGATAGATTAGAAGGGGAATTGAAATCCTTCAAATATCCTTTGGATTGTTGAAATACCCTATCATATATTTGGTGCAACCTAAGACAAGATTTGGAATCTTTAAAAATCTTCAACATAAAAAATATCCCATCATCTTCGACAAGCGTTGTCAAGCCTCCCACAGTCGTTAACTCTGTTCTCAGCAATCGTTTCCCCCACTAAATTTCTAATGCTCAGTACTCTATCTCTCTGGAAAATTGTCGAACACTTGGTGAGTGTGGACTTGAAGGTGGAGCTATTGTGGTGGGGGAGGGAAGGGGGTGGGGTGGCGTGATGAAGGAGGGCGAGCTACAAACGAAATGGAGGAGGGCGACCACTTCCGTTAAGCAAAATTATGTACTGAAGGCAAGGAGGATCTCTGTTTGGCGTTTCATCAAACACTTGGTGAGCGCCTAGTCCAGAGTCAACCAAGAGAGACTGTAGAACAATAGAGACCGAGAATGAGTAATCAAACGTCAAGTTATGATTCGGTGACAGTGGAAAACCTGAAAACCGACTGAGAAAGAGAGGGAGTCATGGATGAGGTGCTGAGCCCTAGCCTTCCAAGTGAGCCATGAGTAAAAGCACTAGCAAGGATACTCGAGGATGTTGAAGTGAGTGGATGGTCAC
This sequence comes from Eucalyptus microcorys, assembly GCA_014182515.1. Taxonomy (NCBI): domain Eukaryota; kingdom Viridiplantae; phylum Streptophyta; class Magnoliopsida; order Myrtales; family Myrtaceae; genus Eucalyptus; species Eucalyptus microcorys. Next base: position 27,327,808 of record CM024572.1, read on the forward strand.
GGTGGATGGCCGTCGGAGAGGTGGGGAGAGGTGCTGCCGGTGAGAAACCGGTGAGAAACGCCAAGGACGGTGAGTCTCACCTTAGATGGGGTTTCCTTGATGCGCTAGAATTGTTAAGTTAATTTTCAAATTTTATATCCGAGATTTATTTTATTCACTACACCTGATTTCTTATCTTGCATTTTATTTGAATATAACCAAATTTATTCGATTCAAAAAATATCATCAAATACTAAATAAGATAATTTGTTATTATGTCTATACTCAAATTTTGGACCACTAAATACAGTCTAAGTGAATAAGCCATATCACTATATATAGCATTCCTCTTCTCCTCTCCTTCATTTTTACTTGGTAGAAAAACTAGTCTCTGTTTAATCACGCAACTTCTACTGCAATAAGCGTAGTGTCCAACATTTATCCGCGAAAAGCTTGCAAAGTTTCAATCAATAACCACTTCACAATAGTTCTTGTAGTTAGTCCATGTCAGAGCCTACATTACCACGTGGCATAAAGATGATATGACAAAAACGAGAATGACAACCAACAGGCAAGTGATATGGCATGAAGGGAGAAACAATCAAACAAATATAGGTTCCATTCGGCTTTCCTAAGGACCTTAAAACTCCTCGGAAAACATATGAGGCGTGTCACAAATTTTTTTAGCACCCTATGACTAAATGCTAACTTCGACAAAGCCTTTTTTTTTCCCTTTTGTCGAAAGCCTTGGCAAAATTTTAAGCCCGCGGCAAATAAGGCTTTCAACATTTTCAAAAGGGAGGGTGGAAGGTTAATGATTTTTTTCCTTTCAAAATTACCCTCAAGTATATTTAATTGTTCCAGTCTTGCCCTCACAACTATTCATTTTCAACCTAATAGGTCTGAAAACTATTCATCTTCAACCTAAAAATCTAAGATGGATGGACACCGGCATTGCTCGGAGGAGCTAGAGGAACGTTGACGTGGAGTCGCATGACACTGACATTATGTCGCTTTTAGTTGATCGGCCTCAGCGTCCGATCGCCTGGCTTGCATGACGTTGAAGTTAGATTTGACGCTTGGCTCTTACAATGTCGAAGTCCAGATTTGGCTCAGCTAAGGTCACGTGACCTCAATGTTGCATTGCTGAAGTCGCTCGACCTTAACGGCCCTCACTTGGGGTTGCAACATCAATGATGGGCCTTGCCTAGGCTTCGTCGACCTTTGTCTTCTAGTGCTTTTGTTGAGCTTAGATCTACGACGACAAGGGTCGCTAGTCAATGCTTTACGCAAAACGTACAAACCAAAGGATGTTTGCTTTTAGCAGATTCACCTTCATTCAACTCCCCTGGGGAAATTGCAAAGTCATTTCCCCAAAATTGAACTAGAATAGCCAAAAAATATCATGACAAGGTGGCAATCAAAGAGACAAGCTAATCACATGTCAACATGTAGGGTGATGTGGCATGGACATGCATGATGACATGGAAAAAGCATAACAACTTAAGCGGAACAACACAAGAGCATACATGATAACGAGGCATAGACACACATGAAGACGTGGGAAATGAGACGACCTAAATTGCATGTAAACAAGTATCATTTGATGGAGAAACATATAAGGTGAATGGAGGCAAGTAAAGATGAAAGAGCACCAAAAACATGTAAATAATGACGTGACAAGTTATGACATGACAACCAATGATATATTCAATTTAGTTTTCATAAAATAGTGCGAAATCGATTTTTAAATGTCGGCTCTAATCGTGCATGGTATCGTTTAAGGGAAAACGCCAATTTGTAGTTACCTTTCGGCGATTATCAAATGAACAAATAAAAACGGATTTGAACGTGTCTATTTTGACAACAATTAGCATGCATGGGGCCTCCGGTGACGCATTTGGGATGAACGTGTGGCAGTCCGGCTGCCTCGTCCTTCTTTCACGTAGAAGGGCCCTTTCGCGTTTGTTCAGCGGGTTTGTCGGAATGATAACGGGGGTCCTACTACTAGGGACAGAATATGAAAGCGGCAATTAAACGGCTTAGATTACGACGACCTAAATTTAGTATTTTTCCTATTCTAAAGTAGAGAGAGAGAGAGAGAGACTCATCATTTTGTGAAAATGAGAAGTGGTGGGCATCAATATCATACAGAGTTTTTTTTAGCACTCCACGGAATTGATGCGCCACGCCATAGCTTGAGGAGCATGTTCCTCGACCCAAGGTTCCGTTTTCTTTCCGAGGTCGATTCCGGGCGTCCGACATCGGAGTTGCATTCTTTTATGCCGCTGCATAGCTTGGCGAGAAATTTCCAGCGAGCCCAATACTGATGGGATAACATCCAAAAGATCGAGGACCCACGAGTCCATGAATCGAGCTTCAATTCGGCAGCCAAAGTTTGTTGAGATCATTAGTTAAAGTAACTAGAAGGTTTTAGAAAGTATCGCTCAATTCAAAGACTTCTGATTGTAGTTAAGGATGACCAAGATTTGACGATAGCTTCTTCGTCCGACATCCGTTCGACCCCATCTTCATTGCGCTAGAATGCTTCTTACCTCTATTGTGTGTTGCAAATTGGATGATTGCAAACTCTCTGATGCTACAAACAGTCCCGAGGGCAATAAATTGACGGCCGAATTTGAGTGGCAATATAGGTCTAAAAAATTTCGAGATCGAAAGCATATCTTGGGCCCTTTCGCTCAACGGTTGAACCTCGGTTCACTTTTGGTCAACCTTGTGTCAACTACTTGACTTTTAGAAAAGTAAGACGTATTTTGATTTGTCGACACGTTTGCACATTACAAGAGAAAATTCGATGCAGTGAAGACTGTATAATTTTCTTAACCGATCGCTTGACAAATTGGCTTGGGACAATCATGAACAAAACTACATAATTTTGATGATCATTCTTTCATCTCTTCTTTAGCCTTCACTAGTTTGGACTTGCTCGATTGTAGCCTTCATGTACTAGATATTGTTATAGAAGGTATTATTTGCTAACATGGACTTGCCTATCTATGTCTAAATCTAGGTTTTGGGTCTTCAACCATAACTTAAACCTGGCAGGCAATAGTTGCAACATTTATTTATAGAGGGACCTGAACTTTTTTGGTCACACCCCAACTCCACGTGAACAATGGCAATGGAATGTTTATTTTTTCACTCAAAGAACGTAGCCTCAAATGTAACCATAACTCAACTTGATATTAAAATATATACATCCATAAATATTTGATAAAAATGTTATCCGGTTATAATATAAACTCTTTATGATCCATCAAATATAATATTTACAACTCCAACTAAATTCGACAACCTCAACTCACCCAAAAACCGTTAACTAAATTCATACCCAAAAAATCTAACCCCAAAAGTTCTCGCCAATGGCACTCTTGTACTAAGTTATGAGCTTGAAAAACATTAAAAATGAATGGAAAGAACAACCACAATCTACTAAGTTATATATCTCTTCCAAGCAAATCGAACATCCCTTACATGTTTAAAACACAAAAATATTACTCATTTACACCAAATCCAGAATATAACAAACCTTCTAGACCAAACTGAGTTATATATTACTTCGAGATAACTATTGCCATAACAGAATACTCTTTTCATCACTAATATCAAAACAAATAATCAATAGTCCCAGTCCACTAATCAATCTTGTCAAATCACACATCAATGATCAATCCTATTGATCAATCTTATGTTTAAGTATCTAATCATGATCATGCAAAAAGCTTGAGGTAAAAGTGACCGAGAGTCTCCCATTGATTAGGTCTCCACCTATATTGCCAATGCCTGGTCCACAAGGATACCCATAAACCTCTCGATGGATTCACAAAGATACTGAACATAATCCAACAACCTTAATATCCAATAACCCACAATCAAAATCAGAAACCATATCAATAGTCTGATTCACAAACCAAATCATATATTTTTTTCACAATTCAATATATATCAAAATACCTTTCATAAACCATATTCATAAATCGTGAACCTTTTATGATCCTTTTGTAAAAGGTTTCGCAAAACATTTACATGCAATCAACTCAAAAGGTAATCGTCAAATTCTTTTCCATTCCAAATAAACAAAATGGTGGTAAATTCTCGACCTACATTTTGTGCAGTAAACATGTCATTTTGTAACTCGTAGTATAGCTAATCCATATCACTTTTGAAATATGAGTTCACAAACTTAAAAAAGAGATAGTACTACTCACCTAAGAAAGCCAGAAACCAACCTATGATGGACCAATGGTTACTTGAATCGATACATTTGTATTCATATCAATTATTCAAAAAATGATATTAAAATTGAGTAATACATTACTTTAATGAACATCTTGACTAATTACACTTATTAATTGATAAGACAACACCTACATGCTAACGAAGAAACTTGTTTATAGCAAACGTTTATTTTTATCTAGTACACATATTATCTATTATGCCTAACTCACACAATAAACTTCCTGATCAAACCATAATTCAGAATCAATTTTGTCAAACCCCACAACTCCACAACTCTATTATCTACCATTTTCACATAAATATGAAGCTCAAGAGCTCCTCAACTGAACCTTGCATTTCAACTTCCACGTAACTCCAAATTTAAAACCTAACTTCAGATATTACTCTGATTAAACGAATAATAGGCTTAAAATACTTACCCAGCATTGAAATTTGGAGATGAATCAACCTCGTTGGGGTGTCTGGATCATGAATGTACAAAAATTTTCTCTCTTTTCTCTCTTTTCTTTTTCCTTCTCCACAAACACACCTCTTCCTCTTGAAATGAAATGTTGGGCTTAGACTTGGGGCTTGTTAGAGAAATGGGCTGGCCCATTAGGTTTAAGCTAAGGATAACACAAGCAAGTAGATACTCGAAGTTTCAAGTAATTTGGACAAGGTTGATGTTTTATTGGATATGGAAAATGATATAAATGGTCATTAAACTTTAGCCCAATTTGCAACATCATCCTTACACTTCTAATTTGTTCGATGTAGTTCATGAACTTTAACATAATGTGGAATATCATCTTTGAGCTTTTAACTTGTTCAATGCGGTCCATGAACTTTTAATACATATTCAATGTAGTTACTGGACTATATAAAAATGTTCAATGTTATCCCTGAACTTGAATCAATTGAAGGACAACATTATATATTTTTAGATAATATAAGGACTAAACTGAACATGCACCAAAAGTTAATGGATCACATTAAACAATTTAAAATTTCAAGGACGATATTCCACATTAGGCTAAAGTTTAGAAGCCGCATTAAATGACATTACACATCGAGCTAAAGTTTAGAGATCATTTGTGTCCTTATTCCTATTAGTTATGCAGTAGCTTGAAAAGCATAAGACTATAATGAGAATGGAAGAGGGGCTTCATGAAGTAATTTAAAATTCATTTGGACAACATGCCAATGACAACACTCCATAGTCCCATTGTCACGCCTCGATCCTCGAGCACATGCCCATCCCTCGATGGTCGATAAAATTGCAATGTCCCAGGATGCGTCGCTGACCCATTCATTTTATTGCACATGCGGAAGCGAATAAAAGAAACCCTTGACAGTAACGACATGAGATAGAAAAGCAGGAAAGTAGATTCTATATACAAAACACGCCTTTATAAACACACTAAGTCATATACAAAAGTCAACAATCAAAAGTCTACAAAAGACTGGCTCTAAAAAAGAAGCTGTCCTAATTGACCTACACCTCGGATCCACCCTACAATCCTAAAAGAATTGAGCCCACGACGAGGTGAGATATAAATCTCAGCGAGTTCACGCTCTAAACCCCGATTAGGAAGATAATACGCCTAAAGGCATCCTAATCACACAACCACACAACCATAGAGACTTACCTCGTCTCAGATCTTTCCTGCAGGTCAACACAATTCATATCATAGACAACCACAAAAGCATGAGCAACAAATAAGCTCATCAATTGGAACGCCACATTCAAATTCAACCCAGCACAAGGGTCCTGATTATAGGGCCAAATTGTTATGACATATCCCATACCGTGCCACACAATTTTGTCCTATAATCCGGCGTGTTCAACTCAATTAATCATGCATTCCTAATTTTGATCTCGACTTATAGCACGGCCTATAAACTATTCGGCGGTCTTTTGGCATAGCCAGGCATTGTCTCACCCCATTGAGCACGACTACGTCTTTCTTAAACGATTTTCCCGAAGAGCAAAGGTCCAAAATCTACTGCGACCGGCTTTCATTATCCAGGGACATCCCATATAAGGGTAATGTCCAACTTAACAGCTTGGGACATGTTCTCTTAATCAACACACAACCACTCAATTACGACCAAGAATATCGTGCATTGCACTCAAATGTCTCAATTAAGATAATGCACTTGGCCCATTTTTTTTTTTTTTTTATGACTCAGGGAACCTCGTACAGCCAGCAGCCGGCGAGCAAACCCTGGGGCCGCACGAGGGAACCAACACCCCGTGCAAGCGGTTAAGGCACCAAGCGCCTCCACTAGGTTTCGAACCCTCCAACGGGCCTTATCCAGCGGAGCCACCGCGGCGAGTGGTACTTGGCCCATTTTTTTCGTATTAAAAACATCCGATAAAAGTAATCATGTGTGGTACACGGTCAACTTGACCCAGAAAAGTGATATCCTCCAATTTAAAATTGCATTGTTTTATATAGTATATAAAATCATTTTCGGTGTTAAAGTCCGACACCCAAAATTTTCTAAATAAATATCAAAATTCACAAATTTTAGAATAAATGACCAAAATTCCAATCAGCACTCAATTTGCATGAATTAATAGTCAATTGTATAAACTGAACACACCATTGCAATCATCACGAAATTTCGGTCACCGGCTATCCCGGTCTAATTTTTGGAAAATATTAAATAATTAAATAATTACCAAAATTAATTAAATAATTCAATTTAAATACAAAAAATGCTAACTTAGGCCAAAAATGCTTAATTAACCGCCTAAACGGGCTGAGAAAATTTCTGAACCTATCTAGATAAATAAATACATCATGTCTAATCTTTAATTAATCTAATTTAACCACATAACATGCATAATTGAATAATTATATCGCTAATCTAATCTAACTAACCACATAATCCCTAATTAACTTAAAATAAACACCCCTTAAGCATAATTAACTCTCTAAGTAGAGTTTAGCGAGTAAACTCACCGGTTTAGCGATCCAGTAAGTCTACAACGACGGCGACGCGGAGGTGGGCGACAAACCTCCTAGTGGTGAAGCCAAGCAAGGCTCAGAAGGGCTCGGAAAAGCCACATGAAGTTCTCAACCAAGCTGAGAGGTTCGGTTCTGCTCCTTAGGCCGAGGGGCTGCTCAAGCGGCTGGTTGAGGCCGAAACAGATCAGGCAATGACGGCAGGCTACAGCAAGGCTAGGTGGCACTCGACGATGGCCGGACGACGACAAAGAGCTCTAACAAGGCTTTGATTGAATGGACAGAGGCTTAGGAGGGGCGGAACGGCGAGCTGGGCTCGTAGACGAGCGGGACAGGCGAGACAGTCATGCGAGCTGGCGCGCGACGTGATGGTGAGCGACGAGCATGCGACGGTAGCAGGTGGCTTTGAGTGGCTCCAGGTGGCTAGTCGACGGCTAGGGGAGGTCCTCTATGGTTTTTGGAGTTCAAAACTGAACAACAAGTGGAGAAAGGTGGTTGAACAAGGAAGAAGAAGGCTACTAGTCAAAGGGGGCCACCAAAATATCCTAAACTCTCAAGTGGCTGCCCCACCACCTTGGCTATCTTCCTCAGCCCATTTGTAACTACCCAAGCTTCCTCTACAAGCCTCTAAGTGGTCCAAATGTTGCACACCACCAAGGCCTACGAATTTTGTGCAATCCCCCTTCAATTCCATTTAATCCCTCTCCAATTAAACCTAAATTGGAGTCTATAAATCTAACCAAGGTGCCCACACTTGAATTCACATTTTTCATCGTCAAACTATCCAACTTAAATCCCAAAAACGCAACCAAAAATAGCATTACTTTAAATTTTCACCAAAAATCTCGATTTGCAGAAAAATCTTCGAAACGTGAGTCGATGGTCCTAAAATGAACTATAACATGACAGAACTTTCAATTTCTGAAATCGGGTTCAAATTCGCGGTTAATTTCAATTTGGCGCGATTTTGGCGTGACCTAACCTACAATGTAACTTTTAGGATTATTTTCACGCCACAATGTACGTTTTGGACACATTTGCGACTCTCGGTTGTCATGAAAATCTCGAAATTTCAAATACAGACATAGGGTACAGAAATGACAGAAAAATCGGTCTAGTGCCGTTCGACAGAAATTTTACAATTAGGTGGAATCACCCACATACTAATCACATAGCTCTATCGAATCGACCTATCTCCGATCTCTAATTGATTTTGATAGTGCCATAATGACCATTGCATATTAGTATGGTCGAATAATCAATTCCTAATCAAATTCTCAAGTCTATTGCGTTTGGATTCCTTAACGGCTTCACCTAATAGACTAATTATCTCATGAGTGGCCAACTCAGAGAAAAGAGCTATAGGCGCGTCGATGAAAAGCTCAACTTATTCAATTGAAAATTCAGGATGTCACGCTCATAATGTTGGGGTTTAAGTGGAGGTGTTTGAAAATGTGGAATCCCATGAGACGAAACAAATGTTTTTAATTTTACCAAAAAAAAAAAACAAATCTTTTAATATTCAATATTTGCCACCACAATTGAAGTATATTGGATAATGATCCACAAAGATAATGTAATAACAAAAATGATATCTTGATCGCACTAGAGGTTGACCTAAACATCACTGTGAATGAGTTGAAGAGATTGTCTACTAGACAATGTCGAAGCACCAAATGGAAGTCTATGACTTTTTTTACATTGACACGATTTGCACAAGTATATAAGACATGACTTGGAAGGACAAGGAATTGAATTTGATTTTATAAGATCTTGTGAGACAGATAACCAAGATGGCGATGCCAATCGTTGGAGGATGCAATGACACCAATCATGGCGGAAGGTGGTGCTATGAGTCACATGGAGTGAAGATGAAAGTTCATAGACATCATTGTTATACGTGCCTCATGTTATAGTCACCCCCATGAGTAGATCCTTCACTAGAAATGATTGAGAAAGAAGTCCACAAACGTTTGGTCAGTCTTACAAAAATTTTCCATCAATATCGAGTATATTTGCTACTATAGGAACACACAAAACATTTTAAAAGGAATAAAAAATAGTGGGGAGACTTGTATGTGTTATTTGCAAACCTAAGCCGTCACCATTGACAATTTAATTAGGACCTTTATAGATTTTCCAAACTTAAAGTAACATGATGAGACACTCGAGAGTCCATGAGACATCCTTGCTTGGCTTGGCGAGACATCATTGTGCTGAGTCACCTCGATTTGAAGTAAATCTTGCTTGGCTTGGCGAGACATCATTGTGCTGAGTCACCTGGATTTGAAGTAGGACGTTCATTGGTGCTTCTGTGGAAAAACTCTTTTGGCAAGATTCATGGTTACAGAAGTTGATTCACCCTAGCTTTCTTCATGTTTCAAGTATTGCTCAAAGTTGACAAGTTTTCCTTGGAGTTCTCAAAGAAAATGGGTGATTCACGTGCTCTGATGGTGACAGAAATTCCTTGACGTCAAAATCGAGTCCATTTAAAACATGCAATATCAAATCATTATCATTAATGGGAGAATTGATGGTGGCAAGTTTGTCTGCAATTCCTTTGACAACTTGTAGGCAATTGATTGGGCTTTGTGTTTGGTGAAGATTAAACACTACTTGAGACTCATAACAAGCGAACGTGTCTTGTTGGCAAAGAGATGAGAAGAGATGAGAGTTTGTTTCAAGCTTAGCATGCTATTTTGGCAAAAGTAATGAGAGGCATGATTGAGTTCGCAAGTGAAAACTATGATTGCATAAAGCAATAGTTAATCTTGGCCTGTACCCAATGAAAGTAAGATGAAATGGAAGTTGATTGGCCATCAATAGTAATGGCTTTACACAGTCACAAATACAATTCCATCTACATACTCCATTAAATCGCAAACCCACAAGCAAAGAACAAAACTGAACTAACCATGAAGGATGATTCATTGATATTAATTGAGGGGTAATCGCACAACTACATTAATGGACCCGTACACTAGTGTTTGAAGATTCTTCTACCATTGAAGAAAAAATTGAATGACATACTTATGCGCAGTAGGCTTCGATACCATAAACAAATTAGACAAGATGATCTTCACTGTTATTTCTTACGTGTATTTATAGCACGGCATAGCTGATGATTTTTGGAAAGATATTAACTGGAATAAAAGTAATAAAATAACTTTTATGAATCGCAGGCTCTACACAAAGAAAAGAAAAATCTGTATAAATGGAAAAAGATGAAATAAGTCTGTCATCTTTAGAACATCCCCTACTGCACCTGCCAAGACGCGGGAATCGTCCGGCTGATCTTTGATTTGATCATAGAGCTGTTGATATTTTCTCCGAAAAAGCTTTGCCTGGATCACATACTTTTTTTTCTACAGTAGTTCACCCTTTCTTTTATTAAAAGTTGGGGGGAGGGACAAGTAGATGGGGGATTCACGTGCGAAGATAAACGCAAGCATCGTACGGAGTGATCCGGGTCCAATGGTCAGAGGAGGACCTATTATAAACCTAAAGCTTAAAAAGGACTCCTTTGGGAAAGGGAAGGAAGGAGGGCAGGGGGCCTCGGACATGATGAGAGCGCTCTTTTCCGTATATCTAAAACGAGCTCAACAGAAAAAAGTCGGAGGGGGGCTCAGGTTTCAGGGGACCTTTTCTTACCGGGAAATGGCAAATACACTTTTGCAGGTTGGCTTTCTGATCGAAAGTCGCGTCCTCATCAATTTCCAAGACGTCCTTCCCCCCCTTTCCTGCGCCAGTGCTCTGGATAATATAAAACATTCATCAAATAGTCGATTTGAAACCTTTTTATGATCCTCAACGCGCTTGTTATCTTAATACTTGTGCGTATTTTGTCTTATAAAAATCGAAAAATTTCTTAGACATGCTTGATAATCACCTAGAGAGCACTCGATCATCATCACGGCCCTTTCAGGTACATCTGCATCAAGCATTCTTTGTCGTTCATTACGAAAATCTTCTACTTCGAAAGTAGACGATATTCGTTCCAGGGGTGTGTTTTGTGGACTACAAGACCGCCCGTCCACTAGGGATATAGAGTAGTATTCTTTGAGTTCCGTTGTATCCAATATCACCTGCTAAAGTTCAGCCGCATATATGTCATTCATTTATTAAAAAACTATTTCAGTGGGCAAACTAATGATGCTTCCTGGAAACATTTGTCCATGGTGGAAATATAGCGTGGGGTATTCTTCAATTTCTGCCGTTAAACCCCAAAAGTCTCCTCAATGTAAAATGTGCGAAGCCTGTGAAAAGTCTTCGTGATGACTCGTGCCACTGCTTTTTGATTCATCCATCTCCATTCCACCAGGCCGCAACCCCGTTGGCTCGTAGCAGATTTTGGGTCAAATTCTATTGTTTCTTTTCTATAGTTTGACATGAAGTTTCTAGTGAATTATCTATGGGGTAATTAAGCACATCGATTGAAAAGGCTCATATTGGCCAGAAGATTGACTTCAAATCCACGTTAGCTAAACACAATCATTAGTGGATGGGAGTGTTAGGTAGGTACGGACATTTGGGTTTCCAATTCTTAATTCTCCTTCTCCTTCTCCTTCATTCCATGTCCAATATATTATAAAATTGATTTGTTGACTTTTTGCTAGCAATGCACGAGACCACATTGCGGGAATAGAGGAAAATTTTCGGGTCGTGTTATTATGAAGGTAAGAAGAAACTTCGCACCATACAAAAGCTAGACAGATACCAAACATTGTCATGAAAGCCGTGATTTGAAAAGAACAAGACAATAGAAGACGATAAAGTTTTCACCGAAATGTATAACTTAGATTAGTCACATCTGGACAAGCCATGTTACCAATGATCATCCACACATAGCTTCAACAATTCAATAATTTTTCCTCGTGCAACTCGCAAAATGATAGAAGTTAAGCACCTAGAAATAATAGGAAGATCCTAATTTTATTGCAATAACAAAGTTAAAACAAGAATTTTCTTAACATAATTAACATATTTTTTTGGCTCAATCTCTTTTTATCAAAGAAATTTTCTTTGATCAGACTTTTGCTTGATTGATATATATTTTGCAGAATTTATTAGGTCCAACGTCTATGTAAAGAAAATACAAAAATATAGATAAATAAAAGACGCGGCCCCGCTAAACACACTGTAGGCTTCACATGTTTACAATATTTTTGTACAACACTAATAATTAGTGTTGAAGATTGATGGAAAAGGTGAAGCAACGATAAAGCAAGGACAAGATTAATTGACTTTTCATGATAAAGATACAAATAATTGACAAATAGACATGGTAAAAAGAGAAGTTAATGCTGATTAAATACAAATATTTAATAGAGAAATGACTGGTGGATAAATTATTGTTTAATATTATTTTATCAAGTCACTTATAAACTTTTGCCATACATTTTTATAGTTGTATGGGAGTTTAACCTCACAATTAAAACTAAATGTTCCTACCCTCAATTTCTCTTGAAAATGTGACGAATCGAACTCCCTACTCCTTCCCACCTTTCTCTAAGGGTGGCCAACCCTAGTGGTTGTTTAATATTAGTCAAGTTGTAACTTTTGCTTATTACCTGACTTAGCTTATGTCGCCATAAATAGCAGCGGCAATGTGTGATGCTAATAATGGAATCCACTTTAACAGACACTTGGACCTTATGTATCATGGAGGCTTTTGTCTATATAATGTATAAATATTAGTTTTTCTTTTCCCCACCAAGTATCAATATTAGTTCAACTCCCGCCATTTATCATCTCTAATTGGTTACCACACAATTGAGTAAAATTGCAAGAGACATAGACGCGTGTCATTCATCGGTTTGTGCCTAGAATTGACGTCCCAACATTATCACTATTAGGAGAAAAATGAATTGAACGAGTACAAATCTAATGCCTATGAGAGTGAGCCCTTCAGCAAGTTTAAAAGGCCATAGCTCTTACAATCGTCATTGAAATTGGACTTGTACATAGACGAAAGACGGGAAACCCCGAAAGCATACGTGATGTGTCATATTTAATTACCCAGAAACGGGTATTATATAACATTGACCTTTTGAAGAAGATTGATTTTACCAGATCGAAAAAGAATTATTTGTTATTTTAATTATATCGTATATAAAGTGTGACTGGGATTGTTATTTGCGATTTTGAGTAGTATGTTTTTGGAGAGAGATAAAATTTGATTTCTTGAGAATTAAAGACCCATTGCTAGACTAATTATAGTCCATCTCGCTTTTATTTTGCTTCAAGTGGTATCAGAGCCTCACTACTAATTTGACAATAGTCAGCAACTGTAGTGGCGATAACTACGATGACAAACATCCTACCGATGTAGACTGCAGGGTGCAGGCCCGTTTGGTGGGGTTGTACAACAAGAGGAGGGTGTGGCCCTTGAAATCCGAGCGACTCGTGACATACTCACTCTCCTGGTTTTGGATGCCAACAGGGTTTATGAAGAAGGTAGGACTAACCAAGACGGAGGTTACGCTCGTGGCCAATCTGTTGATCGCCGTGATCCTACGAATCAAGGAAGATGAAATGCCTACGAGAACAACAACGAAGATGAAGATGAACTTGAGGAGTTTTCGAACAATCGTGGAGGCAGTCGGTTCGAAGGTGGTGTACAAACGAACAGATCCGACCCGCTAATGCCATAGGTTAGTCTACCAAGAAGACTCGGGAGATGAAGAGGATAAAAATAGAGGCTATCATGCAAGAAGAATCGACATAGGAGAAGATTACCGCATAAAGGATGGGCTGTTGAGAGGTGGGGCACGCTTCAAAATAATCCACGACGGCAAGGAAAAACTCCCGCGAGGACAAAGAGAAAGACGTAGCAACTACTAAAGTAATATAAGATATGTAGAATGTGACTTTGGTTCTTCTGTGGCGGCTTCCCAGTACACCAATAATCTTTTACCTTGTTCCTTAGTCAAGCTTCATTATTTGTCTTGAAAATCACCATAAACAAAAGAATATACTGTTCAAATTTCGCCATGAATAAAATGATGTTATGCTTATTTTTAAAATTGAAAATTAACCATTGATTATGAGAAGGCCACTTCTATGAAATGCAATTTATACTTCTCATTCTATCTAAATAAAAAATAATCTATTGCCATTTGCGATGGAATAAAAGCTTTAGGTTAGATTTTCAAATAGTGTGAGAGTATGATATAAAATATGGGAAAGTGATCCAAACTTTATGAAATCCTTATCAAGAGAAAGGATAACCTTATCACTATCCATACCCATCTCATATATAAATCTCCTTTAATAAATAGCAAAACATGGGGGAAATTATTAAATGAGTTATAAATTCATTTTATGGATATCAATTCAGTTTTATTTTTTCAATTTTGTCAGTGTAATTCTAAATATTTTCTTGAAATAAACGAAATTGTTTTGCTTAATCCCTTTAATTTTATGGACTTCTTGTTCTCCTTTTCTTCTTCTTCTTCTTTTCTTTTTTTGGTCATTGTTCGTCTTCTTTCTCTCTAACCGTCAAATTTCCAATGTAGATCGATGACAGCCTCGACTTGCCAAATTGTTCGTGTGTATGAAAAGTGCCTTAAATAGAGCCCGGTTTGTCTCGAGGTTGTATTTCATGGTTGTAGGTACGACATATGGAGAATTGAGAACCGCACAGTTCATACCCATCATGTAGAACGACACCAATCAAACTCGTCAGCTTTCTGTGAACCAAAAAATCCTCGAGAAGAGTGGCAAAAGTTGGAAGTAATGTTTGAAGATTGTAAAAGCTTATCAGATTCTACTTCTAGTACCATGCAAACAAAAGTAGGATATATCTCAATTCTAAATATTCTCGTGCGAAGCTTGGTATACCTTTGACGTTAGAGGCTTAGAAAGTATTCCCTCTCTCTAGAAAAGAAAAGGATGTAAAGAAAATTTGGAATGTGAGGCGTGCAGGTATTGGCATATAAAAATAAGGAATGCATCCATGAAACCTATCATCTCTATATATCAAATGGACAAGCCAAAGAAGAGGCCCTCGTAAGAGCGAAAACTCCCTTCCTTGGTGAGGTAACCCTTTAAACACAACCAAATTTGGAAGTAATGCCAGAATATTGTAAAAGCTTACTAGGTTTTGCTTCAGGTATTGTGCGAAGAAAAGTAGGATATATCCTTAAATCAATGAGAAATTCTAAATCTAATCACAAGCAAAATAGATCCCCAGAAAAATCTCCCAAACAAGTACATCAACCTCATAGCCATGGCTTCATAGAAAGGCATAGTTATCTCGGTCTCCAGCCTGTGCTCTCAACGCTTGGAGCTTTTGCTTTTATCTTCTTCCTCTTTTTCTCTCTCTTTCTAAACTTGTCCCGGCCCCTCCCCTGCCGCTCATGCACCTTTGGCGACCATCAACTAAGGCTAATATGTAGCCACTGACCCTGGTGGTCTCAAATCACCTCGATTCGACATTGCATAGAGAGAGAGAGAGAGAGAGAGAGCAGCGACAATGCTTGATAGAGAGGGAGGGAGATGTGGGGTGGTTATGTAACGGCTTGGTTTGACGAGAGTGTAGAGTGTTCATAGAGGTCAAAGGGCTCGAATAAGGAGTGACTTTAACAGACTTTTAAGATAGCGAAAATGCCATAAATGAACTGAGCTATGCACCAAACCAGAAACGAGCCTTCATTTATAAAATTGAAATTAACTCGCAAGATGCACTTTTTACGTGACAATAACATGTAGCATTGAAACTCCAATCTTAAGCGTGCTTGGGTAAGAGCATTACCAGGTCAAATAACCTATTGGAAATTATGAGACTTAGTAAGGAATAAGTTAAAATGGATAATATATTGAGCAAGTTAATATAGCCATAGGGCTATTGCAATATTATATTAGAGCATGACTCCTCTAGTAGACATGTTTGATGACAAACCACATAGAAGCTAGTGAGCCTATAATAATCTAATTCAATAAGGGCGGGGGATGTTAGCTAGGACCAAAGGGTTAAGACAGGGAGGGGATCCTAATAGGCTCCTAGGATGGCGAATAGGACAGCAATGAATCGAATTGTGCACCAAATAAGGTAGAGTGTTCCTGAGATATATGAGTGAAACTATAATTAATTCACAAGAGTCATGTTTGAACGCAATAGCAATGTTTAGCATCGAAACTCTAATGTCAAGCATGTTTAGGTGAGAGCACTACCTGGATGTGTGGCCTCTTGAAAAAAGCCTACCCATACATCAAATGACAAAACCATAAAGCTTGGTATGGGATGGCCCAAAACAAAAATATTTCGAGTGAGTTAGTTAGCGAATGTCACGGGATAAGTGGTTCCAAGGGCACCAAAAAAAAGGATAAAAAGAGAAAAAATCTGAAAATTTCAGATATCAAACAAAACAACACAATCTTAACCGAACATGTCTATGTCAAATGCTATCCTAGCGATAACTAGATTGCCTTTTCAACATCACAAGTGAAAATTGATCTAAAAGATTACAATGGAATTTTGCGATGAAACTTAGGACAACATTAGCAAAATCGAAAAAAATTTATGATCAAATTGACATTTGCGCAATAAATTTAGGAATGTTATAAGTAAAGTTTGATATTAGAAAAAGGAAAGTGAAAAAAGTAAAATATCCTCAACATGCCTCATTACTTCTTCGCTATTTAAATGCACTTATTATATATATTTTAAATATTTTCCCAAAGACAATAGTTTATCCTAGGTCAGGTGAAAGGAACTATGGAATTAAAAAATGAAAAAAATTACTAAATCATTGCAAATTTCTGGAGAAGCTACACCATCACTTCCCTATTCACATCTCCAATCACTTTAATATATACAACGTATGTGATGTAACTCACCAGTCAAAAGATTAGTTGGAGAAAATTTTACTAAGAAAAATTGAAGGTAAAACAATGACCGTATAGGGTCACTTTTTCCACTATATCTAATTGGAGAAAACTTTCTCCAACTAGTCTTTTATTGGTTATTATATATATAAACGTCAGCTACATTTACATTTAATTAAATTTCCTTGTGGATGATGTTCATAACCTTTAATCCTCCAATCAATAATCAAAAGCATGGTCGGAGGATGCTTCCTCCAACTAGAGATGCAAAAAAAGCAAAGAGCTAAATGGCTACATCTTCATTTGGAGAAGATTCATCCAATAAACTATAGACAACACTCAGTTTTAACTCGTTGTAGATTATTTAAATATTTAAACATTTGTCTTGCAGTCCTAAATTAGAAGCTGGCGACATCAAAATACATAACATACTAATCTAAGCAATGGTTCGAGGAAAACGTGCCCCATTTTCAGGAGCTCACGTTGAAGCACTAATTGAGTAAGAAGAGGGTTGATGTGTGGAGAAGGAAAATACTCGTATTGTACGAGAACGCAGTGTCAAGACGAGGGTTCGCAGGGAAATCTACATCGTAGTCGGCAAGGGCACGAAAAAGAGCAGTGCTAAGTTAATGACTCCGTGGCTTTTGGGGTTGGCGTGGAGGTGAAAACGACTGGATCCACTCTGTCGTGGTCATATGTCTAACCGATGCCCAGTCAAATCCCCCCCTCTTCCTCCCAGCAATTAAGTACTCCTGAATACCTAAGCCCCTCTGCTATTTCCCACGTTCTCTCTCTCTCTCTCTCTCGCTGCGTCTATAAATACATTTCACTTCCCCAAGCGATTCAAGGGAAAAACCCTCTAACCATCCTCCATAACTCTCTTAAATGCTTCTTTGAGCTTTCTCTCCGACTTCTAGACTCTGCACGGAAGAATCTGTCAAGCTCAGGAGGGATAGCGCCTTTAGATTCGGCAGCCGTCGGTCTCAAGCTTCCGGCGCTATCCATCCTGAGTTTTATGGCTTCTTCTTGCTTGCTCGCCCGGTTTTCGCCAGGAGGACAGCGGCTCCGACCGTCAGTGGGGTAAGGATAAGGGATCTCATTTCTGCTTTCGGGATACAAGATCGGTTTATAGGGTTTCATAAACTATGAATTGATATATGCCTCAAATCTTTGTTTTCACTCGTTGTTGGCCAGTTAAATCGGGTTGATTTTCGTTTAGATCACTCACAAAACATCGAGCGACACTCACTGCGCGGATCTTAGTCGTTTGTTTTGGTCTTTCTTGGCATTTTTCTTCCCTTTTATTTCCACTCGCGTCTTCCAATATCTTCATAAATCTGGGTTGAACGTTCACAGAGGATCGGTTTTAGTATATCGAGGCTTGCGGAAGTGACAGATCAAAAAAGGGACTTAATCAGCCAACTCTTTTTTTTTACCGGAAAGATGAGTGATTGGTTATCTGCTCCTATATTTGTCTCACAAGGTCAAGTGGAATTTCATGAACTTATATGATGATCAGAATCTGATGGAACGAGAGTTGAGAACCTTTGCTTTCTGCTTCCAAGAACGAAGTTCTGGTCCCTCTTTCTTATGTAAACGAGTAGTTCCACCAGCACCATGGAAAACATACCATGTTTCAGACTTCTTGGTCAAGTGCTAATCCTCCAACAAGCAGAAATTAATTGTATTTCTGTATTCTTGGTTTAGCAAGGATTTCACTTTGCAAGATTCTGGTCTTCCACAAACACTGGAAAATTAACTGAACGAGAAAATTTTTCATTTAACAAGATGTTATTGTTTATTGTGGTGTGTGCAATTTCTACCTTCTCGGATGGGCTGAAGATGTTGTGACGCGTGTTATTAGGGTACTCTTAATCTTGACTTTGACTTCTATTTGATAGAAAACTTCTGGGCCGTGAGTATTATGTTAATTTCAATGAAGTAGCATTCACTGTCAAGGAATTTCCAATATCTTTTGCAGGGTATCATCAGGTGACCATACATAGTGGTAGATCAAACCAGTAATGGAGATATGAGATCTCATAAGATCGATTCAAAGATTGATATGAGCCACTTAATGCTTAGTTAAGGGTTCATAGAAGCTCCCTCACAGTTATGGAAACGAATCATGCTACAATCGAGAAAATATTACAATGTTCTTTGCAATAGATTTTTTCTTTATCTTTTTTTTGTAAAATGTGTTATGGGTAATTTGAAATGGATGCGACTATTTCCACATATGTTCAAGTTAAGTGAATTAATCGTATTGCCCTTAAAGCATAAATTTTGCTACAAGATCTCTCTCTCTCTCTCTAAATCAACATCTCTCCCCTTCGACTCAGAAGTGTCATTTTGAAACTTAAAGGGTAGTAGTTTACATACATGAAAGCCGTGTATCACCTCTCATGGAAGTTCATGTTTTCGAGCAAAACAGCTTTTCAAAGTTGCAAGACTATGCTTATTGTTAATGTTATTCTGTAGGTTTTAATTGTTAGAAAATCGCTTCTTTATGCTTTTATCTAAGCTTTACATGATGTTGATGGAAGTCCAATCCGTAGTGTCCGAATCTTCAAATTTGATTTCATAATTCTTCAGGAGGAAAATTCCTGGGAATATAGCTCACACTCTATGTATGCCATCACTACAAGATGAGGGATTATAACTATATTGATGACCATTTTGTAATAGTTATCTTAATCTTGGTGTTTATCTTCTAAGAATGGAAGAGACAAACAAGTTGAATCCTAGATTGAGTTGCTAGCTAAACACACATTCAATGTTTTCTTTGTGTTAGATGCAAGAAAGGATACAGAGGGAAAAATCTTCAAGTACATGAGATAAAAAGAAAAAATGAAAAAAGTGATAACTCATAAACCATAAGTTTGCCTGAAAAAAAGATGTCAGCAAATGTCAATGCATAGATAAACAAATCTAGGGTTTGGAGGGTAACTTAGAGTAACTTAAATGGTTTTCTGAAGCCAAAAGGCTAAAAAAGAGTGGAATTAGCGAATTAGCTAAGCTGTTTTGCAAATTGCGAATTTCTTTTCAGCTCCTCAGGTAGCTTTAAACACCTTAAATTTAAATTGTCCAAAATAACCCTTACTGGGAGCTCATTAAAAATAAGATATGACGAAATAGGAATAATATATCTATAATGTAGATCAATCAATCTAGTAATTTTTATCAACTTTTTGCAAACCGTTTTTTTCTTCTTTTTTAATATTCAAATCGGAGAAGTTTACATATTTGTTACTTTTTTTACGAATCATCTAAGATTCAGTTATTTAATAAATATAATAATCAGATTCGATTTAAAAGAATATTTATAAAGTCAGTTTATTTAAGTCTCTTCGAAGTTCAATCTCTAATACAGACCCATAGAAAAAAAAAAGGTTCAATCGCTAACAAGTGATGGTAATGTTCAATTGTCTAGTTCAATTTTCTTAGGAGAATTCTTTGGTTAAAATTGTGAACTCTTTATGATTATAATTTGTATTTAAGAAATGTTAAATTGACAAAGAATATCAACGAGGTTCATACTCATTGCCTGAAAAAAATTTCTTTATAGAAACTAGCATGAGAATATTAATAAATAGAAGATTGGAAATGAAATTTGCATAAAAACAAACGAGAATGTAACATGACATGGTGGAAAAACATATGATTATTATGATCAATATGGGCAATCTTGTATTACCATGACGATGTGCAACTTTTGATTTTCAATAGATAGCAGCTCTTGCTCTTTCCATTCATAATTATGGTTAATCAGTTTTCTTGAGATTATTTTTGATAAGTGAATAAGTTAGAAAGTGTAGTTATTTAGAACATGAAAATAGCGTGAACCTTTTTTCTCCAAGTTCTTTTGGCATTACCCTATCGAAATTTGTCCATCTCCCCAGTGTAGTTCCTAAAAGTAAAGGTTTGACATTTGGGTTCCGAAAGCATTTAGCATCCCTCTGGTACCAAGCGGCCCTTCTATAGCCAAACTGCCTATTGAGATCCTAAGCCAGATTCAGGACAACTGGACAACGTCCAATTAGTTTATTGTATTTCCTCGTAATTAAAAACAAAAATGCTGCAGTAATTTTTTTTAATTTTACTAATCCAAGTCAAATGCGAAATTGCATAAAACAGGAGTTTCGTGGTATAGTGCCGAGTTGAACAAAATTCGCTTTTGCTGTATTTTCCTCCATTCATGATTCGCTTTTGCTGTATTTTCCTCCATTCATGATTTGAGGAAATTTCTTTCGGCTAAATTTTAAATCAATAAATTGCGTATGTCAATATCACCGGCCTAATGACTTTACTAAAAATAAACGGTGGTGCTGGAAGGTAACCAATCAAAGTCTTAGTTGGAGCAGGTTTACATCTAATCCAATCTTGTGTGTCCATCAGACCACCTCACGATTCTTGTCTGGGGCTTTGGTGCAATAGTACGAAAAGCACAGTGCGGGAAAGATTCTGGGCACTGCTGACATTTGACCTTAAAATGTACAGAACATCCCAACCACACAATCCTTAGAGGCAAGGCAGAGTCGGGCCAATCTGTGACCATTATTTCGAGCCCATCTCCTCGATCTAAATCCAGATCAGCCTCTGCCATCGATGCCAGCGATGGGAAGATAACAATGAACAAAAATGGCACGAAGATAGATAAAGATAGGGAGGGAAGGAAGGACGGACGGATTACGATCATGAATTATTTTATTGATCGATATCAGGTTTATACCCATCCGATGAATGATGGGAAGGGGTGGCATGTTGTTGACCGGCTTTTGCACGTGAGTGCGTTCCAACTACGTGCAAGTCACGGCCTGTGTCCTTCGGTCATGATTCATGTGTTTCTAAGGTGGTCCATCCCCCTAAATTCATGCAACATGCCGCGCAACCATGTCGCCCCACCCCAACCGTACGGTTGCTTTTCTTGATATTCTGCCCCCCCCCCCTCTAATTATATCTCCACGCTTCCCTCTTCCCTTCCTCTAGTTGCTCCATTCGAACCACGGACGGATTTTTCGCCCTGAGTCGGTTGCACGACAGCGTGTTCATGTCAAATCTAATTAGGGTTTCGATTATCTATTTTTTCAGAAAAGAAACTAGGCCGACACAGAAGGAACTGTGGACCTTGGATTCAATTATAAGTGGAGAGGGGTTAACGTCTGACGACGCTCTTTTTGTGCTGCTTCTTTTAATCAAGTAATTAGATGTAATTCTTGAAATGATTTCCTAAAATTAATAATGCGATTAAAACTTAATTATTGGCAAGTAATTTTTTGACTTAAGGTTTCGCCAAAGTTGATTGGGAGTATTGCTAACTTAAAAGTTTGATTAAATAGTACGATTAAATTAGGCATATTGAGAACTTTCTAATTGCATCCAGCTTGCTCAAATTGGACAGCAAATCTCAAAATATCTCAATTTTTAGTCATGTACATCCAATCATGATGAAGTGTCGGAAGTTTTATGATTTGATTAGTTTGTCTAAGTCTACCTCTAAGTCATATGATAAGCTTTCAAATTACAATGAGGATCACGACGATTTGATATTTAACAAGAAAAATATTAATTTTTTTTATTAAGACCGTCCCTTTGGTTCAATTCTTGGAAAGCCATGATCGTAAAACTTTCCCTAAGATTGATTCACGTCATTGAAAATTACCGATCACGAGCTTTCCATGGGCGCGTGATTTGGATCGAGCGGACACCGAATGAGAGAGAAACAGACGATCAAAGCATTTTTTAATAATAAAAGAAAGGGATGTGCAGCGGTCAAGTCTGGCCAACCTGCAATTGCCACGTGCCAGTCATAGAGGTAGCTAGGCTGTGCGGCATAATTTGATTTAGGCCATGTGACATCCAAAATTTTATATGCTGGGTAATAATATTTAGGTCTATTTTCGTCAAAATATTTAGGTTATGAGGTTAAACATTATTTCACTTGGAGTTTCGAATGGCTTGTATAAACTCCAAGTGAGTCATCAATTTTATGAGGTTCAAAGGTATGACAGATGATTCTTCCACGACAATAATAGTTCGAAGTCTGATGAGATAATTATTGACATGTAATGTCAATGGTGTTGAGTGATGGTAATCAATTTATCACTATATCAGTTGTAATCCTCAAATTATTTATTTGATGATATTCAAGTTTTAAATTTATTAAATTGAAATTCTTTTAGCATTCGATATCTTTCACTAATAATTTTAGTGAGGTCAAATTTTTTTCAAATTTATCAATATTCAAAATGGATATTGGTTTCTTCCTTTTTGTAATGATTTACTAAATATCGTGGTGACTTGACAAGATATTTGCTTTGGAATGAACCTTTAGTTTCTTTTTAATTGTTATGCACCACTTTTTATTTTTCTACCTAGTATTCTGAAAATTCATACGTTTTTAGTTTGGGATATTGAATTTAGTCTAATAATGATATCATGTATCACATCACCTATTCAACTTTAGCCCATTAATGCTTTGATGACTTGTTCATTTTACTAAGCTAAGAAGCTCTTTCTCATAATATTTTCTTGTGACTACTCTTATCGGTCCACTTGAAGCTTTTGTATTGAAACACCGATGCTTCTACCTACACCTAGCTTAAGGCCATTATTACTTTAACCTTGGTTATTTGCCAAAGCAAAACAAATGTGACCATGCGTGAGATTTTTTTTTTTTTCACATTCCATCTGATCTTCATCATGCGTCTTTTAAACTCAAAGTAATCGCTTCTCTTAGCCTTGGTTACTTGACCTCATCTCTCTCAAAGTCATGTATCTCACTAACTTCCAATTTCCAACTTTCGTTTTCAAATTTTGCAAATAAAACCAAAAGTCCCACACTTGTGTTATTAAAGTTCCTATCTCAAGTCTCTCAAGTGTGGACAAGGTGAATTATTGGATTCCATGACTTTCTACCAATGGGTTTTGTCGTTTTAGAGACAAAAATTGTTAACTTTCTATTTTGTTTATTTTTACTTGAAGGTAATTAAGGCTTTGAGATGCTCAAGTCATTATTAAGGTAAGTGAAAACTTTTGAAGTTAAGTTAGATCGATCCACTTAGTATTCTTGATTTGGTTGATTGAAATTTGTTAATTTAGTTTTAATTGAATTTGATGGTAAGCGTGAGCAAGTCTCAGTAGTGGCAAATTGAAATATTGTGTTGATTTGACTAGTTTCGATGAATTTTTGCATGCTTAAAAGTGTTTAATTGATTTTCTTAAGAAGTAATAGCATTTTGTACAGGAAAATGATGACACTAGACTTGAAAGCGTTATTTTCATAAATTATATTCATCATCCGCTACTCGTACTCATCCTATAATCATCGGCCTATGATTATATTCACCTTATAGTCAGTAGCCACTTATCATGTTCATCTTATATTTGCAACTTGCTAGTGATATTCATCTTATATTACCCTATCGTTGATCATACTCAACTCATAATCATCTGTCATTGATTATATTCACTTTACACTTACCATGAATGGGCCTAGACCTAGAACCAAGGAGGACGGAGTTAGTTTCTTGCAGGTATACCTTCTCACTATGGGCGAACCTCTCTCGTTCAAGCCTTTTAGGGACAGTTTTTTAGCAGAAAACTACTCTGACGTTTAGTTTAGAGCCTAGAGACACTCAGAGATGCTAGGATGATAACGTTTCTAGCTATCCGGCTGCATTTCTCAAAGGATTCTACCAAGCTGGAAGAAGGATGATTTTAGAAAGCCATTGAGAGTTTTACAAAACACTCACTTTACTTCAAGGGATTCTGCACAATACATTACATCATCCTTGCTTTTTATAGACATTAGGAGGTCATACACAAACAAGGACCAAACTCACGGATCCTGAAACAAACAGAGGCTCCAAAAACTTCCGGTAGGGAATTATTTGGGCGATATGAACAGTGATTTCCCTAACTTACTGCTATAGTGACTTGCTATAATCATCGGTCTTGTTCGTCGCGAGCATTATAGTCATAGTCCGAGTCATCATAACTATACATTGCCAGAAGATATTCTTCATATTTTTGCTAAAGTCTTGCAAGTGAATCTAGTAAAAGAATCTAGTTTGACGAGGATGCTTCCTCTTGATTTTGGGAGGAGCCTGTAGTGTCGGCAGGAATGTTTAGCTAAGGTCAATTGGATGGCTAAGCATAGTAGGATGTGTTCATGCCTAGAGATAAGGACAAAGGTCCTTAATCATAGGGGTCTTGGGAAAGATGACCTCCCCATTGTGCATAGGGGTCTCGAGAGGACTGTGTAGGGTCATCTATATCTGTCATTTCTTGCTCCTGTGATGATGCAGCTTGTCTGAATTCCTCGAGTGCTTCCTTGGCTTTTGGTGCGAGGCTATAATGATCCCATGCGGTGGGTACATTATAGTTATATGCATCTTCAGGAATGGTTTTATTTTCCTGACACAAAATTTTTTGGAGTTCTCGGTACTGGTGTTCACAGCAACTAATAGGTCTTGGAAAATATTTGTAAATTCGAGCTTATGTACTGTGTGGTTGAGGTTTATAGGATGTGGTTCCTATAATTTGTGGAGCATTGGTAATGCTGCCACTATCTGTGACAAAAGCCCATGGACATCGAAAGAATAAAATGGTGTGGATTTCAGGATTTGGTTGGCTAGTTCTTAATTCTTGCTGCAAGAGATGTCTCTAGTGAGTAGGAGGATAAAACCAATTAAGGAAGTCTAAGAGATTTCTGTCACTCTCATTTTCAATGTTTCGACCGAGTTCGAATATCCTGGTGAGGTTGGCAATGAATCTTCTGGTTGGAATTTCAATAGTTATTAAGTACTTATTGGTTAAGTACCATAATAACCATCGCAATTGATTAGGAAAATCTTTTTCCTTCCAAATTAAAGGGTGTATGAACGGATAGTCCAAATTTAATTCAAAAGGATAAAGAATTAAACCTTCATTCTTCAAAGAGTTTGATTTGTCTTTTTAGCTTTTCTATTTTCGCCTTGGGACTTTCAAGATGATGATATCCCAAATGTTGTCCGAATTCCAAGGCATGAAGCCTATTTTGGAAGTCCGAAAGCATTTTCTCGGTGGTTTCATCATATCTTTGAAGATCTTGTTGTACATTCACAATTCAGAATCAATTGCTTTGAATGCATTGTTGTGTGCCAAAAGAGTCTCTGATTGCCAATTTAGGACAGCTTCAGCCTAATGAGCCCTCTTTTGTCTTCCATGTTCGTCCACGTCAGTAAGAGCAGGTATCTTAGGAGCATGCCGATATCTACCCTGTGGGTCAATAAATTCTTATGGAGCAGGAAACGAAAGTTTTGAAGTTTTCCGAACAAGAGGGGGAAAATCTATTTCGTTGAACATGGCAATGGAAGAACTTGGTGGTATTTCTTTTGGAGCCTCAAGTGGATATGAATGCTTCTTCGCCCACTTTAGGATTAGCTTATAAAATAGGGAAAGAGCTGGTTTCTTCTGAGGATGAGATGGAGGAGGTGATGGTGGTGGAGTTGGTGAAACGGAGGGAGGAGCAGTGAACTCTGGTGGTGGAGTTGGTGCATAGGAAACAATAAATTGAAATTTATCACACTCACTAAGAGTATCAATGGATGAATCTTCGTTTAAGTATCTTTGGTACATAGTATCCTTTGGCTTCTTATGTTTTCGTCGAGGTCTTGCATATGGGTCTACCTCGTCGGGAGAGTTTGTGAAATAAGAGCATTGACAAAAAGGATCCCAGAAATAGTGATCGTACTGGTCCTTGTAGTAATGGATGGGGTGTCCATCACTTTTGAAATATTGAACAAGCTTTTTGGGATCTGGCTCGGAAATTGACTAAGGAACACATGGTTCAATCATAAAGAGGGTCTGGGAAATAGAAGAACTTTCTTCATTTTCCTTGCCAAATTTGATGGAAACAATGCCATCTTTCTTTCTAACAGATTAAGAGTTCGAAGACTGGAAAGGCTTGTTGTTCTGATACAGCTTTTCATAGTTGGTGATCCATGTCTCTAAAAAGAGCTTGACCAACTTTTCATTTGGAATATGTCTGGGAACATGAATGCGGGATGCTTGATCATTTTGCATAGAGATGAATAAAGTATATTCATTTCTATTGTGAAAATTCAGGTCAAGAGCATGGTTTTGTACTCGATAGACCATCTGATAGTGCAATGTTGCTATTATAGAGTCAGCAGTTTGAGGGGCTCCAATGAGCTAGACTTGGACTTTTAGGAAGGAAAGTAGCTTGGGGTCTGAAAGAGCGATATTGGAGTTTGGATATAAGGTTACAAAGATTGTTTCGGCATTTAAAGTGGTTTGGACAGTACCAATGCAAGCATGCTGGTATTCTAGGAACCGGTTATCCAATAACGCGATCCTTGCCACAACTGGCAAGCCCTTGCGACCATGAAAAGTAAGAGCAAGATGAACAGCCCCATAATGGAGATGAGAATATTCTTGTTGAGTCCATTAATTGGGAAACTTTGGAGAAATCTCGAGAGTAACAAAGTATTCATTTTCAGTGGCAGGAATGGGATGTTGGTCGAACTTGGAGGACTGGATGTACTCCCTTACTTCCTTTGGAGTTTGGCGGATGAGTTGTTGAATGGATCGGATGGGAGAAAATGATGAGGTGGGTTTGGCAAAAGTGGAATAGGAGTTCATAAGGGGAAGTTGAGTTTCAGAGATCTTGGTTTCATCGCTAGGATAGATTACATATCTACGTTATGAATATGACCACTTATTGCTTGTATTTACTCGTGAGTATTACCACAAACTACTCATATCCACTTTTCGAGTATGATCATTTACTACTCATATTTACTTTCTAAACATATTGTTCATATTTATTTGTCGAGTATAACATACTGCCAAGAGGTGCTTGTTATTTTATATTATCTATTGAGTTTCGCGAAGAGCAACGCTATTTACAAACTTTTTTTACGTTTTGACTATTGAGATTATTGTCGATTTCATCTTTTTGTGATCGTTAGTCCAAGAAAGTGAACGTAAACCAAGTGAAAGCCGAATTACTATAAATCTACCTGGAATTTCCTCCATGTCTTATTTTGTTATTATTTGTTAGATAGAAATGCTTGCATTTGCACTATTGATTTTCATTCTACAAAAAGATTTCTGCAAGTCTTCGACCAAAAAAGTAATAATTAAATTTTGTTACGACAACAAATCAACCCATCCTCAGTTGCTATGTTAGCCTTATAAACTCTTATTATGAGTTTCATTCAATTAATAATACGATTAGGAATTTATTTCAAGATATTTTTGTACGATGTATCTTTTTCGTATTTCCAATAAGAAAGAGAAAATTTTAAATCATATATTCGGCCATTTTATGATGCGCTACACTTTCCGAGTCCCTCCACTCCTTTTCCTTTCCCGCCACTCCCAAAAAAAAAAAAAAAAAAAAAACACAAAACGTACAGAGCGAGCTCGCGCGGCGAAAACCCCCACCATTTCCCTCCTCCGTCGAAACCCCTAAACACGACTTCGCCCGGCGGAAATCGACCTCCGCCGGCGAAATGTCCGCGTGGAAGATACTCCCCGGCGGCGGCGGCGGCGGCGATTACCGGTGGGAGCCGTGCGGCGGCCACTCGGGGGCCGCGCTCGAGAACGAACCGAATGGAGCTCCGACCGAGCAGCGTCTGCCCAATTCTCGTCTCCCTTCAATGTCCGATCTTTTGCTTCAAGGTTTGCGCGATTTTCTTTCTCCATTTTTGACACAGTTTCGGGCTCGTCAATTGGAGTGGTCGCATCTCAAATTGCTCTGTCAACCTCGAAAACAATTGACCCGTAAGTGAGAGAGTGAACGCCCTTTTTGATGACTCTTTTGGTGGCGTAGGGCGTTCGAAGCTTCTGGAGAATGGTGATGCTGCTTCGCGGAGCTTGCCGATGTTCCGGACTGGGTCGGGCAAATCAGTGGCCCTGAAACAGTCTTCTATAGCCAAAGCTTTGTCTGTTCTGGGCGATGAAGATGGTGATGATTTCCCTGATCCTGGTGAGCACTGGGCAGTCTCTGTTCCGTAATTCTTGCACTAAATTCTTAATTTTAGCTTGGTCACTAGAAGTTAGTGATTATCCGAAATGGCATGTTTTTGTGAACTTTTCTAGTTTTGAGGTGATCCCTTGGATTCTCTCTTGTTCCAAATATCACTCTAATTGTAGCGTTTGCACCTTGAATTGCTTTGTCAACCTCGAAAACGATTGACCCGTAACTGAGAGACTGAACACCCTTTCTGGTGACTTTCTGGTTATGTAGGATGTTCGAGGCTTCTAGAGAATGGTGATGCTGCTTTGCAAAGCTTGCCGATGTTCCAGACTGGGTCGGGCAAATCAGTGGCTCTGAAACAGTCTTCTATAGCCAAAGCTTTGTCTGTTCTGCGAGATGAAGATGGTGATGATTTCCCTGATCCTGGTGAGCTTTTAATAGTCTCTGTTCCCAAATTCCCCCACGAAATTCTTGATTTGGTTACTAGAAGCTAGTAATTATCCGAAATGGCATGTTTTTGTAAATTTATCTAGTTTTGAGGTGATCCTTTGGATTCTCCCTCTGTTCCAAATATTACTCTAATTGTAGTGTTCGCATCTTGAATTGCTTTGTCAACCTCGAAAACAATTGACCCGTAAGTGAGACGGAACACCCTTTTTGGTGACTTTTTGGTTACGTAGGATGTTCGAAGCTTCTAGAGAATGGTGATGCTGCTCCGCGGAGCTTGCCGATGTTCCGGACTGGGTCAGGCAAATCAGTGGCTCTGAAAAAGTCTTCTATAGCCAAAGCTTTGTCTGTTCTGGGTGATGAAGATGGTGATGATTTCCCTGATCCTGGTGAGCACCGAGCAGTCTCTGTTCCCAAATTCTTGACGAAATTCTTAATTTGGTCACTAGAAGCCAGTAATTATCCGAAATGGCATGTTTTTGTAAATTTGTCTAGTTTTGAGGTGATCCCTTGGATTCTCCCTATGTTCCAAATATTACTCCGAGTGACAGCACAATCTTTACTTAAAGAAAAAGGACTGGTCTGTTCTTAACCTTACATAGCTTCAGTTTCCGCTCTAAATTCGTCAGAGAAACATTTCGCTGCATCCTTGGCAGCAGCGAACTACCTGCCGCCCAGTTGATTGCAGTCAATCAGCAGCCTGTTCACTATTACTGCACTGCCAATGTTGCCGTGGCTCGATCATGCAGATACTCTAGAAAAAGCCAGTCAGAATGCATATGATGGGGACTCTATACCAGGGCGTCTGTATGGGATAGAACTGTTTTCTGGTCAATGCATTTATTGGAATATGAAGAAAGAAATACATGTAGAGAAAAGAAGACAGCTTGTTTGATGATTAATCCAGGCTTAGATTGTGGATTAGTTCATCACTTCTTTTCTTGATGCAATCACAGTGGTCATTTTGACTGTGCTCAAAGCTTCAAATTGAGCTGACTGAGGTTATGAAAGACGAGAGAGAGAGAGAGAGAGAGAGAGAGAGAGACTCTTTTAACCTGTTGCTCAAATGGACACCTTTGAGGAGATTATAAATTCTCTGTGAAGAACAAACTTCTAATATGGCTGCTGCCAGGTTTGTAGCTAACTATTTCTGTTTCCCCAACAATTTTTCTGAGGAAAGTTAGAAGAACAGATCTGAACAAATGAGGTTCTGATAAAGTTTATATTTCTCTTCACAGTTTCCATATGTTTCCGGCTAAATTTGCTCCACATGTATGTAATATTTTGGTTGAGAATGTTGAAAAGTATGTATAACTTCAAAATGCTTGCAGGTAGTATTTATTCTATGAAAAACCTTTCTTTGCATTTATGCCTCAAACACCTCAGTGTTATAATAAATGAAGCCCTGATATTGACATGGACTTCTTGTGTAGGACAAGCACATGTTCAAGATTTTAGGCCCGGCAGATCTAGTTTTCTTTTCCAGACTGGGTCTGGGAAAGTGGTTAGTGTATCTCCTCCAGGTATGGAAAGAGCCACGACGTTGTTGGGGCTGGAAGAAGCTACTGATCAACACGATTTTGCAGGCTTACGACCCACAAGAAGGTCACCCATAGTCAATAACACTAATAGGTGTCGACTCGCATCACATTTGGACAGAAAAGAAGGTTTGGTTCATGCTGATGCCCTGCACTCTATATCTGCTCCGAGCATCTCATTTACTCGTGGAACTAGTTTAGTAGAAACTAAACTGAAGGACTCTGGAAATTGTAGTAATATGCAAACAAAGATGTGTGATATACCTTCTAAACCAGCTCCAATCAAGTTCCAAACAGCTGGTGGGAGATCTATGTCAATTTCTGGTGATGCCCTTAAACGTGCCAGGAGTCTTCTTGGTGATCCAGAACTGGGAGACTTCTTGAATGAGGGGAACTTTGACAGCAGGCCATTTTCTTTCTTGAATGAGAGAGAGACCGGGGATAATTCATCAAACAAAGAAAATGATTCTTTGATGTCCTTTCTCTGTCAAGGAACACCGAAGAGGAACCATATGCCCAATGGTTTCATAACTCCTTTGCGATCATCCTCTAATAAAGCGTGTCACTCAAAAGTGTTGGAAAAACCATCTTTGGGGATAACTTGATCAACAAGTTTGATGCAGCTGTCTGTGACAGCACAGATAGGTCCAATTTTGATGTGGCTTGTCTGCAGAAGCCCTTAACTACTAGGTCACATTCCTCTAGCCCTGTAATTGGCCAGTCCTTGGCAAATGGAATTGGTCCAGGGATGAATCCACATGTAAGATTGTCAGGTGGTTCACTGATGGACATCTCCAACAGAATTGACATCACTTGTTCAGGCGCTGGAAAAGTTGAAACGAGGAGACTCAAAAAAGCAAGTTTTGTTTCCCCTTTCAAGAGGCCACGAAGTTCTGCATTCTCATCCCCATTGAAAAGTGATCGCTTATTCTCTTCCAGTGGTAACTTCCTAAGCCAACCAACTTGTTTTGCCAAACATAGCATGAGGAGTCTGATATGAAAAATTTCGGTCTTAACAGGCTTATCCACTTCATTGGCTAAGCAATCCCTCCATAAAGGAAAGGTGTCATCTCGATACCCATCTCAGATTCCAAGGGTATATGTGAGTGAATACTTTGCGGGGCCTCCACGAGAGCAGAACACGGTAAATCAATTCTTTATCTTTTTTCAGTTTGACCGGTGGCTTTCGTCTTATTCCTGATTGTACTTAGGTGCAGCATATTCCAGACCAGTTGAGAAGGATCAAACCAGATAATGCCCACAAATTTGTGTTTACTAATGAATCTGGCTTGAACGGCATTGGGGCAGAAGCCTTCCTTCACATGCTGGTCCAGTCTGGAGCATCTACACAGCATATTTCTAAAGGGTACCGTCTTTAGCGATTTCTTGTGATTTGCTGTTCTAATCTCAAAGAATAATTTCAGAGGATTTGCAGAATGACAGATACATTATTTGTGCCGGTATCTGATGGTGTTTTTTGAGTTGTAAGAAGTATGTCACTAGATGTATTGGGGCCTGGGAATATCATATTCTCTTCGGCTTTGTAGCATATTAGCTTTAAACATGCGAAATATGCCTGCTCCAATAATGGTAAAGGGGTTCCCCAGATGTTCTGATCATGTTCACTAATTTTTTATCCTTGGATTTAGTATCTTTTGCATCATTCGCTTTCTCAAACAATCCGCTCAGTTCTTTTCACATTGTCCAGATGGGTCACAAATCACTATAAGTGGATTATTTGGAAGCTTGCCTCTTATGAGAGATATTACCCAGCTACAACTGGAAAGTTTCTTACCACCACAAATGTGCTAGAGGAACTGAAGTATAGGTATTTAATTATGTTGATCTCTACGTTCTTTCATGGCTGAGAGAGGCAGGCTTGAAATTTTCATGATAAATTTATTTAGATATGAAAGGGAAATCAATCATGGCCACCGTTCTGCAATTAAGAGAATTCTTGAAGGAGATGCCTCCCCCGCCGCAATGCTTGTGCTGTGTGTTTCAGCTATCCATGCCAATGACAACCTTAAGACTCCAAGCTCAACCACACCATTAAATGGGACACTAAACAACAATGCCATGCGATTGGAGCTAACTGATGGCTGGTAAGAGGTGTGTTAATTTGACCATATGGTCTTTTTTTCCGAGCTGTTGAAAACTAAGGTTGTTTTGCAGGTACTCTGTAGATGCCCTTTTGGATGATTTGCTGTCAAAGCATCTTATGGAAAAGAAAATCTACATTGGCCAAAAAATTCGAGTAATGCATCACAAGCTCAGTTTTTTTTTTTTTTTTTTTTAACTTTTTATATTATTCATGAGAAATTAGGAATCGCACATTAATCATGGTTTAAAATGATCCTCTGAAGATCTGGGGAGCAAGATTAGGTGGCTGGGCTGCACCTGTTTCACCGCTTGAGGTTCCTCTCTTTAACTTATATGTCCTGCTGTCAACAGTTTCCACCACACATTGTACTTATACCATGAGGTGTCAGCTTTTTTTCCTTAACAATCCTACTGGCCAAATAAAGAATTTCCTCATTCTAGCTTTATTTTCAGGAAACAAGAACGGTTACTTTATTATTGCATGCAAATGGAACATATAGAGCTCATTGGGCTGATCGACTGGGTTTTTGTAAGCATTATTGGGTTTACCAACTTTCTGACAATAACTTACACAATTAGCATAGCCCTGAAATCATCATTCTGTAGGCAAGGGTGCTGGGGCTCCATTGGCATTCAGATGTATCAAGAGTAATGGAGGTCCAATCCCCATGACTTTAGTTGGAGTTACACGAATATACCCTATTCTCTACAGGGAGAGGTAATCCAACTTTCATTCCATCTTCATGAGTCAGGTGTAGTGGAAATTCTGCTTTATTTGATGGGAGTTATCAATTTTAGGTTTTGTAGTGGAGATTCCATTGTCAGATCAGAGAGGATGGAGATGAAAATCAGGCAGTTGTACAATCAGAGGTGGGTCCTACAGTACCACAGAAATTCAACTGTCAATGCTAATATGGACATTACCTGTTGTATTAGTTGATGGCATATTTGCTGAAATTCTTCTGGAACAATGCTTGACACATCCCCATACAAGCTATGTGTTTCATTCTGAAGTTATGATATAATCTTGCTTAGATGGAAGATAATCATTCTGAATGGGGCAACATGTAAGTGATCTCCTACTGTGTCTTGTCTCTGAATGCTTAGCTGAATTGCACAAGAAAAGATTTTTTGGAAGAAAGAGGTCTACAACCTGAGTTTCGGTGAAGATGTCCATCCTGATAAGGGTTAAAATGTAATAAGATTGTAAAGATTGTCAAATAGTTATGAAGGGGAAAATGACCTTGGCAATTTTGCAGTTTCACAGGATTGTTAAGTGCTGCGGTTATCTTCGAAAATGGCATGTGAATGTTTTCCAATAACTTCAAAAGATGCATTACGAATGTTCTGATGGTCATATAAATAGTGGTCCTGACATTTGAGAATGGTAGAGCTCTAAGGAGAGAACGGCATTAATGTTGTATAATCTTCACAGCAACCTGCATCAAATTCTTAATCCTAGTTCTGGAATTGTCTTTGATCTCATTGACTTGTATGACTGCAGGCGTTCCTTGGTCATTGAAGGTGCCATTTCAGAATTTCAACGAAGTACCAAAGACTTTCATCTTTGTAATGACAGTGATAGTGAGGAGGGAGCAAAAATATTGAATTTACTTGAGATGTCTGCTGAACCTGAAGTTCTTATGGCCGAGATGAGTCCTGATCAGTTGAATTCTTTTGCTGCTTATCGATCGAGATTGGAAGTAGGTCTCAGATTCTTGTTTTCCCTATTAGATACTAGCAATAATTATTGATGGTATGTCTGTCTCAGGTGACTAGGCAATCTGACATGGAGAAATCTATTGAGAAAGCTCTGCAAGATGCTGGTTTAACTGAAAGAGAAGTCACTGCATTTATGAGGGTGAGGGTGGTAGGGCTAAAAAGAAGAACTTACCATGGAAGAAGTAGTCATGAAGAGGGATTTATAACAATCTGGAACCCAACTGAGAAGCAGGTAAATTTTAGGTATATATTACGGTGCTTTAGGCAAGCTAGCAGGGTTTGTGCTTTGCATTTTGATTTCATTGCAAGTGAATTTTTGGTTGTTGCCACAGCAAAATGATTTAATTGAGGGGCAGGCATATGCTATCACTGGGCTTGTTCCAGCGAAGTCCAATTCAGATACCATCTACCTACAGGCAAGAGGACCCACTACAAAATGGCAGCGTCTATCTTCTCGAGAAGTTGAAAATTTCGAGTGAGACCCTTTTCGAAATGTTCTGTTCCTTAAGACAGTTTAGAATTCCAACCTCAAAGCTATTCACTGCAGGCCATTCTTCAGTCCCCGCAAAGCCATTTCTCTATCGAATTTGGGTGAAATTCCACTTTCCAGGTATGTATATCTTATCAAGGTTAAAATTATACAAGCTTAATTTTCCCGCAGATCAACAAGATTGGTCTTTGGATGCTTCAGTGAATTCGATATTGCTGCTTTCGTTCTTTACGTGGGTGAGGTTTACACAACAGCCAACCAAAAAAGGCAGTGGATCTTTGTGACAGATGGTTCTAAAGTTGAGATGCAGGCTGGCGAATATGACACTTCTTTACTTGCCATCAGCTTCTTCTTCCCTCCAACTGATGATAATTCGTTTGTCCCAATCAATTACAACCTTGTGGGATCGATGGTAAGCATCATTCAATTAAGTCTAATGCAGTCAACTCCAGATGAAGGTTAAACTTTGGATTTATAACATGCTGTTTTTGATAGTGCTAAGGTGAGAAAACTGAGCGAGTAAAGAACGTACCTAATTGCAGTAGACAAGGTCCAAATTTTTTTCTTAAAATACGTTGTCATGACTCCGGACAAAATATTTATTAAGGAGAGTTTCATCAAGTACTAGAGATGGCTGACACAAGGTAATCGCACCAATGCAAAATCAAGGTTCTAATGGCCACTGGAAAGCATTTTGGCATAACCTAGATGTAGTTACTCTCTTTCAGGTGTTTTTTGTTTTCAATTACGAAATCTAGATAATTTCCTGTCCATTTTGGTATTGTCTATCTTGAATTAAGGGTTTTCATCCTGTATGTGTGTGACTTACAATGTTCTTGTCAATATGACAGGTTCCATGTCAGCAAATCTGTTCCCATAGCTCTACATTCTGATTAGAGTTCTTATTGGTCCTCTTTGCATTGTTTTGCAGGTTGGGTTCTGTAATCTTATTAAAAGAGCAAAAGACCAAATGAATCATCTCTGGGTAGCAGAAGCGACAGAAAATTCAAACTACTTTCTTAGCTTTGACCCTCCCCATTTTTGTCACCTTAAAGAAGCTGCCCTGTCTACTCACGGATGGGCAAAAGTCTCTGAGTTGGTATGGAGTTCAAAATTTCATGGCAACAATTTGGCATTGGTAACAATGATTTCTATAAAATGATCTCTGCATTTACCTCGAAACAGATAATTGATGAGCTAAAGGAGAGGGTGTTATTTATTATTGGGGGTTGCAAAAACTAGATGGCAAAGGTGACGGTGCAACCTTGATTGTAAGTTTACTCATTATATAGCCTCTTTCACTCTCACTTTTTGGTTGTAATGGAACCCATGCCACTGGCAATGGTACCAAATGCTTAAGACACAGAATAGCTACTCTAGTTCTACACTTTGCTGCTGCATTCTAAATTGTCATTTCCGTGAGAACTTATGGTGACATTGGGTTCACTCTGTAATTTCATGTTATAGGTGGCAGTTTCAATGTGCTTGACATCATTAAGATTCTATACCATTTTATGGGGACTGGCAATTCGGGTTAACATGTCATAATCGTGTTTGTAATTCGTGTTAATCATGCCAAAGCATTTAATCATGATGAAAATCGTTTCAATTTGTGTAGAGATATATAGTAAGTGTGTTGTGCTGTGTCATGTTCAGGTTCTCTTTGTAATTCATGTTTTGCCTCATCTCATGTCAGCATCCTGCAAAGGGGTTGTGTCCAGCATTGTCAGCCCCATTTATATTAATGATCATTATGGATCACTTATGTATATGATATCAGTAAGTTGCTTTGTCCACATTTCATTAGTAGTTGGCTAATCCTTGGATATGTACTACATCGATTCACTTGCAGAAAGAATGTGCAATTCAAGTTGATGCATGATGCTAGTTCGGGATGGGCAGTGCTTGAAGGAGCAGCATCGATTTCGTTGGTCAGTTGAAAAGCCTTCAATGCAACTAAAGTTCTTAGATATTCGGTTTCCATTGGCCCAAAGTTGGTGCTGATCTTGGAGTTTGCTTCCATTTTGCAGATGTTTCACTGTACATTGTTCACATCTTCCTGAAGAAAAGATCAACCATGACACAATCTTCCATTTCTTCTTGTTAAGTTGTATAGACATTTGTGGTCAAATCTCGAGTTCCTATTTAGCCCTCT
Source organism: Eucalyptus microcorys (assembly GCA_014182515.1). Lineage (NCBI taxonomy): Eukaryota > Viridiplantae > Streptophyta > Magnoliopsida > Myrtales > Myrtaceae > Eucalyptus > Eucalyptus microcorys. The sequence goes on from CM024572.1 coordinate 27,365,273, forward strand.
AGCTGAGAACCTTGGCTGGTCTAGTGTCGTAAGGTTTTTGGTTACGCGAAGAGTACATTATGACAAGTTTAAATTCTCTTCTTTACTGCCCGTGTATATTGGGTGTTGGATTTGCTAGGAGTGATAGACTCCATGCGCATCCTGTACAATGTCCTGATGATAACTAACCTTCAAGTTGCATTTGGCACCGAAAATATTACAGATTGAGAATAGGAAGTTAAGTTCGTCTTAGGAGGTAAAGTGGATGAACACTTGAGTCTTGCATGGACTCGGTTCATGAGCCCAAAACAATCACAGGGGCTTGCATGGATAATAGTCACGATGCACGCGGGTCCAGGCAAGAATTTGCCATGAAGACCAGCCCTGTACATCTAGATCAACTGTCCCAAGCATATAGTGCCAAGTTGTAAGCGTTACCCTTCTCTTTCTTTGTTTCTCTACCATTGCAATCTGAGAACTTGGTCTGATTAAACATGGCATTGTCTTACTTTGAATGAAATCTTCTGTTTGCGGGCTGTTCTCCATGATTTCAAGCATGCCAATCGGTGTCTGATTTTACTAAAAAGCTTGTTCCCCAGGAGAGTCACACTTCTGGAGTGAGTCCATGCTATCAATCCAAAAAGCTCCTATTTACACTCGGTTCCATACTATTCCGACAGGTGTACAGATGGTATTGGAGTCTCAGACTCTCAGTGGGTGCCTTCCTTGGAGGACAATGACAATCTTTGTTTCCCATCTGCTTTGCCTGGTCGGAATCTCGTGGTCCTCAAACCAAAATCTGCATGGACTATGACCCGATGTCACGGCAAGAGACACAACCTGAACCTGCGAAACAAACAAATCCTAACGGTCGCATAAAATCTTTCTTCTTTTTTATTGACACCTCTCGAGCAAAAAAGTAGGTTCCCAGAATATTTTTTAGCTTGAAGCCATGCTATAGGACAAGTTGTACTCACGCATAATTTATTGAAAATCATTGTCGGATCATGGAAAAAGCATTGAAGACTGTTGTGCATATCCCCTACTTTTTGTCTACTGCTTCCAACTCTATAAATGGACCAGCTTCTTGCATGAAAGTAATCCAATACAAGGGCAAGTTACCATGGCCGAGCAAAAGAAAAGTGAACTAAGAGGGTGCATCAAGACCTCTACAGGCCCTTGGATAGTCCACAAAGCTGGGAAAGATGGAAACCTAGTCACACGATATCGATTCCCTTCGGAGACTGAACGTCAAAACAACAAAAGCAGGGAGTGCAAGCGACGAGCCTTGGCCCGAAAAATATTTGCTGGCCTTCGAGCTCATGGAAATTATAAACTGCCTAAACATGCCGATTCCAATGACTTGCTGAAGGCTCTTTGTGAAGAAGCAGGTTGGCATGTCGAAGATGATGGAACCATTTCCAGAAAAGTAAGTCTTCTGAACGCTGTCTCAATCACAATGCTCAAGTGTTGCTAGTAAACTTTTTTTTCTTTTTATATTTGTTTTGTTTTGTGTTGTTAGAAAAGTAGAAGCTTTTGGTTTCTTCATGATGAACAAGCATGATTACATGTGTATTTACAAATGATGCCGCAGAATGTTCCCTCGGACAAGTCAAGCTCAAGTTCTCCAATGGTGTCACTTGAAGGTCTTGATTATTGCACTTGTGGTGATGGTGAAAATGTAGATCATGCCAACCGCTTTGCCTTGGAAAAAGTCTCTTCAGCCATGGAACCTGTTCATGAAGAAAATACTGACCTCACATTGTCATTGTAATAATTAGGGTCATAACATAAATAATTTTAGATAATAGATCGAGAAGAGTAGCGTGCATCTACATCTTTGTGAATATACTATAGCTACATGGAGATATTAAGAGGTTTCCTCAAGGGCTGGGTTTGTAGTTGAAGGTTACAAGAGTAGTGCCATGTATTAATTACATTCCTTTAGCTGCTTATAACTTCAAAAGAAATGTTGAAATTGTATTCTATATATCCACTTGAAATGAATATTTCTTTTTCTAATCATACTTTTCGTTCACATTTTATCAATACGATAGAAGATACGGTTGTCAAACTAGAGAGTGAACCTTTACCAGAATTATAATCCACATTGTTTGTTATCATTGCCAGATATTAATTTGACTATGGTTGTTCCTGCTTTTTATATTCGGGGTGGAGGGTTACTCAACTAAAAAATCCCCATCACATTACTGCACATTGAAAAAGATAAAAATGGTGGAAAAAAAGAAAAAAAAGAAAAAGCAATCAAGGCACACTTTGTACATTCTTCTTTCAAGACAATTTTTTGCTTGTGGTGTGGTGAGGAGGTGATTCCATCCCAACTTCACTTAATGGTGGTCAAACCTCAAGTTAAGAAAAAGTAAGAAATAAGAAGTTATCTGAATCACAATCCTTCAACTCTATTCTCTAATCTTTGTGTCCGATTTTGGAAAATGTGGGCGTAAAGAAGCTCGTTCCACACATCTGGCACTCCGGGCAAGCACCAATGGAAGCAATCTGCATAGCTAGTTGGCTTTGCCTTCTGCTCTTCGGTTAAGGGTTCCCATTGTCGCCTATGTATGGTCGGGTGTGCTTCCTTCCGGTACTCTGAGAGCTGAGTGATGTTCAGGATTTGAACCCCAAGACCTCTCGCCTTCAACTGGTCGATCACGGACTCGACGACCCGCATCATTCCTGGGTCCGACCCACTTCCCCAGTACCCTTTTTGGCGATAGGTTCGGTTTCCGCGTAGCAGTTTTGGCCTTCGTCCCCATCCCATTCCACGGCTCTACGACATAGAAAAGAGCGTCGTCTTGCTTATTCCTTTGTAAACGAATTTTGCAGCCAAAAGGGGTGCATCTACGCTATGAAAAGATCATACCTCTCATGAGTTGGAGACATGCTAACAAAGAAGACTTGGGTCTTGGACCTATTCACGTGCACTTCCAACCAATCCGACCATGTGTTGAGAGCCATCTCATAGGCCCGTGGCATCATCACATCTTTGTAAATTCCATCCGGACTCCCGAACGAGCCCCACCTAAATTAAGAATAATTGCCACACGAAATTAAGGTTTAATTAGGAGTTATTTAGCTCCTTTTTATTGAGAAAATGTTGGACATAATTTTCATTTATAGATGAAGTACTTACAAGACCTTCATTCGGGATCTCCTCCACCAAAGATACGAATCGAAAATGAGAATGTCGGCATCGGACCAATGCCTCGCATGCTTCTCAATGGCTTGGACCCGGACGATCCGATCGGGCACTCGGTGGTTGACTGGGTCGTCCGAGTTGGATTCCACTAGCAATGGTGCCCAATAGTACTCAATAGTCGCATTGTATTCCTAATTTTGTTTATACCAAAACCATTAAATTCCTGAAATCGATCCCGAAAGTAACTAGACATCTCAAATTTTCGAGACTAAAAGGTATTGACATTTAAATCATTTGAAATTACATAGCATTAAAACTCGGATTACAGCAAAAACATCGTAATGATATCAATTTCACAAATGGCCGCTTGAACTCCATACAAAAGATACGATTTTAGCTTTTGATAGAACTTTATCATCTTGTATTGCATCAATTCAAACTTAATTTGAATGTCACTTGATGCATTGTTTCTGACATAATTTGATATGACAACTCGTTGGATACCATTATTAATGATTTTTGAGGGTGAGTTCAATTGAGGACAAGGCCAAAATTAAAATTATTGTTCTAGTTTCCAGCGATAAACTGGTTTTTAATTAATGATGGGTTTTTATTATATACAGAACTTGTAAACCAGTTGATTTGCATGAATGCCATGTACATTTAAAAGATATGTTTAGGGATGTGGAAGAATCTTGATTCTCCTTTTGCTGCTGCATTATATTCAAAGTCGAAAGCTTTCTTCCTCACCTAAAATGTTGAAAAAAATGTCGTAAATCCGTAGAAAAGTCCAATGTCGTAGATAAAAACAATGTACAATTGCCAACGTTGTTGCGCTGTCTCCCATGAGAAAGAGTTTTAAGAGGGCAAGAAAGAGATGTTGACTTACAGAGGCCTTGAAGATGAGCAAGGAATTGTTGTGCTTGGACGACATGGATTTGAGGTTTGGAGGGATGGCCGACTCGACCAGGCAAACCATGGAGACCCATTGGCCTCGATTCAGCGAGTCACCCACGTACACCAGCCTCTTGTTCCTCAACCTCTCCAACAATGCTGTGGCATTGAACCTACCCTTGTTACCACCAGACACACAGCCACAACACTCAACTCATAAACCCTAATCAATTTCAGAAGCACATCAAAACTCAACATGGGTATAGTGGACATGCAAATAATGAGTCGGCTTCTCTCTCTCTCTCTCTCTACATCAAAACACAGGAGACGTGTTCGATACTTAATGACAATCGTAACATATCACCCAATTTCGTAAATTAGTCTCGATATACCTAAAGTTACTTTCAAGAAAAATCGTTGATGCGTATATTTACCTAGGAAGGTCACATCCATGGGGTTGCCACCTCCATTGCTGATACCTCAAGTCCCTCCGGCCGAACTTCTCACAAGCCAATTGATCCGACATGTACGTGCACTCTTTCTCCTTGTAGAGAGGGTATGACACATTGTCGAACACCCATTGCCCTGAGAACAAGTTGCACTCCCGCTCTGTTGTCGACGTTGATGTGGATGGTGCTGGTGTCGGTGAAGCCATTTCGGCCGAGTTATGGAGGACTTGCTGCTTTATCTTCATCCAGCAGTGGCTGCTCTGCGTCGCGGGTGAGGTAGACGACACCGATGACGACGCCGGTGACGAGGAGAGCCAACAGGGAGTGGAAGCTGGTCTTGATCCCCCATGACGCCGCCGCTATTTGGGCTTTGTTTGCCATTGCCAATAATTTTTTTTTTTTTGGGTGTGCTTGGGTAGCTTGCTGCGGGAGTTATATGTGAGTGGTTCGCTTGTCATTGAAGTTGTTCAAGAGGAAGGAGATGATATCTTTTTGAGCGGGTTTGGTTTGGCTTCTCCTGAATTAGAGTTAGTGGAAACAGCTTTCTTGGGTAGTTTGAGGAAAGCAATTGATTGGGAAGGTTTGTCTGCTTCGGTTAGTCAATTGTCCCCAAACACCCATTTTTTTTCCCCTTTCTAAATTATATTTCCTACATCATCATCATCATCATCATGGACTTGGTTTTATCCACTTCGGATACCGAACCCTATTCAAGAAAATGTCACTTTCCAGGCGCTCCAATCTAACCTATCTAACAAATTTAATTGGTTGCTTTATGGTTTCTTTAACCAATGCTGAGTTTTCGAATCTCTGGCAGTCAATCGGCTTATTGCGTACTTTATCGACCAAATCTTTTTCACCGTGCTATTATTGATTGACAAGACTATTGTTACGCTAAACTACTCACACCTATAAAAGGGCGGGTGCCACGAGTCATTCTACAAAACTTGCACGTAATTAGCCCATCAGAGAATTTTACGGTTTAAAGAATTATTGAGAATCTAATGATAATCAAAATCTTTTCAATTATTATTATTATTATTATTATTATTATTATTATTATTATTCGTATCTTGTCATTTGGCCTAGACCTTATAAACTTATAATTCCAATCGAAGCTCTTGAATCTTCCGGTAATTTCATCTCGTGTTAAGGTAAAAAGACGGCTTGAGTTGGTCGGGGGATCAGTTGAGCGGTAATAGCGGTATGTAGCAAAAGGCAGAAAGCTATCTTAACCCAAAGAATAAAGAACAGCAAAAAAGCAGCTGGGTTGCAATTTCTTTGACCCTTTTCAAAACTTCAATATAATCAAACAAGAAAAGGCGAATTAGGTTTCGGAGTGGTTGGCACTTCCACGTCTCGATTCGGTGTCTTGGAAGTCACCTCAAGAAGAAAATCCTTCCCTGAGGGAATGTCAGGTGGGGAAAATTTTATATTGATTAAAATAAACATTTTTTGTGTTTATAATATATTTACTTGACTATGGTCGCTGGAAATTGAAGTATCAATGCCCAAAGGTACACGGGACTGCTTAATTAATTGGGATGGACATATAGAATCGGTCGCACACGCAATCATCTGTTAATGTTTAAAGAGCAAAGATAGCATTACCAGAATTGATCTTTTCCAAATGGAAAGAGTCATGTCCTTTACAAAGTCAATACTTTTTCACGTGCATGTTTGGATTTCATATTCATATCAGTTGTCCGAGGTTATATTGTATAGATATAATCATAATGATAGTGATTGTTATGAGAGACTGTAACCTAGAATAACTTGCAACTAGAAAGTATAAATTGGGCATGATACTTAGAGCAAAGTTGTTGTGTTTTGCACTAATATAGATACTCTCAGTGAATATACAGATATTTGTGGATGACAAAAGTTGAACTGGACCAACCCAGATAATCTCTTGGGCTTGTTGAGGGTCGATTTGAGAAAGAAATTTTATAAGCGATATTTATAAAGTCTTTTGACCTGAAGGTCTTCTTTACTTTTATACAAGCAGTCCCATTACTTTGATTCGTCAATCGGTCATACCTTAATACAAGGTAAACCTCGGCATGCCAGCTCATGTGAGTAATTTATGAAGAGTATTAAGTACCTTGGGATCCATCACTTCTAATGGTAGAGGAGAATGTCTAAAATTGCATCTTTTGACTAACCAAAAAACCGGCCGGTCTATTCAAACATTTTTTTACTGTAAATTATGCTGTTAGTAAGTTTTTCTTCATCTAAATTCTTTCATGGTCGAGAGGATAGAGATGCACATACTCAATGAACCCCAGAGAATTGTGTGATAGACCTCTACGAGTATATATGAACTATTGGTTGATGGAAGGACTTGTATTAATAAATCACTATCGGATATCTCATTTATAATCTCTACCTCGTTGGGTGAAATTACAATTTGTTAAAGTACACAATTACATATTGTCCACATAAATAGAGATTTATCTTACTAAATATTATATTCATATAATTGAAAAAAATATGAATGTTCCATTCACAATTAACGGCACCGAGACGATAAAAAGACCTTTTTTTAAAAAAAAAATCTTTGCAAATCATGTTTTGCAATCTGAACCGCCTGGTCCATTTAACCAATTAATCAATTAATGTCTTAATGTATCATGAATTTAAGCTAGCCATTCGATTTCGCTATCGTCTTGCTCTTCTTTCGACTCAAAGGTTCAATTTCGAAGAAGGTAGGCATGAAGAAGCTCGTTCCAAACGTAGGCGTCAATGACCGCAAACTGCATAGTTCTTGGGATTAGCTATCTGGTCTTCGGTTAGGGCATGCCATCGTCTTCTGCAAATGGTTGGGTGTGCTTCCTTGCAATACTTGCTGAGCTGCGTAATGTTGAGGTCGTGAACAGTGAGGCCTCTCGTTTTGGGACTGAGCTCTGCAAATACAAACATTGGCGATTAGTAAGTCCCTTGGCATATCGTGTTAGCATTTTTCTTATTATTGTTATCTTTTTTGAATTTTATCATATCACTCTTTGACGGCTTAAAAGAGGGGAAAAGTACTAAAAAAGTTCTCAACCTATTGCATTGGTATCAATTCACATTGATACCAATTCAGTCCATCTAACCAATTTTGGTTGGCTTGTGCTGATGTGGATATCGGCCGATGCTGGCTATCCGGCCAATGCTGGTGTAGCAATTTTTAAAATATATTTTTTTTTTCGAATTTTTTATTAAATTTTTTCATTTTATTTTTTCTCTTCTTCTTCCTTGGGCTTCTTCTCTTGTAGTGGCTAGCCCGCCCTGCCCAGATTTGGGCGAGGCCAACCTCACCATGGCCTTATTGTGGGTGAAGGCGGCCTCGCCTGTGGTCGGTGAGGCCATGGCGGCCTTCGCCCCTCGGGAGAGGTTAGGTGAGGGTTGTGAACCTTGCTGGCAGCTGGCGAGGGCTTCTTGGCCCTTGCCTAGTGGTCAGCGAGCCTTGTCGAAGACTCACTAGCCATTGCGAGAGAAGAAACGCAAGGAAGAAGAAGAGAAAAAAGAAAAGGAAAAAGAAAAAAATAATAAAAAATTGAAAAAATAAAATAAATTGTTTGAAAATTGCCATGTTAGCGTCCAGCTACCGGTCGGCATCCATGTCAGTGCTAGCTGATCAAAATTGATCGAATGGACTGAATTAGTATTAATGTAAAAAGATTTAAGACTAAATTGGTTTAATTAAAAAAGTTTAAAACTGAATTGATACTAATACAATAAATTTAGGACTTTTTGGGTACTTTTCCTCCTAAAAGAGTGCGACCTTTTTACGCTCTTTTCATAGTCATCGGAATGTACATATTTTTGATTTGAAGAGAATCTTTTGTGTGAATATATTTGACATTCGATTTGAATGTAAATCTTTCGAGTAATTGTTGAATATGCCAAAACGTAGATTTCCAGTATTAGTCATTGTATTGCACAAGGATATCATGTAAGTTTTAAATGATTTTGGTATGGTCCATGTGTGTGAATATGCTAATGACCACAAGGAATCATGTGTCCGATAAGTGACATCGATCATGGAGCAATAGATATATTTAGTCGGCTCATCACTTAATGATTTAAACTATAGAGTAAACATGAATCCAATTGCATATGTTAATGGACTCAAATTTAGGTTCACTCTCGATAATCTCTCTAACTAAGACGAGGTCTCATACTTTTACTGCATCTCATTCTCAGATTTGTTGATGCTTGGTGTTACCAATGGTAACCAAGTGGAGTAAGGACTTTGGAATCAATTAACTAATGGAGGAGATAATGCTCCTATATGTTCGAAAGAGGGAGTCTGCTTTTGGTTATGGCGATGGTGGAGATTCAATGCGAGTTGAAATTCGTCGGGGACTCCTGAATTAAGTGACTGACGGAGTGGAAATGCTTCTCTGTATTCAGGATAGAGTTTGTGCTTGCTTGTGGTCACATCAGATAAGTGATGCGGTACGGAGCATTTGATCGTCGGCTGATAATAAATGACTTCTTAAGCTTTTGAGCGAAAAATTTAACTGAATAAGCTAACAGGCCACGAATAAATGAAGTACTTGCTCTTGAAGACAAGGAATGGGACCTTTTTATGCGCACCTCGAACATATTTAGTAACATATATGGCATTTAATATATCAAACATTAGATGTCAAAATATTCAATCTAATCATCTAAGAAATGTCAAAGTCAATAAATTTTTTTTTGTTTTACCAATTGCTGCATTTGGTTTGAAAGAACTAGGCAATTTTTTTTTGGGGAAAATTATCAAAAAAACTTTAAAATTATTGTACGGTGCCAATTTAGTCCTAAATTATTTGATTTTGTCAATTTAGTCTTATAACCTTTTGGCAATTTTCCAATGTAGTAGTTATTCTAATTAATTTTGGTAGGAAATCATTGACGTGGATGTCGATTGTTCATTGTGGCATAATCAACACTTAGGATGGTCGGCGCTAAAGTGAAGAATTTCTGCATTTTTAAAAAGTTTTTTTACCTTCTTGTTCTCCATTTCCTTTTCTTTCCCCTTTCCCTTTTTTTTTTTTTCTTATTTCCCTCCATTGGCCATAGGTGAGGATTGAGATGCCCTTGTCGGCCACTAGTGAGGGCTTGAGGCCCCCTCGCCCAGATCTGGTGAGGGCCACGACGTCTTTACCAAATTTGGGCCAAGTAAGGGGATCGCCTATGGTTGATGGAGCAGGCCATTGCCAAGGTTGTAGACGGGCGAAGGAAAATTAAAAAGGAAAAAAGAAAAAAAATGAAAGAAAAGAAAAGGAAAAAAAATCATATAAATTAAGAAATTTGTTCTTGTTAGTGTTGGCCCCCATGCCATGCAGAATGGAAAGTGTCTACCTTAGTGATTTTAGGTCAATATTGGCCAAAATGACTACAATAGCAAATCGTCAAAAGATTTAAGATTAAATTAGTAAAATTTAAAAGTTTATGACTAAATTAGTTGCTGTGTAATATTTCCAGGACTTTATGAATATTTTTTCCCAATTTCTTGTGACCAAAAGTTTGTACGTTCTAGAAGGGAAATGTGTCAGATTAGTCCTAAACCTATTAAGTTGGTGCCAATTTTGTCTTAAACTTTTTCATGGTGCCAATTTAGTCATAAACCTTTTGATCTAGTGCTAATTTAGTCTTTTTGAGCTGATTTTGACTTGATATTGCCGACGTGGATGCTAGTTGGCCTACATGGCACTATGGGGGCTGACGTAAGTAATTTTCAATAATGTTTTAATATTTTTTGATTTTTATTAATTTTTTTCTATTTTTTTCTCTTCTTCTTCCTTTTGCTAGTTACCAGCCATCGGCCACAGGTGAGGCCCAGTGAGGTTTGGCCTCACCCTAGCTAGGGTGACCTCATCTGGTGTCGCCTTCACTCAGGCAATGAGCTAATGAAGAACACCTTTGTCTTGGATTTGTTTATGTGAACTTCCAACCAATCTGACCATGTATTTAGAGCCATCTCGTACGCATGATACGTTTAACCATCTTATAAATTCCATCAACACTTCGAAACGAGCCCCACCTAATCAAGAGAAATGAAAAATATATATTTACATAAGTATATATCAGAGCGAATTTTTTCCAAAAACAATTCTATCCATTCCAAAAGGTTTTCCAGAACTCATGACTTTATTGATGCACTTACAAAACATTTGGGATAAGGTTCACCCACCAAACATAAGAGTCGAATATGAGAAAATGTCTGCATCCGACCAATGCCTCACATGCTTATTGATGGCTTGAACTTGAACTCGATCTTGTCGATCGAAGCTATGGCCATAGGTATCGTCTTTTTTTGCTTCCACAAGCATCGCTTACCAGTAGAATTCAATCATTGTATTGAGCACCACAATATTTGGCACGATTCTTGATGCGCGCAGCTCAACAATTCAATGGAAAATGTATGTCCTCACAGCTCAAGAGGGCACGGTAGCGGAGAGAGAGAGAGAGAGAGAGAGAAAAGAGAGAGAAACTCTCATAGGCCTCCAAGGCGAATAAGGAGTGATTGAGGAAGTGCGAGACAGATTTGAGGTGGGGACGGATGGAGGACTCGACAAGGCTTACCATGGAGTACCATTGGCCTCTGTTCAAGGAGTCCCCAACGCACACCATGATCCTGTTCCTCAACCTCTCCAACGACCGCGTCACGTTGAACCTATACACCTCAGTTTTGGGGAAATGTTTATATAGAAGAAGAAATTAAGGTATGAATGTAGGTTTAATCTGTAGTTCGTGCGTGCCTCGGGATGGTGTCGTGGCCATGGGGTTGCCATGCCACCTCTGGCGCTGGTACTTCAAGTCCTTCCGTCCGTACTTCTTGCAAGCCTGCTCCTCCGACATGAACGTGCATCGCTTCTCCTCGTCCAGCGGTGCGACACCTTGTCGTACACCCACCTCCCCCAGGACAGATCGCACTCCGGCCGCTCCGTTTTGCTCGAGTTCCGGACTGCTTTTGTACTTGTGTTCCTAGGCGCTTCTCTACTAGTGTTGGCTTCCTCCAATATCTGTCGCTCCAAGTCACATGTGAGGTACACAACTGCTTAAAATATTATTAAAAATTATTCACATTAGTGTCGATCGTATCATATAAAACGGTCGGCATCCAAGTTAGCAATCTTTGATAAAAATCAGTCGATGAATTTAATTGGCAAAATATGAAAATTTTTAAAACTCAATTGTCATAAAAAAATTTTAGTATTGAATTGACAAAAGTATAATATATTTAGAATTTTTTAGACAATTTCTCAATGAAAATTGATTTGTCAAGAGAAAGTTTGAAAAGAAAATGTCTGAGTAATAAATTTTGTCAAGGAAATTTAGTTCGTACAACATAAAATTGTATGTTTCCAATCCCAATGGAAATGTAAAAAGCCCTACCCTATTAGTAATTTTCATAAGAAAAATGTATTTGTTTCTCAAAAAATAAAAGATTTAGAAAATATTTTCCTAAAAATAATACTTATAGCGCTTACAGAAATGAGCGAAAGAAAAAAATTTCATTGTTCACAAAAATATTCAAGTATAGATTATCATCTATAATGAAACATTTTTCCTAAAAATAATTGTTTGTACCGCTTGAAATAATTAGTTAAGGAAAAATCTATTTTACATTATTCATTTTTCATGAAATAAATGGAGCTGAAATTTGACCCCATTTTCCTTCATTCCCTCCAATTTTGGACTGACGGAATCATCCTTGATCTATCACTATTATATGTCCAAATATATAGATTGATAGACAAAAGTATACCAATTGCACAACTAGTATTTTGCAATTGCCTCTTTGCAACTTCAACTCAAAAGTTAAACGTAGGTGTCCAAAATATGGAAAATATAAGTGCAGAGAAGTTCGTTCCACACATCTGGTAATCCAGGGAGGCACCAGTGGAAGTGATCCGCATAGCTAAAGAGATTTGCAAGCTGCTGTTTAGTCAAGGGATGCCAATATTTTCTATTAATGGCGAAGTGTGCTTCCTTGCGATACTCCGAGAGCTGTGTAATATTGAGAACGTGAATCGTGACGCTTCGTCTTTCGAGTTTCTTGATTACTCTCTCTACCACACGCATCATCGCAAGAACCGATCCAGTTCCCCAACACCCTTCTTGAGTAATTGGTTCGGTTTCACCATAACAGTTTCGGCCAGGAATCCCACCCCACTCCCCCGCACTGTTGTATGAAAAAAGAGTAATGCCAGATATATAAGAAACTCGTAAAATTTGACATGCCAAATGACATGCCCCAGATTAGTTGTTTGCTCAGAAAAATTGGATTAAAACACGAGGTGTGGGGCCTGTTTAAATAACCAAATTAAGGCCTAGTGCATGATTTGGTATACTTAGTTTTGTAAACCACTTTAATTGGATTGTTTCTAAGTAAGGAAAACTATAAAACTTCAAGAAACAAAATGCATGGCATCAATTTGTTAGTCAATTGACCTACGAACCTTCATCGTAGACTTTGCTAATTCATTGGCAAGCAGATTGAAGAGCATTTGGAGAAAAAGAAATGGAGACTTAAATGATCCTGACAATTTGCTTTTAGGACAAGAAAGGCATGGAGAAATTAAGGGATATGCACGAGCCTAATATTGCCTTGTTTCCGGGGAAAATGCATCGCACAACTCATCTCTACAAGTCGTAACTTAAAATAGCTTTAGATAGAGAGCAATGCGGTGAAAACTTACTTTTCGTGAGACGGAGACATGCTGACGAAGAATAATTTGGTCTTTGATTTATTGACATGCGCCTCCAACTAGGCTGACCAGGTATTGAGAGCCATCTCATACGCACGAGGCATTTTCACCACTTTGTGCATCGCAGTGGGACTTTCAAACGGTCCCCACCTGGTTGAGATATTAGAAAGCACATTCTTATTGAAAGAAGAAAAAATCCAAGTAGAAAGAGTAACTTTCGTTTAAAAAGTGTTAGTCTCAAGTTGAGCTTAGCATTGACCTTATGAGTTTCTCACGCGTATCCAACCCTCGTGTCTTATTTTGGCTTCATGTTGAAAAGCATCCACCTCTCTTACTGTATTATATAATTTTTAATTAAAAGAATCTTAGTTTAGGGGATTGGGCTTCCTTGAATTTAGGGGATAAATTCACGTCTTAAATTTAATCCCGTTGCATTGATCAACACACCAACAGTCGAGTTGAGGGCCCAGATTCACCTACAGCACCCAGAAGTACCTTGAATTTATCAAGATGGCCAAAATATTTTGAGGAAATCACAGTCCCATCAACAGAAATCCTAAGATCTCTCTCTCTCTCTCTCTCTCTCTCGTGCCTACAAAGCCACTCGGCTCCGTTGTTGCCTCGCTCGTTGAAGCCACGACCGGCCTCCATGAGGACCACCCATCGAACTGTTCTCGATTGCAAAACTAAGAGGACCAGCCGCCATCTCTCTCTCTCTCTGTGTGCTAACACAACAAGCTAGTCGTTCGAGGTCATGACCTCCCGGGCTGCAGACTTTGGGGGAGGAAGGGAGGGCACACTGAGTCAGAATAGGGTGTCAAGAGCGAAGGCGACGGCTGTAGTGGATGGGGTGGCACTAGAAAGGAAATGTGGTGACGCCTGGGTCGAGGAGGGTGAAGAAGAAGAAGGAGACCGAGAGAAATAGGAAATAAAAAAGAACAGAAAACGAAAACAATGAGGACACATCTCAGCTGCTGAAGATCCAACATGTTGATAGTGTTTTCTTCATCCCCTAAATTTAAAGGATGTCTAATACATCTTCTCTTTATTCCCATAGGAGATACCCAATTCGTTGTCAAGTCCTGTAACCACCTCCTCAAACCCTATTCTAAACATCAGGACAAGTATGCCAACATTCATGAAGAAAAAAAATCCACCGCTTCATTCTAGTTCAAAAGTTCTCTGCAAGTTAATGTGTTGGCTCGTATCTTGGTGAACTGAAGAAGTCAAATTTAATAGAATGAGGAATCCAAATCCTTCAATTAAGTCATACTATTTATGTTTTAAATTTAACATTTCCATGAGCACCTCTCTGTCTATATTTTCATTTAATTTATGGTGGGAATTCCGATTTGAAACAACAGTTTTCCCACCTCGGGTTAAAAAAAAGGTATAGGTTAATAACCGACCAAGAAGTAGAAGCGGATATTTTAAATTATCAATCCTTTAACTTGGAAAAGACACTCGAGTCCACATTGGAGGGATCGATATGCAACAGGGAAAGCCTCTACTATATCAGAAAAGATGCATTAATTTTCACAAGACTTAAGAGGTAAGAGTTAATTTCTTCTTACGACAGAAATCAGTTAACAAATATTCTAGGACATTTGTTGAGTAATCAAATATGAAAATGCAACAGTTTCCATGAAAATGACAGCTTTTCTTACGACATTTATAATCATTCATTTGGAATTGAGACTTTTTTTCACGGAGTATATGCTTAATAAACGCTTGGAGACACTCATTCGACATAATTTTTGATAGTATATACTCACATAAGTTCCATCTTGGATTCCCTCCACCAGAAGTAGGTGTTGAAAATGAGGAAATCTGCATCACGCCAATGCTTGGCTTGATTTTCAATGGCTCGAACTCGAACAATCCGATGATGAGTCGACTGGTTCTTAGGATCATCGCAGTTTGACTCCACTAGAAATGGTGCTCAGTAAAACTCAATCGTCGCATTATATTCCTTCACATTCATCAAGTATTGTGATTGCCAAAAGTCTAATGTGTCAACGTTGAGGCACCAAATTGCTCGTGTAAATTATTCATGTACTGTTAAAAAAAAAATTATTCATGTACTATGAAATAAATTCACTTGTGAAATTCAAAACATGCATTTTTATCACCATCAGAACTTTGCTTGTGTAGAGATTCTTTTATACCATTGGTGTCTAAAATAAAATTATAAATTCATTAGCTAATATTACAAAAAATCTCAAACTGGTACGTCTATGTTACATTTATCCTAAACTAACTTTTGAATGAGAGTGTGAAAGGGAGAACACTTACATGAGCCCTGAAGATGCGTAAGGAGGCGCCATGGGGACCCGACATGGATTTGAGGGTGGGAGGGATCGCCGCCTCAACCATGCAAACCATGGAGTGCCATTGGCCTCTGTTCAAAGAGTCGCCGACGTACACCAACCTCTTGTTCCTCAGCTTCTCCGACAACGCTGTCGCATTGAATCTAACCCCGTTTTCTGTGACGGAAAGCAGAAAGTGGCAACGAGCACACTAGGATCCTAACGCATTCTTTAGATTTATAGAAGATGAAGTGAAGTGTGGAATGGAGTGTACATGCATCCTTATATATATCTGGGAAGTTCATTGTTGAATCATGTCTCGAGAGTAAGCCTGCAAACGAAATCCGACCCAAGATGGAGTGTTATTTGTGAACATCCGAGTATGTGCCATAAAAATATATATTTCCTGTTTGATGTTAAAGTCTTAATTGATATTTCCTATTTTGTCTTTATATCAAATTGGAATGGGCAAAATAGAGAAGGAAATATATTGACAGACTTATATTTTGAGTGCTACAGTTTATGGATTAATATTGGAAAGGCCGAAGTGGGATTGGATTGGATAATATTTGTTCAACTTAAATTGGATTGTGTTGACCGAAGTTGGACTACTTTGGCTATGGCTAAATATGCATAATTAGGGATTTGTCCTCTAGTGTGTCGCCTTGCATTGACGTTTCAAGTGATGCGTGAGTGCTCTAAAAAGGAAGCGTTGTTACTATGCAGAGGTGACTTCATCAGGGGTTTTGTGGTGGCCGCAAGAAGAGTCTTTGAAACACTGTCGAGCGTTTGATATTGTAAATTTCTTTATTGGGATTGAAAGATTACTTCGTGAGAAATTTCGGGATTAAATATTGTGTGTGTTATTGAATGTAATAGGGGCTTAGGAAACAATAAATGTGTTTGAATGACTTGAGTATGCAATTTTCATTATATCGCTTGATTTATAATAAAATTCATCGCTGTTTTCTCATGTGGACGTAGGCGAATTACATAAATTTGATGTTTAATTTGTTTTTTTATTTTATTTGTTAAATTGTTCGATTGCTAGTTTTTTGCAATGGGATTGCCACCTCCATTTCTGATACTTCAGGTCCTTCCTCCCGTACGCCTGGCATGTGATCTCCGACGACATGTACTGGCGTCACTTCTCCTTGTACGGTTGGTACGATGCGTCGTCGCACGCCCACCTCCCGAAGAACAAGTCGCATTGGCGGGTCGGTAGACTCGGTACCCTTGTGGCTGGTCGCGCGAGAGGTAGAGGGTGGAGACGACATGGACGGCGACGAGCAGTGCCACCAGGGAGTGGAAGCTGCCGGCAACTGAAGATGCCCATGTGGGAGGTGCGATTGCAGCCGCCTGGGATCTATTTGCCATATTGTTGTTGCTCTCGTTCTCTCTCTCTCTCCCTCTCTTTTCTTCAGCCTTCTTCTTGTCTTGTTGCTGAGGAGGCTGCTACTTTCTTCTGGGGTAGTTACTGGGGGAGGCGATATTGACCGAGATCGGATTCTGATGCATCTGTACTTCAAACTTTCAAAGAGGAGAGAACAAACAATCCACCCTGGTGCTATGGAAGAAATATTTGAAAAGACGGACAACTTAAAAAATATGTAACTGCCCCGGAAATTAGGAGTTAATTTTTTCGTGACACGTGAATGCATCTAATTATTCAATTTGAAGACTAAAAAGTAAATAAATTCAGTTTAGTCTCCCCAGATGATTAGTTTATTTTTCTTTGTTTTTAATGTTCTTGGTCAACAAAAGAAAATAATTGAATGGCCACTTGCCAAGCAACCGCATCAAGCACGACAGTTATT
The DNA here is from genome assembly GCA_014182515.1 of Eucalyptus microcorys. Taxonomy (NCBI): domain Eukaryota; kingdom Viridiplantae; phylum Streptophyta; class Magnoliopsida; order Myrtales; family Myrtaceae; genus Eucalyptus; species Eucalyptus microcorys. The sequence continues at coordinate 27,382,571 of CM024572.1, forward strand.
TTCATACATTTTGCAGCAGGAGGCATTAGATATTTCAAAAGTATAGATTCCCTTCTCTCATGTGGTGGTTGCATTCGGGATTTACAATGGATAAAACTGCACCCTGTTAGCAAGAGGACAAGACGCTATACATGTACTGAGACATTGTAATCTTTTTAAAAATGATAACTTAATTAGAGTTATTATACCGTTCACAAGACATGAAATCTGTTTTCCACCGTCAGGCAATATCTATAAAAACTTCGATTTGAGTTGCTGTCATTATTCAAAAATTAATACTAAACATAGATTGCACAATATATTGACTTACAGATTTTCGTGTTTAAGATCATGTTGGCACATTATTGTCCAATTTATAAATTTTCATGCTTTTGGCCTGTTGTGTACTATCAATCTTTATTAGAATTTCAGCCTAACATACGACGTATCCGAATATTATGCTAGAGTTGCGGTGGTCTTTGCCATTACTTGGTAGCATGAAACTATGTGGTATCTAGGACGCACATGATAACCATTATATTTCTGTTTAATAACTATTTTTCTGTTCAAGATTTGTTTCTGGAATAGAAATCCGTTTGATAAAATTATTCATTTTTCTATTTCTAGAACAGATTTTTACTCCAGAAATAGGTTTGGAACAAAAATCAGAAATATTTTTTTTTTTACTTTTCTATCTATGGAATAGGAATCAGAAATAATTTCTCACTCCATTTCTCACCCAAAACTCTCCAACCCTAATATCATCGACTCTCCCTCATTTGGACGTCTCCCTCTCCACCTCCTCTGCCTCTCCCTCTTCTCCTCCTTCCTCCACTGACACCTCTCCCTATTCTCCTCGGATCTACGCCTCGCTCAGCTCGATGACCCTCTTCTCCTCCTTTGACGCCTCTCCCTTTTCTCCTTGGATCTATGCCTCGCTCAGCTCGATGCCGTCGTCGACTCTGATGACGTTCCCCTCAACGCCTCCCTCAGATCAACGATCGTTAGTAGAGGACTCCGAGCTGCCCCAGTTGGCCCAGCCTGGACCAGCGTCAGTCGATCTTGTGTTCGACGACAACTACTCGGTGGCGACGAACTCCTGGTCGATTAATAGCAAGTACGACAACACCCTCGACGACGACCATCACCATGCCGATGCCACTAAGGCCCTCCTCACCTCCGGCAACTTCCACGCTGTTGCCTTTGATTACAGGTCTCTCGCGCTCCCTCTCTTTCCCCTTTTTCGCTGTGGCTCGGTTCATTTCTAGCTCCTAGGTGTTTTGGGGTCATAGATGTTCCGTGGAAATGTTGGCTGCTCAGTGCGCGAATGATCGAAGTGGGTTCTTTGCTTGTTAAATTGTTGTTGAGCTAGTGAATCGAACTGTGGTGCCATGAAATTGGCATTTTCAGAGGATTTGTGCCGCTTTGTAGATGGGTTTGCGCTGTTTTGGAGATGGGTTTGCATTTTTTGTGGTCATAGTCTGCAAAAAAATTATTTTCTCTTTAACCTAACCATTGTCAATCTGGGATAGGTAGTTTTAGGAGTTTCGCCATGTGTTTGTATAATGCTTAAGCCTGCGAAGTTTATGCATTTGTCATGTATGTAAGTTTCCTTTTTGAATGGTGTGAGATTAAGTAGAGATATTTCACCCAAAAGAAAAACCTTTAAGATGCTTCCTCAGAGGTGAATACGAAAATTGTAGAGTAAGGTCCAAACGGAAGAAAATACTTTATTTCTGAAGTAAATGTTGCCTTTTCTTAGGCGAACATTTGTAATTATTGATGGATTCAAACAAGTTAGCATAATTTTAGTGTGGTCGAGTAAGGCTCTCTCAGCCTTGCTTTTGCTGAGTGTGAAATTAAGCTTTTAAATGCCTTTCTTTATCAAATGCTTCTACTATGGGTTGCTGCATATTATCATTGTAATTGTTTTATGTGCATGAAAATGGAAAGACATTTATAACAGACGTGGTGGTGTACCGTCCTATTTGTATTAATTGGATCAATGCCAATAAATTGTTGAAACATTAACCTCTAAGCCTTCTTTTCTAATTTGATTTCATGGAATTCACTTATAGATATTTGGATCCTTGACGAAAACACAAAAATGTATATTTTTTGCTGGGACGAAGTTGTGACCAGTGGTATTCTAGCATTTGCATAGATGTATGGTACATTAGCCATGCGATGTATTGCTCATCCATGATTTCCTCATTTTGTAATCTTTGATAGAACGAGAAAATTTGAAAAAAAAAAAGCCCTTTCTGCACCTTGTAGTGGGTTCACTGTTGGTTATTATGAGCAAATAGCTGGGGCATTGGTGTATGGGGATATTCCTTTTGCTTGCAACATTTGGTTGCTTGTACAATCTTATATGAGGATGATTCTTTTTTAATTTTCTTTATGCATTTTGTTTTATTAATAGTCATAGAGCATTATATTGATGTGATATTGACATCAAAGTCTCTACGCTTGAGCTGGTACACCAATTGATATGGCTCATTTGATGCTCAACTAATTAAGGTTAAATGGCTTCCCAAAAAGAGGTTTGTATGGCAAAGTGGATTGAGCCTTTGACCAATGAGCTTGTAAGTTTATTGGTAACAGAGGTAAAAAAGGGAATTCGCACCACCTCTTCCTACAATAAAAGCAGGATGGAATAACATACATGCCGAATTCAATAAACGGACGAGACTCCACTTTAGTATAGTTCAGTTGAAGAATAGGGTCAACAAACTGAAGAGATAATGTAGTAGTTTCAAGAAGCTTTTGTCACAATTTGAATTTGGATGGAATAATATAAACAATACGGTTGCTATGGAGGATCAAAGTGTGTGGGAGTCTCACATCAAAGTATTAATTTACTTGGGTCATTTTGTTTTTATTATAGATGTAAGCTTTGATTATGTTGCGGACATATGTCATTATTGTAAAAATTTCAGGATAATAGCGAATGGGCTAAATTCAAGAAGGATGAGTTTTCTCAATATCCTGATTTATGTATCATGTTTGGTGATACATATGTTATTGGGGAATATGCATCAAGAAATGCAGAAGAAGTGGTAATGTCCTCGGAGAGAGATGACAATGGTGGTGACGGTGATGGTGGTGGTGGTCATGTAGTAGGTAATCCGGAGAAATTTGATGAACACCATATTGATGAGGAAGTCTTTACACCTAACATGACTACTTCCTCAGATTGTACAAAGCACAAGTAGGATAGGACTCCGAATTCTAAGAGGAGGAGGAAGAGCAACACATATAATGTTAGTGATACTTGCAAAACTATTCAACAAATGATTAAATTCAGGACTGGTCAATCAACAAGTGGCTCTGTGACCTCAGATGCCCCATCACTTGTAGACCCTTACTCCATAGGAGCTGTGGTTGCCGTCCTAAATGGCATGTTTGGTTTGGAGTAGAATTTTTACAATGAAGCTGTGAACCAATCATACCTTAATGCCACTTGGAGAGAGGCTTTTATCATATCGCTACCGGAAATGAGATGTGTACTTCTTGAATCTCTTTAAGCAGATGTTGAGCAGTATGATATGGATTTATATATTTGGTTTAATTTCATTCTATGACTTATGTATTTGAGATACTTTAGTCTTTTTTATGATGCAATTATGAAAACTTTGTGACTAATGTTAATTGTTATTGGATTCCTTACTTATATATTGTGTTTATAGCATGTACAGTGATCAAGTATCAACAGGTGAATTGGTTAAACTAGAATTTGATGATTTTGATATTGATATACTAATAGCATGGTTGTGCATTGTTACGATGGATATGTTTATATACATGAGAGAACCTATTAGAGATAACATATTGTCAGGACCCGAATGGATGGGGGGGTTCTTCATGAACATTTAGATAGAATACATGAAGCTTTTAGAATGGAGAGACATGTCTTTCTCAACCTTTGTGATTTGATGAAGGCAAAAGGTTGGCTGGAAGATAGTTTATTTATAAAGGTAGATAAACAAATTTGGATTTTCCTATTTATGATTTGTCACAAGAACTCGAATAAAAATTTATGCAAGAGATTCCAACGTTCTGGACAAACTATCAACAAGTACTTTACTATAGTGTTGAAAGTAGTTCTCAAACTTGCAAAAGAGATTATCGTACTACCTTCCTTTGATGTTGTCCCAAATGAGATTCTTATGGATTACAACTATAAACTTTACTTCAAGGTAAGATTTTCATACATTCATTTACAACATCGGTTTCATTTTGTTGCTAATATTGTATAACACTAGTCTTTGATAAAACGACAGGGTTGCGTGGGTGCTATTGATAATACTCATGTTCATGCTTCTATACCTATGTCGAAACAAATCTCATTTAGAGGCAGAAAAAGAGTTACCACTTAGAATGTGATGTGTGTATGTTCGTTTGATATAAAATTTGCTTTTATGTATGCTAGTTGGGAATGATCTGCCAACGATTGTTGGGTGCTCTCAGCAACACTCAAGACTCCTCGCTTGGAATTTCCTCGACCACCACTAGATATTTACTTGTTCTGTAAGAAGTAATCTTCTTTAAGATTGTATTGCATTTATAAATCACGACTAATATATGAATACCTTGTTATAGGCAAATACTATGTTGTAGATTCTGGTTATGCATCAACTTTAGGATTCTTAACTCATTTTAAAGGTGTACGGTATCATTTAAATGATTATATAGGCATTCTTAACTAAGGAATGTTATTGAGAGATCATTTGCGGCATTAGAGAATCACTTCTTTATTTTGAGACACATGCCTGCATTTGCAATTCGAAAGTAATCACATATTCTAATTGCATGTTATGCTATCCATAATTACATCCGTGATCAAGACATGAGGGATAAAAAATTTTCCTTATATGGAGATCTAGAATACCCATTTGGACCTACACAAGATGATGTTATAGGCAATACATTGACCGAGGAGGAAACTGAGATGAACATGCTTTAAAAAAAGTATTGCCAATAAAATAGCAAGGGATTATAATATGCCGGAGATTCCATGAAATCGTATTTTTAACTTTTGTAATGTATTTATATTATTTTGTATTTGGGGATTTCCTATCTTTGCTTTTGTAATGTGATGTTATATTTGATGATTCCCATCCCAATTCTTGTAATGTGATGTTGTATTTGAGGATTTCCTTTATTTGTAATGGTCCTTTATGATAAGCTCCATCACACTTCGTAAAATTCGCCGATTTTGTAAAATTTGCCGCAACTTGCCTAATACCCTTCTTTGTGTTTCTTTTGAAAATGATTGCGCACGAGCTAGAATTAACATGCATCGAGCATGTGTGCGCCGGATGCATATCGTAGACCATGGCGGCAATCAATGTGACACACTAGCATGTAGGGGTGAGCGGTTCCCAGTTCTTTACAGGTTTTGCTTGGAACTTGGAACCTACCCTCGGGTACAGGTTCCTCATTTTTTGGAATTTGGAACTTACCCGTCAGAACCAAGAACCTGGAACCTACCCTGTCACGGGTTCCGGGGTCGGTTCCAGGTTCCAACAGGTTCCTTTTTATTTTTATTCTTTATTTTTAGTTAAAAAAATGAAAATGAATGCAGTAATAATAAACAAAACTTGTCATTCATCAAAGAGAATATAACACAAACAGCAAACGGCATTTTAGAAGCAATAATAAACAAACCGTTTTTACACTTATGAACAATCCAGTAGTTCGAGCACATGATGGATGAAACGTGCTCTAACAGTGACCATAATTGCACTGTAGGCATAAGAGCCAGACTTAGCTTCATCTACTTATAATGAACACAAAGTTCATAAAATCATAAAGGTAAGTTCACCTTTATGCAGACACCATAGTCTATGGTACCGCTGGATCTTGTTTAAATGGAGCATTGTTGCTATGAACTTGCCATAGTCTATGGTACCGCTGTTATCAATGTCAGCCTGCATCACGAGTCATGCAAAGGCACTAAGGTTTGGAAAGACAGGATGAAGCATTAACAGTCTCTGCTAAAAGGTTTACTTTGTAATCTTAACCGCATGTCATATAAATGCCCAAAGTCTATCAAATCGAAATTTTCAAAATTAAACTCAGAATAGAAGTATTGACTACTTCTATTGCTCTTACAAGATTTTTCTCATGGCTGGCTTTGCAAGCTTTGGTCCAGAGAGTCAAATATGGACTTACATTTATAAATTCTAATGTCTAAAACAAGTACTTCAACAAAGAAGTGCCAATAGATGATGATTGCTTGAAAGGTAGTAAACGAAATAAGACATTTCATTTCAAGTCCTACTACATGGTTGTGTCCACCTAAGTTCATGAGGAGAAGACGGTTTTATTTGAAGTCACCAAAGAGAGATGTTTGGGAAAATAGCTTCAATCTCCCATATTTCACAAGTACCAAAAGAGGATCAGTTTCATGATAGAGGCTGTAGATTTTGAACTGATGTTTCTCTACATGATAAAATAGATTAAAAATATGAAACATAGCCTCCATGTTGAGTCTGGACTAGAACTTACTGCTTGCATTAGACCATGAATTTTTGAATCTTTGTGCCAACTTTTTCCAAACCAACATTCAGTTCCTCCACAGTTATGTTCCTACTATTATCTGTGCCAATCATCTTGAACATTTCTTTCAGACCGGCAATTTCTTCTTCTGAAAGGATCTCAGCCATGACTTGTATAAGATGCATTCATTAGTGGAACACTCTGGAAAATGTGAAAAGCCAAAGAGAAATGCATTGCAGACGCAAGTTTTTCCAGTGTAAAAATTCCAAGTAATTCAGAGAAGTCTACTTTTTAATAATTTCAAGTGGTGACAGTATAGAGAGGCATTGTGTATGATACATAAAACTGTAGACTAACGATCAGTTTCTAACATAAAGCCTTATTTCTGTTAGAATTGGACTAAAATTGTGTACTCTGATTGCTATCTTCTTGAGCTTGTCCATGGCAGAGAATTGTTTCAAACGAGTCAAAACTGTAGAATCGAGGGGTTTGTCAGGAGCAATGCCATCAACCTGAACCCAATGATGACCTGTACAGGGCAAAAGCATGTTTGTTTATGTGTTTGTTGTGAGAATCATGGAAGGACACAGCAAGGCTCTCAATTGAGTCTGTCTGAAGTCAGGACAATGAAGCTCTAGTATTTCCAATGATAAGGACCAAGAGAATTGGCAAATAGGAAGCAGTCCCACGAAGTCCCAAATGTAAGCAAGTTAGAAGTAACTTAGAAAATTTCAAATAGGAAGGGTGAGGCAAGTGCTTTGCACCTTTTGAGAATTTCCTATGCTGCCACATTGTGCTTTTACACTCTTACTAATGCTATGGACATGCATCATGATACTTCTTTACAACAAACAACAACAGGTGACAATAGCAGGGGTGCAACAAATTGTGGCTTTGAAAGAACTAAGAGAGGCGAAATACATAGGTGTAATTTCCAAAATATCAAAAGTAATAAGAATTGTTACTTACAAAGAACTTCATGGGCTGTGAGCCTCTTTTTTGGGTCCCTTACGAGCATTCGCCGCACTAGATCCTTAGCGCTCTCAGATATGTTGGGCCATGGTTCATATATAAAGTCAAGTTCTCTTTTTAAAACTTGCTCAAATATCCCTTGCTCCGTTTCTGAACAAGAAGGCAACACATAATTTCAAAGTCTTAGTTTTAAGGGTCTACATACGCAGATCATTTAAGGGAACAAAGTAGAAAGCATTGAAAGATAGATAAGAGATGCACACCATCCCAAAAGGGGGGGGGGGACACCACTTAGTAATATATAGATGATCACCCCCGCACTCCAAACATCACATTCTGGGCCATAATGCTTCCGCAATACTTCCGGAGCCATGTAATAAGGGCTCCCCACCACATTAGTGAACATATCACTTGTAGAAAGATATATTACTTCACAGTTCACAGGATAGAAAAAGCTGATAAACTTGTGCATCTAGTAACTTGTCCAAAGAAAATCAGTAAACCTGGTTTATAGGTTACTCTGTATTACAAATTCAAAAAGTTTCTTAGAAACTTGACCTCCTTCATCCTTTATTTAATTTTCACCTGTCTACCAAATCCCAACCAATATTTTAACTGCTGAGAAAAATCAAAATCTCATGAAAAAACACTACTTAAGTACCATAGCTCAATCTCCATCATATATAGCTTGACATGAATAACACGTCAATAGTAATTCCATCCCTTAGTGATCAATCCAGTTAAGATCTTGAAGTTCATATTAGCATCTTCAAAAGCTGGTCTTACACCTTTCTTAGTTAATTTACTTCTGTAACTTTTCATAAGCCTATTGTAGTACTTGGATATATATGTTGAATAGGTAATTACAATACATATTATGTAAAGCGGAGCATAGTCCTTGATGAAGATAAATCACTTGGCAATTTAGGGTGGCAGACAAAATTTAATCTTTAAACGTCTGCTTTCTAGCAGAATTGGGAAAAGTGTAGGTTTAATAAGATGCTTAAATGTTGAACATCCAATATTGACAAAGCGAATGTGCATCTAACAAAACTGAACATATCACACACACACACACACACACACACACACAGATCTAGCCTCGGTACTGGTTGGCTTCTCAAGTTTTTGAAGACTAAAAGGAGAGATTTCATCATATATCACAGCCTAAGATCTTTTCCTGATGCATTGTACTAACTTGACTATCAACATATGGCGGATCTTATATTACTTATTGCCAATCAACAAAGAATTGTCTCCCTTGCTCGTGGCATAAGTTGAGAACAATAACCAGGCCTTCCACTAGTAGTGTTGAGTTTCCCCAAATTCTACAGAGACAAGAAATTATAATGAAGATTATAACCAAAATAACCATCATTTTCCCATCCGTTGACCATTAAAGTAATTTCTAAGACAATGCCAATAACCTCCTGATTTGCTGATCCATCAAGCAAATCTTTCCTGAGTGAAGAAATCATAGATGAAGCTGCTGCAGCAGCAGTAGTAGCAGCAAGAACTGGGTTTCTTTGTGCTTATGCTCCTTCTTACCCAGCTTCTTTGCCACTGGAAGCTCACCAAGATATTTGTTGACAAGCACAGTATCCCATACTTGACCATGAGCTAAATCAATCTCCTGTGGCAGATCCCTTCTAATATTATTAATCAAATTATCTGCGTGCACATTCCAAAAAGGAAACAGTTAGTCAAGGTCATGGTTCCATAATTGATAAAGATATATGAAAGAAAAAACAAAGTTCATAATCAAACCAAGTAATGAATTAGATAAAGGAGAAGAAAAACAAACCACTAAACAAGTATTCTCCCGATTTGTAGCTTCCATTACCCATTATTTATATCTAAAGTCCCAATCTGTTAATTTGGAAGCTGTGATTCAAATTTTCATTTTTGTTTGCAAAATCTAATTGGATTGACTTTTTAGGGATGAGAGAGTGATGGAGATTTACATGCATGTAAGAAAATATAAATAATGGGTAATGGAAGCTACAAATCAGGAGAATACTTGGCACATATATATTGCTTTAACGAAGGAGAGATGTGAGAAAATCACCTGGTGGGGCTTAAAATAATAGACAAAATTACTAAATGACTTGCTCATCCTCATTGGGAAAATAAAATGGAACATTCTTTTTATCTTGCAGCCTCGATCAAGTACTCAATCTTTCAATAAAAATCAACAAGATCCGTCCATGCCCACAATTACAGATCCATTCAAAGAGGTCATTCAACCATTTGATGTTGAAAAAAATATAAAAATGTAAAACTGGCTATTCAGCTTAGTTTTGCAATTTATCATTTCGTTTAAATCCAAATAGTGACCTAAAGTGCTTTGCATTATCAACTGCATTTTGTAAGGATGAAATAACAGGTAGATACCCAAAATATTTTGCATAAAACCACTCGTTATTTAATTTAAGGAACAGCTGCCTAGGGTGCTGTGGTATAATATTGGTCCAATACAACCAGCTCATTTCTCAAAATAAGAAATTATGCTCTGCCTTATCCTTTGTCTAGCTAAACCATGATCCACATTTTATAATTAATGGGATAACAAGTGATACCCAGATTAGTTTCCATAACCCACTAGCCTTCAATTTCAGGTGCAGATGCCTTGGGCAATGTGAGTAAAATATCATTGGCAAGCAAACCATAGATTGGTGAAACCAATGGACAAAGATGAATCATTCAGAAAGTCAAACATGAAATTACCTTTCTCCCTCATTATTCTCTCTCTATCATATTCAAACTCAAACTTATCTCAAATTTGGTGAACACTTTCCCATTTATCAGCATTATTCCTTACAAATCCTTGCTCCTGCATTCAGAAAAATCACGTCTTTTAGATACCTTGTAATATAATGGATGTGGATAGATTATTGACAAATCATTCAGAGACACATCACTGTAAGTTGCAAGAAAGTAACCATATTTGCCTTCATAATAATACAATCCCAAGGTGATTTCATAAGATAAAAAAGTAATACTGTAAATAAGACAAGAATTCTGATTCCACACCAGCACCTTCACTTGGCCCGCATAAGACCTACTGCTCCTGAAACATAAAAAAGATATACAACACAGTTATATTTGGTTCATACTATCTTTTGAAAGCTAAAATAAAAGCTATGCTTTACTTTTCAATACAAGGCATCCTCCCAGTAATAAACTCTATTTACCGGCGATAATCTCCACATTAAGACCATCCATATCTATAAAGAAGAAGAAGAAGAAGAAGAAGAAGAAGAGATTAAATAAAATATTCACTTATAGATATACAAAAAAAATTACAAATATATAAAGATATAAACAATGTCACTTACCCAACTCAAATTTTTCTGCATTCTCGATGCACTTCTCAACATCAATCGGTACACGAACGGCTCTCAATTAATCTTGAGTGCAAATCAAAGCTTCCATTACTTTGGGAGTTAAAGAACTTTGAAAGCCATCAAGCATACGATCCGATGTACTAAAAGTTGACTCAGAAGCAATGGTAGTTATGGGAATGGATAAAATATCTCAAGCCATCAAAGAAATGATCTTATATTTTGAGTCATTAGTCTTCCACCACATCAAAAGGTCAAGATCAAGATCATTTTCATTTTTTTCTTGAAAATACTCATCAAGCTTGGACTTGTTGTCATCGCACCCTTGTTCATTCGAGTATAAAAACATTTTCTTCCAAGCTTGGGCATTATATTTCTTTATTCCTTTACTACCACCCGCATTGGCATTGGAAGCACTACTACTTGCACTCGAACTATGGCCACCAAAATTTTGATAACTTGAAATAAGAGAAGATTGTTCATAAAATTCATACAAACGCTCCAATGTATCATTCACCTTGTAATGCATCTCTTTAACTTTCAATTCATCATCATAAATTTGTCCATACAAGAAAGTCACATAATTTAACTTGGCTCTAGGATTTAGCACAACCGCAATCAACACCATCATATTCATTTTATCCAAGCTTCCATAATATTTATCAAATTTTTCTTTCATTTTCAAACCCATAGCTTGAAGCTTAGGATTCGAAGCATCGACCGCATCTTTCAAATATCTATACAAAAGAGCTATTCCTTCAAAATAATCATTTGAAGTAACATATGAACTCCCCAACATCTGATTGGTGGTATCATAGAATACTTTTAGAAATTCTGAAAGAATAATAGCATTTTCCCAATCATCATTACTAAGAGTTTCATGATTAAGCTCACTTGCAAAAGATAAATTGTCGTCTTCCATTCTTTGGAAAGCTTTTCTGAACTTTATGGCGGTATCTAACATTAGATAAGTTGAGTTCCATCTAGTGGCAACGTCAAGAACTACCGAACCTTTATAAGTGATCTTTTCACTCTCAACGCAAGACTGAAATGCTTTGGTTATCGTGGGAGAACTCCTTACATACCTAATCACATTTCAAATACGTGCAATGGAGTCACGTATCGTAGTTAAGCCATCTCTCACAATCAAATTTAATATATGAGCTGTGCACCTCATGTGCAAAACACTACCATCCAATATCAACGACTTTTCTTTCGAAAATTTATCCCTCAAATAGCCAATTGCAACATCATTCGAGCTAACATTATCCACAGTGATTGTGGATACCTTTTTTTCTAGTCCCACTCCTGAATGCATTTCTCCACCATTTTCTCAATCTCCTTACCCCTGTGACTATACATCATCGTGAAATTGATGATTCTTTTATGCAACTTCCAATTTTTATTAATAAAATGTGCAGTGATACACAAATAATTCAGATTTTGAATAAAACTCCATGTATCGGTCGTGAGTGCAATCTTAGAATTAATCTTTCGAAAATAATTCTTTAAAGAAGTTCTTTAATCTAAATACAACTTCAGGCAATCTTTTGCCATTGTGAAACGTGATATATGTTTAAAGAGAGGTTGTAACTCACTAATAAATTCACGAAATCCAACACGCTCAACCAAGGAAAAATGTTTGCTTATCAATGATGATGAACCGAGCAAGCATTCGCCTACAACGTTCTTGATTAAACGACCATGTCATTAAGACATTATTAGTAATAGAATCTCCTCCTGTCTTGCCAGCCATGTCTACATTACGTGGTGCAAATAATTTCTGTCTCTTATCTACATTACGGGGAAACCTCCTGTATGTGGTCAAGTGCTTTTAAGCATTCCCAGAAGTACCTTATTTGATTCTCGTAACCATCGATACTTATCATGAGTAAGATGAGAACCATGTACCTTACTTGTGACATTCATGGTAGGGGGTGCATTTTCTTCATTTTTCATGGCTAGAAAACTCCAATTCCGTGATTAGAGTCATCTCCTTATATCCCTCCACCTCCATTGATGTGTTATCTTGATACATTAACTTTGCACTACACAATAATAACAGAATATAATTAGAAATTTCAAAATAAAGAGCAAACTAGAAATGAAACACCACTAGAACAAGAATGTCTAGCATAGAAATGAGTGATAAGTTGACCAACTAAAGTGCCTTTAATGCATACCACTTTGCTCATCATAACTTATATCTTAATTATACTAGATTCAAAATTTAGTTGATAACAATGTTAACACAGTATAATACAACATACCGATGCTGTATAGAAACATAATACATCACTTTTATACATAAGCTAAGTCTATTATGTTGAAATACAACCAACATAATAGACTTAGCTTATGTGCTACTATTTTCACAAGAAAATGTTTTAAGAAAACATAAAGTATTTCTCAACAAACAGATCTTTAGCATTAAGAACCCCAAAGGCAGTCAAATCAATATCTCCATCAGGAAGATAAGTCTTTAAAGGAACCGAACCAAATGGAAATACCTGTAAGAAGCACCAGTTTTATCTCAACAAAACCAAAAGAAAGAACGGAAGATGGTCACGTACTTACAAATGTGAAAAATTATCATCAAGCTCACCATACCTTGGTAAAGTGTGTTTTACATGCACAAGTTTAGTATGCATCATATAATTCCTTATTTACAAAGCCAATTTCACATAACAGCCAAAAGAAATGATTAACTTTACTCAATTGAACACATCAGGCATTCAATATACTCTAAGATGAGAGATTCTGGCCAATCCGAACATCCATCGCACCTCACTAACATAGCTACTGCAGGAGCTTAAATGAAAAAATCTTCAGACAAAAGGAATCAGAGTTCTTCATACGTAAAATGAGTGATCTTAACTTTGATGAGCTCGATAAGCAACATTCAGCATGCAATTCATCTTTCCGATTTCATCTTGCGAACTTTAAATGCATGAACTCTAAGAAAGCGGAATCATTGCGAGCGATCATCCTACACAACAACATTTGACTTGCCGAACGGAGCCAATGCAAGAACCAAAACGAAACTGCATACACACAAACACCCGCCGCAAGGCCGCATTCTAATGAGCATGAGCGCTGCCCTAGCCAATGGGGGGAAAGACTAAGGGCATTCGACTAGCTGAATTGGAAGGAAAGACAGAGAGAGAACACTCATAAGAAGAGGTTAGCGGTGGCGTCGAGCAGAGGTTAGCAGTGGCTCGTCGAGCAGAGGTCAGCGATGGCGTTGAGGGCGAGCGACGGTGGCGTCGAGGGCGAGTGACGGTGGTGTTGAGGGCAAGCGGTGAGCTGTAGTAGTATCGCTTGGGGAAAGCTCGGAGCTGGGCGAGGGCGCTGCGGGTCGCGGGCTTCAGGGCACGGTGAAGGCAGAGTAGCGACATTGCGGGCTTCGGGGCATGGAGAAGGCAGAGCAGCTGCGTCGCAGGCTTCGGGTCACGGCGAAGGCAGAGCAGTGGCGTCGCGGGCTTCGGCGTCGCGGGCTTCAGGGCACGGCGAAGGCAGAGCAGCTGCGCATTGCGGGCTTCGGGGCATGGCGAAGGTAGAGCAGCTGCGGGGGATCAGCAATGTGAGGGCAGGGCGCGGGCGGCGCGGCGGAGTGACGTCGGGTCGTCGCGGGTTGTGCGGGCTGCGGGCGAGGCGCGATGGGGCTTGGGATCTGCTGCAGAGGGCTTCTGGTGTCGGCGCGAGCGAGCAAGGGTCACTTGGAGACGCGGCGGCCGGCAGAAGTGTAGAGCAGAGATGCGCTGAGGAAATCTCAGGTGGCGCCGAGCAGACTCAGCAGAGGGCGAAGAGAGAACACATGTAGCATATGGCGAAGAGAGAACACCGGTATCTGAGACTAAAAGTGTCGTGAAAATCAAATAGGGGCTTTTTCTGAGCCCTAACCGGACCGGTTCCGGTTCCAGTTTCGGTTCCTAGAAAAAGGGAACCGAGAACCGGAACCGATCTCGGTTCTTGGTTCTACCTAGGAACCGCGCTCACCCTTACTAGCATGAAGAGGATCGAAATATTTGTATGAGAAGGTTCAGCTTTCTATAATTCATAGGGATTTTAGGTTTACCAATGTGCTTATTTTTTAAGAATTCAAAGCCAAAATTCAGGCACCTGACATGGTTGCCCGCCTTCAATCTATTAGAGTTTTGGGAACCTTTGGCTATCATGCTCAAGAGTAATACATCTGGATCTCTTTTTTCTATTGTATGGAGACTATTGATAAGTACATTGTTTGACCGTAATTGCCTATCCAAGTGGATGCTAAAAATTTTTGTGTGAAAATTTAGAAAATTCAATATAACGACTCTTACTTTGTATTTGAGTTTATAAGCATATGAAATTTGTAAGAATGGACATCTCACTTGCTCCAAAAGGAAAAATCCGTTTTAAGAAATAGAAATTTTATACTGTCATCAAACGAATTTTCATTTCAGAAACAGAAATTTCGTATCGTTACCAAATACTATTTTTTTGCTCAGAAATTCGTTTAGAAATAGAAAAATTTATTTATGTTCCATACATCAATTTTTGACCAGAATGGTTATCATTCGTGCCCCTAGACTATCCAACCATCATTGGCCTACGCTCCTTATGTGAGGTTATTTGTGAATTGGAGTTAGCGAAGAAACTCGAGCACTATTTATAGAGTTTTAAGTCACAGGCTCTTTCATCAAATGTTTGGATTTACTTGGCTTATACAAGCTAGCTTTATATTATACTAATTAAAAATATTTATATCTCATCTTATTATAATAATTCCGTAAAACGGTAAATTATAATGTCAATTAATGTAGTTTGTACCAGAAAAATTCTTACAAGATTAAGCTAGTACAAAAATTGCATGGAAACTTGTGCTTTTTGGTGGCACTCAGTATAGCCTCACATTTTCTTCAAATGCAATTTGACTAGGTCTAGTTGATTAAGTTTATGTTATATGTCGTCTAGTAATGGACTCATATCTTGATATCAACCGTGCTTTTTTTTAGGAAAAACTAACATGGACGTCACTTTTTCTCATGCACCCTAATCAAAATAATTGATAGTGGTATTGTCCATAAACACTAAGAAAATTCACTTTTTACCCATTTAGCACCCCAATTCAATTTCAAAATCAATTTTGATTGAAGGTCATTGTGGAAAATGTGCGAGAGGGGTTATATATCCAAACATAAAACAATAACTGTGACTAGTATGCATAAATCCCATTAGGCCAGTAATGAATGAGTAGCTTTTCCTTAAGAGCCTAGAAAAAGAGAGAGAATCATCGAATGACGTGTAAGAGGAGAAAACCTAGATGGGCCCCGAAGACCATAAAGGAGCCGTTGTGGCGATACAACTAGGATTTAAGGGTGGGAGGGATTGCGGACTCGACAATACGACATCAAATGGGGTATGTCTTCAATTGTAATGGGAGTGAAACTAGCCCTCCCTTTTTATAGATTGATTTGTCCCCATTCTATCACTATGAATAATATATAGATAAACAAAAAGGTAAAACTATAAGCAATGGCATAACTAATATTTGGAATTTGCCCTAGGTGTGTATATAACGGAAAATGTAAGTGTAGAGAAGTTCGTTCCACACATCTGGCACTCCAGGGAGGCACCAGTGGAGGCAATCCGCATAGCTAATCGGATATGCAAGCTGTTCTTTAGTTAGGGGATGCCACTGTTTCCTATAGATGGCGGGGTGCGCTTCCTTGCGATACTCTGAGAGTTGGGTGATATTGAGGACGTGGATTGTGACGCCTCTTGTCTTGAGTTTCTCGATCACGCTCTCTACCACACGCATCATCGCAGGAACCGACCCGTTACCCCAATACCCTTCTCGGGTAATTGGTTCGGTTTCCCCTAAACAGTTTCTGCCAGGGACCCCGCCCCATTCCTCTGCTCTGCCATATAGAAAAAGACCAACGCCATATATATCAAGAAATTTGTAGAAGTTGGCTTAAAACACGAGGTGTTGGGCTCGTTTTAACGACCTATAAAGGCCTAGTGCATGATTTGGTACCTCGAGTTTAGTAAATCCTTTTAGTTGGATCGAATTAAATGTAACAGGAAATTGCAAAATTTCAAGAAAAACAATGCATTGCATAAAGATGTTTTAGTCAATCAACCTACGAACCTTTTCTGTTGTTTTCGACGTTAGACTTTGTTAATTCATTATCAAGCAGATCGAAGAGCTCTTGGAAAAAAGAAATGTAGGCTTCAATGATCCTAACAATTTGCTTTAAGAAAAAAGAGGTATCGCCAGACAAAGAGGCATGTGGTAAAAACTTACTTCTTGTGAGTCGGAGACATGCTAACGAAGATTAATTGAGTCTTTGATTTATTGACATGCATCTCCAACCAGTCTGACCAGGTATTGAGAGCCATCTCATATGCACGAGTCATTTTCACCATTTTGTGTATTGCATCTGGACTTTCGAATGATCCCCACCTGATCGAGATATTAAAAATCACATTCTCATTGAAAGAAGAACAAATCGAAGTAGAAAGATCAGCTTCCATTTGAGAACTATTTACCTTAAAGGTGAGCTTAGCACTGACCTTAAGAGTTTCTTATGTGTATCCAACTCTCGCGTCTTCAAGAAATTTCAATTGAGACTTAGCTTCATATTGAAGTATATAGCTCTCTCATATTATTATAGAATTTACACAAAAGAGTCTCAATATAGGAGACTGGATTTCTCTAAATTTAGGGGATAAATCCTCAATTATCGAACATTTAATGTGTTGATGTGTCCTCTTGTCGAGGTATTAATTTTACAATTGGAAATTTATATAAGGATGTCTCTATCTTATATTTATTCCCGTAGAGGTAGCCACGTCGTTGCCAAGTCTCGTGACCACCTCTCAAACTCTAGACATTATGACAAGTTTGTCATTATCATAAAGTGAAAAATCTACTACTTCGTTTTTTGTTCAAAAGTTCTCTCCAAGTTAATGTGTTAGCTTGTATCCTGATGAATCGAAGAAGTCAATTTACTTATAGATAGAGGGATCCATATCCTTTAATTCAAATCATTCAATTTATTTTTTGAAGTTTAACATTTCCATGAGTAGAAGAAGTCAATTTACATATAGATTAAGGGATCCGAATCCTTTAATTAAGTAATTCAATTTACATTTTTAAGTTTAACATTTTCACGAGCATCTCTATTTAGAGTGGGAAATAGGATTTGAAACGCTACATTTCGGACTTGGATAAAGAAAGTAGAGATAAATAGTCAATCAAGAAGTAGAAATGGATATTTCAAAGGGCTATATTAGCATAATAGTACTATTAGAATAACAGTTTATTGTAAGCCACAAATTCTTAAAAAAATGGGTTTCACAACAATTTATAATTATTTGTAATTTGATTTTTTTGTTAATTAGAATAAACTGTTATCCTCACAGTACATTAAAGATTATTAGTTAATCATTTTTTTTTTATTTCAAATTACCAATCACTTAAACTTAGAAAAGACACTCTTGTCAACATTGGAGGGATCATTGTGCAACTGGAAAAACCTCTAGAATATTAGAAAACCAAAATTAAGGGGGTAAAAGTATATTTTCTTTCTTATAACCGAATTCAGTTAACAAAAATTTTACGGCACTTGTTAAGTAGTTAAATAAAAGCAATGTTATAGTTTTCACAATGGTGATGACTTATTTTTTAAAATGCTAGTATTTAATATTTTGGAATTGAAACTTTTCTCATTAAATTTATGCTTAATAAAATACTCTCAAGACACTTGTAAAACATAATTTCTAATGGTACATACTCACAAGAGTTCAATCTCGGGTAACCTCCACCAGAGGTAGCAGTCGAAGATGAGGAAATCTGCATCATTCCAACGCCTGCCATGTTTTTCAATAGCCTGAGCTCGAGCGATGCGATGATCAGCCGGGTGGCTCACTGCGTTATCGCAATTAGACTCCACAAGCATTGGCGCCCAGTAGTACTCAATCGTCGCATTATATTCCTTCACATCCATGAAACGTGGTAATTACCAAATACCAAATGAATCAAAGTTCAGACATCAAATTATACATCATTTGGCTAGCAAGAAAAAATGATTTATACAAGGTACATCGGCAGTGTAGAATTTTTTTTACACAAGTAGTCGTGAGATGAAAACCCTCATTTGCTTATGGAATGAATTCATTTGCCAAAATCAAAAAATTGCATATGTATCAGCGTCAGAACTTTGCTTGCCTAACAATTTTTTTACGCTACCGGTGTCCAAAAACAAAAGTACAAATTCTTTTCTACCGGTGACGGGTGGGTTTTCTAACGAGCATTTGAAATAAAATGAAAAAAAAAGAAATTGGATGCGTCAACTTCTGCTAAATTCTCGAAGAAGCATCCATCATTTAATTGTTGATACCGTTATCTTTTCATTTGTTTACACCGATTTTCTTCGGCTCGAGGATCCATAGTCATGGGAAACCTCACTTCACGTGTGACTTATAGAAAAGGGGCATTGGAAGCTCCACAATGTTACCTATCTAATTATGAGCAAATATTTTGCTCAAAAAAAAAAAAATTATGAGCAAATATTCGACCAAAAAAAAAAAGAGCAAATAAAGAAAGAGTGAAGAATTTTCAATCGTACATTGACAACAATCTTTGCACAAACACTATGTGTCGTCGAAAAATGTCGGCAATCATGAAACTACTTCGAAGAGAAAACTTAAAGTACTAAGATTAGAGATAACTCCGGCCAATCATGTAAAAATATTGAAAATGTAAAGATAAATCAGATGATAAAAGTGATAAAAGAGAGCAGCTGGTGTTCCATTATTGACTGACGGTTTTTTATTCGAATTACGATCGTAATACTTATCGCGCCTACCGATGGATGCAAAAGAAAGCAAACACATCCTACATGATTCCTAAAATTCATCACCGTGTATTTACAAGCAATTATTAAACAAACTTACTACTTCGACATAGTGTCCAACACCTGAAAGTTACTCCTGCGGTTTCACTTCATGACAGTAACAACAACCGCTATTCCCCGGCCACTACAGCGAGTGGCTTCCAAAACTAGTGGCTTCATGATCTGATGATTGTGTTGGTCTAACAATTGTGTTAGTCTTCATTAGTGATTTCAAGGTTGCCAGCTCCATAACTAATTGACTTATTTCTAATTCACCACAAATCGCTTTGATCGTGACTCTCTTGTCGGCCTAACTAAACTTCATTCACCGACATCCAAACCTTAGGAGTTGGTAATTTCTTTTGGCTTTTACAGTCGACAACTATTTAGTTGTTTTGTTGACTGTGTCTATATTTGCCAACTAAAAGCTCTTGACGCTCGGTGAATTTTACTTCTGCAAAGTCTTGTGCTGGACTTCTTCTAGTTCGAGTCGATGGCCAAGGACTTGGGCAATTTTTGGAGTAAACACACTCTAAAGACCACACGACATCATATTCCTAGGGGGTTACTTAATATGGATCTAAATCCTCTGTGTCACATGATGCTTTCTTTGGTGTCTCAAACAGTTCTCAAATATTGATCTACAATATTGTACGTGAATGATCTACAGATCTCAACTATTGATCTACAGTCAAGATAGATGGAGACACCATGACATGGAAGATCTATATCCTAGTGGTAGAATGAACCAGTACAAGAATTGTACGAAGACTTGTGTATTTGAGTGACACCCATATGTGAGTCTCATATATACTTAAAATGTGATTTGACTAGGTCTAGTGGGTTTTGTTTTTGTAATATCTGGCCGAGTGAGTAATGGACTCATGACTTTGATTTGAAGAGAGGTTTTTTCTACAAGCACCTAATAAAAAATAATCTATAGTATCTTCGGCGGTCCCTCGGTCATAAAAAAAAAAAAAAAATCTATAGTGGTACTGTTGATAAACACTAAGATATTTCACTTTTTTTTTTTTTTAAACCAATGTCCCTTTAAGGTCATTTTGGTAAATGTGCAAGATGGGTCAATATATATATATATATATATATATATATATATATATAAATATAATATATAACTATAAATAAATAACCGTGACTACTAAATGCATAAATGTCAGTAGGAGAGCACAAGAAAAAGAAGAAGAGGAGGAAGAAGAATAATAATCATTTAATGACTGTGTTGGAGGAGAGCACTTACATGGGCCCTGAAGACGACTAAGGAGGCGTTGTAATGATACGACAGGGATTTGAGGTCGGGAGGGATTGCGGACTGGACCATGCAAACCATGGAATCCCACTGGTTTCTATTCAAGGAGTCGCCCACGTACATAAATCTCTTGTTCCTCAGCCTCTCCAGCAACGCCGTGGCATTGAACCTGAACCCCATTTTCAGTGACGGAAGCAGAAATTTCATTCGGGAGATCTCATAAAGAAAAGGGGGTTTTGCGCTGCCTAACTTAGTGAGAAGTAGAAGATGAAGAAGAAAAGCAGAGTGGAGAAGACGCGCATCAACGCCGTGGCATTGAACCTGAACCCCATTTTCAGTGACGGAAGCAGAAATTTCATTCGGGAGATCTCATAAAGAAAAGGGGGTTTTGCGCTGCCGAACCTAGTGAGAAGTAGAGAATGAAGCAGAAAAGCAGAGTGGAGCAGACGCGCATCATTATACCTGGGAAGATCACAGCCGTGGGGTTGCCACCGCCATTGCTGGTACCTCAAGTCCTTCCTCCCGTACGCCTCGCACGCGTGCTGCTCCGACATGTACGAGCATTCCTTCTCCTTGTACAATGGATATGATACGTTGTCGTACACCCACCTCCCGGAGAACAAGTCGCATCGGAAGGACCGTCTGGTGGGCGTCGGGCTCCGGAGCTGTGGCTGTTTGCTCGAGAGGTAGACGGCGGAAACGACGAGGGCGGTGACGAGCAAAGCCACAACGAAGTGGAAGCTGCCGGTGACTGAAGATGCCCATGTGGGTGGCGCAACTGCAACCACTTGGGATTTGTTTGCCATTCTATTGATGCTGTCTCTCTCTCTCTCTCTTTTTTTAGGCTTCTCTCAATTTCTTCTGGGGTAGTTAACTGTGGGGAAGCAGTATTGACCTGGGTTGGATCCTGATGCCTCGTTCTTCAAGGGGGAGAAAAAAGCAAAAAGGGAGTCCACCTTGGTGTTATGGGAGGAATATTATAATGGACTGCAGCTCAGCCTGCTTAGCTGCATGCATTTATATATTCAATTTGAAGATTCAAAAGTTAAATAATAGTAGTTGGACTAAAGAATTCAAGTGATGAATTTGCCGTCCCAGACTCCCTTGATTAGTCTCCCCAGAAGATTAGTTTTTCAATGTTCTTGGTATGCAAAATAATTTATAGTAGAAGCGCCATCTGTCTGAATATTTTAACATATATTGGCGTCCATGTAGCTTCCAATCACACATGGCCATCTGTTTCGTATTATCTACTCCCACGAAAGATCAATATAAATATATATGCAGCGCCCGTGATGATCTGTGGTTTGTCCTAAGATGGGTTAGACAACATTAAAGCGAAGAAAAATGTTGTCTTTATGAAGGGAAAGTGTAAAATCAGTCTTTAGACTTATTGCGTTTTATCAATTTATCATAAACTTTTTAATTATATTAATTTAGTACCAAATCTTTGCATGAAATCTCATTATAACCATTTCGATTAATTTACATTGAAAATTGCTGACGTAACGATTTGATTATTGTTGGTCGTATTAAACCGTGTGTCGCACTGCGTTACAATTTCTGGCGAGAATTGGCTAGAAGGAGTACATTGGGAATTCAATATAAATGTTTATAACTAAATTGATAAAATTAGAAAGTTTAAAATTGAATCAACATCTGTAAAATAGATTTTAGATTGATTGAGTGATATCCGCTAATAAGAGGACTTATCAAGGTTCCTTCATAAAAAAATTAAATGAATTTATATGGGAGAGGAGGGACTCAGCTTAAAATTTGACTTAATATTTGTTATTATTATATAAAAGAAAACGTCGCATAATCGAGCAATATAGAAAAGTGTAACCAAAAACAATTTCCTGTTTTTGAGTGAAGATAAAAATGCTAAACAGTTTCATTGGAATATTCTCACTTAGTGTTGCTTCTAAGTTTATTTTCATCCCGTTCGAAGACACTAAAAATTAATAGACACATTTTTATTTGACTGAAAATAAGAGAAGTTTCACCAGTGTCTCGAATTCTACCATTGTAAACTATAAATTATTATATTATGAGAAATGACTATTACCTATCTTATGACAAGAAGTAAATAAAGTGTTTTTATAGACTTGCCTAAATGTATAAGATGTTCGTCTTTTTCCTCTACAATGCCAATATAAATGCCATTAGAAAAGATTTGGTTTATCAAATGTGGATTAAGGCTCCGTTCGTTTCACGTAAAAATGTTTTCCAGAAAACGTTTTCTAGATTTTCCCGTGTTCATTTCATGGAAAATGAATTACGGGGAAAATGTTTTCCATGAAAGGGAAAAGTCTTCTAAATCAAGGGAAAATGTTTCTCTCTTATCTCACACCTCTACAAATCCTCACTTCCTCCTCCCCTTTCTTCTTCTTCTTTTCTTTTTTATTCGAATTATTTTTAAATTGTATTTTTCTTTTTTAATTAATAATAATTCCCTTTCCTTTTTTTTTTTTTTTTTTTTTCTTTTGTTTTTCATCTTCTTCTTTCTTGGCTAGTCGTCATTAGGTGAACCTCAAGCTCGTCAATCTCAAGCTTGCGCTCACCAATCTAGTGAGCGGAAAATATTTTCCATACCGAATGCTGAAAAATATTTTCCAAAACATTTTCAGTTTTAAACATCGAAAATATTGTTATTTTTCTGGAAAATGACTTATGGGAAAATATTTTCTGAAATGGTCTATTTTCCGCGAAACGAACGGACCCTAAGACAATATCCTCTGCGAGGAAAAAGTGAATTGCGTACAATTGATGAGATCGATAGTATCGCTTATGAATAAAGATCCATCATAGAACAAAAAATCATTGTTTTGTGAAGTTATTCACATCATATGAATTTGTATGATATTTATTGATATGTAATAACCAGAGCAGCAATTTGTGTTATTTGACTATTAATTTTTTTGGCCCTCATGTGGTCCATTCATATTGGTAATTTTAGTCGTTCCTTAAACATGCTTAATGGGTCAATTTATTCTTTCTATATATGGGCAATAGATGTTTTGTCTTTTTTTTTTTTTGTAAGTATAGTTCACGAACCAAAGTTTCCATTTGTAATGCCCCTATTGTGGAATTTAGATTCCATCCATGATCGATGGTATAACAACTCAATTAAAAAATGTATTTGTTAGGATAATGACACTACAGGCACTAAAATTAGCGTTGGTTCAAACTCAAGTCTAATTTTTTTCTAGTGTATTTTAGGTTCTAAAACTTATAAGCTCTGTACATTTTAGAACTTCGCTTAAGTCCATGTCTTCTGGTGGAAAATCTCAAGTGGCGCCTGTTATAAATTATTAATCCCGTGCGGCAGACCTTTTTTTATTTGTTTGTCAAAACAAGTTCCAGTTCATTCATTCATTCAAAGCAATACGACACAAGTGTTGTCATAGTAAATCTCAAAGAGGTTTGGGTGGCTTAGACAGCTAATTAATGGAAGGTATCGCTTTCTGAAGGACCTTGACGGTCCAATTTGCGACTTGGTCGGCTTCCCGTGAGGAGTGGGCTAAGGAAACACCTTTTAATTGGGCTAGGAAATCTTTGCAATCCTCAAAGGAGCTCCTCAGGGCCCATGGCCTTTGGCTCGGTTCAGTAGAGAATTCAACATATTCACTTCCTGGCGGGACTTCCACGTGCGGAACAGAAATTTGCTTTAGCTGAGTACCTTCCGCCAGCCACGACAAGGCCTCCTTCAACGCTAGGGCTTCGATCTCAGAGGCGGAAGAATCTGAGATCTTCTTTGCGAAGCCAGCCGCGATTGCTCCCCAGTGATCTCGACACACTACAACTGCCGACCCCTTCGATGAGCCGTCGATCCAGGATCCATCTACATTGAATCTTCATGCCCCTTTTGCTCGTGACAACCATCACTCATGTGGCGGAGCTTAGCTAACACAATACAATATTCTTTCACTGTTACCACTATAGATACCTAATTATTTTATTTTATTGAGGTTAACAAAATTCCAATCGAAAATCAGTCCTTGTGAAAATTACGATCGAAGGATATGATTGAATCCTACTCTCTAAGAGCTTTCCAATGGCATCTAATTTGCCTGAATAGGTTTTTTTGATCACCGGATATCTCGGCTTTTAATTGTAGCCATCCGATCTTGACTGGGTTGATAAAGTTGCAGTTGTCTAGATCAAGTGATGAGATCATGTAGATTTGATTGTAAGATTTTGGATGTCTTGAGAATCATCTCAATCAAAGTTTTCTCGAGAAAGATAGCATTACTTTCTATTTCAACTATCTGTTTGGCCTAATTTGTAAAAATCCTTAGTTCTAACATTTTCTCGAAAACCATATCATATTTTTGGAAAGTTCAAGTCATGAGGTTTCCTGAGCCCTGAAATCAATCAATTGGATGTTGGATGAGAGAAATGAATGATCTAGGATTGGTCAAAGTCTTGAAAAAATTATGTGGACATCTCATGGCCTATGTTAATGTCATTTGGTAAGCCGTCACGTATCGACGACATGACATGACACGCATCTGAACGTCGTATCGGCACCTCGCTGGTATCCACTGGTACCGCACGGCTGACACGAAGCCACGTGGTTTCCAGGCTGCGCAGGCATCATTGGGATCTTAGCTGGAAAAAGAAATTTCTCCTTCTCCCTCTAACTTTCAACTATATGCCAAAATTAGCTCACGAAAGTCACAAGTACTTTGTCACTCTGCCACTCCTTCATTTCCTAACATGGACTCCGGTTTCGGAGAATATAGGCATAGAGGAGCTCGTTCCACACGTCGGAGACTCCCGGGAGACACCAGTGGAAGCAATCGGCGTAGCTTGTCGGATCGGCCAGCTGCTCTCGACTCAGGGGATGCCACTGCCTTTTGTAAATGGAAGGGTGCGCGTCTTTGCGATACTCCGATAGCTGCGTAATGTTCAGGATTCGAACGCTAAGGCCCCTTGCTCGCAGTCTGTCGATAACCGCCTCCACAGCTCGCATCAGCTCGGGCCTTGACCCGCTTCCTGAATACCCCTCTCTGGTGATGGGTTCAGTTTCTTGGTAGCAATTGTGACCGTCGAGTCCACCCCAATCCTCGGCTCTGCATTATAGAAGAGCTACGGATGAACCGATGCAACATAAGATTACGAGTAATTGCTAAAAAAAAATAGGCTGTACATTGCGAGGGAAATGGTCACCTGTCATGGGTTGGGGACATGCTGACGAAGAACACTTGGGTCTTGGATCTGTTGATGTGAACCTCCAGCCAATCTGACCATGTATTCAAGGCCATTTCATACACACGAGGCGCTTGTTCAATCTTGTATATTCCATCAGGAGTCCCAAATGATCCCCACCTAAATTCAAACATGTAGTGTTTCTTATATTCGGTTTGAGAGAAACCATTCACTAAGAATTGTCTTTCAATGCAGAGAGCAATTGTAGTTAATATTTCAACAGCTAAACTGAAGACTGTTCTTTCTCTTTTAAGAACAAAATGAAGGACTTGATCTTCTTTCTCTTTAAGGGATAGATTGAGTGGTCAAGTGCTTAGTTTAGATTAGATAGATCTTAAGATAGAATCGAATTATATGCCACATAAAGTAAACTTGAGGTATGCTCATGATCTTAGGGACTAGTCGAGAAAGAATAATTTAATGATGGTGGTTGAATGTCTAATCAACTTAATTTAATTCTAAATTGAATAGTGACAACTCTAGTTTGGATTTATAGATGAGATCATAATTTTAACAAGTTGCCCAAACCTAGGATTTCAAATGATTTTAGTAATCTAAGGCACTACAAACGGGCGACCAAAGTTTTAAAATGGTGCTCCAATTGCTACCAGATCTCTTTTTCAAACTCACTTCTTTTAGTCCAAAAAAATTTCTTATTTCGTCTGCCTTAACATTTTCATACATAAATGCTTGTATACTCTCCAATGTATATCACTAGTAATGTAATATGCAACTTGTTTATAGGCAATATCCTCCATTGTCCTATTATGTTGTGAATAGTTTAGGTTACAGGAAAATTAGATATCATCCTCTTTCATAATGATTTGTATTGTCTTAATGATCTTTCTACAATATTACCCTATGTAAAATCTATTTTAAGCAAAATACCGAACTTTATTAAATGTTTAAATATTACAAAAGATCACACGCATATCTACATGTTGTTATATGTATGTTTTTTTCTTAACATTTTTAAGTGTTCATGTTACACAAAAGTGAAAAGTTGAAGAAGAGAAAGTTAAAAGTAAATTTCGCTGAAAACAGAAAGATAGAGTTTGAAAAGTTCCCAACTGAGAGATGCATTAGAGGTGTCACAGAGCACATGAAGAGACTTACAAAACTTTAATCTCAGGTCTCAGCCACCAGAGGTAGGAATTGAATACGAGAATGTCCGCATCCGACCAAACGCTTGCATGCTTTTCAATGGCCTGAACTCGAACGACTCGCTCGGGTAAACGATGATTATAGGGATGGTCACTATTGGATTCCACCAGCATTGGTGCCCAGTAGAACTCAATCGTCGTGTTGTATTCCTAAGTTCATTCATTAACCCCAACATTATCAACAAATGTCCAAATTAAGGCAGCGGGATTGATTAAAGTTAGAATAGAGATTGTTACTCGTTCGCATGCATTGGCTCGCGCCCGACTTCTCTCTCATCCCCTACTAAACACCTTTGTGCCCAAGTTCTCGCCAATTTAAATTTGTGGCACTTTCTCTTGTAATTTTTTCCCCTAGCATCCCCCAAAACAAAGCCTAAATAGATGGATCGACTGCTGCAACCAATTCGAAAGAGACAAGTACTCGTTCCTAGGACCATCTCCTAGCATTGATACTGGCGAAAAACAAAAAGAAAGTTGTCGAGGGGGGGGGGGCGAGCTTGACTTGTGGCCCGGAATATGTCCAAAGCCCCCAATCCAATTAAAGCACCTAAAAAAAAAAAATTATGGGTAGGCTTATTCGGGCCAGGCGAAATGTATTTGAAATCTCCGATTTGTGTAAGGCGGACTTCTCAATCTTGTTTGGCTCCTAGCAGATGAATAAGTCATTGGTGGCTCTAATCTCACTTAGTTGATTATGGGAAAATCAAGTTAGATTCAGCAAAGGTTTGGAAGAGTCCCTGCAAAAGCATAAGGCGCCACTTCGCAAGGGATATTTGCATCCTTGAGGTTCATTGGGAGGGGCACGACCGGTAAGAATAGCGTTCAATTGTAATCCAACACAAGAGATAGAGGGAACTCTTTGTTTTTCTATGCGCACAGTATCACTGTAATAGCAAGAAAATATTAGAGTGATAGGGCATTACCTATGAACATGGAAGAGAGTTACTGGCATAAGAATAGTAAGAGTGCTAAAATTTTTTGTATGGCATTCACTTAAATGTCAATATTTTTTTTTTCCGTTCACTTGAGTGTTACATCGAAGAAAAATCAATCACTTGAGTACCATATGTC
The DNA here is from genome assembly GCA_014182515.1 of Eucalyptus microcorys. Lineage (NCBI taxonomy): Eukaryota > Viridiplantae > Streptophyta > Magnoliopsida > Myrtales > Myrtaceae > Eucalyptus > Eucalyptus microcorys. Next base: position 27,410,973 of record CM024572.1, read on the forward strand.
TTACGTGAATTGTTTTTTGAATTTTTTTATTTGTATTTTGCTATTTTTTTTCTTTAGGGCCGGTGAGGGTCACCGGCAACCCTCGTCGACAACGGCCGCCTCACCTAGATTGGGCGAGGCCCCAATGGCCTCATTGAGGGCCTTCGTGGCAAGATTTGGGTGATGTGACCATGACCAGTGAGGGTCGCCGGTGACCCTTGCCGACCCTAAAGAAAAAAAAAAAAAAATAAAAATAAAAATAAAAATAAAAATAAAAAATATTTAAAAAACATTTTTGGCCCCACGCCAGCTTTTTTGACTGGAAAATCGGAAGTGTTACTCAAGTGAGTGAAAAATAGGGGTTAGTACTTAAGTGAGTACGATACAAAAGTATTGGCATTTATGCTGTTCTTACCCTTAAAGTTATTAATGAGAGCTATGCGCGTGTTTTATTTTAAGATATTATATATATTTTTAAGCCAAAACACTCTCTTGTCTCACTTTTATTTTTCCAATTGTTATTGCATCGGAGTTGAATCTACCCACTATGCCACCACTTTCTCTTTCATCAAGTTGCCATCTTATTTACAAATAATTAATTTTATAACAATAATTACATATTACACATACCGGTAATTAAATAATTTTTCAATTCCTCTATAAGTCTTCATTTGTTTTATGGAAAATAACATATAAGAAAATGTTTTCAGGATTTTCCAGTATTCAATTTATGGAAAATAAACTAGTTAAAGAAAACATTTTTCCCTATTAGGAAAAATACCTTCAAAGGTGGGGAAAATGTTCTCCATTTTTCAAAAAGAGGAAAAAATTTTCCATAACTTTTTTTACCTCACTTTCTTTCACCAAACACTTTTTCCTTTTATTTTTATGTTTTCTTTTTCTTTTTTATTCTTTTTCAAAATCGAGTTTTTAATTTTTTTTCCTGTTCTTTTTCTTTTTCTTCTTTCTCGACTAGTTGCCGGGCACGGCAGTGGCTAATGACTGGTAATTGACCACGGGGCAACTTGTGCCTCGCCCAACTCATTGGATTTGGTGAGGCCGCCTTAGGCGAACTCGAGCTTACCGACTTGCGTTGTGGCTGGTCTCTAGGCAATCAGTCATCGTCAAGGAACGTGGTGGTAGACAAAGGAGGAGGAAGAAGGAAGGAGGAAGGAAAAGGAAAATAAAAAAAAAAAAATTTTAAAAATAAAAATCAATTTTTTTAAAAATAAAAAATTTAATTTTTTTAAAATTCAAAATTTTTTTTTAAAAATAATTTAAAATTCAAATTTTTTAAAATATAAAAATTAAATTAATTGTTTTTGGTTGATTAAAAAAATTAAAATTCAATTTTTTTAGTATTTTTCCTAGAAAATCAAAGTAAATACTGAACGGTGGAAAATATTTTCAATTTTAATTTTAGTTTTTAATCGAATACTGGAAAATATTGTCATTTTTCTAGAAAATGGCTTCTTGGAAAACATTTTCCGAAAATGTGATATTTTCTACGAAATGAATGGAGTCAAAAAATGATTCATTTCTCTTCATGCATAGCCCACCTACGGTCATGCATGCCCTTCAACCCGAGTTCTAATTGTGCCTAGAGTTATGTCATATATGAGAAATGATTTTGTTTGTGATTTGTAAAAGGGAATTTGGAAAACATACTCTACATACGATCAATTGAAACTTTGTAATTTTCTAGATTCATAATGGATTTCTTCTTGGTTATGTCTCCTCATTAAGTAAGTACAAACACTTGCTGGGGTAGGGCAGTAGAAGTCCACCATGTTCACTTGGGATGTTGCCAATGAAGTTAAAGTTCGAACCCATCCATATATCAAGTTGGACCCATTTTAACTCAAAAGCTTAAATTAATGAGTTATGAGTCAACTTAAATTTAATAACCACTCTTTGTCACACCAATTCTATGACGTAGGACTTTTCTGAAAAATTCACACGTATATCTTCATAGTCTCCCCCTTTAAATGTGAGCTCAGTATTAGGTCTATTCTCTTTTAATTCAAATATCTTTTAGCATCAACATGTTTTCTTTTTCTAGACTGAACCTCTTTTTTCTATAGATTGAACCATGCAAATTGCCATTGAGACCGTGTTACTACTCCACAATGCCCACCTTCACCTCAGCATTTTTCACCAAACCGAACTATTAAGGGTATTAGCTACTATTGGGATTGTGTTGCCACACCACAATGCCCACTTTTGCCATAGGTCTCTTTTGTTAGACCAAACCATGAATGCTACTCGGAAATTGCGTTGAAAGATATTCATCATACACCAATACACATTTTAAGTAAGCCACCAATCAACCACCAGGTTTGATACTATTTGCTAGGAATGCACAAAAAAAAATTGATACTTTCACCTGGAAGATTGCCAATAGGGAACCTAAGTTCGAACCCGTTAACGTATCTATTAGGACTTACTTTCATTTAAAAGTTTAGGTTAATTAGCTATGACTAAGTAGGATATATTAATTACTCCACACAACAATGTTACTCTGATAGGAGGCTTTTCTAACACAAGCATTTTTATAACACTCAGGCCAGGCCATGTAAATCTTCGATATTTTTTTATTACTCATTGTTGATTTCTTTGGTAATTTCGTTTTCTCGTATTTGACATTGAATTGCAAGATTCATTAACTTCTGAGTTAATTTCACAGCCCAAAGCGGGTAGTAATTTCAGGTGAAGGTCACAATCATCAAAATAACTATAGTTCACAAAGTACCGGCAATTCGAGCAAAACGCGCAACCAGAAAGGGAATTAATAATATCCGAGGAGAGATTTTCGCGTCACCAGCAATTAACATAATAATATACTTGAAGAGGAAAAAGAAGAAGGAAGGGGATAACTTACCATGGCATTGAAGGCGATTAACGAGTGATTATGGCGATAAGATATCCATTTGAGGTTGGGAGGGATGGCGGACTCCACGAGGCAAATCATGGACACCCATTGTCCTCTGTTCAGAGAGTCCCCAACGTACACCATCCTCTTGTTCCTCAATCTCTCCAGCAACCACGTCGCATTGAACCTGCACCTCATTAGGCCAACATCAATAGAAGCTTTATATCTATATTCTGGGAAGAAATTCTCTTCAAGAGTGTAATAAATACAGTGGAAAAGACAAATGTTCAATATTGAAGTCTCACGGGAAAGCTTGCTGTGCAGAGGAACCACACAATAAGTAGAGAAATTACACGATGATCTAAATCGCTGGATCTGGTGGGATTTACATTCGATGTGATTTATCGGAGGTAATGGCGAGTTGGGATGGACACCATCTTATAGCAATTCCATTCATTGCAGTTATGCATTAGAACAGCGAGAGATGCATATACCTGGGAATGTCACAGCCATGAGGTTGCCACCTCCAATGGCGATACCCCAAGTCCTTCCGTCCGAACTTCTCGCATGCCACCTGGTCCGACATGAACGTGCATTGCTTCTCCTCGTACAACGGGTAAGACGCGTTGTCGTACACCCACCTTCCCGAGAACAGATCGCACGACGTCGTCGCGCGGCTGCGCTTTGAAGTGAGGCGCCATCGTCCGGCAGCGGCCGAAACCGAGAGCCGTCGCGCACGAGGGAGAGGACGGCAACAACGACAGAGGCGACCAGCAAGGCGACGAGGGAGTGGAAGCTGCTCCTGACACCCCATGTGGCTGGAGTTATTTCGGTCTTGTTCACCATTATTGTTCCCTTCTGCGAACCTCTATTTAATCTTCTGCATCTTTTTTTGCACTTATGTTATATGTACCGAGGGGGACCTTATGGGCTAGACTGGTGACCCACGCCTCGTGTCCTTATCTACTTTCTTGTCTGGAACAATTATTTTTCTCCATGATTGATTCTATCATGTAAATTTGAAGAAGTAAAAAAAAAAAAAAAAAAAAAATTCATGAGTCCATCTTGTATAAGTTCGGGATCTCGATCTCTTGTAGGGTTTATCTGATCTTGTGCTTAAAACGTATAGGATATACATACTTATATACATAGTATTGTTAATCATTTATTAATCAATTAGACATTTGAAACGATTCGAACCTCTAACTTATTGCAATATGAAAGAGTCGGAATCTGAAATCTAAGATATTATTTCGGCGAGAAAATTATCGGAACCGCCATAAATCTATTGTAATTGTGCTAATTCAGTCTTAAATTTTATTTTTTTAAAGATAAATCGAGTCCTAAACTTTTGACAATCAAGACAAGTCCCTCCTTCCATCTAAAACTTTTCCCATCCATCTAAAACTTTTGGCTTTAGTATTTTTTGGAATGCAAGTTCCGGGGTTTAATGAAATTCTCTTTCCAATCTTGCCTTCAGTTATAAGTATTCATGTTTTACACTTGCTTTGTGCCTTCTCTTTCTTTGCTCAATCCCTTCCCTACCAATCTCTTCCATCACAAACTCATCTCTTTCTCTACTCACTCGTCGACCAAATTCCTCGGCCGTCGCTATTGCCATAAATGAGGACAACTGGATGAGACTGAGAGGCGACGGTGACGAGCCGGGGTGTACGTGTCGGACCTTGTAGGGCTTGACTGAGCCTTAGATTTAGAGCTTCGCTCAGCCTCACATCTTCATCGACATGAGGCCGATGGCTTGGGGCATCCCTAATTCGAGATTGACCGGCAGTGGCGACTTGACTGCGGCTACATGACCCCAGCGAGGAAGCTGCGCCACCAAGACGACAGGCATGAGGGGATTGACGCAAGGGATCAAGTGAACTGAGGACAAAGGAAGGGTTGGCATCACCGCCGAGCTTTGGGTGACGCCACATCGAGTCTCGCTGGAGGCTGGTGAGGCTGGTCCACGCTGGATTCGACCTTCCCAACCTTGAGTCGACTGGCTACGTAGACAGAGGTACACACCCAAAGTATGAAGTTCGACTTTCGATCTGTTTTGAACAAGTCAAAACCTCGTGGTGAATTAGACGAGCTGAAGAGAACAGCTAGAGCAGAGAGGTGTGCTTTCTTCACTTGCTAGTGCATGTTTGATCCTGTCCGTTTTACATGATGAATTCACTGTTTGATCTTCATATCCTCCCCTGTTTCTCAGGTTTGGCACTTCGGTCTCATAATATAAAATCATAATGCCAAAAAACTCCCAAACCCACCGTTTGTCATTTTAATCTGACCTAAGGTGATAAAATCATGATTTTGTCACTTTAGGTCTCACGTAACGTGATAAAAATGATACTTATTACCGTATGTTCTAAATTGTCCCAACTTTGTTGATATCAATGGCAACAAAAAACAAATTTTGTCGCTTAAAGTTCAACTTAATTTCACAACACTATGAAGTTGTCACCTTTGATTGATTCTAACGTGACAAACCTAACAATTTGTCATCTTTGGATAGCCTAAGGCACGTGGCAAAAATTTCTGTCGGGTGTTTTTCTAGAAGTGATTAGAAACTTACCAGCATTTCAGAAATCTACCAACTATCAAAGATTTGCCAGATTTTTTTTTGTTGACTGGACCGTGGACTCTCGTTACTAATTAATACGTGACCTAGAGTTAAAAGATGGGTTTAGAGATAGGCAATCAGATGACTATGAGCGGGCGCCTAGGCGACAAAGGAGATATCAACTGACTTCTAAGCTGCAAGTTTTAGCCCCTTTATGGCGTTAACGACATCGAGAAACTTAATTTTCGTAATTTTTCAAAAGAAAAGTCCACGCCAAAGCGCAAACCCCATCGATTCAATCAGTCAGGACTTGACAAGCATGTAAGCGAATAAATAATGAAAACCATAATCTACAGTTCTCACAAATCGGATGACATGAAATCTTCTGATTTAGGACAACACAGATTGATTATAATGTGGGACAAGGATAGTCTTAAAGTAACAGCCTACTGAAGCCAAGTTAATCGAGTAACGTCGACTGGGAGCATATTCAAAATAGTTCACGACCTATTAAATAATTGATCTATTTCTTATGTTTAGGGGTCTAATTATGTAAAATGTAGGCATACAAGAGCTCATTCCACACATCCGGCAGTCCGGGAAGGCACCAATGGAAGCAATCTGCGTAGGTGACAGGGTTTGCCATTTGATGTTGAGTGAGGTTTTTGGTTTGCTCTTTATAAATGGATGAGTGTGCGTCCTTGCGATACTCCGAGAGCTTCGTGATGTCGAGCACGTGTACGTTGAGGCCTCTTTTCTGGAGCTTGTTGACTGCCTTCCGGAGTGTGTGCATCATCCCGCGAGTCGACCTTCTTACCCTATACCCTCCTTCAGTGATCGGTTCTGTTTCTTCGAAGCAGTTGTGATCCGCAATCCCACCCCAATCCTCGGCTCTGCAAAGAGTTGGTACGTTTGGAAGATAAACCTTTGAACTGTGCTAAATAAAATAAAATTTGCGCAACAAAGTGTGATTACTATGACCGAGTTTGGTAATCAGTGTTAGGCGAATAATTCAACATGAGAGAACTGTAGTAGGTTTCTTTCCGTGTGATTATCAACAGATCGGCAAACCTAGATTTAAACAGTTAATATCGAAGTTCGTTTCCAGTTTCTCTGAGTTAAGTCTACCTTTCATGAGTTGCAGACATGCCAATGAAGAACACCTGGGTCTTCGAACTGTTTACATGAACTTGGATCCAATCTGACCAAGTGTTTAAAGCGATCTTGTATGCTCGAAGCATTTTCATCATCTCATAATTTTTGTCAGGACCGACAAATGATTCCCATCTGGTCGCCAAAATTCAAGAAAGAAGGATGTTAGCAGACATCCAAAAAACAGATGGGATGATATTGTTCTAATTTTATCACATATTATGTATACATTGATGATCTTCCCTAGTTATAGCGTACAAGACGACAGACTAAAGTATCAAGTCTCTTATGCTTATTAGCATTGCAACATCAAACATTTGAACTTAACAAGAGGATAATTACGTAAATAGTCTTTGCATTTTTATTAAACATCAAATGACGTCCACCCCAAATCTTTAAAATTGGCCAAATGAAGGGCGTCATCTGTCTTGCACGTTGTGTTGTTAACGGACCGCTTAAATTTTATTTTGGTCTCTCTCTGTGTTGCAATTGGAAACTAAGTTGCCCCTACATATCATTAGCTCTTTCTACACTATCACTGCGGAGTTTGCATTATGCTTAATCGGAGGCCTGTGTTAAGCCAACTTTTGGAATTAGTGATGTTATTGAACGTTCACCAAAAGTTTAATATGTAAGATGTCATTACCCATTTTAGTGAGTAAGCTAAAATAGAGAACGAACTAAAGAGCTGTCCCTCTCTCAACATCCAAAAAGTAGCAACTAGAAAATTGGAGGTCAAATTGCAAACTTTAGAACTTCCAAGATGCATGATTTTCTAATACCGAGGAAAACTTACTATACCAGGGTATGCTCAACATGCATATACTTACGATACTTTGATCTCGGGACTTTCCCTCCACCAAAGATAGGAATCGAAGATGAGGATGTCCACGTCGGACCAATGCCTTGCATGCTTTCCAATGGCCCCAACTCGAACGATCCGGTTGTCTAGGTGATGGTTCATTGGATCGTCACAGTTGGATTCCACCAGCAACGGTGCCCAATAGAATTCAATGGTCGCATTATAGTCCTAATCAATGTCATCCAGTGACCAGTTAATCAGTTCCAAAAGTCAAGCTCAGACATAACTTAATGCACCCAAGAAGATCACCTAGTTGGGGTGCGTTTGGGAAAGCTTTTGGGAAAGTTTTTAGAAAAATGCAAAGACCTTTGAGTTAAATGTGTTTTTCAAAATGTAAACTATGTTTGGTAAATTATAGTTTGAAAGTCCTTTGTGAAGTACTTTGAGCAAAATGGTGTTTGGGGGAATTATATTTACAAAGGACTTTTGTGATAGAAAGATTATCAAAAGAAAAATAAAAAAAATTGACCGGCAAGAGCAAGGGTCGGGAGACCCCCGGCGAGGGCTGCCAGACGTTGGGCGACCCCGCCGTGACCCAGATCTGGGGCAGCAAGGTCGCGGGAGGACCTTGCCGCCTTCGGCTCTGGGTCGCGGCGGGGTCACGCGACCTTGCCGACCTAGATCCGGGGGCAGCGAGGTCGCGTGACCCAAACCTCGCCGCGACCCAAACAAGGCGGCGGTTGCACCACTCCCCGGCGACGGTTGCCTGGGCCACCGCGACCATGCTGAGGCGTCGGTGGCCACTCACAGCTTCGAGCAACCCGTCGGCCAACCTCAATGGAGAAGAAGATGAACAGTACAATGACGAGGGCAAAATTAGAAAAATCGAGAGTAAGTGAGGATGGTTTTGGAAGAAAATAAAAAAAATGGATAGTACTTCTTTTATGCCGAAAAAGTTGAAAGCCCAAGGCACCCTTACACCTGCCTTGGGCTTTCAGCTCTTGAGAAAGCCAACTTTGGCCTAATGGGAATTTGAAAGTTGTTCCCAAACACCCAAACTTTGGCCTAAGTATCCTTGGAAGCCCAAAGCCCTTTGCAAAGCTAATTCCAAAAGCCTGAGTCAACTTTACCATTGCACATGCTCATGTGTACCTTTTTCACTTGTCATACATATTTGGCTCAGTTTCATCAATAAATGCTACCAATGCACTTGATAAAGAGTGTTACGTCGGCTTTGACAGTTGTGCTTTGTAGAAAAATAATAGAAAAAGGATTTGATTTGAACAATGAAAAATATTTGATGTGCATCAAAGAACATTCCTACTTTTCTAAAGCTCCTATTTAAGCGTCCTAAAGATATTTGTTAACAAGATCCATTTGGTATTATTGATGAAATCTTTTGCTAGATTATCAATTGAAAACATGGTTTAGTACTCAAAATTCAACATTCCTCATTAATCGATATAGCTTTGCTAGTTTGAAACTGAGAGATATAACTTAGCATTGAGAAAGCATCTCCTTCGTGATATTAGAGGTCGTTGTCTCATATTACTTTCTTATATTAGACCTAGCTCTTCGTCCTTCGCAAACTAGATTATAGAACTTTAGGTACTTTGTATGAAATAATGTGGCCACAACTCAACCAATCACTACGACCGCACGTTTGATTAGGTGAAAGATCAAAATATATTTAAAAATTTGTCCCTTCTTCCAAGTTCAGTGTGCCTAAATCTAATGTTGTTTGGCACGGCATTTTGCGGAAAAGACAAGGACTGAATCTCCGAAACTATAAACAAAGAAATAAAAAAATCAGGAAAATGTTGTCATTTCATTGACCAACGGCTATTCTTTTTCCAATCTTCCTAGAGTAGGCACATTCCGTGCAGCGGTGAAGGCGCACTGAGAAAAAAACGGAAATTAGAAACTTTCGTTTGAAGCACCGTGGTAGATGCATCTTGTTAAACGTACCCAATGAGGCCTACTGCACGTGTATCGGGATAACCAAAGTTTTATATAATTAGGAAACGTGAACAATTTCTTACCTGATTTTGGGAAAATATTGAAGGCAGAAAACTCAGAAGAGACTTACAAGGGCATTGAAGACGATGCTGGCAGGGCGACGGCTCGAGAAGGTTCTTCCCTTCTTAGGGATAGACGACTCCACCATGCAAACGAGAGAAACCCATTGACCTCGATTGAGAGAGTCCCCCACGAACATCAATCTCTTGTTCCTTAGCCTCTCTAGCAGCGCTGTGGCATTGAACCTTCGGTAATGTCGCCATCCACACTGTCAGAAACCCCAACCAAAATTTCCTCTAAAGAAAACGGCAATGCATTAAAATGCCGCCTCAAATGCTTTAATTATCGATTCTAGAAAGTAAGAACGCAGGAACTTGGTTATGTTCTATGGCGGCGTGATGCATGCTAAAAACAATGCCTTAGAAGAAGGCACTGCATCTAAGCGGTGATTCAATGACCTGTCGACTCTTCGCCCTCGACGCAGCACGAGTGCTCTCAAAGGTGCAAACGTACTCCAGTGTATCCTAATGGAGAAAGAGAGATCATGGAGAGTCGTAAATGTGTGTGCATATTATTAGCTGGGGAAAATACCTGGGAAGGTCACAACCATGGGGTTGCCACCTCCATTGCTGGTACTTCAAGTCCTTCCGCCCGAACTTCCCGCAAGCCAGTTGGCCCAACATGTATTTGCACTGTCCCTCCTTGTATAGGGGGCGCGACACATTGTCGAATACCCAACTTCCCGAGAACACATCGCACAGCAACGATGTTGCCGGCGATGGTGCAATATCGGTCAGGTTTGAGAAGAGCGGCTCTATATCTCTGCCCAGCAAGAATGATGGCTGCTTCTCACACGACGATGTTGCTGGCGATGGTGCAATGTCGGTCAGGTTTGAGAAGAGCGGCTCTCTATCTCTGCCCAGCAAGAATGATAGCTGCTTCTCGCCGTAATGTGCGGGGTATATGGCGGCGAGGATGATGATGCCGATGAGCAGAGCCACCAGGGAAGGGAAGATGCTCCTGAGTCCCCACCGTATGGCTGCTGTCTGGGCTTTGTGTGCCATCTGATTTGGTTCTCTTGTGCCATTTGATTTGATTCTCTCTTGATGCATTTTATGTTCTCCGCTTGGAAAATTGAAAAGGAAAGCCGAAGATTGATTGTAACTTGTGCAGAGAAAGTTTTGGAGATCGGTTCTTATATGACAGGAAGAGGAGATTCTGCACTGGTATTTTCAAAAAATTATGAAAAATTAAACCTCTACTTCTTTGATTCAAACCGTCCCCAGACACCCTCTCTCTCTCTCTGTTTTTTTATTTTATTTATTAGCTGGATCATTGAAGTCTGACTGTCCGGTTACAAGGTAACCTCGATAGACAGTAGGTATTTTATGTTACCATGTTGGGTCCACTCCGCCTGTTAGGTAATCCTAGTAGACTGAGAGGACCACATTTCTTATTTTAACTTGCTGATGCTCGCATGCCAAACACCCCTCAGTTCCCTTCTATATATTTTTCTTTTCCAAGAGGAGGGTTTCTTTGGAATATCCTCTTGGTACTTTACATCCTGATTGTCTCGAGGTCTAGATTGAATTAGGATGAAGTCTTTTAATGACTTGCTTAGATTCACAGATTTATACCATCATGAACTTCATCCATATTAAATGGAAAGGATTATCATTATGTGCACCTTTTGTGAACAATGTTTTACACACAAACACTAATACATATGGGCTCGCAATTTGTGCTAGCATGACTTGATCATTTTTGGAATTGTGTCGATCTAAAATATATAATTTTGTTCCTACATGCCAAATAACTTAATCATAATGACAATGTGTTAATTCGTGCAAATTCTTATCAACATTTAAATTGAACGTGTTGTGTCATATTCGGATTTCTTTTTATAATTCTTATCTCGTATCATGTTTGTATTGTGCGAAGACAGGCCGTACATAACATAGCCAGCCCCAAATACATGTAGAATTGACCGAAAAGAAAAAAAAAATGATTCAAATTGCTAAACCAAGCAAATCAAATTATTTTATAGTTTTGTTCGCCTGAAAAGGTTTTTTTTTTTTTTTTAAATTTCCTTATTATTAAATCAAGCTATAGTGAAGGCTTACCGTAGAAAAAGTGGTTATATTTTTAACCGAACACATCTAATTGGTGGCTTACAAATTAGAAAAATTTTTCCAATTAGTCCTAAATCTATTGCGCGGATGTCAATTCAGTCCTAATTTTTTCAATTTTGTCATAAATCTTTGCACAAAATTCTAATGTAATCCTTCCCGCAAATTTTACTGAAAATTGCGGACGTGGCAATGTATTATGTAGGATGGCTGGTGATGATTGAATCATCACGTCAACGATTTTCGGCAAAAAATGATAAAAACTATATTATAATTTTGCATAAAATTTTATGACTAAATTGACAAAATTTAAAAATTTTATAATAGAATTAACATTTGTACAGTAGGATTACGAATTATTAACACCATCCACATGTAAACTTAAGTGAAAGTAAAAGTGGTTGATGTCATTTTTGTGATTAATTAATAAAAAGGCATGGTTAAGGGAAATATTTCGAACTAGGGACAGAGGGAAACTTTATTCCGAGGACTCAACCAATGGCTAAAATAACCAGTGTAATAACAAGAAAAATGGACTCTATTCAAATTTATGAACTGTCACAAGAGTATTAAAAAAATGAATTTGTCATAGTTGTTTTTAACTGTGAATCAAGCGTTTATTAAGCATCTCTCACACACATATAACCCCATTTTATATTTTTATTTGAAGCAAGGTTCATTGTGATATTTTTTTGAAAAAATGAGGACACTTCAAATTTTTATTTGAAATTTTCTCTTTATTAATTGATCCAATATCCCGTTAAAATGTAAATGAGTCTAACAAATGTGGATGAAATTTGTCATTTTCTACTTTAGGGTCCGTTCGTTTCGCGGAAAATATCACGTTTCCGGAAAACATTTTCTTGGAAGTAATTTTCCAGGAAAATGACTTTATTTTCCGGTGTTCGGCCGAAATTTAAACTTTGAGTGGAAAATATTTTCCACCGTTCGTTAGCTAATTTAATTATTTGAGAAAAATTATCAAAAATTGAATTTTATTATTTTTAATTGACCAAAAAATTAGTTTTATATTTTATATTTTTTTAAAAAATGAATTTTTAATTATTTGTATTTTTAAAAGTCGAAATTTTTATTCTTTATTCTTTATTCTTTCTTTTTATTTTTATTTTTTCCTTTTTCTCTTCCTTCCTCCTTCCTCCTTCTTCTACCTCCTCCTTCCTCCGCCTGCGATTCTCAATCCATGATGATCGGCCAGCTCGCGGCGGCGGTGGCATTGATAGCGGCGGCGAAGACTTCCTCGCACTGATTGGCGGCGGTCGTCGCGCAGGGCGCTTTTCATTTTCCCCCAATTGCCGTCTCCCTGCCTCCCTTTCTTCCTCCGTCCGGCCTCGGGGGTTGACTCGGGGGATCGGCGATCGGGTCCGTCGGTGAGACGGCTGCCCTCCGGCGGGGAGTCGGTCGGTTTTCGCGTCGCGGTGGTTGATCCTCCGTCTTCTGTGGTTGCACCTACCCCTCTCTCTCCCTCCCTCCTCTCCGCGTCGGAGCTCACGGTTGGCGGGCTCGCCTGGATCGGGAGCCCAAGCTTCGCCACCAGATCTGGCGAGCTCGCGGCTCGCCAGAGCCCGGCGAACCTCTGGCGAGCTCGGGCGAGGCCCGAGTCCCCTCCGGCGAGCTCGGGCAAGGCCCGAGTCCCGCCGGATCCGGCGAGGCCCGAGCTCCGCCCTAGGCCGTGAGAGCTCCGCCTCGCCTGATCTAGCGAGGCCTGAGCTCGGCTTTGCCAGATCGGGCTAGGCGGAGCCTCGCTGGCCTGGGGTGAGGCTTGAGCTGGCTCGCGGCCGCGGCTGGTCGTTGGCTCGCGGCCGCGGTCGGTAGCCAGCCGCCGTCGTGGCCGATGACCGGCCAAGGCTAAGGAAGAAAGGTGAAAAGGAAAGAAAGAAAAGAAAAAAATAAAAGGAAAAAGAGAAAAAAGAAAAAGGAAGCATAAAAATAAAACAAAAATGTGTTAATGAAAAGAAGAAGAAGTTATGGAAAATGTTTTCTACTTTTGAAAAGTGGAAAACATTTTCCTCATCTTTGAATGTTGTTTTTTCTAATGATGAAAAACATTTTCCTTGAGTAGTTTATTTTTCGTGAAACGAACATCGGAAAATTCCGAAAACGTTTCCTGTAAGTCATTTTCCGTGAAACGAACGGACCCTTAGATTGGTTTTATGATAGCCGATCCCATGTGTCAACATGTAAGAATTTTAGCCAATTAAAAGGTAGATTCGGATTAAATGTACCATTTTAAGATATTTTATGTGACAAAAATCAACTTGGGTTAAATGCATCTGATGGTTCAAATTCGAGATTTTTAATGATATCAATCATATAAAGCGTGAAATGCGTCTTTAATGTCGATTGTCAAACAATTATTACACGTGACAAGAAATCTGGAGTGGAGGGGTCGACTGATTGCGGAGAGAAGGGTGCCAAAAACAGTTTTACGTTGTCGTATAAAAGACAGCAAATAAAAGCAAATGAAAATAGGTGGTCCGAATTTTTGGGGAAAACGAGAAAATTCATATCCTCTCTGTCTCTCCACTCTCTCTCTCTCTCTCTCTTCTTTCTCTCTCGCAGGTGGTGTGCTCGAGGAGGAGGGTGGAGAGGCGAGATCTGAGGGAGAGAGCGATTTAGATTAAAGAAAGAAAGCAAAAAGACGCCGCCTTTAATTCGGTGAAGATGGATCAGGTGCTCAACAAGGTGGGCACGTATTGGTTCAGCAAGAAGGCCAACAAGGAGATCAACTCCGTCGGTGATGACATCAATGTACGTCCGTCTCCTTCTCTCGCATTCCTCCGTCTCCACATGATGTTAGTTGGTGTGGTTTCGGTTGAGCAAATGTTGTTCATGAGCCCGATTTCGTGTTAAATTTTTCCCTTTCGCGACGAGATTGGGGTTGGCTCGGTGATGGGTCGGTGCGATGTTGGGAAATGGGTTTCGAATTGATCGTGCGGCGCGGTGCGATGTTGATTTGGTGATTGTGACGTTTGAGATGCAGCTGCGATGGCCAATTTTGTGAGGATTGGGAGAATGACGCTTGTGAGAGGGCGGTCGGTCGTTTTTCTGCATTTTCGAGAATTGGGTTTTCTTCCCACGTTATTTCTGGCAATTTAGTGCCGTTGTTCTTGTTTAACCTGTAAATTGGTATTGCCCATCGAAGTCCAGGACGACGGGCAATGTCTCATTATATGATCATGTTGATTGGTGTGCTAGGTTGGGCTCTCTCTTTTATGATGGTCGATGATGATTTTAATCTTAGTATTGTGATCATGGTTGTTTGAATGCATTACGTGGTTTTTCCTGTGTTGGCGTTGTCTCAAATTCTATTTAGGTGCGGTTGTAATTCGGTAAGTGCGCGAGTGTGATGTGCCGTCTTGATATTGGTGAATTTTGGCATGCCGTCTAGGTCAAGGTTGGTCAGAGTATAGAAATTAGAATCCGTGGATCACTTTCGAATGTGAATGGGAACTGGAAAAACGGTTGTCATCTATCTAAAGCAAGACAGATGTGAGAACCATAAGAGTGCTATTATTTTGCTTAATCTGTGTTAGTCATATTTAAGCAGTCCCTTCCTATCATACTGGAAAATTCTTTTTCTACTATTAGATGTGGTGGTGCTTTTCAATATTTTTCTGGTGCGCACACTTTGTACAGATGGGTGTTTTGTCAAAGTGGTAGATGTTGACTGATCAATCCGAATGTTGAACGCTCTCGGCAATGTGCAAGGCTAATTTGTTTAGATTACTAACATTTTGCTTCAGATTATTATGACGACTTGGTTTGACCTGCAGCTTGATTTGATTACCCACTGTAGTTTCATAGTCTGGTGGTTGAAACTTTATATGTGAAATTCAAAGTATCCAAATCCTTTGAAGGATATTAAGGATATGGCTTTTGTTTAGCATGAAAAAACTCGTGTTATGTGGCCTTATATTCCTGTTATTTTTGGGTCAGCTCAACAGTAAGATGCACTAGATCTTCGATGGCTTTAGGTTCTCCGCTTTCTCATGGTAAACTTTCTTAGAAGTTGAAATTTACATCACTAGAACACTTGATCTACAAATCTCAAGGTGACATTGTAAATTAATCTGAAACGTACTCAATGGCTGTATAGATCCCTTGCAACTTTATTCTCAAGAAACATCCATTAAGGGCACCCTTTCTCTTCTAATAAATCCTCATTTCAGATGTACGAATGAGACATATCATGGACTCTATTTATACTTTGTACTTTGGCTTCTTTCATCATATAATGTTTCTGGTATGCTGACATATCTATTTATTCTCCGATAGTCATTGTCCAGCAGCATTGAAGGAGGAGCAAAATGGTTGGTTAACAAACTCAAAGGTTTGGTTAAACTGCAATCTGCAACTTATATGTCATATGCTTTGGTTGCTCATTATATGCTTGCTGCTATCCCTATGGCTTAAGTTTTCTTGTATCTTTGGAATTTCCATCTAGCATGTACAGTAGTAATCTCTTGGGGATGGATGCAGAAGTTTTAAATTATTCTGCAACTTATCATCAAGTTGGTTGTCAATTTGGTGCTATAACTTGCCCAGATTTTTTAAATTGAAAATGTACCATAATAGTCTACCTTGATCAAAAGAAAAAATCATGGTTTTCTTAGGGTTCTCTCTTCCCTAGCAAGAATTTATAGAGAGAAATTAAGGATTGTGGATGCTAGTAGAACTTGTTACTGATTTTCTGCAAAAAATGTAGCTATGAGACATAAACTTGTGACTTCTCAGACCCATCGTCATTCTTTAATGGATGAAGTTTTCATCAACTGTGCTAGGCTAATTGCATCCTGGTGCTTGTGGGTGTGGTTAAGTTAATTGCATGGAACTTCTTGGTATTATCTGGGTGCATGACACAGTTGAGATGACAGTCATCATAAATCCATTGAGTATCATAAGTATAGGCAGTTAGTGGTCTTGAGAAACATTTACCGCCACTGGAGTTGTTTTAAGGCATTTCTCCTTTGTCTTTCTTTCCATCCTTCTATAAATGTCTAAATTACAAATCTGATCTGCGGCAGAGTGGGAGATTTCAGCCGTTGTAGTGATGTGGACATTGCCCTTAATAGGGAATAATTAACTTTCCATTGATGCCCTTTTCTGCAGGGAAGATGCAAAAGCCACTTCCAGAACTCCTAAAGGAATATGACCTGCCAGTTGGGATCTTTCCCCGTGACGCAACAAACTATGAATTTAATGAAGAGACACGAAAGCTCACAGTCTTCATACCCTCAATCTGCGAAGTGGGCTACAAGGACTCTTCGGTTTTACGCTTTTTCACCACAGTTACTGGATATCTTGAGAAAGGGAAACTGGCAGACATAGAAGGGATGAAAACAAAGGTGATGATATGGGTGAAGGTGACGGCGATATCAGCTGATGGATCAAAGCTTCATTTCACTGCTGGGATGAAGAAAACCCGGAGCAGAGATGCTTATGAGGCTCTCAGAGATGGAGTAATTGTAGATAAGTTCTAAAACACGCGAAGCTTGTATTTGTTTACTTGGTACTGTTCTGATGAGCTTCTGTGCTTACAATGCTTTGAAGTGATGTGGCTTGGTTAACTACTAGTGCAAAAACTTTCAAGTGTATGTAATCTTCATCTGTTCTAAATGTCTCTATCATGGTGTTAGCCCAATCTCAAGATCTGTTCTTGTCAGAATTCAATGACTTTTGGGTAATTTGCATGAATTTGCAACCATAAGCTGAGTCGTCTGCCATGTTATTGAGGAATCAAAAGCTAGAGAGAGATGCACATCGAACTGTGGATTGAATATGCCATAAATTTCTTCCGCTGTGAACTGTCAAGTACTTGTTTTTCTGTAGCTTTCTCATCTTGGAAAGCAACGTCATGCATTCTGTGACGCTTACTGTAACATTTAACGAATAATGTGGAACTTTTGTTCTGTTCAGAAATCAAGTTATGGAAACCTCGCTAACTACATTACATTACTGGCAATTGGACTGTCCAGGAAGGAGAAGCAATAGATCCATTCGTCAGATGGGACCATCTCTTAACTCAAATTTGCACGACGTTTTTTTATTCTAAAGTATATCCATCTTTAAATTGAATCCAAAACAATAGATCTATCCCAAAATTTTTTATCAGATCAAGTTGCTTTCGTTCAAAATAAATTTCTTTTAGGGGAACAAATACTATTTGAAGGAATTAATGAATCAACCCACTATAATATGTGCAGAAATTTAATTATGAGATTTATCGTTTTACAGTTTATTTTCCTGTCTTTTTAAAATAAATTTAAAAATGAAGACTTATCAAATAGTTTGGCATAGTCAAATTTGCCATAAATGTTCCTGCGAATTAAAAGGTTTTTTTCAAACTCATATGGACGATTTTATGAAAACACATAGCTTAAGGTATTCTATTTCTAATTAATTTTAGGCCCCGTAAGCTAGTTTTCTGTCAACTTAATTTGGTGGCGTAGTTCTTATTTATCGAAGGAAGGAATCAATGAAGTGAATGGCAAGGGAGGCAGCAAAGCTTCGATGGGATGTGAAATAACAGTGACATTGAACAAGTCAATACTTACTGGGCACTCTTTTTCTTTAGCAAAGTTACTTGATGAGCGCTCAACCTGGGTTGGTCCTCCAGCGCAAGCAGATCCTACGAGGGACGACTCCATTTGTGACCCAAGCAGTGAATTGTTATACGGAACACCTATGGATTACAAAATGCAAAACCAGGGAATTGTACCTGCCGATTCTCTTCTATGAAGTCTGTCTGTGCAAAGCAGGCTAAAGATCGCACCACTCGCAGGCGAATTTCCAAACTCCGGTTGCTCGTGCCTGTGTAACCTATACCACAGAGATAATGTATGTAATCTCGGGTTGGATGTCATATATCAGTTCCAGATCAATGGCCTATCCTGGATTGACATGGCCGACCCCGGTGGTGAAGATATCTGCAGGTTGAAGTATTTCATCCGTGGAAAGTTTTGTTTGTCTACGAAGTTCGATTTTCGAGCAGAAGTCATGATGGCAGACTTAATAACGGCCTCAGGTGTCCAGTGGGGATGAGGTCTATTTACCAAAGCTGCGACTCCGCTGGGGCGAGGGCAACGCACTGAAGTGCCAGACATCCCATCTTTATCGGTCAAATTCTGATTTTTGTATCATTGCTGAGAGGAAATTGTGATGCTGATAACATGCTACGACTGAGATCAACAATGTCTGGCTTCAGAAGTCCTGGTCTAGCCAAGCTGGGCCACCTCAGGAGGAGGCAATTGCAGGAGCAATTGGGTGTTGCAGCACGGTTCCTTTGAGCAGGATCATAACAGGAGGAGTTTTTGCTGAGAAACGTATGCTTTGATCTTCTGGCTGCCAAGGACACCAAGATGAGACTAGGAGTTACTGAGCAGAGCAGCTGACGAGGATCCTGATTCTGAATGGCTGCAAATGAGCCTATAGCAATCATGTAACCGAGAAATTGAGCAGAGCGACCTATGATCGGGACATAAACATTCGATACTATTCACGATCGCAGCTTCAACCCTGCTAGTAAGTTCGCACAAGAACAAACTTAAAATGTTTCTCACAATCGATAGAGTGTGTTCTTCGGGTGCCATGCCAACTGCTGTGCCTATAGCATGCCCAAGCGCATGCGCCCACTCCACAAAAGCACCATCAGTCGTGCCAGCCTTGTGAGTGCCTTACCCGATATCGTTGATTGGCAGAGTATCTTATTTTTCAAGCTGAGAGATGAGAAGAATCAGCACCAGTCAACTAGTCGTTACATTCAGAAATTTTGTAATCGCACCCTGCTTTCCATTCAGCCCCTGGAGGCGTCATCGGGGTACCAAATGCATGGCGGTTGGGCCATCATCCTCGGTCCATCTGCGAGTCGTTTAGGCTAGTGCGTATGACAACGCTTACATTCGGAAGAGATTTTTTTTTTTTTTTTTTTTTCCAGAAATAGTTCTTTTTTATTTTTGTTCCGGAAAACAATTTCTGAGTAAAAAAACCTGTTTGGTAACTATACAAAATTTCTACTCTTGGAATAGAAAAAGAATAGAAATGCGTTTGGTAACGTAACAATTTCTTTTTTGTATTTATTCATTTTTTATTCTTGCTCACGGATCGCTAACCGTCGGTCCATTTTGCATGACCGCCCGCCGCCGACGGCGTCGGGCGGTGACAGCCAGAGGTGGCGGTGGCGGGCAGCGTCAATGGGCGGCGGCGGCGGGCGGTGGTCGGCAGTGGCTCCGAGCCATTGGAGGTGGCCACATTAGAGAGAGAAACAAAAGAAAAAAAAAAGAAAATTGGCTTATTTTTAAAAATTGTTCCCAAGAACAAGAAACAACTTTTTTTTACTTTTCAAAACTGTTCTCGGGAACAAAAAATTAGAGAAATTGTCCCGGGAACAAATGTTTTACCAAATAGGTTTCGGTTCTTTTTTTGTTTTGGAGAACAAAAGAATAGAAATTTGGAGAAACAGAAACGTTACCATGTGCTGCCTTAGAGAAAAAGAAAAAAAAGAGTTCTCCCGAGACAGTACGCTCTGACACAGGTCCTAGCTTCCGGTGGCATCGACTTCATTTGGATACGGTCTTGCTGGATAACGATCATCACGTGTTGGTCAATAATGTAAGTTCGAAGGTTGTTGCTTGCTGGATCATTGGCAAGAGCAAACTGGACATGGACAATGGGCGACGAGACAATCCGGTAATGGAAGGGAAACCATTACGGTCGTCTGTGCTACGGTAAATCGTGAGCTCTAGCGTCCGAAATTATGTTCTGTTTTGAAGAGGCTGACCAGGGCATCTACTTTGCTGGTTACAGCACAACCTAGGTTGGTCCTCCACAATAATTTGTTTCTATTAACTTCTGTACTTAAGTACAGAACTCGCTTAACTTGGTTTAATGATTATCCTAAGATTGCATGAGTAAAAGCAAAAGTTTAATAAAGTGATTTTCAATTGAATATAATAAAAATTTCACCTAATATAGCTCTAATATTTGGTTCTTTGAGAAGATTCACATTACTACGACATACTTAACCGACGAATTTTTCTTTGGCAAATAATATCCAATAAATTAAAAATTGTAGTTGAGCTCTTCACTTTGATTTGCTACTTTTAAATAAAACGAGAAAAATCGTCCTCAAATCTTTTGGCTTTTTTATATAATAAAAATTTGAAACCTGCTAAGTGAGCCTCCCTTTTCTTTCTTTTTTTCTTTTTATTTGGTCGAAAGTGAGCCGCGCTTTTCCATTGTCAAAATTTGTGGCTGAGGCACGGATATGCGAGCATATTCTAATTCAGACTGTGGACGACACTTTCATATATCGTTCTGACTTTCTCTCTGCTTGATTTCATAGTTGTCAAATCAAGATATATATTGTGAATCAAATTGTCAAATTTATGATTGGTGAGTAGATAATCGGATTGAAATGTAAGATTCGTCAAAAAAAAAAAAAAACCAACATTAGTTTCCGTTGACTTACACATACGAAAATTTGTGAAAAGCTGTAGGTTTATAAGTTTCAAATGATGTAAACAGTGTTTATGTGTCATTTCATTCTCGTAATACTATGAAATTATCAAAAATATTTTATAGAACATGGAATCCGACAAAAATTACCCCATTTGAATCGAAAGACTTGAATTCAATTGTGGATCAAGAGATTTTACAACTGAGTATTACATCAAATTTGACACCCATGCATTTATCGATTAGAACTTAACGAATCAAATCATAAGACATGAATCAAATACAGAACTATATTGATAACAATACCTAGAATATCAAAGAAGAATACGCTCTGAGAGCACCTAGAATCTTTTCACGGTAGAAAGCATCTAAAGATTGTCGATGAATTGAGGAAGAAGACATTTTTGGGCTAGAATACAGACCACCTAGGACGATTCTCTACGTAACACCGCAATGTAGACAAAGCATGGAAAGCGGCCATCCACTTCACTCGAGAGAGAGACCCATGTCGACCTCTCAATAATATGTAAAGCTCTTGACATTAATCGAAGAGAGAACGAGAAATGGCAGAGAGTGGCATCTCCAGCATCCCTTAGCCAAAAGAAAGGAAAAAAGAAGATAAAAACATAATTAATTACAGTTCAGGACAAATGTATTGTACGTCGTATGTGAAGGCGGAATACTTCGTTTCCAATGGTTCCACGAAAGCACAACACCAGTTCTTCGTCATCATCTTTGAACTTGCACCAGAGAGAGGTCGAACGCCGATTTGACTGCTCATTCCCTTATCGCAGTATTATTTGATACCCACTAATTGCCCTTAATCCTATATTTAGGAGTCACGTGGTCTTCATCTTTAAATTTATGGATAAGTGCGCTTGAAATTCTAAAACTTGTCATAAAAGTATAATTGAATCCTAAAATTTTCAATAAATGTCATTGAGTCCTAAAATATGTTACGAAAGTGTAATAAAGTCTTAATATTTTCAAGAAGTGTAATCAAGTTCTAAAACTTATTAAATTAGTCCAATCAAGTCCTTTCGTTAATTGTATATTTTAAAATTTTTAGGATTCAATTACATTTTCGTGATAAGTTTCAGGATTTCTATTGTACTTTTTGAAAAATTTAGGATTCGATTATATTTTCATGACAAGTTTAAAATTAGATTACAATTTTTGAAAGTTTTAGGACTCCATTATACTTTCCTGACAAATTTTAAAACTTCTTGTGCATTTATTCCCTAGATTTAGAATAGTCCAGCCTTGAAGTTGCTGATACAACTCTTACTGCGAAATCCAAAATACAGCTGTACGTATTGGCTGGATTCTTTTGGCTCCTGGTGCTTCGCATGCATTAGTAACCTCGGCTTTTCCTGTCGTTGAGCCGTTGGAAGAAGGACTTCGAGGTCTCGTAGGTCGACCAACAGATTGCGGCGGCCGGCGCGTGGAAGAGCATCCTCGGAATCCATCCTCTCATGAGCCCACGATACCCGTCTTTGTTCACCACAGCTCGAATGACGTCCCTGATCGAACTGCTTGAGAATCTATCGCAACCGCAGACTCCCTGCACATTCATGTTGAAGAACAATAGTTTTCGTTTAGTCCTAAAACTACCGATATCGCTAAAGCTGTGATCGGAGCTACGTAAAAAACAAACCAGAGCACGGATAACAGTGGTTGTAAATGATATGAACCCAAGATGCTCAGACAGCTGAGGAAACTCAATATGTAACTGTCAAACAGAGAGGGACAAGTAACGACCACGAAAGTGATTATGTACTTCACTAGAGAAAACTCAACTGACGACTCACTATTCACTCTCCCCTGACCGAAAATTTCAAAGGAGCATACGAATGGTTCAGCGCCAAAATGGATAGATAACATGGTCTGCTAGTGCTATAGAACTAAACATGCTTCTGATCACTGCATCAAGACCAACTAAAAGATCTTCAGGCTTTGTCTAGAGACGGCATTTGCTAATGTCCACATATCAGAAGAAACTTTGTTACTTGTGGCTTTGCCGTATTATGACTCTGTCAACAACTCCTCCGTTTGGCATGATAGAAGACTACCATTCATGTACTTCAGGAACCAGGAGAACAGAACATGATTTCTTTTAGGGTATGTTTATTTCACAGAAAACTCGAAATTTGAAATATATTTTTCGAAAAATGATCGTTTGTATCACTTTAAAAAATGAACAAATGCAAAATGTTATCATCACCCATGAAAATAGTTAGACTTAAATTGTTAGTGATAATAAAAAATTTTCCGTTAACTAATTTTTCTAAACGATATAACTAGTCATTTTTTATAAATCTCAAGTTTTCCATAAAATAAACACACGCCTAATTTCTACGTGGAGGTGTAAGCAATTAGCACACTGGCACTAAACAAGAACACATATTTAACACCATAAAAACAGAACTTTGATAACGATACCGATAGACACTCTTCCTTGGGTTAAGTCATTTGTCATTACCTGGCATTGCAGCTGTGTCTTGACCACGTCGAGCGGAGTCGTGACTGCAGCCGCCAGCGCCCCTGCTGCCGCCCCGGCCGTCGCGTGCACCACCAGGCTCTCGTCACTTGCTGATTCCACCAAGAATGCCTCCATCAGACCCCGCTTTGCGGCCTCGTATGTTGCGAAGTGCACCGCCGTGAAGGGCGCGTTCATCACGACAGTCGTCCGGTACGATGCATAGAACGCCCCGATCCCTTCCTCCACCAGGACCCGCCTCACGCAGTCGCCCACCCCACGGTACGGGCTCCTCTCCAGCTGCAGCCGCTGCTTCACCATGTCCAATGGGGTGATCACCGCATCGCTCGCCACGGTCGCGCACACCCCTGCCGCGGCGTGGGCCACGGGGTTGTTCGGGTCACCAGAAGAGAGGGACTCCTTGAAGAGCTCGTAGATGGAGAAGTAGACTGCGTGGGCCGGCCCGGCTCCAAGACCCATCGCGCCGATGCCCCGGTAGAGCCCGGCCGGGCCTTCGAGCTTCAGGATGGAGGTGAACGCCTGGCGGACTCCAGGTTGGGTCCGGCACGACCCGGCTAGGGCCTGCATGCGAGTCTTGAGGGTGTCCACGGGGAACATGGCCATATGCTCGACAGAGCCGGCAATGGAGCCGGCGACCATATATTGCCAGAACAAGAGGCCATCGTGGCGGTAGGTAGAGACGGTAAGTTCAGGGCTGAAGTCCGGTGATTTGGCTACAGGTCGGTATTGGGGAGAGACGTCAGTGGCGGCCATGGAGCGGTGGTGGAGGTGGTGGTGGTGGTGAGGAGGGAGGTGTGGTTGGGGGGTTTAAAAAGGGGAGAAAATTATTGGCGTTTGGAGATCGCTTTCGGGGTGGAATAAGAATGGGCTTTGTCTCCATGCTCAATTATTTTCTTCTTAGTGATACTTTTGGGATGTGGGATGGGAGGGAAAGAGACTGCACCAGGCAATATACATATATGTATAGGTTTTTCTAGGCAAGTTAGCATATCCTACAAACTCACATTGCTAGTTTAAGTGCCCTGAACTCCTAAAATCTTCTCAAGTACCTAGGCTCACATATTAGACTAAAGTTAAATGGTCTAACTTTTAAATTCAAGTTCGAGCTCGATAATTTTTTTAAAAATTTAATTAGGCTTTGCATTTTAGTGGTTATCCATTTCGAGCAGGTTTCTTATTTTGTATCTAATTCTTTTCTATATATAACAAGTGTCTTTGTTGTGATGAGTATTAAAGAGGCTGATTCTTTAAGAATTACACTTTAAAGCAATTCGAGAGGGTTGAAGAATGTGTTGGATAGACAAACATCAGCTAACATTGACTTGTAAAGTCAAGTTTAACATCGATAGATTAATGAGTAAATGTATTTTTAATCCCTTCTTTTTCTTAGATATGGATTGTCTTCCTGAGGAGGCCATCACCAGTAAATACAGTTTTCGAGTTGAGGTGGATAAAATACATATGGTAAGGTTTTCTAATAATTGTTTTAGTTTGAACTATTGCAAAATGATTAACTATGTTTGTTGTTTCTTTGGTTTTCAAGTGGTTAGAATTTAGAGAAATCTTTTATGGATGGATAGGGAATAAGATTTTATAATTTGTGTTTCATTTTATGTATTTAAAACCTTTTATTGTTTATTTTATTTTACTTGTTCATCTTTTATGGATTGTTACTTTTAATGGGTGGAAATTTCTGTTCTTGCTTTAACTTTAATTTAACTTGACTAGGGGATGAGTTGGACGCTTCCTAATTGCTTTATATTTCTGTTTGCTTTGTACCGAACTTCTTATTGTTTTGCTTCTCTACTATCTTGTAACAGCTATTTGTCTTGGTTGTAAATAAGGAGATGTAAATAAAAAGTGGAAACAAGATAATAAAAAAAAGAGAGAGACGAGAAATTGGCTGGTTACCAATTAGGCATTAGAACTAGAATAGATCAGCAGGGTTGGTTCTAAAAACTGGAAATCGGTCCTGACCAAGTAGGTTTCAGGGTTGGAACCTAGAATCTACCCACCTCAGAATCATTCACTCTTCTATGAAAAAGATTTAAATTCAAAATAGGATATTTAGATTAGAAAACTTATTCAAATTAGAAAATCTACTTGTGTCGATTTTTTTATTGGTTTAAACTTGAGACATATTCCAACGCTAACATAGAAAAGAAGCTACGGAAAGGCAACTAGCACCTGAGCTATTGACTTTAGTCGATTGGAAATCCATGGATGATATATTTTAAAATTGTTGAGGTGCACGTTAATTGTTGAGGGTGTTTCGTGAAGAAGTCTCTCATTAGGAACGTAATGTAAGTATAATTGTTAATATATCATAATTGATTCATAATCTATTAATTATGTTTTAGATTATTTATGTTTTTAAATGAATGTGGATTCAACTGAAATGAATATCTCAAAGTAAAGAATCTCGAATGTGACTCCTGATTGAGGCGGCAAATAGTGCATTCCTACTGAGCTTGGTCGAGCTAAGGCTAAAGAGGAGTCAAGACGGATGTTGTGTCCAGCAGAATTTGGCCAAAGGTAGAGATTTAAGTTGAGATTGGTGCCGATGGATGCATGGACATAAGGCTCACATTTTAGGAGGAGATATATTGAGAATTATTGAGATACACAAGTGAGGGTGTTATGCAAAAGAAGCCCTACATTGGAGATATGATGTAAAGGAAAGCAATGAATATATATTCTTGGTTCATAACCATTGATTCAATATTTTGAGTGGAAATGAGTCCAACTTCATAGGTTGACGGACTCGTATTTGTGCTTTTTCTTGACGATCTCCCTAAGTGAAGGTTTTCGGTTTCCGTAGTACCTCCCAACAAAAGCTAAAGTACGCATTCACAAAATGACAGCACGCTATCAATAGTACCCTTCATATTTCAGATTTTGTTGAAATTGTACTTCAGAACTACTAAGAGATCAAATTTTGGACATCTTTGAATTTTATTGAGCTTGACAGGACGAAAAATTATCTCCACAGAGCACGCCGTGTGCTATCCACAAGACCATATCGCAGCGATAAGTACTACAAGCCAGAGCAACATAACATCGCTCTCAGAATCTGTCACATTCCTCGTGAGAACGAACGAGAGATAAGAGCTTAGACGGAGAGACACGTTTCTGCGGAATCGTGTGGCGTCCACAAGCTTCATTTGCATGGCTGTAAAGATGATAAACCATATACTATCACGATCACTAAAAAGGACCCTCTTGCAAAATCGCATCATCTCAATCGGCCGACGCCGGTGAGCAGCATCGGCATCCATATCGTTATTCCATCGATAACGGAGCTTTATGTAGCATCAATAGTATTTTGTGTGATCGGAGATGAAACGATGAGTGATCATAAGTGTAGCAAGTTGTAGGATAGATGGAGAGTTAATCAGGAAATTTTAGTTGATCGAGGACCCAATTGAAAACCCCCTCATCGGTCGGTCCATCGGTCCCATCGAGAGGGGGATTGGTTTGACGTGAAGCACTCCAGCGGTCCCCAGGCACCAATAGAAGTCAAAGTCACGCTTCGTCCCTTTGCACAAAGTGTTTAAGATTCTTTGCTTTCGGAGTGAGTGCACCTCCTTCGATTCAAGCAAAATTAGGCAAAAATAAGAAAAAGATAAGAGAGCTAACTAGAGGAATTATTGTGTTGTTTTATGTTGTCCATCGGGCTTGGCCCAAATTGAGCTCTTCCGCTGAAGCCGTCCTCTCGAGTTGTTTCATCTCGCTCCACATTCGAAGTTCCCACCCAAGTCGTCCTTCGGCCTGTGCATCGATTTATGGAGGGCGAAAGAACGTAAAATCCATGAGGAGAAGACCGTGTTTTTCTCCAGCTATGCCTCTCGTTGGCATTATACAACCATTACATCGCTCACTTTTATGATTATATTTCTAAGAGATTATATTTCAATTTTCCAGTATTTGAATAACGGAAAATTAATCGATCTATGGAAAAGCTTAGTAGGAGAAAACGACTTCCCCTTTTGACAAGAAGTAAACCACTTTATTTGAACCATTGAGTGCATTTGTTTCATTGAAACTTCGTGTTAAAATAAATTTCCAAGAAAAATAGTTAACTTTTATTTATTTGATGGTTAAAGGACAGCCACTTCCTTATTATCCAAAAGATAAGTCGTTTTTCTCTTAATCCAAGCTTGTTGTTTTCATTATGTAAAACATTTTCTATAAATTGATTATTTTTCCGTCATCTAAATACTAAAAAGCCAGCCGTATTGGCTGCTTGTTGTTTCCCCTATAATTCTCAACTTTTTCATTTCTCATTTTGGGAAGCCGACACCACCACCATATTCACCGTCCTCAGACGAGTCATAGCTTGAAGTTTCGCCTCAAAGAGCCACCGAACGCGCACTCATGCACCTACCACACACCTTCCCATCGCGGATCCACCAAGGCCAACCACACGAGTAGTGGTTTGAGAAACAAGTTTTTATGGCATTGTCCCACATTGATTTCAAACTTTTGCTTACTTCTTTGAAGTTACGTTGAGTTGGAGGGAGTGTTATAATACTATAATATTTACTTATTCTCCATATCTATTAAGATTATGCATATATTTCCTTTGATTGTGCATATCATTGATTAATTATATTTGGTATTATATTTATCTTATTACTTTAAATAGGCATCCAATAAAGTCTATTTTGATCTAGTCTTTTTCGAATAGATAAAATATATAGAAATTCCACAATTTCTATCTTTCGTGTTATTTCTCATATAAAAGGATATATGATGGAAGATTAAATCTTGCTAAAGTATGTTGCTAAACCTGCTAATAACATCCACAACCCCATGTCGGGTGCGAAAATATTTGTATTCATCATTTAAAATTCATCAATTATCAAACAACTGTCAGCTCCTTATTCCACAATTAAAATATTTCCCACGTAAAGTTCAAAACTCAAAATTTTCAGAATCTATTTTTCAATTATATCAAACTAGCCACGAATATAATGCCGTGTGAAGTTCTAGCCCGCCACCTGACCCGAACACCCGAGCTCCATTAGTGACTCGACGAGTTAGTTAATGGAATCACTCATTCTTAAGAGGCAACAAAAGAAAAAAATTGCTAAAAATTGAATTTGGATTGGATAAAGTATAAGTCTAGTCAAGTAAGGGTCGCAAATCGTATTGTAGAAAAATTGGTCAATATGGATTAAATAGGTCAATTTGAATTTGGCCATCTTTGACCCACCCATTTGATGAGTTTATAGATAGATTAGTTTTAAGATGATGCAACTTAAAATGTTGATAGATAGAAGGAAAATGACACAAATACTGTATGAACTTTGGTCCAATATGCAATATTGTCCAAGGACTTTTAATTTATTTAATGTATACCTGAACTATTGGTAAATGTTCAATCTAGTTCATAAACTATACGAAAATGTTCAATGTCATCATTCCGTTAATTCAAATTAACGGAATCTACCGATGTAGATTCCAATTTGTTAAGTTTGAATGATGGATAAAGAAAAAGTTACACATGGATTATCCAAGTAAGATATTTATCACAAATCATGATATAATATCCCGTCATCAAGTAACAAAGGAATATATTAAATATTTACTAATAGTTTAGGGATTGTATTAAATCAAAAGTTTGGGGACAGCTCGGCACGTTTATATCATTTTCCCATGTTCACACGCAGCGTTTTCTTCTTGGCTTCTAGATCTTCAAGCCATGATTGCTATGGCCACTGGTTTTCCAGCAACTTTGCCATTTTCCACGAAGCTGTCGAGCGTCTCCATACGAAACTAGTCAAGCCTTCTGCCAAGAAAATTACAACTCCTTAGCGAATTTTCAAAGCTTACTCGCATTTCGTGGATAAGTATCACTGATCCAACTCTTATTCTCCATCCCATCCCTTATGTCTCGTGTGATATGCAAGTCTTGGAATTAATTAATCTTACTTGTTGCATCTAAATATTTTTTTTAAAATTGAGATTAACACCATTTGAATTTTATTTCACGAGGAACACTTAAGACTCTTCGAACATAAAAATGATGATGCAAGGATTTGTTTTTAATGTTTTCATAACTTTTTAAATGGGTGAGAAAATCAATAGAGCAAGTTTTTGCTTATTTAAGCGAAAATCACCGGTCTACGGGCGAAGCTTCTTTGAGTTTGAACATTCAATATTTTTGACCTAAAGAAAATACTCAAGTCAAGGAGGTTTGAGCTTAATCAAGTTATCGAATTTTTTTTTGCTTGGTTTGAAAGCATACATTTGAGAATTAGAAACACATGCACAATCTTACGGATTAGTTTCAATCTAAGATTGTGTTAAGAATTCAAGTTCCCGCTAAGTATGAGCTTAGATCGAAATTTATATTTTGTTTATATGGGATTGACAAGTCTAAACGATTATCCTCAAATCGTGCCCAAATAAAAAATTATCTTGGTTTGACTCCACAAGACTTAGGTTTGCACTCAATACCTTCTTAATGAAAGATCACGAAAGTGCTACCATAATTATCCCACGCATGTTAAGGACTGTTTTATTTGGGCGGTAATGATTCGGTAAAGTTTGAGATTAACGAGCTTATCGCTATAGCCCCGTCGATACGCCAAATGGATGTGACGGACCGCGACGCGTGGAGCGACCTAGCAGCTGCAGCGCGTGAGCTTTAAATCTTCAGCAAGAAAAGGACAAAATCTGGAGGCTGCTCTACCAGCGACCGCGAGAGAAGGGGATGGCTACGTGTCTCGCATATCTGGTCGATAATTCTGGTTTCACATTTGGGTCGGGTCGTCGTGAGCTGGCCACACGCCCCCGCCTCTTCACCCACCGGATCCTCGCCACGTGGATCCGATCCGACGGCCTCCCCGATCCCCCATCCGTCTGGAACTCTTTGGCTCCCCGTGCTCCTCACCTGCTATAAAACGACAAAAGACGAGCTGCGTTGTCCAACTGCGATCGCGCCTCCTCCTCACTCATCATCTCCATTTCCTTCTCCATCTGATCCGCTGTGTTCTTCTCTCTTCTCTCGATCTCGATCGAGCGGAGATGATGTCGTCGAGCCTCGTTTCGGCTTTCTCTCCATCGCCGAGCGATAAGCTTTCGTCCGTGTCCATGGCGAGCTCATTTGCGCCTCCTCTGAGTTTTCCACCGTCGAGTTCGAGACGAAAGAACGTCCGTGCGGCGAGGGTGCGGGCCTCCGCGGAAGGCGATCGTCCGGTTCTCACGGGCATCGTCTTCCAGCCTTTCCAGGAGGTCAAGAGAGAAGATCTTGCAGTCCCACTATCGCCTTATCTCTCCCTCGCACGTCAATGCTATGCCGAGGACTGCGAAGCCGCGATCAACGAGCAGATCAAGTAAGAAGGGCAAAACAATAGATTTCCTCTTCCTTCCTTCGCTTGTGCAACCTCTGAGTTGAGAAATATATTCATACGTGCATTTTTCGAAGAATGGTTTGTGTAACACCATATCAGAGCGCATATATCGCGAGTTTTTATGTCGGTGCTCCTTGTTTTGGTTCCTTCTTTCTCTCCTGCTGCTATTTTGCCTCCGATTGTCTGTGTGATGTGGTTGTGAATGTTAAGATGTATCCAATATATTTTTTGGAGGCTTGTTTTTTCGGATAGCTTAAGCTTTTCAGAAGAATGGTTTATGTATAACGCAACCATTTCCGTTGGCTGAATCAATTCCTTTTGCTCTTGGTCTTGTGACTAGCGTGGAGTACACGGTGTCGTACGTTTACCATGCCATGTACGCGTATTTCGACCGGGACAACGTTGCTCTCAAGGGCCTTGCCAAGTAAGCCAATCGAAAAGATTCATTCCGATGCTGTTCTGATTGCTTTGATACTAATATGTTATTTTAATTGCTCGGATGTCTTTGGATTATGAAAGATTTTATAAGGAGTCGAGTGAAGAGGAAAGAGAGCATGCTGAGAAGTTGATGGAGTATCAGGTAAGACAGAAGAAAATGGAATATGGCTTCATCTTGGTCCTGATTCATGTAGCTGTAGGCACCATAATTACCGACGATTCTATATGCTTTTGTTTTGTCAATAGAACAAACGTGGAGGGAAAGTGAAACTGCACTCCATCTTGATGCCGCCTTCGGAGTTCGAACATGTCGAGAAAGGAGATGCTCTTTACTGTAAGCTTCTTTGCTAATTTCTCTGACTTGCTTTGTAAGTTTAAGGTTCTCGATGAAGTGCGGTTTCTTTATTGCGCAATTGGTGTCATTGGATCGGTTCTTTCATATAAATTTATTTTGATGTGATTCACTGATTCAGCCATGGAACTAGCTTTATCTCTGGAGAAGTTAACAAACGAGAAGCTTCTGAGCCTGCACAGGGTAATGATACTCTTGAACTTAACAATTCATCAAGCACCAACGTGCTATGCTTATGTGCCTACTCTGTCTACTGTCGGATGTTCTTTTCATAGTGAAACGGAAAGCCTTATCGGATGATTTTTTTACTGCATATTTGCAGGTTGCAGCACAAAACAATGACCCGCAGCTGACCGATTTTATAGAAAGCGAGTTCTTGTATGAGCAGGTTAGCTGGAGACCCTTGGTCGGCTACTTTTTCCCACGTGATTGCTTACCTTCTCGAACACACATTTCAATTATCAGGAAGATGATTCCATCTGTTCTATAATTTCAACATTTTTGCACTCTTTAAGATTTGATTGTAGTGATTTCGAAGAATCTACCAGTCATAATCTATTCTGGCATGTCCACAGGTCGAAGCAATCAAGAAGATTGCAGATTTCGTCACGCAGCTGAGGATGGTCGGAAAAGGCCATGGTAGAATCTGAAACTGAAAGAAAAATTAACTTTTTTTCGTATTCCAAATTCCAAGTCAGAAATGCCGTCAGTTTCTGTTTCAAGCCTTCAACAAATCAGACAATAGGCTTCGCAATAGGATCTCATTTGTCTTCCTGTCTCTCTATCTCTCTTAATGTTGAGTACTAACTCGGGCCATTTCAATGACTTCCAGGTGTTTGGCATTTCGATCAGATGCTGCTCCATGAGGGCGATGCTGCTTAACGTCGCAATTGGGGTGGACGAATCTAATCTTTTCCCATTAGCGGATGGAACAAATCACCACCACGGGAAAAATTTCAAGAGCTTGTGTTCTTAGATAGTTCGGATGCTCTCCAGACAAACTGCCGTTTCCTCACTCTATTTTGTACAGTTTACTGAAAGCCTGGGGATAGAAATTTAGTCATCGAAAGCTGCTTGCCAAACATTTCAACTTCCCTTTCCGTTCCCTCAATAAAATGAATCAAGGCTGGTGCGCCGTACCTGCCATCTTTTCTGTCTCTCTGCATTTTTCCTTTCTTCCACAAAATGTCACTGCTTGTTGACTCATCCAACGGAATGTCGAAAGGTATAGCGGAACTTCCTCGTCTGGCCGAGCTGAATACGGCTCAAAAAAGATAAAATTGTGCATAGATTCAATGGATCATCAGTGCAACATTTTTACACTCCCCGTACGCCTTTTTCTCTTCTACACGAGCCTAACTCGTCAATCTGAAGGATACGTCAAGCAGGAACAGACAAAGAAACACACTGTAACAGATATAATGACCTCAAATTGCCCATAAAACTTAACATGAAGATCTAATTCGCAAGGGCAAATTTAGTTAGACGAACAAAAAACAAAATGCCCACTTCCCAGAATCCTCTCGTAGCTAAATAATAACTGCTAGTCTGCTGCTAATCCAACGCATGCATCAAAAGTAAACTCACACAGTCGCGGATGCTTGAGCTGCAAGCCTTTTCCTCACCTCCTCGATGATGGACAGCTTGATACCTTTGCCCTTAAGAAGAGAGAGAGACCCAAGGCTTCATTCCCTTTCCGCTGATGAACACATCGCCCAAGCGAGCAGCAAACTTGTGGCCCTGCGCATCTTGGATGTGAATGGTCTCAAAAGTTCCCTTATGCTCTTCACGGTTCTGGATAACTCAGAACATGTCCCCTGTTCCCCCAGTAACCATGACGACATTCCCGACCGACGTCGAATTTTGACAAACTCAGTGATCCTGTTGGACTCCAGATCAAGTTTGATGGTGGCGTTGATCAGATTATTGAATTTTTTTTGCTTGTTTCCAAAGCATCATTTGACAATTAGAAACACAAACACAATGTTATGCTTTAGTTTCACTCTAAGATCGCTGAAGGATTTGAGTTCCAGCTGAACATGAGCTTAGGTTGAAATTTCCATTTCGTTAACCAAGTATCGACAAGTTTGAACGGTTGGCTCGAAGCCTGAATGGTAGGTTATTTTGAAACGACTCGACAAGACTAGATCCTCCACTCAGTACATTCTCTGTACGAGTAAAGCAGCAGATTGATGCTGCCACAATCATCCGACACTTGTAACGGGAGGTTTCATTTGAGTTGAGCGGTAACAACTCGGTGGGCTCCAAATTGGAATGTCCGAGATATATGTGCTTGTCACCGCAGCTCTGTCGACACGTCAAATGAAAGTTACAGTGACAGAGCTCGATGCGCGGAGCGCGTGTTCTCCACCGAGCAGCTGCAGCGCGTGACCAGCGACAGTGGAGAAGACAGGGGATGGCTACGTGCATCGGACATCGGATATCTTATCGGGATTCTGGTTTCACATTGGGTCTCGGTCGTCGTGAGCAGGCCACACGCCCCTAAAACTTCATCCACCAGATCCTTGCCACGTAAATCCGATCCGACGGCCTCCCCTGATCCCCCATCCGCCTGGAACTCTCAGGCTTCCCGTGCTTCCGTCCGCTATGAATTGTCAAAAAGGAGTAGGGTTGTGCAACCGTGATCGCGCCGCCTTACTTCTCATCGCCATTTCTTTCTCCATCTGATCACCAGAGACGATGTCGTCGAGCCTTGTTTCGGCTTTCGCTCTATTGCCGAGCGATAAGCTTTCGTCCATGTCCATGGTGAGCTCATTTGCACCGTCTCTGAGTTTTCCACTGTCAAGTTCGACGCAAAAGAACGTCCGTGTGGCGAGTGTGAGAGCCTCCGCAGAAGGCGATGGTCCAGCTCTCGCGGGCATCGTCTTCCAGCCTTTCCAAGAGGTCAAGAGAGAAGATCTTGCGGTCCCAATGTCGCCTCATCTCTCCCTCGCTCGTCAATGCTATTCCGACGAGTGCGAAGCTACCATCAATGAGCAGATCAAGTAAGAAGGGCAGGCCATCGATTTCCTCTTGCTTCATTTGGTTGTGACAAACTCTCGAGTTAAGAAATATATCCAAACATGCGTTTAAGAAGAGCGGTTAGCGTAATTCGGCATCTGAGTTTTAATGTCGTTGCTCCTTGTTTTGATTCTATCTTTCACTTCTGGTGCTAGTTTGCCTCCGATTGTCTGTGTGATGTAGTGTTGAATATCAGGATGTATCCAATATATTTATTGGAGGCTTGCTTTTTCGGATAGCTTGAGCTTTTCAGAAGATGTTTTATGTATAACACGACCATTTCCGTCTGTTTGAATCATTATTTTTTGTTCTTGGTCCTGTGACTAGTGTGGAGTACAATGCGTCGTACGTTTACCACGCCATGTATGCGTATTTCGACCGGGACAACGTTGCTCTCAAGGGCCTTGCCAAGTAAGCCATTTCGATGCCGTTCTGATTGCTTTGATACTAATATGGTATTTTAATCGTTCGGATGTCTTTGGCTTATCAAAGATTTTATAAGGAGTCGAGTGAAGAGGAAAGAGAGCATGCTGAGAAGTTGATGGAGTATCAGGTAAGACAGAAGAAAATGGGATTTAGATTCATTTTGGTCTTGATTCGTGTAGCTGTAGGCATGATAATTACCGATGATTCTATATGCTTTTGTTTTGTTAATACATAGAACAAGCGTGGAGGGAAAGTGAAACTGCACTCCATCTTGATGCTGCCTTCGGAGTTCGAACATGTCGAGAAAGGAGATGCCCTTTACTGTAAGCTTCTTTGCTAATTTCTCTAACTTCCTTTGTAGCTTTTAGGTTCTCGATCAAGTGCAGTTTTTTCTTGCACGATTAGCGTCATCAGATCGGTTCTTTCATATCTTCTTTTGACATGATTCACTGATTCAGCAATGGAACTAGCGTTATCACTGGAGAAGTTAACAAACGAGAAGCTCCTGGGCCTGCACAGGGTAATAATACTTTTAAAACTTTCTTTGCCTACTTTATCTATTCTTGTTTGTTCTTTTCCAATTGAAATGAGAAGTGTCATCGGATGATTTTCTCCTGTATATTTACAGGTCGCAGAACAGAACAATGACCCGCAGCTCGCCGATTTTATTGAAAGCGAGTTCTTGTATGAGCAGGTTAACCAGAGATCCCTTAATTTCCTACTTTTTCCCCAGTGATCTAGCTTACTTTCTCTAACATACTTTTCTGATTTCAAACTTTTTTGCACTCTCAAAGATTTGATTGTCGTTATTTCAAAGGGTCTACAAGTCCTAACCTGTTCTGACATGTCCATAGGTGGAAGCAATCAAGAAGATCGCAGATTTCGTCACGCAGCTGAGAATGGTTGGAAAAGGCCATGGTATGCATCCGAAACTGAAAGAAAAATCTAATTTCTTTCGTATTCCATATCGGAATCAGAAATGCCTTCACCCTTCTGCTTCAAGCCTACGACAAATCAGACAATAAGCTTCACGATAAGACCTTATATTGAGTTCTAACTCGGGCCATTTTGATGACTCCCAGGTGTTTGGCATTTCGATCAGATGCTACTCCATGAAGGCGACACGGTGTAACGTCGCAACCAGGGTGATCGAATCAAAACTGTCCCAGTTTGCAGATTGAACAAATCATCACCAGGAGAAAACTTTCGAGAGCTTGTGTTTGGAAATGGTTCAGATGCTCTCCAAACAAAGTGCCGTTTCCTCGTTCTATTTCGTGTTTCCTCGCTCTATTTTGTATAGTGAATTGAAAGTCTGGGGATAGAACTTTAGTCATTGAAGGCTGCTTTACCAACATGTCATCTTCCCTTTCCATTACCTCTATAAAATGAATCAAGGCTGGTCTGCTGGACCGTGCCCTGACTCGCCCTCTCTTCTCTCTTTGCGTTTTTTTTTTATTGCACAGAACTTGCCCTGTTTTTAACTTATCCAAATGTGCAGAGCTACAACGTAACTTCCTTGTTTTGCTAATTTGAATACGGCTCAGAAAAGATAAAATTGTGCATAGATTCAATAGATCATTGGCGCAACGTAATTACACTCTCCATAAGCCTTTTCTTCTTCTATACGAGAATAACTCCTCAATCTTTTCGTTACCTCAAACAGGAACAGAAATCAAACATGCAAAGAAAACACCACTGTAACAGATACCATGACCTCAAATTGCCCATAAAAATTGACAGGAAAATCTAATTCGAAATAGCAAAATTAGTCAGAATTGCAATGGAACAAAAAACAAAATGCCCACTTCCCAAAATCCTCTTGTAGCTAAATAACAACTGCCAGTCTGCTGCTAATCCAACACATGCATCAAAAGTAAAACTCACGCAGTTGCGGATGCCTGAGCTGCAAGCCTTTTCCTTGCCTCCTCAATGATGGACAGCTTAATACCCTTGCCCTTAGGAAGGGAGACCCAAGGCTTTGTTCCCTTTCCGATGATGAACACATTGCCCAAACGAGTAGCAAACTCATGGCCCTGTGCATCTTGGACGTGAATGGTCTCAAAAGTTCCCTTATGTTTTTCGCGGTTCTTGATAACTCCAACACGTCCCCTGTTCCTTCCTCCAGTAACCATGACAACATTCCCGACATCAAATTTGATGAAGTCAGTGATCTTGTTGGACTCAAGGTCAAGTTTGATGGTGTCATTAGGCTTGATCAGAGGGTCTGGGTAGCGGATAGTCCGGCCATCATAGGTGTTAAGGTATGGGATGCCTTTCTGCCCAAACTGGACTGAACGAACTTTGCAAAGCTTGAACTGCAATAGATGTATTCCATAAAATCAGTGGATGGAAACAACATTAAAAAATTTATTAAAATCTTTATGCATTCGGTATACTCAATGCAACCAACATAGCCCACAGAGAGAGATGAGAGACCAACCTTTGCCTCATCATCCCTAATGCTGTGGAGTCGGAATCGGCCCTTGGTGTCATAGAGGAGACGGAAGTTCTCATTTGTCTTGGGAATCGATACCACATCTAATAAGTGAGATAATAAAAAGATTAACATACAGATAGTCAATAACTGTATGACACAAATTGCAATTCACAATAGTCATCTGCAAACAAGATTACCCTCCATATAAACATAGAACTAGCAACCAATGACAAATAAACTATCCTATTAAGTAATACAATATTGGCATATATCTTGGGTGCCACTGTTCTCACATAGCTGCCAAAAAGAAACAATTCACTCTACAGTTAACAGTAAATGATAAAACATGTATTGGCAAGCAAAAACACCATCTTGCAGATCAAAAGACAAACATTATACACAAAAATGCTCCCTCCCTGGAAGGGCATTTGTGATATCATCCACTACTTCCAGTGGAAACCTTGGAAACAGAAAAGAGCACTGAGGTCTCAAAAAGGAGAAGTGAGGCATCAACATACCCATGAAACCAGCAGGGTAAGTCTTATCTGTCCTGACTTTGTTGTCAACAAGAACATGGCGCTGCATCAGGATGGCAATGACCTCACGATACGTAAGAGCATATTTCAGCCTGTTACGCAGAATGAGGATCAAGGGCAAACATTCCCTGGATTTGTGAGGTCCAGAGGATGGCTTAGGCGCCTGCACATCCAGAGATGACATTAGAACGCAGAATGAAAGACATCGAAAAGGCAAAGCAAGGATTCATGTAAAAGAGAAAAGGGGATTCAACAGGTCACTTACAAATGCACCGCCTAGCTTATCGAGCATCCAATGCCTGGGAGCATTGAGCCTCTTTAAATGCTTCTTCAATCCACGTGCCTGCAATGTGCAAGAACAGTACAATTGATGAGGAAAAAGGCTGCGGGGAAAAAAAAAAAAACTTCCTTGGACTGATAACGGGGAACATCGAATTATCATGTTCCCGATGACTTCGCAGCTGAACAAATTCCGCTATCCCAAAAAAACCCACAAACTTGCTGCGCCTTCAGGGCTCAGATCATTTCAAACAAAACTCAAAATCAACTAATTGCTTACTCCTCAGCGCAAACACATCCATTAAAAAAGCTAACTTGACAAAGCCCAACCACGAAAAATTAGAGCAACAATCAATTCACTCCACAATG
Organism: Eucalyptus microcorys; assembly: GCA_014182515.1. Classification (NCBI taxonomy): domain Eukaryota; kingdom Viridiplantae; phylum Streptophyta; class Magnoliopsida; order Myrtales; family Myrtaceae; genus Eucalyptus; species Eucalyptus microcorys. Next base: position 27,449,685 of record CM024572.1, read on the forward strand.
AGGCGGGCGCCAGGCATCAACAAAGTCCTCATCCCGTCCAAACACTCCACCAGACACAGAAACAAAGACGCTGGAGCTCGAGAGCTCATCACCACCCTCACGCAACCCTCCAGTAACCCGCGAGTACTTGGCAACACTACTTCCGCACATCAAAAGGGATGTCGTCAACACACCATGCAAAACCTCCGATCTACAAAGCACTAACGCGGCCAAAAACGCAAACCAAAAGGCTACCCACGCAGAACGAGAAAGAAGATCCGAAGAGATACAGAGAGAGAGCGAGAGAGGAGAGGGTTGCTGACCATTTTGGTTGCTTCAGCTCAGACGAGACGGCGGAAGGAGCTCTTCCCCACCGGTCCTCCTGAAGTAGCACTCGATTTCCGCCGCTTTGAGCAAGCGAGAGAGAGACGGTGGATGGAGGAATGAGAGGGTTCCGTCGAAACCCTAGGGTCCCTTTATTCCATCTCTCGCGCGGTTTTGGGCTTTACGGGCTTCTCCTCTGGAAGCCCGAACAGGCCCACATCGCCTACGGCCGAGCAGAATCGGCCCAAGAACAACCGTTATGGGCCTTGAACCGAGATGGATCCGTGAAAACGTTTCTCTTCTCTAAATCATCTCATACGTGCTTTTTTCTTCGTCTTTTCTTCGAGTCATTTGAAAGGTGAGGTCATTGTTGCCCTCGGCTCTAAGTACATGATCTTTTTTTTTTTTTTAAATAAATAAATTTAGCCGATGTAAAATGTAATATCCGCGAATTCGTGAGCAGTCCTTACTCATGCTCGGCTCATCAAAACGAGTTATATTTCTGCAATTCTTCTTGTTTCTCCGATATTTTGTCCAATTATTGCATTTCTATTGAGCTGTGTATTTTTCCCCCCTCCCTTTTGGGTAGGACTCAATTGGTGATTTTCAACCCCGCAACCAAATCTAAACTAATCTATTATGTAACATAGCATGTCATTTTTTTGGGGGGGTCACAAGATAACACGTCATTGTAAAAGTAACTTTTGAACATTACAAAAGCGTAATGAAAAGATTCTTTCTTTTTCAATTTTTTATTATTTGTTTCTAGGAAAATCTCTTTAAATCTCAATCTAAATATAAAACGTGTAATTCAATTGAGATATTTTATGTATATGATAAAATAGAACATGTATGACAATTATTGCTACAGCACTACAAAAATAGTGTATTTTCGTATAATTTGAATGTGGAAAAGTGGAGAAAGAAAAGTGAGTTTACACTAGTTTTGTAGCTAAGAATGAGTCACTGTATGCAGAGCATCCGTTTCAGGGAAAGAGAATCCTCAAGCTGATGCTGTTGCAACCTCATCACCTTCCATCTGTAAACGTCTACAAGAGAGAGAGAGAGAGAGAGAGAGATGCCTTCGGTTTTGACTTCATTCATTGAGATGACACTTGCGTTCAAGACCCCACTCTGCAAACTATTGCGTTGACCATTCATTCCCAGATTAGCCTGTTGAGTCCAACTTTTAACTGTTTTAGGGCGGTTTGTTTCAGCCCGGTGAAGTTTCAGCGTCGGAACCGAACCTGATCGACCCTGATCTGGTGTCTGTAGGTGTCCATTTGAAATAGAAGTTGGTCCTTTCTGTCGATCTAACTCGATTCAAGTGCAACTCTACGTGTACCGTCGGTCCTACTGCAAATGGGGCATGAACCTCGGTCATGTGCTCGGTGACATCAGATTCTTTGGTCGAGAATTTAGTGAACATGAAGACCGTCGTCACACTTCCGAGCAAGTCACTAAATGTGCTTGTTTAGAGTGACGTGACTGAACGTGTGTCCTGGCGGATTACGCCTATAAATTGGCTGTCATGCGAGTCGCATTTGCGCTCAGACAATCAACAACACAGACGCGAAATGGCTTCTGGTGGCAGGCTATTCCCCTTCGCTCTTGTGACTCTGTTCCTCTGCCTCACCTTCCCATCTCCATCGCTGTCCTCTGATGACGATAAGGTGAAACTGTCCCTCTACTACGAAAGCCTGTGTCCCGGCAGCGCAGATTTCATAGCCAACCACCTCGTGAAGGCCATCGAGAACGGTCTCATAAACATCATCGACCTCAAAATTGTCCCTTGGGGAAATGCTCAAATCGACAATCGCACCGGAGCATTCATATGCCAGGTCTAGTTTCAAAATTTGAAACTCAAATTTTGTTCTTCTTCGTGTCAATAAGTTCTCTCGGCCGGTGATCTGGCCACTACCTGTTTATGAGTCCTCTGAATATTGTTGCAGCATGGTGAAGATGAATGCTACCTCAACACCATTCAAGCTTGTGCCATCGAGGTCTGGTCCGATCTGGTAAGCGTGGCTTCAAACCACTCTGGCCTTTATCTATGTTTTCAATCTATATACACCACGTGCTGAAAGATTTCGCGCTTTTGGTTTGTATTGACTAAATTTGTTCTCTTAATGTATTGTACTCCGGTCCAGAAACCGCATTTCAATTTCATTAGCTGCGTGGAGGGTAAGATCTCCAAGGGCGGGCTGCAATCGGGGAAGGTCTCTGCCGCGTATCAGGAAAAGCCCTCCTCAAATGTTGAAGCCTCAAAAGTGTGGGAGTCTTGTGCTGAAGAGCTAAAATTGGAGGAAGCAGGCATCTACAAGTGCTACACCAGCGGACGTGGAAGAGAGGTAAAGCCGAAATGCCGTAGTCATAAGCCAATGCATGCTCGCAGCATATTCTACCACTGTTTCACGATCGATAGATGAAGAAACTGATGCTTGTTTAAAGGGAATTGCTGCCCTCTCACCAGTCCTCTGTTTTTAAACTGTCTGATGCTTACTTCGGTTTCATGGTGGTTCAAATTTTCCTCATATGCAGCTTGAACTACAGTACAAGACCGAGACCGACCAGCTTATTCCGTCTCACGAGTACACGCCGTGGGTTACCGTGAATGACCAACCGCTCTACTATGTTCGTATCCTAATACCCCTGTCTCTGTCTATGTTTCTCTCTCTGTCTCTCGAGCTTGGATCTGATGCATTGTGGTTTGCAGGAATTCTTGAATTTCATGGACTTCGTGTGCAAGGCTTACAAGGGCAGCCTGGCAAAACCCCCCGCTTGCAACTCGACTCGTTGAGGAGCGATGAAGCAAGAGATACCACAGATCCTTTTAAGCACATATACGATCTCTGTTGATTTAGTGCGGCCCCTGTTTTTGGTCCCTTTAGACCAAATCAGCTAAAAATGGAAGGATTAAACCATGTATGGTTGGTTAACACTTAGTTTGTGATATGTTTCTAAATAAAATTGCATGTTCAGCCAAACGAATCCATTGGCTACTGGTTTATCGAGTTTATGTTGCCGATTATTTTTGTTATAGCATGGTCGTGTCGTGCGGTTCTTGATTTGGGTGTAGTTTGGCTGTCGATTTTATTGTTGCTTGAAATTACTTTCCAAATTGAGATCGCTTGATTTCTAATCACGACTAGATGGAACCGCATCTCGGATCTTATTTTTTATGTACCTCAGTTTGGAAGGTGCAATTAGCCTCATCTAATGGATGAAACATACAATTAGCATCAATGGGATAATATAGGCCAAGATCTTTGGGAGTGATATACGGGCCATGAACGGATATATGTTGCTATTTTTCGTAAAAGTATGTGGAAAAAATTTGGCACTCGTATAATCATAATTGAAAATGTTGTTGTCATGACTTTACGTGGATGGTGCTACATACTAAAAGAGCTTGCAAATTAGAATAGGAGTATTTGGATTGCAATTTACTGTTAAGATATCATATCTAATAATCGCATGCTATCAAAAGAATTTGATATGCATTCACGTGATCATGATATCCTGAAAGCACTTCGAAAATAATAAGTGATGATTAACAGATTACATTATGAACAGGTTAATGAAAAGACATAAACTAATTAAAACATTAACTTGTTTTACACGCATATAATATGCCGTGTGTTCTATATGTATACTATTTGTTTTGTTCTATAAGAACGAGCATTGTTTATATGTTCAATTACCGCACAAAAGTTGGAAGCTTTACTCTGTATTAAAAAAGATCAACAAAGCAGGTCCTAAGTTACACTATATCCATTGATAAAAAAAATACAGTAGAAAAAAAAAAAAATACAAATTATATCCGGGCAAGGATGCAAGGATCATCAAATTGTCCCCATTAAATACTATGGAACCGAATCCTATTAACAATTATTAGACAAAATCGAGATTTCTTTTGACATAGATAATGAGTCATATACACAAATATATGCTCTCGCTCTCCGATGCGATTTAAAACAAGGAGAATACAACTTAGAACCTAGATCCTATACAGGTCTTCCGTAAATAGAGGGACTCCCCCAAGCTGAAAATCTGACCGGAGGCATGCTGGAGTCTCTGCACTCCAACACCATCTCATTCTCGTTCTCTCCAATTGCCACTGAATGACCTCTTCCCACTAATCAATCCCATGGCTTCCATCAAACTTGCTTGGCTTATTCTCCAACCATCTACGCCACAAGACCCCAATGGAACATCCAAACGTTCCCTCGTTTCTTCCTAAGTTAAAAACCAGCCAAGGCAAGAAACAAAGGGCGAGAACAAAAAGAGACTCCACGGCTAGCCCTGCCTCTACCAGCTGCTGGCTTGGGAAATCTGACTCCATTGATTCCAAAATTGCATGGTAATACCTGATGTTCTTATCGAAGAACTCGACGAAATTTCGCGATTTGTGGCTAGTTTCTCCTTGGCCCCAAGTTATTATGCCTCCTATGGTGGGATTTGCTATCACTTCCTTGGCCAATCTCAAGAACTCACCAACTTGCCTGTTGCTTCTCCTCTTTCCCATGTGTGGAAGACCCTTCATTACATTGAAGACCATCCATTGTGATTTCTCACCATTATTATTACCTCCTCTTTGTCTCAGTCTCTTCATCTCACTCACTAACGCATCGATCCTCATCTCTTCCACCACCAACTCTACACCAAGAGCCTTTACTTGCTCTTGAAGCCTACTCTTTGCTTCCTCGAATTCGATCAAGCCTTTCTCATCGTCCCATTTCATCGAAGTTATCCTCAGAGGTACACGTCTCCTCGCCATTGCCATGGACTCGATCAATGCCCACCATTGGAACGCTTCTCCCATGTCAAAGTCTATAACATGCACGGCATCGATGTGTTTGGGCAAGGATTCGAGAATTGTTGAATTTGCCGCAAAATGTGCGAATCTCCCATGCGGGGATATTTCGTATATTGCATATGATGCTGGCTCGAAGTTCTTGAAAGCCTCTTGTTTTATGTAATTAAGGTCTTGTTTTCTGTTGAATATGTAGAAGGCGAGGCGATTCATTGCGTTGCCAAGTGGGTTTGCTCTCTCGCCGATGCATCCTGGGATCACATCAAGGAGCTCGCTCTGCTCGTTTTTCATGGCCTCACCATAAGCCTTAAGGAGATGAGGGAGGCCGAGTTTATAATCGACCTCCATTCCCTCGGATGGCAGGACTAAAGACGCTTGGACTGATGAGACATCATTGCTGATCTCCGAGTATAGGAATGGAGTAGGGCTAGGAGTCCACCCCTTATCGTTGCAGCTCGAGATCGGCTCGAACCCATCGATCTCCATCAGGATAGTTTCAAGAGGGTCCAATTTGCTATTCTTGGAGTGTTGAATCTCACCGAGATTCGGTGAAAACTCGGAGGGCAAATAAGAGGGGGATAGAGACAGAGAGGAGTCCTCAGCATCGGTTAAGGGTGAACGAAATTCATGTCCTCCAACGCAGAATTCCGAATTGGGACAAGGCCCCATAACATGACCAACGGGATTGTTCATGACCTCAAAGATTGGCCACGAAGGAACCCCATGGAATTCTGACAGCATCGTCTTGTTGAAGATACTGTGGATTGTTTTTTTTTTTTTTAAGGTTTTGGGGGAGATTGATCGATGAGACGTCAAAGGTATTTGTACCTGCGATTCATGCAATACAATAATGCAGACGAAGATGATGATAAAAGTAAATAAATATAATAAAGAGTTTTGTTCCAGCAAATTTCCTAGCTGGGGTCTTCTTCCTTTCTTGGCAGATGCTTTGGAGGATGTTACGTTGCGTGAGCGTTCACTACTGTACCACAATAAGCTTAATTGAATGTTACTTAATTTTTTTTTTTTTTTTTCCATCGTGTCTTTTCCAGGTTATTACCTTTCAACTTGTTAAAAATATCCTATAGTTACATTGAGAGAGAGAGAGAGAGAGAGAGGCCACTAACGGCCCATGGGTCATCCATCCGAGAGAGTTGAAGAAGAGGGACCATATTTGGTAGTAAAATCTCTACCGTACATTGAGATCCTCGTCTTCGAGAAATCCATTTTCTACTACGCTGAAAGAACAAGCAGATGGACCACGAAATGAATGTTGGTTTTGCATGGTTAGTATTCTTATGGTCAGAGAGGTTCTACTGGTATATTTAGGAGTTCGGTAGAAATCTATTCACAGGACTCGCGACCAACGCTCTAATTCCTTGGTTCGTCTTGCCTTTTGCTTCGTTTTGAATATGGTTAGCTCTTTAGTCTATCAAATTCGGGATTTATGACATCATTGACTCACGAGGGCTGCATGACTCCCAGTCTCCCACCCTCAGCCAGCGAGGGCATCGCGGCCCTTGCCAATGGCAGTCGGTGAGGGCCCAACCACAATAAAAAAATAAAATAAAAATAATAATAATAAAGTAGGAAAATAGAAAAAAAGGAAAAAAGAAAAAAAAATTAAAAATTAAAAAATTGAAAAAAATTAAAATATTATTAAAAATTATTTACGTCGTCGGTCATGTCACATGAGACACTGATGTCCACGTCCGTGAATTCTAATCAAAATTGGTTAAATGAATTTAATTGGTAAAATTGAAAAATTTATGTTTAATTGATAAAATCTCAATAGATTTTTTAAACAAGTTTTAATTGTTGATCAGTATGACCGTGACTTTTCCAATTGAAGATGGCGATCCCAAGAATTCTTTTTTTAGCAATCACCCTCTCTATGTTCCTCTCTTCCCCCTTTATGGAGATGCCAGCAAATCCTTTTTTATATTTTGCCCAAGAAATTCCCATGAACGAATGCAGATTTAGTGGAGCAAATCAAATAACATTAATTTTGTTTCTGAAGATTGTCTTTTCTCTCTCAAATTCTTTTCTTTCTATTTCTCTGTCTTTTCGGCTCTTCCCATGCATGAGAATCCCCACCTTTCTTTTATGGCTCATAATATTGTGCTTTCAATTCCCACAAATCCTAATTTGGATCAAATGAGATACAACTTTAAGAAATAAGGATCCCTTTGCGTCTTGAATCCATATTGACCGGAATTTTCAGGAAAACTGTTTTCTTGCTTTCCAAATTTGATTGAATAATGTAATCTTTCTTAGTTTAGCACTCCCTATGTGCGCCTACATGTTAGCTTCGACCACTATAATGGATTGACAGGCTTGGCCAAAGCATCACAATTTTGTGGGCCTAGTCCAGATAATTCAAATAAACTTAGAATTTCCCTGCACCAATCCAATTAGAATGTAATTATATATGTTCATTATTATTAATGTTATTAAATGACAAATACTCCTATCTGCAATTTAATAACACTTTTGGTTAGCAGTCGAGACCAACTCTGAGTTATCTATGTAATGAATGCTTGGATGGGTTGTCAAAATTTAGATTTCAACACATTTGATGCTAGTTTCAACTTCTTAAAGGCCTATTGGGACCTATTTGGGAAATTCATTTGGTAACATCAACTATTTTTTTTTTTTCAGGAATAGAATAGTGGCCAGGTTATGTTTAAAACAAAAATAATAAGTAAAAAAATTTACTCCTTTGTTCTCGAGAATAGAGATGAAAAAAGATTTTTTTGACTGGAATTTGTTCCCGATAATAGAAATATTACTAAACACATCATTGGTTTATGTACGAAGGTTCTGTTATCTATTGAACATGTGAAAGGCAAGGCGATCCATCAAGTTGCCGTGCAGGTTCGTTCTCTTGCCAATGCATCGTGAGATCACATCTAGCAGCTCGCTCTGCTCGTTTTCCATGGCCTCTCCATATGCCTTAAGGAGATGGGGGAGGCCGAGTTTGTTGTCAACATCATTAGTGATGTCCGAGTTATGATAGCATCATATTGTTGAGGATATTGTTCATTATTTTCCGAATGTTTCGGGGAAAGTTTGATCAATGAGACGTCATGGGTGGTTTATATATACTATATCACATATAGATGAGGATTAAATTGATTAAATTATTTAAATAAATTTTAGAGTTTTATTCCAACAATTGTCCTTGCTGGGTCTTCTTCCTTTCTTGGCAGATATTGTGGAGGTTGTTACGTTGCGTGAGCGTTCACTACGATAACACAACAAGATTAATTAATTGTTACTTAATTGTTAAGGGCCATTATTGTGTCTTTTCTTGCTATTTACCTTTGAATCGGTCAGAAATATCCTCAAACTGAATTAGAAAAAGAGAGGAATGCGATGGACGTCAACGTCAAATTGCAGACATTCAATTCAGAGAGGAATGCGATGGACGTCAACGTCAAATTGCAGACATTCGAGGTCTCTCATTGTATTAGGGCCAAAGGTGATCTTTTATTATATTCTTGAAAGAGGAGAAAGAGGGTTGGAGTGGGAGCCTCTTCTGCTGTAAAACCTCTGCGTGAAATAGAGATTCTCGTCTTCTAGAAACATATATTCTGAGAGAATATGTTAAAAAAGTTATAAATTTTTTGTATTTGCGTCGATTTAATCATAAATATTTTTTGCCAATTTAATCATAAATCTTTTTATTTAGAGTTGATTCAGTCATTCATTATTAATTTTGGTCGAATTTTGTTGATTGGGCGCCGGCTAACTGACATGGCCCAATCGATGCGATATGGATAATTTTCAATAATATTTTAATATTTTTGAATTTTTAAAATTTTTCTTCTTTTTCTTCTTTTTCTCCTCTCTTATTTCCTTTTGCCGACGAGGTTGAGGTCGACCTCGCCGTCCACCTTGCCAATGGCCGCAAGCGCAAGGCCGCCTAGGTTGGCCTCGTGCCGAGCTAGTGAGGGTCGAGCCTTGCGGCTTGATGCGAGGCTGCCCTTGAGGCTCGGACGGCCTCGGGCTAGTGGCGCAAGGCTTGATTTCGCTAGATCCAGGTGAGGGCAAGCCTCCCTAGCTCGGCACAAGGCCACCCTTGCAGCTTGAGCGGCCTCGAGTAGGCTTTGTAGCTAAGTTCCCTCGAGGTCGACCTCAACCTCGCCGGCCAGAGGAAGGGGGGAGAAGAAAAAAAAAAAAAAAAAAAAAAAAAAAATAAAAAAATTAAAATATTATTAAAAGTTGTCAATGTCAAAGCCAATTAAGCCACGTCAGTTGATAGGCATCTAATCTACAAAATCCGGCCAAAATTAGTTAGAAAGGACTGAACTGACATAAAATTAAAATGTTTAGGACTAATTTGACATAAAAAAAGGTTTATGATTTTTTTAACACTTCTCTCCATATATTCTAGTACACCGAAAGGACAAGCAGATGTGGCCACAAAATGAATATTAGTTTTGCATGGCTAACAATCTTAAGGTCGGACAGGTTCTTCCAGTGTATCTGGGAATGTTTGCAAGACTGATTTGAAATGGATGAATTCTAACCAAAACGGGAACTCGATAAGCCTAAAAGTCGGGTTTGGTATGGCAGTTTCAAACCCAATCAAATAAGCATATCGGTCTTTGATCCCTGTTCAAACCTGCTTAAATCATTACTACTCTTCTTCCACATTAAATTTCGAATAGAACTATTCTAGCACACAAAATATGTGAAAATCATCTCAAGCCATGTCATGATGGCTATCGTAATGTTTGTATGTTTTAGATTCAATAAAACGATGGATATAACCTGATTTATTTTGAAGAAATTAGGGTCTTTGATAAGATGACTACACAGTGATGATTTGCCCTTCATGGTGATACCTGCTTATTAGGTTGTAAAATATGGAATTGTCTCGCTTCCAAAGACTCATCTACTGTCTCCGCCCAATTAACAGTCGAATTTGCAACACATATCTACCGAACATCCCACCAAACTCTCTCTCACACACACACACACACCATTAATTGCCACCTCCAGCTCCAAGCCCGTGATGCCGTGATCTTGGATCGAGCACGAGAGGTTTTCTATCATGGGAGGGAATCATATAAACAATTATTAGACTGAATTTAGATTTCCTTTCACAAATAAAACGAATCATATACACAAATATATACTCTTACTCTTGGATGCGTTCTTAAAGAAAAATAATGTAATTGGAACCTATAATCCTATACAATTGCTTTAAACATAGAGGGATTCCCCCAGACTGAAAATTTGACCAGAGGCATGTGGGAATCTTTCCATTCCAACACAATCTCGTTCTCATTCTCTCCAATTGCCACTGAATATGACTTCTTCCCACTGATCAGCCTCATGGCTTCCATCAAACTTGCTTGGCTTATTCTCCAACCATCCACGTAAGAAGACCCCAGTGGAACATCCAAACGTTCCCTCATTTCTTCCCAAGTTTGGAACCAGTCAAGGCAAGAAACAAAGGGCGAGACAAAAAGAGACTCCAGAGCTAGCCTTGCCTCCACAAGCTGCTGGCTTGGGAAATCTGATTCAGTTGATTCCAAAATTGCATGGTAATACCTGATGTTCTGTTCAAAGAACTCGCCGAAACCCGAGCAATTTCGGGATTCGCAGCTAGTTTCTCCTCGGCCCGAAGTTATTATGCCTCCGATAGCGGGATGTGCAATGACTTCTTTGGCCAATCTCAAGAACTCACCAACTAGCCTCTCGCTTCTCCTCCTTCCCGTGTGTGGAAGACCCTTCATTACATTGAAGACCATCCATTGTGATCTCATATCATTATTATTACCTCTTCTTTGGCTTAGTCTCTTCATCTCACTCGCTAACGCATCAATCCTCGACTCTTCCACCACCAACTCCACACCAACAGCCTTTGCTTGCTCTTGAAGCCTCCTCTTCGCCTCTTCGAATTCGATCAAACCTTTCTCGTCATCCCATTTCATTGAAGTTATCCTGAGAGCTACACGTCTCCTCACCATTGCCATGGACTCAATCAACGCCCACCATTGGAATGCTTCTCCCATGTCGAAGTCTATAACATGCACGGCCTTGATGTGTTTGGGCAAGGATTCAACAATAACTGAATTAGCTGCAAAATGGGCGAATCTTCCGTGGGGCAATATTTGGTATATTGCATATGATGCTGGCTTAAAGTTCTTGAAAGCCTCTTGTTTTATGTAATTAAGGCCTTGTTTCCTGTCGAACATGTAGAAGGCGAGGCGATCCATCACGTTGCCAAGTGGGTTTGCGCTCTCATCGATGCATCCTGAGATCACATCGAGGAGGTCGCTCTGCTCGTTTTCCATGGCCTCGCCATATGCCTTAAGAAGATGAGGGAGGCTGAGTTTATTATCGACCTCCATTCCCTCGAATGGCAGGACTAAAGACGCTTGGACTGATGAGACATCATTGCTGATCTCCGGGTATAGGGATGGAGTAGGGCTAGGAGTCCTCCCCTTATCATTGCAGCTTGAGATCAGCTCGAACCCATCAATCTCCATCAGGAAAGTTTCAATGGGGTCCAATTCGCTATTCTTGGAGTTATGAATCTCCACGAGATTCGGCGCATACTCAGAGGGCAAATAAGAGGGGGATAGATACAGAGAGGAGCCCTCTGTTTCTGTGAAGGGAGAACAAAATTCATGTTCTCCAACGCAGAATTCTGGATTGGGACAAGGCCCCATAACATGGCCAACTGGATCGTTCATGACCTCAAAGATTGGCCATGAAGGAACCCTGTGGAATTCTGACGGCATCATCTTGTTGAAGATTCTGTGGATTGTTTTTTTTGAAGGATTTGGGGGGGAGTTTGATCGACGAGAAGTCGAGGGTATTTATAACTGCGGTTCATGCAATACAATAATAGAGATAAAGATGAGGAAGAGTTTCGTTCCAGCAAGTTTCCCGGCCGAGGTCTTCTTCCTTTCTTGGAAGATTCTTGGAAGTTGTTACGTTGCGTGATCGTTCTCCACAATACCACAATATGTTTAATTGATTACCACTTAATTTTTTTTGGGTCGAAATTATTATGTATTATTTATTAATTAATTGTTAAGGGTTATAGTTTTCCATGTCTTTTCAATTTAATTATCTTTTAATTGGTAATTACAACCATCCGTGCGTCTCTTTCGAGTCATAGATAATCTTTTATTGTAGGGTCAATGTCATGAAAATCTCAAGCTAGTATATATGTGATGAATTTATCCAAAACAAATTTTTTGATTACCAAAAATCGCACATTGTTACATTTCTGACAAATTTAGCCTTCGTTAAATTCTAATACGAAATCACGAACTGGTACTTTTGTGAAAAATTAAGGATAAAATCATATTTTGGTACACCCATAAATTGTCATGTGTTATTCAACTTAACAATTTGACAATAAAATTTAATAAAATTTAACGGATGATAAATTTGTCACAAATATACCAGTTTAGAGTTTAATTTGAGATAAATTTGTTATAAATATATCAATTTAGGGTTTTTCGTTATATTAATCCTTTATTGTATTATTCAAAGGGTAGAGAGAGAGAGAGAGAGTTGAAGAGGGACCCTCTTTGTAGCAAAACCTCTATGTGCATACATAGAGATTCTCGTCTTCGTGAAATCCATATTCTACTACGCTGAAAGGACAAGCAGATGTGGCCACAAAGTAAATATTAGTTTTGCATGGCTAATATATCTTACGGTCAGAGAGGTTCTGACAGCATATGTAGGAGTATCGTCCCCCGCGAAGCTGGGACGTCAGTGTCACAGACTAAAAAATGGATGATTTGTGTCCAAAGCATTAACTGGATTAGCCTAATTAAATTTCAAAGGCGGGTTTCTTAATGGCAGTTCCAAACCCAACTCAAATAAGTATATGCGATTTTGATCCCTGTCCAGATACATTGAAATATAACTTTTCTTCCACAATAATTTTTGCATAGAAGTACTCTTAGTACACAAAATAAGTGAAAATCATTTCGAGCCCTATTACGACCACAATCATAATGTTTTCTACGTTTTAGATTCAACAAAAGGAGAGCCGGGTTTATTATAAAGGAATTAGGGTCTTTGATTAGATGACATCATGGATTCGAGACTGATAATACCTGCTTATAAAGATGAAAAATATAGAATGATCGGATTTGCACCTCATATCTGCCAAACATCCCACCGGAAAATATCCCTCCCCGCCATCACATGCACCCTCCGCTTTTGACCACCGTCTACCGCTTCTCCAGCATAACATATGAAGCCCACGACAAGACACATTATAGTTTCAAAATAGATTAGCCAAAAGCAAATAAGAGAGTTAGGTAGATATCCTCATACTATAATACCAACGGAATGTTTAAGAAAATGAAGAACAGATTTTGCCTAAAGGGATGCTCAAGTGGTAAGCTTGTTTATCCTCCTCGTTTAGCTCTAGTTCAAATCACCACACTTTTAAATTCTCTTGAGATTACCCCGGAAGCAGAAAAGTGTGCATTTTCGATAATTACCTCATATGCATGGAACGGGAGGACTATCGTATCGGTGGAGATTAATCAGGTGCTAAAAAGGTCCCAGCTATCCCAATATAAATATAACAAAAGAAGAATGAAGTGTAACTTTTTCCTAAGTCAAATGCACGAAGACTCAAATATTTAAATGCGTGAAAGACTATTATTAAATTAGCCTGGAGAATCTTGATTTGGAACTTCTTGGTGATTAGAGAGAATGGGACTCATTTGATAGAGATATTTTTGCGTGACCATGCATATGCATGAAACTTTGCGAGTTTGAAGCAAATACGTCTCCTTTTCTAACTCATGCATTAGGCTTCTCCTGTTGTCGTGAGTGGTGGCGAAGAACATTTTCATGCCGCGCGATCGGCTGATGCCAATGGCTGCTGCTCACTAGATGACTTACCACGTTTGGCGGCTCCGGTGTTTTTCCTTTTTGTTTTGGAGGCCACAAAATGGGATCTTTTATGTCTTCCGATAATCATATCCTCCTTGCCCTATTGCTTTAGCTTCGATCTTTGGGACTCTGCCTGTCATTTTCATCTCGAAAGATAAATATAAAATATCAATTATTTCATGAAGCATTTGTTGTCTTTTGAAGGCATGATTCCAACTGTGACGACCTAGACCTAGGGCAGTACGGAGGGACGGACTAAGATCGCCTCGGCAGTACGTGGGCGAGGCTAAGGGCACTTCTCTTGTTCCACATCACTTAGGGGGGAGTCCTGGGAGCTTTTATAAGGCTTGGGTCCCTTTAATTGTGTGACGCGTTTTAAAACCGTGAGAACTTAGTATCCAAAGCGGACAATATTACACAGTGAGAACCGGGTCCTTACAAATGGTATTAGAGCCGACTCTTGCAGCGTGTGGGGTCACAGCGAGGGCGCTGTGCCTTAAGCGGGGGAGAATGTGATGACCCAGACTCGGGACAGTACGGATGGATGGACTAAGATCGCCTCGGCAATACGCGAGCAAGGCTAAGGGCATTTCTCTTGTCCCACATCGCTTAGGGGGGAGTCCTGGGAGCCTTTATAAGGCTTGGGTTCTTTTAATTGTGTGACGCGTTTTAAAACTGTGAGGACTTAGTATATTACACAGTGGGACCCGGGTCCTTATACCAATTGGATTAGTCCATTAATTAATTCCATTTATAGCATTATTTTACTAACATATCCACATATGACTCAATTTACTGGCGATACATTAAATAAGAATTATCTCATTGACATGTCCACCTATGAATGCCTCTAGGTGGATTTTGCAGGTGAAATAAATTAATGGACTACAGCTTAATTCACGCAACGTATCCAAAGGATTAGAACCTTTGCAGTAAAATGACCAAAATGCCCTTGAATTTTAAGAGAAATAGCTTAAAAACCCAACAAAAAATAAAATAAAATTCATCTTTGCCTCCCTTTCCACACAACCACCGCAAACCAAATATAGGGCTATCAAATTTGGAAGATTTAGAATCTTATCTTTAGAAATTAGAAGATTTATAATCTTATTTTTAGAAATTTGAAAGTTTTCAATTTTATGTATTTCTTTTTTTACAAGTAAATCTTTTATAATGTATTTTTGGATATATAAATACCCACCTACATTTAATGGAAACACAACAACAATTTCTATTTCAACATGGTATTACAACCATCTAAGGGCTTTCTTCTTCTATTTTTTCCCTTCCAAGAGTGGTTGGTATGGCTCTAGATCTTGCCACCGCCACCTTCATAACTCCCATTACAAAGCCCTCTTTTACACTTCCTCCATTTGGATCTGCTCACCACTTCCTTTCTCTATGTCTCATAACATCCAATTATTTGTTATGGAAAGCATAGGTTATCCCATTTCTCAAGGGACAAAACCTCTATGGTTATGTCGATGGAACCACAACTTGTCCCTCCGATGCAACCCCAGCAGCTCTCTGGCAACAACAAGATGCTTCCACCATGAGTCTTCTAATTGTGTTCCTCTCAGAATCGATTTTACCTATGTTTGTTGGTAGACAAACTAATAAAGCCATATGGGATGCTCTCAATGCATCTTTTGGCTCAGTTTTCACTATGCATATGCTCTCTTTTCATCTTAGTCTTCAATGTTTGCAATAGAAACATTACAAATTAGTTATTGATTTCCTCTAACATGCTAAATCCATTGCTGATGAGATGGGTGAAGTAAAGTCAGATGTTTACTCTATTTTTCTTACTTTCCAAACTCTTGTCGAATGTTACTTTTCACGAAAAATAAAGGCTGTTCTAGGGTGGGGAATTTTGTGCCCTCCCCCCTTTTTTTCTCAAAAATTGGTATTGCTCAACATGTTCATTTCGATGAAATGTATTTTCTCTTCTCGGTCCATCACCTCATTCATCACTTCCTATGCCTATCCTAGTATCGTGGGCTTTGCCTCCTATTGGCGTTCCTCCTCCTACCAACACAATGAGATCACAGACTCCTCTACCAACTCTCCCAACTTCGTCTACTATCAATTCACCCATCTCCCCCACCCTAAGAGCTAGGCCCCTCCATGACGTTTATCATTCCTTCTCATCATCCTCTCCACCACCACTATTGTTGCCCCCATCTAGGCCAACATGCACCCACATCACAAAACTTTACTCTTGTCCTCCTCAAATTAATACAACCACCGCCCCCTCACTGAACCAACCTCATTCACCCAAGCCAACAAAATTCCTAAGTGGCATGCAGTTATGACTGATGAATTTAATGGCTTCTTAAAAAGGGCACACATGATCTTTGGTCCCTCGCAATTCCTCCATGAACTTTGTTGGGTATAAGCGGGTTTACAGAGTTAAGCGCAAAGTGGATGGTAGTCTTGAGCACTATAAATCTCGCTTGGTCACTAAAGGTTTTCATCAGCAACGAGGCTGGGATTATACATAAACTTTTAGTCCAATTGTAAAAATTACCACCACTCGCTTCGTATTATCTCTTGTAGTCTCTTAAGGGTGGCAAGTGCAATAATTAGATGTGGAAAATGCTTTTCTACATGGGTTTCTTTCTGAAGAGGTGTACACGGAGTAGTCCCTTGGATTTGCAGACCCAACTCGTCGTGATTATGTTTGCAAGTTGCACTGTTCTCAATATGGCCTCAAGCAAGCTTTGAGAGCCTGGTTTCAACAACTTTCATAGTTTTTGCTTTACTTGGGAATCTCGGCATTACAAACAGATCCCTCATTGTTTATCTATCGAAGAGGCACTAATATCATTTATTTTTTGATTTATGTTGATGACATTCTAGTTACAGATAATGTATCTTCTACTATTAGTGCAATTTTACAGAAATTATCTGCAGATTTCTCAATTAAGGATCTTAGTTCACTCCACTTCTTCCTTGGGATAGAGATTGTCTCTCACTCTAACAAGTTACTTCTCTCTCAAGAACGTTATATTGATGATCTTCTTCACTGGCTTTAGATGTCTAAGTTCAAGCCTATCCAAAATCCTATGGCCATGACTACCAAACCATTTAAGAAAGAGGGTGTTCTAATATCCGATTCTACATTGTATGGGTCTATAGTTGGTGCCCTACAATATGTGATATTGACACAACCAGATTTCTCCTTTTCTATTAACAAAGCTTGTCAATTCATGCATGCATCGACTGAAGACCACTGGCAAATGGTGAAACATATCTTGCGCTATCTCAACCATACGAGGTCATTTGGTTTGCTTCTTTCTCAATCTAATGATACTTGCTTACAAGCCTTTTTTGATGCAAATTGGGCTGGTAGCTCTAATGACAGGAAGTCAACCGGCAGGTATGCTATTTTTCTTGGTCTTAACTTGATCTCTTGGAGTTCCAAAAACAATGAATTGTAGCCTACTCTTCCATAGAGTCTAAGTATAAAGCTCTTGCCGATGCTGTAGCTAAACTCATTTGGCTCGAGGTACTCTTTCAAGAGCTTGGATTCCCTCTTCAAGGTCGTCCCATCCTTTGGTGAGATAATATTGGCGCCACTTATCTGTCTACAAATTTGGTTTTCCATGCTCGTACCAAACATATTGAAATATTTGTTCATGATTATGTCGCCAATGATAGCTCAGTGTGCAGTTTATCTCCATAGCTAACCAACTCACTGATGCTCTCACCAAAGCTCTTCCTAAAGCACGTTTTGCATTTTTACGAGATAAGTTGAAGATTCACCGTCTCAACTCTTCCACTTGAAGGAGTGTATCAACCAAATATGGGGCTATCAAATTTGGAAGATTTAGAATCTTATCTTTAGAAGTTGGAAGATTTAGAATCTTATCTTTAGAAGTCTGAAAGTTTCCAATTTTATGTATTTCTTTTCTTGCAAGTAAATCTTCTATAATATACTCTTGGATGTATAAATACCCACCAACGTTTAATAGAAACATAACAACAATTTCTGTTTCAACAGCCACCACACCCCATTGCGCCTGACATTGAGTCACGATTGCACTTGCCCCCCATGCGAACCATTGCCTGGTCGATCATTCTCGGTCTCTCTCCCCCTTCCCTCGGCTAGCCAGGTTTGAAGGTTGACAGCTCGCTCGCTGGGCGGCGGCGGCGGCAAGAGAGGTCAAGATCATTGTGCAAAATGGTGATGCCAACCTCATGCAACCCCACGCTAGGGCATCCTTAAATTAGAGGTCACGACCTCCCCTGTGACCTGATTTGGCTGCACACACTTGTGTGTGCCGCAAAGATCCAAGGAATCTGGATAAACATGCAAAATATGAGCTTTTTTTCAAATGTTCGATTGTTTCTCAAGTACAGTACCACAAATTTCAATAAAATTACGGCTTTATAGAAGACCGATCCCCATTTTCTTCTACAATACCCTAGAAGCACCCATGAAGAAGCAATCATTAACTTAATTGTGTTGATACCTAAATTTTGATTAGGTTATTAATTAGGCCTTAATCTCTTTTATTTTTCCTTTTTTTTTTTTCGGATAATAAATAATAAATAATAAAAATAACAAAAAATTCAATAAAAACAAACAAAAGAAAACAAAAAATTGGCAGCCCCCCTCCTTTTTCTCTCCCCCGCGCAGCCCAGGCCCAACCTTTTTTTTCCCAAATTCGGCCCGGCCTCTTTCTTCCTTCTTCTTCCTTCTTCTTCCTTCTTATTCTTCCTCGCTCCTTCCTTCTCCGCCTTTGTGGGCCACACGCAGCGACGACGACGCGCTCGAAGACAACCTATGGCCGAGGAGGATAGGTTGACGTCGGCCGGAAGAGACAGATCTCAAGCGCCATTATTGGCTTCCCTCAATGCCGAGCACGCTTTGTTGGAGGAGCTCGGATGGGATGCCAGTTCAGCCGCGGGGGTCCGGTTGGCGTGCGAGGGCCGACGGCTGAACCTTTATCGACCGGTCTCTTCCTCGCCTATAAATAGGAGGCCACAAACTCTGTCGAAGAATACACAGAAGCGGCGAAGGATCGAGGGCTGCAGATCTTCGAAACCTCCCATTGAGAGACTTTAGAAGGGGGGCCGAGGATGAGCAGGCCGAGATCCGAGGAGAAGACGGAGGAGAAAGGTCAGATCCGAAGGAGAGGGTCGGGCTGAGAAGCGAAGAAGGTCAGGTCTGAGTGTGAGGGGGTTGCTGGAGAGAAGAGAAACCAGAGAGAGCCGTTGCGAGCCATGCTTGACGCCAAGGCCACGCCAGATCTGAGAGCTGAGGGGTCGCCATCGCTGCTGCTCGCCTCGTCACCACCGCAGCCACCGTGCCGTGCCCTCATTGCGAACAGGTAACAGCTGTGCTGGCCCACGTCGCCATTGTCGCTCTGCCTTCCTCCCGAGAACCCAAGTGAGCCACCCGTCGTCGTCGCCGCTTATTGAGAATCCAGTAGCCGCCTGTTGTCTTCACCGAAACCCTAGCTACCACTCGCCATGTTGCCATCATCGAGTCACCGCCCGGTGACGTCGGACGCTTATCAGCTTCCCCCTCTTGGCGCCGTGAATCGTCGAGCCCTAGGGTTCCCGCGAAGCCGGGTTGTTGGGTTGGGTAGGGTTTCGCCAGGACCGGGTTGTCGGGTCGGGCTGAGTTATTTTCAAACAGCGGGCTGTTGGGCCGCGATTAAAAGAAAAAGAAAAAAATGAGTCGGGCCTACGTTGCAGGCCCATCCGCATTCTGGGCGGATGACCTAGGTCAAACCCAACCTTGGATCCGACCCGGGTCGTTAAATATATTATATTATATTAATATAATAATATTTTAATAAGAAAAAAAAATAATTTATTTTCCAAAAAATCAAAAATATCATATTTTTTTTCCAAAAAGGCAAAAAAAAAATCAGAAAAAGCCAAAAAAGACTTATATTTTCCAAAAAGATCAAAAATCCAAAAATTGCTTTTTATGTTCAAAAAATGAGAAAAATACCCAAAAAAATGTTTTTCCTCCACAAATGCATGGAAAATCCCTCAAACATCCAAAAAAACCTTAAGGTTTAAACAAGATTAGATACCGAAAGGGAATTAGTGATTAACTAGTGTAATCAAGTCACCGATCCTAATTTCTCTGGTTGCGCAGGAATGAGTATTTCTCCCGATATTTCGCTTGGGTTACTAATTGACCCACTCCAAACCGATTAGTGGTGACTCCTTTTTAAATTAACTTATAGGTTAAAAACTTGGACCATTATGTCGTGAATTGGTGGACTTGGGAGAGTCCGGACTAAAAGAGACCTAGCCGAATCATTAGCCTCCGCAAGGCGCCCGCCCCAATCGGGCGCCGAGAAAAAGAGAGGTCGTAACAGCTTGGTGACTCCGCTTGGGATATTTGAGGACTTAGGCCATTTTATCTTTGTTTAAATACTTTGCTGACTTGGGTTTTTTTGTGCAGGTTAGTATCTTAGAATTTCTTTTTAAAAAAAAAGTGTCTTGTGATTATAAACTGTTGTGCATGCTTTATTGTTTTAACACTACACATGGCACACACAACCCGGCCGCCGGACCTGGGCCGCCATAGGATATCTAGGATGGTGTTAAGAAAGATATGGCCTCGAACGCGAGACTGCAATGTAGAAGTTGCATTTCTTTTTCTCGAATTTCTTTAAGCCGAGATTAAGAGGGTATGCTGCTAACGCGAGACTGCGACAGACGGATACCTTTTTAATTTTAACAAACTTTCTTAGTTAGAAATCGAGCTGCACGTCCCATGCGCATGTCTTCGTGCTTGCCTTTTTTCTTTAAAAGCAAAGTAATTTATTTACTCAGTCTTTTTTATTGGCCCATGGCAATTTATGGTAGGTTTTTCAGTCCCAGTTTATATGCGATGGGAGGAGACGATATCCAGTTTATTCCCACCCCCAAAGTAGAACTCTTCAGATGGTGGGGACAATTGGACCAGTTTGCCCAAGAGCACGTGAAAGCCAAAGTCGGTCACCTCCTATCATTGTTCCAAATCTCTATTCATCCTGAAGTCCTATAGGCTATGGCACATTTCTGGTGCCCAAGGACATCCACTTTTATGTTCGATGGGTTCGAGCTAACCCCAACTCTGGAGGAATACAACATCATCACTGGAAAGTCTCTTGAGAATCGGCTTGTTAGGCTACCAACAGGCATTGACTCGTTGCGTGGGTTAGCACGACTTTTAAGAACTGAAGTCCATATTGTGAGGCAAACTCTTGAAAACAACCATAATACCTGTCCACTAGCATTTTTGATTGCCTGTTTTGAAAATCAACCCATGGCCCAAAAAAATGATATATTTCTTCTAGCCTTTTTCGAGTTCATCATTTTTCCCCATCAAAGAAACGCCATAAGTCCCTCAATGGCATGGTTAGTTGATCAAGTCTCAAGAGGGAAAAATTGCATCAACATGATTTTAGATGAAACATTCTTATCTCTTAATCGTTTTAAAGAAAACGCGGAAAAAATCATGCGAGTCTCCTCAGAAATTTTGCAAGTTTGGTTCTTTCCTCACCTAAGCGAATTTCGATGCCTCATGCAATCGTCTGAAACAAATGATTTCAAAAATCCATTACAGAAATTTGTGATCCTAGGGCCATATATTCCCAACCAAATCTGTTTTAACTGGATAAATTTCTTAAGAGACCTCGCTCCTGAGGCATTCCAATGGTGTGCTGGTTGGTTTCATGAAAAGAGAGCTCGCTTTGCCTACAGACGTAGCCATCCAATTCTATTGCTCGGTCTCACCGGCGGCACCCCTTATTACCCATATAGGTGGCCCGATAGTATGGAGCCCTTCAGGAGATCTCGCCGCTTTTCAGGAGGAAAATACATCCACTCCGTTTTACCCATCAAAGCCGTGACTACGCATTCGAGATTGCCATTATCAAGGAAACTTGGAGCAAGTGCCATCGCAAAAGAATTGTGGTTCCTGAAAGGCTTGAGGGATAGGAAAAAGCCCACCATGCCTCTGAGTCTTACATTCATAACCATCGTATCCCAACAAAATGGAAGCCATCGGTCCCTTACTCAATCAGCGAGAGCAATTAGCGCGAGCAAGCATAACTTATGCAAAGGATATGGGAATAGGTCGGATACTCGTCTCTGAGCTAGTCCAAGAAAGCAAATACCTTTGCAAGAACAAGGCTCACTGTCTCATATAAAATAGCAGTCATGTGCCCCTTAGTGTTTATTTTGTAAAAGTTTTGTCCCATTGTTTAGGGACTTTTATTTAATATATAGTATTTTCTTCTGTCATTTTCGAGTTTTAGATGTCAGAAGTTGATGGTTTATAAAATCCTCTTTTGATAAATAAAAAATAGATAGACCGTTGCTATGGGTCAATCTTTGTCTACTCTTGTGCTCATTCATTGTTTTCACAACGACAGGTAATTATGAATCGCCAGCTATCATCCACCTGTGAATGGTCCCAAGTGATAGGGCTCGATCAGAATGATGTACAAAATCGCCTCGCCAACATTGAAGATGGCGTAGGACAGATGTCCATTGTCCTTCGACAACTCTCGAGGCAAATGGAATCCACTCAAGCCGAGCCCAACTCCGTAGCTGCTTTAAACATCATCATGACACCCGCGAATTTGCCAAAGGATAACCAACAAGATAGACAACTTGAAAAGATCATGAAAAAGCTAAGCTAGCTGCAAGGGCAAGATCCCATAGACTTGTTTGATTATGCTTGCATTAAGATCCCTGAAGAGCTCAAAGCACCTAAATGCGAAAGGTATGCTGATACCTCTCGCCCAGAGACCTACTTGCAGGTCTACTTGGTCCGAAGGATGATCCAATCGTACCAATCAAACCTAACTGCCCCACCTTGTGGTGGTACATTGTCAGGAAGATTAGTCTCCTTAAGACCTAGAGGGAACTAACTCATGCTTTCCACCAAAAATATAATGTTGACATTAGCCCTGATATCGCCCTGCCCTATGAAGAACCGATGGTCGTGGAGCACGAGGAGCCAATAGTTGCAGAGACAGGAGAAGAAATGTCAATGAAGCCTTGCATGATAAATTGGCGACTGAGCAACATTCTATTGCTGAAAAGTTTCCCACTGGGAAAGGCAAGGAGCTTGTGTACGAGATCAAAGACACAGAGCATGTTCAAGACCGGGGCACGATAGGACAACTCCCCAAGCTTACTACAAGAGCTAGAGTCCAAAGAATACTGACCCCTATCAACCTAGAGAGTGAAGCAAAGAGTGAAGCTCCACTATCTCTCACTCCCCTTGACAAAGTCCAACTGGCGAAACGAAGGGCCTTACTCAAAAGGTATGGACTAGGAGCCAAGAAAAGAAAGCCTAAACAATTCAATTCAACATCTGCCATTGAGTATATGCAAAATCTGATAGCCAATGAGCCACCGTGCCAAAGCTTTGAGCATCCCCTAGAGTCCAACCCTGAAGACTACCAGTCCCTAGGATACAATCTCAAGGACTACCAGTGTTATATAGATGAAATCAACCATTCATCGTATAACTGCTTCCTACCCACACACAGGGTCGAAAGCCTGTTAGAAGAGGGAACATTCGTTCTTGTTCGCTATGATCCCAATGAACTACTAAGCTTGTCACCTGACCATGAGGATAGCTTAAATGCCTCATCCTCGTTTGGTGATTTTGACCCGGAAGAAAGCAATGGGATAATCTCAATAGAGTCCAGCTTCCCTGAAATAGAAAAATTCACCACTACGATGAATATGCAATGGAAAAGCCAATGGCTTAACCAAGACATATCAGGCCCGTCTTGCCCTCATAGAATCATGACCCCCAGAGAAATGTGGATACCTAATCTCCGCAAGTACAACAGCACGACTTGCCCCGTGGCTCATTTGCAATACCTCAACGCTGAAATGAGTCGGTACTATAGCCCAATGTCATTCACAACTCAAGCGTTCCAAGAAACTCTTACGGGGTCTGCATTGCAATGGTTCATCATAGCAAATATTTACCTCATAAATGATTGAAATGAGCTGTCTTCCACATTGTTGCATCAGTACCAAAACCAGATTGGAACTGAACTGCCTTGTGAGAGCTTGGTTCATTTCAGAAGAAGATCAACGGAGGATTTTCGAGCATATGCAAGGAGGTGGAAGGCTTTTATGATGCAAACCTACCCTCAACTGGCCGAAGAGGAATTGATAAAGCAGTTCATAGAAGCTTTACCCATCAAGCATCACCGTTGGCTACATGGGTTACATTTTCGTAGCTTCAACGAAGTAGTCCTCGCATGCGAATACTTCGAGTCTACTGGAGGCGAGGAACTCAAAGGCGCTTGATTTCAGAACCAGCACTATCAAAGTGCTATTTTTCATAGGAGTTTTCATGGGTGTTGCTTGTTTTTATAATTTCATGTTTCTTATCCTGTCTAGTGTGCTACTGTTGCATTTTCCATTCTAGTAATCTAATGTACAATTCTAATATTTTGTTTTGAAAAGCATGAGACGATATTCCAAACCAGCCCGATGATGCTATCCAACCATGAAAAGAAAATATCATCCAAGAAGAATACTGAGGGCTGGGCTTCCTTATGCTTTCTTCCCCTCAAAGATATATACTTTTGAAAGCAAAAAATGTTTCATTACCAAAAGCTTTCGTCAAAACAATATGTTAGATTTAATTATATTTGTCTTTCTGACTCACTCACTTTGTGTCTCAGAATATCATCCCCATCCCCATTGACTTAGTGTGACAGGGGGCATTTGAAGCTGGCGCATCATGTGAACTCACCGAATTCAAAGACAGTCTTTCAATAAGGCAGTGGGGCAAACAAAAAAGATCATCTCACTTCAAAGAAGGTAAACTTTATTCTCTGAATATAATTTTTGAAATGATATCTCTCTCTTCTATTTATAGGAAACGAAAGATAGGACGTAATAGGTACAAGCATAGGGTTGAAATCAAGCCGTCCCTAGGAGCTCTGTGCACTCCACCTCGTTCCTGCCCAACTCCTTCTCAAGCCGGAGCAATATCTTTTCCCCACAACGTGCATGAGCAACTAGATGATGTGGTTTCATCAACGGGACTTCCAGCTTCGACAAGCCCAGAAGCACAAGGAAGGGATCTTTTCTCTTTCTTTGAATTGGCTACTGTCAACAGGGAGAAATCTAGACAATTGAGGTAGTCTCTAGCCCCTTATTTTAGACGATGACTTAGGGCCTAGAAACC
This sequence comes from Eucalyptus microcorys, assembly GCA_014182515.1. Classification (NCBI taxonomy): domain Eukaryota; kingdom Viridiplantae; phylum Streptophyta; class Magnoliopsida; order Myrtales; family Myrtaceae; genus Eucalyptus; species Eucalyptus microcorys. The sequence goes on from CM024572.1 coordinate 27,474,884, forward strand.
TCACTTCATGCTCCAAGCACATGCTCTCCCAAGAAGTGATTGCCATCAGAGAATTGGAAGTTTTGATTGTCCATCTCAGATTCCATAGAAGCTTAAAGTACATGACTTTACCCAATGTTACTAATGATCATATAGTCAAAGACAGAGGAGAAATTCTATAGAAGGAAGGTGTTGAAGATGAATCAACGACCAACAATCACGCATACATGGCCACGAATGAGAAAGGCCAATCAAAAGAGATGTCGAACTGAGTCAAGATGAAGAGGCTGTCATTAACATTCAGAGATCCCTCGGAATCAGCAAATACAAACTTTGGGGAAGGGTAACTTGGTATCGTTTCCAATACTCCCAGTATCTTAACTCACTTTTGACATATTTTCTCCTATTGACAGGAAGCATAGGATTCAAGAAACAAGCTTAATGGTTAATTTGGGCAAATCAAGTGATTCATATCGATTTACCTAACTTGGTATGAAAGGACATGTCGTCCAAGAGCCGAGTTGGTTAAATGAAAAAAGAAGCACCCTACGGACACTATTAGCGCCTCTAGCCGAGTGGTACCTGGGAAGAAGCAAAGTGGTCCAAAGTCGGGGTTTGAATCTCCGATGCGGTCATTAGCAACTTGGTAGAAAAAAAGAAAAGAAAACTAATTAAAATTTTTTTTGCTTCTCTTGCGCCAAATTGCTTCTCTTGAAAAGTGCGGGACTTCAGCCTGCAAATTACGACAATGCCTGATTTTGATTTTTGTTCCCACCTTGGGATCGGAGTGAAAAAATTTGTGCAGGATTTCAAACAAAAAATATGTCCCACTCAAAAAAAGAATCAAGGTCTTCAAGTTCATTTAATCATCGCCGCCTCGCCACCGTACGCCGCCGCCGCGCAAACCAATGAAGGGTAATGATGTAAAAAAAATTTATTTAAAAATTAAAAGAAATTGATTTGCTCAAACGCAATTCTCTTCCGTTCAACTTTTGGACCCGAGAGAGTTTTCTTGTGACTAACACGTTCCCTTTTCCCATCTCGCGCTTCGGGTTCATCTATCATCTGGAAGGGTCACTTGACTCTGAGAGAGTTCGTGACTAACACGTTCCCTTTTATCTGTTACAGGATCACTTGACTGTAAAAAAATGCGGATAACAAATCAAGGAAAGACATATCAAACTCTGATAAGCTCTACTAAGTGAAATGACGTCCTGAGTAATCACCAAAGCAAATGATAGAAAATCTTCAGGCATCAACTCACATTTGATTTTGGCCAGACTAATTGATCTACTTGTACATCTTCTCTTCTGCAGGGGCAAAAACAGAGATGCCCGATCATATTCCCAATCCTTGGCTGATCATTCATGTGTCATTTCCCTACTTAATAGTAACAATCCATCGACACCCATTTGTGAATAACCCTTTTGATGTTCAAAATTTAACATATTTGGAAACACCATTCTGTTAACCCCTAAAGCTGTCAATAGGGTCTTTTTTGAGTAAAAACCATTCATTCGTTTTGAGAATACAAACTCCATGATATTTGAAATGCTGCATGCCTTTTCCAAATGGATTTTGCATGATGATTTTGTCCATCTAAATCATTGATTCCATTGAGAATTATTAGAATAGACAGCTAATTGAAGAATACAAGATTGATTGAGCATGCTAGATGAGGCGTGTTAGAATGATGAAATGCAAGCTATATCTTACACATAGTACCCCATCTATATACTTGTGAGATGAGTGCAGAAGATTCCATGACTGTAGGGTAAAGAGTTCTCTCGCGAATGGTACGATAACCAAAATAGTAAGAGGCCCTTCTTTGAGCCCTATACATTGGTGAAGCTTCTCTCATACCCCCGTCAAGAACCACCCCACACTGGGGCAGATCGGAGGCGAAGCAGTATAACAAGGTGAGAAGAAGGATAGAAATTTTCTTGCTCGCATTTGCATCAATCTTTAGGTGTCTTTATTGCATATGAACACTCACGTTAATTTAAGTGCCCTAGAATGATGAAGAGCAATTCTTTCTCTACACATTTGTATTCATTATACAACCCAGTGAGTTTGTAATTTTATCCTCACAATGAGACAAAGCAGAAGTCATTGCCATAGCCTAGAGCACCGGCTGAAGACGAAGACTTAAGAGTCTAATAACGGTGCTTCAATTGAATTTGCCTAGGCTAGTTCCTCCAACGACAAGAAAAATCAGAGGTATAAAAAAGCAGTGTACCTCTTAAAAGCAAGGTCAATGCCCATAAATGAAGAACTGGAATAAAAAATAGGGGCATGAAAAAGCAGTGTGCCTGGTAAAAGCAAGGCCAATGCCCCCCAGTAAAAAATATTCCCAAGAGAAGTTGCTGTTGTGGTTCGATTGATGGAGCCTCCATCTGATAGTGAGAAGAAAGACCGATGACAAATGCTAAGGCAATCACCAGCTCTCACCCTTTTACACATGAATCAAGCCTATATTGCATCCCATTGTAAAAGTTTCTTCATACTAGGGGCACTTCAATTAATGTAGGATTTCATATGTTTATAAGCATCTCTCGAAGAAGTACGAGCAAGATTACTCTATCTCTTTTCGCAGGGTTCTTGACTTGTAGACCCGGAGATGATCGTGCAACATTTTCGTCCATTGGCTTCGACCTTGATGGTCCCCTTTGATGAGCCAATGACCAAGACTTCATCACAGTTTCAACAAAGACCTCTCACATTGGTAAAGTCATACCGTTTGCGAGAATACTCGGACCCCTGCTAACATGAAGACAGTGAGATAGCGTGGTTCTTATAAATCCTACATTAATGGTCAGGATAGCTTTTTCCATAAGAGTGAGCAGAAAGTCCTTTCGAACTGAAAGTCCCTCATCTGGCATGCTCAAGACATCTACATTCTAATGAAGGTTGTCTTTCAAAATTTTCCCCAATAGAACTCAGATGTTACAAAACTGATGAAATTATCATGCATGAATCCCATTTGAACTCATGAATTTACAGCATATACAATCATGTGTGCATATTGTGCAAATAGCAGACATACTCTCAGAAATCAGAAATATTGCCAGATAAGCATATCCCTATCCCCATTTGTCTTAAAGTACCTACCACTGTCCAGGTACTCTCTTCTTGACACTCGATCTATTCGAGTCGTCCCTTGAGTTTGGGTGCTTGCAACTGTCTAAGTATCCCCTTCTCTTTGAGTACCCACCACTTGCCGGGTACTCCCTCTTAACGACACTCGACCTGTTCAAGTTGTCCTTATAGTATTGATACTTACGACTGTCTAGGTATCCCTTTGTCTTTAGGGACCTCCCACTATCTAGGTACCCTCTTATCGACACTCGACTTGTTTGAGTTGTCTTCATAGCTAGGATGCCTGCAACTGACCAAGTATCCCACTACCTTTGAGTGCCTTTCATTGTCTAGGTACTCCATTTCCGTGACACTTGACCTGTTTGAGTTGTCCTCAAAATTGTATCTTTGAATACTAGTAGCTATTCAAGTATTCCACTACATTGTGCACCTGCGATTACCCAGGTATGCTCTCTTATCATCATAACACTTGGACCTGTCTAAGTGGTCCCAGATCGTATCATTAAATACTTGTGTTTATCCAAGTATTCCAATACTTTGTACACCTGCGGCTACCCAGGTGTTCCAGCCATTTTGAGTGCCTGTGACCTTTCATGTAAGCCTTGTGCTACATTCAAGTTTATGTTACCAGGAGGTGGGAGACTTTCACGAATATGTGAGGCACGCCCTCGATATTCCCAATTACCAAGAGGTGAGAGACCTTCATGAATATCCAAGGTATGTCCTCGATATTCCAACTACCAGAAGGTGAGAGATCTTCACGAATATGCAAGACCCATCCTCAATATTCCCAACTACTAGGAGGTGAGAAACCTTCACGGATATCCCAGGTATGTCATCGATATTCCCATTTACCAGGAGGTGAGAGACATTCACGAATATTCAAGGTATGTCCTCGATATTCCCAATTATTAGGAGGTGAGAGACCTTCATGAATATGTGAGGCACGCCCTCGATATTCCCAATTACCAGGAGGTGAGAGACTTTCATGAATATCTAAGGTACATCCTCGATATTCCCAATTACCAGGATGTGAGAGACCTTCATGAATATGTGAGGCACGCCCTCGATATTCCCAATTACCAAGAGGTGAGAGACCTTCATGAATATGTGAGGCATGCCATCGATATTCCCAATTACTAGGAGGTGAGAGACCTTCATGAATATCCAAGGTATATTCCAATTACCAGGAGGTGAGAGACCTTCATGAATATCCAAGGTACGTCCTCGATATTCCAATTACCAGGAGGTGAGAGACTTTCATGAATATCCAAGGTACGTCTTTGATATTCCAATTACCAAGAGGTGAGAGACCTTCATGAATATCCAAGGTACGTCTTTGATATTCCTAATTACTAGGAGGTGAGAGACCTTCATGAATATGCGGGGCACGCCCTCGATATTCCCAATTACCAGGAGGTGAGAGACTTTCATGAATATCCCAAGTATGTCCTCGATATTCCCCTCTACCAAGAAGCGAGAGACATTCTCAAGAGTTTGTACATGTGATCATCCAAGTACCCCTTCGATACTTGTGATCATCCAGGTATCCTCTAAGAGTTTATACTTGTGATCATCCAAGTACCCATTCGATACTTGTGAACATCCAGGTATCCTCCAAGAGTTTGTACTTGTGATTATCCAAGTACCCCTTCGATACTTGTGATCATCCAGGTATCCTCCAAAAGTTTGTACTTGTGATCATCCAAGTACCCCTTCGATACTTGTGATCATCCAGGTATCCTCTAAGAGTTTGTACTTGTGATTATCCAAATACTATCTCCCAACAAACAGATGCCTTGAGAAAGGTTGGCGCATCTCCCGTTAAGGCGACCGAAGAAAGGTTCGGGTCTTGGAAAGCGATTCCCTGTCAAGGTGACCGAAGAAAAGTTCGAGTCCTAGACAAACCACTTATTGCTCCAATAGGCGATCGAAGAATGGTTCGGGTCCTGGAGAAGCAATCTCCTCATGCAACAGGTAAGATGACGCCTTGATACTTGCTAAAACTCGGGGTTCACACCCTATCTCACTCACTCCTGGTAAGTAACTACATGTATCTTCTTATTTGTCTTAGTATGTGTAATGTTATATTGCTCTTTTTCTACATATGACAATAGGTCCCCAATAAAATATAATCTATTGCATATGTATAGACAAAATTTAGGTATCAGGTTTGTCTTTTAATGCAATCTTTGCGAACCCACCTTCAAAGAAGGGTAGCTGTTGACACCTAAATTTTGATTAGGTTATTAATTAGGCCCTAATCTCTTTTATTTTTCCTTTTTTTCGAATAATAAATAATAAATAATAAAAACAACAAAAAATTCAATAAAAACAAACAAAAGAAAACAAAAAATTGGCAGCCCCCCTCCTTTTTCTCTCTCCCCCGTGCGGCCCAGGCCTAACCTTTTTTTTTCCCAAATTCGACCCGACCTCTTTCTTCATTCTTCTTCCTCGCTCCTTCCTTCTCCGCCTCTGTAGGCCACGCGCAGCGACGACGACGTGCTCGAAGACAACCTACGGCCGAGGAGGGTAGGCAGATGTCGGCCAGAAGAGACAGATCTCTAGGGCCATTATTGGCTTCCTTCAATGCCAAGCACGCTTTGTTAGAAGAGCTCGGATGGGACACCGGTTCAACCACGGGGATCCGGTTGGCGTGCGAGGGCCGATGGCCAAACCTCCATTGACCGGTCTCCTCATCGCCTATAAATAAGAGACCACAAGCTCTGTCGAAGAACACACAGAAGCGGCGAAGGATCGAGGGCTGCAGATCTTCGAAACCTCCCACTGAGAGACTTCAGAAGGGGGTCGAAGACGAGCAGGCCGAGATCCGAGGAGAAGACAAAGGAGAAAGTTCAGATCCAAAGGAGAGGGTTGGGCTAAGAAGCGAAGAATGTCAAATTTGAGTGTGAGGGGGTTGCTAGAGAGAAGAGAAACCAGAGAGAGCCGCCGCGAGCCGTGCCCGACTCCAAGGCCACGCTAGATCTGAGAGCTAAGGGGCCGCCGTCGTTGCTGCTCGCCTTGTCACCACCGCAGCCGCCGTGCTGTGCCCTCATTGCGAATTGGTAACAGCCGTGCTGGCCCGCGTCGTCACTGTCGCTTCACCTTCCTCCCGAGAACCCAAGCGAGCCACCCATCGTCGTCACCGCTTCTTGAGAATCCAGTAGCTGCCCATTGTCTTCACTGAAACCCTAGCTACCGTCCGCCACATCGCCGCCGTTGAGTCACCGCCCGGTGACGTCGGACGCTTATCAGCTTTCCCCTCTTGGCGCCGCGAATCGTCGAGCCCTAAGGTTCTCGCGAAGCCGGGTCGTCGGGTTGGGTAGGGTTTCGCCAGGACCGGGTCATCGGGTTGGGCCGAGTTATTTTCAAACAGCGGGCTGTTGGGCCATGATTAAAAGAAAAAAAATGAGTCAGGCCTGCATTGCAGGCCCATCCGCGTTCTAGGCGGACGACCTGGGTCGGACCCAACCCTGGATCCGACCCGGGTCGTTAAATATATTATATTATATTAATATAATAATATTTTAATAAGAAAATAAAAATAATTTATTTTCCAAAAAATCAAAAATATCAAAAATATCATATTTTTCCAAAAAGGCCAAAAAAAAATCAGAAAAAAAGCCAAAAAAGACTTATATTTTCCAAAAAGATCAAAAATCCAAAAATGTTTTTTATGTTCAAAAATGAGAAAAATACCCAAAAAGTATTTTTCCTCCACAAATGCATGGAAAATCCCTCAAACATCCAAAAAAGCCTTAAGGTTTAAATAAGATTAGGAACCGAAAGGGCATTAGTGATTAACTAGTGTAATCAAATCCCCGATCCTAATTTCTCTGGTTGCGTAGGAGCGAGTATTTCTCCCGATATTTCGCTTGGGTTACTAATTGACCCACCCCAAACCGATTAGTGGTGACTCCTTTTTAAATTAATTTACAGGTTAAAAACTTAGACCATTATGTCGTAAATTGGTGGACTTGGGAGAGTCCGGGCTAAAAGAGACCTAGCCGAACCATTAGCCTCCGCAAGGCGCCCGCCCGATCTAGTGCTGAGAAAAGAAGAGGTCGCGACAAATTGTTTCTTGAAAAGTGGTTTTAGTACTCATTTTAATTCACGTTTAACTACGCTTTAGAGCTCCTCCACACCAGCAATTTGGATTGATTGGTCCATTAGAAATATGGTTTTGTTAACGGGTGCCATCGTAATATTCATCAAACATACTTAATGAGCAAATATTCAATTTTTTAAATATTAATCGAACATCATGAGAACAGTGAACGCATGGGAAAATGCAAATATTTATTTGTATAGACATGTGATTAATGTTTTTCAAGGATATGTGATTGACTTCGATTATGCAACATGTTTTTTCCCCTTACTTAATAATCTTCCTTTCTCTTTTCTTTTGCTTTTTTAACTTATGTCTAACTGTTTAAACAGGTGCATCTGCATGGATGGTGCAAGGGAAAAGATTATCTCCTCCTGGTCTATGAATTCATTCTTCGAAGCGAACAATGGCGACATCTTAAATTGGGACCGGCATTCAAGATCATGAAAGGCGTAGCTTTCGAGCTGCTTTACCTGCACGAAGAGTGGGAACAAGTGGTGGTACGTAGGGATGTGAAGGCGAGCGACGTCCCGCTCAATTCCAACACGAACGTGAAACTGGGCGACTTCGGGCTCGCTCGACTCTATGACCACGGGAAGAACCCCTCAACGACCAACGTTATGGGCACGTTGGGGTACATGGCATCCGAATTGTCGCACACGGGTAAGGCAACATGCGCAATCCGACATGTACTCATTCGGATTTCTGATGCTGGAAGTAGCATGCGGGAGGAGGCCCATCGACCAGACCGCGTCGTCAGGTCGGATGGTTCTATAGTTGAAGCTGCTGATGGAAAACTGCAAAGATGCTCTGTCGTCGAGGAGGTGGAGTTGGTGCAAAAGCTCGGGGAGTTTTGTGCACAAAAGGCGCCGGAGGCCACGCCGAGTTCGAGGCGAGTGACTGGTCTTCAATACGGAAGGGATGCTTTTCCCAGCGAAAAAGGTCGGTCAAATATGTACTTATCTAGAACAGCTGAAAAAGTAAGGGACCTCGGCTGTCTGTTCAGTTGATGTAACTAAGAACATAAAATAGTTGCACACACGATTTTCAGGGTTTGTGCACCATAGATATGTATGTGATCCTACGTTGCCAATTTTCGGATAGCTGTTCTAGTAGATTGGTTTTTTAACCAATCTCAAATTAGCAACAGTGCATTTCGGTATCCTGTGGATGTGCATGAGCCGCGACCACAGCAAATAATGCCGTGCTGTCGACGGGCTCGGGTGGCACTGCCTGCAACGATGCCGATGTCACGGTGAGTAATGTTGAGCGTCCGATGATGACGTGTTTTTCGCTTTCGATTTGTTGCGCATTAATCTTATGGACCAGTTCTAGCGGGCATGATGTGATGTTTGATGTTACTGTCTGCATACTTTGGGTTTTTCTCAACCTATTCGTCTTGCCCTCGTCTGGGCTCCATCTCACTTTGAGAATGGACTGGGCCTTGCTTCGGTCCCTCTTTCTTTTCCATTCCCGTGATATTAAACTTACCTTGCCATTAGTTAAACATTGGGTCTTATTTTGAATTTTTCAAGCCAAAACTGGTAGCATGTTTCTATAGAGAGATGACATCTTCGTCATTGATGGATGTGAATCCACGGAAGTTTGACATTCCAAAGATTTTATGCGTGATTGATCTTGATTTGTGGCTTGATCTCATATAAAATATAAATCAGGAGAAAAAAAAAGGAAATTTGAATTTAAAACAGTCCTACTAAACATTTTTTATTTGGTGATAAGGGTGACTTGTGAGTGCATTTGTTTAATGGAAAATGAATGGTCTTAAGAAGAGGACCCTACCCCATTCTCGAACCTTCTGCCGAGCTCTCCCCTGCCCGCATTTCCTTTTGACGGGGCCAAAGAAATGTCTCCACTTGTTGTCAATAGTCTTTTTTCAGAATTCTACTAAAAAATATCTTCATTATTGATTACAATTTATATCTAAATATTTTTATGGACAATGACATTTATTTTTGTAAGGGTTTAAGCGATAATTTTTTGAAAAATATGTTTTAAAAAATTATTTTTGTGAAAAAATTGAGTTTTAACAAAGTTACCCTTTTTGTCATTTAAAAGTCCTAACATTATCCCAGTGGATAATTTATCGCAAATTGATTACTAAAGCATTTTTATATCTACAACACGAGTTAATTTGGCAGGTCAATTCGTTTAGATTGACTTCCACTTCTTTTTTTTTTTTTTGCTTAATCAAAATCTTGCGCCTCACGCGCTATTTACATTTTTTATATCTAAAATTTGCGAAACTTTGATAACACACAAATATTAACAAGTACGGTCACACATAATTTATCATAGTTTTCCTAAACTTGAATAATAACTTGTATTTTGACAGGAAAGTATAAAAAAAGTACTTTTTCCTTTTACTTAAGTGTAAATAAGCAGTCTCTTCAAAGAATTCGAAATACAATTAATCACATATTTTAAGTTAAAAATAATGCTTAACCGTTGAACTTTCATTAAATTTGGCATAACAAAAAAAAAAAAAAAGTTTTGCCATACTATGTATCTATATGATACATTTGTTTCCACCTCCCAAATATACGATATGAGGAGTCTCCTAGATGACACGGACAAAGCGCATTACATTATCAACAAGTGAAAATAATTGTAAGGGTTAATATCCCTGAAAAATCCCAAACTGGTACATCTGTGATAAATTTACTTCAACTAACCATAAAAAATCATAAATTGGTACATTTATGACAAATTTACTCCAAACTAATTTATTCAACCGCAAAAAACCTTAAACTGGTAAATTTATGACAAATATATCATCCATTAAATTGTATTAATACTACAAAAAAATCACAAAAATTGTAAACTATGACAAACGGAGTATAAAATCCTAAATCGGTATATTATTCAACTATCACGTGTTATTTAACTTAATAATTTGATAATAAAATTTAACGAAAATTAACAGAGGGTAAATTTGTCACAAATGTACTAGTTTTGGGTAAATTTGTCACAAGTATACCAGTTTGGGTTTTTTTATGGTAAAAAAAATAGTTTGTGGTAAATTTGTCACAAGTGTACCAGTTTTAGATTTTTCAAGATATTAACCCTAATTTAAAAAAACTCCTCAATATTGACAAACAACAACATATCAAAGGTCAATGGTGGTGGAATTGAGGACCTGCGCAATGGTCAAACGGTGTCCGCTCCGCATGGCTACGACCTTAGACCCTTTCAATGTTTACATTTTCCTTCTTTTTTCCTCGTTTTAACGTCATTTTCCATGATTTTACACATTGACTAGGGAGAGCGCAAGAAAAGGAGAACGACGTGGCACCTAAAATACCTGTCCAGAAAAAACATAAGTCGACTGAGAAGATATGGAACAAGTCAAAGCAATTCCTATAGAATATTGATTAGGGGTGAGCGGTTCCCGGTTCCTTATAGGTTCCGCTTGGAACCTGGAACTGGAACCTACCCGTCGAACCAAGAACCCGGAACCTACCCCCGCACAGGTTCCGGGTCGGTTCCGGTTCCAACGGGTTCCAACAGGTTTTTTTTTTTTTTTTTTTTTAGTTTAAAAAAATGGAAGACTCATGAAAGACTCACCAGCAAGAATAGGAACTGCCGAATTATGCTAACATGAAAATTTATTGAACAGAGGATAAGTCATGTGGAAATAGCGTGTTGATTAATCAGAACAAGTTTAGTACAATGTGTGAGAGGTTATACACCGGAAAAGAGCTCATATGAACAGAGGAATAGCCTTCTCAACATTTACATGATTACCTCATCCATTCTTGTCTCGAGCTTCAATATAAGACAGAGCTGCACATGATTTAATAATGCTTTTCGTATATCTTGTGGATATTATCTTTGCTTCAGGTGTCATTTCCTGAAAATGGGCAGTAAACAAGATTGTTCTCCTTTCATGGGAAGATCAATCAATATATTGGTATACACAGGGCCGACAATTCATGATTAGTCAGCACATGAGCTATCATTTGGTGTAGTCTGGTGATGGCGGCTAATGGACATGCAATCCTCTTTACCAAAAAGGGCACAGCGAATGACGAAGATAGAACAAGAAACATACCCAAATAACAGAAAAAGCCAGTCTCTCCACATCTACCCGAAGTGAACATATATCTGCAACATAAATTCACATGTTAAGTTTGATATAGGCAAGACCATGGATTAACCACAATCAGTCTTTTCCTTGATGTCAAAGAGACAATTTTACAACTCTAAATGTCATATTACCTTCTGTCAAAGGCTTTGGAAGCTTGTCAATGCGACGCTCAACAAGGTAAACAGAAGTGCCCCTTTATGCAGCCTCATCATCGAGTGGTGTGGAAGGGTGCAAAAAATTTGTCACATCAGCAATATCTAGGTGACTAACATTAAAGAAAAATTATTGGCTAAGTCTTCAAAAACCAAAAATTCAAATTTTTGAAATTGTGGGCCCTTGAACTCTTTACTCCTTAGTATGTGAATGCCAGGTACCTTGGTGCGAAACAAAATTGACTTGGACCCCATCAACATGGAGTCAAATCGAACCATGCTCGAAAAATTGATAGCCTAGATAAAGCTTGTAAATCAAGTTACTGAGAGTTTGTCAAAGATTTTGGAGACAAAGAATCATCAAATTCAGAAATTTGAGGGGAAAATATGTGCAGAAACAAAAGGCACAGGAATTATCTCTACCCAGCTCAAGGAAGGACCAAAAGAGGAAATTAGGAACGAGAAAAAGCAGCTAAAGGTAACTTGGCCCAAGAAAGCCTCACTCACTAGAATCAGCAAAACATTTCTGCCAGACAATGCCACGGCAAGAAGGTAATGCAAAAGGACTCGGTAAAAAGAAAGGCATCCTTGTCAAGGCAGGACCACCTCAGAAGATGGTGGCACTTACTACAAAGTGAAGGACAAAATTGATAAATACTCCTTGAATATGCTTGATAACAAACAGGGTGCACCAGAGAAGTTATTATCAGAACATATACTCACAGGATAAGTAGAAGTTTCGTAAGCAACTAGTCAAGATTAAGGAAAATAAAAATCCACAGAAGGGTTGGGAAGAAACAGAACTGAACTAGATGAGGTTCTGTATCCATTAATTTAAGTATTCGACATGACATCAACTTCAACTTCGTTTACCCGAATACAGGCCATGAACTTTCCTATGCAAACGACTCTAGAAAAACCATTATGGCAGGATTAATCTTAAGTCGCAACCATGTTAAATCTAAATATGAAGCCCCGGGGAAGCCCAACTCTAAGGATACGAACTCCAACTTCAAAATTTCCATTGGAAAGGGCTGTATAGCGTAGGGCATCATCAATATCCTTGCATCCTGCCCAAAACAGAAGCATACATTAAACATTAAAGAGTAGAATACTGCCAACTAAGTAAGGGAGTTGCTTGTTGAGCTTAATCTTCTCTTGATTCTCCTTTATATTCTCCTTATATGACTCCGGCTCAGTTTCGTCCTCTGCGCAGCTCCTCCCGCCATCACAAAACAGAAAAACAAACGAAATCCCATCAAAACCCCCATCGATGCACGGACCCCAAATTAAGATTCAAAAGAAATCCTCGCGCATGAGCCGGCACGAAGCCCCCAACAACAAGTAAACCCACGCCACGAGCCCTAGCAAATCCAACTGAAGCCATCGACGTCCAGAGAGAGGGACAGACCTTGAGGATGCGAATCTCGTTGTCGAGGTGGCGAAAGCCAACCCAAGCTTCAAAGCCCCGCGCTTTCGAATTGAGCAAAGAGAATACAACACAAATGCTCAAGAGCTAAAAAAGAAAGATGCAGAGAGAGAGAGAGAGAGAGCTTACGGTCTCTGCCACCACGAACGCTGCCTCTGGTGGGATGATACATGGTTCCGCGCGAGGTCCTCCGAGCCGACGAAGATGGGGATGCGGTCGTCTTCTTCGCTGGCTTCTCGTAGACGAGCTTTACCTGGAGATGTAGGTCTTGCCGGAGAGGAACTCGTCGAGGGACTTGAGGCCCGACTCCGTGTGGAGATTCGTCGAGGAACTCATCGAGGGCGAGCACTAAGCACAATGAGCAACGTCGGGCAGAGACAGAGAGGAAGTGTGAAGTGAAAATGGGAACCGAGACTAGAGTAAATTAATTTAGGGCTTAACCTAACAGGTTCCGGTTCCCGGGAAAGAGGAACCGGAACCGAACCGGAACCTCCGGTTCCGGTTCTCCGGTTCCCGGTTCTACCTGGGAACCACGCTCACCCCTAATATTGATGACTATTACGTATTAAAAAAATCAAAACCAAAATTGACCCATTTTCTAAGATATGGTATCTTTTGCGTTACCAAGAGATGACAATGCCTGAGGAGGGTCCATGGACATATATAATATGACCCTGGTCCAGGCTGAGCTGTAGACTTCTTATTCTATTTTACTTCTCTTATAGTTTTATATATTCATGGTGTGATCGAGACCTAGTCAGGAAAATGTCTTGATGTGCTGCGCGAGGCTAATAAAGTCTTGCGATCTTGAGACTTGCGTGAATCTGGACCAGCTTTCTCCAAATTTGAGCATTGGGAATAGCTTTTGCTCAATTATTTAGCGTTGGCCAAAGATGGTAGGAGGATATGAGAATAAGTTTTTAATCAACCCTAGTCAATTCAGAGAGAGAGAGAGAGAAAGAGAGATTGATTGATTGATTTATGTCACGAAGAGAATTAAGCAAGCTTTCCTCTACAGTAATCGTACGAGATTTCTCTTCAAAATTATTTTAAGAGATGATGCCGATATAATGGGTTTATATTTCATTGTCGAAATTTAGAGATATGCGAATCACGTAACTTAAAAGAAGTGAATGTGATGGAACACAACACAAGCATTTAACCCTAATATACTAATGATCCTCCCTTAATTGGTAATTAACGGCTCGTGTTCGAAAGAGCTGCGAGCCTCCGAAGCAAGTCCAATGCACGACTTCTTGTGTGAATACTTTGGAAAGCAACGTCAAGATTGAATTCAATAATTTGGGATAGAAAATAGGCAAGAGACAAATAGGTAAGTGGCTACTTCCATATGGGTCCCACCCTATGTTTGAAGAAGAGACATGTTTATACCTTTGACATGAAATATATATATATATATATATATATATTTATATATTATCATTATGGGGTTGTCAATTTCAATAATGTGTGCTCTTTCGGCCTTGCATACGTTATCAAGGCTGCTGCTCAATCATTTTTTTTATTTTTTGGTGCGGAATTTTCTTCTTCGTCCCTCTCTAGGGGCGATAAACGATGCAAATTACCCAAGGGATTGAAGACTGGAAGTTGGACCATGCCACCCTAAAGAAAAACAAATTAAATTTTAAATAAATTTCTCTATCTCCGGTCCCCCCCCTCCTTTTTAGGGTAAACCATGATGGTATATAAAGATTTTCCAATAAAGTGGTGGGACATTCTTTGTGCCTTCGGAAATTTAATAGTATTTTATTTGATTCAATTTCAAATGTTGTTCTTAATCTTAATGGTTTGAATATATTGAAATGGATGCAAGCCATTCATGTAATTAAGTAGTCTGTAGTAAAATAGCATCAAATGAGATTTGAGCAAAAATCATATTGCATCATCAAACCGGATCGAGAATTAGAGCAAATCGGGTTTTATTTTCATAACAAGCCTTCCAACGAAATAACATGGCATCAATGCTATTATGTGCTACTTTGGTGTACAATACTTATATCAACATCATGATCTCTTTTAGTCTATTTGTATTTAAAAGAAATAGAAAGGAAAGTCAACTTGTAAATTTCCTTTTTCCATCTAACCGGATCCGGATCTTTTACACCCATTTGTAGTCCCATCATCTGTCTTCATTATGAAATCATGACACGTTCTTTTTTTCACCTAGGCCTAACCATATATGAATAAATCTCTCACCCTCTCTCCTCCCACCCCTAGTCTAAGCTTTTACGAGCCTTTCAACTAGGGGCAATATGTTGACAACCGGTTGAAAGGCTTAAGCGGAGCTCTGCCAACATAGCAGCGTGCTCTCATTTGAATAAATAACCATAGTTCATTTGTTTTCAATTTATTAGCTCTTGTTATCTTTTACAAATTTAACCCCTTAAATATATCAATTCTTAAATTGAATTTACTAACCTTTATTTGTGTGACTTACCCGTTTTTCTTCCATTATGTTTCCAACTAAGTCATGGTATGTTGAGTCTCATTCGAGTTACTTACCAAACGTTTATTTGATTTTTCTAAAATAGTTTCCCAATTTTTCTATTGAATTACCAACTTTCATTTGCCTACTTACCAACCCATTGAATTTATCGTCTCCATTAAAAAATTACCAACCTTAATTGGAGTGTTTACAAACTCTTATTTGATTGAGTTACAACGAACTTTGCGTTACTAACTCTTAATTGATTGACTGCTGAGCTTTATTTGATTTTTTTTATAATAGCAAATTCTCTTACCTTCGATTAAAAAATTCTCATCATTTTCAGATTTATCCAAAAATTATATGTAAATACCGTTCTTTATTTGAGAGAATTATCATTATTCTCCAGTTGAATTACCGGATTTATGGTTTCGGGTAATCAACTCTCATTTTTGTTGTTTATTACCAAGTTTATCTATTTTTATTATTAATTTGTCAACATTTTTACTGAGTTACTACTTTAATCTGCTTCTCTTGCCCACCTTTTAAATTTTAGTAGTCCTTGTAGAAATTATCAGCCTCAATTATAGGGAATGATAACGATCTTCGATCAAGTTTTCAACTAATTATACATTACCAACTCCTATTAAAGAGTTATAAATATTTATATGGTTTTCTTTAATACCAATCTTATCTTTGAGTGAATATATATATATATATATATATATATGTATGTATGTATTTTTTTTTATCGTTTATCAACTTTTATTTACAAAAGTTAGTATAAGGTTCTAATTTGCAAACTAACAAAAGGTTGTCGGTAAGTGCCAACATGTTATCAGCAAAAGTCACAGGCTAATTCTTTCTCTACCAGATTTTTGCCGTTACAAATACTTTTTAAGCTAACCGGTATATAAAAAAAAAAAAATCCAGTGTTTTTGGACACGACGCGATAGAATTCTGCCTTTATGACAAGTACTGTATCTCGAGAATAATACTTGCCTCGGAAACAGACCGGAGCTAGCTAACTGATGTCCCCGACATGACAAGTTTTATAGGTTCATCAGTCGTTTCTTTGAAATCCTAACATCCGTGTATCTGAATTTGACTTCACAGATTTGGCCAAAAAACTTTTGTCTTCAAATAAATCTAATCACATCAGTTCGTCTCACAGGGAACACGGGCTAGATTTATGAGCTCTTGCCCTAGTTGGAGGCGAACTGTTTCTATCGGAAATCGTTCTTCTAATGGTCACTTTAGAGTCGGTCTTCAAATTGCCATTTTAATTCGACCGACAATGCGAGTGTATTTTCAATAGTGGGTGAACTACTAGAAGGGAAATAAAAGTAGGGATTGGCAAAGTTTAAACTTAGTAAGGAGCCATTATTACATAATACTTGTGCATGTAAGTCCAATGCACATGTACCCTTGAATCACATGAGTCGTACGTAAGTCATACCTCATTTAGCGAAGCATGTGAGTTTAGCTTACATGCATTGGAATCATGCCATAATTATCCCCTAGTAAAACCCATGCTGAAATAGACAGTCACATATGCCTGATGCACGAATCTAGATCAAGCTTCTCATTACCTGTATAGGATAACTAAGCTTGATACTCCTATTTCTGCATCAATAGAGATGAATGAGTTAACTAAGAACAATGTAATATATGTTGATATTGATCTGCAAAATTGATTTATCAAGTGATATGGCAGAATATAAGTAAGTGTTTAAACTAATTTGTAAGCCAATCTTAATAAACTTAGCATTTTCCTTAAATGGGTATTAGTTGTGTTTTCTCCAGTTTCAAATGACATAAACATGGATGGACTTAGGTAGTGAACCCCCCCCACCCCAACCCACCAACTATATTTCTAATTCATGGATTAATCAGTTTAAGTTTTACATCCTATTTAAGTTTGTCTCCGTAATTTAAGAGAATAGGGCTGGTATGTTGTACTAGTGCAAGCCTATTTGATAAAAACGTCTATTCATTGTCAAATATAATTTAACTCTCACGCACAACAATATTTTTATATTTATGTAAATAAATTAGTTGCCTTCGTATGCAATTGAGATAGAATTTTCCCCAGGGAGTGAAACTTCAAGAGCCCGAAAAATTTCCCCAGGAGACATGAGTCTTTTTTTTCCCCGAATATTTTTTTTACGTAAATCAATTTAAAATGCGAATGTGGTGAAAATAGAAAACAAAACATCATCGTCAAAGCATTATGGATCGGATGGAAAACAATAACACTGAAGATGAGACACGAAAACCTTGTTAGAACTATTGGTATGTTTCATACCTTGGTTGATAAAAGAAAATTTTAACCACCTCAGCTACCCATTTGCCCTCGAGTCAAGATATTCTTTTAAGTTCAAACTTAGAAATTCTATGCGTGCATCACGCATCTAAGTAGATGGCATGCATCGAAATCATGATGTTATTCCATGCATGGCATGCAATAATGACATGCATAGAGCTATCCGGCAACATAGATGACAAGTGTTTGTCAATAGTTTATGACAAGGAGATGTTCACAAAGGACAGACATACTCATTCTCAAATAAAGGTAGATCCGCAATTATAGCTTCACGTACTCTCATGCAAATAATTAAAAAACACTAAACAATTCATTTGCGATAGAAAAGTGGAATGCAGCCACTGTTGGGAGTTGACTTCACAGGCCTATAAGAGCTGGAGTGAATCTTTTCAGAGAATATTAATTTTCTAATGAGAAAACCCCTTGTGTTGTCGCTAGAAGAATTCCTATTTATTGTGAATGTAAGTGCAGAAGGCCAACAAGGGTTTCAATGTAAAGGAGGTAGTACTTTTGACCAAAACAATCAACTTCAAACTACTGAGGAACTAAGACATAGGATAACATTTTTATGTTGCAAGAAATATAAAATTTTTAGACTAATATCGGGGACGTGCTTCACGATTATATAAACATATACACTTCTCCATCTAATACTTTAAGATTTTATATTGGACTTTCTAGTACAATGTCATAATCAAGTTCCACATCATTTACACCCTTGTATGATCGATTTCCAATTTGGTTTCTTTTTTTTCCCCCTCGATCCCCTATTTTCTATTCTACATAAATCACACTTGCCCCATCATTCTTCATTCTTGCACATGAGAGGGGATATCAAGGAATATCTCGACTCGCTCAAATGCATGATTGTGATGAGGCATACTTCCAGTCTCTCTCTATCAAGTAAGTTAAACCTTTGGATTGGATTTTATCACAGCAAACATTCAAATGTGCAAGTAATCTTGATATTTCAAGTTAATAGATTATGATCATGAGGGAGAAAAGAAGTCTAGACAAGATAAAGACTATGAATTGTTCTAAGAAATTTCTGCTGGGCTATATAATGTGATAATTAATTGCCTTTTCCATCTTGGTTTTATACAATGGGAGATAGATCTTTCTACGAAATTTATATGATAAAAAATAAAAGAAGAGGAGGAAAGGGCAATTTCCTGCGAACTTGAGCCAAGTGGTAGATGAAGAATGCTAAGGAGCTTGGGATCACACGAGAAACGAGTTCAGATGCATCTGCAAATGGTGAGGCACAATGTCACGATCTCGACAGCGTGAATCGAGTCGACCTATTTATTGTTCTCAAATTGCCGAAATCTCAAATTCAGAAGCAAAAAAGAGAAAAAGAAAAGAGACATTCAAGTGAGGAGAAGTTAGCCGGGACACCTGTGAATGACTTGGATTGAATAAAAGGGATGCAACACGAGTTAAGTGACGGTTTTATCCTGTAAAGCCGCTTTTTCGGTTCATCACTAAATACCAATGCCTCCACACGTGCAAAGAACGGGACAGGTCTCCTACAGCTGGTAAAAAGGGTTCCTTTTTCCTTGCCATAGTTCTAGAAAGTTATCGAATCATATGATTGCGCACGCAGCATCCAAGGTGAACCTATGCAAACATAACGAATAGCACAAATTATTAGGTACATCAAGCATTCTTCTTTCTCTCTCAGGACTCTAATGATGTCGACATATTTAACGGTTTTCTGTTCACGTCATGACTTACCGGAAAATAAGTGCATCAGATAACGATTCTGTGATGTCTTATGACTGACGAGATTGTTGCTTAAGTTCGGTTCATAAAATTGACCATTTACACTTATTAAATTCGAAAGAGCTAGACGGAAACAGATCACACATTAACCCGCAATTAATATGCATGTTAGAAATAAACTTTCGACCCATCTTGAGATTGACCCGATGGTAAGGGCATTCCTACGCTTTTGGCTTAGGAATTGATGGTTGTCAATTTGATTCCTACCTTGGAAAACTGACGATTAAGTGAGAGGTGGATTGTTGTGGTAATTCCTCTCTAGATAGCCGGCTCATTATAATCATATACCTAGATAATCAAAAAAGAAACTTTCCATTGTCCCATTTAGATGGGTCCCTAAAAGCAATTTCTTGTGACTTTGGTCCCAGAATACATCATTTTTTTTAAAGAGACTAAGGAGTAAGGCTTACAGTGTTGACACGATCTGTTTACCCAAAATATATGATTCAAGTTTGCAAATGATGCAGTATCTTGGAAATCAAAGAAGCAAATGTCTATAGCTCATTCAATGATGGAATATGAATTTATATTACTATCAATGACTGGTAAATAGGCTAAATGTTTGCTCAATTTGTAATCGGATATAGAGTTGTGGTCACAATCAATAGGAGTCATATCTTTACATTATGATGGTGAGGCAACTATGTTTAAGGCATGCAGAAAAATATACAATGAAAAATCTAGACATATTAGTTTGCGACATGAGTATGTTCAATAACTAATTACTGATGGAAAGTAATTTATCATCATAAAAACAATAACTTAGTTGATCCATTCACTAGGGGACTCTCAAGAGGTTTAATTAGCAGTACTGCCAAATGAATGAATTTTAGACCAATTGATGATAGTCAAGCATAGTGGAAACCCAACTTTATATTATTTAATGAAATTATTAAAGTTCGATAGGTAATAAGGAGTTATTATGTATCTTGATGGTGATCGAGTACAGGACACAAGATTAGTATTCATGAAAAGTTAGGAGGATGAGTGTAAGAAAACGCTCTTAATGAAGTTCAATGTTTTAGTGAGGCAAAGCTAGGGTAATAAGCCAGGAACATTCTCTATATGAACATAAGAAGTTGTGCTACTTCTAACAAAAGTTGGATGAACTTTTGTAAATGTTTATAGTAGGAAGGAGCACAAGGCCATACAAGTTTTGAGGCATTTTTAATTGAATATGTGTAAATTCATACATGTGCTAATTTGATTAACAAATGGAATCATGGTTCAAAGTTTTATCTACCACTGGTTTCGTTAATAGAATTATTTACACAAATTGCAAATTCAAACCTTAACAAATACCTTCTTGTATCTATAAATTTATGTAAACTATTACAAATAACAAAATAAGTAGATGATTGTTGAAATAGTTTGTTATCATGAAAAGATATGACTCTTGGTGATTAAAAGAGAAGCTCTTGGTTTTGAAAAAAAAAAAGTGATTGTTGACATGAAAAATGATGATAGTTTATCATGAAAAGTGGTGATGATGGGAATAAGGTATCAATTTATAAAAGATGTGTTGATTGTTCGTCTATAAATAGCACTAAATCATAAATTGTTCATCACAACTGTTCAAGAATTGCATCTATTTAAAACAACTTCTTCTTCGTAACTCTCCTCTCTTCTCTTTTCATACAACAACTTTGATAATGCATTCACAATGAAATTTGAAAAGAGAAATTGAGTAATTGCTGAACTTGCTTCTTTGCAGCTTTGATGTATATTTTGGAGGTATATTTATCTTAAACCTGACAACAACAATAATAGGGGCAAATAATACCTTGAGAATAGTGATTATCTTTACACCCCAATGTATAAAAGATCTATAACGAGTACTCTATCTTCATCAGCAATCAAATTTCCCCAATATTAAGTTATATAGGTAAATATGTTATTTGTATCAACATGATATGTTTAGATTTATTTGGATATTTCATGTAGGGTTGAACAAAATGTCCATGCTTATATATAAGTTCTTATTTTAGGTGGATCAAACGTGTTGTGTGGCGTGACTCTTTTAACAAGCATATTGGTTTTCAAAGTTCTGAAATGATTAATAAACATCACGTTGAAGTTATACCTTAATTAACATAGCATTGATATGATATTATGCTATGATAGTGATGCAAGGATTAGTGAGTAGAATATATATAGGGCAAGAAAGTTGGCCAAGAATATCATCAGAATTATACGAGGGACAAATAATGTTAAAAATATTAAGTTTAATATCACAAAAAACCCAAATCTAGTATACTTATGACAAATTTATCTAAAATTAATTTTTGGATCACCAAAAATTTC
Organism: Eucalyptus microcorys; assembly: GCA_014182515.1. NCBI lineage: Eukaryota > Viridiplantae > Streptophyta > Magnoliopsida > Myrtales > Myrtaceae > Eucalyptus > Eucalyptus microcorys. Next base: position 27,496,620 of record CM024572.1, read on the forward strand.
AGATTGGTACAGATTTAACAAATTTATCCCAAACTGATATGAATTTTCACATGACCTTGTTATGTCAATTGAGTTATTATCTAGTGTCATCCAACTCAATAATATCACGATAAAATTTGACGAAAATTAAAGGATAGTAAATATATCACGATTGCATCAAGTTTAGAGTTTTTTATGACCCAAAAATTAGTTTGTGGTTAATTTATCATATATGTACTAGTTTATGGTTTTTTATGATCCATAATTAGTTTTAGATAAATTTGTCGAAGGTATATTAATTTGGGATTTTTCGCGATATTAATTCAAAATATTAAGATTTTCAATAATAAAATAAAAAAAATTTCATGATATCGAATGTTCTATGTAAACCTTGAATTGTGGCTCACGATGACATAGCGTCCAAAAATTATACTAACGGAAACAACCCCCGTGACACTTGATGGGAAGGCTATTTTTGTTTTCCCATTTCGAGCTAAGGTCCCCATTGGCGACCGCATTGCGTCATGCATGCGTGTCGAGCAACTTTATTCCGCAAATGGTTAACCAACAGGGTGCAGGGGGTATCGAAGGCCTTGGCCGTCTTACTTGTCCTAGCGTCATTAATCACACGATGGACAGAATCAATTCCGACATATAAATATCTAAATTTTAGGAATTTATTTAGTTATTCATCGTATAAAAAATTAGACAGCAACTCCAATTCTACACACAATTCATATTCTGTTATTAATCTGGCTACTTTGGTCCTTCCTACTGCATGTATAAGTGGGTAAAGTCCAAAAAAAGCTTGTTAAGACCATATAATTTAATATTTTGAATTTTTAATGGTTAATAATTTTAGGTTAAATTTAGAATTTTACTCTTCTTTCACGATATTTGTTTTTGTAATACAGTTACTATGGAATGATGTTTTAGGGAGCCCCTTCTTTTGAATCTGCAAGATAATAATCAATATTTATAATTTTTAATGTATTCAACTTTGTCATATTGTTAATTTTTTTTTGAAATATCAATTAAAAATTGTGTAGTGATGTCATTAAAACTATTGGATTCACAAAATAAAATGAAAGTTAAGTAGTTAAAATACACTAACTATTATATAATGGAATATAGTAAAGTCTAATTAAATCAAATGTATGCATTAAAACTAGTTGATGATTCTCTTCTCCTTACCGATTATTTTTAGAATAACGGCTTTCTTGTACAAATCACAAGAAAATACAACTCAATAACATGATAACAAGTTAACTATTTGCCAAACAAACTATTTTTTCTTGGAAAAAAGGGCCACTACTTTCGTCCCAAACGGAAAAAAAAAAAAAAAAAAAAAAGGGAAGAAACCAAACAAAAAGAAGAGAAAAAAGAAAAAAAAAAAGCAAGAAATAAGCTTACACTAAGAATGGACTCAAGGAAGAACTATAATTGAGATTTTAAAGTTCCAACCACGTGCTACAGTGAGATTTGTAAGGAATAATAACGTCCATTGAAAATGGTAGGCTGTCTCCAGCCATATTTGAGACGGAAAAAATGCAAGCCGAGCCTTTCAAAAATAGAGAGTATAAAGTGTCGAAAGTGTAAATGTGAGGATGGTTAATATTGGGATCTGCGAAACTCTTCTCAAGGGCGTTACTGATGAGACCTTTTAAAATTGATCAGGAAAGGAACTGAAGGGGGAGGCAGAAGAGTTCCATAGCATCTTCTTACCAAAGGAGAGATAAAATTCTTTAAAATGCAAGCCACCATCCAACCAAAAACAAAAACAAACTGATGCAACAGATAAAATATTAAACTTTCTCACTCAGTTGCTGAAAGTGGAGAATGGTATATCCTAAAATAATGTCTTTTCTTTTATTTTTTACCTAACTATTCTATTTCAAGGCTTTCGAATATATAAATCTAAGGTTGATTTTGGTCTTTTTCTAAATAGTATAGATGGAATAGAGGATTTACAATTCTCGACCAATTATTAATAGCGTTGGCTTATTAAGAAATGCTTATTATATATTGAAGTTGGAGCTTTCAAAACTTTGGACTCTTCCTACTAGTTATGCATGTCCTCGCATCACATGCATGGCATGACATGTACCCATGCGCATGAACGGTATGCATGTATGCGTATATACTGGGTCAAGTCGTGTCTCCGATTAATTATTTAGGTCAGCAGTTGTTTACTCGCCCCTAGAGATGAAGGGAGAGACGACACAGGTCATTTCTATCTCCCCCTGTCAAGATCTACAAACTCTAGGGTTTCCATCTGTCTTCTTCTTCTTCTCCTTCTTCACAGAGCTAATAAGCTGATCTTCAAGGTCATTCTTGAAGCTAGATATTTGCATCTCCCAAATTTCTCCATATTGAATTGAAGGTTTCTCTTCGTTTTTGTGTTTCTGCTCCCAAGAACAGTGATGATCAATGCTGCAAGAAACAGTTTTGAGATCTGATTGACTCCGAGCTTTGAACAGGGTCACACACAGACCAAAAGATGAAGGAGATAGAGAGAGATAGCCGTACGGAGTGTTCGGAGGAGTGTCAGTCATCCTACCAGAACAAGGAGGAGGAGGAGGAAAGCGACGAGAATGAAGACGAAAGTAAGGCCGCGAACGGTGGGAGCTCCAGCAACAGCACCGTGGAAGAGATGAGTCATGATGGTCGTCATCATCATCAGAAGAAGCCATCCGTGCGTCCGTACGTCAGATCCAAGATGCCGAGGCTTCGCTGGACACCCGATCTTCACCTCCGCTTTATTCATGCTATCGAAAGGCTTGGTGGCCAAGACAGTGAGCTTCTTCTCTTTTTCCAACTGTCTTTTTTCTTTTTATGGCTAAATTATTACGGACACCATGCATAGGCAGAATTGTAGTTGATTTTGTCTTCTTTTTTTTCCTTTCAAATCCTTTACCAAATGAAGATTTTTTATGTTTTTAACTTGTTGTCTGTATCCGTATTGAAACATAGAGCAGTAAATGGATTGATCTAATTGAATTTTCATTTCTACTCGCGTTCATAGGAGCAACCCCAAAGCTGGTTCTTCAGTTCATGAACATTAAAGGCCTTAGCATTGCTCATGTCAAGAGTCATCTTCAGGTTAATTTCTTTCACCAGGTCTTCGATTTAGCATCAATTTATATGTCTTGATCTTCACACGCGCATAACTTTATTTTTTAGGTTTTACGTGCATGTTCCAGCAACCTATCTAGCTAATTTAGTTTCAGTTTGAATTCCTGCTTTGATAATTCATTTTTCATTAACCTTTCTCATTTGAATGTTTGATCAGATGTATAGAAACAAAAAGATGGATGATAACGGTCAAGGTAATATTCAATTTCACCTATAGTCCTTTCTTTTGCATTGTGAGAAACGAGATTAGGGTTTCTCCTCTTTAAGATATCCTGAATTCTGCTTTTCCTTTTCAGTGCTGGCGGATCATAGGCATCTTGTGGAATGTGGAGAGAACAATAATGTCTATAAACTCAGTCAACTGCCAATGCTTCAAGGATATAGCGGCCAAACTTCAAATTTCAGGTAATCAAACCCTTCTCCATTTATGTGTCAAGATATTACAAAATTTTTAGTGTGGAATTACCACCATCATTCCTTCTAAATATCTAAGATTTATTAAAATCAAACCAAGGTATAATCCATATATTCGAAGTTGTTATTTTATATTGATTAAAAAAGTGTTTTATTTGATTATATCCCTGGATTAGCGGGATGGGAGAAAATTACTGTCATAAATTGGTAATGGAATTGTTAATCAATTTAGCCACAACAATTTTTAATTCGAGTATTACGGTGCTTAAACCTACAATTTAGGAACCTCTTCAATTGAGGAAAAACTTCCCTAGAATTGCGGGTGCCTTGCACAACAACCAACGCAAGGGCATGCGCTAGACTATGAAAATGTAACTTTCTTTCAATGGCATTTACAAATTCTTTTGGAAATTTTGGGGGAAAATACTCACTAATAGTGAAGTTCAGATGCTTACCCAAATCAAGTGGAATTAAACCTCACTTTTTTTCTAGATTTAGTGAGTTAAGAAAGGGTTAGAGTGTCGTTATGTTTGTTCATTGACAAGTAAAAAGAGGCGTCAAGGTTCAATGCTCTTCTACTTGCTAAATGAAATATCATTGACAAGTAAAAAGAGGCGTCAAGGTTCAATGCTCTTCTACTTGCTAAATGAAATATAACACTGCTATTTTTCCTATTCAATAAGCAATGCAGGGTGACAATCTTATTGTATAGATTTAATACCTATTTATAGATACTTTAAGCACATAATATCCTTCGGTTTTCACCACTGACGGAACTTTTCTTCACGACTGACTCCATACATTATGAAGCTCCTTCATTATCTATTTCTCAATTAAGCTAAACATTAACGATATAATTTGCGAGAATGATATATATGTACGAGGACCTCTCTGCTAATCTAATCTCTCTATCATGTGTCTGTTTTGTACTTCTAAAAGATATGGAGATCCCTGTTGGAGAGCTGGCGAATACCAAATGCATAACAATCCCTTCTCAGGCTGGAGATCAAGGGACGAAACCAGACCCGGATTATATGGGAGAGTCGCTGAAAAATTATTTGGTAACAAAAATGGCATTTGGTCTAATTTCTTGCTGGGTGCTTCCTCCTTTAACCGCCAACCCAACTTGACCAACCAACAAGAAGTCAAGTATCCATACATATCTTCCCGCAATCAAGGAACCTGGAAAAATATCGAAAGCAGAATGAGCCAAATTGAGCATCAGCGCACCGCACAACTAAGAGCTGAAGGTGGAGAAAATGGAAATTTCGACAAGAGTATCACTTCAGAATTAAAGAGGAAGGTTGATGGTTGCGACATCGACCTAAATCTCTCTCTTCAGGTGAATCAAGACTATGACGAGGGACATGGGAGTTCAGAGGAGGCGAATGATGTCGATAGTAGTTTGTCTTTGTCTTTATTTTCTGCAAAAGCATCAAAACATAGGAAATTGAATGAAGAAAGTAATGAAATTAAAGAACATGGTATTGGAAGGGCAAGTACTCTTGATCTGACTCTATGAATGAGACCATTCTAAGTGAGATCTCGAGGTACTTATCCGGAGTAATGATGAAGTAATTCATGTTTCTCTCTATAAATTTGTACTTTTAGCGACTATATATTTGAGGTGATATAGTTTTCTCTTGATTTCCATGTTGCTCCTCTACATAAACCAGCTGTTTCGTCCTTTTCTTTTTCTTTCGTTTCTACCTCGTGGGGTTGTCTTGCGAGAATAACCTAGCAGGATCACTGGAAAAGCCTGACTAGCTCTCTAAACACGTACAATCACTTGGTTCAATGCACATAGATTATTTAGAAAGCAATTTAGCCAACATTGACATTTCAAACCAGACACCTACGTTATATACTTCAAAGGCATCAAATTTCAGCTGTGAAATTCAATCTTATCCCTATTAAACACTCATGCCCTTGGTTGAATACTAGGAATGAACAGTTAGCCAGAGTAGAAGGCCAAATGAATAAGATTATAGTCTTGGAACGTGTATTTTTGGATGATTTACACTTATAAGTACAGAGGCATCAAAACAACTTGCAAATAAATAAATAAATAAATAAGACAAATCTGGATACTCTTCAGACAGAAAATATCAGATCGGTCAGCTTCCAGAGAACCATGCTTACACAAGAAGCACGAGGACAAGCTCAAAAAAGAGGTTTGGTGGATCTGTCGAAAGTAAACTTTTAGATGCCGGTTAACCATCAGAGTAATTTAGCCACTAGTCCATGATTCAGATGTTGGACACTTGCTAGAGACTGGATTATTAATTGCAGTAAAAACAGATGGGGAGAGTTGTTGGTACCAAGGCTTTATCCACTTCACGTGATATATTGTTTTCCTGGTTTTTTGTTCCTCTACTGCTTTTTTTGTTTTTTTTTTGCCAAGTCCTAGTTAGATTTGAAAAACAATATTCTGTCCCCAACCCTATTACCTAGATAAATTTGTCAAGAGAAACGTAATAAAGTACGACTCACCCTCTGAGAATCCAGACAGTTTGACACACAACTATGTAAGAATTCATTGTGTTTGTACATATGTATGTCGTGGGTGTTGCTCTTGATGCATCCTGTAGCGACTGGCATAATGCAAATGATACGATAGGAATGACTTAGACATAGATCCACTGGTTAAAGGTTTCTTTTGGAAACTTGTATGTTTTTTCCCGGTATTTAAGTCATTTTTGTCTTTCCCAAACCAACATCCGCAGCACAAACGATCATCACAAGAAATTACTTTGCATTGACTTAATCTATCATGGATGGAATCAATTAAAGAAGTTGATTATATGAAATTTTATTGTGATAGTAATCCACACATATCTTGTATTCGTCTATAGTTTGTGTGAAAATAATGTTTCGTTTTGTTAACTTTTACTCCGAAGGGCTATATGACGATGTGATGATTGAAACAAGAAATCCTGTGTAGCAGGATTAAGAGATAATTTTTGGTACGATGGGCACATGTAAGCTTAGGGCATCTCAATCACTAAATTATATAGGTTTCAATTGGAACCTGCCAATATCAAGGATATAAATATATCACAAACATCCAGATTATATTAAAAAAAATTCCAAAGATTATTGGCAGGTCAGGACAAAGTTGTCACGTGGTCTTCGTTTCCCATACAACAGAAGAGGTTATCAGAGTCCCTGCCAACCAGACATAAAAAATTATATTATTGTCAAGCCAAACCATACATGCCTAATCTATCTTCTCTCTGTACGCATGCACCAGTGCGTGGAGTGAGGTGACAAGAATATATTCCCTTTTCCCCCCAACAATAGTCTTCCTCAATGAATATTTTATCAACCCCAATCGGCGAAATTGATGACAGCCTTTGGAAATTTTCAATGTACGAATTGAAGGTCATCCTTTCAAATCTCATTATATATACTCTTCTAGATTAGAGCCACCTGCATAGGTCAAAAGTCTGAATTTAATCAATATATGAATCTTACATATAATCAGATTTTCATGCTCATGCTCTTAGATTATAAGAATATATGTATTTCACCGAACTCGACTATGGTATCATTGTTAGACAAATTGGTGTTCAGATTTATGCCTACAAGACTAACCATTCTGCACTGAGTTTCATCCACATGAGAACATGTAGCCCACTCTTTTTGGTAATGTAAAATTGACTCTATTTTAAGTTGGAACTGCTTGTTTTCAAAAGTAGAAAGTCTAGCTAGTAATGTTACATTCATTCGAGGAAAAGATGATCGAGCAATTATTAATTTTGTAAGTTTAGAGAAGATACCATCAACGAAATAATAGGATCATTGCATTGATAGTTTCTTTCTGCATCTCTTCTAAGTTTAAACCCAAAAAAAGTAACTAGTCGCAAGATGTCCCCTAAATCATTTACACCACGGTCTCATAAATCTTTTGAACACTTTCATGTTTTTCCCAGGAGGATGTATTTTCCTCATTGTTAGGATTCGCTCTTTGAGTTCGTAATAACGTTCCACAATCGGTAAAGAAGCGACAAGTATGAAAAGTCCCGAAAATCATTTGACTTTTCCACAAGGACGCTTGGGAGAGCTGCTTTTTCCCAAAGTTCTTCAACCTAAAACAATAGCGATTGGATAATTGACTTTTGATGTCTTTTTTGTAAAGCAATTTTAAAGTAAAAGAAAACAAGAAGACAGGGCTACCGTGGATCTAGCGAGCCTCATGCAAGCTAAAGGCTGGAGGCGAGAATCAACGAGCCTTGCGCGAGCATCAACTAACTGACCAGAGGCAGCCAGGTGACCAGGCAAGCGTTAGCGAGCCTCTTGCAACCCTCAACCTGAGACAAGCATGCGACCCTTCAGATCTCAATTGAGACAGCCTCGCAACCATTGACAGCCAACCCCAGATTGATTGTTGAGCCCCGACGACTGTTGACTAGAGGCAACCTAGATATGGAGCTACAGTCAGAGAGAGAGAGAGAGAGAGAGAGACTATGAACAATGGAGACAAGACAGGAATACATAAATATTAGTGAGAGTGAAGTCGGAAGAAAAAAAATTCATTCACCTATGAAGTAGCATTTTGGAAATGCTAAAAGTTGATGTTAGGTGGGAGCTGCATTGGGTTGGAATTCTTTGAAAATGCTTGACTTTTGCTCAAGGGTATTTGAAATTATGTCACCAAATGCCTCAATTTTTGCACAAGGTCCTTTGGAGGCCTAAAAGACTTTGGAAATTCTCTCCCAACGCCCCCAAAATCCATGTCCCCAATGCCCGTGGAACTACTCGAATGCAACGACGGTGTCAAACTCTAGATCGAGCCTCCAAATCGACAAAGGTAAGCAATTCACTCGATTATAGTGCACCTTCGCTTCTGAGTTCATATGATATGGTCCGAACACTGTCGGCCAAATATGGAACTTCCAGCAACAGAGCCTTGCCTATCTCACACTGACCTTTAGATTTGAATTTTCTCTCTAGATTCTTCATTAGAGCATATCAGTCATGCTCTGAAGTCCTACATGCATGTTGGAAGCATGGGAAACCAGGCTGAGCTATGGGTTGCAGCCGAAACAGTGCTTGATTGCAGTTCAGTAAGTTGTCGCCCAAGCCTAAGTGCATGGCATGACTCAGTAAAGCTCAAGAAGTACCGGCAATGGAAAGCTGTCTATCCTCTTCGGAAGATGGCAAAGATCAAGCCCCCATGAACGAACCGTCCAAAATGGGTCTGAGATGAGAATCCAGCACACAGGAATTCATAGTATCTGGCCTATTCTTTCTTCTAGAACCAATATTCTCTTCATGCTGCTGATGCGGTTACACACGCATCAACTGGTGAAGCAAGGCCTCAATGGGAAAATATGCACCTTTAATAGCTGAAAATTCCCATGGGTCATTGAACTATTAGACGCGACGACCCAAAGCTGTCTGTGACTCAGGGAGGACAATGAAACTTGGTATGGCCAGTGATGGCCTATTCACGGCGTCATCTCCTTTGTTTGTCCCCTTTGGGAGCAAAATAGGACTTCGCCGCTCTCTTTGACCTGTCAATACACCATTAGCTTTCCCCTGGCGCACTTGTAAGAATCAACCGGAGCAACCACTCAACCTTCCAGCCCACGGCCATTGTTGTTAATACTGCTATGTTTATTTTGCAGTTCTTGAAAATCACCTGTGACACGATGGGCATGTTGGACGAACTTAGCTGGGGTGTGCTCTTCCACCTGTAAGCCCGTAAAGGTTGAAATACTAGGTAGGTCCAAGCATTGACTGACTCGATAGGGTCTTGAAGCTCCTGGATAATGTCAGAGAAAGGGAATATAATCAGAGGCTGATGCAGCTCCAAGATAATCAGCCTATGCCTCCACCAAACAGTGATGCAGCAAAAAACATAGATAGAACAAGATCATGCTCGCAGCAAGCAATATGCTTAAGTCAGTGTGCAAGGAATGTAACATACGTGAAAAATGAATAATCTATTAACTAAATAAGTACAAATATCATAAATTTAGAAACATATAATGCAGATCCCAATTATCGATCCAGCAGAGAGAGTTTCCGTTTTTAAGTATGAAGACACCACCACAAGAGGAGCAACTTAAGACACCCCAAAAAAGAAAAGTAACTAAAGTCTAAAACAAATCTAGATGGTTCTACATGCAACATAACTTCTGCCCCCACTTGCTGCATTAACCAATTAGGATATCTTAATCGAACTGCTCCCAATCACTAGTAACTGCTGTTGAAGATGACACAGGAGGAGGAGCATTCAAGCTTCCTACTCCAGACTCGAATGTCTCCCAATTTGTAGTTACGGAAACCGCATTACTTCTGCTGCTAAATGGATTGGCATTTCTTGCCTTCAAACTGTCCAATTGATCCACTAGAGCCTGCACCCGACGCACCTGTCCAAGGAAATTGAAATCAGAAAAGACGCGATTGTCATTGATGTACAAATATTTTTTGGCTTCATTAACTTCAAAATATGATGTAAAGTAAAATATGGACTGAATATGTATGCAAATATGACAAATGCTAGCACAGCCTTGGAACCACAATGCATGACTACAAGACACGAACTCCACTTTGCAGTAACCTTATTAAAGAATATGTCAATCTCAAATAAAGTAGTTTATTTGCAACGAAAGCTGTATATTGCGCCACATACAAAATGGTAACAGCGATCGCCTAATGGGACCACCTGAGATCAATTGTGCACCTATTACACTCGATGGACTATGATATTCATGAAAACCCCTCCCTCTCCAAATCTCTCCACTACCAATCTGGTGGTGGGACTCCCACCTGCAACTACCGCTGCACCTCCGTCGGAGACCAGCAACTGCCTTCCGCTGCCCACTGGCAAGCCACCATTGCTGCCACCCCTTCGCTGGCAAATGCCAACACACCTTTTGGCATCCCACTACACCGCCACAAGTGACCCAAAATTGACAACTGCCATTGATGGCGACATGTGGCAGCAACAGTGGTGGAGACAATCGAGAATAATACAGCATTTTGGCTACCTTATCTCTATCCCTAGTAAAAAAACCCTCTACTCTATCACAATAGAATAACTAAACATTTCAGCCTGTTCCCCAACCAAACACATATAACAGAATGTGAAGATAAAAAGACTTAGAAGAATACTCCACAAAACATCACCCTGAAAGAACAATTAAATTACTAGAAGCATGATGAAATCCTGCACAGCTTAAGAAAGGAGGACATTTATTTCCGGATCAGCTTAAACCGTCCAGCATGCATGTGTGCTCCCCTCAACCCTATCAGAACCCCAAGGGAGCAAGTAGGGTATGTCAGCACAGCAACATAGACAACATTCAAATTACTAATATAACAATTAAAAGCTTTTTAGGTTAAGAATACTACACAATGTAAAGTCCATCTTAATTCAAGTTTCCTCATTACTTTTTATATACTAGGGGAAAAGAGAGAGGCAGATAATTAAGATTCCTCATCAGGGAGAAGACAAACTTATTATCAGGAAACCTCAATTAACATTTTATTCACTTGTCCTATCCAATTATTTTTCCCCATCTCTTACATTACCTTGAGAATGCAAAATGATAAAATTAAGAGGCAAACTAGTTTCAGGTCCACTTCATTATGATTTCTACTATGAAGAAAAAGGAAATAAGACAATAATATCCTGGCAATGGAAATAAAGGAAAAGGGAAAGGTTTTTCTGAAGATCAGCAAAAACAATTCATGAAGGTGCTTCATTCAGATATGATGACACCAGGTGACAAGCTCTTTTAATAGGAGAAAGATTCAAATGGGATATCCATATAATAGATATTTCAGTTAAAAGTTGCAACAAGCCGATCCCTAATCACTACACTACATGTATAAATAGCAACTTTGATTAGACATTACAATGGTTTCACAATTCTTGGCCCTCATATAGAGGAACAAAAATCAATTCATTAAATGCAACCATAACATCCAAGTAAATGCACTCTAGCAGCCACTCACATTAAATAAACATATGTTTACTCTCCCCACTCTTAAATAAAACCCAAGAAAAAGCTGACAGCTGAAAAAGCTAAACAATTACCTCCCCAATTGACCAAGAACTGAAATATGATGAAATGACATCTAGCACCTTTTACAAAATGAGGAACAAGAAGTTTTGGTTTGGCTTGAAGGAGAAATTTCCAGCCAAAAACAAAAATTAATCAGAAGTATAAGGAAATATAAGAGTTAAGGTTGCTTGAAATGATGTTATATACATATTTCCAAAGATTTGTGGTGCTCAACATTAAATAACAGAGTGATTTGAAACTCGAAGTCAGGAAAAAAAATTATGTTAAAAGCAAAAGCAACACCAAACACCCATGGGGCCACATTTAAACAAATTTCAATCCCTTTACTAAGTACTTTTTAGATCTCTTTTCTGTACAGCTTGCTTGCCAAGCAAAAGTACATTTTATTTTCTCCAAACATCCACTTGATGTTGCCATTCACATAGGTCAAACTGATGAATGATGATTTTAATTTAACTAGGTTCTCAATTAATAAAAGTCTAGTTTCAATTGCAAAGATACTAATGATCCTTAAAGGAAGTCTATCACATTGACATCTATGTATGGCCATCAAATAGACCAAAAGTGATATATTAGTAGTATGGTTCAGCATCTATGCCTTCTCAAGAACCCTATATCACCTTTTTTCACAATATCATCTATTTACCTGGACCCTTATCTCTTGTTAGAGTAAACTAATAAATGCACCACAAACAATGATTTGCTTATTTAAAATATTGAAAAAAAAAAGGCAGAATTTTAACTTGAACCCCTAAACAATCTCCTGTTTTAAATGCCATTCTTAGCAACACTACCTCTTCCACATGTCAATTCCAAATATGGACAAAACAAGCAGTTAATTTCCCGATTGACACCAAGCAAATAAAGCTCTCTGGCTATCCCTATGAAAAGAACTGAACATGAAGCAGGGCCTAACATCCCCATACCTATGTTTCCAAGTAAATTCTACTACTTCACAGCTGCAATTTGCTCATTGAAATATTAATCAGTTGGTGCAGCAAAAACAATTAAGGCACGCAAAAAAACAGTCCGAGGCAATCTATTGCACAATTTAGTTTTCACATTTGATGTACAAAACACTGCGAGTCAGAATTAGTGCTCATACTAGTATTGCTTACAGAAGACTATCATCAACATGGTTTCCATGCAACCCAATGCTAAATGCTAGTACAGAAGCAAATTTTAAAGACATGAACCTCTAAACTGACAATTCATTGAATACAGACCTCAGCCTTCCTCTGCACCCTAGCCTCTCCCTGAGCCTCAATACCATCCAATTTCAGCAACTGCCTCATGAGCAACTCTGTAGGCTCCACAATTTTCTTCTCTTCTACTTTTGTGCCATCATGCACAAGCACTTCAAGCTCAGCTACCTGAAATTACCGAAAACATCAACTGAATCTCCACTCAATTAGCCAAGCAACTAGACTGATCAACCAAGAGAAGAACAAAGCAAGCAATTAGAAAGGTGGGAGAAGTTACCCTTTTAGAGAGTTTATCAACTTCTGCTCTGACGCCAGCAACAGCTTCAGATGCTCTGGAGACCTCTTCACTCTCCTGGGACTGCTCAAGCTTCTTCTCTTTACTAGCTGGATTCTCCAAAACCACAACCTTGGAGTTATCCTTTATGCCTGCAAGGTGCAAATGCTCTTCATCCTCCTGCTCTTTACCCCTAAACAAAAGTCTCTGCTCTGCAGGGTCCAAGCCAATTCTTTTAGCAACAATATGTTTCATTTCCCCTGCATTGAAGAGCCAACCGGAGCATAAGTTAAAGCATAAAAGCAGGATTGCAAATTGGTTATGCAGATATAGTTTTCCTAAAATAAACCTCCAACAGCACCTACTCAATAGGGAAGGATTATAAGAAAGCTATAACAGTGAAACACATGGAATGCCACCAATGTTCCATGTTCAGCTATTATTATACTAGTGAAGTAACATTAAGTAACCGACAAAAACAAAAAGAGCAACATTAAGTTCAACATATAATATAGGCAAAGTTCTAGTTTTTGTTCTTGTACTTTCACATTCTTTCTTATCAAGTGTTTGGACCTTTAATTTGTCAAATCAAGTCCCACTTTCATAAATTTTCTTAATCAAGTCCCTCCAACACCAAACCCAACCAAATTCAATTGATGTGGCCGTCAAACAATGTCATAATGTAATATGGATAAATTTTTTCCAATGTGGATGTCCACGTGGATGTCCATATTGACTAAACTTTATTCAAATCATACTATGACATTGTCTACATTGGCTATTTTTTCCACATGTCCACATGGGAATCTGCATATTTCATGCGCATCATACTTCGGGATTGTCCAACAATCACATCAACTAAATTTAATTGGATTTGGTGTCAGAGAACTTGATTAGAAAATTTGTGAAAGTCGATGGACTTTACTAGATAAATTAGAAGTTCAGGGACTTGATTAGAAAAGGAGAGAAGTAACAGGACAAAAAGTTGAATTTTTCCTATAATATATTAACTGTTGTATGCAAAGATGATTGCCCCTAAGGCACCAATGGACCAAGGCCTCAGAATCAATGCGTTCCAATTTATGGCCTTAAAACCTTTTGAGTGTCATAAAATTGGTCATGCAGATATGGTTTTCCTAAAATAAAGCTATAACCGTATCTACTCTATAGAGAATGATCGTGAGAGTGCTTTAACAGTGGCTCAATTCGAATGACACCAAAGTCCTATGTTCAGCTATTATTATACTAGTTGAAGGAAGAGTTGTTTTAAGAAGATCATACATATCATTGACTGTATGAAAAGAGACTTCACTTTTGTTACCATGGATAACTTGATATACAGGCATTGGGATTTCTCATGTAAAGATGCCTATCAATTTTAACCTAGGATCCTAATAGAATAAGTTCAAACATAACCCAGGCTCATCATTGTAACATAAAGGGGTTGGGATTACAATTTCTCCTATTTTTTTTCCTCCACTTTAGCAATCACAACTGTATTGTCCCTTTCAACAAATGCACTGTAACTTCTTTAATAGAAAAAAAAAATACACATAAGCCAGTGGTGGAAAATCTGACTTGTACATTCGGCTCGGTCTAAGTGGCGAGCTCATCTTATCAATTTCATACATATTATGCCGGAAATACACAATCTGCACAGCCACAAGAAAGACAGGGAAGCATTAAACATACAAATTTGCCCAGGTACCATCTAAACCGATTACAGGCAGCAAACACAACATAAGCTACCAAGAAAAAAGCATATGAAAGCTGCCCTCCTGCATTGACTACTTAGACACCCATTCGGACCAACATCAATACAGCAGAACCCAATACAAAATACATGAGTGGAAGGACACCTGAAACAACCCGAAACCTAAGACTCTCATAACATCAGTAAATCACCACAGCTTTGCCAAGATTTTGAGAACAGAACCCAATAATCAAGAAACTCAAGCCTCAAGAACCCAACCCAGATACAGCAAAAGAAAAAGAAAACCGCGACGCAAGAAGAGATGGAATACCGAAGGTGGAGCGAGATGGCACAAAGATCTCGTGCTGAGACGACCCATAAGAGACGTCGATCTTGACCGGCGGCCCATTTCCTCCGGCCCCGTCACAACCGGCAGCGTCCCCCTCCTCCTCTTCCCTCCTCTGCACGAGCATGCCACAAGGCCTCATCTCCCAATCTATCTCGTCCCTCTCCTTCTTCTCCGAACCCACCTCCCCCGCTCCTCTCTGAGGCCGACCCGACTTCATTCTCGCTTCGATATTGCCCCCACCCACCCGCGACTTCAAATTTTTCTCCCCTTTTGGACCCGTCGACCGTGTGCGAAGCGAGCGACGATGGCGTCCGGGAGTCGAACGAGGAACAGTCGCGATCGAATCGCTGCGGAAACAAAAGCTAACTGAAGCGAGGGAAAAAGGGTAGGCCGCCGGCCTATCGAGAGATCGCACGCTTTTGTTCACGTACACGACAACGACAAGCTAACCCCAAAACCCAGAAGCTCCTTCCACCAAAAGTCAAAGACAACGGTGATGAAAGGGTGATAAAACGAAGACGAGGCGGGGATTATGGAAAGTAGGGATAAAGCTAATATTAAGAAAATTTTCAAATCGATATATTTTAATTTTTTTTATTATTAAAAATTTCAAATTAATATATATAATAAATTTTTCTCAAATTAATTATTAAATTATCAAAAATCTCAAACTGATATATTTGTGATATATATACTTTTTGCCAATTTACATTAAATTTGATTAATATTACGAAAAACTATAAGTTGACACATTAATAATAAAAAGAGATAAAACTTCAAATTAATACATATGTCAATTGTCACGTGTCTTTAAATTTAGCAATTTAATGATAAATTTTAATGGAAACTAACGGGGTGCACTAATTTAACATTTTTATCATGATATTAGCTCTTTTGAATAACTAAAGAAAATAAATAGAAATGATGTTTCTTTCTTGCAATTGAAAGCTTTGGATCTTGATTATATTACATAAAACGAAATATTTTTCCATGCCATTGGGACAGGGGATGGCACTGTGCTTGTCGAACTGAGGCGCCTTAAATTTCTTAGGGACCTTGACTTTGGTGAAGTGAGAAAGGCCCTCTTAGGGGGCTCAATCCTCATAGCTTCTCCTCAAGCTTTGCGATTTGTTTGCCTTCGTCGGTCTTCGGTGTAATCGAAAGCGCGGCTTGCACTCCCTCATTGATCATGGCTTGCCGGGTGCCATCTGATTGCGTCACGTTGCTAGCAATTGAGGAACCACCAAATGGACGCATTCTTGCCCTTATCCTTTGAATCGGCATTAGGGGGTGCGGTGGTAATGGAATTTTCGGCCTGTTGTTAAGTAGACATAGAAGACGAATTAATGCCTGAAAGTGGGATATATTTAGGGGTATGCAAAGGAATCAGTACTGCCTGAACTAGATTGAATCGATTAATTTTGGACGATTTCCATAAGACTGATCTAATTCCCGATTCTGGGTGTAGAATGGCCCAGCCATTCAAACAGATACATATATATTGACTTTTATATTTGCAAAATCAAAACCCTAATTCTCTCACCTCATCTCGCTCGATCCCCTCCTTATACACAATCATGGTCTTGCGTCCCTCTCTCACTCTTGCTCTCGCTCTCGCTCTCGGTCGCCTTCGACCTCTCGGCTTATTGCTTGGTCTCAACCCTAAGGAAGTATACATGGATAATGGTACCTCTCTACACTTCCACAAATTAAAACTTTTGTGTGGAGTTTATGTCAGAATACCTTATCCACCACGGAGAATCTATGAAGGAGAAAGATGTTGCCTAACCTACTATGCCGGTTCTGCCACTAGCTCTTGGAAACAACAGAGCACATCTTCCTACTCTATAACTAGACAAAAGCTATCTGGTTTCCGATTATGAAATCACTAGTCTTGACAAGTGCTTTCTGGATCAAGCTCAACAACACGCGAACTCACTTTGCTTGGAAGAAATCAATAGGATCTCGTGGAATTTATGAAAAGCACATAATTCCTTCATTTTCCAAAATCCAAAACCAGATCGGAACGCAATTAACACCGGAATTCTATTTCTTCTAAACTAGCGAAGGGACAAGGAAACCTGCCAGGACAGTGAACTCCTCCGTTTCGAGGGAATCTGAAATTTAACGTTGACAGCGCCGTACTTACATGAGAGCAGGAGGGAGCAATTGCTGGGATTTCTCTCGACTCCTCTGGCTGTGTGGTTGCTGGATTCGCTGATCGGGTGTGGGCCTCCTCTGCAGTTGCGGTCGAGGCCCTAGCGGTGAGAAGTTAGAACTGCACTTCTATATTTGGAAGAAAGATGTGATCTATGGAGTAAGAATGGGATGCACGTGACTTTGCAAACCGATAGCTTATCGGGTCGTGAGTTTATTGAGGGCTCTCTCCCTAGCCCATGGGAGCTACAGGCCACGATTGAAGATTGCAAGCAAAGCCTAGTCCGGTCCAAGTCGATTAAAGCAACCCACCGTCCAAGAGAGGTTAATCAGGTTGCGAATTGGATTGCAAAAACCCAATGTCAAATAGCCCTTCTATCTAATTGGTTATCCAAACCACTTCTACTTTTATGGGAACTTTAGACTTTCATTGTTTTGTCTCAATTGTGATGTTAGTTGAATGAAATGGCCTTTTTCTCAACAAAAAAAAAAAAAAAAAAAAAAAGCATAGTGATTTTTCATTAACAAAATCAAACGGGCTAAAAATCTCTTGAACATGTTAACATTATATTCGTTATTTTATGTGGAATAGATCACAAGTTTCATGAAGGGGTAGATGCGGAAATGAAGAGTTCCATGATTTTTTGGATTCTTGAAAAGCAGGGGTGTCAGAATCGAACCAAACCGGTTCACTTTTCAGTACAGTGATATTTCATTATCGAATCAAATAGGCTGAAAATTTCCGGGACATGTGGACATTGCATTTGTTATTTTATGTGGAGTAGATCCCAAGTTTTATGAAGGTGGGGTGTTTTTTGGGTTGGGGGTGGAAATAGGACGAGGACATGAAGAGTTCTATAATTTCTTGGAATCTTTGAACATAAAATGATGATTAACTTCGTCTGAATGTTTTTTTTTTTTTTTTTTTTTTGTTGGTCATATAGGAATGGTCATCATCTTTGTACACGAAGTTCTAATAACCTATCTATCATTGCATCCCAAAATCTCCTAGGCTGAAACCACATGACTTTTTCAGGAATTAATGCCAAGAGAGGATAAAAGATAATCTGAAGAACCAACTTGCACCACGAAGATAACATTACTATATGGAAAAATGTGCAAATTCATGATAATAAATAATAGGGCAATTTTCCAGTGCGAACATAGGAGATCAAATGGGGGGTTGGGGGTGGAAGTAGGACGAGGACATGAAGAGTTCTATAATTTCTTGGAATCTTTGAACAGAAAATGATGATTAACTTTGTCTGAATGTTTTTTTTTGGTTTTTGTTGGTCATATAGGAATGGTCATCATCTTCGTACACGAAGTTCTAATAACCTATCTATCATTGCATCCCAAAATCTCCTAGGCTGAAACCGCACGACTTTTCAGGAATTAATGCCAAGAGAGGATAAAAGATAATCTGAAGAACCAACTTGCACCACGAAGATAACATTACTATATGGAAAAATGTGCAAATTCATGATAATAAATAATAGGGCAATTTTCCAGTGCGAACATAGGAGATCAAATGGGGGGTTGGGGGTGGAAGTAGGACGAGGACATGAAGAGTTCTATAATTTCTTGGAATCTTTGAACAGAAAATGATGATTAACTTTGTCTGAATGTTTTTTTTTTGGTTTTTGTTGGTCATATAGGAATGGTCATCATCTTCGTACACGAAGTTCTAATAACCTATCTATCATTGCATCCCAAAATCTCCTAGGCTGAAACCGCACGACTTTTTCAGGAATTAATGCCAAGAGAGGATAAAAGATAATCTGAAGAATCAACTTGCACCACGAAGATAACATTACTATATGGAAAAATGTGCAAATTCATGATAATAAATAATAGGGCAATTTTCCAGTGCGAACATAGGAGATCAAATGGTTCAGCGAGGATCGGGTGCGCGGCCATTGGCGGCTGCAAGTCTACAGCCAAATGGGAGCAACTCTTTGCTCGTGTCGTCCTTGTGCAATCTCACCTCGATGAAGCACAAGCAATCTTTCTTGGGCCCAGTCGCAGTCTCGATCGCCTCAGCAAGTTCCTCCTCGCAATAGACCTGCAAGACGAGAGTAATGAGGTTCTTCGTTCTATCAATGATCTCTTGATGGGCCGATGTGGTAACGGAAATGGAGTCGAGTGGTATAATAACAAGCTCATCACCTTCGTTGTCCAGCACTTGCCCTCCCCGTTGTGGATAGCGTCCACCAAGCCGGTGTAATTCCAGTTCTTGATTAGGTTGTAAGGTCCGTCGTGAATCTCAGCCTCAATGGTGTATCCACCGTTGTTTATTAGGAAGATGATGCTGTTCTGTCCGCATCGCAGCATTGTCGAGACATCCTGAGCAGTCACCTATTCGACATAAAAATAACGAACATCAGCGTATTGAATAATGATATTGGAGGTTGTACAAATGGTCCCTGACCCGATTAGCCTATTAACAACACGATTGCCGAGGATCGATGGAAAAACAAAAGGAGTATTGATTCATTAGTAGATGATGACATATGAAGAATGTCTTCAAAACTTGTATTAGATAAAGCTTTCAATCAATAACTTTTGAAGAGATGATAACTCAAGCCTTGGCTGAACATGAACCTACACCACAATGACTAAGGAAAGGGGTATTAGGAGTGAGCATGGTTTTAGGGTAGAATCGAAAACCTAAGAATCAGAATAGTTTTCACCAATCAGGTTTTAGGTTCCAAAAATTGCGAAATCTGTTCCGACGGGTCCTAAAATAATTATTTGTGTTTTTATTATTCTATGTCTTAGTGCAATCCTACAACATTCAATGGGGGTGTGTAATTTAAAACCACTAATCTGAGCTTCTATTTTCGAGAAAATCTACAACTAAAACTTTTACTTTATTAACATTTCATAATTTTCGTATGTCTAAATATGAGTTGTGATAAGTGAATTGTAACAAATGGCGGTCATTAGAAGTGATAATTTATTGCAATCGTTCAATTGAGAATATAGGTGGAACCTTGATAGATCTTAGAACTAATCTTAGAACCCGTGACAAAATAGGTTCCAAATTTCGCTTGTAATCTGAAACCGCTCATTCCTATGAGATATTATACCTGAAAGCTCCCATCGCCGATGCAAGCGATTACTCGCTTATTAGGTGCACCCGCTGCGTATCCAAGAGTTGCTCCAACGGACCAACCAATCGATGCATAATGCATTTGGTGCTCGTAACTGCAAAATGCAAACACAATAGAAGCCATTGAACTAGTAATGTAACACAACGAAGACTTGGAAGAATCATAGCAAAAAGAATGCTTGCTTTACTTACCCACAACCGGTGGGCAATTTTAGTTTCTGGCAATTGAACCACATATCTCCTGTCTCGGCGATCACAGTAGTTTTGCTCGACAGCATGTTCTGAATGTGTTGGAACAGAACATTGACCCTCAGTGGCTCCTTAGGGTCACGCTTGAGAGGACGCCCGTCAGGAACGTATATTCGGTGGTAGTTCTCATAAGCCGTTGTGTTGCGGTTAAGTCGCTTGGCAAGTGCCTTGAGGAAATCATTCATCCCGACAAACCCAAAGGTGGGACCGTTCCCGATCACGACCCGATCGGGCTGCACTATGATCGCATTCTCCTTCTTGATAAGGAGGGAGTAACCAACGGAGCTAACGTCATTGAAGATGGGCCCTGCGAACAAGTACGCATCGGCAGACTCCACGATCTCAGCGCAGAATGCGGTGCTCACTGTACCCCAGTACATCCCGATGAAGTGGGCATGGTGCTCGGTGGAGACAAGACCTTTGGCAGAGGCCATCACTGCGTGGGCATAACCAGAGACATCGGCCAATTCGACAAAGGTATCGCATGCCTTTGCGATGCGGAGATTGGGCCCGGCAACCATGACGGGCTTCATCGCCTTGTTCAGGAACTCGGCAGCAGCCTCCACCGCAGCCTCCAAAACCATTTGATCGCTCAACCTGGGAGAGAGCGAAAAGGGGATGGGCTTGCGGCTGAAAGTAGGGTGAGGGATCGAAGTTAAGTTACAGCTGATGCTGATGTACACAGGCTTGCTCTCTTTCAGTGCCGTAAAGATTGCAGTGTCGATTTGCTCTTGTGCATCTTCGAGGTTATTCACCACCGCCTATAGATTCAAAGGAAAAGAACTTAAACATATTATTCACGTTGACGAAGAACGTATTCAACCCTGTGAACAATGCAATCTGCACTGACCCTTCAAAACGATAATGGACGCACTAAAATCTAAAATCGAGTGCAGTGATTTGTAAGAAAAAAAGAGCAAGGGCAATGCGAGTGGCCGAGTGCTTGATTCCAACGAACGAACCTGATGGCAAGTGACAGTCTGAAAACACCGCAGTTCTTGGGTGAAATCGGGCAAGCCGATGGTGTGATGGAGGACCTGGTTGGTACCATAGTCGTTTGAGTTAGGCCCACCGACGATGCAGATGAGCGGCAGGTTCTCGCTGTATGCGCCCGCTATCGCATTTATGACGCTGAGCCCGCCCACGGTGAACGTCACCACACAGGCGCCCACACCCCGGGACCGGGCATAGCCGTCGGCAGCGTACCCGGCGTTCAGCTCATTGCAGCAGCCGATGAGGTTGAGGCCCGGCTCGGTGACGAGGTGATCGAGAAGCGCAAGGTTGAAGTCCCCCGGGACAGAGAACACGTCACCCACGCCAATCTCAACGAGCCGACGAGCCAGATGGCAGCCGAGGGTGGCCTCTGAGGGGCCGAGGGCCTCGATGGAGTAGGAGGGCTGGACGATGGAGGCGACGCCATTGTGGGGCCGGGCCACCTTGGACGGGAGCGTGCTCGTCTCCAGCGAGCCAACATGGGCGTCCAAGTTTATTGCACTATGAATCTTCGCTGACTTCGCGATCAGGTGGTTGGTTTTCCGGTAGGGTCGGCTTGAGTCCGTGATCCAGAGGGAAAAAGGCGCGCTTAACGACGACGTTGCCATCTCAGTAGCAACTACTGCTGCCAGTGGAAAGATCGTCGCGCAAGTTAGAAAAAAGGGAATGCCTGCTTCCCTTAAAAATGAACAAGATCTCCTGTTAACTATACTCGTGGGTGGGGAGGTAACTTGAGCCGACCTATACATAAACGATTAGCATAGTGCCCTGAGAAATTTTCACGTGTGTCGATAGAGTGCTACACCCAATGGATCTACAGACCTTGGATCTAAGTAGCCCTTACATGGACAAGGATCCTCTACCCTACTTGATTTCCGAATCAGTAAAACCAGCCATCGTACATTAGCAATAAAATTCACCGTTCTAATTAATATACATACATTACGTATGTATGTGGTTTGGATGGAATGGACACCAAACAAACACACCGATAGGGTAAAGGATCTCATCCCTCTCACGCACTGCCTAATGGCTAATAGCAATAAAAGCATTAGGTGCACTTAATCAATGAACCTAAAGTAGCCTTCAACTTCACTACAGGTTTACCTAATTGTCCTAAGAGCTATTTTAGGGTAATCAAGTTCCTTAGTGGGTTTAATTCGTGGCTAATATCAAGATCCCAACAAATCACCTATGAGTTTTAGGTTTCTAAGCCATTATCGTACTCCTCAGTTAGTTGATTCTAAGCTACTTCTAGTTTTTTCTTTTCTTTTATTAGGAAAATGGCCTCAAGTGAATTTTGTCTCAATTAAGAACTAAAATGGCCACTTTGTTTTAAATAAGAGCTGAGTTTGCTGCCCGGTCAAATCTTCACTGACTTGCAACCACTTGATTTTCCGCACCCAAAATAGAGGTGTTTGTGTCATAAACATTTCTTTTCTTCTTTTTTTCCTTCTTTTTCTTTCCTACTGCTCATCTTCTTCTTCGTCCAAGCCATTCCAGTATTGCTCACAGCGGCATCCTTTTTGAAGTCCTCACGTGGACTTTGCTCTCTCCACACCCCAGCTTCTCCATCGTTCTGTCATCACCTCAAGCCCCAGAGCCATACATGTAACTCCAGAAACCCCAGACCGCGAATTCCACAAACAGCTAGGGTTCGGCTTGCGCTCATAAATCGAAGAAACAGACACAATTGGGACTTACCCAAAAAACCATGCCAACAAACTAAGTAGCGCTACAAAATCGCTGCCTCGCTTCAGCTTTGATCGGATCTTCGACTCTCTCTCTCTCTCACCTGTTCTTTGTTTCTCGACCGTTCTTTATTTCTCAATCGATGTTTCGGCTCAATCGAAGTGAAGATGAAGCGCAAATTTCAGTTCCTGATCTGCAGTCATGGGGATGGCTGCAAACTAGGGAACTCACGGTTTGGCTCCGCCGGAAATGACGCCGGCGACTACCCGTGTGCATGTGGAGATGACTGGGTTGGTAGATACCCGTGGGTAGTTGTGGGGAGCAAAAGCAAGAGGTCGAGGAACTTGAGCTTGCGTTTTTCTCTCTGCTCTACATCCTTCTTCATTTATGTCCATGAGTATGCGTGCGTCCTTACGTTGATATTAGTCAAGGTGCAGAGGAAGTAATGGATGGGATGATGCCAAAAACAGAGCTGGCTCTCTCTATTCACTTTTGCCCGAGCTGAATTTGAATGGTTTTAGAGGATTATGCATGAACTTTTTAAAATTCGGGCATGCTTCTCTAGAAATTCAAGAAGTAATCCCATGTAAGATGAATACTAAAAAAAAAAAAAAAAAAAAAATGAGAGAAAGAAGCAAGAGAACCCTACCAATATCAACAACTTATTTTGTGAATTTGATTAATTGGACCTACGTGGCATTGAAGGAAGGACCTAAAAACGAAGCAATTTGAGAGTGTGCTGGAGATGGTGCCGATCTCAGATTTCTTTTAGTCCTTTTTCCTTTTAATCTTTATCCAAATTTTGTTATGGATATAAATGCCCCGATTTCAGTCTCTGAAAAAAATCAAGTGCTTGCCAGCCAACGAAGATTTTGTCAATCAGCGAGCTCGAGCCCTTATTTGAGACAAAATAACCACTTCAAGTTCTTATTTTAAACAAAATTTGCTTCGGACACTCATTTGAGAAAAGGACCTCATTTCAGGTCATTATTTGGAATTTTCTCCTTTTCATATAAAATATAAATTTAATTTCGATCAAACACAAATCTTGCTAGACTAAACTGATTCCTAGCCCCTGATTGCTCCTTTAAGCACCGACTACTAGATGACAAATTATCTAATGAATGACCTCACGCTTGAATCTAAACTTGATGATAAATTTTTCGATAAAGATTAAATTTGGTCCGTCTAACGTAGTGAGATATAAGATTTGACCCGCATGAAACCCATCACACATTCAATTTAGTACGACGTATACTCCATCCCACCCATGTAGTAATTTCTCAAAGTTGATAAGGAATATCACTACGACAGGGCCGACACGTCACCCGAGTACTCCATGTTTGGTTTAGTTTGGATCCAGACCAAGTCGATCACTGCATGAAGTGGGTTTCGCAATTTTCACACCTTTGCACCTACTCATTAACACCTCTGTTCGACTCGCGATGCTAATCTAGTTTTGAACCTCGTATTTAGGTTTAAGCTCATCGACCAAATGGAAATACTACTCTAAGAAAAAGGGCAGGAACTGCATTGTCGTTGGGCTTTGGTTACAGAGGAAATAAAAAATAACAAGATGGACGGAGACCTATTTGGTTAAAATACAGAATAGTCACGTCTTACATTAGTAACTAGATATTTTGATTAAGCACTGTACATTGTACACCCTAATAACAATATAATGAGAGTAGCTTTTCCAGCGTTCCTGATTGAATGGCGTTCCCGTGATGGGTAAGTTACAAATATAGACATTGCCAAATTTAGTTCTAGTTAAATTTATATGGCAGCGATATCTACTATTCATGAGGTGATTTCCTCATGGGATGACCATGATTTTAGGTTCCACTTGAAAATGAATATAATGCAGAGAAAACGGTAAGTCACTATGCCTGCATGGTTGATCTCCTGGGTTGAGCTGAACTGTTGGATGAGGCAGAGAATATCATAAATTATGTTCCATCAATTTTGAGATCTCTTCTGTGGAAGGCACTATTGAACAACTGAAGTAAACAAGGGAACGTTGAAACGGAAAGTAAAATTGCCCTGAGGCTAAGCAAATTAGAGCCTTAAACTATCTTCTGTTGTCTAACATCTATGCATCAGCTTCGCTGTGGGAAGATGTTGCAGAATTTAGGGGAAGGCCGAAAGAAGTAAATACTCGTAGGCAGCCTGGAAAGAGTTGGGCTCAAGTGGCATAGTGATCATTAATAATCCATTGATTCTCAGTTTGAGATTGTTGCAATATTAATGCGGAAATGATAGAAAATTAAATCAAGTGAAAATATCAAAAAAATAAATAATGAATAATAAGGATACCAGAAATTTATATGATTTACTTTGAGTATCGATATCTATATTAACGAAAAGAGTCTGTTACAAATAATTCAATATAATTGAGAGAATTGGAATTATAATCATTTGTAAGTCCGACTATTTTCACATCAAATGTAAGTTCAAATTCAAAATATTTGGATGTAAATTCAAAATACAAAATGAATGTGCGATCAATATCTCTCCGTACGACAAACATAAGGACGTCGTCCTTCTTCGCAACGTAGCTCTCCTTGTTCCAGGAGCGTAAGGACGTCGTCTTTTGTACGCCACTTTCAGGAGGACTCCAGGTACGGCTTCTGCAGGACATGGAAATTATGGCATTTTATACTGCTCTTGACGGATGTACTCCTGACCACACTTGAGAGCTACAGTGCATGTGATCACTTTTTCATGCCACATGCTGGTTTTACATTCAGCAAGTTGCAAAATATCAACCATGAGGTGTTCTGGTTCACTCGATCCCAGGGGTGTTAGTGAAAGGTAGCCACTTGAAGGTGCTCCACTCAAAGTTGTTCCAGTCTCATTTGTACCAAAGGGGCACTGACAGTGGGTGTCCTGAGAAGGATGATATGAGAGCTTCCAGAAATTTAATATCATGAAGAAACGAGGTGGGTTGCCTGCTTTGATTTAAACTGGGAAGTTTTGTATGAGAAATTCGAACAGTTACTTGGGATGAGCAGCGTGGAAGATGATGATGATTGTAAGAACCAAGGCCTTGGAACAGAAGGAATGCATGTGCAAGTTGTTTTTCTTTTAAAGGTATAATGCTTTTTACACACCAAATGGCATAATCATATATGTCGTGCATTTGCATTAAATGCAGTGACACGTGGTCGCAATGAAGCTTAATCTGAGGGTTATATCTTACAGAAGTTCTCATATAATTCTAAGTCCTAGTTGAGCTCTCTCACTCGAATGAAGATTATGGACTGTGCTGATTTTTCCCCTCCTTCCCAATCCACACTTATTTAAAATATATATATATATATTTGGGTGAAGAAGATACTATCTTGGACATTAAAGTTTAAAAAAAAAAACATAATGGAGGTTATTTTTGAGCCTAAGTAATTATGTTGAAAAAATGTTAAATAAATTTAAATATCTTGGTTGCAAAGAAATAAGTACTCCATTCAATTCCAATATTAAGTTAAATTATAATGTTGGTAAAGCAATATTACAACTTGAATATGCAAGTGTTATAGGTCTTTAATATATGCAATGTATTGTACGAGATCTGATATTGCTTTTTGCCGTATGTAAGCTGAGTTGATATATCAGTAATCCAAGTATAAAACACTGGAAAGCTAATATTGTAATTTTTGGTTTCCATATTAAGTGGATACGCTATATCTTGAGCAAGCAAAAAACAAACACGCATAACCCACTCAACAATGAAATCTGAATTCATTACTTTAGTAACACTTGGGAAAGAGGCTAAATGGATTAAAAATTTATTATTGGATATCAAATTATGGCCTTGTCCTATACCTCGTATTTTTATCAATGTGATAGTTAGGCTACTTTAACAAGAGTGTATAATAGTAAGTTTAGACATATCAGTCTAAGAGATGAGTGCATAAAATAATTGATTTAGGATGGTACCATAAAAATTATCTACGTTAGGTCAAGTAAGAATCTGACCAATCCCTTTATAAAGGCTTTACTAAGAGACATGATAAAGATGACCTCAAAAGAAATCAGGTTAAAACCCTTTGATTAAAATCACTAGTAATAGTAATTCGACTTGATACCAGTGAATCATTACTTATAAGGTTTAATGGGTAAAAACAAGTTATCGAAAATGATTGTTTGATACTAACATTAGTCCAGACATAAGAAGTCAATGTTGTCTGTTATATTTGTTGGTTGAATTAAATCCTAAATAAAGTATAATACAAATTAGTAATATATTACCAGTAACGAAAACACAAGATAGATTATTCACTTATATGAGCTTAGAAGTGATGTTTTTTTTTAATGAAAATTACGGTTACTTTCTGTGAAGCTCATGAAATAGGTACAAGCACAAGACCATAATAATGCTAAGTAAATTATAGAATTTCTTGTTGAAGCAAGAGATTAGTATATGTGCAATATATCCGATTTTATTATAAAAGCGGCAAGTTTAAAGCATAACTACTTGAAACTTTTATAGAATTTTAAGCTTGCACTAAGTTAAGGTTTAACTCGAAAGAGACTTTTATGTATACATATTAATCTTATGAAAATTTTGGTTGTATATTTTTTAAGTGTTTTTAAATTTAGAAATTTTATTTTACAAACAAAGTGAGGGATTGTTGGTACTTTATTTGTAAAATAAATTAAAAGATGTCTTGTCCCACATCGAAAAGATGTAAGTGTGCATGTGAACGAGATTTAGAGAGGCATTGAGAATTTTTCACAAACACACACTTTACTTCAAGGGACTCTGTGCAACACATTACATCATTTTTACCTATTACAGGCATTAAGAGATCACAAATAAATATAAACCATGCTCACGATTCTGAAACAAACAAAGGCTCTGGAAAATCCTGTCAGGTATTATTTTGGGCAAAATGAATGGTGACTATGAACAGTGATTTTCCTAGCCTATTTCTATATGTTGGAGAAAACTCCTTTACTGTTTTGAAAATGACAAAACGTTTTCAAAAGTCTAGTATGAAGACTTGCAGACTCGAGTATTATAGTCTGAAGAACTCCAGACTTTTATGTCAAAATCTGAAGACCGATAGACTTTAATCTCAAAGTTTGACCTCACTGACAGATTCCAAACTGATGAGAGAAGACTTATCTAGATGCAAGTTTATCTTCAAGGATTCGGTTTGTCCGATTTGTGGAAGATCTTACAGCTGGATATAGCACATTCTGATCAATTATTCTTATTGGAATTGATTTGGATAATCAGATATTTTGAAAGACGAAGTATACTTGGAAAGTTCTACTTATGGAAACCTAGATCCTGATTGTATGGGCGAGCAGGATTGATAGGCTATCATCACATTCCTTAAACGACTTGAGATCACTTTAATTGATTCTGTCCAACGGGTAGATTGGAAGAACTCCTTTGGAAAGTGCCAACGGTCGTGAAGGCATAGAGGAGTATTTATGGCAAACCTTCTAGTTGTTCAAGTGTGTGCATGAAAGAAAAATTTCAAAGTCTGAAACTTATTAGTTCTTTGCTATTTCATTTGTCGAGCTTAACTTGTACTCAAAAGAGAGAATAAACACTTGTATGACCTTGGAAGAGTGTAGTAGAGCTTCTACACTGTGAAGTCAAGGACGTGAGATTGTAAAACCTATTTTGATTCATAGTGAAATCTAGCCAATAAGCTGTCAGTGCGAGAGAGTGGACGTAGGCTTTACCTAAGCCGAACCACTATAAATCTTGTGTTTCTATTATCTTTTCCTGAACTCCTTACTTTAATCCGTTGCTTTATATAATTGCTTATAGTCGTTTACATCTTCTGTCTATTGTCTTCTAAATGCAATTTAATTTCGTTAAGCCTTGCGAAAATTTCTCTTAACACCTATTCAACCCATTTAGGTGTTCTTACTAACCCTTACACTATAGTGACCTAGCCACAGGCTTATCTTCTGTCGCGGGAATTGTAATCATAGTCTGAGTCATCGGAGTTATGTATTGCGAGCTGTTCTTTACATCTTTGTTTAAGTTCTGCAAGTCTGATGTCAAAGGGGGTGACTTCTCTTTGTGCTATTTGGGCATTCCACATGCCTATTCTACTTGAGGAGGATGCTTCTTCATGAGTCTTAGAGGATCCTAGAGTGTTGGCAGGCATGTTTGGTTGGGGCCAATTTGCTGGTTGAGCATAGTAAGATGTGTCTAGTCCAAGGGATAAGGATAAAGATCCTTGATTGTAGAGGTCTTAAGAGAGAGGGCCCTATCAGGCATAGGATGCCTCGTAGGGGTCTTGCGATGATTGTGTGAGATCGTCTGTGTCTGTCATTTCTTGTTTTTGTGATGAAGGTGTCCTTACTTGGTCTTGTGCTTGTTTGAATTCCTCAAGTGCTTCTTTGGCTTCTAGTGCGAGACTATAATGATTCCATACTTATTCAAGGATGATCTTGCAATCTTGGCATAAAGCTCTCTAGAGTTCTCCGTAATTGTATTCAACGGATCCAACACAATCAGGAAAGGGTTTGTAAAATACAAGCTTTCGTAAGGTGTGATTGAGATTTGTAGGATGTGGTTCTTATACCTTCTGGTGCATTGGCAATGATGCAATTATTTTGTACAAAAGTTCATGGACGTCAAAGAAACACAACAGTGTGTATTTTTGGTTCGGACCAAATAATTCGGGAAAATTGTCCAAAAAGTCCTAAACCTATTACACTTTTGTCAATTCAGTCTTAAACCTTTTAATTTTGTCAATTCAGTCTTAAACATTTTTACTTCTTGCCAATTAAGTCTATCCGGCCAATTTTGGCTAGAAAATGCTGACGTGGACACCGACGGTGCCACGTAGGACTCCGCCGGCGCCGACGTAGAAATTTTTTAATAATATTTTAATTTTTATTATTTTTTTCTTTTTTCTATTTTTTTTTTTTTTTTTGGCTTTTTTCTGTGGCCTTTTCTAGTGGCCGGCCACAAGCGATGGCTGGCCACTGGCCATAGCCGGCTGGTTGGCCTCGCCCGCCACAGGTGAGGCTCGGTCCGGCGTCGGCCGAGCGACAGCGGCGCCGGGTGAGGCCGCCCTAGCCCCAATAAGAGCCAGCCTCGCCAGATCTGGTGAAGGGAGCCCTCGCCCCTGGCCGGGCGGGCAACGACCACAGGCCGACGCCCACCCGGCCAGGGGCAAAGGCTGGCCTCGCCGGATCCGGTGCAGGCGAGGGCGAGCCCCAGTGAGGGCTCCCCTTACCGGGGCTCGCCCTTGCCCCTAGTCGGGCAGGCGTCGGCCTGTCGCCGGTGGCCGGCCGTCGCCCACCTAGCCAGGGACAAGGCCGATGCTCGCCTGGGCAAGGGCGAGCTCGAGCGAGGGCTCCCCTCGCCAGATCTGGCAAGGCCGGCCCTCATTGGGGCCAGGGTGGCCTTACCCGGCGTCGCCGTAGCTCGGCCGATGCCCGGCCGGGCCTCGCCTATGGCGGCGAGGCCAGGCCGTCACCTATGGCCGGTGGCCGACCATCGAAAAAGGCCAAGGAAAAAGCCAAAAAGAAGGAGAGAGAGAGAGAGAGAGAGAGAGAGAGAGAGAGAGAGAGAAAAAAACAGAAAAAATTTTAAAAATTGTCCACGTCAGCGCCGGCAGTCCTACGTGGCACCGCCGACGTCCACATTAGCATTTTCCGGCCAAAATTGGCCAGATACACTGAATTGGCAAGAAATGAAAAGGTTTAGGACTCAATTGGCAAAGTTAAAATGTTTATGACCGAATTATCAAATGTCCAATAGGTTTAGGACTTTTTGGACAATTTTCCCCAGATAATTCTCAATTCTTGTTGGAAGAAGAGCTTCCAATGAGTGGGAGGATTGAACCAATTGAGCATAGTCAGGAGGTTACTATCACTTTCATTTTTAATGTCATGACCTAGCGCAAATGTCCTGGTTAAATTGGCAATACAATTTCTAATCGAAAACTCAATAACTATTAAGTACTTATTAATTAAATACCATAATAACCATTAGAGTTTATCAGGGAAATCATCATCCTTCCAGATTAAAGAATGTATGAATGGATACTTGGAGTTTAATCCAAAAGGATAAAGAATTGAGCATCCATAAAGTTTGAATAAATCCATGTGGCACTGCCATATGAGGTTCTCTAGATTTTCGGTAAAGCTGTCATTCTAGATTTGTTTAATGATTTCTTGGGGGTAATCCAAATTTGGCTAGTCTCATATTCTCTCGATCTTATACTTTTAGTTGTGATGAAAAGTATGGAAAGCATGCCTCATATCGTACATATTAATTTATGTGGGTCCCACATCATTTCCTTCTCCTAGTATCAAGAGTCCTTTCTTTTTTTCTTTTTTTTTTTTTTTAAATTCTATACTGATTAAGAACTCACTTCAGTATGGTGATATTTCATTACCGGAATCAAACGGGCTGAAAATCTCCGACACATGTGGACATTACATTTGTTATTTTATGCGGAATAGATCCCAGTAGCCCCCCCCAGTGACGACCCGAGGGGGGGAGGGGAGGAAGGAGGAGGGAGCACAACAAGGAAATGACGCCAAATACTAATGAACTTTCTATCAATGCATCCCAAAATTTCAGAGGCTGAAACCGCACTATTGATTTTTTTGGGAATTAATGCCAAGAGAGGATAAAAGATAATTTGAAGAACCAACTTGAATCACGAAGATAACATTACCAACTGGAAAATGTGCAAATTCATGATAATAAATAACAGGGCAATTTTCCAGTGCAAGCATAGAAGGAGATCCAATGGTTCAGCGAGGAACGGGCGCACGGCTATTGGCAGCTGCGAATCTGGAGCTAAATGGGAGCAACTCTTTGCTCGCGTCCTCCCTGTCCACAATCACCTCGATGAAGCACAAGCAATCTTTCTTGGGCCCGGTCGCAGTCTCGATCGCCTTAGCGAGTTCCTCCTCGCAACAGACCTGCAAGACAAGAGCAATGAGGTTCTTTGTTCTTTCCATGATCTCCTGACAGGCCGATGTGGTATGGGAAATGGAGTCGAGTGGTGTAATAACAAGCTCATCACCTTCGCTGTCCAGCACTTGCCCTCCCCATTGTGGATGGCATCCACCAAACCGGTGTAGCTCCAGTTCTTGATTACGTTGTAGGGTCCGTTGTGAATCCCGGCCTCAGTATTGTATCCGCCGTTGTTTATCAGGAAGATGATGCTGTTCTGTCCGCATCGCAGCATTGTCGAGACATCCTGAGCAGTCATCTATTTGACATTTAAATAACGAACATCAGCGTATTGAATAATGATGCTGAAGGTTGTACGAATGGTCCCTGACCCCATTAGTCTATTAACTACGTGATTGCCGTGGATCGATGGTTATAAAAAAACAGAAAAGGAGTATTGATTCATTAGTAGATGATGATCATATGAAGAATGTCTTCAAAGTTTGAATTAGATAAAGCTTTCAATCAATAACTTCTGAAGAGATGATATCTCAAGCCTTGGCTGAATATGAACCTACAACACAACGACTAAGGAAAGAGGGTATTAGGGGTGAGCATGATTTTAGGGTAGAATCTGAACCTAAGAATTAGACTGGTTTCCACCAATCAGGTTCTAGGTTCCAAAAATTGCGAAACCTATTCCGACGGGTCCTAGAATAATTCTGTATTTTTCTTGTTCTATGTCTTAGCGCGATCCTATGGCATTCCATGAGAGTGTGTAATTTGAAACCACTAGTCTGAGCTTCCATTTCGAAAATATTCATGACTAAAACTTTTACTCTATTAATATTTTATAATTTTCGTATGTCTAAATATGAGTTGTAATAAGTCGATTGTAACAAATGGTGATTATTAGAAGTAATGATTTACTGCAATAATTTAATTAAGAATATAAGTGGAACCTGGATAGACTCTGGAGCCAATCTTAGAACCTGTGACAAAGTAGGTTTCAAGTTTCGCTTGAAACCTGAAATCGCTCACCCCTATGGGATATTATACCTGGAAGCTCCCATCGCCGACGCAAGCAATTACTCGCTTATTAGGTGCACCCGCTGAGTATCCAAGAGTCACTCCGACGGACCAACCAATCGATGCATATTGCATTTGGTGCTCGTAACTGCATAGTAATGTAACACAATGAAGACTTGGAAGAATCATAGCGAAAAGAATGCTTGCTTTGCTTACCCACAACCGGTGGGCAATTTAAGTTTCTGGCAATTGAACCACATATCTCCTGTCTCGGCGATCACAGTAGTTTTGCTCGACAGCATGTTCTGAATGTGTTGGAACAGAACATTGACCCTCAATGGCTCCTTAGGGTCACGCTTGAGAGGACGCCCGTCGGGAACGTATATTCGGTGGTAGTTCTCATAAGCCGTTGTGTTGCGGTTAAGTCGCTTGGCAAGTGCCTTGAGGAAATCATTCATCCCGACAAACCCAAAGGTGGGGCCGTTCCCGATCACGACCCGATCGGGCTGCACTATGATCGCCTTCTCCTTCTTGATAAGGAGGGAGTAACCAACGGAGCTAACGTCATTGAAGATGGGCCCTGCGAACAAGTACGCATCGGCAGACTCCACGATCTCAGCGCAGAATGCGGTGCTCACGGTACCCCAGTACGTCCCGATGAAGTGGGGGTGTTGCTCGGGGACGAGACCTTTGGCCGAGGGCATCTCTGCGAGGGCATAACCGCAGACATTGGCCAATTCGACAAAGGTGTCCCAAGCCTTCGCGGTGCGGAGATTGGGCCCAGCGACCATGACGGGCTTCACCGCCTTGTTCAGGAACTCGGCGGCCGCCTCCACTGCAGCCTCCAAAACCATCTGATCGCTCGACCTGGGAGAGATTGAAAAGGGGATGGGCTTGCGGCTGAAGGTAGGGTGAGGGATCGCAGCTAAGTTACAGCTGATGCTGACGTACACGGGCTTGCTCTCTTTCAGAGCCGTAAAGATTGCAGTGTCGATTTGCTCTTGTGCATCTTCAAGGTTATTCACCACCGCCTATAGATTGAAAGAAATAAAACTGGAAATATTATAATCTGCACTCCTGACGATAATGGACACACTATAATCTGAAATTAAGTGCAACGATTTGTAAGGAAAAAAAAAAAAAAAGAGAATGGGCAATGCGAGTGCCCGAGTGCTTGATTCCAACGAACGAACCTGATGGCAAGTGACAGTCTGAAAACATCGCAGTTCTTGGGTGAAATCGGGCAAGCCGATGGTGTGATGGAGGACCCGGTTGCTGCCGTAGTCGTTGGAATTAGGCCCACCGACGATGCAGATGAGCGGCAGGTTCTCACTGTACGCACCGGCTATCGCGTTCACAACACTGAGCCCGCCGACGGTGAACGTCACCACGCATGCGCCCACACCCCGGGACCGCGCGTAGCCATCGGCAGCATACCCGGCATTCAGCTCATTGCAGCAGCCGACGAGGTTGAGGCCTGGCTCGGCAAGGAGGTGATCGAGGAGTGTCAGGTTGAAGTCCCCCGGGACGGAGAATACGTTGACCACGCCGATCTGAAGGAGGCGACGAGCCAGGTGGCAGCCGAGGGTAGACTCCGAGGGGGCAAGGGCCGCCGTGCAGCGGGAGGAGGGCTGGATGATGGAGGCGACGCCATTGGGGAGCCCGGCCACGTTGCACGGGAGCACGCTCGTCTCCAGCGAACCAACAGTGGTGTCATGGTTTATTGCACTACGAATTTTGGCTGACTTGGCAATCCGGTGGGGGGTCTTCCTACGGTATTGGGGGAATGAGTGGGCGAAAGAGAGTAAACAAGGCGCGCTCAACGACGCCATTGCCATCTCAATGGCAGCTACTGCAATCAATGGAAAGATCGTTGCGCAAGTTTGTAGAAGGGATGCCCGGTTCTCTTTAAAAGGAACTAGGAACTCATGTCGAAAGAGAATATATATATATAAAAGGAACGTTCCCATAAAATCGGATTGATGCACACCCCGATCAAAACATCACTTCTCTCTATCTTGAGGTCATATCTCTCTCCCTCTCTCTCCACACCCTTTGCCTGGAGGTTGTCGCCAAAACGCTAGATTCCCCTTTTCATCCTTTGTCCATGACGAATTTCGTTCAATCTTGAATTTCACGAATGGACAATCCTACCGTACGTTTACAAATTTAATTTATGTGAAATCTTCATCTCACTAACTATGTTGATTGGATCGATCTATCTTTTTTAGGTCTCATCATTTTCTTCACTTAAATCAATTGATGCAAATTGCTAGCACGATTGGCAAAGCGAGTTGCTTAATAATCGCATAGAATTGTGACGGAAGAAAGATAGGTGAAACCATTGGAGTCCAATCCCTCTAGAGAACTCTGCAAGAGCGCATGGAATTCATATAGGTTGTTAGACAAATTTCTGTAAGTGATCGGTATGCATATTGACTCAAGGGTACCATGATTAAGAAAGATTTAATTTGTATCAACTTACCCTCTTGAAGGATTTCCTCAATCTCCTCAGCAAGTGATAAGTATAGGCATCACCAAAATTCAATCCTAGCTCGATACATATGCTAGACGTTGATACTTCATGCAATCATCTCTTATGGGTCGTGCTTGTAAAGCGAAATTCCTCAATCTGATCATCGGCCTTCACAATAAAATTAATTTGATCTAGAATTCCTTAAGCTAATAGTTCCAAGGTATCCTGAGGTCCATTTACAGATTCAAATCCATGTAAAACCTTCAACGTACTAACTATACTGGCCGTGTCAGTGGGTTTTTGTCCGTTCGCATCATTATTTTCGCGAGATCAAATCAAGCAAATTAGCTTGTACAACCGACCGGTGGGTTGTCTACCAATAATTGGACCGAAATCGTGGGCCAAAGAAAGAAAAGCGAAACCAATAACTATGCCGATTGGATCGATCTATCCTTTTCAGATCTAATCATTTTCATCACTTAAATCAAATGAAGCAAATCGCTAGCACAATTGGCAAAGCGAGTTGCTTGCTTAATAATTGGATAGAATTGTCGACGGAAGAAAGATAAGTGAAACCGTTGGAGTCCAATCCCTCTAGAGAAATCCGCATTTCTGTGAGTGATTGTTATACATATTGACTCAAGGGTACCATGACTGAGAAAGATTTAATTTGTATCAACTTACCCTCTTGAAGGAAGTTTTCCTCAATCTCCTCGGCGAGTGATAGGTATAAATATCACCAAAACTCAGTCCTAGTTCGATGCATATGCTAGACGTCGATACTTCATGCAATCATCTCTCATGGGTCGTGCTTGTAAAGTGAAATTCCTCAATTTGATCCTCGGCTTTCACAATAAATTTAATTTGATCTAGAATTCCTTAAGCTAATAGTTCCAAGGTATCCTGAGGTCCATTTACAAATTCAAATCCATGTAAAACCTTCAACATACTAACTATACTGGCCGTGTCGATGGGTTTTTGTCCGTTCGCATCATTATTTTCGCGAGATCAAATCAAGCAAATTAGCTTGTACAACCGACCGGTGGGTTGTCTACTAGTAATTGGACCGAAATCGTGGGCCAAAGAAAGAAAAGCGAAACCAATAACTATGCCGATTGGATCGATCTATCCTTTTCAGATCTAATCATTTTCATCACTTAAATCAAATGAAGCAAATCGCTAGCACAATTGGCAAAGCGAGTTGCTTGCTTAATAATTGGATAGAATTGTCGACAGAAGAAAGATAAGTGAAACCGTTGGAGTCCAATCCCTCTAGAGAAATCCGCATTTCTGTGAGTGATTGTTATACATATTGACTCAAGGGTACCATGATTGAGAAAGATTTAATTTGTATCAACTTACCCTCTTGAAGGAAGTTTTCCTCAATCTCCTCGGCGAGTGATAGGTATAAATATCACCAAAACTCAGTCCTAGCTTGATGCATATGCTAGACGTCGATACTTCATGCAATCATCTCTCATGGGTCGTGCTTGTAAAGTGAAATTCCTCAATTTGATCCTCGGCTTTCACAATAAATTTAATTTGATCTAGAATGCTTCCTTAGACCACGATGGAGATCAAATCTGAGGAAGAAAAGGTGGGTTTTGCAGAAGATTCATCAGCTGAAAATGCGAGGCTTTGAGGAGAAGGAAAAAAATGAAGTTTTTTACTCCCAACTTAGGTTAACAGTATTACTCTTTAAGAAATTAAACATACATATATAATCGCTCTGCTCCGGGTCCCACAATGGAAATGGGAACGGACCAGTACCCCTTGAAATAGCTCAAAACCAGCCGGTTCAGTCCAATTTGGACAGTCCTCTATGTTTGCCTCTAGAAGTGGGGATCGCAATTTTGGCCTTTCCACCTGCTCATTAACACCCCCCCGTCCGACTCATGATGCTAATCTAGTTTTTAGCGTCGTAGTTAGATTTAGTTAAAGGACCAAATAAAAATGCTAATTTAAGCACAGTGACATTGAAAAAAACAGGAACTGCATGTCAATGGGCTCTGGCTATGGAGGAGATAGAAAGAACGAGATGGACGGAAACCTATTAGGTTGGAATAGTAACGCCCTACATTAATGACTAGATATTTTGATTAAGGAACGTACACCTTAATTACAATATAATGAGAGTAGCTTTTCCGCCACTTCTGATTGAATGGCATTCTTATGACCGGTAAATCATAAATATAGACATTGCCGAATTTAATTCTGATTAAATTTATGGGGCGGTAATAGTTAAGGACCTTATTTCTTCACGAGTCACTCTCGAAACGCTAGATTCTCCTATGTTAAATTCCCCTAGTCATCTTTGGTCCACAACAAATTTTGTCCTAGCTTGAATTTCGTGTATGGACAGAACGGAAGTCCCGTAATTGGATCAATCAATCTTCTTTTTCGGGTCTCATCATTGTCTTCACTAAATCATATTTAGCAAATTCCTAGCTAGAGTGGTCGAGTGGATTGCCTGCTTAGTAAATGACAAAAATGGTTGGCTGAAGAAACGAAAGTGAAACCCCTAAAATCCAATTCCTCCCAAGAAACCTGCAAGAGTGTGTGGAATTCATTTAGGTTGACTGGCAGATGTGGATCAATGATTGGTATGCATAATTACATCAAGGTACCATGATTGAGAAAGATTTTAATTTGGTATCAGCTTACCCTTTTGTTCTCCTTCATTCCTGATCGAAGGAAGTTGTTCAACACAGTGGATTACAAGTATAGACATCACCTGAATTCAATTCTAGTTTAATACATATATGCTAGCGGTAGAGCTGTTAAACGGGTGGGTTGGGTCATTAACCCAACCCAAATTGACCCATTGACCCATTGACCCATTTATAACCCATTTATGCCTAATGTAAATTTTTCAACCCATACTCGACCCAACCCGTACCCGACCCATATTAAAAAATATTTTCATATTTAATCAAATTTCTGGAAAGCTTATTCTTATGTTTTTTTTAATATTATATTACTAAAATACTTCCAAGCAATATAAATCTAATCAATAATTTATAATTTTTCAAAAAAAAATATTTTTCTTTTTTTCTTTTTCTTTCTTTTCCTTTTTTTTTCTTTTACATCCAGAGAGGTTCACCGCCAACCTATTTAAAACCCATTAAATCGCTAAGCATCCACCGACCAAAAAAAGAAAAAAAAATGCTAAGCAACCCATTTATGATCCATTTAAAAATTGCTCAAGCTGACAATGATATAGGACCCTCGGACTAGATTTTCTTGCCCAACATTCCAGTATACATTCAGAGTTTGTACAAAATATACCCGTTCAATCTATGAATATGGTGAAACAATGTTGTTCCCAAATATACATCGCCCGTTGTCCATATCTTGATCTTCTCGCAGACGTCTCATTTACCTGTTGGAAGAAGCAACCGAAAATTTGTCAGCCAACGGTCATTGACAGTAGCTTGAAATTCCAACCAAAAACTTGTCTCAAGATAGCAATCTTGAGTGGTAAAGAATAATTGAAATGAATTTCATTAAACAGTCGGAACAGAGGTAACAGGACACTTGAATTTCCTCTGCAGATTACACTGTCTTCAATGGCAGTTTTCATTTTCAAAGAAATGTCAGAAAACATGTTCATCCCATACCATAATTCTGGCGAACCAATGTGAATTTGTAAATAGCCCTCATTAATGAACCATTTTTCATGGATTTCAAGGGTCCCATGTGTCTGCAATAAGAGAAAACCATACAGCTTAAAGGGAAAAAGAGAGCAAGCAAAAGGAACACTTCACATACCACACCCAAACCATTAGCACCATAATTTATTGACCAACAAGATTTTTAAAAGTTCAGAATCTCAAATAAACAAAAAAATGCAACCAGGTATCCTAACGACAGAACAATAATTCCTGAACTTCTAGGACATAAATATATATATTTTCTTTTGGGTACCCAGGGAACCTCCGTGCGCCGCTTCGCGGCGGAGTAAACCTTGTAGGAGCAGTAGAGTCACCACCACCCTTGCTGCCCTGGGTAAGTCGTGGGTTTCTTTCTCGCAAGGCAGATGATGCAGGGATTCGAACTCAAGACCTCTCCCGAAAGAAACCTGTGCTCAACCACTATGCTACCACCACGGGTGGTTCTAGGACATGAATATTGATCATTGACAAAAATACAAATCAAATTGTATGATCATTAAAAAGAAGTTTGAATAAATAGTCCTCGTTCATGCAAGCCAAATCCTCACTGGGTCCTCAAGTAATTGACTAAACCTATAATGTAAATTCTTATGAAGGCAAACCTGTAAAACTACATCCACGTCTACACTAAGCAGCTCCAAAATCTGCTAACAATCTGCTATAGATGAATCTGGCACTAGGAATGGAAACCAATACTTGGTAGTAGATATATGAATGTCTCATGATGCTGAAAAATTAGAGGAACGTAGCAAACATAAAGGAAACAACTGGCAGAGTCCAAAACAATCGGCCCAATCCTTCAAACTTCCTAACATGGAAGAAAAACATCCAGCAAAGAGGAGGAGAAATGTCGCACATATCATCCTGAAGCATATGTAAAATATACACTCCGTGGCAGCACCGCACTAGAATACACTAGAAATGGTACCGAGACACTTCCAGATCAGAAACAATGCAAAACTGCTCCTAACTTGGATAAATCACACACAATTTCAGAGAAGAAGCCTCATATGCCTCCCAACACATGGAAAACAACACCGAATTATAGCAGAACTCCATCTGCACGAGAGACACTCTGCGATCACGCCACTTTTCCTCGGGTTGATGCGGTGTGTGTTTCTGTGACAATAATAGCAACACGCTATCCTGCCCAATTAAAAAAAGAAAAAGAAAAAACTTGGGGACGTGTGATCATTTCAAGCGGCATGCTACGGATTGGCGATGCTCAGCGAATCACACGCCATTCCCACGATCCAGGAGGGAAACAAAAAACCAGAAAGCCTATCGACACAGCATCAGCGTCCAAGCTCTACACGGATCACGTGCACGGCACTGATCCGTTCAAACACCAGCAAATGAACCCCACCACACCAACAGATCACAACAAAAGGCCCGGCGAAATCCCGCACAGATCGAGGATTAGAGGAAGACAATGACAGCGAAAATCCACGAGAAAACGGAGGAATCGGCCTCGACACTCGCATTCCACAAGGATTCACTCCACACTCAGCTCCCGCCAACCACCCGCGCCACAGGAAAACGGCCGGCATTGTCGCCGAAGCAGATATTCACTTACCATGATGACTAGTCTCTGTCTCTCTCCCTCTCTCTTGCTCGAGCTGCACAGCTAAAAACCCCACCGCGGGTGGTGACCGGAGTGATTTATCTGCTTGAAACCGGGGTTAGGGTTTGTGAGGAGTAGAGCACCAGCGACACCGTGATGATTCAGCTGTCGGACGACCTCCACGGGCGGCGATCGGTGGCGAATCAGAATAGGGTTCTCGAGTGGGACTATAAAGATGCAGTTATAGTCGAATAGGTAAAATAAGTTTGAATATTTGGACGTTGCGAATGGGTAGTTGGATTGATATTTAAGGTGTCTTTAGACTTTAGAACTCAGAAAGCTTACGAGCTCTTTTTATATAAGACTCTAGTTAGATGTTTGGCGTAGAGTACAAGAAAGGTACTAAAAAATTTCTAAATTTATTGTATTGATATCAATTTGGTCTTAAAACTTTTCAATTAAATCAATTCAATTTTAAACATTTTCACATCGATATTAATTGAATCCATCCAACCAATTTATGCCGAAAATTTCCAACATGGACACCAATCACCCTATATGACACGACCAGTGCCGACATGGATATTTTTATATAATTTTTAATTATGGTTTTTATTATTATTAAGTTTTTCTTTTTCTTTTTCTTTTTCATTTTTTTTTTCCTTCTCTTTTTCTTCATTTATTTTTTCCCTTTCCTTTTTTTTCCTTTCTTCCTCTTCCTCCACCCACCTCCGGCAGGCAAAGGCTAGGTGAGGGTCCCCTTACTGGATTTGGCGAGGGGCGGCCAATTCGACGACCTCTACTGGTCAAAGGTGGGTGGAGGAAGAGGAAGAAAGAGAAAAAAAAAAACAAGGAAAAAAACAAATGAAGGAAAAGAGAAGGAAAAAAAAAAAGGAAAAAAATAATTAAAAAATCCAAAAATAATTAAAAATTATATAAAAATATCCACGTCAACACCGGCCGTACCATGTAGGATGACCAGTATTCATGTCAGCAATTTCTGGCATAAATTAACTAAATAGATTCAATACTAATGTGAAAATGTTTAAAACTGAACTGATCCAATTAAGAAGATTATGATTAAATTAATACCAATATCATAGATTTAGAACTTTTTTTGGTACTTTTCCCGATTGAGCAGATTTGGCAACACTAGATGCTAGCCTCAACGTGATGTTGCGTGCAAAAGTCAATCGGAAGATATATATGGTAGCAACCGAGGCCCTTTTTTGTGGCGAGTCAACACACGATGGAGCAAATGAAACAGACTCTCTCTCTCTCTGTGGCAGTCAACACACGATGGAGCAAATGAAGCAAACTCTCTCTCTCTCTCTCTCTCTCTCTCTCTCTCTCTCTCTCTCTCTCTCTTTCTCTCTCTCACAAGGTTTTCGAAGAGGGTTTTGGAGCAGTGCTAGTGCATAAAACCCTTTTGAGGAAGTGTTTAGGGTGCTCCAATAGGGTAACACGGATCCAGGAATAGAAATGTCTGTCAATAGGTTTAACCCAAACTCAAAACCCGAGTCCGTTTTCATGAACCGTAATCCAAATGGTGGACTTGCGAGCTCCAACTAAGGGTGAGCATAGTTCGAGTTGAGCCAATCCACTTCCTAACCTTAGGATCAACCATACAGTATTAGTCCTCAATTTTTAGGATCGATGACCGACCATATTGAGCCTAGGATTGAA
This sequence comes from Eucalyptus microcorys, assembly GCA_014182515.1. Taxonomy (NCBI): domain Eukaryota; kingdom Viridiplantae; phylum Streptophyta; class Magnoliopsida; order Myrtales; family Myrtaceae; genus Eucalyptus; species Eucalyptus microcorys. The sequence goes on from CM024572.1 coordinate 27,539,236, forward strand.
CACTAGATCAACCCAATGGGTTCAGTCCAGTTCTAGGGTTAACCTAGGACCAACTGATAATTTTTTTTTTTTTCATTTTTTGTACTCCCTGAAAAAATAAACCTATCATTTCAAATTACAAATTAATCGACAATGCGGTATTGTACAACCAAATTATAAATACCAGTACATATTCAACAAATTTAAGATAAGACAACAATAGAAATTTTACACCTACTAAAAACAAGAAAACAAAAAAATGATTAAGATCGCTCATAAAGATATGGGACAAGATGGGAAGCTGAGCAGCAAGTGAGGAAGTTGTCGAGCGACAAGCAAGGAAGTTATTTCTTTCAATTTGGCAAATTGAAGACTAAGAGGACAAAAAAAAACAGAATAAAACAATTACTGGATAAGGATGCCGTGAGGAGCCATTTAATGCTATTTACACTAAGCCGTTTAATGTCATTAACACTGTTTGATTTAGGGTTTTCTCTTTAGAATATATAATTTAGATATATATTATATATAATATATACAATTAGGGTTTGTTTGACTTTAACTTACTCTAAACTCTTAGAACCAAAGACCAACCTGAACAATGTTGGTCCAAGGATCCTAAGACCAAGGACCAATCTAATCTCCCTAAGAACCGGATCAAGACTAATGGGGTTGGGCCAGTTCGGGGTCGGTTCAAGATTAACCCTAAACTAATGTTCACCTCTAGCTCCAACCGTGAAAAACCAAAGCTAAGGGTAATGAATAGGGGTTGGGTCGGTTTTTGCCCTAATATGGATCAGACATGATCCATGTATGGTTTGTGAAATTAGGAATTGGACTGGTCTAATTCGGTTGTAGGATTAGCTCTAGCATGGTGATATCTTTTTCTTTTCTTTTTTTTTTAAGTGAGATTTTCCTAACATTAAAGAAAAAATAATTTGTTAATTAGGATTTGTTTTAGAATTAAAAACCTTGACTAGTTCATGGGTCTAGTTTGATTCCTTATTTAAAACCGGATCAATTCCAAAAACCCCTCGAGATTTGGTTGAGTCAACCCAATCCGATCTAGTTCCCATAAAATCAGATTGATGCACACCCCGATCAAAACATCATGTCTCTCTATCTTGAGGTCATATCTCTCTTGCTCTCTCTCCACACCCTTTGCCCGGAGGTTGTCGCCAAAACGCTAGATTCCCCTTTTCATCCTTTGTCCACGACGAATTTTGTTCAATCTTGAATTTCACGAATGGACAATCCTACCATACGTTTACAAATTTAATTTATGTGAAATCTTTATCTTACTAACTATGTTGATTGGATTGATCTATCTTTTTTAGGTTTCATCATTTTCTTCACTTAAATCAATTGAAGCAAATCGCTAGCACGATTGGCAAAGCAAGTTGCTTGCTTAATAATCGCATGGAATTGTCGACGGAAGAAAGATAGGTGAAACCATTGGAGTCCAATCCCTCTAGAGAACTCCGCAAGAGAGCATGGAATCCATTTAGGTTGTTAGACAAATTTCTATAAGTGATTGGTATGCATATTGACTCAAAGGTACCATGATTAAGAAAGATTTAATTTGTATCAACTTACCCTCTTGAAGGATTTCCTCAATCTCCTCAACAAGTGATAAGTATAGACATCACCAAAACTCAATCCTAGCTCGGTACATATGCTAGACGTTGATACTTCATGCAATCATCTCTCATGGGTCGTGCTTGTAAAGCAAAATTCCTCAATCTGATCATCGGCCTTCACAATAAAATTAATTTGATCTAGAATTCCTTAAGCTAATAGTTCCAAGGTATCCTGAGGTCCATTTACAGATTCAAATCCATCTAAAACCTTCAACGTACTACGTCCGTCCACCCTTCTCCTGTGGAGAAGGACTAATCATTGGGAAATGCCGGCACCCTCTTATACTAGGTACGGTGGCGGTAGAGCCCCCTCATAGCTGGCCCCTAAACCTCGTAGAGGGGTTTTGGACAGGATAACCAATAGGGCCGGAATCTTTTTTTTAGGCCCGAATCCCGATCTTTACCCAGATTTTCCTAGTAGTCAAAGCCTTTTAAGAACATGCTCGGGTCCCAACTATACTGGCCGTGTTCTGTTCAAAAAAAAAAAAAAAACACTATACTGGCCGTGTCGATGGGTTTTTGTCCGTTCGCATCATTATTTTCGCGAGATCAAATCAAGTAAATTAGCTTGTACGACCGACCGGTGGGTTGTCTACCAGTAATTGACCGACATCGTCGGCCAAACAAAGAAAAGCGAAACCAATAAATTCGATTCCCCTGGAGGGCGGGTTGTTAAAGACATTAATGTCCTGAATTTGCTGACACACAATGCCACGCTGGCGCATCGGCAGTACCGCTCGGGTCACGAGAACGGATCGCAAGTGGAACAAGTTATGCATGTGTGACGACTGACCCACCTTGTTCCCGATTCTAGTTTAATGGGAAATTTCTGAGGCTCGGCAGATTACCGCTTATGAGCCTTTTAGACGTGTTCTAATGTTTTTGAACTTGATCGTAATGATTTATCGTAATGATACACGATACATCTATAGTGCCCTAGAAATGCCGCCTCGAATTTAAATATCGAGAGTGAAAAACCCGACGAATAATTAGGTTCTTCATTCTTAGCGAAGGACCGTCAAGGAGAAAACTACCGTGTCTAAACTTGATTGATGTACATGTGATTAGAGATGACAATCCTAACGTTGTCGTTTGAGTCCTATTGACTAAAATTTTAGTTTAAAGGAAAACTAATTTGGGAAAAATATTTTCTACCTTTTGGGTGTTTGAATAATGAAAAACTAATTGGTATACTGAAAATGTTTTCCATGGACTGAAAAATAACAAGTTTAGATTGGGTGAAAACAATTTTTCATGCTATTAAAAAGGAAATCATTTTTCCTAAAAATTAATAGCTTTTATGGAAAATATATTCCTTTACCACGAAATTTGTAGCAAAACAAATGCCTTGGCGAAAGTGTTTTTTAAAAATTAGTTTTTTGTACTTTCACCCACTTAATTCGTCAAAAAATGAATAATCTATCGAAAATGCTTTCCAATCAACAAAAATATTCATGTATAAAATTAGGAAGCAAATTCCTAATCTAAAAAAGTGAAAACACTTTCTTGAATCTTCTTTACCTTTCTCTTTTCTTCTCAAGTCTCTCTCGCTTTTTATCGTTCGATTGCAAGCAGAGAGAAAGGGGACATGGGCAGAAGTACATTAGCAAGGCGAAGGCAGCGACCGAGCTTGCCATCATGGAGGCCACGAAGTCCTCCCTTGGCGTCCGCTCTCGAGCCAAAATTCTAGCCTCTTAGTGCCTCCAAAAATTTACCCTAGCCGTTGCCTCCTGACGCCGGGTCGCCTCCTTAACCTTCGTCGTTTCTGCCTCCTGCAATGGCCGGCTTGAGTGGCAGAGGAAGGTCGATTGCGTAGCCTTCTCAGCCAAAACCCTAGCCCCAGCTCTAGCTCTAGCCTTAACCTAGAGCGTGCTCAAGGTCTAGAGTCGGCTTGGTGGAGTTGGTCGGATGTTACTTCAGCAACAACAAGGGCAAGAAGAGCGGCGAAGAAACCAAGGATGAGACTCCTAGGGAGGAAAATGCGGTGGAGAACAATAACGAGTGTAGCAGTAACGCTGATTGACCGTTCTCTAAATTTTGATTCTACAACTTTTTTTTTCAATTTTTCTTACATAAGAAATCTTTGCTATTCATAAAATTGAAATCATTTTTCAAATAATATACAAACACCAAAAAACGTTTCTGGTTACATATCACCAATCAAAGAGAAACTAATTATTTTTCTAAAAAATTATTTTCTGGGAAACATTTTCCTTTGTTATGGTGTTATCCCCCAAATATGCACACTCTTATGTTTCACAAAAAAATGCACCATTTTTCTGGAAAATATTTTCCAAAAGTTAGGAAAATGAGTTTATTTTCTAGTGTTTGGATAAAACTTGAAAGTAGAAAGTATTTTCCATCGTTTGGTAAGGAAAATATGATGGAAAAATTATAAAAAAATTCATATTTTTGAATTATTTTAAATTATTTATATTTTTATTTATATACATACTTTTTGCTCTCTTCCTAGGCTAGTCGCCGGCCATGACGATGGGGCTAGCAACTAGCCACAAGCAAGTTCAAGCCTCGCCTAAGGCTAATGAGTTCGCTCGATTTGGTGATGCTCGAACTTGCCAATCTTAGGTGAGCTTGAGCCTCGCCATCGAAAGTTGCAAACTTTGCGGCCTCGGGAGAGCTCGAGTCTTGCTACCTATTCACCCATTTTGGTGAGACCTGAGCTCATTAGCCTCAAGCGAGCTCAAGCCTCTTTGCCGGAGCCATGGCCAAGGGCAAGATGAGGAAGAAGCAAAAGGAAAAAGAAAGACAAAAGAAAAGAAAAGAAACATAATAAAATAATAAAAATCAAATTTAATATATAAAGAATTGAATTTGAATTTAAAGAATAAAAAATAATTAAAATTTCGAATTTTAATAATATATTTTTATAAAAAAATCATTAACTAAGGTCCAAGCTGAACCATCGAAGACTATCGCACAGCCTTTGTGGACCTAGTCATGAAGGTGAGAATTAGAGCTCCAATATTCGGGACTCAAGCACAACCTTAACGGACCTAAGTTTGGGTGTTGAAGCCTTGGGTACAAGCACTAGGGGTTCAAGCCCAACCTCGATGGAATTGGGAATGGTGCTAGGGACCCAAGCCAAAGCACTAGGGTCCCGAGCCTAGCCCTAATGGACTAAGGCCTAGCCGCCAAAGACCTCATCCTGAACATCAAAACACGAGAACCAATGCTAGGGTTTCCATGCCCAAATGAAAAGTTTTGGGTCCAAATGCCGATTACAATACCTACTCATATTTTAAAAAATGTTTTCTAGTTCTTTCAAAGAGAAAATCATTTTCCAGAATTTAAGTTTTGGTAGAAAAACATTTTCCGTGAATCCATTTTCCTAAGTGAACAAAAACGGCAAAAAATTAGGAAAATATTTTCTCATAAAATGTTTTCCGCGAAACAAATAGACCCTTAATATACATCGACACTTCATCCTTATGCCGAGTAACGCCATGAGTCAAGAAGCCGCGAATTTGAGGGAGGAGGCAAATTGAGTCAAATTTAGTAAATCGGTAAAGTATGCAACTAAAAGGTTAAGCAATTCGTCAAAATAGGATGTTCAATCGAAATGTAGTACAACAAATAAAATGTTGTCCCCTGTGGAGGATCAAGTGGAAACAACTCACGGTAGCACTCTTGCAATTACATCCAAGAGACACTTAACGCGCTCGTACAAGCACACTACTCCACTTTTTTTTTCTTTGTTCAACACACCACTCACTAGGTACCAGCCGCTCTCTCAACAACACTACACTCTTTCTTTTCCTCTGTACGCTCAAGTTAAGATGGTGGGCTGCCTGTGGGCACTGGGCCAATTTCTTTATCTGATTCAACCCTTGAGGCCGAATCTAATGATTGGGCCCATGTGTCCTTTTGGACCATAGGGGCCCGATCTCAAAAATAAATAAATAAAATGGGGCCTCGAAGGGCTTGGCTACTTGGGGAATTCCACCCGGAAGATTTTTAAAGAGAGCATGCTAGGACATGGACATCGTCACGTCATATTCCGCCGATCATGGCGCGGCTGCCGTTAACACGACTCAATTGGAAGGTTATTGAAGTCCTGAGGGACTTCTTGAAACTAGAAAAGTCCCAAACGATTTCTCTTAGCGCATCGGTTACTAGACATTCTTCCTTAACGAAAATAGCCGATACAACGTTGCTTATTTCGACATATTTTACCAAGTCTTTTAGAATAGAAAGAATGTGACTCATGTTGTAATTTTATCTGACTACTCACATTTTTCCCCTTCTCTTCACATTTTATTTTTGGCAAATGCTACCAAAAACCCTAAGTTGTGCCCCACATGACACAAATAATAAAATACCTCCAATTTTTTTTGTGTCATTAAAAAATTTAAATGATTTATTATAGTTTCATCTATGGCATATCTATATGCACATATACATTTAGAGTTATTTTAATATACAAAAAAAAAAAATCAGGACATTTGTGTCACAATGACTAAATTTAGAATTTTTAGCGACACAAAAAAAAATTAGGATTTTTAGCTATACCAAAAAAATAAGATATTTGTATCACACTAATTATAATTTTAAAGTATTTTTTAGCATTAATAGTTTTTTTTTCTTTTTTAAAAAATGGGTCCCACATCATTTCCTACTACTAGTATCAAGAGTCCTCTCTGTCTTTAATTCTATACCGATTAAGAACTCTCTTCAATACAGTGATATTTTATTACTGAATCAAACGGGCTGAAAATCTCCGGGACATGTGGACATTGCATTTGTTATTTTATGTGGAGTAGATTCCAAGTTTTATGAAAGTGTGGGTTGGTTTTTTTTTTTTTTGTCGGGGGGGCGAGGACATGAAGAGCTCTATAATTTCTTGGAATCTTGGAAGAGAAAATGATGATTAACTTCGTCTGAATGTTTCATTTTTTTTTCTTTTTTTGTTGGTCATATAGCAATGGCCATCATCTTCATACACGAGGTTCTAATAACCTATCTATCATTGCATCCCAAAATCTCCTAGGCTGAAACCGCACTACCGATTTTTTCAGGAATTAATGCCAAAAGAGAGGATAAAAGATAATATGAAGAACCAACATGCATCACGAAGATAACATTACTATATGGAAAATATGCATATCCATGATAATAAATAATAGGGCAATTTTCGAGTGCGAACATAGGAGATCAAATGGTTCAGCAAGGAACGAGCACACGGCTATTGGCAGCTGCCGCTCTGGAGCCAAATGAGAGCAACTCTTTGCTCGTGTCGTCCCTGTGCACAATCACCTCAATGAAGCACAAGCAATCTTTCTTGGGCCCGGTCGCAGCCTCGATCGCCTCGACGAGTTCCTCCTCGCAACAGACCTGCAAGACGAGAGCAATGAGGTTCTTTCTTTCTTTCCATGATCTCCTAATAGGCCGATTTGGTATGGAAAATGGAGTCAAGTGGTGTAATAACAAGCCCATCACCTTCGTTGTCCAGCATTTGCCCTCCCCGTTGTGGATGGCGTCCATCAAGCCGGTGTAGTTCCAGTTCTTGATTACGTTGTAGGGTGCGTCATGAATCCTGGCCTCAGTGGTGTATCCGCCATTGTTTATCAGGAAGATGATGTTGTTCTGTCCGCATCGCAGCATCGTTGAGACATCTTGAGCGGTCACCTATTCAACATAAAAATAACGAACATCAGCATACTGAATAATGGTATTGAAGGTTATACAAATGGTCCCTGACCCCATTAGCCTATTAACAACATGGTTGCCAGTATCGATGGAAAAACAAAAGGAGTATGGATTCATTAGTAGATGATGACATATGAAGAATGTCTTCAAAACTTGTATTAGATAAAGCTTTCAATCAATAACTTCTGAAGAGATGATATCTCAAGCCTTGGCTGAACATGAACCTACACCACAATGACTAAGGAAAGGGGGTATTAGGAGTGAGCATGGTTTTAGGGTAGAATCAAAAACCTAAGAATCGGACACCAGTTTCCACCAATCGAGTTATAGGTTCCAAAAATTGTGAAACCTGTTCCGACGGGTCTGAAATAATTATGTGTTTTCTTGTTCTATATCTTAGCGCAATCCTATGGCATTCCACAAAAGTGTGTAATTTGAAATAACTAGTCTGAGCTTCCATTTTCGAAAATATCCATGACTAAAACATTTGCTTTATTAATATTTCATAATTTTCGTATGCCTAAATATGAGTTGCGATAAGTGAATTGTAACAAATGGTGGTCATTAGAAGTAATGATTTACTGCAATTGTTCAATTAAGAATATAGGTGGAACCTGGATAGACCCTAGAACTAATTTTAGAACTTATAACAAAATAGGTTCCAAGTTTTGCTTGAAGCCTGAAACCGCTCACCCCTATGAGATATTATACCTGGAAGCTCCCGTCGCCGATGCAAGCGATTACTCGCTTATTAGGTGCACCGGCTGCATATCCAAGAGTCGCTCCGACGGACCAACCAATTGATGCATACTGCATTTGGTGCTCGTAACTGCAAAATGCAAACATAATAAAAGCTATTGAACTAATAATATAACACAATAAAGACTTGGAAGAATTAGAGCGAAAAGAATGCTTGCTTTGCTTACCCACAACCGGTAGGCAATTTAAGTTTCTGGCAATTGAACCAAATATCTCCTGCCTCGGCGATCACAGTAGTTTTGCTCGACAGCATGTTCTGAATATGTTGGAACATAACATTGACCCTCAGTGGCTCCTTAGGGTCACGCTTGAGAGGACGCCCGCCAGGAACGTATATTCGGTGGTAGTTCTGATAAGCCGTTGTGTTGCGGTCAAGTCGCTTGGCAAGTGCCTTGAGGAAATCATTCATCCCGGCAAACCCGAAGGTGGGGCCGTTCCGGATCACGACCCGATCGGGCTGCACTATGATCGCCTTCTCCTTCTTGATAAGGAGGGAGTAACAAACGGAGCTAACTTCATTGAAGATGGGCCCTGCGAACAAGTACGCATCGGCAGACTCCATGATCTCAGCACAGAATGCGGTGCTCACTGTACCCCAGTACGTCCCGATGAAGTGGGGGTGTTGCTCGGGGACGAGACCTTTGGCCGAGGGCATCTCTGCGAGGGCGTAACCGCAGACATTGGCCAATTCGACAAAGGTGTCACAAGCCTTCGCGGCGCGAAGATTGGGCCCACCTACCATGACGGGCTTCACCGCCTTGTTCAGGAACTCGGCAGCCGCCTCCACTGCAGCCTCCAAAACCATTTGATTGCTCGACGTAGGAGAGATCGAAAAGGGGATGGGCTTGCGGCTGAAAGTAGGGTGAGGGATCGCAGCTAAGTTACAGCTGATGCTAATATACACGGGCTTGCTCTCTTTCAGTGCCGTAAAGATTGCAGTGTCGATTTGCTCTTGTGCATCTTCAAGGTTGTTCACCACCGCCTATAGATTGAAAGAAAAAGAACTTAACATATTATAATGTTGAGTGCCCAAGTGCTTGATTCCATCGAACGAACCTGATGACAAGTGACAGTCTGAAAACACCGCAGTTCTTGGGTGAAATCGGGCAAGCCAATGGTGTGATGGAGGACCCGGTTGCTGCCGTAGTCGTTGGAGTTAGGCCCACCGACGATGCAGATGAGCGGCAGGTTCTCGCTGTACCGCCAGCTATCGCATTCACGACGCTGAGCCCACCGACGGTGAACGTCACCACGCAAGCGCCCACACCCCGGGACCGCGCGTAGCCGTCGGCGGCATACCCGGCGTTCAGCTCATTGCAGCAGCCAACGAGGTTGAGGCCCGGCTCGGCAAGGAGGAGATCGAGGAGCGTCACGTTGAGTTCCCCGGGGACGGAGAACACGTCACCCACGCCGATCTGAAGGAGGCGACGAGCCAGGTGGCGGCCGAGGGTGGACTCCGAGGGGGCGAGGGCCACGGTGGAGCGGGAGGGCTGGATGATGGAGGCGACGCCTTTGGGGGGCCCGACCACGTTGCATGGGAGTGCGCTCGTCTCCAGCGAGCTAATATTGGCGTCGAGGTTCATTGCACTACGAATTTTGGCTGGCTTGGCGATCGGGTGGGGGGTTTTCCTCCGGTAGTGTGGGAATGAGTTTGTGATCTGGAGGGAACAAGGCGCGCTCAACAACGACGTTGCCATCTCAGTGGCAGCTACCGCAACCGATAGGAAGATCGTCGCGCAAGTTTGTAAAAGGGGTCCCTTTTTCTCTTTCGAAGGAAGTAGGAACTCATGGGATGGAATATGTAATTGAGCCAGACCTATATATACAGCCGACCTATATAAATGATTAGCATTATGTCGTCAAACCTTTTCATGTGCGTCACTGGAGTGCAGCGCCGTATAAATTTACAGCCTTTTGATTCGTTAGCCCAAACATGGACGAGAATCCTCTACTTTATTCCCGATTAAATAACTGTTGGCCGTCATACGTTAGTAATAAAATTCACCGTTATAATTGGTACAAGATTTGAATTGCACAAGATTTGGATGGAATGGACTCCAAATGAACACAACGATAGGGTAGATTATCTCATCCCCCTCATACATTGTCTAAAGGCAATAAAAGCATAAGGTGCACTTAGTCGATGAACCTTAAGTGTCTTCGACTTTGGTATAAGTTTAGCTAATTATGCTAACAGCATTTTAGGGTAGTCTGTTCCTAAGTATGCTAGCAGCTTTGACCTATGAGTTTTACGTTTCTAAGCCAACATCGGAACAGCTAAGCTAGTTGAATCCAGGCCAATTCAAGGTATATCATATATATATATAAAGGTCTATTAAACACAAATCCTACTAGAAACGAATCGGCTAGACCAATTCCTAACTCCTGATTGCTCCTTTAAACACTGACTACTAGACGACAAATTATTTTACGAACAGTCTTACACTAGGACCTAAATTCGAATTCGATGGTCAATTGTTCGGCAAAGGTTAGATCTGGTCCATCAAGTGTAGCGAGGTACAAGATCTGACCCACAACCATCACTTTCAATGGTACAGACTCAATTTAGTACGTATACTCCACTATGCAATTATTTCTCAAAGCTTGATGGGCAATATCACTAGTGCAAACGAGGTTAAATACCGTATATATAACAGAGCCGACACATGTACTCCATATTTTTTTTTATTGGAATCGAATTCAAGTTGATCACTGCATGAAATGAGTTGAGATGAATTGTTCCCAGTCCGATCCAGTTCTACTCAAGAACCGGGAGCCAGACCCGATCGGACCGGTTCGCAGACAGTCTAACGTGTGTGTGCTCGTTGTGAAATCTCTTCCAAGTGGTCGTCTGACGGGGAGGGTAGTTCGTCCTCGCCTGACTTGCCATTGTCTTCTTCCGACGACAACGAACATTTGTCGTCGTCGCTATTGTCGAAGTTGGCAACAAGAGGTTGCTGAGCCGCGAGAGCATTGCTTTTTCGGGGATCTGAGGGCCGATGGCTTGACGACTCGGTGGATTAGCGTGCTGAAGCAAGCGAGCGTCGCGAGGAAGATGGCGCTTCATTCGCAGAGTTCAAAGGCTTGCGCAATAAATGCTTCCTTAGACCACCATGGAGATAGAATCTGAGAAAGAAAAGGTGGGTTTTGCAGAAGATTTATCAGCTGAAAATGCGAGGCTTCGAGGAGAAGGAAAAAAATGAAGTTTTTTACTCCCGATTTAGCTTAACAGTATTACTCTTTAAGAAATTAAATATACGTATATAATTGCTCTAGTCCGGGTCCCACCATAGAACCGGGAACGGACCAGCACCCCTTGGAATAGCTAAAAAGCAGCCAGTTCGGTCCAATTTGGACAGTCCTCTATATTTGCCTCTAGAAGTGGGGATCGCAATTTTGGCCTTTCCACCTTCTCATTAACACCCCCTGCCCGACTCATGATGCTAATCTAGTTTTTAGCGTCGTAGTTAGATTTAGTTAAAGGACCAAATAAAAATGCTAATTTAAGCACAGTGACATTGAAAAAAGCAGGAACTGCATGTCATTGGGCTCTGGCTACGGAGGAGATAGAAAGAACGAGATGGACGGAAACCTATTAGGTTGGAATAGTAACGTCCTATATTAATGACTAGATATTTTGATTAAGGAAAGTACACCTTAATTACAACATAATAAGAGTAGCTTTTCCGGCACTATTGAATGGCATTCCTATGACCGGTAAATCATAAATATAGACTTTGTCGAATTTAATTCTGATTAAATTTATAGGGCGGTAATAGTTATGGTTCATAAGGTTATTTCTTCACGAGTAACTCTAAAAACGCTAGATTCTCCTATGTTAAATTCCCCTAGTCATCTTTGGTCCACAACAAATTTCGTGCTATCTTGAATTTCGTGCATGGACAGCACGGAAGTATCCCGTAATTGGATCGATCAATCTTCTTTTTCGGGTCTCATCATTGTCTCCACTAAATCATATTTAGCAAACTCCTAGCTAGAGTGGTCAAGTGGGTTGCCTGCTTAATAATTGACAAAAATGGTTGGCCGAAGAAACGAAAGTGAAACCCCTAAAATCCAATTCCTCCCAAGAAACCTGCAAAAGTGCGTGGAATTCATTTAGGTTGTCTGGCAGATGTGGATCAGTGATTGGTATGCATAATTACATCAAGGTACCATGATTGAGAAAAATTTTAATTTGGTATCAGCTTACCCTCTTGAAGGAAGTTTTCCTTCATTCCTGATAGAAGGAAGTTGTTCAACGCGGTGGATTACAAGTATAGGCATCACTTGAATTCAATTCTAGTTTGATACATATATGCTGGTGTTGTCGATAATTCATGCGATTATCTCTCACGAGTCATGCTCGTGAAGCGAGATTCCTCAACTCAATCCTCGGCTACAAGAACTAGTAGTTTCAAATTATGCAGAGATCCATTTACGAATTTGAATTCATGTAAAGCCTCCAACGTTGGTTGGGTCGGATGGATCTTATTTGGTCGCGTCATTATTTTGGCGAAATTAAATGAAGCCAAAATTTGCTAGTGGGTGTTGTCTACCTAAATTGGACAGCACCCACTAGCAAATTATCTCTCACGAGTCATGCTCGTGAAGCGAGATTCCTCAACTCAATCCTCAACTACGAGAACTAGTAGTTTCAAATTATCTAGAGATCCATTTACGAATTTGAATTCATGTAAAGTCTCCAATGTGCTCATCGTGTTGGTTGGGTCGAATGGATCTTATCCGGTCGCGTCATTATTTTGACGAAATTAAATGAAGCCAAAATTTGCTAGTGGGTGTTGTTTACCTAAATTGGACAACACCCACTAGCAAATTATCTCTCACGAGTCATGCTTCTTAAAGCGAGATTCCTCAACTCAATCCTCGACTACGAGAATTAGTAGTTTCAAATTATCCAAAGATCCATTTACGAATTTGAATTCATGTAAAGCCTCCAACGTGCTGATCGTGTTGGTTGGGTCGGATGGATCTTATGTCATTATTTTGACGAAATTAAATGAAGCCAAAATTTGCTAGTGGGTGTTGTCTACCTAAATTGGATTGGGGGCCGAAGAAAGAAACGCGCAACCACCAAAGCCAATCCCACTAGCATGCAAAAGTTCATTTAGGTCTCTGGGCCAAAATCGTTTGGATTGCTGAGATGCCCACGTGAGGAAAAGTACCAAAAAAATCATAAACCTATTGCATTTGTACCAATTCAATTTTAAACTTTTCAATTAGACAAATTCAATCCTAAACCTTTTTACATTGGTATCAATTCAATCCATCTGACCAATTTTGGGCGGCCGAAATTGACGTGGACGCCAACCGATCCGAACGCTAATGTGGCAATTTTTAAATATTTTTTTTGAATTATTATTAATTTTTTCCTTTTCTTTTTCTTTTTCCTTTTCTTTTCTCCCTTCTTCCTCCTTGAACTGTTCTGGCGGTGGCTGTGAAGCCCTCGCCTGCCACCGGCAAGGATCGCAGCCCTCACCCAACCTCTCCTAGGGCCGCTGGCAAGGTGGCTTCGCCCGGATCTAGGCGAGGCCAGCCTCGCCCTGGCCTTTGTTGCGAGCAAGGGCAACCTCGCCGACGACTAGTGAGGCCATAGCGGCCATCGCCAGGGCGGAGGCGAGGGCTTCCAAGCCGGAGGCTCACCAGCCACCAGGCAAGGGCCACTAAGCCCTCGCTAGCCACCAGCAAGGGTCATGACTCTCGCTCGGCCTCACCCAAAGCCACAGGCAAAGGCGGTTGGCAATGGCCACCTTCGCCCACGGCAAGGCCTAGCGAGGGTTGCATTGGCCTCGCTAACCCTGGGCAAGGCCGCATTCGCTCGCGGCAAGGCCAAGGCAAGGCTGGCCTCGCCTAGATCTAAGCAAAGTTGCCTCTCTCGCGACCCCAAGCAAGGCCGAGCGAGGGCCGCAACCCTCGTCCGCAGCCCTGGGCAAGGCCGGGCAAGGGCTGCGACCCTCGCCCAGTGGCCGACGAGCCTCCAGCAAGGCTTGCCGGCCGCCACAAGGACGGTCTAAGGAGGAAGGAAGGATAAAAGAAAAGGAAAAAGAAAAAATTAATTAAAATATTCAAAAAAAAATCATAAAAATTGCCACGCCAGTGTCCGTCCACTGACCGACGTCTACATCAGCGTCGATCGGCCAAAATTGGCCAGATGACTGAATTGGTCAAATTGAAAAGTTTAGGACTGAATTAGTATCAATGTAATAGGTTTAGGACTTTTTGGTACTTTTCCTTGCCCACGTGACACTATGCTGTCGCATCGGCGATGTCCTACTTGCGTCACGAGCACAGATAGCAAGTGGAACAAGTCCTAACGTAAAGCAAAGAAGTAGTTCAGTTTGGAATTTCTGGATCACCGATTTCTACACCGGAGTGCTAAATTTATTTTGCGAATCGGTGCGATTCCACAACAACAAAGTCGAGGAGGAAGGAAAAAAAGGGAGGCAATCTGAACAAGGTAATGTAAACTTTGATACCGCGACACGAAATAGAAAAAGATGGAAAGTTAAAAGATTGAGAAATTGTATCTATATATTACTTTCTCATAAAAAGCTTGTAGGCATATAGGCTTTATTTATAATATAATTGTGTGGACAATAAAAGGATAAATAACCAGGATAAATAAAGAAAATAATGTGCTACTTGTAAAATAATCAAATTCCCAAAATAGCTTGATTCTGACTATTAATAGCCACTCTGCATGATAAGAATTCCTCAAGTTGATTTGCAACCTCACAAACGGCGATACCACATTTTTTAAGGGCAATCGATTGCCTTAATTATATATTTTGATTATATTATCTTTGCTTATCATAATAGTTGTACAGACAAAATAAGAATGAATCCTCTGTGAGTCTGTATTAGTTGTTACAACTGGTCGAGCTATTGTACACCCTTAATATAATTGATAGGGACATCAAAAGATTTCCAACTTGAGACTATATAAAAGTTCTAAAAAACTGAGTGTAAATAACCATTAGACCGAATCACCAGCATAAGGCAAAAGCGTGAATTTAGCCGGTCTATAAAATTTGCATAATGTAATATGGACTTCCAAGTAACCGGTCACTGACACTCTAATCTTTAGATTACAATGAAAAGGGATAACGGTCAAAACACATGCCTCGATTTTCTACCAATGACGAAAATCATAATTGTACTTTCCAAACTACAAGCATGGAGAAAATATTGGGTTGATTTTACACTCCACATAAGTGAAATGTATCACCGTACAAAAAGGGAGAGAGACGGAGCGTTAACGGAGAAGTGGGCGCTGATAGATGGGCCCAAATTTACCACGTGTCGACTTTTGTATAGTGATACATTTCACGTAAGTGAAGTGTAAATCCACCCATTTTTCTCACAATGATGAGATGACTTTCGACAGAAAAAAAAAACTACAAGCATGACATCTCACCTCAGCAAAGTCGTGCACGGAGCTCACCCAATTCGGTGGAACCTAGTATTACTTTCAAATCCAGTTGTACTTTCATATCCAGTTCGGTTCGCCATATTACGCCACACCTTCTCAGTCTTATTCCCCATTATTGTTTCATTAAAAAAAAATTATACGAATAGCTAATTATAATCCCCTGGTAGGCAACCTTCTAATCGTTGCTCAGTAGCTT
Source organism: Eucalyptus microcorys (assembly GCA_014182515.1). Classification (NCBI taxonomy): domain Eukaryota; kingdom Viridiplantae; phylum Streptophyta; class Magnoliopsida; order Myrtales; family Myrtaceae; genus Eucalyptus; species Eucalyptus microcorys. The sequence continues at coordinate 27,554,927 of CM024572.1, forward strand.
GAAATTTCTTCCATACTGAACAATGCCATAATGCCATTGATTGGGAAAGTTATATTATCATTGTAGGCAACATTCAAAGTATTCAAACCTCACTGAAACAGTACATCTTCGCCGCATCATCTTGCAACGGCAGAATGAGATTTGGGAAAGATTGACTAGATAGCATTAGGCGTCGTCACTTCCTTTATAAAGATGGATGACAGTCGAAAAGAGTATCAAGATGAACATGTTGAATTCGACAATCCATAAACAGCTCGACCGCATGCTATTATAAGTCACAAATACACAATCATGCTAACATGGTTTAGGGTATCAAAATTGGAGAAAAGGAATAACCAAAAAAAGGGATCATTCTTGAGATTCGGCACCGTTTGTTGTTGCATCCATTGGCTCGGTCTCCGCTGATTCAGTACCTTTCTTCCCTTTCTTCTTCTTCCCTCCACCTTTCTTCTTGGTTTTGGTCCCCAGAGCCAACCAAGCCTTGATCTCAGGGTCATCTATCGTCTTTGTCGGCTGAAGCTCCTGCAACGAATGCGATGTAATCCTATCTGACCCATTTGGCATTAATAAGACAGAGAACTTGATATGGGCAACATAATCACCTGCAAAACAGACAATTTAGTGACTGAATGGGCAAATGTAAAATGGGTAGGAACACATTCCATTAAGATTTATGCCAATCTCTCAATGAACTGAAATCATTAGACAAGCTTAGCGTTTCCCTCTTGAGGTTATATCAACCTGGCATCTGCTAGTAGGAAATAATCTCTAGAAATATACAGGAAGGCCTCCGGAATTATGGATATCATACCAGGCTTCTCATGAAGTACAGGATAAGGCTGCAAGAGCTCGTGATTTACACATTCAACTAATCCCAGCCGGGCCCTTTTCTCTTCCAGTGCCCTGAGGAATTAAGAAAAACACTGATTATAATAATACCGGCAAAACATCCAGCACTGATTATAATAATACCACCAAAACTTTCATGGCACGTCAAAAAATGCGTTCTAGAGCGTAAACAACCTTGCACTGAATGGTAGGATGGGAAATTTCTGGTTTATTTCACTGAAAATAAACCTAGAGGCCTTCATCTTTAAGTGATAATTCTTGTCCACAGCTCTCTTATATACAGTTGTCTGCTTCTCATCCAACAGTTTAGGCTGCATAAATGACATATAATCAGGTGAAGCTACTCAGCAGAAGATTATATACAGAAACCTTTCATGTTTCCATATATCACAGATGGCAAAATTACCTTCCCCTCGCCTGTACTTGTGACAATATCTATTGCATAAACTTCATTCTCCTCAAATTCAAACTCATCAACTTTTGTGTCTGGATTTGAAACGCTGATGATAACCTTGTTGCCATCTATCACAAACTGCTTCAGTTGGTGGCTAAGCACACCTTCGACAATTTTGCAGTCATATGCAGCTGCAACTTTATTGATTGCTTCTGTTACATCTTTGTTCTGCCATAAGAAAGAAAAAAGAATTCACTAAAAAATTCCAACATGAATCTAAATGTAGACTGAAATATAGATACAGAAAAACAACAGGAACAAAATTTTGCTTCAATTAAAAAATCTTGGATTGCTTCCTTGATAAATGCTGTTGCAACTTCCTTGAGAATAATATGACAAATGAAGCTCCTGGTGTTCAAACTCCATAAAGCCTACTATTTTGGGTGATCTAGTTTAATAATAGTTGAATATGAAAGAGCAGTACTTCTTATCAAATCTAAAAGTAGATGCTGACTGTAGAATATTCTGCAGCACCAGCATGGAGCAAATAAAAGCCATGGTCCTCCATAACACCTCTCTCCACTTGAATAAATTAAAATCTAAGCTTAAAATTAAGTCCCTGAACAAAATTTCCCCATCTCGGTCTCTATTAACATTCTAGAGAACATGCAAAAAACGTCTATCGTTACAGAAGCAACTCCAAACAAACTATCATGGATCTTGAACGGTAATTATTAAAATCAAATTGTCCACCCAACACTATCTATCATCTATGGAACCTGTCTTAATGAAAATGTATCTCATGCATCTGCCTCTTTGCTAATTCTAAAGGCAAACAGCTTCTTACAATATGTGTCAAGTTAGTACATACATGCTTCACAGTATGAAATCCAGGCTTAAGAGAGACTAGCATGGAGGAGACCATTACAGATGATTTTCTCAACTTGAACTGAATGAGACATGAAAGAGCAAACTTTACTGGTAACATAGATCCCATGTCCATTATGACTTTCTTTCTAATTTCTTCTCTAGAAGATATAGCTACATGATTATCACCCATACTAATATATCATGCCCTGCAATTATGCTCCCATAACACAAAATTAGAAATTACATCATCATCAAACTGTTGACATTAAATTTATCTCTTTCAAGGGATTTAAAATTCCAGCACAAGAAGCAAGCTAAAAGGATTAAAAGGGATTATCTTGCAAAAGAAACAAGAAAATGCGTCTCACTACTCCAAAACCTATAATAGAAGTATGCAAAGGGCTGGTCAAAGAATGAATTATAAAGAGCAGGTGCCCAACAAATTTGGATAACTAAAAACTCTGCTTTTCATAAAATAGACACATGCAGACTAGTGAACAGTGTTCACGACTAACAACTAAGAAATACTATCCCTACAAAAGAAAGTTGCTGCAGCAGAGCAGACTTGAGAGAATAACTAGCAACTAAAGGATGACAAGAAATACACTATTGTCTTGCATTCTTCCCATTTTGGTTGCAAGGGAGAGAGGCATTCAGGGGTTGCTGCAGATTGCCCATCAGAGTAACTATGACAAAAGTCTCATGTGGATATTTGGTCCATAACTTTTGAAATTATTCATCACGCAGGGGCACCGCCAACACAATGCATTCCCGGGATTTTCCATGCTTCTCCCGAAAAAGTAGACACTTTGACGGGCTAGCAGAAAATGAAAAGAACATATACCAAAAACTAGGAGAGAAAAAATGGCATCCACTATACAGGGAGAGCTCAAAATGCTATGCTCCAATTGTCACCATCCATCAACATTTAGAATTTAAAGCTGCCAAATATACATTGCGATGTTGGGACACCATAACAACATGAGAGAGAATAAAGCAAGCAACTCTTTTAAAGGCAACTATCTACCAAAAAAAAAACCCTTGCAGGGAATATAGGGACATGATCTCCGATTCCTTGTACTCATCATCAAGTAGAGACCATTTCAGCCACACCTGTGTCCCATTAAAGGTACGATCACACCAAAAAGGAGAACAGAATGGCAGCCACTGTCATCCCAACTGGAAAAGAGATAAAAAAAAGCAAATTCCGAATGCAGCCCATACTAATTAATCAATGAAAAAATGTTGGCCTAGAGGGTTATGGATCAATCTACATCATTCCAATCAATCTCAAATATCCCAGATATGGCCAAACATAATATTGGCAACAGGGAAAAGAGGAAATCAACAATAATTGATCACCTCGGCAAAGTTGCCACAAAAATTCATTAAAAAGTTATGTGGTTTACGCTATATAATATATATATAAGCAAAATCCAAATTCAACCCAAAGTAATTAATCAATGAAAAAATGTCAGCTCAGAGGGGTGCGGATCAATCTGCATCATTCCAATCAATCTCAAATGTCCCACCTCTGGCCAAACATAATATTGGCAACAGGGAAAAGAGGAAATCAACAAATCATTGATCACCTCGGCAAAGTCGCCATAAAAATTCAATCAACAAAGTTATGTAGTCCACATTATCTATCCATGCACACAAATTTCCTCATACACCTGTAAGCCGTCAACAGATTATTCAACAGTCTTACAACAGATAGACTTCCATTAAGAATGAAAAGTACATTCTAGCTAAGCCAGAACAAGAAAATACATACTTGAGGTGCACAGAAATTCCCCTATCAGAGTAACTATGACAATAGCTTCATCAGGATGTTAGTCCATAGCTTATTAAAAAGATTCATCCTTTAGGGGGCAACACATTTGACGAAAAAGAAAGATAAAGTTGACATCCAATCATAATTCATTCTAATAAAAGGAGATATAAGAAAACCAAATGTGCAAAAAATTATCACATAAAATATTTTGCATTTCAAAGAATTCAAACATCCAGGAGGCATCGTAAGCCTACTTTTTTTTTTTTACAAAAAGTACAACAAGCCCAGGTAGACATTGAGGAGGTTTCAAAACCGTATGGATAATCCTAAAAGTGCAAACAAAAAGATCGAATTTAATTCAACCTGGCCTGGAAACAAAACTACGCTAATATATTGAAACATTTCAATATATCAACATGTGAAGATCCAAGCCAAGAGTTGTAAAGCTGCCAGGTCATTGAAAAATGATACTTGTCAATGGCAATCTTTTAGTACTTGTATTTTCAAGACAAACAAATAATACAGAGCCAAGATCCTACTCTCAATCAATCATCATAAAATGGCCATGCCTGCCCTTAGCAGAGAAGGCAAAATATATGAGGGGAAAACAGCCGTATAAGCATCACATAGCACATCAATAGCGGACCACTTCCCTCCATTTTCACCGCATGAACTCCACCATATATAAGACTTTGTAAAATAAAATACATAGATAATATATTACATAGTTGCATAAAATGCCAGGCATGTATTGCCTACCGTAATTTTGACCTAAACCAGGATGCAGTTAAATTCAGCATTCACTGAGCAAAACTGAATAACAAAGTGCAAGGAATAACTACAAGCGCACACAGAAAAATTACCCAACTTGAAAATATACTCATGTCATGAAAAGCAGCTGACTTACATTTTTTCCCGGTCTCACAAGCCTCAAAGCAACTTCTGCAGCAGTATTTGCTGCAGCAATTACATCTGCTGCTCTACCCGTTACTGGTCCTTCTTGAAGAACATGTGTGTGCGCCACTACAGCAATGAACCCATCTATATGGCACCCCATATCACTGAGTCAACATCAAAACCAACACGAATTAGCTAAACAACACGGGCCCATTTTTTGATTCAACATTTCGAGGGTTCATCAATATATATTAGAAAAAAAATGTAAAATTATAACAACACCGAAGCTTGAAGAAGATTAAATAGAGCTTACATTTTCAATATATCACCTTCTTCCAAAACCGTCTCGTCACTTGCCAAGGGAGAAAAATGGCAGACGGTGTTGTTAACAGAAATACAAGTTGGAAACGCAACACCTCTTTCGATCTTTTTCTTGACATTCTTGTACATGTTCCCTGTTTGCCTGTATAGAAGAAATCGTTCATTGAGAACCCATTTGTACATTTTCGGAAAGGAGGCAGAGCAAGTGAAACGAAACCAAGGGCATACATGACAAGCGAATTCGGCGAAAGCCTCAATCAAAATAGACTTACTCTCTGATAAAGGAGTCGCCTTTTTCACAAACGTCCACGAGCTTAGCCTTTGGTTTACATTCCGAGATGACTAACTGCAAGGCCTCTGCAAGCATCGAGCGCAACATAGGAAATTCCCACAAGGGTAAGTCATCAAAAACAGAAAGCAAATCAAACGCGGTCGTCGACCCTCGTCACGGGCTCCTCTCATCAGCCACATCAAAAATAAATAAAAAAAAAAAAAATCCCTCCCGGGTACACAGGCCATCTCATCGCCGTCCTCGACCCACTTTGCATACACACACAATTAGAAATGACAAAGAGAGAGTGAGAAAGAGAGAAACTAACTGTTGACGATCTCAGCAGCGCTCTTGTACTTGGTGACGACATCGGGGGAGGTGAGATCCAGCTCCTTCTCCTCTCTCTCGTCGTCCGACATCGCTGCTCAGCTCGACGGCCACGGGAACCCCCTCAACGCCTCCTGAAAAAAAAAACCGCAAACACGAGCTCCGCAGATGAGAAAACCGAAAGCACGCGCGCGCGCAAGAGAATCGAGGTCTCAGACAAAGCCGAATCCAGAGGAACGAAACGGAAGACGATCGAGGCGACGGGAGGGCGGCGAGCTCACCCGATTGAGATTCCGCAGAAGCGAAGAAGAAGGAAGGAATGAAGGAAGGAGCCGAAGGAGGGGATTAGGGTTTTCGGCGGGGGCAGTGGAGAGAGGAGGCGGAGAGATCAGCTGGGTTTATATAGAGCCAGAAAGGGAGGGATGGGAAGGAGTGATGTTTTAGGGTTTTGTTCTGTTTTCAATGCTCCACTGTGGCTCGCGCTCGTCCCCTTCCGGCCGCTCGTCCCGACCCAATTGTTGTTGCCTTTGTTTTTTTTTGTCTCCTTTTCCCCTTTTCGTGAGCAAGAGTAGTCATGGTGTTTGAAATTTGGTTCCTTGTACTAAAACCAATCGAGTTCATGAAGTCTCAAAAATTTGAAGATATTTTTTTTTATTAGGCTCACGGTCGGTGGGTTCGCTGTATGTCGTGCATGTTGGCCATCGGATATTTGGCAATTTGGAAAAAAAAATTATTTAGAACAATAATTTCAAATGCACGTGTCATTCGTTTGAATGGTGAACGTGTAACTAGTTTTTGTTTCTAAGTTGGTGTCGTACCTTGTCATATTTTGATTTGGAAATGTGAATGGTTATCCTTATTGTATAGGCAAACGGGAGGATCACAATTTGGATTCATTAAGATTGAGATACGTTTGACTTTTAGGCTATTTTGTTGCAAGGCATGTAGAGAAGGAAATTATTAATAGGATGGTCCTAATCCACCATGTGTATAATAGAGAGAGAAAAAATGCTTTAGCATATGAGTGAGAAGCGAGCCATTTTACTAAATTTCTATTTTGACCTCTCAGGTTTTTCCTATTTTGGAATGTTCAAGTTTGGATCACATTACAGCACAACAGAATTTAGTAGGTTAACGTTGCGGGCGTTACAATCTATCCTTGACCTTTTTTGGCTCAAGTCCTCATGTCGCGTGGTATGACAAGAGATAATTAACCAATGGTCAATTTTGACTAAATGTGAATTTCCACGTGTTTAGATCTTGTTTGATAACTGAATAGTGCTCTTACTACAAATACCTTTTTGGAAATCATTCATGTGATAGCTTGTGGAATTAGAGGAGGCCTTAGTCACTGAAAGTTACAACAACTTGGCTCCTTACACACATTTTTCGTCAACCTAACAATTTTTTTGCTTTCATGTTTGCTGAAATGTTCGATATTCCATGCATGTGCTCCCAACTTTTTCCGCTTATTGATAGTACTCGTGTGCAATACCAACTCTCCCCATAGCAACGGATCACCTGCAAATCAGGAAATTGTCTTCAACAGAAGTTTTACTCCTAATGATTTGACAATTCCATGTGAGATTGTAGAACAACTTTTCTCAAGTTGGCCTTGCAAGATGCAAAAACGTAATTCCTCGATCTCCATAATTAGAAACAAGAACACATATAATCAAGTAAAATGATTAATGCACCTATTTTAAGATCAATCGTTCTTAATATAGAAAAAGCGATGATCTAAAGCATGAGTACTTCACCTCTATTGACATCTATATTACTAGCTCATTAAGACATTCTCTAACCTTTAGCTTTTAGTAAACACTCTTTATGTGAGAATAATTGTGTGTCAGGGTTAGATAATAGACTTGAATATTATTTATAGAGTTTTTAATCAAATATTCTCATTATGAAATGGGTTTAACTTAGTCCACACTAGCCACCCCATATTAGACTAATTAAAAAACTTTATATCTCACTTTATTAGACCAATCCCATTAAACGGTAAATTATAATATCAATTCATATAACTCACTAAAAAAAAACTCTTACAGAGCCAAGTGGATATGTCTGTAGATCAGTAGTGTGGTGCATTACAACTACTCAATTCTAGCTACATTTGAAGAGATTTCCCTTCTATGGAACAAACCATCTTGCATTGGATGGGTATATTTTCATGTCTTTCCCTCCACCATGCTTGGTTGAGATTTGGCTTGACGTCCAAGTGAGGTGTTTGACATCACATGTAGGAAAAGACAAGTCAAACCCCATGAAAAGAGACAGGTTCTCTAAACTCTTGAGGTAGATCCACTTTACAAATCTTCAAGTCAACAGAAAAATAAACTAAGTTAAAATGTTGTGCCTAGTCTTGACTAACAACACTACTTGAGCTACATTGGCTCCCATATCATACTTTAAATATACACTAGATTGAGTGCCATTTGGCATCCCTTCTCATGTTCAAAAGGATTCCTTTATCATTTCTCCTCCCTCTTAATAACTTATAAAACCTTACCAATGTAGTATTATTTGTGTACGGTCTCTTAAATATCACGATTTAGATGTGTAAGATGGATAATCACAAACCATGCATAAGTGATTGTTACATTGACTTTTCATTTAATACCTCATGGTGTAATCTTGTTTTTCAAAATTTACATTTAAAATAAATCATATTCTTTATAATTTTTGGCCTTGTCAAAGTGCTTTTAAAATGCCTTGGCATGCAAGGTTAGTGAGATGCACGAGCAGATGTTGCCAGCCTTTATGTAGGGGACCTCAATTCCATGCACCGTTACCCCAATGTCCATGCCTGCAATATAACACATTTTGCTGAAATTGCAACAAAAAATTTAGGATTAAATTGACCAAATTGAAGAGTTTGTGATTAAATTAGCTATTGTACAATAGGTTAAAGTCTTTTTAGACAATTATTTCTATGTAAATCATAAAGAGATGTAAATGGATATCAGGTTTCAGGTAGTAGAATGGATTGAAGTCAACTGTCAAGAACCCTATAAGGTAGGATCATTTTGAAATTATATAGTTGGGAAACCCAACATCCAAAACTGATATTTTTTAGGTACTAAAATGATTTTATTTCTCTTATGGTCTTTAGTTATTTAGTAAATGTACATAGCTATTCTAATCCAACTAGCATTTAGGACGTTTATTTACATTTACTACTTACTTAAGGTTACCTATATAATTTTGTGAACTCCCAAAGAAAATTAATGACATTTGATTTTTTTTTTTTTTTTTAAGTAACTACCATCGTTGCCTATTGAACCCTGTAAATTGCATGAAAAGAGATTCTCAAATTGAAGAGTACAAGAGTTTTGTAAAACATTCTTGGCGGAAAAATGTGGATGAAATATCCAACAGAATTGAATTGGGTCCAAAAATCAAAAAATTGTGAGTCTTGCAAGCTACCGGATTGCTCTATCCGGTGATGAAGATAAGAAGGAGCACTAATAAAAAATAAAAATAAAAACAAGTAAAAGGCTTGAATGTGACCCTCTTCCATATATGTATAAACAAAATAGGCCATTTATATAGAATAGGCAAAGGGCCTAATAAGGGCCTGTTTGTTAAAAATAATTTCTATTTCCCGGAACAAAAATTTCTATTATTTTATTCTAAGGAACAAAAAAAAGAATAGAAACATGTTTGGTAAAAATTTTTTCCAGGAACAAAAACTCTATTTTTTTCATTCCTCGGATTAAATTTGAAACAAAAATAAGAAGTAGAAAAAAGTAGCTTATTGTTTTCATGAACAATTTCTAGAATCAATTTTTCTCTCTTCTTTTTTCTTCTCTTTCTTTTCTTCTTCTTCTTCTTCCTTTTGGCCGATCGCCGGCCTTGACCATGGTCGGCGCTAGCGACTAGCCAGATGAGGGTCGGCGAACTTGCCGAAGTGTCGTCCGCCCCCAAAGATGCCTAGCCATGGCGAGGCTGAGCCTCACGCAGGCCACGGCAAGGTCGGCCTCCCTAGCCAACGCATGAGGCTGGGCTTCGCCAGGCTAGGGCGAGGCCGACCTCGCACCGCCTAGGTGAGGCCGAGGCTCGTCAAAACTAGGCTGGCCTTCGACAAGCTCGCCGGATGTCGCCTAGCCGATCACCGGCCACAACGATGGCCAGCAACCAGCCAAAGAGAAAAAGAAAAAAGGAAAAAATAATAAAATAATTAAAAATTAAAAATTAAAAAAAAATCTAAAAATTTTACCAAATGTATTTCTATCATGGGAATATAAATTTTGAAAAGTTACAAAACGCGTTCTTTTGCTAAAAAATTGTTCTTAAGAATATAAATAAAAAAATCATTTTTCAGCAAAAATTGTTCCCCAGAATAGAAGCGTTACCAAATGTGCCCTAAATGGCCTCAATGACCATAGAAAATGACCAAAAAAAAAAATAATGGGCTTTTTAGTCATTACCAACTTGATATAGTTGCCCCTGGCAACAATATACATGAATTATTCCTTGAATTAAGGGTAATCGGGTCTAGGGTGAGTAGGGTCTAGATCTAGACTCTATACCTAACCTTGTTATAATCGGTTCCCCTTTTTTTGACCGTGTACCCAACCCTATTTGTATTAGACCTTGTACCCGACCCATCTTATTTTTCCGCTCCAGTTCTAGTGTCTACCATGTTTCTACTGAAATATGTTTTGCAACCACCCGATATTCTATACGACTTCGAATTTTACATTAATATGCGAGAAAATAACGTAATTTTCCTAATTTATATTGAAACATTAAGCACATGTATTGAATAAGTACATGAAGTTTTTGACTAAACGAAAAATTATGGATCCATAAGGCTAAAGGCGCGTTTGGTAAGGATTCTGTTCCCGGGAACAATTTTTGATCAAAAATGATTTTTTTTTTTTTGTTCCCGAGAACAATTTCTAATCATTTTAAGCCATTTGGTAACTATCCAAAATTTCTAATTTTGGAATAGAATTGTGTTTGGTACCATGCTCAAAATTTTTACTCCAAATCATTTTATTTTAATTTTTACATAATTTTTTTTACTTTTTTTCTTTTTTTTTTCTTTTCTTTTTTTCATTTTTCTATCCTATTCTTCTTCTTCAAGTGGCCAATCACCGGTTCGACGATCGGCCAGATGAGGGCCGGCAACCTCACCGGAGCGTCGCCGGCCCTCAGCGAGGCCGACCCTCATCGACCAAGCCTCATCAAGCCTCACCGGTGGCCAGCGGATGGCAACCGCAGCAGTGGCGATAGATGAAGAAGAAGAAAAGGGAAGAAGAAGAAGAAGAAGAAAATGCTTGATTCTTAGATTTGTTCCCGAAAACAAGAATCAACTTTTTTTTTTTATTCTTAATTCCGTTCCAAATCTACTTCCAGGAACAAAAAATTAGAAATTTGTTCCCGGGAATAAAATTTTTACCAAATACGATTATGTTCCAAAACTACTCCCAAGAACAAAAAATCAGAATCTGACATTGTTTGGATGGTTATCAAATAGGCCAATTATCATAAATAAAATCTAAGGCAAAGCAAAATCATGACATTGTATAAACATTAGTAACAAACATGGGTCCAATATTAATCTCATTCCCACAATTACTACATGAAGCTATTCATTTATCTAAAACGATTAACAAATCTCTATTACAAGCATAACTCCTCTTCAAAGAGAAATTAGGTGAGCCAATCCACATGATACATTGGTGATGACGAACACCATATGTCCGTTGGACGGTGCGAGAGGGAGCCGATAAGGGAGGGAAGCAAGCGAGGAAAAGGAACAATGAAGGAGGAGCGCCGTGTGTGTCTAAGAGAACCAAGAGGAAAAATGTTGTGCGATTGTGAGAATAAGAATAGAAATCAAGGGAAAAAAATAAGGTTTTGGACCTTTACTTCCAAAACTAATTCGGAAACCGGTTCCTGGGAGGGTAATCACTTGGAACTAGTTCCCGGACCAATTCAAACCGGTTCTAATTTTAGGAACCGGTTCCCGACCTTGTTTTTCAAGTGGGCCAATCCAATTCTCGGGTATACTTGATCTAGTTGCACACCCTTACCCCGAATTGTGTACGGAAAAGCCATCTCGATAGTGTTAACTTTTGGTCTTCCGATCAAGAAACTACCTCAATGAAGATGTATAGGTGCCTATTATGTGGTAAGAATTGTAACTTTTCATGAATTTTCCATTTCTTACTCAATGGCTAAACTTTGCTTATTCCTCTTTTTGAAAATCGATTAGTCAAATGATATTTTGTTTTAGTTCTTTCTCTTCATGTCCCTCTAAATCAAACTTTTCCTTACTATAACGGTTTGGTTCCAATTAGTATCAATGATACAAGTTAGATCTAGATGTAGAAATATAATATGGCATAGCCTCTTTCTCTATCAAAAGAAGTCATATTCTCACATATGCTGCCATTTTGAAACAATTTAAAATTATGAAAGTAATGTTTAAACCCAATGATTTAAAGAAAGATAAAATATCTTGGAACAAGGAAATTCCTTTTTCCTAATAGTCTCTAAAACTAGATCAAGAACCAAAACCTTTTGTTAAGTTATTGTTCTCCTGTTTTGTTTCCTAAACCTTATGGAGTAAGACATGGATTTCTTAATAAAAAAAGTTCTTTGGATTACATGATGTGATGGATTCCTCTAAAAACATTGGTGCACATGGAAACGAGATGTTCTACTTAACGAAGCTATAGCCATTGTGTTTGTGTTACATTTTTATCGTATTATGTAGATAATTTCTTGTCAAGATGACTTTTACATGTTTTAACACATTTTAGGCTATAATTGGGAGAAGGAAGAGTTGGGCAAGTCATTCCTATCAATTCCATTTTTTCTCACTTCTTAATGGACAGGTAAATGGCCATATTCTTGATCAATGTCCCATCAATTTTTTGGAAAAAGATATAGCTTCCTTAATGACATGGATGCCTCATTCACTAGTGTGGATACATTTGATTTGTTGATTTCCGAAAGCTTGATTTCCATTTTAGGATTGTTAAATTTTAGCATTTTGTGATTTTCAGTCTTGAAGTATTTTCAACTCTTATGATTTTTTTTTATTCAATATGTTTTCTAATTGGAGTTGCAATGCATGAGTCTTGGATAAATTTTGGTGCCTGCAAATTTGATATGGTTTACTATGTGTTTAATGTGAGATATATGTTTACTAGAATAGTAATATGCAGAGATCATTTTAATGAGATGGATTTAATATCTTCTATCAAAACACTTAACAGGTATGAAAAATGACAAAAAGGTAGCAAGACAAATCTGGACAGCTTTGGGATGAGGTTAACTGTCTCAAACCCATCTCATCTCCATTCCCATCAATAAATGGACTCGCATTCCATTTGCATGATTGCAACATCGACCGCATGTACCATCCTATAGATTATTCATTCCAGTAAACTCTAAAACACCAACTTGCAATGATCAACATAAAACTAGAAGGAAAAGTTTATATCTAAAGAAGGAAAGGAGATCCTTATAAAAACTTTTTGTGCATGCCCTACCCTAATATGCAATGTCAATTTTTAATATTCGAGTCTCTATCTACAAAATCATTGAATAGAGAATCACTTCCTTTTGGTGGAAACAAAGTAATCCAAATCAAGAATGCATTGGAAGATATTAAATATACTAAAAACTATAAAAGACAATGGAGGACGTGGCTTTAGAGATATTATACCTTCAACAAGGCCAAGTGGGGAAAGTAGGCATGAAGATTATCACAATTATCTTCAACTCTTTGGAGTAAATTGCCAAAAAGAATATATTATCCTAGGTTGATTTTTGCAGGTGGAAAATGGTCTCACCCCTCTTGGGGGTGGCAAAACTTGATTATGATTAGAGATGCTATCTCTCAAGAAGTTAAATGATCTATGGGTTATGGAAACACTTCAATATCCATGAGGATATGTGGCTTGAAAATGATTTGATCAAAGGTTTTGTGAATCAAAAAGATCATTAGAAAGTAGTGGAGCTTATTAATTATGAGGACAAGGTTTGGAATGAACAAAGGTCGAATGGTTTATTTGATGAGCAAATTGTGAATGAATTTTGACTATTCCCTTTAGCCCTAACTCTGGAAAAGATAAGGTAGTGTGGACAAGCAACAAACCAGCATACCTAATGAAGAGCGGGTATAATTGGATGTGAAAAAAAGATAACTAGCAAAATGTAAATCATCATCATCCTTTTAGACACCTAAGACTTTATGGATGAAGATATGGAAATTAAGCTCTCAAACAAAAGTCCGACCATTCATGTGGAGTTTAGGTCAAAATGTGCTTTCGACGTGAGAGAATTTGTTTAAAGAAAGGCCTTATCGAACCACTTAATACATTACATCATAAAAACCCATAAGCCACAAAGCATCTCTTCCTTTTACGTAGTTGGACAAAGGAGATATGGTCAGATTTGAATCTAAATCTTCAATTCTTGAGCCAAAAAGTCACTGGAATGGATAAACTGTTAATGCAATTTCTCAATTTAAAGGTTACTTCACCATCTTAGGCAAAGCTAGCAAGAGCCTTGTGGCAATTGTGGAAAACCAGAAATTCCCTCAAGCAACATGGTTTGAGCTTAGTCATCGAGACTGCCCTCGCCACGAGGAGTGTTCAAAAGAATTAAGAACCGAAATGAGATGATGGCCCTAAGGATTTGTTCACCATAGGTGTTGAGGAGGATTGGTTTATGTTTCGAAGCAATTGTAGTGAAGTGAGTGACAATGGCTTTTGAAAGCTAACGACGCTAGTCTAGGTTGGAACTGCACCCATTAACTATTTAGAATACCTAAGAATGAATTCACTATGAATATTACAACTAATTTCATGGACCTACCCAAGAGCAAGATTAGGTGGTTTAGTTCCCAAGGTGGATCCATAGAACCAATGAGCAAGTGCTAATTCTAATTTTTCTAAATCAATCCTTAGTGGCAATTCTCAATTCCGAGGTAGGAACCGCCCACCTTGAAACCGATCACCCCTACTCGTCACGCATAAAAACACCATGAGATGGAGCTCGGCAAATGGTAATCAAGGCAAGTAGAGAATAGACTAGCCTGTTTGTGGAGACCACCAGAAGGAGGTTTGCTAAAGTGGAATATTGATGGATCTATGGCCGAGGGATCACCGGAAGTTGCAGTAGCAGGAGTTTGTCGGGATCATGAAGGAAATCTAGCATATGGGTTTGCAAGAATTGTGTGAGCTTCCACTATTGCTATTATGGAAATTATTGTTGTGGAAACTAGGGGTAAGCACTAGCCTAGTTCTAGCCCAAAAATCATATTGAACCGGCTGATTTGGAACGGTTCTTGATTGCAATTTTTTTGGTCCAACTCCTTGATTTGGGGTGAAACCAGACCGAAAATTTGTTTTTTATTTTTTTATTTATTAAAAAGACTTTATTATGTAATAATAATCCATAAACTATAAGAAACTCCCACTAATAATGTGGGGTCTCCCACTTGGGTGCTATTTTTTCAAAAAAGTAAAAAGGCAACTTGTCTCCTTCCTTGTGTATGATGTGGAATTTCACACTTGGGCTTTATTTTATTTTTTTTCACTTTTAGTCATCCTAAAAAGGTGTCCCACATTGATCTATAAGGAAGAAAAAACATCCTACCTTCTTATTATTAAACCATTTAGGCTACGTTTGGTCGTTCGGATTTTTAATCGGGATAGGACTAGATAAGATAAGATATGAAATCCTGGGATTTTTTTATATTTTATACATTGTTTGATGAATCGCAGTATTAAAGTCAAATATATTCACATCATATCATGTATATTTTTTTTTATATAAACGACATATCATTATAAATGAACCTAAATATTCATAAATGAAGATGTTGAAAATCTCTCATAACACTATTCCTTAATTTATTTTAATTTTAATTTAATTTTAATTTTCCTCTTTTTTATATTATTTTCTTTATTATTTCTTTTTTCCCCTTTCATCATTCTTTAATAAAATTTTATCAAATAATAAATTGTACTAACATACCTAAATATATAATAAATATAAATATTTAATTTATAGATTAAATGTTTATTATAAGATAGAATTAAAGTTGAATATATAAATTTAAATAATATTAATTAAAAATAATTTTTAATATTTAATTTATTAAATTAGAATTCAAATATTATTTATATTAAAATATAATTTCAATTTTTTTAAATTTAATAAATTTGTTATTCGAGAAAAATAATTTTCTTATTATGGACGTTAAAAATCCTATCTACATTTATCTCACCTCCCCCATGGGATAATTTTATCCTGCCTATATCCTCATTATATCCGACTTTATCCTATCCTAAGCGAGCACCAAACGTAGAATAGAATAAATCATATCATATCCCGAATTTTATCCCGACTGCCAAACGCAGCCTTAGAGAATAAAACGTGAACATCTATGCATAGTCTTGATCCCAAGAACAGGACCGGTTCCGATTCGTGATTACTTTGGATCTGGGAGCCATAGCTGAGAACATAAAGTGAGTTGAAGATAATGATTGAAACTGACAATTTTTCACTCTGAGTTTATTTCACGTACAGAGCAAATGGAACCTGGCCTAATTCGGTTTTGTTCAGGTGGTACGCAAGGCCAACCAATTAGCCGACTAGATCATTAAGACCCCACACCTTAGCCCTTAGTCTCTATGGAATATTTTATATTCGGAAGCCCATTAATTTTGTTCTAAAAGAACTGAATAATGAAATGAGAATGAGTTCTTTGATTAAAAAAAGAAAACCTCTGCAAACATTGAACTATAAAACATTGTAAATGAAGCTTGCCGGAAGCGGATTACATTATCTAAATTTTGTAATGAAAAAAAGTCGCAACATAGAGAATTACTTTTTAGAAGTAGATCTTTTAGTGACAGTGATGGAGAACAAAAATTGCCACCAAAGCATAAATCCCATCATCCCACCTGTAATATTGATGTCATCGAATGCTTTACCTAAGCTATATAATATGCCTGAGAGAATATTAGTAGCATATCACTATCGCTAATTCCTACAAAAGTATCTCCAAGGTTTATATTCTTCATTAACCTTGGCCTAGCACCTTTTCTCCGTTTGATCTTCTAGAAGGGAATCAAAATAAAGAATGATCGAGGTGGGTGACCTGGTCTTTATTTAAGCAAGCGATCGAATCTTCGAGATTTTTCATTCTAACTACATGTTATCAGCATATTCCCCTAGATTCAACCTAACATTAGCATAATGTGTCCTATTAAGTTTGCTCCTCTACTCATATTGTTGCATCGCCAACCCAATAACTTGATTTGTTGGATTATTCTATAGCAATCAAAGATTATTATAATGTACTAGTCGAATAACCATCGCATTTCAGCTTAGAATACATTATTTGTTTAAGTTTTGGCAGTCGAAAGAGCAATGTAATATGCATTATTGGAGGGGTCAAGATGCGATTTGTTGGCGTGCATAATGGAAATGAAGCACATTATTTTGAATGCAATGTCTGACCTGATTAGAGGATCCGGCCCAATCCACTTGAAAAACTGACACCACCCAATCCAAGTTAACTTAAAAATGCATTCACCTGAAATGCTATCCAATCTAGACAAAGAGACGACTTGCGATCGCAAACTCATGAGTAGTAGAAATCGACCCTGACTGTTTAAGCTTGATATGAACGTGATTAATTACATACAGTATAAATAGGTCGTGTCGAAAATTGTCAACATTACTTGCTGCAAGCCAAGATAAGCTCAATTGTTGATTTTTAATTACGTTTGATTATCCCTTCGATATCCTCTATCCCCTACCTTAGATGGAAGTAAGCATGTGATTTGGATGAGGTGTGTCCATCGGTAAGAGACCTATTACATGGGCCCTTGTCAATGGCCACCCACACCGACTACAAGGATTCTTGTCGATGGGTATCTTTATATGACCATGATCAGCTATCGACATATGATAAAGGTCGGTTGACGATTGACAAAATCGGTTGAGGAAGACATCAATTGAAAGGAATGTATAAACAAATGAAGAAACATTCTAAAGTTAACCGCTTGGCAAGTGTTGGTATGAAATCCAAGCGTATTGTTATTTGAGCCTAAAATTACTTGTGGGTAAGACAATGGAGTTAAAGCAAATCGTGGATAGAGAAAATATAATGATTCAGATGAGATCCAAAGTGGCAACGAATAAGTGTGGAAGATTGAGGCACAATTTTAAGGAAGAAATTGCTTGTAGATAAGATATCGTGGTGACATGAAAGCACGGTACCGAAGACTTTGAAGATGTGAAGGCATGGCTAAAACTACTGAAGAACTGCTCATGGGCTGTTACATTGTAAATACTATAAATACTAGTGCTTATGCACTGTAAAGCCTCCCCGAAGGAAAAAAAAACTTCCTTCCGGACACATAAACAAACAAATCTCATTATCTTTCAATTTCCTTTCAATTCCTGTATCTAAATTGTGGCATATATCATAGATGTAACTCTTGGACCATCATCGTCAATTAAATTCTGGCGTTGTATTTTTATTAATCCATATTCCGTCATTGATTAAATTCCGACAGAGTTTTGTGTTCTTTAACGTTGATTAAATTCTATTGATATTTCTTATTTGGAGTCATCACATCTATCTCTTCTTTTAAAAAGTTGAAAATCGACTTTGGATAAAAGGTGTTTCGGCATCGAGTCGAATTCCAGCAAAACACGGCAAAAAAAACCTTTAATCAGCATGTAGAGACTGCGCTTTTTCAGTTTCAGTTCCATTGACATGGTTGGCCTACGGAAACGAAAAATTGATTACTGACATGACGACAAACTTTATGCGGATTCTATGTTGAATTTTCTTAAAATTAACTCTACCCCAGATACAATAAGGCACCATCCTAGTAAAGAGGAACCTTGGCAAGTACAGATGCGCCGTCCACTAATTGATAAAATATTCTGTGGATCTTCGCCATTTGTTCACTAGTTCTTTCACAACTTCCATGCTTTCGTGATGGTTATATTCCCGTATGCTTCGAGAGAATTAGATGCTTTCCGCCATTCAAAATAGTTGCACGTTGGCCTCAATGTCCACCAGATAGATGGACTCTTGCTTGACAAGCTGTCTCTGGTGAAGTTTGAGTTTATGCACAGACTATGATGGGTGTAGATTATGTCATATCCAGATTCTATGCTAAAGATTACTTTAAGAAGTAAAATTACGATTGATAGTAGAACACCGATTTCTTTTTCCTGGAGATCTAATTCGATTTTCTTAGTTTTTCTAGCTATCTTCTCCTCAAAGTTAGCATCTATAACTGCGTCCGATTAGCCAAACAGTATATTCATGTGATCTTATCAAAATCCTTAGTGGGCACTCTAATTGTATGCTGGAAAGGACAATGAGATATTACCCGAAGATTCTATTGATTTTGCTTCCAGTTATAAACTTACATTAGCGACTTGCCAGCATCATAAATGGTAAATCCGAAGAAAAGCATTCTTTTGCATACTCACTCTTATAGCTGACGTGGGGAATCACTAATCTATATTTCGAGTGGGTACATCTTACTTTATATTATGTAATTCACTTGACATAAAGCATGTTTGGGTTATAGCTTTTCCAACGTAAAAAATTCCAACTTCTTGAGTGATATTTTTTTCTCTCTCTCTCTCTCTTATGGTAAGTACACCATTTTTTGTATGTAAATCCTCAGGCCATCAATTACGCTACTGATTCGATGAATTGGGGAAGACGCAAGCTAAAATCAGAAGAGTGACTCAAATATGAAATCTTTTGTACTTGGTGACTTGGGAAATTGAATATGTGACGTATGCCTGATTACGTCCATAAAGTTCATGCCTTATCTACTAAACCAATTTCATGGGATGAACTCCCGAGTAGTCTAACGGCTAAAAGTGATGCAAATTTATACTATAATCACGTAAGAATCGATAAATAATCAAAGTAAATAATAAACAGGATTCACAAATTAGCACACGCTTGCCAAAGGAAAAATTCACAAAGCACACGTGTAGCTGCATAAGTATCGGTGCGTTCAAGCGTGCGAAAGAATAAGTTCACGTACAACAAGAGAGGAATCCATTCTTCCCTCAGCTTTTGTGGCTTTAAATACCGAAGCAAACCCATGATGTCCAGTTAAAATAGAGCGCTATTTAGACACGCATACCTAGACATAGTACAACTCCCCACATGACTACATACAGACTTCATCTGGCCATGGCAGCCCTGGCGGGCGCATCGGTCGTGGCCGTCTCGACCTATTACATGCACCAGAAGACGGTGATCGAGTTTCTGGGCTTCATCAACACCGTGGGGAGAGAGAAGTACAAGGAGGTTGCTGGCTCGGAGACAGGCTTGCCGGCGCGGCCGAAGAGGCGTAGAAGCAACGGCCGCCGCAAGCTCAAGGAGCTGAGGCGCACCATGTCGTCGCCGCCCATCGTGGACGCCCACGAAATTGACGACAGGGTGGGGAAGCCGAAAAGCTCAGATCGTGTCGAGGGTATACCCATCAAGAATTCTAAGTTCCACGCGCTCTCTGAAGGCATGGCGATGTCGGACTTTTCACCCGAGTGAGAATTAAGTTAGATCAATCAATTTGATTATCTTTAGGTTTTTACGGTGCTTGATCTAATGATTCTAGTATATGTATCGGAAGGTCTAATAGTTATGGGCTACACCACATCACACTTTGCGTTCTGATGATTTCTGGTTCTTGTTGGTAAAGTCATGCTATAAACTGTAAAAATAAAAAAATAAAAGCTGTGTCAAGAATCCATATCCATGTAGATGCTCCAGAACCCAAATTTGCCAAGATTTCTAATTTGTTGAAGGAGCGGTCTATTAACGATATTTTTACTGTAAATTCATCTCTTGCCCACTAGGCTACCAAGTATATTCCCAAATCATTCAATGATTGAATTTTCATATATCAGTGATCATAAGCATTTAAGCGTTCGATTCGGATACGATGAGAGAATCTATGTTTGTGAATCACAATATTTTCCCCTTAGAGTAATATTAGGCTCTATCTATAAGATGGAATCTCTCTCGTTGCACATGGATTAAATGATTCATGGATGTTAAAGTCTTCCAAAACGCTTGTCAATAAAATTTATATATTCTTTTATACATGTGTTTTCCTTCCATTTATAAATTTAAATTTTTAAGTTAAACATTATAACATAATAGTTAGAGTCAGATTTACCTAGGTAGCTTATTTTTATAATAAAAAATATAAAAATTGTGCCAATTCAATAGAGAACCATTGGTTAGTTAAGTGCTTAGATTGTCGCTTGTTGATGTTGAATACTATATTTTTTTATGAGTGCTGAAGTTTTTTTTTTCTTTTCCTAAAAGAGGTTTCAAAATTAGTTTAGAGTCAATTCAACTTCGTAACCAAACTAATTGAACCGATTTTTGATAAAATCAATGGTTCCATCCTTAGAATAGGGAACCAAACTGAACCTAAGCCAATGCTAGTCTCACAAAACTAAGAATTGGTTCTCTTTAGAACTTGCCATGGATTGAACTGTCCAAACTAGTTTGGTCCGGTTTTTTAGTTGAAGCGAACCCGGTGCTTACCCCTTGATGCCATTGCAGACCGTGGCCAACCCCAATTTTGCATGACACGGCTATCTCACTTGTTGCAACCCTATCATTCACCTTCATCAACTCTCTCCTCTCCCTCGCTTAGATCAAATCTAAGCATTTCTCTCTCCATCCTCGATCGTTTTACCCCTTTCACCATCTGTTACTACTCCTTACTGCTTCTAGCCTCAATAATGTGCCACTACGTCCTCAAATCAAGCTTGACCTGAGGTTGTGAGGGCTTGAGGATGGACACACGGGTGAGGAGAGAGAGAAAATCGATTGTGATTGTAATTTATGTTGTACCACTTGATGTATGGTGGAGTTCTATGTTACTTTTCCCATGGAATAGTTCACACCCACTAAATGATACCCGGTTTATTTTCTCATTCTATCTATTTTATTGTCCGATCTCTTACTTTTCACAACAATTGGCACGACTTGTGGACAAAGGCAAGATTATGCAATGTAGAGGGAGAGGAGAGATTTTTTTTACTTATTTGATAGAATTGCCATGTAACACAATTTTAAAGGGGTGTCACGAGTCGATTGTGATTGTAATTTATATTATATCACTTTATTTATAGTGGAGTTTTATGTGGGGTGCAACGAGTCGATAGTGATTATAATTTATGTTGTATCGCTTAATTTTTAGTGAAGTTTTATTTTAGCTTCTCCATGGAGTAGGTAACATCGACTAAGTACATAAATATGATACTTGATTTATTTTCTTGTCATATCTATTTTATTGTTCAATCTTTTGTTTTTCGCAACAATTAGCGCGACTTGTAAGCAGAGGCGAGACTAGGCAATGCAGGGGGAAAGGAGAGATTTTCTTTACTTATTTGATAGAATTGCCACATAACACAATTTTAAAGGAGTCTAACGATAGTTTCTCTATAATATATCATACCTATAAGCATGTATTGAAATTTCAAGGAAAATATTGGGTACACATCCTGTATAACCTTTTTTCCTACATATCTCACGTCTATCCCCCTCAATTTGGGTAGCCAGTACTTGGTAATAATAAAACTATCAATACCATCAGTAATGAATATGAGATTTGTTAAAAAAGAAAAGTACACATGCTGTATAGTTATTATCAATCCAAAAGCGAATATATACTGCGTAATTATTAGCTTTTTAGAGAGTTTGCTTTCTCTATTCTTTGCTCGCAGCAATAGGAACTAGTTTCTTAGCCAACGCTTTCTGTAGCATATTCATATTCGTAGCTTTGAGTCATTAATAATGTTCATTGCATCAGATGTGGTATCAAAGAGAAGGCGAGATTTTGTATGATTATATATCTAATTTAGTGAAAAAATGTTTTGTCATTTTAGACATAGGGCAGAACAGCCATATTATTA
Organism: Eucalyptus microcorys; assembly: GCA_014182515.1. NCBI lineage: Eukaryota > Viridiplantae > Streptophyta > Magnoliopsida > Myrtales > Myrtaceae > Eucalyptus > Eucalyptus microcorys. Next base: position 27,577,598 of record CM024572.1, read on the forward strand.
CATTCCATAAGCAGGCTAAAACATGTTTCTAGTACAGATAATATTAAAATATGATAAAATGCAGCTATAACAGCAATTTAATAAATGCAAAAAATAGAAAAATATCCAGTGCAGCTTTCTTTCCTCATTCATGAATGTTGATTCGTATTTTCTTCCACGTGTTCTGCAAGGCCTAGTTTTCTTTCTGAGTTACTTTAGTCTCTTCTCTTGTCAAATTTGCTGTAGTCTTCATCTTCACATGGTAAGGACGCAAGTCAATCTTCCTCTTGTGGTTAGTGATTTGGTATGCCGTTCCTCAAGAAAGTGTACTACAATAAGCACTACGGTAAAAGTAGTAACAACAACGTTTTACAGCAGTCAATGTTTCCTGTCAAAACAACTGCTATTCTTTCCTGTAACATGTTGCAACGTATGAAATTTCGACAAACAAAGGAGTAAAGTTCACCTCGTTAATTCGGTGTTTCCTTGCATTGCCCTCCGAGAAAAATTAATAGGAATAGCGCTTGTGTAATGGCATATTTTCCCATCCTTCAATGTATTGTAGTTTATTAAAAAAATCTAGGAATAAGTGCAGTGAAAATTTTAAAACTTATCACAAAAGTGCAATTGAATATTAAAACTTATAAAAAACGTAATCAAGTCTTAAAACTATCAAATTAATGCAATCATGTCATCCCCTCAGCTCCATCCAACTTGAATAACAGAAAAATGCTAGCATGGTATGAGAGAGAAAATATTTTTAAAAAGAGTTGACAAACTAGGTGGTGAGCACTAAGCCCTTGTTGCCATTGCCCCACCATTGCTAAGAAGAGCTGAGAATGGTGGTGGAAGGTTAGTGACCCTCATCGACCATAGACAAGGGCTCGTGATCTCTCATCCAAATTAGATTAGGGACGTCGGCACTCACCAATGGTCAGCAAAGGTTGGCCCCCGCTATTGACCGAGGGTTCAACACCCCCACTGGCCACTAGCCTAGGCCCAGTAACCCTCATTGGCCATTCCTCACCCTTGCTAGCCCTTCCAAACGATATTGGGGCAGCAATAACAAGGGCTTTGCCGTCTGGTTTCTCACCTCTCTTTTCTTGAATTTAATCTAATAAAAAATTTGTATTAAAAATTAGATTTGAACCAAAATGACATCGTTTTAGTCAAGTCATTGCCACGTATGATAGAGAAAATAATAAATAAAGTTACATTAGCATTTTCCATTAGCCAAGTTAGACGGATTTAATGGAATGAATTGATTTCATTAATTCAATAAATTTTAGAACTTGATTGCACTATTTAAAAAAGTTTAGTACTCAATTGCACTTAAATAATAAGTTTTAGAATTTCTAATGCACTTATTCCAAAAATCAATCTTTGTCCATTATTCGATTTAAATAGAGTATCTTAACCGAGTTATAACTAGAGATTGTATCTCTTCATCAATTATCTAAATATTTTTCACCTTTACTTATTTTTGTTTAGGTTTTAATTAATTAAAGTCATTCATTTAACGAAATCATCTTAATTTGCTGAATTAAAATTGCTCAAATGAATTGAAGATGTTTCGCAACTGGGGAGAAAATCCGTATTACGGGAGATGTGAGTCTCATGTGGGAAACAACTTTACATGTTGTAAGGGATTGTCCAATTGTTCATAGGATATGGCTTGAGTTTGTCCCGTAATAATAGTTAGGAGAATTCTTCTTTGTGAATTTGTCTCAATGGTTGAATTTAATTCTCGCTTGTAAAGAGCAATCGAATTTTCATCATGATTAGAACATGATTTTAGGAGTAGGTGTACGGTTTTTTAGCAATAGAGAAATAAATCACTTTTCCAAGACAACTTTGTTTTCCCTTCAAATCCAATGCGAGTAATTTGGTCAACACAAAGGAATCCCTAAAGCTTCATATGTGAATAACTCGACGTTAAGTAGATCATACACCTCTTCAATTTTGGAGAGATAGGATCCTTCCTTCGCCTTTCGAGTGGATTAAACTAATTACTAATAGGACTTCTAAAGGCAATCCAAGACTTGCTGGTGCAAGGGTTTATTAAAAAACATATGGAGTGATTAGCTTGGTAGTTTTGCCGCACTTGCAGGAATATGTTCGTCAACACAGACAGAGTTTTGGGCTTTGTGGTTGGGACTGGACTTCACAAACAACTTAGTTTCTTAATATCATTATTGAAATTTACTCTAAAGTCATCATTGATCTTGTTAGTTTAGAATTTATTTTATTGATAATACTGGTCTTCTTTGCTAAAAAATATTAGAAAATTATTGCACCCTCACTTCGAGTTCAAAGTGAAACATAATTTTCGAGGAGGAGATTGCTTCATTGGCTTGCTAATCTTAGAATGAAAAGTGCATAAATACTTGATTCTTGTTATTTCCTCCCAAAGAGTTACTTCACGTTTTATTAGGTGATAAAATAGGGACAATATATTAATTACTCAAATGAAATTGGTTCAAATTTTCTCATGGAAAATTTTTCATTAAGGGGGAATTGTAAAAAAAATTATATTGTTTTTTTTTTGTAGAAAAATTTGTAAGAAACTATGTTTAAAATGGTCCATATCAATTAAAGTTATTTAGAAATCGAAAGCATATCTCTTTATCCATTGTTTACAGATATTTAAAAGTCGACGTTACGTATCTTGAATCATTAGTTAAGGTTTTTTTTTTTTTTTTTGTGATGTAGATGTTATTCATTGTAGTGCAACATATTAAAACTCGGGAACTCTATCTTTAATAGTACTCTTGGAACCTATTTCTGTTAAACAAATTTATCATTATGGTCGAATTATATAAAATTAATTAAAAATGCAATTTTTTTTTTTATTTTTAAAGGGTATTTGGCAATAGCCTATGTTATGCAATACTTTAAATTTATCAAGATTAAGGAGATAATAGAAAATAGGTTATTTATAGTCTCTTATATGTGTGTACGTACTAAAAAAATTGCCAAAAATCTATGGACGAGCCGGCCCCAAACCCTATCACGAAAGCCCGACCACCTCGCCAATCAGGTCTGGAAATAGCAGCCCCGCCCGCCCGTTGTTGCGTACCTTCTCCGTTTAGCCTGAGTCCCTTTCATTCTGGTCCCAAATCTTGAATTCATTTCCATCGCTTGTTCATGTTCCCCTTTTGTCTGTGCCTGTTTACTTGAAAGTCTTAACAGTTTATTCAGTCAGCGTCGATTTCGTGGAGAATCGGTAATCGCTGGAGAGGAGCCTGGATTTCCTCCTTCAAATCATAACATTTCAACATCCAGAAACTTCTGACCACCAAAAAAAAAATTTAGCCTGAGTCCATTTCATTTTGGTCCCGAATCTTGAATTCATTTCCACGCATGAAAAAAACAATTTATTCAGTTAGCATCGAAAAAATCGCTGGAAAAAAATCCAGGAACTTCACAAATTATAATGTCAGGAAAATACAAAATAAAATATCAGACTGGAAAACATAAACCACAAAAATAAAAAATAGGAGCAGAAACTTGAAAAAAAAAAAAAAAAAAAAAACAGGCTCGCTCGCTCGCTCGCTCTTCGCATCATCGCATGTAGTTTTCACCAAGAACACGCTTGCAAGCACGCTGCTTTCGATACCAGATCGTTAGCCACTCACTCGAGGTCGACACCGTGTAGACATTCTCGGAGAAACAGATCGCGCGGTCGTGCCAGAGAAGACAGGGTTAACCCGATTTTACCGAGAAAAGGATGAGAGAAAAGTGAAGACAGAACAGATCGATGAAAAAGCTAAAGACTTTGTGAATCTCTCGAAGGAAAAAGAGTTGGCGGGGGCCAAACGGGGGCAAAATTTCTCTCGATCTTCCCTCCAGACAGCGCATCGACAACGTTTCACGCTGCGGAGAAGGTGGAAGACGTGAGATGTCCATGTCGCTTCATGGTAACGAACCGATCAGGCACTGCGACAAAACATCAGGTCCTGACGGCAAGACAGTAGAAGCCGCGACGCCCAAAACAAAAACCCAACGACAATCGCATCATCGACAAACAAAAGAAACCACGAAACAATCGAACGGAGCAGGAAATGGTGCAAGAACGAGGAGGAGGTTTCAGGAAGAAGACCAGGAGGAGGAGGAGGAGGAGGCGGATGGATCACGGATGCAATGGGGGCCTTTAAAAGCAGGCTGGCCGAGTCCTTGCAGTGGCAAATAGGGAGAGTTCGGAGGACTCGGGAGGTAAAAAGCGAAGAGTGGCACCAGTTCATCGACGTGTACGTGGCGGCAGCTGATTTCCTAGTACGTTCCGATTTTTTATGCTGGTTTGACTGCGAAGGCCACAGATTCCTCCTTTTTCTTTACAATTTTTCCTTTGCCTTTTGAAATTAAAGGATGCCGTCTTCTTGGGCTTGGGTTACTCGAACTTTAGCTGGCCCATTCGCATTTGCCTGTATGATACTTGATGAGGCAATAATCCTTATGGGCACTGGACACTCGATGATGTCGGATTAGGGCTTCTAAGGAGAAACAATTTGGTTCTGAATTTCACAAATTTAGAACCGGCCCAAGATCAGCTCGGTTCCCAGTTCCGGCTCTCTCTCCAAAGCTGAAACCACCGGTTCAGGGTGATTAATTCCCACCCCAAAATCGGGAATCACTCGTCAAGGACCGTTTCTACTAAATGAGAATTAGGAACCATCTATCGGTAGATGGTTCGATTCCCAAATAAGTTAATGAAACTGGTCCCACCGAGCACCAGTAGAAAAGAATGCTCCTGATTTCATCCAATTTCATAGCTCCTTAACTTCACCGTCCAATTCCATGACCCATTTGAATGTCTTGCTGGTTTTCCTGAATATTTTGCTTTGATTAATTGAACAGGAGCAGACTGCCCATGTACATGCCATGTGCACTACGGTAAGACACAAATAGTGAAAAAAGACTCCCTAAGCATCAATGGCTCACACGCTCTGGCATCAATTGAAAAAGACTCACGCAAGAGTGAGTCTGCTCCTATTCCATTGAAAAAAGACTTTCTTGTTAGTTTGTAAAAAATGTTGCCTTGGCATCAACTGAACTATTTATGCTGCAGACACTAATGACTCATTGGTTTGCAATAACACTATGATATCAAGCTAATCAGCACATTCGACAATGGAGGTGGCTTCTTTAATGGCCCTGCCTTCAGACCAAAACCCAAGTACATGGAATAAACTCATCCAAGACGGTGAATTAGACAACCTTACAATGACACCAAATTAAAAACAAGCACTGCCAATTTCATTTAGGACGTTGGTACTGCAAGAGAGAGGCATGAGACATGAGTGGAGATATAAAAATGGGGCAAATGGAAGGGTCCAACCTATAGCAAATAGAGGCAATTGGGAACAATATTATATAAACATCGTTTAACCGTCCCACTCTTGAAACTGATAACCCTAGTTTAAACAAGCCAATCACCTTTATATAAGTCTTACAAATAGTGAAAATTCAATGTATCCTTGTCTAGTCGTTTGAACAAAATCTAGTAAGGACATCACTCTTCATTAATTACTCATGGAGGAGAGAGATGTTTGTAAAACAATTTATTAAAAAATATGCATATTTGCAAAACAATGACACCAAATTGCCCTCTATTAAGAAAAAATCAAGCACTCAAACCCTGGCACCCCTCAAATCCTCTGCTCTCTTGTTCCCAATGGCCCCCGACACCCACAGAGCCCAACTCCCTCCACTCACCACCACCCACTGCCACCGGGCGCCGCCCTGCAATCTCCGAACCCCTTCTATGGCGGTCGAGCACATACAATATCTAGTCACAGGAGCACATGCCCGTTGGGCCATGGATCCCATGCTCTTGCCTACAAATGTGCGTACAATATTTGATTATAAGTGTCCGGGACGCCGGGCAAGCACCAGTGTATGCAATCCGCGTGATGGAGCGGGTCGGCCTTTTGTTCATCCGTCAACAAGCTGCCTCCCGTCTCGGTGTAGATCGACGAGTGGGCGTCGATCCTGTACTCGGAGAGCTGCGTGACGTTGATGAAAGTGACGGGGACCTTCATCTTCTCCACCACGCTGGACACCACCTTCATTATCCGCTTGTCGGAGCCGGTTCCCCAGTGGTTCTTCTTCATCACCGGCTTTGTTTCGTTGAAGCACTTGATGCCATCCTTGTTATTCCAATCCGCGCTCCTGTATCGAGCCATGACATGTGCTGTTAGCTATCGATGTAATCGTAAGCGAATTTGGAAATGAATATGCGCGTGTTTGAGAGGCTGAGAGACCTCATGTGTGTTGGGGACATGGTGGTGAACAAGACCCGGGTTTCGTTCGGATTGATGGTGGAATCAACCCAGTTTGCCCATGTTTTCAAAGCGATTCTGTAAGCGACCGGCAGGTCCAGCTCTTCATACCCTTCTTCGCCGTTTGCGAATGAACCCCATCTGCATCAGCTCATGAAAAGGACAAGAACCGTGTAAGGCCACTCCTTTGCCAATCTTTGAACAGAGGATAAAGAGTCAGATTCGAAAGGTGATCAGTTCGAAACAGAGGAATTAGTTCATTACAGAGACTTGATCCTGAGTCCGGTCATCCACCAAACGTAGCTGTTGAAGACGAGGATGTCAACCCCGGTCCAGTGCTTCGCGTGCTTCATGATCGAGTCCACCTTCAGAATCCTCTTCCTTGGATCGCCTACGATATGCAGATCGGAATTGGACTCCACCAGAAATGGTGACCAGTAGAACTCGATTGAAGCATTGTACTCCTATTGGAAGAGATTGGAGCATGCCATCGTCATCCATATGTCATTATTCTTGAATTATACTCAGCAATGCTACACTTAAGTTTATATAATAATCCAAGAAATCCCGTGCCAGACTCTTCTTAACTTACGTTGAAGGGAACTTCATTGTCTTTCAAGCAAAGCATGCTCACAAATCACAAATAATGAGCCAAATTAGTCGATTCTTTTAGCAACATTACTTTCGACACGACTTGGGTAGATATACAGATCGTATTGATTCGCATGAAAAATGTCTTTGAAAATTCCCTTTTGCCATAACTTTCAAACGAGTCTGAAATTTAAGCTGCGAAGTATAGAGTATCAAAGTAAGACCGATACTAAGTGTGCTGAGATTAGCTTACCAACTTGTAACGAACATGATTGATTAAGTAAAATCCCAACTTACAATCTGTCTCTTAGCTTACGCCAAGCAGGTAGGCCAATCGTCATACACTCTACCTAACGTAAGTCATCAACTTAATAAATAATACCTTAGCCTTGAAGACTGAATGTGCCCGACCTCGCTTCATGGACTTCTGTTTTTCTGGTATGATGGACTCGACCAAGCACACGAAGGATTGCCATTGCCCTCTTTGAAGTGAATCTCCTACGAACATCAATCTCTTCCCACGAAGTTTCTTCAGTGCTTTCTCTGGGTCGAATCTGCGACCATTACATTAGACCTCAGACTGCAAACTCTGGCTTCAAAAATAAGGTCGCGTGCATGTACTGATGAATTGCTTACAGAGGCAACAGACAGTCATCGGGCTGCCATCGCCAGCGCTGATAATCAGTATCGGGCCGGCCGTTCTTGACGCATTCGACTTGCCGGTCGAGATATGGGCAGCTCATGTCCGTGTAGGGAGGCTCGTACGAGCTGTTGAACACCCACTTTCCGCTCATGACGCTGCACTCCTCAGGGTCAAACTCGAACCTGTCATCCATTTCCGGGTCGATACTGCTGTCAACTCCATCCCTGTCACCTGCAATTTTGCCCACAAAATGACACGAGAGAACTCCAGTTGTTTTCATGGACGTCGCAAGCTGAAGAAAGTATAACAATGGGTAAAATTCGGTTCACGGGATTTACCGGTGCTCGAAACTACAGAGTCTTTTTTAGAGCAGGACTTGAGCTTAGAAGTGAAGGGGCCGATCGTTTCGGAGTACATGAGGCCGATGAACGCGAGAGTGCAGATCAAGACGGTCGTAATAGAAAGAGGGAGCTTCCCTCTGTAGTGCAAGTGTTTCGCTATGGCCAGAGGAGGGAGTGTCGTCGGGGTGCCCATCGGACTCGGGGCAGAGAGGGGGAGGGGGGGGGTCTGAAATCAAGGACGAGGAAGAAACCAGAGAATGATGAGAGAAACAACAGAATGACGAGGACTTTAATCAGCTGATCAAGAAGACAGGCGAGTCTCGTTGGGGTCTTTTCCTTTTGGGGGACGTCATTATTTAATAGGTCATTGAGTAGCAGTAAAGCTAAAGCGACGTGAGGTTGGGTCGAGGATTGAAAATCGTGGGCAACGGTGGTTAGTAGAGGTAGGTTGGGAGGATCACATCCTGGGCTTTGCACCATGTTTTTCCCCCCATCTCTCTCTTTCCGCGCAAATGGAGGGAGGAAGCTACATGATGAGCCCAACCACTGTGCAATGCCACTGATATCAAGGCCATCCTTTTGGGGAATTTTCTATAGGTGGGAGATAGTTTTCCGTAGAGAGGATACGCAACCGAAGCTCGCTCCGTCTCTCTGCAACTAAAGCTCTCTCTCTCTCTCTCTCTGCCGTCCAATACTAGGTCTACAAAGTACATTCCGTGATTGATGTACCATAATCGTGCATGATACTAGGTCTACTTTTTGAACAACTCATATACCTCTTGGGGTAGATGTGTATGGGTGATGTCACTTTGATCCGTTCTTTTCTCGATGTTTGAAACTTGTCCAAGCGGAATTTGGCAGGTCGAGCATGTGCTATATGATTTTGACTTGTCTGAAGGGGTTGATCGGCCGCGGTATGCTTGGACTAAGTCAATATATACAATCAAAATTGGAACATAACAGAAAGCTATACGGAGGCTAAGAAGAGTAAATGTTAGCTATTGTCGCAGGTATGTCGTTAAGGGTGGTAATCTAATAGTAAATAGGAACCCTATATACTAAAGAATTTGGCAACACCTGTTTTTCTATTTGATCAAGATGTAATCATGGGTTTGTACTTCTTTTTTTTTTTTGGATCTGTGGATCAGGAAAGAAAAGGCGGTTTCTACCTTTTGTGAGACTCTAGGATTGCCAAGAAAATATCTGGCCTTAAGAGAAACAAAATTCGGAAAAAAAGAAGAAGAAAAAAACAAGGGGGAAGAGGGAAAAAGAGAGAGAGAGAGAGAGAGAGAGAGAGAGAGAGAGAGATCTTGTGGAACAGAGGATACTATGCAGTCGTGCGAAAATGGCAATATTCATCCGATAATTGCAGGAAAGCATGTTAAGAAAAGAAAATTGAGTGTGCAAAAAGGAGAGATCAAAAGAACATCAGGAAGTATGGATTTGAGAGCAAAAACAGAACAGATCGGTTTGCCGGACGGAACGGAGGATTTTGCCTAAAACAGTTGCAGAAATCGGGTTGCGCTAGAGTGTGTACTTGTTATCAATTAATGGGCACGCGCTGTTGGAAATTAGACTTAAAGATAATCGCTAGGGTGTCTATTCGGTCATTGTTCGAGTCGGTATCAATCCCAAAGCATTGGAGACACGTCGGACCAGAAATCTGCTTTACCCAACCAGTGAACTGGCTGGCTATTTGTACAATTCGGGTATAAAAGAGGTGCTTTCGAACCATCATTCGTGTCCTCAGACCAAAAAAAAAAAAAACACATCATTCGTGTCCCGAGGGCTCCCCAAGTCGAGCACTCGAAGTCCTACACCGTCCTTGAAGCCTTCTACGTGTCACCTTCGCTCGAGTCGCTCGAGGAAAGGTAAAAATCCCAAAACTATTACAATTCTCCATCCCAATTTTCTCGGTTTTTTTCGCCGGATTGGAGATGGCATTTAATCGAGACCCATGATAATTAATCCACATTTAAATCCTCTAGAATGCTATTCCATGTCTTGTGAATTCGAGTGTGGGCTTGTTTGGATCATACATTGATCCAATCGTCGATTTATATGTGGTATCGATTCTCAAGTTAGTGTGATTGTTCATGTTCAAATGACCCAATTGTGATGTAGGAACATAGAGGGAATCAAGCCCCAACTCGAGAGGTTGGAGCCCTGTCTAAAAATTCGCCGGTTTGCCCTTGTACAAATTGCCTTTTGTGGTATGGCAGAAAACGACAAGCTCGTGCTGTTATATATCGCAGAAATGCTAACGGATCTTGTAATTAAATTAATGCGAAATTATTAGAGAAAAAATGATGAACATTAAGGAACACTAGAAATTTACATGATTCGATTCAAACGTCATTACCTACTTCATAGGAGAGCCAATAAAAAATAATTTATTTAGTAATCGGAGTTTTTTGCACAACTAGGTTAAGCATGAAGTAAACTCATAAATATTATCCGACAATCTCTCACATAGAGCTCACTTAAAACTTACAAAGATAAAATCTGATAATCCTCTTGTTTGCTTTGTTGTTTTTGACATTAGAATAGAATAAATATTCCTATCCAAAATAGCAAACTTTTTGGGAAAATGCTCAAACTAGGAAACTTGCTCAAATTAGAGACATTCTCCACAATCTCCGTTTTGGCTTGATGTTCAAGTCAAGTCATAGTGTTCATCGTTCACATTAACTCTCCCATTGCCTCAACGGACGCACAGCCATCATAAACATTTATCAAACTCAAGCAAAACTTGAACTTGTTTAGAAAATGAAGTCAGTCTACATGTTCATGAGTATGGTCATATCCTCTTCCGACATGCTATTTCTAACACAAAGATTCAGTCATAAAAGAACTCGATTCTTTAGCAATATCTCTATCTTCTACCAAACATCACATCAACTAGATGTCCTATGCTAACATTGCTAATTAAGTCATTAAACTATACCGCCTCTTCAACTCCTACCATAGTCACCATTTTTTCATTCTCAGTCATAGACAAGACCATAATGAATCCCAACAACACCTTCCAACTCATAGCACAACTAATAAAAGTAAAGGCATAATTGCTCAATAATCAACCATCTTTCAGATTCCCTGCATGACTCAGGTTCACAAGTCTAGTTATTGCCACACTGCCTGAACCACAACATTAAAAAATATCCCAACCTTTGTCATTCTCATTAAAGTAAGGCTAATTTATTTCATAGCATCACAATGTAGACTTGGATTAATTGTATGCATTTTCCTAACTACAAGTGATAGATCAAGTTTGGTACAATCCATGGCATAACTCAGACAATTAACTATACTATCATGTGAAACATTAGACAAGTGCTCCTCCTCTATCAAAATAGAGTGACAGACTAGACAATTTATACTATGTAGCAAGCGGGGTGACAAAATTTCTTAATCACATGTTGAAGCACCTTGACGCTTTTCTGATGTAACTCTTTTGAGTGACTTGCAACATTCCAATAGTCTCTCCACATCTCTATACTCGAAGTTGTCTCTACTGCAACCAAATTATCTATTTCATTATCTACATATAATTGTCTCTCGATCTTATCCACCTCTGCTAACCACCCAAAGTTTCATCTATTGTAATATTGGAACAATTGTCAATTGCTATGGAATCTAATAGGTGCTGTCACATCTAGTGCATTCTAAACATCTTTAGGCTCTCCCTAAAGCTCCACTTGTTATTGAACATCGTCGAGATCTTTCTTCAACAATTGATTTCTCACTCCTCTTTTTAAACATAGTAAATTCGTCAAAGGTAAAATGTCTGTTGAACATAACTGTTGTCAACAAAGAGAGCCTCCTAGCGAGCCCTCTCTCCTATAGGGAAATGTTGGCGACGCAGCCCTTGTTGTCGCAATTGACACCTTGCAAGGACCAATCGCAAGGATCGCCATTGAGGATCCATGACGAAAGGTACTTGCTTTCTGGCTTGCTTTCTGGATCTAGATTGGCTTTCGTGTCCAAGATAGCTCTCAGCTCTGCACCTGTTGCAGAGATAAACATGTTGCTTTGGCTCTTGAGGAAATGAAGACCTAGAAGACCCAAAAGAAGAAGAGACGCTTTGAGAAAGAGAAACCCAATCCTCCCCCGGCCACCACCGCCAACCCCCCTCTTTCTCTCAAACCCAAATCCGATGAGGGCGTCCTTGCCCTTGCCTATTGCTAGCAAGGGTCTATTGGCAACCCTTGCCAGCCCTGAGGGGAAAAAAAAAGGATAAAGAAAAAAAAATTATAGAAAAACTCTACAAAATTATTTAAAATGTTAAGTCAATGTCGTTGTACCACGTAAAATGGTCGGCGTTCACATCAGTAATTTTCAATTTAAATTAGCCAGATGGATTGAATTAATATCAATATGAAAATGCCTAAAAATAAATTGGTCAAATTCAAATATTTAGTACTAAATCAGTACCAATACAATGAGTGTAGGACTTTTTTTTTTTTTGTACTTTTCCCAATATCCTGCATAATTGCCGGTCTTACACGCACTTATGTGTTCTTGTATGACCTGTCTTCACATTTATAAAATTAATATTTAGTATTGTCAATCATGCATCATACAACGAAGGAACCATTTAGATCCAGGAAATCGAATGGCATTTTAGGATATTTCCTTCCATTAAAAATATATATATGTAATACTACATTATCTGGTTTTCTTTTTTGATTTTATTTCTAGAAAGACAGTTATAAACCTTAATCCTCTTTTTTATCCAGTCAAAGGGAGCAAGTCGTTAAAACTTCATTATTGCATCAAATTATATTGATGATAGTTAGCCTATTGGTGTTACATGTGGAGCATATAAATAACAGGAATAAATCTATTATAGATCTTTGAACGTTTTCAAATTGTTTGACATCAAATAATGATATGGCAATCCACATTGGTTAGAGCCATATGACTGCTGACCTAGAGAGATAGAGAGAGAGAGAGAGAGAGAGTGAGTGACAAAGGCTATTAGGGTGTTAGAATATTTAAGTAATAAATTAGGCCTTCATCTAACAATTGAAGTTTTTAAAACAATTAGCAATAATCCAATGTAATATTACGTTACATCAGAGTTGGAAATCTTAAGTTCAAAATCTTACTGGATCCCATTTGCCTCATCAACTAAATTTCCACGCTTAGTACTAGGCAAAAGACCATATTAAGCGTGAGGAGGCATGTGAGAATTTAAATAATAAATTACGCATTCATCTAACAATTTAAACTTTTAAAATAATTAGCATTAATCTCACGTAATCTCATAGGAGGTAATGGTCCATTGCCGTTGTCTTTGATAAGCATAACATGCCTGCGGAAAGAGACCCTGGCCATCGCTTGCAAGCACGTTCCCTTAGCCTTGCACGCAAATGGATCTATGCGAGGCTTGCACTCGTGCAACTCTGCCTCATATATGCGCATGGTCAATCTGAAGCGAGGTTAATTCACATGTCACATCCGTTGTCGACAGGGGACATAACCTCGCCTCTTGTTGATCTGCAATTACGCATCACTTATTGAGAAAGAAATTCTCTTGGTAAATCATTATCACAAATCAAACAATATAGCACTTGAAGGATTCATTCGAGTATTATAACTCATTCTTAATTAATGCTACCTACTAACATTTGCACTCCTCTTTCCAACTACCGACCAAATATCGATACACTCGCTCCAACAAAAAAGGGAAATTTAATCCCGCAAGCATTCATTCGAATAAGAATGATAGAGTTGATCTCCTGAAGGATGTGCATCCTCATTCTAGTCATGGACAATTTCAATTACTTTTCTCATTCAGAAGAAATTCAATCCTAATTCGGGTCGGACCCAACAACCACAGAAGTATAAGATATAATGCACCTGATCAACGAGTCGAGAAGTAAGGAGGGAAAATAATGCCACGTGAATGATGGGCAATTAGAAAAATAGCACCTTTGGTTTGAGTTAGCTATGATTATGAAGCCGCCTATACAAGACTTGTCTGAATTAGCAATTGAAGGCTTATAAAATGTCTGCATCGTACCGTAACTGAAAAAGTCAGAACTTGTTATAATAAGGGTCAAAATGAGAGCAAGCGTCGATGTCCATTTCTTTCTCATTAGATGTTGTGATTTTGAAATTTTAACTGGGATATAATCAAATGTGAATTAATTAAAAAAGTTACTCCAACAGTCTTAGAACAATTAAATGGGATACCAATTCAATTCTTTTTCAATTTCACCAATATAAACTTAAATTTTTCCACGAAATTCCAATGTTTCTAGCTAATTGGTGTTGAAAATTGCTGATTAGACGATTTATAAGTTGTCTATGTCAACATCTTATGTATGTGGTCGGTGATGATTGGGCATCACATTGGTAATTTTTTGAAGCAATTGGCCAAAAAGATTATATTGAAATTTCAAATAAGGTTTAGGACTACATTAATAAAATTAAAAAATTTAGGAATGAATTGTTAATCATGCTTAGAAAAATTTGTGGTTGGAATTTCTTGACAACATATGACGAAATTGAGAATCTGCATCCTTAATTCATCCTTAATTATTACATATAGTGGATTTCTTTTTTTCCTCACGAACTCTTTTGTGGTTTGAAATTTATGGAACACAAAGTTTGAGCAGATTCTGTCTTATTGACAGCTACTTGAGTTGATAAGCAAACAAAAGGTTCTCGACCATCTTTGTACTTTCATTTCAAATTAGCAAATATCAAACCAAGAGAAGCACAAGAGGTCCCTCCAAGAGTTCACCAAGGATCATCTCATGTAACCACTAGGGGCGTTAAAAACCGAACCGAAAACCGAACCGAACCGAAAATTCAGTTTTCATTAAAAACCTAAACTTTTTTAACTGGTTTGGTTTTTATCGATTCGGTTAACCGAACCAAACCAATAAAATCTAAAAAAAATTTCATTTTTTTCTTTTTTTTATATTTAAAAAAAAATCATTTTTTTTTCTTTCCTTTTCTTTTTCTTCTCATTCTTCTTTGGTCGATTGTCGGCAACGATGGCAGCCAATGACCGGCCAAAGGTGAGCTAGAGCCTCACCACAAGCCGGCGAGGCTCCAACTCGCCAAATTCCGGCAACGTCGAGCCTTGCCAATCGGTGGCGAGACTCGCCTCCCTTGTCAAGCGAGGCCAAGCTCGCCCAACTCTAACAAGTTTGAGCCCCACCAAATCCGGCCACCTCTCGAGCCTCGCCCAACTCGCCAATCCGGCAAGGTCGAACTCACTAGCTCGCCGGCGTTAGCCAGCTTAGTCTCACCACAGGCCAACGAGGCTTGACCTCGTTAGAATTTGGCGAGCTGGAGCCTCACCGGCTTGTGGTGAGGCTCTAGCTCGCCTCTAGTTAGTCGCCGTCAGCTTTGCCATGGCCAAAGAATCTAGCCAATGAAGAATGAGAAGAAAAGAATAATTAAAAATTAATTTTTGAAAAAATAAAAAATTTATTAAAAGGGGTGGATGTAGAAAAAAAAGTAAAAGTAAAAATCCGAAAAATTGAACTGAAGTCAATTGGGATTTTTATTCAAATCGGATTTCGATTTGATTCAATAAATTTCCTTATCGATTTGGTTCGATTTGGTTTTCCAAAAAAATCGAACCAAACCAAACCATTTACACCCCTAGTCACCACCAAGACCACATGATCTTTTAATGTCATACTTTTCGAAATATGGGGAATTCTTTAGGTGACGACTATCTGTTTTTGACTTGTTTGAAGAGGTTGATTAATTGAAATACGCTCAAACTAATTCATACACCATGAAAACGCCACGTGAGAAAAGGAGGGGACCAATGTGGAGGCTAAGAGAAGTACAAATTAGCAACATGTCGTCAGCGGCAGTAATTTACAATGGATAGGGATCCTATCCGCTAAAGAATAGTTGGAAATGCTCGAGCTACTTAAGATTGGCTAAATTGCCTGCGTACTTTAGGGAAAATTATTGCAATAACCTAAACAGTGGCATCTCTCCTCTCTTATTCTCTCCCCCACTTCCCTTCACCTCCATCTTCGTTACGATTACATCGCCGCCGCGCTGCACCGTGCAGTCATTGCCACTCACTTCTCGCCGTGGAGGAGGGCGGTGCGCCAGTGGCATCAGGGATGTACGACTAAAAGGGAAAGAGGAAAAGGGAAAAAAGGAGGAGGAAAGGACAAATTTCGGACATCTTATTTCCATTTATATCGGTGTGTGAACTTTTCGAGATGGTAAGTTGAAAATGTTCTGACCCCCACGCACCCCATATTTTTTTATCAGTACGTTATTTGGTTAAAAGCAAAAGACATCCTTTACCGATGGAGTCCCAAACCAATCACACACGAATTTACAAGAAACACTTAGATTGGTTGGCTGGTAACCCATCTTTCATGGCCAGGATGTTAGGGATTAGCTTTAGCTAGTATACAAAATGATGAAAGCACCGTGGAACATCGTTCCAGAAAAATCACATCGAGGGGTCAGCAAATGTAGGGTCGTCATCAGCTTGCTATTTTGCCATTTCAAGCTATTCCAGATCTCTCGACCCCACCCCACAAAAGGCTTACATTCTCCTCTTGATCTGAACGTGGTAACTACGCACTTGCGGAATCGTTGTCAGCCCAAAGTGGGGACGTGCCTTGCAAATGCAGTCTTCAATGTGGTGTCCAGACATTTGAACTTCGGTTCATGTCGGCTCAAGGTCGATTAAATCAGATGTGCTGACGTCGAGAAAGTAATTAAAGAGTTGAATAAATTCGGAAATAACAGTTGTAAATCTAAGTTGAAAGCCACCACTGAACAATGGAAAAGGAAATTTAAGGGAATGCTGGTCTGACATCTCTAATGTTAAAGCTCAGGTTTTCATCTCATTCCCTTCCCAAACTGGTTTAGCTCCATACCAATTAATTCCTACGTTCGCCACCATCTCCAAAAGCACATCCCTTTGTATTTTAAATATTCCTTATTACTTAAAGTGCGCAGAGTATAAGATCTTATCATATAATGCTGAGAAAATCTTAAGTGCTATCGAAACATCACGTGACTGTCTTCCTAATAATCACAAGTTAATAAGTCCATATAAAAATATGTTTTTTGGAAGGAAACTAATGAAATTCAAAGCACTCAGTCTCCGTCCTCCATCTTTGTCCACAATGTTTGGTCACCGCTGCTCACTTCTCGACATCATCACCTCTCTCTCTCTCTCTCTCTCTCTCTCTCTCTCTCTCTCATGCAACGGACGAGGTTAGGGTTGGAGCATCGACAAATTGAGCAAGATGGTGGACTAGTGGTGGGATCAGGGAAGACGGCTAAATGGGAAAGAAGGAAAAAAGAAAAAAGAAGAGAAAAGAATGATTTTGGGACATCTAATCTTACTTGCATTGGTGTGTCATCTTTTCAAGATGGTAAATTGAAATTATCAACAAAATCCTGAAATTAAAAATACTCATTCCTTTTCAAGCCGATGCAATTATGGATTTAGTCAATACTCGCGTCAGATGTTTTGATTTGCACAAGAGCAAGAGATTAGCCACAACACCTGGTGCATTTTTTCAAGGGTGCCCTAAAGTCCCTCCACTGAATCGTAGTAACTAATCATCTTCAAAGATCTCAGTCAAAGTAGGCATACGTCAAAGGTGAATAACTTTGGGGTTGAAAAAGACTTCCTTTACCAATCAAATCCCCAACAATCGCACAAGAACATACAAGAAGACAATTCAATCTTTGGCTAGCAACTCATCTTTCCTAGGCAAGCTATCGGGAATTAGCTTAGCTAGTCGACGAGGTATTTGATTCAATTTTGGAGGAAAGTTTTTGGGAAAATACAAAAACTTTAAGGTTCAATGGATTTTTTGAAATACAAGTAATGTTTGATAAAGTGTATTTTAAAAGCACATTAGAGATCAACTTTAGCAATTTTTTTTTTAAATCTTAAATTATTTGCCAGGGAACTCAGCCATCGACGGGATAAATTGGCCGCCGGCCAACCACCACCAGCCAAATCTAGCTTACAACCAACATCTCTTGAGGTCACTCGGAGTCGCACGACCTCAAGCATGGCTAGCCGACACCAGATTGGTTTGCCGACAGCCAAATCTAGCCTCACCAATGAGGTAGCTAAGGTGGTGACATTATTAGAATTATGAAAGTTGAGTGAGGTCAAAGTTGAAAGGGAAAAAAAATTGTACGGGCATCTCGAAAATGTAGCATTCCAAAACACCTTCATATTTGCTTGGGGCCAAATTTTTTGGAAATGCAATTATATTTTCTCAAGACTATTCAAAAAATTTGGCAAACACCATTTATTTTTGTCCAAGGATTTTGGCAATACTAAATCAAACACACCCGACATATTTGGAGTCATCATTGGTTACTAGCTTGCCATTTGCTTTATCCAAGCTATTCCAGCTCTCTAGACCCCACTCCCCACGCAATATGTTCTCCCTTGATCTAAACGTTTTATTAAGTCACGCATTCGCGGAATCTTGCCTTCTAAATGACCAAACCAAGGCACAATCCGTGCAATTGATGAAGAATTGAGAGATGAGATTCCTAACCCAGATTTAACTCCAAACCAATTGCTTACCATTTGTACTCTTATTGTTACTTTAATCAATGTGCATAGAGTTGAAGAGTTTATCATAGCAAGTCAAGAAAAGTTTTTAAGTGCTATTGAAATATCACGTGACTATCCATTTAATTGTCACACGAAAATGAGTGCTATCAAAACATATATTTTTTAGGTAAAATTACCCGATTAGTCCTAAACATTATTATACATATGCCAATTCAATCCTAAATTTTTTAAATTGCCAATTTAATCCTTAACATTTGTACAAATTTTTAAATATAGTCATTCTTGCCAATTTCGCTAGAAATTGTTAACATAGTAGTCCAATTATTACCAACTCTCTTACGTAGCACATTGCCACATCAGCGATTTCCAATTAAAACTTATCAAAATGACTACTTAGAATTTAATGCAAAAGTTTATGACTAAATTTGCAAAATTTAAAAAAAATTATAAATGAATTGATATCCATATAATAAGTGTAAAATTTATTGAACTATTTCTCCTATATTTCTTGGAAGGAAGTTGATAAAATTCATAGCACTTAAAGTGCTTCGTCGTGGATGGCGGCTGCCTGATTAGAAGATCACATCTTGATCTGCAAGCACCTAAAGTTACTTTTATCCAAAATGATTAATAAGGTAAAAAGAGAGGTCCGATAACCTAAAGTTACTTTTATCCAAAACGATTGATAAGGTAAAAGAGAGGTCCGATAACGTCCGATAACCTAAAATTACTTTTATCCAAAATGATTGATAAGGTAAAAGAGAGGTCCCATAACCTCGGTAAAAATCTGAATGAGGACTCGAGGAGATCAGCATAGTTTAGTCAAAGTCAAAGTAGAACGGCCAATGTGATGCATGGGTTTCCAAATCCTTACTATGTTTTGTTTTAAGATATATATATATATATATATATATATATATATTTTATTTATCTATTTTACTTCGCTTTACGTGAATAATACCAATTATTTTAATTTTACTCTTTGTTGATTAAAAAAAATCATGGACATAATTTATGCCATTACCCTCAAAACCTACTCTATTAGGGTTGGTTTCATTTTGGGAATGTGGAACTGACTGTGTTCCCAACCGAACTTTTTTTTCTTTTTTCGTTTTCTTCCTTTTATTATACACACACATAGTACATGCATATGTCAAACATCAACACAGAGTACATGCTAGAAGATAATATGTTTAACATATTCAATTTCAACAAATATTTTCTATTTTGAAAAGAGAGTAAAAGAACTTATTTAAAGCTACAAGTAAGCCGATTCACAACAAGTTCGGTTCCGAATTTTACCAAGGAACTAGCCTTGCAGGTTTTAAGTTCCAAATTTCTGAAGTAGAACTCACCAATACAAAGTATAGAACCCGGAAGGAATTGATCAAGACCGATTCTCGATTTTTGGAACTGAGAACCGAGCCAATTCCTTTATGAGCTAGTATTAAACCGATCAGGTAAGGTTAGTTTCCTAATAAGTTTTACATCCAACTATATATTAGACTTTTTGGCACTCCACAAGGATCACTCATCATGTTTTTCAGGAGTAAAAATTCCTTTATTTCTACATCATCAATATAGTTCTTAATAATCTTACAAAAAAATCACGCATTAGGCTACAATGTCGGGGAGAGTACATATGTTGGGCCACATTTTTATCCTCGGCCCAATCGCGAGTGGGCTTGAGCCCAACAACAGATTGCAAATCCGAGAAAGCTCGGATTTCCTGCACTTCCTCTTCTCCCTCAAGACTTTCCGTTTGCAGTTCCTTCCGGCAACCACTTCCTCCGACGACGATGGCCACCAGCACCGTCGGCCTCCCTCCCTCGCCTCTCCGTTCGCTCACTTCAAGCTCGTCGCTTCCTCCTCGAGCCCGAATCGCTCTTGCCCTCCCCTTCGCCTCCCGCCTCAAACCCCGCCTCGCCCTCTCCCCGCTCCCCGCGGCGCCGCGCCGCCCCGCCGGGCCCCGCCGCCCCCGCGTCTCCGCCGCGCTGACGAGCATCTCCGAGACCGAGCCCGTGTCGGTGCCTGCCGATTCCGGGGAGCTCGCGCGGAGGTTTCCCTCCGCTTCCGGTGTCTACGCCGTCTACGACGGGGCGGGCGAGCTTCAGTTCATCGGAATCTCGCGGAACATCGCGGCCAGCATCGCCGGTCACCGGAGGTCCGTCCCCGAGCTATGCTGCTCCGTCAAGGTATAGTCTTAACGGAGAATAATGAAATTGCAATGCGTGGATTGAAATTATTATACAATTGGGCAACGCATTTGTGAATCTGCTTCTCGCGTAACAATGAAGTGTGCTGAAAAGTGACTATTTGCTTTGGGCATGAATGTGATGGGAGGTTGATCTTTTATCAACTCTATGAATTGGAGCTGAACTTTTTTGGATTCTTGCTTCTGAAGTTGTGTTGAAACGCAAGATTGACACCTTTCCTTTTTGGGAGTAGAGCTTTTGCCTTTGGTTAAATTCCAAGAGGCTGGACTGCATCATGTCCAAATGGCTGAAAGTTGTTAAAGCTTGAGAACTTAGGATCGGGTGCAACCGGACTTTCTGCGGTTAGACGGTGCTTTAGTACACCAACTTGAACTGATTCTAGCAGGTCTAAGACGAAGTCATGGAGTTACATGGTTAAAGAATTTTTAGGTGGTTATGTTGCTTTAGATGGATTTGGCATAGTCTAACGGGATGATATAACCATTTAGTCATTAGTCCTTTAAAAACTTTGTTTGGATTTTGGGCTGTGAGATACAATTAATCTCGATGCTAGAACATATTAGGAGGAAAAAGGTGGTATGTCTTGTAGGGCACATCGATCTTGGTAAATCGTGCATTGGAAGGAAATGGTTAATTTTCATTAGTATCAGACGGACAATGCAACAAGTCCAAGTCGGTATACTGTGTATGGAGCAGAGAATATGCATCAGATACAAAAACATGATGTGAGAAGAAACTAGTCCTAACATAACTCTGATGATTAGATAAAGAGAAGTGCATGCCTACTTCTAGACATGTGGTGAAATGTCACATGGTGCATTGGAGTGGATCTCCTGCAATTCTTAGTGTTCTTGTTGGGGCTTCCTTCTGTTTCTTTACAAATCCCAGATTTTATGTGGTTTCAGGGATTAGCATGGAGACATGGCAATAATTAATAGTCTTACAACTTTTAAGAAAAAAGGATTAAATCCATATTCACTGAGCTCCATGCAGAGAGATGAGAGGGAGGACATGAACTTTTTCAGCATAATGGACTCACCTATCGCTGAGTTTGTTAGATGATCTTCAACACAACTTATGGGATGACACTATTATTCTAGCTCAATAGAGCAGAATCAGAGAATAAGAAGCATAAAAATTGTTTGAGCTTGGCAACAAGAGTACTTAGCCTAGTCAACTAAAGTTCATCAACATTGAAGATTTTATTTTGGGATACTGCTTTTTTGGCTCCATATTTGGATATAATTGTGAGCTTCTTTCTTTTGATTGGATGATAGTAGTCAATTCTGAATCTTTTGATATACCTTTTCAGGTTGGTGTTGTTGATGAACCTGATAGAGTGGCTCTCACTCAAGCATGGAAATCATGGATGGAGGAACACATGACAGCCACTGGGAAGGTGCCGCCTGGAAATGAATCGGGAAATACCACGTGGATCCGGCAGCCACCCAAGGAGAAGCCCAATATTCGCCTCACACCTGGCCGCCACATGCAGTTAACCATCCCTCTGGAGGAACTGATTGATCGGTTGGTCAAGGAGAACAAGGTGGTGGCCTTTATCAAAGGATCAAGAAGTGCTCCGATGTGTGGGTTCTCGCAGAGGGTTATCGGCATCCTAGAAAGCGAAGGGGTGGATTACGAGAGTGTCGATGTGCTCGATGAAGAGTATAACTATGGTTTGAGGGAGACACTTAAGAAATATAGTAATTGGCCCACATTTCCACAGGTCTTTGTGGATGGCGAATTGGTTGGGGGCTGTGACATCTTGACCTCCATGTATGAGAAGGGTGAGCTCTCTGGCTTGTTTAAAAAGTAAAGCATAGGATTTTGTGACTGCTTTCATGTTGAGATATAGAGTGAATACTCAGAGAGCTCATCATGGGTCAACTTGGGTAAATTGTTTTGCCGATTTTTTATGTCAGTTGGCCAAATGTAACCATTACTGAAGCAGATTGAAAAGGAGTTCTCTCTCGATGAGTTGTCTGGGTATGGTTCATTTTTCTCTTCTTGTCTACTTCGGCTGGATCTTGTTAAGGTTTCCTCCTACATATTGCTACTATTCCTATGAGTCAATTCTCTGACAATATGGAAGAGGATTCTAACAGACTAGGATGCATGCTATTTTTTGCACTGCTGGAAGGGTCACTCAGGATGCTGTTTCATCTTGTGGTAATGTTTTTGCCTGATGAGAATTCATTGTATATTTAATTGATCTTTGCAAGCGCCATGACCTTGTAAGTGCAGTTCTTGTAAGCGCAGTTTGTATAGAAGTGTAGCGCTTTGCAGTTTACATGAAGCTCTTCCAAGCAATGGAGGAAGACCTAGTTAAATCCCTCGGACTATCTTGCTTTTTGCCTTTTACGTTGGCTCCATTCTTCATCTGATTTGTATACCTGATGATTGATCAGAGGATTAGCTAAAGCATACCTTGCCTTTGGGACATAACACTTCACGGGGTTCATCGGCTATTGCATTTTGGTAAATCATATAGAATCTTTTAACCGTGGTGGTTAGCCTAGTAGATAAAGATCAATGATCTCTCTCCCCTCTAATCTTTGTCGGTTTCGAGTTTGAACCCTTTTACAGGAGTAGTTCTTGCGAACCTAGGTGCCGATTTTGGTGAAGAGGATTTTATTTCGCTAGCATTTGGTGAGGTTGCTGTGAGGGGCTCTCTCTCATTTGGGGTATAGGCTGCAGGGCTGTCCGTCTGAGATGTAGACCTCACAAGCAGTAGCCATAGCTCAAATTGATAATCCAGAATAGGCATGGAACTTAACACCAAGGAGGTTTGTTGCCACCTATTGCCCCTTTCCGTCTTTTAGCTAAAAAAAATTAATCATGCTACTAAGTGAGAACCAATTTACTACTGTCTTTTTATGGGATCATGCACTTAAATATTTTAGCTACCAGAGAACCGATCAGGAGCATTTTATGGAATTTCTAAGATGAACACATTGAAGCAAGTTGATAAGAAGTACAAGAAAAGCGTTTGCGTGAACGTGAATTTCCTAAAACTTTGGGTGTCGGCAAAGTATCATGTATGCCTCCATCAAATCTCAAAGGTGGGGCTATTTCCACACTATTTACATGTTAATTGACCAAACTATCCTTTAAATTTCTTAAGCATGCATTAACATCTAATGACACTTTTATAGGCTAACTGATTATTCATGAGTTTCTATTTTCCTACCTTGATATAAATTTAAAAATTTCTTTCGTTTTTTCCCTTACACCTAGCTTGAAGAGATCAACTTCATCAAAATGGGAAAAACACATTCCAAAGGTGTATTTACATTAAGCTACAAACTTGTTTTGGAATTTCTATTCGTTTGTTCATTCTAGTCTTAAAAGGACGAAAAAAGATGGAAGAAGAAAGAAAAAAAAATCAAGATTTTACTTTTTTTTCAATGTTGAACCATGAAGAAAAAGTTATTAATACTGCCTGTAATCCCATATTTTGGGATGATTACATTTATGTAGAGTGACTGAACCATGCCCCCAAAAATTTTCTATAAATGCTATAACTTTAAGTTGAATATGAGAAAGATGTAACTGGATTAACACTCTGATAAAAATTAATTAAAACTTAGATATAAAAAAAAACGAACGATCTCCTACCAAACTTAAATTAAGAACATTTTATATATAACAAATTAACAAATTCATGATTGCAAATTAAGAAATTGTTTTTTGCCTTTGAACATAATTTTGCTTATAAAGTCCTCATCTATTAGTACTGATTTAAAAGGACGGAAAAGATAAGCTAACTCTTTCGTTATTTTGGAAACTTAGCAAAAACATGGTATATGAAGGAGAGAGATGGTGTGATTAACTTCACTGACAGTGAGGGATAGAGAGGGATAATGTTAGAATATTGAACCAAATCTTTATAATTGGAGGGTAAATGGATTAGTTAAAACTAGAAGAGTGTGTTTTAAGCCAAAAGGGCGGTGAACAAAGACTCACAAGCCTCAAATTAGCAAATTCAGTTGTAATTTGACCCTCTTAAAAAATCCTCTTACAATTTTTACTTGATAGAAAACCTCGAGCAAGAGAAAAATTCTTTATCTTTCAAGGTTATGTTTGGTGGTAAAGATAAAATTCAAAATATGATAAAAATTTATCATATCCTACATTTGGTGTCTTCTCCAAAAAGATAAAATTGGATATAAACAAGATATAAATTGGATAAAATTATCTTATGAGAAATGTGGGATAAAGGTATATAAGATTTCCAATATCCATAATATGAAAGTTTTTCTCAAATAACAAATTTCTTAAATTAACAAATTAAAATTATATTTCACTATAAATAATATTTGAATTCTAATATAAGAAATTCAAAATAACAAAAAACAAGAATTTAGTTTTCTAAATTTATTTTATTTTTATTTATATATTCGAATATAATTCTATATTATAATATAAATTCAATATATAAATATATATTTATTACATATTTTAGATGTTTTAGTATTTTAGGTATATTAGTACAATTTTCTATTTAATAAAATTTTATTAGAAAGTGATGGAAGGGGAAGAAAGAAATAAAAAAGAATTTAATTTAAAAAGAGAGGAAAATAAAATAAAAAATAAAATAAAAATAAAGCAGACAATAGTGTTGTGGGGATTCTTCCCATCTACATTTGTAAAATTTGTGATTCCTATAAGCGTTTATACCAAACAATATATATAATATAATGTGAATATATTTGACTTTATTCTTGAAATCACCAAATAATAAATATGATATAGTAAAATCTCCTTAATTTTGTATCTTATCCTATCAAGTCTTATCTTAGTTAGAAATCTGGACGATCAAATATAACCCAAGAGTTAAATTGCAAGAGCAAGAGACTAGATTCAAATAGCCATTGGAAGGGTTATTCAGGCTTTTTTAAGGGCTATATGGCTTTTTTGAATGGCCATGCTGCCCTTTTGAAAGGTTAGCCCCACCCCATAGTGTTGTACTAGCATCAACATGGCGTGGACGCCAGTGCGGGGCTGAGCCTCCCCTTGTGACTTTGCGACTAACGTGTGAAAATTATGGGATTTGATAGATTGCCACCATTTCTTTTACTTTTGCCCCAACTTGATCGCCTATTTCTCTCTTATTTGACGTTCGATTAATGTAATTCTTGAACCAAGAAAAAGCTTGTGAACTGAATTCCAAAAAACTGGTTTAATTTTTGAAAAGTTGTTGGGATTGTAAATTTCCATTCATACCAAAGGAATGTTGAGATAAAAAAATCATGATATCTTTCTCGAGAAAATTTCCATCATCTAACTCTGTAAGCGTTGGAAAACTCATGACCAGATCTTTGTGACCTTATGACTTGAATTTTGTCAATTGTAATTTTCCCTATCATATTAAGATCATACGGCTATGGTTAATAATCACGATATCCAACAATCCAATTATCCAATTTAGATAAATTGGATGTCTTAGAAGGCCCTTGCATGGCACTAACCCAATTGTACCCTATTATAATTTTAACAAGGTGGTATTGCAGTCAAAATTTAAGTGTCTATATTTGTCTCTTTTTGTGGCGACGTTGGAGTCTAATGTGGTGGCTGCCCCATACATGCTGAATGCCACTTGCAATTACATAAATTAGACTTTCCGTGCATGAATTCATATAGATAAAATCTTGGAAAACTCACCAACACAATTATAGCACAATACAATCCACGGATCTCTCGTTCCAACCGTGCGCAATCTCACCATTGAGTCCATTGCAATATAGCTCGAGATCCCGCTTCACATTCGTATCTCCTTAGCGTGATATAGGGTTCATCCGGTCAAGTAAATCAGGAACTTTCGAAGGTTTTCGTTTCGGGAGTTTCAATCGGGGGGGAAACGTCCTTTCGGGACAAAATGCCCCTACCCAACGGCGAGAAAGAGGTCGGCCGGGCGGGGAGGGCCAATCGGAACACGGCGGTCTACCGTGGCGAGTCGTTCATTTTCACGCACGGGGTGGGGGCCCTTATCCGAAAACGCCAAAGAAATTTCATCTGGAAATATCCACATCTGCCGAAGGCGTGACGACTCGTAGTTACGACCGTTCTCCATCCTTCCGGGGCGCGCCCTCTCTCCTCTTCTCGCACGACACGGACGACGCCACAAATCCAAATCTCTCTCCGATGGAAGGCGAATCGTCTTCGTCTTCGTCGTCGTGTTGGGGCGGGTTCAAGCTGTACGAGGAGCTGGAGCTGCGGGAGTTCCGCGACAGGTTCGTGATCAGGTCCAAGGAGTCCCCCGGCGACGGCTTCTCCATCGATCGCCGCGACGGGACCGTCGAGTCGCTCGGCGACGGTGAGTTCTCGAGTCTTCTCTTCCTGTCGGATCTTCTGGTCGACGGTTTTGAGTTTTTCGCCTCTCGCTGCGGTGGCTAGGATGGAATTTGGATGTGAAGGACGTGATTCTTGCTATGCATTGGTGGTTGTTGTTGTTGTTGTTGTTGTATGCCTCTCAATGGAATGACTGATAGCCAGTAGGAATGCTCTTATGTTTACGATGGATTTAGTTATTACTGATGATCTGCGGAACAGGAGATGATTGCGCTGCTGGCCCTTCGAAGGCTTCGACAATCTTCGGCGTGGTGGGGACGATCAGATTGCTTGCAGGTGCTCTTGCTTTCGGCTCGAGAATGTCTTTCTGTTTTCGCATTCTTCACATGTGTGCATTTGAATGCTTCCGAGCGGATTGCGTTTGTCTTTCAATCAATTGATCAGCCTCCACATAGTTGAAAGGATAAGCATCTGTGTCCACGATGTCGTTTCTGATGGCACAGTTGTTGACTAATCATCTATGTGTTAGAGCTTCTTCTCTTTCTTCTTTTTGTTTTTTTGTTTTTTCTGGGGACCATAGAGTTAGAGCTGATTTAATTCTAGCTCAGAAGATTAAAGTAATCACTCTCAATCATAACTGCTTGGTCACTAGTTGTTTGTCTGCATTGCTTTTTAGCAATTTAATATTCTTTTTGCAGGGACATACATGCTTGTCATCTCTTCCCGAAAGGAAGTTGGAAGATTTTACGGTTTCCCAGTTTATAGGGTGATGTCAATGAGATTTCTTCACTGCAATGAGGGTTTGAAGTTTTCATCCTTCGAAGAAGTAAAGTTTTCAACCTTAGGACCCTGGTGAATTAAAATTCCATTTTTGCCCTATCGTAATCATAATCTATTTGTGCAGAAAAAAGATGAGGCTTATTTCATGACATTGCTGAAATTAGTAGAATCAACGCCGGGGTTGTACTATTCATATGAAACGGATATCACATTGAAGTAAGTCTACAAATCTCAACCATCCTTTGTACTTGATTGTTGCTTTCGTGGAATGAAATACAGTGCATTCTTGGATTCGATTTCTTCAGCTGACATTATGTAACCTATTGCTATTTTCATTAGCTTACAAAGAAGATTTAAGTTAGCAGATGGTTGGATGAAGAAACCAATTTGGAAACAGGTTAGTTGGCATATTGGCCTCATTTTCAATAACTTGCTGTTATGTTAAATCATGCTATGAGGATGTAACTTGCATGGTTACTTCAACTTGCATTTTTAATTTCAGTCTATTGGGACTAAGCTACTTTTCACTCCTTATTTTGCTGTGACCAATCTTTTGTATTGATGTCAAGTCTGTAAATCCATTTGCTTTTAAATACTTTAGGCAAATTTTAAAGAGGAGAAGAAGTAACTCTTGATACTTCATTTTAGATAGTTTGACAACTTCAGGAAAACATGCAAACTAGCTGGATCATGGTGTCCTCAAACTTCAATTTTATCATGAATCTACTGTGATGAGCCCTTTCCTATTATTGAATTCCCTTAGGTTGAACTTTGCATATGTGTTGACCAGCCTTTTCAGTTCTCATTGAATTTGATTTACTCATGCATAAAGATAGGAGATTGCTTAGGTTTGTGTGAGATTCTGATTTCAAGATGCATTTCAGGCTGACCCCAGATTTGTATGGAACAAGAATCTTTTGGAGGAACTTATTGAGCGCAAGGTAAGCTGGACATTGAGTGTTTGTTGTGCCATTTAAGGCACTTTTCACATGCCCTAAGAAGTGAGGAAAATTGTAATTCCAAATTATATATTAATGCGTTTCTATAATTATACTTAACAGTCTGATAAAGTTAAATTTTCCACGTGCAGCTTGATAGGTTCATTCTTCCTCTTCTTCAAGGAAATATCCTTAATAGTCTGTTGCTTCTTTCTCCCCTGCATATTTATGAGCTTTGAGATGAGGGTTTGTGTGTTCACGTGTGTTTTGGCTGTAATTTGCAGCCAGTTGTACTGCCTGTTCGTTTGATAGGTAATGAGATTTAAACCTCTTCATCTGGAAGTTAGAAATGACGGTGATTGCTAGAAATAGGAATGAGAAATTCAGTCATTTTATTATATTTTTGAAAGACACAATGTTTTCATTTGACTAGATTTAAGCTTTCAAGTTGCACAGTTAACGCTCAAAAGTTCACCTGCCACAATGTCGTTAATTTCAAGAAGGTGTACCAGGCGATTAGGTAAGTCTGACATGGTTATATTATTTGCTATTTCCATGTGTGGTGGGATGCATGACCGGGGACTGAATTATGGTGTTTCAGGAACAAGAATGTGGAGAAGAGGTGCCAATCTAGAAGGAGATGTTGCTAATTTTATTGAAACTGAGCAAATTTTAGATGCTGAGGGTTTTAGGTCTTCCTTATTGCAGGTAATTCTTCTAGATCTGCTGGATTGTAAATGGGAAAAAAGAGTCTAATACCTTGATATTTCATGAATCTGGAAATTATCAATTTGTGCTCGGCCATCAATGACAAACTTTTCCATGTGCAGTTCTGTCTGTCTCTGTACCACTTTGTGATGCGACTAGGAGACATCTGTCAAAAGCTTCCTAGTATTTTTTAAAAAAAAAAAAAAAGAAATTGGTGAATGTCTTTCTGTAGGTTTCTTGCAGAATACACCTTATGGAGATTAATGCATCTATAGAACATCCTCTGAACTTCATAACCTCTGAATAGAATATCCTCGAAGTAAAACTTGAGCATGGACATCACCAAAGTTCTTTTCTGTTTAACTGAACATAATAATGGTGCTAGAGGAGGCAAAAAGAATTCTTCACTCCTTAGGACGACTATGTCGACAGGTTTAAGGTTATGCTGGTTGCTTGTTGAATATGATATGACCTGCATGTTACTTGTCTTTCCTTTGGTATTTAGCCAAAGAGGTTCCAGAAATTCATAATTGGATCATATATGGATCCATTAAATTGGATTTCTAGGGTAGCTGTTGTCACGTTGAAGTGAGACACGTTGAAGTGAGAAAAGCAACTTCATGTTTCAGCTTTCATACGCAGTTGTTAGTTGATGTCCATATTGTTTCCATTCACAGGTTCGAGGATCAATTCCACTTCTTTGGGAGCAGATTGTGGATTTGAGCTATAAACCACAGCTTAGACTCATAGATCATGAGCAAACGGTACGTTCAAAGGGATTAAGTTTTTGCCTAAAAAAGGAGAGTGATATCTACAAGAACAAAGGATCTTGATGCTGTACTGTTATCTTCTGCATTTGCAAGTATAAAACACAGTTATTTACATCTTTATATGACATCACACAGTCGAAAGTTGTGGAGCGCCATTTTAACGATCTTTTCCAAAGATATGGAGAGACGATTGCAGTTGACTTGACTGATAAGGTGAGTAGTTTGTTCTCTTTAATTCTGTTTGGAGCACAAAGCATAAATTAATTTCATGAATAGTGTCACAGAAGGAATGAGACTATACACACCTAAATTGGCTATTTGGTTTAGGAGGTGTGGTCAAAATTTCAGTGAATGCCATAGCCAGTAAATTTCACTTCACTGACCCAAGTGCTAGTTTTGATGATCTTTACGATAAGTGGATTCTTGATCACAACTCATTTTCACTAGGCTTTGATCTCCATGCCAGGCTGCTATCCACCACTTTGTAATATAGTTGTAATATAAATCTGTTTATCTCGTTGCTGTAGCATGGTGGCGAAGGTGAACTGAGTGCAGCTTATGCTGCTGAAATGCAGAAGCTGCCCAACGTGAGGTGACATTCTATTTATGTCTTTGTACTCTCAGTCATTCCTATTTTTCTGCCAAGCTGCTAAGTCATATGTATTCTGCTTTATCAGAAGGTATTTGTACCTAATATATACTTCCTCTGCATGTTATCCTGTGCTTTCCATGCCTCATTTCCCATCAAAAATGGACTCAGCCAGTGAAATATATGAATTCTTCTGGCTGGTTCTGAAAACTCATGCCCGTACCTTGCCTTACCTTTTTTTCTTGCACCTGGAAGTACCATTATTTTAAGGGTATTGTTAACAAGTGCCCCCGGGTGGCACTTTTTGGTACACTTTATTTGCAATAATTCTATTTTCAAGGCACTGACTGTGTATAACGCAGCGCAATTAGTACATTGGAAACTATAAAGCATCCTTAATTAGTTGCTTAACAAGTGCCCTTAGGGCACTTAACGGAGTCTTTATTTTAATAATCACATTTTGTTCAATTATGGAACAAAGAACACCATGACTATTCTTTGAAGAAAATGGAAAAAGAACATCACGAGTTCTTAGACGAAGTGTTGAATACCTGTTTATTCTGAAGATGGCACTTAGCTCATCACGTTCTCTATCAGTTTCATTTTTCATGGATGGTCTGTAGCAAGGTTTGAAGTGTATCTCCTACTATACCTGAAATGCTGCTTAAATTTGTTCCTTACGATTTGGAGATCGAATCTAGAAAGAATCTTCTAGCAGCATTGAATGAGCTTTTGTTTGTAGTCTTTCACGATAAGTTTGTTTTGATACATCAAGTTATTGGTGAAGCTCCATTTAGAATCATCACTGAAGAACTTAAAGTGCTTTGTTTTAACACTACATTCGTTTCTTTTTCCAAGAACTTCTCAAATGACTAAAGCATTATTGGACTCTATTAAGCTTTTTCCTGATATCTTGCATGGGAAAGATGAGGTTCAAGATGGAACTTTTTTGGTATTTGGTCAACTAAGCTTTTCCTCCTGTGCAATTGCAGATACATATCTTTTGACTTTCATCGGGTCTGTGGCAGCTCCAACTTTGAGAACCTGGAAATTCTGTATGAACAAATCTCTGAGGACTTTGAAAAGCAAGGGTAAAAGCAAATCTTCATACCTAGAGTCTTCCTGATTAATTTTGCAGAGCACGGGTATGCTTGCTGGCTATATATACTACTGGTTTTAATTATCATTGTTCCAGCTGAGCAGATACTTCCTCATTGATGTGGGAGGAAAGATACTAGAGGAGCAGAAAGGAATTATCAGATCCAACTGTATTGATTGCCTTGATCGAACTAACGTAACCCAGGTTAGGTCATTTGTCTGGCAATGTGCACTAAATCATAGTACCAACAGCATCTGTATAAATCAATGACTATGCTTCTGGGAAATAAAGTTGACAGTTTATAATACAATATAATAGGATCATCTGCATCTCTTCCTCGTGAATACTTTTGTATGTGAGATAATTTGTCTGTCTGCTCAGTTAGCTTAACTAAGTGACAACACTGTAGTGCTAAGTGTCTTGCATATTCTGTTCCCTACAGAGTTTTTTGGCCCAGAAGTCTCTGGATCACCAGCTGCAGCAGATTGGAGTGCTCACTTCAAGCGAGTGCATTTCCATGTTCGACGAAGACTACAGGAAATTTAGAACATGTAGGACTTATTTCTTTTTTGTTTTTCCCCTTTGCAATGAGCTTACGAGTTGATGATGTGGTTGATTGTCCTGATCCATCGCCTTTGTCAGTGTGGGCAGAGCAAGGTGATGACATAAGTCTTGAGTACGCTGGGACTCACGCGCTAAAAGGGGATTTGGTTAGGTAGTTGATGACAGACTTTGTAGTTATGAAGATTTCTTTTCTGGGCAGTCTGATTCTACAATGCTGCAATGCAGATACGGAAGACAGACTCTAGCTGGAGCAATCAAAGATGGGATGAGTGCTCTGTCGAGATACTACTTGAACAATTTCCATGATGGCATCCGGCAGGCACGACTTCTTTTCCTTCCCTCCATTCTTTATATAGTTAACACTGATTCCTTGTCTCAAATTAATTCGGATTTCAAATACGTCTGGGGTTTTGCCTGAGGAAGTTCATTGTCTTCTTCACAGGACGCAATAGATCTTGTGAGCGGGCACTATACAGTTAACAGGAACGGTCTTTCTCCTTTCCAGCTTAATGGATTTGACTCATTATCGGTAAGTGATCGCATTTTTTCCTCTTGATATATTGTTTGCTGTTAACAAGTTAACCGCTGAAATACGGAGTAGGAGGGCGTCTCACAGTCAAAATAGCATTTGATTAAACGATGCTCGCAGAAATTGATATTTCTAAGAAAGTGCATTTTAACTTTCGGCCTATATTTTTCCCACCGTTTGGCGGACTAAATGCTTGTTCCTTCATATGGATGAAAAGGTATGGTTGGTTGCTGCAGGCTTTGTAGCTTCATATGGAAAATGTGAAAAATAAAAACAGGAATAAAAGCAGTGCCCATTATTTCCAATATCAACTCCGTAGCTGTCAATCACTAACCCGATTACTAATAAATATAATCAACAAGTGGCTCCTGTAATCACGATCTAATGAATCTTTGCCGTGTCGATTGAATCGTGTAGTATCTGCCTATAGCTTCAGCTTTGGTCGTTGGGGGTTTGACGATGACAACCTTAACATTGAGCCAAGGTACTTGTGGTTTTTGTCATCGCTTTCATTTCAAGAGAAGCTCATGGACAGCTTCATGATCACTTTATTCTCTATCGTTTTCTTAAATTTTGTTTCTCTGGCACAGCTGGACGGAACTCACAGCAGTTCTTGACTTCCGTTGTCTGCGCCGGAGTGGCTGCTGGAGTAATGGCAATGGTCAAAGTAAACGGGAGACAATTCTGTTCTAGACCTCGCTTGTGCGGGCTATTGTAAGTCCTACGCTGTCTCACACGGATTAGAAGAATTGTACAGCGCCGTAACGTAGGATTTGCTTGCTCATTATCATCATACTTGCATCTCAATATAAATTGACAATTCCACCATCCCATAGATCGAAGTCTTAGAACGATTAATTTACCTCGTACGGCTGCGGCAACAGTCAACAGCGCGGCCTTAGAAACCAAGTGTGCTTGCTTTGATCTGTTGAATCGTTTGAGGTCTTTAGATGAGGTTGCCTTGTAAGGTCCCTGCCTACCGAGTTACAAGTATGCATCTGTTTCAACACGCTCGTCTCCGTTAGGAACAACTTGGGCTGTGTTGTTCGTCGGAAACCGTCGAGTATCGTCTCTGTAAGATCACATTTGAAAAAGCACAGAGCACTTTTGCCTCTTTAAGTATCTCCCAAACTTTTGTCGGCCTTGTTAAAGTGTCGGTTTTGCTGTTGCACACAAAGCAACACACCAGCTCGACAGTCAGTTTGGCGTTTTATCAGGATAGGGACACATGCCCTTCATCAATCTGTCCATGTTGCATGTCGGCCACGTGTCGGTCCCTAGGACTTGACTAGAAAGTATCCGACCTAGCCTTTGCCTTGGCTCGTCCTTTTTTGGTTTCAACCACGGCCACCCTCCGCGCAGGGATTCCTCTACCTGACGTGCTCGAAATCACAGTAATGAATGGTACTCCGAATTACAAAGATTATCGGACGCCGACAGTTTGAGAAAGACAAATTGCACCGAAGCCTCTCTCATCTTCAATTCTCTCCCCTCCGCCACATATTCTCTCTTTCCACTTGTCGAATAACACCACAGACCACCACCGGTCACCTCGCGCCGCCCGCTTTTCTGAATTCGCTCGCAAGTGAGCCGTCGTGTGGTCACCGTCTATAGTATCCGTTCTTTGTCCGCTGTGACCTGACAGATCAGAGCGAGAGCAGCCTCTAACGCGATAAACCTTCCTTTGCAAGGTTTCTATTTCAGCTCTTCCTTTCCCGCTAAGAAAACGAAAGATCCCTTCAGCCTCTTCTCCACCTCGCTTCTATAAATCCTCCCATCGCCCCTCTTCTCAGATCGACACCATTCCTTTGGCCCTCTCAAGAACTAGGCAAGACCTAGAAAGAAGAAAAGATCTCTCTCAATATCTTTCTATCTGTGTGTGTGTGTGTGTGTGTGTGTCTCTCTCTCTCTCTCTAAGTTTATGTACCCCTCTGGGTCAAGAAGGAACCACACCAATGAAGACCCCAAATCTCTATCCTTCGAGTCCTTTCTTGAAGCTTGGTCGGTCCGTCAAAAACGCTACCTGGAAGAGCTCCTCTCGGCTCAACACAGCTCCTGCGAAGTGCGCCAAGACGATCATCTCGCGCTGATCCACCGGGTCCTCTACCATTATCAGCAGTATTACGAGGAGAAGTCGAGGGTTGCGAACTGGGACGTGTTCCTCGTGTTCTCTCCCCCCTGGCTCACCAACCTCGAGCGCGCCCTCTTGTGGATCGCGGGCTTCAGGCCAAACCTCTTGTTCCGCCTCGTCTCGTCCTCCATCAATGACATGACCGAGGACCAGAGTCGGAGAATGGATAGGCTGGCCGCGGAGACAAGAATGGAAGAGAAAGCGCTCAACGACGAGCTGGCAAAGATCCAGGAGAGAGTGGGCGCTCCTCCTCTGGCCAATGCGGTCAGGCGGTACGGAAGGACGGCTCAGGACGGCGAGACGGCGGACGGCAGCGGCGACGACTCGGCACTCGGCGGGTTGAGGAAGGCGTTGGAGAAGGTGGTGGCGAATGCGGACATGCTGAGGGCGACCACGGGGGAGAAGGTGGCGTTAGTATTGACCCCTCCTCAGATGGTCAAAGTTTTGGCGGCGGTCGCGCAGCTCCAGCTCAAGGTCAGGGGCTTGGGATTGCAGAGAGATGCTGAGAAAGGGCAAAATGGTGGGAATTGACGTCGTGAGCATGGGAAGCGAGATTGGCTGTGCATCACCGTTCTCTTCTTTTTGTTTTTTCCTAATTCTTGATTTGGGGATGTTTGGTTCTCAAAGATGGTTTGGTTCGGGTGTTTGTTCTCGTCGAATAATTTAGCAAGGATTTTTGCTAACGAATAATCTGGAGCACTTCTTAACTAAAATCTAAGAAAATGGGAATGGTTAATCGCTGATTACACATAATAATTGTGCGGGTTTAGTTGGTCAATCTGCATATGCAATGAAGAGGGTATCGGTCTATATAGCAATTAGGGAAAGGTGAATCTGTGCAAACCTTCTATGTGCTGTGGAAGTATAGGTCGATAAAAGATAACGAGAGCTCCAGTGATGGATAAGTGATGACGCCGTCTCGTGATGAAAAAGATAAAGATGCTCTGAAATGATTGCAGCCCATGAACCAATTCAATGGGCATCCTTTCATATTGAAATCTGGGCTTTTGCCCATCTCTTCCATCCCCACCTCAGGGCACCCTGGGGATCGAGCTGGACTTGGCCCAAGTACTACTGTTTCGGCATGCGTTGCTTCAACAGAAACAAAAGTCTGACCAAAAAAAGACAGCAACAAAAGAATAGAAATAACGTAGGAATGCATTTCTAGGCCGGATAGGTTATTGCTAACTTAAATACTACATGGGTTCTAATCTTCCCCATGGTATTGGATGTCTTCCTTTTACACAAATAGTCCTATATGTTAGTTTCTGATCGGACGTGTCTAATTATGTCGCTTGGGTAAATAGGGCAAAAAAATGTACCATCAGGCCAGAAGGAAACCAACTGAAAAATGCTTTGCTCCTAGTATATAACCTTTGTCAAGGCCGGAATTAACAAAATCGTAACGCCTATGTATAGACGATAGTTACAGAGAGTATAATGCTTGAGGAGGAAATGTCACTAGAACTTGTTTACAACGTGATGTGTTTGTTTAGACGAGCTAATCATTCGACAAATGATTCCCACTCATTTCAACAACCAATTAAAGTTTGTCGGATCACATGACATGTTTTAAGTTTGAATAAGCTCGTTTAATGTTTCTTTGAGTGCTTATTCACGTTCATGTGTCATGCACACGATTGTGAGGAGTGTGTGAACAGGAAGATTCCTCTATGGTTGGAAACAACTCACCGTGGAGCATTAAAGTGCTGAATATTTACGTATGTCAGCTTTTGTCCTCGTTACATAATGAACTTTGTCACAACGACTCCGAGATCAAATTCATAATTGTTTGATTGAGAAAAATTTGCGGTCATAATTGTTGTAAGAATAATCAAGCAAATTGCTCGAATTCACAGCATCAGTATTCCCGATTCTGCTTGCTTGATGTTTGTCTGTGCACGATCCAGTCCTTCGGAATCCATCAAAGCTTACATTAAGAAATGGACCTGCACATGAACACGGATTGGGGCATTCGAGATTGCAATCAAGAATGACTCTAAGTTAGTACATAGAGGAGAGTGCGTGATTCAAGTTTCTGAAAGGAAGAAAAGATATTAAATCCTAAGTATAGAGCTTACTATGTATAGCCTGAGTCTCGTGTGAATATTAAGATGGTAAATCGTTATCATCTAATAGTTTAAATTTTTAGGACAACAATCTTACAAATTTATCCTTATCCAATGGATGATTGTCGACAGATGGCGGCAGCATGATCTAAACAAGTGACAGCGGGTCACAACAAGTGATGGTCAAACCGATTCGAGGACATGTGGGACCGCCACTACCAGGTTTAAGTGGAGGCTTTATCAGTGCACCATCCATCGGGTAGGCCAATCTGAAATCATTTGAGAGTCGTTCTTTCTTAGTCAAACCTATCGCGTGGGAGTCACTAATCCTGTGGGGGTAATGGGGATATGTGGCGTGCGCTTAGTGGCTACCCCAGTCCTCCATTATTAATATTCACTCTTTCAGTCTCACTTGGTTTATCTCTAGTTTCTTCACACTTTCCTCATGATCTTCTCTGTTACATAAACACATGCAAGCAGGATTGTTTTCCAGCTCCAAGAGGTTCATTTTTTTTCCAATTAAATTAATCTAGATATAAGCTCCTCGGTTGTGACTTAAAGTTATTACATGAAGATGAGATTTAATGTTTAAATAGTCTATCAAAATCAGCTTCTATAATATATCTTCTTGATCTCATCTCCATTGGCTCAAATCTATAGGAGCTTTCGGTAAAACTAGTGGACCAGATCTTCAAACATCAATCCCCTATCAATTGTTGCGAGGAACATTGAGTTAGCGGCTGTTTTTTTTTTTTTCCTGTTATTTTTATAACTACGTTCAAATCAATGACTCCACTATTCTCGTAAGACTAATTGGGATTATGACATGCCAAACTTGAATGGGCAAATAGAAATTTCTCAATGTCGGCTAACCAAGACAAAAGTCGTATTACAAAAAGAACAAGATGCATATTTACATGCATGAAAAACCTTTAAAACATCACCACGTCAAGCTAGAGACGTGAAATTAGGAAACCAACTTAGACAAGTATCGATGAAAAGTAAGTGACTTTGCAACCTAGAATTTTAGAAACCTCAATAACAAAAGAAATATATCGAATCACGCTATTTAATTTCAGTTGGTCCCACATCACAAATGTAGACAATAAACTTTCTATCTGCTGTCGGGTGTATCTTATCCATCATGGATTACTCCAAAGCAGCAGCTAGCTACTGCCTACCTCCAAAGGCAAAATATCCATGCCATTCTGAATATAATAGCTTAGAAAACAATAATGAATTTAGTGCTCTCTCGTGGGAAGTTACTTGTAGTACTTGTCTACGAGCTCCCGACCACTCAATAAACAATGCGCCAACGAAAAGCAAGCAGCTTCGGAAAGAACAGAGATAGATGATAGACATTACTAATGCATCATAGATGAACATATAGTTCTAGGGTCTTCTTGTTTGTTGGGTGGTTCCACTTAAAGGGACGGCCGCTTTTGTCAACAAAGATCGGCCAATCGATATATCCACGTGTTTCATAGGGACTTTGGATCTATGTCTCATGCTGATAAAGTTCTTATTGTTTAAATAGGATCGACCGCCACTTTCTGGCTACCTAGTTTTTGGAATGTTATGTTCTTACTGAGCCTCATGATCACTAGGAATATTCCGTCGTATGATGACAAAAGTTAGCAAGAAAGAACATCAAAACCCTTGCGCCGACTCTAACCTCATTGGACTCATGCATATGTTTAGCTTCGTGCTTATCGATGATGCAAGACTTTATAAAGGAGTATCACCCCTCGTGGATTCGGATCGTAAGTCAAGTCCCTTCCAAAACATAAATCACAAAAATCAAAGGTAGCTGCTGAATTGACTGCACCTTTTTGTTGGTCGATTTCTCACCCAATCTCACTCACATGTCTCTAATGTACCCCCAAAAAAAAAAAAAAAAAAAAAGAGAGCTTGAGAGAGAGAGAGAGAGAGAGAGAGGATAGTCGCTTGAGGTCGTGGTCGCCAGTGGCATTGGGTATTGGCCATTTTGATGATGGCGGTGGCTGGCCTTTGCTCTAGAGGTGGCAACACTGTGCAGGAGAGGGACTAGGTGGAACGGTGTTTTTAAACCCACATAAGACAAGCCGTTTCAACCAATTGGACTGACAATCGAACTAATCAAGAATCGATCAAACTGCACATAGAAAAATGCCTTCACCATTAGTATGGATGTTCATGTGGTGCTAATGGCCATAATTAGTGTGTATTGCATATTTATCAATAAAATTCTTCTAGTGACCAGTTTAAATAAGTTATTGAATCGCTATATAAGACTCCGATGAGTCAAGACACTCGTGAAAATAAAATTAGCTATTTTAAAATGGTCAGAGATCTAAGTTATTACTTGTAAAATAGTAGGACCAAGTTATGTACCATACAATAAATTTGGAATAATTAGCAACCTTACCCTATAATTTGCGTGTGCATATATGCTCGGATGCAGTCATCTTGGCTTCAGCTTTTGTGGGCGCATTAGGCCAGGCCTAATCCGAGCTGAACTTATCGATATATCAGAGTATTGAATAAGGCGTATCTCTTGCATTTTGTGGAGAATCTCTTTAACATTTTCTTTGTTTGACTCAGAAAGCAAATAAAACAAAAGAAGGGAGCAATTTTCTAGATGTCATTTTCTTTTACCATTTTTAAGACTACAAGTTCACCTAACAAGAAAACCTCTCTAAAAGCATCTTCACACGTGAACAATGCTGCAAAAACACAACCCAATATTCTAAATCTTTTACCTCAAAGGCAAATGCAGAGCTTGAACATATTGTTAGTTGGAGCAACATCGTAAGGAAAGACGTAATCCTAAATCCATATTTTTTTATATAGTCCATGTGTCCTGCTACTATGAGGCAAGTAAACAACATGCACTGGCTTTGACCAAAAATAAAAAATAAAAATGCACCGACTGATTAGCGGAATTAAAAAATACTATCTAGGTCATTGGGCTTCCTTTGGAGTAATATGAGCTTTTTAAATTCGAACAAGCTCAAGTTTTTAGCTTCAAAAGACTATATGACAAACATCACAACGTAATACAGTTAAGCATATTGAACGTGCAATATCATAAAGATTATAGTCGAATTAAAGTATTCAAGATCCAGTAAAGGACAGGCCATCCGTAAATTTGTGCAATGTGTAGCCTAATTCATGTGAACATCCACAGGATCTTGGAAAAATATTGGGTAAAGCTATTTTGTCGTTGGAATAATGTACCACTTCACTCATTACTCGTCATATGCTCAAGTGGGGCTCACTTTTCCTTTTTTTTCTCTCTCTCTCCTTCATTACTCACTATATTCTCTGGGCTCGCTTTTCCTTCTTCTTTTTTTTTTCTCTCTCTCTCTCCTTCGTTACTCACTATATTCTCTCTTTTCTTCGTGTTCGTGAAATTCTAAACGCAAGTGCACGTGTCGAACAAATAATATAATGATGAGAAAAAGTATCGTCCAACGGAGATCGATGATAAATAAACCAATTAAATACTAAAATAGAGTAATTCTAAAGTTTATTTAACAGATCAAAATATAATTAAGAATAAATTAAAAACGAAATCTGTAGACTTAATGCAGTAAATCGATAAGATAAATATGTTAGAGCATCCGATTTCACTATAACCACTAGATATGAATTTCATATTGTTGTGAATACAAGAACGATATCAAACATGTAATAGCGGAATTTCCTAATCTATTTACTATCCTATCTCTAGATATAGCAAACATACTCAGCTTATTAATCCACTATATCTCTATATGAATTAAAATAAGCATAAGTGCATTAAAAATTATGAATATTCCCGGCTTACAATGAGTTTTTTTGATCACTTTATCACCGAAAGCTACACAAATAACGCGGTATATATCTATTCACGTTTAATTTATGGTTATACATTATAATGAGCAATTGCATATTATTACTTCTCAGCCTCAAACATGCACATCAGATCATTCAAGTGGTGGTCAATCACTCAAAAGCATTAAGCACAATAATATATAACTCACATGAATGAAATCAATTGTAAAACATAAAAATCATGAAATTCACATCATCATGGTTAGGCTACATCGTAGCCCTAACAAAAGAAAATTATAACATAGTAGAATAAGAAATAAAAATATAAATCAAACCCAGCATATTGAATCAAAAAACAAGAATTCTGTTACTACTTTTATCTTCTCTTCAAAATACTTGAAAAACTCTCAGAACAATTAAAAACAATCTAACCCCCAAAAACCTAGCTGCTCTCTCTCTTTCCTATTTATAGGAGATCCAAAATATCTATCTCCCAACGCAGATAATAGGGAACAAAATCAAGAATTTCCTGATTTGATATCCATCTTCCACTGCTGCTTTTATTTGAATTCTTGATAGTTGACATTCTTTTCCTTATCTTCTCCATATCTCATTAT
This sequence comes from Eucalyptus microcorys, assembly GCA_014182515.1. Lineage (NCBI taxonomy): Eukaryota > Viridiplantae > Streptophyta > Magnoliopsida > Myrtales > Myrtaceae > Eucalyptus > Eucalyptus microcorys. Next base: position 27,619,090 of record CM024572.1, read on the forward strand.
TCTGCATAAACAAGGAAAATTCAAATAATCAGAAGGAAATCCAAATATTTTCTCATAGATAATGTATTAATTGTTGCCTAAAATAGGTAAAATAACTCTATTTTTATAGAGTTATCACTTCGGCTTTCTTTTTGTTTTTAGAGGTCATGAGCTCTAATGGATTGCGACAATGGACAGAAGCGTCAACCGGCCATGGGACGAGCCAGGCTTGCAAGCAACTAGATTTGGTTGGCATTTGGAGACTGAGATGAGCGACAGCCAGATTTGGATGAGTGGCTCGCAAGTGACGCCGACTTTTGTCAATGGCCATCATCGGTGTCGTTCGGCTAGGCCTAGTTGGCTCTGTCAATGCCCGCGACTCCACCGATGGCGTGGGTGGGTTTTCGAGCAAGAGGGATCATAGACTAATGCCGAAGAACATGGTGTCAAAGTTAGACAACTCCTCAGTGCATCGGAGGGACAAACAAGAGGCGGCGGTGGCTCGAGGGTGACAATGGAGAGGGAGGAGTTGGAGGCATTGTATGCGTAGTGGAGGTATGCGCTGCGCTGGAGGAGGTTGGTGCATTTGGCGTATAGCTTTCTGGCGAATTTCTGCGACGTGCAGGCGAGGGAGAGGGGCCGGAGAGAGAAGGGGAGAGAGAGAGAGAAGCAATAGGGAAAGGAAGAAAGAGGGAGACGCCATTGTTCTTGCAGGGATCGAGTTTGGAGAGAGGGTAACGGAGAAGAGAGATTAAGAGAAAAAAATCTGACAAGTGTGCCCATTATGAACACATGGCAATCAATGAGTGGAGTGATATATTACCTACATAACAACATAGGTCTACTCAATATTTTTTCGATGATATCTAGTCTCATAATACTTTTACTAGTACTTTTAAGATACATAATGCAAGATAAGCACGCAATTTCAGCTGATTCAGCTCCCTGATTTTCTGTTTAGTCTTCGTGATGGATTTGAAAGAATGACTCCACTGAGGCTGATACATTGAGGTTGAAAGATAGTGCGAACGAATAGTTTGGTGGGCTAGAGAAGACACTTCACCACATTTCCGACTAAAGTAACCGATGGATTGCAATGTCGGCATATTTATTTGTCGGACCTAGATGCATTAATGTTATCAGAGCATCAGTTACTATTTTAAATATAGATAACAGCACGTATTGGAACATTGTCGAATTTGTTCTCATCGCAGATAGCTGAGCTTTAATTGGAGTGATCCTATGGATGGATGCAAACTTTTATCAAGTTAAATTACCATGTAGTTTTGTATTATCAGCTATCTTTTGAGTGACCGACATTTAGGTTTTGTTTGTTTCACAAAAGATTAAATCGATTTGGAAAACATTTCCTAAAAATGATTGTTTTTATTGCCTTAAATAACCAGTGAATTGAAAATGTTTTCATTATTGACAACAATTTATATTAAAATATTTTTTGTGGATAATAAAAAATATTTAATTTATTCATTTTTAAAAGCAATACAAGCAATCATTTTTAGGAAAATATTTTTTAAATAATTCATTTTCTGTGAAACAAACAAACAAAGCCTTAATTGTTTTTTCCTGTTAAATTACTGACTTCTCTATTGAGTTACCAACTATTACTTGTCTTGCTTAGCAACCCCTTAAATTTATCAAAGATTTTTAGTTGTTACCAACCTAAATTAATTTGACTCGCCAACTTTTCTTCCACTAGATTACCACCTATTATCGTGTTACCAACTCTCATTTAAGTTATTTCTCGACTTTTATTTGTATTATTCTTGATTTGCCGAAATTTTCTTATGTTTTACAGACTTTTATTTTCATCTTAAGCATCCCCTTAGATTCAAAGCCTGTTATTAGAAGGCACCAATCATAATTAGAGTGACTTGTCAACTTTTCTCTCATTGAACTTATTAACGAAGTTTATTGAATTTGACCAATTTCTCTTATATTTTGCCAATTTTTTATCTTTCTTAGTTACTGCTTTATGCATTAACTCTTATATAAAATTGCTCCGTCTAATTTAAGTGACTTATCAACTTTTTTCTGATATTTTCTAAATAAAGGGGAGGGAATGGGTGATCAACATTAGTAACCCTTTGTAGGCATTACCATTCCACACCCGTCATGGAATGTTCCATTTGAACCATAACTACTTCACATTACTTGCAATCCCAAAATTCCAACGGTGACAAGCCCATCACTAAAACCCTGCAAAGATTTAAAGTCAGAAAGTCTTTCCACACGAGATAAGTCATAACTACGCTACACAACAGGAGTCGCTCGATGTTCACTCATAAACGTGAATTACACCCATTACCTTGTGGAAGAAGACAAGCGACCCTTTTATCACTACATTAACCACCTTGGTAGTTTCTCTTAATTGAGATATCAACTAGTTAATAATTACTATCTCTCATTTGAGTTAGTTACGAACATTCATTTCATGTTTCTTTTTTTTGTTTAATTTTTTAACTTTTATATTAGGTTACTTTATGGGGAGTAAAATTGGTGAGCCATTAAATAAAGGTTGTTAATTTTCTATAATACTTGTTAAATTTAAGGCGTTGGTAAGAAATTTAAAAAGAGAAGGTTTTTTTTTCATTGTTACAGATAAGAGATTCTAGTAATTTTAATATGACAAATAAACAATGGCAAATAACTCAAATAGAAGTTAGTAACATAAAATTAATTGATAATTTAATCGTAGAAAATGCAGATAATTAAAGCAAAGAAAAGTGGTAAGTTAATAAAAAAGATAGTTGGTAAATGAAATAAACCAAAATAAACGGTGGTAAACAATTGAAATGAGAGTTGATAACCCAAAAGTTGTTGGTAACTTAATCTGAGAGATGTTTATGAGTCACATTAAAAAGGTTGGTAGGTTCATTTACTAATCTATAAAAAATAAGGCATTGCAAAGAAAGGTAAATAAAAGCTGGTAAAAAATAAGAGAATCTTTTTTGTTAGAGATTAGACTAATTGGTACAATAAAAATAAAACACCACACACACATTGGTGACTAACTCAACAATAAGAGTTGGTAAAGCAAAATTAATTGGTATCTTGATTGAAGAAAAGTTTATAATTACTAAAATTATAGTTGGTAATTTTAAATAGTTAGTAAGAAACATAAATAAAAGTTGTAACTCAATAGAAGAGTTATTAAATTTAACAATAAATAAACAAATCAAGTAAATAGCTCAAATGAGATTTGGTAATCCAAAACTAATTAGTAATTTAATCATACAAAAGTTTGTAAGTCACAAATAAAGGCTAACAATTTCATATAATAGTTGGTAGATTTGAAATTCCTTTAAGAGAGGCAAACAAAAAGTGTTAAATGATAATAAAAGTTGATAAATTGAAAAAAACATAAACAATGGTAACTTAAGGAGAGTTTGCAATGCAAAACTAGTTAATGACTTAAAAAAAAAAATTGGTAAATCATTGAAATAAGGATTGGTAAATTTATAGAAGTGTTGAGAAATTTATGACACTGGTAAGAAAGACAAGTAAAAGTTAGTAAATGATAAAAAGAAGTTGATAACTAGTAAATTGTCAAAAAGGGTTCTTTTCATGAAATTTTGGTGTTAATAAGGGCGCTCTTGCTAACTATTTTGTTCCCGTGAATAATTTTTGCGTAGAAATAATTTTTTTTATTATGTTCCCGAGAACAATTTATGATTTTTTAAAAACACTTGTAATTGTCCAAAATTTATATTCCCGAGATAAAAATGCATTTGGTAGGATTCTTAAATTTTTTTGTTTCTTTTAATTTTTAATACTTTTATTATTTTTTCTTTTTTCATTTTCCTTTTCTCTTCTTCTTCCTCCTTCTTTGTGATCGGTGACCAGCTGGACGAGGTCTAGCGAGCTTGCCAGAGTCTCACTAGTGGCTAGGCGAGCCTTGCGATGGCTTGGGAAAGCCCAACCTTGCTCCGACTAGCAAGGCCAAGCCTCGTCGTGGTTGGGCGAGCTCGATCTCACCTTGGCTGGGTGAGGTCGCTGGCCATGCCCTAAGTTGGTGACCGGCCAAAAGTAAGAAGAAAAAAGGAAAGAGAAGAAAAAAAATTAAACTTGATTCTAGGAATTGTTTTTGAGAATAAGAAGCAATTTTTTTTCTACTTTTTAATTTTATTCTAAATCTATCCTTGGAAACAAAAAAAAAAAAGATTTTTGTTCTCAGAACAAAAAATCTATCAGACATATTTTTGTTCTTTTTTTTTCTCGAAAATAAAAAAAATAGAATTATTTATTCTCGAGAGTGTTACCAAACATGCCCTAAGTCACCTATGAGCCATCGAGAAACGAGATGGCTGGTAACGTTTTCCACCAACAATTCTTTTATAAACTTATCGATTGTTTCAAGAATCTATTAGCACCGAAAGAACAAAATCCATTTTTATTGAAAACAAAATACTTGAATTGTCCCTAAACTTGAGGAGAAGAGATGACTTGCAGTTATTGTTAGCTTCGTTGTTGTGTTCAATGGCGACCCAAAAATTGTATAGGTAATCCTCCTCATGCATTTCACAATGACACTCTTAACGAGTTAGTTTGAAATCTTTTTTTTTTTTTTTTTGGGGGGGGGTCATGGCCGAGTCAAGATATGAGTATGTTAAGATTGGGCAAAACCTACTCTACTAATATGATTAAAATTGGCATTCTTCCCAAACAGTTAGGTTTAGTATACCCTAGAAATGAAATATTGCCAACCCAACCAAGTCGCAAGCAATTCAGTCTCTTTCTCTCGATTTATGACCACGTGATACAAACGATAGGCATGGGCCTTATAAAAATGGGAATCCTGTCATGTCGGCTGATGCACCCATCCTTCGCATCCTATTAAACAACGCTTTCCAGCTGCTCAGTCGACATGCCATCGATTGAGCACCGAGCCTCGGTTTTGCTAATGAAGGAAGACGGTGACTACACCGGCATGGGACCATGCCGTCCCACCACATTAAAAAAAGGAAAGAGGAGTTGAGTGACCATTCCCCAACCAAGCACACCGCGCTGACGCAACCCAGCGTTGATTTCCCCACATTCTCTTTCTTTTCCCCTCAGGGCATTAACAATCTGCACGTGTTGCAAACGTCCCGTCAAGGCTTGTGCTAACGCGAGGGTCTGCAAGAAAAAGGACACGTGGGCCGCCGTCGTGGTCGATTTTAAGCCATTGGTTAATCATATAATGTCATGGAGGGGGGCAAGACAAGCTAATGTAGCCTTGCCAAACCCTAGTGTAGCCTTTCTTTTGGGTGAGAGCGGCGTTGCCTCTTATATTTTCATGTTTTTTTGCTAATTCGAGTGGTGTTGTAAAAGCAAGTAATTGAATAACAAAATAAATATGATATAGAAAATAAATTTGATATTGGATTTATGTCGTTCGATTTGCTCCATTAAAAGAATAACATAATATTTTCCATAACTATATATCATTCAAACATTTTTAGTATTTTATAGCCCTAACCTCTTTAGAAAATCTATTCGAATTAGAAATCCAACCATAACTAGAAAACTACTCTATTTAGAAAGCTATTCAAATAAAAAAATCCTATTTAGATCGGATTTCCTTCACAGCAAAATATATTATCAACGGATGTTATTATTTAGAGTGGAGGCAAAATTGAAACTATCTTATAATGTTCATTGAGAGTGAACTTATCAATAGTCGTGCTTTAAAAGTTTCGTTATCTTCATTGGTAGGATTCCATTCTTGTCCAACACGTTATATTGGCAGGTTTCATGATCCTCACTAGCATGGCTACATCTACGAGTAGAGACAAGAGATTCTATTAGGAACAAATTTCAAGTAGCTTCCAAAATTAACAATAGCAAAGCCTCACTGCAGGGTTTTCAAGCCGTCCGCGAAGGGCCTATTTGGTAACCGACAAAACAATGTTTATTTCTATTCTTTTATTTCCGCGAGTAGTTTTGGAATAGAATCGCATTTGGTAAAATTTTTGTTCCTAGGAACAGATTTGGAGTAGAATCAAGAATAAAAAAAAAAAAATTATTTCTTTATTCCCGGGAACAATTCTAGAATCAAGTTTATCTATTTTTTTCTTTTTTCTCCTCTTTCTTCTTGTTCTTCTTCCCTCTCTCTTGTTCTTCAAGTGTTGCCGCCGCCGCCATTGTCGTTTGCCGCCTCCCGCTAAATGCCATTGTTTGCCGCCTACCATCGCCAATCGCCGGCAAGCTTGCCGAAGGCTCGCCTAGCCGTCGGCGAGCCTTGCCCAGCTGCCGATGAGGCACGGCCTCATCGAGGGCCGGCGACGCTTCGATGAGGTCGCCACCCTCATCCGGGCTGGTCGCCAATCGTCTTAAGGCCGGCGACCGGCTACCTTAAAGAAGAAGAAGAAGAAGTGGAGAAAGAAAAGAAAAAAAATAATAAAATTATGAAATTATTTTAAAAATATAAAAAAATGATTTGAAGTAGGAATTGAAATTTTGCTATGTATAGAATACATATTTAATTTTTTTATTTTAATTTATTATTTAGTATTTATATTTATAATTTATACTATAGTTTATTATTTACTATTTAATAAAAATTTGATTAGTTAATATTTTTATTACTTAGTATAAATATAATTAATCAATAGAATTTCTATAATTTTATAAAATTTTAGAATGGAATAGAATTCTAAATTCGAATTCTTTTGAAATTGAAAATATAATAAAATATAATATGATTTATTCACTCATAAGAAGCTAATTATATTGGTGAGTGGTCAATGAGAAGTCAATACCAAATTTACACTCATCTAAAAAGGTAATTGAAAAAGAATTAGAATTGAAATTTTATATAGTTACCAAATGCAATTTTGTTTTTTTCTATTTCAAAATCAGAAATTTTGTACAATTACCAAACGTGTTCTTTTGCTCAAAATTGTTTCCGGGGAATAGAATAAAAATAATCATTTTTTTATCAGAAATCGTTCTCGAGAACAGAATGGTTACCAAATGCGCCCGAAGTGTCCGAAGTAGCTTTCTTCTTCGTTCTCCTGCTTCCAGGAGATGATTCACTCGCCACCGATAGAAGCTGCTTAAATGCCTTCCTACCTTTATTAGTTGTGGCTCCTGATCGACGAGATAGTTAGGGCGCGTTTGGTAACGATTCTGTTCCCGGGAACAAATTCTAATCATAAATAATTATTTTTTATTCTGTTCCCGGAAACTGATTCTAAATAAAAGAACGCATTTAGTAATCGTACAAAATTTCGATTCTAGAATAGAATTGCGTTTGATACCGTGTTTATTGATTTTGTTCCAAATCAATTTATTTTAATTTTTAAATCATTTTTATAATTTTTCCTTTTTTCCTTTTTTTCATTTTTTTCATTTTTTTGTTTTTTTATTATTTTATTATTTTATTATTTTTATTTTCCTTTTTTCTTTTTTTTTTTTTTATTTTTTTTTTTTTTATTTTTTTCTCCTATTCTTCTTTTTTTTTCTTTTTATTCTTTTTATTCTTTTTTTTTCTTCTTCTCCTATTCTTTTTTTTTTTTTTTTTTTTTTTTTCAAGCTAGACAAGAGCCTCTAGCGAGCTTGTCGGACCAGTTGCCGGCAATCGGCGGCAACCGACGACGGCGGGCGGCAGCAGACGGCGGCAGGCGGCGGTTGCGGGATGGCGGTCGATGAAGAAGAAGAAAAGAGAAGAAGAAGAGTTTTGATTCTCAATTTTGTTCTCGGAACAAGAATCAATTTTTTTTTTATTCTTGATTCTCTTCCCAATCATTCCCTGGAACAAATTTGGTCCCAAGAACAAAAATTTTACCAAACGCGATTCTCGTTCCAAACTGATTCTGGGAACAAAAAATCAGAATCAGGCACTGTTTGGATGGTTACTAAACAGCCCTTAATGATTACTCCTGGAAATGCAAGAACCCTAATTCTTTCCTAAATCAAGAACCCCTAATCTTTTAACCCTAAATCTGTACGGCAACCCCTCTCTCTCTCTCTCTCTCTCTCTCTCTCTCTCTCTCTCTCTCTCTCTCGTGGCATTATTCTAGTTCAGGAGAAAGGAACGTGGTCTCCTGCCCAACAGCGCACGTCATCAAGGCAGTGAGGTGCGCCTATCATCTCGGATGACTTGCCAGCATTTTAACGTACAAAGTGGACGACAGTTTTACGAGGGCTGGTCTTGGATCACGATCTGGAAATAACATGATCGAGTGCTGTTTTCACACATTTGGAAAAAAAAAAAGAGAAAGTTTGACCCTCGTTCTCCATGTGGCGAGTGAACACTTGAACTTATTCAATTTCTTCACGGCGCCACAATCGTTTGCTAACTTCACTTCCCCGATTATATATTCCACAACCCCCCTCACTCCACTTCACACACAAACACTGCTCTTTTATTCGCAAAAGGCGACTAGTTCCCTCTCTCTCTCTCTCTCTCTCTCTCTCTCACCCACCCCCCCTCCCTCCCAAAAGACAAGAATGATGACGAGCAGCTTGCAAAGTTGGCCCGAGCCGATCGTCCGGGTCCAAGCCTTATCGGAGAGCGGCATCCCGCGGATCCCTGAGCGCTTCGTGAAGCCGCCCTCCGAGCGGCCCTCGCTGATTCCCAACTTCGCCCCTAAAGATTGTGACCGCACCCGCGATGGCATTAATATACCCGTTATCGACCTCGCCGACATAATGTCAAGCGCCGATGGGTCCATCCTCCTCCTCGAGCGCATCTCTTACGCATGCCGGGAGTGGGGGTTCTTCCAGGTGGTGAACCACGGGGTGAGCGAAGAGCTGATGGGGGCGGCGAGGGAGGCGTGGAGGGAGTTCTTCAGGCTGCCGGTGGAGGCGAAGCAGGAGTACGCGAACAACCCGAGCACGTACGAAGGGTACGGGAGTCGGATCGGGGTGGAGAGGGAGGCCACGCTCGATTGGTCCGACTACTTTTTTCTTTACTACTCGCCTCGCTCGGCCAGGAACCCTAGCAAATGGCCGGCAATCCCACTCTCGTGCAGGTTTTCCTTCCGCTATGTTCATGCCTTTATTGGTTCTCTTAGATTGACAGTTTTCTTTTGGGTTCTTACATAGTCTGTGCACAATATTAGGTACATTAAGATTGATACGCTAAACTCAATATACTGAGCGATAAGTAAGAGTTTTATGGGATATTGGTTAGGACTCGTTCACATGTTTAAATACAGTATACCATAATTTCAAATACAATATAAAACATCATTTAATAATAACTCAATTTTAACATGTCAGTTTTAAAATTTTAATTTACATAACGATAGTCCCTTTTTTAGTAAGAATTTTATTGTTCAAACAAGAATGAAACCAAAGTCCAAATCATCTGTCAATTGTTATGTATTATCAACACTAGGTTATTTTTTTAATACTCTTCACGAGTACTTATTATTTACTAGATGACCTAGTGTCAACACATCGGGTTTTCTTTGAAACCCAATCTGATCCAATCAATCCAGGGATAAGTTCTTCTGATCCGATCTGGTCTATGTAGTGTGATCACTATACTATACGATAACGATCATCTTCCTTGAAGATGAAAATAAGGTCACGGGACCCAACATGATGTGATGTAAAATTGTGGACATAGGTAACAATTCACCATTGGTGGATAATAAAAAGATCCACGAGTAGTTTTATCTATCATTTACTATTCCACTCTTTCATCCGCCGCAAAGTTAATGGTGGATGAAGCCGCCTACAGAACTTTTCATGTGTTTATACTAGATTTAGAGTGATGATGGAGTTCTCCTGTGTTTATACCTTTTTTTTGGAAATCTTTACAACTAGGAAAATCAGCCGTGTTTCTTCAAGTTTTATGCATTATCTGGGAAGAGCGGAGCAGCGGTTTGGCTGCGTCTTTTCTTTTTTCTTTTTTTCTTTTCTGAAGAATCATCACAATTTTCCATCTTTTGGAAAACTAGTGGACGCACGCCCAAGATCCGCCTGATCCAACGGTGGATATGCATTGAACTCACGTGATTTGATTGCAGGCAATAATTGCTCATAATCATTTGGCCCGAAAATCTAGAAGATTCAACTTCTCTCTCTGCCCCAGCAGGAACGACGGTAGAAAGTGGACATCATGTCATGTCCAGCTCAAAGACATTTAACCGGCGCCGACATTTCCCTCGAATTAGACCCTCCTTTCCTTGTCGGCAAGTCGCCGACCTAGTTAATCTCGTTGAACACAATTTAATGACTTGGCTCCTTAAGCCACATAATAACAGGATAAATTAAACCTCCATTCTGATCAGAGAGGACAAAGGTTGATGAGCATGAACGGGAGGACATACAAACCAGGATTTGTTGACATCTTTAGTACGATCCATTTACTAAAATATTTTTCTATTAAGTATATCATGTCATTTGTAGATCACTTATGCCTTGATGCCGTTTCTTAATAGAAGACCTTTGTAAAGTTGCGTAGGATCATAGCTAACTATTCTTATATTATTTATAGTTGATCAGTTTGGGAATTTAAATAGTTAAAAAAATCGTATGAAAATAAGTATTTAACAAATATATTGGTTGATTCAATGCAGGGAGCTCATATCAGAGTATGGGAAGGAAGTTACAGAGCTATGCAAAAGGTTATTGAGCTTAATATCAAGAAGCTTGGGATTTGAAGGAGACTACTTTGAGAGAGCGTTTGGAGGAGAGGAGTTTGGGGCATGCCTAAGGGCCAACTTCTACCCAAAATGCCCTCAGCCTGACCTCACTCTCGGCCTCTCTGCACATTCCGACCCGGGCTTCTTGACCTTTCTCCTCCCCGACCCGCACGTGGCAGGTCTTCAGGTGCGACAAGGAGACCAGTGGGTCACGGTCGAGCCCATCCCTAATGCTTTCATTGTCAACCTAGGTGACCAGATGCAGGTACATCCCTCTGGTTCCCTCTCTATATATGTGACGAAACGATACTTGTACATATATTCAGTACAATATTAACTTCATAACATTAAATTCAATGTATAACCTTAGACGCGTGTGGGCTCACCGCCTTCAAACCTCCTCCCTTATTCTTGAACAACAAGCAACATAGAAGTGCTAACTCTCTTTGCTTCTGCGTGAACGTTTAGGTGGTGACAAATGCTATTTACAGGAGCGTGGAGCATAGGGTGATCGTGAATTCGGCGAAAGAGCGAGTCTCGTTGGCATTCTTTTACAACCCCAAGAGCGACCTCCTGATTCAACCCGCCGAGGAGCTCGTGACCGAGAACCGGCCCGCCCTCTACTCTCCGATGACTTACGAGGAGTACAGAACTTACATCAGAACAAAAGGTCCTCGTGGCAAGTCACAGCTCCAATCTTTAATGCGGTTACCCACCAAAAAGTTGACACCATAAGAAACTTCTGAGGTGCAATAAGTATGATCCGATGAGGAGCACTTCTGTCCCACCTCGCAGCATCTATGTACGTGAAGTTTGGCATCGTCGCCGCAGTCGATTTTAAGTCCTGAATGTCAAGTTGTGTGTGTATGTTTTTAGTAGTGTGTAACGTGTTCTTCTAAGATCGATGTTGTTAGAAAAAAACCTATCTTAAATGTGTTAGTTCTTCGATAATCAATCGCTTATTTTATGTACTCGTGAGGAACGTAGAATTATGAAATCCTGAGTTATGAGAAAATATTTAGTGGTTGCTTCTCACTATGTAATCATCCCACGTGGAGTGCATTTTTTTTAATTTGGCCAATCATCACTTGACAAGTGTATTCTGATATGGAAATAAATAAAATAAATTAAAGATCTTTTTTTTTTCTCTCTTTCCCTCCTCCTTCGTAGCCACCGCTCCAGCTGCTCTTATCAAATTCCAGCCCTCGCTCCAACGCAACCTCCATCCACAAGCCCTCCACCTTGCCGCGGTGGTTGTGCCAGCCGTGATCTGAGTTCCCTCCCTTCGCCGGAGCCCAACAACAATTGGGATCTCGACCTTGCTTGTCGCAGCGATGGACAAGGCTTTGTTTCAAATTTGGAAGTTGGCCATCAGAAAGACGAAAAGAGGGAATCGCGAGCAAATTGTGAATTTCTTAGTCAACTTTAGCATTCAAGTTTGGGTTTCTTTTGTTTTCCTATTCTGGTGATGAGTTGCAATGAAAAAAAGGATACCTTTAGCATTCAAGTTTCTGGGTTTTCTTTATCTTTTGCCCCAGCTTCCACAAATTTCCCATAACCCAGCTTCCATAGATTCCCCATAACTTAAGTTGTTTGCAGCCATGTCTTCTACGTTTGGCCAAAAGGACAAGCCAAGAGACCTACTGATCTTTTACCCGCGTTGCTCTATAAACCTCTCCAAATGTCAGAACTTTTGGCTAAAAAGACAAGCCGAGAGACCCACCGCCTCTTCCTCGTCTCAAAGATTTTTCCCCAGATTTTTGTTCTCAAGAGATTTCTATTTTTCCAAATTTTTGGCCATTTGCTCAGGCCAAAAACAGATAAAGATGATCACAAAGACAATGGAGATGGAGGACTCCTTCCGGCAAAGACGAAGCTAACAACAAGGATGATGGAGGGATGGCTTGGTTCGAACGCGCAAAATGTTGGCCCGGACCGGCGTCGGCGGTGGACGCGCGAAGGTGACTCTAGCCGGAGGAGGACGAAGAGAGAGAGAATTGATGAGCAGATTTTCAATTTTTTGTGATTCCATGTCAGAATACATGTGTTAAGTGGTGATTGGCTAAACTCAAACAAATGCACTCCGCGTAGGATAATGAAGTAGTGAGAAGCAACCACTGAATATTTTCTCCTCAGTTACGTATGCAGCATGTTCTCTGTAGTTTTACACTGTGGTTGACAATATAAAGATATAAACATGTATACAGCAATATAATGTGTTTTAAAGTATTTCGTAACAATTAAAACTTTCAGAGCAAGCGGTGTAAATTTTCTACCCAATCAACTTCAATCTGAAATTAGAGTTAATTATCTCAGTTCGATTCCACATTTATGTCCCCATTCTCCACATCCAAATAGAATTGCAATCATGACACACCACATGCTTGTACATAAACTCGAAGTTAATTTTCTCAATACTTTACATGTGATTTGAACCCTTCAATTTAAAATTGTGTGATTTCGATAAAAATTTACTCCGAGAGTACACAATTTTTTACTCAAACTTCTCGGGATTGTAACAGAGGCTACAATTGTGAATCGTATGGACCACTAGGGCTAACAATTGAATGAGCGATGTTTTAGAAATATTTATTTAACCGAGGGCCTGAGAATACGAGATGTCCCCCATCACAGGCCCATAGCATGAAAGCAGCTTCTATCATGCATCCCACGCAAGCTTAAATTTTTCACTTCGAAAAATCACAAAAATTCTTACGGTAAAATTTATTTAAACTGAGTTGCAATTATATGTCGTATTTAGTGGCTAAAGATGTAAATTGATAAAATCAGAGTGACATTTCTCAACCCACAACATTTTTTCTCATCTATAAAGTGTAAAAACCGAAAGTTTTGGATTTTCTTCATCTAAATAGATGCACAAATTTTGTTTACTTCTTTCTTTTCATATTGTACATTTAGAAAATGTACCCTTTATTCTAGCTAGTTTCAAATGGATTAAACTAGTATTATTAAGAATAAAAACGATCGATATTTGATGTTCATAAAATTGACTTAGGAGTTGAAGACAAAATACTTTTAGCTTATTTGAAAGCTGCAAATCAATTAATGAAATCAATCTATGTTTGTCGTTGTCTTGGTAAAGTGTTCGATTAATATTATATGCTCTTAGATCTTATCTTATATGTATCGACAATTATATAATAATATCTTTCTCCGTACTATTTTTCTTGTAAAAAATCGTGATTTATTTTTTATTGACACAATCTGCTTTCATAGGGTTGCTTGTTTCAAGTATGGGTGAGAAACCACTATAACTGTGTAGCTGAGTTTTGTTTGGCCAAATTCCTCTCTCTTCAAAATTGGAGAAGGGAAAGATTAGATTGTCACTCGCTTATTTTCTTCTGATATGTTCCCTCTTCTCCTTCCAAACAAAAGAAACTGTCCATCGTATTCATCTCCCTTTCTCTTCCCCTCCCGATTCATTCTGCTCACAACTTTCCCTCCGGCGGAAGCTGTATTTCCGATGTCGATCTCATGTGAATCTTTCCTAGGCACTTAAGTTATAATAAACACAAATTTTATTTCCCAAGTCTCAAGATGGAAGAGATGCATCTCTCGCCATGATCCATACTTAAATGCAGACTGGTCATATTGAACTTAGCTTCGTCTCACTTAGATAACTCTCAATTTCAAACGCTTTCATCAATTACATCCATGGCTACTCTGAGGTTCCATACGAGATCATGACCAGAAAATATCCGGTCCAATCCAGAGTGACGTTAACCATTTGGCCGTCAGACAATGCCTTCTTCATGTCATCTCCCAAAGATTTCTTGATGAATGCTGATGGGATGACGATCTCTTGAGCATACTCAGAACCAGGATAATATTCTTCAGGAGACTCCATGTTGAACAATGACTCGTATCTGTCGTCAGCGATGAGAATGGCGGCCACTCCGGCATTCTGCGCGTTCCATGCCTTCAGTGAGAAGAAGCAATCTGCCAACAATACCTAACTCATTCGTGAGTTTGGATGGGAAAAACGTATCGTCAATGTGTTTGTTCTTTGACCTCCAGAAAAATTGCATCATTGGTCTATAAAGCTTGAATATCTTTAGAATATGTTAGTCCTTGACGTTTAAAAACTGAATAGTTTCTCATTCTTAGCTGCCCTCAAATGTTTGGTTGCCTAAGAACTGAGCCTGAAATTGAGGTTTCTAAAGAGATAGAAACTCTCAATCGTCTTTGTATATGATAAAAAAACATAGAACTCCCACTTTGAGTAATAAAAGTAGGATTTTGTCAAAAAGTGCCATTAGCACTTGTTAAATATTCAAATAAAGAAAGTTTGTCATTTCTGATGCATCGTCTCTCTCATATTATGTGTAATCAATGTATTGAAAATGAAAATATTTCTTTAAGAAATATGATTAACAAGTGTCTTGAGAGTACCCATTGATAAAATCCATACGAATATAGAGCATTTGATCATATTCAACAATAGAAAATCTTCAATATTCATCATAATTTTCTCAACCATAAAATCATATACCACCACCATCGAAAACACAATAACAAACAAAGATAAAATCTTGATGTACCCCACGTCGGAGAAAGTGGTTTAGGCAAAGGCACAATCATGTTTTAAATGTGCAGCAAAGTAGGTTCAAACTTTCAGTCATAATTATTCATGAGTAAGCATTAAAAATGATGCACTGAGGATGCCTTTGATTGATCAATCTACGAACAACCACACATGAATCACTCTAATTGATATGATACTTAGTGTCTTCTTTTTCTACCTCAACTTCTAAAAGTCATAGATTGATACGGAATCACCAGCATAATTAGATGCTGGACTAGGGAATCCAATCACATTGTTTCACGTGAAACTGGTAAACGTCTCCACCATCAGAAGATCATTGGCATACTTAATCTATAACTTCTTGTAGATCGAGTCTGGACATTTACCATCACGAGGCTCAATATCACCCTCTTGATATAGTCATAGCTCATGATGAAGATGATGATGATGATGATGATGATGAGATGCTTGCACGGTACCTCCTCGATCAGCAAGTAGAAAAGTAGGAGTCCTCCGGAATTGGAATTGAAAGAGAGATCAAAGTAGCCAAAGCTCTTGCATGCCTTGCGGTTGGATTTTGGATAAACTATGGTGCCAGCCATCGTTCCTCCACGCTTTGGGACTCCAAAGCTTCCGATCGAACTGTCACAAAATCCCTTCATCGATTCTGGTGAAGTCACCTCCAAGCTGTTCTTTGCCACTGTGAACCTTCCAAAGCAAGACTCGTAAAAGAGGCACCAAACCCAGACCGAAATCATCAGCTTTTCCCACATCTTGAATGACCCACTCAATTTTCTCCGAATCAGGCCTTGGACAGATCAAGAAGAGGCACTGTATTTATCTGTTTCATCGGGGCATAAGGCCGAGGAGATTACGACAAAATCAGAATGACATTATCAAAGGTTAATCAGTAGATTCAGAGACTAGGACTTCTCAGCCAATAACAACATGGGAATCTCCGGGGAAAACAATGATGACCCTTCATTATACACGAAAGCTTAAATGGATTCTAGCGCATGTACCATGTAAAAACCATAACACTTGGTACGTGGAATTCACGTTTCATCGACTCATAAGAGTCTGAGGAGATTCCGACAAGTATCAGAATGATATCATCGAGGTCAATCATTTGACTCAGACTCGAGGAACTCTTGGCTGTTGACGATATGGGTTCTTCAGGAGAAAACAAAGATGACCTTTCATTTGGGGAATGCTTAAATGGATTCTAGTGCCCATTCATCTATCATATGAAATCGTGACAGCTAATACGTGGAATTCACATGACGGATGTATTAGAATTCATCCATGTCCCTCCTGATTTAGATAGGTACTTCCCCATGCCCTAGATATATGCAACTCTTATTATGTTTAACATGAAAACATCAACTACTATTTGAGGGTTCCCTTTGTTTTACTAAAAATAAATAATTTTAAAAATATTTTTTCTAAAAATAATCATTTATATCACTTAAAACAATTTTCGATGGAAAAAGTTTTTATTATCGATAGCAGTTTATTTCTTAACCTTTTCGGGGACGACGTGAATAGTTTTTTTCAATTATTTTTGTAAGTAATACAAGTAATCATTCTTAAGAAAGTGTATCTTCAAATCATTTATTTTCCGCGAAATAAATAAAGTCTAAATAAAATAGTTTCTTGGGACAATTGGCATCATCCAGTGACCCAGCCAATACTTTAGTGGTGGGTGCAAAATTTTGCAATATCCTTGACTTAGAGGTTCAATCAATAAATAGTGCAATAAATCAATAAGAAAAAATGAAATAATATTAATAATTTCTTTTTTGACTAAGATAAATTGCTAAAGAGGATTATTAAAATGATTTAGTCAGGGAAGTGTTTTAAGTTTGCTTCTCAAGTTATATACCAAAATCTAATTATCACATTCGTATTTCTCGTAAAATAAAATATCTTTATCTAATAAAAGTCTTTGAGTTCTTAATTGTGTCAATTATAAACGATGTTATTTACATTTCATTTGTTTCATCAAAAAGTGATATTTTCATAAACAGATTTCAAGAAGTCAATTTTTCAGAAAGTGACAATACTTTCCGGTTTTTCATTGAAACTTGAAATTGAATTGGAAAATATTTTCTGTCATTTGGTAAAAAAAAAAAATTGAATTATTTTTCCTAATTAGACATACAATGCTCAAGCGTTTGTGACTTGTGCATGAGCAATCAAAGCCTAGGCATTGGCATTGGATCCCTGGCCAAGCTATGCCTCAATGAACTCAGGCCTGGACATCCAAGTGTTGATCTTAGGAGTAGAGTCTCGACCCCAACCATTGGGCTTGATGGACCGGGGCACGGATGTGAGGACTTGGGCTTGACCTTGATGGACCTAGGCTCGGCCTCAAGGTACTAGGCGCAGGCAACAAGGTCCCAAGTTCAACCTCAATGGACATGACTTGCGCACTGAGGACCAAAACACAAGTGCCGAGGTCTCAAACCCAGCTTCAATGGACTTGGTCTCAAGCATAAGGACATGGACACAAGCACCAAGGACTCAAGCCCAAGAGTGAGGACACAAGCCAAGGTGCTAAGGACCCAAGCATGGCTGTCAGGGTCCCAAGCCCGACCTCGATGGACATAGGCCCAACCATTGAGGACCCAATCTCGAGCCTTGGCCTCAAGGGACCTAGGTTCAAGCTCGAGGGATCCGAGCATGGTGCTAGGGTCTAGAGCTCAAGCATCAAGGATTTAGGCATAGTCACCAAGGTCCTGGGCTTGGCCTTGATGGACTTGGACCCAATGTCGTGACCCTCCCAAATGGGTCTTGGGGAAAAAACTAGTTTAAAGGTTATGTTGAGTTGAGGACTAGTGGTCCTCAATCGGCTCAGATTCTTCCAAACCTTTAACTTGCGTGATGTTGGGATTTTTATTTAAATTTAATTAGCCCTATGAACTTTTACATGAGAAGTCGACACTAGCTTATTAGGGTCTGCTAGAAATCAAGTGAGATATCCTCAATCTCTACGTAACCAGAAATCTAGAGTCCGAGATTTTATTACACTAGTTATCTAACTAGTCCCCGTCGTTACCTAAACTTGATTATTTGTCAACTAAGTGTCATGTGCAATTTTCAAATTCAACTTTGAGCCCCAAGTTCATGTTTCTAAGTGTCTATATAATATTATTGTATTTATTATGGTCCCGGAATGTTACCTAACCATTCAACTAAGAAAATGAATTACAACACAAAAATGATATAAAAGAAATTTTAAAATCAAACAAATCAAAAACAGTGATGAAAAGTGAATAAAATAGTGAAGTGTAGTAAAAATAACCGGATACAAATCGCACAAAGAATGTAATGTGGCATTTTTATTAAGCCCTAGGACAACAACACCATGAGCTAATTTTAAGCTAATTCTAGTACTAAAATCTAACAACTTAATCAAGCCATTTGTTCTAACCAGTTTTCCATTTTTTTACTTTTTAGAATTTTATTTTTTATTTTTCTGGAATAGGGACTCGGGCCGGGCCATGGGGGCCTAGTCTGGGTGTACGGTCAAACGTAAACTCACGAGGATGTGGGTTAAGTTGTGAGACTCGGCCCACATGCAAAGGTCACATTTGGATCACTCAAGGACATCAATGGGCTTATTAAAGTAAGCCCATAACACTGTAAAAAAAAACAGTATGCTCACATCAATAAACTTGAACCCGACTTCCACGAACTCAGCTCAGACCCCTTTTTAGCCTTTTCAAGCCCATTTACACCAAGACCATTCTAGGCTTTCTTTTATTAAATCTAACGTAAGTCATTCCATGACAAGATCAATGTTGAGCCCAGATTTTATTTCATTCATCACACTAAACCCATATTTTAATATAGTCAAACCGAACCCTCATTAAGTCCACATTTAATCTTGTTATTACGAAGCCCATTTTTATTTTCTTATCTCTATGTTTTCTTCATCTAGATTACTAGTGCTCTTCATCAAGTTCATCATCTTCTCTAGGTTATTGAAAACACACAAATATACTAAGCTAGAAGAACACCAACACATGCTCTATTATCAATCAAGCATACTATTCCAGCTCTTCATCATCGTCCATGCCCAACCATCAGGCAACCAACCTCATTCATTCGCAATTTGCTAAGCCACTATCCACCTTCATTTACCATTGTTCACTACTCTTAACTCAAAACCACAATCAACCAAAAAAACTCAAAATCGAGACATAGGAAAAATTGAGTTTCCATGAATTTCCAAAACATGACGAAGCTCTTGTCTAGAAGGGAAGCTATGGAGATGGCAATAAAGGTGATGAACTATTGCCTGTGGCCATCAAGAGGGTGTTCGATAGAGATAGAGTGAGGAAGAATGTGTGACGTTTCATAGATTCGTTGATTAAGAATCAGTATCCTTTAGAATTGAAATTTTTTATGGCAAAGTTTGCCAATACATACGTTGCCAACTCTCTAAATGCTCACTCTTGTGACCAAAGTTTCATGATTCTTTCCAAAATCTTTTTTTCCTCGTAGAATTGGGATCCATCGAGTGAATTTGAAATTCTAAAATGATGTCATTTCTAGGAGCCATTTATGCTGAATTTCTATGTTGGATCCATGTCAAACAAGTTGATTGCCATGTGCATTTTCATGTTAGCAATTTAAGGGGTATATTGGATGGAAACTAATCAAAAGTGAATTTGTAATGAATGTACTAGTTTAGATTTTCGCAACACAAAAATTAGTTCGGAACAAATATATCAGGAGTAAAGCCAGTTAGGGCATTTTGGTCAATTGTCATGTGTGATTTTCGATGGTTGAGTTTATATTGTTGATGAATTCGAGATTTCATTGGGACTTTTTTTTAAGACTGTTTAAGTTCTCGACTGATCAATGGCGGTCTTGTTTTTCCCTTACAGCCTTAGTCCTAGACAAAATAAATAGTACTCCCAAAGGGGACACTTATTTTATCGCCACTACCATTCAAAAAGACATTAAAAAAAAAAAAAAATAAATAAATAAATAAATAAGATATGCCCTGGAGAAGTCTACATGAACGGCTTTATCCATGCTTCACTTGAAAATTATAATTAGCCAGTCTCTCGAACTAATACCATTTTTGCAATTTTTTTAATGGAAATATCTATCATAATTTCCCCAAAAAAAAAAAAAAAAAACAAAACAAAACAAAACGTTGTCCGCCTGGATGGGGCCTCATAAACCTTCGTAACAAAACAATGTCAATTTGACAAAATCTTTCAGGATAAGAGAGAGAGAGAGAGAGAGAGATGGCTATTCGATGGAACCACCTCTCGACAGCGTGCAGTCTTCCTGGGACTCATGGACGGCATGAATCATCGCACCAGCAGCACTTCCTCGCCCCTCCAAGACGCCCCAATCCTCATCATCCACTGACACCAAATGCGGTCCCATCGAGCAGCGCCCGGCAGCTCATCGAGTCCGGGGCCATCCGCCCCATACCGCCGAGGGAGGCGGCGTCCTCCGTCGTGGACGGCGACTACGTGATGCTCGACATCAGACCGGAGTGGGAGAGGGAGAAGGCGCGCGTGGCCGGGTCACTGCACGTGCCGCTCTTCGTGGAGGACAGGGACAACGGTCCCCTGACGCTGCTCAAGAAGTGGGTGCACTTCGGCTACATCGGGCTGTGGACGGGCCAGAACTTCACGACCCTGAACTCCGATTTCGTCGCGCAAGTGGAGGCGGTGGTTCCTGATAAGGATGCTAGGATCCTCGTAGCATGTGGCGAGGGACTCAGGTAAAGGCAACTGATGGGCCCAATCTGGTCTCGCTTCCTTACTTGTTTTTGCGGCTATGCTTGCCTCCGATTTTCTTATTTCAAGTTTATATATCTCTCTGCTTTTGACGAACAACGATTAGCAGATAGATACCTGTTCAATGTGTGGTTGATGGTTGAACTTGTAGTCAACCTTGCTAGAGGCATTGTTAGTTAAAATTAGAAGTGAGCATGGTTTTAAGATAAAATCGAAAATTGAAGTATTGAACCAATAGACACCGGTCCGATTCTAAGTTCTAAAATATGTAGAGTAATCACAGATTTCAAAAATTAGGAAATATGTGTTGACGGATAGATTATATGTTTTAGGAAATAGGTGTGAAACCTAAAACAAGTATTTGTGTTTTTCTTGTTCTATATTTTAACGTGATTGTATAGAATTTCATGGCGTCCAATAATGAGTATGTAATCTGAAACCACTGTTTTAAGCTTCTATTTTTAGCAATATGCATGATTGAGACTTTTAATTTGTTACTATCTCATAATTTTCGTGTGTCTAAATATGAGTTGTGATTAGCATATTGTAGCAAATGTTAGTTATTAGGGTTAATGATTCACCACAATCATTCAATTAAGAGTACAAGTAGAAATCTAGACAAACCCTAAAATTAACCCTGAAACCTATGATATCATAGGTCTTATGTTCCAAAAATTAAGGAACCTGTTTCGAGGGTATGTTTCTAGCTTCAAGTGGAACCTTAGCAAAACCTAAAACGGGTCATCCCTAGTTAAAATCTCGTCATGACTGGACCAATCAAGATGGGTTTTGAGCCCATATATGACCCATTTAAAACATAAATAAGTCATATATGGATAACTCAATTTTGAAAAGTCTAGCTTATATGAGTTTTAAATTTAAAGGCTAAAATAAATGGGTTGAGTTGAGAACCCATTTTCAATCCACTAAGGTCACCCACATTCTCTCTCCCTCTTCATCCTTATAAAATAATTTTACTTTTCTTTTCTTTTTTTTCTTTTTCTTTTTTCTTCTTATTTTGTTCTTCCCTTTTTTTTTTTCCTTTCTTCTTCCTCCTTCCATCTTCCTTGGCTGATGGTCGACCATGGCCATGGCAACGACTAACCAAGCGAGGGAAGAGCTCAGGGGAGGTCGGCGAAGCTCGAGCTCATCGATCTAGCAAGGTTGAGACCTCACCAATGTCTAGCGAGGTCAAGACCTTGCCAATGTCTAGTGAGGCCAAGACCTTGTCGATCTGCTCGTCAACCATCGGCGAGCTCGACCTCGCTAGATCTGGCAAATTGGAGCCTTGCCCGAGGCCAATAAGGGGATTCGCCAGAGTCGAACAAGCTCAAGCTCGCCAACCAACAAACAAGGATAAAGAAAAAAAAAAAAAACAAATAAGAAATTGTTTTTTAAAATAAAATAAAATATATTTAAAAAATTGATTTTTGAAAAAAAAAAAAATTAAAATATTAAAATATTAAAAGAATGAACAAAGGAAAATCAAATAAGATTTTTCATACCAATAGGTGGAAAATAATTTTTAATTAATTTTCAAATTTTAGGAAAACAACAAAAAAAAAAAAAAAAATTGTTATTTTCCAAGATGATAACTTCCTAAAAAGAATTTTTTTTTTTAAATGGAGCCTCAATTTTTTTACAAATTATAAAATTATTCACTAGACTTGTATTAAATGAAAGTGTTTTAGCAATACATTTTTTTAATATAAGAAACAAGCTTTTCTAGATTTGGAAGTATTTTAACAATATAATCTATAAATAATATATAAAAATAAGTTTTCTTTAACTGAGTTAAATATAAAAGTGTTTTAACAATATAGGTCGGTTAGATATGGGTCCAAAATTTACATTATGCATAAATGGGTTGTAAAAAGGTTAACGAATCAATTTGGGTTAGAATCTTTATAAACTTAACCCACCCATTTGATAGGTCTTGTCATGCCTAAGGATGAGTGGTTCCAAATTCCACACATGTTCCATATGGAATCTAAAATCTATCCATTAAAAAAAGTTTTCATTTTTTGAAACCTAGAATCTACCCTACATATCCTAGAACTTGGAACCTACCATAATCAGTTCTAAGGTCTACCAAAGTCCCACTTATATTATTAATTAAACAGTTGTAGTGAATTAAAACTTTCAATGATCACCACTTGCTACTACAATTCACTAATCATAAAAACACATAGAAAATATGAACATTAATAAGATAAAAGTCACAGTCATAAAATAGAAGCTCAAACTAATGTTTCAAGATTATATATTCATCATCGAACGATATGGAATATCGTAAAATCGCATGAATACATGAATTAAGAAAAATATTAAAACTCGTTTCAAATTCTAGATTATAGGTTATAGGCTCCAAATTTCAGGTTCCTCCAACTAAGAACTTAAAACTTATCTGTCAAAATAGGTCCCTCATTTTTTGAAATTCATTACTTATCGTACATACCTTGGAATCTAGAACCTGAGTCCGATTATTAGATTTCAAGTTATACTCTGGAACCATGCTCTCCTCTAATCATAACATAAATTTAGAAGGTAAACTCCCTTGCTTGCCATTTGGATGATAGTACTCTTAGATGAAAGTCAAATCCTTGGATACTGTTATGTGAAAGAGAGCCTAAGAGGACACTACGTCGGATGTAGGGGGGGCTGGTAGATCATTAGTGCAACGTCATCTTTTGTGTTGTTGCTCCACAGATCGATGATGGCGGTGTCAAAGCTCTACGATCATGGCTACCGGAACCTGGGATGGTTGGCTGGAGGATTCAATCGTTCCAAGGACAGCGATTTCCCAGATGTTGAAGGTGCCGAGAAGTTGCAGTATGCCACAATCGGGGGCGCGTCGTACTTCTTTCTTCAATTGCTTATTCTCTTGCAAGCTGTTGGGAAAGAATAGCTACTGAAGATAAACTCTGTGGTTGTTCTCGAACCACATGTCTCTGTTACTTCCGCTGAACATTCGGAAAATGAAATGGAGGAACCCACAAATTCGTGTATCGCTCTTTGATTATTCTTTCATTGGCAAAGGGATCTGCTGCCAAAATGAACTACAAGCCTCTATATGCTGTTACAAATGTCGAAGATGAACGATGTTCACAAACTGCATCATGAACTCGTCAGCAGTTACTCGAGAACACAAACGCGACATAATGAGAAGCCCCCCGGCCTTCACTGTTTCGAGTAAATGGAAAGACTATTGCTCGGCTATTAGATGTAGAGTTACCAACTCAAAGTAAAAGATACAACAGAAGCATTTGGCAGGGCTTATGATATGTCTATCATTTGCTAGATGGAATATTATCTAGCCGGAGAACACTTTCAGATGACATGATTTCTTCAAAGACTATGAGTTCAGGCCACGGAGAAGATGATGCAAACCTCTTGCCGTCTCCGATATTTTATTGCAAAAGTCTACCCAAATGCATCTTACAAGACGGAAGGGAAGCGAGGGAGAGGGACAGTGGACTTATGTTTATCATTTGCTAAATGAGAATATTATCTAGCCAAGGCACAATCGGAGCCCATTTTCAAATGACATGATATTTTCATAGACTATGAGTTCAGGCCACAGTGTGGATGCAAACCTCTTGCTGTCTCCGGTATTTTATTGCAGAAGTCCTCCCAAATGTATCTTACAAGACCGAAGGGAAGCAAGAAAGAGGGAGAGGGACAGTCAACAACAAATCAAACAGGAGAAAAGGAAAATACCTTCTTTACTTAGGCAGGACAAGAGAACTGGAACAAAGAACATAAACAAATCGAATCACTGCTGTCATACCGAAATTCAATCAATCCACACAATATTTGATCATATACGCATGCAGAGACTGCATGACAAAATCTAGCACTACCAAAAAAATCACATGCCGGCTTAGTAATGCACAAACCTCTAGTATTCAAAATGCCTGCTGCTAAAAGTGAAGCAGCACCAACAGCACAGATCTTGAAGCCTTTCAATAGCACCATAACTACCAGTGAACATCTTAGCAACTATGCAATTATAATCAGAACTCGGCATAAAAAGGAGGAACAAGATGAAAGGCAGATCTTGAAACTTTCAATAGCTCCAAAGGACCAGCTTTCAGGTGAAGTCCTTCAATTCCATCCACTGTGAGACACGCACCTTAATCCAGCATATCAACAACAATCTATCCACGGTATCAAAATCAGCAGCCGGCCCAATCCCAATCCCAACAGAAACAAGGAACTGTTTTTGACCCATCTAATTCTGCCGAGCTAGGCAGGTTGGTGTGGCAAGCACGAGAACCTACTCATCTACGTAATGTTTAGACCAGTTGGGCTAATCAAAACAAGGAACTGTTTTTTGACCCATCTAAATCCGCCAAGCTAGGCAGGTTGGTGTGGCAAGCATGAGAACCTACTCATCAGACCAGTTGGGCTGATCAAAACAATGGATCTATGTGAATCAGCCAAGAGAATCGGATGGTCAGGGGACCGTAGACCATCCTTGACAAGTGAACACTGCTCTAACTCATACCATCCATTCTTCAGCACGAGGCTTTAAATAATCCTCCGCACTAAACTCTCACAATCCTATTAATGCACACGTCAAATCCCACATAAAGAGCAACGGCAGAGAGCAGACAAGTCAAAACAATACACCAGATCGATGTAATGCAACAGTTTCATACATACTTCAATTTCCTAAGCAAAGCACAGCTTAAAACAGAGAACTTGAGCAGCAATTAACGTTCTTGGCCTAAAAAGAACATCATTATCACTTTGGTACAACATGTCCAGACCCAGACAGAAATGACAACCACGCAAACCCAATAAACAATCCCAAGGAACCCCCGTTGAATCACCAAGTATAATCACTCCCATGACAAATCCTCCCAACACTTAACCTTGTTATTCCCAAAGAACAGAGTAGCTCTGAGCTAAACGCCTTACATGTCCCCTGACCAATCCTGCCATCAATCCGACCGGCTGGCGAACCTCTCCACCTTGGAATCCGTCAAATTTAACCCCACCATGGCCTCCCCTAATCCGCAGCTCACCTCGGCCAACATCTCCGGGTCGCTGTAGTGCGTCACCGCCTGCACGATTGCCCGCGCTCTCTTCGCCGGGTCGCCGCTCTTGAACACCCCCGAGCCGACGAACACCCCGTCGCAGCCCAGCTGCATCATCAGCGCGGCGTCGGCCGGGGTCGCCACCCCTCCGGCGGCGAACTGCACCACGGGCAGCCTGCCGAGCTGCTTGGTCTGCATGACCAGGTCGTAGGGGGCGGCGATCTTCTTGGCGAAGGTGAACACCTCGTCGTCGTCCATGTTGCGGAGCACCCGGATGTCGCCCATCACGGAGCGCACGTGGCGCACGGCCTCGACGACGTTGCCGGTGCCGGCCTCGCCCTTGGTGCGGATCATGGCGGCGCCCTCGCGGATGCGGCGGAGGGCCTCGCCGAGGTTGCGGCAGCCGCAGACGAAGGGGACGCGGAAGTTGTGCTTGTTGATGTGGTTGTCCTCGTCGGCGGGGGTGAGGACCTCGCTCTCGTCCACGTAGTCGACGCCGATGGCCTCGAGGATCTGGGCCTCCACGAAGTGGCCAATCCGGGCCTTGGCCATCACGGGGATGGTCACGGCCTGCTTGATCTCCTTGATGAGCTGGGGGTCGCTCATGCGGGCGACGCCGCCCTGGGCGCGGATGTCGGCGGGGACGCGCTCGAGGGCCATGACGGCGCACGCGCCGGCCTCCTCGGCGACGCGGGCCTGGTCGGCGGTGACCACGTCCATGATGACGCCGCCGCGCAGCATCTGGGCGAGCCCCACCTTGACGGAGAAGGTCGACTTCTTCGCCTCCGTCAGGGCCCCGTTCCCGTACACCGCCACTACTCCGGTCCCGGCCATTTCGCTCGCCGCGGGCGTCTAGAGAGAGAAAGAGATAGAGAGAGAGAGAGAGGATGGAGAAGATGGCTATGGAGAAGGTGGCGAGGGATTGAGGTGGGAGGGGCGGCTTTTGAATGGTTCGAGGAGAGGAGGAGGGTGGTGTCGCTTCGACGTGCGTGGTGCGATGAGAGCCGTCGGATTTGGGGGAAATGGTGGGATGAGTGCGGGACGATGATGGTTGGCTGATATGGAGCGGCCGCTGAAATATGATCGGACGGTGGTGACGGCACTGACGAGCGAGCGAGGGAGGGGAGCGCGGTTGGATCTGCTGAGCGGCTTCGAGTATTTAAAGGGGTGGCATTTGGGGCTGACTAGGAAAATAGGGGAAAGTGGATCCACTTGGCGGTTCCGATGTGGCTGTGGCGGCTTACACATTATTTTATAAAAATAATTAATATCAAGAAAATTCTTAAATAAATACTTTTAAATTAATTTTTCAACTACCAAAAATTTCAATCAAACATAGTTATAATGTATGTACCCCAAACTAATTTTTTTATCACCAAAAAGAACAAGCATATGTATTTATAGCAAATTTATCCTCCATTAATTTGTTAAATTTGATTAAACAAAAAACCACAAATTGATAGATATATGACAGTTGAAAGTAAAACTCAAAATTTATATACACATCAATTATCACATATCATTTAATTCAGTAATTTGATGATAAAATTTAAAGGAAACTAACGAACGGTTAATTATTAATTCTAAGTAAATTTGTCACGAAATATACCAGTTTAAGATTTTTCATCATATTAATCCTTACAAAAACAAAGTACATAATCACCACCCACCTGGGTAGCTTCTCCCCCTAACGCAAGGGGAGGAGTTCGATTCCCGGGCGTCGCAGGGTGACTTATCCGGTGGCACGTGTGTGGTGGCTAGCACATGTTGTCCCTAGGGTTTACCCCCCGTTACCCCGGGCCTTTCGGGTATAAAAATATTCTCTACTTCTAATGAAACTCAATCTTTTTTTTCCTCTTCAATTATTTACTTTACACAATAAAAAAAAAAAAACAAATCTTAAAATATATTTTCCCTATGCAATTTCTTTAAATTGTGCAATTTTATCAATAAATCATTTCATTATTTAATGAATAAAATATTTCATAAACTAATATTCCTTATCTTTTAAATATCAATTTTTTTCGCATATACATAATGGTCGTGCACATCTGATACTTGTATATAGATTATGATGAAGATATAGGTGGATTCAATTGGAAGCATGATGCATGTATTCAAATTTTGATTGGTAAGTCATTGCATCGTTACGAGTACATCGATTTTTTGCATTAATTTTAACGTGGTTACACCTAACATGCTTCAATAATGAAATCATCATTGATTTTGTGGTGCTTATCATTCCTTAATAATTTCTCTGATAATTTTTTTCTTACATTAGATTTGAATTGCAAAATTCATTAATTTATGTATCATTTTACAAGAGGTTTCATGTTAATCCACTAATGTTGCTTTATGATTTAATCATAAAGCAAATCATGCCTGTCGAAGACCACCCTAATGAACTTGTAGAGACATGGCAAGCCCATTGTTACAGTCCCACCAACACTCAGAGATTTTTCTCTTTTTTTTTGGGTCAAGTAACACTTGAGAAGTTAGAAACGCCTCTTCATATGATGATTCTTTCTAAGAGTACTTTTAATCTTTTGTCTCATATTTTTCTTTAGGGGCATATCTACTGCTATATATATAATTTTCAATTGTGACCTTATTACTTGTCACAACCAAATATATAGAAGTTCTAATACTCATTTCATAAAAAGAAAACCTTCTCGATTTCTTTTTTCCATCAACTTCCAATTCATCGCATTTGTAATTTGATCTCTTCTGCTTATATATATCAACGAGGTATTGGATTCACCGTTTCTTTGATTTATCTTCTTTTTTTTCTTTTTTTTTTATATCACAAATACAATCTACTTATCTCTTAGTCAAGGGAAACTTAAAGTTTATGTATCCATCGGTTGATCATTTGAACCAAAAGTTCAATCATGAAATGTTCTGGCCTTATACTATATCAAAGTATTTGATTATTGATTTTGTTTCGAGATATTACATTTTTAACCGGTTCTTTTCTATTATGAACAATGCTGAAAAATGAGTATATGCAAGAAAAGCCACAAAATAGACTCAATGGGTATCTGAATTTGGTTGGATAATAAGTGATGATAATTTCATACTACTTCAACTCGCTCAAAATAGAGGGTTAATTCGATATTAAAAGTCAAAAAAGAAAAGAAAAAAGAGTCAATATTTTATTGTCATGCAAGAATAACATGAGAAACATGATGTCAGGGCTTACATGATTTTCCGAAATTGGGGCTAAGAAAAGGTGGGTATTTTTTAATTATTATTTTTTGTTTAATTTTACTTCGTGGAAGGACGCGATTTTCGTGGTTCTGGCGTGGAATCGAAATAAAGCACGTCCGATAGCGACGAAGAAAAAGGAAAAATTATGATTTTAAGAGGCACCAGTGCGGTCAGGATGGGGAACCGCTTGTTTATCTATCTTTTCAGGACAAACCATTTTCGGCCCTTCGCATGGCATCCATAGAAAATGGAGAAGAAGTGTTCAACTTGTCTTCTTTTGCTGCATTCATTTCTCCCACCTCTTTTGCATTTTTTTAATGTAAAAAGTGGGCATCATTTACCTTTGACGGTCCGAGGTTTGTCCCCTTCTTTTACTTTTTGGTCAAAGTCTGCTTCTTTTCTTACTGAATAAAAGTCTCTTTCTCCCACTTTTCGTGAACCGTGACCGTGCTTCCCAAGGAACTCCATAATTGCGATTATTACTAATACCGAGCAAAATCTGTCCCACCGGAATCGATTTTCTAATTTTTATAACCTAAAACTTATACTGTTAATCGGATTCCGGTCTCATTTGAGAACGGAGCAATTTATGTTCTTTTTTCTCTTACATTTTTTTCATTTTTATTTATATCATATGAAAGTAAAGAAAACAACAAAACCCCTCATTTTGCCAATTCATAAGAAATGAACACGCAAAATAAAATAAATATTAAAAAGAGTAAAATACGCTACCATAGTTTATTAGTTCCAATCCAATTCTCTGATTCTCGATTCATTTATCATCGGGAACTGAGAATTAAATTACACAATACTAATTCCACTTTTTTTTTTAAGCTAGTAACTGCGAGAACTTGATATCAGATCGGTTCGATCTGATTTTTAATTATACCCTAAACTCATGCTTTCCCTTAATTATTACATTCATTTGTCATCACCCACCATTGTAATGTGTGTTCTAGTCGGGTGTCCTTCCTAGCATCTTCCCAAAGAAGTGTTTAATCATCTTTGTATTCTAGTTGGGTGTCCTTCCTGGCATCTTCCGAGTGTTATATCATGACCCTCCTAGCATTTTCCCAAAAGGAGTGCTAAACTTCTACCTCAGTGGAAAAGTTGATTCACAATTCTTATAGCTAGACAAAAAAAAAACAGAAAATTGATTATTGATTTCCACGTTTGTGGATTCATGTTCACTCAAATCATATTAAGATGTAAGCCACATATGAGCATGAACACATTGATCATTTCATTTTTTACATTCATTATCGCATACTTATAGAGATGCACTTCCTTGGACCTAGATCAGTCCTTAAAAGACCTATAGGAAAACAGAGGGGAGAACCCTACTGGGAAGAGTGACCTCTTATGCCTCTCTTGCAAAATGATGGGGCTCTTCTCCATTCTTCACAAGATTCACTGCAATGTAACAAGATGTTTACATATTTGCCCTTAGATTATTCATATGAAGGCTACTTTTATGTACACACGTCAATTGCACAATGGTCAAATGTAAGTATTCTTTTTAAGATGACAGCAAATCAATGATACTCCCGTAATTAGAGTAAGCTCATCTATACATGTTGAGCTATGTGTGTCGGTATCAGAATATCATCCGTAGCTTGGGATTTTGCATCTGGATTAAGTCCCGGCGCATGAGGTTAGGATCCATTTTGGTTCAAAAGATGGGCTGTTGATAAGTTCCACTCCAATTTGAAGATCAAATCAAAACATTACTTTTGTCTGATTTCTGCTTAATGTAATCAGTTTAGCCGTCTAAGAATCAAACCAGGGGACTAATATGTTCCTGCCTATGGATAACCTACTTAAGCTGTCCATATTTCAAAGGTGGTTCTCCTTTCCCAGGCCAAGAACCAAGAGAAAAACATTTGGCACTGCTTTATAAGAGTAGTGAGAATGATGCAGCAGCTAACTCAGACAAGCTTTGCGGTGATCATAACAGTGGGTGCAAGATTCAACGCTACATCTCAGAGTCATCTCAAAGGAAGCATGTGCAGAAGGGGCTTCGGCTCAGTCGACTGGATAAGCTCAAAAGTGCAACAAGGTATAATGAAACTAACCTCATAGCAATTGCCATGGCTCTTGTTGATGATTGTTTTCCAATAAGAGATTAGGCCCGCCCTGTAGCATAATCCTTGCTATGCACAGGAGAGAAGGTGCCAACTTTGTTTCAAAAAAACAAAAAATATGTATTCGGTAACAAAATCTTTCCGAGGTTACAGAGCCTACATTATGATATCTTCACATTGCTATAACAAGAAACAGCTTTACAAGTCAATAAAGCCACTGGAACAAATGGGGACATGGTCACATCTATTGTCAAGAATCGCTCAACAACAATTAATTGATCAGTGCCATTCACCAGAAAGAAATCACTGGAGGCAGCACCAAGGATCTGCTTGCCGGTGATTTGGCCAAGGCTTTGGTAATCCATCGAAAAAACTGGATCTTCCTCAATGTTCTCAAACTGTAAAAATCTTCCTCACCTTCTTCATGTTCCTCCGACAGATAGGGCATGTACCAGCTGCCTCAGCTATCCTGTTGCAATTAGTTTAAATTCATGTGTTAAGGTCCTTATATTTTACTACAATTTCATTGCCATAACGTCAACTAAATCTAGAGGAGTAAGTAAGAAAAGACCAACTGAACAGCGTTTTCCAACTAATTTATTCAGAACTTAAGGAAGGTGATATGCTAAGCGTTTCAGCCTATTATCCAGTGTAAACAGCTTCTGACCTCCCCCCCACCAAAAAAAAAAAAAAATCCAGTCTAAACAGCTTATTATATTCATATACTCCCAATTGGCCGATACCCCAGCGTTTCGAACATCTATTGAAGAGAAGCTTAAGCCATTTCTTCCACCCATCTTGAACAAGATGTGACACCCCCACAAATTCCAATAACAGAAGGAGGATGGAAAACAGTTGAAAGTACGCATCCCTCTCCTCTCATTCATCTTTTACTCCTTGTGTTTCTTTTACGCACAGCAGAACTTAGATCCTCATGGAGTTCGTAAAGCCCTATTGACAACCTTGATTTCCTTTTATCTACGAAACCAAATAGGTTGCTAGTGTAAATGGGAAACTTTTTGGAACTTCAAAAATAAGATCAGTTTAGAGTGCAGTTACCTTTGTCCACATTCAAAACAAGCCACACAGTGTCCACAAGGAAGAAAGAAGCAGTCCCTGGGAGCATCGAAGCAAATTCCACACAAGCGCCGTGTATTATTACCATTTTCACCATCTCGCAATAGCTTTCCTTCAGGAGCTCCTGCCGCCAAAATTTCTTCTATATCCTCCTCATCATGGGAATTGGAATCATAGGATGACCCCCAACTAGAGAGATCATCATCTTTGTATGATAGAAGAGGTGCTCTCTGAGCTTCCGTTTGCCCATATGGTGCTCCAGTTGCCTCTTCACGACTCCACCGAAATTTGTTCAAGAAATTGAAGGCTAGTAGCATGAGCACTGTCATTCCACCTACAAAAATCAATTTCCCAGAGAAGTGTCAGCACAGTTTAAAGGCGATGATAGGAAAGGATAGAAAGTGAAAATCACTCGTACCAATTCCAACAACATATGTAATCCATCGCGGCCCATAGGACAGTCTTACATACCAGTCATCGCTGGGTGTTCCCTGCAGAAAAAGACAGCCAATTATAGATCTTGATATATAGGGTGTGAGAGACAATCAAGTAATTCAAGATCCTCATGTAACAAAAACCTAGCAGGGCCTCCGTATGGGCAACCCCTTTCAAAATGATCTATACAATAGTTAAAAGAACACAAAACGATACTAGTCAAGATTTAGTAAGTTCTTACCTGTCCTAGACCAGGTGTAGCTATGACAGCAGCATTTCCTTCGGGGAAAAGAACATTTATACTACATTCGCCATGGGAGAATGTACACTTGTAATAGGCTGAGGTCGTGTTATAGAGGTAAGCCTTCACTCCAAGGTTCAATTGAACCTGTTGAACATAGCAGAAGATGAAAAGTGAGCGACAAGGATAAAATGGAACGAATAAATATGGAAAATTCAAGTATCCTAGCAAACATCACATGTGAAGGGTACAAATATCTATGATTTAGATAGATCCTTTTTACTGCACTCATCTATGTATTGTTATTACTGCCATGAGCTTGAATTCTAAACTGTGCCCAATAACGGTATTTTCTCCCACCAGACTTCAACTAATTTTGAACCGGGAAGTTTGAATGGTTAAGCCATTACTCTGCAGTCCTCACTTCCACGTAGGTGGTAAGTTGTCCCAAGGACTAGATTGTGCCATCTCCTAGTCCATTCAATTTTCTTATCCTTTTCTCCTTGGTTGATATCATTATTAAACTTAAAATCACAATGCACAAATATATAGAGGAGAGCTGCCCCCATGTCACCATGTGGGAGGGGCATTGGGACGTCTAAATGGGGATTCTATCGACTTGTTCTGACCTAGGATGATAAACTCATGACTAGTCTTACTTCACTACCCATAAACAGAAGATAACTTCCTTCGTAAATGCATGAATGTGATGTGCTAAATTAACCAAGCAAAATCATATGTCTCTCTTTGATTTAGCTTCATTAGTTTTCTGTGAACTTCATGATGAAAACTTAATACGGTGTATTTATCCTTTCTAAGAAAATAAAGTTGCATTCTGCAGCTATTGTAATCATAAACTCAGCAGAGACCGACACATGACAGATCAAGAGCAGTGTCATTATATCTTTATGCAAATCCAATTGAGTCAGGAACTTGCCTTGCTGTAGTCAATTAAATAGTAATGAACATATTCTGTGCAAAAGAATGACAGTTACATTATAATTAATTGAAAGTCTAGTTCTTTTGTTTTGCACAGTTATGGTTTAGAGGCTATATCTCACTTCAACCTCTTTCTGCAAAAGTTTAAATGTTGCTGAGATCGAATTGTCTCCTTAATTTCAATCTCTTTCAGAAGAAAGTTGACCAGTGGGGATATACGAATGGCAGACAATAACCTCATCTGCCAATCAGTAGAAATAAGTAAAGGATCTCTTTCACTTATTATGCTTCGCCAAAATTTATACAGCTCAGAGTTCAATCAAATCATCATTAATGAGAGAAATTTCTACCATCTCCAACTTTAGAACCGACTGTCCATATCCCATGACATGGAGATTATACTATCCGTATCACTAAACACATACAACTATCACCATTTTCCTCGTAATGAATTTCCTTTAGTCTCATTTAATAGGAAATGGTGACAATTTGACAATTACAACTATGCACTTTTTCAAAAAAGGGAATCATGGGCCCGTTCTGTTTAAAGTGATCACACAACCTGCACCACCAGAAGCTGGAGACGTGAGGAAGTAGTGAAAAGATCAGATATATGGATTTCATTATGTTATTCAGAGTTCATTTTGCTGAAGCTTTTAAAAAGAAGAAAACAAAAGATAAAAAAGTCACATTAAAACTGTACTTGATCTGAACTGTGATATTCTGAACTTAATCATCTTTTGGAGAATGCGAAAAGAGTGATGATGTAATACTAGATTATGCTTGGAAGGCGAAACTAAAGAGAGAGCGAGCCTGATAGCTGCACAGGATTAGATGAACTCAGCTGCTCTAGAAAAGTGCAACTAGCATAGATTTCCGAGCATCACATCATACAATAGTTATCAACTGAATAGCAAAAGATGAGGGTTACATTCCTCTCATCAAACGAGTGGATCTGTTTTAGAGTGTTAGATCTAGAAGAATAGAGATATATAATATTCAGGGAACAAATAATCTCCAGTTGGAGAATGTTCAGCTTTGGAAGAAAAACTAGAATTTAGCTAAGGAATGAACTATGTAACTCGCAGTGAACTTAGCACAAAAGTTGTCCACCTCCCCAATTATGTAACATCGCCATTAAGTAGGTAATGGGGTCCATATCTGTTTTTATTATTAAGTGGAACTCTAATACCAGCACCTTCAGAAGAGACGATGGCCTAAATGTACAATAACAACTGTATTCATGTCTGTACAGGCTTAAGCAAAATAACTACATAATCTGATTGAATCATGAGCATCCAGATGAAAATGTACTTCATTACCTGATAGGCAAGTGTACTAATGTGAAGGTACGACAAGATACAGAAGCAACAGGCATCAGCAGTACTAATCAATTAGTTAAAACAAGGTTTATGGTTGCTCCAGGCCACCTCCAGCTAAATATCTTATGAAGCAAAAGGTTTTCTGTCCAGTCTGGCAGTTAAGTCTTAAGGAAGTGTGAAGTCCGAACAAAGTCAATGCAAATCAGTCTCATAAACAACACAATATAGCAAGCATTCATTCATGGGTAAACTAAACATTTTCCACCTCAAGGTTATCTATGCTTGACAAACTCACAGCTGGGAACGTAGAATTTCATGAATCATTCCACAATTACCTCCACTGCTTCCATGTTCAAGTTGCCAACTGCAATATAGTAACTGGAGGATTGATATATGTTTTGCTGTATCATGCCAACCCCTGAGAAAAGTTTATAGAAGACAATTAGTATGCAGTAGACGAAGCAAAATTTAACAAACCCTCAAAACCTTTCTAACCGTGAATAACATTCCACGATAAAGTGGTGTTAGGATATGTTGGGTCCTCAAGCCATTGGGCAAGGCCTTCATCGCCTGCAGTTGAAAGATTAATAGTGTTATCGTCAATGGAGTTCACAAAAAGAGATAAGGAAGTCAGTGTATGTGGCAGACAAATGATGGTTTACTGTTATATGAGATGTATGAGAATTTTGAAGGAAAAGAATCCTCTGACTGACGCAACAATTAATCAATTAGGAGAATGTCAAAAAGTTGTGTTGGCACAAGGAAGGCAGCGAATTCTAAAAGGCAAAAAAAAGAAAAGAAAAGAAAGCATGATGACATAGGTAACAATGCTTGCAAGTGTTAAGTTTTGGAAGCTAACAACGGGATATGTTGATACTCCGAATTTACTAATAATTTTGTCCTCGCATTGGATACAAATAACTATCAGAACTCACAACACATGGATCCCTGACTCATGTTTTGGGGAAAAAAAACTCCAACGAGCATTTCATTCACACTTGCTTGTGTTCAGGGATCTATTTAAGCACATTCTGGTAGCATTCACCTACATCTAATGAGTAGTGGCTAGTTGACACAAAGCTTCCCCTTATGAAAGCACGACAACTTGCAATTTAAGTAGTTTCTGTTTAAGGCTCAAAATTTAGGGGATCGATTGGAATATTTTCTCATAGACTCTTCTTTCACCTTGTATTGGCTCCTTTTGCTATGCAATGATTAAGGTAGGTAGGTACATATCAATCTAACAAACCATCACAGTAAACAAGAAGAATATTAACACGATGCAAATAAATCCGTTCATCAATGTGAAGTTCTAATTCACTCTTTCTCTGTAACATCTTGTCACTGACACTAACAATCACCATACTGAAAATTTCACTTGATTGTGAGCAGAGCTTCCATGATTAATCTAAGTCATCAAATTGCAGATGAATGACAACAAAAGTTAGGGCAACAACATTGCAAGGTGGGCGAATTCCTTTGAGTCTACCTTGAGCAATCACAAAAAATACCGAGGAACCTGCAGAGCTCACGTTGTAGGTGACATTAATTTGAGACCCTTTATTCAAGTAATATATCCACTCCTGAAAAAGAAGACATAGGAAATTGATGTCCTGAAGCGAGAAATGAACAATCTAAGAAACATCCATTTTGGAATGTGAAAAAGCCCTGCCTTGTGTGAGTCAGCCGGAACAGAGGCATTTTGAGTTTTGGACCAAGTGGCAGTAACATCCAGAGGAGGAGCTTTCAAAAACCCATATAGAAGTGGCCCAGGCTTGGTATCATCCAACTCCTCCACCTAAATGGAAACAAGCTATATGAAGGGCAGCAGGAAAAGTCAACAATTCGACGCTGCAACGAGAGAAACAGTTCATTACCTTCAGGGACTGCACAAAAATGGGATTTGGCTGTACGATAATCGAGCTGTTTGGACCGAGCCTTATGCTCACGGAACCATAAACTCCCAATATCAGAGTCATAGACACTGCAACAATTCGAAGTATGATCATACACCAAGGGAGGCAAATGCAAACGACAGTAGAAATCAAACCAAAATAAAAATAAAAATGGCGAAGCATTTGAATGGCCAGTCGCGCAATCCCAAATGCGAACCGATTACAGGAGCCGATACGCACCGAAGAACCAGAAGGTGAGGACCACGATGATGCAGGACCAAGTATCGTCCCGGATCGCCGGTGGCCCCATCGTCGAATAAGGCGAAATTCCCCCGGTACGTAATCCCGATGTGTTGCTGCTGCTCCACCTCAGGGATCCGGTACGGAAGCTCGTCGATTTGCTCATGTTCGTCGTCCTCTTCGCGGACCGGCGCCGTCGAGGACGAAGCAGCGCCCGAGGCTTCCCTACTGGATGTGGAAGGAGCGGACGGAGAAGAAGAAGAAGAAGAAGAAGAAGAAGAGGTCGGATTCGAGCTCTGTCCCTGATCTTCCATTCTATAAGGAGAAAAAGAGCGTGAGCTGAAGCAGAGGATCGGAGAATCGGTTCCTCCGGAATCGATCGGAACCTAATTCTAAGAGCGAGAACGGATTTGGGGGATTAAAAGCGACGCACCTGCTGCTGCTGGATGTCCGCGTCGAGAAGAAGCCATCGGAAAATGCAGGTGGGCGAGGGAATGCGGGTAACGGATCCGCCACCAATCGGTCGTCTCTTCTTCGTGGGGGACTGGTAGTTGAGGAAGAGGGGCGGTTATAGGAGGCGTCGAGCTCTGACCAATGGGAAGTGAACGAGATGTTCCCGCCCCAGTGGCGGATCGGTAAATATGGGAGCTCCCTGTGCTGGCGTGGCGGGAGTGGTTGGTGGGATTAAGGGAAAGCTGTGGTTTAGTTAGGTGACGTGGATGGTTATGAGACTGGGAGCGTCTTTGACTTTCCTAATTTGGTTCCAACGAGCTGAAGAGCTCTTTCACATTTCACGACAATGAAAGAGCCCGGACGGAATTTTCAAATTAAAAAAAAAAAAAAAAAAAAAAAAAAACAATAAATAGAGATTTTGTTTAAGTATTTTAAAATTTTAAATTATTAAATGAAGACTTCATTTACTATTTAATATTCCCATAGCGATATATTTCGGTTGTTAACTAGGAGGTAGATAATTTTGCATAATTTCGGATGTGAGTATGAAAAGGAAAAGGTGGAACTAGGTGGAGAAATGAGGAAGAACCTGATTTGGATGAATTTAATTATTTTTTGCTCATATTTTTAGAGTAGAAAATGTTGTTATTTTTATGATTCTTATATTGTAGACAGTATGTTTTCTTCGCCGACCTGTCCTAAGGATAACATACAATGGTCTTCCGCACGCACCGACGTG
This sequence comes from Eucalyptus microcorys, assembly GCA_014182515.1. Lineage (NCBI taxonomy): Eukaryota > Viridiplantae > Streptophyta > Magnoliopsida > Myrtales > Myrtaceae > Eucalyptus > Eucalyptus microcorys. Next base: position 27,657,667 of record CM024572.1, read on the forward strand.
TACAAATCAGCACAAATCACCTAACCACTTTTTTGTTTTGCTTTTACTAGTTGCCTTTTTTTTTTTTCTATAGATAACCATTTAGGTTGTTGGCTTTGACAATTGCCGTAAGCGTCACGGTTTCCATGTGCTTTTTCCATCTTCTGTGCATCCAAGCTCTGTCATTTGCTGCATTAAAGAAGCCATGAAAGCTTCCCTGACATTATTGGGTGCACGCGATGATAAATAACAGGATTGATTAGTTTCAATCTTTAAGAGCAATGGATTTTTCTCCCTATTTCTAGAAGAAGGTCGGGAAGATCATTGTAATGGCGCAAGACGCAATAATCTTCAGGGAAAATTCCAAATAAGGATCCAAAGTGAACCAATTTTCTCAAATAAGGATCCGAAATTATTTTTGTGTCAGATAAAGACTTAAAGTGGATCCACTATTTTAATAAGGACCCGAAGTGGTTGAATCAATTCCAAATAAGAACTTAAGCTTGTTGGTCAGTTAAATATTCTCCGGCTATCAAGCATGTGACATTTCTGATGATTAGAGTTTGGACAATTTTGTCCAAAAAAAAATATAAGGAAAATTAACAAATCCTAAAAAAGAAAAAAAACTCCCCGTTCCTTGTACCCGTCCTCTACAAAGTCAAAGACCGAAGTTCTCCCCATTCCTTGTACTCATCCTTTACAAAGTCAAAGACTCAAATTCTACGCCGGTTGAGGCATGAATTAAAAAAAAAAACCATACGCTTCTTTCTTTGTTTGCATAGACCCAAATTCTCCGCCGGTCGAGCAAGGCGAGGAGCGACGAAAATCAGTCACGACAACAACCGGGCAGCGATTTGGTTGAGGAACAGCAAGGGAGAAGAAATAAGAAAACGTAAACATCTAAATGAATAACCTAAACTTAATTAATTTAGAATTTCCCATTTTTTTAATCACAAATTTCTGACAAAATTGCCCCTCTTTTAATCGATGGAAAATGTCTTCGATCCTTAATTTAACTTGATTTGGATAATTATTTGACACAAAATTCACTTCAGGTTCTTCTTAGAAACAATGGGTCCACTTCAAGTCCTTATTTGACACAAAGTTCATTTTGGGTATTTATTTGAGAAAATAAATTCACTTTGGATTCTTATTTGAATTTTCCCTAATCTTCGAGATTGCTGTCTTAGAGATTTAGGTAATTTTATTAACTATTTGATTAGATTCTACACAATGTTTTGTGAGATTTGCTGTACTTTTTGAATAGTTTCCAAATGGGTTTGATCTAGGTTTCTTTAGGATTTTTAGGATGCTACGTTGGTACTTTGTTCTTTTTGTCAAGCAGCTTACCTCTTTGATCGATTAATGAACTAAGAGAATTTTCTAAGTTGGGCTTTGATGCGATTGCGAATATGATTGTGTGATTCTATTGTAAGTTAAATTCTCCCTTCCCCCTTTCCATGACATTAGGTGGCGTTTGAGAAAAATTAGTCGTAGGAAGGCAAAGCTTGATGCTACCTACTTTGAGGACAATCATCTCACTAACCAAGATCGGGAGCTGTAGTTTTTTGGGCGATTATCTTAATGTGTTTTAGTAGGCTGTGAAACTATGACCGGATGAATTGACTATTGGGATCAGGGTAACAAAGTGGCACCGTGGGAGATCGCACCCATGGCCAATCATTTTGTAAACTTGTTTTGACGGTGAACTAACTCACATCCAGCTTAGCTACCCAAAGGAACACAATTCATATGGATATCGATAGTATTTTGGTTGGAGAAATATTCATGTTGATTATGATAGCTGCAACGATCATGGTGGTCGTGATGGCTGATGTAGACTCCCAATTTAAGGTTTTATCGAAGTGGAGTGGAAATAAGACATCATTAAAAATTTCACTAAAAGGCATAATTTGGTTGGGCTCCTCAAGAGGTTTACCCAATCTCCTCAGATTGGATGGTTAGGTATAAAATTAACGTTATTTTCAACCATGGTCATGCAATCATGAGGTGTCAAGAATTTTGTGATTTGACCCAATTTATTAATTCCATTTTAAAGATCAAGTCTCAAGCTTTTCAATACAAAGATGATCGGATTGTTGTTGCTTGAAATATCATTTTTTTTATTACAAATATCGATATATTCATCGTTCACGAAATTATTTAGACTATAAAATTATTATCGATAATGAAAACATTTTTCATTAATTAATTTTTTTAAGCGATATAAATAATTATTTTAATATAAGTGTTTTTCAAATCATTAATTTCTCATTAAGCAAACAAAACTTTTGGATAATCTAATATTGATAAGTCGATTCTTATTTAAAATTCTAGAGTGCTGCCACATCTCACTTTAGGGAGAATACTTCTGATTTGCGTCTCACACATATTCTACAATCCACCATATTTCTTTTCTTATTTTTATTTCTTCTATCTAATTGCTTTCCCATTTGCTTCTTACGTGCACATGATTTAGGCATGTGTAATATTGTCTATAACGGTTTGTAGTCTCCTTATTTTCATCTAATAAAGTCACGGCAAGTGATTATTTTGAGTCATTCATTCAAGTTACACTCGATAGCTGTTTTTTTTTTTTGGTAAACAAACATCTTGTCAAAAAAAAACTTCGAAAACTTAAAGTCTTAATGCAAACAGATGTAAAGTAGCGAATAAATTTTAGTCGATATTGACATTTTAATATTATAGCGTTTTCTATATTACTCACGTTACATTTTTTTAATAATTTCTCAAGAAGTTATGAAGTTCTATTAGTAAATTAAATACCCCCTTTTATCATTTAATTTTATTGATTTCGTTTGTACCGTAGTCATCTTCCCAATTACTTTTTTGTATATGATTGAAATCTCCATTAAACTATGTCTATTCCTCAAACAAATGTGATATATGCATGTTAATGAAAATACCAAACGGAAATATGAGAATGAAATTCTTCAAGGTTTTCCTCTTATTTGCTGGGAAAATTACACTTAATAGAATAAAACAAAGTCTCCAAGCGTTATTTTCTTTCGTCAACATGATAGTTGTACATTAGTCTCAGTTTCAAAATATATTATTATTGTCTTTTGAGAACCCGTTGTACAACACTATAATATAGTTTTTTTTTAGCTTATTCAAAGAGTGATATCATCTTAATTTAACTCACGCTAGACTATGGTTTCAATCCATAAGTATCGTAAAAAAAGCTTAGTGGATTCAATTTAACTAAAAACTAACAACTTTTACAACATCTTCTAGTACTCTCACACATGCTTCACACTGATTATCGTTAGAAAATTTGTTAAAATCTTCTTTAATTACAGAAAATTCTTTTCTATTCTCACACATTCAATTTTGCATAAATATCACAATAAATACCACTAAGTATGAATAAAAATTACAGCCCTATGAATTAGCTCAGCGGTTGGACGACGGAATATGCGGGAGCGTGAATCGGGCACGTGATAAGTAGCCCGAAATAATTTTCTCTAAACTTTTTCATCAAGACTTTGATTTTGATTGGAAAAGATTTCTCTTGCAAATGCATTTAAAGCTCGAAAATCTTGTTTTTCGATGCGTGTATGTGTCTATAAGTTGTCAATTACGGGCAAGCTATGCTTTTGTTTGTTGAAAGTATCTTAAAAAGTTGCAAAGGTGTTTCAGGTCAGTATGCCACCCAAACAAAACCCACCGCGTCCACAAAAAACAGGTCATCTCCGGTTGTGTTCCAACATGATACGACTAAATTAAGGTTTTGCGCTTCCCGCATGCTTTATGGGTTTCCGCAAAGCTGTAATTTACCAGACGACAGATTGGAAATGAAACAGAATCGACAGAAGGGCTTGCCGCTCGACTCCCGTATATAGATGGGTCTCTTGTCGAAGGGCCATTTGACATCATTCTCTCTTCGCCACAGCAAAGGCTAAGAGAAGAATGGCGGAGTTAAAGAAGCAAGTGCAGGAGAAGGCCAAGGACTTGAAGGAGAAGGCCAAGGACCTGAAGAAGCACTTGATCAAACATGGCCGGAAGGCGGTGGGCGCTTGTAAGAAAGGATGGGACAAGCTTCGAAAGAAGATCAATGTCTGATGATCAGGATGGAGCAAGCTTCGAAAGAAGCTCAATGTCTGAAGATCCCGCACGGGTCTGAGTCGTGTCTTTGTTCCTAGAGAACACTGATCGACTTTTAAATTTGCCATGAGTTGCTCTTTTTTCGGTTTCGTAGCGGAGGTCATTATCTAGCCTTTCCATCTGTTTCCAATGATTCCATGTAATCGTTTGAACAATGGATTGCGTTAGTTTTTCACTTGCATAAGAATGTATTTTATTGATGGCCATGGATTTGTTTATTAATTAAATTATGTTTCTCCCTTATATGGAAGTAATTTAGCTTTACATCGTGTGGCAAGGAAAAAGGATAAAGATACAACACCAGTGACATGAAAGGACCGCCATGTCTAAAAGCTCTCCGAATGAAATTAGACATATCATGGGAAGTAAAAATATATGCTATTTCCATATAAAGATTCATCGACATGGGAAATGATCTTTGATCGCATGGATTTAATACGACTTGAATTCGTTATGACTTGCTCAATCAGAGCAAGACAATAAGCTTTGTGAATTCTTCATGGATTCTTTGACTTAAAATTCATTTTTTCTTATGATTGATGGTAGGTTGCTATGGTAATTGCACTGAGCAAATTTCTCCCTTTAGATCTCGTAAGTCCATATTAGCTGCGTTTCTTCATAGTGAGGGACTAGGAAATTTGGGCATCATGTGCTTAGTTAAAGTGTTTCTCGATACAACGAATGTAGTTCCTTGTTGCTCGATTTCACCTTTGCCTCCGTTGCATTTGTGCTTGACATTATGGCTCCGGCCAAAAGCTGGGCTGGGTGTTCTTCCCTCACAAATTCTTGGCCCGAGGCCCTTTCGATAGAAAAATGGCCAAGGTTAGTTCTATTCTCCAAATTAATATTATGTTGACAATTAAAGTATAATATTCTTATCCCCACATTCAAAGATGAAATAAAAAGAAGGCTCTTCATTTTCATCTATGGATGGACAAAAGAAGAATCGTTAATTAAACGTCAATAGCTTTCCTTTCATTTCCGACAAACATAAGATGTCATGTATTTTAATTTATTCCACACTTCTTTTTCCCTATTTACTATATTAATCTTTAAATCTAGTTAGTGAAAAATCATCTTGATTTTCAACTTATTTTCTAAATATAGAAGTCTACTCTTAACTTCTTTTTCATTCAAATTGATTGATTACTATACCGCTTATGAGTTCATTATATAAAAATCAAATTTCGGAGGAGAGATAGAAACATTATGATATTATTGTCAAGTGGTGTGGTTAATCCTAATTTTGATGGTATCCAATCAACTTTTGATAGAAATGATCATATCCTAGTTAATAGAAAAAGATAATGATATTGAAATAATTTGTTAAGCGAAAAGTATGCTACATAAAAATTTGTCGCATGAACGCGGCGAGTATTCTAGTCGTCTCGTGACAATTCACTCCCAATATCTCATCCATTCCTACTAGACTTGTGGGGCCCATCGCTTGATCAAAGCTAAGAGAAAGCTACAAAAGATTTTCTCCCAGCCTCGACCTCAGCCACATGGATCGCCATTTTTCAGAGGAGAGAGAGTAATTTAAAGAAGTTCTCTTTTCTCTTCAGTATTGCCGGGGCCCACATGCAGATAAGGAAAGATAAGCCCGAAACACCCTTCGCCGTCAGATGGATATGCACTCCCATCCGACGTCCCAAAACCTCCACCGTAGATTATCAGAATTCTTCTTCGAATCCCAAATAAAACCCCCGAAAAAACGTACTGCGATGATCACACCGCCACATCCTGAGCCTCTGGGTCTCCTCCTCCTCTTCTGCTTCTTCTTCCCCACAACCGCCAATGGCCGCCGTGACGACCGCCGCCGCCGCGTCCTCATTCATCGGGACCCGCCTGCCGGAGGTCCCGAGCTCGGGCCGGGTCCAGGCCCGGTTTGGGTTTGGAACCAAGAAGGCCGCGCCCAAGAAGGCGGCGAAGCGGAGCTCGGACAGGCCGCTGTGGTACCCGGGGGCGACGGCGCCGGAGTGGCTTGACGGAAGCCTGGTCGGCGACTACGGGTTCGACCCGTTCGGGCTGGGGAAGCCGGCGGAGTACCTGCAGTTCGACCTGGACTCGCTGGACCAGAACCTGGCCAAGAACGAGTACGGCGACATCATCGGCACCCGCTTCGAGAACTCCGACGTGAAGTCCACCCCCTTCCAGCCGTACACCGAGGTGTTCGGGCTCCAGAGGTTCCGCGAGTGCGAGCTTATCCACGGCAGGTGGGCCATGCTCGCCACCCTCGGCGCCCTCTCCGTCGAGTGGCTCACCGGCGTCACCTGGCAAGACGCTGGCAAGGTCAAATTCCTTTTCCCTTTCTTCGTTCCTTCTGGAATTAGATGATGTAAAGAAGGAAAACGATAGAAGATCGTGTAGATGCTTAGATCTGGCATTTTCATCTGTGTAAAGCCCTCTATTAACCAATTCGTGTCAGCATAACCTCGTGTTCGTGAGCTTTATTGTAAGACTCCAGCTCTGCATTTCCTTGCCGGGTGAGAAATCTGTAGAAGCTCATTATCTGTGGCCTTTTTGTACCAGGTAGAGCTTGTTGAAGGGTCGTCTTACCTCGGGCAACCGCTTCCATTCTCCATCACTGCGCTGATCTGGATCGAGGTCGTGGTGATCGGGTACATCGAGTTCCAGAGGAACAGCGAGCTCGACCCCGAGAAGCGGCTCTACCCGGGAGGCAAGTTCTTCGACCCGCTCGGCCTGGCAGCCGACCCCGAGAAGAAGGCCACCCTCCAGCTGGCGGAGATCAAGCACGCCCGCCTCGCCATGGTCGCGTTCCTCGGCTTCGCCGTCCAGGCCGCCGCCACCGGGAAGGGGCCCCTCAACAACTGGGCCACCCACTTGAGCGACCCCCTCCACACGACCATCATCGACACCTTCACCTCCTAGAGTCCGAGCTTCAACTTGTCCAGAATCTGTCAGCGATTTGAAGATGAAATGTTTAATGCTATGGTCTTTAACCCTGTAAAAAGAAAATGAGTTTCATCACCCTTTACCCTGTTAAGCAGAATGCGATGTTAAATAGCTAAATTATTTTGAAGCCAAACCGGAAGATCTCTTAACTAATCCGATCCTATCCATGATTCACTGGGCGGTGCAGCATCAATTTCTATTGACTCCTCCTATGCTGGGAGCGTCACTGGCTCTGGGCAAAGAATATGTTGGCTGCTAAATTGAAGAACAGCCCTCGCTAGCTAAACGCCACTTGCGCGACGGTATTGCGAGAATCTATTGAGTGAAAATGACTTCATTTTTTTTTGTTTTTCTATCAGAAAATTATTGCGACAAACTAGCGGGAGTGAGGGAGGGAAGAGAAGTGATCGCTCGAGTCAAATTTCAGACAAATTTCGAGACATGCGGTTAAATCGGTAATGTGAGTCCCTCTCAGACCAGATGTCTTTCTCAAATTCAACTACCGGAGGATCCAAAGAATTAGTAACGATTAACATGGCCAAATTATAATCGTGGGAGCCTTAATCCCCCTCCACCCCCCCTCCCCCCGGGCGGGGGCTCTCCCATCGTCGTTCTCTTTTTTCTTTTCAATAATTCTCTTTGATTTATTAAATTAATTATTGTATATTTTTCCTAGAATGCTGAAATATCTACATTGAGTGATGCTACTTAAAATAACTTTAGATTACTAACTCAAAGATGAATTACAATAGTACCAAATTCAAGACTTAAAATTAACCAAAGGAAACGAGGGGGATAAGTAACCTAGTTGGATGGTAAAGTTCCAGCTCGGTGGGCCTTGGCTACCTAATCCACAACACGATTTGCTTCTCTGGGCTCATATATTAATTTAACTCCTGCTCCTAGTTGGGCCAATAGAAGACCACAATCCTAGTATCTCCACGTGCAGAAGACTTTGACTTCGATGTACTTGTGCAGAACTCAACTCACACCTCAGCTTTATCCATGAGAGAGCTTCTATGATTGCTAGGGTTTCAGCTACAAATGCAGAAGGGGCTCGAATTTGCTTTGCGAACCCATCTATAAGAGTTCCATCTTCATTTTTGCATATCCCCGTAACCGATCCTTCCATCGTGGAGCTACACCATGAGCCATCTACTTAGCTATTTCGATTACCCATTATGTTGAACGGAGATTGCCATCCGTCAACATGTGTATGCTAAAATTGACAGGAAATCAATCCTTTAAGGCCCTAAGACTGGGCAGCGGGCCATGCCGGCCCGCATTAGGTCGCTGGCCATGCCTAGGTCATGCCCAGGTTCACTTGGTAAGCGACACGTGTCGTATTTAACCTCATCCATTGGAGACTTTGAAATACTTTAATATGGCTGCCTCCTCTCTCTCTCTCTCTCTCTCTCTCAATGTGCCATGAGAAAGTCCCACCCGCAGTGCAAAAACACACACACTCTCTCTCTCTCTCGTCCATGCTGCTTCGACTTCAATCCTAAAACCACTAAGCAAAATTCCCTCGCAATGGTTTTCTTGTAATTTCATGCTCCGTTATCTCTCTTCTCCAATGACCTGTCTATCTCTAGCTATTGTCTCAGTCCGGTTAGGTTTTCATTTTCCTCAAGTCCTTGCATTTGCTCGAGGTCTCCATCTCCTATTCCCGCCACACGATTTTGATTCGTAGTTTTGTTGTGTCCTCGATTATCAACTAGCTTTAGGGTTTTGCCCTGGGGGGCCTCCATGGTTTCCACCATGACCAAGTTCTCGCTCTCTGTCGCTCTCTCATCCCTTGGAGAAAATGTTGTATAGGAAAGAAGAGAGAGAGAAAGAGTGCTACGTTCTTTGCAGTGCATGTGGAACCTTCTCATGCACATTGGATGAAGAGAGAGAAGGAGGCATACATGTTGAGGCATTTCAAAGTCTTTGATGGATGGGGCCAAATATGACCCGTATTGCTTACTGAATGGACTTGTGTAAAAATGTCGTGTCATCACTAGTGTACCCAATATTTTTTCATAGATGGCTAGCTTTTGAGACCAGAGCAAAGAATTCCCAATTTTTATAGATTCATCCCCTTCCTCTCTTTTTAACATTTCTTAATATTCACTCACATATCACTTCTAAAAGCTCTTTTTCTCTATAACCTTTTTTTGCGTTTTTCAATTTTTACCTTTTCTTTACAAAGATTTAATCACATTCACAGTTCTACAATGAAGGACAACAACAACAACCATGTTCAATTATCCCAACACAATTCGGACTTTACCTTGCAATTATCATGGGTTTTGCTTCATGAGTACAAAGACAACAACGTATACATGCCAGCTCCAATCCCGGCAATAAGCCAAATTCTTTACAGTAAGCCACAATGATCGACAATTGGGAAGAATCGCAGGGCGAACATCAGAAGGTAGTCTCCGCCAAGACGTTTTCCTGGATGACACCCCTACCTCCAAATAGCCCCAAGCAATAGGGGCGCCAACTTCGCAAAGGAAAAGGTCCCGTGTTTGAAGGACATTCAGACTTGAGGTCGATACCAATGATAACGAGAAGGCCATTTACCTCGCATATTGCAAGTATTTAGTTGGCGAATCGGCAAGTGGGGCAGGCCATTTGAGGCACCGATGCAGACGTGAGAAATAGATGTCTAGTGCTGACGGGAGCTTTTCAACAATGACGCATATCGGAAGTCCGTTCAATTAAGACGAGGGCAATGAATCAATGGAAGCTTGCGTATTATGTTCTTGTTGCTAATCAACCCTTCCGCTTCATCCACTATGTGCAGGCAGCTCTGCAATATCAATTCAAGCCCATTTGGAACAAAACACCAGAAACTACAAAATTATTTTACGAAGAGTAAGGGTTTGTTTGGTAACCATCCAAATAATACCCGATTTTAATTTTTTGTTTTTGGAAGTAGTTTTGAAACAAAATCGCGTTTGGTAAAATTTTTATTTCCGAAACAAATTTCTATTTTTTTATTCCCGAAGTAGATTTGAAACAAAATCAAGATTTAAAAAAAAGTTGATTCTTGTTCCGGGAACAAATCTAAGAATCAAAATCAACTTTTCTGTTTCTATTTTCTCTTCTTCTTCTTCATCAACCGCCATCTTGCGGTTGTTGTCCGCCGCGGTTGCTAGCAACTGGTTCGGCAAGCTCGCCAAAGACTCACCAAGCTAGGGCGGGTCCGGCGAGCTCACCAGAGGCAAGCCCAGCCACCAGCGAGACTAGGCAAGCCTCGCGATCTGGCGAGGCCAAGCGTCGCCCAACCCCGGTGAGACTCGGCCAATGAGGGCCGACGACGCTTTGATGAAGTCGCCGACCCTCGTCTGGCCGGTCGCAGGACCGGCGACCGGCCACAAGAAGAAGAAGAAGAATAGGAGAAAAAGGAAAAAAAGAAAAGAAAAAGGAAAAAAGTAAAAAAAATTATTTAAAAATTAAAAGAAATTGATTTGAAATAGAGTCAATGAGCACGGTACCAAACGTAATTTTATTCTAGAATCGAAATTTTGGACGATTCTCAAACGGCTTAAAATGTTTAAAAATTATTCTCTAGAAACGAGAATAAAAAAGAATAATTTTTAATCAAAATCTGTTTTGAGACGAAAAAATCGTTCTAAAACGCGTCACAAAAGCGAGTTGGTGCATATGCTGTAGGTTTACAGACTAGCCCTACCACGTGCGAGTCACGTTTACAGACTAGCCCTACCACGTGCGAGTCACGATCGTCGTTTATGAGCCACAATATTTGATTATTTTGTCTTTGGTTGTGTTTTTGACTTGTGGCGCCTTTCTATTGGTCTTAAAAAATGAGAGAAGAGGTAACCACGAATATTAGAAGAACCTAAACATTCGTTATGAGATGGTGAAGCTACTGAGTTTAGGTCCATTCTAATTGATGTGATATATCAAATGATAACTCGGATTTCTTTAAGTAGTACTTTGAAAGTACTTGCTATTTGTGCATTGAAAGCGAAATTATTTTCTTATTAGATTTGGTCTTTCAAAGGCTTGAAGTGAAAGAATAAAATCCTCACAAGAAATTGAATAAAAAGTAAAAGCATTAAAGTGGGATAAATCATGTGGGGAAAATTAAGGATCATTTTCCTCTAATTTTTGGAAAAAAATACTAAAATGCAAAGGAGAGAAAAAAAAAAACCTTCAAAACCTGGCCCGATCCGATGCACTGACTTGGGATAAATATGGTTTAGGTATCAAGTGTGCTTTCATTTCGAGTTGGGTATCAAGATTTAATCCATTGGCATTCTTATAAATTTAAGACTTGTTTGGTAATCATTTTGTTTTTGGAAACAATTTATACTCAAAAATAATATTTCATTTTATTCCTTTGATGAGTTTCTGACCATTTGAAGATATTTGATAACTATCCAAAATTTCTATTTTTGAGATAGAAATACATTTGATATAATCTCAAATTCTTTTGTGTTTAGAACTTCTTTTAATTTTTTTAATAATCTTATAATATTTTTCTCATTTTTTTATTTTCTTCTCTTTTTTTTTCTTTGGCCGGTGGCCTAACCAAGGGTTAGCGACGCTCGAATGATATCGCCGCCAGAGGAATACGAAAAAGAAGAAAATGAATTTGATTCTGGAATTGTTCTGTGAATAAAAAAATAAATTTTTTTTTTTGCTTTCAAATTTATTTCTGAAAATAAAAAAATTATAAAATCGATTTCTACTTTTTTATTCCAAAAAAAAACATAGAATCCGTTAGCATGACGTTAGTTTCCCGAAAGGGCAAATTGTCCGTACCGACGATGGCAATGTCGTCAACAGATGGAACTCACGCCCCAACTGAAAAATCCTCCCGTCCCTCTCCCCGTTAAATTCCTTTCATAGTTCGGAGAAAACCCCACTCTCTCTATGGAGACGACGACTACGACGGCGAGCCAAGAGAGAAACCGCCGCAGTTCGTCGAAACCCTAGCGACGCGGGCTCGATTTCTTCGGCACGCGTTTGAAATTCCGCGATTCCGTTCAACGCTCGGTGGCGGTTTCGGTCGGAGCGAGCGATAAAGATTCTATGAGCCGTTTCCCGTCCAAGGCCGTGGTGTACCACGGCTTTCTCCGGCTGGGGGAGCTGGACGTGGTCCCGGCGAACGGCCACAGCTTCCGGTTCCCCGACAATGAGATTCGGATCGACCACATCTCCCCGGTCAGCGAGAGGTGTCCCCCTCTCGCGATCCTCCACACGGTGTCCTCTTCCTCGGTCCGGTGCAAGCTCGAGTCGTCCTCTCCGGTCGAGCAGGCGAATCTGATCAGCCTGCACGCCTCTTGCTTGTACGAACTCAAGGTCTCTGTTCGCGTCAAATCGTCCGATTTTAGATGCTCGAAAACCACGCTGTTTCCTCTTAGTCTTGATTGATGATAAGAATACTGTTCTAGGTCTTTTGTGTTGTAGAGAGGGCTTGGTTATGGTCAGGTCTTGCATTGTCTCTGCTGCGTGTTGTGTTTCTGTTGGTGTTGGATTGCGTGAGTGAGAGCTCTGATGGATGAATCTGTTTTGGCAGACTGCTGTAGTGTTGCATGGTGAAGAAGAAATGCACTTGGTGGCAATGCGTAGTAGGCAGAAGAAGTCCCCGTGCTTTTGGTGCTTCTCGGTTCCTTCAGGTCTCTACAAAGCCTCTCTGGGATTGCTCAATCTACGGTGCCTCGCTATTGTGTTTGATCTTGATGAGACGCTCGTTGTTGCCAACACACTGAAGTCGTTTGAGGCCAGAAGTGAGGCTCTCCGAGGCTGGATTGCGAGGGAGACTGATTCGGTGAGGATGTCAGGAATGTCGGCTGAACTAAAGCGGTATGTAGATGATAGAGTGCTATTGAAGCAGTATGCAGACAGCAATTGCGTGGTGGACAATGGAAAGATGTACAAGGCTCAGGTTGAGGAGGTCCCTCAGCTTTCAGATAGCCATGCGAAAGTTGTTAGACCTGTAATTAGATTGCAGGAAAAGAATATTATCCTCACTCGCATCAATCCTAAGGTTAGAAGATACTTTTGCTGCTATTCTTGTTTGGGTTTTTTACGTGATGTTTTGTCTTTTCATGTGTCATAGCATAAGCTGTTTCTGAAGGATGGAACACTGGCTCTGTGGGGGATAATGACTCTTTCAATCGATGTCCTCATGGACCATAGGCGTGTGTATTGTGGCAAATCAGAACTAGGACTTTTCTCTTGCATCAAGGATAACTGTTTTGAATGGGTCAAGGGGTTTGAAGTAGGAAAAAATTGACTGCTGACTCATTTACTCATAGAAAGAATGTTGGCTCCCCTTGTTTAGTTCATTTATCCACAGTAGTGGCTCTTGCCCTGATGTTTTCATTTTTAATTTGCTGGCATCTGACAAAAGTTGGGAGTTCTCATGGGCCTTTCTAGTGAGCAAAGACATACTGAGTTCAAATGGTTTTGAGCAAGGCATGTTTTATATTCAAGTGTATGCTACAATCTAGGTTATGGCTTTCAACAGAAGTTGCTGATTAAATGTTTTTGCACATTGAGAAAGTGATGTACATAATAGTGGGCTAACTTCTTCTGTCATCAAATTCAATTCGTCTGACCATTATTCAGTATTATGTTATAGTAGGCAGGTTTTGATTGTAGAGGTTCCAATTCTTATTTCTATTTGCAATGTCTTGTTCACCCAACTAAGAAAAAATCATACTCACCAGATAATGTCCATTGATGATATTTTTAGCTGAATTATATGTTTCAAAAGCCTTGTGTATGTTTCTTGTCAGCATCTTTATTCCCTTTATGCAGATCCGTGACACCAGTGTGCTAGTGAGATTACGACCTGCATGGGACCACTTGAAGAGTTACTTAACAGCTAAAGGACGTAAAAGGTTTGAAGTTTATGTGTGCACGATGGCTGAAAGAGACTATGCTTTGGAGATGTGGAGGCTTCTTGACCCCGAAGCATGCCTAATTGATAGAGAGCAAGTCTCAAACCGTGTTGTTTGTGTCAAATCAGGCAAGTTGTCTGCTAATGTACAAACTAAGATGCTTGTAGGAGATGGTTTTGCAGAGTTTGTGAGTTGATTACTATATTATGAATCAAAAACTTGATGGTTCGTCCTCGTGCAGTAATTTCTCCTTTCAGTTAGAACCTCACATGCTAATCTGGTTATATGTGGAGTTACCAACAGGAGAACGAATATGCTAATGGCAATAGTGTGAGTCAATGGGATGTGTTACATGTACACAGACTTACTTACACTTGTTTCAGACATATATTGGGTTTTATGATACTACCTCCCATAGTCCCACTAACTTTAGTCCCCCTGGCTTTGCAACCCTATTATTAGATTTTTTTTTCTTGTTTTGTGAAATTCCATATATAAAATTCTTGAGTGATGATTCACGTATGCGAGCTTTTGATTGCCTATCTCCTCTAACTATATGTTCCTCATTTTCACATTACAGCTTAACTGTCTTTGTTCCCTGTAGTGTCTATGCCTAATATGTTATGAATGGCAGGTTCAAGGAAATCATTGCTAAATGTGTTTCAGGATGGTAATTGCCATTCCAAGATGGCAATGGTGATTGATGACCACTCAAAGGTTTGGGAAGATAGGGATCAACCACGAGTGCATGTAGTTCCTCCTTTTGCTCCATATCGTGCTCCTAAAGCGGAGGTATTAGATCATGAATTCATTATGTCTGTTCCAGGTAGTCCTTTTATTGTTTTGTGAAAGAAAATTCCACCAAGCCTCTTTTTGTGCCAAAATGTCATTATGTCAGTTGGGCTGATATGCATGAGAAATGGGAAGACAGTCACTCGAACAATTAAGGGTTATTATTTTATAATTTCTACACCTTGTTTGGTACTGTGATTCTAGCTAAGAAATGGGAGTGAAGTTGACATTGCCATAAAGGTAACATAATAGAAAGACCATTAAGTAGGGCTCGCATTTGCCAATAGAACAGTAATTTGCTTATATATTTGCAATAGTTTGAAACCATAAAATTCAAACTGCAAGAAGGTATACCCATATACGTAACTGTCGCCAAATGCAGTATTATCTGCATCATTTACCATTTTTTACGAACATTAATTACCATTTTGATTCCTTATAATTCAACCCAATTCCTTTTATCTAATTTTGATAGCCTTGTTCTTATTATTGAAAAGGGGTCCTAAGTGATATATGAACGAGGATAAAGGCCACTTCTATATTCATTGTTCATGTTTTTCGTTGTTTATTTTTGGTTTTTTTGGGCATGTTGTTGAGGTTTCATTTTTGCTTATGAATAATATAGATGAAAGTTTGAACAGACATATTTTCTTTTGGGGATTTGTCAGACTGCAAATGCTATTCCGGTCCTTTGGGTGGCAAGAAATGTAATATGCAATGTCAGGGGTTACTTCTTCAAGTGAGTATCTAGATTTCACTTAAAGTTTATAAAGCCATCTACAATGAAAGATTGGATTTGAGTTGAATTCTGATCTCTGTGGTGTATGATTGAGTTGTGATATTTCTTATCCAGGGAGTTTGATGAAAACCTATTACGCAAAACCTTTGAACTATTTTATGAAGATGAGGTGGTTGCATTACCCCCTGCCCCTGATGTGAGCAATTACTTAATGTCAGAGGTATTTGAAACTGATGTTTTCAACATGGAGTCATTAGAGAAATCTGAAGGTTTGTTAAAGTGCTCATCTATTGTTATCATCTATCCTTAATGTCAGGACTCTGGTTTTGTTCCAAATGGCGCTGCAAATGCTCTACTTGCCAATGGAGTGAGTGGTGGAGAATTTGATAAAAGACTTAATTTTCCGGTAACCTTTGATATAGGCTCTGGTCACTTTTCTACTTATACAGTCATTTGAATTGGGAGTTCTGGGGTCCTGATTTTAGCATGAACGAGTCCAAATTACTTTTTTTTCCTTTGTTTTCCTTTTTAAGGGTGAAAAGCATGCTGTTGATGTGTCTAATATCCCTGTAAGAGAAACTTCTGACGGAAAATCCGGAACATCCCAGCCAACCATTACAATAGTTCCATACACCATTGGTCCCCATGCTTCAAGAACACTCATGCAACCACATGGAGGATGTCTTGAAGAAGACTCAAACGAAGGCCGTATAAACTCTGGAAGTTTTGGCTTTTCTCAAGAAGCTGATTCACTGAACTTAGATAAGGAGGGCTCATCAAAATCGGCTTGGTCAAAAACTTCCAAATTTTAGTCTTTCTTGTTTCCTCCCTCAATCATCTCGGGTGAAGGTAGAAGAGGTTTGCTTTTAACTTATGTATAATGTTTAGTTTTCAAGTTACTTCTATTTTTGACCTAGGTTTCCTTTTCACCAGGTGTGGTCTGGACATGATAAAAAAGAAGCAGAATTTTCTTTTGGGAGCCATCAATATGGTATAGATTTTTCCTTTTCCTTTTCACTCGGTAATAAGAACTATCTCGGGATCACCTTTCCTTGCGTTTGACAGTCAAAATAGAATTTAGGATAGGATAATTTTTTTTTATCCCGTGTTTGGTATTTGCTCGAGACAAAATAAAGTCGGATATGAGGGAATATAGACCGGATAAAATTATCGTACGAAAGAAGTGAGATAAAGGTAAATAGGATTTTTACATCAATAACAGTAAAGTTATTTTTTTTTTCAAATAACAAACTTCTTAAATTAACAAAATTAAAATTATATTTCAATATGATAATATTTAACATTAGAAATTTAAAATAAAAAATAACAATTTAGTTATTTTAATTTTATTTTATTTTTATTTGTATATTCGAATTTAATTTAATTTTATAATATAAATTCAATCTATAAATATAAATATATGTTTATACATACTACATATTTTATTTATATTTATTGCATATTTTAGCTACTTTAGTATTTTAGATATATTAGTATAATTTACCATTTAATAAATTTCATTAGAGAATGATGGATGGGGAAGAAAAAATAAAATAAATAATTGAAAAAGAGGAAAATAAAATAAAATAAATAAATAAACATAAAATAGGCATGAGTGTTGCAAGAGATTTTATCATCTCTCTTTTCAAAATTTTTGGTTTATTTATATTGATATGTTGTCTATATTAAAAATATGCATGATATAATATGAATATATCTAACTTTATTAGTTCAATCTAGGTTTGTCAAATGGGTAGGCCAGGTCGGGTTTGAGAGGGTTTATTAATGGTTCAGTTCAAATTGACTCATTTAACCCGTTTGACCCATCTATCGTAATGCAAAATTTTTGACTCATACTTGACCTGATCAATTTAACTAAATCTAAAAAAACTTATTTTTTATGATTTTTTATAAATGGTATTGCTAGAACACTTTTATGCAATACAAATCTAGTGGATAATTTTTATAATATTTTATAAAAATATAAGCCTTCGTTTGTTTTTAGGAAAATATTTTTAGTAAGTATTTTTTTTTTAGGAAAATTACAATATTTTCTTGTTTTTGCCTGAAATTTGAAAATAAATTAGAGAATTTTCTTGCCATTTAGTATGAAAAATACGATTAATTTTTTTCTATGTGCATTCCTTTTGATATTTTTAAATATATTTATAATTATAGTTATTTCTATTTTTTAAAATCTATTTTTAATTATTTTTATTTTTAAAAATATAATTTTCTTTTTTTTCTTCTTTTTCCTTCTTCTTTGGCCAGTTGTCGGTCATAATGATGATCGGTAACCAACCATAGGTGAGCTTGAGCTCACCCGATTTTGGCTAGCCAAGCCTCTCTAGCCTCAGGTAAGGCTTGGCTTTGACCTCGCTAGATTTGGTAAGGTGGATCTTGCTTGAGACCGGGGAGGCTTGAGCCTTGGCCACCTCGTGCGAGGCTCAAGCCTCACCAAATGTTAATGAGGGTTGAGCCTTGTTGATCTCACCGGATTGGCGAGGTTCGAGCCTTACTAGTAGTTGGTGACCTCAAACTTACTAGCCTCGACGAGCTTTTCCCTCGCTTGGTCAGTCACTGTGTCGGCTGAGAAAGATGGAAGATTAAAAAGGAAAGAAAAAGAGAAAGAAATATAAAAAAAAAATTATAATTTTGATTTTTATATAAAAAAAATTATAAGGCTAAAGAGGGGAAGAGTGTGTGAGCTTTAAGTTGAAAATGGGTTCTAAGTCTAATCCATTTAGACCATTTATTTTAGGATTTCAATTTTTAAACCCATTTAAGTAGACTTTAAGATCTAAGTAATTCATTTATGACCCATTTAATAAATGGTATTATTCAGGAACAAAAAAGATAACAAAAATCTGTTTGATAATTTTTTTCGTTCTAGAGAATAGATTTGGAACGGAATCAAAAAGTAAAAAGAAGTTACTTCTTCGTTCCTGGGAATAATTCCATAATCAAGCCTAACTTATTTTTCTTTTTTCTTTTTTTCTTTTTTCCTTCTTTTCTCCTTCTCTCTTCTTTTTTATTTGTCACCAGCCACTACTAGTCACCGCCATTGGCACTCACGATAGCGGGATTGACTGGGTGAGGTTCGGTGAACTCATTGGAGCCTCGCTTAGCCATCGCGAGCCTCGGCCTCACAGATTTGGGTGAGGCTCGACTTGGCCCATGTGGTGCGAGGTCCACCTCTCCTAGCCATTGGGGAGGCTTGGCCTCGCAGTAGGGTGAGGCTAACTTTGCACGGCTTGCCACTATCATGGCCAGTGACTGACCACAAAAAAGGAGGAAGAAGAAAATGAAAAAGAAAAAAAAAGAGAAAATATAATAAAAATATTTAATTTTTGTTTAAAAATTAATAATTCTACCAAACGCATTTCTATTTTTGGAATAAAAATTTTGAACAATTATCAAATGCATTTAAATGCTAAAAAATTGTATCCGGGAACATAATTAAAAAAAAATCATTTCTAAATAGAAATTGTTTTCAAGAACAAAATAATTACCAAACGCACCACAAATAGTGAATATGATATAGCAAATTCTCTTAATTTCATATTTTATTATATTCATTTTAAAAATCTAGACGGGCAAACATAACCATAGGGTTCACCTCATAAGGATATGATAGTTTCACGACTCCAATGGGGACTGGTTAAAATCTATAGAAAACTTAGGTTTGAGTTTCTCTTTTTGAAGCATTTTTGTGTGATCTCATCATTGCCCGTGAAGTACCAGGTATGCCCCTAATTGCTGTTTAGATATTTTTACTGGTTGGATTTATAAGTGAATGAGGGTTTGCTAACCTTGGTTTTTAGGGAGATATGAGGATGAATGCTTTAATTCCGAAAAGTTATTACAAGTGGTGTATGCATGACATATCATATCTTATTGTGCATGTTCCATATGTTATAGCACTACATTTTTACACACCTTCAATGATCCAAAACCTCGAGTTACCCTCTAAGAAACCAATATGAGGTAAAAAAAATTTCACAAGTAATATAACTTTCGTACAACGCTTACTTAAGTGCCATAATTTGTTTTCCAATTGCTTGAGTTCAAATAACTTTTTAATCGATCACTTGAATTTTATAGATTTTTAAAATGTTCACCATAAGTGTTATGACACGTTAGATTTCTAACACTTGGATGATTTTTTTTTTTTTTTTGGAAGTTATGACATTCAAATGAACTTTTTTAGAAGTCACGGCAACTAAGGGGCTGTTTATTTAAATTTTTTTTTGTTTCTCGAAACACAAATTTTTATTTTGTTCCGAGGAACAAAAAAATAACAAAAACGCGTTTGTTTACACTTTTATTTCCGGGAACAGATTTGGAACATAAATAAGAAGTAGAAAAAAAATTTGTTTTTTGTTCTTGGGAACAATTCGAGAAACACTTATTCTTTTTCTCCTTTTTCTTCTTTTTTCTTTTTCTTTTTTCTTTGGCCGGTCGTCGATCTTGGCCATGGCCGGCGACCGGCCATCGAGGGCCGGTGACCTCGTCGGAGCGTCATTGCCCCCGGCGAGGTCGAGCCTCACCGGTGGGCCGGGCGAGCTCAAGCTCGCCCGGCCAAGGTGAGGTCACCGACCATGGCCGAGGCGGCGACCGGCCAAAAAAGAAAGAAAAGAAAGAAAAAGAAAAAGGAAAAAAGGAAAAAGGAAAAAAAAAATAAAATAAAAATATTAAAAAATTAAAAAAACAAAAAAATTACACAAGTTTATCAAATGTATTTATGTTCTTTTTCTATTTCAGGGACAGAAATTTTGTGCAGTTACCAAACCCATTCTTCTGTTCAAAAATTATTCCCGAGAATAGAAATAGAAAAAACTATTTCTATTAAAAAATTGTTCTCCGGAATAGAAACGTTACCAAATATGCCCTGAGTAATTGAAAAAAAAATTGTATGACACTTAAGTGAACATCGTACATAAATTATTATACTTGTGAGATCTTTACCCCTAGATAGGATGATGTTGAGAAGGCAGAGCCTAGTTGCAAGTAGTAGGTGTTAGTGAACCGGCTCAGCCTCACTCATCCCCCTGGACTCATTTTTTCTGTTTGAATGGGAGTCTCAAGTATCCCAATGTATCTCACGTAGTAGGCATCGGACCTCACAAGTTATGCCATGTCTTTATATTTTCGCTAACCTTTATCCTCTTCGTGATTTTTCATCAGTCTTTATCTCTTTGTATTTGTTTAAATTTGTTCCTACTTCAAATAATTTGCGATAATGAACCAAACATCCTTCGTGATTTAGGTACGAAGCAGAGGTGCAACATCCGGATTATTCCCACTCCCAGTAGCATACTCTTGAAATGGTGGAAGAGACTAGATCAGAGTGGCCGCAATTACATCGACTCAAAAATTGGAAAACTTGTGTCCTTGCTTCACCTCGTGACCCACATCAATCTAGTCCAAGCGTTGGCTCACTTTTGGAATCCCGTGACGTTTACATTCATGTTCGGTAAACATGAATTGGTCCCGAACATAGAGTATAATGTTGCCATAGGAGTTACCCCGATCGCTAAACTTATTAAGCCTCCCATTGGTTTAGAGCCTGCAGTCGTCTTAGCTGAATTTTTGGAAGGTAAAATCAATGAGATAAAGAAGTTTTTGAAAGCTTATAACAATAGTTGTCCTCTCATCTTTTTCGTCGAACATCATGCATATTCGACAAAGCAACCTATGTCTCAGCCCTCTAGGGTGTTTCTTTTAGCATTCTTTGGTTTGGTAGCTTTTCCTCATGCTAGGGATGCCATGAATCCGTTGGTTGCACATCTAGTTAGGCAAGTTTGTGGTGGAATGAATTTCACCAACATGATTTTGGCAGAAGCTTTCTTATCTCTCATACGATTTAAGAAAAATAAAGGAGGAAGCTTGCATGCACCGGTTGCTTTGGAAATATGGTTTCTTTCCCACATCAAAAAATTTTTGTTAACACGGGTCTACATGAGATTAGTGACCACACTTTTCCAATCGAAATTTTTTGGCAAATGTGAAAGTCGTTCCAAAAAGAACTTTATACAAATGGATAAATTTTTTTGAAAAACATCTCCCCTCGAGAATTCCTATGGCATGTTAGGTGGGCTCAATTACATATTACACGTCTTACCCACCAATCAGATAATCCGGTCCCCTTGATGGGATTCACGGGGTGTACATTCTAATATCCCCTTAGGGTTATTCGACAGTACGGCGCTCTTCAGAAAATTCCACCTCCTCTAAGTCGGGTCTGTTTGATTGGAGCTCACCCAAAAGGATCTAAGCGAATCTTAGCCATGAGTCTCCCGGAAGAAAGTGCATTACATTGAAAGTGCATGGCACGACTATTGCTCGCAAGAGATTACCTATGTTGGAGGACAAAATATTGAGTGCATATTGTGTGCACCGTGATAACGCGACGTATGTCCAAGTGGTCTGAACATTTTGAAGTGAGCCTCCTCTCTTTCTCTCTCTCTCTTCACTGCCCCCTCTTTCCCCCACCGAGCCTTTGGCCAATCAACAAACCACAGCTTCGACCGATGAATCTTCGTGACGGCAAAGGCGGAGGCCGCACGGTGGCTCGTTGGACGAGGGCTCGATTGTGACTTGGAGAGAGAGAGAGAGAGAGCGAGAGAGAGAGGGCATAGCTGGGACCCCTCTGGAGAACCCATTGTATGAGGAGTTTAGTGTCAGGAAGAGGCTCCCGAGCTCCGTGAGCACTTTGGGGAGCGACCAGAGTGAGTTGGAGGACAAGTCCAAGTGGGCGAGGTTGCGGAGGTTCTTGATCTGGGTCGGGATCAGATCGGAGAGCGAGTTTAGGGAGAGTTCGAGAGAGATGAGTGAGGTCGCTTTGAAGAGGAGGGAAGGGATGGGCTTGGAGAAGTCACTGCTGGCAAGGTTAAGTCGTCCGAGCAAGCCGAGGAGGCCGAGCTCGGAGGGGATGTAGTCGAAGAGGTTCTTACTAGCAAGGAAGAGGGACATGACCTGGCCGCGAGTGCAGGCAATGCCGAAGCCGGAGGGGTGGCCCGGTGGTTCGTCGGTCAGCCGAAGGCTCGGTGGAGGAGAGGGGGCTGAGAAGAGAGTTGGGCAACAGAAGAGAGAGAGCATGCAGGGGAGGGAGAGGAGAGAGAGGAGAGGAGAGAGAGGACGCTCAGTTCAAAATTTGGCCTGACAAGTTGGGCCTCACTTTGACATGTGTCACATTACCACAACACTTTTTTGTTTGTCAGGCTGGTATAGAAGATGGAGATGTACCCAATATTTTCTCATGCTGGAGAGTTGGAAGGACAAGGGAAGGAGTACCACGCATCCCTAGACTACATCAATCGCCAGATCCTGAGTTCTTGCCCTTCGTACCAAAGAAACTTGTGAAGCCTACTCATAATGCTCTCCAAGCACAAATTGATCAACTCGAGCGGGAGCGGGATGAGGCCCAAGCTAAAGTCTCTAATCTGGCCTCGCTGGATAAGGGCTTCGTGAAACTTGTCAATAGCTTAATTTTATCTAAATCAAATTTCATATGTAACTTACTCCAAATTCAATAAAGAGGACTATTTTTTATAATTCATACGTGCGTGAGATTGATTGTCACAGATTATTCTTTCAACGGTGCCTTTTCTTGTAGCGAAATCTTGTCAAATGACTTACTTTTAGTAAATAGGGATGTGAGGAAAGGTCCCGTTGCCTTGCTTTGGTCAAAAGAGACGGCTTCATAGAAAGTATACATTTAATTCATGTGCTTATTTCCATCTGGTTCACTTTTAAAGGTAAGACTATCAACACGGTTGCTCAAAGATCTCCATTACACGATCATTTGAGAACGGCAAAGATGGACTCAAAGAGTAGACTAACCAAATTGTCGACCTTGAGAATTGGACGGATGAGATTGCCACTTTGTCGGCACAACTTGCCCTACGCTTCGACTAGGACAGAACATTTCCGCCCCATAAGCGCATGCTACGGCATGAGCATGAAGCCACCTACCGGTGCTAATCCAAAGGGTAAAGCGGTCTTGATCAATGACTTTTCTCCTATGCTGAAGATCGACGGAGTTCACAAAGCTAGCTACAGTGAAGGAGGAAGACAGGCGGATTGCTAAAGCTTGAAGAAACTCTGTTGTTGGAAGGTTTTAAGGATGAAGTTTCCAAGAATCTTTCGCGCTCTGCTAAGCTCAAAGTATATGACAAATTCGAAATACTTGAGTTCGACAAGTTCGAAGGCACCACTGATCTTAAGATCCACATGGAGTATTACTCAATAAAGAAGACACGTTATGTTGAAAAAAGCGTTGCTTATGATTCAGACTTGCTAAGAGAGTCTGACCAGACTCGCACTGGGTGGTTGGTCATGGTCAGCCAATACGATGGAGATGTTGGAGGAGCTATTTGATGCCTTATTGTAGCAATACAAATTCAGTATTGACATTACTTCGTCCCTCAATGACGTGGCATGTGTAAAGAAGAAGAATACCAAGTCATTCAAAGCCTAAGCTCTAAGATAAAGAGGATTGGCGGCACAGATTCGCCCTACATCGACTTAGAAAGAAATTATTGATCTTCTTTTCAAGATACTGCCATTTGATTTCGTTAGTCATATGGCTGCAACATTTTTGCTAAGTTGGTGCCGGCGGGAGAATGCATCGAGGGAGTTATCCCTGATGGTGTATTGACAAGGCCAAGCGGAACCGGCAAAAGACATGCTGCGAAGAAGGATAAAGATTTTGTGGCTGGAGTGAACGAGCGTATATAAGCCAGCTTGACTAGCTTCCATGATTCGCCCCACGACGAACCAAGGGACGGCCTTTGTTTAGCCAATAGAAAAACTTGAGGACATGACAGTATACGCCATTTCTAGGCCTTTCTCCCAGTTTCTGCTTATGCTTCTGAAAACCGACTAGTCACCAAGGGTGCAAATAATAAACATTCTGTTTCTCTATTTATCTCTTTCCGAGAATAAGAATGGAACAAAACTCTGTTTAGTAATTGTCATGACCTAATCTCGGGTGAACTATCTAGAGTTTGGCTAATGGATTATTAAGTCTAAACTTAACTCTCCCAAGCCCATATCAATTCGCAACTTAGGTTCAAGTTCTTAACATGCAATTGATTTTTAATTAGAAGTCGTCACTAATCTATTTTTGGTGAGTCGATTAGAAACCCAAATAAAGTAACGGATTTACTTTACTCCTGCGAACCAGAGATTGTGAGTTCGGGGACTTGATTACGCTAGTTTGGCTAATGGATTATTAAGTCTAAACTTAACTCTCCCAAGTCCATATCAATTCGCAACTTAGGTTCAAGTTCTTAACATGCAATTGATTTTTAATTAGAAGTCGTCACTAATCTATTTTTGGTGAGTCGATTAGAAACCCAAGTAAAATAACGGATTTACTTTACTCCCGAAAAAATGTTTGTGAGTTCGGGGACTTGATTACGCTAGATTTCTCTAACGCAATTTCGGTACCTTCCTCTTTTATTGTTCGAATTAATTTTAATTTACTTCCTTAACATGTAAGGTGATCATGCAAGTGTGCAAATCACCAATTTAACACCCAAATAAAGCAATGGATAAATTATGGGACTTTCCTCCAGCAATGAAAGCATTTGCAATGTTAGATCATAATTCATATCAACAGTCTTAGATATAATTTCTAATTAACACGCAATCACTTAATCTTTTTCAAGATTTTCTTTTATTTAAATGAAGCCTAGAAATTACGTGCAATGCAATGCAATGACGTACAAAATTTTTATGTCATGCAACATGCAACATGCGAACTATATGTCATGTGACATTTATTAAATGACCTAATCTAATGATAGGAAAAGATTAATGCAACTATTCTAACATTTGCACATTTAAATGACGTGCAATGGATGACCTAATTCTACATGACATGTGCATAATAATTTTTATGTTTTATTTTATTTTTAATTAAATTTCGAAATTAAAATTACTCGATAATTAAACATGCAATTTAAATTAATGAAATGAAAAACTAAGATCCTAAATTAATGTCTTTTTTGGGATTTTTATTTCCAAAAATTCGAAATAAATAAATTTCCTATTCTAAACATGCAAAATAACCCCAAAACAAGCAATATTCTAACTTGAACCTAATCTAACTCAAATATAATATTTTTTTTTGGGTTTTCTTTTGCGAAAACAAAATCAATTCAAGCAACACGATAGCAAACCAAGTAAGATAAGATTGATATCCGTCTAATAAATTGACGAATCGTATCTCGCGCATGAGATCGGATTTGTCAATTTTTAACAAAATCACGAATCATGTCTCGAGTGTGAAATCAGATTGATGATTTTTCCATGCGATTGCGAGTCATATTTCAGGCGTGAAATCGGACTGTCAATCGTATGCACTTTGTGACGACTATTCGAGACTATGATAACATCATTCAAGAGTTCAATCAAGAATGCAATAATTCAAGCAAGGCAATGAAATATATGAATCTTGACTAAGATAAAATTATTACCTTGTTCAAACACTTGCTTGTCAAGATTGGACAGACTCAACACGGTGAAGAGGTGGTGTTACGACACCAAGGGCTGTTAGACAAGTGGCGCAGGCTGGCGAGGTTCGCGGATAGCAATTCACGTTGATGCTTCTTAGCACGATGAGACAATTCCTGGTGATGTGCACAAGGTTGGGATTAAAAAGTATTAAGAGCAATTCAATGGAGACTCCACAAACACCAGGAGTTTTGGATGTGATGAGGGTAGCATCGGACGCTTGAATGCCGCGTCCCAAGATCAGCGGTAGCGGCAACTTTCGGATGCTCTGAAAGTCTTAGCCGCTTGTGGGAAACCGATGATCAGCACCACAACTCGTCGTCAGGATTGGGGCTGGGCTCGGCAGCGTAGCAAGTGAAGAGTAGGAGACGTCATGGACAGCAGCTCGGGACAATGGCTAGGTCGTGGTTGGCGTTGTCGGACACGTGGCTAAGTAGCGGCGCGAGTCGCTGGACGTCGTTGGGCTCCCTGTTTTCAAGGTGCCCGAGATGCTTGCTGCGTCGAACTACGGATGCGGGCGTCGGAGAAGCCGCGGAAAGCGTCCAGAATTTAGGCAAAGGACACGACTTGCCCAAGAAGGAGACCAGTTTATTTTGTTGACCTTTGACTCTTTTTTTAAAAAAATAAACCTCCTCTCTTCCCTCATGAACCGACGTGCTCTCATGATGTGCCACCGCCTCCTCTAACTTGTGTAGCCCCACTTTTATATGCAAAGTAACAATGCCCATCAAAGAAAGAAATCACATGGCGCGGCCGAGGACACGATTTTGTTTTCTTCTAATTGCGGATTTTTTCCTTGGACGAATATGTGTTCTTTCTTTTTCTTCTTCAACCGAATATTTCTTCTCTCTATTGACCAATCCCATACATTTACCCACCTTCCTTTCTGTTCATGGGCATGTGAAGATACCGACCAAAATATTTCGTGGAGATATTCATTCTTGTTTCAAAACAAAGATATATTGCTCAAAGAATCAAATATCCTCCATATGTGATATCACCTTCTATTATTTCGATATTTCATCAAAATCTTCCAATCTACTGCGAAATATATTACTCAATGTATATATCGCATGAATATATAAAAGATTTACCGAATATTAGAAGAATAATATGAATCTTTTCCGAAAATATCAAATCGTCATTTTTCATAAGTCAATTTTCGGTCATCGAGCTTGGGCCAATTTCCTCTCACTGCGGGCTTAATCCAACTCATCTAATTAAAGTTTAGAGCCATCAATTGAAACCCATCCGTGAATCGGTCCAATGCAAGTGCAATAAAAATAATAAAAATAATAAATGCATCTAAAATTATATGCTATGCAATTAATATATATAGGACTTAAAAATTAATCCCTAATTTTTCTATGCAATGAATAAATGACTGGGTTACCAAAATTTAAGTGTCAACAATAACACAATTTCATTTTTCCATTTCTAGGATAAATTTTTAGCTTAGAAATCAATTTGTAACAAAAATGAGAAGTAGATTCTACTTCTTTAATTCTAGAATAAAAATAAAAATAAAAATTCTTCTTATTGCTCACTCCCTCAATCTCATGTGCATTCTCCCTTTCTTTGGTATCCTGTCTCTCTCGTGCACAGACTTGGCCAAATTTCTCACCACCACTATCAAACGTTTGTCACCGCAACCGTAGCTTTGCCTCTTGTTGTAGCTTTGACTTTATCGCAACCCTAGCCTCCATTGCAACAAGGTGAGTCTCTCTCCCTCTTTGTTGTCATGACCTAGCACTGCCTCTCTTTGTTGTCCGATTCTCAACCAATTTCTGTAATTTTTTTGTTTTTGGAGTTGATCCTCTTTTATGTGCTTGCTAACCATGATTTTTGGAGTCAACCCTTGCTCATTCGCAACCCTAGTGTTCATTGGCATTTTTCACGTATTGCTTGAATTGGGTTGAATTTAGTTTATTATGTCTCAATGTTTATTTGTTTCAATGCATACGTGGGTACTATTTAGAACTCGAAGCTATGGCCTTCGCGAAACAAACACTTGCGAACCTCAATCCTTGAATATGATATATGCTTGCGGTTACATTTTGATTTACTACAACTTCACATGATGACATGGCCACTATTCTCCCTTCACTTGAAATGAAAAGGAACCAATCATCCACCAACCTGTTTCTGTTTGTAGTCATGGTTTACATATTTACCCCTATCATGGAGTTTATGTAATTCTCCCCCAACCTGATATATCATTTGCAATCTTGGATTGTATGACTCTTTGGGCATTTTTCCTCTTTTTTCAAATTTGATAGTGATTAACTCTAAAAACATTAGTATTCCTCTTTTTGAGATTTTTACTACCAATTGTTGTCTTCAGCAGCTTATACAATCTGATTGGGGCTGTTCTCTTTCAATTTTCTTAACTTATTTTATTTTATAAATAGTCATAGAATATTACATTGATGTGATCTTGACATCAATGTTTCTACATTTGAATTGATACACTATCTCTAGATGTTTAGTGCCATGTGTACTTTTTGCTAATTGGTGACAATTTTTCTATTCATTTCAACATGTTGGTCTATGATTTATATGATCAAGAGTGGGTTATTCGTGCTTATATTCACTATAATGGAGGTTGGCATTTGTTAATTACAAATGAATTCAATATACCTTGGTGATACTTTGTCATCATTTCAATTGCCTTTGATGTCATTGCAATTGCAGTTGATGAGTTAGCTCATTTGATACTCAACTAGTTAAGGTTAAATGGCATCCCACATAGAGGTATTTATGATAGAGTGGACCAAGCCTTTGACCAATCTGTTTGTAAACTTGTTGGTATAAGAGGTAAAAAAAAAGGAAAATCACATCACTCGTACCTATAACAATGTGGGGTGGAACAACATACATATGAATTCAAAAAAGGTACAAGATTCCACTTCAATTTAATTTAGTTAAAGAACATGGTAAACAAACTGAAAAGATAGTATGATATTTTTTTAAGAAGTTTCTTTCACAATCTGAATTTGGATGAGATAATGTAAACAAAACAATTGTTATGCAGGATTCAAATATATGAGAGTCTCATATCAATGTATCACTTTATTTGGATCATTTTTTTTTATTGTGGATGTAAGCTTTGTTTATGTTGTTGATATATGTCATTATTATGAAAATTGTAGGATAATGGGGAATGGGCTAAATTTAGGTTGAATGGGTTTCCTAAGTATACTAATATGTGTATTGTCATTCGTGATACATATGCTAGGGCAGTATGTAACGAGAAATGTAGAAGACTTGGTGATGTCGGATGGAAATGACAGTGGTGGTGGTGATGCGATAGGTGATAGGGAGGAACAAAATGAATGTTCCATATTAATGAGGGAATCTTTATGCCTGACATGGTTGCCACCCTAATTCTTGAGAAGTACAAGATGGATAGGACTCAAAATTCCAAGAAGAGGAGAAAGAGTAACACATTTGATGTTAGTAGCACTTGTAAAGTCATTCAAGAAATGATTAAATTCAAAACCAGTCAATCAACAAGTGTCTCTATCACCTCACATGCCCCATCACTTGTGGACCCCAACCACATAGGAGTAGTGATTATCATCCTAATGGCATGCTTGACTTGAAGTTGAATCTTGAGACCAAACATCTTTATTGTTACCTGAAGATAGGCTTTCATCATATCTCTATCCAAGAAGAGCTTGGATTTCTTAAATTTCTTTAAGTAGATGTTGAGAAATATGCTATATATTGACTTATGCATGTGAGATATTGTGGTTTTTTTAAGATGCAACTATGATAACGTTGTGACTATTGTTGATTGTTATTGGATTCCTCACTTATCTATTGTGTTCATGTTCTTTTTTCGTGTGATGGCATTGGCAATATGGATGGGAATGTAAGTAGCATGTATAATGGTTAGAATCAACTCTCTTTATTTTACTATCATAAAGAATGTATCTTTTTTTTCATTATTGATGAGATACTTTACACGAAGCATGTAAAACATTGTAGGAATATCTAAGAATGTATTAAAAAATTCTTTAATATACTAAAAAATTATGGGGAATGTTTAGTTATGACAACTTGATCCTAATTGGAAATAGAAAAGATAAAAAGGAGGGGGATAAGGAGGAGGAGAAGGAGGAGGAGGATGGGGAATGAGACCATTATTTTGAATTGCAATTGAATGATGATAAGGTAGACTTATCTTTTTAGTATAGGAAAAAGCCATCAAAAATCTCAAATTTTATCAAAAGTAATAAATTTATCCTAATTTTTTTGTGAAATAGAAAATAAAAAACTTTGCCAACCGTGACACATTTATCCTAAACTCTATGTCTAAAGGCATTTTCAATATAAATAAACTTAGTCATATTAAGGTGGAATTGGCGGTACCCTAAATTAATCATTCTTTTTTTTTTTTTTTTTTTTGAACCAAGAATTAATCATTCTTTTGTAAGGAAGACTTTTAGGAAAAATTTGTCATTATACGCATTCGCCGCCCAAGAGTCAAATCGTCCGTACTGACAATGGCATTTTCGTAAAATCAGTTGAAACACAAGCCCTCCAACGTAAATTCGTTTCCGATTTCGGAGCGAATCCCCGCAGTGAGAGAGAGAGAAAGAGCGCGCGCGCGAGGTCGACGAACCAGAGAGAAACCACCGCAATCCGTCGAGACCCTAGCGACGCGAGCTCGATTTCTCCGACGCACATTGGCGATTCTTCTCTCCGTCCGACGCTCGCCGGCGATTTCGGTCGGAGCGATCGAGGGAGAGAGCTTCCATGAGCCGTTTGGCGTTCAAGGCCGTGGTGTATCACGGCTTCTTGCGGCTGGGGGAGCTGGACGTGGTCCCGGCGAACGGCCACTGCTTCCGGTTCCCCAACAATGAGATTCGCATCCACCACATCTCCCCGGTCAGCGGGAGGTGCCCCCCTCTCGCGATCCTCCACACGGTGTCCTCTGCCTCGGTCCGGTGCAAGCTCGAGTCGTCCTCTCCGGTCGAGCAGGCGAATCTGATCAGCATGCACGCCTCTTGCTTGTACGAGCTCAAGGTCTCTGTTCACGACGGATCGTCCGATTTCGAATGCTCGGAAGTCACTCTGTTTCCTTTTAGCCTTTAATGCTGTTGAACGTCTCTTGCGTTGTACGGAGTGCTTGGTTATGATCAGGTTTTGCATTGTCTCCGCTGCGCACAGTGCTTCTGTTGGTGTTAGGGTGCGTGAGTGAGAGCTCTGATGGATGAATCTGTTTTGGCAGACTGCTGTAGTGTTGCTTGGCGAAGAAGAAATACACTTGGTGGCAATGCCTAGTAAGCAGAAGAAGTCCCCGTGCTTTTGGTGCTTCTCGGTTCCTTTAGGTCTTTATGAATCCTCTCTGGGATTGCTCAATCTACGGTGCCTCGCGATTGTGTTTGATCTTGATGAGACGCTCCTTGTTGCCACCGCATTGAAGTCGTTTGAGGACAGAATTGAGGCTCTCCGAGGCCGGATTGCGAGGGAGACTGATTCGGTGAGGATGTCAGGAATGTCAGCTGAACTGAAGCGGTACACAGATGATGGAGCGCTATTGAAGCAGTATGCAGGCAGTAATTGTGTCGTGTATAACGGAAAGAAGCACAAGGTTCAGGTTGAGGAAGTCCCTCAGCTTTCAGATAGCTGCGAGAGAGTTGTTAGACCAGTAATTAGATTGCAGGAAAAGAATATCATCCTCACTCGCATCAATCCTGAGGTTAGAAGATACTTTTGCTGCTATTATTGTTTAGTTTTTTCACTTATTGTTTAGTTTTTTTATGTGTCATAGCATAAGCTGTCTCTAACGGATGGAGCACTGGCTCTGTGGGAAATAATCACTCTCTAAATTGATGTTTTCATGCACCATAGGCATGTGTTTTGTGGCAAATCAGAACTAGGATTTTTTTCTCTCATCTGGGAGAACATATTAAAAATTAGCAAGGGGTTCGAAGCAGGAAATAGATGACTGTTGACTCGTTTGCCTCCAGAAAGAATGTTGGCTTCCATTATTTAATTCATTTATCTAAAGTTGTGGCTTGTGCCATAATTATTATTATTATTATTATTATTTTTTAATTTGCTGGCATCTGACAAAAGCTGGGAGTTGTCATGGGAAATGAGCAAGGCATGTTTTATATTCAAGTGTAAGCTACAATCTAAGTTATGGCTTTCAACAGAAGACACTGATCAAATGTTTTTGTAGATTGAGAAAGTGATGTGCATGATGGTGCGCTAACTTTTCTTGTCCTCAAAATCAATTCCTTTGTCCATTTTTCACTATTGTGTTCTTGCAGGCTGGTTTTCGATTAGAGAGGTTCCACCTCTTGTTTCTATTAGCAATGCCTTGTTCACCCAATTAAGAAAAAGTCATACTTACCAGATAATGTTGAATGATGGTATTTTTAAGGTTAATGCTGAATTATACGCTTCAAGATATAGAAAGCCTTGTGTATATCCCTGTCAGCATCTTATTCCTTTATGCAGATCCGCGAAACCAGTGTGCTTGTGAGACTACGACCTGCATGGGACAAATTAAGGAGTTACTTAATAGCTAATGGACGTAAAAGGTTTGAAGTTTATGTGTGCACAATGGCTGAAAAAGACTATGCTTTGGAGATGTGGAGGCTTCTTGACCCTGAAGCATGCCTAATTAATAAAAAACAACTCTTGAACCAGGTTGTTTGTGTCAAATCAGGCAAGTTGTCTGCCTATGTACAAAATAAGATGCTTGCAGGAGATGGGATGTACGGAGTTTGCAAGTTGATTACTATCTTATTTGTTAATAGTTTGATGGTTTTTCCCTGTGCAGTAATTACTTATTTCATTAGAAGCTCACATGCTGATCTGGTTATATGTGCAGTAACCAACAGGAGACGAATATGCTAAGTTGGGGGGAGGGGTGTGATTTACCAATTTGCATATAGTGTCCACTTCGGTTTTTATGGAAGAACTGTGTGAAAAGGACTAAAGCCTTTCATTTAGTTGCACATTATCCCATCTCTCTCCAGACCTAACGTGGTAGTTTCCCTTTAGTCCAGATTCATGTCTGGGGGAGATGGGTGCTCTTTCTTACAAGTTGTGTGTTTGTACATATGGGCCTATACATATGCTTAAGCGCTGGTGTAAGAAGGCAAGCAAATTGATGATTTGGCATTTTTGTTGTTCTTAACTCTTAGTGCTCACTACACCACATCGATGTATCATGCCATAATTCATATAATTGAGCCATTGCCAAATTCTTAAGGAGATCAAATTGGTGAAATTTCTAGTGAATTACTTCAAAAGCTGGATAGCTATTGAATCAGTTGTACCACAATAGACATTCCATTTTCTTTTTATTCTAATGCAAACAATATAGTTATCTTAATAGAAATTGTCTAAACAACCAGTAAGGTATAGTTGCTTTCCTTTTAGTCTCGGTTCCAACCTTGAATACTATTGTTGTTGCCCAGCATGTCTCTTTTTGGCATGCTCCTTAAAGATATGAACACTGGCGTACTAATGTGACATGCTTGGCCAATTTATTGCTTTTTATTTTTATTATAACATCAAAGTTTATCCACTCCTAACCTCATGTGTGTACTTTTAAGTCAATTCTTGCATTATTGCTCACTTGACGAATGCATTTTTATGGGGCTGCTATCTTCAAAGTCCACTAGGATAGATTGACAACATAGCTAATAGAACATGTTTGATCCATTGCATCATATAACTTGCTTGTGCAAAACACCAAAAAGAAAAACTCACACACGTGAAGAGAAAGTACTGTGAAATTTTTATGTGATTAGCATATCCTGCCCTTATATGAGCAATGTGCTCACTTGTGAAAGTTTTATGTGATTATTCAACAGTTTTCTCTGAAGAGGTGGGACAATCTATGCAGTGCACATGGAATGAGATCCTAATATTGAATGCATGTGTTCCTTAGTACTGACTTTAAATGATGTGAACTTTCTTATTGCATGAATTATGTTGCTTGTGGAAAGTTTATTTGACTGATCAGAGAGTCGCTTTAGATTCAGTGGAGTTCATCAAATGGCATTGGCGTTAGTTAATGGGATGTGTTACCTGAATACAGACTTACTGACATTTGTTTTGGATATTTATTGGATTTTATGATACCACCTCTGGCAATCCCACTAACTTCAGTCCACCTGTCTTTGCAACCTTTCCATTAGATTTTCTTTTTTGTTTCATTAAATTACATAGTCACATCTTCATTAATGATTCAAGTATACCACCTTTTGATTTCTATCTCTTCTAACTACTAGGATGCTAGTTCTTTTACTTAGGCAAATTATAGTAGCAATTGTTCCTCATTTTCACATTGCTACTCAACCTTCTTCTTTCTCAGCAGTATGTTGTTATGAATGCCAGGTTCAAGGAAATCATTGCTAAAGCCATCCTAAGATGGCAATGGTGATTGATGACCGCTCAAAGGTCTGGGAAGAGAGGGATCAACCACGAGTGCATGTAGTTCCTCCATTTGCTCCGTATTATGCTCCTCAGGCAGAGGTATTAGATTATTAATTCATTATGTTGTTCCAGATAGTCTTTCATTATTTTAGTAAAGAAAATTCCACTGAACTTTTTTGGTGTCTAAATGTCATTATGTCAGTCATTCTATACTGATTTGCAAGAAAAATGGGAAGACAGTCATGCAAACAATTAAGGATTGTTATTTTATAATAACTTCTAGACCTTTTTTGGTACTGGAAAACTAGCTGAAAAATGGGAACAAATTGCCATTGCCTTTCTTGGCACCTTAGGTCAATTTGAATGAGGTGGATGAAAATCAAAACTTGGAAGGAAAAATTCTTTGTTATTATGTTTCATCAACAGGGGGAAAAGAGGTAACATCATAGGTAGACCATTAAATAGGGCTTGCATTGGGTGACTTTTGCTTGGAGAATATTTGGAACAGTATCTGCTTATATGCTTATAATAGTTTGAAACCGTATAATTCAAACTGTAAGAAGGTATGTTCAAATATGTAAGTTTTGCCAAATGCAGTAATATTCAGAATTTATGTTTTTGATTCGCTATATAATTCATCTCAACTCCTTTTATCTTATTTCAATTGCTTCATTCTTATTAATGAAATGGATCCTAAGTCATATAGAGACAAGGATAAAGGCCACTTGTCCAAATGACCTTAGCCATATTCATTATTTAGATTTTTTGAATTTTTTAACTTTTTTGGTCATGTTGAGGTTTCACTATGAATAATAGAAATTAAAGTATGAACACACATATTTCTTTTTGTGTATTTATCAGACTGCAAATGCTGTTCCGGTCCTTTATATGGCAAGAAATGTAGCGTGCAAGGTCAGGGGTTACTTTTTCAAGTAAGTATCTAAATTTCAGTCAATGTATGTAAAGCCATCTTCATTGGAAGATTGGATTTGAGTTGCATTTTGATGTCTGTAGTGTCTGATCGAGATATGATATTTCTCATCCAGTGATTTTGATAAAAACCTATTAAGGAAAATCTCTGAAGTATTTTATGAAGATGAGGTGGTTACTTTGCCCCATGCCCCTGATGTGAGCAATTACTTGACGTCAGAGGTATTTGAAACTGACTTTTTCAATATGGTCAAATTTGAGAAATTTGAAGGTCTGTTTAAAGTTCTCATCTATCATTATCATTTGTCCTTGATGTCAGGACTCTGGTTGTGTAACAAATGGTGCTGCAAACTCTCCATTTGCTGATGGAATACATGGTTCTGAAACCAATGAAATACTTAATCCTCCAGTAACCTTTGATATTGGCTCTGGCCACTTTTTTACTTGTAATTTATTTAAATCAGGATTTTTAGGGTCCTGATTTTATCATGAACGGGTCCAAATTACTTTTCTTCATTTATTTTCTTTGTAGGGTGAAAAGCATGCTGTTGATGTGGCTGGCATCCCAGTAAAAGAAACTCCTGATGTAAAATCGGAAACATCCCAGCCAACCATTGGAATAATTCCAAACATTGTTGGTCCCAATGCTTCAAGAACGTTCATGCCGTCTCAGAGTATGATTTTCCACTGATAGGAACAAACATATCTCTAAGAGTTTGTAGTTGATACAGGGTGTGCAAGCATGCAATTTTTTTTTCTTTCCTTTTTGTAGAAACTGGTTTGCTTGGTAATCTTGCTAGACAAGATTTCAGCTTATCGGATCAGGAACATGACATGGATAGGAGAATTCTTACTACTCATGGTCCAGATTTGAATAATCAGGGCTCTGGTGAGTCCCTTGTGCTATCCAGACCACCAGTGCAGTTACCTTCTGCCAACATCCAACCACAATGAGGAAGGCCTGTGGAAGAAGGCTCAAACATAGGACATGTAAATTCCAGAAGTCCTAGCTCTGGAAGTCAGCAATCTGGTATGAAACATTCTTTTTCTATCTTTTGTAAGAGGGATCATTTGCGCTCGCTTAGTAATTCATCTGACCACCTCGGGAGGGTTGCGATAGTTTGGCGACTCCACTAGGGACTAGTTAAAAGATATAAAGGACTTAGGTTTGGTTTTTTCTTTTTTAAAATGTTTTTGTGTGATCTTATCATTGCACATGGAATCTCATGTATGCCCCTAACTGTTGTTGAGATGTTTTTACAGGTATGAGTTCTAAGGAGAGGAGTGTTTGCTAACCCTTATTTTGCAGGGAAGTGCATGGATGAATGCTTTAAGAGGAAAAAATTTCTGAGGCAGTTTATGGATGATATACAATGTTATGCATGTTTTATACGATTTAGCACTAGACATTTGTGCACACATCCCGCGATCTAAAATCCTGAGTTGCACATTAGGAAGCCAACTAGGATTGTATTGAGAAGGCCGAGCCCGTCTGTAAGTCATAGGCAGTAGTGAGCCAGCTCAACCCTGTTATCTCATGGGACCTCATTTTTCCGTTAGGATATGGGCCTCAAGCCTTCTAGTCTATCCCAACCAGTAGGCGTTAAATCTCAGAAGACATGCGCATGTCTCTGTGCTTTCGCTAATCTCCGTTCTCTATGAGTTTTCATTGTTCTTTTTTTTTTTTTTTTTTTTTTGATAACCGAGGACTCCACCACGGGCCCTCGTGTCCGGACGGCACCAAAGGGCCAGGCCCCTATACCTCCGGGGAGACTAGCCCAGCATCCTACCGCTAGGGTCCTCCACTTAAATCTCTAGCAATTGCGGGTTTCGAATCCTCGACCTTGGCGATAAATGAGAGATTAACACAGCTACTCACGGGCCCCTATATCTCTTAGTATTTGTTTACTTTTGTCATTAATTAAATTTCTATTTCAAATAATATATTATGATCAATCAAATGCCCTTCTGATTTAGATAAAAAGAGGAGGTTCGACATAAAGATCATCCAGATCATCCTTGCTCCCAGTAGCATACTCGTGGAATGGTGGAACAGACTAGTTTAAAGTGGTCACCATTACATCAATACAAAATTTGGAAAACGTGTGTCCTTCATGTCGAGACCCACTTCAATGTAATCCAGGCATTGCCTCGCTTTTGGAATCCCGCGACGTCTACATTCGCATCCGGTAGACATGAATTGGTCCCGACTATTGAAGAATTTAATGTTGCCATAGGAGTTACCCCAATCACTAAGCTCATTAGACCTCCCATTGGTTTAAAGCCCGGAAGTGTCTTGGCTTCATTTTTTAATATCAAAGCCAATGAGATAAAGAAGCTTTTGAAATCTAATGGCCATAGTTGTCCACTCACATTTTTAGTTGAACATTATGCATATCCGACCAAGCAATCCATGCTTCAGTCCTCTAGAGTGTTTCTTCTAGCTATTTTTGGTTTTGTAGTTTTTCCTCATAATAAGAAAGCCATGAATCCATTAGTTGCACATCTAGTTAGGCAAGTATGTAGCGGAATGAATTTCATAAATATGATTTTGGCTGAAACTTTCTTATCTCTCACCCGTTTTAGGAAAAACAAAAGAGGAAGCTTGCATGCACCAGTTGCACTTTTGCAGATATGGTTTCTTTCCCACATCAAAGAATTTGGTCTCAACATGGACGTACATGAGATTAATGACCACATTTACCAAATCAAAAAGTTTTGGAAGAGTCGAAACGCATTCCAAATAGGTCTTATTCTGAATAGATGAACTTTCTCAAGAACATTTCTCCTGAAGAAATCCTTTGGCATGTTAGTTGGACCCAATTCCGTGTTGCCCGTCTAACTCACCAATTGGATAATCCAATCCCCTTAATGGGATTCACGGGGTGTACGGTGCTCTCCAGGGAATCCCTCCTCTGAGGTCGGACCTTTTCCAATTAGAACTCCCCCAGATAGTTCTTAATGTTCCTCTGTCAAGCATCAACCAAAAGAAAGTGGACTACATCGAAAGTGCTTGGCATGATTGTTGCCTGCAGGAGATTACATATGTCGAAGAGTTGCAAGGATAAATGAAGGAACACCACGCGTCCCTAGAGTACATTAACCGTCCAGTGGATCCCGGTGCACGCTCTCCATACTGGAGATACCAGTGAAGCCTACCGAGGCTCTTCTCCAAGCACAAATTGAGCAGCTTAAGAGGGAGGGGAAGAGGCAGAATCTACTGCCTTTAATTTGGCCATGCAGAATAAGCGATTGCGATAGACCGATCAATGGCCTCATTGTGTCTAATTACATTTCGTTGTACAAAGTATGTTGAAATCAATGAAGATGGTCATCTTTGATGATTCATATTGGTGTTGGATTGATTTACGCAATTATTCTTTCAACGATGCTTTTTCTTATAACAAAATCTTGGCAAAGGATTAATTTCTCCTAAACAAGTATGTGGGGGAATGGTACCGTTTCTTTGCTTTTGTAATAAGAGAGGACGTCAATGACAGTACGTTTTTTATTCATGTGATTATTTCTATCCGGTTCATTTTCCAAGGTAAGACTTTATCATCACGGCTGCTTGAAGATCTCCAATCCGCACTTGTTCAAGAGTGGACACAGACGAACTCTGAAGAACAGACTAACCGAATCGCCAACCTTGGAAGTTTGATGGATGAGATCAACCATCTATTGGCACGATTCGTTCACCGCTTCGATTAGGACAGAACACCTCCGCCCCCTCAACCCGATGTTGTGGCATCAGCATCACGGCAACCTGTCGATGCTAATTGGAAAGGTAAGGCAATCGTGATCCATGACTCCACCAGTGCTAATGATATGCGGAGTTCACGCAGCTAGCTGCATGTCACGACCCTCCCTCGCGGGGCTCACCTCGAGGGGGGCGGGTTTAGTGGTATGTCGAACAGAAATGGGCGATTTCTCTATATTAAGGTGTTGGCGCTTATTCGGCGCTTGTTTTGCCAAATCCTTAACGTACGCAAGGTTGAAAGTTTTGATATGATTAGACAAAAAGATTCCAACCTATATGGAGTTGCCACCAGCTTAGTTGGGGCCAATTAGGAGTTGCGTTCCACTTCCTACAAACCAACAATCTAAGATCATGGCCATGGTCGCGCTATCGTCTAATTAGAGCCATTTCGGTGTTTCATTAATGACAACGTAATTCAAACAATCAAGTAAATTTTTAAGTCCCTATGTAGACTCCACTCTCTGTTCATGCATGGTTGTTTGCCAAATTGGTAATAATTCAAAGGCATACAAATCATGATAGACAAATCAATGCATCAAATGATATAAGGAAATCAACACATCAAAATGACATAGCAAACGATAATAAAATATGAGAAGAGAGATGCGAGAAAGTAAACTCGATACAAGCCTGGAAAAGAACATGTTTTTGCTATTTGAGCCCCGGGATATGATTCCCATGAGCTTGATTTGAAATTAAATTTAAGCCTAGACTTAAAAGAGACTAATCTTCTAAGAGACCCTCACGGCTATTGGGATATGTGGGACCTTGCGATAGATTTCCCCGTTTATCCGCCAAAACTAGAACCGCCATGAATCGATGATGAAATCCGTCCATCCGTGGTTCGGTGATGAATTCCAAATTAACCGGGGCCCCATTTTGACAAGAGACCCAAGGGTATCCCGAGAGTACCAAATCTCTGTCTCTCTTTTTATTGCCTGACTTTAGACTAACCAAGGATATTCCTGGCATATGAACCTACCAATTACTCTAGAGAAACTATTCTAAATCATATTGAGATGACATGAAAGAGATCCTATACTTAAGTTTTAACGTCTCCATTTATTTAAAGTGAGATTACCGGATATTCGAAGGAACTTCACTAAAGCATGAAACGGAATCTATGCCTAAGTGAGTCTAAAGACTAATGAACTACTCCCTAAATTGGCCCAAGATCCCCAAGGTTATATCAAACCAGCCATTCAAGGTTCGCCTTGTCATCAATAAGCATCAAAAGGCGCATATCAAGCAAATTTGGGCAAGAGTAGAAATAAATTCGACTCCTCAACACCCTTGTGAAAAATTGGGCCTGCCCCCATTCACCTAGACTGATGGTTATGTTTGCCAATCTTAGCATAACCTTGGACAATAAATTTTAATGATTCAATCATTATTAGAAAGCTATAAGGTTACGCTTCATCATCCGAATTTGAATTAAGATAGGATAGAATAAAGTTAGATTCGAAATCCTTCAAAGATCCATTAAATTGTAAAAAATCTAATCACGTATTTTCTGCAATTCAAGATAACATAAAAAAAATTGAAAATCTCGCTTGCCTAGCATAATCTCCCTCAATATCCAGATCTCACTACTTGAACTCGCTCACTAGCATCTCAAACCCGCTCTCCCTAGCTCCCTCCGATTCTTCTCCTTCACTTTCAATTTCACTAGATCCACTGCAATCTCCACTTTCAGACAATTCAGACACTGGTGAAGATGAGTCTTGAGTTGTGAAGAGCCTTGTGAAGCCACTAGAGAGGTAGAGATTGCAACGATCTAGTAGACGATGTAGCAAAGGCCAATGAAGAGTTGAAGGCCGGCGATGTGGTGGTCGACACTACGCGCGAAGCTCGGGTGCCACTTAACGTCGAAGCCGGCAATTTGGGTTAGGGAGGGGTGGAGAGGAGGCGGACAAAAATCACTATTGGATGGCATTGGGGCAACAAGTAATGAGAGCGGACAAACCTTTGTTGTGGATGATGAGGTCCTTCAATTGCATTCGTGACAGGACTTGAGTTTTTCAATAGCGCTTGGCATGCAACATATAACTTATGCCTTTCACCCTAAGTCATTGGAGCATGATTGGCTAGACGGCAATGACGATTTGCAGCTGATTGCATGGTAATCAAAAGTGATGATGATTGGTTACGTGGAGGGAGTCCTTACGCAATGGCCGGAAAGCCAAATGCGTCACTCCATTTAATATATTTTTTAAAAAATATTTAATCCAAA
Organism: Eucalyptus microcorys; assembly: GCA_014182515.1. Classification (NCBI taxonomy): domain Eukaryota; kingdom Viridiplantae; phylum Streptophyta; class Magnoliopsida; order Myrtales; family Myrtaceae; genus Eucalyptus; species Eucalyptus microcorys. Next base: position 27,698,946 of record CM024572.1, read on the forward strand.
TTTATTCCACCCTCTAATCCCAGTTTTTTATTTTATTTAGGCATGTGCTAGTTTATTTGGTGCAAAGGGCATTGCCAGACACTGAATATGATATTTTGTTATCTTATTCAAATTCAAATATGAACTTTAAACGCAGCTTAAGAGTCTACTTTTATTTCATGAGCCGTTGACTTTTTCTGATATGGCCCATGAATTCATGAAATTGGCAATTTTAGCCTAACCAGTCACTTAAAACTCTGATGTAGGCCCTATCTAGAAACTGGTGAATAGAAGCTCAATTTGGTCCGCCAAATGATCATCAAAATTTACGAGCCACCTTGAATTGAAGCCCATTAATCCTCTTTAACTTTCTAGGTTATGAATTTACCGCGATGGGTCACTGCAGTTTATGAACCGAGTTATTGATTATGACCTGAATCACAGGGGACCTTGCCTGACCTAACGAGGTACAATTTAGGTCCACGACCTATTAAATTAAAGCATTTTAGGTCCTCTTCAATTCATTAGTTCAAGGTTTTCCTTAATTTTACCCTCAACTATATGAAATTTTCCAACAAGCGTTTCATCTAACACTAGATGCTCTAAAGCCTTAATCCAACCATAGTGATTCCAAGTCAAGCTCAGTCAGCCCTATTCAACACACCTTCAACTATTTCCAGCAATATCTAGCGTGGCAACGACACTATAGTATTCAAAATCCACGTAATCATCAGAACAATCTATCATTTGATCAATGCCTTTTAATATGACTAAATCTCATAAATGCGGAGTAAGTCAAAAACATCAAATTAGACACGATCAACTGATCAAGTACTGTCAGCATACTTAATTTCAGTTCCAGCAAGATGGAAGTTCAGCCAATGCATGATTCCTTCCTTAATTGACATGAATTTCGTCTTAGCACTTCCTCTTATAAGAATATATACATGGATAGTCAAAATAACATCTAATTGATGCCAAATCTTCATCACCAATGATCAACTCCATTGGTCGAGATTTTCATAATTAGGCCTGAGGTCCCTAAACCTTATTGTTCCTAGATCATAAATGTAGAGAAATTGAACGGAGAAAATAATGACACAACAATGAAAGAATGATATTATTCTCATCAAATGTCAAATTTCTTGGTTTGACTGAAAAAGTCAGTCTGACCAATGCATGAAAATATGACAGAAGGGCACAGACATCTGTATACGGTGCTATGATATCTTCATTTACGAAAAAAGGTTGACTTTCTCAATTGGACTAAAAAGTCAATTTCCAATTTATGTGTGAAATGCTACCTACATCTGGGTAAAATGTCATGAACCTAGTCTCTATATATGTAAGTGGGATGTACTGAATGCAGATATAAACTAACTATTTTGGGTTGAGGATCGGTTCCATCATGATAAGGGATCTTGAGCATCAGGTGATTTTTATTAATGCATGTTTGACTTATTGGTGAAATTCAGATATAAACACCACATAGAAGAAAGAAGGAAGCAAGTGGATTGCTAAGCTTGAAGAAAAGCTTAGGCTGTTGCACGGATTTCAGTATGAGGTTCCGTTGGATATTTCGCACTATGCTAAGCTCAAGGTACATGATAAATTCTAAGTGCCTCAGTTTGATAAGTATGATAACACCGCCTGCCCTAATATCCACATGCAGTATTACTTGATAAAGATGATATGTTAAGTTGAAAAGGTGCTGCTAACGTTTCAGACCCACGCTTCAGAGGTTCATCATGGTCAAAGCAAGTACAATGGAGATGTGGGAGCAGCTATCTGACGTCTTTCGTATCGCAATACAAATTCAATATTGACATTACTCCGTCCCACAATGATTTAGCACATGCTGAGAAGAAGAAGACTAAGTCATTCAAAGCCTTATGCTCAAAGGTAGGGAAAATTACCAAAAAAGTCATAAATCTATTGCAATTGTGCCAATTCAGTCCTAAACTTATTTTTTTGACCAATTAAGTCCTAAACCTTTTATAATTATTTCCGATCAATCCATCTGGCCAAAATTGACTGGCCGGCGCCGACGTGACAGCCGGCTGGCGTTAGCGAGCATTTTTTAAAAATTTATTATTTTTTTTCCTTTTTCCTTTTTTTTTTTCCCTCCTCCCTCTTCCTCCCTCCTCCTTCCTCCTTTCTTTGGCTCCGGCAACCGGCCAAGCTAGCCGGTCGCCAGACTGAGGCGATCCGGCGAGGGCTCACCTCACAGTTGCCCACGAGGAGGCCTCGCCAGACGCGACGGTGAGCCCCCCTCGTCGAAATCTGGCGAGGGCTCGCCTCGCCCGGCGGGACTCATTGCTCGCTCCGCCAAGCTGGGTGACGGTGTCAACCAAGCGCTCGTGGAGATCGGTTATCCAGCGGAGCCGTAGCTTGGGATCAGAGGTCAGCACGAGGCACGGGTCCCCCCCGTGCCCGGGCCCCCCGCCACCGCCACCACCGAAGTCGTTGGGGTCGATGAGCCCCTCATGGGGGTAGATCAACCTCAGGAACATCAACCCCCCAAAACCCTAAGCAAAGAAGCCAACCCACCCACTGCCGCCGGATCGGACCGCCCCGCCGGCAAAACCGCCCCCGGAAAGAGCTCTAACCGCCGGCAAGGGGGGCTCATTGAAACCCTGCCGGATTTGGTGAGGCGATCCCGTGGGGCGAGCCCCCCTCACCGGATCTGGCGAGGGCTCGCCTCACAGTTGCTCGCCAAATCCAACGAGGGGGGCTCGCTGTCGTGTCGGGTGAGGCCTCCTTGACTGGATCGCCTCAGTCCGGCGATCGGCCAGCCTGGCCGATCGTCGGAGCCAAAGGGAGGAGGAGGGAGGAGGGAGGAAGAGGGAGGAGGAAAAAAAGTTAATAAAAATTAATAAAAAAATTTTAAAAAATAAAATATTATTAAAAAATGCTCGCCGGCGTCGGCCGGCCAATTTTGGCTGGATGACTGATCAAGAACAATTGTAAAAGGTTTAGGACTTAATTGATCAAAAAAATAAGTTTAGGACTTAATTGGCACAATTGCAATAAGTTTATGACTTTTTTGGTAATTTTCCCGTCAAAGGTCAAGAGGATTGACAACACAAGTTTACCCTGGATTGATTAAGAAAGAGATGATAGATTTTGTTTTAGACGCTGTCGTTCAATTTCCATTGTCGTAGGATCGGATCGGGTAGATTCATGAGTCCCTGGACTCGTGAATATCTTATTTGCGCCCATTTAGTAATCTGGTCAACCATCTCGGGAGGCTCGTGACGAATTGGAGGGCTTGAAACTCTCCTTATTCCATATTGGGAGAACTTGAGACTAGATGATGCGGTCCAAGTGCAACGGAAAATGGCAATGATGATAAGTTGGCTCCAAAACACATATGCTGCATATGCCGGTCAATTCGATATGATGAGTTCCGCACCTTGGATGAAGAAGATGCCTCCATCGGGTAGTGTCTAGAAACTTGCAGAGTCTTCTCTTCGTTTGGAAAAAGGCAACTCTTTAGACCAATGAGCTAGAGATGTATTTGGGAACAAACTAATCCAAACACATCAATAGAGTAGGTCAAGACTACATAGATCTAACATGGTGGGAGAGGCAAGCAAACACTTTTATCATTTTCTCCACCATTGCTTGTGACTTACTCATCCCACAAACGTCATATCTTTGGAATCCATGTTCAGTACTAGCCAATGCATCGTACAAATTAATAATGTCAACTTGTTTGTTAAAAATTTAGAAATGGTTGTCGCACGACATGATTGATTTTTGCAAAAATTGACTCCAAGTGAACATATCTAATACAGACACGGGGATAATGATGACTCTGTATAATCGGAACCATGGTTTATGATCATAATCATGGTGAGGGATACCATTGTTTTTCTATAATCACTGTTAGGATGCCACCAAAACGTAACTTTTTTTTTTCCAAATTATCTCGAGATGTCTACACATTGCAATTTGATTTAACTGAATGAGTGTTCGTCATTAATTTCCCTTAATTTTTCTATTGTTTGTTTATATGTGGAAAAAGATTCAATCCTTTCATACTTTTTTGGAAAAAAAAAATTTATTTAAAAGAAAATTTTAAGTAATCGGGCTCGGGCCAACCTTGCCCGAGCCCCGCATGTGGGCCGTTATGGACCTAAAAAAGAGAACACTAAAGGCTTTCGACTACAAATGGGCCACGTTGTGTATAAGTTCGGCCCATGTCCGTCTCATAAGTAAACGTCCGAAAGGCCTTCAGACGACCGGTCCAACAAAGCCCTATATTACGTAAAAGCCACGTCGTCCAAAGTCGCTAGTCTCCGATTCTCTGCACAATAGATATGTCGTTGTCACAATAGAAGGCCTCAATCTTTTCATCTGTGAAACTGAATTATTGTACTTTAATATATTATCCGTCAAATTGTATCTTCATTTTCAATAAATTTTAAAAAATGAATTTTTTATTTACATCACCAGCAGACGTATAATATGAGACTTGCTAACGGTTAAGAAATAATTGAAAGAAAGAATAACATAAAAAAAAAATGTCTCGATTTTCACATTCATTAATTTGGGAAAGTTGACTTTTTTTGCTAAATAAAACTCTTGGTATTGAATGGACAAGTATAAATCCTGCTAAGAAGCTATATATATTTCTCGCAAAATTTTTTTATCAATCACTTATAATTTATAGAGGCAAATCTTGAGGAAGAGTTTTGGAATTGTATCCCTAAATACAAAAGTAGTCGCGCAAAACGAAAAATTGTCCGTACCGACGATGGCATTCTCGTAAAATCCGCCGACTCCACGCCCCATTATGTACGCCTTTTCTCCCCCAATCCCCTATAAATTCCGTTTCGGAGTTCGGAGAAAACCCACTTCATGCGTCCCATCATTTGAATCCCGCAGTTGGAGAGGGAGCTTAGAGAGAGAGAGAGAGAGAGAGAGATAGAGAGAGAGAGAGCCACAACGGCGGCGACGACGACGACGGCGACGGCCGACGGCGGAGGGACCACCGCAATCCGTCGCGACCTCAGTTGCGCGACCTCGATTTCTCCGACGCGCATTTGCGATTGTGCTGTTCTCCTCTCAGTCCGGCGCTCGCCGCGATTTCAGTCGGAGCGAGCGGGGGAGGAGGTTCTATGAGCCGTTTGGCGTTCAAGTCCGTGGTGTACCACGGCGATGTGCGGCTGGGGGAGCTGGACGCGGTCCCGGCGAACGGCCACAGCTTCCAGTTCCCCAACAATGAGATTCGGATCCACCGCATCTCGCCGATCAGCGAGAGGTGCCCCCCGCTGTCGATCCTCCAGACGGTGTCCTCGTTCTCGGTCCGATGCAAGCTCGAGTCGTCCTCCCCGGTCGAGCAGGCGAATTTGATCAACCTGCACGCCTCGTGCTTCTACGAATTTAAGGTCTCTGTGGGGGGCGACAAATCGCTCCGTTTTTATATGTGCTCGAGAAGCCACTCTGTTTCCTTTTAAGTCTTAATTGCTGATTAGAATGCTTTCGTGCGCCTTTCATGCTGTCGAGAGTGCTTGGTTATGATCAGGTCTTGCATTATCTCTGCTGCGTGTAGTGTTTCTGTTGGTGTTAAGAGTGTTGTGAGTGAGAGCTCTGATGAAATGAATCTGTTTCGGCAGACTGCTGTAGTGTTGCTAGGCGAAGAGGAAATACACTTGGTGGCAATGCCTAGTAAGCAGAAGAAGTTCCCATGCTTTTGGTGCTTCTCCGTTCCTTTAGGTCTCTACGAATCCTCGCTGGGATTGCTTAATTTACGGTGCCTCTCCATTGTCTTTGATCTCGATGAGACGCTCATTGTTGCAAACACAATGAAGTCTTTCGAGGACAGAATCGAGGCTCTTCGAGGCTGGATTGCTCGGGAGACTGATTCGGTGAGGATGACAGGAATGTCTGCTGAAATGAAGCGGTATTTAGATGACAGAGCGCTACTGAAGCAGTATGCAGACAATGATTGTGTCATGGATAATGGAAAGATGTACAAGGTTCAGATGGAGGAGGTCCCTCAGCTTTCAGATAGCCATGAGAAAATTGTTAGACCAGTAATTAGATTGCAGGAAAGAAATACTGTCCTCACTCGCATCAATCCTGAGGTTAGAAGATGCTTTTGCTGCTATTCTTGTTTAGTTTTTCAATTCGTTTTTCCTTTTTGTGTTATAACATAAGCTGTCTCTAATGATGATACAATGGCTTTACGGGGGATAATTACTCTTTCAATTGATATAGTCATGCACCATAGTCATGTTTTTTTTTTTTTTTTTTTGGGCAAATCTGAACCAGGACCTTTTCTCTTGCATCAAGGAGAATATATCTAGAATTGATCAAGGGGTTTGAAGCAGGAAAACGTTGACCATCAACTCATTTACCCTTAGGAAGAACTCTGGCTCATGTTATTTAATTCATTTTAAACAATGGCTCGTGCAATAATGTTTTTTTCCTTAAAATTGTTTTCATCTGACAAAAGCTGGGATTCTCGTGGATCTTTCCATTGAGCAAAGACAGACTAAGTTCAAATGGAGATGAGCAAGGCATGTTTTATATTCATGTGTAAACTACAATCTAGGTTATGGCTTTTAACAGAAGTTGCTGATCGAATGTTTTTGCACATTGAGAAAGTGATGGGTTTGATGGTGGGCTAGCTTTTCTTGTCATCAAAATCAATTCTTCTGTCCATGATTCACTATTTTGTTATTGCAGACAGGTTTTGATTGAAGAGGTTCCACTTCTTGTTCCTATTAGCAATGCCTTGTTCACGCAATTAAGAAAAATGATATCACCAGATAATGTCGAATGATGTTTTTTTAAGGTTAATTCTGAATTATACATTTCAAGAAATAGAAAGCCATGTGTGTGTTCTTTTTTGTCAGCATCTTTGTTTTCTCCTTATGCAGATCCGTGACACCAGTGTGCTGGTGAGATTACGACCTGCATGGGATGACTTGAGGAGTTACTTAACAGCTAAAGGACGTAAGAGGTTTGAAGTTTATGTGTGCACAATGGCTGAAAGAGACTATGCTTTAGAGATGTGGAGGCTTCTTGACCCCGAAGCACACTTAATTAATTCAAAACAACTCTTGAACCGTGTTGTTTGTGTCAAATCAGGCAAGTTGTCTGCTTATGTACAATATAAGATGCTTGCAGAAGATGTAATTGAGGATTTTGTGAGTTGATTACTCTCTAATGAATTAATAGTTTGATAGTTCGTCCTTTTTTCATTAGGAATTCACATGCTTTTATCCGGTTATATGTGGAGTAATCAACAGGAGAATGAACTAAGTTACTCGGTTAGGGGTTTTTTTTGTTGGGGGAGGGGGTTGGGGGAACGATTTACCACTTTGCATTTGGTGTCCGTGAGGGTACTAATGGAAGAACTGTGTGAAAAGGACTAAAGCAGGTCATTTAAGTTCCGCATTATGGTCCAAATTAATGTCTGAGGAAGATGGGTGCTCTTTCTTATGAGTTGTGTTTGTATGTATGGGTTTATGCATATGCTTAAATGTTGGCGTAAGAAGGCAAGAAAGGTGAAGATCCAACATCTTTGTTGTTGTTAACTAATATTACCCAAAATGAAATATTGATGTATCATGCCATGATTCATATAATTGAGCCGTTGCCAAATACTTAAGGAGATCAAATTGGTGAAAATGCCAGTGACTTACTTTAAAAGGTAGATACCTATTGAATTTGTCATACAACCATAGACATTCCATTTTGTTTTTACCCTACTACAAACGATATAGCTATCTCATATGAAATCATTTAATGACCAATGAGGTGTAGTTGCTTTCCTTTTTTCTTTTTTTTTTTTCCTTTTCAAAGCTTGAACACCACACTGTTTCCTAGCATGTCTCTTTTCTGCACACTTCTTAAAGATTTGAGCAGTGGCCAACTGATTCGAAATGCTTGGAGATTTATTGCCTTTCATTTTCATGCTAACATTAAAGGTTATTGACTCCTAACATTTGTGGTTGTATCTTGTAAGCCAATTTTTGCTTTATGGCTCACCCAATGAATGCATTTTCATTGGATTGCCGTCTTAAAAAAATCCCTAGCATCGATTGACTTCATAGCTAGTAGAAAGAGGTTTGATCCATTGCATCGTATAACTTGCTTGTGCTACTCGCCTCCACACCCCACGCGGGGTGACTTAGCTTTCTTTTTTTCCCCTTACATAGCCCATGTGAAGGTATGCTGAGGTTCTTTACAATAATTTAAAGTTTAATGGAATAACCTTGTCTATTTTACCCAGAGAGGTCATAACTGGAATCAGTGATTAATGCATGCCTCAGCCTTCTGTTCCTGTGTTCAAAATCTAATTAAGAACTTAGGAGAGAAAGTATTGTGCGAATAGGATTAGCATATACCAGCTTTATAGGAGCATTGTCCTCACATGTGAAAGTTTTATGTAATTATTCAGCAGCTTTTGCTGAAAATGTGGGCCAATCTATATAGTACACATGAGATGAGATAATTATATTGAATACTTGTATTCCTAATTACAGAATATGTACAACGAGAACTTTTTTATTGTCATGGATTTTGTAGCGCGTGGAAAGTATATCTAACTAATTAAAGCATGGCTTTAGATTCAATGAAGTTCATCTAACGGCGTTCGTGCCGGTCAATGGATGTGTGCATATAGTCAGACTTAATAACACCTGTTTCGGATATATATGGAGTTTAAGATGTCACCTCCCACGGTCCCACTTAACTTTAGTCCGCCTGGCTTTGCAACCTTTTTGTTAGGTCTTTCGTTTTGTTTCATGAAGTTACATAGATAAATCTTGGTTAATGTTTCAAGTGCCACATTTTGATTGCATATCACTTCTAACTACTACATTGTTAGTTCTATTACTCAGGCAAATTCTAGTGAAGTACTGTCCCTCATTTTTCCATTTCTACTCCACCTTCTTCTTTTCCCAGCAGTATCCTAATCATGCTTAATATGTTATGAATGGCAGGTTCAAGGAAATCATTGCTAAATGTGTTTCAGGATGGTAACTGCCATCCCAAGATGGCAATGGTGATTGATGACCGCTCAAAGGTCTGGGAAGACAGGGATCAACCACGAGTGCATGTAGTTCCTCCATTTACCCCATATTTTGCTCCTCAGGCTGAGGTATTACATCATTAATTCATTATTCTCTTCCGGATAGTCATTCGTTATTTTAGTAAAATATTAGTAAAGTAAAATTCCACTGAACTTCTTTTGGTGTCTAAATGTCATTACGTCAGTCAGACTGATTTGCATGAGTAATGAGAAGACAGTCGATCAATTAATGGTTGTTATTTTATATGACGTCCAGACCTTCTTTGCTACCAGGAATCTCACCAATAAAATGGGAATCAAATTGCCATTGCCTTTCTTGGCACATCTGGTCAATTTGAATGAGGTGGACAGAAATCAAAACTTGAAAGGAAAATTTCTACGTATTATGTTTTAATAACAGGAGGGAAAAAAAGTAACGTCATAAATAGACCATTAAATAGGGCTCGCATTTGGCAACATTTTCATGGAGAAAATTTGGAAGGGTAACTTGCTTATATGTTTACGCTAATATGTACTGTAAAAAGATATATTCAAATACGCAAGTGTTGCCAAATGCAGTGATATTCAAAACCATTTTGATTTGTATAATTCATTCCGATTCCTTTTATCTTATTTCAATTGCTTCATTCGTATTAACGAAAGGAGTCTGAAGTGATGACGAGGATAAAGTCCAGTGGCCTTAGTTATATAGATTGTTCAAAAATTTTCAATTTATTGGCTTTTTTGGGCATATTGTTGAGGTTTCATTTATGAAATAGGTTTCCCTATGAATAACATTGATGAAAGTATGAATACACATTTCTTTTTGGGTTTTTATCAGACTGCACATGCTGTCCCAGTCCTTTGTGTGGCGAGAAATGTAGCGTGCAACGTCAGGGGTTACTTTTTCAAGTAAGTTTCTAGATTTCGGTCAAACTGTATAAAGCCGTTCACAGAAAAAGATTAGATTTAAGTTGCATTCTGATCTTGTGTCTGATTGAGATATGATATTTCTTGTCTAGGGAGTTTGATGAAAACCTATTAAGGAAAATCTCTGAAGTATTTTATGAAGATGAGGTGGTCACTTTACCCCATGCCCCTGATGTGAGCAATTACTTGATGTCAGAGGTATTTAAAACTGACGTTTTCAGTATGGACTATTGGAGAAATCTGAAGGTCTGTTTAAAGTTCTCATCAATCGTGATCATCTGTCCTTAATGTCAGGACTCTGGATTTGTACCAAATGGCGCTGCAAACACTCCATATGCTGATGGAATGCATGGCGCAGAAATTGATAAAAGACTTAATCCTCCGGTAACTTGTGATATATGCTCTGTTCAACTTTTCTGCTTATTCATTCAGCTGATTCTGGATTTTTGCTGTACTGATTTTATTATGAATAAGGCCGACTTACCTTTATATTTTGTTTATTTTAGGGTGAGAAGCATGCTGTTGATGTGGGTGGCATCCCCGTAAAAGACATTCCTGATGTTAAATCTGAAACATCCCAGCCAACAATTACTATAATTCCAAACACCGTTGGTCCCAATGCTTCAAGATCACTCATGCCATCTCAGAGTATGATCTTCATACGTGTCCCCAGGAGTCTGTACATGATATGGGTGTACAAGCATGCGACCTGCCTTGATGATACGGATTTTTATGTTACCATATTTTATTTTATTTTATTTTATTTTTTTTGTAGAACCCGGTTTGCTTGGTAATCCTGCTAGACAAGATTTCAGCCTTCCAGATCGCGAACATGACTTGAAAAGGAGAATTCTTACTATGAAGCTTGGTCCAGACTTGAAGAGTCAGGGCTCAGGTGAGCCCCCCCTCCTAACTAGACCACCAATGCAGTTACCTACTGCCAATATCCAACCACACGGAGGATTGCCTGTGGAAGAAGACTCAAGCAAAGGACTTATAAACTGTAGAAGTTCTGGCTTTTCTCAAGAATCTGATTCACTGAAGTTCGACAAGCAGAGAGCTCATCAAAATCAGCTTGGTCACAATCTTCCAAGTGTTAGTACCTCTGGTGTGCTCTCTAACACATCTCAAGTGAAGGCAGAAGAGGTTTGTTTGTAACTTATGTCTAGAGTTTAAGATTACAAGTTGCTTCTAGTCTTGACCTTAGTTCCCATTTCACCAGGGGTGGTCTGGATCTGATCAGAAAAAAGTAAAATTGTCTTCTGGAAGTCAGCAATCTGGTATAGAACTTTTTCCAACTTCCTTTCTGGTTAATAGTAATATGCTAGTTTTTCTGTTGAGTCTCCTTTTATTATATATCAAGTTGTCTAATTTGCCATGTAACTGTATTTTGTATCTATAACGAGGTCTAGATGTTTCTTTTTTGGCCATTGGTCTGGATGTTATGTTTAAGTTAGCCTTTCCAGCACTCCTTCATGTCACTCATGATTTAGGCAGAAATGCTGTAAGGTGTGTCATGGTTTAAACATACGTTAGTGCATTTCTTAAAATTTTGTTAATTTAGACCATTATTATTGTCACTGATGGATTGGGATGAAACTTCGAAAGGCTACCAAGGGTGAGATTTCTGTTTTCTCATTTCCAAGCGGTATTATTGACTGGGTGATATCTGGTGCAGAGATTGGTTTACCTCAAAATCAGAGTGGTCCTAATGACAGAGATATTCATGCTGATGCTGGAAAAGAGAACTTGCTACAATTGTCATTGTCTATTGCAGTGCTACAAGAGATTGGACGGAGATGCAGTTCAAAGGTGAGCTTAATTTGTATCCATCTTCCTTGATATTTGATCTCAATCCTCTTTTTTTGGGATTTCAACATAGTTTCCCCTTCAGGTAGAGTTCAGGTGGATCTTGAGCACCAGTAAGGATTTGCAGTTTTCTGTTGAGGTCAGTGAATTTGTAATCCTATCTTTTTCTCGGAACAATATCCTTTACTATATGCGTTATTTATTTGCTCCCACATTTGTGTGATGCATTCTATGGATCTATCTAACCTTATTTTAGCAAAAAGAATCAGCATTTGGATGTTTATATGGTAAGCACTTGAAATATATGCTCTCTTGTGTGCTTGGACAGATTTGTATTTTCCTGTGACATTGCCCCGATTGTTTTAACGTAGTTCTAGAGCTTGACAAACTCATTGCAGTCGTCTATGTCGCTTCTTTCTCACAGGTCTTATTTACTGGTGAGAAGATAGGTGTTGGAATGGGTAAAACGAGGAAGGATGCTCAACAACAAGCTGCCCTAAATGCTCTTCACAGCTTGGCAGGTAGCTAGCTTCTTTATTGGGCCTTCAATATATGATTAGTAGATAATTCTATTGTCTTTCTTAGGGCAATAGGAGTATGGATATTGATGCCTTGGAGGATGAATTTGAAATGAGAGACTCGCTGCTATACATTACTACTTTGGTGTGTTTTTGTTGTCTATGTAGAAGGTTTCTGAGACTATGGGACTATCTTGCTAATGCTGTGTAAGTTTAAACTGACTATGTTGTAACTAGATTGTCTATAATACTTGATCAAATTGCAGAGAAGTATGTCACTTATGCCAGGGGCCATTCACAAGAAGTTGACAAAAATCTCAATAAGATCTCTCAAGGGAAAGAAAATGGTTTTCTGTGGGATGTCGTCAGTCCTGGGTCGCATGAACCACCAAGAGAAGACGAGTTTGCTAAAGAGGGCGATACTGAAGCGCGATCATCTTGATGCTTAGAACTGTTAATTGCTCTCTCCTTAAAAGGAGTTGGTGATGCTTGTAATTAGATAAGGTTACCTGGGCAGGAAACTGAGAAATTTTAACCTGAGGATCAGTGTTCGTCTTTTCCTGATTATGGAGCTAAGATCTGAAAGAAAGCAAGCTGGTTTCATGCCTCCCAATGTTGACCTGGCTATGTTTACTGCTGGTTCTGTGGTAAGTCTGTGTTCTGTCTCTAGACACTAGTCTCTACTGTTCATGATCCGTTTAATGCTGCTATCCTGTTATCCGGGCGTGCTGCGTCTGATTTCCATGGTGCTACCATGTCCTTTTACTTTTCCCCCCTGCTGAATTAGAAAAATGGCTGTGCATTTTCTCCACTTATAAAACTGTTCTGGTGGCTAGGACTGGCAATTTCAGACAGGATCTGTAATGTGAAAGGTTGCCGAACTATTGCCAGTCCTAACTATCAAAGCAGGTATGAGAACTTTGGAGAGCAGGACCTCATTCATTCTCCTGCAAATATTCCCATCTCTGTAAGGTGCATGTTGCGGTTTTGCAGAGGGGTGTACTATGGGTGAGTTGTCATGGTTCACGTTGACAACCAATTGAATGTTTTTTTTTTCTCCAATCATGAGAATCATGTTGACTAGTTTTCCGCAGATTGATTTGTGCTCATTGTTGCTCCTTTCTACTCTGCTTAGGCATGGTCCATCATGATTCTCCTTGTTGCTCCTTTCACTAAAACTCAACCATTTGTGAAGATATTCTCCTTAAATTGAGGGCCCAAACGAATTGATGGAAAATATTTTTACTAACAAAAATGTTTTATAAGTTATCAAGAATGAAAACTATTTCAAATGACTAATTTCTTTAAGCAATACGTGTAACCATTTTCAGGAAAATGTTTTTGAAATCATCGATGTTTTGCCCTCCTTCACTTTATTGGACAACATAGACCTTTTTGTTGATAAATCTGATTTGCTTCAGTTTTCTTGATCTTGTCCAGGTTGCATGATTCCTTCCAACACCAAGCATATACCCAAGGACTGGGAGCTCCCGAGTGGGGCAAAGCTATCCCCCTTGTGGCAACAGCTGCAATAATAGCATATCACAATGTGACCGGGAGAGGCGGAACTGATGCTGGGTGCAAAGCCTAATACTTGACATGTCTACTTGTCGCAGCAGCCTGGATCTTTCAGAAGCCTTGCAAAATTGGATAAGGTCGGCATACAAATGCGGATCCTTGTGGAATCTGTATCCTGCGATATCTTGATTCTCGGTTTAAGTGAGAAAAACGGCAGTAACTCAATTGTACTGGGCAAATTCTTTTTGTATTATGGTCTTAGGAAAGGTGGCTCTATATTCCTTTATTTTGTCACTTTGCTGTATATAGATGGAATACAATTTTCAAGTTCTTCAATATGCTGTCTAGATATTTCCATCTCTGTTATATCTGCTACGCGTACTTCTCGCTGGTCCAACTGATTGTGGTGTCGCATTTATCGAGAATTCATGTTCCGCTTGTTATTTTCTCTCTTGACACTACTCCTGAGACATTTTAAGCGCATGGTCGAACCGGAGTTCTTGGTCGTGGTCTTAGTAGAGATCCTACCATGATAGCAATTGACTCGCGGCAAGCAGTGAGGAGCTTTACCGCGCTTGCTGAACTGGCCTCTTATGGATTCAGGCTTTCCTTTTCAGCAAAAACGGACCCCAGACAAGTTCGATAAACTAGTTTAGCGGTGATACCACCCGTGATCTTTGTTTTTAGGGGTCAAACTTCTTCCTGCTCATCTTCTTCCAAGCTGGCCATTGCGGCAGGGGCTTGTGTATGTTTAGCCACCGTAACTAATTTGGGAGAAGGCTTTGAGTTAATTAAAGTCTCCTATCTTTATTTGTTGATGGACCACTCTAATCGAAGTATATGAACTCTCATGTCTACCTTAAAATTACGTTTGGTAGTCAAGATAAAAGTCAGGATATCTAATGATTTTTGTTCAAAATATGACAAGGTCGGATTCTATGAAGAAAGTTAGATAAAGATAAAATGAATTCCTAATATTTAAACAATGAAATGCACAATTTTGTAAGCTATATATAATTGACACGAATACCTATTTCAGAACCATTTCATTTGTGCCATGTAGTGATTTTCTCGAACTAGGAAAAAGAAATCCTAGCGACACTCATCATTCTCTCTCCCTTCTATCTCACATTGCACTGCTTGCATGCCTTAGCCTATGGTGCCACTTGATCCTGCTATCTCTGGCATGCCAATCGCTTGACTTTGCTTAGGGTCAATGATGACCCATTTATTGATATAATTTCTTACGAAATTGATCCCTTTGCCAATTTTAATAATATCAAGTGTTATTCTATTTTGACATTTTAATTTCTCAAAATTTAGCTATGGTTAGCAAAAGACTAGGGAACTTTCCAATTATGAATCAGTTATAGAACAAATGGCCTAGGACTGCAACAAGCTACCTCAGATTGCGACTGACCTTGATAGACTTGTAGTCGAGGCAAATCAAAAGTCTTTGAGCTTGAATCAATTTGATGAAGTACTTGAGAGAGAGCCCTTGATCAAGATCTAAAGCTGCGACAAACCCTAAAGTTACGTCATTACTTTTCTAGGAAATTTGATTTTGTTTCTTGGTGATGATAACAAAATAGAAAATTAAATGAATGCGAAACTGCCTAAATTTCGAAGTATGTACTACGATCAAAGTGTAGGGAGAGGTTTTCCATAATTTCCTAAAGGTGAAATTTGTTAACTGTTAAGTTACTTTCAATACCAACCAAAAAAAAGTTGCTTCAAATATGGAAAGGGGAGATAAGTGAATCCCACCACCTTTTCAAATAATTGGATGGAGACAATTTAATTTCAAGTATGAATTTCAATTTACATACCCTACGATAAAGCAGAACAAAAGTTTAAAAGTGAGAATTAGAGTAAGAATAAATAAGGACCAACAAAAAAAAAATTAGCAATCAATTTTTCTTTTGCAAAAGCCAAATATTTCCCTTGACAATTTATCTGGCACAGGATATATACCTCCATAACTAATACCGTATAAAAGGGAAAAAGAAGAAGATATTTTTCACGACGCAAAATACAAAATTGAGGGCGGGGTTTATCGTTTTCAGCTCGAGCCATCGAACACAAACCCCGGTTCCGATCCTCGGTAAGGTTTAAGCATCGCCGGCGGCGGCGGCGGCGGCGGCGACTGCAAGTATGGGCGGCGCCACCAGGTTCCTGATGCTCCTCGCCACTCCGATCCCTCCGCGCTGTCCTTCCCTCCTCCGCCTCGCTCGCCTCCACCACCACCGCCGCCATCTCCGCCACCTGTCCCCTCTCGCCTCGCTCTCTCTCCACCGCCGCATCCTCAACGCCTCTACCGACCAGTCCCTTCCACTGCGAATCACTTCCTCCTCGCGACATCTTCATGCTCCGACGAACGCCGTCAGAGACGATCATTTCTCCGGCTCCGCTCATCCCTGGCCGGAGTGGCTCCGTTTCGTCAGGAGCTTGTCCGCCGGTGGCTATTTCGGTGAGGAGGGATTCGCTGCAGCGGCGGCGCGGGGGATCGGTGGCGAGGCCGAGTTCTTGGCGGGCGCGGATTTGCAGGAGGAGTTTGTCCGTGCGGCTGAGGCTGGCTTGGCCTTCGCGCGCGATCGGCCTCATCTTTTGAGGTGTCGTCTGTATTAAGATTATCAATATTCTTGATAGTTACGTTTTGTCTAGCGATGCGTTGTATTCATGCCTGACGTTGGTCGTATAGGGCACTCTCGAAGAGAGATATAGACGTGTTGGTCGAAAATGGTGCTCCTTTCTTGTTCAAGAACGCTGACGATTCCATCAGGAAAATGAGGGCGTTCGTGAGTGGCGACGAAGTTGGTGTAAGAACTCATTTTCACCAGTTCTTTTGCTTGAAATTTTGTTGTGCTGATAGTTTAATTGCTCTTTCATTGTTAAATATGCGGACAACATCGAAATTTATGATACCGATTTCTGCTTGCATGCTTGGTAATTATGTTGTTGCGGCTAACGTTGGCATCTGATTTTCGGCATGCTTTTTTCTTGTTTTTCGTTGCACAGACTGTCGATGGCAGTAAGGCGCAGACAATTGATTTGATGAGGTTTATATTGAGCTATGCCGGCAGTCCCCTCACACCAGAAAAAAGTTACCTCAGTAACCAAATTTTAATTGCATCTGTTCGGAATCTGCTCCAAGAGATGGCAAATTTAAGTCAGACTTCTCCATCAAACTTTGCCGGTTCTCTTGAGAGCCAGTTCTCTGGTGGATATGGACAAGTTCCAAGGCCTCGTGGGCCTAACATTGAGATGAAAAGAGGTGACTGGATCTGCCCCAGGCAAGTGCTTACTTCTCTTTGTCACTGATGAATTCTATTCTTGTCTTTCACCAGTCCATATATTCTTGTTATGATATGACATGCGAATTGAATCTCTCTCTTTGACATTTATGAGCAGGTGTAATTTTATGAATTTTGCGCGAAATATGAAGTGCCTTGAATGTGAAGAGGCACGACCAAAGGGGCATTTGACGGGCAGAGAGTGGGAGTGTCCTCAGTGAGTATTTGCCTATTGTTTTTAATGAAAGGTTTTGTGGATAGATATCATTAGTATGAGTCCAAAGTACTGAAAGTAGTGTTTTGTTTTTTCAAATGGTGGTAGATGTGACTTCTTCAATCATGGGGGGAATCAAGTATGCTTGAGATGTGAATGCAAGCATCCCGGACAGATGTCATCCACAGTCCCCTCTGGATTTGGTTCAGGTCATGGTACTGTCGATGATGCTAATAACGTCAACATTGAGAAGAGGTTAGCTGCCAACGAAGAGAAGGCACAAAGATGGTTCAAAAAAGTTTCACAGCTAGATAGCACTTCAGCTGTGAACAGTGCTAAGACAGATGAAGATTTCCCTGAGATTATGCCACTGAGAAAAGAAGTGAATAGATTTGTTGTGAGCATGAAGAAGACGCCTCTGGATAGGAGGCTGGCCAACGCTCAAAACAGAATTAACTTGACTGCTGAGGTAACTCCAAATGTTGATGGTAACCAAATTTCAGATGCAAACAAGAGACTTGATTCACCTTTTTCCAACTCACCATCTCCACAGCAAGGACAGCCTGGAGGAAACAATTCTGGTTATGTTGCTTTTAGGCCTTTACCTGATGATGTGTTTGCCAAGAAACCTGGAATTTCTGAAACTGAGGCAGACAACACGGTGACAGGTGGGGCCGCTTCTCTTGCTTCAAATGCTGGAGATTCGGGTTCTTCTGCTTCTGAAGTCAACATCACAGGTAAATCAGGAGCTGGTATACCGCTGTATCATGGGCCAGTTATCAAGACTGAGAGCCAGGATAAAGAAAGAGGAGGAGAAGAAAAATCTGAGAGATGGTTTAGGCGAATTGCAGAATTACATGATGCCCGAGATTTGCCATCTGCAGTTTCTGACCAAGACTTATCGGAGACGATGCCCGTGCATGAGGGAGAGAACCGATTTGCAGCTGGAAGGATGAAAGATCGTCCTTTGACTTC
Source organism: Eucalyptus microcorys (assembly GCA_014182515.1). Taxonomy (NCBI): domain Eukaryota; kingdom Viridiplantae; phylum Streptophyta; class Magnoliopsida; order Myrtales; family Myrtaceae; genus Eucalyptus; species Eucalyptus microcorys. Next base: position 27,717,213 of record CM024572.1, read on the forward strand.
TCAGACATATAAAAGACGTGCCTCAATGGAGCGAGCGAGCAATACCAACTTTGTTCCCTTTGTCCCATTCCCACCTGGGTATTTTGCTAAAAAGGAAAACCAGCAGCCTGATGGGGAAAATGCTACTGCTAAAGCCTCTTTGGAAATGACATCAACTCTTGCATCTCCCCAGAAGTCTCCACTGGAGGCAAATGATTCAAGTTCGATGCCTCCTAATTGCAATGTTCAACCAAGGGAAAACCGGCGAATTGATAGTGGGAACTGGAATACGAAACCTCCTGTAGAGAACTTAACTCAAAATAGTTCAACCATGACAAAAGGGACACATAATGTTGGGATGCTGCAGGACTTGAGTAATCCTCAGACAAGTAGCGTGAGTAGTGGAGGTGCTGGATCATTTCAAGATGGTAAAAATACAAAAGAGACAACAAATCAGGTGAGCAATTCACACCAACCATCAGAAAGTTTCAATGTGAGAGAGCAGTGGAAAGGTAGGAGCTTGGAGGGTTCAGCAGTGAAAGAACCTGATCCTCTGGACATGTCAGAGGAGGCAAAGGCAGAAAGGTGGTTCCGACGTGTTGCCCAGATTAAGGATATTTCAGAGCTGAGCCAAATACCAGATGAGGATTTCCCATCAATAATGCCAATGCGGAAAGGAGTGAACAGGTTTGTGGTGAGCAAGAGGAAGACACCATTAGAGAGGAGGCTGACTTCTTCTCAGTATAGAAGGAACCTCCCTGTTGTGACCTCTGATCCTGTGAAAAATGAAGAATAAGTGACATCGAGATTGTATAATTGTTGTAATGCTTCATTAAATCATTACTTGACAAATTTTTTTAGCTAATAGTTTTTGGGAAAGTAATTCTTTAGATCAACAAAGTGAGCAAAAAAACAACCAGAGGCCTCAGGTCTTCTTTGTACCTCTTGAACCTTTGCCTGAAGGCACGAAGACCAGTGATGAAAGCAAGCTGCACGTGGAGAAAATAGAAAGATTGAGGTCTTGGCAACTTCATCTGGCAGGAGGAACTTTTTTGGGAAGATGGAGGGAACATGTTGATGCAGAGGTGGTGTCATTGAGGTTGCAACTCCTATGTGCCTTCGCCATGGACCTGTGAGCTGAAGCTTTGCATTGTCGTGAAGAAACCTGTCGAAGGTGATCTCGAGCAGTGCACTCTTTCTTTGTAGTCACATGGTGCTTAACCGTGATTTGGTGTTATGTTCCTCCTATGGTTTTAGGTTTGATACGACGATAGGATGAGGATAGGACATCGTTAACAATAGGATGTACTTTTTTTTTTTTTAATAGGTGAAAGTACCTTTTTTTTTAATAGATAATAGGAAGCATTTTGATGGTTCTCTACTTAATATTTTGTATTTCAGAGATTTTATTTCACCTGATCCTCTTGGATGATGATTATAATCAAATGGAGATTATAGCCTGCCCAATAGTGTGGTTGGGAGAGAGTGACCCTTTTAATTAGATAAGAGTAAATGCTAAGCATGTTTAGGCAAATGAACAGAAATGCCATTTTTTCCTTCAACCCCCATTTGGATAAAACTTCCTCGAATCACTCTTCTAATTGGTGAATTACAATCATGGACATCAGCCACATTTACTCTAGTTATTTTTGCATGTGGGTGACGTCCACAATCAGTAACCCACCAAAATTTGTATACGTAGTTACAAAATTGGTGTATGGTGTACTTAATGATGTGGCACACTGCAAGTTAATATTTATCAGGTTGACTGTGTTCCACCAACCTAAGTCCTCTACATTGCTTAATAAAGTAAATTTGTGAATTGACTAAACATAGACCTGAGGCACAACTTTAAATCTGTTCTATGGGAAAAATTGCAAATTCGTTTTATTAATGGAGTACATTCTGTGTACGAGAGATTCATCTTTCAATTTATATCTTAAGAAGAAGATTTTTAAGAGGAAGATCATAGCCGGATACTTTATTTGTTAGAAATCACGTGTTATTGTTGTTGCACTTGTTTGATATGCTGCTATCTTTCACTTTTGAATGTGGCTTGCTGGAAATCTTCATCCGTTAAGGCTGGTGCATATATGTGAAGCCACGTTGACAAACCAAGCGGTTGAATTTGATAAGAGAGTCTGGTGGTAGCTCAATAGTATGCTTCTGCAGCGTCAGTGAAATATAGCCAGTAATTCAGAATTCTCTCTCTGTCTTTTTTTCTTCTTCTTTTTTTTTTTCTGGGGGGGGCGGGTTTGCGGCTCAGTGGTGTGCTGTGCTTCTGGGGAGGGAGAGCTGTGCATGACTTTGAGAGTGCTAATACAGGTGACATAAAATCTACGAAACGTAACTACTAATTACTTCCAACCAACAATAGTTGTAAGCAATTGCATTTTCTTAAAACACATAATGCTTCTTTCCCTTAGGTTTTAGTATCTGGCAGTTTAAAATGTTCTCTTGTTTTATTTCATTACATTTAGTTCTTAGTGGATTTGTTTATGCCAATGGCAACAGCTGTCAACGGCACCCCCTGACTAAATCTAGCAGTGAACTGATTAATACTGCATTGTACATGAGCTGATATGAAGCCTATTGTTCTTGAACCAGTGAACTGAATAATTTAGGCTCATATGGTTCTGGCCTAATTACTTCAATTAATTAATTGACTCTATAAGCCTTGTGATGTAGTCGTCCTCACTGGTTGAAGGTCAGCTTAACCAAACTTTTTTTTTTTTTTCTAAAGTCAAGTTTTTTCCAAGTTGAATACATTGTGAAGGTCAAGAGATGCATTTTACATAAGCTGTGCTGGAGAGAGGCAGCTTAACGTTTAGCAAGCTTCTTCAATTAACTGAGGGATGAACTCTAGCTGGCTGCTGAAAGTACTTGCCTTGCTGACCGACGAAGAGGCTTTGGTCGACAGCCTTTAGTAACCTAAGGTTATGTATGACTGCTCAGAGTGTCAGGCATAGGAGGACCAGCTACTTGTTTTGTCCAAAAGTGTGGAGATCTTTACACTTTAATGATTTTTAAATTCCCGATTAACACATGGAAAATTTATGCCCAATCCTCCTTCTCTGCCTCTTGTGCCTTTAATATGTAATTATAATAGGAGTTTCCTGATTTTCTTTTCATTAAGAGATTGAGGAGTAGATAAAACGCCAAGCACAGAGAAAAGTTTGGCGAAACAACCCAACATATACGGCTCTAAGAGGACTGTTATGTGAACACAAGGGTATTCGAAACACCTCATTTTGCCATTGGACTTTGTCGATCTTGTTGAAAAAAAGTGAGTTATGCTTTCTTTTTTCAAGTCCCATGCTTCTTGATTCAACTTGAGGTCCAAGCACTTGTGTTTTTTGGCTTCGTTGCATTCTGCGGAATTTCCGGGTGGCCTTGAGGGAGGCTCAGATCCTCCAGCTTTCCAACACGATGAGAAGGAAAGATTGGCTCACTCATCTACTGCAGAAGAAACAAGTGAAACAACTTTGGTTAACGCGGTGTTACTTGAAATAATGCATCAGTAGCAATGTTCTAGAGGATGATTAGATGCATCATAAACAAGTTATTACTAGCAAAATTAGCTAGATTGATTAGAGTGCGTTTAATAGCGTTTCTATTATGGAGGAATAATTTATTTATTTTTCAGAAACACTTTTCTTTGTCTCTGTTCCTGAGAATAATTTCTGAATATTTGAACGCGTTTGGTAACTATACAAAATTTTTATAATTTAAAATTTCGTTTAATTTATTAATAATTTTATTACATTTTTCTTTTTTTTTTTTTTTTTCTTTTCTTTTCTTCTCCTTCCTCTAGCTAGTCGACGGTGAGGTCACCCTGAGCCTCGCCGTGATTGGGCGAGACAACCTTGCCCGACCACCAGCGAGGTCGAGCTTTGCCGTGGCTAGGCTAGTCTCAGCCTCACCCGACCACGGCAAGGCTCAAGGGGGCCTTGTCTGGCCGATCGCCAACCGGCAACCGACTAGGGGAAGAAGGGAGGAAGAGAAAGAAAAAAAAAAAAAAAGGAAAAAAAAGGATTGATTTTTTATTCTTGTTTCTTAAGTTGTTCCCGAGAACAAGAAACAACTTCTTTTTGTTTTTTGTTTTTGTTCCAAATCCAAATCTATTCTCGAGAACTAAAAACTTACCAAACATATTTATATTATATTTCTACTCCCGGGAACAAACGAACAGAAGCACCTGTTCTCGATAGCATTACCAAACACAGCCTTAGATGTTAATCAGTATTACTTTATCTCATCTTTCTTGGTGAAGCCACATCTTTAAAATATTTTTTCCTATGGAACTTCTTTTGAAATCATAGCCAATATTTTCTGTTGATTTTTCAATTCAATTTTATCATTTCATAATCTTCTTTTATCTGATAAAATTTGTGCTGACTAAAGTACACTTTATTGTGAGAAACTTTTCAAGACTTAGTATAGTGTTTGATTCAATATAATCCTGAAGCTCCTTCGAAAGCTCATTCAAAAACTTAATAAAGTGTTTGATTCAAAAATTATTCTCACCAATTATAAGGTGAAAGGAATCATCTTCAACTATAAATGGGTACGAATAATCGCTGTAATTCATTTAAACATATACGAATGATTTAAAATTTAAAGCAACAGGCCCTTACTTTTGTTTTACGTGTCTGTTAATCCGTACTTTATATATGGTAATAATTTTGATCGTAACATTCCTCATTAATTATGCATCTAGTCGTATCTATTTTTAAAATGTGAGAAATTGTGTACCATATTAGGAATATACTTTTCACTCCATAAATATGATGTAATTATGATTTTTATATTTGCTAAATTTTATTTATATTTATTTGCTAATATTAATGTATTTTTAAAAACGACTTGTAATAAAGTCATTTATTTATCAAGTAGAGGGTGTTATAACTTTTGTTATGATCGTCTAACATCATATATTGGTGAAATATGTGCAATAATGTGGAATTTAATCCTTGGCCTATATATAGATATTTCATAATAGAATCTTTATATAAATAAACATTTATTTTGAAATATTTATTACCAAAACATTCAACCTATATATGCATATAATATCAAAATAGAATCTATACGTACACAATCAGTATATGCATAATAATTGCTTATGCAGAACTAGAGATACTCTAAAATATGCGCAATATAAATTGACATTTAATTTCTACTTTTAGTTTTTCCTTTCTTTCTATAATTTAGATCCAAGAAAGAGTGGTTAACATTTAGTTTTTCTACTTCAAATTTTCGTTTTCTTTTTTATATTATAAATGCAGGAAAGCCTTATTTTATTTTATTTTTAAAATCAGCTTTACTTTTACATAGATACTACTTCAAAATAAAACAAATACATATACACATATACAATTATTTTATAACGTTTATTACCAAAATATTTGCGATCAGGGATGACTTTTGTTATCTAATTTTATGCAAAACAAAGGAAAATTTATGTGGTAGGATTAACTATATCCCAGAGGCACCCGACTTCAAAAAAAAAATCGCCCTTACCTTGTAGGGCGTAGATTATAAAGTATTGGCTGAAGATGCAATGGCGTGATTTCTCAGACCATTAACATTATAAATCCATCTTCAAAAAAAAAAAAAAAGGCAAGAGCGCCACGTTAACTGCGGGAAAGAATTCGAGGAAGAAAACGATTGAAAACCCCACAAAAACCCCACAACGTACGCCATGTGCATAAGGAAAAAGCTTATCGAGGTTATCTCATAGTAAGGCTTCTAGTTCCCAGGTACACCTCGTAACGAGTACAACGTTGTACTCTTTTTCCCTAATTATGTCAAAATAACGATGCCTTCTTGTTTTTTAGCCAAAAAAAATGATGCCTTCTTGCTCACAGAATCCACATTGATCCTCTAAATCTTGAAACCCTACAAGGCTTCTTCAATGCAAACCGAACCCTGCGGCCTATCCGAGCCTGTATCACAGATTACAAAGATCCTTTAAATGACGCATGTGCAAAGCTCGTTATGAGCGTTCGCACAGTGCATTTACTGCAGAGAAAAACGTAGCGAAAGTTTAGAGAAAGGTGTCGCGTTGACGGGTACTCCAATGACACTCATTAAGCATATTAATGAGAGGAAGTTTTCGTTTAAGAAGTGTCTAACTAAATATCATATAAGGAAGGTTCCGTGCATAGAAAACCGTACATTTTCCTTACGTGAGGATTTGAAAGACATCTTCTAGCAAATTCCCTTTCGTATTGGAGAATTTTGCAGGATTGGTTATAGCATCTAGGATCGATTATTCTACGGAAGACGAGCTTTCGGCTGGTGACACATAAGGGCAGAGATGATTGTTGGTTAAACCGTAACCGTATGATGGAAGGACGGGTTAGCATCCAAAATTTCGACATAACTCCAAAAATGATGGGGATCATTACTTCCATATACACATATAGTAATACAACAAGCATTTCAGCTAGTTCTCTTGTCTGCGGCACTACAATAAAACTATTGCTAGAGAATATAGCACACTCTCGATTATGCCGCAACACAGTTGTACAAATACATGCACGCTACTCCACCTATAGTACAAAAATCCAAAGCGCACTCAAAGGACAGGTAACGATAGCATGCGTCGTGAAGTTGCCTCATCCATCTGCATAAAGAACAGCAACACACTTCCGGTATATTCTTCGATGCCAACTGCCCGCTATAGCAACCCCAAAGTTGCTAGAAACTTCTGCAATGTCCTACGGCCCCATCGTATATCATTCCTCAATACATTATTTAAATTCTCAGGGTCGGTCTTCCCTTCTTTGCTGTCTATGTGGATAATCTGTTTGTGTTTATTATCAAGCTGTCCTTCCGCCAAAGTCAGTGCCGTTTCTTCTTGGGATGGACTGCATCCAGGCTCTTGCTTTAAATGCAAATGAAGTCCTCATTAGAGAATCTTCCGAAAAGAGAAGCACAGAGGTATTAATGCACGCACCACTGAAGAAAGCACAACTCACATACCCAAGTGTGCTTGTGCGCACCCATGCACACACGTGTGAGAGAGTTGAGAGAGAGAGAGAGAGAGTCACACACATCAAAATCATAGATGAGCAATGTCATCTGTGTCATGGACATCAAATTTATAGATGAACAATATCGTCCATGTTGTGTGATAACAACAACCCAAGTTTTCCGTTAGGGCCTTGCCTTGAAATGGCAGATGATCTGAACGTACAGATGCATTTTTATACTGGATATGTCAGTTCATCATCCGTGCAAATGTTTCAAGAATTCAACACTAGTGCTTGTGAAAATTACATAAGTTGGGACAGTTGGTTCGTAAAGCAAAATAAGCTTTCTATGCGGAGCAGTGGTACAACATAACTGTTAACAGTTCCACTAGGATAGAAGCCATTGAAATATATTTTAAAATTTGACCAATACAGAGACCATGTATTCCGAAAATTCAGCTTTGCTCCCGATTATTAAGCCGGGAACAGTGGTTCTTATCATTTATGAAGCATTTTCTCTTCCAATTAGTGGAGATGATTGCTAGATTCAGCTGCCCCTGCTTTCAATCATGTGGAAGAAAACATCCTTATGGAACTTATTTTTCATGAGAATACAAGCAAACCACAGAACACTTCCGATGCCTAGTAAAATCTTCAAACCCTAGCTGGTTGCGGTCAATTGACAGGAGATGGGGTAACTTTTCTGCCCAACGCAAACTGATAAAGTGGGAAGCAATAAAGCAGAGAATGCTCACACACTCGTCAAGCAGTTACCTCTGGTAATTTTGAACTTATAGCTTCATCAGGTTCACCAGAGGCATCACCTGCATTGCTTCGCCCTTCTTCACATCGATTTGACTCTTCTGTTAGCACCATTGATAAGGAAGTCAAGCCAGGAACCAGTACAGGAACTTCATCATCTGTAACTAGGTCACTATGGAAATTCATGTTTGTCGAGTTATCGACTGTGGCTCTGCCATTGTTTCCGAGAACTTCATGTGACATGGTCAGGTCCTCACCGGGGTAACCACTTTTCTTTTCGCAGTGCACATTGTTAGTTGCATCATTTGAAGACTGCTCCTGCTTTTGGAGGATATTATCTGCATAAAGAGCCATGGGCATCTCTTCTACCGGAGCAGCAGTGTCAGAAAAAATTAAGTCATCATGTGCTTCCACCAGTGGATTCTCTTCGGGAGCATCATTTATACCAGCAAAAGCTGATCCATTGCTGGCTTCTAGCATCACTTTTTCTCAATGGTTTTGAGTTCTCTACTATTATCAAGCTTTCTGAACCATGAGTAGGCTCCTCAACCTGAGAGAGGCCGTCTGCCAGTTCTTCCTCCATAATCTTTTGTAAATCAGCATTTTCCCAATCTTCATAGATACTGATTGTTTTATCAGTATCCCAGATTTGTAAAATCCGATCAGGATCTGGTTGCCACTGTATCTCGCCGTCTCTTTGTCTTAATATGAACTTGAATTGAATATCTCTCCCAATGGGTATGTCCTATCCAAACACATTGTGGATATGAATAAAGCCCTGACAATCTACTATTGTTAGTTGAAAGAAAGAAAAGTCAAGTTTGTCTAAAATAGAAACTTACCAGCTCTACTGACCATATGTGTCCATCTGACCAGTCCAATGGTACTGCACTTGATGGGTCCCATGATCCCAAGGCCGGATCATCCCCTATTACAAGAAATTGTTCTCCAAATTGACACTCTCTCTGCACCTGAAATCTGACGTGCACTTTCCTCGAAGAATCTAAAAAATGGAGACAGAATTAACGAAATCTGGAATTTATAATATATCTGATTAGTAATGCGAAAACCTACATGTCTCTGTAGTCTCATCTTCTGCTGTCTCTAGTTCTGCTTGCAGTAGTGGATGCTGCAAATATCAAACATAAGTTCCAGCCGTGAGACATTACCATTTCAACAACATAAGAACCGTAGCAACACTGTTTTCTCCTAAGACCTAATATGGCTGTCTTACACATCCCATCTTGTACTGTTCCTTCAATATTCTACAGAATGTCAAGAACACCAGCTTGAGTAATCAACGTAGTTATTATGGAAGAGAGCCTCTCGGGTCCGCTGGAGAAACATTTCGTGCTCTTTCCATCGACTGCTTTACTAGAGAGTAAGTTGGAAATCCTAAAAGCGAAAGTAAGATATCTGCTGAGTTTATCCGACTTGCGCTACCAAACCTCTAGGAGCCACTAAATTTACTAGCTTTTGCATTTCAATACGAAAGATATGCACCGATATATGCCGACATGCGCATATAGGAAGTTTTTACCCGATTAAAAAGGTTATCGTTTAGTATATTGTAACAATTCCCAGAAGAGCAACATACGTAATGAAATGAACAGGGTCAAAGCAGAATCCCGTCGAGCTCTGCTTCCATGTCGCTCTTATATTGACTTTTCCTTTCTTTGTTTTGTCATATCTAAGGTGGAATGATCGGTTCCGGAGAAGTGATCCAAGTTTTAAATAGGACGCCTCCATAAACGACAAATGCACAAGCGACACCATTTCGCTATAATTTAATCATTTATCTTGTCATATATTGACTTTAACTCAACCATGTTTGCCACTAAAATCTAAGCGGACTTGTAAAAAGTGCCTTGCCTGCTTTGAATGCAAAGAAAAGGAAAAACGAGAAACATATAAGCAACAACTTTCCACGTCTCATTACCTGTAAGCAAGCTAATTTTTCACCACAAAATGCCATAAATCATTTTCAAAATCAAACAGAATAGTAAATGATCTAAATAGATAGATAGAGAGAGAGAGAGAGAGAGAGAGAGAGAGAGACCCCGATGTTGGACGAGAGAGAAGGAATCCGACCGACGAGCCTGTGCTGAGCTGCGGCCAGACGGAGGAATCCGAAGTCGGCGAGCTTCTGGACTCGCGCGAAACGAACGTCTGCTCTGGCAACGACGTTCTCGCCGACCGGCGACAAGCACGCGCCGGCTCCGTCTCCGAATTTGTGGAGCAGAATCTTCGAGCTGCGACCAGCGAGAGCGTCCATCACTCTTCTCGCTCCGCTCGGCTCGGCTCGGCTCGGCTCGGCTCGCTCGCAAGGTTACTGCGCGAGCTCAGGGAGGAAGGGGGAAGCGAGAGAGAAGGAGAGGCGGAGGAAGAACAGGCGGAGCCGAGCTTCGTCGGTACGTGGCGCTCGGGCTTGTGGAGGGAGTAAATCGTAATCCGATTCTGGTGGTCGCAGTCGGCAGAGAAGCAGGGGAGGTTTATTTATATAGCGGTGGGGCCCCTCTTGAGAGACGATTGGAGACCGCAAGCAACGGATCCGATTCCACGTGGCGTGTCGAACGCATCAACGACGTCCGAATCTCTAACAGACTCCGGAGCTTCTCAATCGAGAGAGAAGTGGGGGGGAGAGATTATAGAATGCGGAGGGGGTGGGGTTTCGATCGTTAACCGCCTCGAATCTGCGCCCTCCATTTAAAAGCGGGACTTTGGGAAGCACGCGCGCAGTGGCGCCACGTGTCTCCTGTCCCCATCCAGGATCTAAAGGCGCTGAAATTTTGGGGGGAGCCGCCCAGGACCGACGAGCCACGTGGAACGGTCACGAGGACGATGATGTTGACTTCACTCATTGTTCTCCCTTTTCTTTTTTTTTTTTTTTTTTTTTTTCATTTTGGACCTAAAAATCGATTAGACTCTTTCACTTATGGAGAGTCAATAAGATTATGACACTTTTAAAATCCGTTTTCGAAAAAATATTTTTTAGCATTTGATTTGTTTAAAGAATGGGAAAATGTTTTCCTCTTTAAGGAATCGGAAAACATTTTTCCAAGATATAATGAGGACCTGAAAATTTATACCTATACACGAAAATCCTAGTGTTGTTTCCAAAGGCCTCCCAAGACCTCAATCCTCAGGCTTAGGCCACTAATGCCCAGTCCATCGAGACTTGGCTCGAATCTTTGGTGCCTATATATTATTTTTTTACTTTTTATATTTTCTTTTCTTTTTTTCTTTTTTACATTTCCATTCTTTTCCTTAAGGCCTAGAGTGTCACTAGCCTGCGACGTGCTCAAAGCTTGCCAATCGACAAGGCTCAAGCTTACTTATCAAAAAAGAAGGAGCAAGAAGTATAGAATAAGAAAGTGAGGGCCTCAAGCCTTGTTGGCCCGTGGCAAGTTAGATGCTTGCCAGTCTAGCGAGACTTGAGCTCACCCGGCAACCGGATAAGCAAGAAGTAAAAATAAAATAATATGTAAAATTAAAAAATTATCTTAAAATAAAATATTTAAATTTTAAAATTTTTTTAATATTTTTCCCATCAAATTTTCTTTACCAAAAAATTACTTTCGAGATCTTTTTTAGGTTTCAACCAAATACCAAAAAACCTCAAAAATATTTTCTAAAAAGTATACGGTTTTCGTGAAACAAACGAACCCTTAATGTCCTTTTCTCATGCTTAACAAAAGCAAAGCTCACGTCGCGGAACTAGTGAAAAAATCACTCCACTTACTAAAAATAAGCTATCAAATAAGGAGTGGTTTCTTTATCGTTCATAAACATTTTTTTCGACCTTATTTAGTAATATAATTTCAATCTTATTAGGCTTAGATATGACTTTTGCAACAACTTTTCCCGACCTAGAAACATGCTGACCGTGAGTCATGAGCAAATGATGCTAAATTCCAATGCGCGATATTCACTATACTTCATTCTACTTTGAGGGAGAGATCTTTAAGGAGATGGGAACCCATTTGATGCTAAAAAAGATTATTTACAAGAAGGTTGGCTAGAGATTTCTTATAAAAACACTAGTCCTGCTCAGTCAATAATGAGAATATTTCAATTTTTTTTTTAATTCCATGTATTATTCTTCTCATGCACATAAAGGAGGTGAAATCTTATCAAGATACGGAATGTATTGTCAAATATTCAATATGATTTTACAAGATCTAGTTTCGTTCAAGTAATGGGTTCTAGCCAATTGAAGGATCTTCTAATTGATCCAGAGGTCATTTCGATTCCATTAATAATAAGGATTTGAAATATCACACATCCATCATGTTGGTAAATAAAATATTTGCCCATAAGATGACTATTAAATTGTTGGACGGTGGGAAACAACACTCTAAATCATTTTTTATGTTACTTTGAAGGATTTATATATCGTTATTTTGGGAAATGACGAAACCTATACTGTTGGGGATTAATTAGAACGGAATTGAATTACATAAGTTAATGTGAAGAAGTGCAGATGTTGACACTCTTTTGCAAAAGAAAGGCCACCGCGAGGCCCGACAGAGTTTCATCTAATCATTACACATTAAGCCCAATAGAATTCAAAAGATAAGCTAAGAAAAGGCGGAACCAACGATCTAATGCCCTAAAAAACCTTCAATTTTAGGTTAAGTATCAATTCTAACCCTAAATTTCTGTTATACCATAAAAACCTTCAACTTTAGGCCAAATTCCAATTCCACCCTAAACATTTTTAAAAAAAAACCTCAACTTTTTTTTTTTTGTCTTAAAAAAACTACCAATTTTTACTTAAGTTCCAAATCTACCCTTGTTAATCCTCCATACAAAGTTTCTCTTGACAGCCAAGAGATTAAGAACTTTCGAACGAGTTGTTCAAGCATTTTGCGCCAAGTGTCTCGAGCATGAGCTCTCTGATTGCAAAAGATGAAAAACTCCTAAGCACGAGAGGCTGGAGACTAAGCGCAAAATGGAAGGGAGACTCTCTCAAGAGAAAGAGCAATTGAAGAAAGTCAACCCTAATTGCTCTATTTTTTACTCAAATTTCTAATCTAATAAGATATCATTTGGGCTGGCATGGAAATTCATCTTCAAAAGACATTTTCTTAAATATGAAATTTGGGAAAAAATTTATAGCAATGACATGAAAATGCCACGTCATTAAGAACGATTATGGACAAAGGGTTAATGAGGGCAAATATGGGACTCAAGTAAGAGTTGATATTTTTTATGAGACAAAAAAAATATATGTTAGAATTATGATTGAACTTAAAGTTGGTAGTCTTTTATAAGACAAAAAAAATATTTATAGTAAAATTGGAATTGGACCAAAATTTGAGAGTTTTTTAAGAGACCAAAAAAGCTTATGGTAATATTAGCAATTGAAATAAAATTGGGTTTTTTTAAGAATATTAGGTCGAGAAACAACAAGTTAAACTTTTGATTAAAGTTGATTTCACATTCTTTACTTGTGCTTGTATAGGTAATATGGTTTAACTGTAGGAGATTTTCTTTCTTTCTTTTCTCTTTCTTTTTCAACAAGAAATCCCACTATGATTGTTTTAATTCTTCCTGATCGATACCCTCATGGGCTAAATCCAATCAGTTTTCTAGCCAAATTGCTATCCCAGAAGACATGCGACTTTCACAAGGCATCAAATCGGGGAGTCATGTCGAATCTAAAAAAAAAAAAAAAAAAAAATCTTAAAATAAAGAGAAGAAAAAACGAAAAAAAGTTGAGAAAAAGAGAAGGTCATCGACCCTCCCTCAGCTACCTAGCCTTCTAGCTGTGGAAACCAAAGAGTCATTGAGTCCATCTTATTTTCCCTTACGTGGAACTAGAGATACAGTAGCTCAAATAATCACACCTAAACATGTGGAGCTTCAGTTGCGGAAAAAAGGGCCTTGTTTTCTTTCGATCAAGGATAGGAATCCGTCGTTCACAAGTGTCATTAATGCTCAATGTGTGATTTTAGCCAACAAATATATTTAATACCAGAAAGGGATAATCATAGAACAAGTTAGGAAACTTGTAACATAAGTTAGGAAACTTGTAACATTCATGCACTTGAGTCCTTAACATTTTGTGTCATTCATTTAACTCCTACAACTTGTCGTTTTGGATACACTCCCGTCTTTCCATTAACTCGATCGGTTTTGAATAGATTGAAAACTTACGTGGCACGTTCTTATTAACGGTTCCTTATGGGGAAGGGGAGGGGAGGTTCAGCAAGGGCCCGCGGCCCTCACGGCAAGGACCATGGGCCTTGTGGGATTGGCCCACCCAATTGCAACCGTTCCCCTCTTGTTAATTTTAATTTATTTTACTTTTCAAATTCGATATTTATTTTCGGTGGTTGTAATTTTTTTATTTTTCATTTTTTCAAAAAATTGAGGCGTTTTACGCAGAAAAAAGAGAAGCCACACAATTGATGCACGCGGTCATATTGAGTCAAAAAACTTCACAATTCCAACGCATGCATAGAGAGAGAGAAGGAGAAGGAAAGGAGTTCACAAGATGAAAGAGTTACCCTTGAGTTCACGATCTTTTTCTTCGCGGTGATCGCTCGTAAAATATGCAAGGCCACGCCCTCAAGTTGACTTGAAGTCTTATTGCTGGGTTTCCATGATCTGCACGTAGAAAGGTCAAGGAAGAAAGAGAGAAGGGTGGCCAGAAGAAGACAAAGGAGGGAGGTTCGCTCATTGAAAATCGTGAGCGTGGGGTTCTCTTCTGGCTCTCTCTTGGGGCCTCAGGATTAGAGAGATCCGCAGCAAAAATAAAGGAGGAAAGAAAGCCAAAGATTCACAACGATCTGCTTGGTGGCGCTTCCTCGTCTCGCCTGGTCCTCCTGCATGCATGCCAACGTAGAGTTGACCTTGATCCCCCGACGACACGTTTGCTGCTTTGATCCGTGCCGCGCGCGACGAGCTGCTGTCCATCTAGGGCGCGACGCCACCGTGCCGATCCGTCCCTATTGTTCCACAGTCCGTGAGTTGCCGCCGTGCCCTGCCTTGTGAGAAGAAATGAAGAACAAGATACAAGATGTAGAAGAGAAAGAACTTCTGTATTTACTTGAATCGAAGAACAAAACATGTATTCACTGAGAGCTTTTCATCTTTTCTGTAATACAATCTCATTTCATCTCTTTCTCTCTCTCTCTGCTCTCTCTCCTCTTTTCTCTATATATTGAAAAACAGAGTACATCGCATTGCAGCTTATAGAAGACTTGAGGAAGAAGATGATAAAACGGAAAACACTTTAACCGACTTAACAACTTCGATTACTTATCTAACAAACTAACCGCCCTAATGTATTAGAGCACGTGCATTTCTTGTTAAAGTCTTCAGGCTCATGAAGAACAATCTCTCTTTTCATGTCGGTCATGAATTCTGAATTCACCATCTTCTGTACTTCTTCCTCATTGCCACGAGCACAACATCTACAGAGCACCTCAATCATGAGCTTCGTTTTCAATTTCTTTTTCATTATGCATTGCCACAGACTTATGTATTGCCACAGATCCTGTCTTCAAATCACTATCTTTAACACCCCCCCCCCCCACAAATTGGGGAGTGGTAAAGGCCCCAAGCCCAATTTGGTGCGAAGAGTAAAATGTAGAAATCGAGGTAAAGATTTGGTAAAGATATCTGCAATTTGGCGAGTACTGGGAGTATAAGAGACAATTAAGGATCCTAAAGCCACCTTTTCATGAACAAAATGAAAGTCAACTTCAATATGCTTTGTGCGAGCATGTAAAACAGGGTTAAGTGAGAGAGCAATGGCTGACTTGTTGTCACAAAAGAGAGATGTTGGAGCAGATAAACTGATGCCAATGTCTCGAAGTACAAAACCGATCCAAGTAAGATCAGCTGTAGCTGTGGCTAAAGCTCGATATTCAGCCTCTGTTGAGGAACGAGAGACTGTAGATTGTCGTTTTGCTGACCAAGAGATGAGGTTGGAGCCAAGGTATGTACAAAAACCAGTGCTAGATCGCCTTGTAGTACTACACCCTGCCCAATCAGCATTAGTAAAACCATACAAATGCATGAAGCTATTAGAATGAATGGTTAGACCAAGATCAACAGTGCCTTTCACATATCAAAGAACCCTTTTGAGTTTGTAAAAATCTCCTAATGTGGGCTGCTGCATCTTCTGACAAAGAAGATTAGTGGCATAAGCAATATCTGGACAAGTGATAGTAAGATACTAAAGTCCACCCATAAGACTTCGATATTCAAGAGGATGCTGCAATAATGTGTCATCAGCTGTCATGGCGACAGGCCGTAATGAGAGAGGAGTAGAAATAGGTTTGCAATCTTTCATATTAGCTTAAGTAAGTAGATCAAGAGCATATTTAGTCTGAGAAAGGAATAGGTTCTGTGAAGTTTGTTTAACCTCAATGCCCAGAAAGTAATGTAGGAGACCAAGATCCTTCATATGAAATTGAAGACTCAATAGATGAATCAAGTGGGAAAGTAAGGAAGTTGAGCTTCAAGTGAGCACAATGTCATCGACATAGAGTAATAACAGTATGGTGTTTGAGCCATGATGAAATACAAACAATGAGGGATCAATGGTGCTGCACGAGAACCCATTCTCAAGTAGAAAGTTACTGAATTTATTGAACCAGGCTCGTGGTGCTTGGCGAAGACCATACAAGGATTTCTTAAGCAGACATACATGATGAGGCTTCTGAGGATGTATAAAACCTGGTGGTTGTTGCATATACACAGTTTCATTCAAATTGCCATGTAGGAAGGCATTCTTAACATCAAGCTGATGAATTTGCCAATGCTTTGTCATTGCCACAAATAGAACAATTCGAATGGTAGCATGTTTAATGACAGGGCTGAAGGTCTCTGTGAAATCAATACCTTCTTCTTGATGAAACCCCTTAGCTACTAGTCTAGCTTTGAGTCGATCAAGCTAACCATCTACTGTAAGTTTGGTTTTAAACACCCACTTACATCCTATGACATTCATATGATCAGTGCGAGGCACTAGTTCCCATGTCTGGTTTGTGTATAAGGCATCCATTTCATCTTGCATTGCCTGATACCATCCTTTGTCTGTCAGTGCTGATTTGACTGTTTTTGGTTCGAGAGAAACTTTATAGTTGGCCAAGCATGCATATTTAGGATTCGGTTTGACTATGCCAGACTTTAATCTGGTTTGCATAGGATGAACAGACACTATACCTTGTGTGTTGTCTGAAGAGCTACTTTGTTCAGTGTTGATTTCTAGTGACAGAGTGGATACTGGCATAGAGCATACTAGTTCCTCAGTATGCATTTGTGGTGTTTTAGTGGAAATTGAGACAGGAGTGTAGATATTCTGTATCAATCTTGTATCTTGCAGATGTCCCATATGTTCATTAGATTTAGGTTGAACATGTGCTGCAGCTATAGAGTCTAGAAAAGTTACTCCATTTATCCACTGTTTGTATAAGTCTGTACCTTGGTGATATTCAGCTGATAGTCGAGAGGTGAAAGGAAGAATTGTTTCATTAAAGACCACATGACGACTAACATAGACATGTCTATTAGTGGGTATAAGACATCGATATCCTTTATGTCTTTCACTGTACCCCAAAAATATGCATGTAAGAGATCTTGGATCAAGCTTATGTTGTGCATATGGTCTGAGGCAAGGGTAACAAGCAGATCCAAAGACCCTTAAATGTGTATAGCTTGGTTTCTATTGGTACAACTTACTGTAGGGTGAATGCATATGAAGTTTTGATGTAGGACAAATTAATGATATAATTTATTGTCATAAAAGCATCTACCCAGTATTTTAAGGGTACTTTGGCATGATACAGCATTGCCATTCCTAGCTCGACCACATGTCGATGTTTTCTTTCAGAGAGTCCATTATGTTTTGGTGTATAAGGACAGGAAATGTTCTGTTTAATTCCACATTGTTGTAAATGGTTTTGAAATTTGTTGCTAGTGAACTCTTCTCCTCCATCACCCTAAAAGAGTTTGATATTATGATCAAATTGATTCTCAACTTGCTTTTGAAACATAACAAAGAGATCATAGACTTCTAACTTCTATTTCATTGGATATAACCAACTGTATCGAGAGAAATTATCTACAAAAATGACATAGTATCGAAATTTTTGAAAAGACTGAACTGGTGAGGGTCCCCAAACATCACAATGTATCTTTTCTAGGGGAGTATTAGCTGTATAGTCTGACATAGGAAAGGGTAAAGCTGAACTCTTAGCAATCTGGCAACTACTACATATACTTTGAGTTCTTGAATTACATTGAATTAGGTGTTGACTCTGCAAGTACTTCACTGTTTTTAAACTGGTATGTGCCAGCCTTTGATGCCACAAATCTTCTCCTACTTCTTTTTGAGTTTGAGTGAAGAAAGCTTCTGTGACTTTAGGGTCGACTTGATACAGTCCCTTGACTTTCCTTCCTAGCCTTACTGTTGAATTGTTGTAGGTGTCCTTCAGATATACCCCATGTTTGTCAAAAATAAAAAAACAGGGATAATCATCTGTTAACTTCGAAACAGATAGGAGATTTTTCTTGATTTCAGGGACTATCAATACATCATTCAATGGTAACGAGCCAGTTTTTGCATGCAATAAGCCATTACCAACACAGGATATTGATAAACTAGACCCATCTCCTATCATAACAGTATCAATTCCACTATATAAAGAGCAGTATTGAAGCATACCAGGGTTTGCAATGATATGAGCTGAGGCTCCTGTATCTGGATACCATTCACTACCATGAGAGTCTTCAATGTGCATTGCTGCTAGTGCAGTTGGTATTTCATCTGCTTGATATGAATTATCAAAACGATACTAACATCGAAGTGCTGTATGTCCTGGTCTTTTACAAATTTGGCATTCTAATAGACTATTATTTGCTATTTTTGCATTCTGCATACTCTGCTCAGATGTTGCACTTTTGTGCGGGATTTGCATATGATCTGAACCCCTGTCCATAATTAGACCAGTTGTGTGGTGATTTGTTAATCTGATCTTCTTGGTTCAGATTCAAATTATTCATTATGTAGTGTTGATTTCTTCCTGTCTCAGCAAAGTCATTACCACGATCTCTAGCACTCATTGCACGTCCTCTTCCATAGCTATATCCTCCTCGATTATTTCCTCTTTGGTTTCTGAAGTTAGAGTTTTGCACAACTCTAGCAGACTTTCTTTGACCATAGTAGGCTAGATTAGGATTATATTGATTCACAGAGTAAGTTTGTAGCCTAGTTTCAAATCTCTCGAGCTAAGAGATAACCTCATCATAATCAGGCTGAGGTTTTAAGCAATACATTGTTGTTCTGAAACTTTCATATTCTGAACCTAATCCCTCGAGAACACCAAACATCTTGGTTATCTCATCAACGGGTTTTCCAATGGCATTAAGTTGATCACAAATAGATTTGAACTCTCAAAGATAAGCATTCAATGTTCTATCTCTTTTCTGACATGCTTGCAATTTTCCTCTTAGTTCGAACTCTTTCGCCACAAACTTTTGTGTGAAACGATTAAGGAGAGTCTGCCATACCTCATATGAAGTCTCTAGCCCGATGATCAAGCTTAAAATGTTCTCGGATACTGCTCCACTTATCCAAGATGAGATTAATTTATTAGTCTTCATCCAATCTGTATGATCAGGATTCACCATTTATGTTTCATTACCTTCAATCTCAGCCTGCATCATTTGAGCTGGTGGTGGTGTTTCGCTATTGATGAATCCAAAGAGATCCTGACTTCGCAAGAACCTGTGAAACTATGCTTGCCAAAGTAGGAAGTTATCTTCAGCTAATTTTATTGTAACAAAATTGGCTATATTGACATGAATCGGAAAAGGATATTTCTGCATCCTTGCTGTCATATTGTATTCCAGAAGCTTTTGAGAATGTGCTTTCTTGATTACTATCGAACAGACACCTTAGACTCTGTTCTTTGAACTTCTTGCTGTCGTCTGGATTACACAGACGAAATGGATCACACAAACTCCATTAAAAACTTCGAGCAGTATAGTAGAAGAAACTCAAGCTCTCAGGAAAGCTCCGATACCATGTGAAGAAATGAAGAACAAGATACAAGATGTAGAAGAGAAAGAACTTCTGTATTTACTTGAATCAAAGAACAAAACATGTATTCACTGAGAGCTTTTCATCTTTTCTGTAATACAATCTCATTTCATCTTTCTCTCTCTCTCTCTCTCTCTCTCTCTCTCTCTCTCTCTCTCTCTCTCTCTCTCTCTCTCTGCTCTCCTCTTTTCTCTATATATTGAAAAACAGAGTACATCGCATTGCAGCTTGTAGAAGACTTGAGGAAGAAGATGATAAAACGGAAAACACTTTAACCGACTTAACAACTTCGATTACTTATCTAACAAACTAACCGCCCTAATGTATTAGAGCACGTGCATTTCCTGTTAAAGTCTTCAGGCTTGTGAAGAACAATCTCTCTCTTCATGTCAGTCATGAATTATGAATTCACCATCTTCTGTACTTCTTCCTCATTGCCACGAGCACAACATCTGCAGAGCACCTCAATCATGAGCTTCGTTTTCAATTTCTTTTTCCTTATGCATTGCCACAGACTTATGTATTGCCACAGATCCTGTCTTCAAATCACTATCTTTAACACCTTGAACCGAGTGATCCCCACAAAGTTTCTTTTTTGTAGGTCCATTGGCGCAATCACCGTCAACGACCAGCTGCGAGTTGCCCACCGTCTGCAACGAATCGCCACCACGAGCCACCGCTAGTTGCCACCACTTGGCTACTGTTGTTGTTCACTGTATAGGCGCCAGTTGCAATCTCGATCCAATTGCGTTTGGTCGAAATTTGGAAAGTATATTCTCAAGTTAGGTAATGTTCTATCTTTAGTACATTCCGCATATTCTACTATTTTATTTGAATGATTCAGTATATTGAATGATTTGGTATATTTTGATATATCCTTTTAGATATTAGATATATTCTATAGGATACTAAAATATTCTATTAGATATTTACTTAAGTAATGTAATATCCACAAAATCCTAAGATATCCTCAAGTTAAGAAATTTTCCAAGCCTAACAAAGTACCTGAACAACCTTCCGATCTCTAACTACAAGATACGACGACCTTCCGATCTCTAACTGCTCAAGGTACGGAAAATCTTTCATCCTATCCATAACCATTCGGATATGGTAGTTGATTTAACCATTTTCAAATTTGAATGGATAACCTTCCATTAATATCCATAACAACTTGGATATGATCATCGGTTTATTTCGATCCTTATTGAGATAGACAACATAAGATTGTGGATTGTATCTATCCATTGTTTGATAGCTTTACTTAAAAAGAAAACCCAAAAAAAGAATACATTTGAATTGGATTCAATCCTCGCTAGAATATTACTTATTTTAAGCTAGATTGCAGATTAGGTAATTTATTTATTCCGAATTTTAAAAATTATCAACAAAAAAAAAAAACCAAAAACATTACTTTAGGATGTTATATTTCATTTTCCTCAATTAAAATTGCATGTTTAATTATTGGGTAATTTTAATTTCGAATCTAATAAAAAAAAAATATCATGCATGTGTCACCTAAAATTAAGTCATCCCTTGCACATCATTTAGTCATTGCATGTTTAAGATCATTTAAACATGTGATATATTAGGATAGTTGCATTAATATTTGCTTGTCATTTGATTTAGTCACGTAAGTAACGTCGCATAACATATAATTTGCATATTAGATTGCACGTTGCATGTCATGTTAGTGTATATATATATATATATATATTTTTTTTTATTGCATTGCACCTAGATTAGATTTTATTAAATAAGAGAAAATCCTAAAAGATTGAGTAACTGCGTGCTAATTATAAATCATATTTAGGGTTAGTGATGTAAATTCTAAGCTAACATTACAAATGCTTCCATTACCATGAAATAACTCTTACAATTTATTTATTATTTTATTGGGTGTTAAATTGCTAGATTGCACACATGCATAGTCACCTCATATGTTAGGGAGTAATAAAATGAATTCATACTACCTAATAAACATTTTTTCATGAAAATAACTGTACCAAAAGATCAATAGAGAAATCTAGTGTAACCAAATCTCCGTACCCAAATTCTCTAGTTCGTAGAAGTAAAATAATTATTTTGTTATTTTACTTAGGTGTCTAATCGACCTACTATAAACTAATTAATAGCAACTCTTAAATAAAATTCATTTGCATAGTAAAAAATTGAATTGCAAATTAATATGAGATTAGGAGAACCCGAGTTAAGTTTAGATTTAATAATCCATTAGCCTAACTTTAAGTGGTGCACTCGAAGCTTGGTGATGACAAATCTGCATATCCGAAAGATGACCATTTTGCTAGTTTTGCTAACCCATCGCATGCCATCCATTACGTTCCCAAAAATAACATAATATGGCATCATGGTGTTATTTGGATATTAACAGATGGGCGCACCATCAAGTTTCGTCGTTCCAAGTTTCATTGATTGATTGATTTATTCCGAATAGAGTGAATGCACCTTGATCGGGTCTCATATAAAGATTAGATTTAATTATATTGCAAGTATTGGAACATTGCCCTAATTCCAATCAAGTATCTAAACTTTATTTATTTATTTATTTAAGTACCTGAACTTTCAAAATAAATGCGGCGCTTGCATTAAACGAAATGCTTTAATTTTATCTTTTTATCTTATCCTAGTTTAACAAAACCTTAGTCGTGGGTAACACCATACCAGACAGCATCGATTTGATATTATATGCTCCACTTATCCGCAGACTAGAAGTTTATTGATTGGCAAAACAATCACGTCATTGCTTTCGAATCCTATTCCGTGAACAAAGTAGGTAAACGAGGGTTGTCATCAATTTTTCAATTAATAGTTTTAAAATTTAACCAGCAGATTGTCAACCTCATTCAATCTTATAACGTGTTGACAATTATGTCCTCTGGTTCCTAAATAAGTAAGATATAGCTTGTTCGTTTAATCGCATTATAAAGAAAACATTAGAGAAGGAAATTAAATTAGGGGCCGATGATTCTTTCCAAGTATGGAATCGGGGATAATCTTTGTATTCAACAAGAAGTAATGGCTTGAACATGCACGCATAATATAATGAATTAGTAGGTACTAATGGACATACAATCCATGTCATACCAATAATGGATCAAAATGGAAGGAATATGGTGGGGTATGCTCCTATGATTAACTTCATATTATCTAATCACGTGCTACCTACCAAGCTGACAAACCATCGAGTATGATCTAATAATAGTAATTTGACCATTGAAGATATATATAACAAGTGCCCGATGGAGTAAATACACTTTTGTTGCCTAAACTGATTTCCAATTCGGAATGACTCAATTGGTGAATGAACAACGATATGGCTCTTTTGTTCTTTTGTCGAAATAAAATTTATTGGATTCAACTAGGTAAATCAGAAGGGTACATAAAAGATTTCAAAGTGCTTAGGGGCGAAGAGACCTAATTTTGTGGCCGTGAATTTCTCCTATGGGCATTTGCGATTCACTCTGCGATGGAGTTGGCCTCTCTAGGGCATGAGCCACCTCAAATTTTGAAAAGTGAACTAACAGATCACAAAATTCAGCGGAGAAAGTACACGAACTTCCCAAGGGACCTGATCAGAGCTATGAACTGCGTTGACTACCTCTAAGATGTATGACTCAACTACCATCGTTTATTGCTTGGGGGACAGAAGGAAAGTTAGGCGCAAGCCTCCACTTTAATTTTTAGTGAATTCAGGTCCATGCGTTTAACATATATATATATATAGTCATTGGTTTTAAGCGCAAATGGATTTAATTCTTTGTCTCCATCCCAACTCATCTTTTGCTTGAAATGGCTGAGAATTTCAGCTAGTGTGGCCCTATTTATTTCATGAAAAATAAATGATTTGAAAGATATTTTCCTAAAAATAATTACTTGTATAACTTAAAATAATTAGTTAATGAAAAATGTTTTCATTATCAACAACAATTTTCATGAACGAGGAAAAATTTTGTTTATCCATTTTTGTAAAAGATACAAGTAATCATTTTTAGAAAAATATTTTTTTAAACCATTCATTTTTCGCAAAACAAAATAAGTCTAGGTAATTGATTTTTACTATGCTCCAACTTTTCTCAGCAAGGAACTTTGAGGCTTGCATTATAATCTAAGTTTGAACTTGTGAGTTGTGAAAGAGAAGTATCAAAGTTTTTTTTTTTTTCATTTTATGAAGTCCCTAATTGTGGTCGAATTCTTAGGGAAATTGTTGGACCTAATTGTTGCTTATACTCTGTGTTTCTGTTTGACGCGAAGGGGCTTCATTCAGTGTGCCAAGGAAGAAGAAAAGAAGAGAAAAGGAAGAAGAAGATGAACTAGGGACTCAATTGGAGGAAGAAAGAAAGAAAGAAAAAAAAAAAGATAAGTTGTATTTGGACAAAAATGCCCCCGATCATATCTTGAAAAGTGGCATATGAGACACGTGCTCACCGGGGCCTCGGCTTTTTATTTAAGACTACATTAGTCACTTCAGATCCATATTTGAAATAAAGTTCACTTTGATCCTCTTTCGAAAAAATGGCTATACCTCAAACCTTTATTTGAATTTTTTTTTAAAATATTTTATTTCGTAAATAACCTTTTGTAAAACCAAATACAAGTATACCCAATTTGATTTAGTGTTAGGTGTGTATTAATGCAAATAAGGGGAAACACTTAGGAATAATGATAATGATTTTTGAATTTGGAAACAAGAAAGGAAAAAGAAAAAGCCAAACGTGTTCATGACCCTTAAAGAGAGAGAGAGACGAAAAAGAGAGGAGAGTTTGCAAAGAAGGTGGTCGCCTCAAGATACCTTTACCTAACATAGAGATGATCGATTAATCTATCATAAACAAAAGGCAACAAGTGGCATCAGCCAAAATTGACATGCGAAATGATATAATAATTGTATAGACGGCATGTCATACTTCTGGGACCATTGCGCATATGTATTTAGAAGTTAATGATTTTTATGTATGTTGATGTGATGAATAAGATTGCTATGCACATCAAGAGCAATAATCAAATAATTTGTCTATTTTTATATTATTTTGTAATTGAATATATATTTTTAAATTTTTTATTTTTCCTAAATTTCTAGAAGGCGAGGAAATATAGTGAAAAGCATGGGTCACGCCAAAGACGCGTCTCCGTCGGAATTGCTTCATCTACGTGCAATAAAGTCGTTTTGGGGGACTTTCGAGCAGCTCGTGACGGCTTCACGCACTTTGGTCAACGTCAATGGCAAAACGGTCAATTCGATCCGATGCGACGTCGTTGCTGGGCTGGTGGTGCCCACGCGGAAGGCGATGAGAATCACGTAAACTGTGTAATTCTAAACATCGCTTTCGCCTTACATATATAATGGCTGCCGGATTAATAAATTATCGTATAAAATAAAGAATTTCTTTGCTCTTGAACTTCCAGCAACTTTCGCCGGAGAAAAAGTCTTAAGGAGATCACGCAATAACTTTAAAATGTGGAAAAGATTACATACGACCTGTCGAAGAATATACGCAAGGTAAATAAATAAATTTAAAAAGAATAAAAGAAAAAAAAATCAGACAAATATAAGTCCATATAATACGGCAAATTTTTCCAAAGTCCATATGTACTTGGCGCTAACCATTTTTCCAAAGTTACTAGTCTATTCCCGTGGTGTCCCCCCTACCGATCGGCGGTGCGCCACAGACCTTTCGGGTCAAGACCTCCTTCAATGGAGGGACTATCACCACATGAAGGTGACCCAACCCGAAAGTTACTATTAGTGGTGTCCACAGATTTGGGTCAAGCCAATATCAGTGGTGACCCAACCCGAACATGAAGATTTTATATATGGGTGAGCTTGGTTTTAAGATAAAACTGAGAATCGAAATATCAGATCGATGGGAACCGGTCAAGTTCCAAGTTCTATGGAGAAATGGTTCAAAACCTGGTTCCCATAGAAACCAAACTAAAACGAGGGATTGGAATCAGAACTAGAATTGAGCCAGGAACCTAAAATAAAATCCCCAATTTTTTTCTTGAACCGAAACATAAAGTGATGTTTATATTTTTATATATTGTAATTTCTTTTATATAACTAATAAGTGAATGTTCAATTTATTATCTTCTCTTTTTTTATATATGGATTGTCTAAATGAAGAAATTATCATTGATCAATAAAGTTTACCGGTTGAAGCGGAATGCATATATATAGTGAGGCTTTCTAATAATTATTTTAGTTTAATTAATAGTAATTTTAAATTAAAACTATTAATATGTAATTAATTATGATAGTTGTTTCTTTTGACTTCAGGTGGTTAGAATTTGGAACAATTCTCATGGATAATTGAGTACTGAAGTTCTATAATTGAGGTTTTATGTTACATGTTTTGAACATTTTATTATTTATTTTGCATGTTCATCTTTTATGGATTGTTGATATCGACAAATGATAAGCTTTTATTTTGTTGTTGTGTTTACTTTCATTTTGCTTACCTAAAAATGAAATTAAAAAAAAAAAAAAAAAAACCTATTAGACCTTAGAACCTATGTAGGTTTCAATGCATAAATTTCAAGTGCCAAAAAATGAGGAATCTGTAAGAAATCCAAAACCGTTCACACCGAATTTTATGGCACTATAGACCCGAACCACAAAAAAAGAAAAAAAGTTGAATCGAGTTGGGTCCATGCATCTTTGACACCCCTTGTTAATGCGTTCTCTGAGTTTCTTAATCCGGGTGCTCATCTATAATTAAACCGACATGATTTAACGATCCAATAAATTACAAGAATCACCTCATAAATGAAAATCAAGAACCTCACCCCATAGAAAAGCGATTTCATCAGGGATTTTGTTAAATTCGTGCGTATCACGGCATTATGTTGCCATGGTTCTCAAGCAATGGAACAGTAAGTCAAATGTACATGAAATTTGCAGTATGTCTAGATTAAATTAACATGACTAATGAACTCACCCAATCATTCGGACGACTTTGCCACGGCTAAGTTCCAACAAAGCAACATCTCAATATATATATATATATATATACACACACACACATACATACACATTTTTATTTACATTCTCGTGAGGGCCACCAGCTTTGTTCATACTTCGCTGTCCCAAAAATTAATTTATTTCCATCAGCGTTTATTTATTTCCATCAGCGTTTATTTATTTCCATCCGCGTCATCGGGTGCTCCGTATATCCGGCCGATTAGATATAGTTCTAAGAAGTTTCCCAAACTCGTAGACAGTTTCAAAGCTTTGGATATAGACTAAGCGAAGAGAAGACTTGTTCAAAGTTCTCTGCCTCGCCACCTTTTTTTGAATCCGAGTAAACGATCAAACACGATAAAGCCTGGGCCATCTCGTTCCGACCGTCCCCTCTACTTCAGCTCTCCACAGCCGCCATGAAACTTCCTAAGTTGTCCCGAAAGGTACTCGATCACCGGGCCGCCCGCCGCGCCAAACCATTCGCCCTCACCGTGATAACGCTAGCCGCTGTTTTCTTCATCGTCTCCTCGGACACCGCCATTTCCGATGTCTCCCTGCGTTCGCTTCCCTTCAACAACTCGGCCTCGGACCAGCAAGAGGCCCGGAGGCCTGAATTCGTGATCCTCCCATCGGCGGTCCACTCCTTGCAACTCCAGTCCATCACCGAAGAGTTCGGCGAAGCCGACGAGGAGGATGATCCTGATGATCATTCGTCGTACCCTCTTGTCCCTCCGGTCAATGTCACGGAGGAGGAGAGGATCCGGTGGCTGCGCGAAAACCTGGTGAATTTCGACGTACTCAAGTCCGACAACACGGCCAGGAAGTTCCATTCCCGGGTCGCGAGGTTCCTCGGCCAGGGATGCTCATCGCAGTTCTTCATGACGTGGATTTCGCCGGCCAGCTCCTTCGGGAGCAGGGAGCTCCTCGGCGTCGAGAGCCTCTTCCGAGCCCATCCGAAGGGATGCCTAGTGATCGTGTCGAGGACGATGGACTCAAGAAGAGGGCGCAAGATCCTGAAACCTGTGACTGACCTCGGGTTCAAGGTCCTGGCCGCGACTCCGGACCTAGCCCAGCTGCTCAGGAGGACCCCGGCCGAAGCCTGGTTCGACGAGCTGAGGAAAGGCAACAAAGACCCGGGCGAAATCCCGTTAGCCCAGAACCTCTCCAACCTCATAAGGCTCGCCGTCCTGTACAGATACGGCGGCGTCTACTTGGACACGGACTTCATAATCCTGAAAGACATAAGTCCACTGAGGAATTGCATCGGAGCGCAGAGCATCGACCCCGTCTCGGGGAACTGGACGAGGCTGAACAATGCGGCGATGGTGTTCGACCGACACCATCCGCTCCTGCGCAAGTTCATGCAGGAGTTCGCTTTGACGTTCGACGGGAGTAAGTGGGGTCACAACGGGCCTTACTTGGTGTCCCGGGTCGTGGAGCGAGTGGAATCGAGAGTCGGATACAGGGGCAGGTTCAGCGTGATGCCCCCGATGGCGTTCTATCCGGTGGGGTGGACCCATATCGGCAGCCTATTCGGGAGCCCCAAGAGCAGAGGCGACGCGAGGTGGGTCGAGGCCAAGATCGCGCAGCTGAGCGAGGACACCTACGGGGTTCATCTGTGGAACAAGCAGACCAGGGGATTGAGGATTGAAGAGGGAAGCGTGATGGCGAGGTTGATCGCGGACAACTGCGTGACTTGCCAACGCATTTATAGTTCTTGATCCATCACCATCTGGGTCTAAAGCATAGCAAATTCAGTCGAATTGATTGATTCCTCATCGATCGTCATAGACGCCAAACTAAAGGGTAAAGCTTGCAATCGGCAGCACCAGAATTTTTTTCTTTCTTCCCTCTCTTTTTGACTTTCTTGGTTTGCTTTGCTTCCTTTATTTCTTTTCATGATTCTTTCTTCCCTTTCCGACAAAAATCTCTTCGGTTCTTGCCCCACATGGGCCACGTGTAAATTAGGCAACAGTCTCATCTGATAATCTTGTAGATGAGAAACAAGAAATGTAATGGAATATGAGATAATCATTTACTGTTCTTTCTTCTTTTCTGTCAGCTATCATAACTACTCCCAACTCTAATCTTCTAACATTGCACATCTGAGACTTTTATTCCAGTTTGCTTCCTAAGTTTTCAGAATTTCCGGCCACAGATCATGATCCTGAGCCTTCTCAGCCGCCGTCGGAACCTGAAACCTATCCACCGCCACGTCCTGAAACCGGGCAACCTCCTGAACGACCTCTTCCTCTTCAACTTCCTCTCGCTGCTCACCGCTCTCGTCCTCGTCGCGTTCGTCTTCTTCCCTTCTTCCACGAAACTGGTGCCGCGTGAGGCGAACTCGCTTAGCCCGCAACTCCTGGACTCGTTCCTCCTCGCACTTTCGTAATGCCTGGCGGCTTTAAAGGAATCCCAGGGATCGGGAAACCGGTCTGCGTCAGAGTCGCTGCTACCCCACAGCGGGACGGTCTTCACCACCGGCGTGACGCTGTACTCGTCCAGGTAGGCGGCCAAGCTCGTGTGCTCCATGTCGAACAGCCTCTGCAGCGACGTGCTTCCCGACTTCAAGAGCTCCATCAGGCTGCTGCTCCCGCGAGAGGAAGAGAGCGACGAACGTGATGTGGCGGCGGCGGCTGAAGAGGAACTAGACAGAGAAGATGATGAAGACCAGTACAGGGACTTCTGGTACTCGATGATCTGCCTGATCCTTCTCGTTTGAGTCTCGGCACCGACAGGCAAGCTCGGAGTTTCTTGTTCCTGCTCTTCTGTTATTTCTGAGATCACCATAGTTTTTGTGTCGTGATGGAATGAGGGGAATTGTTCCGTTCGATGACGAAGGGAATTCGCAGCGAGTTCGAGACGTCTGAAATCTCTTTAAAGAAAATTATTTTTGCCGGCGAAAGGATGTGATCTGTTTTGTACTACTCTTCGTTCTCTAGCAACTTCAGCGTCATGCTTCAGACAAGGCAAGACCGTACTCAAAGGCATGATGACGAATCGTATCCTTCCAAAAAAGGCATATATATTAGATTGGGAGCCGCCATGTACTGATGGGATGGATCTCAAGAATGTAAATGTGAATGGTCCAGCTAGACCAGTACTAGATCAGCATGGCGGACTCCGAGGATTCCGCCCTCTTTCTATCACCGCAGAGCTTAATTCCACTGTCGTTTACTGTACTGGTTGTATTCGATTGTCGCCAGTTCTAAGCCGTTGATTTTGGTACTAAGTATTGAAGAAAGAATTGATTTTATTTTTTATTCTGATTTTAATTGATTCAGTCATGGATATTCGAAAATAGAATAGGAAAATGTAATCATATTTATTATTTCCTTGATTCTCTTTTGTACTATAAATACAAGCATACTTGTCCAAAGAATATATAATGGAAATTACATTTTTCCTCCAAACACATATAGTCTTCACTTCCTTTCACTAAAAGTATTTAACTTATGGCCTATGTAGCACCGACATAAATAAGTGACATGACACGATACGACAACACATCATTTCTTAAAAAATAAATAATTCCGACACGTTTCGATACGTTAAAAATGCACAAATAAAATAATAATAATAATAAAAGCTTGGAATTAAACATTAATCTAATATTTGTTAATATCATTCATTATTTTAATTTGACAAATTCAATTGCATTCCATAAAATTGGAGGAAAAAAACAAGCAGTCCACATTCCACTATTAAATTTAAGGATATGTGCATTACAAATCCTAAAACTTGTCGCAAAAGTCCTAATACTTATTCAATTGATATAATCGAATCCTTCCATTAACACTGTAAATTCGAAGACTTGTGCTGCCTTAATGCCATTGTCAATGATAAACACAACGTTTCTAAGGCTGCTCCTAGAAGATATATAACAAGTACCATCCCTCCCTTACTGTAAGGTCATACCCGTTCCAGACAAAGGTACAAATTGCTATCCATTTTTCAACTTTAGTGGAGTTCTGATTGGGCGTCCAATTAGAAGATGATATTGATGAAACGTCAAGAAAGGTTAGCATCCACCAACCTTCAGATAAAGATAAACTACAAATATATTCAAAAGCCATTGAGAATTCTTTTTTCTTTTTTCTTTTTTGGCTGAATTGATATGTAATACTTTACCTTAAAAGTGCCAATCATTGTAGCTTTCTTTCCTTTAACCATTACGAAGTTGGGGACACTGCCATGCCGGGCCTTTAATAAAGTTCAGAAAGTTTCATGTCCTTTACTAGAATTGCATTTGCCGCCTATTAAACAGCTGATGAGGTTATCAACTAATCATGTCTTACTCAACTTTTAAACCATGCACATTGGCTCTTCTTTACCTCTTAACATTTGTGAAACCCAAACCGATCCAGTGGGCATAATTAAAGTAGAAAAAACGTCGAATTGAAAGAGTCAAGCTCCATCATCATCTAGCCCTTAATGATAAAAGCTGTGGCCTGGGGCATGGAACTTTTACCCTTTCCAGCCCACATGACTTGAAAAGCCACCAAGAAAAACTACCTCACCCCACAAATGATGAAAGGCGCTAAGCAGATAGACTGTACCCACCATCGAACCAACCAGCCATCAATGAAACTACCCAGAAAAAGAATTACATGGATGAATGCTCATCGTCAAATTCAGCACTAAACTTTATCTTCACCCGTTGCAAAGATTTGATTCCAATCTAATTAAGATAAGCATTGACATTGATCACTCGCCCCAGTCGGCCCCTTCGGGTAAATTCTTTTCAAATTCCGAAACGACCAAATTCAAACCCAGAAACGAAAACACAATTAAGACATTTAGATTAAACCCAAAATGGCTTTTTGGAATCCCAGCACATAAACAAGCATTGCTCTGTATGCCCCAACTGCCCTACAACAACACAAGCCTAATTCCCCACCGGCACAGATTTACAAAAGCAACCCACCCCTCATCTAAGACGATGAGAAAATCCACCGAGAAGACAATGGCTCAGCCGCCGAAGCCGTACAGGGTCCTGCCCTGCCTCTTGAGGGCGTACACGACGTCCATGGCGGTGACGGTCTTCCGGCGGGCGTGCTCGGTGTAGGTCACGGCGTCGCGGATCACGTTCTCCAGGAAGATCTTGAGCACCCCGCGGGTCTCCTCGTAGATCAGCCCGCTGATGCGCTTCACGCCGCCCCGGCGGGCCAGACGCCGGATCGCCGGCTTCGTGATGCCCTGGATGTTGTCGCGCAGCACCTTCCTGTGCCGCTTCGCGCCGCCCTTGCCCAGCCCCTTGCCTCCCTTCCCGCGGCCCGACATCTCCTCCTTTCCTTCTTTTTTTCTCGAGAAAATGCGAGAAAGCGAGGGAAAATTTCCTGACTCTAGGGTTTTTGAGGAAGAGGAACTTGTTCTTCGATTTCAAAGATGGAGTCTTGGAGTGAGATGGAAGAAAAGGAGGAGAGAGGGAGTTTATATAGTGGCCGGATGGCTCCGCCCGCGTGGCAAGTTGTGGTGAGGCAGGGGGAGCGTTGGATCTGATTGTCTTGAACGGTTCAGATTGCGATCTCCGTTCCCGAGCTCTTCAGACGTTGCTCGGGTTTTCATTGGTTCAATGTGGATGGCGCGGATCGATGACATGGCATCCCGATGGAATACTTTTCATTTTATTTATTTGACTGGCGCCACCGGCTTTCCCTCGCTCTCTAAAATTTGCGGTTCGGTCTTTTCATACTTTGAAGTTTGAATGATTTTAGTTACAAAGTTAATTTCAAGTATACCTGGCACTCGTTCAATGGTGTGTGTGAACCATATTTTTCCACCTAGAGTGGGCCTAATAATAATAATCCCCAAAGTTAAATAAGTTTAAAAGGACCAAGTTTCAATTCTCATTTCTATAAAATCAATGTAAAATTCAAATATTCTAAGTCAAATTAGATAATCGAAAAAACTATAATGTCATTTCCCAAAATAAAAAAATAAAAATTTGTCCAAAAAATCTTAACATATTGTGTGGCGGTCAATTCAATCTTAAATTTTTTAATTTTGCCAATTTAGTTATTAACCTTTTAACATTTTCCAATGTGGTCATTTCGGCGTCCATGTTGGCGATTTCTTATCAAAATTTGTTAGAAACGCCACAATAAAATATTTAGGTTGGAAAGCTTTACACTATATTGGCCGTCATATAATAGGCTTAAAAATTTTTAGACGATCATCCCAACTAAAAACACACACAAAGTACAATATTGAGAATGAATAATCCAATTTTTAGTCCATTTCACGTCATTTGTGTATTGAATTCTCTGATTCTTAATTTGTTTAATCAAACTTCTTATATTATGTGATGCGGAAATCAACTTCTTCTATTGTAAACATATATAATCATATGTTGTTGGCAAGCTGGACCTTGCCGACCTCTGGCGACCTCGCCAACCTCACTAGTCATGGGCGAGGTTGTTGCCTATGGCTAGTCACTAGTCATGGTCAATCATCGGTCAAGGAAGAAGGAAAACAAAAGGAAGGAAAAGAAAATTAATTAAAAATTCAATTTTTGTAAGAACAGAAGTGTCATTAACTAAGGACCCAAGCCCAAGGGTCGAGACCAGAGCTCAAGTGCTAGGGACCCACATTCAAGTGCCAGAGCATTGGAAAGGGGCACTAGGGGTTCGGGCCCAACCTCAATGAACCCAAGCATGCGTGTCAGGGGCTCAACTCCAAGCACTGGAGTCTCGGGCCCCATAGCCAAAGACCTAGTCTTGAACGTTGAGACACGGGAACCATCATTGGGGTTTTCGTGTCCAAGTGTGAAGTTTTGATTTAGTCATATTTTGAAAAACGTTTTCCATTTCTTTTAAAAATAAATCATTTTCCTAAATTTAAGCTTTGGCAGGGAAACTTTTTCCATTAATTAGGAAAACACTTTTTGTTAACTCATTTCTCTAAGCAAATCAAATGCTAAAAAATGAAGAAAAGTTTTCCACTAGCATCTCTAAGGCTATCAAATATATCAATCCAATTTATTGATTGAAAATTTTTTGCACTTCTCTAAGCTTTACCGATCTAAAATTTTAGTGCAACAATCTATAACTAGAGTTTTAGCCCTCAAATATAATTTTGGCTAGTAAGTTCTAGCTTTTGCGTAACGATTTGGTTATTATAAGAAGCCCGCGATTAGTCCGCTGCAAATGTGTTCGGAAATCCTCACTCCTACAAGCAATATTTGTCTAAGGCTTATGCATTTCAATCGTCGGATCATACCTGTGTGGAGGGGCGCCCGCGTAATTCAATTGGATGAATTTGATTTGGGATCATTCACGAAAAGTACCATTGCTTCCCCAGCGTTTAACATGTACCTTTTGCTTTCAAAGAAATAATATATTTAAAAAATGTCAAATCCATATGTCGAATGAGGAAACAAACGTTATAAATTTTGAATACAATTATAATTTCCACATTTTGTTAGTTGATGAGTGGCTTTTGTTTTTTACTTTAAGTTGGAATCGAAAATCATATAATTTTGAAGTCACCTCAAATTTTATTTTATTTTTTATTATTTTGCTGGCGGTTGAAGAAGGCGTTTTCTGTTAACTGAAAAGCTAACAGTCAATAGACATGCCTGTTTAACAAATTACATAGTTTTTACGATCTCAAACGGAAGTCTTTAGAAAATCCTGCACTTATGTACATGAAAGACTCAAAAACTCAGCATCCTACCTTTAAGTTTCACTTCACTACAAACTTTGCATCGAAGCGAAGGGTATTTCATGACTTGAACTCCGCCTTACATCAATCCATGACTTATCCACACTAAATAGATCGGCTATCGGAACAACGAAATTCAATAAGTTACTTGATAATCTGCCAAACAGGTCGCTGCTTAACGTACATATGCAGAATCCAAACTCCATCAAGGAATTCCAATAGGAAAAAGTAAACTCTTCCTTCAGACTCGTGACCTTTCACCTAAATGTTTTGTACATAATCGCCATCAATTCAGAAAGGCAAGCCTGGCAATTTCCAGTCATTAAACCAACTCAACAGACCAAACGCAAGTAAATTCCAACACGGATAGTAAGACCATTGGTGATTGCATCGCCGACATGCTGTTTTGGGGTGTCCACTGTCTCATTAGATATCTAAACTTTATGCGAGTGCTCATACGTACCAAAAGATAAATGATTCGTGATGAACATTCTTATGTCAGTGCCAGTCACAAAGCTAGTCCTGAGGATGGTCCAGGTATTGAACTAACAGGTAAAACTTCCAGATCGAATCACTGTCCACGACTGGTAGACAAGTTCAACAACTTCCTCATATAATCCATTCTGATTCGAGCCAAAAATCTTCTCTTATTGGCAATAGCAGTGATTATCATCTACTGTGATTTGTTGCGGTATCCAGTTCCTTTCGGGAGTATAAAACATTAGGACCAAGGAAGCGGCTGCTTCAATTTCGCCTTTACCAATTTTCACATGAAATGCCTATTAACAGCAAGGTGATATAAGAGGCCGAGTTGGAGGGTGGTAACTACTTCCTGCAGCTTCCTGAGTCCCAGCAGAAAACAAAGGCTGCACTAGCGGAAAAACCGACATGCAGGATGACTCAAGTAAACGGAAAACTTGCGACAAACTAGCTAAAGGGTGGTAGGAACGAAAGAAGAGAAATAACATAAATCTCTGTGCGATTTTGATTCAACATTAGAACTTTCCGATTCAGAAAACTGAGGTCCAAAAGATCAACTTTGTCAGATTTTTTGCTCTGACAAACAAGGGAAAGCGCAAAGAAGCCCCACGATCAAACCACGCTTACTACAGGCAGGGTTGCTGAAAGGAAATGCAGAGAGTAAGAATCTTTGGAACATTGGACAGAAGGCCTCCCGAAAACCTCCCTTCAAATTTCTGTTTTACAGAAGCCACGTGATTATCACCGGCATAGATTCAGAATCATTTTGAAACCATTATGTTTCCTCCGAAATTCTCCGATAGTAAAGCATAATGAGAATCTCATCCTCGGAAATTTAAGTTAAACCCACAGAAAGATAGCATTCTTTCTCTATTGTGATAAAGGATTTCTTTCAAGTAAACATGGGAGAACCCATTCTAACCTTTTGCCCCAACACATGTCCAGGTGAAACGGACCGCTCATCCAAAATTTAATACTGCATAAGCTTAACCCTATAAAAACTTTCCTTAGCATCTAATATGCTACATAGTGACTGACCCAAGTTTTAATGAACTAAGTCCAACTAAATTACCGCGACTAATTCATCAAAAACCTCCCGCTGATTGTCAGCCTCCGGTGGTTTCAGCTATTCTGGGACGATGAAGTTTGACAACTTCAAAAATCAAGACGAAGAAGAACAAAATCAGAGCACATATGAACCGCATTGAGATCGAGAATTTCACATAAGCATGTATCGACGAAACAGTAGCGCCAACGAACGCATTTCGATGGGAAAAGAGATTACATCGACCGGGAAAAATCAACAAGCTTTCGCCCGGAATCAATTAGCGAAGAGGGACTCATCGATTTCGATCTTGATAACCTCGTTGTCCTCGAACCGGTCCTTCCTCGGAGGGGCGGGAGGAGCAGCCACCCGCGGCGGGCCTCTCCCTTTCTTCTTGTTCCGCGGCCTCGCCTGCACCACAAATCCCCAACGATTACGACGAAGGGCAAACGAAAAGTTTCAAAATTTCGCATGAAAAATCGACAAGAAGGGCCGAATCGACTCTTAATTCCTCGACGACAGGAGGGCCGAGAGCGCACTCACGTTGCCGAAGGAGTGATTGAAGCGCTTCCCCTTGGCGGTCTTCTTGTCGCCTCTGCCGCAGTACACTGAAAGAGAGAGCCGGAAGAGTGAGAAACGCGAAAAGGGATCAGGCGAACGCGAGACCGAGAATCGCCGCCGCGTGGGGGCGGAGTCTTGCTTACCGAGAGGGACGGACGGAGGGGAGGCGGCGGCGCCG
Organism: Eucalyptus microcorys; assembly: GCA_014182515.1. NCBI lineage: Eukaryota > Viridiplantae > Streptophyta > Magnoliopsida > Myrtales > Myrtaceae > Eucalyptus > Eucalyptus microcorys. Next base: position 27,753,900 of record CM024572.1, read on the forward strand.
GGTAGAGAGAGAGAACCGCCGGCGGAAGTGGAGAGAGAAACGCCTAGGGTCTGGGAGCGAGAGAAGGCGAGGCGAGGAGAGACGGCGAGCAGCGACGGAGAGGCGACGGAGGGAGCTCCGAGCAGGAGGGAAGCCATTGGTGGAAGCGGATAAGGTGGCCTGCGAACGTTGGTACTTCTCTTTATCCCCAAATTTCATCGGCCTACTTCATTGCCCCTCGGGGTCTCGCCAATAAGTGCAGGTCATATTTACTCCTAATAATATCTGATTTTATCCTTTTATTTTATAAAAAAAGAACATAAATTCATTTAATTTATTTTTCATTTCTAAGAACAAAAATTTATTTTTTTATTCTCCAAAATAAATTTGAAATAGAATCAAGAAGTAGAAAAAAAGTAATTTATTGATCCTGAGAACAATTCCTATAATCAATTTCTATTTTTTTTTCATTTTCATTTCTCTTCTTCTCTTCCATTTTCTTCTTCATCCTTTTGGCTAGTTGCCGGCTATGGCTGATGGCTGGCGACCAGGCGGAGACAAGGGCCGACGACCTCGCCAATGGCTGGCGAGCTCGGCCTCATTGAGCCTCGGCCGGTGGCCAAGCGACAATCGGCCTCGCCGGATCTAGACGAGGCTCGGCCTTCCCAAATTTGGCGAGTTCGCCAAATCTCGCCCGGCCTTTGGTGAGGCTCTAGTGAGCTGCGAGCTCACCGAACCTCGCCCACCCGATCGTCGATCATAGTGGTGGCCGGTGGCCGACTACAAAGAAGAAGGAGGAAGAAGAGAAAAAGGAAAAAATGAAAAATATAATAAAAATATTTATAAATTAAAAGAAATAAAAGAATTTAATAATCTTACCAAACGCATTTCTATCTCGGGAATAGAAATTTTGAATAGTTACCAAGTGCGTCCTTTTGTTCATAAATTGTTATTGGGAACGCAAATCGAAAAAAAATCATTTATGATAAAAAAATTATTCCCGAAACAGAATGGTTATCAAATGTGTCATAAATGAGTCTCGGTTTTAGAAAAATAAATAATTTTAAATTTATTTTTAAAAAAAAAAAAGCAATAGCTTCTATCGTTAAAAATTTGACAAAAATTTACGTCTAAGTATTTGCATAAACAACGGAAATATTCTTCATTCAATTATTTCTATAAGTGGCACTGTTGACGCCCAAGGGTGCTCAATATTTAATTATTATCGATATGTGATGATCGTTCAAATGTAACAAAAGTGAACTCGACAACCTCATATGCAACTATCAAAATTAACGAAGGAAAAGGGAAAAGAGTGGAGAATATATTATCCGGGCATATTTGATCATCCATGGAGGAAGCCAATTTAATGAATTGAAGATTGGTCGATATTACATTATGTTTGATAACTTAGGTATAAAAAGTGGTAAATGATTGCGGATTATTTTGCCCAAGTTGTCAATGAGCATCTTAACTGAGGAATGTCAATGGGCATCTTAACTGAGGAGAATTGCACCAAGGCTCAGGCATGTGAAGATCCAATTAAGGAGATCGTAGAAAATATATTTAGGTGAAAATAGAGATTGAAGTTGTTCTTTTTAAGGGAATTGATAATGTGGAAAATGAACAATAAGTTGCTATTTTGAAGGGAAAATGAGCAACCTCCTTTGAGATAAGGCTACTATTTTTTTAAAAAGGAAATTGATAACGTGAGAAATGAACAACTCATTGGAGATAAAACTACTATTTTGAAGGGAGTTGACAATGTGAGAATATAAGGCCATTATCTTCGAAAGCATCGAACTATAGTTTAACCATGAAGAAATTGCTCTCAAGCGGTTATGATGGAAGGTTTATAAATACCAAGTTCTATCAATTGAAAGAAGGGCCCCTCGACAATCAAAACATAATATTTTATTATCTTTACTTTCATGTACTTTATTTTTTCTTAATTATAGCTTTCCGATTCGTGTATTGATTAAATTTCAACGCGTATCTTTATCTCGATGCTTTGTTGTTGATTTAATTTTAGCGTGCATCTCTATTATGGGTGTCGCGTTGTCAATTAAATTTTGACGTTACATCTTTGCACGTTCTCAAGTTTTGTCTTCAATTAAATTCCGACATAGTTTGTGTACATGTATTGCTGTGGAAATTATTGTATTTTCAAGTCATGTTGTTTATTGAATTCCGGCATAGTTTGTATATAAAATTTAGGTCAAAGTTTGAAATAAAAATTTGTTGTTATTTCTTGTCTGTCTAGATATTTTTTGTCCGAAGTCGAGACAGAATCCGTCTGCTCGCATTAAAAGCCGAAGAGTGATTTTCAGAAAAGATGTTTTGTAATTGATTAAATTTTGGCAAAACAGGCACAAACGATCTTTTTAATCTTTCATTATGGTCAGATTTTAAGATCAAATGAAGCTAATTTGAGTTGAACTCAAATTTAATGACTAATCGAGTCGTGCTCGAGTATTAATCCACGTGCAGTTGACCCCGACTTAGTTACACTGTTAAGTTGGTTTTTATTTTTATTTTTTGAAAGACATGATATCCTTGATCCCTATATTTTCAGGGGGCTAATTCCATAAAAAAGCACGAACTTTAAGTGTTGTCCCAAATCTGGCCCGAATTTTATTTTGTCTAAAAAAAAAAGCACGAATTTTAGGTATCATCCCAAATCAGGCCCGAACTTTATTTTGTCTAAAAAAAAAAAGCACGAACTTTAAGTATTGTCCCAAATCGACCCGAAATTTATTTTGTCTAAAAAAAAGGCACAAATTTTCACTTATGTCCCAAATCTAGTCATCCGTTAACCCTCATTCCACAGTCATTCGACATGGCATTTCCATGTCAGCAATAATATCCAGCAAAACGATGCTGCATTCGAGTGTTTGGAGGAAGTGTTAAATTTAAGTTTGCCTTCCAATGAGGTGAACTTTACAGATAATTCTCATGGGAAAAATAATTCAGCAGCTTCAATTCCAGGGGAAGAGGCACATAGCTAGGGCCATTAGATCAATTAACAATTGACAAATTGTTTGCAATGTCAGAAGCTAGGTTGAAAGCAGAAGATTACATTGCCTTAAAGCGAGATATTAAAAGCATGTGTATCTTGTAGTTAAATAGAGATGTGAAGCCTATTTGTAATAGAATTACTTTATTTTGTCTCGAATAAAGTTTTCAGGAGAGTTCATCTTTGTTTGTTTTTTTTTGGAATTGGCCCATTTTCAGGAGAGTTCATCTTTGTTGCCTACCCCTTTTTTGTCACTATTTTAGTCTTTGTATCAAGCTTCGGCCATAACTTTTAAGTCAACACTAGACATCAATACGCGTCGATCACATGTACGTGCCTCTCCATGAAAAATACACTTTTGGTCCTTATATTCGAAAGTGTCGCTTTACTCTTTTTTATCAATGAGAGCAGTCCTTATGACATTCCTTACTTGCTTTATTGTTTCCTATTGCTCATTTACAGTGACGAAATTTTAAAAAAAGAAAAATTAAGCAAGGGGGTACGGGATTTCATGCGTTGATATTATCTTTCTCTTTCTCAATTATTTTATATCATCCGTGGGAGTTAAGCATAGTTTCGACTCTCTTAATTTTATTATTTGTTTTATCTAGTCCCTTTTACTTATTTTTTGCGCGACCAAGCCCCGTAACTTTCACAAATTGTGCAATCAAACCTTCGTCTATTAACCAATAGTCACTCAATTAATTTGATGAACTCACATGGCAAAAATTGACATGTGATGTTGGTGCGACACTAACAAGTGCCACATTAGTATAAAATATGCATGCCACATTGACATGCACCTACTACCATTTCCACCGGACCCAAGCCAAAGTTGGGCGGGTCGGACCTTTTAGTAGAAGCTCATTGTTCAGGCCTTCCCATGCCGGAACTCTCGAGTCTGGACAGGCCCATCGGGGCCGTTCATCAGTGGACCGGATCCATATGGTCAAGCGGATCTGGATACGGGTTAAGGGCCGGTAGCTTCTAAACACGTGGATTGCCAAATAAGTGGGTTGAGAATGGGCCAGCTACTTCAACCCATTTAGAAACGAATCAAGTCATTTACTAAACTGGGTCCAAAAGTCCATGATCCGCATTGCCGCCCCTACCCATGTTCTAACGAAGACGTGAAGAGTTGAGGGCGAAGCCCAAGTACAAAATGATGATAGACGGAAAGTAGAGGGTTTTCGAATTTGTGTCCACGCACCATTTAAGAACTTATCCAATTCATATGCTTGCAAGTAATGGCTGAGGACAAAAATTATTAGGTTTGTTCAGTAACCATGCTTTTCCTTGGGACTTTTCAGTTGACTTTGGAAGAGTTTAGAATTTAATTTGTAGGGATGGGTGGGAGAAAGCTCGTGAAATTATTTATAAGTTAACATCCGCCACAAAGGTCGCCCTTTCAAGCGATCTCTATGGGGGCTTAATGTTTGACATACACGGATTTAATCGTGTTGCTTAATGATGTCAAAGTATGACCCTTTTGATAGATGAGTAGTTTGGAATAAGACTAGACAGTTGGACTAGGAAAATGTACTTGTCTTGAGGAAGTTTCGAGGATGGCAAAGTGGGAAGGACATGAAATAGGTGAGGCAGTATCACCTAGCATCGCATTGCAGCTCATTGATATGGATGTTGTACCATAAGCAACAAAGCTTTTGCCACTTGAAATTTCGAATGGAGAGAGAGAGAGAGAGAGAGAGAGAGAGCTCTCATGAAGTGGCTTTTAAATTCTACTCTCGAAGTTCATCACCCGTGAGAGTTCGGCTCACGTGAATCGGATCAAATAGAAAATATGGAGACGACAAAGGCAAATCACAGGCATGAGAGAAAGCTTATGAAATGACTTTTAAATTCTACTCTTGAAGTTCACCACCCGTGAGAATTCGACTCACAAGAATCATATCAAATAAAAAATATGGAGACGACAAAGGCAAATCACAGCCATGAGATGTGAAGAAGTAATTGTTAATCAATTAGGCCGTACGGGGTAAGTACATTCTATTAATATAATATTACAATGAGACGAGCAATGTATGTTTAATATTAAAAAGTAAAAATATTCTTTTGCTTCATCGTCAAAATTTATAACACTATTCAAATTTAAAATATTATCACAGGAGTAATATATGAATCTCCCCGCATCGAACATTTGTGTATTATGAAAATTTGCGTGCCTAGAGCTAGACGAAGTCCCGCCGCGAATTTTAAATTAAGTGGAATCTACACATGCACGTTATAAGCCATATGATCAAAGGCCGGTCCGTCTTCCTACAGAATCTAGGGTGGTAAGGGCTACGAAAAACTTGTCCCCCCACCACACATCCACTAGGGTCGTGCCACGTGGCACGAGCACGGTGAAGTGATAATTATTGAGGTAGTAGTAATGATATATGTTTCGTTTATGAAATAATCCTGTTGTTCGATGCACTACGGGAACATGCTATTAATCATTAGTAGCGTGCAGGTATATTTTAATTAATTCGTACCACAAGGACAAAGCGAAATTCAAAAGGCAGCTGCCACAAATTGAAGACTATTATCTAAATTTTTAAATTAATACCAAAAGGAATCTCCATCATTCAGCACACTCTCTCTCTCTCTCTATATATTACCACCTAATTACAAATAAAAAATAAATGAAAACGCCATTAGAAAAGCGCAAAAAAAAGAAGAAGCAGACTACTCAACCACACACACAACGTAGGGAAGCATTGCTACCTCCCCGTGTATATTACAATCTATGGACTCGCGGGGACTGAAGAGAAATCGAGGCCACTGACTCCGGCGGAGGCGAGGCGAGGTGGGCTCAGCGATGGTGGGTTGCGGCCGCCCCCGCCGCTGCGGGGGGCGCGGGAGGCTTGCACTGGTAGCACTTGGCGAAAAGCCCGAACGTGTCGACCTGCTTGACGAAGTTGCTCATGCTGGCCCATCCCCCGAACCCGAATCCCACGACGAAGACCCACCCGACCACGAACGCGTTGAACACGAACATCGCCGTCCAGCTAGGCAGGAAGAAGGGCGGCTTCTCCACCGCATTCTGCAGATCACGATGGGGCGAAAAAAAGATCAGAGGCCAACCCTCGAAACCCGATCGATCACGTATCGGCTACATCGCCATCGCACATATAATCTCGATTCTATCACAACCAATCGCAGCTCGGTAATAACTACCAGATTCCGAACCAGGGTCTCCGGGATCTAACGATGGTCGAAATTCTATCACGGGTGCTTCGGATGCGCCAATGAGGATTTAGTTAGATGACCTACTCCGAGGTTGTAATTTCAAAAAGGTCGGAGACTAAGAAAAAGCTTTGACAAAAAGAGTCTGGCAACGGTCAATTTTTCGCCTAGTGAGTGGGTTTGGTTTGGGATTTGATTGATTAATGAGTTCAGCAGAGGCCTCTCTCGGCCGCAGTCCAGCTCATCTAAGCAGAGAGGGACACGTAGGACGACAGTCCACCTCGTAAAATAATAAAATAAATTATCATTTATAACGAACTTCATTCATGGGAAAATCAGAAAAATTCGAGATATTTTTTTTTTTATATAAAAATTCTTTTGTCCTGAAAAGGACGTCCCACCTATCTAGGGTGCATTTCCTAAATGTATCCCTCAGGTCCGTTTCTTAAATGCTCGCTTTGTACTCGAGTGGTCCCTCTCCCGCTCGATGTTTGCACTTTGATGCTGCCAGTCATCGACTTTGAGAGACCACCTAACCCTACTCAAAGCTGGACTTTGGGTAATCTGAAGTTAATCATGACTAATCTGTTCTAAGGTCCATGCACCGTTCTTGATGAAATGATTGCACATTGGATCGAGAATCCAAGACAAATTGGAGGGCGGTGGGAGGGTTTTGTGTTTTTACCTGGCGAGCGGAGGCCGTTCGGAAGGTGAGCATGTGGGCGAGGGAGGGGATGATGTAGACGGTGAAGCTGACCAGGAGGGCGCCGACGGCGGAGTTGATGGGGCCGAAGAAGGGGAAGATGATGGCCAGGAACCAGATGGGAATGACCACCGGCAGCCGGGCCAGCGCCCTCAGGCATATGCTCTTCGTGTCGTGCATCCCGATCACTTTCTCCCACACGAAGTAGAGCGGCGTGCACGCGAACCCGAACGTGATGAACTGCCCAAAAAAAGCACACCAGCTAAACCTACAACCTTACAATCACGAAAGATGCTGCAGACTGGCGTGTGTGTGCATGTATACCTGATGAATGAGCATTAGGATGACGGCGGCGTCGCGGAACCCGGTCTTCGGCAGGAGAGCGAAGGCATTGGAGTGGTCGAGGAGCCGGTCGCCGAAGGCCCAGTAGACGGCGGTGGCCGACGGAATGGTAAGCGTGAAGACGTAGAGCGTGGCGATCAGATATATGTACTTAAACTTCTGGGGCTTCCACATTGCATGCATGATCTCCCTGCGAACCCAATTTTTCGTTCACCATAAAAATTTCACCAACATATATATATATATATATATATCCTATAATAATAATAAGTCCCGTTTTATTTCAAAAAAGGACGCTTTTCTCTTTACTGTTACATTCACCACCGTGGTTCAAGACCAGGACTGGGCTAAAAGACGAAGACAAATTTCCTTTTACCGCTCAGTGAAAAGGACAAAAAAAGAAAATGGAGAGAGACTAATGATTCGTGTTGGCTTAGAGCGAACCAAAAGTTGGATTTTTGCATGATTACTGACTCTCTTTTCTTCTCTCTTTTTCTTTTTTTTTTTTTTTTTGGGGGAGTTGGGTTGGGGGGATTTCAATTCCGGATTAGCCGGCAAAAGCTGCAAAGAGAAGCCGCGTAGAAACAATTGCATCAGAGATGGGAAATTTTTCGATTTTCTGATATAAATTTATTTTTCTTCTGGGTACCGACAGCGGATAGAATATTCGCAGTTGCCAAGATAAATAAATAAATTCAGAAATAAATGGAGAGTCTTCTTACACAGTGACAGCATGTCCGCCGAAGGTGTAGAGTATGTTGGTGGCTCCGGTGAAGTAGAGCACCAGCTTCGACGGTGCCGTGTGCATCACCCCCTCCTCCTGCAAAAACCCCACCACAACAAAAAGAGGAAATCTCGTCTCACAACCTTATCATCATGTCCGGATTCGTTTAGCTAGCGCACAAGGGCTCGTGCGGCGGGGGCGGTGGGGGTGGTTTGGCGGTGGCGAACCTGGCCGTGGAGGATGGCGGCGATGGTGAGGTACCAGGCTGTGTAGGTGGTCATGCCGAGGCCGAGGAACGACCAAATCCGGTAGTTGTGGAAGGAAGGGATGAAGACGGTGGTGGCGCAGCAGGCGCCGAAGATGTAGGTCCACGTCCGCTTGTCCAGATGATCGTTGATGTAGTATATGTTGCTGCGAAAACCAAGACGGGCGGTGGGGTGAAAAAGGGCGGAAAATCAGACGAAATCTGGAAAACGGCCATTTTCTCCACCGGTCTTTTTCACGCCCCTCATCCTCCTCCTCTAGGGGGGGTAGCGTGAGGGAAGAGAACAAGAAAAAAAAGAGACCGAGTCACGAGTTGGTCGCTATTAGTCTTGTCAGTTTTTTTTACCTGGCACAGGCGATGAGCTGAATAACGGAACCGAATAGGAGGAAAGTACAGTTGAAGGCGAGTCCCACCGCTTTCCAGTAAGGACCCAGTAATCCATCCAGCACTTCGAACCACTGCTCATCAAACCCACCGCACATACGCAGCAAACCGACGAATTCAATCGTTTGTTTATTCAGTGAAATACTGTGTAAATTGATGTCTTGTCTAATGTAGACCGTAGAAAAGAGCGACTGTAGAGTGGTGGGTGTTGTGTGCGGGATCGAGATCATGTCGGATCATGCTTATTAATACAGAGATATAGAGAGAGAGAGAGAGTCGATTGGGGAAGCAGTATGGGAGGATGTGAGCAAGAATTCATCCCGAAAAACAAGAGAAATAAGGAGAGAGACCTGAATGACATGGTTCTTGAAGCTGACATTCTCTTTCTCCTTGCGGGTTCGGTACTCAATGTAGAGGACACTGATGAGGTAGGCCGTCCAGCTTCCCATGAGCCCGTAGAATATCTGGAACAGTATCCCCGACAGGATCCCCAGCTGCGAGAACGAGTACGGCAGCGTCAGCAGCACTTGCGCCACCTGATGAACAAATTTTTGAACATATAATCCCAGAATTTATGAGAAAAAGATGAAGAAAACAGTGAAGAGAGCTTGTGGAAATTAATGGGTTTTCTTAGTTTTCGCTTTGGGGGGGTTGGAATCGTTACTTGATTGGAGGCGCAGCTGAACCAGGCGTCCCAGGCGGATCCGCCGTGCCAGAGGATACTCTTGACGTTGAAGATGGAGGAGCCGGGGGAGCGCTCGCCCAGCTGCTTCTCGGCGCCGCCGTCTTCCTCCAGCTTGACGGCGTCATGCTCCGCCGACTCGCTCAGGTTGGAGGCCACGATGGCTTCTTCTGCTTGCTTCTGACCCAACATTGTGCGTGCGTTTCCGCGCGTCTTCGTTTCCGTTGTCCCTCTCCGAAAGTTCGCGCTTCGATCTGAAGGGGGGACCAAAAGAAAAGGAGAACCAAGTCCGTCAAGACTATAGATCCGAAGAAAACAAAGGGCTCCGAGCAAAATGAAAACTGGAAAGACCTCGAAAGAATGGATCGGGACTCTCTTGGTTCGAAAACGGAGAGGAACCGAACAGAATCAACTCAAACTCGAGTCCGCTGTTGAAGAGCTCTCGTGGATTTCTATGTTAGAGAGCAGCTGTCCGTATCAGCACGACCGAAGCGAGAGGGAGGGAAGGGGGGGGCAGCGAGACTTGAATGCTCGAAATAATTGCGCGAGCTTCGTCCCCGCGGCTCCAAGGCAGGCGCCCTCTCCTTTGTCGCTCGGGTATGCGAACGAGAATTAAATGAGCCACCAATCTGCAGCAGCAGGGGTGCGAAAAGCGACGGCCGAAGACGGCGATCCTCGAAAGCAAAAACGAAGTGGCCCGTCCGTCTCAGTGGAACGCCAGTAGAGCGAGCGACCTCAGTACGACCTCGTCGCAGTGTCAGGGGGGGCAGGTCGGGAGGGGAGGCTGCTGCGTGGGGAGAAGGAAAGCAAAAGAGACCACCTTTTCCAGTTTCGGCTCTCTGCTGAAACGTGCTTTATATTTATAGCAAAACAACAAAAGGGAACCCATACAATACTTCACTAACAACTCGTATTTCTCCTTTTTCTATTCTTCTTTTTTTGCCCTTCTCTCTCTCTCTCTCTGGGCTTTGAAATTCCCCTTCTCTCTCTCTCTCTCTCTCTTCCCTTGGCAAAAGGATGAGAGGGACAATAGCCCAAATTCCCTGTTTCCCTCTCACTGGGTTATTCGATTCTTGGGTCTTCGTTTGGTGAGTGAGGGAGATAGAGAGAGAGAGAAGGGGGAGTTTTTGGGAGAGCTAAAAATGTGAGTGGGACGTTGTTCTCATCTAATCACTCATGGAAATGGGACCGAGTCTTCCCTTTCAAGCCCTCCTGACGGGGTCCTAAATTATGGTAAAATATTCAATGTAGTCCACTTATTTGCATCATTTTATATAATCTACGAACTAAATTGAACATTTGCCAATTATTCATGGATCATATCGAACAAATTAACAAGATTCATAGACCATTTGTATCATGTCTTAAGAAAAATTAGCTAACGCGTGGCTATTCAACTCAAATGCACCATTCAAGTGAGTATTGCATGAGATCCACCTAATCTAACAGTGCATATGAATTTAGCTTATGTCGAGTTGCAAACACCCATAGAATTTTGCAAGGAGTGTCCATTTCATTTTCCAAATTATGGAATATGCTTTTGAGAAATTACTCTAAATCGAAATGCCCAAATCTAAATGTTAGTCAGTTGACAATTCTTTTTTTTTCCCTCAATTCCTATTTCTTTTATTTTTCTTTTTTTTATGATGGCATGTTAGAATGACCTAAAAATCAATTGGATCACGGCGATAAAAAAAAAAAAAATAAATTCGGGGCTTACCTCGTGAAATATTGATACTGGATTAGTACATAAAACATGGGTCCCACGCGCGGCGCGTGACTCCCACGCCTCGCAGGCGAGTGGGGTGGTGGAGGCACGTACGAATGGATTCCTCAGCTGTGGGCCGTCCGATTGAACCAATCGCCGAAATTGGGAGGCCCAGGTGATCATACGAAATTACCAATTAAACTAAAATTAAAAATTTCCGGAGCCGCGTCGGTCGGGATTTCCGACGGGGCGTGGCTCGCTCCCGGAATAATAAGGTGTTGGCTCGAGCCGAGCCCTAATGATAGGGCTCGAGACACACGCTCGCACGCGTGAAAAAGACGGACACGCGCGCAATAAGAGCGCCCTCGCACGCACGACCGAAGCCCCCACACGTACCGCGAAACACGAGCGAATGGCCTCTCGATGTTCGAACATCGAACGGCTCGGATTTTGGCCCGTCCCGGGGAGGTGGGACCCGCGCCCCCCATCACTGCCCCATTATCTCAGGAATCAAGGCCTTGTTCCTTTTTTGACCAAAACACGAAGCCCATTAAATTGTTTTTTTTTTTTCCGAATTTAAAAAGAATACTTAATTAGGTCATTAGTATTCTTATGGCTTTTTTTTTTTTTTTTTTGTTTTCTTCTAGTTAAATGGGGAGAACCCTAGACACAATCTAGTGGATGGCGCGATTTGTTTAGTCCTATGATTTGTTTGAAGCTACGACATGCCACACATCTTGAGGGATTTAGATATTGATTTTTTCTAGTGTTTATACTCGGGCATTTGTAAAGTCGGAATTTTGTTAGGTCGATTATCACGGTCTGTTCACGGGATAACAATGAGATGGATGGCATGTTAAAAAATTAAGCTCCAAGACTATAATAGCACACAAACGATGACTAGAAAAATGATTTTTTGTACATTGATGGTGGAATTGATAGCATATATCGTGGAGTTTTTACCATGAATATGTACATCAGCACTACTTAGTTCTACGACGAGGAAACCCACCTTAGGTTAATTCTAAACCCATCAAAGATCTTATTGATCTCGTGAACAAGGTGAGACATGGGCCTATGGTGGAGCGAGTGGCCTAAACATGAAACTATTTGCATTTGGTACTCAAAGGAATCAAGCCCGTGTAGCCTACTCCACATAAGTCCTATGTTCAACACTGAGCCAACCCACAGGCGTGACCAACACTTATCATTCTAGGTATTCACCTTTCTTTTTCAACCTTGCAATTGAGGTACGAGTGGCCTTCACCTACTTACTAAATAATGTTAGGATCAAACACATAAATTCAACGCAATAAAGAGTAAAGATAAGAAAAAGAAATCAAAACACAAGATTTATCCTATTTCGCCCTTAAATTAGGGTCACAACCAATAAGGGATTCCACTATAATTAATACCTCCAAACTATCTATTACAATTCTCAATTACAAGAGAAATAAATTATATATACTCAGTAGTTATTTATGGGTCAAAGCCTAAATCATCAATAAAATACGAGCCCAGATTATGAAATCCTCTAGTGTTTGGAGGGTGTTGTCCCCTAAGACCCCTATTAGGGCCCCTTGGGAGCCTTGCTAACTCACTAGGAGCAGGATCTTTGTGCGTTCCTATCGGTAAAGAGTATAAATTACACCCTAACAAATTGTCTAGCTTGATCTTCAAGAAAACCAACTCAATATATCGTTGGAATAAGTTAGATTAAGTGAATCTCTTTTTTTTTTTTTTTTTTGTTAGTGTTATTTATTATATATCGTTAAAGCTATAATCGAGAGAATATTATTTTATATACTCGCCATGTCGCCTACTTCACTTTGTCATTGTGATTGACACGTGATGCGACACATGGCACAACTTTACTACTTTGGCTCACATTTGACCAATAAAAATTAATCTATCACTCTGTCATTTCCAAATTTCATTTGCTTATTGAGTTTAAATTATAGAAAATAGATCAATAAAGAAAAATATCTCCAAATGTGATCATAAATAATATTTATTTTTTGAATATATTAATTATATTCTTGAATGATATAATCCAATATTTTAATAGGATAGTTGATCTAATTCAACAAAACCTATCCAAACTCATGAAACTAAAATTATAAAATAAAAAATTAACTAACCAAAACATCTAAACTTATGAAAATGAAAATTTAGAAAGGTTTGTTCTATGCCCACGTGGCACTTCACTTTGCATGTCCATTACCACGAGGCATAGGTTTGCCGCTTGGCCCACGTTCGATCAATAGGTATTATTGCATTACCTTATTGCTTTGTCATCTCCAAATTTCTTTTGCTTATCGAATTTAAATTTTAAAAAATTGATAACTTCTGCCTCTCATGCTAGGGGATAAAAAATATATTCAAATATATTCTTTAATGATAGAGTTTATTTCGAACATACCACATATATGTTTTACATGATTATACTTCCCACTTCCCAAGCACACCTTTATATATAGCTTTCATGATTCAAGAAAGCCTATCGATGTAGAATTGTACAAATAAGATATTAAATAAAATGTTGATAATGATAAAGGTCACGAGCTTTAGTTTGTAGGATTGCAACTTTCTTTCTTTCTTTCTTTTTTAATCTTTTATGTTGCATTACCTTAAATCATTTGAATAACTTTATCTCTTAGCTTTTCAATTGTACATGACATTATATGGCTCCTTCTTCCCCATATCAATTTTAGAATTCTTCGTTTATTTATTAAGATATCATACAATCGCCGTCTCTACTCTTATTATCATTCAATCCTAGGATTATGCAACTAATATTACTAATGATTTGAAATCAAGAATGCATACAAGACGATGCAAAGCGCAGGACAAGTAACTAATTACTAATTAATTTCTTTATGACAATTATAAGGATCATTAACAGTCAGGTCATTTGGGACTTTCACGAAACACGAGATCTCGTATTCAGCTCTTGCTTTTCCCAAAATAATCCTAACCTCTTCAAGGAAGACTTCCCAACGAAGGGTAAACTCAAAATCGACAAAATATAAAAATACGTAATCCTTGTTTTATCGATCAAACAATTTTCAACTTAGGAAGGAATATGAACAAAGCTTATGAGTGACCCGGTATTAAAACCGTCGACGCAAACTCAAATCACACTAACGAGAGCAAGAGTTTGGTAAAATGAAGGAAAAAGGAACGAAAAACTTGGACACAATAAGCAAAATCCTGCTATTTGGTCCAGTATGAGTTTTTGGGATGTCAAATTCCACTTTCTAAGGCATGTTCTCCAAATTCTAGATGTGTTCTCCATGTTGTGAACGTGTCCTCAGTCGTTTGGAGCTCATTCACGAGTTTTGGACGTATCAATTTCTAATAGCACATTTGCTACTCACGGCAACCACTTCGCCACGTAGGCCAATCTATTACTACCATGTGTCGAACCACGATCTCCATCACTCTTTATGTTCTAGGGACAACATTTGATAAGAAAGTAATTGTTCATGCACTTTCTCAAACTTTTAACCATTTAGGCATGATGCTAGTTACTTTTGCCCCGTCATGCTAACTGCCCCCACCATGTGTATGCCAATTGCTTGTACCAAGTGTATGTCAACCATTTCTAATGTATCGATTTTGATTCCCTCTTTGATATCAACCATTCATGCTGGATATGTCAAACCTTGGTGCCAATATTAGCCAATGCCATTCTTGCACATGCTAATCCCCTTGTTAGCCAAACCTATGCTAATCACAATTTGACCACAATAAGTCACACGACATCTTATAATTATAACGCCAATCTTACTTAATACAGGTGATATCTCATGACGTTGATGATTTTGATCAATACTTATTTCAGTCAATTTTTAGGTATGAACGATTCGTACTCAAGGTAAGTTTTTGAGGATCAGGTCATGTGTCAACCTTAGATGTCTTAAATCCCTCCGCCTCTCTTTGGAATATCTCATTCGACATCGACCAGGTCGTAGGGAAACATATGAGGTTGACACGTGACCTGCTTTGACCAGATTGAAGCAAGACGTCCGAAGTATTTCCAGAACATATGCCCGAAATCACCTGATCACGATACAACAAAAGGAGTCGAGAAGCTTTTTGTATTGCCACTCTCTTCTTTATCTCGTGGCTTTCGTGCTACAGCCAGAAGCCATTTCCAAAGGCGCACACGTGAAAAGCTCCCCCTACGCAACGCTCGTGGAGAAGTATATAGTTTTTTTATGACGAGTGCGGTACAGAGACGACGACGGGTGGGTCAATGGCGCTGACCCGGAGATGGTGGCGGCCACCAGGTGGCGGTGGAGCCGCCGCGGTTTGGGGCGGAAGCGGGCGAGGCGAGGAGTCCCCGCGCGACACGTGCTGAGGTGGAGGGAGAAGCGTGTTGCTCCGATGCTTTACAAGACACCCCGCGAAGAGGGGATTTGTCGGCTGGGTGAGGGGTTCGGTATCGACGCACTCGCTCTCCTCCGAGCAATTCATTATTTCTCCCACTTCCGAAGAGAAATTTGAAGGCACTTTTTCCCCGTTCGCTTTTCTTCTTTTGGCAAATATAAGATTGGACATGACGTGCACCTTGGGCCATCCCTCAAGCGGTAAAGAAAGATAAGACCTATATATTTGAAGACTTATGGACATCGCCCCGCATGCAAATCCAATCAAATACAAACGTGGGTGGTGTCCACGCGTGTAGCTTGCTGATCATGTCGCCGGTCGGGGGAAATTTCCTCCGGCTGGGTGTGGCGAAGTCGCCGTATCTTGAATTATCTGCCCTTTGAAGTTTCGGGCTGTTTTAAAAGACGTCGATTCCGATTTCAACCACGGCAAATGACCGCATGATTTCGCGCCTCGGGCAATCGATTCTTTCCTACGCCCCTTTTCCGCCCACGATGTTGTGGTTAAGTGACTAAGCAGATTTTGACTGAGAAAGGAGCCAATTAGAGGGTCGCGACTGAAAGGTGTTGTGGAACGAAATTTAGTGGGGGGAGTAATGATGAGGGAGTGAAGATGGGGTTTCTTTGAGGCCACAAAAAAGGGATCAAAGTTCGGAGAATGTTCCCATCCCTGCCCCTCCGTTGGGCCCCACTCCCCAAAAGAAATCTCGGGACCACGAAGAATTTCAGGGCCCATCACCACCACCACCACCCCCCATCATCCGATCATCGTGAGCTCCTGCTCCTCCTCAAAATTCCTAAATATCCCATTCTCCCAAATTATGCGTTTCTCTTTTTTTTTTTTTTTTTAAATTTCATGAGGCTTTTGGTATGCTCGGATTTTCCTATAAATTCGAAAGAAGATACGATGATTCGATTCGGAAAATTGAAACAGCTTTAAGTGGCATAGTTTATGTTTTTGGACAGGAAAATAGTGATTCGTTTACCGAAAAACTCGAAATGAGTTTGGATATTATGGTTTAGGTTTGGTTATGGGAATTTGAAATGTTCTAGGGATCGAGATGGAATCTAATTTAAAAAGGAAAAAAGCTACATAGAGAAAACCCACTCAAACTCATGACCCGCAGCCCCATTGCATCCGGCTATTGTTTGCAATTTTTCCATCCTTAAAACATGGAAACACCGAAAATAAAATACTAAAGATTGCATCGGTAGCCATAATTTCGATCAGTTTCCACTGTCGAAAAATCAATTATGTAACATTATTAAGATGGCGCCTTGCATGCTGAAAGCAATTGATTGCAGAGTGGAGAGAACCCATCGCGACGCACTCCACGACAGAACATCATATAATTGAGACTTCTGCTCCTAGTTTCACATATTTTATTTTCATTAAATTTACCAATTACAAGGGAAGTCTTTATGAATAAATTAGAATTTAATCCAAACTCGTCATCATTTCGCAGTAGACATGAGTTTTTGGTCGTTTACTTTCTTTTTTTTTTTTTTTTCCGGAAAAGTTTTGGTTAATTACCCTAGATTATATTTATCAAATACAAGTCGAAGATAATATAACGATTCTCGTTAGTAACTGAGTGTTTCTTCTAGCGAAAAGCATAACGATGATATGTACAAAGTGCACGGAAAAGGGAAAGGAAGTGTTACGGTAGAGAATGGATATTATTATGAATAACCTCTAATTAATTATATCGGAATGCGTCATTTGATAAATAAAATTGGTGATAAAATCTTTCCATGTAAAGAGACTAATCGAGTTGAAAATTGAAATATCTTTAAAGTAAAGTTAAAGGTTCGCTTTCGGGCTTCCTTAATTTACCCCCATTTAAAGACTAGGAAGTAAAAAAAAGAGGGGGGCTCATAATTAGGCGCGATCATTTTCAGGGCAGATCAGATCCTGACCTAGAATTTCATATTAATTGCCTTAGAAGTTGATTTTCTAGGCTGGTTAGTGGTTACATCCATCAATTTTACATTGATTGTCTTCAATTTAACGTAAAATTTAACGTAATTTGCACCAATTAAAAGCTGAAGATGAATCCATCATATCACATCATAATACTTGTTACGGCTGGAATCGAATGAGATGTAGTGGATATTACACAGTTTGATTTAAGTAATAAAGTAGCTATTACTTGCTTGGTTTGAAAATTACCATAATACGAAAATATCAGTAAATTATCCAAATTGCCATCACTGTAAGATTAAATAATAATTACATTAATGTAATAATTATATCTCGTAATTTTTTTTATTACAATTGATTTCAATAAAGTATGAACCAATTGATAATCATCTCAATTGTTATATAACGAATAATACTTGATTGCATAATTCATATTTTATTGTTTTGCTATGTAATTGACAGCAACGAATGAACTAGATAATGTCATTTTATGGTTAATATAAAAGTAAGATAACATGCTTTTATTTTTAACTATGTTATTTATGTGTACTAGACAACTATCTATTTAGTAGTCAACGACTAATTTCACTATTCACAATCATGTGGTGTTAGATTATTTATAATTCTACGTTATTAATCCTCCATGGCATAGTTGGTTGGTTACAAATCATTACTGCTATTGCACTCTGAGTTGCAAGTGAGACAACTTACTAATTGATTTCTGGCCCACTCCAAATGGTTATCACTTGAGAACCCTTTTTGAAAATTTAATTCCTATAATTTAACTTCGAGTAGTTAACCATAGTGACTTATGACGAACTTAGTCCAATTTGATGAGGGCCAGCTTCAAGGACAGCGATGTCGAAGAGTCGAATAACGAAAATCACGGGTTTCTACAGGGTGACACTACTAAATGACATCGATGCTTAAAGTCAGAAGTCGATGACCCTTCTTTGATATGTTTAAAACAGTCATATTCATAGTCCCGACAAATGCCGTCCATGATTTTAAGTCTCAAAGAGTCACCAAGATTTGTTGTTATTCGACACATGTGAACCCGGCGATAGCGTAATGGGATTAAAAAAAGAAAAATGGTCTTCACTATAGTTTTACTGACCCTATAAGGGAGAATATTACGCTTCAATAATTGATGACAAATGACTGGACGGATAAAAGGGGGTATTCGGATAAGAGAACCTGTGCTTCAAATCTGATAATTGATGCATCATGAGGCCCCCATCTCATTAAATTTTCTCAATTTCGTACCAAACTGTCTAGTCATGTGTCCCTACCCAGCACGACGCCCAAAAGTAGTCCTATCCTTGCAAAGCTATAAATGGCTACTTACCAGAATGCCTCCTCTTAAATTATGGAATTTCACTATCTCTCTCTCTTTCTTATTATTATTATTTTATTTTTTTTGGCATTGGAATATTTATGTGGTCTTACCTAGGGATGCTTTTTAATGTTCTGCCTCTTTCTCGTGATGCTTTTGGGGCCAAAAATCGAATTAAGGAAGATGCTTGGTCCTTGATTCACTTTATTGTTGTTATTCCAATAGTGTGGTCGAACTTGATCTCGAAAGATGACTCATTGTTTTTCTTTTCCCATGTTTGAAGCTGGACTACTCTGGAAAATGGGAAAAATACAAACAAAACATTCATCACTTTTCACTAACATGCCACTTGCACATTTCTATTTTCAAAAGTACATTTCACTTATCTATAAACAATACCCTCGATGTCTCCACCACCCACCACCTCTACCTTCTATCGTGCCCAGCCACTTCAATTGATGTCCCTCCTTGTGAAGTCTCCAGATGACGTTGCCATCACCGTCCTTCTTATGGGAGCAAGCAGTTGAACTCACGTTGGCTCAAAAGTTTAAATTAATAGGTTATGAGTTAACTATGATATATTATGGGTTATTTGTTTGTATTCTTTTTTTGTTCCGAGAACAAAAAAAAGAATAGAATCGCGTTGTTTACGTTTTTATTCCCAGGACTTGTTTATGTTCCAAGGAACAAATTTGGAACATAAACAAGAAACAAAAACTCGTTTCTTGTTTCCGGAACACTTCCGAGAAACAAATTTTATCTCTCTTATTTTTCCTTCTTCTTCTTTTCTTCTTTTTTTTTTTTGTCGACGACCGGCCGTCGAGGGCCGGCGACCTCACGAGCATCGCCATGGCTGGGTGAGGTCACCGGCCATGGTCGAGGCCGGTGACCGGCCAAAAGGAAGAAAAAAGAAAAATAAAGGAAAATAAAAATAAAAATATTAAAAAATTAAAAGAAACAAAAAAAATTATCCAAGTTTACTAAATGTGTTTCGTTCCTTTTCTATTCCAGAACAAGTTTATCAAACATATTTTTCTGTTCAAAAATTGTTCCCGAAATAGAAATAGTTTTTTCTATTTCTATTCCCTATAACAATTTTGAACGAAAACGTTCGCTAAACACACCCTTAATTGTTCCATACCACATCAATTCTTCGATATGGGACTTCTCTTAACATAATTCACATATGTATATCAACAATCCCCTCCTCATATATAAGCTCGGTTTAATTTTTCTTTCATCTCACTCTAAATATTGTTATGCATTGGGATTTTAACTTGAATCTCTGTCAACAATCAACTTCATCCTGTAGTCTCTTTCTCTAGACCAAATAATGAAATTTATTAGGCCTGCATTGCTACACCACAACGTCCAATGCCCAAAAATTGCATCGTGCCAATCAATCATTGGCTTTTATATCATCTGTTGGGAGTTCGAGGTAAAAGTCTGATGCCTTCACCCAAGGAGATCGCCAAGTCCAAGCCCATTAATATATCTATTTGTATCTACCTCTAATTAAGAGGTAATTAGAATATATTAACTACTCCATACTATACTAATTCTTCGATGTAAGACTTTTCTAACATAAGTCATACATGATGTGTAAACTCAGTATTAGGTTTGTTCCTCCCCAATTCAAGTATCCTTATACACCAACATATCTCAACTTGAATCTTTAATATCCACTTTCAGTCCTAATCTCTTCATCTAGACCGAACCATGGAGGTTGCCATTATGATTGTGGTACTATTCACAACACCCACAGCCTAGAACGAAACACCAATACATATTGGGAGTGTCTACCAATCAACAATTGACTTTGATACCTTTAGTTGAAAGTGTGCAGTGGAAGCTCGATACCTTCACCAAATTCCTTCTTCAGATAAATTTCTTTCAAACTTGATAAATAGAATTCAATTATTCTTTATTTGAGAGCAAATTACACAACATCTCTAAGTGTACCAGCTCAAGGGAGAGTTCGATTGACTCATGTTTACATAGTGCTACTACAAATAGGTTCGAGTGTTGTATCTTAGGAGGTATAGTTCGTAAATTTACAAAGTATCGTTAGTAGGAATTAATCAACCTAAGGAGATTCAGTAATCCATGCCTCACTTTCTATTTAATTTTGTTATAATTTTATAGCAATCAAGTAACTTTATATGTTATCCCTTTCTTAGACTGTTTAATTTTACTAATTGCAAAAAACAATATTGTATTATGTTGGCAATGGAGTGTTTGTTTGGTACAACTTTCTCACAACAAATTCAGTTGCGAAAATGGACGCTACAACTTTTTATGGGGTGTTTGGCAATCTCCTCATGACAGCAGTACCTCTATAGTTACAACAGTTTCTAACAGCTTTTATGAAATTGCCGCACCTAGTTCTTAGATTCTACAACTTTACAACATGTGCTAGCTATTACAAAATACAAAAGTCACGGTACTTTACAATGCACCTACGTCCTAGCGCAATTATAGTTTAGCGACATCTATATCAAAATGGGTTTTTAGTCTTTTCAAGACTAGTATGACGTCTATTTCGACTAGAACTACAGTTGACGATTTGAGGAGAATTATCAGTGAATTGAGAAGACTTAGTGCAGGAATTTTGGATGTACTAGCTGTTGATTCTTCGGCTAATCGGTTGACGATCTGAGGGGAATTAGCAGTGAATTGAGAAGACTTGGTGCAGGAATTTTGGATGTACTAGCTGTTGATTCTTCGGCTAATTGCTGTGCAATACTTTTTCATAGAGATGGCCTTCCACGATACACGCCATCGTCATCGTGCCTATCATTGACCTAAATTCTCCTTCAAGATTATCTCTTTTTCAAAGATTCCTCGACAGAGAACTTTTCGTTTCGTGTATAACAATCTTTCATTTTTCAAAGGCGATATTAATTTCCCCATTTTTGATGTGGCTGACCTACCTAATTATATAAAGATCCCTATTTTATAGTGTCAAGCTATAATGATAATACGGACGAATATAGTTATATGTGAGCACAGGCACCAACTAACAAAAAGACTACACTGCTGTTTGAGTGGAATGCTAAAGGTAAAGCTTGTGGGTTTCCCCTGAAAATCTTGTTTGAAAGGATTGTCATGCCATGGTTGGGATAAGCTAGTGCACAAAAAAATTTCGGCACGAAATAGATAAGTCTATAGATAATTAAGGTGGCGCAAAAGGGAAGTTTGTGACCCTACACTTACGTCAATCTTCCCCCTTTGTTTTCTTTCGAATCTCAACTCAATTACTGGAAATGATATAAATAGAGAGAGCTTTATTACAATAAAATAAATGCCTGAAAAAATAGGAAGTAGATTTTAGATGCGCTTAGAATTATAAGATATAACTAATTATAGAGAGATTGGTTTATAAAATCGATATGACAATCTCTATGCAACTAATTAAAACTTGAGCCACATTGAGACTATTACAATGCATCGCCTCATCTTGTAAGTCGGTATCTATACATCTAGAACGATTCATATTCCTCTTGGGCGATATTGATCGAGGATGATGACATGCAAAGCAAAAGCAAATCGCTTTGTGTCATGATTGTTATTTAAATATAGGAGCAACATTTAAAATGTTTAGGGCGTAATTAGTGCAATTAAAATGTTTAGAATCAAATTGACAAAAGTATAATAGGTTTATAACTTTTTGTACATTTTCTCAAAAAAAGGCTATCCTTGTTATCTCCACGCACTAGAATATTAAAGTGGGATTTTAGTGCTCAAATTCACAGGCGTGTTTTATATTGATGATTGTTAGGCGCACAAATCGTCACAAAATTAGTAGTTAAAATTAAATTAATTGGAATCATTATCTCTGGCAATCCTTATGCTGGAATAATGTTGTCGGTACATAATCCTTATCAAGTTCAAC
This sequence comes from Eucalyptus microcorys, assembly GCA_014182515.1. Lineage (NCBI taxonomy): Eukaryota > Viridiplantae > Streptophyta > Magnoliopsida > Myrtales > Myrtaceae > Eucalyptus > Eucalyptus microcorys. The sequence continues at coordinate 27,776,441 of CM024572.1, forward strand.
AGCACGTTTTACATTAACTACCAACGTAGAGTGCCAACTTGTCAAGCAATTACTGGTCGAAACCAAATTATTGCCAAGCTAAAATATTCGAGTCCCACTTTTTTAAATTGGTGATAGTAATCATAAATCAAAAAAAAAAAAAAACATGTAATAGGGCGATGGAGAAGCATCTTCTTGTGGTACAAAGAACAAGAAACCTAACATGGAATTTTCGGGCCCGAGAAGTAAGTCGAATGCTATGAACATGGAAAGAAAAACAAGAACATGGAAGGTCCCAGTTGACCTGGAACAGTCCCAACTTAGCGACCCCTGTGATCTACGGTGTGGAAGCAGCTGGAACCCTCGCGGCATTATTAGTCATCATCGATGATATGCCCTAGAACTAGGAAGAAGAAAACTCAAAACCTGGTGCCGTCCCATCTCCATGATCTTCTCCCCGTTCGGTGCGTTGGGCACCCGTGGAGAGAAGCCACTGAGTCCTTCCAGAGCTTGATAGGCGATGGGAGGGCTCGCACCGAAAGAGTTGCTCAGATTGATTGCGACAAGAACGGGCTATGAAAACCCGATACTTTTATCTAGGGAGATCGCTACAGGAGGGCCTAAGTCCGAGCTTATCGATATATCCAATTAGAATTACACTTTTTGACAAAATTGCCAATTGTATCATTCCGACCAATTTTGCCTAATTTGGTTTTAAATCTTCGATTTTGTTAATTTTAAACATTCTGATAATTTGCTAATTAAGTCCTCCTAACCACTTCCGATTGCAAATTGAAAACATGAACGTTAGTTGTTCTAGGTTGCACAACTGATACTAATGTAAACAATTTTTGTACTTTTTTTTGTAATTTTTTATATTATTTATTTTTTTCTTTTCCTTTTTTTCGTTGTGGCTCTTGCTCACCAAGAAGGCCTTGCCCACGACCAGCGAGGTCACTAGTGAGGGTGCAAAGAGCCCTCGCTAGTGGCCTAAAGGTCTTCAGCGGTCTTCCTAGCTAAAATGAAAAATAAAATATTTATTTTTTAAAAATTTATAAAAATTATTTATGTTAAGACTCAGGTCGTGTCATGTAGGACGTCCATATTGATTTCCGGTCAAAATTAATTAGAAAGACTCAATTGATAAATTATTTAAATGTTTATGACTAAATTTATTAAATTAAAAAATTTAGGTGGGAATTGACATAAACACAATAATTTCAAATATCTCTATGATAATTTTCCCTAAACTTTTATAATACCTTGCTCACTAAGCCCCAAACGACGTAGGAGTTACCCGGGGTATCCTTTATTAGCACATGAACCATATGGCACGTGGCATCTTCTCTACTTCCGCCGAAAGATGGATTTTGATTCGCTACTCCTACTTTCTCTCCACTATACTTCTTTTCATTTTGACTTTTTATGCCCAAAACAGCGCGATGAGAAAAACTTTCTTTCCACCTCACATTCGTTCCACTTACTTTCGCTCCTTTTGTTTTTTCCTTTCCTCTACCTTTCCTCCCAAAACCGCAAAACTTCGATTCTTCTTATGAGATAGCTTTTCCTAATTACGTTATCTTAAGGTTTATCACCTCTAAAAACAAGAGTAAATTCCGCTAATGGTTATCGAATATGGTATATTTCTCGATTAGATTACTTGAATCTCTTTTTACTAATTGAATACACTGAATGCCGACGGAGCTTTAGCACTTTTCCAATTGTGTTTCTTTATCGAAACCTACGCGATGTCCCATGGCGGGACTATAAATGGTATTGATGTGACGCCACTTAATTAATAAACTAATCGTTATGCCATCCTAACAAAATTGATGATTACATCGAAACATAAAGTAAGTTTCAAAAAATAAAGCACAAATTGTTGGAATCCTTCGGTTCCCTCAGAAATAGTGCGGGGAGAGTCGTGCGTGCTCGCTAGCCCTCGCCTGAGCTTCTCTCGCTCGTGCCCCGACTCCCCTTCTTCTCTTGTTTCTTTTATTTTGTGTGAGGTTCTTTTCTCATATTTGTTGAAATGGCACCTCTATGGCCCTACAATCAGCATTATGGGTACGCAAAAGATCACATTGATATGGATCGATTAACGAATAAAATCGAAATCGAGAGCATTTCGTTCAATGACGTGCTCGCCACCAAATGCACCATACTTTACTGATCATCTTCCCAAGATTACCCAAGTATAATGTTGACGTTGTTCCCTAGGTGCTACGCTACGCGACATCCGCTTACCCACTCCCCCTATCTGACATTGTAAACAACGCTGAAGTTGACAATTACCTTAAAAGAGATCAGCACTCAGATGGCTGAAGAGTGATGATGCCGACTTACAGAGAGGTCATATGGTGGTAATTTCAATCAATTTGACAATGCCAACCGTCGGCATTTTGTCCATATACACATACACATGTATTGTCAAAGTCACGGGCATCCAATGGACGACAAACACTCCATATCCTGAGAAAAAGACATTATAATTATCGTAATTTTCGTACGGTACTTATTTGAGTACCATAATTTTTTTGATCATTTAAGTATAATAATTTATGTTCGTACTCACTTGAGTATTATTATTATTATTATTATTTTCGATCATTTGAGTGTCGTGATTTTTTAATAACGTTCACCACAAGCACTATACGATGTCGGATTTCCAGCACTTGGATGGACATTTTTTAAAAAAATTTAGCACTTAAGCGATCGATTAAAAGTTATGACACCAAAGTCAAAGCCATATGAAAATTATAATACTTATAATATTCTTTATCACTATCATATGTAAAAGTTGCGGGTGAATGTCAGGAGGGGGTAGATAGAAGGTGAATTGCCTGGCTTTAAAGATGCATGGACAGGTGATCGATGTCCGGCTTTGCTCCGTCACCAACTCGTGTACCTCTTCCTCAATAACATATGAGAGAGAGAGAGAGAGTCTGGCATAATGCGATTGACGGGGGCCTCCTCGGAGGCCAGGAAAGGATGCAGTGTCTAGCAAGCTTCGGACGCTTTTTTTGACTGCATCGGACAGAGGGGTGTCGCGCCGAGGCTCGTCTTCCCATGCCTTGGAAACAAATAAAATATGTGGGTCAAAAAGCCAGGGCCTCTCTCCGCACGACATGCATGCAATGCAATGCATGCTTCCCCATCCAATCTTGTCAGCCTTAAGAAAGGACAGCCTAATTCAATTATTTCTCCTCTTGGTCACGTTAGGATGAGATGACCGCAGGACGCACGGCGTATAAGGCAGAATCAGATCCTCCTTTAAGAACTTTCCTCCTCGTCGAGCCATGGGGGGCCACGCCGGAAAAGTCCAACATCTTAACTTCAACCGTTGGTCAAGAAAGCGTCTTGATCCGAATTTCATCGATGTATTTAGTTAGATCACCTTTTTTCACAAATATAAGTCAATATATTATGATAAAATCAACGTATATTAATTATTCGTACTCTATCAAATTTCCCATGTGAGATTTTTCTGTTTAATATACTTTTCACACGTACATTCAAATAAATCTTCCATTTTGGGCATGAGTCTTGTATATCCTACTTCTCTTAATTCGGTTTCCCTTCCACACCATTATGTCTCGAGTAAAATCTCTATTTTGATTCGGGCAAGTTTGGCAAGGATTGCCCTAGAGACTCCTCCTTGGTCTCCTTAGTCCAACCAAGTTTGACAGAAACAATTCATTAGCCATTCGATTTGGGAGTTACATTCAAGATTGGTTCTTTGAGATAGTCACCAAACACCCAGGAGACGTTGGGAGACTGCCAAATCAACCTCCGATTCTAATATGGCCACTTGTCGGAACACGCAACAAAAGGTAGATACCTTATCCTAGGAAGACTATCAAGAGAGAAGATAAGGACAAGCTCATTAATATATTAGATATATTCAGTTATACTCACCTAAACTCAAAACTTAAACTTATGAGTTTAACAAGTGGCTATTGATGTATATTTATTGCTTCGCACCAAGTGGGGCACGCTCCATGGACTGATAGGATCGGGGCAACGCGACCCACGCCCATCAGGCCCATGGGCCCAATGCGGCCCACCGTGCAATGGCTGCTGTTTAGTGGGCCTGTTGCCCAGCCCAACGTCCTCGTTTCCCTGTGCAAGGCCCGAGTGGCCTTTTCTCGCATTTTGGCGTCCTTTTGCAAGGCCTTTTGCTTAAAAAATTATACTAAAAGTAGAGATCGATGTCTCATTTCCAAGCAAGGTAAACTCATTCCCTACTCTCTGACTTGTGATTTGTCTCTTATTTTTAAGTTATTAACTTATTGATCTTCTGTTTGGAGGAAATCCTGATAATGTTCTTGATCCCTCTTTTAAATAAAGTTATAGACTATTATTATGATAATAAGATCTTGAATTTTATTTAAAAAAAAAAAAAAAAAAAGTAGTTATTCTAGTGAGTAAAATCTAACAAAATTATACTTTCGTAGATCGTTACTGTCTACTTGAAGTATTTGGAAAATCCCTACGTTTAAGCCAACCCATAGGTCGTAATTTTGATGGATTTGGTCCAGTTGGACTTTATTAATGCTGGGTAGCTAATGGCCACCTGATGGTGAATCAAGGTCCCGCCCATCTCACGTTTTCTCAGATAGCGTTCTCAAAATTATAGAGTATTTCCACTTTAAAATACTTTTTTTTTTTCAAATTTCAATAATCAGTATTATATATACGGCGGAAAGGACGAAAATGCCCTACCCATATGGTAAATAGGGCAAATAGTAACATCACTCCATTGACTGTCAATATTATTTCGTCCACCAATAAATAAATGCCACTTAATTAATTTCGCATGCAAACTCAAAATTATTTGCCCCGTCATCAAGCATATTTTCAAGAATACAAACACATATCACGCAGAGGCATGCTAGGGCGTATAATGATGAGACATTTCCATCTAATTACGTCCTCAGCAAAGTCAAAATTGCATTCATATTTTAGAAAATTGTTTCATCTGTGGCATCTATTCTTGCAAGTGGTGGTGGTGATGGTGTTGAGTTTGTCTTGTTTAAGTGGTGGAGGTCGCGTTTCAGGTTGTTGTTGGTGGCCGAGTCGGCAATGGTAACATTCAAGTACGGCGGCGGCAGTGGATTGCAGCAGCGAGTGTGGCCGATCGTCGAAGTGCTTTTTGTTTGTGGGGAGAGAGATAGGGGTCGTTGCGGGTGGCGGGCGATGGCACTTGGGCAGCAAAGTGTGTAAATTGAAGAAACGGAATGATTATATGGAGAAAATTTGGCAAGATGAAGTAATACATCAATAAAAAAATTTCAAAGACGATGTTGAACGTTGAGTAAAAGTTCAAAACCTACTCATAACATTGACATTTAAGTAGTAAGCTTTTCTTATGATGCATGTAGTACCTGCAATAGCTATTGTTTCAAGCAATTTGATTGGACTAAGGCAAGTTATGGATAGGAATTAAGGTGAAGTCAAGTCTCAGGAAATGAGAAATTTGTCATCGTCGGTAGTGGAAATGCATAGCCTTGTCATCAAGGATAACAATGCATCGTGGAGTCTGCTGTGTATATACTTCGTGACATATGTTCTTTCCACTAAAAGATAGGTGCTAGTTGCAGAGGGGCAAATCATCCAATTACTCGATGTCAATGCATAAAGACTAAAATTTTCAATAGTAGAGCACGAAGACAAACACAGGAACCATGACAACTCCTGGAAAAATATCCATACGAATTTTGAAGGGTTCTCTCCTGATTCAACTTATCCAAATTTCTGACTCAGCCAATAAACGTACATGCTCATAAGCTGCCCAATCCACGTGCCTCTCATTGAGGCTAAGCTCCACCCCACATTGGGTGGTGGATGTGAAACTTAAGATTACTCTGAGTTCATAAGTGATGGATAGTGCCAATCACAATTATCACGATCGCGATAATCCTACTTGTCCAAGTACAACTGGTATTATGTACATACACATAAGTTGCCTATCTCACGTGCCTCTCGTTGAGGCTAGGTTCTACCGCCACATTGGGTGGTGGACATGAAACTTCAGATTACTTTGAGTTTATTGAGTGATGGACGGTGTCAATCACAATCACCATGATTGCGATAATCTTGCTTGTCTAAGCACAAATTCCGCATTCTCTAGCACTTTCTTCCAACGATAATCATTCAAATCGTCTCTAGTTTCATCAAACCGTGGGAAGAAATAATGGGGCAGGATTGCTCCCACTACCCCAGGTGTGCAGCACCAGCCGCAAGTTGGAGGGAGCAATGGTGACTGTCTCCGGCCTGTCTCCCTGTGAAGAGACTCGAATGCCCCCGTCGTCATCTCGCAAGGGACGAAAATCGAGCGATGTGCACGTCCGGTGCAGGGCACATATGGAGTGTGAACGAAGGGTGGTACAGGATTCTCCAAGCCCTAATTGATGGAGGGATGGGGCGCGTCCCATCGCCCCTTTCCCCCACATGCTGCGAGATCCTCCCTTTGTCTTGTCCATTCCGTCACCCCCTCTATAAGATTGTGTGCACAATTGCGATTCACGTATCTCTCTAAGATTTCGGGAATGTGGATGTCGATTCCGTGAGATTGTTAATGGGATTGGGATTCGCAAAATGACTGAGGTCTTTGACTTAATTTTGTGACTTTCTAATAAATTTATTTTGTTTTAAATTAGAGTCACTTATACAGGTTAAAAGTTTGAACTTAACTGGTTTATGAGACTTACAGGATGTTTCATGATTCTTCAAATAACCAAGTCTCTATGCCTGAGCCTCTGGGTGTAAAAAGAAATTATAGTCAAGTTGTAGAGAAGCAATTCTTTGCTTAAATCTCGCCAAATTTCCTACATTTTTTGAGGAGTTGGATTTAGTTTATTACCCATTTTTTGCCCAAAGACCTTCTAGTTAGATCTTAAATCAGATTGTAACCTAAGGGCAAAAAACAAAATTATTATATTCACATGTTATCGTGGTGATTGTCGTCACCTCTAATCTTGATCCCTTAAAAAAGTTAGTGGAAAGGGCAACATAAGAAGCAAATTAACTTTGACCGATCGACTTGGGCCGGTAGTTGGTTGAACTTGTAGTGTTCTTCACTCAAAAACGCATTTATGCAAGAAACTGGTCGAATCGAGTTTTTTGGTTTACTAGGGGTCAAGATTGAAGTGATTAACCGAGATTCATTACAAGCAGCATCCAGATATGACTAACAAACACATTGGGAACTAAGGTGCACGCCCTTGACAATGAGATGCACACCCTCTGGATCGAAAAGGGGGCATCCTCGACTTCGAGGAGCACGCCCTTGATCATAAGGAGTATGCACCAGACCCTTCAAAGGCATGTTCCTCACCATCAACAGCCGGCTCGTCGGCTTCTATGCAAAATCACAGAGGAGAAGCCTCCATTTGAGACGAGAGTTTTGCCCAAAGCAACAAAGAACAGAGCACACCCTCTTTTGGTTTTGCTCCCATACTAAGATTAGAAAGATCAAGTAGGCATGTCGTTTAGGTTTTTTTTCTCTTACATTTCTCAGCAAACAGAAACGGATTGTGCGAGTGCTCGAAAGCTAGTGATAACTAAAGGGAGATTACATATGTTCAGAGGTCAGAAAATGCACTAATCGCAACTGAATTCATCCATGTCTTCAGGCGAAAGGACATTCCTGGGGAACACTAGCCAAAGGCCCATTTAGCGGACAAACATGCCATTGATCGGGCTGGAACCAGGACGCTTACAGAGCATGCGAGAGATAGAGATTCAATTGACCACATGATATCAGTCCAAAGCAAGCCCATGTAGGTGGAGTATCAGTGCCCTTTGAAAAGCCCGCCCTCCATGAAGCAAGTGCACAGTTGAAAAGAAGTGGGCTTCAGTTAACAAAGGCCGAGTCTGGTACTGGTCCTGGACTGAAGGTGCTGGTGATCTGCTTTCTTCTTCTGGTTTTTATACTGAGGGAAAATTTTGTCCTCTTAACAAAAATGTCCATGGCAGCGAGGTTGTCTCTTCTGCTACATTGACGGAGAGTCTGAAGTTTTTGTCTCAGTTTACATTAATGAAGCTCCAACGATGAATATATGAATTTGGATGTGCATGTAAGATTACGGATGTATTTGGTTAAGCTTTTTGAAGGAGTTTCAAACTTAAAAGCCCTTGGGGAAATGGCGGGGTGTTTGGCAAGTTTTCCCAAAAGGCTTTAAGCCAAATGCTAACGTTGAAAAAGCCGAAAGCCTAATACTATTGGGCTTACAACATTCGGCCAAATACCGAAACTAGATTTCTTCCTCCAAAACTATCCTCACCAATTCTTTAATTTTCCAAATTTATCCTTGTTAATGTTCATCTTTTTGGAGAAAGGGCGGTCGACGAGGCTAGATCAGGTCGGCAAGAGTCGGTGCAAGGCTAACAAAGTCGTGTTGCATGACCTCTAGCGTCGCAATTGAGGCATCCCTCACCCGAGTTGTATGACCCCAAGCAATGAGGTTTGAGGTTGCATGACCTTGGCTAGCTGCTTGGGTCGCACGACCCTTGTTGAGGGTTGCATGACCTTGGATGATGGCCGTTGGTGCCAGATCTAGGTTGCCAGCACCCTTAGCCCTTCACCGGAGGATTTTGATTAAAAGAAAAAAAAAAAAAGGCCCAAAAGACCTTTGCAAAAAAAATAAAAATTGCCAAAGACTATTTATGACAAAGTAGCTTTGTTAAGTAATTTTTATCAAATGCAATTTACATTTCTTCGGTAGGCTTTAGATCAAAGGCATTTGTATTTCACTCAAACTCATTTGTAAGTTGAATCAAGCATATTGCGTGGTTCTGCAATATATGGTATTATATACCTTTTCCTACTGGCAAACTCCCTCACTAGTCAATATGATCCACTAGGTTCTTGCCCGCATAGGTGGGCACCTTCCGTGGCTTGGTCTTCGGAATTCTTGATGTATGCATATATGTGTGAGATTGCAAGGGAGAGAAAATAACATTGGGTTAAAGTACTCCGATTCCGTTCAAGTTGAGATCAACCGTCATCTCACGGGTACTTTCAACCGGATCAAAGAAAAGAAAAGTCGCGCTGCTCCACTTTCTCATCGTTATGTCACGAGAATAAGTTTTGCTATTCTAAAAAATGTTCTAACAAGAGCAATTTTTTTTTTTTACTTGAGCGAGAAGGACACTTATTCCTTGGTGTTTCTGTAACCTTTTCACTGTCATTTTCTGAAAATGATTTGCACTTTTATTTGAAGGGAAGGATGACTGCAAGCCAAGTAACTGAAATCCTTACGACAAGCGAACGTGACAACTGATCCATGTCGATTTCATCCACGAAATCCAATTGAGGTAAGAGATCAAGATGGAATCTGTACTTGAGCGCGACAAATGGATTGAGTCTCTGGAAAACCTGGAAAAGAGTGAACTCAATTTCTGCCATTGGGGTTTCGCGTATTGATGTGATTTTAGTGGCAACACTTGGGGGAGAGATCATGATGGTCTTCGAGCCAGCCTAAGAAATCATTTAACTGGTAAACCCTATTGGCACCTACTCCTGAAGATAGTCAATTGTAATTGAGGCCATATGATAAAATGTCCTCTATCCCTGAGAGTTGCAAGCTATGCCCGACTGTTTTGTCTAGACTTTCTTTCAAATTAGACTATTCAATCCAAGAGGGCCTTTGATCGGGCTTATCCTCACATCGCCTAAGCGTTCATATTGGAGGTTTGCATATAATTCCGATTCTACGAAAGATAAGACTGTATAAATCTCCTCTTTTGACGTATGTACGCATTCATTTCAATTTCAAGCAAGGCGAACGCGTTCTTTTTTTACAACACACTACAGTAGCATTAGTATTTTATTCTCTGGCACTCTCCTTGTGCAAATAGTACTCTCTACATGGATGGTGTCTTGTATATCATCATTTATCAATACAAGGAAATCATCTCAAATTAGCAGATGATTGGGGTCCGGTGTATGAGAATTCTTGCATGAGGCTAGACTCAGTTGCGACCAAAATTAGATAACATAGAGACTACTTTTGAGATCCATAACTGTCAGTAGTAGTCGTAATCTACTTTGTTCATGATAGACTAGGCCTCAACCTCAAATGATTGACAAAACAAATTGTAATGTAATTATCATTTTAAGATTGATTTCGTCCACTGCATCATTCATAACATAAATCTACACGAAATATTATTTGTATCATATCAACAAACATTCTAAGTATACTCCACAAAATAACTTTGATTTCTATAATATTGAAAATATGAATTATGAATATTACTGAAAATAAGTCCGTGCATAAAAAGGACCTTTTTCCATTAAATATTAAAACTCCATTCGTTTTGGGGAAATATAGCGTTACTGGAAAATATTTTCCAGAAAACATTTTTCTTAGAAAATGTAATTATTTTCTAATGTTCAACCACAACTTGAAAAGAAGTGGAAAATATTTTCCTCTGTTTGGTAAGAAATTTCTTTTCTTTCATGCACTCTTTTTCAATATTTTTATTTTTTATTTTTATATTTAAAATCTTTTTTTAATTATTTTATATTCTTTTTCTTTTCTTTTCTTTTTTTTGTCTTCCTCTTCTTCCGTCGGACGCCACCACGCCAGCCAACGACGGTTAACGATCGGTTGAAGGCGAGCTTGAGGCTCATTTGTGGTTGGTTGCCGGCGATTGTCATTGTCGGTGATCGGCCAAGACATAATTAAAAAGAAAAAAAAGAACTAAAAATTCGAATTTTTTAAAAAAGAAAACAAGAAAAAAAAAGATAAAAAGTTTAACATGAGTATGAGAAAAGAGAAATTGAGTGAGGAAATTGTTTTCCTCTTTCAAAAATGAAAAACATTTTCCCTATTTTAGAAGATTTTTTTTCCCTTCATGAAAAATATTTTCACCGATTAATTCATTTTCCATAAAATAAATACCGAAAAATTCAAAAACCTTTTCCATCAAACAAATAAAGTCTAAAGTCTCTCCTTATCAATGAAAACGAAAAGGAGCAGAACCTTTGGGCTAAGGAATCCCACGCCATTTCTCCAAATCTCACGCCACTCCATGTCTCCAACCCCCCACAAGCGCATCCCTCACTTCACTTGCGACTCACGAGACGATCGATCCTTTTGATGGATCCGATTTTGGTTCTATAAAAAGCATTCAATGTTAAGCACGTTACTGCATCCCATTCTCTCCTTCACAGTCTCATATCCATTCGAGCAACCCTAAGACAACCGCAAAGGAAGAGGAGGAAACAATGGAGGGCGGAGAAGAAGACGTGAGGGTGGGAGCGCATCGTTACGGGGAGGGCCAAGCCATCGGGACGGCCGCCCCGACCCTCGGAGAAGGCAAGGACTACCAAGAGCCGCCGCCTGCCCCACTGTTCGAGATGGCGGAGCTATCCTCGTGGTCGTTCTTCCGGGCTGGGATAGCGGAGTTCGTGGCGACCTTCTTGTTCCTCTACGTGACAGTGCTCACGGTGATGGGCGTGGACAGATCTAGCAACAAGTGCGCGACCGTGGGTCCCCAAGGCATCGCCTGGGCCTTTGGTGGCATGATCTTCGCTCTCGTGTATTCTACTGCAGGCATTTCAGGTTTGGTCCTTGGTACTTCTATGCAAAAATGGCACGTTTTGCTTGCCTTGTTTTACAGTTTAAAGAAAAGTTTCTAATCACATTTCTTTAGCGATAGATATTATTCAGCGGTTGACACTTGACGGTTAAAGATGTATGGTATTGTATCGTATGCAGGGGGTCACATCAATCCGGCCGTGACCTTCGGGCTGCTGCTGGCGAGGAAGCTGTCGCTGGTCAGGGCGGTGTGGTACATGCTGATGCAGTGCATGGGAGCTGCGTGCGGCGCCCTGGTGGTGAAGAGCTTCCAGAAGAGCCAGTTCGAGACGCTCGGCGGTGCCGCCAACACCGTGAGCTCCGGTTACTCCAGGGGCGTCGCCCTCGGGGCGGAGATCCTCGGCACCTTCTTCCTCGTCTACACCGTCTTCTCCGCCACCGACGCCAAGCGCATCGTGCGCGACTCCCACGTCCCTGTAAGAAACACAAATCTGCTCTTGAAAACAAAACGTGGCCTCCACTTTATCAGCAATGTGCATCGAGATCATGTTGACATCTTGCTCTTGTGATGTGGTTAGGTATTGGCACCGTTGCCCATTGGATTTGCAGTGTTCGTGGTGCACTTGGCCACGATTCCCATAACCGGGACTGGCATTAACCCGGCCAGGAGTTTTGGAGCAGCCCTCGTCTATGACAGGGCCCAAGCCTGGGATGACCATGTAAGCTTCTCCTTTCCATCATTTTTGAATTTTTTATTTGACAAACATATTCATAAAAAGATTATTTCTGACTTTAGTCACCTATTAAAAAGATTAAAAAAGATCAAAGTAAGTCGAGACTAAAGGTTCAAAGTGCTCCGACCAAAAAAAAAAGAAAAGGTTCAAAGTGCAAATGGCATGTCGACCACTCAAAACTGATCTGTGATATTTTATTGGATGCAGTGGATATTTTGGGTGGGCCCATTTACCGGAGCAGCACTTGCGGCAATGTACCATCAGCTGGTGATCAGGGCCGTTTTTGTCCAATCCAATTTTTTCAGATCCAAATACATCGTTTGAATTTGAAAAAATAAGGGTGCTTTTTATTTTCTCCAAAAAAATAAGGGTGGTTTTGAATGGTGTCTTAATGTATATAAATTATTGTATTCCTAACTAAGTGTATGTATGTTTGTATTGGGCGGGTGAGATGTGAGGAGTGTTGCTGCATGTCCTCCTTAAGTTCAATAAAATTTGTGGATGATTATATTGTTGAAAAAATTTGATTACTAATAAAGATACGAGTAGTAATATATAGTCTTTTTTTTTTTTTTTTTTATGTTTAACGCCGGATGTTTAACCTTAAGTTATTATCTGCCCAAGATATACACTACATTTCAACATTACTCCTGAAATTTCGCCTTGAATGTGTTATCAAATTTATGTTAAAAAAAGAGAAGAAGAAAAAGTTGTTTTGAAAAGAGAGCTACAGAGAAGGGAAAGTTATTAAGAATAATGTGTGATTCGGTCTCATTTACAAATAACTAAATAATACACCTCTCGAGAATGTGCGCTTATCATGACATTGATGGCACTATAGCCTTAACTTGATAAGGAATCCGATCTATTCACCAATATTCCAAATTCTAGATATAAGACTCGCAGTAATTCATTGAAGTTTCTATCTTTGTCGGAAACCACCATAAAATACACAAGTTTTTCACGTGTTGTTTTCCGATGACAGTTGATTCTCTGGGGAACGCACTCAAGCACAAAAATTTCCCGGTTTCATTCTCTTTCTCCCTATCGCCCCCTTCATCTTTTCTCCTTCCTCTCTCCTGTATGCACTGTTTGCCTTTTCTTGCCCCTTCTGTGCTTCCTTTCAACCTCTGTTGATTACATGTTTGTAACTCATTCTACTAATTATTTTTATGTATTTATCTTCTATGGATTGTTCCTATTGAAGAATGGGGATTTTTATTATTGCGTTCACTTTCATTTTACTTAATTAAAAGGAAACAAAAAAATAGAAGCCGATTTCTAAATAAACCCTAAAATCGATTAACAATACGTTAAGATATGTAAAAAATGTTTCAAATTTCAAAAATTAAGGAATCGGTTATAACAAGGTAGGTTCCGGATTTCAGTTGGAACTTCAATCAACCTTGAAATCTCTCACCCCTAAACACAAGCATCGAGTACCCCTTACCCAAGCGGCAAGTCTTTATTTCAGATGTCGAGGTTTTGTTGTTGTTTTAAGTATCGAGGTTTGTTCTGTTTTGAAAAATGATTTTTGACTTTTAAAAGAGAAAATCATTTTCTGGAAAAAATTTTCAGTTAACTCATATTCCTAAGTTTTTCAAATACCAGAATTGAAGAAAATATTCTCTTGCAAGAAATTCTTTGCAAAGCAATCGGAGCCCGGTGATAAGAGATCCCAGGAAGAGAGAAAAATAATTTTGCAGAAAGCCACAAAAAATCGATGGGGCAAAAATGTATATCTCAGAAGTTAATCGGGACACAAAGGTCATTTCGGCGAGCTCCAGTCTTCCTTCCTCCCCAGTTTCCTTCTTGGGAGCTCAGTCGCAGTCGTTCTTGTTTCTCGCCATTGCAATCGCAGAAATTCATAATCGGCCCGGCATGGAGAACGGCGATTCCAACGCCGCGGCGCCGCCGCCTCCCAATCCCGACCGCATCAAGCTGAACGTCGGCGGCAAGCTCTTCGAGACGACGGCCTCCACCCTCCGGTCCGCCGGCCCCGACTCCCTCCTCTACGCCCTCTCCAGCCGTGCCGCGCAGGACCCCGACCCCAACCCCAGCCCCATCTTCATCGACCGCGACCCGGACGTCTTCTCCGTCATCCTCTCCCTCCTCCGCACCGACCGCCTCCCCTCCACCGCCCTCCGCTTCTCCAAGCAGGACCTCGCCGACGAGGCCCTCTACTACGGCGTCGAATCCCGCCTCCGCTCCACCATGGCCCCGCCTCCTCTCGACGGCATCGACGCCTCCGTCGTCGCCACCGTCCGCCCCGCCTCCGAGGGCCTCCCCTCCGCCCTCTCCGCCCACCCCGACGGCTCCGTCTGGATCGCCCACGGCGGCCAGATCTCCAGCTACGACTGGAACCTCGCCCACTCCGCCACCGTCCGCACGCACCTGGACGACGTCACCTCGATCCACCGCGTCTGGCCGGAGATAGCCGCCGCGGGGTCGGAATCGGCGGCCGGCCTCCACTTCTACGACTTCTCCAGCGGCCTCCACGTCGGCGCCGCCCACTGGAACGACCCGACGGACCCGCGGATCTACAAGGCCTGGGTCACGGCCGTCGCCGACTCGCCGGGCTCGGTGTACGCCGCGTTCGAGTGCCCGCACAGGGAGAACTGCGTCCTCGAGGTCGACAAGTCCACGCTCCGATCGCGTCCGCGCTGGGCCGGCAGCCGGGCAGCTCCACCAAGCACATGGCCCCCGGGAAGCTCGCCTGGCTGCCGGAGATGGGCCTCCTCGCCGGGAGCGCCGTCACGTGCGGCGCGTTCGGGTACTCGGGCTACATCCGGCTGTGGGACCCGAGGGCCGGGAAGGTGGCGTGGGAGACGAGCGAGCCCGGGTCGGGGCGGAGCAGCCGGTTCGGGGACTCGTTCGCCGACGTGGACGCCGACGCCGAGTCGTCGAGGCTGTTCAAGGTGTGCTCCAAGTCGGGGGACCTCGGGATGGCGGACCTGCGCAAGCTGGGGGACGACCCGTGGGTGTACCTGAGGGAGAAGAACCCGGGCATGGGGAGCACGGCGAGGAGCGGCGGCGGGACGAGCGTCGTGCGGTGCTACCGGGGGCAGGTGTTCGTGGGGAGGGAAGGGGATCTGGAGGTGTGGTCGAGGGCGGCGGCGGGCGGAGGGGGGCGGATGAGGGGGAGGAAATGTATAGGAGGAATTATGTGAATAGAGCGGAGGCGGCGGCGGCGGCGGCGGCGGAGGGGGAGGAGGAGGAGAGGGAGAGGGGAGTGATACGGCGGATAGACGGCGGCGGGAACCGGCTGTTCGTGAGTAGGGACGGGGTGGAGGGGGTTGAGGTGTGGGAGAGCTCTAGATTTGCTGTCGTCGTTCCGGCCTCGTGACCTCTCTTTGATTTTTTGGCACTGAATCTCTGTTAGTTTAGAGAACATTTTTGCAGTGGTTCCTATCTTGTATACTCGAGATCGAGACCGTGCAATGCTCGCTCGCTCGCTCTCTCGGCCTGGCTGCGACGCCTGATTCGCTCGCCCTTTGGTTAAGTTGTGTGTATCCGATCCGATCCAGCCTTATCTGGGCAGTTTTTGGCGGTGAAGATGTGAATGAGGAAGTATCTTGTATATTCACATTTCCCTCTCATCATCGTTTATCAATTTTCAAACGAAGAATTTTACTTCTCAATCTTTCAACTTTCTTAAATAAACAAATTCTCATTTCTCAATCAACCTATTGAAAATACAAAAACATGATCCCTAGTCATATCCATGGAGCTGAGGCTAGTTCCGGTCTATCAAACCTATTCAGTCACAACTTTGTTAAAAGTGATATTTACGACTTCCACTTTACATTGCTCATACAATTTTCAGTGGCAGTATTCAATCGATTGTTTATGACATCCAATGTCAAATGGCCCAGCAGCAACTATCTTAAAGATAGAGCCCAGAGACAATCTTTAGTCCTCCAGGGACTGACATTGGATTTGATTAGGGGAAAAAAGACTTAATAATCATGACATATTTCAGAGACTTAATAATCATGACATATTTCAGAAAATCAGTATCCTTATACTCTTCATATTCTTCTTACTTGTCGACAAATAATGCGAAAACTAACAACCTTGCAATTCAATATCAAACGCAAGAAGACCATGCTTACTATATAAATCAACAAAAAGCAATGAGGACATCAAAAACTTATATGATTCGAATCCAATTGATACATTAGTCCATATGAAGAGCTAGCTGCAAAGATTTCATTAGATAGGAGAATCACAAAGTTACAATCGATAGCCCTTGTGCTCCCCATATCCGAGTACATGAATTGTAAGAAGTTTTTGTTTTTCTTTTGACAAATTTTGTTTGGGCCAACACCCCGGAAATGACCAGTGCAAAATGCACAACCTCAAGGCTTGGCCATTAGCTCAGCCACTTGCCAGGCCCCCTCCCCATACTTGGTACTTGGTAGCTTTGCTTATTGAGCTTTCCATGATTAGTAGCCTTGTTCTTTGGAAAATAATATAAATAGTCCTTAAACTTTCATTCAATATGTTTGGTCCTCGAACTTTTTTATTTATTCAATGCACTTCATAAACTTTAGTTTAATATGCAATATTATCTCTAAGCTCTTAATTTGTTCAAACTTGTCCTTGAACATTTGTATATATTCAAACTTAAATTAATGGATGTATATTTTAGATATTTTAAACATTTATTAAAAGTTCAAATATTACATTGAACAAATTATAGTTACGGAATGTTTAATGTTGTCCTCATACTTAAATTAATGGATGTATAACATTGTCTATTTTTATATAGTTTAGAGAGCCATCACATAACATCACACGTCACAAAGATTTCTTCAAAAGATTTAAACATTTATTAAAAATTGACAAATGCCAACTTTGATATTCGTTTTGAACAAATTATAAATAGGGATCTATTGATTTTTGTGAAAAAAAAATCCCTAATTCGATTTGGATTGTTTGAATTTTTCCTTTACTTTTGTTTTGGTCAAAGAATTTTCCCTTTACTTTTTTTTTGTCTAAGAATTTTCTCTTTATTCGTTATGTAATAAAACGCCACTTGCTATACACGTCAACATAATGAGTGCCACGTAGGCTGAAACTTTGGCACGTGTTTTTTTAGCTAAAAAAATCCTTTTGAGTAGCTAAAACCCACGTGCAATCAAGTTACATAGAGTTAAATGTAGTCATTAGATTTTTAGTGTCTGCTAATGGTGTGCGACAGAAATTGCCCAAGACCGATAAGAGCGCCAATCTAGCTTTTGATTCAATAAAAATAGGATCAGTGATGAATGATCCAGTTTCAAATTTCAGAGTGGAATCAAATCGATCAAATTATTCAGACTATATCTTAAGATTAAACTAATAGATTCATAATATCCGTGGATTTTTTCTCTTCCTAATTAGATCTTCAACTACACACTAGCACTTCTCTTTCATTGTTGAAAGGAATCAA
This sequence comes from Eucalyptus microcorys, assembly GCA_014182515.1. Classification (NCBI taxonomy): domain Eukaryota; kingdom Viridiplantae; phylum Streptophyta; class Magnoliopsida; order Myrtales; family Myrtaceae; genus Eucalyptus; species Eucalyptus microcorys. The sequence goes on from CM024572.1 coordinate 27,794,143, forward strand.
TTCCAATCTAGTTCGAGGCACCTCTGGTCTGGACTTTGATTCCAAATGAGTTTAAATTCAAAATCATGTTATATATTGAATTGAACTTTATAGGTCTATAATTATTTTATAATATTATAAGTGCAAAATTTCCTTCTTCTTTTTTTTTTGGGTTTTTTACGTAGGCAAACGCACTCGCTCCCCTGGTGTCGGAACATATTCTGCGACCCCGTGCCCGCCGCCGCCACCGGCCCAGAAACAGGAAATCCTCCACTCGTCTCCGCGGTTCTCCAACCCCCGAGTGCTCCGTCGAAAGCGTCCTTCTCTCTCTCTCTCTCTCTCTTGTTCAACGCCTTCCGTCGCTTGATTGAGGTATTGCTTCTCCGTCACTCTGCAATTTCGCTCTTTCTCTTTCGATTTTGTACTTGTATCTGCTTTCTCGCTCCGAAGTTGCATGCTTTCATTAGCCTCTTCTGCCAAGTTACCTTAGCTTGCGTGTCGTTCGTGATGTTCTGTTTGGCGCCATTTACTCCATAACCTGGAAATGCCCTCCACCTGTTTGATGGAATAAACCGACGTCGACCTTGTCCTTGTTGAAGAAAATGGTTTTTCTAGGCGTCTAGAAGTCCTTGAATTGGATAGCTATGGAGTATCTGTTTATTTTGATATGAAAAATTCGAAGCTCGGCCTTTAGCTAAGAAAGATGATACATGGTTAGACTTTGTTCTGTGGAGATGCCGGTGCCACTCACTTTCAGCTCGGAACAGATGGTTATGGATGCTCCTTTTAGTGATACCCTGCAATGGGAAGCTGATGTGGACCATTGAAAGCCTTAGATTGTGATGAGCTGACCGAGGTGTTGGGACTTTTGTTAGTTGTTGAAGGAAAGGGGATGACTTGCTCAAAGCATCTGATTCTGGGCAAGCGCGCTTTATGTCTTTGACTGTTACAAGAATTGTGTTGTAACATCATTTTAACTAGTTTTGGTAATTAGGATTTCCTCTCAATATTTCATAGCTAATGGGGTGCCTTCGACATCATGCATTCTGAAATATGGTTTTGCTGAGATTATTGCTGTATGCATAATCTTTGACATTCAGGGTGATGTTATGCTATGTGGTTACATAATCATCTACTCATGTTGGTGGTCAATGTATGCAAGCTATTTTAGTATGTTCCAAGTCAAAGTTGAACCACCTTTCATGAATAACTTTTGATTGAAGCAACAGCCGCTAAACCAACTTTATTGGCCAACAGCCTTAGGCCGTATTCCTTTTCTTGATGAGGTTTCATGTTGTTTGAATCTTGTGGCTCTTCAGTTTGACGATGATGACTTTGGAATGTCATTATGAGTAACTGGCAGTAAAATTGAGAGATTTGTTGTTGAATTGATGTTGAAAACCCTGAAGTTTATTCCTCATGAAGCTGCTTTGTTGAAATTTAGTTTCTGTACTTGATATCGCTCCTTTGTCCATTTTATTGATGTTGTTTTCATTCTTTGAATATGGTGCATTGTGGGGTTCTCTTACAGGAGCATAATAAGACATGGGCAAAGCTTCAAGGGACAAAAGGGTAACTTAACATTTTGCAGGATATCTGTTTGATGGTATTATCCTATTCTACCCATATTGGACTCAAGAGTAAATTTCTTTTTAGGATATCTACTATCGGAAAGCAAAAGAAGAAGGTTGGCGCGCTCGAAGTGCTTTTAAACTTCTTCAAATAGACGAGGAGTTCAATATATTTGAGGGTAGGTGGCCTCTCTCTCTCTCTCTCTCTCTCTCTCTCTCTGCACACAGACACACAGATATAGTGAGGATGGGATGGGGAGTGGATACAAGAGATCAAGGTAGTCAAGGTCACTTGCTTGACTAAGATTGATAGGGGGTTCAATAATATGTATCAGAAGATCAAATCTTCAAATCCTAAGACTTTAGAAAGTCTGCGAAGTATCCTTAAAAAATGTTATTAGAACAATAAACTTGTCCCTGGACATGTTATGTACATAATAAAATGATTTTTGATGGATACTCTGGTATGATGAATAAATTGATTACCCATGTTATATAGAAAGTCAAACATTAAAGACAAATGAAATTTATGACACAAGGAAACTTAAAATTCCAAACCTAGAAAAATTAAAGACATAGGAAATTTAAAACACATGAAACTTAAAAATTGAATCGGCAGCCTTGCAATTCAAACTTTACATTAAAAGTCTAGAATTTCTTTGGCTTCTTCCTCCTCATTGAATCCACTGCGTCACATTTTGCTTCTTGGCTGGGCCAAAATCTATTCCTCATGCTTGCATAACTAATGAATGGGCTTGGTTAATTAGTGAGGCTTGAGTGGGGCTTGTGAGTTGATTGTCTTCAATAAAACTTCCAAACTTTGATGCTTCTGCATCACTATGAAAGAAAGTTTGGCTTTGAGTCGGGAGTTAGCAAAGTTGGCCCACTGTGCAAGTGAGCTTGATTTTCTCCCTGTTCTAGTTGAAGATGCCAACTTGAGATAATATAAAAATTTATAACAAGTGTGTTGTCAGCCAACTCGTGTTTTTAATGAATTCATTGAGTCAACTTGCGTGTTTACTCTGACCTCACCTAAATGACAATTTTAAAATGACCTAATGAGGTCTATAGGTTTTGACATGTTGCAAGAGATCACATTTGATTGAAAAATTGCGTAGCTTGAAGCCGTCTATTTTCTCAATGCTAGACAGAAAAGTCAATGTTTGATAGTCTCAAATGTGGTTTGGTAAAATTATGAGGTCTCTATTGTTCATGCCATGCTTGATGGCAAAGTTTTATCGAGCGTTACAATAATCGCAGCTACTTATTCATGTTCTTCTGCAGTAGATGCATGCTTGATAGGGGAGTGTATCATATTGAATGAGTTCTTTCATTTGTGGGGGTGACAAGCCAAAAGAGATGTATCTCTTATTAGGCATCCATATTTTGAGAAACAGGGTATTTTATTTGCTAAAAAGCATATGCAGTGGAGGAAACATAATCATCATATTGGATATACTGAGACCTTTCTTGTGTTTATTTTGGCTTTTGCAGGGGTGAAACGTGTGGTAGATTTATGTGCTGCCCCTGGTAGTTGGAGTCAGGTATGCTATTCAGTGATAGGGGGATGTTGATTACTGATGCCTAGTGAAAAATTGAATATTATTCCAGCGGTGCTCTTATAAGGACTTTACATTCTACTACAAATGTTAAAGCAAGTAATTTATGACTTGTGTCAACTGCTTTACGGAAGAAAATTTAGTCACGTCAACTTTTTGTATGTAATGAATCATCCTGATTGTTGCATAGGTACAGACATAGATGACCTGGCAATCTCTAATGAAACTGAGAATGATATTTTATTTAATCAATGGTCAAATCTTCAAGTTTCAACAGCACAAAATACTCGTAAAATGGTTTTGGAAAGACCATTCTGTAATTGAGTTGATTCTCTGATTTTTGTTTACACTGAAGGAGGACTTATTGAAATAAATTCCAAAACATGACAAGAACCTTAATTTACTGAAGAGTGGGAATATTATAAGACTAAAAGCAGTTATGATATTTGACGGTTAATAGGAGAACAATCCAGTCATTCATTAACTATTTAGATGTAAGCAAATGTCAATTTGTTCATTTTCTGCATATCTAATATTTGGAATGAGCATACCAGAAGAAAACAGGAATCACTTATTTAGGAGGTATCTCTTCTTGTCACTGAATGCACATTTCTGCATTGTGATCAATCGGATGATTTTAGCACCTGAATATGAAAACTGTATCCATTCAACACCATGTAGATTTTAGCATATATAAAAGCACAAGGTTTATCAATGATCATGCGTTAAGTGATCTAGGACTGCAATCCCTCTTTTCAGAAGCTGTTTCTGCTTTTCTCTTTTTGCGGCATTAGATATCACAGCTTCCTTCTTTCTTGAAAGACTGGTTAAAACTGGTTATGTTCATAGTATGATAATTATTTTTGAAGTTTTCTCAGCTAATTATTATCAGAAATGCATTGTGGGCATTGACAAACACTGGACATGGGTGTGTTTCTTTTGAAGTGTATCCTTCTTCCTAAAGTATATTCTTCTAAGAACCACAGTCTGGTGAGATCCTCGGGAAATTGTTTGCCTTGCCTGTCTTACTCAAGTTTCATGCACGCTGGAATTGATTGATCCATGTGCGAATTTCTTTGTTTTTTGTATAACTTTGTCATTAACATCTTTTCCTCTATAGCTTCTCCTTTGGGCTTGTTGCCATGTGTGGAATTGTGCTGGTTAAAATAGATTAAAGTTAGCTTATGCTGCATGCTTTCCATGTGCAGGTTTTAAGTCGGAAGTTGTATCTTCCCGCAAAGCTTTCACCTGATGCTAGGTATAAAATTCTTCATTGATCATGTAAATGTTGATTCTATATGCTACTATGATTCTCTTTTTGTAAAAATTGCTATTAAGGTGATGCTAAGGCTTGGCTTTTTCTTTAATTGATTAAAACTGTCTTCAGACTATGAGAGCATCGTCAATTTGCCATATCATTGGAGGAATTAGTTGACTTTTTTTTTTTCCTTGTTATTTAGACGTGACGAGAATTTCAAATGCTTCTTCCAAAGTTTCAAAGGCCAGACTTCCCCATTTGATATATCATGTGAGAACAATTTCAAGAGTTGATAATGCTGGGTCACACCTTTGTTATATGTTCTACGCATCACACTATGCTTGGCATGGGAATGATGCAAAGTGTACAAAACCGATCATATACTATATTGAGATAGGCATCCCAATTGAGCAAGTTTCAAATCCAAAAAAGGAAAGTTGAAGCTTTCTAAAATTCAAAGCATTTGTTGAAAATGAACATCAAGAAATTTTGTGAGCTTGGATGCTGGGCCATATGTCTCTAAACATTTTTCAAAATTATCTTTCAGGCAGTAACATCAAATTGTAGGTGCTGTAGTTGGCAACTTCCTTCATGCCTGCCTGTCTCTCTTTTCCATCTGTTTGCTTTTATCATGTCTTTTCAGATACTTCCTTTAGGGTTCTTACTTGATCGTCATGGAAGTCAGATTTATTTATTTATTTTTTTCTGGTAAATGACTTGCACATTGTGGAACCCAGAAATAATTATTCTACGATTCTTTTATATGAATGCCTTGGAGATGCTTTACGTCTGTTGAGTCTTTAGTTCACTATATAGCATTTCATCTCGAAAGGGGAATCAGACTAGAGCACAGTGGCTGAAAATTTTATGAGTTGTGGATGATCGATCGTATAACTTGGCTGTTGTTGTATTCATACCTGACAAGCTCTGGGGTGTCTATTTAAATGAGCCTTTGGTGAACCAACCATGCTTCTTTATTATACTTTTCCCAAATTTTTAATAGATTATCCTTAGTAATTCAGGTATGGTGCCCTCAGAATGATGTGGTTTAAAGACAATAAAATTTAGTTTGGCAGTTCCATTTTGTCTGCTTAACAAATGTTCAATTTATTTTGATATTTCAAGGCAGATATTTAGGTGACAGAATCAATTCTGGAAGTGTGCACTAGTATTAGTTAACTTCCTGTCATGCTTATTTGTTGGTTGCAAATCATACAAAGAGTTTGGACACCATATTGAAAAGGGCAATGGGGAATAAAGAGTTTAAACATTTACTTCTAGTATGGATCTTGTCATATCCCTGTAGAATAAATTGTACTGTGCCTTAATCTGAACTGCTTCCATGGCATTTAACCATGAATCACTTCCTAAAAGCTTGATGTTTCTCTTCAAAGCGCTGGATACTGTCTAAATCCATGTTCAGCGGATGCTTCAATTCACTCTATAGCATTCTAAATCTGGTAGGTGACTTGGAGGAGAATATCATGGTAAACAATGCAAATCAGTTGAGATACTGAAAGTGGACGTTGAACCATATTTCTGCACTAGATATGGGTCATGAAGTCCATGTAACAGCCTTTGAAGGATCAAATGTGTTTTCCAATTGACATACTTTCTATTGTGTGAAACTTCGTAATATATTTTGAACATGGGCTTCTGAAAAACATGCATACTGGACATCAGAGTACCGAGTCCTTTTCACCTGCTTTGGACAAACTTTTTCCATAGCCATGTTTAGAATTAGGATTTTGACGTTATTGCTTCTTAGAGATATTGGTATTACGTCTTGATGTTTGTGTTTTTGCTGAGACTTCTGTTTAGACCATTGTTCTTTGTCCTAATTTGCAGGGAAGGTGATCTTCCTCTTATAGTCGCAATTGATCTACAGCCTATGGCTCCAATTGAAGGAGTCATCCAAGTACAGGGTGATATAACAAATGCCCGAACAGCTGAAGTGGTAAGTTTCTTTGGCTTGTGACATGACACTTAAAGGTGGACAATGACATATAACTGGCAATGGGAAATGAGATGATACAAGGTGACGAATCTTGAAAAGGAAAAAAAGAGAGAATAAAGCCTTACTCATGCTTGGTAGGAACAAGATTGACTTTCTATTTTCCTTTCAAAGTTTCAAGAGCATGAATTTGGTGTAAATGTCAGATGGACCATAACAAATCTTGCGTTTTATTCTCATTACCATGCTCAAAATGTTCACACTCAAATCATAAAAAAAAAATCCTGACACAGCAAAACAGAAAATAAATATAATGAAGAAGCAGAAGCAGAGGAAGAAAGAAAGAATGAAAGAAAAGCCTCCCAAACTTTAAAAAGTGTCTTTTTAACCTCATCAACTATTGCATTATTTCAACAAGCTGTGTCACTCAAATATATATATTTATTTATTTATTTTAAATTTACTGAGATATTATTCCAAATAATCATTTTATTTTTCGCCTTTACATTGTTTTCTGGAGATTTTTTTGTAGAAGTAATGCAAGGGGGAAAGTGTAGCTTATGTGGTAAACGCTTACTGTAATACAATGCTTATTTAAATAGAAGAAGATTATGTTTGAATATGCAAAATAACTTTATTTGAGAGGGTATGAAATATGAACTGAAGCCATTTCAGATTTTCTGGGTGCATTTTATCGACGTAGTTATGATGTGTATCCAGACATGTCGATGTAAGAGACATTACAAAATACTTACAATTTCCTAATTGCTTTTTGGATGAATAAATGTTTTAGCCCGATGTAAATTGTTACAGGTGCAGTAGGCCTGGTTTTAGTATAGTATTCTGGATTTTCAAGTGATGTTCCTCTTTGTATTTTGGAGGGTTGTGTATGTAAATAATTTATTCAACAAAATCCTACCAAGAATTATGCAAGGCTATGGATGTAACTTCATGATTCAAAAACTTTCAATTTACATTATGCAAGCAGAGCTATTTTATTATTTACTTTTCAGGATGTTATGTAAGAACTTTGTGTTCTTGCAGTCCACGGCTTCATAAATATTTATTTCACAAGATTACTTATTTTTCGTCTCTCTCTCTCTCTCGGGCTAGGTAATCAGACATTTTGACGGTTGCAAAGCTGAGTTGGTGGTCTGTGATGGCGCTCCTGATGGTGAGTGTATTAGTGTGGGCCACCTGCTAGTTCATGCCCTTATGTCTGCTCTTTTTGGTTAAATGTTCGCTAAGGCTATTTTAACTTCTGGAACTTGCAGTCACTGGTCTTCATGACATGGATGAGTTTGTTCAGTCTCAACTGATTTTGGCAGTAAGTTTTGTAGTTACTCCTAAGGATAAACTATAATCTATGACTTGGAATCTTTCATATTTTAGGGTCATTTCCTTCAGCAGGAATACTAAGAGCCCAATTAGGTATTTTAGACTTTTAACTGTGGCTTTTTCACTTCAACTGCATTTTTTACACTTTGAGTTTAGCTTTACTTTTTAGTGAACTATTGTGTTTGAACGTTGTAACTTTTGAAACTATAATATCTGCATCTTTGACTTAAAGAAGTTAGTTTAAGTGAAGATAGGCTTCTGGCTTCTACTTTTGGACTTACGGGTTTTTGACAAGCTTTAGATGCCAAATAGCAAGTTCAATCCAGGGAGAAAAGTTACAAACAGAAGTGAGCAGCAGAAATCCTCCTATACAAGCTCTTTTTATCTATTGTGACTGATTTCACTCAGTTGTATAGGGTTTTCTTTGAGTTCTTGTCCCAGTATTATGGCATTATTTAATTGAACTAACTTGCCCCTTGGTTAAAACTTTACATAAGTAATTAGGTAACTCAACTATCAGGTTTAACTTGTCCACATAGCTGTTTTCCTTCTTGTTTCCATATTACCTGTAAATAGAAAGTGAGAACCAGAGAAAATAGAGTACTAAAAGTGAAGTTATAGAGAAAGCTAACCTGGAAAAATGAGGGAGTCCTGCTTGATAGTACCTTATAGTTCCAGTAGCCACTGAAACCAAGAATAGTCAATTTGCTGTGTCAATAAAATCAATCCAGTTTAAGATTCTTACATGTTAACTGTTGCAAGTATAACCTTGTTTATTAGCCATGAATGACCCTGGTAGAAAGACCTCCCGTCCTCTCTACTCACCTGTTGCATCCTGCAGGGACTAACCATTGTTACTCATGTACTAAAAGAAGGTGGAAAGTTTATCGCAAAAATATTTCGTGGGAAAGACACGAGTCTTCTTTATTGCCAGGTAAGTTATCTATTTGCTCTTGTGAGAGTTGCACTTACAGTAGCTGGTAGTCATAGAGAATTTACACGACATTGGAATTGTTTTGTGCTTTGTACAAGTGTCTGGTATGTTATATATCATATAAAGTAAATACTGATGGGTAGTAATTTTAGAAAGTTATTAGTTTTCATTCCAAGAATTGTCATGGGGAGTTGGCCAATCCTTGATTTTCTTCTTTTCCAATTGTGATGTTGCCAATTCGCAATGTATTATTCATTGTTCACAAGCGTGTCATTAAAATTATCTTGTGTTGAGATCATTTACCATTGTGTTGATGTGTGGTTTTTGAACTATTACATTGTCATTCCATACCTTCTTCATTTGCTTGTTGCAGCTGAAGTTATTCTTCCCTATTGTGACATTTGCAAAGCCAAAAAGTAGTCGCAATTCCAGCATAGGTATGAGTTCTGTCTTCTCTAAATTTCAAATGCTGGTCAGTCACTAATTCATTTATCTTAGCAATCATATTTATTCTGTGTATTTTGTTATGTGTAAAATATGGGATGTAACTATACATCTAGATGGTGAGTTAACTATGTGTCAAATTGCTAGGTCATTTGCCTAACAGCTGGACCACTTATATTTTAGTATACTTTTTGTATTGTGTTTCAACCCTGTTTTGAAAATCTTTCTCATTGTTAAGCAAAATTCATAATGGTAACTATCTAAAAAATTTTATGCTTAGAACCATGCCATTTTAATTGCACTCTCTAGAAGCTCATGCATGAAGTATTTATCTTCTCTTTCTATTTGCTTTTCATTTTCTATGCAATTTTTGCCATTCCATTTAAGAACACTTGATGACATCATCATCAATGAGTGTTTGAAGAATTCACTGCTGTAGGGATAAAAACAGAGAAGATGGTAAAGCAGACCTCGTGGTACATGACCACATTATTGTTCTGGACACTGGGTAATATGTGTTGAAATGGGTTGTTTAAAACATCCAGTGAACCTCAGCTATTGCTCTGAACGGGCATCTTTGGGTTCTTGTTAGAGTAGACCCTCTTCTAAGGAAGTGAAGAAAAAGCTTGTACAATCTTAGTTTTCCTGAGTGGGTCTGAAGTTCTCTACATTGGCATCTTCGAGTTCTTGTTACAGTAGACCCTCGTCTAAGGAAGTAAAGAAAAAAGCTTGTCCAATTGTAGTTTTCCTGAGTGGGTCTGATTCATTTTCTCTGGAGCATCTATCAGTAATCTGGGTAGCATCCACCAAGAAGGTTAATCCTTGGATGTTTTAAGTTCTCATGTTGATGGGTCTGTATCTAAAGGTCTCAAGGCTGCATGGGGTTTTACCAGATTTAGATTTTCTTCCTGATCAGAAAATGTCTACGTGTGTGAAAAATTGCATGAGGGATTGGATGGGTGAGGGAGGGAGGGAGGGAGGGAGGTGATCTGTTTGATTTCATGCAGCCTCACGTAAGAAAATCTATCAAGGGGAGAAATGGTATAGAGCTGGTCTTTGATGTATGTGTTACTTTGATCTTGTTCGACATAAATGTTAGTGATTTTTCTTTTCCATTAGTTCCTATACAATGATAAAAACTTATGCCAATCTTTTTAATTCTACAGAGGCATTTGCTGTTTGTGAGAACTATTCTCCCCCTGAAGGTTTTAATCCTAAGGACTTGCATCGCCTACTAGAAAAGATCGGGAGTCCATCTGGAGTTGATGACCTAGGTAACTATGACATTCCTGTGCTTTTTTTCTTTTCTTCATCTTCTTCTTCAATTGATTGCCTACCAATGTTAAATGACTTTTTCAAGAAATATATTGTTTTGTAATTTTCATGAAATTTTTAGATGCAGCTTGAATATGTAATTGAGTCCTTCAAGTTGCAAACTCCCCATTATGAAGTAAAATTTGCTGAAAAGAGAATATTCTGGTCAGCTGTTTCCTCCTCTTGGATTATTATCAATGCAACTTGCTCTGGAATATAAAAAGAGATGGAGGTTATAAAGTTTTATCAGAGTTGAAGCTCCCGATATTAGTGGCTATTTGTCGAGTGCCTGATTTTCATGAATGATATTTAATCATTTGTGGGTATAATGTTTTATCAAAATTGAAGTTTCCAATATTAGCGGCTTTTCATTGAGTGCCTGATTTTGTTAAATAATGTTTAGTCATTTGAGGCAATGCGGTAAATATTCAATTGTGTGGTGCGTGACAGATTGCAGTAGTGGATGGTTGGAGGGACCGAATAAGGTGTACATTCCATTTTTAGCCTGCGGTGACCTCAGTGGCTATGACTCCGACCGGTCATACCCACTCCCTAAAGCGCCCGACGGGACGTACAAGAGCCTCGATCCTGTGCAACCCCCAATCGCTCCGCCTTACAAGAGAGCTCTGGAGCTGAAGAAAGCCTCTTGTCATGGAGTTCAAGAGCTCGAAAAGCTATCCTTGGATTCCTGATTCTTGCCATTGAATGTTACTTTAATTTCACAGAGACCAAGAAATTAATGTGTACGTCTGTCGTCAACAAGCTATTGAATGATAGACCTGAGAGCTCTGTACATTTAAGCCCCTTTTCTCACACGAGCAAACTCTCCGATGTTTGCTGTGTAGAACACGCAAGGACAGTGCCCCTTCTTTTATTTTCTGTGTGTGAGAGGCTAGGAGTGGCCAAGAACTTGTGCGGGTAAGCATTTAAGCGCAGTCAAAAAGATTGGGAGAAAGCTGTCGCCAAGAGAGACACTTGGTCACGCTTTAGAATTGTGGGTGGTCCTTACAATACTTTTCTTTGAATATATGTCCGGAAAAGGAACGATCCTAATGGCTAAATGGGCCAATCGAAAAAGAATCTGTATTTCCTACCCTTGTTTTGACTTCTATCGGAGGCGGCTTATCTCTACGCTGCCAGATTCATATGCATAAATTCGACATATTTTGAAAGAGAGACCTGATATATCAAATCCGCCTCGGCGAACTCATGATCCGGAGGCACCTTATTTCATGAATTTGACGTACTTAGCTTGAATTTTCTCGCACGCTTTGCATCATTTACAATGAAGACATCAGACGCTTTACATAGTCGAAGAAGATGAATGATATGTTACGGTTCAAACCAAGAAAGTTTTTGTTGGAATGGCAGGTGCGATTGAAACTGTTTCGATCCTGGAAGATCGTATCAAACCTTGTGGTTGTTGGAATCAACAGGGACTTTGTCCGAGAAATGGTTTTGCAGAGGGGACAGTGGCTGCCATAGTACAATCAAATTCACATGGAAAAAGAGTACTCATACCGTACTTGCTGCATCACTTCCATTTGATTTACCTTAACAAAGTGTCTACGTGCTGAGCAAACACATGATTTACGCGGTTTGACCACAGTAGGATTGCACCTAAAGCATATACCCGTATTTTTCTAATCTGAACAACGATTCTCGAAGATCACCCAACACAATTCTCGCGCTTCCTTTACATAGTTTGCATGATCACATGCCTCAGCAAAAAACCAGATAGCGACTGAAATAAAGGTGGGGGCGTTAACAAGCGCTTGAAACTGAACTCGATCTCTGCAGCGAGCACGAGGAATTCAAGAACTTGATGCAATCCTCGATAGCTTCAGCTCTGTGGGATTCCGACTGGTCCGCCAAGGACCGCGACCTCATGAGCTGAGGCGCCGACGACGACACCTTACGTGAAGACCTACTGCTCGACACGCATCTCAGAACTTTGGTCGCCTTATCTCCGAGGCGCCGGAAAAACTCCGACGGCGAGAACTGCAACTCCTTGGCGAGCCGGAATGACCATGTGGCGGCGACCCTCTTTCTGCTTCTTCCATCTTTGGCGCTTCCACAGTATTCGAGAAAGATCGTGGGCTTGTCGTCCATGTCTGGACTGAAACTTACCCTCTTGCTTGCTTTTCTAGACATTTAGGGGCACTAAGGAGAAAATTCGCTCGACAGAAAGTCTTTGCCTGACTTGTGTTTCTGTGTGCCACAGAGAGAGAGAGAGAGAGAAAGAGAGAGTCTTGTTGGTTTGTGAAACGGGAGCTGAAATGAAATTGAGATATGAAGGAGCAACTACGACAGTGGCCGGATTGTGCTGAATTTATATTGCTGTGCTGATATGAAATCACGTATGGGCAAGAAAGAAGGAAAAAGATAAAGGGGGACAAGCTAACAAAAAGCAGAAATTAATGAAACTTCTTCTTGAAATGATTGAAATCCGTTGATGTTTCTGAAAAGCCTATGCCCATGCACAATGAGTTTTTGACTTGACCGAGCAATTACTCTACCTCCTGCGGTCTCTGTCATGTTTACATACATTATTTGTTAGGTCGGTATGATAAAGACTAAATGATAGTATAGTATTCTCATAGTATGCGAAACAGGACATCGCATATTTTGACCAGGAAACTTCAGACTCACATTCACATTCGTGGCAGTATTTAACGCAAGAAAATGTTGTTGGGAAGTGCATGTTTTAGTCTTGGGAATATCATATGTTAGCCCCAGATGCTGGCTTTTCTTCATCTTCTTCTTCTTCTTTTAAGGTTTTTTGGGTGAAGGTTCTATTTGAATGATAAACCCAACCGAACCGATCTGAGGACAGCCAATAATTACAAAATATTAGTGAGGGTAAATGATTCAAATGATTCTCAAATTTTGATCCAATCTACAGTGTCGTCTCTAGTCTTTTAATTTATTCGACATAATCCATGAATTACAGGTAAATGTTTAATTTAGTCTCTAAATAATATGAAAATGTTAAATATTGTCTTTTCATTAATTTAAATTAGTGGAATATGTTGATGTGGCTTTCAATCTGTTAAATGAGAGCAGTGGACCCAAAAGAAAAAGGTTACACATAAATTATTCACGTAAGATATCCATCTAAAATTATGATATAATAATTTGTGTTATCAAACAACAATGGAAATACTAATGCCCTAATTTTTTTCCTTTTCTAAAGGAGATGGATAAAAAGATGGAAATATTGACTCACCAATCCATGTCATCAATTAAAGTTTCATTTGCTATTTAAAATGGCTATATTGAACATTTATCGATAGTTAAAGGATCACATGAACAAAATAATAGTCTAGGCACCGCATTGTACATTAGTCAAAATTTAGGTTTATTTGTGTCATTTTCCCTAATAAGGAGGAGGAGGAGGAGGAGGAGGAGGAGGAGTAAAGACAACCGTTACAACTTTCACTCCCATAGGGTTAGATAGTTCATCGGTTCTAGGAAAAATTTCAGCACAAAACCCACAAGAATTCCCTAAACAGTCAGACATTTGCCGGTTACGAATGATGCCCAGATTCCATTCTTAAAAGCAAGGTCAATGAGTGGTGAAACGAAAAGGACTCGACTGACCTAATATAATTAAGCTAAGCATGCGCCATGCCACTCATCTGCAATTGGGTCTCTCGCTATGTGGGTTAGACAAATCGTGGAGTAGGTATGAACAAGGACGGTTAAGTATAGTAGGGAGAAAAACCATATCCGAATAAAGAAGCTCTGGGCAGGGTTTGGTCAAAAGGAAGAGGAAGGTTGAGTAAAATGAGGAGCTAGAGAGAGAGAGAGAGAGAGAGAGAGAGAGAGAGACAAGAAGTTGCTGTCGTTGAGTGCTGCTTTTGAGGTGATGTGTGGCAAGTGTGGACCGAACTCTTTTTCTGCTTTTAGTTGGCCGTCTTGATTCTGTTGCAGGAATCTGTCTTAACCAGGACGACCCAATCTCGGTTGTGTCTCTTTCCGTGCTTGATTTCGTTTCGTGGAGAGACAGAGAGACAGAGAGACAGACAGAGAGGGAAGTGGCGTGGATACTAGGGAAACACAGACTTTTTTGCTTCGTGTTTACTGCTGGGTTTTTGTCAGACTCGGAAACAGTGTTGGAAGAAATGTTTTTGATAGGATATGAGCATCGGTCTCGCGAAGTGGGTGAGGCCGCGGCTCGCGTTCGGTAGTGCCAATCCGTGTAAATTTGGCATTCTCTGACAAGAGAATTTAATTTTGTCTGAATTACACCTATTGACACCCAAAAGATTCTTAGTTATTGATGTAAAAACACTATCGATAACTTGAAGAGCGTCACAACTCGCCAAGGAAATCATGGTCAGTGAATAGTCGGCACAAGGACATATCTTCTAAGTGGTTGTGCTTATTGTCAATATTTTATTTTGTAACTTTTTGTGGATAAGTATTGTTATAATTTCTTGTGACTGCAAATATGATTAGAAAGTTATATGTTCTAAAGATAGGATTAGGAAATCATCTTTTTAAATTCAATGATTACTTGTGACTATTGATTATGGGTTATAAAGAGTCACATTGTACTCTTCATAAAAGATCTCCATCTCAATTATGACACTCAACGTCTTTTGCAAATTGACATTTATCTTTACATTTTCGCAATTTAAATGGCTAGCCACAATTCATTCCAGTTTTCCTACTTTTAAATTTCTTGTCATATACTTTCTCGTCCAAAATCAACAATATAGCATTCATATCTTTTGTCGATTCACCTGTCAATCCATTCATATTCTTGAAATGATATTTCATCGACACTTTTACTTAATTCTAGTTCTTCGTTATGCATTCAACTTCTTATCCGAATTGCCATGAACTTGATTCAAATAAAAATCGAAGATCGACTTATTGCCATGAACCTGATTCAAATCAAAGATCAACCTTCGATGAAAGGTATTTTAGCATGCATAATCATTTTGGCAAAACATTTTTTCGGCATACCTAATAGGACATACTTTGTTGATTCAACGAGATTACGATGGCAAAAACCAAATATCAACAAGAGTCTGATAATGCCGTTGTGCTGCTGGCAACAACGCCTCATTATCACAAACTAGTAATGAGATAACCACGCATTCTATAACTTCAGCCGCTAGGAGAGTGGCAGAAGATAATTGACATAAGAAAGTTTCAATGTATTACACTGAAGAGCACTTAAAGGATGTTACTCCAAATTCTTACACAGTATCAACCATGAGAATAATGCTTGAAGAGCAGCAACAAGATATTGTCAACTACATTATGGGTCATATGTATCTGATATGATCAAGCCAATCGTCATAAATGCTATGAATGATGCCTTGTTGAGACCAAGATAGTTCAACCAACTACTACAAACAAATCAAGTGGTAACGAGGTATGTTCCTAATCCCTCTCCATTTTTTAGACTAATATTGGTCAAAATAACCAAATCATTAACAATAATTTGACAAATCAAATTGGTCAATAGGTAGGTCAATTGCCAAAGGCTAGTGGCTCCATTAGTATTACCCAATGCAAATATTCTTGTTAAGCCTAACATGCTGATTAACGTAGATAATCCGGCAAGACTAGCATCACCGCCAAATGCTATTCTATTCCTTCATGCACACCGTATGTTTTGCCTAGTCAGCCACTTACACGGCATTCTATGCCACATGTTAGATTGTGCATGGGCCACATCACGCTGACATGGTTGTCCTCTAATTGCCACACCACTATCCAATGTGGCATCCCAGCCATATTGCCATGTAGCGACATATGTGAATTTTTTTCAAACCCGACGATGACATGGAGCTCCCTACAAATTTCTCATTTAAACTACATAATTTATTAAAAATTTATAGATGTTCAAAAAGTACAATAATACATGGTTAGCAAGCTTGTTTCTTGACTTGTCCGATGCTATAAAATTCATTGCATTAGGGTTCGGAAGAGATAGGCCTCGAAAAATGTTGGTATTTTCGAGTTCAAGCCTGATTTTCTCACAAACTGAACTAACTCCAAACTTTCGAAATCATTCAAGGATATATTGACCACAAATACATGAATATCTTACAAAATTAAGACCATTTCCAAAACATACCGATTTTTTTTTTATCATTGGATGTGTTAATCATGGAATGCATGCTCAAAACACTTTGATATAGCATTTTGTGGATACAAACAAAGCATGAGAGACAATCAGGTACTCTAATAGCAATAATGGGTTTGGTGGAATGTACCTGGCTTCCCGAAAAATCAAGATTACTCCATATAATATTTGTGTATGTAGGGGCTTTTATACTTTTTTTTTTTTTTTTTTGGTCGAGGGGCTTTTATACTGAATCGAGTAGTCTTAGGCCCTTTTAACCCCAAAAGACTAGCTCAAAGAGTGAGTTTTTCCCTCACACATATAAACTGACCGCCGACATCTTCCATAACCGATGTGGATAACCCCGACATACTTGTCTATTCGCAACCAAATATGTCCCTTGATCTCACGGATTATTTGCAATTTCAATGGGAGATTTTATTTTCTCTCTTTGCTTGCTCCCTCCAGGGAATTTTCAAATAGAATTGAATTGGACTTGGGTCAAGCCCATTGTGGGCGGCCCAAGCCCAAAACCCAAAACATCAAAATAAAATTGAAACATAGTTCTAACTTGGCTAATTTAGATTTCCATTCCAGCTAGGTCGAAACGGCTACTCAATAAGCAATTGGCAATCATAGGGGTGATCAATTCCTGGTCTAGTCCGATTTTAATGGACCAAATCACTTGTTGTCATTGCATCGAGAAGCGAGCCGTGAGGCGAGAGGGAAAGGTCAACGAGTGAGGCGGAGATGAGGCCGTGAGAGGGAGAGGCGTCAAAGTCGAGCGAGGCCTGAGGCGAGGCCGTGAGAGGACATCGAACGAGACGGAAGGCGAGGCCATGAGAGGGAAAGGAGGCCTGAGGTAAGGCCACGAGAGGATGTCGAGTGAGTGAGAGGCAAGGTTGTGAGAGTCGAGCGACTCGCTCGAAGCAAGGTGTGAGGTGGGAGCAAGGCATGAGGTGAGGCTGTGCCTATGAGAGAGAATTTGGGAAAGAGTTGATTTAACAAGGTTAGGGTTAGCAAAAGAGAAGTGGAAAGGAAAGAAATGGGGAAAGTAACAGCAGAATGGGAAAGAGTTCGGAAAGTAATTGGCCTACTAGAAGAATGGTCGTTCAAAATTTAAAAAATTAAAAAATTAAAAAATATACATGAATGGTCAGTCCAATCGATCTAGTTTCCATCTTAGAATTGGGAACCAGACCAACGAGCCACCGATTCCAAAAATAGGAACCATGGACCGGACTAGCACCCCCCAGAATCACCCAAACCAACCGATCCGGTCTAGTCCAGTTCAATCTTGGTTCGGGTAGTTTCCATTGCATAGCTCTAGACAGTCACCTCTAAGTGATTAGTGGCAATAACCATATAAGGGTGTTCCATTTGACTTTTGACATTTGGCCTCTGAAGATCAATGCTTGACATTTTAATCTCCAATAATATTCAAATCTTCCAGGTGATTTTTCTAAATTGAAATTTTATTTTGGCACATGCAACATATCTGGTAGCTTTTATTGTTGTTCCCACATGCCATGTTTGTAAAATTAGGCAAAGAGTACACATGGTTGTGCCACGTGACTTGACCACATGCAAGTTCTTCTTGTTGTCGCTTAATCATATTTGAGATCAAATAAACTTGCAATTGATGAACTTCGCTTATGAGTTATGACTGACGATTGTTTGAATGTATATACAAATGATTTTTTTTCTTTCTTGTTGTTTATAATTAGAGATTCCGAAGTGTATACCTACTGATAACCAATTTCTAAAACATGTTTAAAAATTTTTTTATGAAAAGTGGATGCACCCTTCGATCATGTATTTATTTCTTTGCTTGAAGAGGGAAAGTTACTCACAGCTTAATTGACCTTGAAGAGGAGGAGCTCGACCAAAGTGCCCTACCATCATGGTCGAATCTCGTGAAGTTTGGCAAAGTGGAAGAGGAAACTCGCTCGTGGAGGCTGGACCAGAGAGAAGAAGTGGGTTTGGGCGATGTGCGTGTCGAAGCTTTGGAGGAATTCAAGTCAAAGTGGCGTGCGTGGGGAAGGCAAGCACGCGCATCATCACTTGGACCGAAACACCCTCCGACAATCTTATCTATCTTTACATACTTTACATTCCATGTACCTTTCCCTTCAATGCATTTCATTTCCTATGTACTTCAGTTCCTTGTAATTTCAATTCCAGCCCATTTCTCTCTTTTGGCACGCCCATAGATCAATGTCACCAACAATACCGGAGGTTGCTTGAGATCAACCTTTGCCTTTTGTCGTGGCTAGGGTGTCATGAGGTGGAGAGATTGGAGGTGTGAAATTCTTTTCTTCTTTTTAATTGTAAGTTAATTAGGGCCATTGATTTTTCACTATGGTAAACTGAGGATCATTTTTTTTATCTTTGTAATTTACCCTCTAAACTAGATCATCCTTTTTTATCCTTTTGTATAAAAAACCATCTCTTTGTGACAAATATAATTTATTAATACCATAAAAAAATCACAAAAATTGTAAACTGTGACAAACGGCCAATGATGCCTTTTTTAACTTTTTTAATTTAATGACTTTCAGTTTTAGCACGTATTTCCCAATGATGTCTTTTTCTTTTTTCTTTAATGACTTTCAGTGCACGTTTCCCATGTATCTCAGAATTCTCTTTCTTTATTCCACGTATTCATGTATAGCTTGCCCAAAAAAAATTACACTCCTCCAAGGAAAAAACCAAATTCCTTGTCTTCCTTAATTTATTGTAGCAGTGTCGAGTAAACCCTTCTATTACTCTAGAAACAATTGCGGGATGTCGTGATCTCAAGGGTCTCTTTGGTTTATTGCCCTCTCTTCTTGGTCAAATCTTCTATGGCTTCTCTCCTCATCTTTCTTATTCTTCTTGCTCTCCTTCTTCTTTTTCAATGAGAAGATTCCACTAACTTGGTGTAATTAGTAATCGCTTGTCGTCCTCATGATCAAATGATCAACATTTCGGAAGATCACTTGGAGGCGGAAGCAGAGTCTCTTTAGGGCCCTTCCCATTGTCCACCAAGAATGCCATCTTCAGTCCCCAAGTTGTGTGCACTTCCAAATGGCAGTGCAGGAACCAAACTCCTATTCATTTGGAACCCAAGAAAGGATCTTGAATCAGTAAGTTTATGAGATTATATAATGATTTGACAGAAAAAGAAAAGGGAATTAAGTTGAATGTTTCTTGTTACCTGGATTGTCTGCTATGAATCTGATGGCTATCCATCCACCAGATGGGACTCCAATGGTGTTCCTCTCCACTGGGTCAACCAGATTGAACTTCTTGGGATCCTTCTTTGGGTCATAATTCCCCACTCCTTTGCCCACACCGAAGAAGTTGAATCCGTGCAGATGGATGGGGTGGGTCTCCGGCGCGATTATCCCGGTGTCCTGTAAAACGAGCTGGACCGTAGCATTATACGGCAACCGGTAGACCTTGGTGCCGTTCAGGGTCGGCACGCTCGCGTTCTGCGGCGGCGTCGCAGTGTAGTTGTATGTCGTCGGAGGGTTACCAGGAAAGTCGGTCGTGAAGACCCCGCTAATGTTGAAGAAATGAGCTTGTAGAAGGGCGATCGTCGGCATCACGAATGAGACATTGTTTACGGCCGCCACGACCTTGCTTCCGTTCCCGGCTATGCAAGTGGGGCAGGGGTTGACCCCTAAGCCGACCGTGAAGAAGAGGTTGTGATCGACGGTCTTTGGGACCTTGGCCGGGTACTTCTTCGAGTTGAGGCTCCGGAGGGCGTTGTTGAAGCTGTTGGCCACGGCGGAGGCATTTTGAGGAGGCGGTTTGGTGAGCACCGTGGAGGTGCTGGCGAGGGTGCCGGAATAGTGCACGGCCGCGCTTGCGGTCACGTTGTCGATGGCCACGATGGCCGTTTCCATGAATGTGGAGGCGGTGATCAAGTACTTGCCGGCGTTTTGGTTCGTAGTGAGGAGGACGTTTGTGGTCTGGCCTGGAGTAATCAGGATGGTGTCCGTTTGGAACGGTTTCACATATGTGGCATCGACTTCCACCACGGTTAGGTTGTGCTGTGCGATCTTGAAGAAGAGCTCTTCATTGAGTGCAGCATTGACTATCCGCAGCAGATAGGTCTTGCCGCTTTCCACCGGCAACGTATAGCTACCTTCAAACGATAAAGAGAAATATTCATGAAAATATTAGCATCAATGGGTGAAAATAGAATGGTCAATATCGTGCAGATCAGAATTTGGATCGGTAGATGTTATTACGTTCTGAAGGGCAACCCGAGACGGGCCCGGGATGTCCGTTAATGGTGTGAGCATCCGAGACATTCGGCGCCAATCCCTGACTCATAGCCTGGTTGATCACGGTCTCAGTGTCCGATTTCCACCATTCAGCTGTCATATTTACAGGCAGATAAAGTATGTTATTAGTCTTCAACAAAAAGCACATTATAGAACCTCAGATTTTAGGCCATGGTTGTTATGGTTCTGGCTCAACCCTTGCATTTAAGAGCGAAATACAGTGATTTTCTTGTTTTCTCCCGCAAGCGAGCATCCCTTTTTCTTATCTTGTGACAGATTAGACCTTCAATCGTACCCTCGTCCATTATGGTGTTTAAGTAATGATGGCTGTGCTTTCTTAGTGACAGCTATCAAATTGATTAAAGTGGGCTCACCCAAGATGATAACATATTCCTTGTTGGGTTTGGGGAAGGGATAGGGGACGCCACGCTTCGGCAAGATGACGATGGCGCCGTGCAGGGTCACTCTCAGCCACAGAATGTGCGCATGCCAGAGAAGCGTCCCTCTCTGCCCCGTGATCGTGAAGTTGTAGATGAAGTTTTGGCCCGTCTGGATCGGGCATTGGGTAATGTACGCTGGCCCGTCGGCCCAGCCCGTTCTGAGCTGTCGAACACCATGCCTGCCATGCCGTGTACATGTTACGATACATTCGAATTGAAAATTCGTACGTATGTAAGATGAAAAAGGTCAATGCTCATAATGAAATGTCAAGACAGAAAATTTTTCTAATGGCAGCAATCTCCGAAGACGATGGAAAATGCGACTGCTACAGCACTTGTGTTTGATTTTGCCAGGCAGACAAGAACGTGTGCAGATTTGGTCCGCACAGATTGTCAGCTTAATAGTCTCAGTTTTAACCTAATTGACGGTTGATAACTAGGTAGGGTGTCTCACCAGTGAATAGTAACGTTGTACTTGACGTGGTTGACGACCTTGACAAGCACCGTGTCGCCTTCCCTGGCGTAGAGGGTGGGTCCTGGGAACTTCCCATTGACGGTGACGATGGGCTTGGTGGAGCATAGTCTCGTCATGTTCTTCATTACCACCTGCCCAAGAATCATCCATACCCAATCAATGTCTATTCATCTACAGTAGAATCTCAGAACATCTTCCTGAGATTGGCCGCAGGGGGTCGGTCAGTCTTCTTCTGCTCTACTGGCAAACAGTGGTTTGGTGGGGATATGAGACTGATCACCTACCCCGCATACCATACATGAAAACATATTGATCTTTAGTTAAGACGTTCCCTAATCCTAGCATGGTTTTAGAGAAATTCTAGGCTAACCCGTGTGGTGGCATTTCTTAACATGACACACCGTGTTTTTATTAGAGAAACTCGAAATGAACTAAATCCAAACTTAAAACTTATACGAATTGGCATGGATTTATATATTTTTAATGAAAACGTTTTGTGATCAAGTTGAAATATTTTTGTAACAATGCGAACTTACATGAATAGTCGGATATGACATGAAAACACAAATTGCTAAGGTATCGCATGTCTTCCTCTTTTCATGCTAAAGTCAAAAATCAGGGAAAATCAACTTGAAATCCAATTGACAAGCGGTTCATATAGCATTAGCTAAAATGAGTAAGAATTGAGATTCTTTTTGTTGACTCGTTAGGTACGTGGAGAGACGTGATTATCATACAGAGGGGACGCATTGAAGTTCTTTCGTATCATATGTAGTGAGACCAACCATATTAGTTAAAGCCATTATTGATTGTCCATCTAACTTCTAATTATAGGACCCAAAAGCAGCAGGATTGATATCTTCTTGCTACTAGCTCTGTATATCAATGCAGAGCTATATAAATTAATATAGCATCCTCTTTTTTGTATTTTCATATTCTTATGTCCTCCTTTTACCAAGGCTATCCGACTAGTGTGATGTACTAATGGACTCATTCAAGGCAGACTTGTCGCCATTTGCATGAAGCAAACCCATTATGCACCGCCCCATTTTTGTACGAAAAACAGCAAAGTTAGACTCCGAAATTCTCCTGCGTACATCGCTTGAATATGGAGTTAAGATATGTATGATAGTAAACGTATAATCTTTTCCTTTATCATGCATGTAAGGTAGAACGCGAAGCAGCTCATGAAACAGTAAATACATGCGCATGCATGGGAAGAAAAACGACAGCAATGTCACCATTGAACGACGAAAACCCTATACACAACAAAAGACCACGAACTCACATTGAACTTATAGTGTCGAACTCTGCACTCCACCATTGCAGGAAGAACGAGCACCCCCAAGAGAAGAAGAAGAAGACGAACCCAGCACGACTCCATTCTCTCTCTCTCTCTTCTCTCTCTCTCTCTCTCTCTCTCTCTCTCTATCTCTGTGATCTCTCCCTCTCTGGTCGATCAGGTTTGTCTTTGGAACTATGATGTGTTGCTTTTAATGAGGGACTTGCCAACGCAAACTTATATAGGATACGGGCAGAATTGCTGCAATGTCGTTTTTGCATGGTTAGGTGAAGCGGAGGGAATTCTTGAAAATAAAGATTTTCATTTTCCCCAGCTAACAAAGGGATATACCCCCGGAGGTCTTAACCTCTCATTTCCTTGCATATCACATAAAGCGTATGGTCGTTCGTTCTTCTTTCATTCTTTCTTTTTCAGAGGTTCGCTCAGTGAGTTGATCCTGGAAGTTGCCACTCGACTTCTGGTGTGCGCTCCATGAAATTGACCTCTTTCCTATCAAAAGCTGCAGTACCATACATTCTAGAATCCCTTGCTTTTCTGACAATTACATCTGTTTAATTTTCAGTTGCCATGCCTTTCTTTTTATTTGAATTAATTTTTTTCGGTCCAACTGTTTGCATGAAAAAGTTTGGCTGGAGCATCGACTAACTTCTGCTTCTGGTTGCTTAGCATGTATATAATGAGGCAAAGTCTATCTTAAGTTTTTTAAACTAAGCATCGTGGATATTTAAATTGAAAAAAAAAATTAGAGACAGCCAATATGTCACCACTTTATATATAGTTAAATTACACGACAAGCTCCGGTGGATGGGTTGGCCTTTATAGATGGCAACAATATATGTTAATGCTCTTTGTTTAAAGTATAGAGCCAATAAACGAGCGGATTTTATACATGGTTGAGCTAATCAACCTGATCCTACTGGTGAATAAACAAGATATGGACCTTCTTAGGAGCTTTTCTATGGTGGCATGGGCTCTACCAATTTTCAAGTACGTCCGATATTTTAGGTTGAAACGAGGACATTTCTTCATTCTTGTTCCCTCGGACGATTCTATTGTTGGGTGTGTGTTTTGTTCTAAATGTTTGGGAAGAATACTATAATTGGATAATGGTTTATTAGGGAAAGGTTTCTTGCCGCAAACTCTTGATTGAATTGCTGGTGCGTTCACCTTTACTTGTCGTCTAGATTCGATAAATCTAGTTGACGACAAATACATGGGTACGCTACTTAATTCGCCAATTTTTTTGGGAAAAACTTCGATAGTTATCCTTACATATTACTCATTTATCAGCCTGCGCTCTAAATTATTAACTCTCCAGTTTTTTTTTTGAAGTATCCTCACCACCTTTCTTGGTGCCGGACCACACCCGGGACCCTAGTGTGGCAAATCTAGTTCAACTCGTCGTTGCCCTCCTTTCCACTGCCCTTGCCGCCTCGCCCCACCACCAAAAAAAAACTCCCCTCCCCTCCCTAGGCACGTGTACCATGGCAACCTTAAATCTAAGGTAGTCACCGCATTTGCAGCCTCAATCTTAGGCTGTCAGCCCCTCCGATCCTACATTGAGGTCGTGGAAGCCACGGACAATGTCAATCTAAGGTCGTCGTTGCCTTCCGAACTATGCACGCTTGCTCTTAATTCGCCAAATTCTTTGGGAAAAACTTCAATATCCAACTCCACATTTTACTCATTTATCGACCCGCGTTCTAAATTACTAACTCTTCACCTTCTTTCCAAAGTACCCTCACCACCTTCTTAGTGCCTGACCACATAGGACCCTGGATCCCAACGTGGCAAACCTAGTTCAGCTCGCCATTGCCCTCCTTTCCAACGCATTTGTCGCCCTCTAAGGTCATTGCTGTCTTCCGAACCATGCACGCTTGCCTCTCCCCCTCCCCCGGCCTTGCGCGCGTGGACAGAGAGAGGGCGGGGGGGAAGAGGGAGTGGAAGGCAACGTCAGTACCGAGACGGTGGTCAAAGGCGGTTGGGTCGCCTCCCGGAGGGGCAGTTGGTGGTGGGCGGTGGGAGGTGGAAAGATTGAGGTGACTAGGGTTAGGGTTTGCGGGAGCTTGGGAATCTTGACGGTTTTTATAAAGGACATCCAGATTGTTTCGTTCTCGGATTTCTGCATAGAAATGGCAAGTTTCATATTCAGGAGTACATGATGCAAAGTCGTAGTACTGCAAGAACACGGCACGATTTTAGGTGGTCTTTCCCATTTGTGGATGTTGCTTCTAACATTCTGAATCCTCCTAGGATATTTAGGAATAGCTCTCGCACTCGAGTGCTTTAGGAAGCCGTTCCCCTCAGCTTCAAAGGACCGGGTACGACATTAAAGTACGTACTATTTTTCTCATCCGTGCTTTGCACGAGATTGTGCTATGAAAACTATTTATTTTCTTCAACAGTGCGAGCTATATATTTCAAATTAGTAAGGGATTATGTTATCAAAACAAATATATATGTGTGTAATTTGCAAATAGTTTAGTGGGTAATTACCAAAAAAAAAAAAATCTCATACTATATCCACCCTAACAAGAATACCCTAACTTTTTTGTGTCGCAAAAAATATAAATTAAAGTTATGTTATGAGTTATGACAAACTTATTAATACTTTCACTACGAAATGACAGTGGCAACACCGCCGCCGCCACCACCATGGTTGGCCACGATGATCACAGACAGTCAAGACTCGGCTACCATCAGAAACGGCTTTTAATGGAGATTGCAACCACAGGTTGAGGCTGTGAGACGTTCTTCGTGGACTCATATTTGAGGTCTTTACCTCTGATCCGAGGCCAAACTCCACATCTGAGGTAGCGTGGAGGCCGGTCATGATCTCAAGTGAAGGTTGACCTAAGAGCGAGTGAGAAATAGACTGTGAGATGGCGTAGAGCGTGGCCGAAGGAAAATCGACATCGCCAAGTGGACACATCGGCCATGTGCACACCAAGGAAGAAGACGGAGGAGGAACTGAAAAGAAGTAAAAGTTGAAAGAACAGCATAAAAAGACAGAGAAAATATTTTGTTCATTTAAAATGACCGGTCATATTTTTGTCGCGTCAAATCTACGTTAACTCTGTTTGCCTATTGCCAACCACAGAAATTGTCACTTCACATTTTTAATAGTCGTTTTTTATGAAACTATAATGAAAAGTATTTCTATCATGATACTAAAAGTTTAGAGGTTTTGGTGAATCCAAAAGAAAAAAAAAAGAGTATCGCTGTCTACTTGATTTAGTTTTTTTTTTTACTAACCCTAACAATTTTTTTATCTAAATAAGGTGAAGAGGTTGGTTCTAATTGATGTATAATAAAGGAAATAGAGAATGGAATTTTGTGATTATGTGGATCCAACATAAAGTTTCATTCTAAGCAACTTTTTTTTTTATTATTATTTAAAGATTGTCTAACATATACATTATATTGCACCATAATACAGTCACAAAATATGACTACTGCAAGTATACTTATGAGCCTTAATGTGTTTACACGAAAATGTGGCTTGAAAGATGCTCTATTACGAAGCTTGTCAAGGTACACATTTTCTACTGTACGTTGTTTTTTATAGTGGATAAAACGGTGAAAGAGATATGTCAAAACATGCCTTTCTTTTCATTTCTTTTCTTTTTTTCTTTGGATCTAATGTGTATCCCTTGTTTCTAGAAGATGATAATGGATCTAAATAAACTGAATCAAACAATAATTGTTCCTACCCTATACAAGGGTATTTTAATCATAGCTACTTACTAGCACATGGTGTTACACTTGATAAGTCAGAGAAAAATCTCACCAACCTCACGATGCATTTATTTTGCCAAAATGAATTACTGGAAAATATTTTCCTAATTTTAATTGCTTAATAATTAGTTTATGTAAAATGCTTTCATTATTGAGATTATATTTAAATAATTTCACATACAATGAATATATTTTTCTTTCAATCATTTTTGTGAGTGATACAAGGAATCACGTTTAGGGAATTATTGTCCAAATCATTCATTTTCTTTAACAAATGGAGCAAAGGTATGTTTGTTTTACTGAAAGTGTTAAAGGAAAATATTTTCCATGAAATCATTTTCAAGGAAAATTTTTAATTTTCATTTATTTTATGGTTTAAGGAAAATGATTTCCTTTTTATCATAAAGGGAAGTAGTTTTCTAAGTTTATTGTTTTTACTTAATGGAAATCTTTTTCCATAGATCAATTAATTTTTAATCAGCCAAACACTGAAAAGTTGGTAAAAAAATTGCATGAACAGTTTTCCTTCAAATAAACGGTCTAAATTTTTTAATTCCAAGGAACTCAAAGTCAACAAAGCAAAAAAAAAAAGTTTTCAAGATTATATATATATATATATATACTTTGGAAAAACTTTTGGATGTCGCTCCTAAAATTCTGGGCATGACGTTCGCTATAGCGACCGAAAAGCATGCGCAAGAAAGAAAAAATGTTCACACAAGCATGAGATTTGGACAGCAGATTACGAAATAGTAAAGTTGCTTCGACCCCAATCGATTGACTTAGTCTTTCTGCTACACAATTTTCACGGCGTAAGTGAACTGGGTCATATTCAAACGTGGAACCTCAGAAAAACAAAGCCCATAGTCCGTGTCAGACAGATACCGCAACTAATGAATATGGGTAGGAAATACTTTTCAGGTCATGCATCAAATGTCGCAGAGCAAACCAAGAAACCAAAGTTTGGTTTCGAAGCAAAGATTGAACCGACGGTGGGTGAGTGCGAATATCTAGCTAGAGAAGTAGCTGTCTCAAGAATTAAAAATTGTCTGTACTACCCATCCAACTCTTGCCACATTCTTTACTTTTTTTCTGATTTTTTGGCCCCCTTGTTTTGTGTCCAAACTTAATACCTTTTACTCGAAAAAAAGATTCACTCTAGGGACGGATCTCAATGCCTTCCTAATGATGCAGAACAGTCGTTGCGATGCAGCAACCTGTCTGGGACCGCACCTCCTCCACCTATTAAAGATAATCCCTGTTTACCCGAAAAAGAGACAGGTGGCACTAAGACAACAGAAAAGAGCTGAGGATAGATACAGGAAACTTGAATTTACGAGGGGCGTGGCATAGAACATAAAACAAAACACTTATTTAAGATATCTTTTGTATTACAGGCAGTATTTCTATTGAAATTTTGCAGTGGAGGCCACAATCTAAGCATTACTCTCATTACAAAACCTACTACACATCTAAAACAATCAGAATTTTCCAGAAGTCAAGACTTCTAATACTCACCATCCCACCTAATCAACTATGCACATTCGGTATATATTTTATAACTTTTTTGATCTCCCAGAGAGGGGGACCTACTCTTTTACTCAACTAGGCTCGATTATTCTACAAGTATTGCAACTTAACAGCCTGAAGTCCTCGTACGTCGTATTTGTATCTTTCTTCACAGCTTAGGAGAACAAAGGCGGCACGATCCTTGTTGAAAAATCCCCTATGCATGTCAGCAGTGCCTTCCTTCGAATGCTTCATGGCTACATAAATAGATGACATCAATCTCCTGAACCTTGCTTATGCTCACCAGTCCATGCAATGTAAAGAAAAATACATAGGACGTGCCAATTACCAATTAAAAGCTCCTCAACTACCACCATTGTGCTCCCTCCAAGTAAACACGCCACTTGTTCTACGTCCCAACCGTGAGGCTCTACTACTTGTCAAGATGGCATGTTAAAGGACCATTGCAGGTACGAAGAATTTGAAGAATATTTTAATGTCCTTTGAAAAAGATGAAGCAGAGCCAGGAGCATATTAATTTCTCGAAATCATGTGTGAATAGCAGAATTGATTGCAATCCTACAAAGGATCCCTTGAGCCAGAGATAAGAATGACGCAGAGAACAAAGACCCAAGTAAAAAACAGAAGCAGTAATCCCCTATCACCCGATACACATGAGCATATAAATCAGAACTCTTACCTTGCGTTTAAGATTGAGACCTTGAAGGGCAAGCCAATGGTTGAAGTTGATTCCTTCTTCTCATCCTGAATTGACCGGAAGTACACATCTTAGCTTTTGCAATATTTGCCTAAAGCAAGAGATATCAGGGATGGCAGGGGCATTTTTTCCCATTCCAAAGAATCTTATAAAGACAGAATTGTTATATGATACTTTCATGCCGTTCTTTATGGTGTAGGGGGCAAGGACTGTTGCATGACTTAATAACCTCAAGTATAATCTTATTTCTTGGGTTGATACATCATGCTCCATTTTGCTTTAGCATCATTGAATTCAGTCTTAGTAGTATATCTCTAATTACCAAGACACTGGTAAGTTAGTTACCATCTCTGATGCTTAACTGACTCGTATCAACTTCCTCATGGAATTGCAACTACAATTTGACCTCAACTAATCAGTAAATAGGCAAGATCAAAGTGAAGCCCCCTGAATTTAGAAATCATGGAAAAATCTAAGATGTCAAAGGCGTAATGAGTAAAAACAAAAATCTAAGATGTCAAAGGCCTAATGAGTAAAAACAAAGAGAAGACAATATATCTTTTTTTCTGCGGGAGGGGGGCATACCTTTAGATCAGAACCATTCTCGATTTGAAAACTGCAGAATTTTTTTATAGATGAAAGCAGCCAACATCCGCTGACATAAGTACTAATGCTGACAGTTTCTAAAAATGCAGTCTCATGACCACAAATATAATCAAATGAACCATGTAAAAGAATTATATACCATAAGAACTCAAGTTTGGGTAAGGTGACACCATTTTAAGGATAAGCGAATGGGTGGCTCACAGTGCCCCCCAGAAAGGCAAATGTCCGTAACCCACCATGCAGAATTAGCTGAAGAAAACAAAACATGTTAAGATTATGAAATTAAATAACTGCTAAATGGTAACAGCAGAAAAGTCTTACCCCATTATGTGGGGGAACTTTGGCATCATATCACGAAACTATCCAACATGTGCCCTACCATCAGGCATCCGGTTAGCTGAAAAACCTTGCATGTTCTCAACCACCAAATGCTAATGAGGATACAAGTACCAGAATCCAAAATGAAAAGTCACCGATATCTGGAAGAACAAGCCCAACACAAGCTTAAACGATCATGATCCTTGAAATATAAGAAAAGTTGACAGAAAGGCGAAGAGCGTATTCCAAAGAAGCATAATCAGAGACATACATGAAAGTCACAGTATAGTTCTCATCACAAGCTAAAAAGGGTGTCAAGAGCAATTTATTTGGTGGTCAATACAATCAAAATTCACATGCAGAACATATGACAAGCAAAAAAGTCAACAAGCAAAATAACAGAAGTTAGCAACTTACTTCCTTAATATTATGATATGGTAGATCGAGTTGCTTCTTTAATTATAGCTCTGACTAATATATTCCAGGTAATAGCGGTAGGTACTATTCCATGAGCCAAAGCGTCATCTAGGAAACTAATGGCATTTGATGTTTTTCCACAATTACAAAGACCTTTGAAAGTAATATTGTAGGAAATAATATCTGGCTGTAACCCTTGCTTTAAGATGCAGTGCCAAATTTCTGAGGCCTTTTCATAATCTCTCAACTTGTAAAAGCCCTCCATCAACGTGTTAAGGGTGACAAGATTTGGAGAGCAGTTCTGCTCCCTCATCTTTGAACACAGTTGTAGGGCAGCTTCTACTCTGCCTGCGGAGCAAAGCCCATGAATAATAATGTTGTGCATAGTTATGTCAGGTTTTAAACCCTTTGCTAGGACCAGTCTCCACAATTCAAGGGACATGTCAACCTTCTTGCCTTTGCAAAGGCCATCCATCAGCAAGCTATAGGTGATCATGTCTGGCTTCCACCCTTTTTCTAGCATCTCCTTCACTACATCATAAGCCTTACCAAACTGTTCAGCCTTGCATAAACCCTTTATTAGAATGTTGTAGGTGACAATGGTTTGAGGACAACTAGTACTGTTCATCATTTTTAGAAGGTGGATCGCATCTTGAAATTTACCGTTGTGAACAAATCCATCAATCAATGGGTTGCAAACATGTGGATCCAGCTTATGGCCACGTTTACCCAGCTGACCAAGAAAGCTGACTGCTTCATCCAATCTTCCTTCCTTGCACAACCCATTCACCATCGACGAGTATGCAGAGTTATCTAAATCAATGTTCTCATCTTCTGCCCCTTCTAAGAGTCTGATAGCTTTACTTAAGTATCCATTCTTGCACATCCCTTTTACCATGACTGCAAAAGTTGTTGAATCAGCACGGCAACCACTAGAATGCAATTGTTCCCACATCAAAATTGCTTCATCCACCTTCCCATTCTCTAACAAGCCACTGATGAATGTGTTATAACTACGGATATTACGACAGCCATCCTTCTCCATTACCTTCCACAACTCAAAGGACTCAATAACCTTCCCCGCTCGACAAAACCCATTGAGCATTGTGTTGTACACAACCACATCAGGAGATAGCCCACTGGCAACCATCTCCTTGTACACTTTCTCAGCAGCATCTACATTTCCCGACTCACAGAACGCATGTATTACATTACTGTAAGTGAACAAATCCATCTCTCTTTTATTTCCCTTCATCCTCTTCCATACTTCCAAACTCTCGCTAAACTTGCCGCATTTACAGAAGCCGTTAATCATCACATTGTAAGTCACGACATTTGGATAGACGGAAGGTGATTTCACCAATCTCTCCCAGACTTCACTCGCCTGCACATAATCTCTCTTCCTAAAAAACCCATCAATCAAAATGTTATAAGACGTGACATCAGGCATAACTCCTTTCTCAGACATTTCATCAAACAGTTCATACGCACCCAACAAGTCACCACTCTTTGCGAGTGCATTGAGCACGGTCCCGTAACTATACAAATTAGGCTTCAAATCGTTGTCCCACATCCACTTCAAAAGCTCCTTGGCCTTCTCAAAATTCCTCTTCTTGCACGATATCTTGATCAAAACGTTATAGGTCTGCAGATTTGGCGCCAACCCCGCCGTTTCGAAGTAGGCGAAGAACGATTCGGCCCGATCCCACTGACCCGACTCGACGAACGCGTTCAGCAACGAGTTATACGACCTTATCCCGGGCTCGCACCCGAAGATCTCCCCCATGTTCCGGAACACGTCCAGCGCCTGGTCGGGCATCGCGCTCTTGGCGTACCCCTTGATGACGGTGAGGGCGACGTCCTCGGGGCACCGGCAGCCCTGGGCCCGGATGAGCTGGACGACGCGGCCGACGTGGACATGGGCGGCGGCGGCGGCGGCGAGCCCGGAGCCGACGAGGCGGCGGAGCACGTGGTGGAAGACGTCGGGGGAGCGGGAGGGGGCGGGCGAGTCGAGGAGGAGGGCGAGGGCGGCGAGGGGGCTCCTCTCGGCCTTGAGGCGCTGGAGGAGGCGCTTCGGGGAGAGCGGCGGGTTCTTGGGGAGGTGGGCAGCCATGAGCGCTCGCGAAGCGGCGGCGGCTCGCTCGCCATGCCTCACTTCATTCCAGGGAGAGGGTCGCGGGCAACGAGGGAGGTCTCTTCATACGAATAAGAGAGAGAGAGAGAGAGAGGGAGGGAGGGAGGGAGGGAGGCCGTGGCCGACTTGCCGGCGGCGTATCAGCTGGAGAGAAAATGGAGCAGAGGCGGTTGGCCGCCGGCGGAGTCGAAATTTTAAAGAAGGCGAAGACCGAAGCTGCGAGTGAGGTTAGGGTGAAGATTGACCTCCTTTCTGCTCGTAATTACGAGCTTGCCATCGAGAGTCACGAAGTTATGGGCTGGGCCGCTGAAAATATTGTGAGGATGAGTCCATTCGAGACCGATTTGGACTTAAGATCCGTTTAGCAACTTTCCTATTTCCGGGTGTGAATTCTATTTTGAAATGATTTTTCCATTTTTATTTCCGAAGACAAAAGAATTACATTTTTTTTTGCTTCTTTTTTTTTCTAAATATATTCCCTAACCAATTTTTTTCCGAAGAGTAAAAAAATTAGCCGACGTTACCAAATGGATTTTTTTTTTTTTTTTTATGAAGAATAAAAGAAGAAAAAAATAGAAAAAACATAATGATTACCAAATGAGCCTTTTGATATCTGGTCAAACTTTATTTTCTCCCTTTAATTATTGGATGTCTAATTATGCTTGTTATTCTGTATGTAGTTTCCTCTAATCACATTTTCTTCATACAAACTAAAGCCGACCTCGATCAATCTTGTCGGAGGATGAAATGAAGAGGAGCATGGCGCCCTTTTTTCTGTCTTTGGATCTGTTTTTTCTTTGTATCCATAAAGTATAATCAACACCAACGCGAGAGACTTTTAGTATCATTATCCCTTTTTTCTTTTTGCTTTTGAGGCAAACATGTGTAACCAATTCAAACAAAGCAGTTGCACAAACATGCATAGTTTTTGATTGATTTTTCGATGTAATACCACAATCTGTCCACTTACTTCTACTTGAAATTCATGAACATCCCTCTATTGTTTTTTCTCAAGCTAGTCTCTACACTTTCTAAAAAGATTCGTTGTACTCGAACAAAAAAAAAAAATGGATTCATCGCTCATCTTTGCACCATTCTGGTAGTGGATTTTGTTGATGTAGGTGTTCATGAGTAGGATGTTTACAGGGATACATTCGAAGAGGCATAGCAAATTAGCAATCTTTCAAATAGATCTAGAGGTCATTCGCGTCTTACCGGACTTCGGCCACGCCACTCTCCCTCTCATATGCTACAGCCCTCGTCGGTGATTAGAGAGTACCCAGTCTACAACCATTGACGAAGGCGTGCAAGCATTCGAAACCCAAATTACCACCGTGACGAGGGTATCAAAACCACAAGGACGATGACCATTATAAGTCACAGATTTTTTGGGAGGAGATGAAATCCTTGCTCAAGACAGCAGATCTTATGAATGCCCAAGCCTCCGGGCTGCGGCTAAACCCAACCCATCCTTTCATTGTTCATGTAGACGAAGGAAAAATGTAATCGCGAAACGCATTAGACCTTGGCTTTCACAGTCCAGTTGCTACCGTCAGCGGCACTAGCGCAAGGAAATCATATTCTGATCAAAATTGCCTACATAGTTCATAACATATCTGCCATAGTGTTGGACTGCGAAATTCCCATCGAATTCTTATATGTAAATTTCCAACATGAAGCCAGGTATTTCTACTTACAAGAGCCATTGGCACACTTCGCCTCATCAACACCTCAAAAATGGAGCGGAATCTTGGGATATAAAAGTACCAACGGTCCGGAAATGATTCCATCCCAGCAGGAACAGGAACAAAAGTGAGGAGACGGGAGAGGAGAGAACCTATATTCACATAGAATAAGTAAACTCAAAATCACATACCTCATTGTCGATCCGATTTTTAAAAATGGCTACCTTTTTAAGCAAGCTAACAATTGCTAGAAAGAGAACAAATACAAAATATACACGGTGCTCTAAACCCTAAATCTCTGCACTGCTAACAGGGAAAAAGGTGGTGGGCAGGAAAGAGAAACGAATATTTTGAATCCTTAAAAACTTATATGCGCACCGACCATATTGGACTAATCGCCAGCATGGCCCACAAGATCGTTGTCACGATCCAAGTGAGCCTACATTTGGTAAACCGGACTTCAAGCAGATCAGACCCGCAATTACTGAGCATCCTGCAAGGACATAGCTGCGTCGGTTCTTCAGAATTTCCGAAGACGCGGTGGAAGCTGTTAGTTCCATACAGATCACCTTCTTCGTGCTGAATTCATATGAGCTTTGCTTTCATTCCTTATTCGATCTGCATACATGGGCAGGCGAATGATCTCGTTGATCTCGCCCAGCAAGACTTCTTCTGTAATATTATCCTTTATGCTTCGCATCACCTGATCTCACATAGGCAGACACCTAATTCAGCAACTGACTAATTCAACTACCAGCATAATATAGTAGTTATTGTGAACATGGAAAGGACCTTTCTGTAGGTGTTAAATTCATTGGGAGTAGATTTGTCTACCCGGATCCGCATACAGACCCACACTTGTTCATCGGCATCCCAAGAACACTCGATTATCTTGCCAGAGTATGAAGAGGGATCAAGACCATCTGCAAGTTCAGATGCAAGTATTAGACTATAATTATAGCAGCAAGGAGGATGACTCCAAATGCAATCAGCAGCAGTACTATCTTCAACAAATGGCTAAACGATAATAGTAGAAACGCCAGATGGACACTTTGAGAAAGAGAGAGAGAGAGAGAGAGAGAGAGGGGGGGGGGGGGGATTTCCTTCCTAGACAAACTGCTAGTACTTTAGTCTGGTGGCCACAGCCACTTATGACAGCAAGAATCCCAATAGTGAAAATGTCGAGAGTGGATAAACCAATCAATGCACGTGAGCTTAAATTAGAGTCTTAGAGCAAAGACGATACAAATTGTCTTTCGGCCAATAATATATGAGAGACTTCAACAAAACGCATTCACAGCAGAGATCTTCAGACCATGCAAAATGGTAAAGGCCAAAGAAGAACATCCACAATAATTGCACCAGATACAGTGTCAAGCAGAACACCCAAAAGAAACTGCTTTCATATGGTTGACCTCTTTCAAAATGCTAAAGTGCATGAGAAGTCCAAGGCATGAGAACCAAAGCATAGTTTCTTGGAAAAGTTTTGTACACAAGATACAAGGGTTCACTTCTGACCTTTGAATACAACTCGATTTCCTTCCATCAGCTTCTTCTTGCCTCGTTCATACAGCGACAAAAGCTCAATTCCATCATCATCAACCTGGTAACAAACACCACATTAGATTAGTCATGTCCCCTAGGTTAAAAGAAGAAAGGTCTTCAAGCATGGCTAAGGATTAAGTGAGCACCTCAAACATAAAATCAACGGAGTTCATCTCAGGATACTTCCACTTCAAAAGACCTTCATGGGTGCGAGGAACGTAAGGATCATCCCAACCCTAGCAGATGAGAACCGTCAATGATAAACAATGCTCTAAACAAAAATGTAGAAAACAATGCTCTAAATTAAAAATGTAGAAATCAATCAATCAATCAATATAGAGTTGCATATTTCTTCATGAGCAAGGAGGAGCTTGTTCAGGCATAATCCCAATTTGAGTCATCGCATATATGGTTAACTTGATTCAGAGATACTATAACAGATAACAGCAGAATCCCCCTCCTGTGATCATAATACAATACACAAGAAAAAAGCTACAGCATCTATAATCTTCTCGGAAGCAAATAAAAAATGTTCGGTATAATGGTTAAACAGAATACTGATCAGGAGAAGATTCATCAGCATCACAAGAAAATACCTGAAAAATAAGTCCATCTGCGTCATGTGAAAGCTTTGGAATAAACTCCTTCAAAAGCCTTGTCACGGTGGAAAGCAACCAGAAATCCTTTCTTCTCACCTGACAATATGCGAAGCAGATAATCACCAACACTACCATCAAAAGCATAGAAAGTGGAGCATACAAACCAACAAGAGACAGTCCTTACCCTGAATGGTTCCAAGTCGTATCTGTAATGAGGATTCCTGCTTTGGTATATATTCTGACGCTCATGATTTCGAGGTTCAATCACTTCTTTCTCAATCAGTTTCCACCGCTCATGAAAAGGGCGCTACACCATGTTCAGGAACCATGTCACATTTTCTATTGAGTTCACAAAATAAAATATCACAAAGGAAAATGTATGCTCTAAAATTAGCAGAGTGGAGTGCAACCGGATAATTTGATAACTTTTCTGAGAGGATAAACTAAACATATGCTGCCTATTGGTCAATACTATACCATGAAGGTAGCCAAACAGGAAGGATATAGCCAGACAAATTACTAATGATTAAGCACATAACAAAGTCAAAAAAGCAGTGTGTCATGCCACCAGACCAATCAATCAAATTTATACACGATTGTTACATAGGCCCAGCACAATCGATATTCTCTTAACGAGGGGCAAGAACCTCAGCTAATTTTTTTTCCAAGAATGAAGTGACATACATACTACCTCTACAACAGAAACGTGGTTTAATGCCATCAGATCATAAATTAGGTATCTCCTCTCCTGCTTCTGTGAGTCTGGCATAGTGTCAATGATCATCTCACCATCCAGTAGCGTATAGTGGTGATTTTTCTCGCCTGAACCCTACAAAACCGAAGAATGTAATGTCAAACATGATGCATAATAAGCTTAACACCCCCCCACCCAAAAAAAAAAGGAAAAAAAAAACACCCAACTGCTAAAAAAAGAAAGAATTAAAGAGTACGGAGATAGTTTCATACGTCTAATCTGCAAGGAAATTTCATCTGAACCCTTCTAACGTTAAAGCTTCTATCGATCAGATAACATCCATCGATGGTTATTAGCATCATATAACGAGTTCCATCAGCCTTCCATGTTGCATAGTAGTACCTCTGCCTTAGAAGTTGCAAATTCTCCCTGCATGCAATTAAGCGCATAATTCCTATCATGGACACCAACAACTTCAGCAAAGCAAAAGCTATGCCCATAGCTAGACATAGTGCCTTTTATTGGCACTCAAAGCCAGACCGTTTCAAAAAGTATTAGCAATGAAAGAGCTATCAATATCTGCCAGATTACGACCCAAAAAGAAGAGGAAAAAAAAAATACATCTTCCAGATCAGTACTTCTAGGCAATTTTACATTGGTTTCAAAACATGCATCATTGGTTTATGGCTCATGATTAATGTTACATTGGTTTGAAGGAAATTGGTTTCTTCAAGTTCCTGTGTTTGTTTGAACAAAGAATCTAGGAAAATGATATGGCTCGACAGAAAACTCTAGTTCATTACATGGAAAATGACATTTCCTTATTAAAACTAGAAATCATTTTCCAGAAACACAAGAAAGAGTCATGTCACTTGCGATTCTTCCAGCTTCAGCCTCAGAAGTGCATCTTCTTCTCCCTCTTCCTCTCCCTCTCCCTCTCCCTCTCCCTCTCTCTCTCTGGCTATGTGTGTGCACTACTTCAGGTGCCTCCTCAATTTCAGTGTCCCCCCCCCCCCCCGCTTCTTTTCTCTCTCCCTCTCCCCCTCTCCCTCTCTGATTGTGAAAATTCTCAAAGATATCTGACTTAAAATCAAGCAATGCAACAAAGTGCTCCAGAAAAGATAATTCACTACCTAACGAAAAACACAAATCAATTTTCTATTCCAAAAGACAGAAATACATATTTTTGTAATGATGCCAAACGTTGGAAAACATTACCATCTCCCGAAAAATAATTTCTTAGGAAATGTTTTCCAATTACATCACATTTTCCCTGAAAAAAAAGAAGCCTAACTCTTTGCCCAAGTTTCCAGACTAATATCTTTCGCTGGGTACTTCTTTTGTGTGTGTGCACGCCCATGCGCGCGAGAGAGAGAGAGAGAGAGATGAAGTAACACTTTCAGAAGAGAGATTTTCAGTGCACCTGTTTTTCTCCAAAGAAAGTGCCAGAATGCCTAATATTAATGCAAAAATTATCAATATGTAACTAAAGCACTAAATTTATTTTTGCATCTGTACTATCCAAACAGACTACTCTTGAAGGATCAAGCCCATTAGAGCAAAAAACCTATTTTACTATACTATATTTAGGCAGTTGTCTAACAGAAACGCAGCTTCTTTGATTAGCGTAAGTTAATTTAAGCACTAGCCCAGGAAAAAAGAGTCACGTTTCAAGATCATCAAAAATAATGCCACTGCACATTTTTTATCCCCAAAAATCATTTCTGGAAATCATTTTTCAAGTTTTAGACCGCATAAAGAGTTTTCAGAAAACTGGCCAACAGACCGCGACTGATCAAAGAAAATGGACTAACATCAGCCAGACTATCTCCTAAACCAGATTATTTCTGACCTAATAGAATCAAGAATCCTCTTTTTTATGCAATTCTAGCTGAGGCCACAATTTCCTCCATCAGTAACCTTGTGTCTCCTAAGCTTGAGAGTCTCCTACAACTTAAGCATGAGGAGCTATTCTCCCCAGTTTGACCAGTTGAACTGTGATCTTGCTCCAGTTCACTTTCAGTTGAGATTTGACCCAGCTCAACCATCAAACAGATCAACAGGTGCAGATAGGTTCAGCAGGTTTTGGATTTGAATAAAAAATAACAGGAGTCAAGCCCCTAAACTCTCTTCAACAGAATGAAGATCCAACAATTAAGCCATGCTCTCGCTCACTATTCTTTAATGTGTGCACCCATACTCATCAAGTTATGGCCAATGGGTCTGGATTCAACTTCCATTCTCTCTCCACCATCTTTCATTTTATGTCTATATTATTGACCTCAGCAGCTAACAACCCGGCAGTTCAACTATCTGAACTGTTTGACAAGCCAACTACTCCTTCCAGCAGGAGCAGGCGCTTTGACTAAACCACACTGGATTTAACTGAACTGATTTCACCAGTTTAAACAAATCATTTTTCTGACAACAACAGATCTAATATCTCAACTGCCATGCATACATTTGTATTGTGCAAAATGCAAGTGCACTTCTTCATTTGCGATAAATGAGACAAACATCCATTCAAGATAGCTTGTTTCTTCTTTCCAAATTTTCTCATAGCAGAATACCCAGTTAAGCAAGCAAAACAAAGAAAAACATAGATCAATGAGCTAGTCAGAAAGTTCCACTATCTGTGTAACCAACAGTTAAGATTAACACATTGTAAGCAAATATCCCTTACGCCACAATCAGCAATTCAGATATATTGATCTCCCATACTTGCCCTAATGGAGAACGCCCCCCATCCCACAAACCCAACTTAGCATATGAAACTGGGATAGGATTTGTGTGAGAATTCACGTTAAGAACTGCTGATGACTAATGTTCAAAGAAACACCATAATTACATTAGCAAATGTACGAAGCAAATAGTGAATCTTTCCCATGCCTAATTGATTTTTCCAAAATTTTCATGCACTCCAGAATATAATCAAACCTGTTGAGGGAAACAGGATGGGATCCGGGAAATTGGGAGCCTCCTCTTCCCTGAAATTATGAAAAAGCATCAATAGTGAGTAACATAGAGCTGAGACTTTACCTATTGCATCACTCACATTGTTTTCTTTGTCTCCTTTTTGACTCATCATTTCCCATATTTATTAACATTGAACATCATGCGATAAATGGAAGTTGGAGTGAGGGAATCCAGCATGAAATTAATGAAGAGGAGTAAAAAGGGCTTCTTACTAGCTAAACAAATCCCCGTACATCTGTATGTAAACAAGACAAAATGGCCCTATGGAGAAATAATAGAACAATTAAGATGACATCATCGACACAGCACATTGGCATAGGAGGGACAATTGAGTCTGACTACAATGGACGGGATGAGGTTTACTTTTATTATTACAGGAAGCATGACAAATTCACTTTAACATCTTTCAAGCAATCTAATCTGAACATTCATGCACTGTCTTCAAGGCTCAAAATAATGTACCATTCACTCCAAAACTCATCCCACAAGGTTTTAGGAACCCGCAAGGTTCTAGAAGAATTGGATTATTTAATCTAATCTTCATCTTACAGCTTCAGCTTTTGAACACGTTGGCAATGGTAACACAACGTCTTAATGGTTTCACGACAGCCGTTTAAATTACTTGAGCCCTTCATTATCATTCCTAATTATGTTATATCCCAATGCTTGTTATAGGCTAAATCTCAACCTATGTGTGAAGGGATGTTGGCCCATTTTCATATCCAACCCAGTCCACATAATAGCTTAAGCTTTTTTTAAAAGTTGATCATGATCAGACCATATCGGCATAAGTAAATAAATGAGCTTGCGAAAGAAAAATCATAATAAATCATAGAATGATCTTCCCACCGCATTGAGCTTAAGAGTCTGATAGCAGAAACTCTTAAATCCATCACTCTGGTCCCTCGGTATTTCATCGCCCAATAGATCATCATTTGTCATCGGTTTCTCAGTCTCGTGATTATCCTGAAATAAAAGGACTTGTTAAAAGTAGTATAATGAAGTTAATTTCATTTTTTGAAAATCAATGTTAAAAAATCAAATAGAGCAAGAAGATTAGAAACAAAACCATACATATCTCAATCATTAAAGAGCAATAAGGGGCACCTCATATAGAAGAGTCCACCATCAGTTAAGAGAGAGACCCCAAAGGCAAAAAAGGACTGCCTACAGACAACACACCCATAGACACTTTAAACTTATCCAACCCTTTCGGGAGGGTCAAATTTCATTTCTACCAATGGATGATTGCCAACATCAACCATACTGGTTTAAGATTTTGCCCATTATATGAAAGTCAACCTCTTATCCAGTATAATTTCTCTCAAACTGTCTTTACCATTCATGGCTCTCCATAAAAATTAGCAATAAGAGCTTCGATGCATAGAATAGATTACAAAACTTTATTAATTTCCTACTCCTGCATGGTTGTTCCTATTACACGAGGACAGTTAAGATCATCCACCTTCTAAATTGCTGCAACATCTATTACTGACTTCAATTTTACTTCAGCAAAATGGGCCCAAAGAGTCAGGGATAAACTGAGGAAAAAGGGAGGAAAGGAAAAAAAGAGATGAAAAGGCTAACTAAAATGACATTCCAAAACAACATCCACTGTGAAATCCCTTTCTTCCAAATACATAGGAAGGATCTGCCAGAAGACATACATCTGAACTTTATTCTATCTGATTTTCATGTGAAAATGTAAACACCCTCCCACAATTATCTGCATACTCTGAACCGACAGATAAAAGTTGCATCTGCAGTCAGTTTCCCCCCAGGAGTGTCAAACCACTGCACTTTTGCGACATCTCTAACCTTCACACTAAATGCTCGACAAGAATCCTATTAAGATCACCCACAAGACTGACAAGTGTGACAGCAACATGTCCCAATGGCAAAGATTTGAACTAAGAGCAACATATCGCAATGACAAAACATGACTGCAAAACTTAATGAAGAAACAAATGTCGAGATATGCTGGCAGCATGCATTAATGGAAAATACTCATTTCAAATGATTCAGATGATGGTTCCTCTTTTATGCTAACTAACAAAAGGATAAGGACCACACCAACAGCTCTAACGCTTGACAACATATTCTCTAACAAGGCCCACAAAAGTTTGTTAAAATGTGATCCAACATCTTTCATGTGCAGTGGATTTAAATTTAAGAAACAAAAGAGGAAGAAGAAAATAGGTCTAATGCTCAGTCCAGAAGAACTTTTCAATCTGCTAGTTTCTTGTACACATGTGTTCTCTAAAACTTTATCTAACAT
The DNA here is from genome assembly GCA_014182515.1 of Eucalyptus microcorys. Lineage (NCBI taxonomy): Eukaryota > Viridiplantae > Streptophyta > Magnoliopsida > Myrtales > Myrtaceae > Eucalyptus > Eucalyptus microcorys. Next base: position 27,836,294 of record CM024572.1, read on the forward strand.
CCTAAGAACTGTTCCCTGCAGAAGTTTCATCTCGCAAAACTATAATACCAAAGATCAATACTATATGCTTTCAGTTCTTACATGCCGAGGAGCAGCTAAATTTCCATCGTCGTCTTCATCAGGCATAGCTTCACCGTTAAGATCAAGATCAGAGGATCTCTTCCACTCTGGAGTGGGAGGACAAATGACCATTTCAGGCTTCCTCTCATGATAACATACGTACAATGCCTCAATGTATTCAGGTTTGTAAATCCCAGGGGGACGCGCATCAGAAAATATTTTTATGGCCTGCAGAATAAATAAAGCATAAGAAACCATTTCAAAAGCCCACATAAATGGAATTAGGATAGCCGTTACCACCTGGGTGACCGACATCGGCATGGATCTCATCAAATAGTTGATGATCATGTATCCTGTACGATTATGACCATGCGTACAGTGGACGAAGATATATTTCTTAGAATGTTTCTGGCGAGACAGAAATTGAATTACCTATGAAAGAATTGGGAAAAGGCAAGTTAGAACTAAATGACAAATAATTAACTGTCATGAGGGAAATTCCTTTCACCAAATTAGATTCATGGTGCAAATGATCCCTAAGCAAAAATCTTACACAGCCTGCTCAGTCGAAATACAAGAAATATGATCAACACGAAGCTCATTAATAAAATGCCAACAAAACCCAGCTTGCCTTAAATGTCCTCCAAGGGTAGTCATTGTCATTGACCAACAACAGGATATCAAAACGCTTTCGTTTCTTACTTTCCATCATTACTAAACCACCTAAAAGAGCCATTCAAAAGTTTTCCTTTATCCATTTTATGCCAGTATGATTAATTACAAAAGGGGACTATACAACTGAAAAACTTGAAAGTTGATAATAATTCTCCAGTGACCTGTAATCATTTACTTGGTAGATTCATCTCAAAGAATATAGGTGACAACAGCAAGAACATCCACAACAACAAAAACCAAGCCTTATTCCACCAAGTGGTGTCAGCCCTTTAACCTCATTGCACTTGATTCTACATTAAGTCTTCCCTACAATCTAAATGCTCCATATTTGCTGTTATCCTCTTCTTCTAAATTCCATGTGGTCTTATTTTACCCCTGCTAACCTGTGTATCCATCACTTATCTGCTCTACTGACAACTTCTACAATATTGCTCCACTTTGATCTCATTAGATCCTCCAGAGTACCTGGGCTAAAACAAAATCAAGAACAAGACAACCTAAGCAAATATCGCCGCAATACTACCACTTTGAGAAACTATGCTAAGACCCATGACATCATGTCCAATGAAGAAAACCAGAAGCTCGTCCCCCAATTTTATCCACCCCAACCACCTATCTAAGAAGAAACATACCTCAAACACGAATTCATTTACAGCTGCAGGCTCTGGAACCTCAAGCCGCCCAACACATCGAATCTGGACCCAAAATTTAAATTTTAGAGAAGGAAACTTTGTCCGTTCGCAAACATATTGGTAACCACAGGCTTCAAGCTTCAGGCTGATACCTACCTTGACATACTTAATACCATCTTTCTTCAAATCTGCTGGGGAATAATACCTTGTGGAATTCGTCAAGTCAATCACCAAGCCAATCTGTAAAATCAACAAAAGAAGTTTAGATATCTAAAAGTCTGAACAAGTTAAGATAACAACCCCCATATAGGTCTTTATCTACATTAACAAAGAGAGGAACATAAAATAAAATGGCAGATAGGTTTTTCCATGTTCCGTCACTTCACTCAAAACAAATTGTTACTCCACATCATGAATAAATTGAGAATATGACTTATTGCACATACATAACTCTCTTAATGTTTTTCCCCCTTTTATTTGTCAATAAACAGAGTTAGCAATATTTCCTTTGACTCTGACTTCACTTTTTCTTCAAGGCCCATCTGAGTACACTGCAGATATTTGACCACTTTTTTTGTGAATTTTTCAATGTTGCACTCTTAGCTCTATGTTAAGAAAAGAGAAAATTAAAGTGGGCTCCAAATAAGTAGCATGTCAAACATCTCACCACTCTGACCCAATTAAAAAAAATAATAATTCTCACAGCATTTTGATATATCAGAAACTCGCCCAATCATGAAATGAAATCAGCATGTGTATTTATCAATAATGCAATTGTCATGCACACAAGATACCTTTCCATGCTTCATTTGTCACAGATGCTGTGAACATAATAAACCCACAATCGGTATTCCACTAATTCTTCCCTTTCAATGACTCAGTTTGCAAAATCAACAAGATATGTAGTGGATAATCCAATTACTGTAAAGCGTGAAATGCATTGTTAACATAAGTTTTCTACCCGTTATTTGTAAAAAGAAATTGCACTTACTACATGAAAATCATACTCATCTACTTCTTCAATGGAAATAAATCCTCAAAAATCCAAATGGTCAGATCAGCTGTATGCCATGGATAAAGCCAAAGCCTCAAAGTAGAATCCTAGTTTTTGCAGTCATATGTTTTACAGCATGAATCATATTCTGGTACAAGTGTTTCACAAAACGAAGTAAAATGACAATGGTCAATGAAGACCTGAACATCGTGAAATCTGCAACCACGTCCCCCAGCCCACATCCACCCCCCCCAACATCAAAAAAAAAAAAAAAAAAAAAAAAAAACTCCCATCCAAAAAATAGCACCAAAAACAAAAGAGAAGTTTCTGTTGCATAAAGGATGCCATAATATCAGAAAGGAGTATGCAGTGTGAATGGAGTCAAAGCCAGCCACTTACTTTTCTTCCTAAAACTCTTTGTTGATGTAGAACTTGCTTGAACGAATATCTTTTACCAGGAGGTATGTCAAAGCCATCACCAAGAGGCGTCTTTGAAGGAATTAAGCAAAATATCTCTTGACCATACGCTGGGCAGTCTAACCAACCTATAAGACCAAAAGACACCAATAAAGTGCTGCTCGGGTGGATAAAGCCAGTTGTTAAAAATTGAAGAAGAAAGCATCCACTTTCGAACAGAATGAAGATATTGCAATTCCTACCCAAATACACCGTTCAGGTTGACTCCTAATAACATATGAGAGAAAACAATAGATGAGAACTAAAGGAAATTGCTTATGCTCCCCAATCTTCGACAATCAAGGCATATAGGTTCCCATCAGGCCAACCCGATTTCCCTGATGTCCACTCAAGCGACAAAGTAAATTAGAACTGTCCAGGGAACCAATGGAGGGAATGAGATGCACTTTCACAAGCCATGATTCAATAATTGACCCCAAAATTTTTGCAAACACAATATATAAATTTTTGAGACACTTATTATTGGACAGCAGCATTCAGCATCAGGATCTCCTCTCATCAACAACATATAATGAGATCACAGAGTGCTGGAAACAAAGTGAACTTTCATTTCCCAAAAACCTAACAGACCCAAAAGAACCATGGTTGTGAAAAGAAATTACAAAGACTAGTTAGAGAAAGATTGTATCATGCATAAGGAGCAATTCAAAACTTTGACATCATAATTCCATCAATGAATCAACTAGTTTTGTATGTGACCAAGGTGTACAGGAACAATCTGAGGTGAAGGTATAGATAGAGCTAAGGAACATCTGTTAAAGAAAAGTGGCTTCATAAGTTTCCTCTAGAAATGAAAAGGAATTGAATCCTTTCCAGTCCAAGACTAAGGGCCACAATGGACCCACCAAGTGAATGACAACAGCCGACATTCTAGCCGAATACACGCTCTCTGATTTCGCAGCTCCACAATGAACCACAATTTGATTGGTCTTTCTCCCTTCACCATTTATATTTGATGATAGACCCCAATGTATCCATTTATTCCATAAAGAGCCCCATTGGCCACTTTCTGCTTAGTCACCAATAACAGGTAGTAGTAGATATGATATTTTGAGAGGTTTACCAAAGGCTCCACTCAACTAGCACCTGATAAAAAGCCTTTCATGGCCACTAATTTCTGTTCGGTCGCTCATCACAAGTAGAAGAACAAATAAAATTCACAAGGCTAAGCAAATGAATGCCCCTTAGCTCAAAGTCCTAAGACAAAGCAGCTCCAATTCAAAAAGAGAAATCAAATCTTCCACAGAGGACATATTGGGTACCTTCTGGACTAAATTTGATATTCTCCATATGCAATCACAACCATTTCCGAAAAGAGACAACACTGGGACCCACTAGGACCCACAAGAAAACAAAAAAACAGGTTCAGGCTACAATTGGAGTACACAAAATTCCTCAGGGATTTCATAAAAAAGTTTCCTCATTCCACGTATATAGTGGCCTTGTTGTTATAGCAAGCTCATCAAGTGGCAAGGGGAAGAGAAACTACAATACACGCAAAAAATCAAATGGGAAAAAAATTGCATATATCCATTACTTCATTTCAAAGTCATGTGCAGCATAAAAAATTCTCTAACCAAAAAGGGCAAAATTTAGCTTTCAAAATTACAACTAGAATGTCCTACAGCCACTAGATTGAGTTCAGTGAGTTTCTGGTTTTCCAGAAACCATTTCTTATTCATAAGATTTATAAATATTAATCTCATTGTCCTAACAATCTCTTGCTTTTTTCCGTTAATGACAGAGCACTGTTTGCAGGTTTTTTGCAACATGAACCTCATAATTGAATGATGAACATTGTAATCACAATTCAGAGTCCACTGTTGACATGACCAAATTGAAGATTTCATGTAGATCAGACCACAAATTGTCTTTCTCAGGCAGTCAACAATGTTTGACTGCCAAGACAGTTAAATGTTGTCTGCCAAAAAGCATTACATTTGCAACAACTGTCCTTGCTCAAAGTACCACTGGCTGCTTGGCCCAGTGGCAAGGGGAGGAAGATGTCCAGTGTTTAACTCACAGAAATTGCAAAAGTGAGAGAGTGACAGTGTAACTAGAACATAGGATAGGATACACACACACGCATGCCAAAAAAAATAAAAATTGTCCTTGTTCAAATCACAAAGCGAAACTAAATGTTCACAGAATTTGTGAGGCGATTAGGTCCAATATACTAAGAAATAAACTCATAACCCCCATAAAGAGTTCCATAGCCTACCCTTCTCTCACCTTAGTGATTGAACAAAACTGAAATAGTTGTACTTCAAGCCTATTATAGTTCAATCTGAAATAGTTGTACTTCAAGCCTATTATACTCCCAGATCTTTCTGACTTAACCCACAAGCCAAAAGCTGAGGACTTTTGCCAGCTAATTAAAAAATGTACCATGAACGATTTCAACCCTGTGGAAATGGTTCGGCTAAAGTAAAGTAAAGTAAACCATCTCTAGCTTTCTCTCATCCTACATTTTGCATCCTCTACTTTTAAAAATACACTATGCGCCCGGAAATTTCAAAAATTGAACACTTCACACATTGAAGTCTCAGAAACCACAAAATAAAAACCCAGTGTAATTTTTTTCTAAAAGGACAGAGACTGCAAAGTGCAGAATTTCGAAATAGAAGATCCAAAATGCAATTGAGAGGATGATTGTGAATGCTTTCATGATTCTTCCAGTAGTTCGGAAACCCAGACACATCTATAGGACTTTACGGAAAGAAAAAGATCCCCCAGAGCAGAGTCATTCAGAAAATTGTTTTAACAGTGAGGTTACGCTTCACTGAAACAATTTTTTACTTCTGGGGATTTCATTTAAAGGTTGGTCCCATGACTTTGACTGCTCCGTAACTGAACATCATCATTCATTAGTTCACAGTAGCTACTTGCAGAACTTCCTGAAATTGGTCAGGCTACACTCTCACATTTGTTCAAGTCAAAGTTCCAATAACAATACACATAATGCGGATGTCTATCCCATGACACATTACACAGTGACTTCACCTAATAAATTGCAGACTCATTTGAGACCTACAAATATCAGGGTTAACTTGTGAAACATAGCTTTGGACACTCGAAAGTCCTTTAACTAAAATTTTGGTGTCCGGTATGATTGTTGCAAGACTCTTTGAACACAGAGCTGCCTTTAAGTCCAATTACCATTTTTCACTAAATAACTTTGGGATTACAAAGCTGCTTTTCAAAGTTCTCCCAAATTCACCCTATATTAGTTTGTACATTACAAGTAATATTTCAATCTGCACATGACTAAAATTGTTGATATGGGTCAAAAGTTATCTCAGGATTCATGACTTTGTCTTATCATAAGAAAGATCATAAACTAACAATAGGTTCTATACTTAAGTCAAATCAGTTACTAATCAAAGAGAGAGAAATCAGGCTACATGCATATACAACAGAATTCAAATTATGCCAAGATAGAAATACCTAAAATATTTAAGTAAAAACAAAACACTAAATGACCAGTGGGATGGTGCTCAAATCCCAAGAGATAATAGTACTTTCAAGATAAATGAGTGATTAGTCTCACAAATTGCTCGTCCTAACAGATGAAACCCAGTTCCCTTCTTGCACATTCAAATGCATGCAAACTTCTGAAGACACAAAGTATCTTGTAATCAGGGAAAACAACACAAGCCACCCTATGTCAAAAGCTACTATCAAGTTATCAAGTTCAGAAGCCAAAGAAATAAAGAAACCAGATCACTAAATGAAATTTAGTCGCCTGGTGCTACCATATCTCGGAAGAATAAGTATAACAGCTCAAACGCAATCCCCATACATCCCAATGCAACATTACAAGTGAAAGCATTGTCACAGATATATGATATAGAAAGATACAAATAAGGTGGCACTAGAAAAATACCATGTGGAACATTAGATCCTCTATGATTATTATTCATGTGTCTCATCTGATGAAACTGATCATATGAAGAACGCTGAGAGACAGTCATTGTTCTTTCATCTGAACGTTCTCTCCTCAATCTCTTGCGCCTTTCATCACGTTCCTGCCATAAAAAGGATGTTATTCTTCACTGCACAAACTACAATTTCAAGCCATAAATTTGAATGAGACATATTTGATAGCATATATGCACTCAACATCTGCATTTTCTATTCTTTTTCTTTTTTGGCATAATAATTTTAATGAAAAAAAGAAAGAACTAGTTCATGCAGACTGACAACTGGAACAGAGTTAAAATTGGAAGCTGATCCACTGCTCTCATCATCTCACGCCATCATCTAATTAAAGTTTCCACGGGCATATTAGAAGCCGAAGTGACTATGCTGATAAAATTTCAGCATAATTTTGTAGAGGATTATGCTGCTTAGTACAATAGCGTTGTCATGTTTAGAAGCGGAAGTGCACAAACTTGCTTGACCGACAAAGCACACTGCATATTATTAGTTTCCAAAGCACCAAAAGCATAAGAATTAGGAAAGATAATAAAACTTCCACTCCAAATACCTGTGTTACCTAACAACAAGCTAGCTTCGGAAAATACAAACTTTTGCATAACCGTACCATGAGGAAAAGGGAAGAATTCAGAGGAGAATTAAATCAAATTAAACATGCGGAAACACAATCTGCAGACAGGGAATGACAAAAGAGAGAATTAGTAAGCACCCGGTTGGCAATATCAAGGGCGGACTCATTGCGCTCCCCTTGTGGGCTATACTCCTCCACATGCCTATCGAAACTTTCTTCATCCTCTTCGGGCAAGGCATTTAAGTCCATCGCAACACTCATTCAGTAGAAAGAAATCGCATTGCCGCAGTAGACCCTTCCCTGAAGAATCTAATTTCTCCTGTTAGAGCTCGCCACTTCAGCAACCAGGAACTGCAGGCCCGTGACAAGAAAAGATCAAAATTTTGTAGGCTTAGCTTAAGCAGCAGCATCAGAAAGTATGCAAACGAGTAGCCTACTTATTATTGAAATGAAAACCCATGATTAAGCATCCTGGACATATTCCAAGCAAACTGCCCAAAGAAAAAAAAACGAAAAATTAAATAAATACCAACACACAAAGGGAAATGCCCCCAAACAATTAGATGGATCCCAGCACGAGGTCATAGCACCAGGAGAACACACAGAGCCGTCCTGAGACGGCAAAGGCGTGCCCAGTGGTTATTTCGAAACGAAGGGGAGAAAAGGCAGAAACTTGCACGAGAAAACAGAGGAAGAAATTCGCTTCACTCGCGACCCAACATTCGAGAGAAAAAAGCACTTCACCAATCCACCAATCTCCCTCCCCCACGCACGCACACGCTGCCCCCGCTGCCGAGCAGTTCGCACAGCGACACTCGAAAAGAACGGAAAACCTAAAAATCACTCCTTCCCACAAGCCCCCGCGCGGAATCACTGACAACCGAGGTCCCCCCACGGAAGCCAAAGACGCCGTCAAACGAAAAAGAAAAAAAAAAAAAACAAGAGCGAAAAACCTAAAGCCCAAAAGCGCAGCAGACAAATCCACCGAGGGAGAGCACGAACCTCGGAGAGGCAAATCAAAGCCGAATTGCAGAGGCGAACCGCCGGCTTCGCGGAGGAAAGGCGGAGTCTCGCACGATCATTGGGGGAGCAGCGACGTCGCGCAAACCCTACAATGACGGGTGGAGGCCGAAGCGCTAGAGAGAGAAAGAAGAGAGAGAGGAGGGGGGAAAGAAGTCGAGGTTCGAAAACCTAGGAGAGAGAAAAGGAAGGGAAGGGAAGGGGAGGGAAAGGGGAAGGGGAAGGGGGAGGGTTTTAGAAGCTGAGATTCACTAATCAATCGACGTCGATGGAAAGGGAAGACGCAACAGAAGGAGAGAGAGAGAGAGAGAGAGAGAGAGAGAGAGGGAGAGGGATTTTTGCAGTTCGCGACGGGAGGAGGGATCGTGTGTGCTACATCAACGACATTATAAATAGGCACGCAATTCATAGAGAGAGAGAGACAGAGATGACGAAAATAAAAGAAAAAGAGAGAAATAATATAATTTTAAGTTTTTTTTCTTTCTTTTTTAATGTTTTTTGGGGTCGAAAGACAACTTGAGTTTTAAGTCGCTGGAGTTGAAGAGGGGGAGAGACACCACGGGGCGGTGTCTTACGGGAATCGGGCTGCAGTCCTGAGAATCTCGGGGCTGCACGAGGGCCGCTCCGTCTTTTCCGTTCGGTATCCTACGGCGTCGACGGACGGTAATTCTTTTCTCGGCACCACTTGTCTTAAACAAATAATTAAACGAATCACGTCCACACTGAATAGAATTAACAAAATGATTTGATTATACTAAGTTAGATAAGTTTTAGAACCCCATTACAGTTTTTGAAAGTTTTAAAGCCTCGATTATGGTGTCGCGATAAATTTTGGAATTATCGATGTACTTATCCTTTCTAATTAGATATATATTTATAGATATTTTATCGTTTCTATTTCATGTTTAAATAGATAAAATTTTCATATTGGATTGATGGTTTTACCATCGAGAGTATTTTTTTCCTCCTTGAAAAACTGGCATATGCTTTTTTTAAATGTATTAAAGATAATTTTTGTGTATATCTATCGAATTTATAACTATAAGACTGAATGTGATAGATGACAAATCAATGATCCAATTTTTTTCATTAAAGAGGGATGAGGTGACAAAAAATACCACATGCTTTGCACGAATATATATATTCATAAATGACATCTTTATGCGAAACAAGAATTTCATTCTCTAAGAAGCAACAATCCCTTGCGCTTTCGGTATGTCTCCTTCTTGGAAAGGTGTCGATATAAATCGAGGAACCTCCTACCTACAAAGACACAGGGAAAGGAGCCTTTCATCCCGGTGCTAGGAACTTGATTGGCTAATTCAATGTTTATCAATAGTTTTGTCATTAGAAAAATTATAAAATCTATTTCAAATACGACTTGGATATGAGTGCATCTTAAAGGAAGGAAATAAAACTAAATGAAATATAAACGTGCATGTTTCAAAATTAGTCGAAATTTTTATTCTTTTATTTGAATGCTTAAATTAGTGAATATTTAGTGAAATTTATCCGTATAAATCGAGTTATTCTTTGAAGTGTTTTGACTTAGTTTTAAATCGAATGCTGTGTAATGCTTTCATTCGCGTAGTCGACAAAATTTACACTTCAATGATATATCATTCATCTAATAGGATATATATGTCTTTTATGATGTGATTTCAAATAAAACGAGTAATTTATATATATTTGAATATGCTTAAACTTTATTTTCTTTCAAATCTAAAATCAATGGGAAAAAAATCGAAATGGATAGGTCTTCCGGAAGAGGAATGAAAGTTTATTATAAGATATTTTATCTTTATCGTAATTGTTATATTTATCTATTTTATTAGGTCTATTACATTTAAGAATATACTTGTAAATACTTTTTTCATCCATTCTTAAATTTACACGTGAGTTTCATAAGCAACGTTCGAGGACGACAGATTATTAAACCGATGGTAATTGATCGAATATGGGTAGTGCCATGTGCGGTACAAGTATGGCATGCGTGGCTTGCCATGTGGCCGTCACTTTAGCAAAAGTAAGTATCACATGGCGAGCCTATGAGCCAACATGGTGCAAATAATAGAATAGATTAAATACGTTAACACTCATAAAATCTATTTTGTCCAGTTTATACAACTTTATACGTGTAATTGCAACACGGCTTCTTTATTAACCAAAATTACTTTTAAATTTATCCGATAGATGAAATATTTAATTATTTGAATCATCCATCGCCTATTTATATCATTTATAGCATCCCCGTCCATTGTCAAAGGACTTTCGAGAAAGCAAAGCCCCGTTGGCCCGCTTAGGCTCGAGAGGTAAATGAGTAAGACTTGGGCGCTCCCACATTCAAAGCCTAGCCCACCGATTTTGGCTCAAAATGATCCCGCGCAGTGACTACTACGTATCAATTTTATGTGACGGGTGGACTTGGGCAATACGTTAGGCTTGACTTGTGTATCGCGATCGGGATCGATCTGCTTAGTGCTTGTCTTTAATTGAAATTTCATCCAAGACCGCGACCATCTTCAATTTGAGATGGAGCCATCAAGACCCTCAAATTCAGTTCCTCTCGAGAGTCAAAGATATGGAATCCAATTCCGAGTCGCGCAATTAAGGCCATAATCGTGTTTATGTAAAGAACCGACGATTTCGTAATTCAATTGGATACCAAGCCATTGCATCCCTTAAATTGTGCTTAGAAAATAATGGTAAAATTTCAAATAAAAGTATAAAATGCCATCATTTTCTCAAATAAAAATTCGAAGTAAACCATGTTTCAAATAAGAGTATAAAGTGCTATTGTTTTCTTAAATAATGACTCAAAATAAACATTGTTTTAAATAATTATTTGAAGTGGTCAAATCGTCTCAAATAACGATTTTTTGCTAGCTAGTTACTATTCCAGACATTAAAGAATTGGTATTTTAGTAAAAAAAAAAAATTAAGTACATATTATTTTTTTCTTTTTTTTTTCTCTCCTTTTTTTTTTTTCTTTTCTTTTCTATTTGATTTTTTCCTCTTATTTTCATTGGCCATTGTTGTGCCTTTGTCGATGGTCGACAAAGGTTGCCAACCTTAGGCTGAAGAAGGGGGGCAGGCGAGGGTGGCCCTCACCTGGCCTCACTAACATAAGTGAGGGTGAGGGCAGTTCTTGCTGACTTCAGGTGAAGGTGGTCCCCGCCTAAGTCTAGCGAACTCCATGGCTGAGGGAGGGAAGATGGGGAAAAAATTAAAAAAAGGGAAAAAGATTGAAAAGATAAAAGATGATAATGCCCTTCAACCAATGAGATTAGGCCATTATCTAAGATTGATATGATCATTTCGGGTCATTACTTGAAATAAGTTCAATTTTAGGCCATTATTTGAGAAAATAATGATGTTTCGAACCATTATTTGAAAAAATAAGAGCACTTCAAGCCCATATTTTGAATTTTCCCAAAAATGATCAAAGCTCGGTGTCCATTTTGAGATTGCATCATCAAGGCTCTCGAAATGTTCTAAAAGATTTGGAGGAATTCTTTGTTCCATTTCATAAATTAAATTTGGTACCCCTTTTTGCAAAGGGTCAATACCACCAAATCCTATATTAGTATCATGTGCCATATTTACTTTAAACTAATTTGTGTTAAATCAGTTCACTCACGCCACATTTACTCTAAACTAATATACATGTGATACATTTACCTTCAAAAGATCTCAAATTTGTGCGTATGATTTGGGGTAAATGTGGCACAAGTTTTACCAAAATTGGGAGCAAATGTGGTGTGGGTACCCCAATTTGGAATAATTGTGTTATATATATGTATTTGTTTGGGAATTTTTGTGACAAAAAAAAATGATTAAAGAAGAAATGACATGCATGTATTAGTTTGGAAGATTTTTTTATAGAATTCACGTTTTTTTAAAATCAACGCAAGCTTGATATGCTAATATCTCGTCTAAATTCAGATTCTAACTTTAATGCAATGGTCATCGAATTCCTCACCTTGAGCATTTCTCTCCGACTTATTAAAGTGCTACCATCTTTCACCTCCCGCGGTCCATGTGTAAGAGGTCCGGTGCCAAGTAGCTCGTAACCCGTGAAATTCGAAAGGGAAACTGATAGTATCAATCAATTCTCCTCTTGCCGCTCGATATGATCGTTTTCCAAGAATATCGAGCCAAGAATGTCGAGCCATATATATCTAAGAGCAACCTAAGATGCATCGATAAAAGAAAATATTTTTCTATAAAAATTATTGGTATGAAAAATAGTTACAATTCATTTATTAGGTGGTTTGAGGAAAGTGAATTCTTTTTGGCCAAAAGGTTAAGTTGTTTTCCCCCAATTCAAGCTTGTCACTTTCACTCCATGAAAAAAATTTGTTCGCAAATCGATTAATTTTCCATCATTTGAAAATGGGAAAGTCAAAAGCAGCTTTCCTATTAAATAAACAAACTCATAAGTGCTTTTTGGATTTTGCGCTCCAAATGGCACAACCTCTTAAGGGTCCATTCAATGTTTATAGGAAATTTGACTTCAAAGTCCCGAACTGCCATAAAATTTGGGCAAGCATACTTCTTGAGAAGCTACTTTATAATGAGCATTTTTTCTTCTTTCCATGAAAAGGTTGAGCTTCAACACCTTGTTTGGTGAAGGGAAAGTTTGATACCAATAGCTTATAAAATAGGGAAATTATCAAAATAGTCATATACCTATTATAATTTTTCTAATTCATTTATAAATCTTTTGCATTTGTGTCAATTTAGTCAATCGGGGCAATTTTGGCCAATCGGCGCCGGCCATCAGACCAATGTTGACATGCCAAGTCTTTAATTTTTTATTTTATTTTTCAAAATTTGTCCTCTTTTTTTTTTTGGTTTTATAGAGGCTTTTGTTAACCATCCAAATAATAACGATTCTAATTTTTTGTTATCGGGATCGGTTTTGAACAGAATCGCGTTTGGTAAAATTTTTGTTCCTAATAACAAATTTCTTTTTTTTTTGTTCCCGGAAGTAGATTTGGAACATAATCGAGAATAAAAAAAAAATTTGATTATTATTCTGGGAACAAATCTAAAAAGCAAGCCATTTTCTTCTCCTTATTCAATTTTTTCTTCTTCTTCTTCCCTTTTCTTCTTCTTTGTCTACCACCATTACCGTGGTTGCTATCTACCATCCCCCGCCGTTCACTGTTCGCCGTCTGCCGTAGTCAGTCGCCGGCAACTAATCCAATGAGCTCGCCAGAGGCAAGCCCAGCCACTAGGGAGGTCGAGCCTCGACGGGGCTGGGCTGGGCAAGCCTTGCGATTTGGTGAGGTCGAGCCTCGCTGGGGTTGGGCAAGCCTCACTGGTGGCTAGGCAGGCCTCGTCCAACCCCGGCGAGACCTGTCTGGCCACTAGCGAGGCTCGGTCGACGAGGGCCAGTCTCACTGAGGGCCAACGACGCTTCGGTGAGGTCACCGGTCACTTGAAGAAGAATAATAGGAGAGAGAAAGGAAAAAAAGAAAAGAAAAGAAAAAAAGTAAAAAAGTAAAACAAATTATTTAAAAATCAAAAGAAATTGATTTGGAACATAATCAATGAGCATAGTACCAAACACAGTTCTATTACGGAATCATAAATTTTGGATAGTTACCAAACGGCTTAAAATGCTTACAAATTGTTTCCGGAAACATAATAAAAAAGAATCATTCATGATAAAAATTTGTTTTTGAGAATAGAATCATTACCAAACACGCCTCTATTTTCTTCTTCCTCTAGCTAGTGAACTAAACCTCACCGGCCAAGGTCTTGCCTAGCCAAGTCTAGGCAAGCTTGACCTCACCAGCCACTAGGGTGGCATAGGCGCCTCGCCACCCTAGTGGCCAGTGAGACCTCTAGTCGATTCGACAACTGGCTAAAGGAAGAAGAAAAGAGAGAACATAAAAATAAAAAATATTAAAAAATTGACACGTTAATGTTGGTCGGACGGCTGTTGCCAGCTAGCATCCACATCAACGCTGGCTAGCAAAAATTGGGCCGATGTACTAAATCGGCACAAATGTAAAAGGTTTTTGATTAAATTAACCAAAAAAAAAAAAGAAGGTTTATGACTGAATTGAAAAAATTGTAGTAGGTTTATAATTATTTTGGTAATTTTTCCATTATGAAGCCATAAATTCAGATTTGATCAATCTGCCTGCATAAATTGAGATGTTCCGTTGCTCATGCATTTACTCTAGCAGCCGTCATCTCTGCAGATCCCGAGGATTAAAGTTGCTCTAAAATGAATGCCTATGTGTATGGGTAAATTACATTAAGGAAAATCGATGCGTAATTCTTTTATCCACTTTTGAGTCATTGGTTTGCAGCCCACATCAGTGAATTCCATTAATTCTAACCATCGAAAGGAGGATATCGAACATCCCAAATAAAATAAAGACTACGTCAGATATTTAAAAGTAGTTTAAAAATCATATTAAACAACATAAAAAATCTCGAGACTATATTTATATATTAAATTAAAGTTTATGAATTGTTTACGTCATTTTCTATTTATTTTGCCAAGTGGCAATTCGGATTATTTATATTGCATTTTAAGCCTTCAAATCAACACGGTTATTTAATATCAAGAAGACAATTTTTTTTTGAATATTTTGAGTAATATATATTGTTGCCAATTTATCTTCGCATTAATCTATATATATCTCTCTCTATAAATATACACATATAGATATTACGTTTACAGTGCTTTAAGTTGGTCTAATCTATAGACCGCACTACGAATATGGGCTTACTATGTGTATAGTGTTTTTATACAATTTAGATAGGGCACATGCACTACGGATATTTCTATGGGCAGTAGAAACTTCTAATATACAATGTAAAATAGCTGCACATGTGAATGTAATTAGAAATAAAATTTCCCCGGAGTACAAACCATCTAAAATTTGTTTGCCATTGAAACTTCTAAATTTGGCTTATTTTGGAAACATATGTTCAGAACAAAATTTAATACAAAATTTTGTCAATACTAGTAACAATGTATGAAGTTTAAAAGCTCTATAAAGGTAAGAACTTGTCTCATGTTTGATTTTTGGGCTTGTACTAAATTCACTTGATGGTTTCTGCAAGCAAGACTCAATCAGACGAATACATTGATAAGTCAGTATCAATTTTTCGTCTTTCATATTTTGATTTATTTCTATGGATAGATATGTGTGTCTTCCTTTCCATGATTTTGTGAATGGGATTTATTACCCAAAAACCAGTAAAATTATATCTTAGGCATGGATATGCTTTGCTTTAGAAGATGCTTTGTCAGATGTTTAATGTTAATTCGGAAGTAGGAATTGACACGTACCTTATATAGTGATAGTCCGATAAGGTGTCGATATACGGAAATAAAACCCGAAATCACCTGCCTTAAAATTAATATAGCTTCAAATGCATTTACCCTACTTTCTCGTTGCATTCTCTGTCGACCAAATAAATCGTTATGCCACGTTACTGTCATGCATTATTGACTTTGACAATTGGGGGACTCGATTTGGAGATTTTGTCCGCGGTTTGGGGATTGTTGCGACTTCGGTTCATTTTTCGTCATGCTTCGCAAAATTTATCCATGTCAGATCATCATGGTGTCAGGTAAGCTGACTGCCACTAAATCAATAATTTCAAATAAAAATTGACTAAAAATGACTACATTATAATTTCATGAAAATGTATAAGACAATAGTGTAAAAATTGAAAGAATCAAACACTATAATTTATAACTGGATCAGTAATTTTCCCGACATGGATCAATGCCTCCAAAGAAACTTTGGAGAAAATTTGGGGTGTTTGACAAAATTTTTTGAGATACCTTTGGCAAAATATTAGCTTTGACAGAGATAAAAACACGTGCCTTGGGTTTTGAACATTTTTGGAATGCCATTTTTTAGGGATTTAATGACTTTTTATCTTCCCATCTTGCCCTCATTAAATTATTTAAATCCCAAATCTACCCTCACTTTACCACAATCACTATCCTCCCCTCTCTCCTCTACCAAACCATTGCTCGACCTTGCCATCTCTAGCGAATTCGAGAACGCGCCTATCTCCACTACTCGACCGCGCTATCGAGCCACCTACTTGAATGAGCCCTAGATTTGTTCGTGACTCTTCTTTGCAGACCTAAGCAACACTTAACAATGGGCTCCTTTCTTAGATTTGTTCGCTTGGATCTAACCATTAATAATGGGTGTCGAGGGTTGCTCAGATCTATTCTTTGCTAGGGTCGCATTACCTTGGAGCCCTCACTTGGGTTTGTGGCGGCCCTCACTCAAATCTATTTTCTTAGATTGGCTCATCACAAGGCTCGCCAAGGTCACGCAACCTCTGGGCTCGTGGCGGCCCTCGCTTGAGCTGGGTAAAAGTCATCGCGCTCGTCGAACATAGGCAGATGATTTTGAAAGTGACGACGGGGAGCGAGACGGAGGCCGGGAGCTTGGAGGAAGAAGATCCACACGGAGGCCGATATGAACAGCAAGATCGCGATGGTGAGGGCGACGCTTCTTCGTTGGCAGGGAAGGCTTGGAGGAAGAAGATCCACACGGAGCTGGATATGAACAAGCAAGATCGCGGGTAGTACCGACGAGAAGGAAGCGGTTGGGTTACTTGCCACGACCATCTCTTTTGCTTTTCTTCCTTTTTACTTCGAAATTACTTTACACAAAATATACTAAAACTCAATTATCCATACGCTTTTTATTTTAGCAAATACAATTCGAGTCAAACGTCTTTAAGAAAATGACTCTGTATTTGCCCAGAGCTCCACCAAATGTAGCCATAATATACCTGTTCGTTCGTTTTTTTCCCCCACACTTTAGCTAAAACAAATTGAAAATTTAGGAGTTCATTAGCTCGAAGATACTTCTTTGGTAATATTTATTAAATTTCAAGCAGGCTCTTCGAATTAATCCTGATTTGTAATAAGGCTGTGCAACAAACCCCCCCCCCAAAAAAAAAAAAAAAAAAAAGAATTTCAGGGTTTTTTTTTTTTTTAATTTAAAGTTCAGTTCTGGTTTGAGACCGACCCAAAAAAAAAAAAAAAAAGTTATGGTTTGAGTAATAGTGAGGTGGATAAAATTTGATTTGGTTGAGTTTCGAAATTTCCCATTTCAGGATCCTTCTTAGATCATTAAATGAAGGGTGTAGGGCATTTTCAGATGATAATGAGGTTTCCAATTGGAATCTTTGATAAAATGAGGTATTTGAAAAATTACAGTAGGCCTCGTAAATGCTTCGAATGCTAAAATGGGGATCCAGAATCTGAAATTTCAATCAAATTAAAGATTACTTCAAATTTTAAAATTAAAAAGAGTGTCTCTCTCTTCACTTCATATTAAGATTTTTTCCGTCCGAAATGAGTTGAATTAAATTGGATCACCGTTTAGAAACACTATTTATTTGACCGAATAAAGAAATTAATCAAATATCTAGCTGGCAGCAATACCAGTGTTCCAGGCACACCTCGCATGTGTTGGCTATGAGTAAGTATGGTCTAGATACAATTTACTACACCATAAGCAATTACGAATTCGTGAGATCCACAGGTAATTTAAATTGCAATTTATGTGCAAATATATTTATATTCCCAAAACATGTCTCCACAACTATATAATAGTAATACTCATACATAATGTCTATCATTTTCCTTTCACATTTTTTTGCTCTCGATTTTTTTTTTTTCATCTTCTCTTCAGCTTTCACGAGTCACCTGTGGTCACCCCCAACTTGATCGAGCTCTAAGAACAGAGTAAGTCAATTTCTTTTTCAAGATTTCTCTTTGGGAACGCGATCGCTGTGGTTTGGACAAGGTCCTAAAATGGTAGGATCGAGCAACAGAGGAGCGAAGCTGTACCATGAGACGCGGCGTGACAGGTCGACTCCTTCTGCTGTGCACTGCCTCAACGCACTGCTACAGGGGCCTCTCTTCGGTGCATCTGATCTGACAGCAATCACGATCAAGCTCGACCGAAAGGAGCGTCTCAATTTACAGCGAGAATTCAGCCTCCCAGCGTACTCCTCCCGTCGTTTTTGGTTCGACGGCTTCGGCTTTCAGGTCGAGGCTTACCCAACTTATTGATTTTTTAATTGGATTCCTCTCCTTTCTTTCCCTTCTATCGAAGTCAAGAAACAAGACGACCAAGATTCAGAAGATCCTGCATTCAAATTTTAGGGAGGCCACTTTGATACTTTAAATGGAACTCATTTTATAAGATGTAGATTTTTCCCCTCATTTTGCAAAATGCATGTTCTCATTAATCAATGCATGTCAGATACGATGACGATGGTGGATTTTTTTTTATTTTTCTTGAATAATCAATTTCGCTCGTGAGGTTAAATAATATTTTTCTAGCAATTGCAGGTCTTGCAAGAGGCCTTAAAAACGTGGGATATACAAATCACCCCACTTCACTCCCGGAATGCTAGGAAATCCCTGATTGATTTTGAGCAGGAGAGTGCCCTCATTTGTCACCGGGACTATAAGGAAGATTGGACCTGCGTCCGGAAGGTGGACGGCGAGTGGTACGAATTCGACTGCCACTGCGAGGCCCCAGAGCACGTGCCCAGTTTTTATGTGCCCGCCTACATCGACTCCCTCGAACGCCTCGGCTGGACCGTCTATCTTGTGAGGGGGAAATTGCTGGAAACGGGCACCAAGCCGGCAGGTCAAGCTCGCGGTGGCGACGATGGCGCTCAGTCGGCCACCTGAAGATGGTGCCAAGGGGATAGGGACGGCGGGTGCGCGCAATGCGATGTGAGGTCTGAAGTGGATTGTTTTCCTTTCTTTGATCCGTTCCATCAACGGAGGGTTAGCTCAGGATTTTGATTGCGATGGTCGTGAGATGATAAGTCAAAATGAAGTGTGGCATTTTCTTGACAAAAGAGTTCGTTCATTAATAGTCGAGGGGCGTAATTAGATTTTCTGTACTGTATTCAACCTTGGACGAGTTCGAATATATACTAATAATTTTTTGCTGAAGATGTCCACATGGCTACTTTGCCATATGGAGATGTCACGTGGATTTTCAAGGCACTTTTTTTTTATTTTGCAAGAAAAACAAGGAAACCGTTGAGATTCCGTTCGGAATAAGGTCAAACTCACTCTTAATTGCGACAAACAACCCAGTAGTGAAGGATCGAAAAAAAACAATTACTTCCATCTTGTCGTCCTTCACCATCAGCCGACCACAACCTTGCTGTCCGGTCCGTCGCGATCGCCCCGCCACTGGTGTAGCCGACTCTGGCTTATGATTAGCTCGCTGCCACCCAACCACCAACCTCTCTTCCATGACATCCCGACTGCCGCTCTCCCGCGCGATTGGCGACTCCATGACGGGTCCATATCTGGCATCGTTGTCCTTGGTACGGCTCCGGAGGTTGCGCCGTCATTAACCGAGCCAAATTTCGCTCTGCCGAAGATGCAAAGCCAGATTTAGCCCCGCCTCGGGCCTGTGCAGCTCCCTTGACGATGGTGGGAGCACAACCTCGACCGGCGCAGCTGTCGACGGAGCCCCCATAATCGGAACGTGCGGAGACAGGGAACGAACTTAAGACCTTGCAAACCATGGCGCGGTAATTCAGATGGGGATGCAATATAGGCAGCTTTGACGGGGCGACATATGTGGATTTCTGAGGGGGAGAGATTGATTTGCATTAGCTCAAGAGGCTCAGCATGTATATGTATTAATAAGAATTCTTCAAAATTTGCAGTTGGAGAAGAAAAGTACTCCATGTGGGTATTCAAAAGTGAAAGTGAATATATGCATTTTTATGAATAGTGTCAACTTTTTTTTTTTTTTTTTTTCTAACAAGTCTGAATGGGCATCACGTATAAAAACATTGAAATTCGAAGTACAATTCGTGCCAAAGGGATGCGACCCTATTGACATGTCCTGGTAATATGAATGTCTAGACATGCTGACAAGGTACAACCAATTTGCCGTACTGCCCTTGCTTCGGCAGATAAATCACGACATCATCCTCAACTCCAAATGCAGTACACCTCCACGGTTGGTACAAGGCCTCGCCTTAGCCAATCTGTGTTACTCTCCCGTGTGTTAATTGATGGTCCTTTTGGTTTGACTTTGGGAAAATAGGCTTGGAAAAATATAAATACCTCTGGATAGAAAGGTTTTCCGAAACACCATATCGTTTGGTAATTATAATATTAAATAGCATTGAAAAATAGCTCCGATGTAAATATCATTTGGTAAAATCCATATTGATAAATGGCTTTTGCTATTATTTTTTAAGTCTTACAATTAAATATGATGAAGATCAATCGCTAGACAATCGTCAAAAAATCGCTAGATGGCCAGATCTGGCTGCTTGAGGTTGCGTGAATCTCAACTAAGGCGGCCTAAGGTTGCATGACCTCAGGCGTTGCTTGGATCACATGATCCAAGTGCTTGACGCTGTGCCCCTAGGGGTTGTCACGTGACCCAAGTGACGTTGCCTAAGTTGCAGGTCACATCGCCCAAGTGGTGGTTGCCGGGGAGGCACAACCCCTAGGCGATGGTGGCGGTCATTAGAGAAGCCCGATCTTAGGTGGCGAATCGAGGAAGAGGAGTGGTTAGGGAAGAAGATGAATAGGTGAATGAACAATAGACTTTATATTTTCAAAATGCTAAAAGCTCAAAGTAAGTCCCTACCTACTTTGGATTTTCAGTATTCGAAATGCTAGCATTTGACTAAGGGAATTTAAAAAATACTCGCCAAACACTTTGTATTTTTCAAAGTGGTTTTGGAGGCCCAAAGCTCTTTTGCAAAAACTGCACAAAATGAGGCTTGTTCAGCCAAATTCCGCGCAATGGCGGTGCTAGGAGATGCCAAGTAACAATCTGTTCCAAGCCATCCCATGGTGTAAACAGCCAAATGAATTGCGCTGTTATATGCAAAACTAGGCCTGAGCAAGTGCAACATCTCATTTTCAAATTATTCCAGCAAATACATGGAATTAGATTGCTCGAACTGTGATTCATTGTGCTGCTACCATTCAAAGCACAGCTGAATACATGCTCGAAATTAGCCAAAAGTGACTGGATCGAGGAACCCGATGTCAGGTCATGAGGTAGTCCATTAAAAAATCCCGCGCAACTTGTTGTGTTTTTTTATTCGAGAAAAGTACCTTCGCCACTTGGATCGCGTCCGACGTCTTCTTCACAACGGATGAAATAAGCCATCCTAGAGGACCGATCAACCACCACAAAAACCGAGTCCAAGCCTCGCTCAGCATTGCGTAAAACACAGAACAAAGTCCACGGATGGGATCCCTCCAAAAACATCCTGCGGAAGAGCGAACAGGAAGCAGCGTACAAGAACCAACATATACTGCGTGACGCCCCTTCTTTATCGGGACAACGTTAAATCCAGAAAAGCTTCTCGCTCAAGGACGAACGAGGAGGGACTCCAAAGCCGATTCCCCTTCTCCAACAAGCCGTCGAAGGACATTACTCCCTGGTAAAATGAGAGTTTCACGCAATCTCGATTTGATAAGCGTCTTCTACGTTCCGAGGATATAATGGGTATCTCAACTTGGTGAGAGGACGTCCACTTTTGCCCGCGTACTCGCTTTTTATTTTATTTTATTCCATTCCTAATACTTCCTCTTTCAATTTACAATGAACTTCAATTTGGTCATTTCAAATCAAAAGTAAAATAAATCTATACATGAAAATTAATCGATTTTCACGTGATGCAATTGCTATTAAACAATCAAAGAAATCTATATTTTTACCGCATTTTCTTTACATTATGATGGAGAATGATTTATATTCTTTACGTGAATACCAAAAATTAAAAAGTGATATTCAATTTTCCTTTCCAACCCGCCGCATTACATGAGTAAATCATTAGCGCATCAGTCATCTTCGTCCTTCGGACATGAATCGCGCAAACAGTCGAAACCCACGACTTTAATGGCGAAGAGGGTTGAATAATCAAAGAGATCTGCAGCTCAATTCAATACTACGGATTCGGGGCATTAATAATCTTCGGAACATCTTTATTTTAGGGCGGATGAGATTGTCATAAATCCTTGGGCTTTTTCCTCCCTTTTCTTTTCTGGCACATCCCCCTCCAATCCGACAAAATCCCCCACCACTGTCCGAACCGAACGAGGGAAAACTGCGAAGCGCGCTTTCGTTTTCGACTCTTTTCACGCCCCCGAAAAGAAAACATTTCGAGAGAGAGAGAAATCGAGTTGGCGCCATCTGGCGAAGAGGGAATGGGGAGGAACTCCAAATTTCAAATCTCTTCCAAATCCGGAATTTCAAATTATTTATTGCGAAGACTCGTGCTTCGATGCGACTTTTCTCTGCAAGGAGTCGCTCCAGCCCACGTAAAGGGAAGATCCCATCCCATCGTTGGCTTTTCCGATCTCTCTCTCTCTCTTCTGTCTCTCTCTCTGCGTCGTAGCGGAAGACGCAGCGTCATCCCGCATGGCCGTCCCTTCTAGCTCTCGCCAGAGTCGCGAGAGCGAGGTCTCTCCCTGTGCGCGGAAGGAGAAGAGCCAGAGCCAGAGCCAGAGCCAGGAGGGGGACGGCGGCGGCGGGGACGGGTCGAGCATTGCCAAGCGCAACAGCAACCCCGGAGTTCGAGTCGTCGGGGGCCGAATCTACTGCCCTTTTAATGGCAAGACGTGCCACCAGGTAAAATTCGAGCTTTGCTCGTTTGAACTCGTGCTCGTCCGGTGTTGTTCTCTCTCGGGTCGGTGATTGTTCTGCGAGGTCGTGGTGGGAGGATCTTGCGTTTTTCGTTCTTTCATTTTGTTGAATCTTGCGTTTGAATTTCTAGAGTCTTGGTTTGTCGTTGGAGGATGACGATGTTTTTACGGAGCGTGAAACGGTGGTTACCGTGGACGCTTGTTCACTGCCGTATCCCTTTTCTTTTGCCCGTGCCTTTTTCTGCTTGTGCGTGACTGTTGCGTCAATGCTTGATTTTGGGTACTGGAAAATGAAAGCGACGTGAAACCATTTTTCACTGCATTACTTCCCCTTTTTTTTTCCTGGCTGTTTCAATGTTACAGTGCCGTCAGAAGACGTTGGATTTCACAGCTGCTTGCAGAAACATGAAAGGAGACAAGCAGTGTACCATTAAGTTTTGTCACAAGTGCCTCTTGAACAGGTTCGAATGGCGGATGTTTTGTTTGTCTTTATGTCGATCATTTGAATATGCATTTTATGTTAATAGTGGTATGATCCATTTGGCGGTCCGTTTTGTTTTGTTATTTCAAATCTAAGATATGGAGAGAAAGCGGCAGATGTGGCAGTGTTGGAGGACTGGAAATGCCCTAAATGCAGAGGCATTTGCAACTGTAGCTTTTGCATGTGAGTCTTTGGTTGTCCTAAATTATTTTGGTTTTGCGCTGTTTGTTACTTCGGTGGCTTGGGTGACGGGTGAATAACCATTCTTACAGGAAGAAAAGGGGTCACAAACCCACTGGTATATTAGTACACACGGCTAAAAAGACTGGATTTTCCTCTGTCTCTGAGATGTTGAACGTCGGAGGTCCTGATAGCCTTGATCTCAACAAGCCTGCAAAACCTGCAGATGTCTCATCATTGAATTCTGATTCAGATGAGGTACGCCAAGCTTACAATTGTCTTTTTTTTTTTGGTTAATATGCGTTTCATTTTAACGAATCTTTTGAGAGGACTTACAACAACTGTTGCTGGAACCACTGCCAGAACCTTGCTGTTCTCTCACCAAGAAAACGGGGAAAGGAGAATTCTTCTGATCGCAACATTGACCTGAATTTGAAGCTGGACAGTTCAACAGCCAACTCTGATAAGAAGTCTTCGAAGAAAAGAAAATCTGATGGGCTAAATGAAATGCACAATACCAATGCTGATGATGAACCTATTCTGAAGGACAGAACCCTGAAGAAACCTAGTGACAGTGACAAAGTTTCTGATAGGGAGGCACAACGCAATAAGAAGAACAAGCGTGGGGTTAAAGTGAGAAAGAACATGGTGGTAGATGTGTCCAGTGGTATATCTTCTGATCTTGTTAATGAAGAGAAACCCAACATGGGACAGGATGCTGCAGGATCACTGGCTGCAAGAGCCTATCAAGCTGCAGGAAAGGTAAGTCTACTGCAGATCCAGTCAAGGTCAATGGCCATTCTGCGATCCTTCAGAAGGAGTTGCATGCTGACATCCCGCTGCCAGAAGGCATCCTCTTGACTGGTGTGGCTGGTGTTGAGTTGCCTTCTGAGGTCACTGGAGACGCATTGCAATTTTTGGAATTTTGTGCTGCTTTTGGCAAGGCAAGTTTCACTATAAATTGATTCAGTCCTTTCTGCTGAGATTTCTTACTTACAATTGTTAGAGGCGTTTGCAATAATAGCCATATTGGGTAAGGAAACAAATCAGTAATTAACGGTATTCTTCTGATGGTTTTATTGGTAAATTCTGGATATATTCAATCGGGGCAATAATCCTTATATGCTTTACTTTTGTTATGCCAATCTTATGTCAGGTCCTTGATATCAGAAAAGGAGAAGCTGAATCTATACTTCGAGAATTAACATGTGGGAGAAGGCGGCGCCATGGGCAGGCCTCTTTAATTGTTCGGTTTCATATCCAATTGATTTCTTTGATACTGAAGGATATGGGGGATGAGTATGTTTCATTTGAAACTCTTACAAAGTCTCTATTATTTTGCTCTTGCGAAAAACTTTCTGAATCCTTAATGCTTCCGTGGATAGGTCTCCATCTATCACTTCGGCAGATGATAGGAATTCATGGTTGCAAGCTATTGGGAAATATCTCTCCGACTCTAAATGTCCATTTAAAGACTTTCCTCTTGATTGCCTTGATAAAGGTGCTGATGGATATGATGAATTAGACCTATCGAAAAAGCTTAGGCTTTTAAATTTTCTTTGTGATGAAGCTCTGAGTACAGAGTAAGTTGTGTTGGTTACTGTGGACACTTTTTTCCTTTTTATATTGCATTACCTTCCCCTTAAAAGATGTGTCACCAACTTTTTTTTTTTATTTTTTTCTAGAAACCTGAGGGGATGGATAGAAGAGCAGAATCTGCAATATGTTGAAAATGGAAAGGAAGCAAGAGGAAAATTCTTGAAGTGAAGGATAAGGTACTAATTAGTGCTGGGGATATTTTAGCTGAGAAATGACTGTCAACCATTTCTCATCTGATCTCTTGTTGTACAGGAGAAACTTTTAAAGCAGAAGATGAAGAATGAGGTGGCTGAAGCTATTATCGCAAAAAATGGTGTTCCTCTTTCATTTTCAGAGCATGACGCTATTGTGTCACAAGTAAAACATGAAATTGCCCAGGTTCAAGCTGAGATGTTGGAGATGAGCAGGATATCCAAGAGTATGTTCTAAGATCTTGATGTTTGTTGTCTGATGAAAATTTCCAGTAAATTGAGTCCTTATGGTAATGTAAAACAGAAAAGGGTTCTCTTAGGAAGACAAGTTCTGAACATTTTGGTAATAGAAAACTCTGGTAAAAGATTTATTATATTTCTTTCTTTTTAGATGACCTTGAAGGCAGTGGTACATTAGAAAAGCCTCTGCTAAGGTGTAGTGGGTGTCAAAACACTAGTAATTTTGCCATTTTTTTCCAAGTTGTATAAATCCCAGTAAGTTTGTCATTAGATTTTGTGGTAAGGCTTCATCTTAGCAATTGCCTAACATGTTAACTGCTAGTACATAGATCTGTTTCTTTGTGGAATTCAGCTAGGACTAGAGACCGTACATACAACTGTATTAAAATTATACTCAACTGGTTACAGTAGGACTTTCCAGAGACCCTATCACATGTACTTTGTGTTCTGGCTTTATGTGGTTATTGAGACTTGAGATAGTCACACATCAGTATATACTGAATTGATTCTTGTCCTAATTGCATTGTCTTTGGCTCCACCAAATGTAGATTTCTTAATTCTCAGGATATTCGCATGCTTTCAAAGCATAGTTTCTTTCTCACCTTACATGCTAATAATGTTACAATGGATACTAAAAATTGCATAGAGGGGCAGAGATCAGATGCCGTTAGAACAGAGCCTGTCATTGTGGATGGCCAGGGGCACGCCTTTTGGAAGTTGAAAGTGTACAAAGGCGAGCCTGATGTATTGCTTCAAGGTTGGTTTTGACATACTGCTAATTTCATGTGATGTTAACTGGATAATATGACAATTTATCTCTGTTTCCTTGCAGATGTTATAAAGCGTGATTCGGTTGTAGCGGAAGAAAAATGGATTGTCTTTGATTCAGAAAAGAAACAAGAAATTGACAGATACATCTCTTCAGTGTAAGTGTGCCAATAATATTCTCTTAAAAGATGTTTGGTGTTTTATGTATTGCATTTATGTGACTTCTCTGTCATCATGAATTTTTTGTGTCAAGCTTGTTGTGCAATAGAACATTCGTGGACTCCTTCAAGAGTAGTTGATGTCTTTGTTGCATGTTAATTCTTTTCGGCCCTTTAGGAACCCTGTGGTGGTATTATTAGACCAGTGTTAGCTATCCAATTTTCCCATCGTCTGTGTCCTATCTCTTTACTTTCATTTGGATAACTGCGCTTGGTTCAAGAGTACTATCATGTGACGCTCTTAAAAGATCATCCCTCCCTTTTTGGCTTAGGACTAGGCACAACTTACACTGAACAGCTACAGTCAATCTTTTTCTTGAAAACCAGAGTTTGAATTAAAATTTCTTGTGCGAAGATGAGGAGCAGGAGCAGTGGCATGACCTTGGTTTTTTTCACGGCGTGCTCCATTAACATTGTTCACTCTATGACCTTCATGGAGCTAAAGGTTCAAAGCCTTCAGTATCATTTCACAAGATGATTGCCAACCGATAACTTAATCTTGTCAAATGACAACTCAACATCAACATGGCTTTGCCATACACATCCCTCATCGTTTAGTGTACATCTAGATTTAAATGTTCATGTGGATTAACTCTTTATGAATGACAAGCTGGTATCTTCAAAATCTCAAAATTCCGTGAAACTGGAGTAGATGAGTACCTTCTACACGACAATTTGGTGTGTAGATACTGCAAGGTCATTTTTGAAGATATATCTACGACAAGCAATGGGTGTTCCTATGGAATGATTTCTCGCCAATATGTATATTGATGCACTGCACTAATTTTCTTTTCAATCTTGCAGGGTAAAAAGATCCAGAATTCAAAAGATCTACCCATGCACTAATTGATTCTTGAGAGCTGACGCAAGGAGAGTATGTCTTGTTGACACATAGGCTCAGCCTGCCAAACCCTTTTTGGCCCCCTGTAGTAACAGTTGAAAGAGGAGTTCATTTTGTAGCTGCTGTACGACTCCTCGAAATCAGGAAGGGAGATGTCGCCCTGTTCTAGCTGTGATCTTTAACCTGTAATGCAATTGCAATGTAGTATAATTCGTTTGGGTAATCTGATACGGCATCAGCCATTGTCTTACGGGCAGGGTTGGAGTTCTTTTTTATTTCTTTTTTCCTTCTGAAAAGACCAAGCTGCACCTGATTTGAAGAAATATTCACTAAAGAAAAGACTAAATTCGAACCAAGGTCGCACTCCTCTCTTTTCTACACCCTGTCTATTCCATAGCTAGTCATTGCTGAGCTGAGTTGAGCCCTCCGTTGGTGCTTGCTTCCGGTCCTTTAGGAACCCTGTGGTGGTATTTTCCTTTTTCGTGAGATTTAGGGCTTAGTTGATTATGTGTTGAATAGTATTTGATTTTATCTTTTTGTTTCTCAAAAAAGGAAGAACAGAAATTTGTTCGGTATCTTTTTTGTTTTTAGGAGCTAAGAAGTAGAAAAATATTCTTTGTTCTCGACAACAACTTGAGAATCAAGTTAAATCACGTTCTTTTTATCTTTTCTTTTCTTCTTTTCCTTTTCCGATTGCAAAAATATAATGAAATTATTAAAAAGTTAAAAGAAAATTTGAAAAATATAATAAATTTATGTTAAAAATATGATAAAATTATATAATAAAATTTTAAAAATATGTAATATGTAATTAAAAATATATAATAAAATCATTAAAAAATTAAAAGAAAAATTTAAAAACATAATAAAATTATAAAATGAAATTATATTAAAAATAACAAAATTGCTTAAAAAGTAAATCTACGATTAAATCTAGGACAATAATTTTTTAAAAAGTAAAAATTACTTTTCAAAATACAATTGGATCTTGGCACTTCGGTATGAGAACCCTAACGCCGGTGCTTGGATGCATGGAATTCAGGCTTGGGACCTTGTTGCCATCCCCAAGTCTTTGGTGGCCATCTCTAGATACTCGACCTCTGCCTCGATCTGAGTCCACATATGTTGGGCCAAGGTCCTCAAGGCCAGGGTCTAGACCCTAGTGCCCGTGCTCGAGTTTCCAACGGTTGGGCCCTAGAATCTTTGGTTCCTGCAAACGAGACCTTAACACCTAGGCTTGGGGATCCTAGCGATTGGGCGCGGGTCCTCCAGGCTAGGGCATGGTCCCTCACCTTGAGCCACGGTCCTTGACATCAGGACTTCGGCATGCGGGCTTGAGTACCCCAATGCTGAGCCCAAGACCATAGCACCAGAGCCCAAAGTCCTTGATTCTGGAACTCTGAGACCTAAGGTTTTATTTGAGACTTTTTCCCAAAAGGTGTGTTACGTAATTTTTTTTCTTGAAACAAATATTGGAAAATGACTTCTATGTTATCTGCAAATGACAGCCCAATATAGGAAAATATCATTTTTTCGAAAATGTTTTCCAAAAAAGTTCATTTTGCGTGGAACAAACAAAAGCCTTTAATTGCAATAAGAAGCGTATGGCCCGAATTCATGGGGAAGCATAAGGCTACCCCAGGAGGGGATACATGATGATCTAATTCTAAGTTTCACAGAGCCCGAGGCTCACCGAGCACCAATAAAATTGCCCAACTCATCCGATAGTCACTGCAATATTCTGAAGAGATTGCTGTCCTATTAGCGAACAATGGAGAGGATTACTTTGCATATCACAATCCTAAAACGCAGTGGCGTCGCAATCGGATGTGTAGGACCGGTTACGTGCAAAAGTCACATCTGAATGATATTTATTGAAATGAGCATGATATCCAATTGATTGGCTCAGCAAGTTTGAATTTCCTCCGGCAATTTTAACCAAGAGAAACAGTCATGTTCTGATAGTCAACTGGTGAAAGAACAGAGCAAGAAAAGACAGCAACCAGCAAAAAAATCAAAGTTGCAATGACCACCTAGCCATTCCTTTTGCTTGGTTCCTCTTTAACAATGAGTGAAATCCGAATTATAATGACCGATTGGGGCTTTATTATTTTGAGATCAGCTTCCCTGGCCAACAGACATCCCATGTAATTAGCAATTATTGTGAGAGCCGGCACCTTATCCTTTGAGCTCAAGAAGATTCTAAATTTTTGACAAATTTCTTTGCCTGCAATAGAGATAGGGAAAAAGTGACTTGTAAGGTGTTTATGCATGCCAAATACTACACGCGCATCAATATTTGGTGACAAAATGATGGCTAGCAAGTCATACCTGCTCTAACGTTAGGAACATGATCACATTCCAAGATCCCAGCCTTCCGAAATTTGGAATGAAGCCCTTATAGAATGCTAAAGGCCCCTGAAAAAGAAAATAAATTGGGAGTCAATTATTCCCATCTTCAGATGGTTACAGCATTCATTTTTAACAAGAGCTCTTCAGACAAAGGACAAGCTCACAAAATCAGATAGCAAATAAATAGAAAATGGACATGCCCAGATACTGAGATGTAATGGTTAGCAGTAAAGAAGCCAATAGGGATCAATCGTTTTGCTTGACAAGAAAGTACCTTTCTAACAGCTGCTAGAGTAAGGTACTTTAATGGATTTAACTACATAATGGAGGTGCTTAATTCTCCCAGTACCGTATAGGATAGAAAGATTAAGACTGGAATGAGTGCAAGCGGCAAACAAAAAAGAGGAAAATAAAACTGCTATCCTTCTGTGGTTATGCACCAGGCACTACAACATCCAAATGCAATCATAAGCAGCAAATGCGACATTCAATTGAAAAGGCGCCCTAAGAGACAAAAAGAACAAGAAAAGAGGAAACAGAAAAAAACCATGGACAGTACAACATTGTACATTCTACCCAATTAAAGGACAACAAAAAACTGGAAAAGATGATAAGCACATCAAACAATAAATTGCAAGAAATGACCCTACATCGTTTCTCAGTGTCTTTGCGAAGCAATCAAGGGTGCTTTTGTAAGTAGGATCTCCCATCATTCTACTCTTGACCTGCCACAAACAATGGGAAAAGAAACTTCTTAGTGCTCCAGGAAAAGTCAGAAATGTCAGGATGTCAAAAATGTACTCTACATAATAAGAAAATACTGTACAATCAAAAAAGTGAATGAGCCCATTTATGGAAATGCCAGAAAGAAACTAAACACAATGGGAAAAAAAAAAGACCGTGGATCCCCACAAATCTATTATGAACTTGTGAAAGCAAACAGTAGTCACAAAGCACTCTAATGACCTGTATGAACCACTAGGCATAAGAGGCTAGCATACCACATCAACTGGAGAGCCAATGCAGACGGCAAAAAATCCTGCCCCG
Organism: Eucalyptus microcorys; assembly: GCA_014182515.1. Taxonomy (NCBI): domain Eukaryota; kingdom Viridiplantae; phylum Streptophyta; class Magnoliopsida; order Myrtales; family Myrtaceae; genus Eucalyptus; species Eucalyptus microcorys. Next base: position 27,867,250 of record CM024572.1, read on the forward strand.
AGACCAGAAAGGAGATGAGTGAAAACGTTGTCTGAGAATCCCGGAATTTTCAAAATAGTCTGCACACGGATACAAGTTAGAATCTGTAATAAAGATGCTGCCCAACAAGCCCCTCCCCACTAGTGAAGCTTTTCAACAGGTGACGCTACCTCCTTGATTTGATCATAGCTGGCTAGCTCAGCAGCATTGATTATAGCATTTCGTGCTATATTTGGTCCAACACCCGTCCAAAGAGCAGCCACACCTTCCTAATTGTTGATTTGAGATCAATAAAAGAACAGTGAAAGACATAAAAGCTAGACAGGTTTTTAAGTTGGAATGCTACGTATATCTCAAATACGATGCGCAACCTGTCTGATAATTGTCGAATAAGCGCTAAGTGCTCCAGAGTAGCGTCTAGGTACACCAGGGGGCAATTTTCCTTCAGATTGAAGCCTCACTTTCACGAGATCAGTTGGGTTTGCCACTGCAATTCCTACAGCACCTGTTTGATACAACACATACCCACTTTACAATACTCAACCAGAAAGCAGTAAAAGTAGTCAAGGAATTGGTCTAAGGGCCTGTTTGTTTACACTCAAGCAAACGAAAAAAGTACTTTTCAGCTTTCCTGCCAGAATTAAAAGTGTCATTCCAATTTTAAAAATTAGGATGAAATTATATGTGGTTCATGGGTCAACATTTGAGTGTTATGAAAATTTCTAGGGTTTTGGAATTTAAAAATAGTTTAAATCTGTGGATTGAAAAATTTAGGTTAAGCGAAAAGCAAAAAGAAAAAATTAAAAGTCAATCCAGACAGGCCCTAGACTTGTATGATTCTGCCTATTGGACAAAGTACAAATCTAGGGCCTGTTTGCTTACACTTAAAATAAGCAAAAAGCATATTTTTTTTTTCCCTTTCCCAACCAAATTCAAAATGTTACTTAGATTTCAAAGTGATTATGGAAAAATTCTATGTGAATCTACTTATCAACATTTGAGGGTTGTGAAAGTCTCAATAATTTCTGATTTGAAGTAACTAGTGGATGAGCTGCAAGAGGTTAAGCAGAAGTTAAAAAATAAAAGTCAATTAGATATGCCCCTTAATAGATGGACCTCATTGTAGCAAAACAAACCAATCGTGAGTTAGACCTTGTAGGAATCTGCGCACAAGGAAGATACTGAAAGCATGCGTCAGTAAGCTCACCAGTTGTGAGTGCAGCAAGAATTTTCTTGGACAATGGAACATCTCCGACATGGTCTTTACCCACATAGAAGGTCTTAACCTGTTACAATGCGCAATTTATGTACTGTTACAAAGGGAATTGCAGCAAAATGCAAAATAAAATGGAATAGACATTTTCAATGACAACACATAAAATAAAGCTTACCGGTTCATACATCCCGATTCTAAGCCCTCCAAATAGACACTGACGATGTATCCCTGGCACAATGCCTTTCCAAAGTGAAGTTAGACCTTCTTCCCTTGCGATGGTGGCAACCGTGCCAAGCATGCCCCTATACTTGGGCAAGGCGAGGGCATCACCTGGAGCAACTTTCTTTTGAAGCTGAAGCCTGACTTTGGCAGTATCCAAAGGAATAGTGCAGATCTGCATCAAAGTTAGATGAATTTCCATACAATTTTAGATTATAGAAGTTGTCAGAAGAGCAACTCAGCAAGAGGTGTGTCATCAAGCAAAAGATTTCCAGAAGTCTGTGAGAAGTCAAAGAACTATTCCCATCAGTCTCTATAGGTAGTCTTTCCAGAAAAAATATGCTCTTCCAATGTGTAATCATCAGTCTGCTGGGAACTTCATCATGGAGCCATTTGACTAAATTTTAAGACATATAGATAAGAGCACACTGCAGCAGAAAGTTAACTATATCTTCAGGTAGATGACACAGCAATACTAGTAATTTTCATCAAGGTTTTGTCATTTGCGTAGATGCATATTTTTCACACACAGAGAGAGAGAGAGAGAGAGAGAGAGAGAGAGATTTAGACGAAATGAAAAAGCTGATATCAGTGAACTGGGAAAATTAGAGGTCATCTGAGTGCTTCTTACTTTATGCTTTTGGCAAGAGAGTGGTTTTTCTACGTATTGAAAATGTTATAATCAACATATAGAAAGCTTAAAACCTCCATACATCAAAATGGATAAAATATCCCAATCAATGACCTGCTTTTCTTGTATCTACTTATATTTGTATTCTTTCATGCTCTCAGCATTAAATTGTCCAAAACCATGGTGCCCCAGTATTCCCATTCAACTTGATAAAGAAGGGTGCAATTTGCCACGAATATAGTTAAAATTAGCAGGAAGTACTCCATGGGACAAACTACGGAAAGTAGTTATAAGATTTTGCATGTAAGAAATTTATGTACTCCTGAGAAAGAAACACAGAATTCAAATATATCCATTCAATGATCATATGGCCTTAGTACTATAATGAAATTCACATACAACAATACATTTCAGAACTAACTCTTCCCGCACTGGTAAAGTAATTAATGCTAAGTGTCAGCCTATGAGTAAGCCAGAGTTGTTAGAAGTACTTTAACTTCACTGCACCTCCATTGGCCAATTTAAGCTTCATATCAATGGGCTGGGGTTAAGCATTCACCTAAAATAAATCTTGCCAAATCTTGGAATTTGGATGCCATGCCGGAGAAAAAGTTTACCAAGAATGGAATGCACAAATGTGACAAGAAAGCTCTTCAAGTTCTTCCTTTTAACCGACAAAAAGTCTTAGCGGGTATAAGGATACATTTTCTGACTATGTATAGCTTGAATGAGTTTTCAAGCTTCCAAAGTAATATTGGATTTCCTGGCCTTTCCCCAAATTATGCCCATTCCCTTGTGAGATGCAAGGCCGTTGATTCAGATTTTGCAACTCTAACTCATTAACTGTCAAATACCACCCTACATAAAAACCCAGACTTCTTAAACTCTATCATACTTCAGCATGATTTTCAAATTTAGACACCGAAAAGTTCCCATCTTTTTTGATGAATTTTGCCTTTAAAGTCCAGCGGTTATGCAAACTTATCACAGAATGAATAAATTTTACCACAGAGAGAGAGAGAGAGAGAGAGAGGGAGGGTGGGGACTTCAAATTTCCCCATAAAGATAGAAGTCAATACGAAAACATAAAAACAAACAGGTGTAAAGCACAGAATAGATGTTAATTCATTCCTCCAAAACGATTTATTTCGCAAATTCGCTGCAACCCAGATGAAAAAACACGCGATCTAGTACACTCAGGCGCGCGCGCCACGAGAGAGAGAGAGAGAGGGAGCCAGCTGATCAAAATCGCACGCAAACAAACCCAGCTCGCAGCACACGACGCCATGCCGCAGAGATCCCCCACGAAAGCGGAAAGAAAAAAGAATCGGATCGGTCACCTCGGCGAAAGAAGCGGCGAAAGCGCTGCTGGCGAAGGTTCCGGCCAAGGAGATGTCGGACCTGGACTTGCCATCGGCCACCATCTTTCCGCGGACCCCACCCCGCACCACCCCGGATCAACGCGCAGGCACGCGACGGAAGAGGAGAGAATCGAAGGGACGCCGAAGCGAAAGAGGGAAGAGGGAGCTCGCGATGCGAAATGGGTCCCGCGCTTATATAGGCGGAGGAGGAGGGGGGCGCCGGGCATGGAAAGTGCAGAGCTCGAATCCAGCCCAGCAGAGGCAAATGCAGTAACCCAATGAATGATGGCTAAGGTAGAGGGAGAAAGAGAGGGAATCTCGAAAAGAGGAACCAAAAGGAGGAAGAAAAGCAGGGAATGGGAAATGGGCAAAGTGTGCAAAAATGGCGTCTTGACTGTCTTTCCTCTGTTTCCTCTGTCTCTGCTCTGCTTCGTCAGCTCTTCCCATTTGTTATTGGCCACCTCGCCGCCCTCTTTTCGTTTCTTTCTCTCTCCTTTCTTTCGTTACTGAAAATCCCATGATTCGATCCGAGTCATAACTATTGATCCCGTGCGATATGTCGACATCTCAAATCCTCGATGTTCAATTCGAGCTCAATCAAGAATTGAGTTTCCCACCCGAGATTTGAATTGAATAGAAATATCGAAATACTCACTACCGGTCGAGCTCGGCTAAGTTACAATTAAGTAATGTATGTTGTGTGATTCATGAGATTTTCGCTCCTTTTCTACAACTATTAAAACATTTTAAAGGAATACATACAAGTCTGATTAAGTTTTCACGAGCACATCAAATCAGTATTGCTTGATTCGATTAGGAATTTAAATGATAAGATAGCAAACATAGAAAAATGATCCACTATCCATAGGTTGAATGGATATGTTTAGTAAAATTTTAGTTGTCTTGTCATCAATTATTTTTCCTCTTGAATGAATTCCGTGAAACATTACATACTTATCATATTTATCGAATCTTTTACTTAATCGAGCCTTTCAAATAGATGCTAATGAAAGTTATCGAATAACATTACCTTATTAAGTGTAAAAAATAAAATAAAATTCCTTGATCAGATCTTCACGATTTGATGAGTCAGTTTTTTTTTTTTTTTTTTTTTTTTTTTGGGATTTAAATATACGTTGCCCACAACTAGCTCGTGGCGCCGCGTAATAGGTGAGCTGGTTCGAATCGAAGTCGTCGTTTTTAAGGATAATCACTGGAACTGCTGACTCGTCTGCGCCATGGATGGATGGTCACGTTGACCAATTCGATTTATTTATTTATTTATTTTTTTGAGGTAAGAAAATCGAATCATTACGACAGAAAATGGCGACCTTCGGAGTGGGGGGGGACTCCACATATACCAATGAAATAGAGCTTAAATTATTTACCCAAAAAATATATAGAGAGAGTTTTGAATTCGTGCGGTAAGCATGGATTTTAGGTGGTTGGAGCATCCGTATTCCACTTGGTAATTTACTCCCTTGGAATATTTGCTTTTTTTTTTTTTTTTTGAGTATATTGCAAATGAGACAGGACAAAGGAGTTAGTTAATTAATTGAGGGAAGCACACTCGAGTACACGAGACGAGCCAAGAGTTAGTTTATGGAGCCGAATATGTAATAATTTCAAAAGGGGACGATTTTAATAATCATGAAATTAGGTTATAAGACACTCGGTTTGCCTGAAAGAAAGCTGAAAGCTCGTTACTGAAGGGCAAAGCTCTTAAGAGATGTGCACGATAGCATGATGGATTGAGGTGAATTGGAGCCCCCATGTTGAATATAGATGCTTAGAATGTTTGCCTAAATTAAGTCAAATTACAATATTCTTGCGGATGCATCGTAGTAAGACTGATTCCCTGGCCTTTCTTTTCTTAGGATCTATTTCTTTGTACTTCAAGATAAGCAAAACATATTTTTAGACTTTTCCTCTCCAAATTACAGAAACTTAAGAAAAAGGTGTATTCGGGAGCTTCGAATTTTAAAAGAGCCAAGATGTGTTAGTTATAAGAAATAAAAATCAGTCTAGATAGGTCCTTAATCCTAGCTCCACCACTTGCCATGACAGGTCTAGTCTACCTTAGGCTTTCAACATAGTGGTGTAGAGTAGTTAAAGTTGAAATGAATATTTGGGTAGAAGAATAGCTCAAGTGCCAAAACTTAACACGGAAGGATACTTAAATGCCAAAACTTCGAAAATGTACACTTAAGTGCCAGTTTCGAAGTTAAATGGAACACTTAGGTGATCCGGCCAAATGGCCGACGTTAGCAATTTTCCGGCGAGTTTGGTCCAAAACGGCATCGTTTTGCGCGCTGACGTGACGAGAAAATGCAAAACAATGCCGTTTCATATATGATGTGTAAATAATGTTATAAAAATTAATTAAATTAAATTTAAACTTTATTTTATTTAAAATATTCTAAAAATTAAAAAACTCAAAAAAAAAAAAAAAAAGGGGGGCCGAAGGGGGCGGTTGAGGGCCGAGCCCTTGCCGCCGCCGCCTCCCCACCGTCGCCGGAAGGGTCGGCGTCGGAGGGGGAGGGTCGGTTGGAGTCGCGCCCCTGGCCGACCGCCCGCCGCCGAATCGCGGCGAGGGCCGCGACCCTCGCCCCATCCGGGCGAGGGCTCGCGGGCCGGCGACGCCGATCCGCTGGTTGGCCGAGGGCCGGCGACCCCGACCGATCCTCCCCCCTCTGTCGCCGGCCCTTCTCGGCGATGGCGGGGAGGCGGCGGTGTCGAGGGCTCAACCCTCAGCCGCCCCCCTTTTTTTTTTAAGAATATTTTAAATAAAATTAAGTTTAAATTTAATTTAATTAATTTTTATATTATTATTTACACATCAGACACGAAATGGCGTCATTTTTGCATTTTCTCGCCACGTCAGCGTGCAAAATGATGCCGTTTTGGACCAAACTCGTTGGAAAATTGTCACGTCAACTATTTGGCTGGATTTTGGCTGGTTTCCATTTAATTTCGAAACTGGCACTATCTTATCTTTTCGAAATTTTAACACTTAAGTGTCCCTCCGTACCAAGTTTTGACACCCTAAGTATCCCAAACTCTGAATATTTGATAGTCGACATGAGATTTTTAAAAAAACGTTTGAAGGAGATCACTAGTAGTACCGTCCCTCCCCAAACTTTCACTTCGAAAAAGCAAAAAGAAGAGAGTTGAAAATGCTTGTCTTGACGGTACTTCAGTGCGGCAAAACCACAAAAACTTGTACGATACGAATCTATACCAAAACCCTAATGAGGGCATCCTCAGAGATTCTTGCAGCCACGAGGCCAAGCAGCGGCTCAAGTTGGACCTTGAAGAGGATTCTAATATTCACTTGGCAACCGATTCTTTACTTAATCGCGACGCTTGTCTAATTTTTTTATCAGCTAGACAATGATTGGAGGCAACTAGAAATCCCCATGCACTACTTGTTCATGTACACTTTGAAATTCTAATTACATAGAACTCCCTTGAATTTCACTCATGATCTTAGTAACGAGTGTTCTGGATTCATGCTCTTTAAACATTGGGGAGTTTTTTTTTTTTTTTTTTTATGTTGGCTTACAATCCAATGGATTCTATAGGTCAATAATATTTTTGAGTCTCATTTTGAGTTTTGATGTTGAAGTCTTAATTTCTTAAGAGGCGATAAGTAAAGTGTTTCGAGAGCATTCATTAACAATTGTAGCTTTAAAAATAATTAATGCTCTTGCCCATGCTTCGCTTGGGTTCATCTCTAAGATTTATAAAATACTTGCTAACTACTAAAGAAACTCATAATTCTAAATTTCACAAATCATGATATGATTAGACATGTTAATAAATTTCTCTATGCCTCATAAATATCATAGGTAGTCAATCTTATTGCACATATAAAAGTGATAAATTTCAAAAGATTTTACTCTGATTCTCAAATTCTTGGCAGATTCCTTAAACATTTTATTTGAAAATAAAATAAAATCGTTCCACTGTATTTAGTGCACAATCATTTAGTTATCAGGTTTCCTTAGCAAAACCTTGTAACTTGGACAATACGTTTCTGTGTAAGGCACTAAAGCTGAAGGGAATGTGGCATCCAGATGGACCACTTTGTCGAATGCAAAAGCTGGTGGTCTGGTGGATGATAAGCATCGGGTACAGGTGGAATCCTCTCTTATGTGCATATCGCAAATTGTCTAATTATCCAAAATCCTAACTCAACCATCCAAAATGGTTAACTCGCTCTTTTATCCGAGCGTTCTATGGTCTCTTGCGATTGTAACGATTTTATCATAATTTCACACACAATATCCTAACATGAAAAAACTCGAAATATTTTCAATAAATAACTGATTTCTTTTTTCTTTTGCATAAGTAAAACAGGAACTTTTATCTAGGAATGACGAAGCACCTCCATTATCAAAAGCTATAATCTTCTTGCAGGGATGTCTTTTTGTTGCTTTACAAAAAAGTTTCTACAGATAGGGTGAAATAATAGGATCACAGCCATTGACAACATACTAATATTGCTCACGACAAGTTGAAATCTGCATCAACCTTTTCGGATATAAAGTCGAAGCACCAACTTTATCTTTGAGCATGCGAAGAAAAGGTTGATGAAATGCTTTCTACATCGCATTCACGGCGTTGAATACAAGTGGTATCGTCCAATTTGCTTTGTACCGTTCGCATCGAGCTCAAAGGATATGGACATGCATAAAACAAGGCCAATCAGTGAAGTCGGGGAATCAATATAGGTGAGAAAAACACAACCGAAATCACCAACTATATCACCCTCTTGGCTTCCCTCCACAATCATATTCTTCTTCTTTTCCCCAGTTTATAAAGGGCCAACGACATCATATTCCACATCCTACACAAAAAGCTGCCATTCGTGGATTCATTTATCATCCCACACTGGAAAGCTTCACCGTCATTTCAGCAAAAACCTATACAATACCAACCTTAATTTACTATGAATGCATTGATCAGATACAATGAAACATATTTTTGTCCTTTGCTTATTTAGCTACGATAGTAACGTGCCTTCAACAACACTATTCCACCACAAAGGCAGTAGATGAACCGGCAAAATGCTGGATGTTCCCAAACAGCGACTTTGCAGCACCAAAGTGTCGGATTCTGTAAACTCCTGAAACAACTGAAGTAGGGACCCTCCATTCTATAGTTGCATGGCTCCTAGGGCTCAGTTTCACAGGTCTTGACCATATGAACCTCAAGCAGAAATCGTCGTCATCGTAGGCTGGGATCCATGCCTTCCGATCCTGAAGAAACTCTACCAGCGCGAAAGTGCCCTCAGTCATCAGGTCGTTTCTAGGACAAGCAGACCAAAAAGTGACTTTTACTAAATCTCCTCTTCTGAAGGTGGAATTCAGGGGGATATCAGCCTTAACGTCTCCAAAGTTCACACCGGGAGGCGTTGCATCCAAGATAACTGGGGGGAGCAAGCTTATTTGCCTGTCAAGGAGATCCGGTGGTTCCGGACCTGGTTCCATGGTTTGGTCAGTGGTGAGAGCTTCGACTAATTTCTTGAACTCCTGAATGTAGGCACTGAGAGTATGGGGACCGTAAAGAGTAGAGGCGCCCTGGCGAGAATCAACAGCTACATCTATAAGTCAAGGTGGACGTGGAAACCAAAGATTCACATCCACTATCAAACAGTCAATGTTACAGAATGCTACTGATCTGAAAGGTAAAGCCAAGCTGAAGGAGCTCTCCCAAACAGTATCGTTGCTCAATTTTACCAAACATTTCCAAGAGATAGGCCCATCCTCAAACTAAAATGACGACATTAATTCATCCTCCTACTGACAAAAGCAATTCCCTATTTAGGGAATTTAGATTAACATTATGAATATGTGGCCAAACAAAAAGAAAACATAACGACTAACTGATAGAACAGTCACGTAACTTATAAAGGCTTCTTCATTTACGTATTTCAACTCAATATATAACCAAAGCAGGTGTAGGTATTGGCATGTCCAGACAACCAGGGCATCTGAATGGTTCATGCAGGCACCTTTACACAATTAACTTACCTGACGTCAGGAGTGGGGGGGGAAAAAAACTAATGAGACACTGATGGAAGCCCTAATGGGGCAGTTGAATCCACACATGTGGCAGAGGGCACATATTACAAAGATAGCAATCAGCTAGGAGTATCCATGTAGCTCCCTTGCACCTTATACAAAAAGGCTTATGTACTGCTCGATGTATCAGACATAAACAACTTAAAGAAGTCAAAAAGATATCTCAAAACGGCAATTTTGATGATCATTTTATGCTGCTTAATCCCACAATACTCATGCAGCGTATTTACAGTTTATCACTTGGGAAAACCAATGCCCGAATGTGGGAAAAGATAATTTTGTAGGGTAGAAGTTTGGTGGCACAATATGAAGTTAGACTGAATATCTAGGTTTGTTCATGGCAGTCCAAGCCATGGACAGAAAGAGCAGTCTAATGACTGCTCTCCCCCAGTCAAGAAATCAAAAAAATGCAGAACGAAATCGTGGCCTATGCTTAATTTCGTTGGTCACTGACGTTTTCGGATTCAAAAACATTGTACAGTATTCACTTATGAATCAATGAATTACTGAGGCAACTGACATCTGCGATACACACTGCAAAATCCTCCGATAACGAACCACTTGTACAAATGATGAACTTGGCAATCGCACAAATACACAAAATAATGCTCTAACGAAGATGCTAATATGACCTGAATCAATAGTAAACAGAGGAAGGAAGATTCAGACCTCGTATCTCTGCACTTGATATTCCTCAAATGTGGTAACATACTGAGAATAAGTGTTGGAAAGCCCTGCGATGACGACATGGACATTACTATCAAACATGTCCGCTCTAGAAGCAAGCACCATCTTGACAGCATCGCGCAGGCGTCTACCAGCCATAGTTGTGAACTCTGCAAGTGCAAGCAACATAAGCATTGGTGGGCGAAATAAGACACAAACCATGATAAACTGCGGGAAATCATCAAGTAATCCCAGTCATCCGTTAAATATACATCATTTTGTTCAATTATATGAGCTTTCTATCTGAGCACCAAACAATTTGTCCAGCCGCAGTTCTTCATGTACTTTCCTAATTGCTCCAACAAATATTGACAGAGGAACAATTAAACAATTTAACAAGACAAGAAAAAGCAACTATCAGGGGCAGGAAGCACTTTTGTTGGTACCTGCAGGTGCGGCAAGAAGTACTAGTTGCCCTATTTGCAGAGTCTGTAGAGGAAGTATTGAAGGCTGCAGTTTGAATAAAACAATTTATGTTAGAACACCAATCAGGCATTGCTGGTAGTTTCAGATGCTGAATAATCTACAGCTAGGACTCCCTTACATTAACTATTGTCTAACAGAAGTTGCTGAATTTCAATTTCTAAGTGAATATTTAAACATCTTACTAAACGATACTGTTCCATGAACTCTTCTCCACTTACCGCCCAGTCATATGGTTCCTTCATTTCTCCAGTGTCAAGTAGAATAGGCTTTGGATGCTGACAGTCAATCTGCTCCTGACCGGGTGTTTTCAACAAATCCCTTACCAGCCTCCAAAAGGGATTACCCTGGAAGAGAATCCAACAAGAAACCGCTACTGGTTAGGTAAATCAGCCATTAAAAGCTGCTGATGGCAATTGTTAATGCAGGCAATGGAGAGATTTGACCAGCCTTATCATCGCCTTGCTTGAAATCAAAAGCTCCAGGGCCATCAGTTGTTCCAGCAGCAAAAGCAAAGCCCATTGCGGCAGGACATGTTTTAGCCACCTGAGTGCCCCCACCAGGTTTAGGAACTGTAACCTCAATGTTAGAGAAATCCACATGAGCATGCTTATATCTGATCTGCCCTATCAGCTGCTCCGATGCTTCGTCAAAGAGTTCTGCAGCCCTTTTGAATTGCCTTTCTCCTATTATGCGTGTGCTCTCAAATTCATCAGGATATCTTCCAAATAAACATGGAACAGATTAAGACTCTTACAAACTGAAAGTCATTTGTACATGCTTCCAGGAAGAGGAATCATACATACCCTGGCCCCCGTCCATAGCACAACTCATTCTTTCCATTGCAAGTGCTATGATTGAATTCACAAGGCAGTCCAGAGTCGATGCAAAATGAACCAAGAATGTTCGGGCTAACATCGCCACAATTTGTTTGACAGAATGCAGAGACAAACTTTGGCCTATCATCCTTCCTTGAGGCACTTCTCACTCTCCTTGTGTCACGCAACGATCTCATTATAGGTCTTCGTCGAGAAGAGTGGAGCGAACCAGCAAGCGTCTTCTTCATATCTGCATCAATAGGTAAGTTTTGCACTCACTGACCCAAGCAACATCTGTTCTCTGGATAAACTCTCTAATTTTTAGGAGGTAATTGATAATGCATATTTATCAGCGGATATCAAGGCACATCGTTTTGGAGATATGTGGTTAAGATGCCAATGACCAGAAGAATTTACTTCATGAGATGCAAGGCACAGAAAGAAATTCACACATCATTCTGTTCGCAAGTTTCCCGTTACATCAAGGGAATCCACATCCAAAGGTGATGTTAAATTTAAAACTTTCTCAAATTAAGGTCCATCTTAGTTTCAATATTTAATTTTTTTAAGCAAAGGGTAGCTAAGAAGTCAGGCATTTAGGAGAACGATGAAGCTTTGGGAGCGTATAATGCAATTCTCCCCTTGATTCTGTTATGGAGTCAACTAGACTGGGTTGGTGTGGTTTAAAATAAGCTAACACCTTCCACATACTACTTACTAAACTTTCAAATCCAATTTTTCCAAGTAATTGGATATTTAAGCCGTACATACAAACCATTAGTCAAGATTTCTGTCGTGCACCAGTGATCCCTACAATTATCCTCACCTGTCATTTCTGTCAATATGCTCAAAAAAGCATCCTTTTATGATATGGGAGGACATTTTATTCGGTCTGAAAAAAAAAAAACAATAAGAACTACAGTGCCACTTGTAGATGAGCATAAAACACAGAAAAAACCAAGATTCTCCAGTAACTTAAATTTTAAATATTTCACAGCACCTGATCGGCTGGATTTCTTCTTTATTACCTAGAAGATACCATATTTGTTGCATAAAATTATTTTTGGGCATTGGATGACAAGGACTGGCCCTTCCTTAGAGTTCCAAAATGCAGTCTTGAACAATGTGACCAAGATATATAATTCAACATGCAGAGGTCTTCAACTTACGTGTTTGGTCAGAAAAGAGGCGTGAGACTCTTCTAGGTATCCTTTCTGTTCTAGAGTCATTAAGACGTGCACCTCCAAAGCCTTTCAAAGAATTATTCTTCTCAAACCAGTCTTCCATAAATCGTGCTGCAGCTCCTTTGTTGTCACCGCTAATTAGGGAGTTAGTTCGACTCATTGAAGTTCCATGTGTTGCAAACCAGTTGAAGCTACCAACAGGACCCCATTCATCATCTACAAACTTTATAAGAGTCATTTCTTTGTCGACATTGTATTCGTATTTCTTCCGTTCAGCCTCAGGATTATTGAGATAAGCACTGGGACTTCGGTTAACACCAGCATCAAGAAGCTCTCCTGCAAAACCATGAGGATGTGAAACTTTAAGTACCGACTGAAACAAGCACAGCAGAGACAACAGACATTAAAAATACATAGAGTGGGCTGTTCACTGATTAAGTCTGAAAGAATTGACTTTAACTCAATAGATGCTGATGGTAAACAAAAAAAAAAAAGAAAAAAAAAAAACCCATAAGATAAGAGCGTAATACACTTGCATCAGAAGCTTAATTGGGGACAAGACCACAAGTTTTGATCTTCTGCATACAAGAATCAATTAGCTTCACCGGCGCTAGTTTCCTTTAATTCCTCAGCTTAGGTTTCTCATCACATAATGCATAATGCAATTAAGAGTGATATCCAGCTAAATCAACACAATTTACCACTTGGACTGAATTAGTCAATTAGCTTCATAATTAAGATATTTGAGTTCAGCTAGTCCATTTAAATTACTGTTTTAAGGATGTGACATCAAATTAGAAAATGATCTTGCACCCGAGAAATGAGGTACTGCTCAAACGTTTGCTCTCATAGGAATCTAAAACATGTTAAAAATACAAAAAGAGAGACAAATAGTCTAGAGTCAAGAGTATAGCCAACTCCTCGATTTAACTAAGAGGACGGGATCTTTCTGACCCCTTGACATACTCAAACTTAATGAAGATTGTAGAGTTAGAATTGTTCAGCAAGTCCAAATCAAACTAGAGCTCAACTAGTTTCAATCCCTACATACAAGACGAGTAAATAAAACAAAGTGAAAAGGGAAAAGAGTAAATTTAGATCATGACTTTTTAATTCTTCAAGTCGGCATTTGCAGTCCAAGGAACGAATTGTCACTGACTACAACTATTAAGCTAGATTCACAGCATGCATAATCGTTCTTGAAGCTAAGGAAAATATTTGCACAGTCTAGCAACAATTGCTTGAGTGAGTATGGTAGCAAACTCAAATAAGAGATACCGCCAGGCATCAGCTATTCATGCATGGACCATCAAACTATCATCACCAGAATGCATCATTGCAATTTAGAAACATGTCCAGAGACACGGATATCTCCAATTAGAAAAAGGGCAAAGAGGTGAATGTAGAAGTTCACTAATGGATTAACTCTCGACCAATTGATTCTTTCTATCTCCATCTTAACAAGAACTCACAACATAGATTTATAGCCATGGCAAGCAGTGAAAGATGGAATAAAGAAGCGCAGAAAAAAAGATGAAGCATTTTTATCACCTCTATTGACAAAAATACTCCCTGGCCGAAGATTTTCATGAGCTTGTATAATGCTTTTCTCAATCCCATCAACAAGAGCATCAAATGACTGCCTTACAAATCCAAGCGATGTCACTATATACACAATATATTGGAGATAGCCTCCTGGTCCAGCATGAGTGTGAATTCCACTAATTGCGACATTCTCTTCAGTATAAAGATTCCCATATCTGAAAAGTAACAAAGTTGGATTTATGATACTAGAAGGCTCATTGTTCAAAGGTTATACCATAAATTTTTCATAATATGCAAGAAATTCTTCCACTGCATTATTCATAATCTTGACAGTTAGTCCACTAAATATAGTTGCACCAGTCTATTTTCTCCAGTGAAAGAATGAAGATGTAAAAAGAAATTGCAGTTTATGCACTTCTTAGAGAAGATGATAGCAACTATGTATGTCATGCTCATGTAAGCAGAGATGAGTTTCATCCAAATTAATGTCAAGAGAGACAATATTCCAATGAAAGAATCAAGGTCTTAGACAAGTGTGGTTTACACACTTACCGAATAAGATGAAAGTAATAGGTACTTCATTTTTTCAAGCTGAAAAACCATCCAAACTAATGTCGAGCAAAACAATTCTCCAGTGAAAGAATGAAGATGTAAGGGTGCAGTTTATACATATTATTGAAAAAGATGAACAAAATATGTACTTCATCCACATGTAAGTGGTATAGTTGAAATTCATCCAAACTACAGTAATAATTCTCCAAAGAAAGGAGTCAGAAGTGTGCATTTTAAATGCTTAATCTAAGGAGATAAAAAAAAAAAAATGTACTTCATGCTCATACAAGCAGAATTCCATCGACTCAAGAAAAGTATAATTCTAGAATCGATAATGTGAGGGTAGAGAATTGTATCTACTCATGCATGAAGATCCAAAAGTACATTCTGGCCTAAAAGTTGGACTTAGAATGGCAGCATCTAAAGTTGGACTTAACTCAATGTGGGGGGGATTACCTTGCTTTTAATCTCTCGAGTACTTTATTAGTCACGATCTGTGAAGCCATGCATGCATCAAGATTTACAAATGCTACACGATTCCCTTGAGGTTCTGCAACAATAAAAGTCCGAGCCCGCAATCTAAAATGAAGTCCAGATGCAATTTGATCCATGTTTGCATATCCCATCATATTAACATCTGCAGCAGGCCCTGTTATATCATAGCTCCCAAGGCCAATTAAATAATTGGAATCTGAGAAATTTCCTTTGATGTTCTGGAACAAGGCCACCAGGAACAAGAACCATCTAGTCATAGAAAACCTCTTGACAAAGAAAGACGTCGCCATATCCTCTTTCCACCACTTGAAATGGCCTCGCTCAGTTCATTTTATCTATGACGAAAGAAATGCCAACTCGTGAATCATTAATTGAGCAAAATTTGTAAAGCAGAACATATGAGGAACCCAATCTTAGTAAGACTATACGGTTATGCCATGCATGTTATTTCACATCAATAATCAGAGAAGGCCAGATTGATACTCAAAGTTCATGAAATGCAAACTAGCCCAGGACCATAAAGTTACAGAAAGCCCGTCTTGCCGTGGCAAACGAGTAGAGGCTGTCTCTATCTACGAATCAAAGAGAATAAAGGAATTCAGCGAAATGAAGCAGTAAAAGAGCAAAGGAGCGAACCGAGTGAAAGAAGCAAGCATCCCATTTCTTCACAACGCACAACACGAACGCGTGCCATTTATATTGTGGGAAGTCGCTAAGTAATTACCTCTTGCGGGCGGGCCCCACCGCCATTAGAGAGGGCGGCTGAGTCGAGAAGACGCAGCTGTCTCTCTCTCTCTCTCTGTGCAGCGCTGTGCGCTTTGCTTTATGGCGATAGGATCACCCGGCGGTAAAGTGTTGTCGGAGCTTTCTTTGAGCGAAACGACGCGACGCTGGAGCGCCATCGAAAGATGAAAAAAGCGAGAAGCTTCGCCTGTCCATTCCGTCACGGGCCGGCACCCGCGGGCGAGGGCGGGGAACGCTCCCATTTCGGGCGCCCGCGTCGGCTTCAAGTATTTTATTCTAAGCAAAGACTCCCCGAGAGTGTCGTACCGAATGCGACCGCTTGCTTTCGGAAAGCCCCCCCTTGCTTAATTACGACACTTTTATCGCCCGATCACTTTATTGTCGTGACCCTTGTACCCGGCTCATTTAATGTCGCGACTTTCCATGTCGTGCCGAATGCAACAACTTCCGTAAGCCCCCGCTTAATCACGATGCCTTATTTTCCGATCGCTTACGTGTCGTGATCTTAATATCGTTTGATGTTATAACTTTCAATTCATCATTTAAATTTCGTTTCATTCCATTATAAGTATCATGCCACGTTGGAATTTTAGCACTTATTAGGAATTTTTTTTATTTTAAATTTTGACACTCAAGTTAATATTTTTTAGGGACTCTTGGTACTTAAGCGAATACTATGGCACTTTTAAGTGAGCGTCGTAAAAAAATGATAGCGCTCATGATGTCCTTTTCTTTAATTCTTTCTTTAGATTGATTTGAGGTTAAAGAAGATAAGATGAGGTACATAAGCTCAATTGCATTTGTAAAGCTCAGAATTTATTAGATATTTGATGGAAGAATCACAAGAAGTTTTAAGTAGCCAATAAGTTCAGGTGAATCATATTTTGTAGGATATTGGTTAATTGAGCCCACTTGTCTTGACCTTTTCAATTTACCCCAACCTCTTAAAATCAGTGACAATGTGCCTCACTAGCATTGACTCTAGCTGAATTTTTGTCAAGCATTTTACAACGCAACTACATGAGATTAGTTATGAAAAATAGAGTAGTTATGTATAATCCATATACGTGAGGGAAACATGTAGGCATTATTTCAAGAGACATTTCAAGATAATATATAGATGTGCATTTGGTATTTTGGTCAAATACTTACTAGAACTTTGATCACCTGCTCTCAAATGTAATAATTTTGAATTATTCTTTTACTTCTTTACATGTTTATAAGATGAATTTTTCCTCAGATATCAATCACAGGCTATCAATTCGACAGAGTTTCAAGCAAAATTTGGTTGGAGTCTTAACACCGGGGGACACATTGCGACCAATTTGTAAAATTCACAGGACAAAATTGCAAAATTTAAAGTGTCGAGAGGCAATTTGCGAAGCAACTAAAAAAAAAACTATTGGGGCGCAATATGTAATCTACCCCGGTAAGCGCTCTGTTTGGATGCATTTGCTTTTGTGTCTAAATTAATGAATAGCTCAAATGTTGTCCCCAGGCACGAGATTATTTAAACCGGGATAGATGAAACTAACCAACTAGATGCATTTACAATTTATCTCTGGGTTATACATTGTAGGCTTGTACCGTGCATTTTAATGCCTTTATACGTTCGCACACTATTGGGAATAACACATTCTATGTTTGGAACATAACATCTATAGTTCCTTAATCTATAACTCCGATCCTATCTCAATTCTTATTTCTGTCTTCTGTTGTATTATTCTTCAAATCCAAAAGAACGGTTCAGACTCCAGAGATGTCGGATGGTTCAAGAACCATCTCGGGACACCAGCAATTCACCCTTGAATTCAGTTCCTTCATCCCATAATATAAGCCGAGGATGGACCAATCCGCCATTCGTTTGCATCAATGCCATATTTATCTTGTACAGACTGCTAGTGAACGAAAACAAAAACCTGAGCTTCTCGAGCATGGTTGAGGATCTCAGAGAACTGCTCTCATTCGGAGAGTCAGCCAATCATATACAATCATATGTCACGGCCAAGTGGTTTCGGTAGCTAAAGGGCCGTGCGAGGACCTCCTGTGATCGCTAGGATTCCTAACAAGGAGATTACCGGAAGGTTTCAAAGACGGGCAATATGGTAATTGAGCCAAAGTCTAGAACACGTGTCGGTAGTTAGTACATTTGGTGGTACGATCTCGTCCGCCAGATGAAAACTCGATCAATGGATGTAATATGAGGGTCGCAAGTATAAGAAGGGGTGCCCTCCCCCTCATCTATATCCATCCAACCATTTCAGTTTACCTAAGGCTCATTTCTCTTGCAGAGGTTCTCTTTCTAGAAACTTTCAATCCGAGACGACAATCCAAGTCAATCCAAAAGAGCCTGAGTTGCCGCATGGTCACGATTCCAATTGATTGGCCCGTGACACATACATCTATGAAACTTATTACTAAACCAAAGAATTTGAAAGCTGCTTGCAAATAGACCTGGTAGACCAAGTAATGAGACAAACTTACAGCATCCCGGATGAAGAGAAACTCAATCAGTTTCTGAATTACGCAGGCATGAAAATGTATATAGCCTCCCAGCAGGAGGCAATAAGTCAGCTCCGTTTCCATTGAAAACACAGAAAATAGAAAAAAATTATTGCTCATTTGGAGATGTTAAAAAAGGAAAAGGAAAGAACTTTCCTCATTGTGAGGCCACTAAGCCAGCGATACCGAAACAAGAGATCAGTTACTGCTACAAAGTTATACTGTCCCCTCTAGTCTCAACTGAAGAGAGTACAATGGTCCACCAGTCATCATCAAAAACCACCTTGTGTAGGCGTCCCCTCACTGAACTAGCTTGAATTGGTCTGGGTTTGATAAGCTGGTTTGGACATAAAAACCATCTTTGACCATTAAATTTTGAGAGACATCACACCAAACTCCTTCGTCCTAATTGTTTCCAAGGACGGACCCAAGTCCAGATTTAATGAGGAAGCAGACGAGCTTGCAGCTCATCAGCCGAACCACAAACCCCCATTTCATGTTGCTCAACAATTTTTTCAAACAATGAGGAAAGCCTGGCTTCACAATTGAAACTTCTATCACATAGGACACGGTCCATTCACCACATTGATGGCACATAAACCTGTTCTTTTAAATTCTGTGCTGCACTTTCAGTAGGAAAACCTCTGACGGCACCGATCGTCCACTGTGATATAATGCCTGCAGCAACTGCAAATCGAAGTTGTCTTTCCAAAACGTCTTGATTATTAAACATTTCAGGGCAAGTTGTCAGCTTTCTCAAAATAGCAGCCACAACAGCATCTCCGGAACCTGTCCTATCACAGGTGAAAGGTGTAATGAGAGCATCTTCCGTACCGACGACAACACCATCAAACTCGGGGGCATAATAATGGATCCGAAGTGTTCCATCAGTTACAAATATGAACTTGAGCTTATCGTGCCACAATGGAGAGATTTCCTCCCGGTGTAGTGATAATAATCTCGCCGGTCCTTTGTTTGCTCGAAATCTTCAGCAAAGTATTGAGGTCTATAATTTCTCTTCCTCTCGTAATGATCTTCATCTAGAAGAAATTCCAACTCTTGCCTAGACACTTCAATAATTTCAGCCTCATCCCATGCTCTCTTAATCATCTCCCTTGTCTCATCTCGTGATCTCCACAATGGTAAAGGCATATTCAAGTCGAAAAATATAAGGCTGCCAAACTTTTTAGACCATTTGATAGCTTTGAAGAGCGTGACATTCATTGAAGGGGAGGTCAGCACTTCAGAAGTAAAGTGGAAGATTCTAGCCTGCATCCATATTGATCATCACACCAATCTCAAAATCAGCCAATAATAATGATTTGCCAACCCAAACTACATCATATTGTTTGTTATGTATATTTATATATAAATCATGCATCAACATCAACAGAGCATCGCAGTACTAGTTTCAGACTCTCCATGACTACCCATCTCCTAGACGATTCAGTTAATACATCAGCATTTCACAATTGAAGCATCCATTGAAGCCAGCATGACTCCATGCTACTCTCAACTATGTAAAATCAAGTTTCATTATTAAAATTAATCCTGAGCCTCATCCCATCACATTGCTTCATGCCTCATTTGCGCAAAGGCAGATAATCGCAAACCATCTTTAAATTACTAAACTACATAACAAGCACGGCATTTAAAACCTCATGCACGAAACCTTTACATTGACGAAATCAAGCTCTTTTATTTTGCCATGAGCAATCAAGTCCTTCCAATCATCACAATATTGCGACCTCTACCAAAACTTTTCAGGATTTGATTGTACCAATCAGAAAATTTATATCCCAATAGCATTTTGTAAGCAAGACTGAAAATTTTGAGTAAACCTTCCCATTGTCCGACAGTCTACTCGAACATATAATCCTTGACAATCAACAGTGCACAATTTCGACAGACAACACGACCCGACAGTCGACACAAGAACAATGAATCGAGTCTGAATTTTACCTCCTTAAGCACAGCCAGGTTCAGTTCGGAGCTCGCGAGCGAGTCCTCAGCCGACTCCTTCACGGTCTCCATCCTCATCCGCCCTCCATCGAACTTGACCTTCATGTAAGTACGCGCCGTCTTCACATCCCCATCGAACTTCACGGCCCTCGTCTGGACCCTCTCCTTGTTCATCGCCAGCACCAGCTCGCTCCCGAAGTCGTCCCTCCCGACCTTCCCCATGAACGCCGCCCGCCCCCCGAGCCGCACGTGCGAGATCGCCACGTTCGACGGCGGCCCGCCGGGGGCCCGCGCGAACTCCGGCGGGTCCCACTGCAGCATCTTCCACTGCGAGTAGATGTCCGGGTGCAGCGGGTTGTGGTGGACCCGCACGCTCGGCACGAACTCCCGCTGCGCGGCGCCGAAGCAGCAGACCAGCGGCGGGTCGTCGTAGGAGTCGATCCCGTCGTCGTAGTCCCAGTCGTCGCCGCCTTCGACCTCCTCTTCTCGAGCTTGAGGCTCGACCTCGACCGCGACGGCGACGGCGACCGCGCCATTTTCGGCCTCGATTCTCGCCGAGCGCTTCGCCTTCTTCCCAGCCGACGAAGAAGAAGGAGCTGAAGGAGCGGAAGCGCCCTTCTTCCTTCCTCGTCGAGCGGGTTTCCGGGACCCGGCGTAGCCGTCGCCGCCGTCGCCGCCGTTCGCGGAGGATTTAGGAGGAGCCGAGCGAGCGCCGGAGGAGGGAAGGACGGAGAGATGAAATCCGCGAGCGACTGAAGCGTTGGGGTCGAATGGCTTACTGGGTTGGTGAAGGAAAGGGGGAAAGCGAGGAAGGAGATGGAGCGATGCTGCCATTGCAGAGTTCAAAAAAGGGTTCTTCTTTTTCTTCCTCCTCGGGGTTTATCCGTCGAGGAGCATTTCCGCAATTATCCGGTACGAGACGGGGGTATTGTGGGAAAAACGCGCGGCCTCGGTTTGGATCGAACCGAAGCTTTCTTCTGGGCTGGCATCTAAAATCAGATCAAACCGTTTTATTTGGGCTCGCAGGCCCTCGCCCAGTCGCCGGCGAGGGTCGCCGGGCCTGGCTGATGTGCGGCGGTCACCCACCAGCCCTTAGCAATTTAAAAATATTACAATATTATAAAAAATCTACGTTTTGTCATGACACGTAAAATAATTGATATCTACATTAATGATCTTCGATCAAAATTGATATGGAATAAAGATTAATAATTTAATTAATACAATTAAATGTTTTATAATTGAATTTTTGTTACATTTAAGACTTTTTAAATAATTTTCTGGGTTGAAATGCTTAAATTATGATCAGATGTGAAAATGGGCCTCTTTATTAGGCCGTAATGTCTGGGCTTTGATCACCACCATCGACCAGAGAGACAAGAGAGACCTGGAGAACGAGAAGGCCCCACGATTCTAGGGTTTCGCATTCGCGTCGTCGCCCCCACCGCCGTTCCCCATCTCACCCATTGCAAAGGGCCTCTCTCTTCCTTCATAAGCTGATGCCATACCTTCTCTCCCTCTTGCTCTCGCTCGCTTTTTCTTGGATTGATCGTTATTTCGCGAGCAAGTCCGTGCTCGCCCAGCGACGCTTTCGTTTTACGATCAGCTCTGCGATCTTCAATAGCATGCGTCTACGAGCTGCTTTGCGACTTCTTTTTATTTTAATTTTTTGGGTTGGGGAAGCATCGATGATGAGTTAATCCAAAATGTTATCCTTGCACTATGATTTTTCCCGTGAAGAAAAAAATTGGGGAAGGTTTTGTTCTCTGAGATGCTGCTCCTCCTCCTCCTCTGTTTCGTCTCATCAATGAAAGACCTTTCTTGTTTATTGTCTTGTCGTCTTGGAGGATCGATGATGTAATTAATTACTGCGTTATCTATCTGCAGCTTCCCCCCGTGGGAGTGAAGAAACCGATACACGCTGAGATCCCCATCCTTATTACTTCTCTTTGACTCTACTCCATCCACTCCTCTGAATCTAAGACTCGTTTTTTTTTGTGTGATGCTACCGATTGTGGTCGACTCTGCTGTTTTCTTTTGCTTTTCTTTGGCCATGATGTGAGTTTTATGTATCGTTACTCCAAAAATGTTTTCTTTTTTTCTTTTAAAAAAGCATATTGTTATGTTCTTGAAAAGAATCAGTGAGAGACAATTATATGGCAACAGAGATTTTCTGTAGTATAAGAGTCCGCTATGTTTTGTTTTCATTTGCATTCGAGTCAGCATTTCGTTTAATTCCAAGCATCATACGGCACAATGGGTTAGCTAGAATTAGATGGTGAGGTCAGCAGAAGATGGGGATTGAATCTTATGTATCAGTCTCGCAAGCATTTTGAGTCTGCGCCCAATAATGGCGCTGCTGCTTCTCGTTGTTGTAATCCAGATCAAATGTGAGCATGCGCGAGTCAGCCAATCAATGAAGCCAAAAATAGCACAACCAGTTAAATGATTGAGTCGATTGAAATCATCCCAAAAGATTTCTAGTCAGGAAGGAAAAATGGCAGTTGCAGCTTCCACCTCAAGTCAAACCCAGTTGAGAGAATTGTCTTGATATCTAAATTTGACAAATCATTAGAGATTTTCCTCTTCCACAGCTACGGAAAAAGACATCACAACTCATCAAGGAAAAAGAAACATAATGTAGGAAGTTGTACATTTTGTGTTAGATGTGAGATAATGAGATTATCGAATGTAATGCTGATCTCTTTTGACATTGGCATGTGCGTGGAAGATATTTAAATTGGGAGGCAATGGGTGACTGGGTTCTTTCCTTCTGTTGCGCATTCATTCTCTGCAGAGGCAGAATGTTGCTCAAGGTATAACTTAGCAAACAAGAAAAGGAAGGGCTAAAAACAGATACTCGATGAGAACCAGAGAAGCAGAGAAGCAGTGGGAAAAACACAGCCAGATTGAGGGAAAAAAGAAACAAATAAGCATTCAAGCCCAAATGCTCTCCTAATGTAGTTTAGCATAAGATGAGAGAAACTCATCAAGAAAGCTGGGCATTGTAATAGAAATAGGAAGCTTTTCTCCAATCAGTATCGCAGCAAACAAAAATAGGAAGCTTCTCTCCAATCGGTATTTCAGCAACGAAAGCCACGTTGACAAAGTAATAATAGTCTTTCTCGTGTCCTTATGAAAAAAGAAAAAGGATAGGAAGTAGTAACCTAACACATACCGAATCTCTTTGGACGTTACAGTAGGAAACGTACTTCAGAGTCCATACAGAGCCGGGACACCAATCTCAATAGAGTATCAGATGGCTTACCCCGCCTTAAGTTTCGCAAAACCACGTCTTCGAAGAGATCGGAGTCACTATATGAACACCGGCAGAGCAAAAAATCACTTTCCGCCACAGTTGGGGCGGTCGAATCAGCTCTCGTATGAGCCCCGAGGGTTCATCACGGGCGGCAGCAGCTGCCGCTGTGCCCCAATCTTCTTGATGTTAACATGGTGAAATCAGTTCATCAATACATTAGGACCGCTTTGAGATGTACGCATTTAAGGTACTGAAAAGAACCCTCTTAAGTGCTTTTAAACTGGAGAATATGTGACAATAAACTACATTTTAGACAGTTAATTATCAGATTACAACAACACAAGAAAGCTGAAAATGAAAGAACCAAAGAAGACATCAATTTACAGCAAGAAAAGACCAACAGCAAAAATCTCCCCATCTTCAAACACCTAACGTGCCACCATCTTCTTGGATGGGCTTATCTAAACACCAGTCAGCTTTCACTTGGTCGCACTCACATCTTTGACGGCCTCCTTATCTACTACAATCACCTCCAATTTATTGCACTTCTTCAAATCCACAGGCTCCACCACAAACTCCTCCGGCGCCACCGGACGCCGGTTCCCGAATATCGTCCACAGGTACAGGACCACGAACGCCCCCAGAGCGCCGCTCCCTGTGCCGAAAACCATCGCCGCGAGCACTTTCAAGAAGCAATCGTTCTTCTCATGGGCTCCCAGATTCTTGGCGTTCCGACGGATGGCTTGAGGATCCGCCGGCTCCGAGTGCATCGATCGAGGGACATGCCTGAGCTTGAAGCTCCAAGAATGGATAAAGCATGCCTGGCTGGAGTTCCCATTGGATGAGCTCAAACCCAGAAACACATCAGCCTCCTCCCACATCGTCCACAAGTCCACGAATCGAGCGAGGGTCGGATCCGACGGCCGCGATTCAGAGGAGCGACTCACCCTGACCTCCAACCTTCTCGACCCAGCTTCGTAATCTATCCAAGAATGGAACTTGCTCCCGCTGTTCAGCACCAAATCAAGCGAAGACAAGTTCTTCGCTTTGACAGGCCCGAGGCCGCCCGCATCAATCGCCACGGCATTCTTCACCGAATCGAATTCAACCGCGACGGTTCCATTCGAAGTCCCGTTCTTTCCCAGAGGAAGCCCGAAGGGACTATCCTTGTCCCCAAATCCGTCCGCATTGAAGCCGCTCGGAGACAGAGCGAACGCCAAGCCATCTCCACCGCCTCCGGACAACGAAAACGCGAAGTGCGTCGAAAAAGAGACCAGATTCTCCGGATTACCTTGCACGATCTTGATGGGTCTCCTGTACGCGACCGCCCCGGCGCTCGGGCCCCCCGCGCCGGTCAGCTGAACCGAGGAACCCCCGGCGGCGACCACCTTGGCGTCTCCGTACAATGCGACGTTGGACTCAAAGTAGGCGTCTTTGGCGAACCCGCGGAAGGAGAAGGAGGGGCCGGGGTCGTCGGCGAGCGCTCCGAGGGAGACGACGACGAGGGCCAAGGCCGAGAGGGGCCCGACGCCGAGGCGGCGGCGGCTGGAGGAGGTCGCGGCGGCGGCGGCGGCCATGGACGAGGTGGGGTGCGCAGAGCTCCGAATCTCCGGCGAGGCCGAGGGAGTGGGGACTGAAGAGGGAGGAGAAAGCTACTGGGTCTCTAGGGTTTGGCGCGGGCAGGATGATCTCGCCTGCATTTACAGCGAAGTGAAGCGCAATTTTTTTTTTTTTTTTGGGGGGTAGTAGCTTTTCTTCTGGGGGGGATTGCAGTGAGGAGAAAACCAGTGGAAGAGAAAGTAAAGAAAGGGGAAGAGAGAGAAAGAGGAGAGAGAAACTAGAGAGAGAGAGAGAGAGAGAAAGGGAGGGTTGGATTGGAGGTTGTGAAAATTAAATACGGGTTTTACTCGTTTCTGCAAAACACACTGACTCGCTTTTGCTCAGTGCTTGCTGACTGAGGGAATATAATAAAGCCTCCTTTGCAGCCATGCCCCTCGGGTTTCAGGAAATTGCAAGATCGCGCCTCGTATCGGAATTCATTCTTACTCACCAAAACCCTTCGATTTACGTCTCTCCCGAGCCACATCAACCCCCCTTTCATCTGAAAAACTTACGCCATCTCTTACCCATTTTTACCTTTTCACTCTACGTCTCCCTTCCGTCGCCCTCCTCGGTGACCTTACTTCGCAGCAACGTCTCTCTCTCTCTCTCTCTCTCTCTCTCTCTCTCTACCCCCTTGTCGGCACCCCCGTGTCACCGTCGATGCCCCTCGCCACATGTTGACGCAGCTCCCGATCGTGAGTGAGTTCGAGCTTGACTCGATTGGGTTGGGATCACACACGGCAATAAATTGTCATTTCATTTTTTCGGTGTTTGGCTTATATTTTCCTTGTATGGCTTGTGATTGTCGATAGGGTCTTTGTTTATAGAAACTCCTAAGAAGAGGGCTATTCAGTTAGGCCTTCCCGACCGACGGTCAAATCATAATATTTGGGCAATCGGTCTATAATAATTAGTATTGTTCCTTCCTATGTTTAGTCTGTGATATAATTGATTGGGCGTGAGCTGGTTTTATGTGAATTCACGAGGTTAGTTGCTGTAGTTAGGGTTTAGCATTAATGGCCTTAAAAGAGTCCAAAAGCATGGGGAAGTGGAAGATCCTGGAAAGGACGAATGATAACAAGTAGCCCAGCCCCTTTTAATTTAATTAAGCTTCGAGGGCCGGAGACCGTATTTATTGATTTCATCTACGTGGAAGATGCCTTGTATTTCAAAATTGTTAACAAAATGAATGCGATGCAATTAAAAAAAAAAACGAACACGTAATTATGCAGGGGTAGACATTAGTCATCGCATCGCTTGAGAAAGCTTTTTTAATCGCCGAAACTTAAGATGTTACCTAAATTTAAAAGGATAATAAAAAATTACATGTTGCAAATTTTATGCGTCAATATCTTAAGTATCCTAAACACTTTGAATATTTCAGATTAAAAAAGAAAAAAGTCAAAATGTATGCTATGCGAATACAGGCAAAATTCTAGATGAAGTAAAAGATAGAAAAGTAAAAAGATTTATCCGAACACAATTCATTAAAACTATTCACGCTTTCCATTTCATGGCTTGCCAGTATCAATAAATTGGTCGTATATGCAAGCATCATTCTAGTCTTACTTTTAAATCACCCTAAAACACAACCGTATCAACCCCCATTGAATTGATAAGCCGATGGAGAGATGGACTCACCATCGAAGTGGGGTCGAAGTTACCTCACACCTCGGCAATCTCTTTAGCACAAACGGTGATGCGCGATTTGCCATACGAAAGACCGGCCATATACAGAGGGACTAGTCAAGAAACGCCTAACAAACAAATTCCAGGGTCCGGCGAAATCCACGCCGACGGCACCACTCGCGAGGTCAATGCGCGACATGAGCCAGCGGTGCGGGTCCAAAGATGGGCGTGCAACCTTAAAAGCTCTCTGCTCATCTTACCAAGAGATTCCCCCACGAGATTCTTGGCTTCCTCCCTCTTTTAATTCTCTACAGTCTTAATGGACTCTCTCTCTCTCTCTCTCTGAACTCATTGCCCTTTGATTTGTTTATAATGTTAGTTTGATAAAAACAATGATTTGAGGCCGAAAGAGAGAGAGAGAGAGTGGGGATTCAAGATTCGTCTCGCGTTGGAGGACCACGTTGAAATTTGCGTAGCTGGCAACGGACCCGACCGACCCTCTCCCCCACTTTTTTCGTAATAAGTAATTCTCTCTCTTTCCATTCTTCTTATTTGCCCCCCCTCCCTCTCTTTCTTTTTAATATGATAATTTTTCCTCAACCCTCAACTGGGGGGTGCAAAAAAACAAAAGGAAAAATACAAGGCGGGCAGGCGTGCGAAGCGGAGGGGACACACCCACACCTTGGAAAGAAGCGATTCAATGGGGGAGGGGAAGAAGGAGGGGGGCCTGAGCCAGACAGACAGAGCAGAAAGTGGCGTCCCCTTCCTTGGAGCGAACCTTCGACACGCCACTGTCCGATCCCCTCACGAGTCACGCCCCTCCCTCCCCCTGAAAATCGTCTTTGCCCCTTTCGCTTTTGCGTACGTTACTCGGAACACTCCCATGCTGCTCCTTTTCCCCCCATTTTCTTTTGCTTATTCTCCGGGGAAGATGATTTTTTCTTTCCCGCGAAACAAACGGAGCTTTCATGTAAATTAGATCTAATATGAAGTCTGATGTGTCGTCGAGAGAGCCGATTCTTCTAGAGTACTTTGATGATGGCACACTAAGTATTCCCCTCGATTCACAGGTAATAGCGGATCGTGCCCGCACGCCGGTCTTGTTAATTTTTGGGCAGTGGCCCCGGCTAGATTATGTTCCCAGAGCACGAACCGGTCGAAAAGGAAGTTGAGCCGCGAACCGGGCAATTTGAAAGAGGAATGCTGGCGTATGAACTATGAAGTCTGACTTCGGATTCGAGTTTCAAACGGATGAGGGACATCCGAAAAATCTGCACTAAGGACAAACCCACCGCCTCTCATGTGCAGCCAACAGCTAAAGATGGACTAGCTCTTTTGTCTATCGAGTCACTGGCGCAACGGGTGCTCTCCCAAGTGCTCTGCAGTATAACCCAACATTCTTCTAATGGAACTCAGCTGTTATTTGGCATTTTCCTCTCGAACTTATTTGAAGATTTACTTCTTTTATAAGATAAATACGGTTTTTCAGAAAGATTTGGCAAAGACCGTTTTGTAAATTGGGTTCTCAATTTCCACATATGTCCCACTCAAGAGTCAACCTGAAAACTAAATCAAGTCGATTTTTCTAAAGATCGTCCATTAAATGAAAAAATTCTCCCATTAAGGTTGTTTGGTTTGTTCTCATCTGTAAAATGGATTTTTCAAGAGTTGCTACGGCAATCAGATGAGTAAGAAAAGTCCGATGGGCATGATCATAATGAGAATTCACACTTTTTAATTCGAGTTTTAGCTTTAGTTCGAATAGAGTTAGGATGATTATATATACTCATCGGAAAGCTTACTAACATCATCTATACCTAAGCAATCGCTAAACCCGTTCTCTGCATCGAAATCCACTATTTTTGCCATTTTACTTCATTTGTTTTGCATCAGTTCACTTTTAATTGTCTTTTCTTAAATTTATTTTATGGCCGAGCAAATATTGATTTCATTATCTCCAGGCCATCGCTCAATTAAAGTTTTCATAATAAGTAATTCAAAAACAACTTAATTCTCGACCACACATTCGGTGAATCAGCTAGGGCCATGTCATGCAAGCAGTTATCACTATTCATATTCATATATTGTTGTTTTTTTTTTTTGGGTAAAGTTCATATATTGTCGTTCTTTGCCATAAGAACATAATGTTTTCTTTTTGCCAGCATAGGAACATAATGTTGGATAACCAGTCCTAGGAAGCAAACTTGATGAAAAGAAGCCAACCATCCTTGTCAAGTATTTGGTACAAAAGCATCCACTCTTGTCTACATTTCATGTACGCGATTTGAGAGTAGTCATAGTGAGTTTTGCTCCGGATTGTCCGCTTTTTTTTTCCCCATATCTAGCGACCGTCACAGTTCGAATTTCATTTAATGTGAAACCCGTGAAATGCTTCAAAACACATAAATATCCACGTATAGAACCACCATATACAAATTCTTCATAATTTTTCAGAATTTAAAAGTCCAATATCTTGTTTGCAAAATTTTAGGTGGAAAACCATGTGGCAAACGGATTAAATCTCTCAATATGTTCAGTGCCGATTTCTTTTCTAGTTGGTTTTTCTCTATTTCTTAATTCTTCTGGTAAACTAATTAATAATTCACATCAGTGGAGATTATTATAGGGATATAAATCATAGCAATGATAAGACAAGATTTTTAAGTATAGGGGCTCTCCAATTTGTTCTGCGGACAAGATGGCATGCGACAAGATCCGATCGGGATTGAATAGTTTGTGAATCTTGGTGGGATCGACCAAGTGGTTGGGCTTTCGGTGGAGTCGCTTGTTTTTCCTACTACGATAAGATAGACAATCGATTGAAAACGAATGAGAAGAATTGCTCGCAATGAAAAGAAGATTGACCAGCTCGAGCACTACAGACCCCGGCCTAGCATATCTTTTCTCCACCTCAATCAGACATTTTGATGATCCGCTGGATAGAATTTTCTACAGGTCATTATGATGACAAGACACTAATTCTCTCACCTCTCGAGTAGAACTTGATCTCTAAATGTTTTCCATTCACTGCCGACAGAAAACAACCCGATCAAAGCGTACAACGGTCAATGGACCTATGCGCCTGCATGCCTCTGGGTCAATCACCCTGAAAATTCATCGTCGAGGGATTAAAACATAGCCATCATCTTCACATTGGAGCCTGCCTGAAGAACGTCAATGAAAACTTAATCAACCCAACATTATCCCTGTTGTCAGGCTTGGCTTACTTACACGCATAGATTTTTAAAAGGAGACCACAGATCATTTCTATGCCATTCAAGTATGGAAAAAGTGCGCGTTCTCTGATGATATTGTGGGATACATATGACTTATATCCCGATTACAGCTCATAAATTATGAAAGTGTACAAGAACGCAAACTTACCATGTACCAGGGATTCATTTAAGAGATTCAAAGGTTATGCCACCTCCGGTACAATTTCATCCACATCCAAGTCTACCAAGCTTTCTTTCCCAAATAGCGCAAATCCAATGGTTGCCTACAAAAGATGAGTACATTGGTTATGTTTCTTGTTTCTTGACAAACAGATGCATGAACCACCATTGGCCTTTTCAGAAGGTATGGGAAAATGCCTTCGGATTAATGTAGGCAAAAGTATGCAATATGTCAAGGCATGTTACCTTTTTATTCTTGCGATTCAACTTCTTGAGGCTGCCTTCAAAGCCTGCAAAAGTTCCTGATAAAACTCTAACAGTGGAACCCGGGACAAGAAGCTTGTATTTTTCTTTAGCAGATAAACCACCAACTGTGCTGGAAGATTTTCGGGACTTGTGCTTTGGCTTCAAAGCAGATTCCAAAGAATCATCTGTACTTGAATGTAGGTCTAGATCAAGCTTTTCAGACTTGAGCTTTTCAGACACTTGCTCGTCCTCAAAAGCTTGGTCGGTCTTCTCTTGTTCTTCTTTTGCCTTCCTGAAGATAGCTTCCATGTCATCCTCAGATACTGGCCGAGGCTTGTTTATCTGCCTTTTTCTGAATGAAAAGACCAGCACCATAGCTAAGAAAGAGCAGCATGTAATTTAAAAGCAAGTCCAAGGGTGTTCAAACTACTGTGAGAAAGATGAGTTCTGATTTTTCACGACACTTGGAAAGGCAGCACACGAAAATAAAAGATTCTCGTGCAGACGGGGAATTGTAATCCTTGATGGGTAAGAAAGAAGTACTTCTGGCTTAAGAGATTCTCACAGGGTAAGGAAAAAATGTGGCTAGAGAGATTCTCAAAGGATAAGAAAAAATTTGACTTCTCATTTTCACATTATACATCAAACTAGACTGCAGTGCACAATGGACTGAACATTAACACAATTGAAGGATCATAGTTACAGCTAATGGTATACTTAAGTAGATACAAATAAAATTTTTGTCTTCAGAACAGCCAAATGAAGCAATCAACCATGCTACAACTAAGCCACAAACTATCCTATAATTCTAACAAAGAAGAGAACAAGTTATATGAAGCAAAGTACAGAAATGCAATTGCTCACGTATTTCCGACTTTTGATCCCACAAAGCCTCCAACTCCATCACATTCTCTAATGAAGTCATGTAACTCCTTGTTCAAAATGCATCTTAAGAAAACACATCCTGCAAAGAGGGGCCTTGCTTTAACAGAGTAAGAACCATTCTTTAATTTCCTCTTTTCTTGGACAGCTGGTGCATATACCTGAAAATTACAAGCTAGAAATATAAGAGCACACAAATGAGTAGGTATGGTTCCCTGGTGGCTACATTTAAATCACAATACAAGCTGATGATAATAATCAAGCAAGAAAGAGATAGCACCTAAAAGATGATCTGAACAACACATTCAGAAATGGCACTCTACTGTTAAATGATGGAACGGCATCTGTTGATTTGACAATTTCATCGAAGGGGGAGAGTAAAGTAGCTTCAACATGGAAGCAATGTTAGAGCTTCAAAATGAAGCATATCAAATGTCATAGATACATAACATCACGAGAAAGGCAGGACTCGCTAAATTGACCATGCATCATGAAACTAAGCAGGCAACTCCATGTCCTGGATTGTCAGTAAGATTGATTATTCCTCGTGATGAGGGGGGGGAGCTCATTAAATCATGTCTATCACACCTTCCACGTTTCATGTCCCCCAGTTCTAACCTGAACATCGAGCTTCCCACCAGAAAGAATACGCTTCCTACCCTTCCTCAGCAATTAGCAAAATTCACCTCACGTCAGTCATAAGGCCACTGATCTCAAAGCAAAAATCTTCTTAGCAAGTACCAAAACATGCACTACATCTCAGAAGACTAATGCTTGATGCCAAGCAGGATCGTTATCGAGTCAAATCTTGGGTATGGCAGCCAAGTTCAACTTAAAAGTAAGCTAGATCATCGATTCTCAATCAATTTTATACATAACTCTCCGTGACAGCATTTCGACTAGCTACATGCTGAAAATGTAGGAGGAAAACTCCTGCGAGTGTAGCAAAATGATTTCTTTCATCATCATCCACTGTTCCGAGAATTCCTCACTAGTCTCAAACGATTCCACACTTGCTTACACGTACTGAGACTTGAGCCAGCTACCAGCTCGTACCAAAACATTGAAATTACCCTATATTCATCTTAGAATTCAACAGAAACTTAACTCATCGTCCTAAAACACAAATTCTAACGAGAATCCACCAACTCCTCGTCGAGTATCGAGGCCAGAATCGATCGGTCCAGAAACTCACCTTGAACTCAACTTCGGGGAAGTTCCTGATGAGCGAGCGGGCGATCAAATCGGCGGTCTCCTGGCCCCGGACGCGGGAGACGCGGACGATCCACCACTGGGGCCCCGACTTGGCGAGGGTGTCGAGGTTGAGCTCCTCGGTCCAGGAGGCGTACCGCTTCTTGGGCTTCTTGATGAGCCGCTCCTCCACTTCCTCCCGCCAGTTGTAGGCCGCCCTGCTCTCTCGCCTCTGGTTCCGGAGCTGCCTCCGCTCCCTCGCCGTCAGGGCCTCGACGCCGGCGGGCGGCTCGAGAGCCGCCGAGATCGCCGCCGCCGCCGCCGCCGGAGGAGGAGGCGGCGAGGGCCGTCCGGCGACCCCGGCTATACGGATTGGCGAGTGGAGGAGGAAGGAGGAGGAGAGGGAGGGGCGGAGTTGGTGGTGGCAAGGACTCCATCGGAGAAGTCCTTGCTTCATTTTCTTCTGCGGATAGGATGTGATTCCTGTTGATTTTTCTGATTTTCTTTTTCCTTTTTCCCACGGAGATTCAAGCCAACGACGCTATCCAAAAATTATATAATTTTGCAAAAACTGTAATTTTTTTTTCTTTTTTGAATCTTGCGCCTCTCCACTAGTACTTTTGCTTTTATTCAACGAAAATTGTCTACAGCATATTGCGAAATGTAGATATTAAAGATATAAAATAAAAGAATACTTTTTTGATTTTCCGAAATTTTAAGGACTTCTTTCGTTTTTTAGTTTCGAGAATAAAAATCTTAAAAACTAATAAACAACTTCTTTCGTTTTTTCGTTCCCTTTCACGTGTGCCTATGAGCCCGATCTTAAAATACCATTTAAATTATGTTTGCCAATATGCACATTGATATTTGTATATTTTAAAAAATTTCAATTGTTCTGGATAAAAGTCTAAATCTCGTGAATTGCAAGATTTTAAAAGAAAAAAATTATAAGTAAAATAGTTGATATTTTAAGCCTCGATGGTTTGGAATGATAGATTACGACTGGATGCCCTTGTGAAGGGTCTGATTTGGCCTATGACGGGGAAAGTTATTGTTACGTCAAATGTATTACTTGATCAAGGCCTCTTGGAAAACAAGTCTATGTATCTTGCAATTGGCTCCTTTATGGTAATTTCAAATACGTTAATGTATAAAATTGTTTACGTGGACTCGTCAATACCTTGAATTATAACCTTAAAAGATCAAGTACTTATCATTCAAACTGACATGTCATTGTAAGCGCACCTAATGGTCACGTGTGGAGATTTCTTATTCGACTATCCTTTGAGCGGTTGATTAGACCTCTCAAAAATTGATCATAAATCAATTTCTTGACCTATATATGATGGACGGAATTGCCACAGGTTAATTATATTCGATAAAATTTGGGTATGTTTTAGTTTAATAATTGGTAAGGTATGTATTGGGTCGGGTACGTGTTAAGTCAATAATTGATTGGGTATTTGTTTGGTAAGATATGTATCGCAAAATTTGCGTGAAAACGAATTAAAATGAGACCACATGGGTCGGATCATTTCAAGTCGGCTCAGACCTGTCCCATCCGTTTGACATTTCCACGTACGATCTACAGCGCCAATGGACCTGTGCGCCAGTGATTCTTTGGGCTTAGGAATAGGAACGTCATGTCACGATGGGCTTTAAGCCTATCTGAAGTCCATCAACTCCATGACCGCGACGAAGGGGCCAGTCCCCATCCTACGTCTGGATGTTGCGTCCGATTCAACATAAACCCAACCGAACCGAAACCAATTGAATCGCTCGATAAGCAAAAAAGAATTCATCCGCCCCGAAACTAAATCGATAAACTAATAAATGGTTTTGAGTCGATTCGATCGGATCCTCCGCATTGAACATCCTCGACACGTCAAAGCCATTCGACGAATGCTCATGCTCCATCGAATTCGCAATCTCAAGGATATTATATACTTGCTTGATATTTATTTTAGAATCATTCTTGTCATGCATATTTCTATAAGGGAATGACATATTCAAATCCGAGCGTTGAATTTGAATCAATCATTTTTCTTACCTGAAATAAATCTCAACCTATTTTTGTACGTATTTATTTAATTGTACACAGGCAGGTTCGACCCTGGCTTTTTTGTTTATTCAAAGTACTCGGACCATTTCCTATTGACTCGGTCGACATCCACTTCTCATCATCAATCTTTCACCACCCCGACAATCTTTCCCAAACCAATGCTGGTTGGTTTGGAAAAGTTCCGATGCTTTTTTCCCCCCTCGGATGGCAACTCAAAGTGTCTCAACAAACGCGAAAACGATTGGGACCTTCATCTTGTATTATTTTTATCTGTGGTATATGTTGAATTGACTAAAAGTCCATGAAATATCCAACAAACCTCTCTTGAATGGGTTGAATCCGAGCTTTTTAAAGGTCTATACAGATAGTTCCACCATAGAGCAAATTGAATGTCGAGTTGATGAGATTCGAACGAGTGACCTTTAATTTCTGAGCTGAAAATCCTTAAATGCTTCGACCAACTACGCCGACTTTCGAGATTTGGAAAAAGAAAGAAGAAACATTAGCTCTCATTTTCATTTTATAGGAGATGACGAAATGCAGCGATCAAGCTTAAATTGTATTTGAATACGAACGCTTCATTCTCAAAATAGATAACAGAGCCGTACCCGTCATGTTAGAACCTAATTGGAAACATGATTGAACTAGGTTGTGCAAATATAGAAGTTATTTTATCAAGGGTCAATAACCTATCCCCAAAAGAAAGAAAAAAAAGAAGCAAAATTCACATAATCGATCATGTCGCAAGAAACATTCATTAAGGTGGAGTTTCTTTGTGCAATCTTGGTATGAAACTCAAATGTTCATTAATGAAACAATATTTCAAATGTCTACAATGTTCATTTACAGGAATTGGTAATTTAAAGTGACGCAACAGGCGTTGGATAAATGTTTGACTAAAATGATAAATCGGTTTTAATACAGGCCGCATTGATCTTGTCTGTAGAATATTGATTTGATCGCGTAGACGCGTTTCGCCGACAAGCTAATCCCGTCGATGTTCACACGATAACCAACCAACCAACCCGCGGCAGCAGCCGTGACTCGGTAATCGGAACCGAGTTGACCCGTCAACTTCCGAAGCGTTCGTGCACACGTCATCCCCCGTCCCTTCGTGTTTCCTTCACGCCACGGACTCTACCAACGCAATGACTGACGAATCTCGGGAATTTCCGGAATTAAAAATTAGGAATCTTAGCCCTGTCCTGGTGAAGATTGCATATATCATTACAGCATACAACGCGTCTAAACATTTGATGTTTCTTATTTTTGGATTTTTCCTTGGCAAGTTAACGTAGGTGGGCGAAGAATTCGAGGTGTTCTATAAATCCGGTCGAAACCATAGTTAAGAAAATAATACGCGGAAGAGAAAAATATGAAATTTGCATACATTCTGATACATCTTGATTAAGAGTACATAAGCTTATTTATAAATTTTATTGTATGACTATTTTAAAAAAAAAATATGCAATACAAATTCAAATCAATTACTATATTGATAAGCTAACATGAACTACTAAATGTTTCCCGCGGCATGTGGAAATAAAATCGAGTTTATGAATGATCATTTTTTAGACGGACGAAATCGATGGATGTGCTGTGCCTAAAAGTCCTTATCCATACCTGCTCATAAACATGAAAAGATTGCGTTTTCTTTATAAGATGATTGGGGCATGGTCGGGCTTGATCGGGGCTAAGCAGGTGAGCCAATGAGCCGGAGAGTATCTGCTCTTTGCTTAGACGCGTCCAAAGTGCGCATTGAGCTGGATAAATCCGAGCAGGAACATTGTATCATGAGATCTACGATTAGATTCATTAATATGTTGAATAAGTAGACATTGACAATGATCAACCATGACCTATTTCAAGAAAAAATTGGATCCCACTTTCTGAGGAGGGGCTACCACTAGATCCGCGGACCGCGTACCACCACACTGAAGGCACGACAAACGCATTCCTTATTCAAACCATACACGGCGAAGTATCGAGAGAGATCGAGAGAGAGAGAGAGGCTTTAGGTGAAGTTGAAACTTCAAAAACCAAACACCGAGGCACGTCGGCATGAAACAAGCGAGCACGTATCCTTTGGGAAAGACTCCGAAATCGTTTCGCATTTAAAAAAATGCCAAGAAATACGTCACGATTTGTGGGGAATTCCGCCGGAAGATGCCGGAGTCGTGACAGTCCACCAGCTGGTGAAACATCAACAACCCCCCTCCCTTCCAAACGCGTCAAAATCCATAAGAAAATAGCAAAAAGAGGGCTAGTGGCTTTGACGCATTCCCATCGATGACGGAAGAGGCAACGAACGCACGAAAAGAACCTCGAGCCGGCAAAGCAATCCAAGTCCCTCTCTATCTCTCTCTCTATAAATAGTCAGCATCGAACCATCGTTTACTTCGTAGGGTCATCTCTCTGTTTCTCTCTCAATACATCCACAATCTCCTCTCTCTCTCTCTCTCTCAACCTCCGCACCCACCGAAAAAAGACCAAAAACCAACAGAAACCAACGCCTCATCGCATTCGTTTGATTCTTCTCGACCTCAACGCAGGGATCAACAGAGCGCTCCATCCATGGCCGTCCCTACCAAGCTGCCTCTCCTCCTCTTCGTCTCCTCTCTCCTCCTCCATGCAGCTCTAGGTACGATCTCCATCCCATGCATCTACATCGCTCGTTTCTCTCCTTGTTTTTCTTTTTTTTTCCCTCCTCGCGTTGGCGTTTCTTGATGATCTCCGTTGCGCTGTGATGTAGCTGAGATCACATGCGAGGAGATACCCAATGACATGTGCGCGTTCGCCATCGCGTCCTCTGGTAAGCGGTGCTTGCTGGAGACCCTCACGTCGGCGGGTGGCGAGGTGGAGTACCAGTGCAGGACGTCGGAGGTGGTGGTGGAGAGGATGGCCGGGTACGTCGAGAGCGACGAGTGCGTCCAAGCCTGCGGGGTCGACCGGAGATCGGTCGGGATCGCGTCCGACGCCCTCATGGACCCGCAATTCACCTCCAGGCTCTGCGCTCCCCAGTGCTTCCAGAACTGCCCCAACATCGTTGACCTCTACTTCAATCTGGCCGCCGGAGAAGGTAAAATGACCGCACGTGTTTATCTAGACATTGCTGGAACTTCACGAATTCTAGCGACATTTCTTGGTTAGGGGTAATATTAGGTCTGATTGATCAGCGTCACCTTTCATGCGTTATATGCTTTCCTTCTTCTCTACTCAAGGGATTTTTTTCCTTCTCTCTCGCTTGGAAAAGAGCTGTCGCAATTTGGATTGACTTTTGAAAATATTAAATATCTAAAGTTTTTCAGTTTCTCAATTTGGGAGATGAAATGTCATCTTCAATTTACCTTAAGACTGCAGCGTCGTCTTTCTTTTGAATGCAACGATTCACCTCCCGAGTTTGAGAAGATATCTAAACCAACACTGGAGTTTAAGACATGGTCATTGTTTGACAAATTATATCAGACTTTCATCTGATTATGGCTTTGCTTGCATGAACTCTTGCAGGGGTGTACTTGCCGGATCTCTGCGATGCGCAACGTGCGAACCCTCACCGCACCATGATCGAGCTCTTGAGCTCTGGAGCAGCCCCCGGCCCCGCATCGGCTGAGTCGTCCACGCTCTTCGCCATGGCCCCATCTCCCGATTCCCTGTGATGACCGACGAGAGAGACATATTCAATTCGTTCATGCGCGTTTTGGTTTTATTTTGGGTTTTGGCTCTGGTGATTACGTGTTGAAGGAGGAATAATAAATACAGATATATATAGGCAAAGAGGGACGGGATATTTACTATGTTGTTATCATTTTATTTCGCTTCCAGATTTGGCGAGGATTCTATACTCGCAACTGAGGAGTGCTTTTGGGATTGTTCCGATTTCTCTAATTCATAATAAAATTCATTTTTTTCTGAGCTCTCTCTGTGATTTGATTCTTTGCGATCCGGTCCATTTTGGATCCTGAGTGCGCAACCATTTATACGAAATTTATCGTGGATAACAGAGCATGGTTAGGTTGTTTCCCATGCGACGCGTGCCCGACAATGGCTGCTTTAGGGCGTTTTCTTGAATTAAACACCATGCTTGTTGTGATCTTCAGAGACTGAGAATGGCATTCTTTCAAGACAATGGCGTTTTCTCGAATTATCTAGTGAGAATTCTTTGACCTTGTGCCATCGTTGCTCCTTCGCCGAAAGGCCCGCAAACATGCGCGCACTTGCACGTTAACACCGAAATCTAACAGAAATAAACAGACAGATTGGCTTTGCCGACCTCCTCAAGGTGTTTGGATAAGAATGATCTCCATTGAGCCAAACTAGAAAGTTTACGACACCATAAGAGAATACCCAAAACTAGGCATCAACAGCAACACCAAACAAACAGCAAAATACAGTACTAAGAGGCATGTCTAAGGTATGACTCTTGTTCCATGGGATGGTTAGCAGTGCTCGAGCGGACAATGCTTGCCTGGAGGATATCGGGTGGGGACTCCATTGGCACAGGGACAAATCTGTCTGGGAGAACGCCATAAAGGTCTTGTTGGGGGCACCGAAGGGGGACACCGTTTGCATCTGTACCTGCTTGCTCCGCAAGCAAATCCGCAATTCTGTCGGCTTCCCCGTATGCATGCTTTGATGTTGGATCCAGCTGGTTGAGGTGTGTCCTTGACGATCCCTGATACAATAATTCCTCCACTGCCTGTTGTTCATCTTACAACGTGGAATGCGCCACCACCGGTCAGTATTTAGCTTGTGCCCAGCGACTCAGGCCTTTCCAATCCAACTTGTGTTCAGGACTCCTTGCTTTTTCAAGACTCGGTTCTTGGAAACATGTAGTTCTGGTTTCAGTTTGGAAACTCTCTCTCCTTTTTTAACCAAGCAGTCTAGATTTTCTGGTGTTTTCCCTAATCATAGTCCCAAGTGGAAGAAAAGCCGCTGCTAAGTGCCAACGCTTGGGACAATCGAGACATTTCCAAAACGAAGCTGTCTCTCGACAACTCCTAAGAAGGCGCACCACAGTCTCATTGGACAATTCCATGTCCACTGCCAGTTTTTGTCATGACTAACTTCGCCTTCCCCACCTTTGGCAACATGACAACTTTTCTTAAGATAGAACTCACCGGTAGCACTAGAATCTAGGGGCCTGTTTGGTAACCATCCCAATAGTACCAGATTCTGATTTTTTGTTCTCAGAATCAGTTTGGGACGAGAATCGCGTTTGGTAAAAATTTTGTTCCCGGGAACAAATTTGTTCCCAGAATCAGTTTGGGACGGAATTAAGAATAAAAAAAAAAGTTGATTCTTGTTCCGGGAACAAAATTGAGAATCAAAACTCTTATTCTTCTCTTTTCTTCTTCTTCATCAATCGCCATCCCGCGACCGCTGCCATCGTCGTCCGACGACGCCGGTTGCCGGTGACCGGTCCAACGAGCTCGCTGGAGGCTCGCTAGGCTAGGGTGAGGTCCGACGAGGCCGAGCCAACGAGGGCCAGCGACCAGCCTGAAGAAGAATTAGAATAGGAGAAAAAAAAAAAAAAAAAAAAAAAAGGAAAAAAAAAAAAAAAAAAAAAAAAAAAAAAAGAAAAGGAAAAAAGGAAAAATTATAAAAATTATTTAAAAATTAAAATAAATTGATTTGGAACAATCAATGAACACGGTACCAAACACAATTCTATTCCAGAATCAGAAATTTTATACAGTTACCAGACCCGTTCTTTTACTCAGAATCAGTTCCCGGGAACAGAATAAAAAATAATCATTTCTGACCAGAATTTGTTCCCGGGAACAGAATCGTTATCAAACGCGCCTTAGGAAGCCTGACACCATCCGAGGCTTGGGCCTAGACCCAAAAAGACCAGGCCATTCCTGGCTTGACCCGGAAATGGATTTCTTTCTTCTTCTTCTTCTTTTTCTTTTTTCCTCATGTAATAAAACATATATCAAAAACCCATATTTTGTTGACACCCAAAAATACTCCTACAAGCACGTGCTAGTCACGAGGAATAGAAAATTCTAAAAATCGTCGCCATGATTGTATATGGGCCATAATATACGTTGGCCCAACCCATATGTAGTCATAAAAGAAAGGATAATTAAGAACTTTGAGAGACCATGAGTTGAATTTCGACAGACAAGCAAAGACATATAATTCCATGATGAAGAAGTTGGTTGCCACATGTTGAGGCCAATCACTGATGAAGATACAACATCGACGGTGGAAATAGGTGGGAATAGTTAAAAGGGCACCAAACTCAAGAGGAGCAGTTAATACTTGAGAGCAAGCCACAAGAATGTTGTCGAATAAGTTAGAAACTAAATATGGATAAGGTGGTTCAATATGGAATGTGAAGTGACTCTTGAGGAAGAGGTAATTGACTATTGACAGTTACCAAGTTGGCTTATAAATATCGCAAGCAATCCAACAAATGATCCCTCGAATAATACACACAATTACTTTATCTTGCTTTTATCCTTACTAAGTTTAGCCTGTAGCTTAAGATTCTCATCGTAGATTCAATTTTGGCGAGTGTCTATAAGTAGTGTTGTCGATTAGATTCCAGTACTAACCCTTAAATTCTGACGTTGTGTCCTTAACTTCATCTAGGAACAGTGTTCATTAGGTGTTGCCTCTATCCAGTGTTGTTGGTTAGATTTCGACATT
Organism: Eucalyptus microcorys; assembly: GCA_014182515.1. Classification (NCBI taxonomy): domain Eukaryota; kingdom Viridiplantae; phylum Streptophyta; class Magnoliopsida; order Myrtales; family Myrtaceae; genus Eucalyptus; species Eucalyptus microcorys. Next base: position 27,908,619 of record CM024572.1, read on the forward strand.
GTGTCTTCATATGCATCTGAGAGCAATGTGCACTAAGTGTTGTTATCATTATCTAGCGTTGTTTAGATTTCGGCGTTGTGTTCAGTCCTCATATCTATATAGGATTTTACTAAGCATTGTTCTCGTTGTCCAACGTCGTTGATTAGATTCTAACGTTGTGCCATCGGGCTTACTAAAAAGTAATGCTTTCTAAGCATCTTGTTAATATCCAATGTTGTCGAAATACCTTCGATATTGTGTAAACTACTTTAATTTTAATGGGATTTCATTATTATGTTAAAGTAAGTTTAGATGATGTCACTAATTAGGTTTCAACATTGATTATCATTGATATTAAGCTCATGTTAAGTCAATGAATTCTTTGAATTCAAGATTATAATGTGTGTAGTTCCATTCACATTTGACATTCTCTGTCTAAAGTTAACACAGAACCTGAGTCTCTCTAAATAAAAGCTAAAATATAATACTTGATGAAAAATATTTTGTTGTGGGATCTAAAACCGGCGAAACACATGTAAAGACAAAATGTATGTCAAAAACCTTGACAAAAAGTTAAAAACCTATAGCAGAATAATAACAAACCAAAAACGTGTTATGATATAATTAAAAAAGAAACCCCGTAATACTATAATCTAATCGTCCATCATGTAAAATAATCCTAAAAAGAAAAAGACGTTTCATAAGTCACCGTAACAAGAACTCCACAACCGACCATAAACATCATTAAAGAACAAGCCTCACAAGTCTCCAACATCCAGAAACCCGGGTTGAGCTAGTATATATAAAAAAAATGTAATTTTCCGTTCGAAATTTCCTCCTAATCTATCTTTAACTCGTGGAATTGACCTCACGCGTTGAAGCAGACAAACAAAACTTGGTCATTCTTCTCTTCTAGAGTGGGAAGGCGACCTAATCTTGCCTTCCATGGTCAACTTCTATCCCATCGTCCATTACCAATTACCTTCGACTTGGTTTTACCACCCATTAGGAAAATTAGCTCATGCCATTATCACTAAATCATCAGGGCTTTTGTCACATGTTACCATGAAGTCCAATCAAAGTAGCTTGTTCTCGGAATTGCAATTTTTCTGATTTATTTTTCTCCACCATCAATGAGTATGAAATTCGAGCGGCACCGCCGAATTTTTTTTTAGAGAAACCATAGAATTGAATAAAATCTCAATTTAAAATTGAACGAGACAAATCTATCCTTTCATTTCATTTCATTTCATTGGATTACAAATCAAAGAACGTGAATTCCAATCACTCGATATTAGAACGATTTTTTTTTTTTTTTTGAAGGGAATGAAAGCAATAATTCATCCACCGCCTGTTGTTTATCTTACGACATGGAATAAACCGCCATCAGTATTTAGCTTGTGCCCAGCGACTCAGAGGCCTTTCCAGTCCAACTTGTGTTCAAGACTCGGTGCTTAATGATTTTTGGTCTGTTCAGCAGCTTTTTCAAGACAAGTTTGTTGGAAACGCACAACAGTCTCATTAGACAATTCAATGTCCACTGCCAGTTTTTGTCATGACTAACTTGGCCTTCCACGCATTTGGCAATATGACAACCTTTCTTAAGACAGAACTCACCAGTAGCGCTAGTATCTAGGGATCCGACCTGGCCCGGACCCAAAAAGACCGGGCCCTTCCGGGTCTGACCCGGAAATGGGAACTGTTCTTCTTTTTTGTTTATTTTTTTTGCATTCTCATGTAATGAAACATATATAAAAAAACCCATCATGTAAACCTGACACAAAACGAGTGTCGAAACCCTTGATAAAATTTGACCAAAAAAAAAAACTTGATAAAAATTTAAGAATCCATAACAGTATCATAACAAACCAAAAAACTGTTGCGATTAAATTAAAAAAGAAACCCCGTAATACAATAATCTAATCGTCCATCAGGTAAAATAATCCTTAAAAAAAAAAAAAATACACATTTCATAAGTGACCGTAACAAGAACTCCACAACCGACCTTAAACATCATTGAAGAACAACCTCACGAGTCTCCAACATCCAGAAACCCAGGTTGACCTAGTACATCAAGAAGATGTAATTTCCCGTTCGAAATTTCCTCCTAATCCATCTTTAACTCGGGGAATTTAGCTTACGCGTTGAAGCAGACAGAAACAAAACTTGGTCATTCTTCTCTTCTAGAATGGGAAGGCGACCTAATCTCGCCTTCCGTGGCCAACTTCTATCCCATCGTCCATTACCAATTACCTTCGACTTGGTTTTATCACCCATAAGGAAAATTAGTTCATGTCATTATCACTAAATCATCAGGGCTTTTGTCACATGTTACCATGAAGTCCAGTCAAAGTAGCTTGCTCTCCGAATCGCAATTTTTCTGATTTATTTTTCTCCACCAGCAACGAGTACGAAATTTCGTGTGGCCCCGCCAAGAATATTTTTAGAGAAACCACAGAATTGAAAAACTCTCGAATTGAAATTGAACGAAACAAATCTATCATTTCATTTCATTGGATTACAGACCAAAAGATGTGAACTCCAATCACTCGATACAAGAATGACATTTTTTTAAGGGAATGAAAGCAATAGTGAGACTAGGAATTCCGTCCTTGTTACAAGCTCTTTCTTGCCTCGGAAGGAATGGCAAACGAATTAAAAAACCCAAACAAACATAATAATGGATGAGAGAATATTGAATGGGGAAAGAGCAATAATTCTTGCCGCAAAAATTCCAAATAAAAATAATTCGAGAAGCGCGTTAGCATGTCGGCAGGTCGCTCGGCGGCGGGGGCAACGTGGACGACGGAGTTGGCCCATTTTCGACGACAAAAGCCGTGGCCAGGCCCAACGGCAAGTGGACGTCTAGATGGCAATGCATGATCCATGCACCTGTAATAACATAATACATACCGTGTTGGTTGTTATGATTATAATTTGCTAAAGAAAATCGCACAAAACCATGATTAAAGAGGGCGCGGGGCGTGAAATTGACCTGGATTGTTGGCTTGGAATCGGATGGCGGCCCACCCTCCGACGGGGACGCCTATGGTGTTCCGGATCTGTGGGTTCACGAGGTTGAACTTCTTCCGGTCGGTCTTTGGGTTGAAGTTGCCGAAGCCCTGAGCCAAGACGTGGAAGTTGTACCCGTGGAGGTGCATGGGGTGGTTCTCGACGGCGATGAACGAGGTGTCCTGCAGTATCATCTCGACCGTGGCGTTGTACTTCACCTTCTTGACGCTCGTCTTCTTGGGCGCGAAGATGAGGGCCTGGTTCATGCTGTTGTTCTGGTTCGTGTAGTCGAACGCCACCGGCGGCTTGTTGGGGAAATCGGTGGTGTAGATTCCTCGGACGTTGAAGAAGAAGGCTTGCAGGATGGAGAGCCTCGTGGGGAGCTGGAAGGAGGCGTTGTTCATGCTGGCCGAGAGCCTCTGCCCGTTGGGCCCGCCGCAGGAGTTGTTCCCGGGCGCCCCACACGGCGCCAGCCCCAGCCCCACGGTCACGTACATGTGCTCGTCGATGTGCCGTGGCACCGGGACCCAGTGTGGCCCGCCGACCAGCCCGGTCAGGTTGCTGTTGAACTTGTGGGCCGTGGGGGTGTCATTGAAGGCTGGGAGGGCCGGCATCCTCGGGGCGGAAACGGCGGCGGAAGGGGCATTCTCGTAGATGAAGATGCCCCGGGTGGTCGTGTTGTCAAACGATACGTTGGGGGCGCTGGCGTATGGGCTGGCCGCCATGTAGTAGGCCCCTGGGGCCTGGTCGGTGGTGAGGAGGACGTCGGTGGTCTGGCCCGGGGCAACGAGAACGACGTCCGTCACGTACGGGTTGGTGTACGAGGCGTCGACTGCAACGACGGTCATCTTGTGACCGGCGACCTTGAAGAAGAGCTGGTTATTGAGCGCAGCGTTGATGATGCGCAGCAGATAGGTCTTCCCTTGCTGCACCTTATACGTATACGTGAACTTGGCTGAAAAATGCAACAAAGCATAGGTTAAAAGAAATATAACCTAAATTTGAGACATGCACACGTATCAATTTAATTTGCTTACGATTTTGAGAGCAATTATAGAGATTTCCGGGTCTCCCGTTGATGGTATAGGCGTCGGAGTTGTTCGGGGCGGCGCCGGTTGCCAGCGCTTGGTTTTCGACGTCAATGACGTTAGCATTCCACCACTCTCCTGCGGTTGCATCGGATGTTAGAATTTCTCTTTTAAGACAAAGGTTATTAGTTCTCGTGCGATTATTATGAAATATAGGAGGTAGCAGTAGCATTACCAAGTATAATGGGAATTTCTCTGTGGGGCTTGGGGAACGGGTACTTGTGACCTGCCCGGGGCCGGATGATGAGGGCTCCATGGACCGTCGCGCGGAGCCACTGGACATGGGCATGCCACCAGAGAGTCCCCTCCTGTCCGGTGATGGTGAATTTGTAGGTGTAGCTGCTTCCGGGTCGGATCGGGCACTGCGTGATATATCCGGGTCCGTCTGCCCAACCACTCAGTAGCTGAAATATTCCATGCCTGCAGATATATCAATTTATTTATCATTGATTGATTCAAGATGCCATTTGTTCGACGAAAGGAGTCATTTGGAGAAAATTTAAAACGGTGGACTTTAACATAGGAAAACGTCAGAAGTAATTTTGACTAACAATGGAAAAGCTGGAAAAATTAAGGTTGTTTGAAAATGCTGTCATGCATATCGCTAATCAAAGTCAAACGAAATGTAGTAATAATAATGGGAATTAATCATAATTATTATTATTGTTAAGGTTCGATAACATATGCTTCTTTGGAAGGCTTTTTTACCAGTGAATAGTGAGGTTGTAAGGTGACTTGTTGAAGACGTGGACGACAAGTGTGTCGCCCTCCTGGACGTGTATGGCCGGACCCGGAAGGCTTCCGTTGACTGCCGTGATCACTCGCCGTTGGCACAACCGGTTCACGGTCAGATTTTGCACCTGAAAGTTTTGGCAAATGCTTCGTCAAACATTTGTAATCTAACCAAAGAACCAAACACATGGAACATGCATGATGAGGAGTGAGAGAAGGTCGACAAAACATAAAGGCGTGCGCATTACATGAAATGTGTGCTCCACGATCGCAGCCGAAGCCATGGAAGACAAAGCCGCGAGAGCCAAAGCCCAGAAAATCAGGGACTCGGGGCGCGCCATGTCGGAGAATGACCAAACGATTCGAAGGTGCAAGAAGGCGATTCCAGCAACAAGAAAAGGTCGTCCTTTCTGATGTTGCTGTTGTGAAGTGCTGTCGTTCTAGAGAGAGCTTGCACAGGATTGGAGCTCGCGTTGCCTGCTCTGCATGCCTCAACCCGAGATGCATGCAGCTATATATATACAGAACGGAGAGAGAGAACTTGTGAAACCCTTTCAAAGCCATTACGTAAGAGAGAAAACGATACTGATATACAATAATGGTCGTCCTTGACGATCGATCCCCTGGGGTTGGCGTTGGTAGGGTTGGCCGAAGCTTCGTTATCGATCAGTTTGAAGTTGGCCATCCAGATGGCCCCCCCCGAAAAAAAAAAGAAAAAAAAAGTTGGCCATCCAGAATACACAAAAAAGAAAATAAGGCGACAGAAGTCTCAGCATCTCGGTTCTTCAAGAAAGCGAAGTCCTTTGAAAACGTCAATGCCGCATCCTCCCGGATGATAATGATTTGATCTCCAACACTAACGTCCGTGGAATTTTTGCCTTATTAATGCCGTGGGTTGGATTTTCATCGAACCCTTTTGGGATGGTATGCAATTACCATCGCGATTTCTAGATCTGATGAAGGACGGTCAATGTCACTTTAAGAAATCCAAACGCTATTTTATGCGTAGTAGGCCTTTTTTGGCTTAAATTATCTAATGGTTTGTCCAGCCGTGGGACGTGGAGATTGACAAAAGACAACTTTGGAAGGAACTCAAATGGGCTCCATGCCAATACCACGTGCCTATTTAACGCCTGTTTTGTCTAAAGTTACTTTCTCGTTTATTCAAGCATAATTCCACACAACCATCGTCTAGAATTGCTACCCTTTCGGCCAAAGTTGAAGCTTTTGTGTATCCAACCGGATTATAATGAATCGATGACATAATTAAGCAAAGATAATTTCGCTTATTTTCCAAGAAACAGCTGGGATCCAAGAAACATCTGAAATTAATTAGCCAGTCAATTTCTTGCGAACTTCACTTCCTCTAGGGATGAGTGAAAATTCAAAGTCGGACTCTTTCGTTCCCTTTGGTCCTCTCCTCCAATTTTTTCTCACTTCCAAAATAAAAAGTATATTGCATTACTATCAAATCTGACTTCCAACTATTTTTGCAATTTTTAAGTTGGAGACAATGATGCAGCCCTACCATGATAGAATCATTCCACATGTTGCATGCCAAGAGCCCTCGCAAGAAAGTGGAGAAAAATAAGTCAAAAGTAACCCCCAAAAGAAAAGGATTTTATTTAATATTTACTTTGGTTTCTTGGGGCGCCCCCATATGGAGATTGCACGACTCTAGATGTAATAGTTTTGCCTTAGTTCGTTAATGTTGTCCAAAGCGCCCAGTAATGTTGCACGGATCTCCTTTTCCGAATTAAGAATGGCTTTGCTCTTTCCTAGGTCTTGAAAAAAAAAAAAAGAGAGGCGTTTTGGAGTGAAGTGTTCGTTATGGATTAGGTAGCTGTTGACTTAAAAAAAATAAAAATTCCAGCCGATGGATGAGGGTTGGCCACTTGCCTTGATCGAGAGATCATTTGCATGGTAATGATACATGAAATTGATCCAACGGTTAAGCTATTGAAATTATGTCTCGAATATGAGCTTGTTAAATAAATCTGATCCGAATGAAATAACTCGATATATGAAAATTGAAAACCAAATAATGCAGATATTGTTTCTGTATTGGATTTGCCCGGTTTGAATATTCCAGCTTGGATTTTGGATGCACACAGCAACTTCCTTGGCAAAGAGAGGAAATAAATAAATAATAAAAAAAGTAGGGAAGTTCAACTTGGACTAGGATTGCTGAATTGGCTTGTCTCTTGCACATACCGATTGAAGTATTTTGAAATGAACTTGAACAACATGGTTTTCCTAGTTGAAGAAGGTTTCCTACTTTTGGATTTGATTCTTGCTTATATATAAGAAGTTGAGACCGAAAGAGTCTAAGTTTTTAAGAGTCACCTTTTTGTAATCCTTAATTTCTATAGTGGATTTTGCTTCTCCTCTCTTTGTGATTTTTCCCACAAGGGTTTCCACGTAAAATCTAGTATTCTTTTATTCTTCTCAATTTCAATTTACACATCTACCATAACAATTTGGTATCAGAGGCGTAGGGTTATGGTTTCAAGTTCAACAGCGAGATTTGATATTGAGAAGTTTGATGGGAGTGGCAATTTTAACCTATGGCAAGTTCGTATGTTGGTTGTTTTTACACAATAGGGTATGAAGAAAACTCTATTTGGAAAATGGAAGAAATCAGAAAGCACGTCAGATGAAACATGGGAAGAATTGGATGAAAGAATCCTATCTACTATTCATTTCTGCCTCACGAATGAAGTTTTGCAAGAGGTACTAGATCCAAAAATAGCTACAGGCTTATGGAATAAATTGAAGAGTATTTTTTTTTTTGGACAAAATCCCTCCCTAATCGATTGAGGATCAAGCAACGACTCTTCACTCTTTGTAACTGAAGGTTCTTTTCTTAAATTTCATATTTATGGATTCAATGCTACTATCTCTGAACTAAGAAGTATTGATGTTAATGTTGAATTTGAGGATCGGGCTCTCTTATTGTTAGTATCACTACCTTCCTCTTATAAAATTTTTAGAGAAACCATGGTTGTTAGTAGAGAAACTATTGATGTTGAAAATGTCAAGACTAGTCTTCTAAGCATAAACTAGATACATAATTGACTTTTGAAGACAATAATGATCATAAGGTTGGTTTAGTTGCTAGAGGAAGTTCTGTTGAATGAAGTAATGGTGGCAAGTCCAAATCAAAATCAAAGCATAGGGTTTTGATTTGCAAGTATTGTAAGTTTAAGGGGCATATCAAGATAAATTGTTTGAAACTAAATACAAAATAGTAAAGAGAAAATATGAATCGGCAAAATCAAGGGAACACAAATCAACAGAACAATCGAAACTACAAGATCAAGCAGAATCAGCGAAACGAAAACCCTGCTCAAGCTAGTGTTGTGGAAAAAGAAAATGAAGATTGGTTATTGGTTGCAAATGATAAAGACAAATTCAGTGATAGTTGGATTCTTAATTTAGGTTGCTTGTACTACATGTGCCCTAATCACGACTCATTCTCCGCATACAAAGAATTTAATGGTGTAGTTATTCTAATGGAAACGATGCTAAATGCAAAACAATTAGGATTGAGATTGTCAACATTAAGATGTACGATGACATCATCAGAATTTTGGATAATGTTAGACACGTTTTTGATTTGACAAAAAATCTCATCTCTTTGGGTACACTTGATGCTAATGATTGTAAGTTTACAACTAAAGGTGGAGTTATACAATTATGAGAGGTTCATTTCTATTGACAAAAGGGCTAAAAATTGGCACTTTGTATCAGTTGCAAGGCACTATAGTAACCGGTTCAGCTACTCATCTGCTATGACTAAATTAGACAACACTAAATTATGGCATATGAGATTAGGCCATATGAGTATTAGAGGGATGTAGGAGCTAAGTAAGAGAGGCCTTCTATGTGGTTAGAAAATTCAAAAACTGGATTTCTGTGAGCATTGTGCCTTTGAAAAATAGAAAAGGATCAATTTCAAGACAGGGATTCACACAATGAAAGGCATTTTGGATTATATTTACTCTGATCTTTGAGGACTTGCAAAAGTTCCTTCGAAAGGCCTTGATTCGAGGTATTTACTCACTTTCATTAATGATTTTTCAAGAAATATTTGGGTTTATTTTCTAGAACATAAAAGTGATGTTATTACTATATTTAAACAATGGAAAACACTAATTGAGAAGCAAACTGGTAAAAAGATTAAGCGGTTGAGAACAGATAATGGTCTAGAATTTCCTAGAGGTAAGATTAATAATTTTTACAATGTTGAAAAAATTATGAGGTATCATACTATAGTGAATATACCACGGTAGAATGGTATTGCAGAACACGTGAACCAGACCTTATTAGAAAAAATACCTATTATCTAACGTTGGTTTAGGCAAGGAGTTTTGGGCTGAAGCAATTAATATAGCAGCTTGGTTGATAAATCGTTCTCCTTGCACATCTAATGAGCACAAGACACCTGAGGAGGTACGGTAAGGTAAACCTACTAAATATTCTTCTCTTCGAGTATTTGGATGTCTAGCATATGCATATGTTAAAGAATGCAAATTAGGGCCTAGAGCAAAAGAATGCATCTTTCTTGGTTAAGCTTCTAGTGTAAAAGATTATAGACTTTGGTGTATTAATTCATCTAAAATTATTATCAATAGAGATGTTACTTTCAATGAGTCTAATATGCTTCATCCTAAAAAAGAATCATCTATTTCTTGTGATGAAAATCTGGAAAGTGTTGTAGAGAAAGTAGAGCTTGAAGTAATTTCTTCGCAACCAATTTGATTGCCTATTGATAATATTGAGTTTAAAGAACCCTAAGATGAAGAATGTTCTATTCCCAAAGATATACCAAGAAGAACATGAAGCCTCCGCAGAAATATGAGTTCTTAGATTTTATTGCTTATGCTTTTTTAGTTGCGAAGTTAGTAGAGTATAATGAGCCCAAAACCTACAAAGAAGCTATTTCAAAAGATTTAGCAAAGTGGTTAGTTGCTATAAATGAAGAAATGGAATCTCTTGAAAAGAATCAAATTTGGGAACTTGTTAAACCGCCAATAGGAAAGAAAATCGGGGGCTATAAATGGGTTTTCAAAGAAAGGAAGTGTCGCGACCTTCCCGAGGGTGAATTACTCAAAAAGGCTAATGGATTACTAAGTCCGAAGACTTGGCACGGACTCTCCCAAGTCCTATCAATCGCGACTTGATACTAAGAAATTAACCCATTTAAACATGCAATTATACTCAATTCGGAGCCGCCACTAACCAATTAGGGTTGATTAGAAACCCAAGTAAAGTATGGGAGAGTGCTTTACTTTTGCGAACCAAAGATTCAATAAGTCCGGGGACATGGTTACGCTAGATTAATCTAACGCCCTTTCGGTACCTTTTATTTTAATTTTAAAAATATTTTGCAGGTAATGTTGATTAATTTTAACCTAAGTTACTAACATGCAAATGGTCATGCGGGTGCACAATCAATAAAATAACATTCAATAAAAAAATGCTAATAAAAATGCATGCCCTAAACATGATTTCTAAATGACGTGACACTTAATTTTTCTTTTTCTTTTTGAAAATGTTAATTATATGCAATCTTAATTTAAATTTGATATGCAAGAGTTTTACTTTAATGACATATGAGATGCAATTCATATGGCATAACTTGAACTATCACTATACGTATGCAATCTAATTTATATAATCCTAAATATGCATGTGTTTCATGATATGTGATGAATGACATAATAATTCTATATGCATGTTCTTTTTGTGATTTTTTTAATGATTTTTTTTTTTTTTTTTTTTTTTTTTTTTTATGCAACCTACGCTAAACAATGATGACATAAAATGGGGTTAATTATGAACTAACCTATGACCTTTTTGTGTTTCTCTTTTTTTTTTTAAAAAAAAAAAAAAAACTACACAACGGGAATATTAAAACGTTAACCTATGATCCACTAATTAAAACGCAACATGTGGTGTACACATTGTGAAATCTATGTAACCTAAATAACATTTTTTGTTTTGGTTTTATTAAAGGAAAATTATCCTGATTCTATATGAATCTTAAAAATTAAAATGCGTTGCTTTAAACATGAGATATGTATGGACTTAAATACCTAAGTTCTATAATGCATGATATATGATGAGCAAATAACGATGACACGCCAAAATAAAAAAATCCATCCATGTAAATCAGTGGCATATTATTTTAATATGAATCAATAATGCAAATCAATTCATGAATTTTGCCATAAAAAGTCGAAATAATCAAAAATCTAACCCAACGTCTCGCAGCTCAATATTTTTGATTATCATGACTTAATATGACCAATTTCCTAAATTGGGTATTGATAATAAATCAGAACAAATCAAGTTAGAATAAAAAGAAAACTATGAGTCCAAATACTCAAAATAAACTTAATCTAAAAATCTACCTAGTCTACCTCCCGGTTAACTTGAGGAATGGCGAAAAAACAGTGGTGGCCGAGTTGCCATGGTGGTTCGGTAATGGGTCGCCGCTCGAAACAGGGCTGTTCGTCGGAACTCCAGCGAGGCTTGGGTGATAACCGGACCTGCAACAAAAACAGGGGAGGCAGCAGGTGGCTCTGTTCGGGCGTGCAGCAGCGAGCAGAAGACCAGCAACGTCGGGCACAGGGCTGTGGCGTGAGCGGAGAGCTTCGTGGGGGAGACCGGCGAAGCGTCGAGGAGCAGCAAGGGTGCGAATGTCGTTGGATCGCGAGTCGCTGAGGCGCGGCGTCGGGTCGGAGGACGCGATTGTTGAGCGCGAAGGAGTCGGGATGGCCGATCGGTGATGGCGCGGTGGAGGACTCCAAGTGCGGGCTGCAGCGGCGTCGATGCTCGGGCAGAGGGCAAGAGTGGCGACGACCGGCTTGCGGTTGAGAGCTGCTGCGGCGTTGCCGTCGCGAGTTGCTACAGGGGCGAGGAGGCGCAGCGACCGGCGTGGGCTGGCGTCGTGGCTGGGTCGCAGCAGAGCAAAGCAATTGCAGCAGTAATGAGTGTCGGGGTCGTCCCGGAACGGGTGGAACACAGCAGGCGCGATCGTCGGGGGTGCGGAGGCACTGATATGGTGCGGCGGCACAGGTGCTGCTATGGGTGTTGCGGGCGAGCAATGGAGGCGGAGGTTGCAGGTGGGGGTTCCGCAGGCGAGGCGAGGAACTGGTGCGGGGAGCAACTCCGGCACGGTGGCGGATGGCAAGGGCGGCGCCGAGGCGGTGGTGGTTGGCGAAGGCTGTGTCGGCGCAATGGCAAGTGGGCTGAAACGTCAGGCGCTCGGAGCTCGCCGGAAGGAGGACGGCAGCAAGGGGCCCGCTGCCGGGCGGAGCGACCAGCAGCGAAGGGGCAAAAGCCCCACGGAAGAAGACAACCCCCTTTTGCTTTTCTTTTTCTTCTTTTTATTTTTTTTTACTTCTTTTCCTCTCTCTGCTGAGCAGTCCCCTCACGTCTTCTCCCCCTGCTCTCTCCCTTTTGACTTTTCACTTCACCTTTTGACTTTTCTCCCCTTCTCTTCTCTCTCTACATTCCCTGCACTCTCTCTCTCTGCAGAAGCAAAAGCTTCTCTTGACTTTTCCTTTTTTCTGTTTTCTTTTTCCCTCGACGAAGAGAAGTCGCCCCCTTTGCTCGGTTCTGAAGCCTTGCATTTTATAGTAAAAACGCTCAAAGTTGTTGAAGATTTGCAAATATTCACTCAACCATCCAACCGTAAAAAGGCTCCAAAATCACGCAACCGAAATTTTTTTTAAATTTTGAAATGAAGATGTGTTCAACAAGAAAAACGCTTTATTATTCAATTTTTTTTTTTGAAATCTCCCTCCAAATGTTTTTATTTTATTTTATATGTTATTTCTAAAAGATAAGTTTGATCCTAAATATTTATTATTACCTAAATGCAATGTTATGAAATGCTTAATGTAACAAATAAATAGCATGGTCAAAATTAGGTGTCAACAGGAAGGTATTCTTGAAGTTGAAGACATTAAGTTCAAAGCTCGTTTAGTTGTTAAAGGCTATAGTCAGTTTGAGTGAGTTGATTTTAATGATGTGTTTTTACATGTCGTTAAACACAACTCTATTCAGATTTTTCTTATGTTAGTTGCCATGTATGATTTAGAGTTGGAGCAACTCGATGTGAAAACAATTTCCTTGCATGGTGAACTTGAAAAGAAAATCAAGATTTTTTCGACCAAAAAAAAAAAAACTAGAAGATTTTCAATTTGAAAGTAAGAAAAATCATTTTTATCTATTAAAAAAGTCTATATATAGCCTGAAGCATTTGCCTTAACAAGTGTATAAAAGGTTTGATTCGTTTATGGTACAAATTGGTTGTTGTAGGAGCAAATATGATAGCCATGTATATTTGCGCAAACTTCTAATTGGCTCTTTTATTTATCTGTTATTATATGTTAATGATATGTTGATTATGACAAAAGATACATCTGATATATAGAATTTGAAGGCACAGTTGAGTGTTGAATTTAAGATTAAGGATTTAGATGTAGTAAAGAAAACCTAGGCATGAAAATTCGGCGAGATCATAAAAGGGAAAAATTATATCTCTTCCAGAAAAACTACATTGAGAAGGTGGTAGATCATTTTGGCATACAAACACCAAACAAGTAAGTACTCTTGCTGCTCATTGTAAATTCAGATAATTTATGTCAACAAATAGAAGAGGACATAAAATATATGTAACATATTCCATAATCTAGTATAGTTGGTGAGGCCATGATTTGTACTCAACCCGATATTTCACATGCTATTAACGTGGTGAGTAGATAATTATCATGCCTATGAAAAGTTCATTAGCAAGCCGTGAAGTGGATTTTGAAATATTTGAAAGATACTTTTGATTATGGTTTAGAGTTTGGGAAAACTAATGACATTCTGACAAGATATGTTGATTTTGATTATGCTAGTGACCTTGATAAGATGAGGCCTTTGACTGGGTACATCTTTACTATTAGAGATTGTGTAATCAGTTGGAAAGCTACTTTACAACATATAACAGCTTTTTCTACTATAGAAACGGAGTATATGGCTATTGCGAAAGCAATTAAAGAGGCTCATTTAGCAAGCTTAGTGTGGATCATGGTGTGAATGTTGTCCATTGCAACGGTCTGAGTGCTATACATCTTACTAAAAATCAAATGTATCATGAGAGGACAAAACACATTAATGTGCAATATCATTTTATTTGAGACATTCTTGCCGATGGCTATATTAAAGTCTTAAAGATTGGTACAGAAAAAAAAAATCCAGTTAATATGTTAACGAAGCCTTGGCCTATCACCAAATTCAAGCATTGTTTGGATTTGGTTAATATTTGTTGTAACTAAGTTACTCTATTAGGAGGAGAAGATTGTTTGTTGCTTATGCAAAATTCAAGCCAAGCGATTGTAACTTGACTCAAACATCGAACCAAGGTGGAAATTGTTATATATGACTTAAGTTTGAGCCCAAAAAGGAAAGTTTCTTAATTCAAGTAGATTTCCTTTTTTGAATAGGTTTCCTAATTGAATGGTTTTCCTAATTAGAGAAGATTTCCTAAAAAGAGGTTTCCTACTTTGAATTTGATTCTTACCTATATATAAGATGTTGAGATAGAAAAAGTCTAAACTTTTCAGAGCCACCTTTTATAATCCTTAATTTCTATGATGTTGCTTTTCCTCTCCTTGTGATTTTTCCCGCAAGGGTTTCCGCATAAAATCTAGTATTCTTTTATTCTTCTCAATTTTAGTTTCGTTATAGTTTCCGCATCTACCATAACAGGATCTTTAGACACTGAAAATGGCATTCTTTTAAGACAATGGCGTTTTCTCAAATTATCTAGTAAGAATTCTTTTACCTTGTGCCATTGTGGTAAGCCACAAAAGCGCATCCCATAATTTCCATAACTAAAACCAAGAACACATATATAATCAAGTAAAGAGATTTGTGCACATGATTTGGAATCCATTATTCTTAATGCGGAATAATGACAATAATGCCCTCTATATCATTGGCTTAGTGAGACTACTCCTCACCTTTAGTGTTCAATAAATGCTTTTTATGTGAGGATAATTGTGTGTCATGATTAGATGAGAGACTTAGCATTATTTATAGAGTTTTCAGCCAAACCCTCTCATCATGGGCTGGGCTGAACTCAACCCATACTAGCCAAGCATATATTAGACTAATTTAAAAACATTCTATCTCATCTTATCAGACAAATATCGTAAAATGGTAAATTACAATATTAACTAATGTAGCTTACATCAGAAAAACTCTTACAATTGTTGCTTCTTTGTCGAAAGGCCCCAAATATGTGCACACTTGCACATTAACACTGAAATCTAACAGAAATAAATAGACAGATTGGCCGACCTCATCATTGTGTTTGGATGAGAAAGATCTTCACCAAACTAGAAAGTTTACGACACCATAAGAGGATATATGAAACTAGGCATCAACAGCAACACAAAACAAACAGCAAAATACAGTACTAAGAGGCATGCCTAAGGTATGACTCTCGTTCCATAAGATAGTTAACAGTGCTAGCTCGGACAAAGCTTGACTAGAAGATGTTGGGTGGCGACTCCATTGGCTCAGGGACAGATCTGTCCGAGAGAACGCCATCAAGGTCTGCCGGGCTCCAAAGGTTGACACCGTATGCATCTGTCCTTGCTTGCTCCGAGAGCGAATCCGCAACGCCCGTCGGCTTCACTGTATACATGCTTTAATGTCGGTTGAATCCAGTGGGTTGAGGTGTGTCCTTGACCATCCTCGATACCATAATTCCTCCACCGCCTGTTGTTCGTCTTACAACATGGAATAAACCAATCACCAGTATTTAGCTTGTGCCAACGATTCAGAGGCCTTTCCAGTCCAACTTGTGTTCAAGACTCGGTGCTTGATGATTTTTGGTCTGTTCAGTAGCTTTTTCAAGACACGGTTGTTGGAAACACGTAAGTTCTGGCCTGAGTTTGGAAACTCCCTAATTTCTTTTTCAATTGAGCAGTCTAGATTTTCCGGTGATTTCCCTAATCTTAGTCCAAAGTGGAAGAAAAGCTGATGGTGAGTGCCAACACTCGGGACAATCGCGACATTTCCAAAACGAAGCTATCTCTTGACAATTCCTAAGAAGGCGCACAACAGTCTCATTGGACAATTCAATGTCCACTGTCAGTTTTTGTCATGACTAACTTGGCCTTCCACACCTTTGCCAATATGACAACCTTTCTTAAGACGGAACTCACCGGTAACACTAGAATGTAGGACCTGGCCCGGACCGAAAAAGACCGGGCCATTCCGGGCGTGACCTGGAAATGGGAACTTTTCTTCCCTTTTTTTCTTTTTTTTGCATTCTCATGTAATGAAACATATATAAAAAAAACCCATCATGTAAACCTGACACAAAACGTGTGCCGAAAACCTTGATAAAATTCGACCAAAGACAAAAAACACTCGTTAAAAAGTTAAGAACCCACAACAGTATAATAACAAACCAAAAACCTGTTGTGATTAAATTAAAAAAGAAACCCCGTAACACAATAATCTAATCGTCCATCATGTAAAATAACCCTAAAAAGCGAACACATTTCATAAGTCACCGTAACAAGAACTCCACAACCGACCCCAAACATCATTGAAGAACAAACCTCACAAGTCTCCAACATCCAGAAACCCAGGTTGACCTAGTACATCAAGAAAATGTAATTTTCAGTTCGAAATTTCCTTCTAATCTATCTTTAACTCGTGGAATTTAGCTTAGGCGTTGAAGCGGACAGAAACAAAACTTGGTCATTCTTCTCTTCTAGAATGGGAAGGCAACCTAATCTCGCCTTCCATGGCCCACTTCGATCCCATCGTCCATTACCGATTACCTTCGACTTGGTTTTACCACCCAAAAGGAAAATTAGCTCATGTCATTATCCCTAAATTATCAGGCTTTTGTCACATGTTACCATGAAGTCCAATCAAAGTAGCTTGCTCTCGGAATCGCAATTTTTCTGATTTATTTTTCTCCGCCAGCAACGAGTACGAAATTTCGTGTGGCCCCGCCAAGAATATTTTTAGAGATACCACAGAATTGAAAAACTCTCGAATTGAAATTGAACGAAACAAATCTATCATTTCATTTCATTGGATTACAGACCAAAAGATGTGAACTCCAATCACTCGATACAAGAATGACATTTTTCTTAAGGGAATGAAAGCAATAGTGAGACTAGGAATTCCGTCCTTGTTACAAGCTCTTTCTTGCCTCGGAAGGAATGGCAAACGAATTAAAAAACCCAAACAAACATAATAATGGATGAGAGAATATTGAATGGGGGAAAGAGCAATAATTCTTGCCGCAAAAATTCCAAATAAAAATAATTCGAGAAGCGCGTTAGCATGTCGGCAGGTCGCTCGGCGGCGGGGGCAACGTGGACGACGGAGTTGGCCCATTTTCGACGACAAAAGCCGTGGCCAGGCCCAACGGCAAGTGGACGTCTAGATGGCAATGCATGATCCATGCACCTGTAATAACATAATACATACCGTGTTGGTTGTTATGATTATAATTTGCTAAAGAAAATCGCACAAAACCATGATTAAAGAGGGCGCGGGGCGTGAAATTGACCTGGATTGTTGGCTTGGAATCGGATGGCGGCCCACCCTCCGACGGGGACGCCTATGGTGTTCCGGATCTGTGGGTTCACGAGGTTGAACTTCTTCCGGTCGGTCTTTGGGTTGAAGTTGCCGAAGCCCTGAGCCAAGACGTGGAAGTTGTACCCGTGGAGGTGCATGGGGTGGTTCTCGACGGCGATGAACGAGGTGTCCTGCAGTATCATCTCGACCGTGGCGTTGTACTTCACCTTCTTGACGCTCGTCTTCTTGGGCGCGAAGATGAGGGCCTGGTTCATGCTGTTGTTCTGGTTCGTGTAGTCGAACGCCACCGGCGGCTTGTTGGGGAAATCGGTGGTGTAGATTCCTCGGACGTTGAAGAAGAAGGCTTGCAGGATGGAGAGCCTCGTGGGGAGCTGGAAGGAGGCGTTGTTCATGCTGGCCGAGAGCCTCTGCCCGTTGGGCCCGCCGCAGGAGTTGTTCCCGGGCGCCCCACACGGCGCCAGCCCCAGCCCCACGGTCACGTACATGTGCTCGTCGATGTGCCGTGGCACCGGGACCCAGTGTGGCCCGCCGACCAGCCCGGTCAGGTTGCTGTTGAACTTGTGGGCCGTGGGGGTGTCATTGAAGGCTGGGAGGGCCGGCATCCTCGGGGCGGAAACGGCGGCGGAAGGGGCATTCTCGTAGATGAAGATGCCCCGGGTGGTCGTGTTGTCAAACGATACGTTGGGGGCGCTGGCGTATGGGCTGGCCGCCATGTAGTAGGCCCCTGGGGCCTGGTCGGTGGTGAGGAGGACGTCGGTGGTCTGGCCCGGGGCAACGAGAACGACGTCCGTCACGTACGGGTTGGTGTACGAGGCGTCGACTGCAACGACGGTCATCTTGTGACCGGCGACCTTGAAGAAGAGCTGGTTATTGAGCGCAGCGTTGATGATGCGCAGCAGATAGGTCTTCCCTTGCTGCACCTTATACGTATACGTGAACTTGGCTGAAAAATGCAACAAAGCATAGGTTAAAAGAAATATAACCTAAATTTGAGACATGCACACGTATCAATTTAATTTGCTTACGATTTTGAGAGCAATTATAGAGATTTCCGGGTCTCCCGTTGATGGTATAGGCGTCGGAGTTGTTCGGGGCGGCGCCGGTTGCCAGCGCTTGGTTTTCGACGTCAATGACGTTAGCATTCCACCACTCTCCTGCGGTTGCATCGGATGTTAGAATTTCTCTTTTAAGACAAAGGTTATTAGTTCTCGTGCGATTATTATGAAATATAGGAGGTAGCAGTAGCATTACCAAGTATAATGGGAATTTCTCTGTGGGGCTTGGGGAACGGGTACTTGTGACCTGCCCGGGGCCGGATGATGAGGGCTCCATGGACCGTCGCGCGGAGCCACTGGACATGGGCATGCCACCAGAGAGTCCCCTCCTGTCCGGTGATGGTGAATTTGTAGGTGTAGCTGCTTCCGGGTCGGATCGGGCACTGCGTGATATATCCGGGTCCGTCTGCCCAACCACTCAGTAGCTGAAATATTCCATGCCTGCAGATATATCAATTTATTTATCATTGATTGATTCAAGATGCCATTTGTTCGACGAAAGGAGTCATTTGGAGAAAATTTAAAACGGTGGACTTTAACATAGGAAAACGTCAGAAGTAATTTTGACTAACAATGGAAAAGCTGGAAAAATTAAGGTTGTTTGAAAATGCTGTCATGCATATCGCTAATCAAAGTCAAACGAAATGTAGTAATAATAATGGGAATTAATCATAATTATTATTATTGTTAAGGTTCGATAACATATGCTTCTTTGGAAGGCTTTTTTACCAGTGAATAGTGAGGTTGTAAGGTGACTTGTTGAAGACGTGGACGACAAGTGTGTCGCCCTCCTGGACGTGTATGGCCGGACCCGGAAGGCTTCCGTTGACTGCCGTGATCACTCGCCGTTGGCACAACCGGTTCACGGTCAGATTTTGCACCTGAAAGTTTTGGCAAATGCTTCGTCAAACATTTGTAATCTAACCAAAGAACCAAACACATGGAACATGCATGATGAGGAGTGAGAGAAGGTCGACAAAACATAAAGGCGTGCGCATTACATGAAATGTGTGCTCCACGATCGCAGCCGAAGCCATGGAAGACAAAGCCGCGAGAGCCAAAGCCCAGAAAATCAGGGACTCGGGGCGCGCCATGTCGGAGAATGACCAAACGATTCGAAGGTGCAAGAAGGCGATTCCAGCAACAAGAAAAGGTCGTCCTTTCTGATGTTGCTGTTGTGAAGTGCTGTCGTTCTAGAGAGAGCTTGCACAGGATTGGAGCTCGCGTTGCCTGCTCTGCATGCCTCAACCCGAGATGCATGCAGCTATATATATACAGAACGGAGAGAGAGAACTTGTGAAACCCTTTCAAAGCCATTACGTAAGAGAGAAAACGATACTGATATACAATAATGGTCGTCCTTGACGATCGATCCCCTGGGGTTGGCGTTGGTAGGGTTGGCCGAAGCTTCGTTATCGATCAGTTTGAAGTTGGCCATCCAGATGGCCCCCCCGAAAAAAAAAAGAAAAAAAAAGTTGGCCATCCAGAATACACAAAAAAGAAAATAAGGCGACAGAAGTCTCAGCATCTCGGTTCTTCAAGAAAGCGAAGTCCTTTGAAAACGTCAATGCCGCATCCTCCCGGATGATAATGATTTGATCTCCAACACTAACGTCCGTGGAATTTTTGCCTTATTAATGCCGTGGGTTGGATTTTCATCGAACCCTTTTGGGATGGTATGCAATTACCATCGCGATTTCTAGATCTGATGAAGGACGGTCAATGTCACTTTAAGAAATCCAAACGCTATTTTATGCGTAGTAGGCCTTTTTTGGCTTAAATTATCTAATGGTTTGTCCAGCCGTGGGACGTGGAGATTGACAAAAGACAACTTTGGAAGGAACTCAAATGGGCTCCATGCCAATACCACGTGCCTATTTAACGCCTGTTTTGTCTAAAGTTACTTTCTCGTTTATTCAAGCATAATTCCACACAACCATCGTCTAGAATTGCTACCCTTTCGGCCAAAGTTGAAGCTTTTGTGTATCCAACCGGATTATAATGAATCGATGACATAATTAAGCAAAGATAATTTCACTTATTTTCCAAAAAACAGCTGGGATCCAAGAAACATCTGAAATTAATTAGCCGAGTCAATTTCTTGCGAACTTCACTTCCTCTAGAGATGAGTGAAAATTCAAAGTCGGACTCTTTCGTTCCCTTTGATCCTCCCCTCCATTTTTTCTCACTTCCAAAATAAAATGTATATTGCATTACTATCAAATCTGACTTCCAACTATTTTTGCAATTTTTAAGTTGGAGATAATGATGCAGCCCTACCATGATAGAATCATTCCGCATGTTGCATGCCAAGAGCCCTTGCAAGAAAGTGGAGAAAAATAAGTCAAAAGTAACCCCCAAAAAAAAGTATTTTATTTAATATTTACTTTGGTTTCTTGGGGCGCCCCCATATGGAGATTGCACGACTCTGGATGTAATAGTTTTGCCTTAGTTCGTTAATGTTGTCCAAAGCGCCCAGTAACCTTGCACGGATCTCCTTTTCCGAATTAAGAATGGCTTTGCTCTTTCCTAGGTTTTGAAAAAACAGGAGAGGCGTTTTGGAGTTGAAGTGTTCGTTATGGATTAGGTAGCGGTTCACTTAAAAAGAATAAAATTTCCGGCCGATGGATAAGGGTTGGCCACTTGCCTTGTTCGAGAGATCATTTGCATGGTAATGATACATGAAATTGATCCAACAGTCAAGCTATTGAAATTATGTCTCGAATATGAGCCTCTTAAATAAACTCAATCCGAATGAAATAACTCGATATGTGAAAATTGAAAACCAAATAATGAAGATATTGTTTCTGTATTGGATTTGCCCGGTTTGAATATTCCAGCTTGGATTTTGGATCCACACGGCAACTTCCTTGGCAAAGAGAGGAAATAAATAAATAATAAAAAAAGGTAAGTCCAACTTGTAGGGAAGTTCAACTTGGACTAGGATTGCTGAATTGGCTTGTCTCTTGCACATACCGATTGAAGTATTTTGAAATGAACTTGAACAACATGGTTTTCCTAGTTGAAGAAGGTTTCCTACTTTAGGATTTGATTCTTGCTTATATATAAGAAGTTGAGACCGAAAGAGTCTAAGTTTTTAAGAGCCGCCTTTTTATAATCGTTAATTTATATAGTGGATTTTGCTTCTCCTCTCTTTGTGATTTTTCCCGCAAGGGTTTCCACGTAAAATCTAGTATTCTTTTATTCTTCTCAATTTCAATTTACGCATCTGCCATAACAATTTGGTATCAGAGTTGTAGGGTTATGGTTTCAAGTTCAACAACGAGATTTGATATTGAGAAGTTTGATGGGAGCGGTAATTTTAACCTATGGCAAGCACAATAGGGTATGAAGAAAACTCTATTTGGAAAATGGAAGAAAACAAAAAGCACATCAGATGAAACATGGGAAGAATTGGATGAAAGAATCCTGTCTACTATTCAGTTCTGCCTCACGAATGAAGTTTTGCAAGAGGTACTAGATCCGAAAATAGTTGCAGGCTTATGGAATAAATTGAAGAGTATTTTTTTTTTTGACAAAATCCCTCACCAATCGATTGAGGATCAAGCAACGACTCTTCACTCTTTGTAACTGAAGGTTCTTTCCATAAATTTCAAATTTATGGATTCAATGCTACTATCTCTGAACTAAGAGGTATTGATGTTAAGGTTGAATTTGAGGATCGAGCTCTCTTATTGTTAGTATCACTACCTTCCTCTTATAAAATTTTAGAGAAACCATGATTGTTAGTAGAGAAACTATTGATGTTGAAGATGTCAAGACTAGTTTTCTAAATAAGCATAAACTAGATACAAAATTGACTTTTGAAGACAGTAATGATCATAGGGCTGATTTAGTTGCTAGAAGAAGTTCTATTGAAAGAAGTAATGGTGGCAAGTCCAAATCAAAATCAAGGGAACGCAAATCAGCAGAACAATTAATACCAAATCAAGCAAAATCAGCGAAATGAAAACCCTGCTCAAGTTGGTGTTGTGAAAAAAGAAAACGAAGATTGGTTATTGATTGTAGACAATAAAGAAAAATTCAATGATAGCTGGATTCTTAATTCAGGTTGCTTGTACCACATGTACCATAATCATGACTCGTTCTCCACGTACAAAGAATTTAACGTTTGAGTTATTCTAATAGAAAATGACGCTAAAAGCAAAACAATTGGGATTGAGATTGTCAACATTAAGATGTATGACGGCATCATCAAGATTTTGGATAATGTTAGACACGTTCCTAATTTGACAAAGAATCTCATCTCTTTGGGTACACTTGATGCTAATGATTGTAAGTTTACAACTAAAGGTGGAGTTATGAACTTTATGAGAGGTTCATTTATATTGATGAAGGGGCTAAAAATTGGAACTTTGTATCAGTTGCAAGGCACTACAGTAACCGGTTCAACTACAGTCTCATCCACTATGACTAAATTAAACAACACTAAATTATGACATATGAGATTAGATCATATGAGTATTAGAGGGATGTAAGAGCTGAGTAAGAGTAGCCTTCTGTGTGGTTAGAAAATTAAAAAACTGGATTTCTGTGAGCATTGTGCTTTTGTAAAATAGAAAATGATCGGTTTCAAGATAGGAATTCATACAACGAAAGGCATTTTGGATCATATTTACTTTTATCTTTGAGGACCTGCAAAAGTTCTTTTGAAAGGCCTTGGTTCGAGGTTTTTACTCACATTCATTAATGATTTTTCAAGAAATGTTTGGGTTTATTTTCCAAAACAGAATAGTGATGTTTTTACAATATTTAAACAATGGAAAACACTAATTGAGAAGCAAATAAAATGATTAAGCGGTTGAGAAGAAATAATGGGCCGGAATTTTGTAGAGGTAAGTTTAATAATTTTTACAAAATTGAAGATATTATGAGGTATCATACTACAGTGAATACACCACAACAGGATAGTATTGTAGAACGCAATGAACAAAACCTTATTAGAAAAAATACCAATTGTATAACGTTGGTTTAGGCAAGGAGTTTTGGGCTGAAGTAGTTAATATAGTTGCTTGGTTGATAAATTGTTCTCCTCGCACATCTATTGAGTACAAGACACCTGAGAAGGTATGGTCAGGTAAACCTACCGATTATTCTTCTCTTCGAGTATTTGGATGTCCAGCATATGCATATGTTAATGAATGCAAATTAGAGCCTAGAGCAAAAGAATGCATCTTTCTTGGTTAAGCTTCTAGTGTAAAAGATTATAGACTTTGGTGTGTTAATTCATCTAAAATTATTATCAGCAAAGATGTTACTTTCGATGAGTCTAATATGCTTCATCCTAAGAAAGAATCATCTATTTATTGTGATGAAAATCTAGAAAGTGTTGCAGAGAAAGTAGAGCTTGAAGTAATTTCTTCACAACCAATTTGATCATCTACTAATAATATTGAGTTTAAAGAACCTGAAGATGAAGAATGTTCTATTCCCAAAGATATACCAAGAAGAACATGAAGCCTCCGCAAAAATATGAGTTCTTAGATTTTATTGCTTATGCTTTTTCAGTTGCAAAGTCAGTAGAGTATAATGAGCCTAAAACCTACAAAGAAGCTATTTCAAAAGATTCAACAAAGTGGTTAGTTGCTATGAATGAAGAGATGGAATCTCTCGAAAAGAATCAAATTTGGGAGCTTGTCAAACCACCAATAGGAAAGAAAATCGGGGGCTATAAATGAGTTTTCAAAAGAAAGGAATGTATTCTTGGAATTGAAGACATCAAGTTCAAAGCTCATTTAGTTGCTAAAGGCTATAGTCAGATTGAGTGAGTTGATTTTAATGATGTATTTTCACCTATCGTTAAACACAGCTCTATTGAGATTTTTCTTACGTTAGTTGCAATGTACAATTTAGAGTTGGAGCAACTGGATGTGAAAACAATTTTCTTGCATGGTGAACTTGAAAAGAAATTGAATATGGGTCAACTAGAAGATTTTCAATTTGAAGGTAAGAAAAATCATGTTTGTCTATTAAAAAAGTCTATATATGACCTAAAGCATTTGCCTTAACAATTGTATAAAAGGTTTGATTTGTCTATGGTACAAATTGGCTGTTGTAGGAGCAAATATGATAGCCATGTATATTTGCGCAAACTTCCAATTGGCTCTTTTATTTATCTGTTATTATATGTTGGTGATATGTTGATTACGACAAAAGATACATATGATATACAGAATTTGAAGGCAGAGTTAAGTGCTGAATTTAAGATGAAGGATTTTGGTGCAGCAAAGAAAATCTTAGGCATGAAAATTTGACGAGATTGTAAAAGGGAAAAATTATATCTATTCCAGAAAAGCTACATTGAGAAGGTGTCAAATCATTTTGGCATGAAAAATACCAAACAGTTAAGTACTCCTCTTACTGCTCATTTTGGATTCAAATAATTTATGCCTACAAATAGAAGAGGACATAAAATATATGTAACATATTCTATAATCAGGTGTAGTTGGTGAGGCCATGATTTGTACTTGACCCGATATTTCACATGCTATTAGCGTGGTAAGTAGATATTTATCATGCCTACGAAAAGTTCATTAGCAAGCTATGAAGTGGATTTTGAAATATTTGAAAGGTACTTCTGATTATGGTTTAGAGTTTGGGAAAACTAATGGCATTCTAACAAGATACGTTGGCTCTAATTATGCTAGTGACCTTGATAAGATGGGGTCTTTGATTGGGTACATCTTTACTATTAGAGGTTGTGCAATCAATTGGAAAGCTACTTTACAACATACAATAGCTTTATTTACTATAGAAATAGAGTATATGGCTATTGCAAAAGCAATTAAAGAGGCCATATGGTTAAGAGGCTTATTTAGTAAGCTTAGTGTGGATCATGGTGTGACTGTTGTCCAATGCGACAGTCAAAGTTCTATACATCTTACCAAAAATCAAATGTATCATGAGAGGACAAAACACATTAATGTGCAATATCATTTTGTTTGAGACATTCTTATCGATGGTTATATTGAAGTCTTAAAGATTGGTACATAAAAAAATCTAGTTGATATGTTAACGAAGCCTTGGCCTATCACCAAATTCAAGCATTGTTTGGATTTGGTTAATATATGCTGTAACTGAGTTTTACTCTATTAGGAGGAGAAGGTTGTTTGTTGCTTATGCAGAATTCAAGCCAACCGATTGTAACTTGACTCAAATATCGAGTCAAGGTGAAAATTGTTATATATGTCTTAAGTTTGAGCCCAAAAATGAAAGTTTCTTAATTTAAGTAGATTTCATATTTTTAATAGGTTTCCTAATTGAATGGTTTTCCCAATTAGAGAAGATTTCCTAAAAAGAGATTTTCTACTTTAAATTTGATTCTTGCCTATATATAAGAGGTTGAGACAAAAAGAGTCTAAACTTTTCAGAGCCATATTTTATAATCCTTGATTTCTATAGTGGATGTTGCTTTTTCTCTCCCTATGATTTTTGTGATTTTTCCCGCAAGGGTTTCCTTATAAAATCTAGTGTTCTTTTATTCTTCTCAATTTCAGTTTTGTTATAGTTTCCGCATCCACCATAACATGATCTTTAGATACTAAAAATGGCATTCATTCAAGATAATGGTGTTTTCTCAAATTATCTCGTGAGAATTCTTTCACCTTGTGCCATTGTGGTAAGCCACAAAAGTGCATCCCATAATTTCCATAACTAGAACCAAGAACACATATAGAATCAAATAAAGAGATTTGTGCACGTGATTTGGAATCCATTATTCTTAATGCGGAATAATGACAATCCAAAACTCAAGCACTTCTCCTCCACTGCCCTCTATATCATTGGCTCAACGAGACTACTCATCACCTTTAGTGTTCAGTAAATGCTTTTTATGTGAGGATAATTGTGTGTTAGGATTAGATAAAAGACTTGAGTATTATTTATAGAGTTTTCAATCAAACCCTCATATCATGCGAGTTGGGCTCAACTCAACTCATACTAGCCAGCCCTATATTAAACTAATTAAAAAGCATTTTATCTCATCTTATTAGACCAATATTGTAAAATGGTAAATTACAATATTAATTAATGTAACTTACATTAGAAAAACTCTTACAATTGTTGCTTATTTGCCGAAAGGCCCCAAATATGTGTGCACTTGCACATTAACACTGAAATCTAATAGAAATAAATAGACAGATTGGCCGACCTCCTCAAGGTGTTTGGATAAGAAAGATCTTCACCAAACTAGAAAGTTTACGACACCATAAGAGGATATTTGAAACTAAGCACCAACAGCAACACAAAACAAACAGCAAAATACAGTACTAAGAGGCATGCCTAAGGTATGACTCTCGTTCCATAAAATAGTTTAACAGTGCTAGCTCGTACAAAGCTTGACTGGAAGATATCGGGTGGCGACTCCATTGGCTCAGGGACAGATCTGTCCGAGAGAACGCCATCAAGGTCTGCTGGGGCTCCAGAGGGTGACACCGTATGCATCTGTCGTTGCTTGCTCCGAGAGCGAATCCGCAACCCCCGTCGGCTTCCCTGTATACATGCTTTAATGTCGGTCGAATCCAGTTGGTTGAGGTGTGTCCTTGACAATCCCCGATACCATAATTCCTCCACCACCCGTTGTTTATCTTACAACATGAAATACACCACCATCAGTATTTAGCCTGTGCCCAGCGACTTAGAGGCCTTTCCAGTCCAACTTGTGTTCACGAATCGGTGCTTAATGATTTTTGGTCTGTTCAGCAGCTTTTTCAAGACACAGTTGTTGGAAACATGTAAGTTCCGGCCTCAGTTTGGAAACTCTCTAATTTCTTTTTCAATTAAGCAGTCTAGATTTTCCAGTGTTTTCCCTAATCTTGGTCCCGAGTGGAAGAAAAGCTGATGGTGAGTGCCACCACTCGGGACAATCTAGACATTTCCAAAACTTAGCTGTCTCTCGACAATTCCTAAGAAGGCGCACAACAGTCTCATTGGACAATTTCATGTCCACTGCCAGTTTTTGTCATGACTAACTTGGCCTTCCGCACCTTTGCCAATTTGATAACCTTTCTTAAGACCGAACTCACCGGTAGCACTGGAATGTAAAACCTGGCCCGGACCGAAAAAGACCAGGCCATTCCGGGCGTGACCCGGAAAATGGAACTTTTCTTCCTTTTTTTTTTTTTTCATGCATTCTTATGTAATGAAACATATATAAAAACCTGTAGGGAATAACGGATCCCCGAAAACCGGATTCGACACTAAATCGAACCCCTAAAACGAATGCGGAAGTGAAGCCCGGGAAAATCACGTATCACCGATCCTAAAGCACACCACGGATTCGAGCGTACCTTGTTAGCCACAGATTAAACACCAATGCCGAAGATCGAGGAAGAAATTCTGATCCGATGATGTCAATTTGCCTTGAAAAGGGAAACGGCGTTGCCTTCAGCGTTTTGGAAGAAAAGAGAGCATTGGAAGGAGAGGGAGACGTACGTACGTTAATGCCAAGAGGTGCGTTCTCCCTCTCTCTCCTCCCTTATATATGTCTCTCCAAAAAATAATTAATCGTGCCCCTTCATCCATGGGCCCTACTCTTGTGGGCCGGGCTTTTAGGCTCAACATGGGCGGACGGGCCTTAAGCCCATCACGGACGGGCCTTAAGCCCATCACTTATAAAACCATCATCTCCCACTCGCACATGGTAGGCCGAACAAAATTCTCTTTACCTCTCTTCAACATTCATACCGGTGAATAATCCATGCGACCAGCATACTTTGAGAGCTCGTTGCCATACATCTGTTAGGAATATATAACAGCTCATAATGGGCATCACATCCTGAGTAGATTTAGTATGCAGTACCCTAGATCGATCGATCACATTTATATCTCTCTTGATCTCTTTTAAATAATGATATTTATATTGTATTCACAATTATGATTATCCCAAAGACAGTCATAATTGGTTAACCGGTGAATACAAAACTACAATGTGATTCTCCAAAATCGATCTTCCTCTTTCCTTCAAACTCTCAATTTCAGTTCATATTGCTTTTCTAGAAATGTCCCATTAGATCGAATCAAACTCATGACCATTGGCAACATCCTAAGATAGCAAACACTAAATAGAAATCTTGAGAATAAGTAAGAGTCATGAGGGGACTAAAAAATTGAGAAATCATTTTCCTCAAAAGCCTCACACGGCATAAAAGTTGAGATTAAACTTTTGCCACTCTTATTGGTCGTCTCATGCATACGTAGTATGAAATACGTATTACGGTATTAACTCCTTTCCCATGGAGTGTATGTCTACACCTTCAATACCGTACAGATGACAGTTCAGACATACCAAATGTCTAACTTGAGTTCACGTATCTACTCATTCAT
Organism: Eucalyptus microcorys; assembly: GCA_014182515.1. Lineage (NCBI taxonomy): Eukaryota > Viridiplantae > Streptophyta > Magnoliopsida > Myrtales > Myrtaceae > Eucalyptus > Eucalyptus microcorys. The sequence goes on from CM024572.1 coordinate 27,937,465, forward strand.
AAAATTCATCAGAACTCACATCTGGCATCATAGACAGATAAAGTAAAATATGTGGGGTATTTTACTTTCGGACATAGTAAGTATTATGTCCTCATCTTAACACTCAGTTAAGGCAACTTATGTATTTTAAGCTTGAGCTCTCGATTATCACCTAGATAATAAGCTTAAAAACAGTCTCATCTCTATTTATCACACAGTAAATAGAGGCGATTACCCGTGTGAGTGGGCTAATCTTATATCTGTCCGACATACTTCCTTAACTTAAAGTAATGCACTAAGCATTAAGATGCATAAAGATCAAAACAAAGATTCATAGGCATTAATGATGAAAACACAAATTCATCAAATGTGAACACTTAGGGAAATTACAATATCCAGTACATCGGTTTCTACGCAATCCTAGAGATTTCATATGGTCGCAAAACACATTTCTAGGTATTGGTTTTGTCATAGGATCTGCTACCATTATATGCGTAGTATGTACTCTAAGTTCACATCTTTTCGTGCAACCATATCCTTGACAAGATTGTACTTGGTATCTATAAGTTTGGTCTTGCCATGATATTTTGGATCTTTGGTGTACGCTTTTGCTGCTTGGCTGTCACAATTAACCAACAATTAATCTGCAGCACTTCCAATAATACCTAAATGATCCAAAAATCTCTTAAGCCAAACACCTTCTTATATTGCTGCTGATAATGCCACGAACTCAACTTCCATCGTGGACAAAGCTATACATGTTTGTTTCTTACTGCTCCAACATATGGTGCCATTATTCGGTAAGAAAACAAACCCGTAGGTAGATTTCCTTTCATTTAAATCTCCTCTCCAATCAGCATCGAATAGCCTTAGAGTCGCAGATCCTTTCCATAATAACTCAGCGTATAATCAACAGTCCCCTTTAGATACCTTAGTATTCATTTAACGGCTTTCCAATGTGCTTGACATGGATTGGATTGGTATCTTCTCACTATTCCAACTGCAAAACATATGTCGTCTTGTACACATCATAGCATACATCAAGCTTTCAACAGCACTAGCATAAGGAACATGTTTCATTTGTTCATTCTCTTGTGGAGTCCTTGGACACAGTCTATGGCTCAATCCTTCACCTTTTGCAATAGGAGTGTCTATGGGTTTACAATCCCATATCATTCATCTCAAAGTTGGAAGACAACCAACTTTTGACAATATTGACAAGCTCCATATTGCTTCCGGCAATTAGTATATCATCGACATATAATGATATGATCACAAATTGATCATTGGATCTTTTGATATATACACAATGATCCTCGTCTATCAGTGTAAAGTCATATGCCATTATGGCATTATGAAAACGTATATACCATTGTCTTGACGATCGCTTAAGGCCATATATCGACCCCCAAAGTCGACATACCTTTTCTTCTTGGCCTTTCACTATGAAACCAGCAGGTTGTTCCATATATATTTCTTCCTCTAATTCTCCATTGAGGAAAGCAGTCTTTACATCCAGCTGATGTAACTCAAGATCTATATTAACCACTATTGCCAGAATAATGCGAATCAAGGTAAATCTCACTACAGGAGAAAATGTTTCTTCATAATCAATTCCTTCCCGTTGATTATACCCCTTCGCCACAAGGCGAGCCTTATGCCCTTCTATCGAGCCATCAGCCTTTCGCTTTATTTTGAGAACCCACTTGTTCCCAATAGCTCTGCGTCCTTTTGGAAGATCAACCAGTTCTCATACTTGGTTTGACTTCATTGACTCTATTTCCTCTTCCATTGCATAAATCCATTTTTCCTTATTAGGGCAATTCAGAGCCTCATTAATATTTCTTGGCTCATCCTTATCTTGTGGAGCAATCATAAAAAGTTTCCTCTTCAATGTCAAAACGTCAAAGGGGAATACTTTGACGACTCGTTCACCGTATGGGAGATTGTACACTTAGCACATCATTTCCCATTATGCTCCCACTAGGATTAGATAATGATGATGTCTCATCATGTGGTTATAATTGAGAATGAGTTGAATTCAATTCATCACTTCTCATATTACTCCCACTTGGACGAACTCTACCAATATCATTATCTTGATCCAAGGTTTCAAATAGGGAGTAATCCTCACCTATTTTGCCCTTCTTAGGAAATTCATCCTCTAAGAATGTGACATCCCGTGATTCAAATTCAGTTATACTCCCACTTTCCTGCTCACCTATGAACACATACCCTTTCGAGTGTTCGGAGTATCTCATGAAAATACTCTTATTTTCTTTGGGACCCAATTTCCCAAACTTGTGAGATGACTCATGTGTATAGGCAGCATAACCCCATGGCTTAAGAAAACTTAAGTCCGGTTTTCTACCTGTCCATAACTCATATGGAGTGGAAGCAACTGATTTGGAAGGCACTCGGTTAAGTATATAGGCAGCAGTTAACAACGCATCACTCCAAAAAATGATAGGTAAGTTAGCATGTGCCATCAAGGACCTAACCATTTCCAGTAGGGTTCTGTTTCTTCTCTCTCGCAACACCATTTTGTTGAGGAGTATATGGAATAGACAACTGTCTTTCTATTCCTTTTTCATCACATAATTTTCTGAACTCATCAGATAAATATTCTCGACCTCGATCGGATCTCAATGTTTTTATTTTCTTGTCTAATTGATTTTCAACCAAGTTCATAAACCTTTTGAAACAACTTATTGCTTCAGATTTATGAGAAATTAAATAGACATATCCGAATCGAGTATCATCATCTATAAAAGTGATGAAATAAACAGCCCCATGCCTTCTTCTCATATTCATTGGATCACAGACGTCAGAATGGATTAAATGCAGAGGAAATTTAGCTCTTTTATCTTTTCCAAATGGTTTCCTTGTCGTTTTCCCTTCTAGGCAATGCTTACATATGGGCAAATTGACTTTTTCAATGTTGCCCAACAAGCCCTCTTTGGCTAGTCTATTCATACGTTGTTGGTCAATATGACCAAGTCTAGCATGCCACATAATCACATCATTATCATATTAAGTAGAAGACGTGAAACAAGGGAATAACAAATATTGACATCACCACAATTAACATCTAGTACAATAAAACCATCCAGAAAGTGACCACAACCATAGTAGTTTGTATCCAAATACAAATCTACACAGTTATTACAGAAGTTCACATTAAAACCAAGTTTAACCAACACCAAAACAGACACTAAATTCCGACGAATCTCCAGAGCATACAAAACATCAAGGTGCGTCCACCATGCATGTTCAATTGGCAAGTGCCAATCCCTTTAACTTCAGCTCTGGAGTTATTTCCCACATAGATCCACTTAGTTCCAGTTAGTATCGTCGAAATTCCACGAAGGATCATCTATCCTTCGCTATATAGTTTGTTACTCCTGAATCTACAGTCCACAAAGGATTGGATTCAGCTAATGATGCAAAACTTGACACATAAGCAAAGTTCTCAAATGTACAAGAGGTGTTTACTTTCTTTGGCTCACGACAGTCGCGAGCATAGTGACCTTTCTTGTCACAATTGTAACACCTCACCCTTGATATTTTCTTCACTTGAGGACGTTTTCCTCTCTTGTGTTGGTTAACTCTTGATTTCTTGCAATAAGGACTTGATCCTTTGCATTCCCACATATTGAACGAATCAATACGCTTGCGCTTAGAACTCAAAGCTCTTTCTGAGCTAGAACCAGCATTGCAAATATCTATTTTCGACTCAAATGCCGTTAAGCGGTCCTCAGCTAGCTCAAGGTGGCGCACGGCATCCTCAAGATCTTCCATAATATGGTCAAGAGCTTCTAGTGCTTCTTGCTTTTCCAGCACATATTGAATCTTCATATTCAATATTTCACAATTGTTGCCGTTCATATCAGCAATTACGTTCTTAATTGCTGAAAACATCGATCTGAACACATCAGACATACATGCACGAATAATTAATGCCTATCATTTATGCATCCCTATTTACACAGACCCATCATATCTATGAATAATTTCAAGTAAGGTTTCAGAATCAAAAGGTCACTACGTTTCCAATCATCCTCCAAAAATCCTAACTTAAAACTATTATTAATATAATTGTCTTATGCAAAATAAATTCTATGAAGTTACAAAAACTTCCATGAACTACCCACAGCAGTCAACAATAACAGAAAGCAAATAATATCTAACATCCAATAGAATAATAATACTTTCACATAATACATTATATATTACACTAAGCAATATATCAAGGAAAAATATCAACATGGAAAGAGATAATTACACCTACAAAACATCTCATAATTAATCTAAGAAATAAATAGGGAATGTCCCTTCTAATCTATCAGTCAAAATATCTGAGAAATTTGAAGGCACATTTGCCAACCATGGAAAAAACTTTTGGAGAGCTTTCATGTCGCCTCCAAGGAGCATCCGTTCTGCGCCATGTGGCGCTCAATCTAAGGGTTCAAGTTTTGGTTAACTCAATCCTATAGTACTCTCTTACAAAAGCTTCCACTAGCATCCTATAACTTGGGACCACGTTGACCTCCCATAGCCGACCTAACACTGTTTGCCATTCAGGTGGAAGAGTGTTCATCAAAGCCGGCACCTTCTCAAAATCCGGCATAAGATAACCATTCCGGATGATTTCTGTATCATCCGATTGACCCCGATCACATGTGATACTAAATCACCGTCATGCCACCGATAATTAGCTAAATCTGACATCAGTCTTTTAAGTCTTGCATTTCCCTCGTCCGTTCTCGGGATTGCAGGTATCCGTGCATAACGCATCATAGTTCATGCAACAAATGCAGAATTAAAAATGGATTACTCATAATCCATAATTTACATAAGGGAAAATACATAATTTTCCAAAATTCATGCAACAAATGCAGAATAAATAATGGATTACATATAACCCACATAGGCATAAATGAAAAAGAAACAAATTTTTTTTTTCCTAGTCAACGGTCAACGGTCAACAGCCGGTCAACGGTCGTCAATCAACGATCGGTCAACGGTCGGCGGGTCGGACCGATTGGACCAGTCGGGCCGGTCGGACCGGACGGGCTGGTCGGACCGATCGGATGAACCGACCGCACGTGCCGCGTGCGTGCGCTAGCTGACGTCACGCAGACGTCAGCCGGCACGTGCCGCACAAGTGCCAGGCGTTCGCGGTTCGGGTCGGGTCAGGTCGCCAGTCAGGTTGCCGGCCGGTGACCGCTCGGCCAACCATCGTCGGCGCCGACGTCATCGATGACGTCATCCCAACGGTTACCGACTGTTGGGCGACGTCATGCTGACGTCAGCACGCGTCGGTCCGTCGACCGGCGCGTGCCGGTTCGGCAGCCTACGGCACGCACGTGCCGGTTCGCCGACCGACGCGTGCGCCACACGCGCTGGGCGAGCCAACGCTTCGGGGCGCGTCGCGCCCACGCGCAGCGCCTTCTGGCCGCGCGTGTGGGCGCATGCGGCGTCTCCCGGCGGCGCACGACATGTCGCCGGACTCGTCTCGATGAGCCCTTTTACCCTATGCCTTCAGAAATCGATTTCGAATCACAGAAACTCTAAATAATGGATGAACAGCGCTCGGGTGTCGGGATTTCTTGCCCCGATCCGTACGGCCGAATTACTTTCGTGAAAAATCAATCAAAAAACATCAAACAGGTCGGGAAAAACGTGAACTAGGGCTCTGATACCAATGTAGGGAATAACGGATCCCCGAAAACCGGATTCGACACTAAATCGAACCCCTAAAACGAATGCGGAAGTGAAGCCCGGAAAATCACGTATCACCGATCCTAAAGCACACCACGGATTCGAGCGTACCTTGTTAGCCACAGATTAAACACCAATGCCGAAGATCGAGGAAGAAATTCTGATCCGATGATGTCAATTTGCCTTGAAAAGGGAAACGGCGTCGCCTTCAGCGTTTTGGAAGAAAAGAGAGCGTTGGAAGGAGAGGAAGACGTACGTACGTTAATGCCAAGAGGTGCGTTCTCCCTCTCTCTCCTCCCTTATATATGTCTCTCCAAAAAATAATTAATCGTGCCCCTTCATCCATGGGCCCTACTTTTGTGGGCCGGGCTTTTAGGCCCAACATGGGCGGACGGGCCTTAAGCCCATCACTTATAAAACCATCAAAACCCATCATGTAAACCTGACACAAAAAGTGTGTTGAAAGCCTCGATAAAATTCGACCAAAAAAAAAACCTCGATAAAAATTTAAGAACCGCCAACAGTATAATAACAAACCAAAAACCTGTTGTGATTAAATTAAAAAAGAAACCCCGTAATACAATAATCTAATCGTCCATCATGTAAAATAATCCTAAAAAGAAAACACATTTCATAAGTCACCGTAACAAGAACTCAACAACCGACCCCAGACATCATTGAAGAACAAGCCTCACGAGTCTCCAACATCCAGAAACCCAGGTTGACCTAGTACATCAAGAAAATGTAATTTTCAGTTCGAAATTGCCTTCTAATCTATCTTTAACTCGTGGAATTTAGCTTACGCGTTGAAGCAGACGGAAACAAAACTTGGTCATTCTTCTCTTCTAGAATGTGAAGGCGACCTAATCTCGCCTTCCATGGCCCACTTCGATCCCATCGTCCATTACCGATTACCTTCGACTTGGTTATACCACCCAAAAGGAAAATTAGCTCATGTCATTATCCCTAAATTATCAGGCTTTTGTCACATGTTACCATGAAGTCCAATTAAAGTAGCTTGCTCTCGGAATCGCAATTCTTCTAATTTATTTTCCTCCGTGATCAACGAGTAGGAAATTTCGAGTGGTCCCGCCGAGGATATATTTAGAGAAACCATAAAATTTAAAAAATATCGAATTGAAAACGAACAAAACAAATCTATCATTTCATTTCATTGAATTACAAACCAAAAAATGTGAACTCCAATCGCTTGGTACAAGAACGACATTTTTTTTTTCGAAGGGAATGGAAACAATAGTGCGACTAGGAACTCCGTCCTTATTACATGCTCTTTCTTGCCTTGCAAGGAATGACAAACGAATTAAAAAACCCAAACAAACATAATAATGAATGAGAGAACATCGAGGGGGAAAAGAGCAATAATTCTTGCGGCGAAAATACCAAATAAAAATAATTCGAGAAGCGTGTTAGCATGTCGGCAGGTCGCTCGGCGGCGGGGGCAACGTGGACGACGGAGTTGGCCCATTCTCGACGACAAACGCCGTGGCCAGGCCCAACGGCAAGTGGACGTCTAGATGGCAATGCATGATCCATGCACCTGTAATAATATAATACATACCATGTTGGTTGTTATGATTATAATTTGCTAAAGAAAATCGCACAAAACCATGATGAAAGAGGGCGCGGGGCGTGAAATCACCTGGATTGTTGGCTTGGAATCGGATGGCGGCCCACCCTCCGACGGGGACGCCTATGGTGTTCCGGATCTGTGGGTTCACGAGGTTGAACTTCTTCCGGTCGGTCTTTGGGTTGAAGTTGCCGAAGCCCTGAGCCAAGACGTGGAAGTTGTACCCGTGGAGGTGCATGGGGTGGTTCTCGACGGCGATCAGCGAGGTGTCCTGCAGTATCATCTCGACCGTGGCGTTGTACTTCACCTTCTTGACGCTCGTCTTCTTGGGCGCGAAGATGAGGGCCTGGTTCATGCTGTTGTTCTGGTTCGTGTAGTCGAACGCCACCGGCGGCTTGTTGGGGAAATCGGTGGTGTAGATTCCTCGGACGTTGAAGAAGAAGGCTTGCAGGATGGACAGCGTCGTGGGGAACTGGAAGGAGGCGTTGTTCATGCTGGCCGAGAGCCTCTGCCCATTGGGCCCGCCGCAGGAGTTGTTCCCTGGCGCGCCGCACGGTGCCAGCCCCAGCCCCACGGTCACATACATGTGCTCATCGACGTGCTGCGGCACTGGGACCCAGTGCGGTGCGCCGACCAGCCCAGTCAGGTTGCTGTTGAACTTGTGGGCCGTGGGGGTGTCGTTGAAGGCCGGGAGGATCGGCATCCTCGGGGCAGAAACGGCGGCAGAAGGGGCGTTCTCGTAGATGAAGATGCCCCGGGTGGTCGTGTTGTCGAATGACACGTTGGGGGCGCTGGCGTACGGGCTGGCCGCCATGTAGTAGGCCCCTGGGGCCTGGTCGGTGGTTAGGAGGACGTCGGTGGTCTGGCCCGGGGCAACGAGGACGACGTCCGTCACGTACGGGTTGGTGTACGAGGCGTCGACTGCAACGACGGTCATCTTGTGGCCGGCGACCTTGAAGAAGAGCTGGTTATTGAGCGCAGCGTTGATGATGCGCAGCAGATAGGTCTTCCCTTGCTGCACCTTATACGTGTACGTGAACTTGGCTGAAAATGTAGCAAACCATAGGTTAAAAGAAATATAACCTAATTTGGGAAACGCACACGTATTAATTTAATTTGCTTACGATTTTGAGAGCAATTATAGAGATTTCCGGGCCTCCCGTTGATGGTATAGGCGTCGGAGTTGTTCGGGGCGGCGCCGGTTGCCAACGCTTGGTTTTCGACGTCAATGACGTTAGCATTCCACCACTCTCCTGCAGTTGCATCGGATGTTAGAATTTTTCTCTTTTAAGACAAAGGTTATTTGTTCTCGTGTGATTATTATGAAATATAGGAGGTAGCAATAGCATTACCAAGTATAATGGGAATTTCTCTGTGGGGCTTGGGGAACGGGTACTTGTGACCCGCCCGGGGCCGGATGATGAGGGCTCCATGGACCGTCGCGCGGAGCCACTGGACATGGGCATGCCACCAGAGAGTCCCCTCCTGTCCGGTGATGGTGAATTTGTAGGTGTAGCTGCTTCCAGGTCGGATCGGGCACTGCGTGATGTATTCGGGCCCGTCCGCCCAACCGGTCAATAGTTGAAATATTCCATGCCTGCAAATATATCAATTTTATTTATTATTGATTGATTCAAGATGTCATTTGTTCGATGAAAGGAATATATTAAAATGAATCAGATGAAAGGAATATGTTGAAATGATTGGGAATTTAAAACGGTGGACTTTAACATAGGAAAACGTCAGAAGTAATTTTGACTACGGATGGAAAAGCTAGAAAAATTAAGGTTGTTCGAAAATGCTGTCGTGCATATCGCTAATCAAAGTCAAACGAATTATAGTGATAAGAATGGGAATTAATCATTATTATTAATAATGTTCGATAACACAAGCTTCTTTGGAAGGCTTTTTTACCAGTGAATAGTGAGGTTGTAAGGTGACTTGTTGAAGACGTGGACGACAAGTGTGTCGCCCTCCTGGACGTGTATGGCTGGACCCGGAAGGATTCCGTTGACCGCCGTGATCACTCGCCGTTGGCACAACCGGTTCACCGTCAGATTTTGCACCTGAAAGTTTTGGCGAATGCTTCGTCAAACATTTTGTAACCTAACCAAAGAATCAAACATATGGAACATGCATGATGAGGAGGGAGAGAAGGTTGACAAAACAGAAAGGCGTGCGCATTACATGAAATGTGTGCTCCACGATCGCAGCCGAAGCCATGGACGACAAAGCCGCGAGAGCCAAAGCCCAGAAAATCAGGGACTCGGGGCGCGCCATGTCGGAGAATAACAAAACGATTCAAAGCTGCAAGAAGGCGATTCCAGCAACAAGAAAAGGTCGTCCTTTCTGATGTTGCTGTTGTGAAGTGCTGTCGTTCTAGAGAGAGCTTGCACAGGAGAGGAGCTCGTGTTGCTTGCTCTGCATGCCTCAACCCGAGATGCATGCAGCTATATATATACAGAATGGAGAGATAGAACATGTAAAACCCTTTCAAAGGCATTACGTAAGAGAGAGAACGACGTCGATACACAATAATCGTCGTCCTTGACGATCGATCTTCTGGGGTTGGCGTTGGTAGGGTTAGCCGAAGCTTCGTTATCGAACAGTTTGAAGTTGGCCATCCAGAATAAACAATATAGAAAATAAAGCCACAAAAGTCATAGAATATTGGTTCTTCAAGCAAGCGAAGTCCTTTGAAAGCGTCAATACAACATCCTCCGGATGATAGTGATTTGATCTCCAACTCTAACGTACGTAGAATTTTCCCCTTATTAATGCCGTGGGCTGCATTTTCATCGAACCCTTTTTGGATGGTATGCAATTACTATTGCTATTTCTAGATCTGGTAAAGGACGGTCGATGTCACTTTGAGAAATCCAGATTTGTGCGTAGTAGGCCCTTATAACCCTAGTGTTTTCTTAAATTATCTAATGGGTTTTCCAGCCAAGGGATGTGGAGATTGACAAAAGACAACTTTGGAAGGAACTCAAATGGGCTCCATGCCAATACCACGTGCCTACTTAACGCTTGTTTTTGTCTAAAGTCACTTTCTCGTTTATTCAAGCATAGTTCCAAACAACTATAGTCTAGAATGCTGCACTTTTGGCCAAAGTTGAAGCTTTTGTGTATCCAACCGGATTATATTGAATCAATGACATGATTAAGCAAAGATAATTTCACTTATTTTCCAAGAAACATCTGGGATCCACGAAATGTCTAAAATTAATTAGCCAGGTCAATTTCTTGCGAACTTCACTTCCTCTAGAGATTAGTGAAAATTCAAAGTCGGACTCTTTCGTTCCCTTTGGTCCTCTCCATTTTCCTCACTTCCAAAATAAAAAATAAATTGCATTGCTATCAAATCTGACTTCCGACTGTTTTGTAATTTTTAACTTGGAGATAATGATGCCAGCTGTACCACGATATAATAATTCCACATGTTGCATGCCAAAAGCCCTTGCAAGAAAGCAGAGAAAAATAAGTCAAAAGTAACCACGAAAAAGAAAAGGGCTTTATTTTTCACTTTGGTTTCTTTGGGCGCCCCCATACGGAGATTGCACGACTCTGGATGAAATAGTTTTGCCTTAGTTCATTAATGTTGTCCAAAGCGCCCAGTAATGTTGCACGCATCTCCTTCTCCGAATTAAGAATGGCTTTGTTCTTGTGTAGGTTTTGACAAAAAAGGAGAGGCGTTTTGGAGTCGAAGTGTTCGTTATGGATTAGGTAGCGGTTGACTAAAAATAAAATATTTTCCAGCCGATGGATGAGGGTTGGCCACTTGCCTTGATCGACAGATCATTCGCCTGGTAATGATACATGAATTGATCCCCGAGTCAAGCCGTTCACACTCTCTTTTGAAACTATAAACCGTAATTCGTATCAACTGGCGGTGGTATCTCATCTCACGCGTCGAACGAGAGAGCCCAGCTGGACAAGATCTTTCTTTTCCGAGTATGTATTGTTGGGTTTTCCATAGACTTTAAGGATGCGTGGGGATTACTCACGCGGTAGAAAGAATCAATGTTCTAATCAAAACGAGTTAAATAGGATAAATTCGAGAACTGTGACTAAAACTCATTTCTCATCTTACTAAATCATAACTAGGGCCCCAAAAAGTCAGTCATTATAGCCAAGCCTACTAATTCAAAAGGTGGAAATTAGGGTTTTATTCAGCCTTTTTGACTTTCGGATGGTGGATTTTGGGAATCTATAAATGAAAAAACATCAACAAATGTGAACCCTAATTTCTTATATGACATATTAACAGAGGAAAGTTTTAGCATAATTTGAATTAGATACCTTGTATATTCTACATGTTCCCTCTACGCAGAGAAAGGAACCGATGCTCTCCATTCTCGAAAAGCGCCGGGAGTACTTCCACACTATTACGGAGAACTACAAAACTACGTAAGCCAAGTAGCTAAACGTCATTATGATTGAGGAGAATTTAGAGAACTGAAAATAAATTGTTGCACAGCAACCCAAAATAGTAGCACTTTGTGGGAATTGTCCACTAGACATAATTAAATGCTTTCCGTTTCCAACATAGTTTACCAAACCATAACGGTTCGATCTTCTTCTTCTTCTTTTTTTGTCAGAAATAACGGTTCAATATTCAAGAGACTAAGAATTTATATATGACAAGAAATGTCCAAGAAAACATCGAGTTTTAGACCTACCCATCTTCTCATGAGTTAGCTTAAACGGCCGACAAGCTGATCAACTAAAGTGCGATGGTATTAGAAATATGGATCTTATACTTTTTGTCCTCTGCGGGCCTATCGAGATATAGGTTCACCAACAAAATAACGGACGGCCTAAAACACCAAATTCTTGAAAACGACACTCCCGAAAACGCAGAGACATTTGCCCCGGCATTAGGAATCAACGTGAGGAATGTACACTCGTGCATTCCGTTCTGCTTTCCAAGGTTTCTTTACATATATGAGCTCTCGAGTTAAAAAGAGTGATCGGACGATTGAACTTTACGCCTCGAGAAGCATGAGGTAGCCGATTTTCCATTCTCGCTCGAGTGCAATGTCATAGGAAGAGAGTCGTGAGATAAGTAGTTCTTTACGAGTTTCGGAGCCGGTTTAGAGGGCCTGTCGAATTGACAGGATTAAAGAGGCGGAGTTAGTCCGAACATGAGATTTAGCTAGCTGAAAAATTCATCCGATCGGGCACCTGAAAGAAAAGGTTCCGTTGCGAATGAAAACTTGGACTATCATTAGGTTCAATATCTCGTTAAAACAATAACTTGCATGGCCATTGTTAGATGGAAGTCCTGTGTAGTTGAAATCCGTTAAGTTGCCAAATACACTACATGTCAATTATCCAACAATGGCCATATGAACTATATAGCCCTACAGGTACATTTGGGAACTCCAATCTCTTTGGTCTCTCAAAGTCCCTTGGACAAATATAAATACTTGATAAATTTTTTTAATAGTTCAAGACAAATCCAAAGGTGCTTTGAGTTTTGAACATTTTTCGAAGTGATAATATACTTTTTTTTCTTCTAGTTTTGTCCTCGCTATATTTTTGTAATTGCAGAAATATCCTCAAAAACCCGAAGGCCTCAACCACTATCGAGTGGCTCGCAGGCAATTTGGTTTGCCGACCGCTTGACTTGGAGAGACACAGGTTTGAGATTTAAAAAAGTAATAATAATAAAAACCCTTTACATAATACTATTTTTCTAAATGAAATTTAAATTAAAGTCAATTCCCAATATGTTTTTAAACTACACTTTATCAATGCGACAAAAAAAATATACATTTTATGAAACACTATCTGCATTTTGGAATATATAAAGTTTTTTCGCATTTTGTCATAGACTTTTCCCCCAAATCTTACCAACGCGGGCCAATGTGAAGCGGAGCACATCAAGATCCTATCTTTGTTTTTCATATATCATTATAGCCTTCTAACAAACAGAGAGAGGTAGAGATAGAGACGGACAGACACACAGACAGCTCAGTTGTTTCGTGCGTATACTTTTCAATTTTCGTCTTTCCTTTCAATGGCGTTTTCCTTCATACGCACGGCAACTCTTTCTGTGGGTTGATGGTTTTGTTGACTTCCAAAACAGGAGGAGGAACAGGAGACTTTAGGAAAAATAGGAATTTACGGGGGATGAATTTGGACTTTGGAAGATCTTGAGAATCAACGCGCGCTTCGGAGGAGTCTAATTAAAAGTGCATTAGGTGGGATACTTAGCGTCCCCAAGTTTATCGACATTCAAACTACCATCAGGGATATTATTATTTTTGAATATCTAAAGAATACACGAGGCTGATTTTCCAATTTTCTACCCAATAAGCTGACTGATTCAATTGGAACATACGTGAAGGAAAAGATGCGTGCGACTGGGGGGAAGATGTTTTGGCATCGGATCATTGATGACATATTAATGCTTGTTAACATTGCCAAAGAATTGTCAGGGAAAGAAAATGCAGCACTTTCGCCCCAAAAAAATTAGGTAGCCTTGAAACCGCGAGTCTTGATTAAGAATGCTTTGATTTGTAATCAAGCAACGTGCATAACGCGTAGCTGACAGGCAAAACTCCTGTAGATAAGTAATTTCATGGTGTAAGTATGCTCTCGGGTTTCTGATAAGGAAAATATAGTTCTAGGACTAGGAGATTGAAAGATCTCTTGGAATAGAACTCAAATGAATGGTAACAAAATGAACCAATGAGGTTAATGAAGTGGTACGTGTATTCGTCATCCAAAAGTTTGGATATGATAATCGGTTATTGTTATTATTTTTGTTTTTTCTTGAGGTCATCTACTGAAGCACGATTTATGTGTCCTAGTAATTATCTAATATACTCAAAATAGAGGTGATCACTAGACGAGAAACCAATGAAAGGATCTATGCTTAGAACTAGGGAAAATCAAGTCAATTGCAATAGATATGCTATCTCACAATAGGCGAACCACTTGTTCAAGCCCTTCAGGAACTATCTTTTAGCTACAAACTACCTAGAAATTTGATTCAAAGCATAGAAACATTCAATAATGCCAGGATGGTAACATTTCTAATTAACCGAGTTGCATTTCTTAGAGGATCCTATCAGACTGAAGAAGAATAAGTGTTTAGGGAGATATAGGAAGAAAATTGAAGAGGAGTTCAATCTTTTCAAACTTGTTTTTACAATACCATTACAAGGCCTCGCATAACAAAATCTTTATGTATAAAACCTATCAAGTAATGCTTTGTAACTTATTAAACTTGTCAAGGTCTGCTCGAAAAAGGCTCCTCATTGGATGGGGCGGTTAGTCACTTGAGCCGATGATCAAGTTCACATTAGAAGAGTAAGGTTTGAGGAATAATCAGGTAATTGAAAATTTTATATACCCATAGTAGAAAGGAAGAAGAGAGAGAGAGAGAGGGAGAGAGAGAACCACTCATGGCCCAAGGAACTAAAGTTCTAAACTCACTCCCAATGAGAGAGAGAGAGAGAGAGAGAGAGAGAGAGAGAGAGAGAGAGAACCACTCATGGCCCAAGAACTAAAGTTCTAAACTCACTCCATTCATTGAGCATAGCATCGGCCTCTTGGGCTTCAGTTCCCAGCATTGGGCCCTTCCATGCCAATTTTTCTTTTTAAGTTTTCACCCCACTTGGACGTTCTTCTTTATTTTTTATTTATTTAACTTAACTATTGTTATGCGAATGCATGGATGAGAAAAAAATGTTAAATCTTAAAAAATATTGATGATTAATACTCTAATTTGACCATTTTCATGAGAAGAAAATATGACACGGTAAGCATACTTACTATATGAGGTTATTTGTTCAATTTATAGTATGTAAAATTCAAGTCATATGTCCAATTCTGAAAAGTATAAAAAATAACACAACTTAGAGATTAAATACTTTACCAATAACGGATCTCGGCTTAGAGATATGTTTCTAGACGCACATGACAAAAATCTTAGTTTTACTTTGCCTTTCTTGTTGCACGGAGCAATTTGGGGTGCAAAAAGGCCCCACCCTTTCTATTTCGTAATGTGCACATGGCAATGTCTTATGTGTTTTCTCTA
Source organism: Eucalyptus microcorys (assembly GCA_014182515.1). Lineage (NCBI taxonomy): Eukaryota > Viridiplantae > Streptophyta > Magnoliopsida > Myrtales > Myrtaceae > Eucalyptus > Eucalyptus microcorys. The sequence continues at coordinate 27,952,809 of CM024572.1, forward strand.
TAGTCGACACTAGACAATAACCAAAATAATTATACAACATAGCTTTAATGATTGACTAGAATTTCTGCATAAGCAAAATTTCACATAAACGTGAAATAGTCTGATTTGTTTCATATATATATTTGTTTAAATTATTAATCAGAACAAGATATATAAATTAGAAATTAGTTTAGATCATGCAAATTTCTACACTAATGTGAGGGGATTGTGCACAACTAAAAGGGGTAATGAAATTAACAATAATTACGTGAATTTGTAGATTCTACATTTTTTTTAACCCGGGGGGGGGGGAGGTAAGAAAAGGGGCGAAGCCTGATATTACAATATTACTCTTTGGGCAAAACTTGATCTAGTCTATTATTCTATTAACAAAGGAAGTAAATCTAATGTCATTTACATCACAAAATTGACAATTTTACTAACAAATCCGCACATAATTTTCCTTCCCAATTTGCTAGCAAAACTTGATCCACTCTAATCTTCTATCAAGTATCTTAAAGGGAAGTAAATCTCTTGATGGCTTATTTAAAGCTAGAACATCATTAACATCACAAAATTAAATAACCCAATTTGCTAACAAATCTACATATAAGTTTCATTCCCAATTTATTGATAAAAAATTAGCAAATTTAATCTCCTATCAAGGAAATAAATCCCTCAAAAATTTCCAATCATTAAAGGAAGTAAATCTTTGGTGGATTATCTAATGCTAGAGTGTTATTTACATCACAGGACTGAATGACTCAATTCGCTAACCAATTTGCACATAAATTTTCTTCTCTAAAAGTAAATACAGTTTTGACATGCTGAAAATATTCTAATAGTTTCCCAATGTGAAGATTTTAAGCCCAAAGGAGCCCGTTTGACTAGCCGAAAAAAGAAAAGGAGTTCATAGTTGGAAAAGAGAGAAGCAATCAATTTATTATTTTTTTGGGCAATGAGAGGAGAAATTATTATGAAATGAGAATCCACTTCTATAAAGTATAATTTCAAATAAATCAAGGGGCGGGAGAGAAATTAGGAAAATGTGTGTGGGCCAAAAATGTGAATAAAGAAGAAAAATCGGACTTTGCCCTAACAATTATTTTATTTAGAATTTAATAGAATATATAAGGTGACTGGAAGAGCAAAATAGATTGCAGTTAGTCAGATAGGTACTTTCCAACGAACCCCCAACACGACACAACACAAACACACTCCTTCCCCGAAACAGTGTCCCCGACCGGGAGCGAACCGGCGAGATGGAACCGGAAACGGAGGATCCGGCCGCCAACGAGGTCGACGGCGCGGACGGCGGCGGCGAGGATGCCAGGAGCGGCGACGAGGCGGAGGCGGAGGCGGAGGCGGCGGCAGCGGCCGCGGCGGGGGGAACGACGGCAGCGGGAGCAGCGGCGGGAAGGCGGGGAGGGACAGGGTCAAGGGTCCTTGGTCGCCGGAAGAGGACGCGATCCTGAGCCAGCTCGTCGGCAAGTTCGGGCCGCGGAATTGGAGCCTGATCGCCCGCGGGATCGCCGGGCGATCCGGCAAGTCTTGCCGCCTCCGGTGGTGCAATCAGCTCGACCCCGCCGTGAAGCGCAAGCCCTTCACTGGTAAGTAATTCTTTTTCGCTCTTCTTCCGCATTCGCGTGATGAAGCGGAGGGGAAAAAAACGGTCTTTTTCGAAACTTGATTGTCGATCTTGAGCTTTGTCTTTGGGTTGAGTTTTCTTTTTCCATTTTTGGGGGGAAAATTTGATCTTTGTCGATTTTCTGGTTTATCCGGTGATTTTCTTGTTTTGGGCTTTCTCTGTGCTTCATTTCGTGAGAGGTGTGCATACAGTGTTTCCTGAAAATAAAATGGAACAAAATGCGTGCCCTGTGTTTCTGGGAGTTGGTTTCTCTTCTTTTCGTTATGGGTAGTTTACATCTTGGACGGCCTTCTTAGCTTGTAGTCAATTTAGTTTGACTAGATGATGTGGATGTCCGGAGAATTTGGATGAAGGATTGTCGAACAAGTTCTGCATGATAATCATCTTGTTGAAGAATAAGAGATTTGGTTAATTATTGTTGAAAAGAAATGCAAATAGTTATCATGAACTACAAGTGACCCACTTATTTTTAAACCAGACAAGAAATACAATAGCGAATGAATGTTTTTGTGGAGTCTTTGCGCTAAGCTATGTTTACTTTTGTTCATGTCATGTGATTTAGCACTATTTAGAGAAAACTATCATGGTTGAATGTTTTGTTTATCTGACTAATTGACAAATGCCTTTGCCTCTGTGATTGATGAAGACTTGATCTGAAATACTGGTCTGTCTTCTTTAAAATATGTTGCCCTCGATATATAGAACAAAAAATGTAATACAGCTCTGATCAAAATTGGCTGCAAAAATACTACCTCAGGGTGAGAATTGTTAGTGTGTGCAATAAAGACAGAGGATATGAGGATGTTGCAGTTGCAAACTTTTGTTCAATGTATTACAAAGGTAGGCTGCGGCAATGATCCATCTAATATCCTGAGATGTACCAACCATTGCCCTGTAAAAACCTCTTACTATTAGCATTTAAAGAGATTGTATAATCAGAATGGCTTGTGTAGGTATTGTGCCATCTTCATGAGGTCTAACCATAATACTTTCAGTTAAGAAACCATTAAAATCAAGAACAATGTAATTGGTGGAAGGAACTGGATCACTTTGATGAAATAATATGAGAGATCCATGCTTGAGGGTGCTCAGTATGGATTTAGATGGTTACTCAAGAAAAAAAGGGGACGATCATCATTGTTTCACTGTAGTGCTGGGAGCTGTATTGTGTAGGGACGACAAACAATCTGGTTTTGTCAAAAAGGGAGGACTTGGAACTTTATTTGCATGCTTCTCTGTTCCCCCCAAGTGAATTCAGATATGTCAGATATTTTTCATTTATGCAGTACTGATTTTGACTGTTAAGGGAGTAGAATATCATGTTGGTTGTTGGTTGTTATTCTATGAAATACCGAGTGGCAGACGACAGGCACTGCATTTCTATGCAGAAAGGTTCAAACTTGAGGATTCAAGCGTGATATCCTCAATCTTCAGATTTCCTGAAAGTGTGAAGGTTGGATGTAGACTGATCCTCTGTGTGTCACATCAGCTGCTAGTGATTGAATCTTTACCTGGTTTAATAAAGTAAAATTGGCAAAGTGAGGCAAGTGGACAGCTTTCCTTTTGATTTTATATTCATAATTGCCAGTGATCCTGTAGGCACATGCATGGTGTGCACATGTAAGTTCTTTTTTCTAACTCTTGCTTACTGTTGTTGCTATCCAAATGTTTCATGCCTGATTCTATCGTTTTCTTATTCATACAGTCTGGGAAAAAAAGAATAAATTGTTGATAAATGATGTAGCGGATGTAGATGAGTTATCCATTATAATCGATTTCCTGTGTTTCACAGTGCTTAGAATTATGGAAATAAACCTATGACTAGCCAATTTAAATGTGTGTATTCCTACTGACTGATGAGCAAATTTCTCCTAACATCGTTGACATTTTTGAAGTAGCCAAGTGGTTTACGTTAAAATCTCTGGTTCAGAGTACATCATGGATAAGCCATTCCAAGAGTTCCCTCATTGTGGATCATGTTTATTTCTTTGCATTGAGCTTATAGCTTCTATATCTTGTGATCTGGATACATTGGAAAGCTCTAGAGTGAGATCTTCTTGTCTTCACTGTTGATTTATGTTGGATAACGCCCATAAACTATGTCTGTTGCAGATGAGGAAGATCGGATCATAATTGCAGCCCATGCGATCCACGGGAACAAGTGGGCATCGATAGCAAGACTTCTCCCAGGGAGAACAGACAATGCCATTAAGAACCATTGGAATTCCACCCTTAGGCGCCGGAGCATGGAACTCGAAAAGATTAAGGTGGAAGGCAGTAACACAGTTGACGATGCTAGCTTGGACAGAGTAAAAGCATCATCTGAAGAAACACTTTCATGTGGAGAAGCGAATTCACGTAAGTCTTTGGAGGGAAAGGATGTCAGTTCTCTGGAGAACACAAGCAACCAATATGAAGAAAAGTCAATGCAAAAGGATCAGTTCAATCATGGACCGAAGGGTCAGCCTACTCTCTTCCGACCTGTTGCACGTGTCAGTGCATTCAATGCGTACAATCGCTCGGATGGTCCACAACCTGCATTGCCATTTGTGGGCTCAGTTCCTGCTTCGGAACACATTGGTCAAGCGTTGAAACAGGATCATGGTTTCTCTAGGTTGCTCAATGACGTCTATGGTGAAAGATTGGTGCCTCACAATTGTGGTTACGGTTGTTGCGATGGTAACAATGCTGCTGGTGCTCAGAATTCCTTACTGGGCCCAGAATTTGTGGAGTACTTGGAGCCCCAATCTTTTCCAAATTATGAATTGGCATCGATAGCTGCAGATATAAGCAACCTTGCATGGCTTCGTAGCGGACTGGACAATAACAGTGTAAGGACAAAAGACGACAGAGCTGAGCATTAGATCCTCTTGATTCCTTGGTCAGATTCCTCAGGCATCTGAAGGCCACACAAGGCTTCATGATTATGTTAGGAAAGAGTAGAGAAAGAGGAACTATTTTGATATTGAAGAGGGAAACGGCAAGTCAAGGAACATGACAGTGAATGCACAGTCAACCTCGGGCTAGTGGGTTTTATGCTAGGACCGGCTAGATTCAGCTAAAAATTAAACATTGAAAAGAGGAGTACAAAAATGCCTGTTGCAATTTTTATACCGGAAATTCAAGGAGGCCCTTATTTTATTTCAGTGTGATGTAGGACGTATTGTAGGTGCTTTTTGGTATTGTTGGACCTCCTTTCCCCGAAAGAGTACTTGAGGGCTGTAGAGACCACAGAGTCAATACAGGATAAACTCGTGTATGTTTATTCTCAAAGGCCCTAAAAAAATGAGGCAAGCACAAAAATTTTCGAACTGCCGTTACTGATGCATGAGTACTTAGCAAAATGTTACGTTTATGCTGAATCTTGCAGTTTGATCTCGATTCGTCCGTTGCTTCTGTCGGCGTGTGGAGTCTCTTTCTTTATGCTCTGTTTATCCTGGCTATTTCTTCTTCTTGCGGAACTTGAAGGTCTCTAACATCACTAGTAGCGACACGGATATCTATGCAACTTCCATTCTTGTTCTATCATGAATTCTTAGATCGATCTTGTGTTCAGACCGGACGGTGTTAGTATCAGAGTCTCAGTGTGTGATGGGTCTTGTGAGAGGCCATATGTTCGATGACAAGGGCAAGGCGTATCGGTCTTGTCCATTAGCATTGAAGTTTCTGTTCTTAAATTCTCGCTGCTTTTACCTGTCTGCGTTTCTTGGGGGAGATTATCTTTCTCTGCATCGTTCTCAGAAGTAGCTCTACCCTTGACCTTCGCCATATCCCATTCCCATCCGTGTTCCTCCATTTATGTGGCTACATTTTCTTCGACCAAAGAGTTGGTGCGGAGTCTGTAGAAGCACAGGCAAAAACGTTGAATCTGCAAAAATATGATAATTCGCATCAAATCTTATACTTGCAGACAACACCCCAGGAGCGAGTTGGGCTTTAAAGTTTACGAACTCTTCATGCTCTTACTTAGCTTACATGATTACGCCTCACTTCTCATATTTGAACTTCAAGTAACTAAGTATGGAAGATTATATGAGAAAAGCAACTAGGTAAAGCCTTTTCTCCTTCTGTGAGTAATGTGACTAAGTTAGAAAGGACTACTTTAGAAGGAAAACAAGCCGTACAAAGAGAGTTCGTTAAAACTTGGATGGATCAATAGAAAGTGAACGCCTTAATGAGTATGATGACGTCCATTTTCTTGGAAAAACCTGTCTGTAGAAGGTGAACATACCTTATAATAAAAAGTTGCGAAACGTCTAGAAGGACAATTTTGCAGAAGCAATGCATGCTGCGGATGAAATGGATAGTTCTACACGTGAGCATCTACGATCCCGATGGAAAGAACTAGCTCTTTATTAAATTGAATTGGGTCTAAGTTAGTGTTTCACAATTGTTTTCTAGTGTTCAATTTCGCTAAAAGCAACCTAGAGTGAATTAAAACGTGTTTTGCTATTTTATTTTTTTTAAGTAAAAAAGACATTGGGCAAACTGCATAATCCAATAGTGTTCTACTTTGGGAAATGACCTTTAATATTCCGCAGGAAAAAAAAAATGATTGTCAAAGAAAGTTAGGCTAATGGCTATCTCACTAGATAAAGCTTCCAAAAAGATATTTTAAAGCTTGGAAAGATATTTTAAAGCTTGGAAATCTTTACAGACATATCAAAGTGGTTGGTGGACTTAAGAAGCTCACAAACAATTCTCTCTCTGAATTCCTTTGCTTTCCTTTGTGAAGATACAGTCAATTTTGATTGTAAATCTCAATGAAGGGTATGAATAATTATTATTTGAAGTAGAATGTTGTAAGAGGTGGTTGAGTTTATAGAAGCAGCTCCAGAAGTTCCAAGTAGAAGGTAGCTCAAAAAGTTTCAAGTGGAAGCAGCACATTGTGTACCATCTAGAGTTTTACATAATGAATTTCAGTCTTATCGAGGCTATTAAAATCGAGAGAGTGGAGTAAGCCAAGCTGAAGGTTGAAGCACTATAAATTTAAACCCCATTTCTTCTCTCTCTATATATTTTTCTAATATCTATTAGATGAAAGATTATTATTCTGCACAAGTGAACTGAATATATATAAACCAAGGGGGGGGGGGCGCTAGTTATTACCATCCCTGCCCCGCCAAAATCCTTGCCACTGATTTCTCGCGTGGAAAATCTGCCTTGTTTGGGTCCGGCACCGCAAGGCAGTGGGACCCCGCTGGCCCGTGCCCTCGTGAAGAGGTAGTACCGCGGCATGATTCAGGAACTCTCTCTCTCTCTCTCTCTCTCTGATTTAGGCATTGAAGGGTGCACGTTGATGGGAAAGATAAAGAAATTATTTTGGAACCGTGACGAAAACAGTGGCAAAATTACAAAAGACTCTCTTGTAATTTTCCCATTTGTAACAGTTCGGGTTGCTGAATGATGCGTCGAGTGCCCCACCCGGCTCTGCCCATACATACGGTTTTCCAACCCCGCTGCCGCTGCTGCTGCTATACGGTACACGCAGGAACGGGAAGCGGCTCGTCTTCTCCACCTCTGGGAAGTGAACCCTGAAGCACGCTAATCGGTTCTGTGGCCTACAGTTGTTCCCCCCCTCCATATAAAAAGAAGTCTCTCTCTCTCTCTCTCTCTCTCTCTTACCCCCTGGCTGGATCTGTAGTCAGACAGGGGCATGCGTCTCTCTCTCTCTAAGACCAGACCGGAGTCTCTCTCTCTCTCTCTCTCTCTCTCTTCAGACAACCACACCCTCCAAGCCTCCATCTTTATCGAACAGTTATTGTCTGAGTAGTAGGCTCTGTTTGACTCCCTCCTTTCCATAATTTTCTCGCTACATTGAGCTTTGTAACTCCGTAACTCCACTCGCTGTAAAAAATTCCCTACAATGTCAGATGCCCCAGTCCCAGTCTCCCCCGGACAAGCGTTAACGAAGGGAAAAATCTAATCTTTCTGGGACCGACACCCAGAATCTGCTGGGGCGGCTGCTAAAGCTTCGAGCTTTAAGCCCTGCGATGCTTCGTCGAAGCTCGTAATCCGCTTCCCCGCTTCTGGGTTTCTTTCGGGAATAAAGAAAAAAAATGAGGAACGGAGATGTTTCCCACGTCGATTTGGAACGGGGGTGTCGTCGTCGTCGCAGCGAGTCGAGCGCCGAGGACGAGGACGAGAGCCAGTGCTTCTCGGACGCCGAGGACGGCGACGGCTCCGGCTCGTGCCGCTCCCAGTTCTACTCCACCACCGGCGGGTCCTACGACGAGTTCAGCTTCGCCTGCGCCTCCGATCGCGAGGCGACGGCCTCGGGGGCGCGGGGACCGTCCACCGGGTCGGAGCAGGTCGGCGGAGATCGAGGTGGTGGAGCGAGAAGGGAAGGTGCATTTGGAGAAGGCGGAGAGGGAGAGAGAGAGAGATTGCAGGATTTGCCACTTGGGTTTGGAGAGCAACAGCCACGAGTCCGGCGTCGCCATTGAATTGGGCTGTGCTTGCAAGGACGATTTGGCTGCTGCTCACAAGAACTGTGCCGAGACCTGGTTCAAGATCAAGGGCAACAAGTGAGTCGCGATACCCAATTCACACTTCGTTTTTGGTTCCTTCGATGTCTGGCTTTCGGTCAATTGGTTCATGTTCTGTGGGGCTTTCATTGATGTCATTTGGGCATGCATGAAACTGCGCATGGGTTTGGTTCTAGATGATGAGTCTCTGTTAGTTGATGGACGCTAGTTTCCGACAATTTACGATTTATAATTTTGAAGTGTGAGTGTTATCATGGAAGAATCAGTCTGGATTAAAGGCAGGGAATTTGAGGCAAGTTTGATGAAGTTAGACGCAAAGTCGATATAAAAGGGGAGGTGAGAAGAGATTAGAGCTGGCTTTTTGGTAAAGTTAGTAGGGGGAGAGAGAGAGAGAGAGAACCAGGAGAGAGTCCTGCTGAAGTGTCTGTCTATCTGGCCTGATGATTCCTTGTTGTCTAATCTCTTTTTCCTAAATTGTGTTGGAATCTTCACTGTTGTCCCTTTCTTGTGGTCGTTCGCTTTAACTAGAAGTGCGGCTGATTCTTCATTGTCCATATTCTTTCTCTGGCGAGTTGTTTGCATTTGTCTTTGCATCTCATGGCAACTTCTAATTTTTTTTATAAAAAATTAGCGGTTTTATTATATTAACTTGCAAGAAAAAAAAATTCCTTGTTCTTATGTTGTAGTCTTCTCAACTTTTTCTCCTTGGAACTTGCTTAAATTGCGGAAGTTTAATGTTTCTGTAGGCAGCTCCTGATAGCAGCTGGCATTCTTGAATGTCTGCTGAGAATCCCATGCCCTCTTGTGCTTTGCACTAATTAATTCCTTCTCTGCACTCAGTAGTATTTGTTCGAAGCCTGATTCTGGACCATGATAGAAAAAAAAGGAAACGTTTGAGCGCATGGCAAATCTGAAAACTTGGTGCAACTCAGTCCCCCAATTTTCTGATGGAGTGATCTTTGGCTTAAAACTTTAAAATAATGATCAGTTGAGTCCTTCTGTTTAGATTTGTCTATCAATTTTGTGGAAATCCTGCACGGCAGTACCGCTTGGCAGTGAATGGCATAGCCACCTATAGGATTATCATAAAAAATTTTACAGAAGGACTTGGTTGAAATTTTGTTAATAGTTTTGGGACTTGATATTTCCATTGAAAAGTTCTAGGATTGAACTGCTCTCCGTACAAACGTTTTAGGACTTCTAATACCCTTACCAAATAGCTACTTTGTTTATACAATTCCCACTTAACAATCTGAAGCACCCTGCTCATGCCATAATGTTTTTGAATGATGCTCCTCTTGCATTTTCGTTCTAAAACTGGAGTGGCCGGGACTAGGTTCTGTATACCATTGTCACCTTTTCCCTTGGCACTGAAAAGGAAAGGAATCATCACATGTTTGTTACAGAACTTTTTAATTGTGAAAAGACATCACTTGAGGTTTCACTATGTACTGGTACCGTCCGGAGCGCAGCAAATTGACAGAAAAGGGAAAAGGTTGCGACAAGATAGAAGAATGCGAGAGCCTACTTATAAAAGAAAAGGATAGAAACAATCTGAGGGCCGATCTACTTTGAGCTTCAGAAAGAAAACAGAAGTGTATCTCATCCTCACCTTTTCCTTTGGCCATTTCTCTTTCTCCCCCTGCCCACATTGCCATACTGAATCAGATCAATCTGTTTGATGCATAATGTCCTTTAGGCAATATGAGATCGAGTTCATTAGGGACTGAAACAATAAGAATTTTTTTTTTTTTGGAACCTTTTTATCTCGCCACACAAGCCTAGGCCATTGTACCCCAGTAGAATCTACAAGAGCAACACTTGTTAGTGTGTTACATCACAAGTGCATTGCAAGAATCTTGTGGTGTTGGTATGGCATTTCAGAAGCCAACCTAGTAAGTTCTTTGGTTCACACTGTCAGAAACTTTCAATTCTCTATTGTCTCTTCCATATGATGTTCTGTATTATGACAACCTTGGTGTGACATTTCTTAAGCCAACCTAGACCATTCTTTAAACACGATCAGAAACTTACAGTTCTCTATACTGTCTCTTCCATGTAATACTGCGTATGACAAGAACCTCTATGTTCTTGAAACATCAAATATATACTTGGCTAATCCATTGGCCTATGGTGAATTGTCATTCTGATTCTAATTATTTGTTCTGACTGCATTAGTCAAAGTTTATGAATTTACTGCATTGTCATTATGCTTGATTATTCTTTTTCCAAACTCCAAGGGGCATTTCTCTGCCCAAATGATTGAAACAGAAAGTTTGCTAGTTTGTGTTTCTGTAATTTTGAGGTCTTCTTTGGTGTGTTGTTGTGTAGTGCTCTTGGATAGATTTGAAACTCTTCAAATGCTTTCTCTATCTGGTATTACATGTGTAACTGAGCTTGCCCAGTCTGGTAAAGTCGTTCTGCTAATTTTGCTCTTTACTTGTGTTTACATTCAATCTCATTCTGCGTGTTACAGGACCTGTGAGATCTGCCAGTCTATTGCACGTAATGTGTCCGGTGCAAGTGAGATAGAGGCGACAGAGCAGTTGAATGAAACCCATAGTGCCATGGCTGTGTCTGCAGTGTTGGCCCCGATATCTCCTTCTGAACCCCGAAGCTTCTGGCATGGCCATCGACTACTAAATTTTCTGCTCGCTTGCATGGTATTTGCATTTGTCATATCATGGCTCTTCCACTTCAGAATGCCATCCTCGTGAATTGATGTATCTGGTTCTTTCAAGAAGTATATAGTACAAAGAAAAGGGAAAAAGAGATCGGGAGAGAGTTGTAAAAAGAGCCTGCGGGGCTCGTTTCCAGGCTCATTTCCAGATAGTTGGTGCTTGAGTATAGATTAGCCATGAGCTTCTCAGTGTTTACGCAGCTCATTGTGTGGATTCATGTTTGTCCGTGGTTGTCTGTCTTATTCATCTATATGAGCATTCCCCCATAATATAGAGGTTCGGAATCATCAGGATTCGGTCTCCATCTACTTCCTCTGTAAACTCGATTTGAGTATTGGGTGGAGTTGTAAATAGGATTAATATCTCCACAAAACATTCTGCACAGCAGGTGATCTTGTGGTACTGTGCTCTTTTTCTCCGCAACCTGAGTTTGTGTGCTCTTGGATTTCGACTCTATATCTGGTAGGAGTTATAAAAAAGAGGATCTAGTGTTCTCGAAGTGCCTCATAGATCTAACTAGAAGCAGAAGTAGCATTTTGTATCATTTTCCGAGTTTGTCATTCATCATCGATTAATCCATGAAACATTATGGATAACATAAGGGGTCACAAATATGAATGGGGTTAAGCCTACCATCTTTTCTCAGACAATTGAATTCACCCCTACTTAAATTGATGCGACTATAGACAAAGAAGAAACACAAAATAAGTACTAACCAAACAAATGAAGAACTTATACTTTTTCAATGTCTATTAATTTTGGCTTCTAAACTTGCGCCATCTCTTAAACACAGGTTGGCATGATCTTCCAAGCCAAGGCTAGACAGGCAGGCAGCTTGAAGGTACAAAGCTGTTGGCCAATCAGGGTAAATTACCAGGGCTTGCACGGCATCGCCAAGAGCTTCTCTGGGCATGTCATTCATCAAGTAAGAGAAACACCGTCTTGCATAGACCGTAGGCGACGCCATCAAACCACCCTGAATGAACTGCACGAGAACACAATGAGTAACGTTGGAACATCTTTCTGTTAACTGTCGGAGGAACTAGGAACCCAGTAAAAGCCCTTCACATTAGACTGGACTACCCCTTCCGTATCTAGAACTTTGGGCTTCTTCCATATGCAAATCTCCCACTACTCAACATAAATTAGATTGTATCTGAACAATTTGTCGTTTCAGAACTTTTAGGTAGTATGGGCCTGTTCTAGACAATCTGAACAAAAGTAAGCTGCATATATAAATCGACAAGAATCTAGCACTGGAGTGAGTATGCGTTACAAGTCGATAATTCCCAGTTTTCTCGCGTTCATAAAACTACACCAACTCAATACAAGACTCACTTGTGTATAGTAATCAATGGCAGCTGCAAATTCTTTAGCTTTAAAACAAGTATCGCCACGCGTCTTAGAATCCAAGGTCTCCTGCATTTGATAAGTCCACATCTGGAAGGACAACTGCAACAGGATAATAATTTGAAAGATGTTAAGAGTCAGATCATGATGAACAAAAAGAACATTTCTGTTTTTCTAATGAAGGAATAACATCAACATGCAGGAAGAAATAAATCTCAATTCCACATGGTAATCGAACAATTGAATGTTCAACAGCCAATTGCTTTGACAGTCACATGTGTAATGACAAACTTATCGCTTATCGAAAGAGGGCAGGAAAAAAAGCAAATACGGTTGAATCAGTTTTCTAAGCAACAATTGACTTCAGCCTGTACTTTCTCAGTCCAACGTAGTTCTAAATTCGGCTCACATCATAGAAGATCAATTTGACATCCAAACCTAATAGCACCTTCCCTATCCAGAAAGGAACTCTTGCTGTTCAGAAATTTATTGACCATTATTTGCATCTGCGAACAAAGGGATGAGGAGAGAGGTTTCTGTTTTTATTCACTGAACAGAACTAAAATTTTCATTTCAATTCCATTCAATTCAGAAATTGGAAATTCAGTTCACACACCAAACTGAAGCATTTCATAGCCATCTGATCTGGTACAATCCTATTTTTTCCGAAGCAGTTCCAAGTCGCTAAGAAACTGAATTTCTTTTATTTGCCTGCACATGTTTCTTTGATGTGAAGGTTGCTCATTCAAAAGGTTTTCCATGGTTAATTAAGTTAAAATCTAAAGAACCATGGCAATTTATCAGTAAAAAAATTCCACCACTCTAGCCTCTTCCTGACCACTTTTAAAATTTTTGCCTACTAGCTTTTTTGTCACCAGCTTGACATTTTTATGCTGTTCTTTTTCCTTTTTGTTTAGGCCGTTCGCCACTGTCCAACTATATATGCTACTGTTCTAGGACTGATAAGAATTATAAAATTTAATAAAAATATTTTTTGGAAAGTAATGTGAGCCAATTTTATTAGTTCTCTTGGAACCAAATTAATAATCAAAATTCAGTTGGGTTCAGTTCAGTATCAAAGACCTGTTTACGTATTTCTCCTTTCCTTCTGCACTGCTGGTTCTAAATCCATTCAAGTCCTTTTTGATAAACATGTTTTTCTGAAACACAATTGTGGCAGGGAAGAGTAAAACAGACATTTCCCTCTCCATATGAAAGTCAGTTTTGAGGGCAAGATTCTTTATCAAAGTCAAGTAGGATACTTTGCACCCAAATCCTGTCTTCTTACCTTTTAAAGACAAATCATAGGTACATTGATCCCAGTGGACAAAATAGTTATGATGTGACTTTACTTCATCTAGGAAAAATTGGAGGTATGAAAGAATAAAGACAGACCTCAGTGCCAATTCCCTCATCATCCTTGTATCCATTCGTCTCAAGGATCTCATGGATGGCAGTGAGATTCATTCTCGAACAAGCTTGTCCTAAGGGTGTCCATAGAAGTGCTTCGGTTATGCATACTTCCTCTTTGACACCCAGCAGAACAAGTGATGGAACCTGCTTTTCACTGATCGATAAGTTACTCCTTCGAAGAAGTTAGTCTGTTCAAGAGTGTAGTATCGTCTGCAAGCAACATGCTTGCAAGTTGCAACCATTCAGAAAGGCATAGCACTAAGAAACGATTACAAAGCACCCTGGCCTAAACTAGCAAGAAACTATAATCCAAGAATGATTTGTAGAATTTGAATACCTATGTTCTTCAATTTGAGTACATATCATGTTGAGCAGAAATTTGATCTTGCTAGTAAGTTCATATTGATTATGATGTGAACTGTGTTCATGACAGAACAAGAAGATTCATGCATGAAGGAATAGCCCGGCTGATGTTTTTGGATAAAATACTGATAAAAAGAGAATTATGAGCACATCCACTTTAAGAGTTTTAAGTGTGGCCTTTTACATGTTCAAAAACCCTGATAAGAGAAAGAAGAGCATGAATTATTCTGCATACCTCTGCTTCTTTCTGTAGTGATCTGAGAATTGTAACAAGTGACTTAGCATTTGGCCTCTCACGAGCTTCATCCTGCAAGCAACGGGAAGCTAAGCGAAACAACTCAATAGCATCTGCGCTTGAAAATTGACCTTCCAAAGCAGAATCTATTAACATTGAGAAATTCTTGCTTCGTATTTGGTCAAGTGCCTGAAAAGTGAAACAAGGGAGAGAGTGGTCATTTAAATTGCCAAGCAAATCGTTCTTTAATTATTTTAGTGTTTTCAACAAGTGCCCCTAAAGCATTTGTTAGTTATAATTGATTTAGAATAATTCAATTTTCATAGCATTTATTGCACAACACAAGGGTAATCAATGCATTTGGAAACTATAAAATTTCCTTATTTGGTAGTGCCTTGTTAACAAAAGCCTTATCATTTAACACATCCCCACGCGTATAAACCAAGCCTTACGCTTGAGACTCAAGAATAAAGGAAAATGTACAAAGATAATGAGTCCCAGGATTACTCCTGACTTGTACTCCGATATCTTATTAGGTAGACCATGTTTTTAAAAAAACCAAGCAGTCATAAATGGGGCAACAATCTATAAAGCATGTTGATTATCATAAATATCCAGAAGCGAGAGGAACTAGATTGTCTACCACACAAAAAAGCTAATGAAGCCAGTATTTTTAACGCATCTTCATAGTTATGTGTATCATGGCAACTTCTTACATGACGGTAGGGTATGCAAATGATTCCTAAGAGAAAACAAGCATAGCAACTCACTGTAGCTGGTATCTTTGAAGATTCATTCAAAATAAGATCCCAAAGACACTGTGGAAGCCCCATTATTACTCTGTCAAAGCTTAAAGAAGATATCATTAATTTCTCGAATTCTAGATAAAGACAACATCAAACCCTTGACTACATCATTCGATAGCCATGATAAGTGACCAAATCTTACAGATAAGGCTTTCTTGGCATTAATTAGGCATAACATTTTAATATTATGAATACAACTGATCCTCTAGTCGGCTGAAGCAGCTGCTTTATATGATAAGGGTGACCAATAAATCCGGGTCGCATCCTCAGTTAGGTGAAGGACTAGGCATTTTATTTTATTTAAGTGCTCAGGCAGAGGTACAGCCAAACATGCGTGTTCATTTACCATGTGTGTATGCGTTGAAGGGAAGCCTACATCCCACGCAGGCTACCGTAGGTGTCTGTAATTTGTGGATTTTAGTCATGTAGTACTTGGATTAGATGATACTATAACATACACAATGTTACACATAGTACATATGCATGTATAGGTAGACCTGTGTTGATCTTGAGAATTGTTGAAGCTGAGTGCCAATGGATAAGTTTAAATCTGTAATCTTCTCATTAAGAGAAATTATTGACTATTGCTTATATAAGCTATATGCTTTACCAAATACAAAGTGTGCAGATTAGTACAAATTTCCCATTGCAGTTGAAATATCTGATAGAGACATACATGAGCAGGCGGAATGTTTTTGCCACTAAGTAGATCCAGCAACATGGTACCAAAACTGTAAATTGCACTTGTAGGCTTCATTGTACCTGCCAAAATAAAGTCATTTTCTTGTAGTTATCACTTTGATACATTTTGCAAACAAGCTCATTTCAAATTTCAAAATTGCTTTCTAGCAAATCCTGATATGGAGATAAGTCACTCAAAATCAGAGCAGTACAAGCAAATTTAGACCCATCAAGATCAGCAGTAATATTTCGCTCTTCGTTGATATTTTGCTCGTAAGATGTTTAAACATCAATTGTGCAGTACCATATCAATTTTAGGACAAATCAAAGAGATTAAACTAAGTAGTTCGAAATTGTCAGGTTTGACACTTACCAAGATGACTTGACTAAAAAAAGACACCAAGTAATGTTCCAATTTACTATCTTCCCAATTGTTGGGAGCATATCTACTTGGGTTGACACACAGTTGACTGGTGCCCTCCATGTGAACTGTGTTTTGTGAAAAAGGGAAAGAAGATCATGAAAGTTTGAAGACTATTCTGTCTTAAAATCCACGGGGTGTCATATGAATACCATGACGGAATATACAAAATTAGTACTGATAAAGGTCTTTGCAGCTAAAAGAAGACCCTCCACATAGACAAATTGCCTTAAACTAAACAGCAACTACTCTCTCGTTGAAGAATTTTCGTGTTGTATCTTCTCTTCAATCATTGCTTATGCTGCATTATAAAGTGCCACACCATGATAAACAAATGAATGAAACACAGAATTCTTAATTTCTGGAAAAGTTATATCATGTTTGAAGTCCGCCAAAGTCTACCGCCCCTCAATAATGGCACAAAGAGTAGTAACATAACTCAGATACTTGTGTGTCGAGTATCCACCTGTTCTGAAATATTCTGTGGGTGGAAAAGCTAGTTTAGTGCGGTACCTCCTCCAATCTACATTGTTCTTCACAAGGCCGAAACAGGACAACCTGGGATTGCCATCCTGCCATGAGATCAAGCCATTTAGAATAGATAATTAATGCATGACACAGAGGCAAAGCTGCGTAAATACCAGTACCTGATCAAACAGGACCCTGTACGCATGCAAATCATGGTACAATGGCTTCCCTTTGCTGCTACAATACTCTAATGCTTGTGCCAAATAATAAGCTACCCGCAGTCTCATTACCCATTTCATTGGCCGGGTCCTCCCTATATCAATAACGAAATTGTAGGTTCAAACAGAAACCAAGACAAACATTCATGTTCAAGCTAATGACTTTGCTTGAAGAACAGCAGTAGCAATGCAACTGCACTCACGTTTCTTCTTGTGTACAAATCGTTTTTCAGACTAATGGAGGAATCCTATGCAAGCAAACAACATAAGCCGATCCGTGTGTACGAGATATCACGGGACAACTCGACTTCACATGGACATCAGCAGTCAATTACTTTTCTTTAAGCTAAAGTAGCTTTGAGTTGAATGACCCAGCGTCAACTTTGACCCAATTGCCCAGCGAGAAATTTCAATTTTCAAATACGCGGAAACATCACGACTAAGGATTGAAGCAGGACGGTAAAAAAAATGACTCACAGAGAAAAAGATGCTTGGCGAGCGTCTCGTTGGGCATGAACTCAGCCACCAGCAATCTCTCATCGCCTTCGCAGCAGCATCCTATCAGATTCGCCAGACGCTCGCTCCTCAAGCTCCCCACCGATTTCGCCTCCTCCTGCAAAAGATCGCCTCCAAATTCAACCCGCGCTCATCGATCGCTACAGTAAAATTCGAGTTCCAAACGGTCAAACGCACGAGGAAATACTGAGGATCGGGCCACGCGCCCCTCTCGTAGCGCTTGACGGCGACGGAGCTGCCGTCCTCGAGCTCGCCTCTGTAGACGGCGTCGCTCGGGCCTCCGAGCCGCCCGCGGCCGGGGTCGCGCACGACGTTCTCCGGCGAGAATCCGCCAGTCGCGGCCTCGAGTTGCTCGAAGCGGAACTCGGTGAAGCTCGAGCACGATTCCCGCGCGCCGTCGCCCCCGTTCTCTGCTCAAAAAACGTTTCTTCGCGCGAATCAATTTTCGTTCCCAAAAAAAAAAAAAAAAATCGACGAGAAATGAAGATCGAAGAAAATGAAGGAGGGAAGGGAGGGGAGCGAGGTAGTTACGGCGGAGATCGGCGGACGGCGGCGGCGGTGGCGGCGGCGGCGGCTCGGAGGCGGAGGGCGGTCGGAGACGTGGCGGGAAGCAGCAGAGGGAGAATTTGGAGCGACGACGACCTGCCATTGGCGGATTTGAACCGACGGTGTGCGGAAATGATCGGACGGTCAGCGTTGTGCGCGCTCTTTTCGATTCAATTTATGTATTGGATTTTCGATCTTTGAGTTTTTGGGATCGGAACTTTGATCTAATTCCTAGTCAGCCCTTTGTAAATGGTCAAATATCAGAAAGGGAGACCTCGTACTCTTATTTTAATATAACCGCCCCCAAAAAAGGCACGTAATTATATTGAAGGCCTATTTTTCACTCGAACTTCTAAACATTACCCAAAATAGACTCCATATGTGTGTGTGTGTGTTGCGTGTGCACACCCATAGGACAATTCTACCTTTTGTTTATTTCTTTCCGCATATGTGATGCTATATGAAATGACGCCATTTTATAGACCAGATTATCTCTTGGCCATCTAAGCAAAATCATACCAATATACTCATATAATCAAGTTTTGCTTCGTTGCTTCTAGTTGACGCTGTAATTTGAACCATATTGCTTTATTTGCTCTAGGTTGGCAATGCAATGATAATCATGGGCGAGAAAAATAATGAATCCCATTGCATAACATGGTATGTCATGCACTTTAAGTTCTTCTCGATGTCTGTTTAAATTTGTATTTGCCAATACCCATTTTCGTACACACGTCGAATCGGATTAATTTCTATAAAAAAATTGCTATGGAGGGGATTTGGGTTTCATCAAAATAGAAAGGGGAGGATGGGCAAAGATGTCATTAATGGGTCAAAGTCAAGCTATCGGGATAACGTGTTAACCCAAACCGATTACCCATAATTATTAATAAATGCTTGATTTGGAATTACGTAAGGTAAGACTAAGGGTCAAATTAATTCAGATGTGGGCAAACCATGGTTTATTTTATACTTACGTCCAAATCAGTTATATCCTCTTCTTGGCAGGTCAACATCCCGAACAGGGACTTGACACTAAAAACCGGGAATGCATGACCGCGTCTAAATTTTACGAAAATAGTTCAATTTGCAGGGAAGGCCAATGGGCGCACATGGTTTTGCAGATTTTCGACCCGTTGACCGAAGATTCCGACATTTGACCGTTGAAACATTCTCGAAGTGAAAAAGTCCTTATGTTTATTTTCTTTTCTTTTCCCCTCCTCCTTTTTGCTCTTATTTGCACCGTCTTACCAACATTCTTTGTATTTTTATTATATACTGACGTTACTTAGATAAAGACCATTTCTACAGCTCATAATTAAATATATAAAGTTGAATCCTGTCGCTAATAATGCTGAACTTTGCTATGCATTGTCCATGGAAAAATCACTTGATCAATCACAACATATTGTTCGAATGTCAATTTAGTTCTAAAGTTTTCTATTTTATAAATAAAATGCTAAACATTTACATGAAATTCCAATGTAATTTGAGACTAGGTCGATAAAATTCCAATTTAATGTTAAAACTTTCCATTGCTAGTGAAAATTGATCGAAAGAACTACATTAGAATTTTGCATGAAAGTTTATGACTAAATCGGTAAAATTATAAAATTTAGAACTGAAGTGACTTCCATATGATAAATCTAAAATTGATTGGATAACTTCTCCTATTGTGAAAGCCACAATGAATTGAGCTTCTATTTACGTAAGAACAATTCTATGTTTTATTATGGTTGATCTTATGAAGCTAGTATAACACGTAAGCAGGTAAGGTTTAATTCACTGTTGAATACTAAATGCTGATTAGTAAACTTGCCTCCTCGCTTAGTACAGTGATTTTGTAAATCAACCTTACTCCAAAGCTTATTTGGATCCCCATTTGAAACTTAGGTCGATGATCATGTCATGGAAAATGGGGTGAGGCCCTAATCAACAAAAATACCCACCACTTTGTTTTGCTCTCTCAAACTTGTAACACAAGCAATGATTTATACAATTTCCTGATCTTCCAGAGACATGGCTGCTGCTGCTCGCCCTAATCTCACTTGTTGAACTCATGACGTTCTAACAGCAAGCGCGCCTCGGTTGCACTTTGACTTGTTTCGATTATTGGCATAATCTTTATTTGTGTAAAAAAAAGAAAATCAACTGCCACTGCTGGACTTCTATAAAACAGCTTGTGGGAAAACCCTCTTTGGCGAGGCATATCGAAACACACAACCCTCGAGCGCATGAAAAGAATAGACAATCGTCATGGGGTATATAAAAGCTAAAAATTAGAATGGTGGAATGTTGTTTTGGATCCCAATCAATCGCTTCCCACGTCGATCGATAACTCTTGAGATGTGTTGGGACATGTGCGTTACTGACAACTTTACCCGTCAAACGGTATAAATGTTCTAATCCAAATAGACCCATTTAATGCATCTAGGCCTATTTCCACACAATTCAAATATAGCACACATATCCAACCTAACTCGTATTGCTAAAATACTTTCATATTTAATCCAATCTACGAAAACTCGACGTGAGAGTACCGAGTGAGTGACTGGAGTGAGTGAACGCAAGATCGAGTGAAGATGGGATAAACTGAAAAGAGAATCGGAAATCGATTACATTTAAATAAGTTGTGAACCCCATTTATGACACATTTATAATCCATTTAAGACCAAATTATCCAATATAACTAACCCACTTTAACACTTTTATGGATTAAGAAATAGATTTATGATCAATTTTAACGAATCTAGGACGGCACATGGCAGACAAGAGGTAAAAGAGCAGGACTCTCTTTCACTGAGTAAAAGGAAGCAACTGGTCGTGACACCAGGACATTACGTGATTCACCGGGCAGACAAACAGAGCATCTCTCTGTCTCCATCTCCCTCTCTCTCTCTCTCTTTCTCTCTCTCTCTCTCCATAAATTTTCATTTGAATTTGTATTTGTATGGTGCCAACTCTTAACGGTGTTCGTGGTGGGGAGGAGGAACTTTTCTCCGCATGTTGCGAGTCGCAGGTGGTGGGCCATTTTGCCCCCTTAGCCCGCCCTTCTTTTCCACAAAAATGGACAAGCGGGCATGGGATGGGACCAAAGGGGCTGTGTGTCCTGTCCGCTGCCAGCACTCCCATGTAACGCCCACATGGCCTCACCAAACATTAGCTGTACCATCTGTCTCCTCTTTTAAATATTGGATCATAAGCATTTCGTCCGGTCATATGTAAAGGTCGCTCATTTAAACTTCGCATATGACACGGAACTAGATCATAACCGAAAACGCCCAAGATATGTTCGGAGAACACCACATAAAAACAAGAGAGGCACGGACGACAGGAATAGTACAAAATTTAGTCCAGCACCACCCTGTTATGGCATGTGGTATGGGGGATGCTCATTGCTCAGTGCAAGAACCTTACCATAGGCCGAAGGACATTCAATCAACGGTAGGCATAAAAGGTGCATGTGATGTGATCCCTAGATAATGAACGGAAGCTACTCTGTTTCCCCTCTATCTGGCAAGATAATTGGCAGTACAAACAACTAAAAGTTAGAGGTTCCGACCAAAGCATGTGAATTGCATCTGCAAGCATTTTCTCGATTCATGAGTCTTATCATTGCATCTGTCATTAGTCCTGGGACTTGGCGTAAAGAGATACAGTATTGATAACCGCCACACAAGCCCGAACAAGAGTTTTCACCCACGTCAACACAGTGCCAGCGGAAGAGAAAAAACCAAGATACTTTCATTGGATCGAGAAGTGGACACAAGATTGCTGAAATTTCCAATGTGCATGCTATGGTCTTAAGCCATGCATGGTAGAGCACGATGGCGAAAACATAGAAGCTTAAGCTAAATTTCATCTTCACTACAATAAAAATCATGTTCACCCATCTTCAAAATAAGAGCCGACCATGCCGCAATATCAACTGCATGTCTTAAGGATTTTCGTCACCTCCAGGCGCTGGAGGTCTTCAAGTTGGCTCCAGTGGAGCTTTCTATATTCTACGCACCGTTCATTGCATTATCAGCAAGGACGGCATTGCCATCTTCCATAATCTTGCCATTGACTTGTGTCCTTGGTCTCTGAACAAAGATCAAGAGGAAAAGTCAATTCCAATTATAATGCACAATGTGCAGTCGGGAGATTGAAGATTAAGCTTGTTCACTTATATTTACCCAATCAGCAGGGTCTCCACCATTCCCATTCAAGAGCTTGTGATTCTCTTCTTTGCTTCTAGCATCTTTCTCTTTGGTGCTCACTGGTAGGAACAGTGATGAGCCACTGGTCCGGTCAGGAAGTTCTGCATGAAGAAGAGAAAGAATTATTAAAATATAACCACCGCCCTGTTGCATTTCCAAAAGACACGGATAGATGCAAAGGTTACACAGGCAAACCTGGCAATTTCTTGTCAATGAAGAATACCACCAAATTAACAGTATACCTGCAGATTAAGCAAGACATGAGCTTCAGCGAAAAATGCGTCAGTAGTGATGAAAAGAGATATTGACATAAAAAAGGATTTTACCATGCAACGACGACATCAACTGTGTAATGTTTCCGCGATGCAACAATCAAGAAGCTCTGTACTACAGCAATCAACCAAGCAAACTGCTTTATAAACCTGCACCAAAAGCAGATTAAATTTGACATGCAAATACAAGTTCACAGAACATTCAAACTCATTAATATGGCTTTATAGGATACTTGACAATTATTTATCTGACTCATAAAAAGTAATCCACTCAAACCAAACGTCTTCCACCAAAAAGTCCAGAGGGCATTTCACACTCTCAGTGTTGTAGCACCCACCAAAATTGTGAATCCTAAAGCTAATCCTCTAATCATCTATCCAGTGCAAAAAGAATTCAAAGAGGCCATGTAGCTGCTATAGAATCAGATTTATGAGGAAGAAGTAGATGTATAAGAGACTTTCTCCTCGCTCCTTAGAGCTCCATTAAATTCCACGACCGATTCATATATATCACTTCATCTTTTTTTAAAATTCTCTAGCAAACATCTCCCGGACCAACTGCATCTGTACCCTCGGCAATTGTATTTGTTACAATAACACCAGTCAGAAAATTACTGAGGCAACTAAAGTAGTTACTGAAAAATCAAATGAAAGTGGTTATAAGCTTATGGCAGCTTGCAAAACAAATTCCTTCCGTAGCTACAATGCCTCACCTCTTTGTACCATATTTCTGATACGTGAGCACAAAGACCAAGGTAAATATCATGTGAGATGAGAATATCAGATCACCACAACCATATAATACCCCCCGAGGAACTGCAAATTTAGCACACGAAAGGAGTGAGAATGTTAACAACTTAGGGTAATGCTTATAAGGGCCATAAAAATAAAGTCACTCACAGTTGATTAGAAGAACTTCCACTGCACTACGAGGACGAGGTAATCTGGCAAGTTTGGATCCCTGGATTGCATTGCACCAAGAAGTCAATAAAGTGTCGTTCAACAAAGTAAGTGATTCCTCGATTCCTTAAGACTCAAAATAACAAAAAGATGACAAATATTTGTGAATAGCCAGAACAAACTTCTATAAAAAAATGAGAGACTCTACCTCACGGCAGTGATAGTTGGGACCTGGAAGCTGTGTAGAATAAAATGTGATGATCCGAAGAGTCTGAGAAGCCTGCATTATTTGTCGAAAAATAAAAATAAGGTTTAGGACTAGCAATGCAATAAGAGCTAACCGCTTGATCTTTCCTATTTGATATCCCAATCACTCTTACAATCCAAAAAATGCGCACACTGCTGTAAATGAGACGATTTAAATGAAAACAGCACTTACAACAAGAAAAGCTAAGACCCTGCACCAGACAAGAACAGTGTAGATTTTTTTGGTCTTCAGAATAAAAGGATGGAAGGTCCACTGCAAAAAATATGACCCATATCAGTTCATATTCACCACGGAAGAAACCAAACAAAGACTAAGCCTTCTTCAATCTATTTATGCACTCCATACTACTTTTAATCGGTCATCAATATTTGCATTCTATCCACATCTCCTTAGTGATATTGGGCATCATCAGAATCCATATTACAAAAGGCATAAAGCAACAAAAGCTCAAGATTCATCTAGTGTGCCATTAAGCATGCACGGTTTTGCATCTTCCCAAGATGCAAAGAAATTACTAAGCAGTTCCACCTTCGGATAATGGATAAGAAAAAGATCGAGATACTTGAGACTTGAAAAACAAAAACCTTACCAGTACGAAAGATGCGAAGACGAAAGTGAATACAGTCTCGCTGATGTAAGCTTTGTCTCGGCCAAGCTCCTACACACACAATAACACACTCTAAGCAAAACATGATACGTAAAATCAGAGGATTATATCATATCAGACTGATTTTAGACCAACCGGAAATAGAAAGAATCCAACATCCTGAAGTGTGGGGCCAGGCCTATGTAAGTAATGTACTCCTCGAGCTGCCAGACCATGTATGTACTGCGGCAGACAAATAATAAATCAGAAATAAGGCAAGAAAAAAAAAATCAAACCTCATTGGGGGGAAAAAAACTCAAAGTGAACATCCATCTAGAGAGTTCTAGTCAGTGAAATTTAATGGCCATGATGAGCAACAAATTGAGAGTAAAGAAAAGCCATTGCGTTCTTAATTTCACTTAAAACGGAGAGAATTAAATTAACCTCATTTATGGATGCTATAAAGAAACAATAGTCTGTCAATCTTCATATATTAGTATGGCATTACGCAACTAAGAGGAAACACGCCCGTGATAAGAACTCTGAGACCCAACACAAAATTCGAATCCAGCAATAAAAAGAAACACAAATCCCAGAAACTGAAACTTCAGATTCATGCAGACCCAAGTCCTTTCCAATGAAGAACGCCACTTGCGCAAGCAGATGACTCTGCCTTGAGTGAAAAGCATGGACTAAAGAAGTTGCCTTGAAGTAACGAAAAACAATTTCGAAACGCATTACCAAATCCTATGCTTCTCTCTCGCTCATTCGTTAACTTTCAGAAAAGGCCAGTCGACAATTCCTGGCAACACCCATGTTCAGATGCGCGCACTCGGTGCCGGTATGCCGAACAGAGCGCTAGCCACATTTTAACGAAAAGAATGACCCCAAAAGCATACCTTTTCAAACCCCCCCAATATTCTTCAAAACTTCGACAAATTTAACTTCGGATATTCCACAATCGGAATTAGAAAGATGAACGCAAACACGCAAATCTGAGTCGTATACTTTTCAACATCAGATTCACGAAAGAGTCGAGCAATCACGAAAGAATTA
Source organism: Eucalyptus microcorys (assembly GCA_014182515.1). Classification (NCBI taxonomy): domain Eukaryota; kingdom Viridiplantae; phylum Streptophyta; class Magnoliopsida; order Myrtales; family Myrtaceae; genus Eucalyptus; species Eucalyptus microcorys. The sequence goes on from CM024572.1 coordinate 27,977,906, forward strand.
GAACCTGAAAGATGAGACCGGCGAGAATGTATCTCCAGTTCTCCGCGAGGAGGTTGATCTCCGTGGTTATCTCCGCGCAAATTCTCTTCCATAGCTTCTCGAACCCAATGCCCAAAGGCGCGCACAGACACCAAAAAAACCACATCAATCCCATAGCCCTGACATCCATAACCATCGCAACCCGACATGCACGAACAAATCAAGCAGAAACGCGAGAGAGACACCTTCGAAGCCTCGCGACCAATGTAGAGCGTCATCGTCTTCCCCTCCTTCGCCTCCTTCCTGCGGTGGTTGCTGTCGTCGTCGCGGTCGAGTGACTAGCGACTACAAGTCCCATATTCCTTTCACGACCATGTTTCCGAGGTCACCAAAACTTCAAGCGCTCATCGGAAACCTCCCACCACTCCTCCCCCGGGAAGCCCAACCAAAACAGAACCAAAAAACGACCCGCAAATTTGAAAAAAAAAAAAAAAAAAAAGAGAGAAGTGACCCGAAACCTATCTAAAGATCCGGGGCTGGAACGGGGGGCGCGATCTCGCGATTAGGATCTGGCGGCTGGACCGACCGACCGACCGACCGACCGAGGCGAGCCGAGCGGGCGAGAGGATGGCGGAATTGTCCGAGGAGGAGGAGGAAGCGAGAATGGCGAGGGCCGGGGGAATGGTGATGATGATGGTGATGAATGGGGATTGGGAAGAGGAGGAGCGGAGATTCTCGAGGGCGGCTCGGTCAGGGATGTCAAGGTGCTTTCTTTTTCGCCTTTTTGGTGTTGCGCCTCGCCTCTCTCTCTCTCTCTCTCTCTCTGTGCCGAAACGCGAGTTTTACACGGAGAGACAGTTGAAGGAGAAGGAGGAATGAGGCACCCGAGGAGAGAGAGAGATGACTCCTTATAATACCCCCCAGCCCCCCCCATCCCACGCTAAATATAAAAATTAAAAATAAAATTAAAAATAAAAAAATTTGAAAATTAAAAAAAATAAAAAAGATCAAATAATGAGAAAGTTCGCCGCGAGTGACCTCCTCTTGTAAGTACTCCATATTATTATTATTATTTTTTTTTTTTTTGGGGAAATTACTCTCTTCTTGCTGTGATCGTTAATGAGCAACTTCGTGTTTACTTGAGTTTTCAACCCCCTCCCCCAAATCGGGAAACAAAAATATTCACTACTTGAGTTGTAATAATGACGATTAGAAGAAGAAAAAATTAGTAGAACGTGTCTGTTTGATTAAGCTTTTTAAAAAGGCACAAGTTAAGATTTTTCCTTCCCTTTCCTTTTCTTTCGGAATTTTAAGATATTATCAAGAATTATATGTGAATTTATGTGTCAATTATCTATATCACAAATTCAAATAAAACAATGAGTAAATGTTTATAAAATTACGCCCCTTAATTAGGCATCTTTATCTTTTTTTTTTTTTGATGACCTGAGAGAACTCGTGTACCGTACTAACACCTGACAAATAAACGACAAGACCGGGGTAACGAGAGGTAATGACCCAGGGAACCCGTGTCACCGTCTTAACACGGACAAGACAAAGGCCGGGGGTAATGAGCTAATGACCCAGAAACCTGTACCGTCTTACTACACAGACAAGACTAAGGTAAAGGTAACGGAGGTAAACCCCGCTAGCGGAGGACCTAGGTAACGGGAGGTAAACCCGCTAGCAAAGGACCCACCATCCCGACATCGCACTTAAGATCCCGTGCGGTCAATGGGATTCGAACTTCTCTCCTCCTCGCAAAGGATCATGAGAGCCTTATCCAACTGGGCCACCGCAGGCGGTGGTAGGCATCTTTATCTTTACTATCTATTTCACCCACGAAAAGTCCCTATTCTAAATGTGACAACGACGACCTAAACATACGTACTTAGTACTTGTCAAGGGTCATTAATTATACTCTGTTTTTCTTAAATGATTTTCAATTTCAACTTTTTTTTTTGTCAGTCCTACTCTACTCCTATTCTAACTCTCACTTTCAAACTTTTATCATGTCTCCTTAGAAGATGTGGGAGTCGAAATTCACCCCTGAAACTAATTCATCCCCACCACAATTCTTCTGAGAATGTGGAAATTTGAACCCCCCACCTCATCTTTTCAAAATGTGTTTATTTGCATTATTATTGTTTTCGATAGTCTTACCTGGTGTCCCGGGCCAATTGGGGATAAGGAGTAAGGGCACTAGTTGACAATGACCTACAAGTAATAGGGATTTTCTTGAGGATTAATCAGGTACACCAAAATATAAGGATTTCGTTAAAATTATACTAGGGATACTAAGATTCCGACTTTAAATGGATCTATACACGATACAACATCTATCAGTTATTTAAATGGCCCTATGAACTTGAATAACCACTTGAATCTTAGCATATTTAGCATTACTTATTTTTGTTAAAAAGTATCTCGAGCGCATTTATTAAGTAACTAAACGACGAAACTCTCGTAGTTTCCAATGCACATGACTATCGTCATGCCATGCATAATCACTGTTTTGAAATTTATTTCTTCCTAATCAACTCAACAAGTGTCAGAACTCATCAAGATGGCTCTTGTGAATAGCAATCATGTTAGTAACCGCTCAATATATGTGCCAAGCAGTCATGGTTGCTTTTTGCATAGCTTTCCACAATACTAATCACAAGCGAGACAATAAAAACTTAACCGATTTGTGGAGTTCTTTGAATTTCCAGACAATTAGATGTCAATTTATAAAAAAAGAGGTAGCATTTAATAATTTCGTTAGTCACTTCTTTAGCATGTTTTTAGGATAATTGCTCATAAAATTCTTTGATCACAAGAGTCATTAAATATGCTTTGAAAGCATGAACATTTCTATTTTTGCCGGTGTTCGAGATACTTATTAACAAGATTATTATAGCAAAAATACATGGACTTTGTAGATCATGATGTATAACTTTCTTCTTTCTCTTTTTTTTGTTCTTTTTTTGTTTATTTGCGGAACGAGGGGAAAGCATATATTCCCTAGGTCGAAAGTACTGCGTTTTGTCGGGCATTGAACGTGTTAATCTTAGCACGACTTTTTTTTATAATTTTTTTATTTATTTTGTTTTGTTTTCACGAGACCTAGCAATAATCGAAACAGATAGTTCACGTCGACAAGTCAATGAGAATTCACGTCGGGTGAAATTCATCTGATTCAGATTCGAATTATCGTCTTCTTCAATGAGTACGAAGTTTTCAATTTATCGTAATCGCTGCCATTTCATTTAGGTATATGCTTTTCAATAATTGATTTTATTTTGTTATCTATTTTGGAAAAAAAAAACAAATGATAAAGTTCGAAATTTGTTTTTTCTAAGGTCCATGTGGAGGCGTTTGAGCACCGAAAGATTACGAAGTCAGTCACATGCCATCATACATAACAATGATAAATATGATAAATATGACTGATGTGGATAATACATACGTCACTATAAATCATTTTGCTCTTATTCGGTCAAGGAAAAAACAGGGTGTCGGTGTAAACATCGATTTTACATGAATTGCCCTACCCATTTGTCTGGGAATCTAAAGCAGTGAAAAGTGAGAAAGAAAGTTGGATAAGACGTATCAAGGATGGTACGACGATTTTCGTGAATGAATGTGTCGGATTACAGGAATTGGCTATCCCGAATATATGCTTTCGGGATACAATTCTCATGCTCAATTTCTTCGAATGATACATTTAACAATTAATGAGCTAATGATGATGATTATAATAATCATAACAACGAGGATGGTAATAATAACAATAAGCTAGTTATTAAACTCATTGCATAAATACCACAACATTTTTACAAAGCAGCTTTTGAGTACTATGAGAATCTTTTTTTTTTCTCCGTCAGAAGGAAATAATTCCCGAAGCTTTTTCAGGTCCCGGCCTTGGCCTGCAGTTTTCAGGCAAACTTCTTGGTACCTCCTCATTGGAGAAATCAAAATTGGACAAAGCCGGAAAAATAATAAACATTTAAAACCTCGCCTGGTTTTAGATTTATCTTAAATTACCCCCCATTTGTAGATTTTCCAAGAATTCGGATTTATACGATATTTGAAAAAAAAAACCAAATATCAGATGTTAAAAATAAAAAGAGATTAAAATTCTCCGATTCTTTCGAATTTTTTAAACAAAAAGTGCAAATTCTTCCTTTTTAAAATCCAAAAAAAAAAAGAAGAAAGAGGGGTCGGTTTATAGGATCGAGGCTCCGGCGCATGGACCATCCAACTGGGGCGGTTTAAGAAATTCCTTTTATTTTTAAAAAGAAGAGAAAAATTGCAATTACGAAATGACGGTAACGCCCTCGACATTCCCTCCCCGCTCCAGGGGGATGAAAGCGTGACTCTGGCCCCCCGCCTGGGCGAGAGGACCGAGTCACGGGGCGACTCGGCTCGGATAACGAGGCTAACTGACTCCCCCTCGTCTGACTTTTCAAATTTTTCGATTTTTTTTTTTTTTTCTTCTTTTCATTTTGATGATTTCTTTTTTGTTTTTCTATTTCAAAAAAATTCAAACGAAGGCCGTGGAGAAAAATACAATTTAAAGAAAAAAAAAATAGAAGAGGTGGAGGAAGTGCAAAAGCATTTGCTCAGTGGGCTCCATCTCCTGTAGGAAAATCTTTTTTCAGATCGATTCGTCGCTATCATTAAGGGATCTTCTGCCAACTAACGACCCTGTCATTTGGACTTTCTGGTATTTAAGCAAATAAATATTTTATTTATTCGAAATTAATTTGATCGAGGTATATAGAAAGAGGGTGCCAAAAAATATCACTTTTTTAATCCTCAAAAAATATATCAGACGGAACAAGAGGCTCGCAAATGCTCTTGAATTTGAAATTTTTATGGGGTTTCATCTTGGTTGTCCAGATGATGATCCTACATCATCCTGCCCAATGAGTGTTGTCGTTGCTTTTGGATAATAACAGGGAAAATGTGCAAAGTACCTCTTCTTTTTTGTCCCCTTTTCCTTGCTTTATTTTGATTACAATTTGCGGATTGTAATGATCCGCGACATAATAAACTATATTAAATAAATTTGACGTGCATTCGAAATAGGAAGGATTATCTAAAAAGTACTTTCAAGATACTAATTAATAAGTCCAATCGGTCATGCAATGAAAATGAAGCTCCCTTATTTGATCGAATCAACAACTTACTGAGAATATAAGCGTTCTTCTTTATTTTGAAATATTTGGCATATTGCGGCATGTGTTTTCACTATTTTTTAATTGACTTCATTATCGCTCTGAAAATATTTGCTAACAAGATCCAAATGTTAAATTCAAGATGGAATGGTAACTTTTAATCGCTACTCCCATCATAGATCTCATGCTTCTAGGAAAGAATCTAAAGGAAGAAGAGGAAAATTATTAGAAAAATTTTACAAGAGAAAATATATATTAAAAGCAGTTTGGTGTTTGCGCGAAATCTTGCACTGTAAAAAAGAAATAGAAAATGCTTCGAGATATACTTGAACTTAAAAAAGCGAAAGAAATTGTAGGAGCTTTAGAGCACATTTCAGTACCAATGACATTTTGGTGTCATGCAATTGCACAGAGTACGGTTTGGAGGTAGTGAAAGGAGTTTAAAGAGGCAGACCAAGTAATCCTAGAAGGCTTTTAAATGCCAGGTGGCAAGTAATGATCTTACCATGTGAAAATCATGGATTAAGGGGGGATTAGCTAGCTATAACTATAAGTCACAAGAACGCGGGCCAGGGGTAAGTGATCACGCATCACAAAGGATGTGACATCAAATCTATCACAAACGATTAGTGATAGACAATGTCGGGCCTTTCCTAATGGTCATTATTTCAAGCCTACAATGTTAAACTTCTCTGAAACATCCCAAACAATATAACCGAGTTGGATTCCTACCACTTATCCAAGTTCAAGAAATTACAAGACAAAGCAACTTTCTTTATTCCAAGGGTAATTGGTTATCGGTCCGGTCCGGTCTAGTTTCACCTAGGAATCAGGAGCTAAATCGAGAGAATTGGTTCCCATTTTTTGGAGTGGCCACTGGACTAGATGCTCCTAGGATTGGAATGGACTAGTCCCATGAAATCGATCACTTAACAAAAAGAATAATAATAAAAAAGTACTAGAGTCGTTACTATTTTTAGAATTTATTGTTATTTTTAAGAAATTAAAAAATATATTTTAAAAAAAAGTCGGTACAGTCTCTTGGTTCGGTATGGTTATCAATTTCATTTTTATGGAACGATAATCATCAATTTCATTTTTATGGAATCGAGGATCTAGGCAGTTTTCGATTTAGGCGGTTTGACGTGCTCACTTCTACTTCCTTCAACGTAAATTTCAGATGTCTTTTAGTGACATAATAAAGCATCCACGACAACCACTCAAGCGAATGGTCACAAAATTACGGCAACAAAATGTACCTTGCACGATAGTTTTGGAACTTTCACCGTATTTTTGTTGTTTAAGGAGTCTGATTATCCAAATGGCCCGCGGGAATCATCTTTGATCTTTCCACTGAGGAAAAAGTACGTCACTTCAACCGTAACCAGTCATCCTCCGGACAGATTTCACATGGTGCATCATCATGGCGATGAATTAGTCCCACCTAAGTACACCCTTTTTTTCCTGCCTGATCGTCTCTCCAGAATCCACGTGCTTTCTCATCAATGTCTGCCTTTCTCCATTCTTTATAGCATCCACCTATTCCCTCACCAACTGCCGATGACGACACGTTCAATCTCCCATTCGATTTCTCATGCACTGGGTGTCGTATTTTGCAACTTGTTAATGTCCTCGAATTTAATAAACGAAGGTGAGGAGTAAAGAAGGCGCGGCCAATTGTCAACTCGGTCGTGGAGAATTGGATTGTTTGATTACCTGCTCTTCTAGACAATGATGCCATTTGTCAACTTGACCACCAAACCAACCCTTCATCACTCTTGTCTTTTACCTTTGTTAGTTGAAAAAACGACACAAATGATATATAATATTTGATTCAATATGTAATATTATATTTGAACTTTTGTTTTATTCAATATAGTTCCTGAATTGCTAATGAATGTTTAATCTAGTCCCTAAATTATATAAAAAAATTAATATTATCCTTCCGATTAATAGAGTTAAGGGAATCTGATGATATTATTCTCCATTCATTAAGTTTTGAATGGAGACAGAAAAAAAAATAGTACACGTGAATTACCCTAATGAGATATTCATCTCATATCAGGATATAATAATCCACCCAATCAAATAATGATAATCATGTTAACATCATTTTTTTTTTCACATTTTCTAAATTAGATAGATAAAAAAGATGGACAGGTTGACTCGTCATTTTTCTTTTTTAAATCAAACTCGGCCTATAATAATGCACATCATCAAAATAACATTCGACTTGTCGCTTGAGCAAGTTTTCCACATCAAATAATTATCAATAGTTCAGGGACTGTATCATATAATATTATACGTGGAATCAAATATATTATTAATTTGATACCCATCTCTATCCATAATTCAATAAGTCTTCATCATTAGCTCTTGCATGACCCACATGTCAAGCCTCACCATATTTTGGAAAAGTAGAGAAAGGGGTCCAATCACGCATCGAGTGTACATTTCTTGTCGATAGATATGTACGGCTATACATATATATGTACTTATTTACCTTTTCACATGGTTTCCAGTGCAATTACCTGATACCCACAAAAGAGTAACATTGGATATTTAATATTTATGGATCAAGTGAGTTTTCCAATGTGATTTCACCTAAGTCAAGAGAGGCTGTTGACTTATTGACCCGGAGAGAGAGAGAGGGAGAGCTTGCACCAGACAAGCGATCCGTCTCTTCACCCATGATTGTCCTGCAAGCCAAGCATCGAGACCACCATGGCCGAACAAGTACCCTACACTAACCTCAGAAAACGAAGTACTTTCTACCATCACCTTCCCCAAAAAATATATATAATAAGAAAAATTATAATAATCACAGTGACGATGAAAAAGAAACTACAAAGGGAGGGGCAATTACGTCAATCAACACGAGGAGTCCCAGGTTTTAAATTAGGACAGTGACTGCGGTGGTGGTGGGTGAAAGAAAATTCGCATTCGATGGTGACGTGGCGAGCATGATGGGATTTTGCCCTAACGGAGATCGCATCCCAGATTGGACTTTTCCTATTTCTCTCTTTTTTTTTTCCTTTCATTTTATAGGAATAAACAAAAAGAGTTAAAATGAAAATGGGTGGTCGAGTCAACGGTCAAAGTCGCTTTTGCCGACGAGGCCATGGATATTTGCTCGAAAGATCCGTCAAGGAAAGGGGGCCACCGCCAGTTTGCGACATCGTCGGGGAGTCCACCCCGCCCCACGTCCTTTTTGGCTTACATCCTCGGTCAAAGGGATCGTCCTCGTCTCTTGCCTTCTCTCTTTGATTTCGTCGTCAAAATGGAGAGGAAGAAAAGCCAAAAAAGAACATTAAAGAAAAGGGAAAAATGAGACTAACAGGCCAATTTCCAACATAGACGAAGAGGTCACCGAGTTTGAAAAAAAAAAAAAAAATACGTAATGCCTGCGGTGTGGTGTGCTATTGTTTTGAATTTGAACTTTGAAAGTAATGACCAATGATTAGTTAGTTCAAATTAAGGTAGCTGGAGAAAAGAAAGATGTCACGTCGCATGTTTGACTAATTGTGCTGTTTTAATTCGTGATTTCGTTAGTTTCGACATGAAAATGGGTGTTACGATGCAAAGCCCATTTAACCAAAGGTTAAACTTGAGCAACAATTGGATGTGCACTTAGTGATTTGGAATCGCTTTCGAGTATCATTTGCATTTAGTCGTGCTAACTATAAAAGGATGATAACATAAATGGTTCTCGAACATTAGATCGATATGCAATGTGGTTCTTGAATTTTAAATTTATTTAATATGATTTTTGGATTTTACCAAAATATGTAATATGATCAATGGACTTTCAATTTGTTCACCGTGGTCTTTGAACTTTATTCCAATGTGCAATATGATCCCTAAATTTTCTTGAATTTTTAACTTATGTAGACTTTGGATTTTTTTATGTATGTTCAAATTAGTCCATAAATTATATAAAAATGTTCAGCATTGTCATTTCATTAATTTAAGTTCATGGACGGTATTAAATATTTTCATAAAGTCCATAGACTAAAGTGAACATGCATCAAAAGTCCAAAAACTACATTAAGCAAATTAAAAGTTCAGGAACTATATTGAACAAATTAAAAATTCATGAACTATATTGCACATCAGCCTAAGGTTTGTGAATCATTTGTATTATTTTTCCAACAATAAAAATGAGTGAATATTATTAAAATCTTTCATTTCTTTGTTAAATTAGCGTGTCAGCTCATGTGTGTCAGCTCCGCCCACTTGCCTCGCCCAGGCTCGAGAGGCTCGAAGGCAAATGGTCGGGCAACATTACTGCATGAAAAAACCCAACCTACCCAATTTTGGTTGGGGTCTGAGTTTGCCCGACAAGCTTTTTACATATAGATTTCATTTTATGGGTAAGTTTGAACAATACTCTTGACCGTTAAATAATAACCTCTAGTGATAATAAGTCTTCTTATGTGTAGAAACGTCCTTTTGCTTCTCATGCGACTTTCGCATTCTTCATTTTATCGGAACCGTCGTTTCTTCGATTCATGGGAATAGTAGCGAGATGAGTTTCAAAAGGTTCCAAACGTTTCATAATCCAAGTGTCTTCTCGCAGTAGCCCTAATAATGGAAAAAAATGAACATTTGTCACTTTTATAAGGCCTTTTGACAAGCATTTCGCAGTTACGGTTATCATACATCATAATGGCGAACACAGAGATTCCAACGCCTATAATGAGATCATGAAATAATTACATTTCAACCGGCTAATATAAAATAGGAGAGTGCAAAAGAATCAAGAACTGCCCGAAATCGAATCGGATCATAATAGAATTAATGGTTCCCTGCCCATGGGGCTAATTTAGTGGAACGATTTCCAATTCCTAATTTAGTGGAATCGCCCACCCATTTACCTCGAATTGGACCGGATTGTGATTTATAATTCAAAAAAGTTCCTAATTTTGGACATGGAATCGCCCACCCATTTACCTGAATTGGACCGGATTGGTACATTTATAATTCAAAAAAGAAATTCTATCTCAATTACTTACTTATTTTGTAGGTTTTCGACCAAAGATATATGTACATATATATGTATATTTGTAGTTATTGCACATTATTGACTGATTTTATTCTAATAATCCATTTACTTGCTTTCTCAACTAAAACAAAATAAACAAATATAGAGGAATGAGAGAACCGATTGGAGATATCCATAAAAGCCAATGGCTTGTTTTAAGAGTATAATTAGATCTCTCCTTAATCATTCCCATGATTGACTTAAGTTGATGTTAAAAATAAATGGATCCGGCGATTAATGTTTTAACTTCTGTGGAGATTAGGGCCTTTAACGTGGAGTCTAATTCTTCTCATTTTTACGGTGTCAGGAAACCTTAAAAGGACCACATCATGACTTTTGAAAAAATTAAGTTTTTAGCTAATAAGTATTGTCTTTTTGTTTCGCTCTATAATTTTCAATCCTTAATCCAAATTAATGACTCGCGATTTAATCAAAAGAAAAGGCCAAACAAGTTTTGTAGGAATTTGAGATCAGTTCCATAGAACCATATCGGCAATCCAATTTTCGGATGAATCCACGGAACTAACGAGCGAATCTTAATTTTAATTTGTCGGAATTGATCATTAACAGGCGGTTTCTCGTTAGCAAGTGGGAACTGTTTATCTAGACCATACTCACCCTTAATACCAAAGGCGTGCTCACAGGCGGAAAAACACATGTCAATGTCGATGCGGATTGGCAAAGCGAATGTTAGGAGAGGGAGATAAGGATGAGTGGAGAAACGGCCAACGCGGCGGCCATCTCGAACGCGACGAAGACGTGTCGTTCCACGGTCAGAGCCGCACAGAAACGACACATCTTTGCGAAGCTTCTCCGCTCGAGGTCCTCCTCACGTCGTTTTATCGTGACTTTCGCCCGTCGTTTTCGGGAGGGGCCTCCGCGGTTCGAATCCCGCGTTACACTGTTCAGCAGCCGCGGCTTTACGTTTTTCGTTCTTAATTCAATTAATCGAATCCAAAGAGTTTCTTATTAATTTGCTCACGTCAATTGATGCTAACTGTCGAAGACTTGGGGTGGTACGTACACATGTAATGTTCGTGGGGTCCATGTGAATTCAATTGCTGGATTTCATCGATAATTGAATCGGTCTAGGGTATATTGCGTTTAGCAAAATATCTTTTAATATCATTTATCTTATCTAATTTTTGTCCCATAGAAACCCTAAATATGTATTCACGCAATATATTTATTTAAAGCTAATTTTCATCTCACCAACGCTTTCAAACTGATGCCCCTAACCTAGATCTACTCCCTATTCCAATAATTTAGAATATGAAGTGAAGGGTAGATTGAGATTGAGGTACTAGCTTGAAGTCTTTGCTAGACTGAAATTGGTATGGCGCTTTGTGAAACGAAAACTGGCTTGACGTGAATGTGTCATGAGGTAAATGGTTCGGAATTTATAATGCCAATAATTCATCAAATTATACGAATTTTATCAACAATGGACCGGGATCACTCGTTGAATTCGATATCCTGAGATTCAATTATTAAAATTATGATTTTTTTATTTGGTCAGTTAATCGGCGTCAAAAGTACTCCTAAAAAAATCCTTACCAATAATTAGTGTCGAAGGAGGCTGCTCTATGGATCGCATTTATTGCAGAAGCGAAACTTCACGTGGAAAATCTTATATGATCCTAAGCGTAGATTGACCATTGCATGGATCTTTGACGGGATTAAAAAAAAAATAATTAGCTTTTTCTTTGGTCTGGAAAAGAAAAAAAAAAAAAGCAGTTTAGAACATTTGAAAAGATGATTTGTAGTCAGACACGCAAAAGCTTGAAAAATAGAAATGAAAATTGAAATTGGCTTCTCATGGGTTCTAGGAGGCGGAGTTGACTTTCGCCTTGTTTTCCTTGGGAGAGAAGAATGCCAATGCCATTTGGATTAAGGCTAAGCAAGCATCCTTGGCGAAGTCCCAAGCAAAATCCTTTTGCATCAGCGATGACTCCAATGGCGCATGTTGCAATTTTCTATTTTGGAAAATTTCAATTGCAAAATAAGAGGCCCAAGAGAGAGAGAGAGAGAGAGAGAGAGAGCTTATTGGGCCCATCGGTGGGCCCATAAAAGGCCCAAATCAGCCCCTTTAGCTGAATAAAAGAGAGAATGAAAAAAAAAAAAAAGAGCTTCTCTCCTCCTCCTTTGTGCACCCGAAAGACGTAAAAGAAAGAAGAAAAGAAGGGGAAAGAGTGATGAGCGGAGAAGAGAGGAGGAATCGACGGTGGGCTGATCGAAAACGTTGATTGATTGATGCCGGAAAATGGCCATTTGCAAGTAGTTGGTGAGAGCTTCCTTTTGCTTTTACCTTTGTGCAAGTTGGTTTTGCTTTAGAGTCTAAATTTGGAGCTCCAACAGTGTCGATTTCGCTGGTCATAGTCCGGTTGAGCCTAAGATGTCCAATACTGATGCTTAGGGAGGATTGTGTAGGATTTCAGAAATCGCCATATGGGCTTCCCGTTTAAGAAACAATAGATTTTTTTTTTTTTGGGGAACTGCTGTAACAGTAACTATGACCGGTAGTTTTCCATAGCAGATTTTGTCACTTGCCAAATACATTCTTGGGGGGAGGATATGTCGTGCCAAAATTTGCGGCGCGAGACAAGGTTGCTGCTCTGTTCATATAGTAAGTTCGATGCTTGTGTGCCCTTTTTTGTCGACTTATAGGGTACTAAGGGTAACATTTCTATTTTGAAGAATAATTTCTTTTCAAAAATAATTTTTTTTTTTCTAATTTTACTCCCTTGAATAATTTTCGAATAAAATAACGTGTTTGGTAACTATACACAACTTCAGCGCACAGCGCTGCCCATTGGACAACATTGTAGGGAACATCATGGCTAGTAGCTCCATTCTCAAAATAGAAATATAATAGAAATGTGTTTGATACAATCCATAAATTTTTGTATTTATTTATTTTTTTGCTCACCGATCACCAAACATTGATTGCCAAATGCCGTTTGTTGTTGCCGCCCGCCCCCGTATGGTCATTGCCCGTAGCCCATCGGCTGGTGGTTGTCGGTGGGTTGCGGGTGGCGATCATGCGGCGGCGATGGATGGTGGTTGGCAATCGATGGCAGCGGGCAGCGGATGTTGGCGGTCAGGTAGCGAGTGTTGGCAATCAAACGGCATGCAGCGATGATGGTAAGCTAGTGGCGACGGTCGGGTGGCGAGTGTCGGCAATTGAACAGTAGGCAACGACGATGGTTGGTTGGCAGCGATGGTTGGGCGGTAGTTAGTGGGCGGTGACGGTTGGCCGACAGTTGGGTGGTGGTGGCGGCAATAGTTAGAAGTGGTGGGCGGGCGGCGACGGATCCAAGGGTAGTGGCCGCGACAAGGAAGAAGAACAAAAGAAAAATAGATAAGAAAAAAATGGCTTGTTTTTAGAAATTGTTCCTGGGAACAAGAAATTCTCTTTTTTTTTTTACTTTTATTTATATTCCAAATCTATTCGCCGACTACTTTTCTATTACAAAGAATACAAAATTAATTGACGTTACCAAATTGATTTCTATTTTTTTTCTAATCCGAGGAACAAAGAACAGAAAAATCAAGGAATAGAAACATTTCGATGCAGCCCCATAGTGAATGTTCTAACCCAATAATAGAGTCCACATGGTAGGGCCTTAGTCGAGATTAGTTGTTAGTTATGCATAAGCTGGATATTCATTGAGTGGTACGGAGAGTGGTGCTTATCTGTTTTATCATTTGCAAACTCATGTCTTGATGATGCTAGGAATTAGATATATTATAAGTTATAAAAATGGCATCTGTACGGTATAAAATTTATTTATAAGAAAAGTTGTATTTAGAGTAAATTTTTTCCATAAAGCTAGATCATACACTTATTAACATTTTGGTTATTTGAAATGGTAAAGTGTCTTTTGAAATATTTTGAGAGTTGATTATGTGAAATGGCTTAAGAAATGCTTCATGACATGTATTTTTCTTGATTTAAGGAATTACGAAAAGTTGCACGTTGATTTGTAATCTTGATTTTTGTGAAATGAATTCTAAAATGATTTTGTGAGTCGTGTTGGTGGTTTTATGCTCTTGTTGCAATGATCTAAACCTATAGAAGGGTTGTGAGTATGCATATCATTCTTGGGACGTTCTATTTTGGTCAAACCATCGACTAACATAGGTGGAGATTTACAACAAGGGAGGATTTTGGCAAGCCTTGTCACGGTACGGTAAATGTGGGTATACTTTGATATTGAGCGCTAGATTGATCAATGGATTGAACTATTAATGTTTGTTTTGGCCGTTGGTTGGATGAGTACAACTAGAATGTATAAAATTTTGTTGAAGTGATATAACTCATCTTTGATAACGTATGTATATTATAGTTAAAATTTGGATAAATTTGTTTCTCATAACTTTATAAATGTGCTTAGAGGATGCTTGATCAATTTAAAAGAGATTTACATCACTCATTGGGCAATGGTGTTTTCATACAATTCATCTCAATTCTTGTTTCAAATTTTACATCTCTTAGCGAATAAGATGAGAGCAAAATCATTGGAAGATTTTTCAAGATTGAATTTGGTACAAGTGAGATATGTTTATGTATTGAAATGGTATTTATTAGGTTTAGTTTGTTAGCCACTAGAGACGTATACATTCTTTTTGGTTGACTTTAGAACACCGTCTTGTAACCAACTTGCCGTTGTATGAGATTCATAGATGGATATATATTTTGATGTAGGTTAATGATGGTTATGGGTATGAAGCTACATCTGTCTTTCAGATAGGACGGCCATATCATTTTCCTGATATTGTAGAGTTGAGTATTTTGGACATTCTACATGGCATGGTCGGCGTTAACATTACTAATTTTTGGAAATTTTTTTGTAGAAATGATAAATATTTTATATAATTTTTTATTTTATTTTTTTCACTGTGGTCGGCCAGAGTGAAAAAGAAAAGAAAAGAAAAGAAAAATAAAAATTACAAAAATTACAAAAAAAAAATGTCTACGTTAGTGTTCGCCATGCTACATAAAATAACCGGCATCCATGTTATCTTCTTTTGACCAAAATATATCAGAAGTATTATATTGGCAAATCGTCAAAATGTTAAAATTAAAGTAGCCTAACGAAAATTTTAGTACTAAATTGGCTTAATTGAAATACGTTTATGACTTTTTTTATACTTTCCTCCAAATTAATGAGAAGGAGATGATGTTGTCCAATGATATATTGTCTAAATGAGGTTTTAAAAGACATAATGATATAAATAGTCCATCGACTTTAATTCAATATATAATGTGTTCCTTGAACTTTAATTTGTTCAACATGACCTCTAAACTTTAACCTAATATGCAATGTCAATTTTAAACTGTTAATTTGTTTAATATGGTCCCCAAACTTTTGATACACGTTCAAGCTAGTCCCTAGACTATTATATGAATATGTTTAAAGTCCTTCAATTAATTCAAGTTCAAGGACAATATTGAACATTTTTGTATAGTTTAGATTAGATTGAAAACGTATCAAAATTTTAGGAATCTTTTTTTTTTTTTAGGTTGAAGGGACCATTGGATATCGAGCTAAAATTTAAGGACTATCCGTGTCATTTCCCTTGTGTCTGGCAAATATGAGTTTAGGTTCCGTTTGGCCATTGAAAAAGACTTTGTCGGATGGGAAGATCTGAAGGCGATAACCAGGAAAAAGGAGGACCGTAGCAATATCAGTCGAAAACAATCATGTTGTCGATTGGGAAGTAATATACAGAATTCTTGACCAGCATGGTTCTGTAAGTTCCTCTATATTTTTTGGATATCTATTAAAAGTGAGGAGGAAAAACGAAATTAAGAAAAAACAAAGTAATCAGCAACCAGCACTAACATTGTCAAAACTTTTAATATTCAGTCCGTTCGTCCTGCTGCTGCTAGAAACTACAAAGCAGTAGACGTGTTACATTCACTTGACAAATTGTAGGATACACTTAATTGATGTTATTTTTTTTTTCTTTTGTACATGGCTGGTTCTAATACAGTGTTACAACTTGTACAGAAATGCAATGGCAAAACAGATTCGTACAGATTCGTTTCCGCATGTTTGAAAGGATCTTTTCTTGAACGTCATTTCAATTCTTTGACGACAAGCGTCCACACAAGCGATCTACACCACGGTTTTTCAAGGCGCATTTTACCTGTTTCGCCGTCCTGCTGAAGGTTTCCTACAGCCGGAATGAAAATATCCATCTCTGCAGAAGGTTCCAAGTTCAAACTCTCCCAAAAGGTGACCGGGGTGGGAATGGAGCATACTTAGCTCGGCCTGGTTTTATCATGGAGGGGGCTTTCAATGGGACGTTCCTATTCAAAGCCAATTCTCCCACAGTGCTTATTTCGGGCGAGCAATCGCCTTCAGATGGATCGGAAGAAGCTCGACAGCTAAGGGCTGCAACGCATATGGAAAATGCTTGTAACAATGAGATTGACGAATTGAACTTGATGGAGTAGATCCCCTCCCTAAACGGTGCTAATCTGAAAATGGGGCTTTCCAGTTGAGCGTCTCCCTGCATAATGAAAATAACACAACATCATGAATGATGAAAGCCGCATAAGATGCATAAGAGGAAGTCGCAATCAGATCAAATCAAACAACTACCTGGACAAATAGTTCGAGGTGATCAGAGATTGAGCAGGCTTTTGAGTTTGGAGTATTAGAGCAAGTGTTCTGATTAGAAAGCACGTGCAATTTGCAACCAGTGTCCCAGCCACCACAATCACATGATCCACCAGTTTTCCACCTGTAAATCAGTGGAGAAGGTTCCCCCTCGTTAGGCACACCATGAACACCCCCTGGAAGTATTACTGTTACCGAGCTAGGTTTATGGTTTGAATTAGCGAACTTGCAATCGCAGTTATGCTCTAGTAAAGAATCTTCAGGGTTCCAGTTACTATAATTTTTACAGCAATCCGCTTGTTCTCTATCACATCTAAAATTATCAGCTCCTATCTTGAAGACGATGGCAGCAAGTTCCCTGTTAGGAAGAAAGTCTGGCAACTCTGCATCTGCCTGTCTTGCACCAGACAAGACAAACTCTCTTGTAATAATGTCCTCACCGAAACTTTTTGCTGCCAAGTGAGAATATGCTTTGTCTGATACCTGCATCTGACCAACAACACTGTACTCAAAGTCGCCTCCTTTAACTTTGCTTCCATGACCCATCCACCCACTTCTCTTCTTGATTTCATTAACAGAGCAAAAGGTGTAGCTACGACCAGCACCATCCTTTCCAGAAGAGGGTGAATCTTTCACTGTGGCTAAAAGAATGTTGCTATTGTTGTCGACTACAAACTTGAACAAAGGCAGCCCATTCTTCATGGTGAGCTGCAATAGAGCTTGAACTTTCGATTCATCATGCTTTTCAATGACTAGTAGTTCGTTGGCAGTTATTGGCCTGGGGCTGATTGAGTGCAACATCCCTTTGAATGGCGTGATATTTTCAGCTGAACTATGTGAAGTCGCTGATCTAGACTTCAGCAGCGGGTCCAGCAATCTTCTTAAAGGGCTGGACCTACTTCTTGTTGGAGCATTCACTCTCTCATGGCTTGGGATGTCAAGATAAGGAGCATCTCCAGTTCCCACTGGACCAGACTTGGCACTGACATATGTTGAGCTCAACTGCGGAGCAGAGGTATTTTCTTTGAAGCTGAAACTCTTCCTCATCCGACCTAAACTAAAGCTGAATCGGCGGTTGGGAGATGAATTGCTGCCTCTCCCTGATTCCATTTCAGCTGCTTCTAGCTCCAGAATATTCAGGTTAGCAGCTAGATTTTGATTCAATAGTGCACTGCTTGACCGGTGCTTCCGACCACGTTTGACTTCTGAGGGAATATCAGACAGTTTCTTCACGCTAGGAAAATGGGGAGATGAATCAGGAGACAGCATCACAGCTTGGTGAAAGATTTCACTATGAGTCGTGTCATGAGATGGCAGAGGACAGGAGTATGAAATTTCAGGACATAGTTCAGTGGAATGGTCCTCAGAGAGTAAGGAGCCAGAAGAACTATTCTGACTTACTCGACACGAACTCTGAGCTGGGACTCTCATGATATCATTTTGCTGTGACGTTTCTGCAAGATGGCTCTTGGGAAATCTTTTGGGTAAAAGAAGAACTATGTTTGTGTGCTTCCCGGAAGAGAACTTATTATCCAAATGTACATCTGAATCCTGAGGGTTATCCACCTTTTCATTAATTTCATCTTTTCTTGCAATCAAAGGGACCTCAAGTTTCCCTGATTCTGAAGATGATGAAGCACCAATACCTGAAGTGTTTTTTTGCCCTGCATAATTTTCTTTAGAAACCAGTTGAGCGATTTCCACTACTTTCTTCACTGCATGAGCATTAAAACCTCTGAAATTCTCCTTTGAACTTGGGAAATTCCTGCGGTTTTTCAAGTTCGATGGATTGTTGGTACCTGACGCAATCCTTTTACCTTCTTCAGTTCTGCCAGTTTTACGCTTGATATTAGAATGGTTTCCTTCAGGAGACTCATATGTGGAAACTAGTTTCTTCTTCGTCTTCTCATCTAAAGTGAATTTGGAAACATGTCCAGCATCTTGACCACGCATGCCTTTTCGGTTAGCTGGTCTCGGACATTGAGAAAGGCCATCTTTAGCAGAAGAACGGGGATCGAAACTAGCAGAAGCCCGTAGCTTGCTTTTCTGAGTAAGTATCGCAGTGCGAGCATCACTGGGTAAGCTAAATGACCCTTCAGAGATATTCAAAGACCTGTTGACGTCACTCAGAGATGACCTGAACCTACCTCTTCTAAAATCACAGTTTTGACTCGGCTTCCATTTCTCAAGACGTTCCCAATCTAGAACTCCAACATTCAGAGCGTTACCTTGAAGGTTTTCTCCCTTTTCCATGCTCTGGAGATAGCCCGGCAAGTTTTTCATGTGCTTGACAAGATCATCATCCTTGGTGACCCTTCCCTTGAAAAACTGCTTCTGTTGATTTCCTGAAGTATACTGGCAGATTGCTCGGGCATCTAAATTTTCTACCGGTTCGTGTTGGTGACGCACATTTTGCAGACACTGACCATTTTCAACCTTTAACTTTTCTGGGAACTTTATAGTTTCAGACCCACGGGGCGACAAGACCCTCTCCTTCCCCTTCTTGGAGATTTGCTGAAGCCTTGGGTAATTTTTCACTTCAACGTCTTTTCCCATTTCTCCAGCAGATACTAGATGTTGATTTCCAGATCAAACATCAGATGACATGACACCAGATAATTTCAGAATCCACATCCAGCCTTTTGCTCTCTCAGTTCACGGTGACAAACTGCTCTTATCTGACATTCTGAATGCACTACCGAATCCAACAGGTCAAAAAAAGACCCTGCCAACAAGGAGGACAACACATGTGAAAAAAGGGAAAAAGCCGAAGTGAATAAATGCAAGAAGGCAGTCCTTTTTATTCCATCTGCTGCTAATAGATGACATGACAAACGCATCTGACCAGCATACGAGACAGATTTGATTAAAGACTTAGAATTTCCACTTGCACATACGTAAAGCATGCACAATTACATACCTCGGACATCCTAATGGACAAAAAACACATGCACGCACCCAGCAAAAAAAAAAAAAAAAACGAAAACACCAGCGGGCGTTGTTACAAGAACCTAACAGCAGAAACTTGCTTGTTTTTATGTTAATGGGTAGGTGACAACAGCACCTTTGCGCACTGGATTTTCTTCATCATGAATTAAGGACGGGGCGGTCGAATTCAGAGCCGAAGACGAGCTCCATGTCCTAAATCTGCCTTATGTCAACGAAATCGTCCCGGTAATTCACCGGCATTACATCTAAGCGTTCAGCAAACTCAGAGTTAATGCCATGGACCCCGGATCTAGTAACCGAAACCAAAACCCAAAAGTTTAAAGCGCATAAATAGGAAGGATTCCTGCGGAGTAACCGAGGAAATTAAATTCACGTTCGAAACGGATTATAGCCCTGGAAAAAAAAAAAACATAAACTCCACAACCCAAGAAAGGTCCGAACAATCGCCCCAATCAACGAGCACAAGAACTGCACTGTCCAAAACAAGCTCGAAACTTTCCATTCTCCACAAGCCCCCCCACCCCAGCTATCGAAACGACCAAGGTATGAAAGATAACGCACGCAGACCCACCGCCCAAAAAAACAAAAGAAGCACACGACCAGCTGCTGTCGGAGGGAGATCAGAGCGAACTTACCGGAGGCGAGCGGCGGGCGCGAGCCGTCCAGGATCGCCGCGAAATCGGAAACCGGTCGATACCCACAAACCCGAATCCCACCCCCGAGAGAGGAGGGCGAGCGGAGCGGAGCGGCGAGGCAATGTGGTGGAGATGGACTACCCGAGGGAAGAGACAAGAGAGGGGAGGGGAGCTGGAGGGTCGCGCCAAAAACGGAGGGAGGCGAAACCGACGCGACGGATCAGCGAGCACGTCAACTCTCGTACACACACACACTGACACTATGCGTGTGGCCGGCTAAGCCAAGGCCCTGAATTTCTTCGGAGTCAGGGACAAAAGTTCGGGACGAGCTGCAGAGGAAAAGTCCCTCTCTCTCTCTCTCTCTCTCTCTCTCTGTGTCTGCGTCAGTCGGACTTGCAGTGACTACAGATGGAGGGAAGAGGGGAAGGAGAATATTGCGGGAGAGAGAGAGAAGAGAGGAGAGCACGAGGCGGGCGAGAGGAGAGTGATGGCGAGAGGGGAGGCGTTTCCGATCGGACGGTGGAGAGCCAGCGTAGGGCAATGGGGGTGGGCCCGGGGGTGGCTGGATGGGCCCCACGTGGCGAATTCGCGTCCTTTACCGAATCCCGATGCCCGCGTGCCCCGCGGGCCCCACCTGCTTGGTCCCCCCGGTCGTTGCGTCAGCCGGTGGACCGCGACCGGCCATTGCGTGCATATGTGTGAATCGGATTGGATTAGGAGTTTGGAATGGCTGAGAGTTTTCAGCTCGATTATATTTGGATTCTAATATAATTTTTATCATTTGAGAAATCATAATTTAAAAAAAACATGACATAATTTTCAATTGATTACTTGATTACCATAATTAAGTTCCGAAGACTAATGTAACATGACAATTATTGATGAACGCTTTGAAAAGATTATAATATTCAAGTGATCGATTGAAAAGTTTTATAATATTTAAATGAACGTTTATAGTATTCGAGCGAATTCTGTATAAAAATTACGACGCATACGATATTCCTTTCTCTTGAATTTTCTCTCGGGGCTAATTTAACTGATAATTGGTATAGTCAACGTGGTCATTTTGTATAAATCCTGGAATATTTCTTTATTTTTTTTTCTGCGCGGTGTTTGATAGGCGAGAGAATCCGGAATTCTCCAATCAAATTACATGATCTTGGTCAGGAATAGCATAAGAGACAAAGATCACATGCCCGACAGGATTCGTTTTCGTCAATGGTTGGGATGAATTTTCCCTAGACGACGAGCCTCACTAGTTACGACCATTATTTAAATACCATCAGGTAGGAGAATTGAAAAAAATAAATATATAGGAGACTAAAAAAGGCATTAGCAAATCATGTGAACCAAGATTCCAATTTCGTCCTACATAAAAAATGATCGGGGACATTAGGTTAAAGACTTTTGATATGATCGAAATTCTAAAGTACAACCGCTCGATTGGTTTTGTGATTCTCTCGAGACATTTTATTTAGAAAAAAAAAATGCGTCAGTGTTTGCTACCGCTCATCATCTATCGCATGTTCATTATTTTTCTGTTTGATTATGGACATTTGGCTTTATATCAGGAAAAAACGACCATTGAACCAAATAAATGTATATTTAGTCGCTGAACGCCGTATAAAGTCATCGTGAAAATATTTTTCTTAGAAATTCTCCGGGTTGTCAGATGAGAGCAGATATATATTTTTAATTTCGCTGGAAAAAGTGGGTAGCTCTTTGTTTCTTAAAGACCAGCCAAATGGAGGTTAGGTGGAGTCAACAAAAGAGGGCAACCATAATGGAAATATTCGGTGCGCGTTTGGTCAAAGAATTGGAGAAATACTGTTCATTAGCCTTTTCCTCAAAGTGAAGATCGGTTTGTAAATATCAAAACAAATCAAAATAACTAAAATGTAGGCGAATAAAATTGAATCTAGATGTAACAATCACATCACGGCATTAAGAACCGCTTGTATAGATGGTCCATCAAACATTGCATGTCCTATCCCCCTAGCTAAGCTGTTGTGCTAGGGTTCGGCCTATGAATTCTCGCCTTTGGATAACCGCGTCTACTTCATTTATTTGTGCGGTAAACGAATTGGTTCGTTCGTACATAATTTATAAAAAGAAGTGTCATATGCGGGCTAGTTGATTTAGTATGGCCAGACACGATTATATGAAAATATATCAATATACTATTCGTATCAACAAATATATTGAATTCGTATATGTCCTCTCAAATGAGAATGCGTTTTTTAAGTTTGTCGAGCATACCGTTTTTAATAACTTGTAAGTGTGTATGTAATAACTAATCTTATGTTTAAATAAAAAAAATAAAATCCGACACGACGTGATTAGGGCAAAGATGTTGGCATTTTGATTCTAAGCTTGGGAAAAAGGTGAGCAAATCCCACAAGACATTGTGGAGAGAATGTTTGGACGCTTGTTTCGGAGGAATCTCTCTCTTTAAGCTTTCCCTTTCTTTTGGGCTTTGTCTTATTCTGATCTTTCACTCGCGTTGGTCCCCGACAGAGCTGTTCCTTTTATGAGAGTAGAAACTGTGAGATCTCTTCTGCTTTTGGGCTCTTTTGCAAATAAAGAAAAGCTTCCTATTTTGCCCACATGAAACATATCTGAAAATAGAAATAGAAAAAAAGCGTCATCAAAATCACCGAGAATCGCACTCTCTTTTGATCTTGCTCGTACCTGTCCTGTGTAGCATTTCGCTAAGTCAGCAATTTCCGACAAAAATTGATGAAAGAGATTACATTATAATTTCGCACGGAATTTCAAGACTAAATTGGCAAAAAATTAAAAAATTTAAGTCTGAATTTTCATTCATATAACGGATCTAAGACTGATTGGAAAATTTCGCCAAAGTTTGTCCAGTCCCATCATTTCATATATCAATCTTTTAAGTCCTAATCTTAATATACTTAGGTTATGTTTGGTAGTAAGGATGAAATTCATAACATAATAATCATGTGTTTGGTTCTTGCTCAAGACATGATATGGTCAAATATAAGAATGATATAATCTAGATAAAAATATCTTATGGGATATATGGGATAAAAGTGAATATAATATGTAATTTCTAAAAGATATAGGTTATTTTTTTCGAATAATAAACTTCTTAAATTAATAAAATTAAAATGATATTTGAATATAAATAATATTTGAATTTTAATATTAAAATATTTAAAAAAAATAACATCAATTTCGTTTTTATATATTCCCATTTTTATTTATATATTCGAATTTCTTTCTATCTTAAAATATATATTCAATATATATAAATATATTTAGTATTTAGATTTATTACATATTTTTTTTATAGTATTTTAGGTGTATTGGTGTAGTTTACTATTTAATAAAATTTTACTAGAGAACGATGGAAAAGGGAAAAAAAGAAATAAAAAAGAGAAAATAAATAGCAAATAAAATAAAGTAGGCAAGAGTATTAGGAGAGATTTTTATCATCTCTGTTTATGCAATTTTTAAGTTCTATTACACCGATATGCCGTTCATACTAAATAATGAATTTGATATAATGTGAAAATATCTAGCTAACAAAATCCATAGATTTCATATACTATATAGTCCAATCATGATTAGAAATCCAAATGACCAAATGCAACCTTAGGGCTAGACTTCCTTTATTTATTTATTTTTATTTTCAATCAATAAGATTAGCTTACCTCAATCACTTGGTGTTAATGCAAACTTTTATTTATATTTATATGTCTTTATCTTGATTGCAATTTAAAATTTTCTGGGTACATGAACGATCACCACATGATAATGCGCAAGAATTATATCGCAAAGACAATTAAACTACACGTTTTGTACTATAGATCATCATTAAATAATTATGTATAATCTCACTTTAATCATTATGTAGTATTCTTTGCTTGTTATTTAATGAAGATAATTATTGATTATTCCTTACTTTTTTTTCCTTTGTCATAGATTATTCTTTACATAGAAGGGCTAAACTATCTTCTTCTTTTTCTCGATGCTCTTTGATCAGCATTAGTTATTGAACACAAAAGTGCCGTGCATATTCAATACGCTTTGATTTTTTTTGAATCAAGTGTATCTCATGTGTAATATATAGGGATTAGAAAGAACTGGGTCGTCCCAGAGTTTTCTCTTCGATTGATACGAAAGAAGCCCCTAATTGGAGAAGATTTTTTTTTGGGCTATATAGCTTATTGATAGTACTGAGCGTCAAAACACATAATGCGGGGTCGATCAATTTCAGGATTGACCGGGTTACACTTTGCAAAAATTTCTGTCGACACTACCGACAACGAATGTCTTCATTTCAATTTTTTTATTTTCTGCCACAAATGGGAATGCCATTTTAAGGTTGTGATTTTTGTCGATATTTGCTCTTTGGTGGGGGGACCAATTATTAAACGCCAGAGGACATCCAGTACAAAAATTTAGGTGAAATTGCTTGATCACGTGATCCAGTGAAGCCCATTTACAACCATGGATGTGACCCCGATCGGTAAGCTGCTTCAATTCTGTCGCTTTTCTCCGAGTATTTTAAGGTTAGGACCGGGCTAATCGTCGAGTGGGTCTTAAGATTGTCATTCGAGCTGTTCTAGGTTTTTTTTGGGCCTTAGATGGTTGGGCCATTGCCGTTTCTCGGACTGGAATGTTCTGAAAAAATAAACATATATCTAAAGTTACGAAGAAATAAAAAAAAAAAAACTTAAAAGTTAGTAATTTTTTATTTATACACCTCAATAAAGTTACAAAAAACAATAAATTAACCCATCAAACTTCAGATGGGCAGTACAAATTATGCTACATTAAAGGTGAGGTGTGCGAATTTGTTTCTTTGGGTAAACCGTATCAACTCGTGTAAATTTACCTCATGAAAATTGTGTGGGAGAGCTTTGAAATTTCATAATAAATTATTTTCTTAAAAAAATAAAGAAAATTTGGGATCAAAAATCAAACCGACCTAGACTAAAGTAATTTCGATCAACAGAAAATCATTTATGATCAAAGAAAATATGCATGCTTAAAATTAGAGAAAATAAATTTTCTAAATTGAAAGGGGGGGGACATATTGTTAATTATTATAAACACACCCTAATTAGTTTTTAAAATCATGGAACATTTTATTAACTTTAATGAATAAGATTAGAGGCATGTTATAATCGGGGTGAATGACCCATATTACAAAAGTCCGCTTTCAAATATTTTTTGCACATGCGTTTGTATTTTAGTATGAATATCTTGTATAATGGTGACATAGTAGATGTTTTGTTGTAGAATTTGAGCATTTTGGTATCCATATGTACAAACTACACAACTCTTTGGCTCTTTTTTATTTCGTGAAAAATGAATGATTTGTAAAATATCTTTTTAAAATTGATCGCTTGAAATAATTAATCAATTGAAAATGTTTTCATCTTTGATAACAATTTATGTCTAAATATTTTTGTGAACGATGAAAATATTTTTATTTATTCATTTTTGAAAACGATACAAGCAATCGTTTTTGAAAAAAATGTTGTCCACATCATTCATTTTCCGTAGTATCATATTTTACTTTACTTGGCAAGAAAATGGAATTTTCTTTCGTCTCATCACCGCCTCTTCTTCTATTGCTCATTCCTACACACACGAGCACAACCTTCTTCATTAGATATCTTCCCAAGCAAGCATGGTCTTTCCACTAAATTACATTAAATTTCTAGCATCTAGAGAAATGGCAGGAGATGAATATTTTAGTAATTGGATTTGTCAAATTTGTTAGCTATTTCTTATTTGCTTATTTTTAATATGTTTAATATATTTTTAATTGATTAGTGTTTTACTTTAGTATGCTATTTTTCATACTTAAGAAAGAAAATTGCTTAGGAATTGTAGACCAAGTATAGTTGGGGATGGATTAAGTTCGAGTTGGATCAAGTATGAATTGCTAAATTTATATTACATAAAAATGAGTCGGTTTGGGTAGAATCTATTTTCAACCCAACCAATCTCGGCCGGAAACATCCTTTTTAAAAGGTCTAGAGGAGGGAAGCCGGCATCTTGGTGGAATTGGGGAAGAAAGGAACGGAAGGGGTGAAAAAGGAAAGATAAATCGACCCCAATCCAATGTCTCCCTCGTTGATCTGTCCCTTGCCAGAGGGGATTGATTTGACCACTAAATTTGGAGGACCCTTCTACAAAAGTATACGAATAACATCAAGATATTTAAGGAAAAAGAATTAGACAGTTGATGTTGGACTCTTTTATGTAGTGTGGTAGAATTATATTTTGACAATATGTCGGAGAAGGATACTGAACTTTTTTTTAAAAAATTAACTAAAATTTGTATTCCAAAACAAGAGATAAGAACGTGACAAGTGGTATAACTTTTGTGTGGCGTCACTTGTATGCTATAACTTTTTTTTTTTTTTTGACCACTTGAATACTATAACTTCTAACAAACGTTCATTTGAGTGCCATAACTTTCAGTCGATCACTGAAGTGCCAAAACTTTTTAAGAATGTTCACCCAAGTGCTGAAAATACGATGTGGCATAATACTTGTGGTGAATGTTTTCAAAAAGTTATAGCATTGAAGTGAAGAAATGAAATTATGGTGCTCAAATGAGTGCCTTACATAAGTTATAACACTTAAGCAATTGAAAAAATTATGACACTCAAACGAGTATAGTACAAAAGTAATAACATTTATGATATTATTTTTGTAACAACCTAATTCAATAGGGATAGGGAGTGATCGCTGAGGTGAAAGATGGTCTATATAAAGAGTGGCTCCTGACAGACTTCTAAAATGGTGAATGAGGTAAAAATGAATTAAACTATGTATCGAACAAAGGGAGAGTGATTATGGAATTTATGTGAAAACTAAATTAACTCATGAAGACACATTTTGATGCAATTGCAAGCTTTGCTTTAGAATTTTAAAGTTAAGCTAGCATAGGCTAGAGCACTATTAGGATGGGTGACCTCTAAAGGAAGTGCTTGCATGTATGCTAGAGGATAAAATCATGAGACTTAGTATGGGATGAACTAAAATGAATAATAACTCAAATGAGTTAATACAAAAATGATGTAGTTTTTTCCCAAAAAATTCTATGTGGAAGGCAACATCAAGTACTTGTCCCTATACGTCGACATAAGAGGTTTCTATCTAGGAGCACACAATTTCTCATTTTCACCACAAGCATTTGGAAAAAATTTCATATATATACCTCCGTATTGGTACCGGATGCTAGGTGTCCCCGAGCCGCGTTTTTTTCCCCGATTGCCCCTTGTGCTGTAAAAAACCGCCTCAAAATGCCCCGGATCTCATCTGTTGCTCTCATGTGACGCTTTCCGCGACATATTGGGGGTATTCATGGAATAGATAAGCTCTACTCACCTTCTCGTGCAACACATCCTTTAATAAGAAAGAAGAAAAGAAACCCTAATCGAGACACTCGTGCCTCATCTCTCGCCCAATTTGCTATCAACCCAACCCTACCGGAGATTTAGGGCATTTGAGACGCTTTTGTGTAGAAGAGGGGAAGAAAAGACGCACCCCAATTTTCCTCAAGCATTCGCCAAGTAAAACGGGTAATATTCCTCTCTAGTTTCGAGAAGAAGCTAAGTTCGATTCCCATGATGGGGCCAACCGCACCCACATCTTCTTGTTCCTTCGTGCGGAATCCGAATTCGAATCCGGTGCTGGATTTGATTGAAGAATTAGGACCACAAGGACCGTCCAGATAAAAAAAAGGCTAATTCTAAGGTCAGAAAGTTCTGCTTGTCGGGGAAGGTGCCTGATCCATCATGGGACCATCGACCCTTTTCATGCCATTGAACCACAGACCGCATAAACGATCCTAGTAGAAGCTAATGTGACAATTTCTTAGCGCCCATACGAGACATTGTCAATGTAGTCCAATGATATTCTTAAGAACTATAATTACATGTAAATTTAGGCCACCGTTTCTCACACAAAACTAAATAAACTAAAAAATCTAAAAGCCATCCCAAATAACAAAATCTTTTGAAATTGGGATCGACTGAAAGAATAGCAACAAAAAGGAGAGTTGGGGATTATAATCACATACATTAGAAAAAAAGAAGTTTAACCACAAAAAAAAAAAATCTTGATAGTCAATTGTTCTTGCACCTATGTAAGCATTTTAATAGTTGAGGCGGGTCTATTATCTGTACATCTTTTTTGTCTTGATTTAGATTTTTATTAGGTCCAATTGGTTGTTTAAAAGGATTTAGGGGTGTCAAAACTCAACAGACAAAGGAGTCAAATTACATATGTCAAAAGAAGCATAGCTAAAAGAAAATATATTTTGAAATTGTGTCGACTCCACTTAATAAAACGTGGCACTTATTGAAGATTGCCATGCCTTGCCATGCCGCGTCTCTTACTCCCCAATTCATGATCATCATCCTGAAATATGACTTAACTCCATACATCCCAACAAGGTGATCTCTCATGGGCAAAAAGATCCATTATATCAATTCTATAGGACAATGTCTACTATACTGAAATTCCTCTTGATCACCATTTAATTATAAAATATACGGGCCAAGAAAGGAATTTATGCCAAAAAGCATGTGCCTGATTGCGTTTGGCTTAATTTCCTTAGCATCAAATCAAGCATTGCAACATATATGAGCGTAAATTATTTCTGGAAGCCTCAGAATTTATATGGACTAACTTTGTAATACTCATAAAAATCTCCTTTTCTCGATCTTTAATCTCTAACTCCGGACATCATCTTTCATATGAGATGCCACGATAGTGCTGTTTAAGTACCTAAATATATTCTATTAGATATCATGTTTACCAACCCACAATGGTTGGCCTAGTGTCGGGCTTACGTCCGTATAGTTTGGACTCCCTCTTTCGATTTCGGTAACTCATGATTCATTTGTGGCCTCAATTTGACTTGTGTGAGGCAAAGGAGCTGGGAGAGGAGCAACGATGATGGATTCACTTTAATAAAGAACAATTGTGGTTTGTACGACGGCAAAATGAAACTCCCGTGTCAACGTAAGGGGATTGGCCGGCGACGTTTGTCGTCCATCCTCACTCCTTTCCAAACTAGGTTAATAAAAAAAAAAATTGCTATAAGTTCCATGTATCGACTACAATCTGACGAAATTGTGTTGATCCATTTTGAGGGGGACATTCAAAAAAGTACAAAATAGGGATAGGCATTATCCAGGAAAGAGCCCTTTTCTTCTCCTATATAAATGCAGCCTTCCTTATTTCCCCCAACATAAGCCAGCAAAAACCCTTCGGTCCAAACACTAACCAATCCATCACTCTCTCAATAATATCTCGTGCATAGCTATAGCTTCAATAAGAAGAATTACAAAGCAAGCAATCATGTCCATCAACCCTAATAACCGGAGAACCCCCTATTTCCCTGACCCTGTCGCCTTCGACGCGTGGGACCCATTCCACCACCTCGGAGAGCCCTTCATTCCCCCACTGCCGCTGCGCCCTCACTTCACAGCTGGGATGGCGGCGCCGGCCTTCACGACTACGGGGGTCGAACGCACTCAGACCCCGACCGCCCACATCTTCAAGCTCAACCTCCCTGGGTTCAAGAGAGAGGAGGTGACGATCGATTTGAACGACGGTGGGGTGCTCAAGATTGCCGGCGAGAAGCGCGTCGAGAAGGAGGACCGGAGCGATAGGTGGCACCACATGGAGCGCAGCAGCGGCCGGTTCATGACGTCCTTCGTATTGCCTGGGAATTGCAATCCTCACGAGATGGAGGCGACCATGGAGAATGGGGTGCTCACGATCAAGGTCCCGAAGCTGGAGGCGCAACACGGCCGGGGAGAATGGGCTAACATCGCCGTCCGCTAGGACGACGATTGCAAGTTTGATGACTTCGGCGAGAAGCATTCGTTATGATAATTATGTTGCCGCGAATAGCTAAATAAATCGCCGTCGGCGCTTAAACTTTGGTTAAATAAAGCATATGTAATGATAAATCTAATCTTATGAAAGTGAATACGTCTACACATGATTATGGTTTCAGATGTGCTTGCGATGCTGACATCGTTATTCTCCATACGCCTGTTTTCTTCACCGGATCAAGACATGAATTCATCCAGCTCTTCTGCTCTCTCCACACCTAATTCAGTATTATTCTCCAAAAACCCTAACAGCTAACCCTCCTTTCTCTTTCTCTCCGTCTCTCTGTCTCCTCTTCTCCCATCAACCACAGCTCGTCGCCGCGCCTTCCTCTGTCGTTGCCGCTGGTGAAGCCCGCGTCACCAACTGTGCTGAGCCACCGCCAAGTGTCTAGGCTGTTCCGCTGCCCGCTGTCGTCTCGCTCCCTGCCTTTCTATTTTTGCGCTCTGCCACCGTTGAGGTCTTCGGCTTGTCCTCCCTGAGTCCTTCGAATTTGGAGGATCGACACCTCTCCATGGTCCTGGAATCTGAGCCTCCAAAAGTTGAGGCGTCTCCTTCAAATCCGGAGATGGCAGTCCCTCATCGGCCAGCTGAGAGGGAGCTTGACGCTTTGCCGAGCTCTGCCACTATCAAAAACTCAACGTCGACAGGGACGGCAGAGAGGGGAAGTCGTCGTCGTTGCGGGGGCGGGCAACCAGGGAGAAAACAACCACGGCCTTTGGTCACCTCGAGCGTCCCAACCATCAGCCTCCGCCCACGCACCGGTTTGCGATGTGCTCAATCATAGCCCTTCGATTATATGCTGTTGGTCGGGTGAAGTTGATGAATGTATCAGTGCACACCGCATAAATGGAATAGATCCCAAACCAGTATGACCTATGCAATTTGCAAGAATGGCTCTGAAAATCCACCTTTGACAGCGGAATTCAAGTACGAGGTACTTATTGTCCTATGCTCCCAAGAAATGTCCCCAGCTCGCACGAGTACTCTCGTCCAACTGTGGTATAACAATCGAGCGACGTGGTTGTGAACGTATTGGAAGGGCGAAACCAAGGTAATCTGATTCCCCCAGAGAGACAACAGAACGAACTCGGCCGTCTAGTTGGGCCAATCCGAGAGCCCTTTAGAGGGGGCTCGGGTCCTGTCCGATCCAGTTTTGCGAGCGCACAAACCTGAACTCAATCGACGGCGAATCTCTTCAGCATGAATATCTGTTGAACTTTGGATTCCTTCTCTCGCTACTTATGCTGATAATTTTATATCCATGAGATCATGCTTTCTAGATCAACGCCACGTTGGCGAGAAAATTCACGGGTTCAGCAAATCCATGGACATGCATCGATCAATTAATTGCATTTGAAGAACATCATCTCTGGTTTTATGATCGGAAGTTTGGAGATATGATTAACCTCTTTGAAAGGATAAAGTTCTTATGTCAATACTTATTTAATTTTTCGGGATAGAGTTAAATCAACAATATGATAAGAATTTTGCGCTGGTGCATAGCATTCTAGTGGGCTTAAACCCTGATTTCTTGCCTGTACCTTCACGCACCAGAACCAACAATCCGGCATCATATCTGTCACACCCCAAAATCATCATGAATGAGGGATGACACGGCCGTCTTTCCACTCAAAAGACACAGCCTCAAAGCTCCCAAAATCCAACTTCTAAAAGTCCCCATATCCATATCACTCTTGTACATACTCATTGTTAGTCGTGAAACTTGGAAAAGATTGGAAAATAGAGGGGGTGGGCAACCACAACTCAGTGAGCAGTGCATCTTCTTTAAATAGATCGAGTACCCAACAAAACCAAACTACAACTCTTTTAACTCAAATTCAGGATATACCAAACATACAATACAATAATAAGTACATACATTTCAACACAGCTATATTTATAGCAGAAATAATCATTTCACAATAATATCAAAATAAACATCAATGGTCTAATCCATTGATTAATCTCATTAATTCACACGCCAATGGTTTATTTCATTGGTTAATCTTATACCTCATATCAATGGTTTAATGAAATTATACGTCGATGGTCCATTCCAACTACTAATCTCAAATCATACGCCGATGGTCCATTCCATCGACTAAACTCAAATTATACGTTGATAGCACATTCTATCGACCAAACTCATATCACATGTTAATGGTCTACTCTATTGACCAATCCGTTACTTAATATCAAACCATAGTTATGATACAACGCCTAGTGACGAGGCGACCAAGATTCCCTCTTGGTAAGGTCTCCACCTATGGTGTCTCAGCTCACAAGGATATCCTAGACCAGTATGCGCATACCCACAAGCCATTCGCTGGCTCGCAGCGATATTTAGCATTAATATCAATCTAGAACAAAACCATCCATAATTCACAAAACTAAATCCATAAATTATTTCATATATCACCAAAAGATTTCGCAACTCAATTCATCCACCAAAAATACTTTTCATAAAACATTATCAAATAATTTCAAGACTTGCCTCATAAATCAATTTTACAAACCAAATCAAATCAAATACATTTTAAAAAGCTTATTACAAATCGATATCTATATAACATCCCATAAACCATCTCAAAGTCGAGCTTTTCGTAAGAAATGTTTCACAAATCTAAAATATGTAATATTTCTCAACTTCTTTCATCAAACAAAGTATATATTTCCACCATAAAGTTCTCACACTATTATCAAATACCAAAACGTAGTAATTGTCCGATTCAAATTTTATGCAACAAATATGCTTCTTCATATTTCGTAAAATATCAAATATTTATCATTTTGAAGACATGAGATAGCACCACTCACCTAGTAAAGCTGAAAATCAACCTATGTGGTTACTTAATCCAATGCACTCGTATTCCTATTAATAAATCGAAAACGATATTAAAACCAGATAATATGCTACTCTCCAACTAACAACTCAACTAAATTATGCTTATTCATTGATAAAATGACATTTGCACACTAATAAATCACTCAACCAAAACAATTATTCAAAGCCGTCCATAGTGAAGCTTGAGCACGAAACTTCATCATGCCATAATTTTTTCTACCGAACTCCGTTTCAAGCGTACTTATAGTCAATGGAAAGTCCATTCAACATACTACAAGAACCCCAATTTAGCCAACCCAAAATCAAGCTGAAATCAACAAAATATGGCCCAGAAGTCCTGGTCGCGCACTGTTCATCACTAGCGATAAACTTCAAAATTTTGTTTCGGGCAAACCTTAAGCTCAAATCACAATCCGTAAAATCTTATAGCTCCACAACATCTCAAGCTATCATTTCTACAAAAATACGCAGCTCAACAACTCAAAAAATATACTTCGCCGCTCGATGTTTCCAAAATTCTGAATTTCAAGCCCTAGGTCTTAAATTACTCCAATTGGAAGAACATGCAGCACGAGCGCTTACCGGGCGTTGCGTTACATAATTGAGGTGGCTTGGCGAGGCTCCCATGATGAAAACGCACGAAACCCTTTTCTTCTTCTTCTTCTTCGCTGAAAATCAACAAAATATGGGCCTAAAGTCCTGGTCGCGCACTGTTCATCACGCGTGATAAACTTCAAAATTTTGTTTCGGGTAAACCGTAAGCTCAAATCACGATCCGTAAAATCCTACAGCTCTACAACATCCCAAGCTATCATTTCTATAAAAATACGCAGCTCAACAACTCAAAAAATATACTTCGCTGCTCAATGTTTCCAAAATTCCGAATTTCAAGTCTTAGGTCCGAAATTATTCCAATTGAACGAACAAGCGGCACAAGTGCTTACCGGCGTTGCGTTACATAATTGGCTTGGCTTGGCGTGGCTTGGTGAGCTCTCTTATCTCCCTTTCTCTCTCTTTCCCTTTTATCTCCTCCTTTTTCCCCCTTTTTTTTTTTCTTTCTTTTTTTTTTTTTTTTTTTCTTTCTTTCTTTTTTTTCTTTTCTTTCCTTCTCTCTCCCTCTCTCTCTCTCTTCTTTTTCTTCTTCTCTCCCGAAGACTCTCGGTCTCTCTCCTTCTTCTTTCTCCTTTTTATTTTTGACTAGGTCAAAACCCATATTTTACAATATCACAATCTCTACCAGCCGCAAGATCCTCGCTTCTTTTCGACCCTCCAAACATAAACCCCACTTCTGAGCACACCATAGCGTCGCCATGCCGGAGACAATGTCAGCTCCGGCGCCGCATTACGGCTTCCACCGGAATTGCACGTGCATGCACCCCCGCAAGAAGATGGGGATGATGCACATGACCTTCTTCTGGGGCCACAACGCCGAGGTCCTCATCGATCGGTGGCCAGGCACCGACCCCAAGATGTACGCCGTCTCTCTCGCTGCCGTCTTCGCCGTGGCTGCGCTCGTGGAGCTCTTCTCTTGCTGCAAGCTCACCGTGCGAGCGGGCTCGAACCGGAATTTCGCCGCGGGCATCCTTCGAACGGTTCTTTATACGTTGCGTTGCGGGATGAGCTACCTGTTGATGCTCGCCGTCATGTCGTTCAACGGCGGTGTCTTCCTTGCCGCGGTCGGCGGCCACGCGCTCGGGCACTTGGCCTTTGGCAGTCGGGTTTCTGAGAAGCCGGACGGGCCGGGCTCGGCGAAGGAGCGGACTGATCTTCCACCCACCGGCTGCTGAGTCCGCCAAAACCTTCTTACATCGAACTAGTATGGCTTCCTTTCACTTCTAGTTGAATGAAAACGCCATCTTTATTTTTATTATTGCAATTTTAATTCTCGTAGCAATAATGTTAAGATCACTAGTTTCTTTCGATTCGATCGGCAGATATTTTAGTAGTTTTTCAAATCAGTGACGCATAAAAAAATCTATGAGATCGATATTGCACTTTTTAGTCTTTTAAAGAAAACATGAATGCTCGTAGAGCTCTGGATTGGATTTGACCTGTGGAGGGAAATTACCAAACATGGTGAGCCGGAGCCGGCTAGACCTGATCGATAGATGGGCCCCATCGAGAAAAGTCGGAGCACGACCCACGAAAAATTCCTGGGGGCCCAATGGTCCGACAGGGCAAGTCCGAAGGTCGGCCCATTTAGTGTGGCCTAGACGTGTAAACAATTGGGTCTTAGCGGCCTAGACAGGCCTAATTGGACCGGGCCGTTCAAATTCTAAGCCCATCCGGAAAATGCGCGAAGATGTTTTGTTCTTTGCCTTTTGTCAATTGGAAGCAATAGTTTAGGTTAGGTCAAATTTCAACTTAACAGCTTAAAGTCGATTTTTTAGACTTGTTTCAATGATGGACTTCCAGGAATTAAAACTACTTGAGATGCCCGGTGCCATGAACTCAAGCTTGAGTGACGACGGCCATGAATGCTATGACTTGGAGCTGGAGCTTGAGTAGCCATGGGTGCTATGAGCTCGAACTCAAGCGGCCATGGCTGCGAGAGAGAAGGGGAGAGGGGGGTCAGATTCTTTTTGTCCAAATAGTTCACATTAGTAAATGTTTAAAGACTTCAAGTCCATCTCAACAACATTCATTATTGAACTGATTAAGGAAAAGTCGGTGATACTAGTAAAAAGTTGGAGAAAAAGTAGAGGGAAGACTTTGAATTTCGGACAAAAGTAAAAAGAGGTTTAGTACGGTTTTCACCAATAGTTCAAAAACAGTCTAGTTTGATTAAAAAATTCTCCGATATAATAGCAATTGTTTGGATTGATATGCGATTCCAAACTTTTCAAAATGGAACTTTAACTGTGAACTAATCAACCCGAGAAGCGATTACCCACTATATGTAAAAAAGTCTTGCTTAACTCTTAAGCAAGACCTGTTTTTTTTCCCACTTTTACCCCTTATATTTGATTTACATCTTTCGTCGAAAACAAAACATTAATTACTGTATATATTCATTACATCATGCTCTTAGAAGGGCTAAACCCCATGTAGCCATCTCAGCCCAACCAGTCCAACCAATTCTAATTTCTTATTGCCTACCTCGAGAAATGCTTTCATTTTATACGGTTGGAAACAGAACCGGACCCTTTAGTTGAGCCAAAAATGCATAGTAAATTCATGCCCACGTTCATACGGATATCTACTCATGCGTCACAACGTAGTACCCTGTCGTGACCACTTTTACATAATTTCATACCAGCAATTTGTAGAGATGGGTGCTGCTATTGATGGGAAGAAGATGACAAAGTAGGGTTTTTTTTTTTTTGACAAGACAAAGTAGGGTTGAGTTGGTGGATAGGTTGAGCAACCGTTGAATGTGGAGAGCCTTCTCATGTACGCATAGACTGAAGCATCAAAACGACAAGATAGGAAATAGATAACTATTACACACACACATATGTATTGACACACACTCGTTCTAATCATTGTGGGATCGAAAGAGGGGGCTAGATTTAGAAATGCAAACTTATGGAAAATGAATATTTTCATGTCAAATGTCGAAATCACGTAAGCATTTCCTTCTTATTCTACTTCTTTTTTCTTTGATAATTTAGGAACACGGGTGTTGAAAGCCAACTACCTACAAACTCATGAAATACCCTATAAACCCTATAAACCTATTAAGTTCAGACCTTTAATCTATACAGATGAATTCGACCCAAAACAGTTTCAACACAGTAGGTCAGATTCTTGAAATGAAAATCCCCTTATGCGCCCTAACTAACATCGTCGGTTCCGGGGGTTCAATCTCGTGGTTTCTTTATACAGGACATGTGGGGGCAAGAAGTGGAAGTGGGACGCATGATACAAAAAGCAAACTGGGGGGAGAAGTGAGGAGAACGTTGCGGAGAGATTATTGGTGCATGGATGGATGGAATTGTACCCAATTTCAGGGGAACATGTAGTGCACGACCCGCCCAGCCCAACCACCACATTCGAACTGAAGCAGAGAAGTCAAACTCACCTGGCCTTACTGTTTTTCCATTTTGTCGTTTTCATTATTATCATGATTATCATGATTATCATGATTACTATTGACGTGATAATAGTAATTATCGTTGATAATGACTTTTGAGTTTTCGCAAACTTTACTACCTTGCATCTTGTGGTTTTAGAAAAATATAATCCTTGCAGTTCTGAACCAAACTGCATGCCCGGAAAGATCTAATCATTCTTTTTCGGAAAACATGCTCAAAATTTACCGATCTCCAACGTCCTTCACAGGCCCTAGTCCTTCTCAGCCATAGGCACCGACCTTATCTCAGATAGAACAAAAGTTTAGGGACTACACATGACGTTATTTCATAGAAATAAAAGAATCGTGTCTATATTATGTTTTCTATGCTAACAGAGTATTTCCATGATACATCCATTGTACCTTACAATTCTATAACACATCATTGATATAAAAAAAATTAAAAATTAAAAAAAAAAAAAAAAACATTGTAACATGTCATGTGATTATTCTACATCCTTTAGACAAATCTCTATGATTAAATGCAAAAGTGTCGAAAAAACACAAATTGTAAGATAAACCGATGTATTTTAGAACATTTCCCCATTTCCAATTCAATACATCATCAG
Source organism: Eucalyptus microcorys (assembly GCA_014182515.1). NCBI lineage: Eukaryota > Viridiplantae > Streptophyta > Magnoliopsida > Myrtales > Myrtaceae > Eucalyptus > Eucalyptus microcorys. The sequence goes on from CM024572.1 coordinate 28,015,705, forward strand.
CTTACTGTACGAAAGTTTAGGCTTTTTAAATTATCAACCTAGGTAACAAAATCCATGCGATTAGAAGTGTATATCAATGCTCTTTTGCAATTGATTTGGATATTGTATTAGACTTAGCGGAGAAGAATAGGTGTAAGCATTCAGCGCAATTTCTGGGTTTTGATTTTGTCAATGCACAATTAACTGAATAAGGGGTCAACGGCCAAGCCTCTGGATGGGTTGCACGAGTTAAGCTATCGATAGAAACAAACTCCAGACGCACATAAGCTCGGGGACAAGGTGGATAGTTCCAGGACATTCGGAATCTCGGATGGACAAATGCGCACGCAAGAAGAGAACTATGTATGGGCAGGAGTCAGGACAGTGGATGGGTATAGATCGTCGACAACGACTAATCCTATAGGCAGGACACTCGTCGCGTTTTAATTATATTCGTTACCCTTTTGGACGTGAGATTGCTATTGGAGAAAACTCTTGTCAGCGTTCTTGTCTTTGATCCCTAGGACGAATAATAAGTGAGGTATTTAGTGGGATGCCGGCGTATAGTTGCGAAGCGACATGTTATTGTATTGTCACATGGCAATCTTATCATAAAGGAAATCTGCGAATGGTGCGTCGCCACATGCCAAGAGGACATGCGGCCATAGGTTGGTGGTTGCACATTAGAAGGAGACACGGACCGGCGTAAGCGCAAAAAAATTCTTAAATTTAGTCCATCAATAACCAAAACATTATATTATCATCCTCTCAGTATTTTCGTAAATATTAAAAAGGTAAATTATTTTTTCAGTGACAGAGTATTTATAATTAATGATTTTAGATCCGGTTCGTCCGTACTGAATAAGGTGAAGTACAATATGATAAGAGAAAATTGAATATAGTAACGTATGATAAAGCTTAATTGACGTATCGACATGAACTAACATGGCTTTTATGATAATCTCGCTTAAATAACAATCACGATGTTTTATTATTAGCATGAAACGACAATGATTACGAATAAACCACTGATCATGTGCTGAGGAAAGAGATTATTGAATTCGATAAAAGTAATCTCGAACTTAAATTAAGGAAAGCAAAAAGAACAAACGAAAGAGAAAGGAAAGGACGGCCGGTAGCGGCGGTGGAACAGGACAAAATCGAACGGACGAGAAATTCGGCAGCGAACGAATCATCGACCGGGAGTCAACAAAGCACTCCCACGGAGAAACGACACGACGACGGGACACGGACGGGAAAGAGAGTGCCCGCCACGCGCTGCACCGCCAGGGCGCGCGCGTGGGCGTAGCCGTGGCGGTTTCGCCGTCGCCCGCCGCTGGTTTCGCTAGCGCGCACCGATCGCGGGCCGTGGAGACGTGTCCGGCCTCGCACGAAACGGCCGGAGGCCCCCCACCACCCCACCACCCCCCGGCGTGCGGTCGCCGCCACGCAGCCAGCGCCGCTCGGCAACACGCGCGTTGACGAGTTCCGAGGGATCGGAAATATCTGCGGTCGAGCCCAATCGGCTGGCGCCACGTGGGGTGGCAGCCCCACGCGGGGGGCCCCGCCCCCCCCGGTGCGAATCGGACGGTCACGGGCCTCGCGATCTTCCCCAGATGCTTTCACGCGTCTGCCAGCATCGGCACGTGCCGCCTTCCTTTTTCCCCCGCGCGGCCGGCACGTGGGCTGCTTAGCTTGTTGGAGTGGGTTAGCGTGGCCCTAGCACGGCAATGAAATGACGGTTCGATTTCCCAGAAAGGAGAATTCACGAAAGTACTAGGTGAATACGCAAAGTACATGTTGCACGCGAGAATTATGCAAACTCGCATTATTTTTTTTTATGGTTCTTTTATTGAAGACACGCATAATTTGTATATCCAATAATATGGTATTATGTAACTAGGGATTGAAATACATAAAAGTTATTATTAAAATCATATATTCACATGTATCAATATGAAAAGTTGAATATCCGACAAGATTATCCTCGACAAACTAATTCCTAAAATATGAGTAATTCTCAAGCTTTACACGTGTAAGCTATTAGATTATGTGGATATCATATGAATCAACTATACTCTTTGCTTATTTCTCGAGTAATTATACATTTTACCCATTTCAACATTTCAATGCAAATTTACCATGCTCTTCGCATTTGCATAATTTTTATCTTCAGTCATATATGATTTGTGAAGCCGCTTGTTTTGCTTTTGTCCATATTTCCCAATGGTAGCATCAAAACGATTTCATCTATTTAACTAAAAGGGGTAAAAAAAATGAAAAAAGGAAAGGAAACGGCATTATTGAAATGCCATTGTGAGCATAGACACATGGGTCAGTCTGTTTTTGGTCGTCCTTCCCACTCCCTTTCCTTGTTCAGATGTTTGTACATACTCTAGCCCTCGACTTTTTTAGGAAATTATCAAATCAATCATAAATAAATATAATGTACGCATATCAATTTAGTTATGAAAAAGTGAGTAATATACTCCTTAGCAAAATTTCAATATAATACTTTCAATCAATTTTCGGTAATAATTGTTGATATGGCGGTATGTCATGTGATCGACGATGATTGAATTAATATGTCAACTAGACTTATTTGACAAAGTTGAAAATTTTATGACTAAATCGACATTTGCACAATAAAATTTTAGGTAATTTTTCCATAAAATTAGTGTCATATCAATTCAAGGATAGCCCTCTTTTCTTATTGAGGCAAGCGGCCACTATCGTTTCTTGGGCAACACGAAATAAATATACCAATAAATGTTAATGGCGCAGTATCATTGTAACTATCATTTGAATCTTGCCCACCTCTTGTAGTGGTTTGCTTTTGTAATGCGTAATTAGATCGTTGAAATTCCGAAACATTTTTTATTGAGTACTCTTTAACAAGTTTAAGTTGTTAAATCAATACATAACTTAATATATAAATATTCTAATAAGTTTAAGTACGACAAAACTAAATTTATATTCAAATCATCACTTCTCTAACTTGAAACATATTTGAGAGCCATCAAATCTAAGTCTTAAACAATGCACGGAACTGATAATTAATCCATGCGAGAAATCAAAATAATATTACAATTCAAGTATGTGAACTCTTTTCCATTTTTCAATTAAACATCCAAACTTTTTTTTGAAATTCATTCAAGTTTTTGAACTTTTGAAAAGAAGCTGAACGTGGTCATGTGATGTCTTTTTTTTTTTTTTTTTTTTTTTTTTTAATGACTAGGGTTATTTGATCACAGAAAATGTGCATAATAGCATGCGTGACTCACTGCTTGGAAAGACTGTTATTTTTAATTTAATAGAACATTCAAGTTCTTTTCCCTTTTCTTCTTCTTCCTCCTTCACTCACCACTCTAAGCATTCATTGCCCTGCAGCTAGTTACGCCGCCGGCCGTGCCTATGTCGTCACTGCCGCTTATCTCGCCAAGAAACGCCATTGCCGTCGATCTTGTCGTAGAAAGTGGCTATAGTGGCTCGATGGTAACGGTCCCGTGGTGGTCGATGATGGTGGCGTTTGCTGCGATGGTTTTAACGGCGGCCGCACGGTCTTGATGGCCGGGGGGCTTCATCCTGACCGTCGCCGTTGGCGACGGCCTTCTTACGTGGCGGCGGCGGCCGTCTCGTGAACGCAAATCTCAGCCCAACAAAAATTAGGGTTGGTTTTTCCTTTAGTTTTTTGGGGCCAAAAAGCAAGTGGCAGTGGTAGAGGCTAAAATAAAATAGTATTTTAATTTTCCTCTCGACTACTTTTCCAAAATATAGAATAATGAAACGACACCGCGTTCAACAAAGTGGCGTTCCCGTTTTCCCTTTCTCCGAGATACGCGAAACTTGCCCTTTTGTCGCTTTACAGTGACAACCGGCGCGATACACGAAGATCTCCCAGCTCACCCCCCACCACCCGCAGCACGATGCAGTCAAAGGGGGCGCCGAAGGGCATAACGGTAAATCCGTCGCGCGATGGAAGGCATTTTCCCGCGAATTTTCAGTTTCCACATAATATCTCTTCTCATTATATGTAGGTAGTAGTAGCAGAAGAAAGGGCTGTGTGACCTCCCTTCACAAAACAATGGGACCCACCCCACACCCTTGGCATTTCCAAAATGACCTTATTGCCCCCCAAGCCAAAAATAAAAAAAAGGAACCATCAGAGAGAAGAGAAGGGGAGAGACCGGAAAAGCAAAAACGCCCCGTTGACCGCGGTCTTCTCCTTCACGCCTCCTGAAAAAACCCCCAAAAAAAAAGGGAAACACGTCCCCACCGTCTTTTTCCTCCTTCTCCTTCCCCTTCAATTTGGCACTGTTGCAGTAAAATTTCATTTATTCATCCTAAAATCTAAATCCTAAGAAAAAAAGAGAGAAAAAAAACCCTATTTTTTCCCCTTCCATATGCTTCTTCTTCTTCTTCTTCTTCCTAATACTAACGACTTTCTCCAGGAAATAAAAAATAAAAAAACCCTAGCATTTAGTCACGATGAGACGGAAACCAAGCCAGCGTTGTCAATACGTCCACTCCTGAGGTAGCCGGAGTTCATGGCCCATCGCCGGCTGCGCACGGAGGTTCCGCCGCGGCTGCGCGCAGGGTCCGCTCGCCGGGAACTTCCAAACCCCATCTGCAAAGACAACGCACAAACAACCATTTCTTCAGCCGCTGCAAATTCAACCGCACGCCCACACAAAACGTTAGGTCCTTTCATTGAGTGAAGAAAGGGGAAAACAAACTCACCAGTTTCAGGAGCGAGACGCCCGTCGTGACGGCGGGTCTGAAGACCAGGCTGAGCGTGCCGAGAGCTCAGGTTCATGTTGAGGGCTTGGACCACTTTGGCCGGTACTAACACCGTCGGACAAGCTGAACGCCAGAAAAAGAGACGGTGAGAGCCGTGTACACGAATGCCGTAAGACCCAAACCCACTTCCGAAAAAACCCAGAAACGAGAATAAAAAGGATCGTGGGTCAATAAATGTCTGCAATAAATAAGCATCCACTGCTCTTCACCGACCCACTGTTACCGAAACCATGAATCGTCAGTCAAAAATCACCACTCCCCATCATGAGTGGATGACGATGCACCCCCACCGAAAGAAAAGACGCTCTAAAACGTTTCTCTTTAGATTTGAGACCGAGAACGGAGCGAGAAGGTACTAACCAGGCTTCTTGCGGGGTTCGGGTTGAGAACCGGCCCTGCGGGGCAAGAACACGCCGGTGCCGGCGCACTCCCTCTTTGCGGCAGCCGCAGGGGTGCGGAGGAGCACCGCCCGCATGCCCGTGCCGTTCTGGAGTTGGGGGTGCTGGAGGCGGCCGCTGTGCTGGTGTTGCCGCTGCCACTGCTCGAGCGAAGGCCATGCAGATGGGGCCAAGACCGAGGTGGTCCGGCCACCACCGTTCCGGGTATAGACAACAGCGTCGTCATCTCTCGCCACTTGATGGACCGCCATTCGCTGCTGTTGTTGCGTCGCTTTCGGTTGCGATCCCCAAGCCCCAGAATCTCGCTGCTGCTGTTTCAGCTGCTGCAGCACAAAACAAAATTAGAAATGAAATATCTGGAACTCTTAAGACATGCAGTATTACAAATTTGGCTTTTCACAGCGAGCCTCGAGTGTGGGTGTGCTTCCAAGCGAACCTGATCGAACAGCATCTGCTGGTAGGAAAGCGACTGGTGTGGGTAAAAATTGACGTTCGAGTTAGGGTTCTTCGCCGCACTGACAGGGCTTGCAGCGACTTTCCTCGGGTAAAAGTAATGACCCGGGACATTCGTGCCGTACTCGAGTTCGTGAAGCTGCTGCAACCTGTGAAGTCTCATCTTCGCGGCCTCCCCAGCGGCCTCGCGCAGCAGATCCCAGCCGCCCGGAGGAGACGAGGCCTGGAACGACGAAGGAGCTTGACAACAACCGCACAGCGTGGATTGCGGGGAAACAGACAGACACCGTCCCTGAAGCGGTGGGTAAATATGGAATAGAGACGATGAAACTTCATGACAGTCGAAATTTTCGAA